>OZ008370.1:15124976-19934976 GCA_963931995.1 Phaonia tiefii | reverse complement strand
AATTCCGTTTAATTCAATTCGATTCGATTCGATTCAAGTCAATACAATTCTATTCAATTCAACTGAATTCCTTTTAATTCAAGTGAGTTTTCGAATATGCCTTAAACCGGTTATTTGAAAATGTCGGGGTTTTGAGCACTTTAGTAAATATGAACACTTGTATTATGTAGGTGGTTTAACGATTTAACACTAACAAGTTATCGTGTTTAAGAAATCTGAGTCAATATCATGGCTAGAGTTGCGATTGTCACCTCAGTATGAATGATGATTATACATTATTACAGCTGATAGTCTGTTTATGTACACGGAATCAGCTGTTTCCCGCAATCAGCTCGTTATATAATGTTTTAACACATTTCATCTTTGACGGGAATGTTACGACAATGGATCACACGATTTCTTTGCCAACCTTCTCCTCTCTTTTGTTGATTAGAATCTCAGTTTTTGTTTTAGTAATCCGATTAACAAGTAATTTTAAAATTATATTAAACATTTTATTTAGCTGGTATAATAAAAGCAACCATAAAAAAGCAACCCTTAGGTCATGTCATAAATAAATGATATTTACTTTTCACCTCACGTATTGTTTATGTCTGCCACAGGCGCTTTGGTCCGGCACAACACCTTTCGCCACTCCAAGGATTACGAACGAAGCATCCTTCAACGCGCTGCTGCAATTTGTTTATGTAAATCGAATAATAAAAAAAGTATAATATAATTGGCTTTACATCTCGTTAAATCTCTTACTTATTGTATTTCTATATTCCCTTTGATATTGTAATATTTCGGCTACAGGCCAACTAGCGCGCTCCTCAGTCTGGTTCGGTTTGGTCTGGCCGTGGCGGACCTAATGCTGTGTTAATGCTGGAAATCGAATGAGAGGAAAAGTTATTTGATGTTGATACCTTGGGTTTAAATGATAATTTGTATTTTGGGATGCGGTCTATAAACATTGTTTATTCGATGGAAATGGCTATAAAAACATCATCAACACCATTCAGGAACTGTGAGGCAGGACGGGGGGTTGCAGTTCTTCGAATGAGTCATGGCTGAGGAGAGATGTTAATGAAACGTGCCGTGCTGGTCTAGGCTAGGCCTTATACGTAAACCCTCTTAACGTGAGGCTGTAGGTGTTAATATAGCAAAGGACCTTGAAGGTAATCCAATGATTTAATGCAAAGCTAAGAAGCCGTATCGAGCACAAGTAGGGATATTTGGGGGAATCTTTGAATAGCGTGTAATGGTTTAAGAAAATTCTTCCTTTACTGCTAGAGAAGTCGCAAGCATATCCAAGTGTTTAACATTACACTTACAGGGATTCTATGACACTATTATGTGGTGGTCTATGAGATGGCAAATGACTGTGTCATGACAGGCTCTATTTATATTTCATGATATTAATAGAATATCAGCATTTTCCTTTGTCAAAGGATGTTCAACGATTTCTCCTGAAATACATATTTTTCAAGGCATTTTAAAATATCCTGCGCTGCGATCAAGCGAAACAAGTAGACCATGCAACAAAATTGAAGATTTTGCTTTGGGTGTGGACCATTCCTTCAGCAAAAGATTACGCTAGGTGTATACAGTCAAATCGCCAGAAACAAAACCGGCGTGTAGACTCATATCGTGGTACATAGCAATAGTTTTAAGGGGAAGCATTCCAGTACCCTAGGGACATTCTCCAGAATAGATTGTGGACCTTGGGTACATGGACGAGTGGATATGGAATAGGTGTAAACCTGGCGCTTTTTTCTCGAAGGTACCAAATTTCACCCTTGGAACCTATCACATTCAATGGTGCGCGTCTTGTACTTGAGATCATGGGTTTTATCCCTGCTCAGACCACCTTAAATGTCTTTCGGCTGCGATCACCTCGCATAGTGCCGGCGACAATATCGAGTATTTAGCCATGAAAAACTTCTCAAAATACCGTTCGGAACCGGTGTAAAACTGTAGGTCCCAATCAGTGAGTATAAAAGTAGATAGTGCACAACTCAGTAGTTGGGAGAAGCTCTCCCCAATTTCTGCATGGAATGTAATGGGAATTTATTGTATTTATTAAGCTCGAAGCCAAATACAATATCTGGGTGCTGCAACAAAAATTGTTTCACACCCAAAACAATGGAAATGCGACAGTAAACCTATACATATGATAGAGGGTTATATATTGTAAATGGGGGTTTTCGCCTAAAATGGTTCACTGGACTTATACAGTGGTGGAAGGCTTAAGAAGCCCACCTATTGTGCACTACAGATGACACCCACAGAAAAACTAAGCGAATCAGCCGCAACCGAACTCAGAGGTTGTCACAAACATAGTAGGTGTCATCACAACCGTAATAGAGGTTGTCACAAGCGAAGTAGATATTGTCACAACCTAGTCGAGATTTCTTCAACCAAATTTCAGTTGTGGGACCAAATTTAATCGCGACAACCTCATTTCGGTGTTGGCAACAGAAATTCGATGGAAATTCTTCAACAGAATTTCAGTTGTGGGACCAAAGTTAGGGCTGACAACCTGAATTCATTTGCGTCAACTGAAATTCGATGGTTTTACTCGCGACAACATCAATTCGGTTGTAGAAACAGAAATTCGATGGAAATTCTTCGACAGAATTTCAGTTGTGGGACCAAAGTTAGGGCTGGCAACTTCAATTCATTTGCGGCAACTGAAATTCGATGGCGCTAAACGAATTTATGGTTCCGCTTCAGCTTAGACAACAACTGCAGAAATGTTGGGAGCACCTTCCAGCACTGTTCTATGATCGACTCCAACCATGCCCATTGAGGTAGTTACTTTAACCTGATGGCAGACGTAGAATCCGTCTGCCTACCCATAATGCAAACAGGCTACAAATATAATATTTCCATCAGTGCACTAGTACAGGTGGTGCGCAACGTTTTCGTGATGCTTCAATTCATTTGTGGCAATTGAAATTCGATGGCAGCAAACGAATTTATGGTTTCTTCAACCACGATCGAATTTTAGGTTGTTACCACCGAATTAGAGGTTGTCACAACATACTAAAGGTTACTGCAACCGAATTTCAGTTGTGGGGACTAAATTCAGCCGTAACAACCTAACTACGTTCATTGGAACTGCAATTTGGTGGCTAGATCGGAATTTATATTTGGAACAAACGATTTGCAAACAATTAGGTATGTGAGTGTATGCTTAAAAGTTGCCAGAGGCATGTCAACAAATTTGGTTTTCCATTGCATCCCATGAAGGTATTGGGGAAGAGTTCCTCACAACCAGTGAGCTGTGCGCGTTTTAGTTTTACACATCGGCACCTACAGTTGTACACCGCTTCCGAACAGTATTTTGAGAAGCTTTTTCATGACTAAATACTCGTTAGTGTCGCCATCACTAAGCGAGTTGACAGTCGTTGAAAGAAATATAAGATATCGAATTCAAGTTCTCATATACAAGAGCCGCAGACGGTATATTCGAAAAGTCAGCCGAAGCCCATGGTGTAAGCCAGCGATTCTCTGCCTGTGATGTCTCGACGTTGTTGCCTATCTCTCCCGTCCGCTGGTTCAAGCCAGACATTCCATGCCAGTGGGATCTTGAACATGGCACCCGCCTGTTCCGTGGTTGCCTTTTGTCCCCTGGTGCAAGCTAGAAATTCTCAGCCTGTGGGATCTCGACCTTATTGCCTATCTCTTCCGCTGGTCAAGCCAGAGATTCCCTTCCTGGGGGGTCTTGAACTTGGTACCCTCCTGGTCCCTGGTTGCCGTTTGTTTCCCCTGGTTCCAGCCAGAGATTCCCTGCCTGTGGGACCTCGACCTTGTTGCCTATCTCTGTCGCTGGTGCAAGCCAGAGATTCTCGGCCTGAGGGGTCTTGAACTTCATACACGCCTTGTCCCTGGTTGCCTTTTGTTTCCTCTGGTGCAAGCTAGAGTTTCCCTGCCTGTGGGGTTTCTATCTTGGTGCCTACCTATCCCCGTGCTTCACATCGCTCTATAACAGGCAATCCTATGTTCCAGGAATGCGGATTCTATTAGAGTATGATGTGTCTGATCGAATAGTGGTGCCGAGTTTGAGACAAATGCAGGAATATTGCGGCCACCTTTCAACGCTGTTCCGTGACCGAGCCGCTATGTTGGAATAGTGAGCGGAAGCTGCTATGTGGGAATAGTCAGCCTAAGCCGCTATTCTGAAATAGTTAGTCGAAGCCGCTATACTGAAATAGTCAGCCTAAGCCGGTATATTGGAAAAGTCAGCCGAAGCCCATGGTGTAAGCCAGTGATGTCTCAACGTAGTTGCCCATCTCTCCCGCTGGTTCAAGCCAAAGATTCCATGCCAGTGGGGTCCTGAACATGGCACCCGCCTGTGACAGCCAGAGATTCTCTGCCTGTGGGATCTCGACCTTATTGCATATCTCTCCCGCTGGTTCAAGCCAGAGATTCTCGGCCTGAGGGGTCTTCAACTTGGTACCCTCGTTTTCCCTGGTTACCGTTTGTTCCCCTGTTTCCAGCCACATATTCTCTGCCTGTGGGATCTCGACCTTATTGCATATCTCTCCCGCTGGTTCAAGCCAGGGATTCTCGGCCTGAGGGGTCTTGAACTTCATACACGCCTGGTCCCTGGTTGCCTTTGGTTTCCTCTAGTGCAAGCTAGACATTCCCTGCCTGTGGGGTTTCTATCTTGATGCCTACCTATCCCCATGGTTCATATCGTTGTATAACAGGCAATCCATTGTTCCAGGAATGGGGATTCCATGAGAGTATGGTGTTTCTGATGGAATAGTGGTGCCGTGTTTGAGACAAATGCTGGAATATTGGGGGCACCTTCCAACGCAGTTCCATGACCGAGCTGCTATGTTGGGTTAGTGAGCCGAAGCTGCTACGTTAAAATAGTCAGTCTAAGCCGGTATATTGGAAAAGTCAGCCAGAGCCGCTTGGTTCGCATAGTTAGGCGAAGCCATTATCTTGCAATAGCCGCTATGTTGGAATAGTCATCCTAAGCCGATATGTTGGAATATTCAGCCAAATTCGCACTGTTAGAATATTCAGCCAAAGCTGTTATGTTAGAATATTCACCCGAAGCCGCCATAAGAATGTATTTATTGTTCAAATTTGAATGAGGACTGCCGTGACTATATGCGGGAGTGATTTGATTGACAATACTCTTGCCGCGAAACATGTTGCTGTGACCAAGATGCCTCAATCTTTAGTCCAGATGCAGTTTTTTAGAATATACTTCAAACTATGCCTTGTCCTCAGTATAGAAGCCTTACCACATTCTATTACCTGGTATACAACCTTGTTGATTCTGTCTAACTGTCATATGAGTAAGGGAAGTTTCCTTTAAGGTCCACATGGGTGTAATTTAGATCGTTGACGATTATCCCATACAAATATATTGCCAGCCTCTTTTTTAATGTTAAGTTGAGTTAAACGGAAAGGACCTGGGTCCCTGAATAAACATCACATATCCCAGCTAATATGCTCGAATACCAACCTGATCCATGCCATCTGTACAAAATGTTTCGCTGTATAAAACTGATTACATTTTAAACAAAGGACGAGAAAAATCTCCTTATGGAATATCAAACAATTTGTGACTCCATTCCCTTGCCATTGTTTTTCTATTTGGTTTCCTTTGCCGGCCTAATGTTCCATAAAAGATTTATGAACTGTAATTATAAATTAGCGTTAAATAAGACCAACCATATCCAAAAGCAAGAAACGGTACAATGACGAGACTAAGCAGGGACTGCAAAGGGAAAATATCCATTCCATTTTCTCCCACTTCCACTTCCATTTAATTTATTTATTTTTTAAAGGACATTACGAAAAAAGTTCAAAGCTTTTGTTCAAAGGTGACATAATCATAACTTTATTATGAGCACCTATTTGCTCAAAAAGAAAAAGAAAGCCTCAAAAGGACATTCATCCTGCATGCGAAAACATTAAACTTTTAACATATTTGTCCAAAAAGAAGGAAACGAAAATAAAGGTCACACCACCACCATAATAAATTTTTATGATTAATTATTATAAAGAAAAAATATGCTAACAAAATTTATTTAAAAACAACAACAAAATATGTAACTTAAAATGAATCCTGGATGCACTAAAAGAAATTTGAAGAAAAATCATTGTCGCTTTCATTGGACAAAGTTTACGTGTCTCGTCCTTTGAAAGTGAAATGATTGCCTTTAAACGTGCTTAGGTTTTTTGATGAGGCATCAAGATGAATTATTGCTAACTTCCGTTTCCTGGTTGCAAGGGAGAGAGAAAACGAGGACATGTACAAGCTAAAGATGAGAAAGTGAAAGTTGAAGGTTACCAGAAGGTAGACATTCATGGGAAAAGTTTTTTATAAGTTTGTGCAACAAATATTCCCATATTATCATGACGGAACTGGCCAGAAAACTTATTCCAAGAAGGTAGTCGATTGCGGAGTGCACAAGTTCTGGCTGATTTGAAATGAGAAGGATTGGTCAGACTGTGTACGTCGACAAGGAAAAAAGCATGAGCGAACTTAACCGGTTTACCCCATTTCCAGTCATTGAGAAGCTTGTACTCGTATATAATTTAGAGAGGTAACAGAAAAGGCTAAGTCCTTATGGGCGAAATGATCTAAGAACTTTGTCAAGGCAGAAGTCGCACGCTTGTTTCATTTGCACTTTTACATTCGCCATCTGTTGACTAAATAAGGGCGCCATCTGTTGGATTCAACGGCAACCTTACTGCAGCAACGCCATCTGGAGCGCAACAGCAAATATACAAAGTTATCGACAGGTGACCGTCAGCTAATAGTAAACCTGACTATCACAGATGTTATGACTAACATCATCTACCAGCGAATCAACCAAGCGGTATCTATGAGACAGCTGATCAAGTTAGTACTTGGAGAACTTATAGAGAAGATGCTGGCAAAGAAGAAACGGTGACAGGTGACTGGGTTGCGTGGTGCGATTTTCATACTTTTCAGCCACGTGGCAAGCCAAAAGTAAAAAAACACATCAAATAGGAGTAAATCGAATAAAAAATGGGATATTCAGTGACAAACATCAAAATGTAATGATGTGTTAGAGTAAAATTATTTGTGTACATCCCAATCAACACGCAAATTGTAAAAATTAAAGATTTCTCTCATTCTCTATATGCTTTTCACGTACTCCACGGACTTTGTTGGTACATAAAACAGCTGTTGCAAACTGTTGTTAATATTACTCTGTGGAATCAACTTAGTACTAGGGGTAGAGACTACATAGCCGTAGTAGTGAATTAGATAGCTAATCTCTTTCCCACTTACTACCTTATCCCTGGTGCAAGCCAGAGATTCTCTCTCTTTGGGTCCCGATTTTGATGCCTGTCTATATCGCTGTCTGTGGGGTCTTGAACTTGGTACCTTACTGCTGCCTTTTTCGTCCTGGTGAAAGACAGGGATTTCCTGCATGTGGGGTCTCGACCTTATAACCTACCTTTCCAGCTAGTTCAACCAAGATATTCCCTGCCTGTGGGGTCTTGATTGCCTTTTTTCCCCTGGTGCTACCCAGTCATTCCCTGCCTGTGGGGTCTCGACCTTGTTGCCTAACACTTTCGGTGGTTCAAGCCGCAGATTCCCTGCCAGTGGGGTCTTGAACTTGGTACCCGACTGCTCCCTGGTTACCTCTTGTTTCCTCTGGTGCAAGCCAGAGATTCTAAGCCAGTGGGGTCTTGATCTTGGTACCCGACTGCTTCCTGGCTACCTCTTGTTTCCCCTGGTGCAAGCAAGAGATTCTCAGCCTGTGGGATCTCGACCTTGTTGCCTATCTCTCCCGCTGTTTCACGCCAGAGATTCTCAGCCAGTGGGGTCTTGAACTTGGTACCCGACTGCTCCCTGGTTGCCTCTTTTTGTCCTCTGGTGCAAGCCAGAGATTCTCAGCCAGTTGAGTCTTGAACTTGGTACCCGACTGCTCCCTGGTTACCTCTTCTTTCCCCTGGTGCAAGCCAGAGATTCTCAGCCTGTGGGAACTTGACCTTATTGCCTATCTCTCCCGCTGGTTCAAACCACAGCTTCCATGCCAGTGGGGTATTGAACTTGGTACCCGACTGCTCCCTGGTTACCTCTTGTTTCCTCTGGTGCAAGTCAGAGATTCTCCGCCAGTGGGGTCTCGACCTTGTTGCCTATCTCTGCCACTGGTTCAACCCAGAGATTCTCGGGCTGTTGAACTTCATACACGCCTGGTCCCTGGTTGCCTTTTGTATCCTGTGGTGGAAGCTAGAGATTACTTGCCTGTGGGGTTTCTACCTTGGTGCCTACCTATCCCCTTGGTTGAAGCCAGAGATTCCCTGGCTGTGGGGTTTTGACCTTGGTCTCTACTGTGGTGTCTGCTATCAACTAGAGATTCCCTGCCTGAAGGTTATCGACCGTAGTATAGGCAAAGGTTCCGTACCAGTTTTCCTTGCCATCTAAGGGGCACATCAGCAAAAGTCCCGACATCGGTCACTAAGCATCAACGGCCCTTCGATGACGCATCCCTGTCACAGACGCTAAGTCACCCACCCACGAGTAATTGTCGTTCTGTCAACGATCTCCGCTGCCGTTAACACTCTGCCTGATTCGTCATCATCTGCTTGACGTCATGGTCTACAGAATCCCCCGCCATGGTGCCTCTGCACGCTATGACATTTACTGCAATATTATTGGTATCATTGAATTTTAAGACGTTTGAAATAAAATGTATCTATATCCAGAATAGTCTCTCTCTCTACTCTTTCTCTTAAACTACTGAGTATATCCTACTTTCAAAGGGAAAACCTGTCGTTACAACTTCTAAGAGAAGGTCTTGAAACATTTCTGCCAAGGAATTGATTACACATCAGAGTCATTCAGATTTGGGTTAAGTCCTCTCGATGACTCCCAGTTCACGGGGCAATCTGT
The DNA here is from genome assembly GCA_963931995.1 of Phaonia tiefii. Taxonomy (NCBI): domain Eukaryota; kingdom Metazoa; phylum Arthropoda; class Insecta; order Diptera; family Muscidae; genus Phaonia; species Phaonia tiefii. Next base: position 19,926,092 of record OZ008370.1, on the reverse strand, counting down.
GAGCACAGAACGGACGGTGGGCGACATCGATTTCTAAATCGTTAGATATCCTGATTGACACAGAATTGCCAGCCAACGGGTCCGAAGAGATACAGCCGTAGAGTGTCCGTAGAGTGTGGCCTGGACATCTCCACAAGACTTCTTGTATGGTTTTCAAGACATTTGCATTTTTTAAAGAGGTTTTCAAGACATTTGCTTTTCTTCAAGTAGTGTACCGAAGTTGCGGTAACCAAATACTTCAGAGTTTTGAAAAAAATATTCGTGTATGCTGTAGAGCACAAACACACAATACTGCTACTTCTACTTCGCGTCACATCTTATTGTGTGTTTGTGTACCACCACTTAAGCACAGACAAGAATGTTTTGTCGACAGTATCCCGCAGTACTTGGTTGTCGCAACTTCGCTACAGCACATGTCTTGAAACTAAGACGAAACAAGCTAATGTCTTGAATGACCATTTAAGACGTCTTGTGCAGATGTCTGATGTGTACCGAGAAGAATAGTGCTGCTGTAGTCGCCAGTGTTAATGAAGACCACGAAGTGTTCATCTGTTGGCGGTACCTGTAATCGTATTTTACGTAACGAAGGTTTTACGTAAGAGCTTCGGTCTACAGCCATACCAAATGCGGCTGGTGCAGGAAGAGAAGCCGGAAGATCTACCACAACGTCGTCTTTCCGGTGAAGGTGCCTTAGAGAAGCTGGAAGGTTCAATTTTTTATTAAGAAATTGTGTTTAGCGACGAGGCTTTTTTTTTAGCTCAACGGGTACGTCAATAAACAGAATTGCCAAAATTGATCCGACGAGCAGCCAGGGGTTATTCAACAGCTGTCAATGTACCCTGAGAAATTCATTGTTTGGCGCGGTTCATGCGAAATCATTGGACCGTACTTCGTCAAAGACGATGATGTCCGAAACGTTAGGTCAATGCAGCAAGATACCGTTTGATGATCACGGACTTTTTTTTGCCCAAAATGGAAGACCTTGACTTGTGTAGCATGTGGTCTCCACGGGACCGTGCCACATACCACACTGTACGCGATACCATGAACCAATTGAGGGGCAAGTTGTTGATGAGGGCACGTGAAGTCTCTCGCGTATAGGGACATGCCAACCGCGATTGTCGCATTGGAAGACAACATTATATGTCCCACTGGAGAGATAACGGCCGCAGTGTTGAGAAAAATGTGCCAAAATGGGACTCTCAGAATGGACCACGTCAAGCGTAGCCGTGGGCAACATTTGCATGAAATAGTCTTTAAATTCTAAATGACAGGCATTGATTTATCTATCGATATAAATGTGTCATTCACTTGTACAAATTTTCTGTGTTTGTCTTTAATTTTCAAAAAACAATTAGCAAAAAAATTATTTAGTTGGAGGGAATTCTAGGTGGTAGTCATTCCAAACGTGGGCAAACCATAACATCTTAGTCCAAAGAACTATATAACAGTAAGTAGTCTTCTAAAGACATTGAAAAGGATGCTCCCTCAGCCTCCCAATTGTCAGCACGATGATAAAGAGTCAAAAAAAGGTTGAATAATTGTCGTGTGCTTATCTAGACTTAATGCCGAATTTTGTTCAGAATTGTGTGCTTATCTAGACTTAATGCCGACTCCTCAGAGTTCCCTAAGACAAATCTCTCCAGATATTTGTCAACCTCCCATACGATTTTCTTTAGGGTGTCTGACCGACATTGGCATAAGAATCGGAAACTTGTTCAGACTGTCTGACAGATTTCTGACCGATTTCGGAAAAAGGTGATTACTGGGAAGTGGTTCCGTTTCTGGCGCTGAATTTCAAACTGCATTGTATGTGCTGATTTTCGGAAAAGCGAGGAAAATGACTCGAGCCCCCAATTTTCAAAACGTATAGTGAATAGATTTCAATTTCGACCGGATTTGCAATGGAAAATTCTGGATTTTTTTCCGAATTCAAATAATAATTCCCTCTTAAATTTTAAGTGTCGATTAAAATAGAATAATTTTAATTTCATTACTATTTTTTCTTAAGTGAAATTGAACTTTCTCCTTTTTCCTGGAATTGTGGTTGATTGCGATTTCCATTCTATATTTTCTGTCTTTAAAATAAGTTTAAAAACTCTGGCCACCCTTAAACAAGCGCAACATGTTTCTGCTGTAGACAGTCGTTTGAGTCCATTAAAAATGAAAATTCTCATTTAAACATGATATTTGAGATGGCACACAGGACATTACGGATGCGTGCACATGTGTGTATTTTATTGGCATTAATGCATCACAAGACATCGTACACACATATATACCGACAGATACACCAAATTGTAATGTATTTTTGTTTAAATTATGATACGTGTTCCATTGTTTTTATTTTCCATTACACGCATCATCATCGTCCTTTTTTTTATCATGTAATATTTTTTTCTTATCCGTGATGTGTAACTAAAATTACAGGTTCCTTTGTGGAAATACCACTGGGGGGCAGATGACGGTTTTAACTTTCACTACCAACAAACCACCATCTTCGTGTAAATTTTCTGTGGAAAGCCATCAGTTTATCTGTATGTGTGTAAAGCCATCAGTATATTTGAGTGTGTTTGTGAGAACCGGATATAATGAGGGGTGTTTGCGGCTATTGGTGGTGTCTTTGATTCCCTTGGTGTTGACTTTTTTCCAGCGTCCTGAAGCTGCTTCATTTTTTATTAATACTCTTAGTATGTGCCTATGTTTTTCTCTCTCCGGATTCCTTGTATCATTTTTGATTTCGGGTTTTTTTTCGGTAGTCCTGTTCTTTATTCGCCTCAGACATTTTCGTAATGATAATTTACCATAAAAGCCGCAAATGTGAAATAAATGCACTGCAAGTATCTAAGAAAAAAGAATAATATGGAGCAACAGTATCATCAGTATCCAGGGTGTCGTGTTCCAACCTTATGTTCACATATACATATGTACATAAAATGGACCACAGGGTGTTGTTAATGGTGTTAGGGGAGTCATTTAATATAAGTTACCCATGAGAAATGCCAGAGGAGGGGAAACAAACATGTGAATTCATAATACAAGCTTGAAGGTGATAAATGTCCTAGTATAAATTCCATATTCCCCGTGTATACAGTCCAGATAAAGAATTATATATATTTCAATTATAAAAACAACAATTTCGTATTTCAAAACTTTATTACAATTCCAGCATTCGCATTAATTTCATAGGCCTAAATTTATACTACAACATGGTGGTTTAATAATACAATACATAGTGTATAGTTTCAGGATTCCTAGGTTTGCCTGAACTTGCTGAAAATTCTCGTTAAAACATAACCTTGACATCATAAGAAATTCTGTTCCCCTAAAAAGTATGCTCTAATTTCTAAATACCCAGGAAAAACGGAGCCTCTGTGGAAGCAGGTTTCTAAGGGAGAAATGATAAAACACCGCTTACTATTTCCCTCACAGAAGCCATGATTTTAATATGTTGGCATCATGTTGCCATATGGCAACAAATTATTCGAATGAAACAAAAAGTTATTTTGGGGCAAAATGACGCAACGTGGTTTTGTCTACGGTTGAGGTAAGCTCAGCCATGTCCAGAGTCTTTCGTTAGGATCCACCAAACTTTTCGAAATAAGAACAGAATAGTTTACCCTTTTTGGGGGGTTCGAATTCAGATTCTTTATTGATATTTAATTTACAAAGTAATTTGATTTACAGGAATAACATCAACTGATTCACTCGGTGAGAACACTCCTCTTAGCTTGAGAACACTTGTCTTGGTTGACAACACTCTTCTGGGGGCACTTGTTTAAGCTTGACAACACCCTTCCGGGAATACTAGCATTGGCTTGAGAAATCGTCTAGAGCAGGTTGCGGACTGGTAGATGCTAAGGTGATCGGTATCGGATATGCTGGTTCGGTATGTGCTTTACATGTTCGGTTAGAACGGTTCGGTATCGGTTATCATCGGCTGGTTTACATGGGAACTGTGAGCCGCAGCCCTTGTGTAGCAATGTATTTACACCGTCTTTACTAAAGAACGGATCCCAAAATTTGCTCCTGTCCTTTGCAAAACTAGAGCCCCAGGCAAAATGCTATTATCTTATCTTGTTACTCACTCGGAGGCGACGACTTGAGTCTAGTCAACCTTAACACTAAGTACCATTGCTGTAGTGACGCAAATGAGAATTGCATCCAATCACTCATTCTCGTGTGGTGCTACTGGTTGGTGCAACTGATGGATGTTGTGTATGCGTAGGTGACGGGTAGACCAAGGACGTATGCGGGTGGGAATGGCGGTGAGTGTTTGTTATTATGTACTGACGGATCATGACGTCACATTAAAATTGGTCTCATTTGCTGGTGATCCATTGCGTGCGAAGCATGTCCTAGGCGGATTGCCGTATTTGCCGCCGTTTGCCCTCCCAGCAAATCTAGTGGTATTAGGTGTAGGAGAACCCCCAAGCCCTCGGTAGAGGTTGTGTGAAGGGCACCCGTGATACACACCATAGCCATTCTCTGGACTTTTGTTAACTGACTTATGTTTTCAGTATTATGTTTCCAGTACTGACAATTAAACAACAATGTCATAGCGCAATGTCGGACGGTCAATAGCTGTATATGTATCCAGTGAACTATTTTCGGGGTAGGCTCATCGTTCTCCGACTGTCTTCTTACATGAGAATAGGGTCACTCTAGTCGTACTGATCTTATCCATAGTGTGTGGCTTGAAGCTAATCTTTCTGTCGAATTTAGGCAAATTTCTCTGCAACATAAAGACAATGGATGAATATACGGATCTTTCTAAAAATAAACGGTTTCCCATTACATCCCATGAAGGGACAGGGGAGAACTTCTCACAACCACTGAGCTGTGCGCTTTCCAGTTTTCACTCACTGATTGGGAACCACCATTTTTTCACCGATTCCGAACGGTATTTTGAGAAGATTTTTCATGGCTATATACTCGATAGTGTCGCCGTCACTACGCGAGGTGACCGCCGCCGAAAGAAATTGTAAGGTGGTCGGAGCAGGGTTCGAACCCAGGATCTCATGTGGAAGAGCCGCGCACGCTAACCATTGCACCACCGACAGCGGATCTTTCTGCATACTGGTAAAAAGTACTATCTCGAGTTTCTCTAAATTTGCACTTATTCCATTCTCCGCGGGTCCCTAAGAAAGTTCCCTGATTAAGTTCCGGAACACTTCTCTACATATGGGAGGGTATTTTGCCTGCACTGCAATTGCCAGGTCGTCAGCATATGCTACGACTGTGCAATCTGAACCCTGCAGCTCTAGCAGCACACTACTCAGTATTAAATTCCAGAGAAATGGATATAAGACTCCAACTTGGGGGGTTTCCTCTAATCACATTTCGAGTAAAAGTCTCAGGTACAAGGATATAGGACTTCCCGAAAGTACTAGTAAGGGAAGAGAGAAAGACCTAAATGATCATTTGTCCCCTAAAAAGCTGCTTCCACCGAAGATGCATTTTTTACTGGGTATGAATGCCGCTAGAAGAAGGCATATTTGAATGTCGACAAACTGCCTTCGTACGCATATTTGCTGGCATTTTTTTTAAACTACCTCAGTTTTGACGTTGCTGAAATATTTTTTTATGATAATTTCTATAATCACAACCTAAAAAGTGGTATATAACAACAGCATACTTTAAGCAGGTTGTGTTTTAGAAAAACATTGCATATTTTCAGGAGCCATAGGATTGCGGAAATAAGAATTATAGACGCAACAGTAGTTTTTATAAGAATTGTGACAAGCTCTACCCTCTCTCTTCATGGCATGTGATGTAAATATATTTATGCAATTTTTTTTAAAGAATTTCAATATATTTTCCACACTATATCAATAAAGACAAAAGTATCACGTACTCAAAAGTGAGTAAAAGACAAATATTATGTTTACTGATGTGTTTAGCTAAAATTGGGTGAAGGTTAGTCAATACTTTGTTTACAGTTATAAATATATATGAGTCACACATTTCGAGTCACAAGAAAATATCACTTTGAAGTTAAATTGCACAGGCAACTCTAAAAGTTGCTTAGACCAGAAACAAATGGGACAATTGCCAGTTTTGGTTTGATATTTTTGAAGTTAATTTAGACCATTTACAACCCGATGAGATTTGGAACAATATGCTCGTCAGGATCACGGAATACAACGTAAATTCCGACGCAGATTTATACGTCAATTTGTGAAATACTACGGCGAGTAGCCGTTCGCCTCGAAAAGCCTGTAATAGCAAGGGACCGTACCGGAAGACCTCGAAGAGGATATTTCGATGCGAATATCGTCACTGTGGCTGAGGATGTCACGAAAGAGCCATCAGTGTCTGCCAGACAACGTTTCACGCAATTGAACCTTACATATTCTTCGTTGCATCGCTTCTTGGCAAAATACTTGAAGATGTTCGCAGTTCATCACACGGTTAAAAATCTTGGTGTAAATTCTAATCCAAGCAATGTATTACAGCGATTTTTAATATAATTTTTATTAAAATTGACACTTCCCAATATATTAAAAATTTTTTGAATATATTCTGTATTTAATTTTAATAAATTCTAATATTAAAATGACATTTTATACTTGTGGAGTAAATTTAATACTTTTGGTGTAAATTTCGTATTAAATTTGAGGCCTTAGTGTATTACAATTGAATAATGTTTGTATTCAATAACACATTTTATACTTGTGGAGTAAATTTAATACTTTTGGTGTACATTTTGTATTAATTTTGAGGCCTTAGTGTATTACAATTGAATAATGTTTGTATTCTAATACAACCCTGTCGATGCAAGAATGATAGATGTTTGTTTATCTGTCGCAGTTGCTTTATGTACGTGAAAGGGAAAAGTGTTAATATGGACGCAATAAGTGCGAATTTTTTTATAAACGTTAAAAGCGCGTCGGTAACAAAATGTATATTTTTTGAAAATGTATCAAATATTGAAAGTGTTATGACACCAAGGAAGTGAATAAATAAATAAAATTTGTAAAAGTTTTCAATTGTCAAATTAGTGTTGGTAAAATATGTGCGATTTTTTTTTCAAGTCATTGGAGGAAAACTCCTGAAGACGAAAAGAAATAACAATTTTATAAGAGCGAATTATAAAAAATAAAAATAATAAGGAATAAGGATAATAGATTTAGTAGTGTAGTGAGCAGAATGATAGCAAAAAGGAAAATTAAACTTAAAAAATTAAATATAAACAAATAAAAATAATATTGCCGGGAGTTCAATCAATCAATCAATATTTTGCCTACTAAGTCATTCTCGTTAATTCTCTTTTCGCTTTTTTTTTGGATTTTTGTTTTTGCTTGCATACTGAAACATTTTTTATGCGCTTGTTGAATTTTATGATTTTTTGTTATTAATGCTTTGTTTGTAAACTGTAGCTTGTTTATGTGTACGCTTGTCGTACTTTTTTATTTTTTACTTATTGTTTTTTATTTAATTTTTTATTTAGTTTTGCATGCGTTTCATGTTGAACGTGGTAACATTAAAAAACATTAAAAACTATCTTGGCGCTGAAATTTTGGAAGAACATTTAGTAAAAGTCGTTCAACAATATATTTGGTCAGCATCATTTCTCTTAGAAATTGAATTAGACGAACAGCCTGTAATAAAAAAAACCAAAATTTGACGAACTTTTTACTAAAGAGGTGAGAAAGCTTATAATCAAAACGCAAATTGATTTGTTCATAATTCTTAATCGGTTTGGTTTATGTTCTTAATATTTATGACTTTTATTATATTCACCAAACATGCTTTGTCCAGTGCTTAGATCGAATTTTATTAATAAGATCCCAACTAAAAAATTTCGATAAATTAGCGGTATTAAATATATTTCAACTAACCTAATTTATGTACTTTCTTAATAGGATCTCATTGAACATTTGAAAAAAAACCAATGTCAGTATATTCTTGAAGAATACAAACAAAAAAATTCATTGTGCGATAGTTCCAGACGAACAGTCGTACATGAGGCTGCAAAGCTATTAAGAATTAAATGCTCCAACTATCCAAAGTCAGAGGAAAAATTGACGATGCAAAAAAATTATTTCCAAAATTTGAGACAGATTGGTCAACGTTAAGAGGTGCCACACGGCCACTCAAAATGGAAAAAACAAATGATGTATTTGAGTTCCAGTGTGGCAGCCCTGACCGTTGACCAATCTGTCTCAAATTTTGGAAATAATTTTTTTGCATCGTCAATCAAAATTTGAGGGAAAGGAACTGAAATATAATAATTAAATAATAAGTGATAATCAATAAGAAAGAAAACAATAACCAAAAAATTTTATTTTTTAAGTCCACTCTAATGTATACGATAGATGTAAAAATTTTGCTTATTTTGATTTCTTCAAGCTAAATAAAACTAAAATAATTTTAAGTTAAAAGAATAAAATGAAAAAAGTTAGGAATTAAGCCAACAATATATATGGGCACTTCCAGAGAAAGTGCCACCCTATGTCACATCACGTTACCCTCGTTAATTGCTCATATTTTAGAACCATGTGGTTCGATTATTTTCTATTCTTTCCCTAAATACAGAATGTAAGTAACTGCATATTTAGTAAAAGAAAAGAAGACACTCAAACTAACTGGTCCTAAAATATAAGGAATTATCGAGGGTGACGTGATGTGACAAAACGTTGACCTTTCTGTGGAAATGCCCATATGTTTAAATTATCTTTTTTGTATACACAAGAACTGTCTAAGGTATATTTATGTATAACTATATCTATCGAATGAATTGGAAATAAAAAATATATACAATAATTTGTGAAATTCTTGATTATTTATTTGATTCAGAAAGGTAACAGGTAAAGAAAAATTAATACAGTTTCTGTATTAAATTTTGATGGAATGCAATTTAATACAAACTAGGTTAAAAACTAATCCAAAAATCTATTAAAATGAATTCGCATCGAATAAAATTGAATACAAACTAGATTAAAACTTAATCCAAAAATCTACTAAAAATTAATTCGAATTAAATAAAATTTAATACAAACTAGATCAAAAATTAGTCGGAAAATCTATTAAAAATTAATTCGAAAGGAATAAAATTTAATACAAACAAGATTAAAACTTAATCCAAAAATCTACTAAAAATTAATGCGAATGGAATAAAAATGAATACAAACTAGATTTAAAATTAGTCGGAAAATCTATTAAAAATGAATTCGAAAGAAATAAAATTTAATACAAACAAGATTAAAAATTAACACAAACAAGATTGAAAATGAATCCAAAGTAGACTTTGAAACTAGTATGGGTTCAGTATTCAATTTGAATATCAATTTTTATTCAAATCACATTTGAATATTTGGCTGGTATTCAAATTTAATACAATTTCGGTGTAACTCTATATGTAAGTCAAATTTTACTCAAATTTACACCAACATTTTTAACCGTGCAGCTACTCCCCAGCAGACCGTCCATCGAGCATTATCTACGGTCACGTTCTTTTGAACCTCAACGTCGAAATTTCGTTCGAAATATATTATAAGCGAAGAGTACGCCATTTACGCCGGAGTTGCCCTTATTTTTTGTGGACTGGTAAGTGATGCAGAACCATGATCAACAGGCGTTTACTGCCGCATATTGATTAATTACGATTGGATGACATGTGGTTCGATGTTTAGTTTTGACGAGTTGCAGTGGCCAACAAAATCGCCGGATTTGACTGCTCCGTACTCCTCTCTTTGGGGTTCTGTAAAGTCATGGCTATATTTTGACAAGCTGCAGAATCTGGAAGCTCTTAGATTGTATATGGCAAGCGCGCGTTAAATTATAAACCGAAGTTCTTGCCAGAATTGCAAAAATCTTCGCCATCATAGACATTTGGATTCATTACGGATATTACTAATTATTTGAATTAGTTAAACACATCTACAATAGCTTTCCGTTCCCGGCACCTCAAGGTCAACTCATTAGAATAATAATAATTCGTAAATTTTTATGCTCCCCTCGAGGCCCACTTTTAAATTCTAGATTCTCTTGAATTCGTTGAACGCTTTTAACGCCTACTCCTCAATTGAGACGTAGTCTAAACCCAAACTCATTTTAAATCAATTCATTTAATTCAGAATCAATTTATTGAATCCTTAAGGTATGCTATACAATTTTAATGGGCACAGCATGCAAATGTATGCTATGTTTATTTTATACAAACGAAAGTATGCAAACATTTATTTTCCCTTTATTATGCAAATATTCAAATCGAATTTAATTTCAACTAAGGGGCACAACAACAGCAAAAGGAAACGCTTGAAATCCTTGGCAATAATAGGACAGTGTAAAAGAAAAACGAACAAAATGAAAATAGACACAAATTGGATTTTTCAATACACCAGTCACTTTCAATTTTTCTTCAAGAGATAAATAAACTGAAATTGTTGCAAAAATTGCGGAACCAACAAAACGGACGAAAAAATAAAATCCTGTCGGAAAACGGAACTCCAGCACGCTCAGATGAATAATAGAAAAAAAAAATGGTGAAGAAAAAATATTGTCATTTGTCTGAGACGTGTCTGGCATAAGATATTGTCGCTCCTTTTGCTAGCTTTTGTACTTCAGCAGCGTAAGGGTAGTTTTTCAAGAGATATGTGTTTGTGTATTTTAAGCTTTTTTTGTTGGCTTTTCTGACTTTCTTCAGTTCTGTGCACAAGCAATCCTGTAGGAATTTTATGTGCTCCAACGGAAAAGTTGTGCAAAATTTTCTGTGACTTAATGGCTTTAAAAAATATGCAAATTTTTTTATTTGTTACTTCGCTCGTATAAGGCCTAAAAGTATGCTGTATATGAATTTTTTGGGACAGTAATAAAATGTTCATTAAATATTTTATTGTCCTCTGGAAATCTAAATCGTTTACAGAAATTTTTAAACATTTTATGTCACTATATTTGCAATCTGAATTCCTTGCTATTGCATACTTTGTGACGAATTCTTTGTCTCAAGAGTATCAGCTACACAATCAATCAACAATTTCCTACATAGTACGAAATTCAATCATTTTTAATTAAAGAATTTCCAATCAAAATTTCATTTATTTTGTAGCATAATATTTTTCCATTGTATACGAATCTAAAGGTAACGATATTCCTTTACCCGTAATAAACTTTTAGGAAATTAATTGGTAATTCCAGGTCTCATTGTATGAACTGAAAGCATTGATCAGAGAGTTTTCAATTAAAATTCAATACCATTGCATACACTCAGGCTGTTATTATTCTACAATAAAGCACAACTGCCGAAAAACGTATCGTCCTAAAAGTATGCAATACTATGGTATAAAAATTGTGTAGTAAAATAGAGTTAATATGCTGACCTTTCCATATTGCAGACTTTGAGGCCAATCTGCTGGTAACAATTATGATTTACCCCTCAGAGACTTTTATGAAATTAATTGATAATTCTGGGCATTTGAAATCATAGTATATTCAGACAAAATACAATACCATTTCACACATCCAGGTTTTTATAATACTCAAATAAAGCAAACTGCCGCAAAAATAACATATAGTCCTAAAAGTATGCAATACTTTTGTATTAAAAATTTCACAGTAAAATCGGGTTAAGGTGATTAGGTACATTGGAGGGTCAAAATCGGGTTAAGGTGATTATGTACATACATTCCGCTTCAAGATTTGTCTGTTCATGATAATGTGAACCTACATCTATAACATATACATTACTACTAACTGAAGGTTTTGGAAACTGCATGGCATCAGTTTAACACTATTTCAACCAACGGCACAATATTTGTAGCGATTTGAGTAGCATACTGTGCATTTCTGCAAGGACATTAAATGCTAGACTAAACTCAAAGCTAAGGTATGAAAATATGAGTAGACATTAGTCCACTTCAAAATCAACAGATAGTAGTTTTTAAAATTTTTCGTTTTTAAAGTGTCTATACTGAAAATTTATTGTTTTTTTGCCTTCTTAATATGGTGAAATTTGTTCAGAAACAAAATTTTTATCTCTCTCCTCTTGTGTATGAAAATTTACATGAGAAATTAAGCAACGCAAATAACAATGAAACTCAAAAATTTTTTCCACCATCTAACGCAGAGAGCAGATACAAAACATACTGGGAAAACAACGGGAATTGGTGGTGCTGGTGGAAAAAATTGCAACACTTTGGGCCAACAAAAGCGTAACCTCTACCCTCACAGGTCGCTGAGGCAAACACATTTGCGACAACTCCCTAAAGTATGCTGTGGAACAAATCTCTTCTTGAATAGAAGTGTTGGTGTTTACAATTCATGACACCTAACAATGTGTGACATTTGTTCCGTGTCATTTTTCTTTTTTTTCGTTATTGTTGGTGTTGGCTTCCACATTTATACACGGTTACAATTTTCACGGCTTTCAAAAAGTTTCCATTGTGTGTACTGCATGCGGGAGGAGGAAGTGAAACTTCAAACATGCTGAAGGGGAATTTAAATATAAAAACAAAGACGTCTTGGTATCATGGGAAAAGGAGATAAATAAAATATGTATTTGATAAAATCTTAAGTTAGGCCACAAATTTTGTAATCCATTAACCAATGTCCTGTTGTATGCCTGGAGTCTGAATCCTCATCAATGCTGTAGTTTCTATATTTTCTCATGGCTCTAATAGGTATAACTCCTTGAAATCAGTTTAGACTTTTCCAACAGTTGGAAAACAAAAACGCCTTTCGAAAATGTAGATGTAGATGTTTACAATATACAAAACAATCTGTCAACCATAGCACACGTTTGAAGTGTGTAAAGGAAATACTGTTGTTAAGGAAGACATATGTTCCCACACCTAGCAACAGGAGATGCGGAACTGTGCAGTAACCAAACACCACCGCAATCCCTGAAAGTCATCTCATGTTAACATCAAACTCTAACTCCCTAAACTCTCTCAACTCAATCAACAGCAATTTTATAATACTCTGTGTATTGTGTTGTAAAGTCACCTTTCATGTGTCATGTGACGTTTGACAATAACAACCGTGACAAAAAGAAAAAAACACAAGAAAAAATAAAACAAATACCACACGGTACAGTGGGTTCAACAAGATGCCCTCTTTTGTATCTTTTATTGATATTTTAAAATCAATATATTGCTTCGCACCTAATCTCCGCCATCGGTGGTGCACTGGTTAGTGTGCACGGCTCTTGTTCATGAGTACGTGGGTTCGATCCCTGCTACGCCCACCTTACAGTTCTTTTGACGACTGTCAACTCCGTTAGTGATGGCGACACTATCGAGTACTTAGCCAGGAAAAACCTTCTCAACATTCCGTTCGGAACCGGTGTAAAACCTATAGGTTCCAATAAGTGAGTTCAAAACTAGAAAGCGCCCAGCCCACTGGTTGTGAGAAGCTCTCCCCAATACCTTCAAGGCAAACCACTTTTTTTTATCGCACCTAAATATGCAACCATGGTTCCAGGGTTGAACTCCTTTTCAGGAAAAGTGAACGTACTAATATAATATTCAAAAACATTGCATCGAGGGTAGAACGGGTTAGGTTAGAGTGGCAGTCTGCATGTCAGGCTTAGTTAGAACTTGTGGTCCATTGTGATAGCACAGATATAAAAGGTAAAAGATAAGATTTCCCTAGTCCCTCCCGACGAAACAGGTTGATGACTTCAAAAAGCTCAAGAGTTGGCGGATGATAACAGCAGCCAGATTATCTATATCTGCAAAGAAATGTGAACCTAGTGTAGCCTGCCGCCTTTTAGAAAGACCGGGTACAGACACAGAAGGTGTTTTATTGGCTACACCTCCTCGACGTCTCCGCAGCTTCTGCTAACGTCATTTGTCAAGACTTTGAGTCTGTCTGATTGTCGTCCAATGAGACAGTGATCAGTCACTAGAGAGCCCAATCATGACCAAACAGGACTTCTTTAAAATAAGGAAGGCCTTCCCTACACATTACCTCCTCCTTTCTTTTTAACATTGCGTGAGATTGGGAGGCAAGGCCTTCCATGCCCATTGCCTAAAGATGGCCTTAGAAGGCATGAAAACAGAAAGGCCTTAGAAAGGCCTTTATCACAAAATCATTATCCACTTCTACATGTTCATTTATAACTATAACGCAACTTCAGATTGAAAATTTTAAAAATACCCAGAAAAATATTAAATGAAAAATATAATTTTAAAATTTGTATTAAATTTTCCAATTAAATTACGGTTGAAAACAATCGGAAAAGAAATTACTCAAAATTGTACAATTTTTCTTCTTAGTTATATCTGATGAAAAATTTCATGGATTCCACAGGCCTTATTTTACGAAGGCATTACAAAAGAAGGCCTTGCGACTTCCGCCACTGGGAAATGATAAGATAGAGGACCGGCATCTATAACGACAGCAGGGCGCTGGTGCGTTTCAAGTCTAGGCGGGGCCACATCGGCTTGAAATGTACACAGTTCCCTACGAGTCACCACTTACCGTTTCCGCAAAGCCACAATTCCTCAAGAAAAGCTTGCAAGTTGCTACCCACCGGCGGAAATCATGGCCTGGAAGGCCTGAAACCATGACCAAATAGGACACTCTTTAAAATACGGAAGTCTTTCCCTACACATTACCTTCTCCTTTCATATTAACATTGCGTGAGATTGAGAGGCAAGGCCTTCCTTGCCCATTGCCTAAAGAAGGCCTTAGAAGGCGTGCAAAAAGGAAGGCCTTAGAAGGGGTTAACTTTAATTTATTTTTGTTAAACACAAATAAAATTAAAGTAATTTATTTTATCACAAAATCATTATCCACTTCTACATATTTATTTATAAATATGTATGTACATATCTTAGAAAGTTGTACCACACCCAAATTCAGATTTGAAAATTTTAAAAAGACACTGAAAAATATTAAAAAAACAATATAATTTTAAAATTTGTATTAAATTTTCCAATTAAATTACTGTTAAAAGAATCGAAAAAGAAATTACTCAAAATTGTAAAAATCTTATTCTTGCTAATATGTATCTGTTGAAAAAATGCATGCATTCCGCAGGCCTTATTTTAGGAAGGCATTACAAAAGAACCATTGCGCATGCCTTATTTATGGAAGGCCTTGCGCCTTCCATGACTGGGAAATGATAAGTGAGAGGACCGGTCTCTATAACGACAGCAGGGGCTAGTGCGTTTCAAGTCTAGGCAGGGCCACATCGGCTTGAGATGTACACAGTTCCCTACTAGTCACCACCTAGCGTTTCCGCAAAGCCACAATTCCTCTTGTAAGTTACTAGAGGCATGTACATGTGTTCCCGTTCCACTGGAGCATGTAAAATAGTCCCCCCTCTGGCAGGTTCATCTGCTTTGCAGTTCCCTGCTACATGTCTGTGGCTCAGCACCCTAATAAAGTGAATATTAATCTGTTCAGCTATCTCATTCAGAGATCTGCGACAGCTAAGGGCATTTGACAAACTAGGAAGATAGTTTCCAGGGACTTGATGTCAGTTTCACTATAAGAGATAATACTAATTCTGACCATATTCGGAACATTATTTCACTGCCATTTCACTAATATTTCACTGGGAGACACTACAGTGATTAGGAAGTCTTTTTGCAATGGATAATACCAGGTCCTTAGCAAAGACATCAAAGTCTACTTTACCGTCACGTTTTGAACCATCTTTATAGAAGTTCACGAATCCCCTATGTCCAGGGATGCGACAATTCCATTCCGATCTATCAGGTTTAAGAGTGTGTGCTACTTCTTGCCACACAGTGGTTCGGCCAAAATGTAATCGTCAATATCTGGGACGTCAAACATTGTGGTGAGCATGGCACTGTATCCGAAGCTATCTTCTGACCGAAGTGCAAGTTCTGTATGTCTAACAGCAGTAGCCGTGGCGTGCTGACTATCAACCATGTCCTATGAAATTACAGTCAGTTGCTGAACTTTATTCGGAATCACGCTATAGGTGGATATCCATGGAGCCGTCCACCAGACGATAACGCCATACAGCATTATTAGTCTAACTACTGCCATATACATTGAACGAACTATGTACGGGCCATGTCCCCGGCGTTTTTCTATTGCCCATTTACAGGTTTATAGCGGTGTAACAGCCTTTTTGGATCTTTCGTAAATATTGGGGTTGAAGTATAAATTCCTGTCGAGTAAAATACATAAGAATTTCAACAAATAAAAAATAAATGCTTTCCCATGACATCCCATGAAGGGGAAAGCTTCTCACAACCAGTGAGCTGTGCGGTTTCTTCATTTGCACTCACTGAATGGGACCTACAGTTTTTACACCGGTTCCGAACGGTATTCTGAGAATCGTTTTCATCGGTAAGTACTCGATAGTGTAGTCATCACTAAGCGAGGTGACCGTCGTCGAAGGTTATGAAAGGTGGTAGGAGCAGGGATCGTACACATGTACTCATGTCTAAGAGCCGCGCACACTATCAATGATCGCAGACACGGCCAGGGAAGAGAATTGCAATAACCTACAGTTCCTACAGTTGATACCTTATACCTCCTGCTGAAAATGAGCAGTTCCGTCTTGGTTAAGTTCACCCCAAGTCCTCTATCCGAAGCCCAACTTGCAAGTGGGTGGTATGAAGACCCTAGTGTAAGATGGTCCTAACAGTAATTGGAAACTTCCCTCAAACCGCTACTGCCATGTCGTCTGCGTCGGTAATAGCCTTAACAACCGTCTTCTCCAGAGAAAGCTGAATATTGCTTATGGGAAGATTCCGTACCAGTGCCGACAACACGCCGCCCTGAGGCGTTCCTCTGCTAACAAAACTGTAAAGGTCCGTTGACCCTCAACTATCCCAAATGCTTCCCTTTGCAAGAAAGTTGTGGACAACCAACCTGATATGTCTATCAACCTCCAGAGCCGTGATCAAAAGAAAAATGGTTTCCCTTTACATCCCATGAATGGATTAGGGAGAGCATCTAACAAGCTTTAAGGAGCTCTTTCATGGCTAATTACTCTATAGTGTAGCTGCCACTAAGCCGGGTGAGCGCCGTCGAAAGAAATTTAAGGTGGTCAGAGCAGGGATCGAACCCACGCTCTCATGCACAAGAATCGCCCCTAATACCATTGCACTACCGATGGTCAGAGCCGTGATTGCCGCGGTTTTTCCAAGTGGATTTACAGGACTTTCCATTGTGTCTAATAAAAGCAACCATGGAATATTATTTAACAGCGAGAGGACCTTCTAAAAAGCTGAGCAGCTCATACAGAGCGGTTTCGGTAAGCCTACCCAAGCTATTGGCGTGCTGTTGAGTTGACAGTAGCATGTGATCAATGTTGATCATAGGATAGCTATTGACTAATCTCTCCAAGGGTTTCAAGAAAAATTACGACAGACTAATCGGTCGGAAATCCTTCAGTCCTTCAATCGGTCGGAAATCCTTCAGTCCCGGATAGTTTCCCCGCTTTAGGCATGAAGACCATGTTAGTTTCTCTTCAATTCAAAGGTATGTAGGCCTGCTTTATACATCCGGTGTAGATCTCTTTGAGTCAGGGCTTCAATCTACCAGCCACTGACTGTAGTACAGCGGGCGAGACATTGTCCTACTACAAAGGATTGATGCTTTTTAGAGCCCAACTGATGTTAGATTCGTTAGGTTACACGCGTTTGACGGCCAACAGCTTACAGCTGATGCACAGTCTGCACTTTGTACCGGAACATCTTCAAATCTTTCACCAAAAATCCGCGTAGGGACCGCCGCCTAATGCCCAATTGCGTGGCACGCCGTCTGGTCGATGTTCCGGGCTCCTCTTCAACATCTTGTGCCACAGCAGCGATATTCTCAGCAGAATGGCTGCTCCGTGGCTGGATAGCCTTGGGAAGATCTCGTGTTGTACCAGCCTCGTCAAGGCGAGTGGCCAAACGCAGCAGTGTTTGTCCAGTTGGTGCCAGACGGCCAGGAAATCTGCGACGAAATTGCTGCTGCGCCAACACAATAGAAGAATTGTTGCGCAAAAAATGGAAAGAATTATGCCACGTTTTTGCGGAGTAAACCAATTCTTGGCTTGTCGGTTTGTATTCTGCGTTTGTCTACTTCACAAGTGTCAAAACCGAATTGACATTTGAAGCCATTTGCAACAGATATATTGCTTTCCAATAGGGTGATTCCTTTTGCCCCACCTTGTACAAGGACATATTCTCTGAGCGCCTGGAGGAGACCTATGAGCGCTGACATGGCCGAGAGACAAAATTGTCCTAAATGCTAAAGTCGACAGGGAAATGCGTTTGAACTAACCATCGGTAAATTCAGTCTAGAAGTCAGCACTTCTGGAAGCGGAATGAGAATGCTGGATGAAAAACATGGTTGTCAGTAGTACGAGATTGCAACATAAAGGCATCAACAACACGACTTGGGTATTTCCTGATCGACAAACGTAAAACCAGATCGATCACTTGGTAATTGATGAAAGACCAGTGTTATGGATCAGTGTAATGGACTTGCATGGAATTCGAGGTGTTTATATTCAGTCGGAGCACTTTTTATGGGCTGCATGACGATAGTAAATCACCAGTCAAGCGTGATCCGTGGAAAAACACAAATGAAAATATATCTCCAAATGAATCACATATTCGAATACTAGTTATTTATTTATTGATTAAATTAGTCCATGCGCGTCCTTGACGTATCGCAACCCGCCTCCTTATTTTCTCTCTCTCCAACAGCATATCACCTCTCTCCAACGTCGCACCTGCCAACAGCCTGACCACACTTGCAGCGGCCTATTATTAAGGGATATAATACTGATATTGTAGATTTCAATCAGTGAGTGTAAATCCTGAAATGTCTTCCATGTTTCTTCGTTGGACGCAACGGGAAATATTTATTTATTTGCTTTTATAATACCGACACAATTTGTTGTACCCCACTGTATGCGTTTCGTTCTGAACACCTTAATATCAGCGTCATCCAGAACAATGCGATGGGCAACAAAAGGAAACTTTAACGTTTGTAATTTCACGCGCGACTTATCCTTTTGGGAGAAATATTTTACATACTCATACATGAAATGTTTCATATTTGCAACACTGATAATGTCGGTGGGCTTGTGTGTGTTTGTATATAAAGTTTTTTCATACGTCCTTTTCCCTGTACACCATTTTCCTTTTTCTACCTTAACACATACAAACAATGAAACGGAAATATTCCACTTGACTATCTGACTGTATGTCTGAGTCAGAGTTCTATTGTAAAACGCTACTGCAGTATTACATTTGGCTTATCCTGTCTGTCTGTGGATTCCTCTATCCGATTGCCTACATTTTACTGCTGTTTAGATGTGTCTGTGTTTAAGAGAGTTTTTGAGTTAAACACTCTGATAAAGCCTTTGTTTTTTATTATGATTACTCACTGTAACTTCCGGTTCATACACACATACGCAAACACCCGCTCGCGCACTGAATTGTGGACACTCTTCTAATGGCCGGCAGGGAAGCACACAAAGACTAAATGCCGGGGAAGGGGAGGACGAGGATAGAATTTACCGGCTAAAACGTTTATACGACAACCATAAAGGTACCTTCCTTTGTCTTTGAACAAAAGTTCAATTGCAAATTGTTTGGAAGATCAAGTTGCGCCTAAAAGTATACTTTACTTTTAGATACAATGCCAGTGCCTATTGGATAGGCTTTGTACAATGCTGTTGTTCTTTGGGATTTTTATTGTTTATATCTATAGTGCAATTGTTTGGAACTTTTGCGCAAAATTACTTGTCAATTCTGAAAAAAGAAACAAATAGAATTTACCATTCTCTGTTCCTCTGCATAACAAGGATTTTTTTAATAGACAAATTCTTTGGACAAATATGAAAAGTATTCCCTGCAGTAAATGACAAAAAGGACACGCTAAATAAATGTTGGAGTAACATAACCCCGATATTGAAAACAGATATCAAGAGCAAAGAGCGTTTGTGTTTATCGTAGAAATCCTGGTGATGTCACATAAAAAAAAAATGTCACATATATACAAGTAAATCCAAAGTTTTGGAAACAAAGGGAAACTTCATTGTAGCGTTTTAGTCATATATAAGACTGAAGTAATGATCTGTTTTAAATGAGACACTTCCCCAGGTTCTTTTCCAAAATAGATCTTACTAAGGTCGTTCCGCCTACTTTCTTCTAATATAAAATAAAATAAGTAGTTCCCCGTTACATCCCACGAGGGGATTAGGGAGAGCTTCTCACAACCAGTGAGCAGTGCGCGTTCTAGTTTTACACTCACTTTCTAATATAGACTTTCATAATAAAAATAATGGACGTTTTCAACACTGACAGATCTTTTTGCAGAGTTCCTTCCCTGTTCCAAGAAAATTTAGCATAATTTTTTCGTTAACTAAACTTTAACTTGCATGAATGAAACAAAGTCACTGATTTAGTGAATGTAAACTATTGTGCATAAATGTACTGGATTTTAAAAATTTAAACCTTTTACGATTTTAAACACAAAATTATTCCCACCTTTAACATTAAACTCCCTCTCTCTCTCTCCCTCTTCTCAAAGTTGACCAGCAATATCTCTTACACAACACATAAAACTTGTAAAATTAATCGCCACTACATGGTGGGAAAGGAAGTGATAAATGTGTATACTGCTAGCGGGAGAGAGTAGGAGACACACAAGGAGAGTGTGAGAGAGGAGACACAAAACATGGCGTCAAACATCAGAATCAGCCTGACTAAGTTCAGTGAATTGGAAATGGGTGCAAAAATTAGATTTATACGACAATTGTTGGCAGACAACAAAATGATGCTGCTGCTGCTGATGTTATTTTCCTCTATGTCCTGAGCACAAAAACAGGACGAAGCCTATTACATACAGAATCCACAAAACCATAGTAACGAATATGAAATCGAAATTTGCACTACTACATACATAGAAATGTTAAATTGGCAGAGATTTGTAGGTGAATTATTGAAAAAATTTTTAAAATTTTACAGTAAACTAACACGACATCTCTTTAAAGTAACATCCTTAAAGTAGACACTAAAAAAATAAAATTTGAAATTTGTGGCATACTTATAGGCATAAAGTAATATTGATGGTATTTATGTAGTGGCCAGCATAATTAGATAGCACTGGGTGCCCAGTTAATTTCGTGTGTTTCAAATAGGCTTTATTTAGACCTTACAAGCTTGTAGTCTACCATCTTCAAAGGGAGGAAAGGTTTGTGGTATACTTTTAGGATGGAGCAGGAGGCTAAACGCAAACAAATTTACCCTTTCAGGAAAGGAAATAAATAAATACTTAATTGTAGCGCCGTGACGAAACGAGGTGAGAGTCGCCGAATGAAATATAAGGCGTTTAGAGCAGGAGTTGAACCGACGTTCTCAAGCACAGAGGGTGTCTCAAAAGAAAGTGTCTCAAAAAAAAAAGATGTGCCTCGATAATATAAAAAATAAGATGTCGTTACAAAATGTTTATTAAACGACGATAACCTCGAATACTGCAGAATCTTCTGTACGCTACAGTCGCTAAATCACGGTTTTTGTAAAACTCTCGCAAGCACAGTGGGCGGTTCGCTTCCAAGAAACGCTCCATTGTAACTGAATTGAAAAGAGCCAGGCTACCTATTGGCATACAGCTCGGGCCCCTCAGATAAAATGCGTTCACGCAGTCACCCAAAATAAGGTCATTCCTCATCTTGCCAGTTCTTCTGTTCTATGGTTCCCAGAAATGTTCCTGTGCCCCGACACCCATTAAAGGTGATTATCAAATTGCTTGGCCATGTCATTCTGAAATGCTCGGTGATGACGTTTCGCCCCAGGCAACGGGCATCTTCGCCGATTTCTATGACTTGTTCCTGAAGCGCGGTGGTCGGTGGTGCAATGGGTAGTGTGCGCGCCTCTTGTACATGAGATCCTGGGTTCGATCCCTGCTCTGACCACCTTAAAAAAAAAATTCTTTCATAGTGACGGCGACACTATCGAGTATTTAGCCATGAAAAAGGTTCTCAAAATACCGTTCGGAATAGGTGTAAAAACTGTAGGTCCCAATCAGTGAGTGAAAAATTAGAAAGCGCACAGCTCACTGGTTGTGAGAAGCTCTCCCCAATCCCTTCATGGGATGTAAAGGGAAACAGGGGGTTCCTGAAGGGCACAACAATAGCCTGGTAGCCCTGTGCAAGTTGCTGATTCTTAATTCTTAGTAATAGCCAAGCAATTACAATTGCTGTGAAAATAGTCAAGCAATTCAAAACACTTCTCTAGGGTATTGCGGCAGCAGATGATCTGTATGGGATAGTCTTCAGCCGGCCCACAGTGGTCACGAACACTCTGAGGCTCAATAATGGGCAAAGAAAAATCAACATAATACCATGGAAGGTATAAGCCGGGAATAGAAGGGCAAACATGCATTAGGGCAACCAGGATGAGATCTTAACCAGCAGGCTGGTAAAGCTGGACAAAATCGAAATGGGATGACTCATGGGTGATGTTATTGGATAATGGAGAAAGAATTATCTACATACTAGCATGGAACGCATCATATGGGAACAGAAGGGCAAACATGCATTTGGTCAGCCCAGATCAGATCATAATTAGCAGGCTGATGAATGTGGACAAACTCGAAATCAGGTGACTCATGTGTGATCTTATTGGACATCTCACCCTGCAAGCATATGGGTATAAAATTGAGCGGGCCGCTGCAAATTATTATGGAGCCTGCGAGGAGGATATAGAAATTAGGAAACATTTTTTTATACTACTGTACTGGTTAGCAGGATAACGACTCCAATACCTCTCAGGCAATGCAATACGTAGTAGAACGTCCCAAGATGTCAATGCTTGTTTCATTTTACAGCTCGTACTTTTCCTTCACCAAAGATTTCAGCCTTTAAGTAGACACCTTAAAGTCTACACCGAGAATGTTGAGTTAAAGACTCCCAAATATTACCTACCTAATAAACAGACGGAGAGATTAAAACCATCGTGAATTTCCAAAAAAACCTTCTTGAGAACTAACACACAATTTTTTCCCTCAAATGTATGTTGTGTCTGGGTATCCTTAATTTGGGACTACTCTGACTTTCCCTATCTTCTTACAAAACTAAATGCTTTAATGACTGCTGTTTCTGTTTCAGACAATTAATACAATCCTTTAGCCCCAAAACATATTGACCAACTTGCTACATCTGTTTGGTTTCAAACATGTGTACTTCAAGCATACTTTTAGGTGTCAAATTAATTGAAGTATACTTTAAGGGGTTGCACGAACTACATTATTAGGAGTATACTTTTAGGTGTTTATCAATAAATATTTACATTAAATTCATAATCTCATTAACCAATTATAACTGTATTTATTAAAGAAATCCCATTTGCTGTCAAATTAATTTAGCACTACTTTTACCTTTCACGACTTCTCTTGCTACAACACAACGACAGCTAAATGAATATAAATCCAGTGTAATATGAAATTGATGGTAAGATTTTTGTCAATTAACACTGTAAATGTTTCAACATCCTTAAGTACTTGAAAACCATTAACGATTTCCACTCGTTTGACACAGGACTAAAGCCAAAGCTGACAACGAAATACTATACTAATCACATTTGTAGTTGGTGTTGTAGCCATGGCAACATCAAATGCTTCAGCTGCAGTAATGAAAATCTCTAACATAAAGACATGATAGCATTAAAATATCCACTCCATCGAGCAGTAGTACAAAGACATGCATCTTCAACGTCTTAACATCAACAGCAGCACCAGTTACAGCAGCAGCAGCAGCAGCATCATCTTCATCTACATCGTCAGCATCATTATTATCGTGCTCTTCATGCTCGTAGACCATCATCAAGTGTTTGCTGTAATACAATTACAGAGACTTGTCATTTAGCATTAGTTCATGTTACAAGTTCTTTTTACACACACACACACACACATACACATAACCACTCAGTGCTACGCATACTAATACACTCAGACAAGGACACACGACATGCAAGGACTTTGTACTTGTACCAAGTCGAAAATCCCACTTAAGAAAAGTTTTTAGACAACAAAAATTTATGTCCAAATAGGTTACCTACACACTCTCTTAAACTCTCTCGCACACACACACTCATAGTTTCTTCTACTACACCTCTTCACTTATACATTCACCGTGTTAGTCCTTGATGTAACACAAACGGAAATGGAAATAGAAATAGAAAATTGCCATAAATGTCTTAGTGTGTGTAAGTTGTGTTGTTGTACATTACTAATACGATTATGTTGTACATTTAATAATAGAAAGGTATACTAAATCGAGAGGAAATGCAAAGGAGAACCGGAATGAAAAAGGACGAGTACGCAGCTGAGCAGTAGTATGAGGAGGGAGTCGAGTCGCAGACTATGGAGGAGTCTGCAAGGGGCAGAGCAGCAGAAGTACTTAAAATACATTGTGTTTTGATGTCAGTCACTTTAGAGAGTAAATTTAGCTTGCAAATGAACTAATTGCATTTAATTGACAATGTTAAAAAAAAAGTAAAGTATACTTTTAGGCAGCCATGATATTTGAAATCCGTATTTGTTAAAATTCTTTACGTTAAAAAGGTGAACTATAGTGAAATTCCAAGTATTTTCTAAATTAAAACAGTTTTTCAAAGGAAACAGAGTTTTGGTTCGGAACATTTGTGCATTGATTGCTGAGCCATTTCTGGGCATACACTTAGGTCAGAAGGCAAGTAGACTTATTGCGAGATTTTCGCTTTCCTAGAAGAACCTGAAGTTTTCTATGGAAAATTCGTGATAGATACAAATTTCCTCAGTATTGTCAAAACCTTTTCCCTTAATATCTTCCAACTAGGTTACGTTAGCTGTTGTTGTAATAGATTAAGCGCTGGAATCATCCTAGATCCGTTTAGTTCGCTCCAAGCTCAAGATTCTGTATACCCCTATCTGACATACTTCTCCCAGATCTCCGAATAGGTAGTTGACATTCTCCTGCTGGCTATTGCTGCATACGTGTACATTGATTTTTTCTCTTCCTCATCGTTATAGCTTCTAAAGACGTAATTGCACTGGCCTTAAGTCTCGCCGCCTGTCTAACCAGTCGGTTTTACACCTAAAAGTATACTCCTAATAATGTAGTTCGCAAAACTCCTTAAAGTATATTTTTATTTATTTAGCACCTAAAAGTATGCTTCAAGTACACACTTTTAAAACCAAACAAATGTAGCCATTCTGTCGATATGTTTTGTGGCTTAAGGTTTGTATTCATTGTCTGAAACAAAAACAGCAGTTATGAAAGCATTCAGTTTTGTAAGAAGATAAGGGAAGTCAGAGTAATCCCAAATTAAGGATTTAGTTGAGGGATACAAATATGGTATGATAATTTTCAAGACAGATTTTGGGAAAAATTAGTTGAGGGATAAAAATATGGTATGATAATTTTCAAGACAGATTTTGGGAAAATACAGGGTGGCGCACCAATTGTGCTACAATAAGAAATTCAAAAAACTGTTTTTAATCAAAGTATTTCATTTATTTTTTTTATTATATAGAAACTTAAATTTTACTTTATATAACTAATTGATTTTGATGATTATAGATCGTAATTGACCTCCAGGCTCATCCACGCATATGCGACACCTGATCAAAAAACTATTCATTGCGGCCTGAAGGCTTGAAGTCGGGATCGCCTGAATCATGGTTTTACTGGACTGCTGAATTTCAGTCAAATTCCTTGGTTTCGTTTTTTTACACCAGTTGCTGGACATGACCCCATAAAAAAGCATAATGCAGTCAGGCAGGTGACCTTGGGGGCCAGCGGAAAGTGGAGTTTCTGGATATTAATTTGTTTGGGAATTTTCGTTAAAGGTCCGCCATAACCGGTCTGGCTATGTGTACAGTTGCTCCATCTTGCTGGAACCAAATGCTGTTGAAAACAGATACGTCTTCGACGCAGTTTTGGGTAAAAACCCTCCTTCAACGTATTTAAATAACAGCTCCCATTGATAGTTACTGTTACATCGTTTTCTTCAAAGAAGTATGGCCCCTCAATCGACCTTGATGAAACTGCGCACCACACAGTGACTCGTTCTAGGTGCCGGTCCGTCGCATGGAGTATTTCTGGATTAGATTCACTCCATATAAGGCAATTCTGCTTGTTTCCATTGGCGTTTAGATCAAAATGAGCCTCGTCGGACATAAACAAGCAATTTTTCAGGTTGTTATCTTCTTAGGCCATTTCCATAATTTTTTGGCAAAATTCCAGACGAATAGGCAAATCCAGAGGGTTGAACTTGCTTGCAATTTGGACTTTGTATGGAAACAAATTTAAGTCATCATAAATTATCCGTTGTAGTGACCGTCTGCTAACTCCAATTTGATTACTTCCAGAGTGTCTGCTAACTTCCAAAGTGTTTACCCACCTCATAATGGTCCATCTACTCGGTAGAATGCCGCCAAACTCCCGCCTCCATTCCCTGTGGACGGAAATTAAGGAATGCGAAGCGTGGTATCGCAGGACTATCCAAATCCTCTTTTCGGAATCCCAAGCATTCATTTTAATCCATCTAAATAGTAACCTTTAAAACAAAAAAAGGCGAACCGATTACTCACTCAGAAAGAATGTTATTACGTTTTGCTTTTGTAGCACAATCCACGCGCGGCACCTTGTAAGTTCAAATTCACAATGATATTAGTCTCATCGTCGGTGGTACAATGGTTAGTGTGCGCGACTCTTGGACATGAGAATGTGGGTTCGATCCCTACTCTGACCTCATTTCTTCGAAAACGGTCATATCGCTTATTGATAGCCACAATATCAAGTACTTAGCCATGAAAAAGAGCTTCTACCGTTCGGAACCGATGTAAAACTGTAGCTCCCAATAAGTGAGTGTAAAACTATAAAGTGCACAACTCATTAATTGTGAGAATCTCTCCCCTGTCCCTTGATGGGATGTAATGGAAAACTATTTATTTATGGGTGTAACCGACTTCTTTTTAGGAATGGAATATTTGTGAGTCATTAACACAACATTACCGGTGTATACTTTTGGGCGTCTGCTTAAAGGTGGGAAACTTTGGTAAATGGAAGAGAATGAGTCATGCATATGGAAAATTTATTATATG
Organism: Phaonia tiefii; assembly: GCA_963931995.1. Taxonomy (NCBI): domain Eukaryota; kingdom Metazoa; phylum Arthropoda; class Insecta; order Diptera; family Muscidae; genus Phaonia; species Phaonia tiefii. The sequence goes on along the minus strand of OZ008370.1, from coordinate 19,899,071 downwards.
ACAATTATAATCTGTAGTTTAATTTTAATTACCTGTCCAAATGCAAATTCAAAAAAATTGCAATACCATTGGGAATTGTGCTTATGTTCAAAGCATTTTCTTCAGCTGTGGTTTTCAAATATTTTACACAGTATAGGTTTATGAATTTGAAAGTCTACTAGGCAATACATATCGAAGCCACAAACCTCTAGATATAAACTACTTTAAAAACAGAATTGCCAGCAGTCAAACAAATTCAAAACAATTAAAAGCATTCCCATATTTCATTACAATTGGCATCCGATCCCACAACCTGCATTTGCAATCCCTGAGCAAATGCAAATTCAAAATTTATTAATTGCCATTGCGAACAATGGTAATTCTTTTGCATTTGCAATAGTTAAAGTAATGCAAATTAAAATTCAATGCAAATTAAAAAAACCCATGTATGCCATGGCAACATCAAATGCTTCAGCTGCCGTAATGAAAATCTCTAACTTAAAGACATGATAGCATTAAAATATCCAGTCCATCGAGCAGTAGTAAGAGACATGCATCTTCAACGTCTTAACATCAACAGCAGCCCAGTAACAGCAGCAGTAGCATCATCTTCATCTACATCGTCAGCATCATTATTATTCCCGGTGTATACTTTTGGGCGCCTACTTAAAGGTGCAAAACTTTGGTAAATGGAAGAAAGTGAGCACTAGAAGCCCTAAGCCGTAGTATAGTAAGGTAGTGAAGAACTATTAATATTTAACAGCCAATAACATTATACTGCTGCGAGTCTCATCAGCGGTGAAGCAAATTGCTCATAAGGAGTCAGCGGCTTTCCGACTTGATCGCTCGCATGCCGTCCATGTAAGACGACCATGTTTCCGATAATAATACTTTAGACCAACAGGTTCAATTAAACTCGTCTTTGTACCTACGTTTTACAGATTTTGAACAAGCTCTTCATAGTATGCACCGGAACTCAATGTGTACCACCTTAATTAACAAGAGGATGACGGATATTACGGAGATATTACCCATAATTCGGGAGCTATTCAACGATTCAACATACAAAGTTCGTTTCAAAGGAAAGGAGTTTAAAACATTCACCATATCTGCGGGCCTTAGACAACGATATATCTTGTCCTATATGTTGATTACACTGATGTAGCCGAAAAATGTACCAAAGTTCTAATAAATTTATCGGTTAGAGGCAAGTCATCTGAGTTGATCGGTTCGCACGAATATGTGAGAGTCATTAACACAACATTCCCGGTGTATACTTTTGGGCGTCTACTTAAAGGTGAAAACCTTTGGTAAATGGAAGAGAGTGAGCACTATAAGCCCTAAGCCGTTAGATAGGAAAGTAGTGAAGAACTATTAATATTTAACATCCAATAACATCATACTGCTGCAAGTCTCGTCAGTGGTGAATCAAATTGCTCATAAGGAGTCAGCGGGTTTCAAACTTGATCGCTCGCATGCCGTCCATGTAACACGACCATGATTCGGATAATAATAGATCAACTGGTTCAATTAAACCTTAATTAACAAGAGGATACTGGAAAACATATTGTCCATGATTCGGGAGCTATTCAACAATTTAACGTATAAAGTTAATTTCAAAGGGAAATAATGCCAAACATTCACCATATCTGCGGGCCTTAGACAACGACATATCTTGTCCTATACATTGATTACATTGTTGTAGTCGAAAAATGTACCAAAGTTCTAATACATTTATCGGTTAGAGGCAAGTCAACTGAGTTGATCGGTTCGCACGTTGTATACTTTTGGGCGTCTACTTAAAGGTGTAAAACTTTGGTAAATGGAAGAGAGTGAGCACTAGAAACCCTATTGGTGAAGCAAATTGCTCATAAGGAGCCAGCGGTTTCAAAATTGATCGCTAGCATGCCGTCCGTGTAACACGACCATGATTTAGATAATAATACACCAACAAGTTCAATTAAGCTCATCTATGCATCTACGTTTTACAGATTTTGAACTAGCTCTCCATAGTATGCACCGGAACTCAATGTGTACCACCTTAATTAACAAGAGGATACCGGAAAAAATATTATCCATGATTCGGGAGCTATACAAAGATTCAACACACAAAGTTCGTTTCAAGGGAAAGGAATGCCAAACATTCACCATATCTGCGGGCCTGTGATAACGATATACCTTGTCCTATACGTTGATTTTACTGTTGTGGTCGTAAAATGTATCAACTTTCAAGAAAATTGTAGCGGTTAGAGGTAAATCTACTGAGTTAATCGGCACCCGTGAAATGTCCTGTATCAAGTACAATTTTAGGAAAAATTGATTCTTACCAATTCTCGGATTGTGATTTTTTGTTTGGGTTGCATATAATGATCAATACAGTACTTGACAAAATGCGATATCTTCACTAACTTATGAATAAGAGCGAAAGGCATTTCATCGATTTTTATGATCCATGTCTCATTTTGCTCATAGGTCATGTGACATTGGGTTTACAATTTATTGATATTTTAATTGCATTATTTACACGGGTTCCTGAATGTATGTTTTGTATATTTGAATAATCCTAAAAGTATGCCTTAAAATTAATTAATAGTTAGCAACTTCTTCCGCATTTAATACAAACGCCTAAGTTTAAGCATTTAATTATAATTAGTTATAAAGGTTGATTTCTTTGCTATTTGGTTATTCAGTGTAAAGTTTCTGTCAGTACACGCGTGGTACGTGACATGTGTCAAAGTCAAAAATGTTGACTTTGCTTTGCTATTTCAGCATGAATGAGGTTACAAACGAACAGTGCTTTAAATCATTGAGTTTTATTATCAAAATTCGTGCTTTGTGAAAAATGCGTTTCGCAAGTTAAGTCCATTTTATGGTCGTTATAAACGACCCATCGAGCAGGCTATTCAACCCATTGTAACCTAATTTTGCACCAGTTTCACTTTGCTGGTCATCAATACATCAATCCGTATCAGCGGAGTGCGTACTGGGGAGAATATTGCTGCTGTCTGCGCCCGTGTTAACGAAAATCGCCATATGTCCGATATGCCGCCGCCGAGCGCAGCAACTGGGTTTGGGGTTTTCGACCACCTGGAATACTTTGTATAAGGACCCTGGCCTAAAGCTTTATAAAATATATCTGGTGCAGAAGCTCAGGACGGGCGACATATCACAACGTCGTCTGTTTGGTGAATGGGCCTTAGAGGAGCTGGAAGAGATCATCATTTTTTTTTATCGAAAGATTGTCTTCGGCGACGACGTTAATTGTTGGCTCCAAGGGTTGAGCAGCCAGATTTTATTCAAGAGCTGGCAAGACATCCCTAAATGGGCACATGCGGTTTAATAGCCGTCGACGTCATTCGACTGTACTTCTTCAAAGACGATGATCGCCACAACGTGACGGTCAATGATGCGAGGTACAGCGCTATGATCGCGCACTTTTTTTGCCAAAGTTGACAAGTGGTATCAACAGGACGGTGCCAAATGCCACACTGCACTCTATACGATGAACCAATTGAGGGGCGAGTTTGGTGAGCAATTAATCTAACAATGTGGCGCTAGCAATAGGCCAACTATTTCGTGCGATTTGACCCCACTGGACTATTTTTTATGGGGGCACGTGAAGTCTCTCGTCTGTAGACACAAGCCGAACACGATTGCTGCCTTAGAAGACAATATTACACGTGTCATTGGTGCACGCTGAAAAAACGGCCCCAGTAACATATTGCAGGAAACATGTATATGTTTGCAAACTGTGATTCCACGAGCCGACGATGTCGTGCTTCCACGAGTCGAGGATCTGGTGCTTTTCTGTGTCTTTGTTGTCTCTCACGTTTTCAAAAACTAAGATACATTTGGGTCACAACAAAAAACATATATTATAACAATTTAATCATTGTGTATCCAACATGTAATATTGAGTAGCAAACACAATGTGTTTGGACACAAGTATATTATATTTGCAACAGGCTACAAACACCATATATTTGCATCCAAACAACAAAGGAAGACCGATTTTACAGTGTGTGAGATACCGGCCGAAATGTTAGAAAAATTAGGGCAACATTTGGCTGTTACAATGGACCACGTGAAGTCTTGGGAAACATTTGCCCGAAATAATTTTTAAAAAGCAAATGGCCGGCATTGATTTATACATCCAAATAAATATTTCATTCACTTGTACAAATTTTCTGTATTTTCTTCAATTTAAAAGACCGTATAGCAAAAAAATCTCCCATTAAAATACAGAATATTTTTCTGCTTAAAAGTCTCAAATGGTTCAGTAATCCGTTTATCCAAACCCAATACATTTACAAGCTTAAAAAACATAGGTTCTGTGCTTTGCTTTAATGAAACCCCGGGAGAAGCAACATTTTTCCAATTTAAAGCCTACCTTAAGGGTTAGACAACGATTTGTTACTCATATTATAAGTGAAATATTTCTTATCACATACTCTAAGGAAAAAAATTAATTATATTCTCACACCATTTTCAGGAGCTGCAAAGGAAAAAGACCATAAATTTTACCACCTACCGTGTTACCGCTTCAAATTGCAAACATTTTGCCATTCCTTTTGTTCAGCTATTTATTCGTTTCTTTTTATTTTATTTTGAAACTTTAAAGATATAGTAGAAAGAAACCTCTGAATGCCACAGCTCAAGAAACAAAATAGAGCCTGTTGAAGTTTACATTTTCACCATATCCTTTCTCTCTCTCTCTCTGTGTTGTGAACTCCTTCATCCTTTAGGGTGTTGGTGATACAGAACTCCCTCATCCTTGAGGGTGTTGTGATGCCTGCTTACTTTAACCAGGACACCTAAGGCACAATGCAGGCAACGTTTGCTATTGTTCCTTCGTTGACTATTACCTCGATTACCGCCGCTACTTGGCATTTCTGCCAAAGTTATTGCCATTTAACATCGGCCGCAAGCCCAGCCACGCCAAGGCAAGCCAACATATCCGATCCTTTGGTTACACAGCCAACAACAATTCAATGTGTCAAGTTAAAATTAAATTGCAATTTGTGGCTTAATTTATAGAAATGTTAGACGCATTCTTGCCAACATAGCAGTGTAAGGAAAATGGAAAATATGCGTTTTTGGAATAGCTTGAAGAACCCCCCCCCCCCCCCCACAAAAGCCGACTAATGTTAGTTCTGTGGTAGCAATTTAAATGAAATGACATGGAAATTTGTTTTGATCGCCGAAAAATAAAGAGAGATAAGAACCAGTTCTTTCATAGATAGAAATAAAGCACAGTTTTAGGAATATTGGGCAGCTATTAAAGAATGAGATACTAAGTGAAGTAGACTTTAAGGCGCCACAAGAAACTGAACAACTAAATTTGGGTTTTTATGAGGAAACAGGTGCAAAATGCTAAATATTGAAGTGTTTTTCCAAACAGTTTAGGGTACTGAATACACATACAATATACCCATTGGAAAGCTATAACAAAAAATTACTGCAGACAGTTGTCCGAGGCCTTCGGTAAATATAAGAATTACAGCAGACAGTTATCCGAGGCCTTCGGCCACGGACTGTCCCTGCAGGCTGTGTCAGAGACACGGCCATTAAGTTTAACGTAGAATACGCCATCCGATAAGACAGAAAACATATATAACAATAAATTCATTTGCTTATATTATTTATCATTTATTGTTATATATGTTTTCTGTCTTATCGGATGGCGTATTCTACGTTAAACTTAATGGCCGTGTCTCTGACACAGCCTGCAGGGACAGTCCGTGGCCGAAGGCCTCGGATAACTGTCTGCTGTAATTCTTATATTTACCAACGGCATTTGATTCAAGTCCGTTTAAAAAAAAAATATTATGTTCAATTTTTTTAAACTTAATTTAATTTATGTATTTTAATTAATATTTTTATTGAAATAAGTTCTGCGAATGTTGAGAGGGCCGCCCTAATATTAAAAAAGGTTTACCTTATCGAGTCTTCGCATTAGCATTCGAGCGTTGTGTGAAAGCTTTACGCTTTACAATTCAAAATTAATGTTACAACAGCTTTATTGAAGCTTTCGCAAAAAAGCTTTATTACGTTAGCTTACTGTTTGTTTCACTTTTTACTAGATACATGTTGCCAAGCAACATTAGCTTGCTGTTCGTTTCACTTTTTACTAGATACATGTTCCTAAGCAATGTTGAGCAACCAAAAACACTCAACCAAACACCACACATATGTTTGAGTGGATGTGTTGAAACAATTTTCATTTGAGAAATTAAAATACTAGAAATATATCAACCAATATGAAATGTATATCAAACGAAAGATAACATCTTCATTTACCTACAAAAAAAATTTTAAAAAAATTCATCTAGCCGTTTCCTCAAATTCAATGAAATAAAGATTACAACAATAAAAACCTGACATGACTCCTCATACCGTAAGGTAAGACGTATTCTACGTCAAAATAATGAAAAATATTGTAAACACCAAGTCGAAGGCGTACAATTGAAAGCATATTTTTCGGCGCATTAAAGAAACTGAAGAACTAGACTTGGCTTTTAAAAGGAAACAGGCAAAAATTCTAAACATAGAAGTGGTTTCCTCAAGTTAATCCCGCAAATTAATTAAATTAATCCTGAATACACATACATATACCCATTGGAAAGCTATAACAAAAATAATGAAAATATTGTAAACATCAAGTCGAAGGCGTACAATTGAAGGCATATTTTTCGGCGAAATAAAGAACCTAAGATCTCATCTTGGCCTTTAAAGGAAAACAGGCAAAAATGCTAAACATAGAAGTGTTTTCCGCAAACAGGTTAGGATACTGAATACACAAACCAATACCCATTCGAAGCTATAACAGAAATACTGAAAATATTGTAAACACCAAGCCGAAAGGGCATCACGGTTTCTCGTTTGGAACTGCCATTATACTTATGAAATGCGTTTCGGTCTTCGAAACCAGCATGCGCTTCAAAACGGTGAATAGAAAAACGAACATATTCACTAGTGCTGAGGTGTAGAAATATACCACTCTAGGTTATATGTTGATATTGATATTACTGTTTCCCATTACATCCCATAAAGGGATTGTAGAGAGCTTCTCACAACCAGTGAGATTTCTAATTTTGCACTCACTGGTTGGGACCTACAGCTTTTCATGGCTAAGTACTCGATAGTGTCGTTATCACAAAGCGAGGTGGCCGACGTCGAAGGAAATTTAAGGTGGCCCGAGCAAGGATCCAACCCACGATCTTATGCACAAGAGCCGCGCAAACTAGCCGTTGCACCACCGACGGCCAGGTGGTGGTATTAGTGGCAGTCAAAGAATGACCCACTTAGACTTATTAGTCCATTGTGATACCGCAGCCAAACGAGATTAAGCATTTGCCTCACCGGAGAACCACTTAGTTTGCTCCAAGAAACTGAAAACCTTGCCTCCGACTATCTGTATGAATTCATTCGGATCCCTCAATACTTAGGATCCCATAGGACACATGCTCCTGCCGTTTAGCGCAGGACGCGTGCAGAGAATATGCTCAAGGGATTCTTCTCCTTCCTCATCGTTACAATAGTCATTTTCCCTTTAGTTTCAGCGCGTATCCACCAATCAGACAGTGTCCTATCAAAATTGATGCAAGCACTGATACCTGCGGCCTAACTAGAGACAGAAGGTTCAAAGATCTCTTGTTATCCACTATCGGCCAGATTTATGTTGTTCGTATAAAATCTGTTCCATTAGTTCGCCTCTACGTTATCATCCTAGAGGAGCGTTCTTGCAGGAAATACTTACAAGTCGCAAGGGGCATACCAACACAATCGAATTCATGTGGAACTTGTAAGGTGTTCCCCAGACTGGCCAGGTCATACGCTCTGCAGTTACCTGGAATGCTCTTGTGGCCTTATACCCACATGCTTAAAAATCTATCTTTTTTGATGTTTGCAGGCAAATATAAAGTGTGTTTGGAGTTTGTCGCAAACGTAGTATACTTGTGTCCAAACACGTTATGGTTGCTATTCAATATTACACGTTGGAGACCCAATGAGTAATATGTTGTTATATTGTTGTTTGTGACCCAAATATAGCTTTGTTGGTGCTACAAATACAGCTATGCTTGTTGCTTTATTCATGCTGAAAGGAGAGCGTGAGAATAAATGAACGACAAAGAGAGACTATTACCTGCATAAGTTAATATTGTTGCACGCTGAAAAATCTATGTTGTTTTGTTGTTTGGATGTAAATACAAAATGTTTGTAGCTTTTCGCAAATATATTAGTATACTTGTGCCCAAACACATTGCGTTAGATATTCAACATTGTATGTTTACTAAACATTTCCCGAAAATCAAATTTGCTTACCTTCTCCGACTCTTGTGAAAAAATTCCATCTTTAACAATAGTTAGGAATACCCACCGATGGCGCTTAGCCTCGCGGTAATTTGTCCTACAGGTACTGTGTGGTTGATGTTGCATTCGGCTTTTTGTCGTGCCATGCTTATCCTTTTAAGGTCTCCTTTCTAATCAGTGTTACAATCCAACAATGACGACGTAATGCTTATGGTAACTTCCTATCGGAGTAACTTCACTAGGCGCAATTCAATGAAAGCCTCTCCCAGCAACTGAAGTTAATATTTCTAACATGGTTTTTTTTTATAGAATTTCATAGTTTAGTTGGTAGATTTCCATTTTTACTACATCACATTTCCGCTTCACGTTATATGCAGTATTACACAGCATACTTTTAGGCTTGATACATATTGACATAATAAAGTCTACTTTTAGGAGCAACTTGAAAGTATATTAAAACTAAACTGAAAAACAACTGCTACCAAATGATCGACCATATTTTTTTTTTAATACTGCAAACATAAATATAAATCTCTAAAACTCTAAAAAAAACTCATCAACTTTTATGAGTTTTATGAAAATTCCATATTTACCTGTAGTTGGAAATTGTCGTGTATGTTTGGTGTTTTATGGTAGTTGGGAAAAATGAAAAAATTCGTATTAAATCACAGATTATTCATGTGGAAAATTAGAAAATATCAGATGTTGACTAGAAGCATGTTGAATATGTTTGAAGCCACAGCCAATAGTTTTTTTAGATGAAATGTGAGGAGTAAAGAAGTTTGTGATTATAGGAACCTGATAGACAAAGCAGGTACCAGAGGGGTACCAGACTGTATCCATATGAATATAATTATTTATTGGAAATTGACTCGTATTAGAAATAAAAAGTTAATAATAGAAAATGGATTCCAGCAAGGTAAAGTGCATCATATCCATCAATAAAGGGTTTAAAATAATGATTCAAATGATATATTGTTGATATGAACCGATTGAAATTATCGGCAGAACTGATTCCTTCTGGTATAAGTGGTGAAAACCCTACAATCTTACCACCATTATTTATAGCCTTGAGCTATCGAAGAGGCCTCGTCGAGCTTATTTATTTATTTATTTATAAGTATTTATTTATACTTTTAAATCGCTCCAAAACTGAGGTGACGTTATGCCTTCCATTTAACAGCATATGCTAGCCTCAAAATAGGTTCTTTCAGGCTTCGCCCGACAATATTTGTGCCATCTGCAAGCCTAAGTTCCTATTCATCCCTATGCCTAGCTCCCAACAAACTAATATATTTTCCTGCATTCCTAAGCCCACAGTAATCCCAACTGCGGACAGTACAAGACATGATCACTGCGGTTCTTTTCGTTGCACTATCTATTAAGCTGTCACAGAGATCGCACAAAATATCGTAGTTTTGCTAGAGGTTGTAACCTGGATTTGTCGATGGCTTAGGTAGTCTTCGTCACTTCCAGGGTCATTGTAAGAACCCACTAAGCCTCTCGAAATAAATTGGTAATCAGGGTAAGATTTGGGTAATAATGAAGTCTGTTTTATTCAGTTATAGCAAAGTGCAACACGAAAAAATATAAACATATACGGATACCACTACGTTAGAAAAGATAAAAAAAATGGGCACCCAAAGATCTGGGGCCTCGGTGTGATTTTTGCAATATCTTGCAAACCGCTCGGAATTTTGATTTACCCTCTGAGGGAAAGTTGTAGCTCTTATCATAAAGAACAACAATAGTGAACTCATAAAATTAAAAGAAACTTCATCTTCCGGGTCAAAATCGCAAAAGAAACTTTAAAAAATTATATATTTTTTAACCTTTTTTCCCGGTTCAAGTCCATAGGAAGCAAACCGTTCAAAATTCAAGGAAACAATCAATAACAAAAATGTACCTAAGATCTCAGTAAACAACTTTCTAGAACATATGAACTTCCTAGGAATTGTAATATTTTAATGAAGACAATGGTGTTTATTCGATTGTCGGTACTCGCCTGTCTTCGGGTCCAACTAGATCTAGATAAGGTGACGGTGACAACGGAGTCGGCCTCTACATAAGTGTTGACATTCGGTGATAGTCGCTGTTGTTCAGGTTTAGATTACAGGCGCCGTGGTCCCATAGACGCGGCGGGTATTCAGTGATAGTCGCAAGAGTTCAGGTTAGGGTTAGAGAAGCTATGACGGCGGAACTGGTTATCGTCCAATACACGAGTACTGGTATTCGGTGCTAATCGGGGTGCTTGTGCGGTGACAATTGGACTGGGCGTGCGTGTTCTATACAACTGCTACCAGTTAAGTAACATTTGTGGTGACGGTGGAACTGGGTGTCGTCGTCAATTCGAATGCTGATATTCCATGATAAGACAGTGCAATACGAAACAATGTAACCATATACGGACACCACTGCAAGATAACATACCAAAACGAAAGCTTCTCCTAGTTTTTCTCAAGTCATGCACTTTTTTATGGGCCCCCAAAGATTTGGGGCCTCGGTGTCATTTCTGCAAAAAAGTGATCATTTTGTCAGGCTCATATCTTGCAAACTGTTTGGAATTTTGATTTACTTCCTTGGGGAAAATTTTAGCCCTTGTTATAAAGAAAACCAATTGTGAACCTATAAAATCAAAAAAATTACTTAAAAAATTACACACAGTGAATTTCAAAAATTTTCGGGAAATTTTTCACTTTTGCGGCTACCTAAACTCTACCTAAGCGCTATCTTAACGGTATTCAGAATCATTCCTAGGAAGTTAATATGTTCTAGAAAGTTATTTATTGGCATCTTGTGTACATTCTTGTAGTTGATTGTTTCCTTGAATTTTGAACGGTTTGCTACCTCTGGACCTGAACAGGGGAAAGAAGGTAAAAAATCGAATTTTTAAAGTTTTTTGCAATTTTGACCTTGAAGATGAAGTTTTTTTGAATTTATATGTTCATAATTCTTGTTTCTTAAGACAAGAGGTACAACTTTCCGTCAGAAAGTAAATCAAACTTCCGAACGGTTTGCAAGATATGAGCCTGACAAAATGATGAAGGGATTGGGGAGAGTTTCTCACAACCAGAGAGCTGTGCGCTTTCGAGTTTTTCACTCACTGATTGGGTCCTACAGTTTTACACCGGTTCCGAAGGTGTTTTTAGAAGTTTTTCATGGTCAAATACTCGATAGTGTCGTCATCACTAAGCTATGTGACTATCGTCGAAGGAAATGTAAGGCGGTCAGAGCAGGGAACGAACCCACGTTATCATGCACGAGAGCCGCGCACACTAGTCATTGCACCACTAGTGGGTCGAATATGATGGTCGAAAATGAACGTAACTTGCGAAACACGAATTTTTATTATAAAACTCAATCATTTGCAAGTTTTGTTCGCATGTAAGTCTGAACATTGGAATTTGAACAAACTGAACATTTGGAACTGAACATTTTAGAACTGAACTGAACATTTTGGAATTTGACACATTTCACGAATCACGCGTGAACTGACAAAAATTTAACTCTGAAAAATCAAATGTAAAAAAGTCACTCGCTAGTGGTCTTTTTCTGTTTAAAATATGCTCAACTACAATTTGAGATTTTATATTCAATTTGCAACATTTGTTACGAACACATCCAACTGAAACTAGAAAATCAACAAAAGGCAATAGATTTCACTTTGAAAAGCTTTCGTCTGCATCATCCAAGGATAATTCCCCTTTCTTGAAAGGGCTACTATTTTGATCTTCAACATCTAAAAAGACGATACTAACAACAGGTGATGTCACGTGTCCTTCAATGCAAACAAAAATCCTTCACTCTCGTCCATAAAGACTTGGATATATGTATGCAAGCATTTCCAGTTGCGACGAAATACTAAAAAGGACTTTATTACCAACACGCAGTTGGGTTGAAATAAGTAAATGCACATAAATCCTTAGGCTTATTATGTGTGTCAACCAACTTTACTACATCAACAGCCTTTAAAGCCTGGGCCCTTGTTTGCCTTAGATGTGAATATTTGAGCAAACTTTCATAAAATACTCACAAAGAGATTGAAATTCGTAGAATTCTTTCTACTGCACTGATGATGGAATGTCCTTTTCCTTTTTTCCTTCTGCCTCAATGTGTGATTGACTGTTTCCATCAGTCGGCATAAAAAGTGAAATGTTAATTCAGCAGTATATCCTGTTCGCCGTACAGTACATGGATGAGTGACGAAATGTTACATTGCGGAGGCTGTGAATTTTACAACATGCTTGAATTTAATCCAGTTTGTTGTTGTTCTCTTCTCACTCACTCTCTCTCTCTCTCTCTCTTACACTGTCTCTCTTTCTCACACGCTTTATCCGCACCCACTGGTTATTGTTCTCTCAAAGGACTCGTTAGGTTTATTAAATTTTAAATGCAATTCTGGACTCTGGTTGTAACAAAGATTTTCGTTGATGTCATCAGTTTGTAATGTGCTGCAACAGTGGGACAAGAAAGAATAGAGAAGGTTGGTGGAGTGTAAAGGAAATAGAACTGGGAAATTCACAACTTGAGTAATGGAAATTTATGCCAATCTTGGAAAGGAATAAGCAACGCACAAGCTTTCCCTACTAATGCATGAGAAGTTCATACTACAAGCTTATAAAGTCTGATACAATTTTCTTAGTGGACAATTTTTGGTTTTCTGTGGAAGAACAGATTATTCAGCAAAGCACACCCACTGGCATGACTAGATTCGAACTCCGAGACAAGTTTATCATCAGATGCCTATTCAATGTACCAGAGTTGGTACCATACATTTCATGAAACCAAATTATTTATTCGCAAGTTAGTTTGGTTGGTTGGTTGAAAAGGCTGCAAGACAGTACGCTGTCTAACACACTTAGGCTAAAGAAGCCCATTGTGATACCTGCAGTTTCCTCTATAGCAACTTTTGACTAGTCATCTAGCCAATTTGCCCTTTCAATGAATTTGTCTCTAAGACCTAGAGGAATATCCTGTAGGGCTACGGTGCTAACTAAATGTGTTCCGAATATCCTACTTCTCAGTCTTGCCAGAGCAGGGCAATCCAAGAGAAGATGTTTCGTCGTTTCCTCGTCCTGTTCAATGCAGCATCTACAGAGTGTGGAGTTTCTATGTCCCACTCTTAGGGCGTTTTTTCCTACAAGACAGTGATTCGTAAGTGTTCCTACCATTGTGGATAACCTGTTAATTAGTTGCCTAGTCCTCTTCCTGTCCACCTACGGCCAAAGGACCCTGTCTTGTTTGCAAGTTGAAGTAAGTGTCCACTTGTCCTTGAACATATTATCGGCCACTGCCTGATCTGCAAACGGCAGGTAGAGATTGGCATACTAACACCTCCTTTTGCCGGAAGAACCTGTGCCGTAGTATCCTGTCTAGCTAACGCATCCCCTACGCAATTCCCTGGAATGTCGTTATGTCCCAGCGCTTTTGACCCAGATGAGCGTGATGTCAAAATACTCTGCCATCACCCTAAGTGATCAGTGGAATTCTTTCACCGTCAGGAACGTAGCAAACAAGGTTTCCTGGGATTTTATGTCAACCTGGCTGTCTGTGTAGATGCATATTCTCCGGAGGGTTGTGACACTACAGTGACCAGGCAGCTTGAAGGAGATATTTACATTTAGGTCCGGTGAATGGACCCCATAGCCTACTTGCTCGTCCAACTTTGATCCAATCGTGATAAATCTCATACAATTGGTGTCCCCTTCCAGTGACTTTTCCCAGGTATTCCTGTTCGGAATAGAAGTCCTTAGATTTGTCGGTGGTAGAAGGTACGGGATACAGTAGTCTGTTTTTACGGGAATAGATTTGATCCGGTGTAGTAATTCAGCGTGTCCGGAATGCCCCGATATCAAAACGCCACAATCTCTGATTCTCACCAGGGATGTAGCGGCTGCCGATTTGGCCATAATATCAGTACAGATGTTCAGAATAGCACTAAGTGCAGTACCTGACGTCGTGCCCATTGCCCCACTAACGCTAATTAGTGCTGATATTTGAATTTTCATCAAGGAATTCAGAATATATTTCTTTTGGAGGGACCTCCACCAAACTACGATGCAATAGAGAAGTATTTATGTGACTATAGCCGTATAAATCCACATGGTGGTCTTAGGAGACAGTCTCCAGCGCTTTCCTATCGCCCCTTTACAGCAGTGAAGAGCAACTGACGTCTTTTCACCCTCTCCTCCACATTCGGTTTCAAAGACAGTTTTCTGTCGAGAATTATTCGCAGATACTGGACATTTTCCGTCAACTGTAATTGCACCCCAGTAACTGACGGCAGTTCAAATGCGGGTATTTTATATTTCCGAGAGATCAAGATAAGGTCGGTTTTAAGTGGGTTAAATGATTGTCCGTTGTTAGCGGTTCAGTTCGAAATCAGAATAAGTAGGCTGGTTGTACGAATGCTAAGTAAATTGAGGTTTCTACCCGTACAGATGATAGCAATATCATCGGCATAGGCAAAGACCTGGCATTCGGCTCTATTCAATTCAAAAAGCAGTTCATTGACAGAAGTTAACCATTATAGTGGAGACAGAACTCAGCAGTGTTCCCCTGTTAACGTTCCTAGCAATTGTAACACCACCCCATTAAGGTTTGACGGACCTATCCTCCAGAAGCTTCCCAATTAGGCGTGTGACTAAGCTGTTGACTCCTAGTTTCTATAACGACCTGAGAATCGCCGAAGGTTGAATGTTATTGAAGGCTCCTTCGATGTCCAGGAAGGTCCACAGAGCGAAGACCTTATTCTCAAGAGAGTATGTAACATACGCATAGTTCATGGACAGATCACCAATAACAACTACTCACATATCTTGAGAGAAAACTGTTTAGAGTACAAGACGTTTGGAAGTTATTATTGTTCTATTGGAAGTTGCCGCTAGTATTGCTCTTGATGATGATGAAATGAAGATTGTAGGTAAGATAATCAGACGAATATATACCAACTTTATATGCAATTTAAACATGTGTGATGGAAACGATCGAAAATTCCTCAGCACCAAGCCTACCTGAAAGTCAATTATGCAAACAACAAGAGCAGAAGGCTTTTTTCCTCCATGTTCTCTCTTCCTCTTGCATTCTTGTTTTGAGGTTAGTTTATCTATAACACACAGTTGCATTTTTGTGAGATACCCTTTCGAGCTGAGCAAATTGGAGTTGTATTGCGAAGACATTCAGCGATTCATTTCCAGCTGGGACGAATTTAGTTTAACGCATAGTTCGGGGACAAATCGCCAATAATAACTACTCTCATACTTTGATTACTACTCTCTTGCATTCTCGCGTAGAGGTTGCAATTGTGTTAAGGTTAGTTTATCTATAACACACAGTTGCATTTTGTGTGAGGTAATCTTTCGATCCTATAATAGAGTTGGAATTGTATTGCAGAGATATTTAACAATTCATTTCCATCCCCAGGATTACTTGGCATGAGTGTGAAAAATTGCTAAGGATCTTACACCTTCTAAGATCTAACTGACATTCTGCACGTTAAGCTGAAGGATCTTAGGAGCTTTTGTTGAGTAGCTTCATTATCAGTTGCTTTCGGGTGTCTGGTTTGATAGAGCATTCGCTTCGAATGATCTTGGTATCTAGTCCTTAATTGACTATTCTTATATAGCTATTTAGGTTCACTATACTTGTATACCGCTTCCGGCTGGCTATTATAGTACAGCGGCTTTAGTTGACTATCCTTATGTGGCGGCTTCGACTGTCTTTACTTATAAAAATATTTTACAAAACAGTTTCGGATGGATATCCTCATATAGTATACATTAATATACTTCGGCTTCGGCTGGTTGTTCTTATATAGCGGCTTTGACTGACTACACTTAAGTCTCGGCTTCTGCTGACTATTCTTAAACATCTGCATCGACTGTCTATTTTCATATAGCGGCTTCGGCAAACTATTTTTAGATAGGAGCCTCGGTGGACTATTATCGTACGGCGGCTTCGATTAACAATTCATATATAGCGCATTCAAATGGCTTTGCTATATATTGGCTTAGGCTGACTATCCTTATACAGGGGATTTGACTGACTACTCCAATATAGCGGCTTCGACTGATTATTCTTCAATAGTGCCTTCGGTGGATTATTCTTATCTAGTGGCTTCGGTTGACTATACTTATTAGGGTCTTCAGCTGACTATTCTTATACATCGGCTTCGCCTGACTATTCCCATATAGCGGCTTGGACTGACTGTTCTCATATAGCGGATTCAGCCGACTATTTTTAAATACCGGCTTTGGTGGACTTTTACTACTTTGAACGCCATCGGTTGACTATTCTTATATGGCGGCTTCGACTGACTATTCTTAAATAACGACGGACTATACTGATATAGCGGATTCAGCGGTTTATTATTATGCGATTCCGACTGACTACTCTGATACAGCAACTTCGGCTGACTACTTTTTTTATAGCGGCATCGACTGACTATTCTCGTATAGTTGCTTCGGCTGACTATTCTTATGTAGTGGCTTCGGCTGAATAAGCTTATAGAGCGGCTTCGGCTGATTAGTCTTATACAGGAACTTCGACTGACTATTTTTTATAGCGGTTTCGGCTGACTGTACTTAGATATCGGCTCGGCTGACTCTTCTTATAAATCGGCTTCGGCGAACAATTATTATACATCGGCTTCGACTGTTTATTCTTATATAACGACCTCAGCACACTGTTCTTCCACAGCGGAGTCGATTGGTTGTTCTTATATAGCAGTTTCTTAAATTAGGGCTTCAGCTGACTACTTATATCCCGAATCATTCTCAGTGCACCTGAAGAAGAATACACACCCGAACAAATAATTTGATACCTGATCCTGTGGCCGTCGGTGGAACAATTAGTGTGAGCGCCTCTTGTATATGAGATCCTGGGTTCAATCCCTGCTCTGACCACCTTCAATTTCTTTCGACGATCACCTCGCATAGTGACGGCAACACTATCGATTATTTAGCCATGAAAAAGCTTCTCAAATTACCATTCGGAACCGGTGTTATATTGTAGGTCCCAATCAGTGTGTATAAAACCAGAAAGCGCACAACTCACTGGCTGTGAGACAGCTCTCCCTAATTCCTTCATGGGATGTAATGGGAAACCATTTATTTATTTTTTATAGCTGATCCTGAGCAGATGGCATCACACCCGCCTTATCACTCGCGCTACACACCACACCAGGTTCCCATTTATCTTTAATGGGTCAACCTGTCAAATATCGTGAATGTATTGATGATCCCAGAAAGCTGTTGTCAATCCTAGGTAAATGTTCCAGAGACGTATCCAGAGACGTATCTTTGAGCCTAGGAGAGAGTCCTTCGGTGGCCGTCGGTGGTGCAATGGTTGTTTGCGCAGCTCTTGTATATGAGAACGTGGGTTCGATTCCTGCCCAGACCACTTGCCATTTCTTTCGACGATGGTCACCTCGCTTAGTGATGATGACACTATCGAGTATTTAGCCATGAAAAGGCTTCTTAAATAACGTTCATAACCGGTGTAAAACTGTAGGTCCCAATCAGTCAGTGTAAAACTAGAAAGCCTATATCTCACTGATTGTGAGAAGCTATCCCCAATCCCTTCATGGGATGTTATGGGACACTTTTTTTGAGAGTCTCTAAATATGACAGTTGTCTTCAAGAGGACTATTGTGAAGCCAAGGCGAGTTTAAACAAGCCAGGAGGTTTGCTATCAACGTGGGAATTAGTTGATGTCATTTCTCTAAATCCAGTCACTATCTCTAATCCAAATTAAAGATTAATATGGAATTTGAACTCGAAATTCAATACAGGAAATTCAATACAGAAAGACTTGGCGGCTCCTAACAAAAGACTCAGGACATGACTAAGATTAACTTTAGCAGTCGATAACATAGACATAACATCTACCTTCTTACTATTTAGAAGCCACCAGGTTAGAATCCTTAATACTTATGTTGCCTGGCATACGTCCCTTCTACTTCTGCCTGTGTGTGATATATGTGGAACAGTTTCCATCGAAAATTTATGTACTCGTACGTAGCTATCAAGTACTCGACTTCTGGCGTATATTGGTGAAGTTCTCTTGATGTCATTCCATGTCTATAAGATTGTCTAACCCTGATAGAACATTGTATCAAAATGTATCGAATGCTGTCTTCCACTGATAAAAAATTACATGAGGTGTCACGGGACACCCGGTTGGAACGAAGTTCCTTTCACTATATATTATGTACTAGTTAGTTCCAAAACACCTAAAGCGCCTGTTGAAAAGTACTGTAATTTAAATGGATTTTTAAGAAATGATACTTTTTGTAAAATGATAAGCTTTTTTAATTTATTGAATGTATTTTTTTTAAAAGAAAGTATATTTTTAGGTCCCTTTTGTAAGAATATGTATTATATTTTCCCGAAAAGGTCCTTTCTTTAATGAGAGGTACTTCTTTTATTAAAAGCTAATTATTGTTTTTTAAGAAAACCTACCATTTTTAATAAAAAGTTATTTCTGTAAGAAAAAACCTAAGAGTATGAATTAGTTTTACAAAGAAGTACTTCTTTTAAGAACAGGTACTTTTTAAAGAAGTGGTACTTCTTTTTAGGAAAAGGTTTTTGTTTTAAGAAACTGTACTACTTATTTTCAGAAAGGCTACTTATCTCAAGAAAAGAAAAGAAAAGGTATTATTTTACTTTTAAGAAAAGGAATTTTTGTAAGAAAAGGTATTTTTTTAAGAGAAGGTATTTATCTTTTGTTGAAGAAAAGCTTTTTTTTACGAAAGAACATGTACAATTTTAAGAGTAGGTACTTATCTCAAGAAAAGTTATTTTGTTGTATAAAAAATGTACTCATTAAAGAAATGGAAATGTAAGAAATGTACTCATTTGTTGTAAGACAATGTACTTTTTTAAGAAAAGGTACTTATTTACAAAAAAATCTTTTTTTAATAAAATATACTTTTTTAAGCAAAGGTACTTCTTTAATATAAGGTACTTTTTTAAAAAAAGGTTCATTGTTTAAGAATATCCGTTAATTTTTTTTTTTTTTTGAGAAAATTTACATTTTTAGAAGACGCACTTACTTAAGAAAATGTAATTTTTTCAAACTTAGCTACATTTGCTTTTTATTCGGTTCAAAACTACAATATGTTATAAACCGGCTCCACCTAGACAATTCCCCATTAAACAAGGAACATCGCCCCATATGTTAGTCTAGACACAAACCAGAACAAAAGTACGAGTGTATGAGAGAGAATTTTTTTTAGAATTTAAATTTTATTTGTCCATATATTCATTTAACATTTTCTATATCTTATTCTAGAGTTCGTCTTCTCTCCCAACGTCCGAAGACTGTACTGGGAATATATGCCTTATGGTTATTTTAAGTGCCCGTAAGACAAGCCCACTTATAGTCTTGCGTATATATTAATACTCTTCTTGGTTCAGCTTTCGCGGGAAAAGGACCATAAAACCCGGAGTGTATGAGAGAGTGTGCTGCCAAATGTAATTCCATGCTCAGGGCTGTACTTCGTGGATTTGCCAGTCTTGCAATGAATTCTAAATTTACTTTTTATTGGGTTCAAAACTACAGTATTTATCAAAACACAGGCTCCACCTAGAAAACTTCCCTTTAAACCAAACCAAACCAAAAGTACCCAATATAGTTCATAATAATGGGTTGTAATAAAGTAGCAACGTGCGATAAGGAACTTCGTTCCAAAAAGATGTATCAAAACTGAGCTTATGTAGAAAAGGCATTGTCACAAAGTAAATATTCATATTCATCGCTGCAATGAAAAGTTTCGTACATCCAATAATTTTGTTCGTTATTCATTGAATAGTTATGTTGTAGCATTTAATGTATAAGATTAATACATTTCATTACCACAACGAAAATATACTTCGCATAAACGACAAAATCATTGAATGTACGAAATGATTCGTTGGTGCAATGAATATTTACATTGTGGCGATGCATTTTCTTGTTAAGTTAACTATATTTTGGTATCCTAAGGGATATAACACTATTCGTATAAATTGTTCAACTGATTTTTCTTTTTCACTAAATAAATTTAAAATTCTTGGATTTATATTATTGTCTGTATGGATTGTAATCCTTAGACATATATATAAGTATAATTTTTTTTTCAATTTAGATGAATTCCTGTTGTCACCGACAAATTTAGTGGTAACATGAGGAGAACTGTACACTAGGGTGTCCCATCAATAAAAATTTTTTTTTGCTCAAGCTTTATTTCATATATTAGAGGGTAAAGTATTTTAGTGAATTTTTTTAGATTTTTCGGAAGCGGTTTAGAGGTCGCGCAAGTTGAATTTCCCCCAAAAATCGGGTATTCCGGACGTTTTTTGAATTTTACTTAAAAGTCGGTCAATAACCACGATTTTCTTAGTTTCTAAGTCAACATTTTTGAAGGTAAACGTCCAAACTTTTATTGTATAGGCATAAACCACCAGTTTTGGCAATGAGTTTCCTCAATAAGCTACCACGTATTAAATTTTTTCGTAAATTTTGGGTAAATTATGTAAATAACGCTTTATATCTTTTGAAATTTCTATGAAAATGTAAAAAACTAATGATGCACTTTAAAAGATGGGTAAATTCCAAACAATTTTGTAAAAAATAAATTTTTGAATTTGCGGTTACTGTTCCAGAGTTATACTATTTTAAAGCCTGTTACCCATTGTATGAAACTAATAATTTTATAACCTGTTTGCTATTTTTGCATCGGATTTGCTTTAAATTTCTATGAAAATTTAAAATACTAATGATGCACTTTAAAAGACGGATAAATTCCAAGCAATTTTGTAAAAGAAAATATAGAATTTGCTGTAACTGTTCCAGAGTTATGCCACTTCAAAACTCTTTACCCATTGTATCCAAATGATCAAGCTTGAGCAACCATGAAGATCAAAAAAGAAAAATTTGTTGGGACACCCTACTGTACACAGATCCTTGAGGGGGGTAGTTGGAATATACACAATTGTTAAATTTACCGATCGAGACCTACAACTTCCCAGCGATTCGGACCGGTTATGATAACAAATATCTCGATTACGTCGACGTCACTAAAGGAATATAGGCTTTATATAGTTTTTAGTCATATGGGACATAATTATGTCCCACTGTTCACCCTTTGAGCAAAATTTGAAAATGGAAGATTAGTGACATTTTCGTGATTTCCCTTAGCAGTAAAAAAGATGAGCTGCCAAAACTTCTGAGAACAATGATTGGAATATTGGTGCTGACAATTCTGGGCGTTAGGCAAACAGAGTGAGCAACTCAACAACAACAACAACAAAAACACTCATGAAACATTAAAGAGCAGTTTGCAAAATCAATTTCAAAATTACTAACAGTTTTTCTGCCAAACCCGAAAGTGGGCGCAGTGAATGTGTCAAAAGCCGAAAATCATGAAACTGCGAATTTTTTTCGACAACAAATTGATTGATACCCTGTAGTCACTACCGCGTGAGGATCTAAATGAAGGCGTTGATTGTCACAAGTTCTGTCTCCCATACTATCAAGGGATTAATGTTCCAAGCGAAGCAATTGTTGTCAAAGGCTGTACGAAGGGATTATTGGCAGAAAAAGGAAGTAAACTGAGTTTAATTAAAGTTGACACATTAATATGAAACGGAGTTATGGCAACCGGAAGTCAGGTAAGATGATTTCATTTACTATTGACTGAAAATTTCGCACATTTTAGTTAAAACATGCTTTAATTTAATAATTTAATTAAAATCTCTTTACCTCTCACTGGAATTTAATTTATTCCACAACTGTTTCTCTTCACAACATCATACATCTTTCATACCATTTTCCAAACTCCTTTCTTAAGAGTGAGCGCTTTCATTTTATTGATTCCCCTTTGTTAATTTCCTGATTGCATTCATTTAGGTAGTCGGAGTATCACTCCATGATAAAGCGGAAGTAAAAGTGTTGCCATAAATTAAATCATTGACTTTACATTACACTTTATGTGTGTATTGATATGCAAACAGAGTCCTTACCATACTCGTACTATATCCTCCCGCACTCCAGTCATAGATGCCAGACTTTGTGCAGCAAACAATACACGACAATCAAGTGGTTGTTCATGATGGGTGATGGTTCGGGGAGCCAGAATGTGGCAACAGGGTGGCCAATTTTTCTGATATCTTCTATAAACTAAAATCTGTCTGACGACGAAATTGTATAAAATAACGAATTGTAATTGTAACGAATTGTAATTGTAACGAAATTTTTAAATGGATATTCAGTTAGACGATGACATTCTCTACAAGATAATTTCGTCACGCAAAGAAATTTTGGACATCAAAATTCGTTTCAAAACAGTGATTTCTAGAAGTATATCGAGTTTGACGAAAAAACTCCCTAATAGTAAGACCAAGTTATTTAAGACAAAGCGACGTCCAGAAGCAAATATTCAGCCTGGCGCCGTAGTAGAAATTCTGTCCATCATCAAATGAATCTGTCTGTCGTCAGCATTTTCTGTTTAAAATCTGACCGTTCTTTAAGAAGATATTATGGCCGATGGCAAAATTCTTTCAAAGTAAATGAATATAGCAAAACTTCAGTCTGACGGCGAAGTGGAATATTTGTCCATCACCAAAATTTTCAAACAGAAAATCTGTCTATCGACATAATTTTCTATAAAATCTGTGTGTCGATCAAATTTTCTAATAGAAAATCGGTTTATCTTCAAAAATTATTTAACGAAAACCTGTCTGTCGACACAATTATTTAACGAAAACCTGTCTGTCGACACAATTTTCAAAATGAAAATCGTGTCTGGCGACAACATATTCGAAAAGAAACCAAAGTCTGTTGACAACATTTTTTGAAAGAGAATTTTGAAAAATTTTGAAATTTTTAGAAAAAGAATATATTTGTCGATAAATTTCGAACAAGGTAGTCTACCTGTCGACTAAATTTTCTGGTATAAGATCTACCTGTCGACCAAATTTTCTAGCAGAAAATGTGGCTGTCGACAAAACTTTCTGGTAAAAAGTCCGTCCCGCAAAAATATTGTGCTGGCGAAATTTTTTATCAGTAAATCTTTTTATCGATGAAATGTTCCAGTAACAAACACGTCGACAGACAGGTTTTTGACCTCAAAATGTTGCCGACAGATGGGTGTCTCGACAACATTTACTAGTAGAGAATTTTCTTATAACAAAACCGAACCGTCGACACAATTTTCTAGTAGAAATTCTGTTTGTCGGCTAAAGTTTTTAGTACACAACCTGTCTGTCGACAGAATTTTCTGCTAGAAAATATGATTGTCGATAATATTTTTTGGTAGAAAATCTGGGTGTCGACAAAATTTTCCAATAGAGAATCTGTCTTTCGACACAATTCTTTATTAGAAAAGCCGCCTTCCAATCAAATTTGCAACAAAATATTTTGGTAGAAAAAGTATGCGTTGAGACAATGTCCTTGTAGAAAATCTGTCTGTCAACGACATTTTCAAGTAGAAAGTTTGTCTGTTAACAAAATTTTCTATATGAAAATCATGTCTGTCGACATACATTTCTAATAGAAAGTTGGGTCTTTCGACACAATTTTCTGAAAGCAAATCAAGTCTTTCGACACAATTTACGAAAAGAAACTCGAGTCTTTCGGCACAATTTTGTACAAGAAAATGTCGACACAATTTACTAAAAGAAACTGAAACTCAAGTCTTTCGGCACAATTTTCTAAAAAAATTCGAATCTTTCGACAAAATTTTCAAAAAAAAATCGAGTCTTTCGACAAAATTTTCTAAAGGAAAATCGAATCTTTCAACATAATTTTGTAAAAGAAAATTTCGACACAATTTACTAAAAGAAACTGAAACTCGAGTCTTTCGGAAAAATTTTCTAAAAAAACAATCGAGTCTTTAGACACAATTTTCTAAAACAAATCGAGTCTTTCGGCAAAATTTTCTAAAAAAAATCAAGTCTCTCGACAAAATCTTCTACAAGAAAGTCAAGTCTTCCGACACAATTTTATAAAAGCAAATGTTGACACAATTTACTAATAGAAACTGAAACTCGAGTCTTTCGGCACAATTTTCTAAAAAAAAATCGAGTCTTTCGGAAAAATTTTCTAAAACAACAATCGAGACTTTAGACACAATTTTCTAAAACAAATCGAGTTTTTCGACACAATATTCTTAAAGAAAATCGAGTCTTTCGAAAAAATTTATTAAAAGAAACTCGAGTCTTTCGGCACAATTTTCTAAAAAAAATCGAGTCTTTCGGCACAATTTAAAAAAAAAATCCGAGTCTTTTGACACCATTTTCTAATGGGAAATGGAATCTTTCGACACAATTTTCTAAAGGAAAATCGAATCTTTCGACACAATTTTGTAAAAAAAAATCGAGCCTCTCGATTTCTAATAAAATTTCTAATAAAAAAACCTATAAGTCGACAAATCCTTGTAACAAAAATTTGTTAATCGACACAATTTCCTAAGAGAACACCGTTTCCGTCGACGAAATTTTCTAACACACACTCGTGTATGCCGAGAAAGATTTCTAGTAGCAAATCTGGGTGCCGACAAAACCTTTCTCGTAGAAAATCTGTTTATCGAAAAAATTTCCAAGGAGAACTTCTGTTTGTCGACAAAATTTTGTAGAAGAAAATCATTCTGTTGACGATATTTTCTAGTAGCAAACGGATGAACAGATACATTTTCGACTAGCAAATGTTGCCGACTAGTATAAAACGAAAATCGTGTCTGTCGACAATAGTTTCTAGTAGCAAATTTGTGTGTCGAAAAACTTTTCAAGCTGAAAATTTGTCTACAGATAAAATGTGCTGGTAGAAAATCTCTCTATCCACAAAACTTTCTAATAAAAAACCTGTCTGTCGACAAATGTATGTAACAAAAATTTGTCAGTCGACATAATTTTTAAAGATAAAACCCTTTCTGTCGACAAAATATTGTGATAGAAACTCGTATCTACCGACAAAATTTTCTTAAAGGAAATCTGTTTGTCGAAAAATGTTGAGACAGAAAATCTGTATACCGGTCTGGCGACAAAGTATTGTAATAGAAAATCTATCTATTGACTAAATTTTAGAGTATTAAATGTAGTAGTGGCTGTCGACAAAATTTTCCAATAGAACAAATGTCTGGTGGCAACAGTTTCTAGTAGAAAATCTGTATGTCGCTCAAGCTGCCTAGTAGTATATCAGGATGTCGAAAAAATTTTGCAGCAGAATTTCCGTGCGTCGGCAAAATATTGAGGCAGAATATCTGTCTGCCGATAAAATTTTCCAGTAAAAAATCTGTGCGACGACAACATTTTCTAGTAGAAAATTTCTTTATTAAAATGATTTCTATTAGCAAATATGTCTATCGACAACATTTACTAGTAGAAAAACTACCTGTTGACAAATTTTCTCTCTAGAAATCTATCAAGAAATTTGGCAGTTGATTAAATTTTTCAGTAGAAAATCTGTCTGTCGGTTAAACTTTTAAATAGCGAAGAAGTTTGTTAATTACGTTTTCTGGTAGAAAATCTGACTGTCGACCTAGTTTATTAGAAACAAATTTCTCTGTCGAAAAATTTTTTGATAGAGAACTGGGTCGGCTGACAAAACTTTCTGAAAGAAAATCAAGTCCGTCGTCAAAATTTTCTAAAAGAAAATCGTATTTGTCGACAGAATTTTTGAAACGAAACTCGTGTCTGTCGACAACATTTTCCAGCAGTGAATCCATCTGCCGACACAAATTGTAGCAGAATCCCCGTCTGTAGTATACAATCTGTATGTTGACTATATTTTCTTCCAGAAATGTTTGTCGACGAAATTAACAGAAAATTGAGTAAGTCGACAACATTTTCAAATAGAAAAACGTATTTGTCGACATAATTACGGCGACTACATTTTCTATTATAAATGGTTGTCGACGCAATTTCCTAATAGAAAATGGAGTCCGTCGACAATATTTTCAAATAGAAAATCGCATTTGTCGACATAATTTTCTAAAAGAAACTGGTGTCTGTTGACAATATTTTCTAGCAGAGAATCCATTTGTCGACAAAAATTGTAGCAGAACCCCGGTCTGCCAGCAAGATTTTGTTGTAAACAATGTCCATCTCAACTACATTTTCCACTAGAAATGGTTGTCGACGCAATTTTCTAACAGAAAATCGAGTCCGTCGACAACATTTACAAATAGAAAATCGCATTTGTCGACATGATTTTCTAAAAGAAACTGGTGTCTGTTGACAATATTTTTAGCAGAAAATCTCTCTGTCGTCAAATATTTTAGCAGATATCCTGTGTGCCGACAACATTTTGTAATAGGCAATCAGTTTGTCGACAACATTTTCTAAAAGACATAATTTTCTAAGAGAAACTTGTGTCTGTCGACAAATTTTTCAAGCAGAGAATCCATCTGTCGACAAAAATTGTAGCAGAACCCCGGTCTGCCAGCAAGATTATGTGGTGAACAATCTGTATGTCGACTACATTTTCTACTAGAAATGATTGTCGACGCAATTTCCTAACAGAACATCGAGTTCGTCGACAACATTTTCAAATAGAAAATGGCATTTGTCGACATAATTTTCTAAAAGAAACTCGTGTCTGTCGACAATATTTTCTAGCAGAAAAGTCAAATATTTTAGGAGAAACCCTGTCTGCCGAAATGGTTTGTAGTAAACAATCTACCTGTCGACAAAATATTCTACCGGAAATGTCCAACTTTTCTTTACGTCAACAAAATTTTCTACTGGAACATCTGGATGTCATCAAATTTTTCTAGCAGTAAATCTGTCAGTCGACAACAATTTCTAGTACAAAATCTGTCCATTGAAAACAATTTTTATTTGAAATTATGTGGCGACTAAATTTTCCAATAGAAAATCTTTATGTCGACAATATTTTCTAGTAGAAAAACGATCTGTCGACAAAAATTTCTAGTAGAAAGCTGTGTCTGCAAGAAAATCTGCAGATCGACAAATTTTTCATGTAGAAGATCTGTGTGTCGCCAATAGTTTCTAGCAGAAAATCTGTGTGTAGATAAACTTGTTAGTAAAAAATCTCTCTGTCGAAATATTTTTGTAGAAAAAAATTTATCGTCAAAAAAATTTTGTAGTAGAAAGTTTGAGTGTCGACAGTATATTCTACATAAAATATGTGGGTCGATAAAATTTCTAAAAGAAAATCATGCCATTGATAGAATTTTGTAGTAGAACATCTGTGCGTCTTTGTATATTTATCAGTCGTGGATCATTTAGGGAAACAAATTTTTCAAATGAACCCCTGAATTTGTTTGTGTTTAGTGCCTTATGTTGGACATTTGGTATGTAGACATTGGGTAGCCATATTACTTCTGCTCAATCATGGCTGATTATGGAAAACTTATTGATAAAATGTAAATGATGCAATAACATTAAACAAAAAGAGACAATTATCACAATGGATGGGTGTAAAAAGGAGAGGGATGTTGCGGATTGTTTGCGAAACAGGACGACAGCCTTTGATATAAGAATAGTGACAGGATAATGAAGGTCCAGAGAAAATGTCAATGGCATCAATGGACACGTTGATAATTAATGAAAACTGTAAAATTCTATAACTGAGAAGCAAAAGTTGGTAGGAGGTAATCAGAAGTTTGTGGAGACGGAAGTGCTTACGCGCTTGGCGTTGGTAGGGGATCCTGAGCAATGTTGGCGATCTTAGACGGTTGTAATTATGGTTTATAAGGGTAGTTTTCCGGTAGCTTATAATACTCTTCCCAAAGAAGCTCTGCGAAATCCCCTTTGGTTTGTGATAATTGTGTAAAGTTTTTGCAGTTGTTTCTGTCATGTTCTTGACATCCATCCTTAATGTCTATGTTGATAGTCTGTTTTAGTCCTTAAGTGGTTTTAAAGTGTTTTCAATATACACAATTTTTTAATTGAGTTTCAATGTTTTCCTAACGAATTTAAAGTCCTTTGGGGACGGGCAGATAAAAAGGACATTATCAATTTAATATTACTTAATATGAAATTCTTGCAAAGCATTAAGGATTAGTGGTCAGAATAACAAAATCGCTTGGAATGTTTTAACTAAAATTTTAAAATGTTAAGGGATTTGTTGCCAAACGAACAGGGATATAGATTTGAAAGAAAGAATTTGCTTAATATGTTGTATAGAGTATCTATATTCCTCTTGTATTCTTAGGATTTTGTAAAATTTGGTATGCTGACTTTGTTGGTTTATTGAAAAAAGAAAATTTAAATAAAACATTTTTTCTCATCTAGGTAGGACCTTAATTTGTGTCTCCTTCCTTAGTCACAATTTTTTTCCTAAAATCCCATCAAGCTATTTTGAGAAAACCCATGACAACCATTTCAAATGCCATTGGGATGGTCATACATAACCATTTAATATATTAAAAGTATCCTCTAATATCCTTGAGTATCCTTTTGCAAGGGGCGACTACAGTTATCTAAATATATTGCCAATTTTAAACACACAAACGCTTAGCGAATTATACAGAATTTGAGACCAAGATATTGCCACTGGAACACAATCTATTAATGGTCGATTGACCCTTATCATCTGTGTGTTTTGTGGTTATGGGCAAAACAGAATATGGACCATAATTAAAACCCAAAGAGTCATTCATTCATATACACAAGTCCACATAGTCCTGATAATAATAACCAAAAAGGATACAAACTCTTACATACATTTTGCCCAAAGTCTCCAATATTAATGCTAAGTATTTCGCATGTCCTGGCCATATGAAAAAGCTTATGGCTTAAATATTAATAACCAACCATTTTGAAATGATTATTGGAAAAATATTGAAATTTCAAACAGAAGTCGGGGGAAAAACAGAAGTCCATGAAGAGAGAAATTTTTTAATAATATAATTACAAAATAGGAAAAGTAACAGAAGGGAATTTAATGGCATTCGAACCAATTTAATACATATATGTACATACAAATTTTCGGCAGACCGATTTTCGTCAATTACATATTGATGTCGAACTGAAATTCTATTACAAAATTTTGTCGACAGAATGGTTTTCAATTAGAAAATTTTGTCAACATGCACGTTACTAGAAACGTTTGTCTACAGTCAGATTTTCTACTATCAAATTATGTCGACGGTCAGATTTTCTACCAGAAAATGTTAATAACAATGATCTATCTATGGTCCAAATTTTCTTCTAGAAAATGTATCTGCCGACAACATTTTTAGTTGAAAATCTGTGTGTCGATCTATTTTACAAGTACAAAAGATGTCTGTCGACAAATTTTGTCGAGAGACAATATTTGTACTTGTAAATTGTCTCTTGACAACATTTTGACAACATTTTTTAATAGAAAATTTTGTCGACAGATATTTTTTGTACTTGTAAAATTGATCGACACACAGATTCTCAACTAACAATGTTGTCGGCAGATACATTTTCTAGAAGAAAATTTTGCCGATAGGCAGCTCATTGCTATTTATATTTTCTGGTAGAAAATCTGTCTATATATTCTAATGAAACATCTGTCTATTGACAAAATTTTCTGTTACAAAATCTGTTTGCCGATAAAGATTTTTTTTAAATAAAAATCGATGTATCGGAAAATTTTCCTAGTAGAAAATATGTGTCAGCAACATTTTTTGGTAGAAATATTTTCTCTTGGCAATATTTTCTAATACAAAATCTACCCAGCGACAATATACTCTAATGGACAAATATTTCTAGTTGAACATCTGTGTGTCAAGCAATTTGACTAGTGGAGAACATGTCGGCCGATGCACAAATTTTCAACCACAACATTTTGTCGACAGACATTTGTGTAACAAGGACAATTTATTGACATATAGATGTTGAACCAGGAAGCTTTGTTCGTTAGACTTTTGGAACGAAGTTCCTTATCGCACGTTGCGGGATGGGGACTAAACGAAAAAAAAAAACATTTTTTTAACCGTATTATACTACAATCCAGTATTATTTTGTTTTTTTATAGAATTGCTTGCATACTTTTAGGATTTCGTGGTTTAGTGTTTGAAGCATACATGGGGCAAATTAATTATATGACAATTATAATTTATAATTTAGTTTCAACTACCTTTCGAAATGCAAATTCAAAAAAAATTTCAATACCATTAGCAATTGTACTTATTTTCAAAGCATTTCCTTCACAGCTGGCAGTCATAGTTTTCATATATTTTATACAGAACAGGTTTATGAATCCGAAAGTACTTTGAGGCAATGCCTATCAAAGCCACAAACCTCTACATATAAAATACTTTATAAATAGAATTGCCAGCAGTCAAACAAATTCAAATTTCATAACAATTGGCATCCGATTCCACAACCTGCATTTGCATTGCCTGAGCAAATGCAAATTGAAAATTTTTTAATTGTCATTGCGAACAATGGCAATTCTTTTGCATTAGATAAAGTAATGCAAATTAAAATCCAATGCAAATTAAAAAAACCCATGTATGGTTTGAAGTGGTTTAGTGTTCTACCAATTCGTTTTGTTGGTTTTATTTTATTGCATACCTTTAGACATAATATGCCAAAGGAGTGTGTGGCAAAGATTTGTACAGTCACGGACGTATATGGGGGTTGTTTCTTTTAATGTTGGCTTTGTGATAGTCGTCGGCCGTCGGTGGTGCAATGGTTAGTGTGCGCGGCTCTTGTACATGAGATCCTGGGTTCGAACCCGGCTCTGACCACCTTCAAATTTTCTTTCGGCGGCGGTCACCTCGCATAGTGACGGCGACACTATCGAGTATCTAGCCATGAAAAAGCTTCTCAAAATACCGTTCGGAATCGGTGTAAAACTGTAGGTCCCAATCAGTGAGTGCAAACTGGAAAGCGCACAGCTCAGTGATTGTGAGAAGTTCTCCCCAGTCCCTTTATGGGATGTAATGGGAAACTATTTATTTATTTATTTTTTTTGTGATAGTCAAGCCCATGTGAAGTGTACTGGCATTATGATATAATTACTTCTAAGGAAAGCGGGCTTCGCTGGACGTGTTGGAAGTGTAGGGAATTCGAAGTTGACTTTTATAAGCTATTTGAGGAGGCAAAGAAAGGATTTCAAACTTTAAATTCTGATTTTGTCCATATTAGTTTGAAATCTAAATCGTTGAAGGATATGTTTGATAGTTTTAAATAGACTGTGGACATCTCGTCCTCTCCTAGACATAAAATAGCTTCTGTTGAAGTAATTTAATTGTGCCACTAACTCCTAACTTGGATAATTTGGACAGTATTATCTTATCTCCGAAACCGTCATCGTCTGCTGTTCCTTCATCCACTGAAGTCAAGGACCATAATCAAAAATGTTGTAAAAAAGTTTCTGATTTTACAAAAGTTCCTTTTCTTAAAGATCCATTTAAATTATCGCATTTTTCAAAGGGCGCCTTAGGCGTTTTGGAACTAACTAGTACATAATATATTGCTAAAGGAACTTCGTTCCAACCGGGTGTCCCCTTACACCTCATATGATTTTTTTATCGCCGGATAGATTTTCCATAAGCCTTAAAGGCTTGGTTATTGAAATTAATAAATAACAAATGAAATGAAATGAAAATGTAGCCAAGAATCAAATTTTGTAATAGAAAGTTGTATTGACAGCAATATTATCCACTTGAAAAATTTGTCGACACACAGATCAAGCCGTCGGTGGTGCAATGGTTAGTGTGCGCGGCTCTTGTTCATGAGATCCTGGGTTCGAACCCGGCTCTGACCACCTTCAAATTTTCTTTCGGCGGCGGTCACCTCGCATAGTAACGGCGACAGTATTGAGTATCTAGCCATAAAAAAGCTTCTCAAATAACCGTTCGGAATCGGTGTAAAACTGTAGGTGATTGTGAGAAGTTCTCCCCAGTCCCCTCATGGGATGTAATGGGAAACCATTTATTTATTTACACAGATTCTCAACTAGAAAATTATTATGTCGGCAGGAAGATCTTCTTGCAGAAAATGTTATCGATAGATAGATGATCCATTAGATAGATAAATTCATTAGAACATGTTGTCGACAGACAGATATTCCATTAGAAAAAGTTGTCGGCACACACATTTTCTATCAGAAATTATTGGCAAGAGACAAACTTTCTAATATAAAATTTTGTCTACAGACAGATTTTCGTGTACAGAATGTTGCCCTAAGACAGATTTTGTACTAGAAAATTTTGTCGACATATAGATTTTCTACTCGAAAAAGTTGTAGATAGACAGATGTTAGGTTAGAACATTTTGTCGCCGGGCAGATTTTCAATTAGGAAATGGTGCCAAGAAACAAATTTTCTAATAGAAAGTTTTGCCGAGAGCCATATTTTCCACTTGAAAAATTTGTCGACACACAGATTTTCAACTAGAGAATTTTGTCAGCAGATTTTCTTCCAGAAAATGTTATAGATCGACAGATGCTATATTAGAATATTTTGCCGCCATACAGATATTCTATTACAAAATATTGTCACCACACAGATTTTCTCTCAGAAAATATTTGCAAGTCACAAATTTTCTAATGAAAAACTTTTTCTACAGATAGATTTTCGACTAAAAACTGTTGTACCGAGACACAGTTTCTACTAAAGAATGTTGTCGACAGATAAATTTTCTACTACAAAATACTAATGAAGAATTTTGTGGACAGATATATTTGATACTAGAAAAATTATTCGACACAGTTTTTCTACTACAAAATTATGTCGACACGCATATTTTATACTTGGAAAATTTGTCGACACTGCTACAACAAAATCTTTATAGTTAGTCAGACTTTCTACTAGAAAATGTTGTCGATAGACAGATGTTTCTTTAGAATATTTTGTCGAGACTAATGGAAAATTTTACCGACAGACATATTTTCTACTTGAGTATTTTGTCGATAGATTAGAACAGTTTGTCGTAAGACATATTTTCTCATAGAAAGTGTTGTCAACACACAAATTTTCTTTCAGAATATATTGACAAGACGCAAATTTTCTAATAGAAAACTCTGTCAACAGACAGTTTTTCGATTACAAACTATTAGCAACAGACCGATTTTCCACTACAAAATTTTGTCGACAGATAGATTTGTTAATAGAAAATTTCTGCGAAAAGCTTTGTTGACACATAGTTTTCGATTGAGACAATTTTGTCGACAAACATATTTTTTGCCAGAAAACAATATCGACAGTCAGATTTGTATTAGGAAATGTTGTCAACAGATAGAATTGCAACCATAAAATTTTGTCAGCACACAATTTTTCTACTAGAAAATTTTGTCGACAGACAGATTTTCCATTAAAACATTTCGACGACAAACATATTTTCCACTACAAAATGTTGTCAACAGACATATTTTTGCTTGAGATTTTTTGACATATTTTTTACTAAAAATTTTTATCGACAAATAAATTTTCTGCTCGGAAATGTTATTGACAGATAGATTTCTACTAGAAAATGTTGTATGCACACAGATTTGGTACTAGAAAATGTTAACGGCAGACAGACTTGGTTCTAGAAAATATTACCGACAGTTACATTTCTTACTACAAAATATCTTTGCCAGACATATTTGGTTCTAGAAAACATAGTTGGCAGACAAATAGTGTTCTAGAATATACTATCGAAAAAATCAAGCGATAGCCATGTTTTCTACTAGAAAATGTTGTCTACAAAATAAATAATTCCCTAATAAAAAATTTGGTTGGCTGAAAGATTTGCAACTGAAAAGTTTTGTTACAGACGGATTTTCTACTGGAAAATTTTGTCGAAAGAAAGCTTTGCACTACATACAGATAGATTTCTACAAATAGATTTCAAAGTATTTTACTAGAAGATTTCGTCGGTAAGCTTTGTCAACAGATACTTTTCCTTTGAGATAATTTTGTAGTCAGAAATATTTTCTACTAGAAAATTATGTCGACTCACAAATCTATATTAGGAAATATGTATTGGCAACAGATAGATTTTCTACTAGAAAATGTTGTCAACAAACAGATTTTCCATTAAAACGTTTTGTCGGCAAACACATTTGTCACTACAAAATATGGCCACAGACAGATACAGTTTCTTTGAGATAATTTTGATGACAAACAGATTTTCTACTACATTATTTTGTCAACAAACGAATTTTTTTCTACTACAAAATTTTGTCGACCGATGGATTTCTACTAGAAAATTTTGTCGACAGACATAGATGGGCCTAGGAAACAGTATTGTCGATAAATACAAACGACAGACAGTTTTACTACTAGAAAATTTTGTTTACACATAGATTTTCTAGAAGAAGATTTTGGCCAAATACAGATTTCCCTAAAAAAAATTGGCAGGCAAAAAGGTTTAAACTTTTAAAATTTTGTGAAAGACAAATTTTGTGTGGAAGATTTTGTAGAAAGAAAGATTTTTTGCTAGAAAATATCGTCGACAGATAGTCTTTCTACTAGAAAATTTGGCCACAGATAGATTTTATGCTAGGAAATACTGCCGACAGACAGATTCTCTGCTAGGAAATATTGCCGACAGATAAATTTGTACTAGAAA
The DNA here is from genome assembly GCA_963931995.1 of Phaonia tiefii. Lineage (NCBI taxonomy): Eukaryota > Metazoa > Arthropoda > Insecta > Diptera > Muscidae > Phaonia > Phaonia tiefii. The sequence continues at coordinate 19,864,299 of OZ008370.1, read as the reverse complement.
ATGTTGTCAATAGACAGATTTTCTACTGAAAAATGTTGTCAGCAAACAGGTTTTCCACTAGAAAATTTTGTCGGCAGACAGATTAGCCATTAAAACGATTTGTCACTAATTTTTCACTACAAAATATTTCAGACAGAGTGTTTCTGAAAATGACTTGTCGACAGATACATTTTTTGTGAGATAATTTTGTCGACAAACGCATTATTAACTACAAAACATTGTTATCAGCCAATTTTTTTACTATAAAATATTGTCAACAATCAATTTTTTTCCACCAGAAAATTTTTATCGGCAGATGGATTTCTACTATACTATTTTGCATGAACACAGATTTTATACCAGGAAATGTTGATGGCAGAAAGATCTGTTTCTCGAAAATATCGTCGACAGACATACTTCGTTCTAGAAAACATAGTATTATTGAAAAATTTTGTAGACAGACAGTTTTTCTACTAGACAATTTTGTCTACACATGGATTTTCAAGTAAAAGATTTTGGCAAAAGACAGATTTCCATAATGAAAACTGTTGGTCGGCAGACAGTTTTGCAACTGGAAAGTTTTGTAACAGACCGAATTTTTCTGGAAAATTTTATCGAAAGAAAGATTTTCTACTAGAAAATATCGTCGACAGATAGGCTTTCTATAGAAAATTTTGCCACAGATAGATTTTCTGCTAGGAAATATTGCCGACGGACAGATTTTCTACTAGAAAATATTGTCTACAGATAGATTTTTTACTAGAAAATTTCGTTTGAAAGCTTTGTGGACAGATAGTTTTTCTTTGAGGTAATTTTGTCGACAGCCACATTTTCTGTCATGAAAAAATTATTTTTCTACTAGAAAATTTTGTGGACCGATGGATTTCCACTAGAAAATTTTGTCGACAGACATAAATGGGCCTAGAAAACAATATTATCGAAAAATACAAGCGACAGACAGTTTTACTACTAGAAAAAATTCTCTACACATTGATTTTCTAGAAGAAGATTTTGGCAAAATACAGATTTCACTAATAAAAATTTGGCAGGCAAAAAGATTTACACTTTTAAAGTTTTGTGACAGACAAATTTTTTGTGGAACATTTTGTGGAAAGAAAGATTTTTTGCTAGAAAATATCGTCGACAAGTAGACTTTCTACTAGAAAATATTGCAGACAGATAGATTTTCTGCTAGGAAATATTGCCGACAGATACATTTATACTAGAAAATGTTGTCAATAGATAGATTTTCTACTAGAAAATGTTGTCAGTAGATACATTTTCTACTAGAAAATCGACAGACAGACAGATTTTCCATTAAAACGTTTTGTCGACAAACACATTTTTCAACAAAATATTTCCCTCAGACCGATTTTTTTCTGGAAATATTTTGTCGACAGATAGATTTTTTTTTGAGGTAATTTTGTCGACAAACGCATTTTTATCTACAAAGTGTTGTTGTACAAAATTTTGTCAACAAGCAAATTGTTTTTAACTAGAACATTTTATCGCCAGATGAATTTATACTATAAAATTTTGAATGCACACTGATTTTATACTAGGAAATGTTGACGACAGAAAGATTTGTTAGCAGAAAATATCGTCGACAGTTAGATTTGTTACTAGAAAATATCGTCGACAGATACACATATTTGCATTATCACCAAATTCAGAATTGTCACAAAATTCAGTAGACAGACTGGTTTTCTACTACAAAAATTTGTCTACACACAGATTTTCTAGTAGAAGATTTTGGAAAAGACAGATTCCCCTAATAAAAATATTTCCTAAGAGGAAATATTGACAACAGAAAGTTTTGTGTCCAGGAAATATCTTCGACAGTACGATTTCTACTAGATAATGTTGTCTACACACCAGAATATTTTTGCAAAATACAGATGTCCAAATAAAAAATGCAGATGTCCTAAAAATTTAGTGAGAGACAGAGTTTTTGCTTGAAGTTTAGATTTCTACTAGAAAATGTCCTAATAAAAAATGCAGATGTCCTAAAAATTTAGTGAGAGACAGATTTTTTGCTGGAAGATTAGATTTCTACTCGAAAATGTTGTCTACACTCTAAAATATTTTTGTAAAATTCTGATGTCATAATGAAAAATGCAGATGTCCTAAAAGTTTAGTGAGAGACAGATTTTCTTGTTTGATTTTGTTTGAGATTTTGTCGAAAGGTAGATTTTCTATTATAAAATAGTTTTGTCCTTCTAAACTTGGAAAAATAGTAAAATCCAATTATATGGAGAAACTTTTTTTTTAATATTTAACATTTTGTCGGTAAGAGTTTCACTGTGTTGCCCATATTTTGAGATCGAAACATTCTACCAAGCCTAGCATGGTCACAATGTCAAAACAACTATGTGAGGCACTGAACTTAGTTTTTATAGGGGTGCAGTAGTTGAAGTACAGTAGGCAAAAAGTAAAAAAAATAAAAATTTTTACAAAAATCTATTTTCTTCGGAGGCGAATCAACAGACGAATTAGAAAAACCACTCGACAGAATTTGACTAAATTTATATTTTTTAAAGACTTCATCTCAGCGAAGAAACAAAATCATAATTGAAAAAAATCTATTGTTGAATATAGAAGTTATGACCCATGTAAAATGTTGAAATTGTGTTACTTATACAATTTCAACTTTTTCAACTTTTGTACTTTAATTTTAAAATTGTTATAGTGAGTTTTATCTGTTTTATTGAGTGCGTTTTTAGATATTAGCCACAACCTTTAGCAATCCAAATTTTAGTGAAAAGAGGCCCGAGAACTGCTTTCGAAATCTGCCCATGTTATGAGACTACTTTAAAAAAATACTTCAAAATTCCATGAACAGGTTTTATAAAATTGTTGATAACTCAGTTAGTTATCTATCGGGTTGGCTGAAGATCAAATTAAAGCAAACAAATAATCGATAATTTTGAAAAGTCGATTTTTTCTAAAATATTTTTTTTTTAAATCAAGCACAAAACAATACGAGAACATTTTTGAGACCTCTCCTAGTTATCTGATTGGATTTGAAAAAAAAAATCAATAATTTCGGCTCAATGTGCGTCGATACACAGATTTTGTAATTTTTTTTTTTTTAAATTTTTTTCGTTATGCATTTCTTTCTTTTAGAAAATGTAGGCAGGCGATAAAAATTCTTTTGTTTAAAAAAATAATTATGAATTAATTTATTTTAGAAAATATTGAAATTTTAGTATTTGATAGTAATATATTTTAGTGTCCCTATTTATTTACGCTCTACTGTTAATATTTAATCGTCCCATTAAATTTATTATTTTTTTGTGGTGTGTGGTTTTTTGTTGTGTATTAAAGCAAAATTCAATTGTAAACAATTTTAATTTTAAAATATAGAATAATTTCAAAATCCACATTTACTAATAGAATTTTGATTGTTTCAGCACCAAAAATGTTCGGTCACTTGCGATTTTTCTTAATATTTTTTTGCATTTTCTATAGTTTCCCTCAAGGCGAGACGAAGACTATAAAGTTCACCAAGGTGGAGTGTAAGATGCACGATGAAAGCTTTGCCACGTTCCAGCAGTGCCAGCTGAAAGTGTTGGGCCGCAACAAAATAGCTCTGCAATTACATATAATTCTTCTACAAAAAATAGACGATAATGTAGGGGTGAGTTTTGAAAATGATTTGCATTGTGAAAATGGTGAAGAAAATGTTTTATCTTTATAGATGAACCTACAGCTGTTTCGCAAAAGTCATGATTTCCGCCCATTCATGTATAATGACACTGTCAACTTTTGTGGATTTGTACGAAATCCAAATCGTTTCATGTTTTGGAAAGTTTTAGTGCAAGACATGTTGCCATTCTCCAATATCAACCATACGTGTCCATATGAGGTACCTGGGTATTAAATGTTTTTAATTTTAAACGGTTGACTGATATGTTGATATAATTGCAGGATGAGATAATTATACGGGATATGGTTTTGGAGGAGACGATGATGAAATCTATACCCTTTCCCGCTAACGATTATATGATTCACATCAAGGTCTTACGTGAAACAAAAGTCAGTGCTGAAATCAAAATATTTATTGTCATAACAGATTGAAATTTTTGAGTGTAATCTCTAAAATTGAAAGCAAGTGTTGTTGTAATAAATGTATATAGAAAATTTTCCGAATTTTTCTCAAAAATGTTCATTAACTATTTAGTATTATAAATTAAAGTCGTGTATTTTGTTTCCAATTATATTAACCCGTGTGTTCAGAGCTTCACATTGACTTCAAGTCATGCAGAAAATTTGCTGACTTTTCCAAAAATATTTAAAATTTTTTTGTTTAACCTGTTTCGGTTGGCGTTTCGACTGTTGCTGCCACTGGAATTTGCGTTATCAGCAAAAATCTATTTGCTTTTGAAACAAATACATTTTTGAATCACTGGCCGTGACCGACCCCCCCTCAGACGAAATGCGCCAGTAAGTAAATAAAATAATTGAATAGGAAAATACGATAATGGCCCACCACGCAGGTACCTGCATTGCAATGAAATTAGTTGAAATCTTAAATACCCTACTATTTAAAAAATCAAGTCGTGCCACCATAAATTCCACTGACTACACCAGGCATATGACTTTTTTGTAACACGATATTTACATGGCCGTACATTATGAGAAATGTTACAAAAAATAAATAAAAAAGGGCAGGAAGGAGTTCCAAGCAAATTTTAGTTACGAACATGTGTCTGCCGACAAACTTTGTATCTGAGAATGTGTCTGCCGACAAATTGTCTATATGAAAATATGTCTGTCGACGAATTTTCTATATGAAAATATATCTGTCGACGAATTTTCTGTATGAAAATATGTATGTCGACAAATTTTCTATATGGATATCTGTCTGTCGAAAAATTTTCTCTACGAAAATGTATTTGCCGACAAGATTTCTCTACAAAAATGTGTTTGCCGACAAGATTTCTCTACGAAAATGTGTCTGTCGACAACATTTCTCTTCGAAAATGTATCTGTCGGCAAATTTTCTATACGGTAATGGTCTGTCGACAAAGTGTCTATACGGAAATGTGTCTGTCGATAAATTTGTTATACGAACATGTCTCTTCGAAAAATTTTCTATACGAAAATGTGTTTGCCGACAAAATTTCTCTACGAAAATGTGTTTGCCGACAAGATTTCTCTACGAAAATGTGTCTGTCGACAACATTTCTCTTCGAAAATGTGTCTGTCGGCAAATTTTCTATACGGTAATGGTCTGTCGACAAAGTGTCTATACGGAAATGTGTCTTTCGACAAATTTTCTATACGAAAATGTGTCTATCGACAAATTTTGTATATGAAATATGTCTGTCGACAAATGTTCTATACGAAAATGGGTCTGCCGACAAATTTTCATTACGTAAATGTGTCTGCCAACGAATTTTTTCTACGAAAATGTGTCTGTCGACAAATTTTGTATACGAAATGTGTCTGCCGACAAGTTTTGTATACCACAATGTGCCTGTCGACAAATTGTAGAAAAAATTTGTAGAAATTGTAGAAAAAATGTGTCTGTCGAAAATTTTCTATACGAAAATGTGTCTGTTGACAAATTTTCTAAACGAAAATGTGTCCGTCGACAAATTTTTTATACGAAAATGTGTCTGTTGACAAATTTTCTATACAAAAATGTTTTTGCCAACATATTTTCTATACGAAAATGTGTCTGTCGAACAATTTTTCTATACGAAAATGTGTCTGCTGACAAATATTCCATACCAAAATGTGTCTGCTTACAAATTTTCTATACGAAAATGTGTCTGTCGACAAATTTTCTATACGAAAATGTGTCTGTCGACAAATTTTGTATATGAAATATGTCTGTCGACAAATTTTCTATACGAACATGTGTCTGTCGACAAATTTTCTATACGAAACTGTGTCTGTTGACAAATTTTCTACACGAAAATGTTTTTCCCAACAAATTTTCTACGAAAATGTGTCTGTCGACAAATTTTCTTTACGAAAATGTGTCCGTCGACAAGTTTTCGTACGGAAATGTGTCTGTCGACAAGTTTTCGTACGGAAATGTGTCTGTCGACAAATTTTCTCTACGAAAATGTGACTGCTGACAAATTTTCTATGCTAAAATGAGTCTGTCGACAAGTATTCCTTACGATTTTGGGTCTTTCGACAAATTTTCAATATGAAAATATTTCTGCCGACAAATTTTTTGTATGTAAATGAGATTGTCGAAAAATTTCCTACATGAAAATGTGTCTTTCGACGAATTTTCTATATGAAAATATTTCTGCCGACAAATTTTTTGTATGTAAATGAGATTGTCGAAAAATTTCCTACATGAAAATATGTCTGTCGACGAATTTTCTAAATGAAAATATATCTGTCGACGAATTTTCTGTATGAAAATATGTCTGTCGACAAATTTTCTGTATGGAAATCTGTCTGTCGAAAAATTTCCTAAAAAATTTCTATTTCGATAAAATTTCTCTACGAAAATGTGTCTCTCGATAAAAGTTCTCTACGAAAATGTGTCTGGCGACAAAATTTTTCTACGAAAATATGTCTGTCGACAAATTTTCTTAACGAACATGTGTCTTCGAAACATTTTCTATACGGAAATGTGTTTGTTGACAAATTTTCAATACAAAAATATGTCTGTCGACAAACTTTTTCTACTGAAATGTGTCTGTCTACAAATTTTCTATACGAAAATGTGTCTGTTGACAAACTTTTTCTACTGAAATGTGTCTGTCTACAAATTTTCTATACGAAAATGTGTCTGTCTACAAATTTTCTACACGAAAATGTGTCTGTCGACAAATTTTCTATACAAAAAAGTGTCTGTCGACACATTTTCTATACGAACATGTGTCTTCGAAAAATTTTCTATACGAAAATGTGTTTGTTGACAAATTTTCAATACCAAAATATGTCTGTCGACAAACTTTTTCTACGGAAATGTGTCTGCCGACAAATTTTGTATATAAACTGTGTCTGTTGACAAATTGTATATACGAAAAATGTGTCTGTTGACAAATTTTCTATACGAAAATGCGTCTGTCGACAAATTTTCCATACGAAAATGTGTCTATCGACAAATTTTCCATACGAAAATGTGTCTGTCGACAAATTTTCTAAAAGAATATGAGTCTGTCGACATATTTTCTAAGCGATAGTGTGTCTGTCGACAAATTTTCTGTAACAAAAAACGTAATAGAAATTTATAGACGGAGATGTTCTATTATCAATTTCGATGGTAGATAGTATTCTTCGAGGGTATATAGTATGCCTTGTTATCAATGTTCAAGTCGACCATTACCATTGCAATTGGTTGGATTGCCCTTCCATATCATTAGAACCACATTGGAATTTTTTCCCAAAAAAAAAACAAATTTCCCCGCTTTTCCTCGTTTTGTTTGCACAACAAACAAATGCAAATGAGATGTTGAAACTCTGCTTATCTAAGTCAGTCAATAGCCCCAAATTTCTAATCGCCACCACATCCCATTCTCCATGGAATAGAGTACACAAACAAACCCAGCCGCATCATGTTACTGATGGCGATGGCACAACCTCGACAACAATGGATGAGAGTTAAAGAGTATTAGCATAAATAGTTTTCATTAACATTAATGCCAATAGAGAAAATTACAGGAAATCTGTTGTGTCAGCAGCAGAGTTCTATTGGCAAAGTGATGAAAACCAACCAGATTTTTATATAGAGAGAGAGAGAGAAGGGAAGCACAAGTAGTCTGGCGTAAGAAAGATGTTCCTTCGTCGTGATAACAACATAAACACCAACACGTGTCTGCCAGCAACGAACTAGCAGACATTGCTTCGTTTAAGATGCCCACAAGGCATTTTACTGCCAGTGGGCAGTAGACAAATCAATTCAATTTAAAAGATAAATCAAGGAAGGATTTATTTACTACCATAGATTGTAGAAAGTGTCCTGGTAATTAGGGTCTGCTTACATAGATAGGTAATGTAATCATGGATAATTGTTGTACACGAATTTATTGCATACAATAATGTTAGTAGAGAGATTTGTGACATACGAAATATGGGGAAGACCTTCTCTCTATAGCCAGGCCCGAGGTATCAATGTATGTGGCGAAACTTGGTGTCAGACCAAAAGACTTATGTAGAAGCTGTAGCAACGAGGATGAGGAGGACTCCACTAAACATATCCTCTGCTCATGTACAGCACTAGCCGGCAGGAGGATGTCTACTATGGTATCATATATAGTTAAAGACCCGAGAGAAATATCTCAGGTAGGCGTAGACAAAGTCTTGAGCGTTTTGGATCAAACTAAATTGTTCTCTGATGGGGCTAGCGCTTAGTCTAGTTAGACAGTGGTATCATAATGCTCTAATAGGCCTAAGTGAATCGTTCATCGAGTGCCACCAATACATAAACACCCAGCTATGCCAACACCGTCGTGGTTATGCGAATCAAAATAAACATGATTACCCTGGCTAGGCCATGTCCGTATAATGGATAAAGATGAACTAACGTGAAATATTTTCCAAGACGTATTTCAAGAAACCCTAAAAATAGGACGACCAAAATTGCGCTGGAAGTATCAGTTTGACGAATTCCGGCGAAGATTTTGCTTCACCTACTGGGGAGACAGTCAGAATATGGAGTCAGTAGTAGAAATATGTAATTTCTGCATCGCAAGGATCCCAAACCCTCTGAATTATTTGAGGACAATTAATGAAATCACTAAGTAAGTAAAACTAATCGTTATTAAAAAGGTGTATTCTTAGAAAGTTCGCAGGACAAAACTCAATTACCAAAAATTTGTTCAAAATAATAAATTTAATGAATATGAACCCATCGCATGTATCTTCCTCCTGATCAGTCTCGAACATCGTTACAAATATTAAAAACGTGGCATATTTTTAGGCTTATTAATATATAACGCTCTTTCAAACCTCTTGCGGCCAAATTCTCACATAAGCAGCAATTCTCACATAAATACTACAAAATGTATTGCCTACTTTGGGGCTGGTTTCTCAAAGTATTATATTTTAAAGTCTACTTTTAAGCTGCAAACAAAAAGAAATATTTGGTAAACAAATTTAACAAACAAACAAATCCCACTTGAGTTAAAGTTCGTCTGACAAGACATCACTCCTTCGGTTAACTTGGCTTAACACACCCCCCCTTTGACATCCTTAACTGCCACAAATATTTGTGGAAGCCCACAAGAAAGAACACAAAAAAAAACATGGGTAAACAAAGTTTTTTGTTGCTAACTTTCTAATTTGGTTGTATTGCATATGTCTAACAACTTTTGGGTAAAATAATCGGCAAAAAAACTGTCTGACTGTCTGATGTCAAGTTAGATTTTCAAACTCTTGTCTCCCCTCTTAAAGAGACGAAAGACAACATGTCTCGTGTTTGTTTATTACGAAGAAAAGGGTCCATTAAGCACAAGAAGGATTTGATAATAAATGGTCATTACAGAACTTGAGGAATAGCAGTGCAAACGGAAACAGAAATCATATGAAAAAAAGGGAATTGGAAATGTGAAAAAAGTTCAACATATTCGTCCACATTGAACTTTTCGTCCTTTTTTGGGCAAACAAAAAGCAACTTCCATTTGCACAACATCTAGGTAATGGCTACAAAGTTGTATCCTCAAAACGCAAAACAACCCCTTGGTGGGCAGGATCTCACCACCGCCACACGTATGTGATATCAAACCCACACGCATATTTGCAAAAGCCTACTTTTAGGCATTCCTTAAATGGCAGGAGGCGGAAGTTGAATGTTATGTGATATAAGGCAATTTTTAAGCGTATAGATTCCGGTTACTAGGGTTTGCTTTTCATTTGATAAATTACTGGATTCGTTTGATTGAAATTAATTCATATACTTGTCCGATTTACAAAGCTGTCGTAGAAGCAAGAAAGAAAAATGAACTGGAACCATTTGGTTTTAGTGAATAATGTTAATAGACGTTAGAGATTTGTTTTCACATTGAGAAATAGAAACCAAACAATGGGAAAAATTTGGTAAAAAATTTACTGACATTAAACAAACTGTCAGTGGCACAAGTTATGCTTCCTCGTCTTTCGTGTGCAGCCACCTGAAAGTATGTGATGGACTGTGGGACATTTTGTGAAATACTAGATGTTTGTCTCTACTATAGGCAGAACTATAATTACAATTCCAAGTCGATGTAGAGGTATATTATTTTTGATTTTTCGCATTGACTAAGAGGTCTGTAACCTGTAATAAATTCAGCCGCCTAAAAGGATGTTAGGAAATATTAGATATTTTTTCTATTATAGGCACAGCAGATACAAGAGTTTCAAATCGACATAGAGATATTAATGTTTCAATTTTTTCTGTGGCTCAGGGTTTTGTGGTATTGACGGAGAGGTCAATGAGCTTTATTGCTATGTGAGTGGATTTTACTGTGGCCTCAACACTCATGTGACCTCAAATGACGGGCGCAATTGTAGGTCCATGACCGTGAATGGGAGGTCAATGATCGTGGCTGAGAGGCCAAAGATCTTGACTGAGGTTCCCTTTTTATGTATACTTCGAGATGGTAACATAGTAAATGCATTGGCTTAGTCAGGGGTCATTTTCTTGTTCCCGTACTTCAGATTTTACCTGGCTGTCATTGAATTTCGGCGGCATAAGATTAATTTCGACACAAACCAAGATAACTGCCTGAACCAACGACCACAACGCTTCCCACGATCCATCAACGCTGGCACCTACATTTCCCCTGGTTCAGGCCAGTGATGCCCTGCATTGAAGTTGTTGACCTTGCTAGCTACCTTCTCCCGGCTGATCCCAGTGAATTCCTGCCTGTAGGATGTCGCCGGAGTTACCTACCTTTTTTTAGGCGCGGTTCAAGATGAAAATAGTTGCATACCTTCGGCCTATTTCAAAGTAGAGATTCCGCTGTGTGGGATGTTGATCTTGTTACCTAGCTTGTCATGGTCCAAGCCAGAATCTTCCAGCCTCTAGGTTCCTGACGTTATTACCTACCGTTTCCCCTGACTCATATCAGAAATTACTTGCCTGTGGTATCGTTATCATATTATCCGAATTTCCTTGGAGCAAGCGAGAGATTCCCTGCAGGCGTGTAAGGTATCAACCTACTTAACTACTTTACCCTGATCCATATCAGAGATTCCAGGCCTGTGGGTTCGCGACATTGGTATCTACTTGATTAAAGTTGGAGTTTTCTAGTCTGCAGTGTCTTGACTCTTGTACCAGATGGATGCCAGAGTTTCCCTGCTTAAAGCATCGCGACCGTAATACCTAGCTATTGCTACTATCCTGAGGTTCCGTTTCTATGGGGTTTCGAGATGGTTACATAAGAAATGCCTTGTCTGAGTCAGAGGTCCCGTTCCTGATTCGGTACACTTCAGATTTTCCCTAACTATCATTAACTTGGGCGACATAAAATTCATTTCGTCAGAAGACACAAACCACGATCACTGCCACGAACCATCAATCACAACGGTTACTAAGACCCATCAACCACCTGTCACTGTCACAGACGCCAAGTTAAATACCTACCAGTCAGCGCCACCTCTGCGAGAACACTGTCTTTGACTGATATGTCATGGCCAATGACATGCCACCAAGGTCAATGACCTCGACACAATTGCCCATGACCTTGGTTCAGAGGTAATTCAAGAGGTCAATGAAAGAATTCGAGGTAGTTACCGCCTCCAATCTATCACCTTTGTCCCGTATTCAATGACCTCAATCTGGAGGTCAATTACCTTAATTATTGACCCCAGACTGTAAAAATATTTTTACGAATTTTCTTGTTTTCCTTTTTACAGATGTTTCTTTCCCGCTAATAAAACGAGGTTATTTTTAAATTACAATACAGTTTACGTCAATAGTTCATATTATTTACATTTCACATTATTAACATTATTCGCAATAACTCTAAATTCAACCTTTGATTATTACTTAACATTGCATACTTTTGGGGGCTTACTTGATTTCAGTATTGCCGACTAACTGTATCATTAACCGTGTTATCACAGACTAAGTCCTATACGCTACTCATCTATCATTTATATCAGTTATATTACTTGACACCCGAGTCTCTTGATTCTGGGAGCATCGCCACTATTCGTTATCTTTCATTGTCATTATATTCGTTATCTCCAGATTTCCACCCGGTTCCAGAACCAGTGTTACTTCAGCCTTTTTCGATATTAGCAGAGATCTTAACCGAACTTAATCGGTACTGCTGCGTATTCATCAATGCGGTTTGGCGAGTTGGTAGGCTGTTGCAAAAGCATACTTTTAGGCGTAGCATTAATCGCACTGTTACAATAAGCCAAATAGAAAAGCATTAACAATAATTTGGCATACAATAAGCTTTAAGGGTCATTCTCACAGTATGTGAATAGAGCTGACTAAAACTTTTAGTTAGCTTTGACTGTATGATAACTGGATATGGTTATATTATTCTTACTTGATTACATGGGCAAAAGTATCAAAAACTGCTGCCTACATCTATTACAAATATGTTTTGCCCCATTTATCGGAGTTAGCCGTGGTTTGGTGGGGCTTTCACACGCCTCCCCACGTCTTTTAGTTAGGGGTGTCAAAAGCTGAAGCTGAGACTCTAAAGGTTACAAATAATACCCAACGAGTATCCGTAAGTCGGCTTGATATTTAAAACGTTTCCTCACAATTGTCTCGAAATGTCCCACTGTACTTATTCGCATTGAAAAATGATGTCGTTTTTCCTTTTGGCCAGCCTTTGCAATGGCCTTAAAGAAACAAATTTGTTTTGATTTGATATTTTGCTATAATATTCTCCTATGTATATTCGTTCATTGATATGATTCTATCAATAAATCATGATTGTTTTTGCATTATGGCTGGTGACATTTTACCTTGATGTTTATTAAGGATTAGTTTTTTTAGGGTTGATTTATGGTAGAAATAATAAGAAATTGCTCAGCAATTTGGAACAATGTCAGTGAATTATTGACGTGAATGAATCTTACAAATTAAGACAAAAGGTTAACATAAATATTCGTTAAAAAAAAATGACAGATGTCCATTTGTCACTTAATAAACAATTCTTTGGCGATGAAAGTGTCATCAACACAAATGCCTAGAACCTAAAAGTATACAAGTGTTTTTTTTTTGTAAATCAGAAGCTAATGATGTTATAGATTGTACTTCCTGGCAGGTTTCCTACCGGTGAAACCAAATACCGCGTAATACGAAGCGTAAACCAGTGATAAAAGTGTCGTGAACAGCCTGGAGCCTAAAAGTATACTTTATTATTTGTTTATAAGTATTTCAGCAAAAGTCGATGTGCCATATCGTTAGTGTCACGTGCAGTGCAAGAAAATGCCACGTAATAGAAAGCGAAATCCTTGATACGGATCATCATCATCGATTTAAAATTATTTTAATTCACAATTTTAAATCTTGATTGCAATATAGACTGATTAGATTATCATACATGGAAACACAATTTTTGTAGTTTGACGAAACTATTCGCCCCATACATAAATGGAGAAAGGAGAGATAAAATGTCGAATCGGCTACGAAAAAAGATAATACGATCCATAGGGAAAAGGCGAATAATGAATATAAAGAGTGTGACGTATAGTACAATAATGATATAATAAATAATAAAGGGTGTCTCAGTAAGAATGCACTCTTTTATTTTAAAATAAAAACACGTATTTTTTGAGATAGTTGTGTTTCTTTTATTGTACTGTAAAGAAGACATGTTCCGATTAAGTATGGAATAAAATATCCGTCAAATGCCCCCCTGGGCTCTGATGACAGGACATTACCCTTTTCATGAAATTTTCCATGCTTTTTTTTACAGAGATGTGACTGTATCTCATCGATGTCGCCTTAGATCTCGGATTTGAGCTTACGATTTGTTTCTGGTTTATTTGCATAAACCTGAGATTTCACAAAACCCCAGTGAAAGAAATCACACGGAGCTAAATCGCACGATCTAGGTGGCCAGTTGACATCAGAATTTCTTGAGCTCATTTGTTCTGGAAATCGTTGCTGTAATAAATCGATTGTTTCATGCGCGGTGTGGTAGGAAACTGGCTGAAACCACTGCCTATGGAGCTTCGAGCTAGTTATAGAGTCAATACCATTTCCTATTCAGAGGTTCTGATCCTTTTTACGTACTTCCAACTTCGACCATTTCTAGGAAACATCGACCACAATGTTTGCCACGACGCACCACCCACATTTCCCTTGGTTCACACCAGTGATGCCCTGCATGTGAGTTCTTGACCTTGCTACCTACCTTCTTCCGGCTGAGGCCAGTGAATTTCTGCCTATGGGGTGTTGTCAGTGTTACCTCCACTTTACCCCTGGTTCAAATTAGAAATACCCAGCGTGTGGTGTCTCGGCCTTATTGTCAACTTTTTCCCTGACCCATACCAGGGATCCAAGGCCTGTGGGTTCTCGACCTTTACACCTGCCTTTAACCTGATTAAAGTCGTAGATTCCCAATCTGTAGTGTATTGACTCTGGTACCTACCGCTGTCCACAGTGGTTGCCAGAGATTCCTTGCCTAAAGCGCCGCGAGCGTAATACCAAGCTATTGCTACTAAACAGAGGTTTCCTTTTTATGTAGCTTCGAGATGATTACATTGTAAATATGGATTGTTTCATGCGCGGTGTAGTAGGTAGCGCCATCTTGCTTAAAACACATGTCGTCCAGATCCATGCCGCCCGGTTGGTGCCACAAGAACTCCGTTATCATGTTCCTCTAACGAATGCCGCCCATTGTCACTGGAATTTCGGCCTCATGTTCAAAAAAGTAAAACCCAATCACGCCGCCTAACCAAAATCCGCACCAGAGAGTTGCTCATTACGGGTGTAGTTGTTTCTCATGGATGTCATGGGGATTTTTAGAACCCTAAATTCGAAAATTTTGTGTATTCACGAAGCTATTCAAATGGAAATGCGTTTTATCGGAGAAGATGACTTTTTTTTTTGAAAAATTGGCATTGACTTCACTTTACTCCATTACCCATTGAACGAATTGCCGGCGCTTTCCATGGTCTGCTGGTTTGAGCTCCTGAGTAAGCTGAATTTTGTGCTCATTTAGGTTGAGCTCTCTTGTCAAAATTCGCCGTGAAATTTGAAGTTGTTGAGAACAATACCGAATTAATGTTGTCGGGATTTCGGAGAGACTTTCGTTTACAGCAGCAATGTCTGCAAGAGACCGACTGGTACGTTGAGTCTTACTGTCCATAGCCGATGCAGTTTCTTACAATTTGTTGACCACTCTTCGAATGATTGACACATTAGGTGCACTATCTCGTTGGAAAATTCTTCCAAGTTTGCGAGTTGTCGCGGCATAACTTTCCAAATATTTGTAATAAGTTTTCACAATTATAATGCGTTGTTCTTTCGTAAAGCGCTCCATATGTAATAATTGGAATAAACATAGGTGACACCTGCCAAAATTCAGAGTTGCCACTTGCACAAAAGTAAACAGTAAATTTAAAAAATGCAATCCTAGTGAGACACCCTGTAGAAAATGTATTCAAAACATTTGAAATTGATTCTTTTGGTGTATAGTTGTAAATGTACTTAGTTATTATACTAGACGTCTTCAAGCTCATGGAAAAACCAATAGAAACCTGCACCATTTTATTTCAATACGTTCAGTACCAAACACAACTACCAGCAACTATCAATATTTGAAATTCATTCGCGAATAGAATACATATCTAAACGAAACATGAACAATGGGTTACAGATTAAAGAGAATATAAAAACATACCAGCACCAAGCATGAAGGGAGTCATAATGTTGCGAATAGTTTCATGAATACTCTATGCAAACGTTTGTTGTGTTCGAACCCGATGATGTGCCGAAACAAACGACTTTTTAGGCGTATACAACACGAGCATCACATCACAGAGATCATGAGAACGACAAATTTCATTTAGTAGCTCCTCAGCTTTCAACGAAGCAGGGTTACGATGTATGTTTTTAACAAGCTGATATACTGAACCATTCAACACACACGAAAGAGAATGTATGTGTTTGCACTAAAATAAATTTGTGGTATTTGTTTATAGTTTTGGTGTATTCGCGGATAGACGAACAAAACAATTCTTCGTTGGTGCTGTTGTTACATGAATCGGGCCTGTATGAGAACGGTACACCTTGGACAAAGGGAAAAACGAGTACAGTTTGACGTGAACACATCAATCAATGAATGCTCTCATATTCGTTTTCTTACAATCAAATAGTACATGTTCATGGTTAGTGGTTTGATAATTTTGGTTTGTTATGTTTGGTTTGTTATGTTTGGTTTGTTATGTTTTGTTTGTTATGTTCCTAACAATAAAACTACAAAACGTTTTGAAAGACAGTAGCTTGTTACTACAGTCTATTCTACACCCACCAAATTATCTCATCATCTGCTTTCCCCACAAGTACTTTGGTATATTATAACATCTAATGAAGGTAAACAAATCGTAACTTATTGAGGAGTTTTTCAACATCTACTAGTGCGGAAACATTGAAAATCAGACATGTTCACAAATTCCTGTTTTTGTAGGCTTCCATTGAAAGACAGTCCACATATGGTGTTCTTTTTCTCACAATTGGTACCTATTAAGTGGATCATATTTCATTAGATCATATCTCATTGGTTCATATTTTTTATTGGCATTGGTAATCGATGATGTTTGTTTGATCATTTTCGCATATACCTTAGAACAACGTTAATATTTTTGAAGTGTCCTAACAAACAGATATCGAATATTTTAATTCATCATAAATGACAACACGATTCTTGACCATCTATGTCCCTGTGTTGGAATCTGCAATGCATTTTTTGGCTGTTTTTATTGATCTCCTGTTTATGCTCTTCCATCTTCTCTGGCTCATTATGTTCATATTCGTTGCCCTGTCTGTTTCTTTGAATGCGACTTCCTTTTGTCGTGTCTTTTTTGTCACCTGTCTTCAGTGCAATTTAAATACATTTTTCATAGTCTTCACTGTTACAAGTTTTTAACCTCCTTGAACCCCTAACTACGGTTAGGTCGATCCCTTTTAGACATGTCATTAAAGTTAACATAAGAAATTACCCCTAAAAGTATGCTTTACATTTCGTTTTCATTCACTTTCTTGTTCTTAATATTTCTTGTTAGCATAACGTCTGCAAGTTTTCCTTAACAATAATAAAAGGGAGGAAAGTGAAAGGTATTTGAGTAAAAAAAGGTTTTCCAAAAAACTTTCCCCATTTCTATCTTCCCAGCTATAAAGATTTAACGCTTCTCTGTGGAAAGGGGGCAAATGTCCAGAGTTTATAAAGTTTAGTTAACCTCCAGTTTATTTTCTTGTTATATCTTTAATTTCTTTTTCATTTCGCCAAAGTTTGGGTTTTGTTGGTTCCTTCCAACAAATTGGTGTATGAAATGATAATAATAGTTTTGAGGATACTCTGATTAACTTGGGGACTTTAGAGATCTCCCTCGTCTCCTAAAGTTGTACTGCAGCTTCAATTATAATTATGAGACGCCTTAGTGTATGCTTTAATTTTAGTTTAGCTTTAGTATATTATTATTTGACTTTTGTGCTACGTCTTGTCAATTTTGTTATCTTTACTTAAACTATTTGTTGTTTAATGGCAGCAGAAAAAAGCGGGCAGTAGAGGAGGATGGTGGATGGTGGATGTGGCATTTTGGGGGAGGATGGATGTTGAAATAAAATTAATTGTCTTGAACTCAAATGTTTTCTTTTCATTTCTTCATGTGTCGGACATATGGGCTAAGAAAACAAATAGACAAGTGTACAAGGGTGAGGGTGGGGTGTATGTTGGGGTTGAGGTCAGTTTATAGAGCAAACGTGGCAGATTTAATTGTGCATTTTATATGTGTAAATTGCTACTAAGGGATCTTTTCTCTATGTGTATGCACGTACATTAAATGCTTTCTTCCTCTTTACCACTCAAATACACACACAACACAATACTTGCATATTTAACTTGGCAATAAGTCTTTTGTACAAACACAGATGCCTTACAATCATACACTTACACACGCTCAGAGGATGTTGTCCAAAGGCAACATGTGATAACACAGAATTCATAATTAGTTAACGGGAGTAAGCGCCTGTAAGTAGGCAACAGTTTGCTTGTCTTGCATATGTACGCAGAGACTATGCATGATGTTTGCTTGATCTATAGATGAAGTCTTATGATTTCTTTGTAATATGTTTGTTTCCATATAGTCAAGCAATGATTTCAATGGAACTATGCTGATATTGGGGCATTAGCTAATTGAGTTCCAAGAATACATATCGCACACTCCATTAAAGCCATATGACTTTAACTAAAAGTTTGATGGAGAGTAGTTCAATATTTGCTAAGACCTTTTAGTATTGAGAGAAAATATCGTTGAACATGTTAGTGAATATTCGTTCAATACATTTAAAGTAAATTCTGTCCGCTGTTCAGAGTCAAACATTCTACATGTTTCAACTTCAAAACAGGGAAAAATGCTTCGTCGTAGGGAAGAAATTGTTTATTGATGTTACGAATGATTTAATTGGCATGATGAAGGTTTTCGTTTCAGGGAGCAGGGTGTAGATTTATACCAAACCTACAGGTACAAGGACATTTACCTGTAAAGTGCAAGAGCTCTTGGAATCGATCTATTCTGAAGGGGGGAATCATGATCGTTATGGCTTTTACATTGTTGCAATGTATAGTTGCGTACATCCGGTGATTTTGTCGTTGATGCAACGAAACATGCCACAATGTGGCTTAAGTGAAACCTCACGAGTGTAGTGGAAGTTATTTTTTGAATTTTGTTTTTTCGTCCGATGACTCTATTCAACATTAATGGTTTCGAAAACTAGAACAACCACCGGATTGGAGGAAGGGGTGAACGATGATAGCCGTTATAATTACGAGGCAGTGATCGAATTTCTTTACCTCTGATCTGAGCTCTGAAGCTTTAAATCAAACGGTGAATTGTGCTTGCAAACAGGTGTTATTTCGGGCTAACCAAGTCCTTCGGCGAGGAGACTCTCTCTAGAGAAATCAATATCCAACTCTATCAGGCTCTCGTGTAACCTGTTTTGCTTTCAGACGCAGAATACTGGGTTATATCGCGTGGTGATGAAGCACCACTGGGAGTCTTCGGGAGAAAAATGCTCCGAAAAATATATGGTCCTATAATAGAGAACGGCGAGTATCGAAGACGTATGAAGCACGAGCTGTATAATCTGTATTCCGACATCGACGTAGTTATTCAAATCATAATAGCGTGTTTACCTTGGATAGGCTATGCTAGTTAAATGGACCAGAATGAACTAGTGCAAAAGGTACTCGAAGGACATCGAAAATAGGACGACCACGTCTACGCTGGAACGACCAAGTGGAAGATAAGCTACGAGAGCTTGGTGTTAGCAACTGGAAGAGAAAACCTGAAGATCAAGTCGGTTGGAGAAATATGTTATCCTTGTATTGTAAGGCCCTTGACCCCTCTAGGTTTTTTGAGGACAGTAAAACAAAAGAAACGTATGTCCCATAACATCCCATGAAGATTGGGTAGAGCTTCTCTCAATCAGTGATATGTGCGCTTTCTAGTTTTACACTCACTGTTTGGGACCTACAGTTCTACATCGGTTCCGAGCGGTATTTTGAGAAGCTTTTTCATGGTCAAGTACTCGATAGCGTGGTGACCATCGTCGAAAGAAAAGTTAGGTGGTCCGAATAGGGATAAAGCCCACATTCTCATGTATAAGAGCCTCGCACACTAACTATTGTACCACCGACGGCTGTGAATATTCGATCGTGTGCGCAGACGTGTAAAGATATTTAAACACGATAATGTCTTCGTAGCTAAGGTATTAAGGTGCCTCTATTATTGTAATTAAAATGTTGCTGTTCGTCTTGTACAGTGATTGTGCTGTTTTACTTTGTGTAGACTTTTTATAACATTTTGTTCTTTTGTGTATAGGATTTGTAGTAGATTTCGGTAGCTAGATTTCAGTCGCCGGATTTTCAATGAAAAATCCTAAACATTTTCTTTCCCCTAGCTTTGAGGAATTCATGTAACAGCGAGTTCCAATTGGCGCTTGTGCCAGGGTCACATCCTGCAAAGTGTCCCTATATGGCGTCAGGCAATTCGCCTTAATCGTTAGTTCAGATATTCCATCGGATTCACTCGCATCTTGCGTCTATCCCACCAAGGCCTCCATTATTCGTTGGTGTTTCGACTTGTGATCCCTGTTGATCCATTCATCTATTGCCTGTTCGGGGTTTGCCACAAGGCAGCCTCGTATTTGACCCTGATAGCCCATAGCCCAATTCCATAGCATCAATTGCACCGCTAATTCGAATGTTTTTTATTCGTTTTAACGTCTTTGTTCTTTGGCTCTAGGTTACACGCATTTACAGGGCAACAGCTTAAATCGGGTGCAGTCTGCACTTTAAAAGGGAATACCTTCAAGTCTTTCAACAAACTTGCCCAATTGCTTGGCACATCATCTGGTTACCTACTCCGGGAGCCTCTGAGGCAACTTTAGCCGCAGCTGCGGAGTTTTCAGCAGAACGGCAGTTCTGGCGTCGGCGAGATCTGTCACGCTCCCGTATTGTCCCAACCTCTTCAATGTGTAGGTATAAACGCCGTAGTGTTTGTCAAGTTGGTGTTGCACGACAAGGAAATCTGTGCCAAAATTCATGCTGCGCCAACACATCCAACGAATTGAAACAATTATTCCACGTTCTGGAGGAATATATCGATCCATGTCTGGTTGTCAGCAGTCAAAGATGAATTGGCATTTGCTGCCTTTTGCAAAAACTATAGCATCTTACGTTAGGGTGACCACATTTGCGCCACCTTGTATTATTGTTGGTATACTTGTATTATTGTTGGCAGCTTCGAACCCCTAGAACCACAATATGAGCTATACGCTGAAAATCTGATTTTTTGGGTTTGAATGGTAATATAACGTGTGTTTGTAGCTTATTGCAAAAATATTATACTTGTATCCTAAACACATTGTGTTTGCTATTTCATACTCTATGTTTTCAGATACAATGATTAATATTCTGTAACATATGTGTTTGTGATCTAAATACAGCTTTGTTTGGTATACAAATACAGATGTGTTTGATGCATTGGTTACTTAGTTTATTGTCGCTTTGCCATGTCGGGAGCTAAATAACAAATGCTGGGGAAAAGGAGAGATTGTTCTCAGCCTAAGTTAATGTTATTGCAAGTGCACTCTGAAAATTTGTAAATTTTTGTTTTTGTTGTTTCGAGGCAAATGTAACGTATTTATAGCTTGTCGCAAACATAGTATACTTATGTCCAAACACATTGAATTTGATATTCAATATAACGTGTTGGAGATACAATGATTAATATGTTATAAAACATGTTTTTGTGACTGAAATGTGTCTTGTTTGTTGAAAACTACTGAAAACAAAAACGTGACAGACAATAAAGTAGGAAAAAAGGAGCAGATCTTCAATTGGAGAAAAACATGCTTGCAAACATTTACATTGTTCCTGCAATATATTACTTAGACCGCTTTCTCTGCGTGTAGCAAAAGAAACTCCCTAGTGGGATCCGGTTGACGAGTCCCTTCGTAATTGTCGGAAAATTAATTTAGGATATTGTTTAATTTAATACTAGCAAACGCTTCGACTTCGTAAAATAAAATATACCTATCTCAGGACCTCGGGGGTGCAATGGTGGTGTGCGCGGCTCTTGTGCATGAGAACGTGCGTTCGATCCCTCCTCTGACTGCCTTAAATTTCTTTCGACGGCGGTCACCTCGCCTAGTGGCGACGACACTAACAAGTATTTAGCCATGAAAAAGCTTCTCAAAATACCGTTCGGAACCGGTGAAAAACTGTTGGTCCCAATCAGTGAGTATCTATTGGTAAAATAATTTTTAAAATCGGATGAGTAGTTGAGAAGATTACCCCTACATACAAACTCACAAACACTTCCTCTTTATAATCTTAGTATAGATTGGAGTCGGAGTGAAGACGTGTGTTTTCAAACTGTGATTTTAAAATTGCTGGGGACGGAGTTGGAGACGAAATATACCCAATTACACTGTGCAACAGTGGGTTTCAGGCCACAATCAAACCCAAAAAATTGTGAAAGTGCGTGGACGTGGTGTCACAAAACCCCATTCGGATTTGCTCCTATACGTAGCAATTTTTTTTACAGGTCGAAGAAAATTTTGGAGGTCTAAATAAAATTTATGGAGCTCTAAATATAATTTTTGTTGATTAGTGTATTTAGAAAAGTTATCAATAAATTTTTAAGCTACAATTCTTTTGAAGACACCTGTAACAATTTATTTACCGTCAGGCAAGAAATGTCAAAACATATAAAATATGTGCAATTTTTCACGATGTTTTCTGAAATATTCGATTAGCACTGTACTTATCCTTAGAAATATATTAGAGGGAATTGTGAAATAGGAAAATAGCTACAATATTGTCAATATTTCAAGCTGTTTAGGATTTATTGAAGTAAAATCTGAGATAGGGCCCTGACCCACCTCCAAAATGTTCCTCGGGCTGTAAAAAAAAATTGTTACGTATAGGAGCAAAACCGAGTGGGGTTTCATCGAAGTACTTCCACAATTTTTTTGTTTGGTTGAGGCCCGAAATAAATTCCTTTCATTTGTGTCACAGTCTTATCCGATTTATAGTCGTAATGTCTTCAACTGATCCTTGACTCCAAACAAGGTTTTTCCAGAACTTAAAAATGTTTAGTACATCAAACTGTATCAGGGTTCGTATTTCGTGATTAATGAGTTACCCTGGATTACCCAGGGTAACCCATTATTATTGCCGTGGGGAATGGGTAGCGATCGTTTACCCTTTACCCAAAGGTTATGGGGAAAATAATGGGTAGCTACCCACGAAAATGGGGAATTACCCATCACGATTACCCACTACCCACAGGGTAATGGGGGAAATAATGGGTAGCTACCCACGAAAATGGGGAATTACCCATCACGATTACCCACTACCCACAGGGTAATGGGGAAACGTTCATTACACTTTCCACACGACAGGGGGGAGTAAATTCGAACTCTGAACGGTATTGCACTTCGGTCCAACGAAATCGATTCTGAACCGTTGTGTGCGTCCTAATGTCATGGCTCGGATTTAAAAGAGCGAGTAACTCCATCAACGTGTCCGTCGGTGGTTCAATGGTTATTGTGCTCGACTATTGTACATGACAACGTGGCTTCGATCCCTGCTCAAACCACCTTAAATTTTTTCGACGACCACCAACTCGCTTAGTGACGGCGACACTATCTATTAGAAATGAAAAAGCGTCGTAAAATACGGTTTGGAATCGGTGATAAACTGTAGATCCCAATCAGTGAACATAAAAACTCGAAAGCGCACAGCTCACTGATTGTGAGAAGCTCTCACCAGTCCCTCCATTGGATGTAATGGGAAACTATTCATTTATTTCACTCCATCAACTCGTTTTTCCTCGTTTAGATTTCGATGGGAGTTGTGTAACTTTATACTATTTATACTATGACTGTGGTTTAAATTACAGTGATTTGCCACCTCGGTGTTTACCACCTTTATAATACAGATGAAGTCATTCTATTTATAGTCGAATTTGAGAAGTCTTCAAGTGTGGGAATTTTGGAATTTGTCTTAGTCAATGCGATAACTCCAATTGTCGTTTTAATTCCACATTCTGGTGCCTGCCACATCGTTCTAAGCAATTAATCACTATTTCATGTCGTCTTAGTAGAAACATTCATTAAATTCGAAATGAATCCAAGAAACCAAATTAAAGTAAATGTTTGCGTTTAACTGGAAAACGTGACCAAACCCCAATAAATGACATTAAAACACAGATGATTGACAGGCAGCGAAAGAGAAAAACCCCTAGATAATAACAAAACAATTCAAAAATACCAATAAGGCCAAGCAAATCGAGGGAAAACAAACGAGAAAAAAACTATAAATGCAATATTATGCAACTGTCATGGAATTATAAAGTGCAAACACAGCAAAAGCTCAGACAAGTCAACGAACCGCAACCGGAAGCGAAGTCATAGCACAACATAACCAGTAATAGAAACTACAATGAAATTGCTAGTAGTTGCCCTTGTAATCCTAGTGGTGGTGGCCTATGGTAAGTAGTTATATTCCCTTCCTTTACCACTTCTTCGTTTTCAAATGTTCTCCTTTTTAAACGTTTCCCGAAGTTGACGCCGCCTTTCTACCCGGCTTGTTATCATTGAAACATCTCGGCGATAGCTCGGAGGACGAAAGCTCAGAGGAGTCTCTCTTTAAATTTCCTAAATTTGATCTTGGTAAAAAACTTCTGGGTTTGAAGTTTAAAAAAGCAAAGAAAATCGCTGAGAAGAAGGAGGATAAATTTGAGGATAGCCTAATGGATTTCTTTGCTGACAAGGACAAGGCTAAGACGATATATGACAAGCTGAAGGGGTTGAAAGCACCGGAGCCTGAAGAGGAGACTCATTGTAAATGCAAGGAACGAACGTATGATGATTGCGACAGGGATCATATAAGATATTTTAGCTGAAATAGGGAAAGACTTATATAATTTAGAAAAATATTTATATGACTTTTAAAATAAAATCTTTCAGTGTAAAATACGAATGTGAATATACTCTAGCCGACTGGCATTCAATAGACATTTTTGATAAAACTGTACAGCCTAATGTAAACGCTGGAAAAAAGGGCCCCAGCAACATATTGTAGGAACCATGTACATGGTTGGAAGCATTGTTTTCATGAATTAAAGATCGGCTATTTTTTTGTTTCTTTGTTGTCTGTCACGTTTTTATTTTCAGCGGTTGTCAAGAAACAATGCCACATTTGGGTCACCTAAACATATGTTATAAGTATAACCTAATAATCATTGTGCCTCAACAAGTAATATTGAATAGCAAACACAATGTGTTTGGACACAAGTATATTACAATTGCGACAAGCTGCAAACACGTTACATTTGCATCCAAACAACACAACGACAGATTTTTCAGCGTGTATAAAATTCATCGAGTACAACAAACGTCAGCTGCTCGCCTAAGACATTCTTTTCGGCGGACCGCCAGTTCCTAAACGAGATTCCGGAATTTGAGACAAATATTCTTTTGAAGTGATTCGAGTCGCACGACAAGCTACAAGCACGTTACATTAGGAACCAAACAACAACAAAAAGACAGATTTTTCAGCGTGTATAGAATTTCGCGAGTACAACAAACGTCAGCTGTTCGCCTAAGGTATTCTTTTCGACGCAGCGCCAGTTCCTAAACGAAATTAAGGAATTTGAGACAAATACTCTTTTGAAGTGATTCGAGTCGCACGCAAACGCGAATACTTTCGAAATTTAAATTTTTCAACGCACGCGCTTTCGAGTCAGTCCCAAAAACGAGCAGTAAAACAACTCGCGATTATTTTCATTTCAGTACAATTTATTCGCTACCGACCGCATGCGCGTGCATTAAGCAAATACTCACTACTCGCAAGTATGACAAGAGTCGGCACTTCCCCTGAGATTTTCTCCTTTCGATGGATAGTCAGTTCCTAATGTCAAAAGGTATGTAAAGGAATCTGTGGCAATTCTTTTAGACGTGGCTCTTTACATGGTAGCTACATCGGCCTTAGAAAAGCTTAGGTAGAAATTTCATATCCTCGTGTGCCAGATAGGTAGGTCTGGAGGGGAAAAGGTGGAAGATACGAATCCAAACTAGGTGGTACGGCTGGCTATGGGATCTACGGTTATCTACAGTAATTAACGAGCATGACGCAAGTCAGCTCTTTCTTTCATATATTCTCTGCGACGGACGGCCAGTTCCTATCGTCAAAAAGTTATGTGAGAGAAACTGCGGCAATCATTTTTAGAGATGGCACTTTATATGATTGCCACATCGGCCTTAGCAAAGCTTAAGTAGAAATTGCATATCCTCATGTCCTAGATAGGTAGGCCTGGAGAAGAACTAATAGAAGGTAAGACTCCAAAGTGGATGGTATGGATGGTTTAGGAGTCTACTCTAGAAGGCTGGGTTTTGACGTAGTACGAAGGCTAATTGAAAGTTGTTTAGTTTTTCTGATAAACTCACTTTAAAATTCGTTTGAGACAATCGATTTGTCCGTAACCGAATTTTGTGATTTTCGTAACCAAACCGACTTGGCCGTAACCGAATTTAGAGCTGGTTGCAACCGAATGTAGATGTTGTCACAACCGAAATTTGATATTGACACAAACCAAACAAAAATGTTTACTACCTTGATATAATAAACAAAACAATATACTACAAGGTGTTTCAAAAGAAGTCATCCGATGTTGTTTGGCTCTCATTTTTTTTCAAAATGAAAAACTTCGATTCTGCTTTTTGATTATGTTTATTTGCACCTTTAGAATTTTATTGCTTCAGTTGAGAAGATGATATCGGTTAAATAGGCGCCGTCACAATTGATTACCATACGGGCTCGTTTTATGGCATTTTTCATCACTTCGGCGAGAACTTCGGGCGACAGATTCTCGCACTCGTGTCGAATGTTGACCTTGAGGACTTCCAACGTCTCGGTCTTGTTCACGTAAACACGGGACTTCAAAAAACCCTACAAAAAAGGCCTGGAACGGTTAAATCGGGCGATCTTGCGGGCCAGTGCAAATCGCAAAAACGAGAGATGAGGAGACCCGGTAACGCCGCCTTCAGAATATCGGTTGTGACTCGCCCAGTGTGTCCCGTTGCTCCGTCCTGTTGGAACTACATGTCCTCCAGTCTTAATTCGTCGAATTGCGGCAGAAAAGCTCGGTTAACATGGCCCTATAGCGCGCACCGTCCTCTGTTGTCGTTTGACCAGCGGCGATCTCGAAAAAAATGGTCCGATGACTCCTCCAGCGTGAACAGACGAATTGTGACTCAAAAAAATAGACACGATTATTCCGCGTTCTTGGGGAGTGTATCGCTCCATGGCTTGTTTACTTCTTTCTACATCTGTCTAGTCCACAAATGTCAAAATAGATTTGACATTGGCGGCCATTTGCAAAAATAGGAGCATCTTCCAATAGGGTGGTCACTTTTGAAACACCCTGTAGATGGTACGTTTGGTTTTGGAGTCTACTACAGAAGGCTGGGATTAGACCGTTCGTGGGGAGTGTATCGCTCCATGGCTGGTTTACTTGTATTCAACATCTGTCTAGTCCACAAATGTCAAATCTGTTTTGCAAAAATAAGAGCATCTTCCAATAGAGTGGTCACTTTTGAAACACCCTGTAGATGGTACGTTTGGCTTTGGAGTCTACTATAGAAGGCTGGGCCTAGACCTAGTATTGGAGTAGTTTCGAGTAGTTTTTCAATAAACCCACCGAAGCATCCGGTTGAGATAACCGAGGTAGCCTTAAGCCAATTTGAAGTTTCCTATTTGCCACTATCGAATATAGAGGTTGTCACAATATAAGTATGGAGTTGACGCAACCCAGTTATTTGAGCGAACCGAATTAATTGACCGAAAAGAATTGGCCGGAATCGAATTCTGAGGTTGTCACAAGTGAATAGCATGACCAAGACTTGGCAGGAAAGCACGCATTCAATGCAAAAGATCCATTTGGTTGCACAAATAGGTTACCTTAGTTTCTACGGCCAACAAATTAGTGAAACTCTTGAAGATATTCGTAGTACTAGCTGTGTGTCATAACCGGATTTCCCTAAAGCACTCGTTCCTTAACGGCGACAATTCGATGGAACGAAGTCAAAACTATATAAAGCTTATAAGTATTTGGAAGCTGCTATAAACCTCCCTGATATACGACTGCCTAGCATCGAAATTCTGTAACTGTGTAAAGATACAATTCGGTAGTTAAATTGTCAAATTTCCTAAAATTTCAATACAAACTTTCTGAATTTTTCCAATTTAACTACCAATTTTTATCATTAAAATGTTACAGAATTTCGCTGCAGAAAGCATTAAACTGATAACGAAATATCTAAGGGACGAACACAAATTGCAATTAAGTTAATCAAAAAAGTTTTTTTTTTCTAGTGGCCTTTTCCTATTTTTCTGACAACAAGCTGTCACTGCAGCATAACTTAAAGTTCAAAATAACTTTTTGCCTCCACACCACAATTTTGCCCATCCTTTGCACCCCAGAGTATTTGAATGTCTATGCCAAAAAGTATGCAATGCAGTATTAGTGGTCAAATCTGTCTGGGTTTCCAATTTCTCCCAGGTTTAATATTGTTTACCCAATGACCAAAGTTATGCACAAAAAAAATTGTGTTTCTGTTATTGCTTCTCCTTTCCAATTGATTTTCAGCACGAAAAGGTTAAATATGAAGCATAACTTTAGGCTGGTAGGAGGATGAAGTCCACGAAAGAGTATTAATAAAAGGCTAACAAAATTTATGATGTTTGAAATTCAGAAAATAAATAATGTGAGTTAGAATAGAATTTGATTTGTTGGAAAAAGTTGGCAAAACATAAAAATACATGTTGGGTTATAATAAAAAAATGAGGCACACTTTAAGGCTGAAATATGAGAAACAGAGTTAAAAATGTATTCTACATCAACTCAGAAGATAAACCGAGGGTATTTAATGAATTCGCTTAAAGTTCCGTAAAGCATATTAAAGGGGTGGTTTTGTGTTTAAATCTGGTGCACATTTGCTGGTTTCGAAATATCTTACCTAAATAAATAAATGATATGTTTAAAATTGAAAAAAATATATATATTTAAAATAACATAATCTGTCCTGGTCTCAGTTGATTGACGAATTCTATTTCAAAGTTGATTGCTTTAATTTAGGCGTATATATTCTTTGAGTTCCTAACAAAGTCCTAAAGCTGTCTTCAAAAGAGCCCTTGATGGATGCAACAGTTATCATTACTAAGACTTTTAAAGACTTAGGTGCATACTTTTGAGATAGTATCTGAAAAGTTATGAAGCATTTTTTAATATTGTGTGATAGAAGTTTCAATGAATTGGTGCTTTGATTCACGTCCCATTTTTAGGCGTACCCCTAACCAAGAGGTACAAGGTGACACACAAGTAGTCACCCTATCGTCAGATGCTAATATTTTTGCAAATGGCGGTAAGTGACAATTCTGTGTTGATATTTGTGAGGTAAAGTGATACAGAATACATGTCCAGAAGACATGGATTAAAATGGTTTAAATTTTTTTCGGAATAATTCGTCGGTTGTATTGGCGCAGCATGCATTTAGGCGCAGATTTTTCGCTCGAATGACACGAACTGGACAAATATTCGCCTTGAACAGTATGGGACAAGATGAAATGCTGGTAGGTCTGGCCGCCCCGGAGCAATCATTGTGCTGAGAATATCGTGGCTGGGGCTCAAGATGTCGCGGAGGACCCCGGAGTATCGACCATTGGCATAAATAGGCGGTCTTTCCACATAATTTGTGTGAAATACTTAAAGTTGTTCCCTTATAAAGTGTAGACAGTATATCTGTTGTTAGTTGATTTTCGTCAAACGCGTGTCACCTACGCTCAAGCCGTCCATGATCTCGACCAAGAGGAATACAAGTTTTCGTCGAAAATCATCATCAGCATCAGGCTCAATTCTATCTCAGTCGATATGCGAATAAACAAAATTATCGCTTTTTTGGCACCGAAAATTCACATATAATCAACGAAGAGTCCTTACACGCGCCCAAAGTTAATCTATTGTGTGCTGTTTGTGCTGGGGCGTGTCGTCGGGCCTTATATAAAAAGCCGCGGGACAAGCGACTAAATTCTGAAGGCTGTATTTCATTTCGACCAAATTTTGAAGGCTGCTTTTCATTTTCACCACGATCGCCCGATTTAACCTTTCCAGACTTGTTTTGAGTGGATATTGTATTCCAGTTCAAAGTCATCAGGATCTTGGGTCTCTTACCGTCAGATATAGGCCATATACCCCATGATATGCGAAAGGCAGCGAATCTTCTCCAGTTAATGTCTGTCTCCTGGTGGAACGGTACCCACAGTACCAATCACTCTTCGAGGACTTTCAAGCACGTTTTGTCAATCCGCATTTCCACTTTAACCTTTCCCGGCTAGTTGACCCGTGGCTTCGTTTCCGACTATATTCGTATGACGCGAAACCCACACTAAGGAAAGATTTGTAGTGGCACCGATCTCGTCCCGCATTCACAAACCAGTATCGATATATTCTCTTGTGAGGATAAATCCCTTATCGCCGTTAGGCTGTCCGAGTAAATGTTCATACTCTTCCCTACTAAAGCGTGATTTCGCCACTGACGACAAGCCTCCGTCATTGACACTATTTTTCCGGGGTTTTCGAGAACTGGGTGACTTACCGACCAAGTCCCCCACCACCGGTTCTGTGTTTTAAATATTTAAATTTTCAACGTTGTTCTTATTAATGATACGATCATTTGGAATTAAGAACAACCCAACATTCTATGCATACTCCTATCTAATTTATATCATTGCATACTTCCAGGCTTCAACACAATGGTTTCTTTGCAGATTTATTAGTCCATGCCAAAAACAAAAGTATTTTAGTTATTTAATATTGACTAAATAATAATAGGAAATATTTTCCAAATAAACAAAATCGCTTTACCTGCAAAACAATGATTTACTGCAAAAAAAATCACTATAATTTGTTTTATAATGAACATGTATAGATTTATTATTAAACATAGGTCTTTGGCTTTGTGTTTAATTTGATTTACTTATTTTCTGTAGTATGCTTTAAGGCATAAGCTGAATATGTCATACAAAGTGTTTGAAATCCCAGCAGTTGCCTAGATTTGTTGTTGCTGTTTTTAACTATTCTTTTTTTGTTAAACTATATTAAAATTTTTCTTTGAAAGCAAATATATGTTCTAATTAAGTTTTTGTTTTTGTTGTAACAACTTAATTGAAAAGATTGTCTACTTTAAGGCTTTCTTATGCTTAGTAATTGTAACCTGTATTTTTGGAAATTCTAAGAAATTTGTTAGCTTTATTCTTTTATTTGTTACTATAATATTCAATTTGTTTATTTTTGTTTAACTATTTATTGATTTTAAATGAAAGTTTCAGCAAATTGCCTACTTTTAGACTTTTTCTTGCAATAATACCATGCATGAATAATATGCAACCCAGCCAACATTGTGAGGCCGAAAAGTGTTAGCAAGAGTCCTAAATTCTTTCGAAGACTTATCAATAAGTGTTTTTGAAATGTGTCTTTTATGAAACTGTACAAATGCATTTGAAAAACTTTGTTAGGTTTGCTTAAACTCTTACTGGATTTCAATGCTTAAATATAAACAAGGGATATAAGAAAGTTTGCATACTTTAAGGTGCAAATTTGTATAGCAACTAGTTTGGTACACGCTGAAATAACGGCCTGTGTAACATTATGCAGAAAACATGTATTTGTTTGGAACATCCATATGGATATGAATTGAATATCTGCCAATTTGTTGCCAAGAGGTTAAACCGGAGCAATGAATCCCAGATGACCTAATTTCCTTTATCTACAGGCTGTAAAATCTGATTCTTTTGTTGTTTGGATGCAAATATAACGTGTTTGTTGCTTGTCACAAATATGGTATACTTGTGTCGAAACACATAGTGTTTGCTATTCACTATTACATGCTGGAGAGAAAATGATTAATATGTTGTAATATATGTGCTTGTGACGCAAGTCTGGCTTTGATTGTAGAAAACTGATGAAAGCAAACTTATTGTAGGCAACAAAGACGCAAAAAACAGCAGATTTTCAAATCATGAAAACAATTCTTGCAATATATACACGGTTCCTGCAAAATGTTGCTGGTGCCACATTTTTTCAACGTGTAGGAACTCCTTTCTCCCAGGACTCCCTTTACAGTAAGGGAGTCTACTGATTCTGATCGAAAACTGGTTCGTATAATCGAGAAATGCACAAATGTTGGGAATACCATCCAACAATGTTCCCTGTTCGACTTCGACCATGTGCCATTGTTAGAGTTTCCTTATCGTGATGAAAGAGGTTGCCTGGCCTGTTTATAATATCCACCGGCAAAAATATAACATTACATTTGGGGCATCAGTATGAGTGGTGCGCAAAGCACCCGTGATGCACATGGTTGCCATTATATGGCCTCTATTCAGTAGAGCAGAGTACGTGGGGCTTCTTAAACACCTGACATAACACGATAACACAATACGGTATTATCGAGCTCACCACCGCTATATAGACCCAGTGAAGAATCCTCGTAGAAGGTCCCAGTTCCCACTTCTGACCCTCTTGTAGATGTATATGATTATGTTAGCCTTTTCGGTATTTCCACAATGTTGGGTCTGTTCCAAATAAAGCCCATGTATTTGACAAACTCTGCCAGCTTAATTTTAGAACCATTCAACGTACTAGGTTCCACGGTAAAAAAAAGACTTTCACCTTTCCTTCTGGCAAAAAGGACAAGCTTGATCTTGGCCTTGTTTACACCTCGACCATTTTCTCCCGCCCATCTACCCAAAGTCCGCAGGCCATTTAACTTGGAGAATGTTCATTAATGTACTGGGATACTTAACCCTCAAAGCCATTGCTACGTCATCCGCATCAACAACAATTTTCGCACGTGGAGTTTCCAGAGTGGCCGGTATTCTATTCAGCGCATAGAAGCGCATTCTATAGAAGTACTGTGCTTGAGGTATGCCTCTATTATTTTACCTCGTAAAGGCCGAGGTGCCCAATTCGGCTGTGACACATCTCCAGGTGAGCATTTGATATACAAGCTCCATAATATTCGCGTTAACCATAAAGTCACACCAATTGCACCAATTCTATCGCATTAGGAGTGATATTATTGAAAGCACCCTCAATGTCAGGAGGGGATCCAATGTATACGGTGGCCGTCGGTGGTGTAATGTTTAGTGTGCGCAGATCTTGTACAGGAGAACCTGTCTTCGATCCCTGTTTTGGCCACCTTACATTAATTTCGACAACGGTCACCTCCCTTTGTGATGGCAGCAATATCGAATACTTGGCCAAGAAAAAGCTTCTGAAAACCACCGTTCGGAACGGGTGTAAAACTCTAGGTCCCAATCAGTGAATCTAACAACTAGAAAGGGCACAGCTCACTGGTTGTGAGAAGTTCTCTGCAATCCTTTTTTGGGCTGTAATGGGAAGCCCGTGTTTTTTTTTATTTACTTCTTAGCGGCCAACGATTTCCATGTGTGTCCTTCCAGTTCATGCAGTGCTCTCTCTGAGGATCTTCTTTGCAGTAAGCATGCTAATAATCTTACTTCAATACTCGGCCGCATCTGTACGTCTATCACCTGTTCCAAAGCCTCCCTTAGGAACGATGACAGGCTTATAGGCCTACAGACTTTAAAAGCAGTGTGAGAGGCCTTCGTCACTTTCCACATAAATATCACTCTTGTATCCCTCTATACTCTAGGTATTCAGCCAGAAGATCAATAGTTCGGTTACACACTGAAATTTCGTTGGGGATACCACGTCGGGCCCGGGAGACTTAAGGGGTTCAGTATAGTCAATTTAAGCCTGAAGTTAGTTAAAATTTCAATGTCAGCTTATGATCTTCTGAGGAGTATGATTACCTGTAGCGATCTTATACTTATAGTTCTGCAAGTTGCCAGGGAAATGGGTGTCCATAAAGAGATTGAATGAATCGCCAATAAAGGTTGTACACTGTTCAGAAGAGTCCTTCAGGTAATCTACCGTTGTACTGACGGACTCCACTATTTACTTCAGTCCCGAAGCATCGGATGTATCTTCTATTGATTTATAGAAGAACGTCCATGAGCCCGTCTGATTGCATTCTTATATCGCCTTTGCCCAACTTCGTATTCTCCATTCCACCAGGGATGCTTATGATGTTTTCTAGAAGTAGCAAACAACGAGTTTTAATGAAAAAAAAGTCTAGGGTTTCAATACGCAAGTCAAAATGTCCAGCAGAAGTAATACTCGTGAATGATTATAGTCCCCTGGGAACTATTTTAAGTAGTACCCTACTCCGCTTTAGCTTCCTTCACTCTCATTTGTGAGCAACTTCGAATATCTTCAACATCTGTATTAGATATCCTTGTCGTCCTTTTTAATATCCAATTAAGTTTATTTATCGTAAAACTGCAAGAAGCGATAAGATGCGAACCGGAATGATATCGTAAACATGTGTTTATTAACGTTGCTTTTGTTGATGTTTAAATCTAAACTAATTATACCCCTAAGTATCGAAATATATGTTTGAGAAGTGATGTACTTAGTATATAATAGACAGACACGTACCAAAAGCTAGAAATCTCATTAGAAGTTTAATTTAATAAGCTTCGTTATAGACACCACAAGACACTCGACGAGAAACAGTAGACGATGGAAATAATAAATACGAACATAAAGTAATTTCACAATATAATGTTAGGCATTCTATGAATTGCATAATCATTGCATACTTTCAGGAGTGTTGACTGTTTGCTTGCTACTTAAAAAAATACAAGTATAATAGAATGATTTGCAGATGTAATAAAGCGTAGAGATAGGAAGTAGTTTAGGAATTTGAATCAAAAGCTTAAATCATTATCATGAATATGGGTGTTCTGCAAAAAACTTTTTGAGAAATAGTGTATGTAATGAGTTAGTATTGTAAGGGGTTTCCAAATAATTACTCGATCTCGGTAACATTTTCTGGCAAACTGTGCTCTATAAAACTATAACTCTAACTAATTAACTCTTTAAAACTTGACACAATGAAAATGAATACTCGGCATAAATGTAATGAAGTATAAACCAATCTTAAACGAAAGAATGAAATCCAATTATCCCTAAATGTCCGCTCGCTTTAGACGTCGAGGACTAACAGCAATACAAATCGTATGCTGGAAGTTCTTCAAATAGATATCTAACACTACGATTGTCAGGAGGTGCAAAGACACACTGAGCGAAAGGAATGATCCAGATTTGACTGTGTATTTGGTGCTGATTTACTAGAAAAATGAAGGCGGAATAATATTCGATATATTGATAACTTGAAATATTCCAATAAATGCTAACTGACGCAAAAATAGTTATAGAATCGAATTATCGTAACTCTTAGCTGTCGGTGGTGCAATGGAGTTGGGTGCGCGGCTCTTGGACAGGATCCATCCCTGCTCTATCCACCTTACATTTCTTTCGACGACGGTCACCTCGCTTAGTGATGATGACACCATCGAGTATTTCCTAATCAAAAAGTTTCTCAAAATTACGTCCGGAACCGCAGTAAAACTTTAACTCCCAATCAGTGAGTACAAAACTAGAAAGCGCACAGCTCTCTGGTTTTGAGGAGCTCTGCCCAATCCCTTTATGGAATGTAATGGCAAACCATTTTCTGTAGTTCTTACTTGTTGTTCCCACTACATCCCATGAACTGATCGATAGGTTAAGCAGATATGACTTAGTCCAATTTGAACCTTTGTGATTCCACGGCACATCATGGCCATCCCTATCGCTGAATACAATAATTTACTGGTTATGGGTACGAGCCATTTCAGCCAGATGGTCCCGGTGTTCCCAGATGAGGCCAAAACGCTAGGTATATTAATACCAGACAAACCAATTGTTGTTTAGCTAAATTTTACTAGGGCCATTCACCAAAACTACCGGAATGTCTGTTAGATCCGAAAGGAAGAAAGACCCTTAATATATTTCTCCAAGTCACACAAAAGTCGAGGTAGGATCATAGGAGACATAGGACCCTCTCATAATCATGAGCTGAGAGTCTAGACGCGTGTCTGTCTATCACTCAGTGACCAGAGATCTAAGCTACTTGCGTAAAGATTTACTGTTTTTGAGTCTGTGCCAAGTTCGCGAACGATGTTTCCTACGTGCATAATGTAGACGCGATGTTCGACCCTCTCATCCACCTTTTCAACTCCGCAGCTTCTGCAGTGTTGAGTCTTCTCAGCTCGTCACCACAAGAACGGCAGTAATTCACAATCCAGTGGCGAGTGAAGCCTCCATCATCACAGTGACCCCGTTCTTGTGGTGACGAAGAAGAGGTGGAGACCATTGAGCACCTTCTATGTCAATGCCCATCCCTTCAGCGTAGGCGTCGTCGTTGCGTTGGTTGGTTTTAGGCAGAGGGCCTGAACTCTTTGCGCGATGTGACCATTGAGGAATTGATGCAACTCAGGCGGGGTCTGCCATGGATCCGGGCAGGCGATACCATCATCTGATGGTTTGTCTGTTAGTTCGTTCTACCACACTGGTAATCTGGAATGGTTTACATTTGGACACTCTTCTTGGATGGTATTGTATGTATTGATCTTGAGTGGATCTGCTGTTTGTCCTACGTCCGTCTATCTAACCACCTATCTATTGTAAATGTTTCACTATGAGTACGGCTCGCCCCTTCGCTTCCATCTCTTCTCTCTTTTCACCCAATATATATGGGCAATCGCATGTCTTCAAATTATTTATCCTGGAAAATAGATACTTTCATAATAGGGACAAGTTCTACGAACAAAAGCAGGGTCTCCATGTAGGCTCATCGGCGTCACCGATAAAAGCCGACATAGTAATGGAGGAACGAAAGTCTGAAACTCTGTGATACTATCGTAGGCCTAAGATATTGACGAAATTCGAGCAAACACGGAAGACTTTATTCTGAATTTTAGTAGGGATGCAAAAACCAGGTGGAGTGGGTTTGCCTCTCGCTACCATTCATAATGACAGTGAATATACACAAACGAAAAGAAACCATAAACAACCCCTATTTGCTGTCTGACCTCTCAAACGTTATAAGGACCACGATTTACGTATATGCACCTGGAATGTAAGAACTCTGTGTAGATCCGTTACAAGTATCCAATTGGCAGATGTCCTCGAAAGATATAAGGCTGGTCTTACCGCTGTCCATGGCTGCACAAGAAAACGAATCTGCGATATATGAAAAAAAAACATGAATTTGGTTGCGGATTTGTAGTTGACAAAAGACTGCGACATCTAGTCTCTAGGTTCAATACTGCGAGTGAACGTGTAACCACAATCCCCACAAAAACGATTTATGTTCCCCTAATTTGTGTGCATGCCCCGACAGAAGAGAACGATGATGATGCCTAAGACATATTCTTTGAGCCCCTAGAGGAAATGTATGACCGCTGCCCTGTCAATGATACTAAGATTGGACTAGGGGATTTTAATGCTAAAGTAGGCAGGAAGAATGTGTTTCAACCAACAATTGGCAATTTCAGTCTACATGCTGACAGTTCCGACAACGATATGAGACTGATTGACTTTGCCGCGGTGAAAAACATCGTCATTAGTCGTATAAGATTCCTGCATAAAGACATCGACAAGGCTACTTGGGTATCCCCTGCTCAGAGAACGAAGGACCAAATTGATCATGTGGTAATTGATGAAGGGCACTCATACAGTGTAATGGACGTACGAGTGATCAGAGGAGCTAACATACATTCTGATCACTACCTGGAAGCAACAAAGTTACGCATAAGGTGAAGTAGAGCGAAAATCGTACGAAACCAGACGCAGAGAAACGTAAACATCGGAATGCTGCAATTACCATAGGTAGCCACAGCCTACTCAAGGAAGGTCTCGCAATTTTTGGCATAGAACCCACCCCCTCCCGGTGACGATCCTGAAGCGCAGTGGAAACCTATATCCGACTCTATAAAAACTGCCGCAACATCTGTAGTTGATTTTGTAAAACCGCTTCGCAACAAACTATGGAACGATGAAGAGTGTCGCATTGCAAATGATGGAAAGAACGCTGCACGTATGGCAATGCTCCAGTCAATTGCAATGCGTGATGCGACTGAGCGGTGCAGGGAAAGAAGAGAGGAGGTAAATGGTCTCTATAGGTGTAAGAATCGGCGGTGGAGAAAGTGCGATAGTGAGAAAATTGAGATATACAGAAGGAAGAACAAAGCCCGAAAATTCTAACGAAAAGTCAAAAACGGAACTAATAGACATAGTTCAGGGCCTTCCTTCTATAAAAACAAGGATGGATATCTCATCGCAGATATGCAGAGCATGTTGGGAATATGAAGAGATCATTTCTCCTCGCTACTGGAGCCTGTGATATCCAGTGACGGTGACACAATCGATCACAATTTGGTGGACGACGTCGATTGCCCCCTCCTAACCAAGACGATGGCAGAACAGCTATTAGCCGGCTTAAGAACAACAAAGCCGCAGAAGTCGATGGATTACCGGCGGAGCTTTATAAGGCTGGCGGTGACGAGCCGATTAGCTGGATGCATCAGGTCATTAGCAAAATTTGGTTAGATGAATGCATGCCCGGCGATTGGAATCTCAGTGTAATATGCTCCATATTTAAAAAAAGGCGATCCGAGTCTCTGTGCCAGCTACCTTGAAATAAGCCTTTTATCTTTAGGATAATAATGCTTAAAGGACCTTGTATTATAAGGTCCTATCAATTATAATTTACCATAGACTAAACCCAAATATAGCTGGCCTGATTGGATCATACCAGTGCGGCTTTAGGCCTGGAAAATCGACAACTGACCAGATTTTCACGCTACGCCAAATCCTGGAAAAGACCTACGAAAAACAAATTGACACCTGTTATATATTTGTCGATTTTAAGGCGGCTTTAGATAGCCCGCTACGGGAGAAACTCTGTGAAGCAATGTCTGAGCTTGCAAACTTCATACACCTTTGAAGGATGAATTTGACGAACACCAAATCCGCAGTGAAAGTTGATAAGTATCTTACCGAAACTTTCAAAACTAAGCGAGGCCTCAGGCAGGACGACACCCTAAGGTGCGATCTCTTTAACATCTTAAGGGATATCATTATGAGAAAAGCTGCAGTCAACATGAATAAAACCATGAGCAGCAAAAGTCACATGCTGCTCGTGTATGTTGATGATATAGATATCATTGGACGCACAACGAGAGAAGTCACTGCGTTGTTTGACAGAATTGAGAAGGACTCAGCAAAATTGGGTCTGACAGTAAAAGAGGACAAGACAAAATTATTGGTTTCAACGAGCAGGGCCTCCACGCCGTTAGACCAAAGCGTGAACGTTGATAATTGATATAATTTCGAGGTAGTGGATGCATTTATATACCTTGGATCTGCTGTAAACGGGAACAACAACGTCATCCTTGAGATCAAGCGGAGAATTGTGCTTGCGAATAGATGTTATTTTGGGCTATGCAAGCACTTTAGAGATAAAGCCCTCTCTCGACTGACAAAAGGCCAGCTATACCAGACTCTCCTTCAACGTGTCTTGCTTTATGGCGCAGAATTTTGGATCATATCGCAAGCAGACGAAACATATGTAGGAGTCTTCGAGAGAAAAATTCTCCGAATAATTTATGGCCCTATGGTGCACAAGGGCGAGTACCGGCAACACATGGACCATGAGCTGCATAAGCTATATCCCGACATTGACATAGTTAAGTGGATCAAAATAACGCGTTTGCATTGGCTAGGCCATGTCAGTAGAATGGATGAAGGCGAACCAGCACAATGGGTTTTCGAAACCGAATTCGAAAGAAGACGATAAATAGATAGATCAAGACTCAGCTGGAGGGATCAGGTTGATGAATCCCTGGGTACACTTGGTATTTTTTTTTTTTTTTTTTTTTTTTTTTTTTTTTTTTTTTTAAATCGAGCGAACCCATCGCCGCCACTCTTACCCGCCCCTACCGACCGAGAGGGCCACGTCCCCATAACGTGAGGACAGCGTACACATTATAGACCGGTCTATAACGGGAGAGCAAGGATTATAAGTTCACACGTTACAACCAACTACAGAAATTCTTCACCAGTTGGTATTACACTAACATAAATAAGTATAAAAGCACATCACGAGATATTAACATAAGATACTCCAATATATAATAATTACGAGCAAAACGAAAACCAAATCATAAATCAGACCAGATAGTAAGGATAAAGTAAATTAAATTTACATATGTACGTTAACGAATATACAGCACTAATGCAATCGGTTCAAATGACAAATTATGCTAGACTTTGTCGTTTCCCAACTACCTGTGAAATCAATAAACTGATATAGCTCATTAAAGTCACGACACATTCTCCTAACTGGATCAAAGGACGCATAATTCGAACGCTGAAACTCGATGTTTACGAGTTTATAGTACCTCGTGGGTCTCAATGGGACATTTATGAAAATCTTAGATAACAGAAATTCAGAACATATACATCCATCAATTATCTTCAAAACTGTAATAGAGTTTATCATGGTACGTCTACTACTAAGAGTCGGCAATCTGATCAATGCTAGTCTACTGCTATACGAAGGAAGATTATGGTTCGGGTTCCATTGAAGATTTCTCAGACAAAAAATGAGAAACTGTTTCTGGACCGATTCAATCATATTAACATACAAATTGTACTGGGGGTCCCAAACAACTGATCCATATTCGAGAATAGGGCGGACTAGTGAAGTAAAAAGATTTTTCGTAACGTAGGGATCTGAAAATTCCTTTGCCCAACGTTTAATAAAGTTCAGAACGCCATAAGCCTTGTTCACCATCGTAATTATGTGGGAGTTGAAATTCAATTTTCTGTCCAAGAGAACACCAAGATCAACAAATGAATCCACCGATTCAAGAACATTGCCACCTAAAATGTATTTTGCCGAAAATAATGATGACCTAGAGAACAGCATATGCTTACATTTCGTAAAATTAAGCTCCATCAAATTGGTCTCGCACCACGTCTGGAAAGTAGACAAATCCCTCTGAAGTAAAGCATATTGACAAGGATCCTTGTAAGAAAAATAGATCTTCACGTCATCAGCGTACATTAACAATTTAGAGTGCATTATGGAGGCGGGTAAGTCGTTAATGAATAACAAAAATAGAACCGGCCCAAGATGACTGCCCTGAGGCACCCCAGATGACACAAAAATAGATCTTGAGAATGATCGACCAAATGATACCATCTGTTCTCTGTTCATTAAATAAGAACTAATCCAATTCAGCATGTTACAATTAAAACCCATTGCCCCTAATTTATATAATAACAAATTGTGGTTAACTTTATCAAAAGCCTTACTAAAATCGGTAAAAATCACATCAGTTTGATCTCCATTAATAAAGCCGTCAATAATAGAAGAGGAAAACTGAAGCAAATTAGTCACGGTGGAACGACCCTTCCGAAAGCCATGTTGACATGGATCTAAAATAGAGGAAACCTGATGAGAAATTACCTCTGTGACTAACTTCTCAAAAAGTTTAGGAATGGCACTCAATTTTGCAATTCCCCTATAATTTGCAACATTTACTAAACTACCAGATTTGTGGAGAGGGATTATATAAGAGCTCTTCCACTTTGCAGGAAAATGGCCGAACTTCAACGAAGCGTTAAATAAGAGAGTCAACGGTAAGCTGAGAGAATTCGAGCAGTATTTCAACATAGAGTCCGGGATACCATCAGGACCAGCTTTATTCGAGGCTTTCAAGCTGATTAAGTTATCTAGCAACCACGAAGAATTTACGACAGGTGCATCAAACGGAATGGTAGAGCGGACAGTGTACGGGTATGATTTGGAAACATCATAGGCTCGGGTGGAATAAATAGATGCGAAAAAATCGGCGAAACAATTAGCAATAGACTCTTCATCTGAATATTCAATACCGTTCATTTTGATCCTACAAGGTGTGGAAGACGAATTACGCTTCAAGTTAACAAATCTAAAGAATGATTTGGGGTTCCGTTTAAAATTAGCCTTCAACCTATCCAAATATAATCTGTAACTCTCACGAGATTTAGAGTTGTATCTACTCCTAGCAACAATATACCTAGCATAGTCTGCTAGCAATCCAGATTTTTTATACTTGTTCGAACATCTATTCCTTACATTCTTGAGACTATTTAGAGCCCTTGAGGACCATGGGGGACCAGTATTACCCCTTATTGGCCTCTTGGGTACAGACTTAGAAATATAGCCATTAATAATATTATAGAAATCATCCAGGGCGATTTCAAATTCAAAAGAATTATCACACTGACATATACTATGCCAGTCGGTATCAAAGATAAGATTATTCAAAAGTATAAAGTTCGCACGCGAAAAGCATAGGCCAACATAGGACGAAGAGTAATTGCAACCAACCTGCATGGTATCATATGTATAATTAATTCCCAGCGTTGGATGGTAACTATCCTCAGGAGAAATTAACGGATCAATTCGAGAAATATCAAAGTTGTTAGAATCATCCACTAAAACTAGATCAAGGACTCGATTCATAGAATTGGGAATGTCGTTCAATTGAATCAACCCAAGTTCGGAAATATGCGTAACAAAATCAGATGACCAATCATATGGTGTCAATGGAGTCAGAGAATTAGTATCGGGTAAAGACACCCATGTCACAGACGGCAAGTTAAAGTCACCCAATACTAAAATACGGTCCTTTCTACTGGCTAACGCAATAACTTTTGCAATAGCGTCAATATGCACTTGATATACCTCAAAGCATGATGATGGCGGAATATAGGAACACGTGACAAACAATTTCAAATCGCCTAAATTAATGGACACCACAAGAAACTCAAGATCGCCAATGTCATCAACTGTAACCAACTCAGAAGATAAAGAATTCTCAATTGAGATTAAAACACCACCTCCAATTTTACCAACACTGGAAATGTAT
Organism: Phaonia tiefii; assembly: GCA_963931995.1. Classification (NCBI taxonomy): domain Eukaryota; kingdom Metazoa; phylum Arthropoda; class Insecta; order Diptera; family Muscidae; genus Phaonia; species Phaonia tiefii. Next base: position 19,821,712 of record OZ008370.1, on the reverse strand, counting down.
TATCTTCGTTTTGTAACGTCTCTGACCCTCCGGGGTTGTTCGAGACCGGATAAGTAAGTCAATAGATTTCTGCAGTTGCTTTTCCTGCTTTTAATTTTTTCAACTTTATACCTTTCTCAGGATTTTATTAGTTTCATATTTTACCGTAGTTTTTCTTTGGCTGTAACCACATAATGTCAATTCAGCTTAGGGTTTGTTTTCTCTCCTTAGATAAGTTTCATCTAATGCACTATGATTCTCATTAGAAGTTGTTTCTTTAGGGGTTGCATTGTAGGGGTGCTTTCGATTCATTCCCTCTGCTAAATCATTATTAACTTAAGATGCGATTGCACAAATGTGTTTCTAAGTAAATATTTACTTCTCTTTTCTATGGTTCTCTATATTAAAGTTATAAGCAGTTGCAAGTATCATGATGCGAGTATTTCATTAAAAGTCCTGTGTGTGCCAGCACTCTCGTTTTCCAATGGGGGATTGGATGTGAGAAAAGTTTGGAAAAAAGCAGATAAATTTTCATTAGTTTTTGCTTTTTAAATAAACTGTTGCAAGGGGACCTGAACATTGCAACAATAATGTGCTAAAGTCGGTGTTAATGAGCTAAATGGGGATGATGATAAATGGCATATTGGCAAGGGAAATTTGTTATCAGTTTTATATTGATAAACAAGTGACTAGAAGGTTTACTTAAAGTCCGTTAACTCTGTTGTAGAAATTAAAAAGGATCAAACATTTCACTTACTTAATTGAACTTTAATATCCCAGGGGCTTAGCGGCCTTTCAAAACGAATCTGCCCGCAGTATGCTGCAAAAAAAAATTGCATACAAAAAAGCAAAAAAAATCAGAAAATTATCAATTTTTTTAGTATGGGTTGTTGAAGAAAAGAAACAATTGTTTGTGATGCGCCATATTTTGAACCGTAGTTCCCTATCGCACGTTGAGGGATTGGGTCTAAATGAAAAAAAAATAAACATATTTTGTTTCAACACTATTATGTTACAACCCACTATTATCAGCTATATTGTTTACTTTTGCTTTGGTTTGTGTCTACACTAACTAGATGTCTCACATATGTTGGGAAATTCCTTGTCTAATGGGAAGTTTTCTAGGTGGAGCCTGTAACCAACATTTAGTATATATGGTAGTTTTGAACTCAATAAAAAGTAAATTTAGAAAAGCCAAAGTGAAAGAAGTTAAAAACGAACATTTTCTTAAATCAGAGCCTTTTCTTAAAAAATTTAAATTTTCTGAAAAAAATACCTATTCATATTCTCAAACAGAGTACTGTTTCTTTAAAAAATATCTTATCTTAAAGAAGTACCATGCATAAAAATAGTAAATTTTCTTACAAAAAGTACATTTTCTTAAAAAACGTATTTTTTAAATAAGTACCTTTTCTTAAAAAAATAAATTTTCTTACAACAAATTGCCTTTTCTTAAACGACTACCTTTTCTTTAAAGAGTACTTAAAAAACTAATTTTTCTTACAAAAAGTAAATTTTCTTAAAAAACTATTTTTTTTAAATAAGTACCGTTTCTTAAAAAAAGTTAATTTTCTTACAACAAATTGCCTTTTTTTACAAAACTATCTTTTCTTTAAAGAGTACCTTTTTGTGAAACAAAATAACTTTTCTTGAGATAAGTACCAACTCTTAAAAATTTAACTATTCTTGAAAAATACCAATTCTAAAAAAATTACAATTTCTTAAAAAAATATTTTTCTTCAAAAAAAACCTTCTCTTAAAAAAATACATTTTCTTACAAAATTCCTTTCCTTAACAATACCTTCTCTTAAAAATAAAATAATACCTTTTCTTTTCTTTTCTTTTCTTGAGGTAAGTAACCTTTCTGAAAATAAGTACATTTTCTTAAAAATAACCTTTTCCTAAAAAGAGTTCACTTCTTTAAAAAGTACCTGTTCTTAAAAATGTACTTCTTTGTACAACAAATTCATACTTTTACAGCGTTTACTTACAGAAAGTACCTCTTCCTAAAAATAGTACCTTTTCTTAAAAAAAACATTACCTTTTAATAAAAGAAGTATCTCTCTTTAAGAATTCTTACAAAAAGGACCTAAAAATATACATAAAAAATAAATACATTTTATAAAAAAAAATTATGCTTAAAAAAAGTATATCATTTTACAAAAAGTATATTTTCTTAAAAATCCATTTAAATTATCGTATTTTTCAACGGACGCCTTAGGCGAGTTGGAAATAACTAGTACCTAATATATAGGGTGATTCAGGAAGTTCCGGACAAATTTCTCCAGCGTATTCCTTGGCTCATTTCATGAAGAAAAGTCCACTAGGACCATGTCCGAAAATGCAAAGGGTGCGAAATGGCAGCGGGTTTTTTTTGGCTTGTTGGAAAGGTTTTTAAGAGGCATTTCAGAATCAATAAAAAAAAAGTAGAAAAAAGTCAAATCGCCGAGATACAGAGCTATCGGAAAAAAATCCCATAACCTCAATTTGCTCGGCCAGATGGCAGGTAACTTATGTTTTTTTCTTCTGTTGAAAGATAGCCATACCTCTTACCTTTCCAAAATGACCTAAACGAAGCCCAGAGGTCTTACCGTTACAAAGTTATGACCATTCTACAGAAATGCACAAATGTTTGTTTTTGGAAGCGAAATAACAGCACACGTTTATTTGTTTTTGTAAATTAACATTAGTTACCTGCCATCTGACTGAGCAAATTGAGGTTATGTGATTTTTTTTTCCGAAAGCTCTGTATGTCAGCGATATACTTTACCCTACTACCCTCCGACCGCCAATCCGAAAATTTTGAACCTGCTGCCATTTCGAACCCCTTGCATTTTCGGACATGGTCCTAGTGGACTTTTCTTCATGAAATGAGCCAAGAAATACGCTGGAGAAATTTGTCCAGAACTTCCTGAATCACCCTGTATACCGAACGAAGTCCAACCCTGACACCTTATGTGATTTTTTATGTAGGCGAATGACGCAGGGACTTGTACATCTGCTGACACACTTTTTCATTTCATATGCATTCAATCGGAAGGTCGTATAAAATCCAGTTCAACTGAACCTATGAAAATTCAATTCAAGAAGTGGTTCAAATGATATTTATTCTAAAGTAAAGAATAGTATTGGTTATGCTATTGAGCTGTTCTACTAAAAATGCTTACTGTGGTTTAAGACTTTTCAGGATATGGTTTCAATATAGGGTATGACTTGAATGGACTCAGGGCGCGGCACCACACATGTATCACATAAGTTCGTACTTAAATACTCTTAACTACAGTATGAAGAAGTTAATTGGTATAGTGAATGCTTCTTTAGAGTGTGAAATAAACCGGACCCTGTAACATGTTCCCCCAAAAATATTCTGCAGGAACCATGTATATGGTTGGAACACACTCCAAAAAATCATAAATTTGTAAGTCCTAAACACAGTTAAATGCAAATATCACTTGCAAAGATGCATACTTTTACGTAGAGTCATATGCGTGTTTCATCCCAAACATTCATATACTTACGTCGAAGTATCCGTGTGTTTCCTCCCAATCGTCCCAATCGTCCCAGACGAACCATTGACTACTGAATGTATGAAACTAAACCGCAACAGATCAGTCAACATGAGAAACACTCAATTTATTCACACTCGCCTTCAGGAATATTTATTAGTCACTGACTGCAAAAATATTGCAAAAATATGCGTGTTTCATCCCAAACCTTCATATACTTACGTCGAAGTATTCGTGTGTTTCCTACCAAACGCCCCAGATGAACGATTGACCACCGAATGCATGAAACTAAAATGCAACAGGAATATTTATAAGTCACTGACAGAAAAAATATTGCAAAAATATGCGTGTTTCATCCCAAACATTCATATACTTACGTCGAAGTATTCGTGTGTTTCCTCCCAAACGCCCCAGACGAACGATTGACCACCGAATGCATGAAACTAAAATGCAACAGATCAGTCAACATAAGAAACACTCAATTCATTTTCACTCGCATTCGGGTATATTTATGAGTCACTGACTGAAAAAATAATGCAAAAATACAATTATACACTTGCAATAACATTAACTTAATATGATCACAATCTGTTTGTGGCCCTTTCATTATATTGCTCTCGCTAAAGTAAAACGCAAAAAAATTTAATAAATTGTGCACCAAACACAGCTGTATTTGTATCACGATCAAAGCTGTCTTTGGATAACAAACACATCTATTAATTATCGTTGTGTCTCAAACATGTAATATTGAATTGCAAACATAATGTGTTTGGACACAAGTGTACTATATTTGCGACAAAATGCAATACACTCATAATATTTGCATCCAAACAAGAAAAAAATACAGATTTTTCAGTGTGTAGTTGCAGTAGTCCTAAAAATTTAACACTCTGAACCTGTCTATAAGGTACTGATCACGGGACCAATAATTTTTGGGCGAATTAATGTGTAATGGGTCAGCTTGTAGTGTTCTTCAAAAAAAAAAAATAGAATAAAATTGGGCTTATTGGGAACCACATATTTTACTCGGATTTGATAATGTTACAGAACAGCTACAATAGCATAATCGGATCCCTCCGTTACATAGCTAGAGTGCGAAGGCGCAATATATAAGCAGCCTGATTGGTTATGCTCTCACTACCACACTGCAGAGAATATGGTGGCTAGGAGCACACGATTCCATAGTAAAGAAAAACATAACTCGACTTCGTTATCTCCAGATCAGAGACCAAAAACCAGATTGATCACTTGGCACTAGATGGTAGGACCTCTCATGTGTACTGAATATACATGTGATTCGAGGTGCCAATATCGATTCGGATCATTACCTGGTGGCTTCGAAAGTTCTCAGAAGACTGTGCAGGGTAAACAATGAACGAAGCCGAACTCGTGAAACCTTTGTCACGCTTCAAATACCGCAGATATCATAGGCCTATGAAGGAAACCTCACTATATTATTAGCGCGGAATTATCCCCTTCTAGGCCATCCAAAAGCGCAACGGAAGCACATCCCCAATTCGTTAGAAATCGCGGCGGTAATCGAACTTGGCTATCAACACTCCCGGAGAGATAAGCCATGGTATGGCACCGAGACAGTCAGTTGCAACGCATGCTGCGACGTCACTGGTACAAAAGGCTGAGAAACAAACGGTTAAGGCAGAAAAAGAGGCAGTGGGAGCAGAGATAGAGTGAAATGACAGAAATGTTGAGGATAAATGATACAATCCTGAAAAACTTTCCAGAGATTATGCACTGGTTAGTGTGCGCGACTCTTGTATATGAGAACGTAGGTTCGATCCTTGCATTGATCATCTTACATTTCCTTCGACGACGGTTAACTCGCTTAGTGACGGCGATACTATCGTGTACTTAGCCATGAAAAAGCTACTCAAAATTCCGTTTGGAATCGGCGTAAAACTGTAGGTCCCAAACAGTGAGCATAGAACTAGAAAGCTCTCAGCGCGCTGATTATGAGAAGCTGTCCTCAGTCGCTTCATGGGATTTTTTGGGAATTTATCTGTATATTTATTTAAGATATTTGGGGAACGGACCGAATTATGGGATGCCCACCTGGAATGAAGAGAATGCGAATCTCGTGACAAATTAGCAGTGTGTGCTTAAAATGTGGATATAACACCCTCTGTGTCTTCCAGTGAAGATCGTGAGACATTGCTTGTGGACAACGGTGTAGATTGTCTCCCAACCTGCCAAGAAGAGATTATAACAGCAATCTTCCGGATTAAGCCTGGGATACCCGCTGAGCATTTTAAGGCCGATGGGGATGAACTATTGGCACACATGCATTAACTTATATGCCGTATATGATTTGGGGCGATATATGCCTGATGGTGGTGCAATGGATAGTGTGCGCGGCTCTAGTACATGAGATCGTGGGTTCGATCCTTGCACTGACCGTCGTACATTTCCTTCGACGACGGTCACCTCGCTTAGTGACGGCGATACTATCGAGTACTTAGTCATGAAAAAAGCTTCTCAAATAGAGTTCGGAATCGGCGTAAAACTGTAGGTCCCAGTCGGTGAGTGTAAAACTAGAAAGGGCACAGCTCACTAATTGTGAGAAGCTCTCCCCAGTCCCGCAATGGGATGTAATGGGAAACCATTTTTTTATGCCTGATGATCGGAATCTCAGTGTATTTTACAATGTATTCAAAAAGAGTGATCCGTGTGTATGCCCCAACTATCGCGATACCATTCTTTTATCCATCGCGTATAAGGTCTTGTCGAGCGTACTATGTGAAAGACTAAAGCTAATTGTTGAAACCCTGATTGGACCTGGCCAGTGTGGTTTTAGACCAGGGAAGTCCACGACTGACCAAATATTCACGCTAAGCCAAATCCTGGAATAGATCCACTAGAAGCAAATCGACACGTACCATATTTTTGTGGACTCTACATGCGGTAGCCCCATATGGGGACAATTCTACGAGCTATGCCTGAACTTGGGTTACCGGCAAAATTGATTCCTCTCTGCAGAATGACGCTGACCGACACCAAATCAGCAGTAAAAGTAGGAAAAGATTTCATCCAACAATTCTGTATCAGGCGAACAGCTAGACAAGGCGATACAATTTCGTGCAATCTCTTCAACATCTTAAAGGACATAATAATGAGGAAAGCTGTAGTAAATATGAATAGAGAGGTCATGTGTTGTGCCCGCAGGCTGATGTCATTAACATCATTGTGTGAAAACTGCGAGAAGTTACTTACTTTCCTATCCGGTCTCGACCAACCCCGGGGGGTTAGGGACCTTACAAACCGAAGATAACATATTTCGCCAACCAGTTCGATACTGCGAGAAGTTTCTGCAGTATTTTCCAGAATTTAAGAGGAATGGGCATAGGTGGATCTGGGTGTTAATGAGGGGAATACAAAATTGATGGTGTCGACGACTAGACAAACCACTCGGCTGGGTCGGCAATTGAACGTCGACAACCTTGGTTCCGCCGTTAACAACAACAACGACATCAACCTGAAGATAAATATCGACATCTTGTTATTGCGAGCGACTATTACAATATTTTTGAAGTTTTGAGGATGTAATTTGTTTCACTTTGTGTCAAGGAAACACACCAACCCATTCCATTGCCTAAGTAGTAAAATATACTTATCTTGCCAATTGTTTCACTCCGTAATCCCTCACTTGCCCTCTTAACTGCCAATCAGCCTCTTTATCTATTAGTCCCTTTTCCACTGAAAACCACTCTGTGTTCATTATCCTCTCGAAAATTATTCGCTGTCTTTCCATCTTCATTATCGTTTTTAGCGTTTTTTGTCTTTATGTTTCGACCATAACTTGAAAGATTTTGTCTGCTTTTATCCGTGGCCTGCTACGAAATTCATTTAGCTTTCGTAATAATGCGAAACATAAATCAATTTCTACTGTCAAACGTCAATCAATTTGCAATTCAATCAATTTCACTTCACGTGTGAGTATTTTCACTTATGCCACACGACGTGGCACGCACTCACGCAACAATAACCCGCCACGATTGCCAACCGTAGAACAAACATTAAGACATGTCATGCATTACTCACTAACCCGCACAAACTCCCGCACCCACTCCCATTCCCGCTCACACTGCCATTCCGCTGCCATTCCTGAAAACGGAATCAAATGAATTTATCCGTACAAATTATAAGATTCTGATGGGAGTGCAAAACTTTTGCATTCTCTGATAAGGTTGTTGATGGCGGCAGGGGATGGTTGGACTCACGACTCTTTGGCTGCATGGTTGATGAATTCAATTTTCATTTGTGGCCATGATGGTGGGTAATCAAATAAAAGCATTCATAGTGAAATATATATTTTTTGGCATTTTATAGGATTCCATAAAAAATATATAAAGTAAAAGTTTTAATTATTTATAGGGGGAAACAACTTTTATCAGGGACGCAAGATGTCTTCTCTATAAAACACATAACTTTTTTGCGGAAGAAAATAACAATTTGAATCACATTTGTGCAGGAAATCAGAGTATAAAATTCTGCCAATGTGTATTCAAGAGGTTCAGCGATAAAATTGTATATCCTTAAACAGTGTTGGTAAATATTATCTATGTCTGCTAACAAATAGTGTTACTTATTGTACACACCGTCATTAAATCGGAGCGGTTCGAATTTGGTCCTCCAGAAACAATTTTCCCCAAACAAATAAAAAATAATTGAACTTGTCGTAACTGAATTGAGCGGTTGGTTGCCGCAACCACACTAGATGGAGGTTGCCACAACCGTATTACAGGCTGCCACAACCGGTTTCGAGGTTGTCACAACAGTGCTAGAGGTTGCCACAACCATATTAGAGGTTGTCACTACCGTATTAGAGGTTGACACAACGGTATTAGAGGTTGTCACAACCCTATTAGAGGTTGCCACAACCGTATTAGAAATTGAAACAACCGTGTTAGAGGTTGTCACAACAGTGCTAGAGGTTGCCACAACAGTGCTAGAGGTTGCCGCAACCATATTAGCACTTGTAACAACAGTATTACAGGTTGTCACAACCGCATTAGAGGTCGTCACAGCCTATTAGATAATGCTTCAACCGAATTTCAGTTTTGGGGACTAAATCCAGCCGTGACAAATCCAATTCGGTTGTGGCAACTGAAATTCGGAGGCAACAGCCAACTTTTCGGTTGCTATAACTTCTTTTCAAATAATTACATCTTACTTCTGTGCCTTTGCCTCGTTTCCATTCGTACGAACACTATAATATAGGCCCTCCAACATTTGCAAAAATAATCGAATCAGGTGTAGTCGAATTTAGAGGTTGTCACAACCATATTAGTAGCCAAAACTTGCGAATTTGAGGTTGTTATAACCGCGTTAAAGATTGCCACAACCTATTAGATGTTGCTTCAACCGAATTTCCAGTTGTGGGGACTAAACTCAGTCATGACAAAATCAATTCGGTTGTAGCAACTGCCCAATTGCGGCACTTTTCACATAATTAGATCTGTGGGTTAGCAAGACTCATCCATTCTGCTGATCCCTAAAATGCCTCTGGGTGGTGGCGCCCCTATAATTTGGATATCGTGCTATTGAGCCTTCTCGCTAGTAGAGACAGAAGTTGAATTCGGAGCCGTCGTTGGAGCCAAAAATTTTAAATTTGCGAGCCAGCTTGCGAGACAGTAGCAGACATGTGAATCATGACTGCGAATGCTCGTGAGCCCAGGGTTCGTATTGTTTGTCGTTTTCTTTGTTGATATTGTAATGCATTTGTTGTCGTTCATCTTGTACAGTGAGTGAGTGATGCGTGTATGTGTGTGCGTGGGAAATCTATATTGGAGTTCAATATCTCGGGGCTTGATAGGTTTTGTGAAAATGTGTCTGTTTCTTTGCATCCTTAACTCGAAATGTCAATAGAACACCCCAAGGGGAAGTCTTGTCTTCGCCCTTCTGGAATTGGTAACTGAACCGTGTTCAGCTAGAGTTGGAACGATCAGCCTCCACAAGCGTATTATATGCTGATGACCTGGCACTTGCAGTGGAAGGAAAATATTCGTCCACGTGAAGAGAGATGTGCTCAAGAACTTACTCCGAATGGACTGAAAGAAAATCTAGAGAAAATCGAGATCGTAGTCTTTATCAGGAAGGCTCCATATGATTTCCTATTACATCCCATGAAGGGACTGGGGAGAGCTTCTCACAGCCAGTAAGTTTGGCGCTTCCTATTTTTGTACTCACTGATTGGGACCTACAGTTCTACACCGGGTCCGAACGGTACATTGAGAAGCTTTTTGATGGATATATATTCGACAGGGTCGCCGTCTCTAAGCGATGTGACCACCGTCGAAATAAATGTAGTTTAGTCAAGGCAGGGATCGAACCACGATCTCATGTACAAGAGCGGCGCACACTACCATTGCACCACCGACGGCCACCTTATATTTTCTCTATGTGGTAGAAAAATTTGCCTAAACGATTGTGCGCGATATCTAGTTGTGATTCTCGATTTGAAATCACACACTACGTATATGATCAGTAGAGCCATTGTGGCCTTATACTCTTGTAAAAGAACCCAAGAGATTGGCGGGGTCTATCTCCGAAAATAGTTTACTGGATATATACAGCTGTTGTCCCCCCAATATAGCTTAACGGTATTGTTGTTCATTGGCAAGTACTGCAAAAATCCACTTACTTGACTCTGTTGACAAAATACTAGAGAATGGTAATAGTGTGTTTCATGGTTGCCCGTCACACAACACCTACCGAGAAATTCGAGGGCTATTCTATACCTATTACCACTAGATTTGCTGGGATGGCAAAAAGCTGCAAAGTCAGAAATCCACCTAGGACATTCTTTGCAATTGATCACCAGCCCATGTGGTCATGCGTCGATTTGGAGAGATCTGCGCTTATCTGCAGTAACGTCTACTACATGTCACCCACGTAAAACTCAGAGAGACACTTGCCCACCTCATATCCCAGAGCGACAAGACTGGAAGACACGCATACCAGGTTATAGCAAGTATTTAGGCTTCTACACTGACGGCTCTAACCTAGCTGGTAAGGTAGAATTTGGAGTCATTTCCAAGGACCTGGTGGTAGAGATTGCACAAAGGCTACAAGACCATTGTAGAAATGAATTGCAAATAATTAGAACCGATTTCAACCAATAGAACCGGCTATAAACCTTTTTATTCGTAATCCAAGTCCTGCAACCGGGTTTTAAACCCCAGTCTTGAACCCGGTTTCTAAAACCGGTTATTGTATCTACTCGTCAGACCTGATTGCGAAACCATTTATTGTATCTACCCGATTGTTTTGAACGGGTTGATGTACATGAGTTAGGTTTCCCGTTTAAAGGACCCTGTTTTAGTAACCGGTTCGAAATTCAAAAAAACTAAAACCGATTTCAATCGATAGCACCGGTTTTAAGTCTATTTATCGGTGGTGTAATGGTAGTGCTCGCAGCTCTTTTGCATGAGAACGTGGCGTCGATCCTTGACCAACTTAAATTTATTTCGACGGCGTTCACCTCGCTTCGTCACGGCGACACTATCGAGTACTTAGCCATGAAAAAGCCTCTCAAAGTTTACAAATTTCCGAACCGGCTTTAAAAACCGAGTCTAGGACAGGGTTTTAAAACTCCATCCTTAACCGATTATTGTATCTACCCGACTATATTTAACCGGTTGGAGAACTTGAGGTTTGTTCTCACACATATTTCAAGAAATGGTTTTAAAACCTGTTTGAAAGACCCGGTTTTGGAAACCGGTTGGAAATTGAAATAACTAGAAAAGACTTCATTCAAAAAAACCTTTTTAAACCCTCCCTAGTTCAACAGGATTTACAATTACGGAACCGGTTTCTAAATCCGAGTCCTGGAACCGGGTTTTAAACCCTGGTCGTAAACCGGTTAGTGTATCTACCGGATTTTGTTGAACCGTTTTGAGTACACGAGTTATGTTTCTCACTCATAATATAGTACCCGGTTTTAAAACCGGTTTCAAAAAAACAGTTTTGAAACCGGAACGAAATACAAATAACGAAAAACTATTTCAATCAATGAAACTGGTTTTAAAACTGTTTATTTGAAAAAGTTTTCCAATTTCGGAACCGATATAAAAAATCGAGTCTAGAAACCGGGTTTTAAAACCCGGCCTTCAAACCGCCTATTGAGTTATGTTTCTCACTCATATTTCAAGACCTAGTTTTACAACCTGGTTGACAAACCCGGTTTTAGATACCGGGTTGAAGTTGAAATAACTGGAAGGTACTTCAATCAATAGAACCGGTTTTGGCCCTCTTTATTTTAACAAGATTTAAAATTTCGGAACCGGTTCCTAAACCCGAGTCATGAAAACGAGTTTTAAACCCTGGTCTTAAACCGGTTTTTGTATCTACGGACTTGAGTACATGAGTTATGTTTCTCACTCATAATAAAATACTCGGATTTTAAACCGGGTTAAAAGACCCAGTTGTAGAAACCGGTTCGAAATACAAATAACTAGATCCGATTTCAATCAATTAAACCTGTTTTAAACTTGTCTATTTGAACAGGATTTCGAATGCCGGAACCGATTTCTAAACTCGAGTCTTAGAACCGAGTCTTGAACCCTGGTCTTAACCCGGATTTTGTATCTACCCGATTTTGTAGAACCGATTGAGTTATGTTTCTCATTCATAATAAAATACTCGGTTTTAAACTGTGTTAAAAGACCCAGTATTAGAAACCGGTTCGAAATACAAATAACTAGATCCAATTTTAATTAATCAAACCTATTTTAAACTTCTCTATTTAAACGAGATTTCAAATTTCGGAACCGGGTTCAAAAACCGAGACTTGAAACCGAGTTTTAAAACCCGGCCTTGAAACCGGTGATTGTATCTACCCGATTTGTTTAACCGATTGGAATACATGAGTTAAGTTTCTATCACATATTGAGACTTATTATCTTCCTGACGATGCTACCCAAAGGGTATCGAAATATGAAAGAATAAAATTATTTAAAAATACGACCAAACACTCCAAAAATTTAGTTTTTGAATGATTTTGCATCGGTACTAAGTCAGCTTTTCCTCAAAATATCCTAATTTGATGCATCATCTCACCGTGAAATCGTTGAGCAACTTGGGCATGTTATACCTCATTGGAACCGCATAGACTTCAGCTAAACTACCGTTGTAGTTATAATGATCTTTTTGTTCAGCTGAATAAATTTATGGTAAAAACCCGAAAAATATAAAATTTCAAATTTTCCAAAAACGGACTGATTCTTCAAACTCGGGTTTGGAATCCTTAGAGTTGGAGAAATTTTTTAAAACTTCCACCATTTCGTAGTTTGATTGGGCTTAACCAGTTCTAGGAAAATGATCGGCAATAAATAAAACATTGAATTTTCCTGGAACATTGGAAAAATCTGCTGCAATTCCAAAAGTCCAAAATCCCAAAACTTTGCTCACAACGTACGGCCATTGTTCTAAAAACAATTGAAAAAGTCATATCCCTATTGCCCAAGAAAATAGTAACTGTCTGTCTTTATTTACAAGAAAATGGTCTCTGTGCTAATGTCCTTGTTAATCCTTACCCTGCTCAGTGTTTCGAAAATACGACTGATATTCGTTCTGGGTGGTGTGTATTTTTGTTACATTAACATCACCCTTCTTTGCCATTATCCCAAGGGCATTTGGTTGCCGTAATGCAACAATTGTTCAATGACTTTTCCTTTTACTCCAAAATCCAGCTGGGCGAATATTGACAGTTTGGGCTAAACTTCGATAAATAAAAACAATTGAGAAAATTAACACACATCAATCACTCGTTTCATCATCCTAGAATTGAGACAAATTACGAAATGAGAATATTTTCCAATTTTCGACTGACAGCCGAAGAAGTTCATGCATTTAGGTAGATTGTTAATAATCGTAATTTCTATTTCCTTTTGATCGCTAAAGTTGCCAATAATTATTATATTGTCAATATTTTATTTGTCATCTGACAGTATGCCTGTCACATGTCATATTCTCTAATCAAACATAACCGCACTTTCGCGGCTGAGGCACATGTCAAAAATTTGTCACAATCTGTCAGTGTTTGGATTTTGCGTCATTGTGGATTCTCGTCTTCCCTGTTCTGTACAATAAAATGTTAATTTAACTTGACTTTGCATTATTTTATGTTAATTTTTTTTCATTCTGTTTGTTTTACTTTTAATTAAAAATACGTTTTCTTGCCACTTCTACTTCTTCCATTTTGTGGTTAAAATACATGAAACGAAACATTTTCATTTCCGGTTTCCGGCACCTGTTGGCCGTAGAGAATTTGAATTGTTTCGGTGGACTCGTTTGTTTTGTGGAAATTTTGCGGAAAACAAAAAAGCGGGGTAGTAGACAAATTTACATATAAATTGAATTGATTTTTGATTTTACTTGTGATTTACACACGTAAGTATTAAGAGGAAAGGGGACATTCTGCTGGGAATAGAAATTATGAAGGAATACAAAGAGTTATCTGTGCATTGAAATTTGTTGTAATTCACAAAACACAAAGCGAATTTATGTGGCTTTCGTTATCAATGGAGACTAAAATATGAAATTCCTGTGGGACCAATGGCTGGTACGTATGAGGCAAGAAGCAGATGCAAACTTCCATTCCAGAAAAAATTAAAATAGGAAGACAGAAAGTACATGGTATTGAACATGTGGAATTATACATTCCATCCCTTAAAGTGGCCAGGGTTTCTTATAACTATTTGGGATGAGATCATCCCTCAAGGAGATTTTAAGATTTTTAATGGTATCATTGAGAGCTTCTCACAATTAAAGTCCTGCATTACTTTCATGTTTAGACTCACCAAACTTCGGTTAACTAGACGTGTCTGTCATTATTAACACATACAAGGTGCGGCAATAAGTATCAGCCCATTGGAAAGTGCTGCCATTTTTGGGGCTGTCTCGCTAAGAGATCTGTGGCAGTCCTCGGCCGATGTTGAATTCAGGAATACTGATTCCTGGGGCATGATGACGGCCGACTGTTAAAGAAGACAGTGACCCCAAAAGTTGCTGGACTATTAACCCTCAGTCACACGATTACTCCTCTAATAGACACAATTTCAGCCTACTACATGCTACAATGATCAGGTAATATAAGGAAAAGTGACAGCACTAGTTCCCTAGAGTAGACCCCGTAAACTACCTTATCAATAATTTTCGAACTATCCGTGAAGAAATTGACATATCTCTCTTTGGCAAGAATCACAGCATCATTTTCCGGTATGATACTGTGGTATTTTCAATCGAATAGTGGTTCCGCTTAAGAGTATTTGACAAATGCAGGAATGTTGGGAGTACCTTCCAGCACTGATCCATGACCGACTCCGACAATCTGCCTACCTATACTGTCTACCGGGAATAGCTATAACATAACATTCAACGCATAAGTGGGAGCGGACCGCGGAGCATCCGTGATGCAGATTGTTTCCATTGTTTCAACCTTTGTCAGTTGTGCACAATAGGTAGGTTTCTCAAGCACCTGCCACTACACGATAAGCCTATGGAGCACTATCGGTCTCACCACTGCTTAATAGATCCAGATCCAGATGCTTAATAGGTCCAGTGCTCGGCGAAGTCCCCATTTACAACCTATGCCCTTTGCAGCTGTATAGGGCCATTAGGGCCTTTTCGCCATTCCCAATATCTTGGGTCTGAAACTAAGCTTCCTGTCCAAAATAACACCCAGGTATTTGACACACTCTGCAAGCTTAATTTCAGAACCATTCCTAGTATTATGTGCCACAGTAGGTATTTCATACCATTCGGTAAAAAGAAACAGCTCGGTAATGGCCGGGTTTGCACCTAGCTTCTTTTCACCCAATTTGCCCGAATTCTGTAAGCTGCATTGGAGAATGCCCCTTAGGACTTGGGATACATGTCCCTATTATATCTATTGCCGCATCGTCTGCATAGGGAACAGGTTTTGCACCCGCATTTTCGAGAGTAACAAGTTTTCCATTCAGCGCAAGGTTCCATGGCAGTGGAGAGGAGGTGGAGTGCCTCTGTTAACTTACCTTCTAGAGTTCGAGGTGTCTAATTCGTGTGTGACACGTCTGGTGGTGAATATTTTGTATACAAATCCCATAAGCTCACATTAAGGGCTGATAACGCCAATACAATCACAATGCGAGTGATATTATTGAACGCATTCTATGCTATTATTGAACGCTACCAACATACACTCCTTAGTATTTTTTCTGTGCTGCCTCCGTGTACCTGCCCCTTGTATTACCCATGCTATGGACAAACTCACCTCAATACTGGAGCTGGTAATAAAAGTCGGCTCACTGCCTCAATTCAATTCAACAGAATTTAATTTCATTTAATTCAATTCAACTCAATTCAATTCACTTCAGTTCAATTTAATTTAATTAAATTCAATTCAATTCACGTCAATTTAATCCAATTCAATTATTTTCAATTCAATACAATTCAATTCAAATTAATTCAATTAAATTGAATTCAATTCAATTCAATCCATTTCAATTCAATTCAATCCAATCCAATTCAATTCAGTTTAATTCAATTAAATTTAATTTAATTTGAATTAATTCAATTTAATTTAATTCAATTCCATTCAATTCAATTTAATTTAATTCAATTCATTCGGTTCAATTAATTTCAATGCAATTCAATTCAATTCAATAAAATGCAAGTCAATTAGATTAAATTCAATTTAATTCCATTCGATTCAATTCAATTCAAAGAAATTCAATTCTATTCAATTCAATAAAAATTCAATTCAATTCAATTTACTTTATTTCAATTCTATTCGTTTGAATTCAGTTTAATTCAATTCAGTTCAATCCAATTCAATTCAATTCAATTTAGGTCAATTCAATTCCATTCAATTCAATTCAGTTCAATTCCATTCGATTCAATTCAATTCAGTTCAATTCAATGCAATTCAATTCTATTCAATTCAAGTCAAATTAAATTCTATTCAATTTACTTCACTTCAATTCTATTCATTTGAATTTAGTTTAATTCAATTCAATTAAATTAAATTCAGTGCAATTCAATTCAATTCAATTAAATTCAACTCACTTCAATTCAATTAAATTCAACTCACTTCAATTCAACTCAATTCAACTCAATTCAATTCAATTCAATTCAATTCAATTCAATTCAATTCAATTCAATTCAATTCAATTCAATTCAAATCAATTCAATTCAATTCAATTCACATCAGTTCAATTCAAATTCAATTTAATTCAATTCCATTCGATTCAATTTAATGCAATTCAATTCTCTTCAATTCAAGTCAAATTCAATTCAATTCAATTGAATTGAATCAATTCAATTCAGTTCAATTCAATTCAATTCAATTCAATTCAATTCAATTCAATTCAATTCAATTCAATTCAGTTCAATTCAATTCAATTCAATTCAATACAATTCAATTCAATTCAATTCAATTCAATTCAAGTCAAGTCAAGTCAAGTCAATTCAATGCAATGCAATTCAATTCAATTCAATTCAATTCAGTTCAGTTCCGTTTAGTTCAGTTCAATTCAATTCAATTTAATAGGTAGGTAGTAGGTACTCGACGATACTGGGTGATGTGTGCATTAGCGTATGCGCCCACATTCACTGGAGTACCTACCCTTTTCAACTCACTTCAATTCAATTAAATTCAACTCACTTCAATTCAACTCAATTCAATTCAATTCACTTCAATTCAATTCAATTCAATTCAATTCAATTCAATTCAATTCAATTCAATTCAATTCAATTCAATTCAAATCAATTCAATTCAATTCAAATCAGTTCAATTCAAATTCAATTTAATTCAATTCCATTCGATTCAATTTAATGGAATTCAATTCCATTCAATTCAAGTCAAATTCAATTGAATTCAATTGAATTGAATCAATGAATCAATTCAATTCAGTTCAGTTCAATTCAATTCAATTCAATTCAATTCAATTCAATTCAAATCAGTTCAATTCAAATTCAATTCAATTCAATTCCATTCGATTCAATTTAATGCAATTCAATTCTATTCAATTCAAGTCAAATTCAATTCAATTCAATTGAATTGAATTGAATCAATCAATTCAATTCAATTCAGTTCAATTCAATTCAATTCAATTCAATTCAATTCAATTCAATTCAATTCAATTCAATTCAATTCAATTCAATTCAATCCAATTCAATTCAATTCCATTCAATTCAATTCAATTCAAGTCAATTCAATGCAATTCAATTCAAATCAGTTCAGTTCAATTCAATTTATCAGGTAGGTAGTAGGTACTCGACGATATTGGGTGATGTGTGCAGTAGCGTCAGCGCCCACATTCATTGGAGTACCTACCCTTTTGCCTCCTCTATGAGACATCTCTGGCGCATGGGTCAGTCTGAATTTTGGCGATGACATGCGTTGTGTTGACTTTGATGGCACCGATCGTTCGTGGCTTGTTGACGCTGGCCTGCGATTTAGGGAAGTCCAACGGGGTCAAATCGTACGAAGAATTTTAAATTTCATTTGATGTTGACTTGTAGGTTTCAATTAGTGTCTTTTAAAACTTAATGGAAGTATTTTAAATTCCAATTGATGTCTTTTGAATTTGAAATTATGGCTGTAAAATTGCAACTGATGGGTTTTTAATGATGTGTTTCAAAATTAAATTTTAATTCATGAATTCAATTGTTGTAGTTCAAATTTGAAATAGAATATGCACATTTAAATATATATTTTCCAAAATCAAATAGATATTTTTTGAATTGCAACTGATAAAGTATTCAAAAAATTTTCTTAATTTTACTTAAATTTTTTTCGAAAACTCGCCATATGGTTTATCAGCTACACATGAATGCATGACGGATTTAGTACATTCTCTTAAAAGCAATTACACTGGAAATGGCTCACTCTTTCAGAATGAGGAAGATATTCCCCACAACAGTTTTTATCCTTATCATCCCTAATATCATTATCGACACCCTCAGCATTTCTGAGATTTTTATTTTCTTAACCACCCTTTTTAATGATTACCCTCCTGGCGGCAGAGGAATGCAACAATGTCATATCCATATGGACATTTTCCTGTACGATAGCAAAAAGTTTCACTATTTTTTTATTTAATCCCACTCTGGGGTTGACAACCTTTTCGTACCGCGCATTGTAATCATTTTCAATCTGGGCAATATTTACAAATTGATTTTTTGTTAAATTATGCTGAAATTTGCTTATTTTGTTATCGCCACCCCTCGTATCAATGCGCACAAGAATGTTTGTACATGTGTAAGTAAGTTCGTTGAATGCCCGCCAGCCATTTCTTGCAAATCCGATATTATTTTATGTCTTTATGTGTTTGCGGGTGTAATTCGAGTGAAATGCAATTTCATTTATTTACTTACTACGTTTATTGTGTTGTTCTTTTAAGTGATTTTCTTTGTAAACATTGTTTTTATTGACATTTTCTTTTTTGTCGTTGTTGTTTTTATTTTTGGTTCCGGGTAATTGCATTTCTTTGTTCAGCAATAATGAAATCATAAATAAAAAAAATAAAATTGTACAAATGTCAATGTCATTGCCAAACATATGTTGTTAAATGTCAAAATTGAACTTGCACAGTTGTGTGCAATAAAATATGCACAGCTGCTGTCAAAATAATAGTACAGCATAACGCAAAATATAAAATTTTAAGAAACTATATGTATGGGTTTAAGTAATATAGAAATATAAATAATTTTCTAAGAAATTATTTACTGAACACTTGATTGTAGGGTTAAATAGAAATTTTATTAACATGACGAAAAAATTAATTAAAATTACAAAGTTCTCTCTCAAAGATACGAAAATTCGTGTTTGACTCATTGCATTAATCACATAGTTATACATGAATATCAATAAAATTACATCAAAAACAAGTAAAAGTGTTAAATTCGGCTGTGCCGAATCTTTGATACCCTCCACCTTAGTGCTAACCAGCAAAATATTAAATTTTAAAAAGGACCTTTTTTAAGAAAATGTACTTTAAAAAAAAAAATAAAAATAAGTTACTTGTTCACAAATGCAATTACTTGTTCACAAATGCAGGATGCTCACAAATGCTTACAATGCTCACAAATGCATTGCTCACAATGCTCACATGCTTAAGTACTTAAGAAGAAATGTACTTAAGAAGAAATGTACTTAAGAAATGTACTTAAGAAAGAAATGTACTTAAGAAATGTACTTAAGAAATGTACTCAATGAAATGTACTTAAGAAATGTACTTTGAAATGTACTTAATGTACTTTGAAATGCACTTTGAAACGTACTTAAGAAATGTACTTTTTTTTAAGAAAATTTACTTTTTTAAAAAAAGTAAAAATAAGTTATTTTTCACAAGTGAAATAAAAAAGCATTTTTTAAAAATAAAAAAACCTTTTTTAAAGAACTGTTAAAAAAAAAACATGCTGCAAAGCATTTTTTAAAAATAAAAAAGCATTTTTTGAAGAACTGTTAAAAAAAAAAAAACAAGCAGGGACGAGAGTTGAACCAACAACCCTCAGACTCCAACGCGCAACCCTTTACCGATCAGGCCACATCGACCTTAGATCAAGTGTGACAAAATTCATATAAATGTATGAACACATGAAACACATGTAAACATTCTAAAATACTTACATACCTATTATAAAGAATAACAAAGATTTTCAACATGGAACTTCACCACACGGCAAAAGGAGTAGTATGTAAAGTAAAAAACCTTTTTAAAAACAAAAAAAAGCATTTTTTGAAGAACTGTTAAAAAAAAAACAAGCTGCAAAAAGCATTTTTTGAAGAGCTGTTAAAAAAAAAAAAAAAAACAAGCTGGGACGAGAGTTGAACCAACAACCCTCAGATTCCAAAGCACAGCCCTTTGCCCATCAGGCCACAGCGACCTTAAGTGAACTGTGACAAAATTCATATAAATGTATGAACACATGAAATACATCTAAACATTCTAAAGTACTTACCTATTATAAATAACAACAAAGATTTTCAACATGGAAATTCACCACACGGCAAAAGGAGTAGTTTAGTATAAAACTACAAAAATTAATGTGAAAATTTTATGAGTTTTTTTACGTTTCCAATCATAAAATTTTTTCCAATGGACCGATTTCGCTGATTTTCAATACCAAACTGCTCAGGAATACGTGGAACATTCTGGCAAAAACCAAACCGCGTTATCGCCGATTGAAGTCGTGAGAATGTTTTCAACAGACGGACAGACGGACAGACGGACATGGCTATATCGACTCCGGTTGTTATAAGGATCAAGAATATATTTACTTTATGGGGTCGCAAAGCCTTATTTCTATATGTTACAATCAGAATGACAAACTGATATATACCCTCTATCACTTATAGTGGAGGGTATAACAATCTTTGACGAATTTTATGATCGCTGGGGTGAATTTTATTGAAATTTGGGCATAACAACATTATAAAAATGGCAATGTTTGTCTTTTAATGAATTTCAGTACTGCCTGTTATCTCTCGCAGTTATTCGCTTTATCTTTTAAATGGTGTGACATGCGGGATTTATTGTCCTAACTGAAAGTATACACCACTGATAAACGGCATTTCCTCATCTATTGAACTGTGTACTTAGTTTTTTAAAGTTGTTGTGAAACAAAATGGTTATTCATATTTAGGAAATAAAAAAATTTACTTGTTTTATTAAATGACCACTATCTACATTGTGCGCAAATTGGTGCAGGTAAAGTTATCCCGATAACTTGCACAACACACCAGCCTTTCTAACTGTGTAATGTATTCATTCAAGACTTTTCATTCAAAAAAGTTATGTTGGCCCAAAATCAAAATTTCTTTCAAAAAAATTTTTTTTTTAAAAATTTGGAATATTCAAAATTTAAATTTTTCGAGCGTTTGGACGTATTTTTAATTAATTTTATTCTTCGATATTTCGCTAACCTTTGGGTAGCATCGTCATACGACCAAACGCTCGAACAATTTAATATTGGAATATAATTCGATAGGTCAGATAAATCATCACTTATTAAAAATTTGGAATATCTAAACTATATTAGGTATATATGTTAAGCTGTATTTCCAATAAATGAAAATTAAGTCCAATATCTCCAAGACTGTGCGAGATCAGTTCAAGAAAGCCTTAAAAAGAAATAAACTTTTCTCTGTTTTCAAAATTCTAAAAAGCGCAAAAAATATTTATTCATGTTTAGGGATTAAGACATTTGATTTATTTCATTAAATTAGCACTGTCAGCTTTGTGTGCAATTTGGTGCAGGCAAAAGTTACCCTGAGAAATTGGAGAACACATCAGCCTTTCCAACTGTGTATTACATTCATTGAAGGCCTTTCACGTAAAAAAGTTATTTTAGGCCAAAGTAAAAACTTTTTCCAAAAACAAGTTTTTCAAAACATTTGGTACAACCGAAACTGTATTCATTATAAACAAAATTTAACTGTCTTATTAAACCCAAGAAACCACACTTTTGAATAAAGTAAAACTGAGTGGAATATCTCTAAAACTGTGTGGGATACACTTCAAGAAAAAATAGCTATTCAAGTTTAGGGACTAAAACACCTGACTTGTTTCATTAACTTAGCACTATCTGCTTTGTGTGCAATTTGGTGCAGGCAAAAGTTACCCCGAGAAACTACAGAACACTTTAGCCTTTCCAACGATGTATTATATTCATTGATGGCTTTTCAATCAAAAAAGTTATGGTGGTACAAAGCAAATTTTTTCCTAAATTTATATTTTTTGAAATATTTAGTACAAAAAAAATTAGCCGTCGATTAAAGCCAAGAAATTACACTTTTTAATGAAGGACACTCAATTGCAATATCTCCAAAACTGTGTGAGATACAGTTCAAGAAAGACGAAAACAGAAATAAAATAGTGTGTGGATTCTCAAAATTCGAAAAAGCGCAAACACCACAAGCCAAGATACCACTTTATATAATCAAGTAAAATCTAATTTCTCCAAGACTATGCAAGATCAGTTCAAGAACGCCGAAAAAATAAATAACATTCTTTCTATTTCCAAAATTCAAAAACGGCAATAAATAATTATTCACATTTAGGGACTAAAAAATGTGATTTGTTTCAATAAATTAGCACTATCTGCTTTGTGGGCAATTTGGTGCAGGCAAAAGTTACCCTGAGAAATTGGAGTATACATCAGCCTTTCCAACCATGTATTATATTCTTTAAAGTCTGTTCACCCAAACATGATATTTTGGGCCACAACAAAAACTTTTTTCAAAAATAAGTTTTTGAAAACAATCGGTGTAACCAAAAATTAGCTATTATGTTTAAGACAAGAAAACGCGCTATTTTATTGAGAGCAATATCTCCAAAACTGTCTGAGATACAGTTTAAGAAAGACGAAAACAGAAATAATATTTTCTTGATTTTCAAAATTCGAAAAAGCGTAAAAAGCTCAAGCCTAGAAACCACATTGTATAATGCAACAGTCGAGTGCAATATCTCCAAAACTGTGACTTATACAGTTCTAGAAATTCGAATAAAGAAAAAAACATTTTCTATTTTCAAAATTCGAAGAGCAAAACATAGTTATTCACGGTTAGGGATTAAAAAATTTGAGTTATTTCGTTAAAATGGCACTATCTGCTTTGTGTGCAAGTTGGTGCAGCCACAAATTACCCTGAGAAGCTGGAGAACACTTAAGCCTTTCCAACTATGTATTATATTTATGCAAGCCTTTTCAATCAAACAAGTTATGTTGATCCAAAAACTAATTTTTTTTCGTTTATTCAAAAAATTCCATTTTATTCAAAAAATTGGTACAACCAAACTCGGTTCGGTATTTACATATCTTAGTCGTTCTATTAAGGCCAGGAAATCACACTTTCTAATAAAGGAAATTTCGGTGGAATATCACCCTAACTGAGTGCGATACAGTTCAAAAATAGAAACATCAGTAAGGGCGGATCAATAAGTCCGTGACCTTTCGAACTTCCCTCGTAGTGATATGAAATGCAAAACTGCTCCTACCAAGTACCACCTGTTAGTAGACTACTATCAAATTTTGAGCATGTTCCGTCATTTACTTTGCCTTTAACAGCTGTTCAAAACATACAACCTCGTGGATTTTTTTTAAAAATGGAAAAATGTGAATTTCGAGTGCTCACTAAACATTTTTTGCGAAACCCAAGGAAAAGCTTGATGGTAAAAAAAGCTTCAATGGAACAATGTGGTTTACTGACTTTCGTTGTAGTCGCACAAGTTTAAACGTTCTGGACGGCCAATTGAGGTCACTACACCCGAAAATGTTGAAAAAATCCACGATATGGTGTTCCCCGATCGAAGAGTAAAAGTGCGTGAGATGTTGATGCCATAGGCATTTCATGTGGCAGTTTAGTTTCTATTTTAAATGATCAGTTGGGTTTAAGAAAGCTGTCTGAAAGATGGATGCCGCGTTTGGTCTCAATAGACCATAAACGTAATCGTGTGACAACTTCAAAGCATTGTTTGGAGTTGTTTAATTTGGCTACGAATTGCTACCTCATCCGCTTTATTCTCAGGATTTAACCCCCAGTGACTATTTCCTATTTCCAAATCTAGAGAATTGGCTGGGTGGAGAGAGATTTAGCTCCAACGATGAAATTATTGATCAAACAAATGCCTGTTTTATGGACCTCGAAAAATCCAATTTTTTGGAAGGGATACAAAAATTGGAGAAACGTTGGACTAAGTGTATTGAGCTAAAAGGAGATTATGTTGAAAAGTTATTTACTTTTTTTGGAAAAAACTGTGTTTCATTCAAAAAGACACCGACTTTGTGATCCGCCAAAATACAGAATATAACCGATTCTTCGACGTTATATTAAGGCCAGGAAACCACACTTTGTGACAAATGAAAATTAAATAAAATATCTCCGAAACTAACCGAAAAAGCTACATATATAAAATTTAATTGTATTCTTTATAACCACATACGTCAAAATATGGAAAAAAAATCAATGAGTGTTCCAACTCACGGACGATGTGTTAGCACTTTTTTGTTACACCGTACTTGTTCGTTTTCTACAAACACATTAGTAAATGTTACACTGGAAAATAAAAAAGAAGAATTTTTGCTATTGCACTTGCCTTTTTCTTATATTAGATGTGGCCGTCGGTGGTGCAAGGGGTAGTGTGCGCGCCTCTTGTACTTGAGATCCTGGGTTCGATCCCTGCTCTGACCACCTTAAAATTTCTTTCGACGTCGGTCACCTCGCATAGTGACGGCGACACTATCGAGTATTTAGCCATGAAAATGCTTCTCAAAAATACCGTTCGGAACCGGTGTAAAACTGTAGGTCCCAATCAGTGAGTACAAAACTAGAAAGCGCACAGCTCACTGGTTGTGAGAAGCTCTCCCTAATTCCTTCATGGGATGTAATGGGAAACCATTATTATTAGATGTAATATTGTACATTAGATGTAATATTATTAAAATATTGTTAAAATAAATAACCCAATATTTAGCTCACTGAAATAATTGTTTTTGCTTTGTCATAAACAGAGCGACGACGACCTGCTTGTTTGAATGCTGGCATACAACTGAATAAAAAACAATATTTAGCTCACTGAAATCGTTGTGTTTGTTTTGCATAAACATAGCGATGACAAAAAGTGTTGAATAGTATAGAGAACTTATTGCACTCTGTTTCCGCTCTCATGTAGAGAGACTGAGTAAAAGAGCACAAACGAGTCTTCTTCTCTTTATAGAATTACATAAAACAATAGAATTACATAACGTTATTACATAAAACAATACAAAAAGCATAAATGTTTCAAATGGCATCAATGCTTCACATCAAAATTATGAATGGACCAAGTTATGACAAAAAGAGAGTAATACTTTCTGAGTCATTCGCCAGATGTCGAAAGTGCTTTTGAATCATACAATTTGTTTTATGAGTTCTCTATACTATTCAATACTCTTTCGCGACGACGACCTGCTTGTTTGTTCGCTGCCGCTACTCCAATAGGCAGAGACTATTGCTGTACAACAAATTGGTATGTGATGCTAACGCTGTGCGTTGTTTGCATGTGGTCACTTTGATAGATTGCCCTACCCGTGGCTGTTGATGTTAACACATCAAAGAAAGTATCGAAAGAAAGAACCAAAATTGTTGTTTGACTTAAATCGAAAAATAAGAATGTAGTAAAATTTGGAATATGATGTAAAATACTGGCAATTATCCGGGTTTAAATCTTATTACTCCAAATAATCCCTAGCTTTTCAATAATTACTCAAAAATGACTCCAAGTTATGGACCAAGTTATGACAAAAAGAGAGTAATACTTTCTGATTCATTCGCCAGATGTCGAAAGTGCTTTTGAGTCATACAATTCGTTCTATGAGTTCTCTATACTACTCAATACTCTTTCGCGACGACGACCTGCTTGTTTGTTCCCTGCCGCTACATCAATACCATAATACTTATTTTCAGGCAGAGACGTCGGTGGTGCAATGGTCAGCGAGCGCGGACCTTGTACATAAGGACGTGGGTTCGTTCCCTGCTGAGACCACCTTACAATTTTTTCGACGACGGTCACCTCGCGTAGTGATGGCGACACTATGGAGCACTTAGCCATGAAAAATCTTCTCAGAATACCGTTCGAAACGGGTGTAAAACTGTAGGTCCCAATCAGTGAGTGTACAACTAAAAAGCGCACAGATTGTGAGAAACTCTCCCCAATCCCTTGATGGGATGTAATGGGAAACCAGGGTAGGGGCTATTGTTGTACAACAACCACGTATGTGATGCTAACGCTGTGTGTTGTTTGCATGTGTTCACTTTGATAGATTGCCCTACCCGTGCCAATAGACGTTGACACATCAAAAAAGTATCGAAAGAGAGAACCAAAATTGTTGTTTGACTTAAATCGAAAAATAAGAATGTAGTAAAATTTGGAATATGTTGTAAAATACTGGCAATTATCCGGGTTTAAATCTTAATACTCCAAATAATCCTTAGCTTGTTAATAATTACTCAAAAATTACTCCTGGTGTTTTTGGGTCCAAAAACTTTGGTCAATATTGATCTCAATCGACGGGTCATGATGAACATAATTTTAAAAATTTTTACAGATCAAATTTTCACGACATCATTTTAATGTCTTGATCAAGCGTATATTTTCTGAGTTTTTTCGAATTTCTGATTGCAGCTCGCGGTAATATTATATTTATTGGGTATATTCGTTAGTATTTTAATTTGAAATAAAAAAAAGTAAATTGAAAAATTAATCTGAAAATTGGGAAGCAAAAAATACGAATAATCAAAAATTCAAAACGCTACCTGAAAAAAATATATTCTATTAAAATTTTTAAAATATATTTTGCGTCACTTTCTCTGACGGATTCTATTGACGCAATACCCTCCATAAAAAATCTCTGAAATTGCCAAACTCCTACATGGTAACTAAGTTCGCACTTCCTCATATCTCCTTATAAATATTTCAAATAAATCTTAATAACTGGCTGACATAACCCACAAGTTACGCACGACATGTAGATTTATCTATTAATAAATATTTTCTGCAATTCCATTGTCGTCATCACAAGAAAGACACAAGAGAAAAAACGTGACTTTAGGGCAAATAATTAACCCAATTTGTAGCAACAGTACGAACAGTCAGAGTTATATAAATGATATTATAATTTATGTAATTACATACGAATCTCTGTGTACGAACTGGCAAAAGATATTAAAACCATAAATCAGCTATAAATCTACATAATGAGTTTTCATATAATTACAGGATTTATTACATTGACAGGTATGCAATAATATTCTTAATGATGTAGATTTTACTTCCATATGTACATACATCTGAGTATCAAAGGATATTACAATTCAAATTTTAAATATAATTTAGTTTCAACACATTTCGGTTGGTTTGAAGATTATCTAGCAGAAAATGTGGCATATAATCTGACCATAAAGGGTTTTGGGATTTAGGGACAATTACGAAAACCATTAGCAAATAATCGAATTACAAATGAATCGTCTACTAGTGCACAACGGCCACAAATTCCAAGAGAATTGAAGCTGGAATCTCACAACTACAACTACAAAATATGGGCCACACAATGGGCACAGAAACCACAATCGCTGCTTTCAGAGAATGTGGGGAAAGCTTTTTACATCAGTCGCATCTTAACTAAAACAGTTATTGATGTGTTAACATCTATAGCGGCGTATAGGGACTAAATCTATCAAAGTCAGATTTTATGCTCCTGCTAACACCAGATTTTATGCTGCTGCTAAAACCAGATTTTCTGCGACTGCGAAAGAGAATAATGACGTGTTAAACAAAAATGAGCAAGCAACAGAGTTATGAAAGAGGGGTGTGGCAGGGGTGAGGCAAACGAAATTGTGTCTATAGCGTATGTATTAATATAATAATGTATGTATGTACATGTGTCTGTTGCTGTTGTTGAACGGAGAAATAAAGCATAGCCAAGCAAAATTTCATTTGCAAGCCTTGCGCAGTCGACGTTATGGTGACACACTAATACGTCAGCTAATTCGTACAAAGTATGTGTGATGTTGTGTGTTTGGCTGTTTCGTTGCTGTTGATATGGCAAACATGTGGTTATGTGACACACGTATACGACAGCTACTTCGGACGAAGTATGTGTGATGTTGTGTGTTTGGTTGATTCGTTGTTGTTGCTATGGCCAAACAAAGCGAGTCATTTGATGTTCAGCATTGCCCGGTGTATACAAAAAAAATATTATTTTTTATTTTCCAATGTAACATTTACTAATGTGTTCATAGAAATCGAACAGGTACCGAACACTCATTGATTGTTTTTATTCGCAATGGAGTGCCCAAGTAAAATAAATTTTTGAGGTTGATAACCTCAATTTCTTTTGCATGTATACTCAACTTTAACCACAACCGTTGAAACGTTTCCCCCAATATAAAATAAACTTTAACAGTAAAATTGTTCTGCATTGATGTTGCCACAAGGATACGGCCAGGTAAAATAAATTTTGGAGGTTGATTACCCCAATTTCTTTTGTACGTAACTCAATGTTAACCACAACAGTTGAAACGTTTCCCCTAAATAAAATAAACTTTAACAGTAAAAGTCGTCTGTATTGATGTTGCCACAAGCATAATGTGTAGGTTCAAAACTGTGAGTGTACGTATAACCCCTATCCACATACAAACTATATTCTTCAAAATTTCGTAACATTTGTGTAAATGAATAGAGTAGTAGATAAGAGTTGGCATCTCCCTCTTATCATTCTCTTTCGGTCAACGAGGAAGATGGGAATTTCGTGTAATTCGTGTTGCTGTTGCATGTTACTCAAACATAATTAAACTGTCATTAATATCAATCAGATGTCATTTAAACTTTGTTTGCTGCACTCTGTTCTCCACTCCTTCCACACCGTTCCATATAAAATTGCAACTACCATTTCGAACAGCTGTAGCATGGCTACTCCCTGGTACATGATCCGACGACAGACAAAGACGGAGAGACTAGGGACACGATCTATAACTGCCTAGAACAAACTTATGACCGCCACCCTCTCCATAACGTTACTATTTTTCTAGCTGGCCTTAGGCTCAAAATAGTAAAGGTACTTGTGTTTCCACCAATCATAGGTAAAGTCAATCTTCACGCCAAATCTTCTGACAATGGTATGAGGCTAATTGATTTCGCCGTGGAATCACTCACTGAACTAATTGTTTGAAAAGAGGTTGCAGCAACCGCAATTGCTGCTGTTGCCACCGAATTGCAGTTGCTAGTATTGAATTGATGTTGTCACTACTGAATTGACTTCCCACAAATGAAACTCGGTTGAAGCAACCTCTAATGAGGTTGTGACAATCTCTACTGCGGTTGTACCAAGCTCTACTGCTGTTGTAACAAACTCTAATGTGGTTGTAACAACCTCTAATGCGGTTGTAACAACCACTAATACGGTTACAACAACCTCTAAATCGGTTGTGACAGCCTCTAATGTGGGTGTAACAACCTCTACTGCGGTTGTAGCAACCTTTAATACGATTGTGACAACATCTAATGCGGTTGTGACAACCTCTAATGCGGTTGAGACAACCTGTAATGCGATTGAGACAACCTCTAATACATCCTCTAATGCGGTTGAGACAACCTCTAATGCGGTTGCGACAACCTCTAATGCGGTTGAGACAACCTCTAATGCGGTTGGGACAACTTCTAATGCGGTTGTAACAACCTCTAATGCGGTTGCGATAACCTCTAATGTGGTGTGACAGCCTGCAAGTCGGATGTGAAGGCATCCAATACATTGTTACAACCTTTAAATTCAGTTGCGGCTAATGCGATTATGAGTCTCGACAGAAAGTTTAGTAACAAGTCAATTATTATGGACGGGATCAGTAGAGCCACATTTAACGTCTACTGAGCATTCCTGGGACCGTTATTGGGAACTAACACTTACATAAGTCTGCTGACAAAGTCAAGAGAATGGCAATGGTGTGTTTCGTGGTGTGTACCCAGGACTTCGGTGTTATTGTTCACCTGTTAACACTAAATTTGCTGGAAAGACAAATAGCTGTTACATCGGCCATTCGCTTGAGGTATTCCCCGTGATGGATCTCCACATGCTTAGAAATCTGTATTTTTTTGTATTTGGATGCAAATATACCGTGTTTGTTTCTTGTCACAAATATATTATATTTGTATCCAAACACATAGTGTTTGCTATTGAATTTTGTATGTAGGAGACATAATTAATAGTATAATATAATATATCTTTTCATGACCCAAATATGGCTTCGTTTGTTTAAAGCTGCTGAAAATAAAAACATGTCAGGCAACAGAGAATAACAAAACCAGCAGATCTTCAATTCGTGAAATTAGTATTCCAAGCATTTACATGGTTCCTGCATAATGTGACAAGGGCCGTTTGGATTTGTGTTTGGCAGCGTGTG
Organism: Phaonia tiefii; assembly: GCA_963931995.1. NCBI lineage: Eukaryota > Metazoa > Arthropoda > Insecta > Diptera > Muscidae > Phaonia > Phaonia tiefii. The sequence continues at coordinate 19,791,295 of OZ008370.1, read as the reverse complement.
GATTTTGTTCTCCCCTGCACTGATCAGCGGAGACCAGTAGGCTTGGTTCATCCGCCTTCCAAGGCAAAAAGACGAATATATGCCCATCATTTCTTGGGTACCTGCATTAATTACTACACCGTGAAAAACATATCGGTTGTTGTTGTTTGGAGGCAAATATAACGTGTTTATACCTTGTCGCAAATATAGTAAACTTGTATCCAAACACATTGTGTTTGCTATTTTATATTACATGTTGGAGACAGAATTATTAATATGTCATGGTATATGTTTTTGTGGCCCAATTATGGATTTGTTTGTTGAAAACTGTGGAAAACAAAAACGTGTCAGACAACAACAAAAAAAATGCAACAGCAGGAGATCTTCAAATCATGGAAATAGTGTTCTTAACCTATACTTGGTTCCTGCATAGTGTTACAGTGGACATTTTTTCAGCGTTTGTATTTCGCTCCTCCCTGCACTCATCTATTAATATTGGTTGAACTCCCATCTAAGACCAAAAGATTTATATATGCCATTCTGGGGTACCTGCATAAATTCCTAGACTTCACGTGGCCACTCTTGAGTAGAGTTCCTACCGCCGAGGCTCCATATCGCGGCAAGTTCGTTAGTTTCTTCATGCTTTCTGTCCCAGTTTTGGTAGCAAGCGACCTATCATCTCATTTTGTATCTAATCTATGTAATTCTATGTTATCCTTTAAGACCGTATTTTTCATTGGACCCCTCTGCATTTCTGAAAGCCCCGACTGGAATGGTGCAGCTATTGGACACTCCTCTGCATTTTTGAATGACCAGTAAGGACATCAATTTCTCGTCCTCCGCATGTTATCTCTGGTGAGTTCAGCCATATATAAATTTATTTGGAAGTCTATATACATGGAGGATAATGGCTTAGTGACAATTTCTTATGAAAAATAACCTGTGGTTTGTGTCTTGGCTAAACAACTCAGGACATCCATATCTAACTTGAATTTATCATTCACATTTTAATTTCCATTAATTGTTTGCCCCAATTCCCTTTAAAATTACATAGACAACATTTAAGCATCCACCTTGGCTATTGTTTCCTGGACAATAAATCACTTTCGTCTAGTGTTAAGAGAACCGATTTCCAGAATGCTCCCTAAACTCTTTAGCAAAACAAATCGTATACAATAAACTAAACATTGTAAGGTCCTTTTTGATGCATTGTTTTGTTATAGATGTAAACCTATTATTGTGTGCTGTGAAACATTTGACAAATTATCCTTGGTACTGCATTACCAGAAATGCAGGAATGTGATATAATACACCAAAAGTGTCAAATGTGCACATGATAAAGGATAACCCAAAGCAAAGGCAATGACGAGATGGAACCAGGCGAGGTGAGGACGACAAGAGCGTCACTGGTGGATAAGAGCACTCTGTCTGAGCAATTTGAATGATAAATGTATCCCCAAATTGTATGCAATTTTATGCATTACACTTGTCATATCATGAATTATATAGATAGAAAAAGAGGAGAGAGAAAGGCAACAAAAAGTTGTATCCCCCCTTAAAATATGCAGCAATTTTTAAATGTAAACTGCATACCTAAATGCACAAAAAGGATAGCATAGCCAAAAGGATATGAGTGTTTGAATGTGTGACCAGGAACTCTGAGTGACTATTGTAAAAGTGTGAGTGCACATTTATTAAAGCACTTAACATACAAATGTTATTTATCATCAAACTAGCATATGGGCATTTCCATAGAAAGTGGTACCCTATGCCACATCACGTCACCTCGTTAATTGATGATAGTTTAGGACCATGTGGTTCGTTTGTTTTATATTCTTTTCCTAAATACAGAATGTAAGTAAATATATTTTTAGTAAACGATAAGAAGACAATCAAACCAATTGGTCCTAAGATATAAGTAATTAACGAGTGTGACGTGATGTGACAAAAGGTTGACCTTTCTATGGAAATGTCCATATATCGGTGAGGCAGCATATGCGATAGGGTGATCGTGGTTTTGTCGATTGTGAAATTTTGTGACGACCAAAAACACATTGTGTCCAAAAATCTAAACGTGCACCTAGCTTAATAGGTGTTTACACTATTCTTAGTCTTATATGACAGGAACAACATATATTCTTCTATCAACTGCCGTACGTAGAAAAGAATTCCAAGGACTTCGGACTTTTGCGCTCCGTAGGTAGTTTGTCGTGCCAAGTTGAGACAATAGCTCGTTAACCTGGTGCATGCAACGAAGTTTTTATGTTTTATGTCGATATACAGCTCATAAAGCTCATGGTTAATATGACGATGATGGGTCCAAATATTTGCGGAGTAGCTTCTCAACATACCGTTCGGAACCGGTGTAAAACTGTAGGTCCCAATCAGAGAGTATAAAAACTATGAAGCGCACAGCTCACTGGTTGTGAGAAGCTCTCCCCAATTCCTTCATGGGATGTAATGGGAAACCATTTTTTTATTATCTTCCTCTCGAATAGAATAGTTCCGCTTTTGTGATTACCCAGGATTCTGCGCTGTAAAGCAAGGAAGGTAGGATCAGTGTCTGGTAGAGTTGGATATTTTTTCGTCGAGAGAAGGCTTTGTCATTAAATCGCTTGCTTAGCGCATAGTAGCAGCGGTTTGCGATCAATAGTCGTGTCTTAATCCCCATTATATTTTTTTTACGGCGTCAAAATTATCTACCACTTCAAAGTTATAGTTGCAACATTCCCCCATTTATAACCAAACCTACTTCTGCCGATTGCTTCTCAATGCTGGAAAAGGCCGAAGTAACATCTCGGAATCCTTGGCCAATGATATTTATATCAACGGCGTACGCGAGCAGCATGTGACTTTATTAAAGATGGTAAAAATCGTGTTTACTGCAACTATCCGCATGATCATTTCCAATCTTAAAGAGATCGCATGACAGAATATCGCCTTGACCGAAGCCTCGTTTGGTAGAAAATGGGTCTGTCAGATTTTTGCATATCTTCACTGAAGACTTCGTGCCGGTCAGTGACCATCCCGCAAAGTTGTATCAGCTTCACAGATATACCATACTCAGTCATGGCATCCAATAGTTTCTGTCGCAGCCGACTGACGAATGCAGCTTTGTAGTCGATAAAGAGATGGTAAGTGTAGATCTGCATATCATGGGTCTTCTCCAGGATTTGTCGTAATGTGAATACCTGGTCGATCGTGAATTTATCGGCTCTAAAGCTACACTGATAAGATCCAATCAGGTTCGTTAAGATGGGCTTTGCTCATTCGCATAACACATTCGACAGGACCAAACATCAGGCATGCACTTCTTTAGCCAAATCTTATTTATGAGCTGTGCATGCACGTTACCAGCTAATCGCCGTCGGCTTTAAAAAAGTTCTACCAGTAGACCATCGGCACCTGCAGTTTTATTGTTATTAAGTCGTCCAATTGACGTGCTGATCTCGATTTGGCTCCGTGGTGGATGATTGGCGTGATTTCGTCACTTGTGCTGCCTTGTAGGAACAATCTGACTTCTTAATTTTTCCGTCCATATTTGCAGCACACTCTGCGTGGTTATGACCAGATTTCCTGATCCCCCGTCTCAAGTGGGGATCCCTGTTCCAAAACCTTTGCTTTTTACCTTCTGGTAGAACTTTCGCGCTTCAGCTCTGTCCTTGCACTTTTCTATATCATTGATGATTGGCGGGATTTCGTCACCTGTTCTGCCTTCGGGAACGAACTGACTTCTTAAATTGTCCCTCCATGGGTGGGGATCCCTGTTCCAAAACCTTTTCTTTCTACCATTGGGTACAACTTTCGGGCTTCAACTCTATCCTTGTACTTTTCGTTATCGTCGATGATTGGCGTGATGTCGTCACCTGTGCTGCCTTCGAGAACGAACGGAATTCTTAAATTGTCCCTCCATATTTGCAGCACACTCTTCCTGTCCGTGACGAGATTTCCATCGCTGACCTTACAGGTGGGGATCCCTATTCCAAACCTTTGCCTTTTGCTTTTTAGAATAACTTTCGGACTTCACCTCTATCCCTGTCCTTTGCAATATCTTCACCCTCTCTTCTTCTCCATAAACGCTTTTTCAGCATCTCTGTATACCGTTCCCTAGTAGCAAGCACTTCTATTGGCTGCAGTATTGCCTTGTATGCAGCATCCTTTTCCTCAGACAATACGGGACATTCTTCATCGTACCAGGGCTTGTCTGATCGTGGCTTTTCATATCACAGTACGGTCGTTAAGGTCGTGCTCACAGAATGGGCAATATGCTACCACTATGTGCCGGAATCATCAGAATTAGGGGCGTTTGATTGCGGTAATTGGTAGTAGATGTGGTTGGAGTAGGCATTGGCTATTTCGGTGGTATCCAGCTTTGCGATGTCTAGCTTCCTTTGCGATTGGTTAGGAGAGTTGCTATGGCAATATGCTACCACTATCTGTAGGTATCAGCATTTGGGGGTTCCCGTCTTTCCTATTCTTAGTGTTCTCATAATAATTTTGTATTTAGGGATAGTGGCTTATTGAGCCACCGCGCCCGATCCAATTTCTTGTGGTTGCCCACGCCACAAAGAGAGCCGTCGTGTTGAGCATCCGCAATTTCTGTTACCTACTCCCTAAGACGCATCGGTGGTAGCATGCCATTTAGGTTGCTCAACATATGTGCAGTAACTTTCTATATAAAGCACGAAGTGAGCCCTTGGCCATATTCGGTTCCTCCGCAGTCTGCTTCTCGACGTACGCCTGCCCACGCACGTCACACCTACAGCAGCCTTTCATTCACAAAATATGATGTGGAGATCCTGATGAATTGGTTTGGTACAAAGTGTATGACGTATTTGATTTCCCTCCTACCACACATATCTAGGAAGCTTTCGCTATCCACCACCTGCGACGCGTTCTCTAGGGGTTACAGCTTCCCCATAGAGGGTTTATACTATTTCAGGTTAAAAATTTATGAATTTTTCAAAATGACTTCGATTTCCGAATTGAAATCGTAGTTTTAGATTAAATAAGTTTGAAATTGGAATGTTAGGTTATGGAATATAAACTGTTTGGAATTAAATATCGGAACCAGAAATCAATTTACACTTGGTTTTCATAATTCAAATCGTATTCTTGACACAATAATTGGAATTTTCAGTATTGAGTTTGAAATTTATTTATAATTACTCATATCAGATTTGAATATTAATTTCGAATTCTGTTCTGAATACGAATACATGATATAGAAATATTATTCTGGAATTATGTCTTAACGTCCATACGTCAATATTTAAATACGTTTTTCAATTTTGAATTAAGATTCGAAAATCTTGTCATTATTTCAGCTTTTGCGGGGAATATCCAGGCTAACGCAACCTTACCCTGGACAACAGGAAGTTTTAACCCCTATAAACCACCCAGTGTTGTTTTAAAGTGGGCTTCACCTATTTTCTCCCTGGCTACTGACATTTTATTCGAGCTGTATCAAGCTATTCCACATTTCCATTATATGGAAACTATCCATGGTCGTATTCATACCGCAAGCAGGGAAATCATATTAAACCAAAAGACATCAGGCATTAAACATTCTGAAGGCATTGGAGGGGATGATTGATTCATATCTGCCATAGGCACTTCTCAGCAATAGCTATTTTCAGCTGCTCCCATTCAAGCACGCCTACAACAAGGACAAATCTGCGGAAACAGTTTTATACGTTCTAGTGAGCTTCATTGAGAAATCTATGTACCCAAAGGAATACACTCCTATCGCCTTCGTCGATATCGAGGTTGCTTTTAACAGCATCTTAATGGGATCAATAAAACCGTGTATATCGGCACTTTGTGTTGACCAGGGGCTCATTAATGTGATCTATGAATTACTGACTGGAAGGCGCATAAGCTCGTCACTGGGTCAGAAGATGAAATGTGTGTGAATAGAGGAAACCCCCAAGTTTGAGTCGTATCTCCACGTCTATAGAATGTAGCAGTGAATAGTGTTTTGCTTGAGCTGGACAGTTCAGGTTTCACTGTCAACGGAACATATGCTGACGACCTGACAAATACAGTGCATGGAAAATATTCCTCAACAAAGAGTTTTTCCAGGGCTTCATCAAGAGCCTCCCCAAGCGCACCACGGATAATGGGTAGATAAGTGGTAGTTAAATTTTCCTAAAGGATAGTGCACCACATCTGGGTGTGACTCTCGACAGAAAACTAATATTCACGTCGACCAATATGGATAAGATCAGTACAGACACAGTCACCAGCAGGATGATGGTCCCTATTCCCCAATATAGTTTAGTGGATATATATATAGCTGTTGTCCGCCCTAAACTGATCTAAATAAAAAATAATAGTTTTTTTTGTATACACCGGGCAATGCTGAACATCAAATGACTCGCTTTGTTTGGCCATAGCAACAACAACGAAACAACCAAACACACTACATAACACATACTTTGTACGAAGTAGCTGACGTATTAGTGTGTCACCATAACGTCGACTGGGCAAGCCTCGAGGCTTGCAAATGAAATTTTGCGTGGCTATGCTTTATATCTCCGTTCAACAACAGCAACAGACACATGTCCATACATACATTATTATGTTAATACATACGCTATAGACACAATTTCGTTTGCCTCACCCCTGCCACACCCCATTTTCATTACTCTCTTGCTCGCTCATTTTTGTTTAACACGTCATTATTCTCTTTCGCAGTCGGAGAAAATCTGGTTTTAGCAGCAGCATAAAATCTGGTTTTAGCAGCAGCATAAAATCTGACTTTGATAGATTTAGTTCCTATACGCCGCTATAGATGTTAACACATCAAAAACCAAACGTCTGCAACGATGGCCATGCGCCTACAATATTTCTTCCTAAAACAGTGATGGATTATAATGCAATCATGATTCGAGTTTAAAGGATCTACAGCAATTAACATTAGGAATGTACATTAGGAACGCTTAGAAAAGGCCTTTACCAGGTTGAAGAAGATATTTAGGCTTCTACATTGATGGGTCCAAATTAGATGGCAAGGTAGAATTTCTTGCAGAAAGCCTACCACACGATTGTAGTTTATTTCATGCAGAAGTCATGTCAATCGGGGAAGTTGCCGAAGGAAGGCAACTTCGGTTGAAATCGGAAGGACTCTAACGCGAAAGGGGTTTAAATGGATACACAGGGTGAAGTAAGTTAGACAAGTTTGCAATCTGAAAATTCGGCTCATCTGTCAGTGCATGACTTTTAATAATCCTGAAGTTTTTCAAAAAACAAATTAACACAAAAACCAACAAAACAGCAGACACCCTTATATTTATATGTATACTAGGTACTATTCCAACCAATATCCCTAAAATTGATATAATCTTCTTTTCCACTACCACCAAGTATTTGCAGATAATGCAACTGTATGGTCGAGACTCTGTACCCACTATAGAAACCATCATCCAATCATCACATACACTGGAGGATGATGGCTTACTCAATCCATATTTGAGAGATTTAGTATCCCTTCAAACCTGCATTTACAGCGTCTGTGTAATATTGTTCGGTGTATAGAAAATTAAATTCAATTGTGTATGACAAGTTAATCCTATTTTCTTCAAAGTACAACCACCATACAGCATAGCCTCCTTTCCTTTTGCCAGCCCGGCTCTCTACCTCTCCCTCTCTTTTCTCTTGCGAGTCCTTGTTGGCAATAATTTCAAAATATAATTTTCATGTTAGACACACAAACACATAGGTATTGCATGAAGTCCTTATGTTCATATTGAGACGATTTTATGTTCTTGAATGGTTTGTTACATTTTCGAAATGTAATGTGTTGTCTAAATCCTGCTGTGATGAGCCTTTTTTGCAGTGAGAGGTAGATAGAGAGAGAAAGCAACTTCATCTTTTATGCATTATGGTTATTTTATGCGTTTGGCCTACGATGAAAATGTAGACTATTAAGGAAGAGGCTGGGGGTTTTCGTAATACTAGGATGATGTCATGTCCAATGCTAGATTTGCTTAATAAAGTTTAAAAATTTGAAAAAAAGGAGCAAATACTTGGGAAAAAAATTAAATTGTGAAGCACATTGAATACAGAAAATTACAACATTGTAGATCAACAAGTGAAAAGTCGAATGAATAATTGGTTAGCAAATGCTTGATGCTCGAAGACTCTAAAATAGGCTACACCTCTGGATTTATATAGCATCACTAAATAGGAAAGTGGACACATCTGTTTAGTTTTGGATGCTTCTAAATATTAATGTAATTTTCAGGCCTTATAGCGACACCTATCTTAGTGACGGCGACACTATCGTGTATTTAGCCATGAAAAAGTTTCTCAAAAACACCTTTCGGAACCGCTGTAAAACTACTGGTGCCAATCAGTGAGTGTACAACTAGAACGTGCACAGCTCACTGGTTGTGAGAAATTCTACCCAATCCCTTCATGGGATTTAATGGGAACCCATATTTTTATAGCGACAACCTGAGTTGCTTGTTAATAGGTGAAACTAGATAGTCCAAGAATGACGTAACCACATGGATGACTAACCCTTTTGCGACCCTACTCGTTGAAGATCCTGTCACAAGACTTTAGACGAGTTCTTAGGCAACGTATGGACCATTCAAAGACCCACTGAACCCCAGCAGGCACCACAAAATTCAAACCATCTAAGTCAGGACGTCAAGAAAGGTGACCATGCCAGGTGTTAAAGGACGAACTGAGAAATCTGAAACCACAGTAGCCAATATGAGCGAGCGACAAGAACATCAAAGTGGAGTTTTCGCTTTCTAGTCTTACACTCACTTAAAGGGATCTAAAATTTTACACCGGTTCCGAACGATTTTTGGAAATGTTGTCAAGGTTAATTACTGGATAGGTAATACAAAAATGGTTTCCTAATTCGTCCCATGAATTGGATTGGGGAGAACTCCTCACAACCAGTACTATTATTTTGCGAAGCCTTTTCATAGCTAAATACTCGAGTGTGTCACCGTCACTAAGCGAAGTCACCGCCGTCGAAAGAAATGATAGGTGGTCAGAGCAGGGATCCATTGCACCACCGACTGCCATCTTTAGACAAATATACTCTATAAATTGCAAGAATAAATTTGAAGAGGATTTGTTTCGATATCAGTGCCGACATTAGAATAAATCGCTATATTTAGATTTAAAAAAATAAATAAATGGTTTCCCATTACATCCCATGAAGGGACCGGGGAGAACTTCTCACAATCACTGAGCTGTGCGCTTTCCAGTTTTCACTCACTGATGGGGACCTAAATTTTTACACCGATTGCGTACGGTACTTTGAGCAGCTTTTTCATGGCTATGTACTCGAGAGTGTCGCCGTCACTATGCGAGGTGACCGCCGCCGAAAGAAATTTTAGGTGGTCAGAGCAGGGTTCGAACCCAGGATCTCATGTACAAGAGCCGCGCACACTAACCATTGCACCACCGACGGCGACATATTTAGATTGATAACATTTTAATGACTGGTTCATTTGCCTTTGTCGCCAACACCGAATACGCGACAAAAGATCAGGCATGTATTTAAGGTTTCTGTGTTATGATTTTAATTCTGATAATCACAAACAAGTTGCCAGCTCAATTTGAATTTCAAATCTAGTATGCATCCTGTATCATCAGAATTCTAATTATTCATCGAAAATGAAAGTGGATCCCAATCTTCATCACCGTCAACAATGCTATCCTCGACTCCAGCTCACATCTATATTCGACTTAATAGTCCGCCCGCCATCGACAGAAATGTTAGGTGCTCAGACTACCATTGCATCACCTTCAAAAGCCGGTAACTCTAAACTGGGAGGTACTAACAGGCAGCCTTTGAACGTAGTCTTCGGAGTGGCCACGCACAATCTGCGTTTTGCTCTGTTCGATTTTAGTGCACGCTTCTCAGGCTATCTGACCAAGTTAAGAAACACGTACTCCCAACAATAACAAACCGGAATTTTTTGACTCAAAGCCAATGCTTGGTTAACCGATTCTTCGCGTATGGCTGCAACGTATTGGGGGACTTTTTAACGCTGAGGATGTTGCACTGATACGTTGTGCATATAGTCACAGAACTAACGTTTGAAAATTTGGTTGTTTTCACCGAATTGCAGTGGGCACAACCGAATTGAGGTTGACACGACTGAATTTAGCTCCCTGACTTAAATTCGGTTGCAGCAACCTCTAATAGTTTGTGAGAGCCTATACTGCGGTTGTGACAATCTCTTAAATGGTTGCCACAATCTCTTAAATGGTTGCCACAATCTCTTATGTGGTTGTGATAGCTCTTATGTGGTTGTGACAACCTCTTGTGTGGTTGTGACAACCTCTTGTGTGATTGTGACAACCTCTAAATTTGATTACGGCTAATTTGGTTATTTTTCCTGTGTGTGTTTATATTGTTACCAAAAAGGATGGAAATCGTCAGAAATTTCCCAGATTGTATTGGAATGCAAATTTCTGTTCTGTCTGTTCGAACAGATGAACTCTAGGGAAATAACATATGGTTGATCGTCTACATCATCTTACGAGCAGATATTTCTGTTCTTCGTCAAAAGTGATAGCAAGGTTAAGGTCTTCCGATTCAAGCGCTCGGAGGACACTGGTAAGGCAGACGATGTCGGCGATTCATATAGGCTCTTGGACAACTTGCGTTTAGCACATCACACTTTCGTCTTTCCAGCGACATTAATTTAATAAGCACTTCAAAGGACCAAACGCAAATCCAGTCAACCTAATAACTATATTGATAACGTACGTGTAATTCTGGGTACTACTGTCGATTCATAGCAATACCTGGTTGCAGCAAAGGCTCGCACAAGATTAAGCAAATCGAAATCCACATGAAATCAGACACATTGAAAGCTGTACATCGGAAAGCTACGATTACCACAGACAGTCGTGGCCTGTGCCGATAAGCTCAAGCAACTACTGGTCCACACAATTATTCTGGAGCGGAGTCGAAATACATTTCTCACTCTATGAAAACTGATGCAGGGACCGTGCTTGGCTATGAGAAACCACCTAAAGCTATGAGAAAGTGCTGATGGAACGCTACAGGCATGGCGATGCTTCAGTCAGTCGTAGCTGTGACTAACTTTCTATGGGACTAGAAGGAGGTACATCTGAACGGCACCATTATGCCCAGAAGTAGGTCAAAGCAAATCACGACTACTTCCACTCCTACTTCTCATCCCACGTTGGTGCGACCGTAAATAAGTAGTACATTAAATCGCATATTGTTTTCTTTCATTTCCCTATCATATCATTACAAAAATAATAGCCATAATCATATTTGGCCACTTGTAAATCTCTCACTTCATAAACCAAATTCTTAACACTCCATTATCCTATTTCTCTTCCTTGTTTGCAAATTCGTCCTCCTGTCCCAAATTTCCCCAAAAATTGTTTATATAATAATCTGCAATAACCATTAAATCAAGGAAATTATAATCTGCATTTATGTTTATATAACTCACAATAAACATTAATAAAAATCTCAAGTGTATTGCATACTTTAAGGCATTTTTAATATACTTCTAAACGGCACGTTGAAGCATAACTTTAGGTGTTTTGTAACTGGTAATATAGCGCTAAAGCAAAGTAATAATATATATTGCCTTTCCATAGATATAAAACATTTCCATGATTATATTTATTAACAAAAAAATAATCATTTGTTATATGTGCACTTGAGCAAAATGTGATTTATGCCCAACAGCAAGGTTATTAAACAACTCGAGCCAGTACATATAGGGATGGACAAAAGGAGTTAAATGAACCCACAGTTGGTTGGGATGAGATGTTAATTTTCACCATCATCATCATCATCTGTGTCATTATCAACAAAACATTTGTTATTATTTTTATTTTATTTCTATCAACCTAAGACTCTGAATGTCGGCAAATATGAATGTGTTCGAGGATACGTGAGTGTTTGCTTGATTTTCTTACTCGCGTCACGTATTTTGATTCGTAATTATAGTGAATACGTGAGAATTTTCCCCAAACATGTCTTAGAGGTTTTTTTTTTTGGTTTTGCCCACCCTAAAAATATGCCTTATAGCCGTTGTACATTATACATTAGATGGCCTATATACACAAGATTTGACATATAGCATAAGACCTAGTAAATGACACTAGTGCAGACAACGGCTAAGGTACCATAAACTTTATCAAATAAATATAAATAGGTTTACACATGTTGGTCCACTGAACCGAACTAAGATCTAAGGGAAATTCTACACCATTGTGCCCTGCTGTCTAATGAAAACAAATGATAAGAGTATTTTTAGTTGAAAAGATATAATTTACTTAATATATCAAAACATAAAAGCATTTTCTAATCGAATTACACCTTAAAGTGTGCTTCGTTTTCTGCCTAAGATAAAAGCCTAAATGTAGACTACAGAAATTGATATTTAAAAGTCTGTTGAATGCTATTGAAAATATTAAAAGTATTTTTAACCTCTTGTGCAATTAGAAAGGACTTAAATTTAAAGATGCGGAAATAACAGCCAGGGTAATAGGTACTGATAACGTGGTATCGCTATAGCACCGACTTGGTACCAATCAATAGATGTGGAAAATCATGTGAGATTTCACCTCGTTACTTTACCGAGATTGAAATGATGGGAAATCGTGTGCCAGGACTTTTTGCTGGATTAAAGACCAGAAGGAATAAAAGTCGTACCGTAATGGATCTGTTCGTGGTTGAATTCAAACTGGAAGTTTCAAAGGAGTTAAAGAAAAACAGATCGGGAGCAGCTTGCGTGCTGCACAAGAAATGTGAAAGGTATTATATAGAGAGGTAGAGGAAACTGGCTCCAACAAACGGTGTTAAAGAAACTCGGAAATGCAGATGAAGAGAAAAACTTGCTCAAGTCTGAATACTCGATAGTGTCTCCGTAACTAAGTGAGCTGATCGCCGCCAAAAGAATGTAGAATGGTCAGACCCATGATCGAGCCCACGTTCTCATGTACCAGAGCTGCGCACACTACCATTGCTTCCCGACGGCCACGTAACTAACGACTTACGAGCCGCATTTTTCGTACGAAAATATACGACTCGAATCTCGCGGGATGTATTTTGAGCAGTGAGAGGGATATAAAATGCGCACTCGCGAGCGTTTGCGATCCCTGATTCGCACAATTTAAAATTCCATCCATATCAGAAACTCCCCGTCTATTCTCTTCTGTTGAACTTTAAGTCACTTTTAAACTATGTGACCGCATTTTCCCCTTTCTGAACAAGAAAGATGTCAACTGTTACTCTTTATTATTTTGGTCATATAATACAAAGGAACAGTATTATTAGACTCCCTTCTCGGAATTGAGACCTTTGGTAGTGACCACGTTCTTTATTTTCTTCTTAATTTTCCAAATGTTTCTCTAATTAAAATTGTACAAAAGAAAAATGAAAATCTTCATCAAGTAAACGTGTCCTTGAATGATATGATGAAAAACTCCCCTGTGTCGGAACATGCCAGACGTGGTTGTCACTCGTGCGTTCCAGAGAAATGACAAAACAATAAACAAAATTAAGGCAACTATTATTCCCAATATAAAACAGTGACAGGGGGGTTCTGTACGATGTTTTTGAATTTGAGTTCAGTGGGTGATTATTACCAAGAAAAAGTTGGTTTAAGCCACAAAATACATAAACATGCCGATGAAAAAATTGGGAGTGAGGAAGACAGGGTGCTGAGTGAATTGAATTTAGGGCGTGTTAGTGGCAGTGATGAGGCCAATGATAATGATACTCTAAGGATATATGTATGTTTGCTTTTTCACAGAAGGAGAAAGTGATGAAGTTAAAGGACGAAAGTTCTGTGGATGAAAAAGTCGAAGATGGATGTCAGGAGGGAGTCAACGATAGCTATGTTATGGGTGATGATGATGATGCTGACTCAGAGGCTCACTCAGATTAGGATTCACTTTGATGTTCGTTGAATAATTTGAATTCTGATGATATGGGTTGCATATTAGATTTGAAATTCAAATCGAACTCACAAGCTGAATTAATAATTGACCAGAATTAAAGTCGCTAAGCAGGCGCCTTAAATACAACGAAACCAAATTGAAAACCCTTAAGAAAATTAGAAGATGGGCTGGTTGTGCCTGATCTTTTGTCGAAGAGTTGGATTTTGTCGAGAAAGGTAGATATGTCAGTCATTAAAATCCTATCAATCCAAATACAGCCATTTTTTCCAAAATCAACACTAATATTGCAAAAATTCCTTTTCGACTTTATCCTTGCAACTTAAGGAGTCTATTTATCTAAACATGACCGTCGGTGGTGCGGTGATTAGTGTGCGCAGCTCTTGCACATGATAACGTGGCTTCGATCCCTGTGCTGGCATTTCTTTCGGCCGCTGCCAACTCGCTTACTGATGGCGACACTTTCGAGTTCATAGCAATGACACAGCTTCTCATAATATCGTTGGGACTCGGTGTAAAAACGTAGGTCCCACTCAGCGACAGTAAAAGCGGATATCTCTCTGGTTGTGAGAAGTTGTCCCCAATTCGTTCATGGGATGTAATGGGCAATCACTTTTGTTCTTATAGGAACAAAAAGATAAAGAAAAATAGGGGAAGCCCCAGTAAAGTAGATATTACGAGCCCACAAAGATCTTAGGCTTACAACCCCAGATCAGTGGAACATAAAATCCTGCAAGCTCCTAGTAGTCAATTCCCACTAAAAATCCAATAAATCCGCAATGTCCGCGTCACTTAGAGAGGCCAGACTACCTAAAGAATAACATCCAAAGCATCGTGGTCGCCTTTGCTATAGAGCCGGGCATTAACAGAAAAAGTGCTCAATGAACTCCATCTCCTTTTTGTCCCCGCAAACTCGGCCGCAGACAATTCCATCCATAATACAGTAACAAATGCAGCTCCCAACATCGCAGTGACTCGTTATCACGCCAATGAGAAGCCGGAAATCCGCCTTTCCCAGTCGCAGAAGTGACTCAGTCCTAATCAAGTCCACTACCGGCCAAATATCCCTCGAAATCCTACACTCTAAAAAAAATCTGTCTTTTTTTGTTGTTTGGATGCAAATATAAAGTGTTTGTAGCTTATCGCAAATACAGTATACTTGTGTCCAAACATATTAGTTTGCAATTCAATAAAATATGTTTGGGACACAATGTTTAGTAGGTTATAATATATACAGTTGTGACCAAAATGTGGTTGTATTTGTTGAAAACTGCTGAAAAGAAGAATGTGACATACAATGAAGAAATAAAAAGCAGCAGATCTTATATTTACTAAACCAATGCATCCAAACATGTACATATTTCCTGCAATATGTTATTGGAGTCGTTAGTATGCAGCCTGTACAATCCAATCTGGCCGTTCAGGCGGCGTTGACCACGTACCGCGTCCAATAATCAATCAAACTCTACAGGTAACAATTCGGTACATTAGCAGAGGTACACGAGCAACACGATCTGCTAAAACGGTACCTGCAATATCACTATGCCTGGGAACCCAGCAGTCTCAGCTTACCGGGTACTACACTGTTCTGCAACTGCTTGCTTGTTGAAAGTCTTCACTAAAGATCCCTGCTCCCGAACCTGCTTCCTTGTTGGATCCATCCGTAACGTTAGATAACCAAAGAGTAAGATAGATAAATCACCCATCCAGTCACTTCAATCTAACATCATTATTTCTGGCGACACGAGCAACACGACCTGCTGCATCATTCCTTGCAACATTACTATTCTGGGAACCCAGCAAAGTCTCAGCCTGACGAGTACAAGAATGTTCAGAAGCTGCTTGCAATCCCTAACCAATTTGAATTTACATGAGCTTGACCTGATGGCATAAAGAGCCGACTTACTGTCAATCCATATAATGAATTCACCCGATGGGTACAATTACGGGTCCATTACCGAGACCACCAACCCTCATAATCGCCAAAATTCTAGCTTGGAAGATACCGCAGATACCACCCAAACCCAACCATAAACTGAGTTGAAAGTTTTCTATGAAGGTCCCTGCTGCCGTACCCGCCTATTTGTTGGATCCATCTGTAACTATTGTATAACCAGAGAGTAAGATGGTAAACCACCCACCCAATAACTTCAATCCAATCTATAATCATTATCTCTGACGGCTGTCCAAAATTTACCTTCGGTAACGTATAATCAGTCGTCAGACTCAAGCAGTCGTCCTGGTGGTTTCCGATCAACACATGGACAATGTTGGCATGTTTCCAGAGACCCAATTCTGTCAAACGAAGGATACATCATCTTGCGTAAACATCAAGAGCAAGATTCAGGATGATATCCAAAGCCGATTCAGGATTATATCCAAAGCCGCCTGCATAGTATTCCTCCTCGTCCCTCTGATGCACATCAACGCAGTGCGTCGAATCTTTCAAAGGATTTTCAACTGGTAGCTATTCCCCAATATACTCCACCAGACCAAGCAAGCTCGGCTACAATTATCAGAGGTAGGCTGGAAAATAAACTCACTCTGTTACTAGTGCAGAATACATCGACTGCCGATGAACATATTTCTGACTCTAGAAAGCTGCAATAAACCAAAGGTGTCCTCAAACAACCCAGAGGGGTCAGGCAGCTTTCAGCAAGCTCCCGCAGGCAATCTGCACCTGGTCTTTCTAGCAAAGTTTTGGTCGCTCAATTTTTCGATGTCCTTCGGGAGCGTCTTCAAATACCTTTCGCACTGGTTCATTCTGATCCATTCTACTGA
Organism: Phaonia tiefii; assembly: GCA_963931995.1. Taxonomy (NCBI): domain Eukaryota; kingdom Metazoa; phylum Arthropoda; class Insecta; order Diptera; family Muscidae; genus Phaonia; species Phaonia tiefii. The sequence goes on along the minus strand of OZ008370.1, from coordinate 19,774,606 downwards.
CATAGCCCAGCCAACGTAAACACGCTGTGATAACTATGTTGATCTTGGGGTACAGGTTATACAGGTCTCTGGTTCGTCCGTCGTCGCTACTCGCCATTCTCTATTATAGGCCCATATATTTTTCGGACCACTTTTCCCTCGAGGATTCCCTGTGATGTTTCATCACTATGACACTAGACCCTATGATCACTAGATTCTAGACCCTAAACTTTCCTGGAAGCGTAACATAGAGCACCGTGCACAGCAGGTAACCGTTGCGTACTACGCTTGTCGGAAAATGTTCGGAAACCGGCGGGGTCTCCGATCGAAAATTGTGCTATGGATGTACAATAGCATAATCAGAACAATACATGACAGGGACAATGAGGACGTGTCATATTATACAAATCGACCTTCACATCACAGTTAGTGCGACCTAGAGTGCCAACTGACTACATGCTCTTGGACTCTGAAAAAGCAACGCATATGGACATGCGAGTATACTACATATGTACGATTCCAAGAGAACTCAATATAACCACTGATTACTGCACCCCCTCATTGACTTTCGATAACCTATTCGATGTCAGGTTTCCCAGGAGGATAGAGTGGGATAAAGGGGAACCACTTACAGGTGTTGACACTAAAGTATTTACTGACGAATGCAAAATGGAATGTGGAACCGGCTCGGATGTCTTCTCCGAAGAGGCATACCTCAATTTATCTTTCACACTCCGAGGCAAGTGCAGCGTTTTCCAAGCGGAGGTACTGGCCATCAAAGAAGCCATCGCCGCACTTATACTACAGCGAAAAACAGAGGGCATTGGAATATTTGTAGATAGCCAAGCAGCTCTCCTATCACTTAAATCTTACAACACTGCATCTAAACTCGTCAGTGAATGTAGGGAAAAACTTGTCGAGCTAGGCGGGCTGGCTAATGTGGCTCTTACTTGGATACCAGGCCACCAGGGTCTCCTAGTGAACTAAAAGGCAGACGAACTAGTTAGGCTAGGATCCTCTTCCACCGAACTCCACATGGTGTCAGTCGCAACGCCTAAATAAATAAATGGTTTCCCGTTACATCCCACGAGGGGATAAGGGAGAGCTTCTCACAACCAGTGAGCTGTGCGCGTTCTAGTTTTCCACTCACTGATTGGGACCTACGTGGCCGTCGGTGGTGCAATGGTTAGTGTGCGCGGCTCTTGTACATGAGATCCTGGGTTCGAACCCGGCTCTGACCACCTTCAAATTTTCTTTCGGCGGCGGTCACCTCGCATAGTGACGGCGACACTATCGAGTATCTAGCCATGAAAAAGCTTCTCAAAATACCGTTCGGAATCGGTGTAAAACTGTAGGTCCCAATCAGTGAGTGAAAACTGGAAAGCGCACAGCTCAGTGATTGTGAGAAGTTCTCCCCAGTCCCTTTATGGGATGTAATGGGAAACTATTTATTTATTTTTTTGATTGGGACCTACAGTTTTACACCGGTTCCGAACGGTATGTTGAGAAGCTTTTTCATGGCTAAATAATCGATATTGTCGCCGTCACTAAGGGAAGTGACCGGGGTCGAAAGAAATGTAAGGTGGTCAGAGTAGGGATCGAACCCACGTCCTCATGTACAAGAGCTGCGCACACTACCATTGCACCACCGACGGCCATAGTCGCAACGCCTATAGGGTTGGTCAAAAGAGGTATTTTGCTGCAATAGGATGGGATAGGACGGAAAGGTGCCGCATATCCAGAAACACATGGCCAGAATATAACATTCACCGGACTAACTCCCTAATTAGCCATAATCGGGGAGACATATCGAGGCTAACTGGCGTGCTGACCGGGCACTGTGCAATCGGTAATCACGCAAATGACGCAGAAGAGGAGGAGACGGTGGAGCATCTCCTCTGCAGGTTTCCGGCTCTGATGAATAGACGCCTGAAGACTATGGGCCGTCCCTTCCTGCATAACTTCTCTGAGATACACGAGATAGATCTAGGGGATCTAATGAGGTATCGCCAATTAACAGGCTGGATATAGACACGGTATTTTGGACTTTCCGGTTATGCAAAACGGTGTCTCAAGACACTAATTGATGCTAAATATTGTATTTAGCAACCATGAAAACCAACCAACCAACCATGACACTAGATGCAACAAGCGCTACACGTACGGCATTGCTTCGGTCAGTCGCAACACAATATTCAACATTGCTGGTTAAGGCGAAAAGGAATGGAGATCAACCATATACTTCAGCGAAAAAATGGAGGCGGAGAAAGTGTGAGCATGGTAAATTTATACTGACCGAAGTCCGGAAACAGCCATGGAGATGGACCCCCCTTCACAAAGATGCGCATACAAATGTAGCCATGATCATAGAAATGTGCAGAGTATGTTGTCCTAAAATATTCCATTATTTCAAACAATCATTTCAAATGGAATTCCTGGTTTCATTTCAAATGGAATTCGTGGAATGATTTAAGGACAGGGAATATTTAAGTTGGTTCACCCCACTGGAGATTCTGCTTTTATTATTAAAACACGTGCATACTTTTGGGCTACTGACCGAAGAGACTTTTAATAATAGACGGAGAAATGGTTTGGAATTGCGATAAAAAACTTTATGAGATTTTACTTAATTCTGTTTAAAATAAATCTTCGGAAGGGCACTGATGATGCTGTTGCTTCTGATGGCGAGAATTATGCTTCCGATGTTATATTTTCGTACACTGAGGCGCCAAAGGATTTCCCATAAGGTTCGGCAAAAAGATTTTCCCTCAGCTTTAACTGATGTCATAGCTGACGTCTAAAGCTGATGGGTAATGCTGACGTTGATGCTGATACTGACGCTGTTGCTGTTGCTGTTGCTTGAGATGACGTTGAGCATAATAATGATGATTTTGTTGCCGTTGATTGTGATAATAATGACTTTTCTATCACAGACGCCTTGTGATGGTGTTGGCGATGATGATGCCTATTCTGTTGTTGATTGTGTCCATGTAACCCTTTCTGCTCCTTTGTAATGATGCGACAGTGTTGATTTGTTGCTGTGTACGTGTTATGTGCATGTATTGGTACCAAATATCCATACATATGTAGTTATTTATATATTTTTTTGTATGTAGTAAATATGTACCTATTTGTATATGGCTTATTATGACGATACATAAAGTGAACCCCTTTTTGAATTTTATTCAACTCACACAACAATAAATGTCAAATTGAAATTGACATGCTGTGACAGTTAGTCACTCAGTGTTTTTACACAAACTACTCTAACGCAGACACGTCTGACAAATGTCTGACGACATACTCAGACTCGTACACATACAGAGCGTCAGTACTGGCGGAACATCAGCAAAGTAGCATCAACATGTGAGTGGGTGGTAGAGGATGTGCCGGTGTCATTGGTTATGTCTATGTCTGTCTCTGTTTGTGTCTGTGACTATATGTTTATATGTTTATATATTATATATATATGGCTTTGTGTCTGACCAAAATAAACGTGGCTTAACCAAAAGCCCCAGAAAATTTTTCAGACATTAGTATTGGCATTGTGTTGCCGGTGGGACTAACTTGATGAATTTTATATTCGGTTGTTGCAATTCATACAGTGTGTCATGGAAGTCAATAATACTGCAAGATGCTGAGAATAGTAAATGTGCTTGAGTTTTAATTGTGGCACCTAAAAATAAGCAACAGTGCTGGAGATTTTGTCTTAATTCTAAAACTTTTATTTTTGAAATCTTGTTGCATACTTTTGGGCTTTAATTCAAATAAATTTGTGAGAGTAGAATGAAAGACGGCGGATGATATATTTTTACAGTCAGAAAAATATCAGAAATTATTTTAGAATGTCTGAACTGTTAAGGGAAATCTTATCAAATTCTTTACGAATTCAGTTGAACTTGTCTGCGGAATTTTTATGTAGTTTGTTGCGACATATGTATCTGACCGAACAACTTTTGACACTATTGTCTGAGAATTTTTTTGATTTTAAAATGTTAACAGTTATTGTATTTTGCTCCAAAAGTTTTTATCAAATTATTGCCCGATTCTGTCACATTTTTCTATATTTTGTTACCACATGTCGGAATGCATTCGGAACCAATTCTGAATTCTTCGCCTGAGGTATTTTATGTTCTCCAAATTTCCATTGCTACATTTTACATTTTCACAGTTTTTTCTTCTGTCCGGACAAGTCGAAAAGAATTCGGAAAAAATTCGGATAACCCATTCTCTCAATATTAAGAGAGCTAGCATTGTACACAGAAAAAAAAGATGACTGGAAAATTTTAACAAAAAAAATTGGTACGTGAAATATCTCAGCACTCAATTATATTTTCCATTGATATACTAACAAATTACTCAAATATTGAAATGAAAATCGATAAACGGTGCCAACAAAAAAACTCATAAGAAATACCCCAATATTTAACGAAGTAACTACGATACGAACAACCACATAACTTCAGTTACAGATAAGTTTGTACTGGCAGTCAGTGGCGTAACGGGCTAGACGCTGCCCGAAAAGACGCTGTGTCACAAACATCGAAACGATCTTCCAGTGGATGTGAGTTCGAATCCTTCCCCGGCTGTTTAATTTTTTTTAATAAACAAAATTTCTAAAAATACTTCGGATCGAAGACACAACGAAAAGTGAGATACAATTTACTTTGTTGATATGTCAAATGCTTCATCGACTAAAAACGAAAATATTTTTCATAAATTACGTGCAAATATTTTCGTAGATGGGGGAAATTTTGCATCGATTGAAATATAATATTTTTCCAATGAACAATCTACAAATGTGGTAGCTGATATGTGACTTTTTTTATCACAGGATTTTTAATTGATATTTTGTTTGAATTTCCAAATTTTTAAATTGAATTGAAAAATTATTTTTTTCTGTGTAGTGAAACCGAAATGTGCAGGATGAATGGTGAACACTGAAAGTTTTTACAGAGGGTAAGAAGATCGGGTAACGGGCCCGATATTGGGCTGTCCTCTTGCGAGAACGGGAATGGTAATCTGATGACTCATAAGCAGTGTGTGCTCAGAATGTGGAGAGACCACTTTTCAGCACTACTCCACTCAGATTCTCCACTGAAGCTCAGGAGCTAATGATAGTGGAAGATAGTATAGATTGTAACCCCCGCACCAAGACGAGATTAGAACGGCGATATCCCGCCTTACCGCTGGTGCGGATGGGCTACCCGCTGAACTTTTTAGGGCAGGTGGCGAAAGACTGCTAGCCCACATGCATCGACTTATATGCAGTATATGGCTGGGGGAATCTATGCCCGACGATTGGAGTCTCAGTTTATTATGTCCTGTATTCAAAAAGGGTGATCCCTGTGTCTGTTCCAACTATCGCGGTGTCAGTCTTTTATCTATCGCGTATAAGGTCTCGTAGAGTGTATTATGTGAAAGACTAAAGCCAATTATTGAAAACCTGATTGGACCTTACCAGTGTGGTTTTAGACCAGGCAAGTCCACGACTGACCAAATATTCTCGGTACGCCAAATCCTGGAAAAAACCCACGAAAAGCAAATCGATACATACAACCTTTTTGTCGATTACAAAGCTGCTTTTGATAGGCCCATACGGAGAAAATTTGACGAAGCTATGTCTGAACTTGGGATTCCGGCAAAATTTATCCGCCTCTGTAGAATGATGCTGACAAACACCAAATCAGCAGTGAAGGTGGGGAAGACCTCACCGAACCATTCTGTAATAAACGAAGACTGAGACATGGCGACATACTTTTGTGAAATCTCTTCAACATCTTAATGGAGATAATAATGAGAAAGGCTACAGTAAATACGAACAAGACCATTAACACAAAAAGCCATAAGTTGCTGGCGCATGGTGTATACATAGACATCATTGGGCGAAATTTGCGAGAGGTTCCTGCAGTATTTTCAAGAATCGAAAAGGAATCAGCGAAGGTGGTCTTGCTGTTAATGAGGGCAAGACAAACTTGATGTTGTCAGCGACTGGGGAAACCTCTCAACTTGGTCCGCACTTGAACGTTGACAGCCGATTTAATTTTGACGTGGTAGATGAATTTGTTTACCTTGGATCCGCCGTGAACAAGGACAACAACGTCAGCCTGGAGATAGATAGGAGAATTGTGCTTGCAAATAGATGCTATTTTGGGCTCAGCAAGCAGTTTAGGAACAAAGCCCTCTCTCGAAAAGTCCAGCTATATCAGACTCTCATTTAACCTGTCTTGACATATAGCTCCGAAACTTGGGTCATATCGCAAGCGGATGGAAAATACCTGGGAGTATTCGAGAGAAAAATTCTCCGAAATATATGGTCCTGTTGGAGAAGACGGCGAGTACCGACGTCGCTAGAACCCAGGGCTATATAATCTATTTTCTGACGTAGACATAGCTAAGTGAATCAAATTAAACCAGTTGAGTTGGCTAGGTCATGTCTGACCTCATGAGGTTGTAAAATAGTCTATAAAGGTGAAAGTAAAGCATTGTAGTGATGGAGAATGATTCCTTTTTGGGGGTTCATTTTCCTTATTTCACCACACACTTCCAGTAAACAAGTGGTTGTATACAATTTAGAATTGATCGGTCTTCGGATTATCTAAGAATACCGTTCGTTGCCACCTGAGCAGTTATTCCGAAGAAACCGGCCACCATCGGCTTTGAAGTGCTTCGTTCGTGGACAACTTTTTTTTGGATTTGGCTGGTCGTGGAAAACCTATACACATGCCGAAAAATTTGAATTTGTTGTTGTTTGCATACAAATATAACGGGCTTGTAGCTTGTCGCAAATATAAGATACTTGTGTACAAACACATTGTATTTGCTATTCAATATTATAAGTTGGAGACACAATGACCAATAGGTTAAAATATATGTTTTTGTTAGCCAAATATGCATCTGTTTGTTAAAATATGCTGAAGACCCGAATATTACAGACAACAAAGAAACAAACAGTCAGCAGATTTTCAATTAATGAAAATAATGTTCCAAACATATAGGTGGTTCCTGCATAATGTTAGAGAGACCGTTTTTTAAGCAGCGCAACCATTATTCGTCACCTGTCGTGATATAATGGACGTCTTTTGAAGCGCCGCCATTGAGTTTTTGAAAGATTTCCCGGCACCAATCTACACGAGATTTTCTATTGGACGATTGACAAATTATGCGGTATCCACCGCGATCAAATGTTATGCCAAAATGTTAATGCTACTAAAGTTTATCACGCATAACTTTGGGCATCAGCTTCATTTCTTTGATTTTCATTTTTAGAAGAAACAATAAAGTTCCTTATTAAAGAATCGCATACATTGTGGCTATAATGATCTCTCTAAAAAATTGTGGAGTCACCCTAAACCTTCAACATGAATAAAGTGCTTTGGTTTTATATTTCCCATTGTTCGTCTAGAGTTTTCTCTCAAAGGCGGTGCATATATTTAGGCTTAATTTAAAGCGTTCAAGCGACACTAATTTTAGGAATATGCCCTACCCCTAAAGTTTTGAGTTTTATTATGCACAATAAATATTTCATTTTAAAACAAACCATAAATATATTTATTTTCCACTTCACAACATAAATGTTGGCGAAGAAAATACATAAATATAAACAAATTTAAGTATTTCTAAATTCCACGGTAAAAAATTTTTTAATGTTGATTTATTCAACTTCAATTTTCTGCGCCTAAATCAATTTCTCCATTATCCGTCAGTACTGTTCATTTTTAGGGTATTTAATTCAATATTTGCCATATTGATGCATACATTTAGGCATCACATATTTTATATTTCATTCCCCATAAAAATAATTCTAGACAATATATTTAAATCTATTAAACCTCCTGCAGTTTTATTAGACTCTAAAGAAAAATACATTAAAAGTATACAAGTAGAATACTGTTGCCTGCTTTTAGGCCATATAGTTTAAGGTTTATGGTGCATAATTCAGGGCGTGAAACATTTGCGAACCTTGTTCATAGATGGCAAAGAGAATCTTTTGGACGACCTTTTTTCAAGCAACAACCGAAATTGATTATAAACATTTATTACAAGTTAGACTGTACTTCGTTATTGATTTTAATATGAATTGAGTTTTATTTTGTTAGATTTCATAAAGAAATATGTGATACTTATCCGTTTTGATACATAAAGGCCTCTTATTCCGGGATTTTATTAAGTTTTTGGACATTGGATTTTTCGTTCACTTCACAATAAAGGACTCTCATCAATCACTTAAGTGTCAGGCTATAACAATAATCACAAAGGACTCCATCATAGCAGATACTTGATGAAATTTGTTTTAACGTCCAATACTGTAGTTATTGTTCCATTTATTTTGTTAGCCTTCCCCCTTGCCGTTGTATTGTCTCGTCCTGTAGGATGATAAATCATCAATTTATCATTTTCATAAGCCAGTTTGTTCCGTTTCCTATAGATGACAAAAAATTTAGCTGCCACGTATAGATTGAGGATACAAAAAGATGAGTGCATTTTAAAAGACTTATTATTATTATCCTTTGTATTAATTTTATCCCTCAGAGCTTTGTGTTTTCTGGTGCAGCACCAGAAGAGTGTGTGCCCTTTTCCGTGAAGGCGAATGGCGTTCATTTGTTCGTCCTTTGTGCGAATTAATTGTGGGGAAATGTGTATCAATAAGACGATACAATGGAGCTTCCTGTGATGTTAAGTTTGTACAGTGGGACCTTAGAATATATAGAACGTAGTTCTGATGTAGAGGTTTGCCAATTTTATGTTGAATATGTTCATTAGGAACTTTTGAGGAAATTGGCAGAACTGTTACAATTACTGCCAGCGAACATTATAGGGCAGCAGACTACTGCTCCAGCTGCCATTTGGTTACGGCTACAGTCACAAAAGAGCAGAAAGAAAAAACCAGAAACTACAATCGATAGGAAATAAACACTGCCATACCGGAAAGGCTCCCCATAACAACCGAGTTCACTGTGTGAAGAGATGTGTTAGTTTATATGAGTGTGGCGCGAGACTGAATGATAAAGTAGGATTTGGGGTAACTCTAGGATTTAGGCCTATTTCTTTCTCGTGGACTAACTGGTCATTTAAATATTCTTTAGGCCTAAGGTCTACAGTGACTAGAAAAGTATGGTGTTGTTAGAAACACTCACAAAAGAGGAGAGGAGGAGATGGCTTCAGTCCCTGCTTAAAAAATATCGTCCAGAAGTTTTCTTTCCCACCTATAAATTAAGTTTTCAAATAATTCAAACAACTTTATCCTAAACAGCCTAAAAGCAGGCAGCAGAATTAATTTTTAAGGCATTTTTCTTTAGAGTCTAATAAAAAAGTAGGATGTTTAGTAGATTTAAATATATTGTCTACTTTTTTTGATAAGGAGGAGAGGAAGAAAGAAAGAAAGGAGGAATGAAGGAAAGGAGGAAAGTAGGACAGGAGGAAGGGAAGAAAGGAGGAAAGAAGGAAATGAGGAAATGTGGAAATGAGGAAAGGCGGACAGGAGGAAAGGAGGAAAAGAGAAAAAGGTATGAAGGAAAGCTGGAAAGGTGGAAAGGAGGAAAGGAAGAAAGGAGGAAATGAGGAAAGGAGGAATGGACGAAAGAAGGAAAGGAGCATATGTGGAAAGGAGAGAAAGTAGGAAAGGAGAAAAGATGAAAAGGAGAAAAGGATAAAAGGAGAAAAGGAGGAAAGGAGGAATAGAGGAAAGGTAGAAAAGTTGGAAAGGATGAGAGGAGGAGAGGAGGAGAGGAGGAGAGGAGGAGAGGAGGAGAGGAGGAGAGGAGGAGAGGAGGAGAGGAGGAGAGGAGGAGAGGAGGAGAGGAGGAGAGGAGGAAAGGAGGAATAGAGGAATAGAGGGAAAGCAGGAAAGGAGGAAAAGAGGAAAAGAGGAAAGGAGGAAAGGAGTAAAGACGGAAATGAGGAAAGAGAGAAAGGGAGAAAGGGAGAAAGGTGGAAAGGAGGTAAGGAGGACAGGAAGAAAGGAGAAAAGGAGGAAAAGAGGAATGGAGGAAAGAAAGGTGTGAATGAGGAATGAACGAAAGAAGGAAAGGAGGAAAGGAGCAAATGTGAAAGGAGAGAAAGGAGGCAAGGAGGAAAGGAGAAAAGGAGAAAAGGAGAAAAGGAGGAATAGAGGGAAAGCAGGAAAGGAGGAAAAGAGGAAAAGAGGAAATAAGGAAAGGCGGAGAGGAGGAAAAGATGAAACGAGGAAAGGAGGAAAAGAGGAAAATAGGAACGAAGGAAAGGGGGACAGGAGGAAAAGAGGAAAATAGGAATGAAGAAAAGGAGGAAGGTGTAAAGGAGGAAAGGATGAAAGGAGGAATGGAGGAAAGGAGTAAAGGCGGAAAGGTGGAAAGGAGGTAAGGAGGACAGGAAGAAAGGAGAAAATTAGGAAAAGAGGAATGGTTGAAAGGAGGCATGGACGAAAGAAGGAAAGGAGCAAATGTGGAAAGGAGGAATAGAGGAAAGGTAGAAAAGGTGGAAAGGAGGAGAGGTGGAAAGCAGGAAAGGATGAATAGAGGGAAAGGAGGAAAGGAGGAAAGGAGGAGAGGCGGAAAGGAGGAAAGGAGGAAAGGAGGAAAGGAGGAAAGGAGGAAAGGAGGAAAGAAGGAAAGTTAGGAAAGGAAGACAGGAGGACAGGAGGAAAAGAGGAAAAGAGGAAAGGAGGAAAGGGGAAAGGAGGAAAGGAGGAAAGGAGGAAAGGAGGAAAGGAGGAAAGGAGGAAAGGAGGAAAGGAGGAAAGGAGGAAAGGAGGAAAGGAGGAAAGGAGGAAAGGAGGAAAGGAGGAAAGGAGGAAAGGAGGAAAGGAGGAAAGGAGGAAAGGAGGAAAGGAGGAAAGGAGGAAAGGAGGAAAGGAGGAAAGGAGGAAAGGAGGAAAGGAGGAAAGGAGGAGAGGAGGAATGGAGGAAAGGAGGAAACGAAAAAAGAAGCAAAGGATGAAAGGAGGAATGGAGGAATAGAGGGAAAGCAGGAATTGAGGAATAGAAGGAAAGGAGGAAATGTGGGAAGGAAGAAACAAGGAGAGAAGGAGGGTTAAGAAGGGAAGGTGAGGAGAAGTAGAGATGTTGAGATAAGGAGGATAAATGGAGATTAGGAGAGGAGAGTTTGATGGGGTATTTGGCAAGAGAGTGCTAAATATGACTTCATACTTCATTAGAGATCCACTGTATTTGTCTTAGCGACGCACTGCAAGAATTTTGAGCTTCTTGAAGCGAAATAAATAGTGAAAATGTGTGGTCTCTTCGCCACCCTGAACGAAAGTCGTAAGGTATAATATCCACATCAACTCGGCTCAGCAGCAGTAAGCCGAACCCGTTGTAAATTACCTCAGATACAACATAGAGAGAACAACTCCAAAGCAATAAGTGTGTGGTAATCGCCACTATTTCACACAGCTTAGGGCCATCGACTTATGTTTATATACTCGTTCGGGGACACTCTGCCTGTGGGAATTCGAACTAGTGCCTAGACAACAATATGTTCTGTATGCTAGATTGACGACAACCTCCCTGTGGGAATCCGATTTGGAATCCTGCCATTTCCTGGCCTTGTAGTTTTAGTCATCGTTATTATTACATTTAGTCCTGTAGTTATCCCGTTTCTATACTCGTTCGGGGACACGTTGCTGTGGGAATCCTAATAAGTGCCTAGACAGCGATAAGTGTTGCGTACTCGATCGGCGACACCCTGCCTGTGGGTATCCGATTTGGTATCGGGACGAAACTTTGCTTTGCAGTTTTAGCCCTCGTTATCCTTGCAATTAATTCTGTAGTTATCCTCCCCATATGCTCGTTCGGGAACACTCTTGTGTGTGGGAATACGACTGGGTATCCTGACGATACATTGCCTTGTAGCTTTAGCCTTCGTTATCCGTGCATTTAGTTCTGTAGTTATCTTATTTTCATACTCGATAAGGGGTACTCTTACCTGTAGGAATCCTAACTAGTGCCTAGACAGCGATAAGTTCTATATACTAGTATGCGTATGGCAGAGCGATTTGGTATCCTGACGATAGTTTGCCTTGTATTTGTAGTTTCTGCAATTCTTTCGTTCCACTGTATAATCTGACTTTTATGTCCTTGCATTACAATTCATTTATTCAACCATATTCATTTCATGCATCATAATTTTTCTATCAGTTCCCTTCTGCCGTAGCGCACTTTCTCCACTTCCTTCCATAGAAAGCCGTTTCACATACTCCAAAATCAACCATATCTCTTCAGATGTTGCCATTGTTACAAAGGCAGGGATACTTTATGAATATTCCCGTATCTAAAGTAAGTGTTTGTACTCTCTATGCGTAACGTGGAGTACTGGAGGTGAAGATGCCGAGGAAGTGATTTCTTTATTACCAAAACCAAGATGTTCATTGAACAGGAAATTATTATGATATATAAGTAAATTGTATTTATATAGACTACGCGTCTATTGCCTGTTGTCGCCATGCATCATTGGATGCGAAGGGTCTTCCTTAGCATTTTTATTCTTTAATGCTACACCCCCTAATATCCTTCGGCTTACCAGTCAAGTTTGGAATTTTGGAAATTACAAAGGAAGAAAATCCATGGAACTCCCTTTTGGGATTTCAACGGAAGTTCGTTTGGAAACTGAAAATTCACTTTTATGTCGGCTAAGCTAAATATGTTTAATTTGAATGTCAGATTTCCGGAAAGGATCTAATTTGCGCAATTATTATTAAGTAGAAGTTAGTAACATGAAAATCAGATGGCAGACATAATTTTTGTGTTAAGGAGTGGAAGGTAAGCTAAAAGTAAATCCTGCATAGATTTCTGCAGCAATGTGGAAAGCTCATTACATTACTCATCATACTCTTTGTGCTATTGGCTACATAAGGAAAGATGATGGTTGGATGGAAGACCTAGTTGTGCTTCTGAATACACATATCAATGACAATTTTGAGAGTGAACAGGATACTTTAGTCGGAGATTCCTTTCGGATGTCGCCACCGGATGTTGCCAGTGAACGGCAAACGAAGCTGGGATTCTTTGGGCTATAAAGAGCTTCAAACTCTTCCAGTCGCCAGGGCCGGACAATGTATCGCTGACGGAACTACAGGTAGTGGCTGATATAATGCTGCACTTTAACAACTGCCTCTAAGCCGGATGTATCAAGCAGTCCTATATACCTTTGAAATGAAGGGAAACTAAGGATGTAATTATTCGTACACGCTGAAAACGCCCCAGCAACGTGTTGTTCCAACCATGTATATGTTTGCAAGCATTGCTTCCATGAATTGAATAACTGGTGCTTTTTCGATTCCTTGTCGTCCGTCACGTTTTTGGTTTCAGCAGTTTTCAACACTCAATGCAAAATTTGGACTTCAGAATACATATTAGAACCTATTAAATGGTGTCCCTTAACATCCCATGGAGGGATTGGGGAGAGCTTCTCACAATCAGTGAGATGTGCGCTTTCTAGTTTTACACTCACTGAATGGGACCTACAGTTTTACACCGATTCCGAACGGTATTTTGAGAAGCATTTTCATGGCTAAGTACTCGATAGTGTCGCCGTCACTAAGCGAGGTGACCGTCGTCGAAAGAAATTTGAAGGTGGTCGGAGCAGGAATCTAACCCAGGATCTCCCGTACAAGAGGTGCGCACACTAACCATTGCACCACCGACGGGTTAATAGAACCTATTAACCGATTATAAACAGCTCCTGTAACATTATGAAGGAACCATGTATATGTTTGCAACATACAAACATAACATTATATTCATGAATTGAAGATCTGCTTCCGTTTTGTTCTTTTTTGTCTGTCACGTTTTAGTTTTCAGTAGTTTCCAACAAACAACGGCATTTCGAGTCACCAGAACATATATTTTAACCTATTAATCATTGTGTCTCAAACATGTAATATTGAGCAGCAAACACAATGTGTTTGGACACAAGTATACTGTATTTGCGACAACCTACAAGCACGGTATATTTCCAACCCAAAAACAACATATACGTTGTTTGGGAGCCAACCCATACGGGACATAATCATTTCCGCCCAATTAATTTATTGTCATTTATCTTGAAACCCCCGGAGAGATCACTCGATAGTTACCTTAGAACAAACATGGAGCACAGGCTTTTCTGTCTATTTAACAGCATGCCTACATCAAGCAGAAGTCTGTCGAACCCGCTTTGCATGATATGGTCAACTTTATAGAAGGTTCCCCCTTTGTTAAATAACATTCCATTGTAGCTTTCTTAGACATGGCGGCATATCTTCTAAACGGCGCTCTTAAACTCAAAAAGGACGAAAATTCGTGATCACTTCTATACAAATATTAATATGATCATATCTAAATGATGCGTCTAATCACAAAAAAAAAATTCGGATCTCCTGTATAAAAATATAAAAATTACCTCTATAAAGATATAGATTTGGTCCTATCTTCTAAACGGTGCGTCTAATCGCAAAAAGGACGAAAATTCGTCATTAATTCTATACAGATATAAAAGTGAGCATATCTTCTAAACGGAATATTCGTGATAACCTCGATAAAAATATTAAAATTATCTCTATAAAAATATAAAAATGACTATATCTTCTAAACGATGCGACTAATCGCAAAAAGGACTAAAATTCGCGATCACCTCTTTAAATTTATAAAAACTACCTCTATAAAAATTACAAAACGAAAAATCTAAACGGTGCGTCTAATCGCAAAATTCGTGATTACCTCTATAAAATATAAAAACTATCTCTATAAAAAAAATAAAAATGGTCATATCTTCTAAACGGTTCGTCTAATCACAAAAAGGACGAAAATTCGTAATCACCTCTATACAAATATAAAAATTACCTCCATAAATATGATTATATCACCTCTATAAATGCATAAAAATTACCTCTATAAAAATACAAAAATTACAAAACGAAAAATCTAAACGGTGCGTCTAATCGCAAAAGGACGAAAATTCGTAATTACCTCTCAAGTATAAAAAAAACTATGAAAATGGAATCACGGCTCTGGCAGTTGACAGAAATATCGGGTTTTTTATTCACCACATTCCTACAAAGAAACGGGGACTTCTATAGATTTGCTAGCATAGGGACGCCTCAAGACGGCATTTTGTCGCCTCACCTATGGAATCCTTCCATGAACAGTATTCTGCTTTCTCTGGATAAGATGGGTATTAGGGTTGTTGCCTTCGCAGATACCGTGGCAATAGCGGTTAGAGAGAAGATTCCAGGTACTATTTGGGACATCCTGCAACAGGTCCTTCATACCACCTCAAGATGGGCTTCGGATGATACTCTTGCCGAGAACTTAATCAAGATGGAACTGGTTGTTTTCAGCAAGAGGTATAAACTACCTTCTCTGGGACTGCAAAGCACTTAGGTATTTTACTCGACAGCCAGTTAAATTTCAAACCCAACATTCTGGAAAGAGTTAAAAAGGCTGTGATAGTGACATAGACCTTTAAAAATGGCAATAGGAAAAGGCTGGGGTCGGAAACCGCGACTAGTTTATATAATGCAATGGTGTAATGGTAATGTGCGTGGCTCTTATACTTGAGTACGTGGGTTTGATCGCTGCTTGGATTACGTATGATTATTTTCGACGATTTATGATTACTTCATTCATCGTTCGGCGTTTCAATAAAATTCTCAACGATACCTTTCGGAACCGATATAAAACTGTAACTCCTAATTAGTGAGTGTAAAACTATAAAACGCACAGTTGACTGGATGTCACGCTCTCCAATCCCTTCATGGGATGAAATGGTAAACCAGTTTTTCTGTCAACAGGAACTCTGTGCTTTTACCGCCATATCTAGGCTAAATACTCCGTGACACATGCGGCAAGTAGTGAGTTATTTTCAGTTTTTATCTGCTTCATGGTGAAAGAGGCGATCAATCGCGGTACACACCACTCTAAGAGAACCTTAAATAATTCATTCTGTCCGCATTACCTCTAGAACCTTTGCCTGGCTAGTTCATCACCGGCTTGGTTTTCGACTATTACTTTATGACCCGGAACCGAAGTAAAATCTTGTCGTGCCGGCGATCTCGTCTAGAAACTCCTGCATTCTCGAACCAGTAACAATCAATTCTCCACTGAGGTATGAACCCTTTTGGCCGATAAGCTGTCCTTCAATAATTATATACTGTTCAATTTATATTGAGTTATTTCGTAACCGACGACACTTCTCAGATGTTGCCACTACTTTCGCTTGGAAGATGCTGCCAAAAAAGGGGAGACCGATTGATAGTTTTATACCCAGTGAAGTTGAGTAAACTCCAGCTATTGTAATAATGGTTGCTTCTCACAATCAGTAGGATGTGCGTGCGCCTTCTAGTATTAAAAGTAAATGGTTTCCCATTACATCCCATGAATGAATTGGGGAGAGTGAGCTGTGCGCTTTCTAGTTTTACACTCACTGGTTGGGTTCTTCAGTTTTGCACCGGTTCCCAGCGGTACTTTCAGAAGCTTTTTCGTGACTAAATACTCAATATTGTCGCCGTCAGTACGCGAGGTGACCGCCGCCGAAAGAAATTTAAGGTGGTGAGAGCAGAGATCGTACCCAGGATCTCATGTACAAGAGGCGCGCACACTAACCATTGCACCATCGACGTCCTTCTAGTATAACACTCACTTATAAGGACCTACAGCTTTACACCGATAGCGAACGGTTTTTCGCGAAGCTGTTCCATGGGTAAATACTCTGTAATGTCGCCGTTGCTATGCGAGGTGACCGCAGCCAAAGGAAATTATGTTGATCAATGCAGAGATCGAACCCCAGATCTCATGTACAATAGGCGCGCACCATTGCTAACCATTGCACCAGTGACGGCCATAAAATTGTCTATGTCAAAATTTTGTAACGCTGAGTGGTTCCTCGTCTATATGTGGTAGGTATGTTCTGATGTTTCTCCGGTAGTTCAACTTTGGAATAGTATAGTTCGATTTGTCAGTCCAACATTTCAACCCTCTATTGATGACAGCACGATTTTGGGATACGATCAACCTTCTCGGCGGGGAATACAAAACTCCAAAACCTTTTCTGCCATCAAGTTTGGAGATTAACTACATTCTATTAACTAATACGTTTGCGTCAGTTCCAGACCTGTCTGTCTGAGATGTAAGTGAAGAGTTACTCTCAAAGGTTGATGTGGTTGTCGTATAATCCACTTCTAAAAGAAATGATTTCCCTTTACATCTCATGAAGGGATTGGGTAGAGCTTCACACAACCAGTTTTCCACAGTAATCCACTTCAAACTTTGTTTAATGCAGAGTTCTTAAAATAGTCATTTGAGGTTGCCGCCATTTGCCTGCCCAGTAAATCTAGTGGTAACATCTAAATTCTAGACCCAGCGTAGATTTTGGGCACAGGGGACGTACATTCCCGAGAACTACAAAGCGGACGAACTGACGAGAATAAAGGATACCTTACAGGTTCCATAGGGTTTTGAATGTATTGAGAAACACCTGGCGACATGTAAGCCTAGTCTGCAGCAATGCTTCTACATGATGATGTAGCACAGTTGGACGAGGGGCATGTAGTGTGCACACACAAGATAAATCTTACCGATAGTTGATAGGAGGAAATATATCAACCTTCTGCCTCTAAAGAGGCCCAAAGTATCAATGCTTGTTTCAGTTTTGATGGGACACTGTCTTATTGACAGGACTTTGGCGAGGCAGAACGTCAGGGCAAACAACTTCTGTACGAGGTGTCAGAATAAGAAATAGAAAATATTTTCTACACATTCTTCACACTAGATAGAAGGAGGTTGTCTACAGTGGGACTCAACATATGTAGGTGCCTAGAGGACTTACACACGCTGAAAAATTTCGGCCCCAGGAACCATGTACGTGTTTGGGAGCATTGTTTTTGTGAATTGAAAATTTGCTGCCTTTTTTCTTTAATATCGTGCCATGATCTGGTTTTCAGCTGTCTCAACAAACAGGCCCATATTTGGGTCACAAATACATATATTATAACCTATTAATCATTTTGTCCCAAAAATATTATATTGCCTAGCAAACACAATGTGTTTGGGCACAAGTATAATATATTTGAGACAAGCTACAAACAAGTTATATTTGCACCAATACAACAAAAAGACACAACATTTGCAGCGTGTATGCGTTGGCAGGATCTTTGTTTCCTTGGAGCGAACTAAATGATTCTCCAGGGATATCTCAGTGGTCTAAAAAGTCTAAGTAAACCATTCATTGACACCTAAACTGTGGTTTTGTATAAAATAAATGGTTATCCGTTACATCCCATGAAGGGATTGGCGAGAATTTCTCAAATCCAGTGAGCTGTGCGCTTTTCAGTTTTATGCACACTGATGGAAACCTACAGGTTTCCAACTGTTCCGAACAGTATATTGCGAAGTACTTTCGTGGATAAATGCTGGATAGTGTCGCCATCACTAGGCGAGATAACCACCGTCGAAAGAAATTTAAGGTGCTCAGAGAAGGGCTCGAACCCACGATCTCCGGTACAAGGGCCACGGACACTGTCATTTCAGCACCGACGGTCACACCAATATTGTATACTGGAGATAAAATGTTGCTGCTCCAGACGATGAGGAAGGAGTAGTGGATATATTTATGGTTCTAACCAACCCTGATCTCAGAGCTGCTGACGTAGTTATAACTTACCTAATTGTCCTTATGAAGAGTTTATCTTTTCCTGAAACTCTATGAAAGAGAACGACAGTTCTAACCTGGAATCGAAGGTTATGCTTTTGAATGTAATTTTTCATTGCAAATTAATCATTTGTGTCGTTGGCTCTAAGTAAAAGAGACATTGCCGAAGTACATTAAAGGTGGTCCTTATAAAATACTTGACCGTTCATACCCCTAGCCCTTGCTAACCACTGCACCATCGTTGACTGTCATACCGTATCTAATATCCATGACCAAAACTTAACATATCAACTTGATTAAATGCTGTTTATACCATAAGCTGGAAAAACTTTTTGGTTTTTCTTTCATCAACATCTTAGTAACACGTAATGTATCTCCAAACTATCTCCTTCTTCAGCTCCACATCAAGGATTCTTGGCTTCCCAAACCAACAAACAGAACCATGAAACATTAAAGGACCCAACCCAAACAAAAACCTAACAAGAGCTCTCATCTTAACTTAAAATGTTGCACATATTTATATGCACATGTGTTGACATTTCATGTGGAAGGAGGCGTCATAAGCCACACCCACTTTTCCTGGCAACAATACTGAACTTTCCATTCAACAGAAGAGAAAAACATCAACATGCGGCACATAACAACATGTGTTCAACAGGAAACTTGATATAATTTTTGAACATTTACGCGACTTGTAGGTTTTTTTCTGTTTTGCGAGTTCCTTTCAAAAGGATATCCACACATACGGAAATGATTCACGTACGAAATAATTATAGCACGAGGACGTGAGAGGAATATTTTTTTTTTGTTTTTGCGAAAGAAAGTTTTATGCATCACCAACAAACAGCTTTCAAAATATTTGGCCAAACGCTGTAATGTAAAGGAGAGTGGAAACAAGAGGAGACGAGCATTCTTAGGCATAAAGTGTAACGAATCTTTGGAACGCTTCTTGTGAGTCGAAAATTTAGTTCAGGAGAGCGAACCTGAAAGGGAAGAGAGACTTCCACACAATTTGGGCAACCAGAGGCGACAGTTTGATACCGGTTCCACCAATTTTGAGCATCCTTCGATTGCCCCGGCCTATACCTTTTTTCGTTGGGAAAATGTTTGCCCATTCTCATGACATGTCCTCAGTATTTGGATTAAGAACATGCCACTTGTTGCTCATTCCAGGGATAAACACATAGTTAAAGCAAAATGATCCTTGATTTGTCAAGAAACATTTCCCTTTCGAAACTGTCATACTGCTTCAAAGAAACCTCTTGGATTTGTAGTCAAAAAACGAGACTAAGTTCCCAATTCATATGGCGTGTTGAAACCCATTGAAGCAAACTCGCATTACAATTATGACCAAATTTGAACGGTATTAAGAAACGACGCAGACTAGTATCAGGTACGCATAAAATGAATGGGCTTCAGCGATGCCGACGCAGACTAGTATCACGGACGTATAAAATTAATGAGCGATAAGCGCTCCACTCTCCCTGGGCTCTGAAAACATACATGAAATCTGACCGGCAGAGGCACTGGATGCCATCAAAAATGTTACAACATCCCATCTCGGCCCAGGGCCCACGCATGGCAACACAATCCTATGCGGATTCAATCTTAAAGCGGTTGCAAGACTGCAATCCCAGTCTTCTAACCAAAACTTGAAGGTCGGTGAATTGCATGATGCAGATGGGGATCGCAGGCATTCAGTTTTATTCAAACTGCCGGGTATCTGTCTCACCTCGTCAAGTTAGGTGGCCGAATCTCTTAAAAAAATTCAGCAGGATATAATTTAGAGTGTAAACAAGTGATAAGACAGGCAACGCAAAAGATACTCCGCCAGATAACCCTGGTGTAGTATCGGTTGAGGAACCCGCCCTATTGCAATTGTCTAAGATGCATCTGGACGATGCTATCATTTCCTCCATCTCAGCGAGGCTTGGATGCATAAAGAAGCTCTTCATCACGGGACCGGGTGTACAGGTATAAAGTACAGGTATTGGAAGACATGAGGCATGTACACTTGCCAGGAGCAAACTTAATATTTATCTTGTTCCCTCTTTCAGTAGCGAAGATGTAGTAGCAGCCAGCTTGGAGTTAAGTAAATCCCAATATTGATTGGCCTCGGTATATATGGCGCAGAAGAGCCACCTTCTGTCTACAACTCACTGGCGAAAGCGGCGAAAGAAAAGAACCAGAACCCGATGGTATGCAGCGATGGCAATGCACATCATGATATGTTGGATAGCACTGATGTCAAGGAAAGGGCCGAGTTACTAATGGAATATAGTAACCTTTGAAATTTTAACCGAATCTAGAATTATTTGGGCAATAAGAAGCTTCAAACCTTTCAAAATTCGTAATTGACGGTGCGAATCTAACTTTAATACTAGAAATAAAAAAGAGGTGCTTGATTTTACTCTTGTGTGTGAGAGGATAAAACAAAAATTCCCATAACATCCCATGAAGGGATAGGGAGAGGTTCTCACAATCAGTGAGCTGTACGCCTTCTAGTTTTGCACTCGCTAATTGTGACTTTCAGTTTTACACCGATTCTGAACGGTATTTTGAGAATCTTCTTCATGACTAAGTATAGTGTTGCCATTACTAAGCGAGGTGACCGTCGTTGAAAGAAATGTACGGTAGGAAAGGTAAGGTGGAGCATTGATCGAAGCCACGTGCTCGTGTACAAGAGCCGCGCCACCGAGAGGATAAGCGACGGAATATCTGATTTTAGGCGTTCATAGCTTTTCTAATCATCGATATATTTTAAATTTTGCGTAATTGGAAAGCCTTATAGTCCTGTCATTCCACGCCGTATTAGAAAGTCAGACTGCGGAAAGTTTAGAGACACTTTGAATATGTCTTCTCCAAATAGACCTGAACTGAAGGTGCGAACTATCGGGGACTTAGAAACAAAGGTCGAACATGTACCTTGTTCGTGCTCTAATTTGCTCTTTACTGGCCGCATTTACCAAGGTAAACCCACGAGAGATACAGTTTGTTGATCGTATCGTCACTCTTGGAAAATTGCTCGAGCTCTGGGGGTTGACAGCAATACCAGGATGTTTCTCCACAACGTTCTTGCAAAGAGATGCATTTCGGCTAACGTAGGATCAACGGGGCTCTAGAGATTTGTCAGCAGAAGAACGCCTCAAGGAACCTATTTGTTGCCTCTTCTATGGATTCTCTCCATGAACAGAAGTTTGGTCTCTCTTGACAAGATGGCAATAGCGCTTAGACGGAAGTTTCCAAACACTCTTCATACGACCGCAAGATGGACTTCGGATGAGAGTCTTGGGGTAGATCTAACCGAGACGTAGTTGGTTTTTTCAACAGGAGCTACATATAAGGTACCAACTGCGCAAAATGCTTAAGTTGTTTACCCGATTGGAAGTTAAACTTCAAACCCAATACTCTGGAAAGAGCCAAAATGGCTGTAATAGTACTATGTACCTGCAAAAGGGCACCAGGAAAACTCTGGGGTCTGAACCCGTTTATAGTTCACTGGTTATAAACAGCAGTAGTTAGGCCGATACTGCTGTATGGCATTATCGTCTGATAAACGGCTCTAAGAAAATCCCTCTAATGCGCGATACTGAATAAAGTTAAGCGAATGGCTGGTATGCATGTCACCGATGCTTTGGGAACGATACCGTCTGGCGCACTAAATGTCATAATACATTTAATACCACCGGATATTGTAGCTAGGCGACATGCTTTACTTAGGTAACTGTCACTCTGGTTAGAAAATGTTTCCGGACTCTCAGTACCATTCTCGAGAAAATGCCTGACATGCCAGGTATTGTTGATTACACTCTGGCCGAACCACTTTTTAACATGAAGTACCACAGTCTTATACCTGATAGATCAGAGTGGAATGGTAGCATACCTGGGCATCAAATGCTCGTGAACTTCTACACATGATAGGTAGGCTTTGTTGTCCTTTCTAAGAACCTAAGGCAATCCATTACGAAACGACTGCTTGACAAATGTAGTACTTGACCACTAGCACTGATGAGGTCTTGCATATTAGGTAAGTATCGAAGTGGCTGAGAAGGAATGTTCTGACTAAAGTCGGAATCAATAATTTCTCTCATAGTCAAGCTGTCATCAAGTTCCTGAAAACTGTCGTCCTAAACTCAAGAACTGCCCTCGACTATCGTACATCGCTTAATAAGTTGGATGAACAGTGTAATAGTCACCTCATTGCCGGGCCACATGAAGATATAAGGGAAATGAAAAGCAGATGGACTGGCTAGACTGGGGACTTCCGTACATGCTCCAGGGGAACTAGAATATGTGGACATAACTCCTGCAACTTCCAAGCTCTTCTTGAGAAATTGTGACCTTACGGTAACTAACGTTAGGTGGTCTGTTTTAGGGAACTGTGTACATTCCAAGCTGATATGGCCCTGCCAATTTTGAAACTCACTACAGCGCTGCTGTTGTTATCGAGATCGGACGTCCCATCTGTCGTGTAGGTCACTGTCTCATTGGGCGGCACCCAGAGAAACTGAAACTCTTGGGAAATGACTTACGCCAAAGCTGTGGTGATGGAGAGGAGGTTGAGTCAATAGAACACCTTTTGTGTCTTTGCCCAGCTCTTTCGAGAAGACCGAGGCTACTCTCGGATTTTGACGGCCCTCATCTCTCTAGAATATCAGAAAGAACAAAGCGACCGACATCAATTGTTAAATGGTTAAACCTCATGTTGCCCGAGAACCTGACCCGAAAATACCTGCTCTGACCCACCAACCAACTACGTCAAGTCGCACGTTGTGGTAAATATTACCAAACTGGACAAGAGGATGATGTAAACCCCACAAATCGCTTGGCTCTGACGGGATATCACAAGTGGCTGCTCTTCGGACCAAATTCGGAAATCCTGTTTGTTGACTTAGTAATTAAGACATAAATGAGCATCGTTGCTGAAGAAAATTGTTGAATAAAAAATGAGATCTCCTTCCAAGTTTTCTAAGGCCCATTCTCGCCCGGCTTCAGCGCCTTTAGCAGCTATATTTTGTATGGCTTTAGACTGAGATCCTCACGTAAAATCTTCCAGGTGGTCGAATACCACAAACCCAATTGCAGGGATCGGCAACAGATTGACATATCGCGATCTTCATTAACACTGGCGGATATAGCAACAATATTTTCCCCTTCACGGACTCTGCGGAAACGTGTTGGTGGATTGATGTTCAATAAAGTGAAGCGGATGCGAAATTTGGTCACAATGCCTGGAATAGCCTGCTCGGTGGGTTTATTATGACGACCATAAAATGGGAGTGACTTGCGAAACACATTTTTCACAAGCCACGAATTTTGATAATAAGACTCAATGATTTGCAGGCGTTGTCCGTTTGTAAGACAATTCACGATAAAATGCCAGGGCAAACTGATCATTTTTGACGTCGACACATGTTAAGAATCACGTTCGAACTGCCAAAAAAAATTGCCACTGAGGAACCAAATCGCAAAAATATCACCCTTTATCTAAAGGTATAGACTCTTGTCATATTCATCGGTACAGAGGGTGCATTTAACAACCTCTAAAGGCGATCTATAAAATCTGCACTATCGGCACTTTATGTTGACTTCTTAGAAAGGCGCAGATTATCGTACCTAGGTCACACTACTTTAACTAGACATGTCAGGAACTTCACAAGGCGGAGCATCATCGCCACTGTTCTATAATTTACCACTTGACCGTGTTGTGCTTGAGTTGGAGGGATCTGGTTGCAGAGTCACAGCATATGCAGACGATGTGGCAGACAATTGCAGTGCGTGGAAAATACCCATTCATTTGTAGAAATATGTTCTAGGACTTAATCAGACGACTCTCCCGTTTGGTAACCGCCAAAAAAAAGAATCCATCACAACACACAAGAGACCAGAGAACTGTTAAAGTAGTGGGCATCTCCGATTGAACGTGTACGAAAGAAGGTCAAAGTGGGTATGTCGGCCAACAAGGTCAAGGCGATGGGTTTTTGGGATGCATGCGGGGTCATTCACCTCAAGTACATTGAAGTGGGTAAAATGATTACCAGTGAATATTATTCACAGCTGTTGGACAGACTCGACATTTATCTGAAGTAAAGACGACCGCATTTGGCGAAGAAAGTAGAGCTCTCCCAATATGTCAAAGCACCGGCGCAGAGGTGTATAATCTACTATTTTCTATTTCCAAACCAGAAGATATGCCTCGGTGGTAAGAGATTTGAGTTGTATGAAGAGGTCGTCTATGTCTTTTTTGAGGACCTTGATAAAACCTATTATTTGGGCGGAATACAGAAATTATGGATGCTAAGTACGTTGGACTAAATTTAACCACCTAAAAGAGACTATGTTGAGAAATCGATCGAGTTTTGACGAAATAAATATATTCTATTCAAAAAGCCACGGAATTGTCAAACTTCCCTCGTATAATGGAAAATAGAAACTCATGGCCGTCAAAGGGTTTGGAACAAATATAAAACTAATCTCGGCACCTCTGTTGGTATAAACGCGAAATATCCAAATACGAATGGCAAATATGAATGGCATGTGGGCATGCATACCTCTACCTTAAGGACTTAGTTAATCCTTGAAATTAGAAGAAAGTATTAAAGGATTATCATTTGTTGAAATTTGTAAAAAAAAACATGTCAGTCCAACCAGCAGCATGAACTTAACATACCGCCAAATAAATCATATAAAACACTTCAAGAATATAACGCACGTATGTATGCGTTATTTGTATGTTTTGGAAAAGTATAGCATACTTTTAGGCTTGTTTTCGTTAATTTCTTTAGCATTAACAAATGAAATAGGACACACACAGACAACATATGTGCTCTCATCTAAACTTTTGTGCTATGTCGGAAATGTGAAGAATAACCAGTAACATTTGGCGATAAAAAAGTTTTCATAACATGAAACATAGGGCGAAGAAAAATCTGGAAGACAGGCAAACACTTAAAGAAATTCAACAGAAGTTAAGGGAAGCGAAATTGCTACAACAATTATAGAACATAGCTCCACAGAACTAGAGAAATTCAATTTTTGTTTATGGAACAACTAAACTAGGCGAATTTGATAATGAACAAGTAAGCCTGTATCGTGTTACTGTTCAACTTGACTTCATGGTTGACTGCTCAAAGTGTAATTTTACTACATGTCTGCTCTATTTAACATTTTATTTCTCTCAGTGTAGTTTGTCATTTTTTGTCTTATATTTCCCATATCGCTTTTTATACTTGCCTGAACTTTTGTGACTCGAGATGTATTTTACTTTGTCATAAGTTTTAATTTATCCGTAATGGTTTGTTTCAAACTTTGACAGAAGGTTTTGTTTTTTAGGTTTGTTAATTACTATTTGATTTTCAGCACACAGAAAGAAAATCTCTTACAAAACCATATGTTTTCGTAAACTTTTCTCAAAGGCAACAGCTTGAAACTAGCAAGAAGCGAACTAAGCCACTACAAACTATTATAATATGAAGTTTTTTAAGTCATCAGATGTTAACAGCAATATGTTGCATATTTTGAGGCGAGCAATAAATTTACAATTTAGAGAAAAATGATGGATGTTTGAATGATAAGGAAAGCAATATTATACTGGATGATATAGAACAAATGCTGTTAGAAATAAATATATAAATGTATTACTTTACTTCCGTTTATTGACTATTTTACAACCTCATGAGGTCAGACACATACGAGTATTAATTAAAGAAACAAATTGAACAAATTTCAACATATCCTTCCAACTGGCTCTATCCTTCGCCTTTTCTCACCAGTTTGTATCACCAAGGATACGGAGGGATTCTTCTGCAATGTATATTATAAGTGTATAGTTTCCTCAAATTTTGTCAGATGCAGCACAACCTAAATGCGTCTAAACGATGTCCTTATTAAATTCATACTAGGCAACTTCAGTAAGATGTTTTGTCATTCCCGACACATGTTATGTTTCAAAATTAATACAAAATATAAACAAACAAAAAACTTGCCCGCATTACAACAACTGTCGTTGAAACGCAGCAAAATTTTAACAAAAAAAAACGGGGCACATTGTATTGTCTAAAACTAGAACACCACGTACATGAGACGTGATAATAGCCACACTTTGGCACTGACTGTGAGCTGAGATCTTGTCACATATATAATGACGTGATCCAATTTTGACGATGTTAAATTCTTTAATCGAGTTGCATGGCAATTTCTCCACAAATAGAAATTTAACGGTACATTGCATACTTTTAGGAGTCATCTCCTGGGCGTCAACAAAATGTGTCTACTTTTTAGCATCATTGTATTTCGTTTGTAGTTATGTTGTCTCTGGAAATGCAATAATCATTTATTCACGAATTCTTGCAATAAAATTGTTTCAGGACAACTTTTTGTTGAGCACCCAGATGATGTTTCTTATGTCGCAATTCCAATAGGATGTGCAGTTTGGAACGGAATATGATAGGTTGGTTGAGCAATGAAGGCTATAGATGTCCTACTTATTCAGTAATTAAATTTGATTGTGATACAACTTGTTCCATTGAAGAAGCATTTAGTTCGATTCAAAAAACTCAAAATAATCTTAGTCCCTCTAACCTGCAGGCTTGTTCTGGAGACGTGGCGGAGAATGTCTTACACAAAACCATCTTCGCTCCCATCGTTACAGCGGCTACAAATATCATAAACTCTGACTTTCAGTAACTCCTCAGCCAGTGTCCAAGCATTTCGATCCGGTGCCTATGCAGAAACATAATGTTCTTAAATCTCTTCCTATACAACGTCTGTCAGATTTAGCTTGTACAATATGTGTCCGTTGTGTATCATACCCGAGAGCATCATCCCCATCATAAGCGAGCGATCAATTGAGCTGTACAAAGAGGTCATTGCTAAAGTGGCAGTTGTATAGTCAGTTGTCAATCTACATGTCGTCGACAAGAACGACATCCCGTAGCCGTCCAAGCGCTCGCGCGTGGATCCAGCGTCCAGCAAAGTCAGTGAAGTGTCTGTCATACGCCTAATACGGGCTAGAAATCGCGACCTTACATCTGCCAATTCCAATGTTGGAAAGCTAGAGGATGCTGAAGGACTTCGGTGATAATTCATGCTTGCCAATAACACCGACTCACTTCCGTTTCCCAGGAAAACTGAAGGCGTCAATACTTATGGCTTAGGATAGATTCATCTTAAAGTGTATAAAAGATAGATTCATCTTAAAGTGTAACACCTGGCATGATAACACCGAAGGTCCACCGGCTTAGGGTGGAATGGAAGACCGGAACCTGGATGAAGCTAAACCCTTAAATTCTACTGGGTAAGTTAACTCACTGTCTAAATCCACACACTTTGACAAGCCCGTATGTTGTCACCTGGAAGACACCGATGAGGTCAAAACACACTGGTAGAGAGACACGTAGCTGCGAATACTGAAAACATGCAGATTTTTCTGCCCCTGTAGATACAGCGAGGGATGATGTTTCATTAAACATCTCATAAGCTGTCAGACAGCCTACTGGAAGACACCAACGACGAAGCCAACAACACGGTGGTGGAGAGGGACGTAGATGCTCATGTTGACACTAGCACAGATAAACCTCCAGCACGCTAAAGCTGTTTCTGCAGTTCTCCTGCTTCATATAACAAATGTGGGGCCGGTGTCGTGTTCATCCCAGAAATCTGGAAAAATCACTGGAATAATTGCGGATCATGGCAGGAATTGCGGCCGTGAACTTACAACTTACAAATGGGTTAGCTGTCACACGAACTATCAGACTACGCTCACTCTTTGATATTTATAACCAGTATTCTCTGGCAAATCATCATGACTAGATTCACGTATGAACAACGTCACCAAATTATCCAAGTTTACTTTGAACATCAGTCATCGATTCGCCCAACTTATATGTAGATGACTTCTTGACTTTTATTGCGCACATAATCGTTCAACTGAAAAAGCCATCAGTCGAACTGTTGATAACTTTAGCCTTAGCCTATACCTGTACCTTTACCTGTACCTGTACCTTTACCTTTACCTTTACCTTTACCTTTACCTTTACCTTTACCTTTACCTTTACCTTTACCTTTACCTTTACCTTTACCTTTACCTTTACCTTTACCTTTACCTTTACCTTTACCTTTACCTTTACCTTTACCTTTACCTTTACCTTTACCTTTACCTTTACCTTTACCTTTACCTTTACCTTTACCTTTACCTTTACCTTTACCTTTACCTTTACCTTTACCTTTACCTTTACCTTTACCTTTACCTTTACCTTTACCTTTACCTTTACCTTTACCTTTACCTTTACCTTTACCTTTACCTTTACCTTTACCTTTACCTTTACCTTTACCTTTACCTTTACCTTTACCTTTACCTTTACCTTTACCTTTACCTTTACCTTTACCTTTACCTTTACCTTTACCTTTACCTTTACCTTTACCTTTACCTTTACCTTTACCTTTACCTTTACCTTTACCTTTACCTTTACCTTTACCTTTACCTTTACCTTTACCTTTACCTTTACCTTTACCTTTACCTTTACCTTTACCTTTACCTTTACCTTTACCTTTACCTTTACCTTTACCTTTACCTTTACCTTTACCTTTACCTTTACCTTTACCTTTACCTTTACCTTTACCTTTACCTTTACCTTTACCTTTACCTTTACCTTTACCTTTACCTTTACCTTTACCTTTACCTTTACCTTTACCTTTACCTTTACCTTTACCTTTACCTTTACCTTTACCTTTACCTTTACCTTTACCTTTACCTTTACCTTTACCTTTACCTTTACCTTTACCTTTACCTTTACCTTTACCTTTACCTTTACCTTTACCTTTACCTTTACCTTTACCTTTACCTTTACCTTTACCTTTACCTTTACCTTTACCTTTACCTTTACCTTTACCTTTACCTTTACCTTTACCTTTACCTTTACCTTTACCTTTACCTTTACCTTTACCTTTACCTTTACCTTTACCTTTACCTTTACCTTTACCTTTACCTTTACCTTTACCTTTACCTTTACCTTTACCTTTACCTTTACCTTTACCTTTACCTTTACCTTTACCTTTACCTTTACCTTTACCTTTACCTTTACCTTTACCTTTACCTTTACCTTTACCTTTACCTTAGCCTTAGCCTTAGCCTTAGCCTTAGCCTTAGCCTTAGCCTTAGCCTTAGCCTTAGCCTTAGCCTTAGCCTTAGCCTTAGCCTTAGCCTTAGCCTTAGCCTTAGCCTTAGCCTTAGCCTTAGCCTTAGCCTTAGCCTTAGCCTTAGCCTTAGCCTTAGCCTTAGCCTTAGCCTTAGCCTTAGCCTTAGCCTTAGCCTTAGCCTTAGCCTTAGCCTTAGCCTTAGCCTTAGCCTTAGCCTTAGCCTTAGCCTTAGCCTTAGCCTTAGCCTTAGCCTTAGCCTTAGCCTTAGCCTTAGCCTTAGCCTTAGCCTTAGCCTTAGCCTTAGCCTTAGCCTTAGCCTTAGCCTTAGCCTTAGCCTTAGCCTTAGCCTTAGCCTTAGCCTTAGCCTTAGCCTTAGCCTTAGCCTTAGCCTTAGCCTTAGCCTTAGCCTTAGCCTTAGCCTTAGCCTTAGCCTTAGCCTTAGCCTTAGCCTTAGCCTTAGCCTTAGCCTTAGCCTTAGCCTTAGCCTTAGCCTTAGCCTTAGCCTTAGCCTTAGCCTTAGCCTTAGCCTTAGCCTTAGCCTTAGCCTTAGCCTTAGCCTTAGCCTTAGCCTTAGCCTTAGCCTTAGCCTTAGCCTTAGCCTTAGCCTTAGCCTTAGCCTTAGCCTTAGCCTTAGCCTTAGCCTTAGCCTTAGCCTTAGCCTTAGCCTTAGCCTTAGCCTTAGCCTTAGCCTTAGCCTTAGCCTTAGCCTTAGCCTTAGCCTTAGCCTTAGCCTTAGCCTTAGCCTTAGCCTTAGCCTTAGCCTTAGCCTTAGCCTTAGCCTTAGCCTTAGCCTTAGCCTTAGCCTTAGCCTTAGCCTTAGCCTTAGCCTTAGCCTTAGCCTTAGCCTTAGCCTTAGCCTTAGCCTTAGCCTTAGCCTTAGCCTTAGCCTTAGCCTTAGCCTTAGCCTTAGCCTTAGCCTTAGCCTTAGCCTTAGCCTTAGCCTTAGCCTTAGCCTTAGCCTTAGCCTTAGCCTTAGCCTTAGCCTTAGCCTTAGCCTTAGCCTTAGCCTTAGCCTTAGCCTTAGCCTTAGCCTTAGCCTTAGCCTTAGCCTTAGCCTTAGCCTTAGCCTTAGCCTTAGCCTTAGCCTTAGCCTTAGCCTTAGCCTTAGCCTTAGCCTTAGCCTTAGCCTTAGCCTTAGCCTTAGCCTTAGCCTTAGCCTTAGCCTTAGCCTTAGCCTTAGCCTTAGCCTTAGCCTTAGCCTTAGCCTTAGCCTTAGCCTTAGCCTTAGCCTTAGCCTTAGCCTTAGCCTTAGCCTTAGCCTTAGCCTTAGCCTTAGCCTTAGCCTTAGCCTTAGCCTTAGCCTTAGCCTTAGCCTTAGCCTTAGCCTTAGCCTTAGCCTTAGCCTTAGCCTTAGCCTTAGCCTTAGCCTTAGCCTTAGCCTTAGCCTTAGCCTTAGCCTTAGCCTTAGCCTTAGCCTTAGCCTTAGCCTTAGCCTTAGCCTTAGCCTTAGCCTTAGCCTTAGCCTTAGCCTTAGCCTTAGCCTTAGCCTTAGCCTTAGCCTTAGCCTTAGCCTTAGCCTTAGCCTTAGCCTTAGCCTTAGCCTTAGCCTTAGCCTTAGCCTTAGCCTTAGCCTTAGCCTTAGCCTTAGCCTTAGCCTTAGCCTTAGCCTTAGCCTTAGCCTTAGCCTTAGCCTTAGCCTTAGCCTTAGCCTTAGCCTTAGCCTTAGCCTTAGCCTTAGCCTTAGCCTTAGCCTTAGCCTTAGCCTTAGCCTTAGCCTTAGCCTTAGCCTTAGCCTTAGCCTTAGCCTTAGCCTTAGCCTTAGCCTTAGCCTTAGCCTTAGCCTTAGCCTTAGCCTTAGCCTTAGCCTTAGCCTTAGCCTTAGCCTTAGCCTTAGCCTTAGCCTTAGCCTTAGCCTTAGCCTTAGCCTTAGCCTTAGCCTTAGCCTTAGCCTTAGCCTTAGCCTTAGCCTTAGCCTTAGCCTTAGCCTTAGCCTTAGCCTTAGCCTTAGCCTTAGCCTTAGCCTTAGCCTTAGCCTTAGCCTTAGCCTTAGCCTTAGCCTTAGCCTTAGCCTTAGCCTTAGCCTTAGCCTTAGCCTTAGCCTTAGCCTTAGCCTTAGCCTTAGCCTTAGCCTTAGCCTTAGCCTTAGCCTTAGCCTTAGCCTTAGCCTTAGCCTTAGCCTTAGCCTTAGCCTTAGCCTTAGCCTTAGCCTTAGCCTTAGCCTTAGCCTTAGCCTTAGCCTTAGCCTTAGCCTTAGCCTTAGCCTTAGCCTTAGCCTTAGCCTTAGCCTTAGCCTTAGCCTTAGCCTTAGCCTTAGCCTTAGCCTTAGCCTTAGCCTTAGCCTTAGCCTTAGCCTTAGCCTTAGCCTTAGCCTTAGCCTTAGCCTTAGCCTTAGCCTTAGCCTTAGCCTTAGCCTTAGCCTTAGCCTTAGCCTTAGCCTTAGCCTTAGCCTTAGCCTTAGCCTTAGCCTTAGCCTTAGCCTTAGCCTTAGCCTTAGCCTTAGCCTTAGCCTTAGCCTTAGCCTTAGCCTTAGCCTTAGCCTTAGCCTTAGCCTTAGCCTTAGCCTTAGCCTTAGCCTTAGCCTTAGCCTTAGCCTTAGCCTTAGCCTTAGCCTTAGCCTTAGCCTTAGCCATACATTTAATATCAGTTTCTGTTTTGGTCATAAAGCTACCTGTAAAGTCTGCAGTGTTGGAAACTAAGTTTGAAACAAAGTCATCCAAGCATCCTATTTTGGCGTAGACGATATTCGTGTTGTTGGCTATGTCCGGGGATAGTAAAAAGTAAAATAAAAACTTTTTAACAACTTTCTAACAAATAGTTTCGTCGATGATAGGAAATGTTTACTTCTTGCTTAAGCAGCTGAAGCAGACTTCCAAAAAAAAACCTTTCTCCATAATCAGGAAAAGTGCCTGAAAATAGGCTATAAAGATGTTAACGTTTTTGGAAGGAGAATTGAAAAGAAATTTTGTTGCGACACAGCTTTAAAGAAGAGTAGAGAATAATGTGAACAGAGAATTGCCGCAATATTAAAGCACATAAATATACAAACTGTTTATCTTCTATGTCTTGATTTGGCCCTTGGTGTTTCTTTCATTTGCAATTATTATCCCTCTCTGTGAGTCCTTAACATTTAATCAAATGTAAACTTTTTAATTTATTCTCAATTTGCATTTAATTACATGAGACAAACAAGACTAACAAATAACAAATAAGAATATAATAATAACAAGAAGAAAAACAAAATACACAAGATTATACTTCCCACCACCACTTTCTATGGCAACCCTTTCGCTTTAGTCCTTATAAAAATGGATTCTTTCCTAACCCATTAACACCTCATAATACCTGGGAAAAGGCTTTGGCGGAAAAACAATGGAGCATTTTCCAAAACATATTCTTATGCAAATAACTTAACACAGTTACGTGGATAAAGTTAAAACGCCATGCGTTACAACCCCCAGATTAGAACAATTTACAGCAGCCCCAGCATCCTTGGCCATTTGAATGAATAAATTCTTGATTAAACTCCAGGCTCTCACACTTCCCTACGCCCAAAACCGGCAAAAACAAAAGAAGAAACTCTTTGTTTGAAAATCCAAGCGAAGTGAGCTGCAGCTCATTTTTGCAGTAGAATGATGTTGTTGTTTAACATGCTCGGCATGGTCTTAAATTGAATTACAATTGTAATGTAATTATTCATAAAATTGTGAAACACAATCTTCCCTAGGCCTGGCCTTATCCTGCTACACCCACACTGACACCCACACACACAGTCAGGTGGTTGGTGTCTACTTTTAGGCGTTATAAAGTTATACGACACACGAGTATACAGTTGTTTTGCAGATAACTGTCAGCTTGTGTGAAGTATGGGCGGGGGCGTACTGCGCCAAAGTGCCGACGTCTGTATTGTATTCGTTCTTGTGCGTAGGGTAAGGATACGGGTTTCCAAACCCCCGGGATATTCGTTCATTGTAGTCTTTAATTAAAAGCGAAATGATTTAATTATATACGTATTTTGAAAACAATTTACCTGACATTGACACAGACAGTTGCAGGATGAAATCGAAAGGATAATTCCTTTGTGGTAGTGAATCTTAAGTGGAAAACTGTAAAAGAGATGTAGAAATTATTGAAGAGGATAACTACACTGTGGTTTTAGGTTTTAAAGAAAACACAGGTGTATATCGGCACTGGGCGTCTATATATATGGATACAACTCCAGAAATGGATGCATGGGTGTTTTAGCCGCCCCCAGTGTCGTGTACTACGAAGTCCGCGGAGATCTTCCTGGGTCATCTCTCGCTTTCTCTGATGCAGAGAAGCTGAGGTTTGTTGCACTTGCAAATAAACGATCTATTGAGCTCCACAAAAAAGCCATTTCTAAGGTGAAAGAACTCAGGCCTGGCGTCGAACTAAATGCTACTGACAAGAGTAGTATCCCTACCCATCCCGGATACAAGAACAACTGCGTTCACCAGTACCAAAGACAAGTCTCTCCTAAGCCTAATGAAAACCTGTAACCGTGGATGTCAATGGGTTGGTTGGTAGAATGTCGTGATCGGCATTAAGACTGACTAAATTTTGATTTTCCGAAAACTTGAAGGCGTTATGCCGTACGCCTTCGGTCAGATTAATCTCATGGGATATTATATCGAAGATATATCGGATTTGGGCCGAGCAACTAAAGAGGATATCGCTGCTCCTGTCGACCAGCAAGCCAAGTCTGACATGGCACCCAGCGAAGTTACACCGGGATTGGAAGCAGCAGGGGCGTGGATGTGATTAACCCTGTTGATATAGCAGGGAATGAGACATTTTTTCTGAATCCAATATCATTGATGAAAACCGCAATGATCGAATAGCCAGCCCAAGCCGCTATAACCGAATAGCCAGCCGAAGCCGCTATAATCATATAGTCAGAATTGGCGATGGTTTTATAGACCGCTGCAGCCGCTACAATCGAGCAGCCAGCCGAAGCCGCTACGGTTGAATAGTCAAGGTTGGCCGCTATAATCGAATAGTCAGCCGAAGCCGCTATAATCAAAAAGACCGCCAAATCCTCTGTAAACGAATAGTCAGCCGAAGCCGCTATCGTTCAATAGTTTACCGTAACCGCTATAATCAAACAGACAGCCGAAGCCGCTGTGGTCGAATAGTCAGCCGAATCCGCTATGGTCGAATATTCAACCGAAGTGCCTACAATCGAATAGTCATCTGAAGACGCTATGGTCGAATAGTCAACCGGAGCCGCTATAATCGAATAGTAAGCTGTGGCCGCTATAGTCGTATAGTCAGCCGAAGCCGATATGATCGAATCGAATGGTCAACCGAAAGCGCTATGGTCGAATAGTCAACCGAAGTCACTAGAAAAGAATAGACCGCCAAATCCTCCATAATCGAATAGTCAGCCGAAGGCGCCCTGGTTGTATAATCGAATTGTTAGCCGAAGCCGCTGTGGTCGAATAGTCAGCCAAAGCCACTATGGCCGCTATGGTTGAGCAGTCAACCGTAATCGCTATAATAAAATAATCAGACGAAATCGATATGGCCGAAAGGCCAATCGAAGCCGCTATCGGACCTGCAGTGGTCGAACACTCAGCCGAAGACGCTATGGTCGATTATTCAACCGTAGCCACTGCAATTTAATAGTCAGCCGAAGCCGCTATAGTCGAATGGTCAACCGAATCGCTATAATCGAATAGTCAGCCCAAGCCGCTATAATCGAATATTCAACCGGTGCCGCTATAATCGAATGGTCAGCCGAGGCCGCTATTGGGAGATAGTCAGACGAAGCCGCTATAACCAGCAAGGCAGCCGAAGCCGCTATAATAGAATAGGCAGCCGAAACTGCTATAATCGAATGGTCAACCGAAGCCGCTATGGGCGACTAGTCATCCGAAGTCGCCATAATCGAATAGACAGACGAAGCCGCTATAATCGTATAGTCGGCCGAAGCCGCTATATTTGAATAGAGCAAAAACATTGATTTGATGTGTCATACACTTTACACCCTCGATTTTCCACCTAATGAAGTTGCGTGGCCAAAGTTACTAGCTGCCTAGAGTGTCCAAAAATCCGAAATTATTTAAAACCCGGTTTTCGGTTTGTTCGAAAAATCAGTTTTTCATTAAACCGGTTTTCGGTTTTCAATTGTGGCAAAAAACGGTGGGACGGTTTTTTCGGTTTTTTGATTTAAAGTAAAACATGTAGCCTTTAAATGCATTTGTTTAGCAACCATTTCATACATATAATCCTGTTTAAAACTCCAAATTTTTCAACTCTAATTAATTTTGACAATCACGTTATGATTTTAAGCTACCATTTAAATTACATTCCAATTTGGAATGCGATTTTAATACAAAATTTAAACGTTTTATTCAAATTCAAATTATAATGATTTAAATTCGAAAATCAAATTTCAAATACCAAATTTGAAAGAGATTTTCATGTATGAAAATCTTATTAGGTTCAAAACATTTATTATAAAATAATTTACATTATGAAATTGAAAATAATAAATAAATTCTTACTCAAAACATATAATCATTTTGAATTTGGCATGAAAATATTGTATGCAAATGATATTTAAAACTTATTGAAGCATAAAATCATATTTGAAAATAGAAATCATATTTCCTAATCCAAAACTTCATTAAAATTCGACAATCATATAATTTATTCTCAATTTTTTAAGGATATTAATATAAATCGGGTAAAACCTGTTAATCGACATCAAATAATCGCTTGTTCGAAAAGTAAGTTTTCTAAAAAACCGGCACACGGTTATGAGCCAAAAAACCGGTTAACCGGTTTTACCGGTTTTTCGGCTCTGGACACTCTATAGACGCCCGAGAAGGGAGATTATGTTTTGAATGCACAAAAGTGAGTGGCAAAAGTGCTTCGACAATTGGTTCAATATTTCTTGTTGGAAAATCAATTTTTTCTTCGACAAACTCGCACGTTTTTGCTGCAAATCAATGTCGACTCTGTCCAACAACTGTGAATAATCGGCTTTATTCCCGTTGTCGTCGTCGACGTCACCATCAGATTTTTGTCAACTTTAGAACGTTATAAATGTTTTGTCACATCGACAACAACAAAGTTTTGATGTCTATGATCCAAAAACAACCCTCTTAAAACATTACGCAAAATTTTTTTTCCAAATGCCTTCAAGTCGCCAATAAAAATGGTGTCGATATTGTATTGATGTCGACGACGACAACGGGAATACGGGCGAATATTCGCCGGTGGCCAGTTTACCCTTTTCAAGGTAATCGCTGTGAACTAACGTCATGCATCCCAAACTCACTGCCGCCATGAACTTGGTGGCCGTCAGATCCACCTTGATGTCTTTTTGGTACACGTGTTCCCGATGAAATCAACTGCTTTGACGTTTCCTTGCCCTTGCGATGGATCTATGTTTCGTCTTCGGATCCGAAATGGTGCAAAAACTTTTTCGCATTTCGTTTGTACATCGCAAAACCCTCGTTTAAAGTGGTCACACAGTCGAGCTTATGGTGGAGTGTGCGCAAGTTCATGCTCTCTGAAACATTGTATGTTTCGCAAGTTACGTCCATTTTATAATCGACCCACCCAGCATGCTATTCAAGCCATTATGACCAAATTTCGCACCAGTCTCTCTCTTTCCACAAACACGTATCCGTAGACTACGTATCGAGGAAATCATTGCTGCTGTATCCTTCAGTGGTGATGAAGATCGCGATATGTCCATCCGTCGCCGATCCCAGCAATTAGGTTTGTGATATTCTACGACCTGGACTATTTTACCCCAAGGAGGCCGGTCTAAAGCCGTACATACAATTGGTGCAGTAGCTGAAGCCGGTGGAATTAACACGAGGTCGTCTTTTCGATGTATAGGCCTTAGAGGAGCTGGAGGAAGACAACCTTTTTATACCCTCACCCATAGGGATGGGGGTATATATCATTTAATACGTAAAAAAATGTAACACATAGAAGGAGCCAAATTAGACCCTTAGTATATTTGGACGAAATTCGTTTTAGGACTTTTAAGACGTTTGAGCCATGTCCGTCTGTCTGTCTGTCTGTCTGTTTGTCTGGCTGGCTGGCTGGTCAATCTTTACAGATCATCTTTACAGATCTTTACAGATCACTATGAAATTTTTTCAGTGACTATTATTTGCCAATATTGAGTTTGGGATTGAAAATGGGCGTTGTGACCACGCCCCTTCTGGTACCGCCCATACAAATCGACACATTTAGCACAAAATCATATTTCTTTCAAACCTTTCTTCTGGTAGATGTGATTTGCTTCAACTCTCACACCGGCTAATAATCTGTAAATCCCTAGTTAACTGGAGGAAATAGGCGAGATTGTCACGCCCATTCTGGTACCTCCCATAAAAAAACACGGTGTTCGTCCGGGTTGTCAATCCGATAAATCGCGTGAAACACGTCCAACATTAATGAAATTAGATATAAGGCTTCACGTTATCAAACGCCAATCACAGAGCAAGACAAGGGTGATTTTGCCACGCCCATTGTGGTACCTCCCATACAAAAGCTGGTTGGCCGTCTGGTTGTTCGGCACAAGAAGGCCCGCAAGACCGAACCAATCTATATGAAAGTTTGTACTAGTCAATATTTAGTCAAATAAAACTCTCTTATAGAAATGAGCTGTTTTGCCACGCCCATTCTGGTACCTCCCATATAAAAGTTGGGCGGACGACCGGTTGATCGATACGATAACACTCGTAACGTACAACCAATCTTAACAAAATTGGGTACTAGGCAATATTTTGCTAAAAGCTACTGTGTGATTAATAACTGACTATTGTGCCACGCCCAGTTTCGTACCTTTCATACCAAAGTTGGGTGTATTTGCGGTTTGCCGACTCGATATCTCCAATAAATCATAACCCATCTTAATAAAATTTGGTACTGATCAAAATTTTGGCAACAACTTGCCATGCCCATTTTTGTACCTCGCATATAAATATTCGGAGGGAAACTAACTAATTTGGGTATTCAATAATATTTAGCGCAATGTCAATCTGCTGTTTAACATGGTCACTTTTGAGTATGGGCGTTTTTATTTAACAGAACTCCCACGCAATGGATGACTCAGGGTGAGGGTATGATTAAGTCGGTTCACCCGACTGAAACTTATGTGCTGGTTTTTATTAAAAATTTCCTTCAGGGACGAAGCTGGCTTATGGCTCAATGGGTACGTCAGTAAACAGAATGAACGTATTTGGTCTGAAGAACACTGAAAAATACACGGTTTTGGGAGGTTAGTGGGCAGGCAGTATCATTGGACCGTAGTTCTTCAAATACGATGATGACAGCAAAATTACGGTCAATAGATCAAGGTACCCTTCGATGGCTGGGATAAAAACAAACAACTGGTCAATTTAGTCGAAGTGTTTAATAACATATCGTCATCAGATTCCTCGGTTTCTTCCTCCTTCTTCTCTTCTTTCTTGGCCTCAGCGGCAGGAGCAGTGCCGCAGGCAGGGGCACCACCGGCGGGAGCCCCAGCACCAACACCAGAGCCAATGTTGGTGATCAAATCCTTAACGTTGACACCTTCCAAAGCCTTGGCGTACAAACCGGGCCAGTAAGGTTCAACCTCAACATTGGCGGCCTTCAACGCGGTGGAGATTTTTTCACCGGTGACAGCGACATCATCATCAACCAAGACAAGAGCGGCATAGATACAAGCGAGTTCAGCTTTGGTAGACATGTTTCACAGTTTTTGTTTAATAATGGACGTTTTTCTGCCACAATTGAAGAACTTGACTTGGCTGACAAATGGTTGCAACAGGACGGTGCCAAATGCCACACTGGATGTGATACCATGAAACAATTGAGAACGAGTTTGCTGAGCAATTCGTTCGTGTAATTCTTCCTCACTAGACTATTTCTTGTGGGGACTCGTAAAGCCTCTAGCCTATAGGGACAATCCAACCACGATTGCTACCTTGGAAGACAACGTATCATTGGTGAGACTCCGGCCGAAATGTTGGTAAATAGAGTGCTGAAATTGGAGTTTCAGAATGGAGCTTAGCCGTGGACAAAATTTGCTTGGAAAAATATTTGTAATGTAAATGGCAGGCATAGATTTAACGATCCTATTATATCTTTCATTCGGTTGTACAAATTTTCTGGGTTTTCCTCAATTTTCAAAACCATCTAAGTACCAAAAATTCTGGCTTTGTCAAGCCTTTACTTGGTTTCTCACAATACCGTTCGGAACCGGTGCAAAACTGTAGGTCCCAATCAGTGAGTATAAAACTAGAAGGCGCACAGCTCACTGGTCGTGAGAAGCTGTCCCCAATCCTTTTATGGAATGAAATGGAAAAACCATTTATTTATTTATTCCTGGGTTTGGAGTTGGAAATTCAGTTTCTTTAATTTTGGTGTAAATTCAAGAGGAATGGCTGTCAAACGCGAACTAAATGACGTCGATTGATTAAAATTTTTCTGTGCTCTATTGAAAGATGGTAGTTGGCAGGAGCAGTGTTGATTTTTATTGACAGTCACGGAGCTTCCCAACCGCTCACGTAGAAATAGGTAGTGCTAGTGAATTTGCCTGTCTATAACGGGTTTTTCAATAAGAGCGCTACAAAAGTTTTTTTTAAATAAAACAAAACCGGTTTTAGATTCCAATGAAATTCTTTATTCCTGTGAAAGTACGTTCGATGCCATTATGTATGGAACTTGATTTCTTTTGCACGGCCACCACGGGCACGCTTGCAGAAGTCCTGACGCTGAACCCAATTTTCGACGGTTGTCAAGCATAAATCAGCCGATACTGCTGCAATTTCACGTTCGATATTCGTACGAAGTTCATCAATCGTCGCTGGCTTGTTGGCATAGACCATTGACTTGACGTAGCCCCACACGAAATAATCTAATGGCGTCAAATCGCGCGACCGAGGCGTTCAATCGACTGGGCCCTTTCTTGAGATAACACGTTCACCAAACTTGGTTTCCAATAAATTGATTGTGGCATTCGCTGTGTAGCTTGTGGCGCCGTCCTGTTGGAACCACATGTCCTCCAAGTCCATATTATCCAATTGGGGCCAAAAATATTCGGTTATCATTGAACGGTAGCGATTCGCATTCCCAACAATGATCATCACGGAAGAAGTACGGCCCAATGACGCCGCCGGCCCATAAATCGCACCAAACCGTAATTTTTTCGGGATGCAATGATGACTCATGGATTACGTGTGGATTGCTGTCTGACCAATAACGCATATTTTGCTTATTGACGAAGCCATTCAGCCAGAAATGAGCCTCATCGCTGAAGATGATTTTCCGATGAAAATCCGAATCATTTACAAGTTGGTGCTCAGCCCAGTTCACGAACATGCGACGCTTGTGGTGGTCAAGCGGCTTCAGTTCTTGTGTCAATTTGATCTTGTAAGGATGTAGGCCAAGATCTTTTCGCAAAATTCGCCACAACGACGTCACAGAGATGCCCAACGCTTGAGAACGACGTGTGAGAGACACATTTGGGCTTTCTTGGACTGAAGGCTCAGGGGCAGCAATATTCTCGACACAACGGGCACTTCTTTGTCTCACTGGCACGGGAACATTTTGTACTGTGCCTTTGGATTCAAATTTTTCCACTAGACGCTCAATTGTTGATCTGGTAGGACGATTATGACGACCATAAATTGGACG
Organism: Phaonia tiefii; assembly: GCA_963931995.1. Lineage (NCBI taxonomy): Eukaryota > Metazoa > Arthropoda > Insecta > Diptera > Muscidae > Phaonia > Phaonia tiefii. Next base: position 19,733,278 of record OZ008370.1, on the reverse strand, counting down.
TAGCGCTCTTAAAGTTGAGGCCACTGACTCCAAATTTCGGTAGTAAATTTTAATAATTTCGACTCGTTGTTGGCTCGTATATCTTTCCATGATGAAATGGCAAACCTTACTGAAGAGAAATGTCAAAGAGGGGGAAAAAATATGGCATCGTTTGCTGTCCCTATCGATTTACTTTTGTAGCGTCTCTGTTGAAAATCCCTTTATATACCACTCCATATGAAATTGAATGAAGATATAGCAGATATCCTTAAAATCAAAATCAATCCAAAACCTAATTGTACCAGTGAATTCAGCTAACACTTCAGGGAAATAGATTGGTAAACCACATTTTTGTCACTGGCATTATAAACTGCTCCATTAGAATTTTGCAATTTAACAAAAAGTAATGACTATAAATATATTTAATGTCATTCTAAAATTCGCTTTAATCTATAATATCGTATTTTCATAACTATACTATCATTAAGAGATCTCTTAAGCCTTAAAGTGCACTACTAATACTTATATATGCAAACACATGCGAACGTATGCAATAATATGCCTTACATTCAAGTTTAAGTCTTTCATCTGATTTGTTTTGTACAGATTTAAAGGAAATTTGTATACTTTTAAGTGCATTTCATTGGAAACATACAACACAGAGTAGATTTATCTTTTGGCGCCTAAAGGTATGCAATGATTTTTAGTTTAACATGTTTTATTCCTTTGCCAAGTAAAATATTACATTACTGTAAAAAAAGAGAAAATCTATATGTTACATATAAATTTACGTCTCTAAAGATACAGTAGATATCCGAAAGTTTTAATGTGTTTTCGCATGAGTTCCTTGGTTGCGTATTGCATACACTCTATCTCTCTCATACTTTTTCTCTTTGTCGCTCTCTCGCCAACAAGTATGCAACATATATTTGTAACATATTGTGTTTAATACTAGATGATAGCATATCTTTAAGGCATTTGTATACGATTATATCAGATTGCTGAATATGTAGAAAACGATATAGTATATTCTTTTATTTATTTGTAAACAAATTTCCACATATTTTCAAAAACTTCAAACGATACTGTAACATTGGCAAAGGGTTCAGTACTTTGGAGTATAATAAAATTAGACAATATTTAAAATTTTCTGAAGGAAATTGAGACAATGGTTTATCAATTGACAATCTTTTTTGATGATGGAATGCAAATCATTTTCTTATGGGTTGAGATTAATATTAAGTTGTGAAATGTTTGCCATGCAAATTATGTCACTCCTTATTTGATGACACCTTTTGTTTCTTACACCTTTTGTATTTTAACATATTTATTAGATTTCATGCTCGTTAGATTTATGTGCTATAAAACCATATGTGTCGTCGTCTTTTGCATGATGCAGTTAGTGTGCCTGAAAGTATGCTACATCTTCTGAAAAAAAAAAACCAAATAAGAAAAATGGTTGTATTCTTTATTTAAATTTTAGTTCAAGAAGACAAGTTTTAAAATACTGTTTTCTACCACTCGTATTTGCACCTTATTGCGATAAGATTCATATGCATTTATAACTTTGAATTTTATTTATTGTCACATTTTATGTTATTTTTTTTTGTCTCAAGTGATATGTGAAGTTCATGAATAATGCTCAAAGATAAATATAAAAATCATGGATGATAAATTATAAATATTGTGCTCAGGATTTCATATCGTCGAGGAAAACCAAACGTTTTATTTAAGAAATGACTAAGGAGAAATATATTGAAATGATTCCAAAAAATCAACCAATTTTATATTCTCAACACTAAAGCCCTAAAGTAGACTTTAAAAAGTTTAGAATTTAAATTCAACAACGAATGCAACTCCTATGTGATTTTAAACCAAGAGAAATATAACGCAATGTTGGAATGAAAATGCAATGCATTAAATCGATTCGTTATTGTAGCCTAACATTAGGCTGTCGAAAACTTAGACACTCTATTCGAGAAAGAGTAATTCATCCGAAGTGATAAGGGGACGAATGTGTTAATGAATTGTTAAGTTCCGTTAACAGCCATTGCATACAATCAAGATGCATTGCATATCCTAAAGGCGTTCATTGAATATCTTATGCCTTTATTCTAAATTCCCAAATTATGGAAAGAATGCAGCACCTATTTGGGTACCAATTCAGGGGAACTAAGTCGAAAGGTTTTAAAGAAAATGCTGTGCTTTACAACGTTTCCTTATTGAAGCCTAACATTAGTCTGTCTGAAAGCTTAAACATTCTATTGGAAAAAAGCGATTAAACAACATCCTAAGTGATAACAGAATAAATTTCATATATCATTTTTGTGTTCCTGTAACAACTGTTGCATACATCCAGGATGTTTGCATTGCATATTCTAAAGGCGTTCAATGCATATCTTGCACTATTATTGTTAAGTGTAAATTCTCGAAAGAATGGGATACCTCTATAATGCAGGAAAGCTAAATCGAAATATTTGGAAGAAAATTTAATGCATTATAAGGTTTTGTCTCTAAAGCCTAACAATAGGCCCTTAAACGCATAAACTTTGAAAAAAACCTGAAACAATAAAATATTCGATGCGAGCCGATAAGACAACATCCTAAATGGTGAAAGTATATCTTTGATATTTCATTTTTAATTGCTTTTAACAACTATTGCATACAACCAGGATGTTCTAAGGCATTGCATATCCTAAGGGCGTTCACTGCGCACATCTTATACTATTATATTTACATAAAAATTGAAGAAAGAAAATAACACCTGTGTGAATATTATCCAAGTGCACAAAATCGAAATGTTTGAAAGAAAATGCATTGCATTATAACGTTTTGAATTTGAAGCCTAACATTAGGCTATAAAAAGCTTAAACTCTCTATTTGAGTAAAAGCTATAAGGCAAGATCCTCAACACTAAACAAATCCTCAGTGCAATCGTGATATTATAGATTTTGCTTTGCAATTTGTAACAACTTCTGTCAACAAGTATTGCATACAATGAGGCTGTTTCTTAATGCATATTCTAAGGGCGTTCATGGTATATCTCAAAGGCATTTGTTATATTCTATTTAAAAGCATAAAAATGATCGGAAAGCAGCTGGTCGCTTGGCTGAGTCTTCGTTCGGTTCGGTAACATTTTGTCACGGAACTTTTGGATTCAGATACTTGAAGTGATACCATTTTGGTAACGGTAACAACTTTCTAACCATCAAAGCAATTTTTTAAACAAAGAAGTGGTAGGCTAGGTGTTGGCTAGGTTGAAAAAAGGGGCTCGGTGTTCATCGTCGTATCTGCCCACGCTGCCGCAAAAATCTAAGCCAGGGAACGAAGAGTCGTTAATGTACCCCATGGCCGTGTTACATGACTGCAGTATTTTCATTACCCTATTGATCTCGGATCTAACTTCTGTGGTTTCAGATTCATATACCGCCTTAATTTGACTTTGCACCTATCGGAGTTCTCCATGCTTCTTGCAGGCTTAACTCTCCGAAATAGTTTTCGGCATGACTGTCTAATCTGCAATATTTTTCCATTATAGCAGGGTGCCTTTTTCCTTCTGATAGCCTTCAGACTTGAACAATAGATTTGAAGTGACTTTTCGAGGACTTTCAATGGCCAAAAAGTGCTTTACTGTTCGCACAAGAACAAGTGACGCCGACTGTCCACTTCGTCCAACAGGAAATAGTTTTCGGCGTGGCTCCTTAATGTTCGATTTTTTCTATTACACTAGGATGCCGTTTTCCTTCTCATATTCTTCAGTCTTGGACAAGAGATTTGTAGTGACTTTTTGAGAGCCTTCGTGACCCGCTTGTGTCACAATTTCCCTGACAATATCTGATCTATGAGTAGTCTGGTCGCTTGCAGCGGTCTAGTCGTTCAGCGAGTTACAAGCAAATTGGGTGTTGATGAAGGTATTTGGCGAACTCGTACTAGTCCAGTGCCAAGAACTGTCCTTCAGGTTTGCCTGGGATCAAATTTTTACAGTTTTTAGGTTGGTTCACATTAGAGCATTCCCATGCTGGCCTGAGGGTAGTTTTACACCGCCATAGCGGTGTCCACATAATCAGTCCTCCTTGTTTCCCGAAGTCATAAAAAATGGTTCCCCATTACACCCTAAGAAGACGGGATGACAAACTCTCCCCACTTCTCACAACCAGAGATCTGTGTGCTTTCTAGTTTTTCACTCACCGATTGATACCTACAGTTTTACACCGGCTCCGACAGGTATTTTGAGAACTGCTTTCGTAGTTAAATACTCGGTTGGGCTGCCGCCTCTAAGCGAGGTGACCGCCGTCGACAGAAATGTAAGTCGGTTAGAGCAGAAATCGAATCCACAATCTCATGTACAGAAGTAGCGCACACTACCCGTGCACCACCTATGGCCAGAAAGACTTTAATACAGTAAATACTTTCCGGCATGACTGCCTAATGTCCGATAGTTCACTGTATTTAACTGGAATCCGTATTCAGATCACAAATTCTACACAATGGCACTTCACTTATGATCAACCCATACATGTTCTCCTTAGCAAAGCTGGCTGGTAAAACCTGGAGATAGTTACGAAAGTCGTGTCAGTGCCCCTAAGCGCAGTAGAAGTACAATTCTCACTCAATGGAAACTGGTGCAGAGATCGTACTTGGTTATGAAAAAACTCTGAAAGACAAAACAATGTTACGATGAAAGGCGTCGGATGGCAAGGTGGCTGAACGTATGGAACGTTGAAACGTGAGCCGCGATGGAGCGGTATATAGAGAAGAGGATAGAAGAACCCCGTTTATTTACGAACATAAACGGTGCAGAAAGCGCGAGAAAGACCAAATATAATCCTGCAGAAGGAAGAATGAGACCCGTAAATTTTATCGAAAAGTATAAAGCCAAACCAACGGAAATAGATTAGGGGCCCCCATTATGTATTGATATGTATAGACAAAGTATGTTTGGAACATGGAGAGATTACTTCTCCGCTTCACTTGTGCCATATGCTTCAATATAGATGAGAGTGTTGAGCAAATACCAGACGATGGCCTCGACTGCCCCCTACAAGCCAAAGCGAAGTTAGAACTGCAATTTCCTTGGTTAAAAACAACAAAGCTGTTGTTGCTAATGGACTACCGGCTGAGCTGTTCAAGGCTGGCGGCTATGAGTTGGAAAGGTGCATGCATCAGCTTATGTGTAAAATCCGGCTAGACAAATGCATGCTCGACGATTGGAGTCTTAGCATACTGTGTCCTGTTTTCAAACTATTATTCTATCGTAGAATAAATCTTTTATCCATCGCATACAAGGTCCTCTCAAACGCAATGTAGGAAAGACTAAAGCCTTTTGTGGCCGACCAGATCGGACCTTATCAATGTGTGGCTTTAGACCTGGAAATTCAACTGCCGACCAGATACTCACATTACGACAAATCCTGGAGAAAACCCACGAAAAACAACTCGGCTCGTACCACCTCTTTGTAGATTATAACGCTGCCTTCGATAGCTCGATACGGGAAAGCTTACCAAGCCATGTCGGATCTTGGTATTCCTGGTAAACTGACACGCCTATATAGAATGACACTGGCTGACACGAAGTCCTCAGTAGATATTGGTAAAGATCTCACCGTACCATTTAGTACAAGACGAGACCTCGAGCAGAGCAACACCCTATCATGCGATCCCTTCAACTTATCAGTTGGGATTATCATGAGAAAAAATGCAGTCAACACGAATGAAACTATCGGCAGCAAAAATCACATGCTCCTCGCGTATCTTGATGATTTAGACATCATTGGACGAATTCTGCGAGAAGTTACTGCAGCGTTGTCGAGAATTAACAAAGAATCAGCAAATTTGGGCTTGGAAGTCAAGACAGGGTTAATGGTTTCGACAAGCAGAACATTCACCCAATTGGAGGAAAGGGCGAAAATTTATAACCGTCATTATTTCGAGGTAGTGGACGAATTAATTTAACTCGGATGTACTGCAAACAGAAGCAATAACATCAGCCTAGAAATCAAACGAGGATTTGTGCTTGCAAACAGGTGTTATTGCGGGAAAAGTAAGCACTTTAGAGATAAGACTACCACTCGAAAAATTAAGATCCAATTTTATCAGACTCTCATATAATCTGTCTTGCTTTATGGCGTAGAATTCTGGGCCATATCACATGCTGATGAAAGCTCACTGGGAGTTATTGAAAGAAAAATACTACGCACAGTATATGGTCCTATAATAGAAGACAGCGAGTAACGACGGCAGCTGAACCACGATCTGTATAATCTGTATCTCGCCATCGACGTAGTTATGCAAATCAAAATAGCGCGTTTACGTTGGCTAGCTCATGTCTGTAGAATGGATCAGAATGAACTAGTGCGAAAGGTACTCGAAGGACATCGAAATATAGAACGACCAAGACTTCGCTGGGAATACCAGATGAAAGATTGTCGTGAGGGCTTCTTGTTACGAACTGGAGTAGAAAAGCTGAAGATCGAGCCGGCTGGTAGACAAACGTTATCCACATATTGTGATGCCCTTTAACCTGCGCATTGTTTGAGGACACCTAGGGAAGAAAGTAACTAACTACCCTATAATGGATGGTCTGGTCTGTCTTAGCATCCACGACGGTATCTAACGGGTACCCATGGCTTTCGGATTTATTCTATTGGCAGGTTTTAGTGTTCCCCTTATTCCACGGGTCATATAGGCTGATAGTTCCATGCCCAAAGTTATCCCTGAAAGCATAGTTATCCCAGTCGCTATTCGCCGTTGGCATAAATATTAAGAGTATATCTAAACACAATACAAGCCCTGTGAATGTTTCCACCGGGTGTGGTGTATATCCAAAAAAATTGATTTCCCATTACATAACATAATGGGATTGGAGAGAGCTTCTCACAACCCGTGAGCTCTTCGCTTTCTAGTTTTACACTCACTGATTGGGACCTACAGTTTTATACCGATTTCGAACGATATTTTGAGAAGCTTGTTAATGGCTAAAGACTCGATAGTGTCGCCTCCACTAAGCGAGGTGACCGCCGTCTAAACCATATGCCAAAACTCTCGAGAAACCGTAGGTCCCAATCAGAAAGTGTAAAACTAGAAACACAGCTCTCTGATTGTAAGAAGCTCTCCCCAATCCCTTCGTGGGATGTAATGGGAAGCCGTTTTTTAGGACCGATAAAACTTTGGTTACATTCGTCTTACCCCTGCGCACTTTTGGTCATGTCGTCTTTGTTGACACTTAAAGTTGGTGACAGAAAATGAGAAAAACCGCGGCAACTTCTAGTGAAAAGCTTTTAATCTCCTGTAATATATCCTTGCTCTTCCCTAGTCAATATCCTGGCTATGTTGTCGTTCATCATAAACCGTAATACTCCTAGCCAAAGAGACAAAATCCTCTGACATTATGGTGCACTACCTTTGTCCAACAATTTTTACGTTCCGTAGTCCTAATTTATTTTTTGTGACGCGGTAGGATAATGGCAAATGGCGTCTCTTTTCCAAGTCACTAAGCCCTTTTAACATTGGGCCTGCTATTATTTAGCAACTTGTAACAATAAGATCCAACGAGCTGTTGCTATGAATGATTAATATTGAATATATTCATAAGTTAATTATTTATAAAAAATTCCAAATTTTTAAACTTTTGGTTGTAGTAATAACTTACTCGAATATAGCTGTGGCTATTTTCGAAAACTATCGAACTCTGTTCCATATGTTTTAAAAATATCATTAAATGTAGCCTACCCTAAGGGCGTTCAATAAACGTATATTTACTGGTTGTTTATTACAAATAATGCTAACCGTAGGCAAGAACTTTCCAATGAACAAATCGCCAAAGTCATCCCACCTTAGGGTATACCTGGAATTGCCAACAAAGTGCCTCTAAGTTGGCGACTGTTCCAATTAAGCAATTTGGTATAATAAAACCTAACGAGTTCCAATTAAATACAAATGTAGCATATTTTCAGGAGTTAATTATAGGTATCTAACAACAAAACAAAACAACTTTTAAAACAAAAGATTGTAGTAGACGTTTCGGAAAACTTACGAAAATCTTACAAACCTGTGCTGCCTACCTTTAGGCGACCAATACATCATTTACTAGTGCCCATCTTAAAGATGTTCGATATAATAACCATTTAGCGTCTTGATCCCAATTACTTTTAAATGGTGCTGCAAAGTTTCAGGCAGGCAATATATCATTTAGCACTGCCCACCTTAAGGGTGTTCGATATAACTCCCTTCGTGTGTTGATTCCAATTTATGAAACCTTAAATAACCTTTCATTTAACTTCCGGCCCATTTAAACACAATTTAACCCCAGCTATGCATTTCTTTTCTTATTATCTTAAAAATTACATTAAACATAGATTTAAAGTAAAATTTATGATTTTTACATTATTTTGTATAGCATCGTTCCACCCTCCCTTATGCCATGAGGCATCTCAAGTTCGTTTTTTCGGTAAAGTGGTTGGTTGCTTGATTGCAGACATTGGCAGTGTGAAAGTGTTAATGGTCCAACCTTACCGAAAGGTGTAAACCTTAGCTAATTTTTATTAATGTTAGCAATTCGTAAAATTAGCAGGTCCTTTGTACAATAAAAGCACTAACAAATGGCGAAAAGTGGAAAACTTTTCCACTTTGGTGGTGGCAAAACACAAAAAAGAAGGAAAATGAAAAAACTGAATTACGTTCAAGCTATAACAATAAAAAGGGTTGAGGGCAATTAAATATGAAAAATTATAAATGCATATTGCGCGCACAGGTTGTCGTCTTTGGTCTTGACTTCTCGCAGGACACCATGAACAATTTCTACGTCTGCTCTCAGGGACAATGTAAAGTCATTTGGTCCTTGGAAATGTGTTGCTTCTCTTGTTTCTTAGCAAGGATCCAAGTTTCAACAATTTGCTTTGATAATTTCGTTATGGAAAACTCAGAATATATATTTATTTTACCCTTCTTGGCGTCTTTCTCCCAGTGATTAATCAGAAGTCTTACTAATTGAATTGGCGACTCTAAATATTATGTTTGTAATTACTATCAAGTTAAGCGAAAATTGTGGATGGAATTTAAATGGAAATAAGATTATAGATAACTTTGAAACAAAATATTACTCTTTCAAAGATTAGGATTGAGATTAAAAAGTATGAGGTTTTGTGGCATTCACTGAGGCGCTTTGAAATTAAAAAACTGTTAATGGAAAATATTGTATTTCCAAAGAATATCAGAAATCTGACATATTTATTCAATGTATTGTATTCACATCTCGAAGATTATGCAAAATGACTTAGGTTGAAATCGATTTGTTCCCAAAATTAAATAATCTTTTACATATAAATTTTAATTTTACTGGAATGCATTTCTTTTCAATCCCTTTCATTTCATTTCAATTCATTTCAATTCATTTCAATTCATTTCATTTCATTTCATGTCATTTCATTTCATTTCAATTCATTTCAAATCATTTCATTTTATTTCATTTCCTTTCATTTCATTTCATTTCATTTCATTTCATTTCATTTCATTTCATTTCATTTCATTTCATTTTATTTTATTTTATTTTATTTTATTTTATTTTATTTTATTTTTATTTTATTTTATTTTATTTCATTTCATTTCATTTCATTTCATTTCAGATTAGATTAGCTAGATTAGATTAGATTAGATTAGATTAGATTAGATTAGATTAGATTAGATTAGATTAGATTAGATTAGATTAGATTAGATTAGATTAGATTAGATTAGATTAGATTAGATTAGATTAGATTAGATTAGATTAGATTAGATTAGATTAGATTAGATAGATTAGATTAGATTAGATTAGATTAGATTAGATTAGATTAGATTAGATTAGATTAGATTAGATTAGATTAGATTAGATTAGATTAGATTAGATTAGATTAGATTAGATTAGATTAGATTAGATTAGATTAGATTAGATTAGATTAGATTAGATTAGATTAGATTAGATTAGATTAGATTAGATTAGATTAGATTAGATTAGATTAGTTAGATTAGATTAGATTAGATTAGATTAGATTAGATTAGATTAGATTAGATTAGATTAGATTAGATTAGATTAGATTAGTATGATTAGTATGATTAGATTAGATTAGATTAGATTAGATTAGATTAGATTAGATTAGATTAGATTAGATTAGATTAGATTAGATTAGATTAGATTAGATTAGATTAGATTAGATTAGATTAGATTAGATAGATTAGATTAGATTAGATTAGATTAGAATTAGATTAGATTAGATAGATTAGATTAGATTAGATTAGATTAGATTAGATTAGATTAGATTAGATTAGATTAGATTAGATTAGATTAGATTAGATTAGATTAGATTAGATTAGATTAGATTAGATTAGATTAGATTAGATTAGATTAGATTAGATTAGATTAGATTAGATTAGATTAGATTAGATTAGATTAGATTAGATTAGATTAGATTAGATTAGATTAGATTAGATTAGATTAGATTAGATTAGATTAGATTAGATTAGATTAGATTAGATTAGATTAGATTAGATTAGATTAGATTAGATTAGATTAGATTAGATTAGAGTAGATTAGATTAGATTAGATTAGATTAGATTAGATTAGATTAGATTAGATTAGATTAGATTAGATTAGATTAGATTAGATTAGATTAGATTAGATTAGATTAGATTAGATTAGATTAGATTCAATTAGATTAGAGAGTAGTCCGTAATAAGAACTCGAGTCCAAGTCCCACTTTGAAATTAGTAATAGCGGAGTTGTTGCTTAGACAACCTAAAAATATGCACTACATTTAGTCAAACAAAATATGTTATATTTAAAATTCACATCCCCTTTTATTTCACATTTTTTCTAAATTGTCTAATACAAAATAAATTAATTTTAATATGGTCAGCCTAAAAGTAGACATTGTAATATTTATTATATATATATTTGAGAGAAATTTATGCCGCGTTTGGTAATTGCGACATCAAGATTTGGGTGTGAATCGCCTGTGGACCTAAAGCAGTTTGTCACAACATGCTACACCATATTGTACATTTCAAAAGAATAAATTGCCACATTGCGCAGCTTTAATTGGCCCACCCTAAAGTATGCACCGTAAACTACTAAATTAAGTCAATTACAGTTAAGAATTACTTCTTGTGGTGAAGCTGTCCCCTTTTTCGTAAATTCTAATTTGTTTATATTATGTATAAAATAATTTATTGTTATTACGGTCATCCTAAAAGTATACACTCTAAAGTGCAAACTCTTCATGGTTACGTGTTAAGAGTCACGTATATTGAAGTTTTGTACCCTTTAACTCCTACACTTCTCTGGTCTGTTATTTAATATTCCTTTCCAAAAAAATCTGGATTATTAGATAATAATAACCGACTTTACTTTTGAAAACATACAAAATTCTACACAAATTAATTTGCCTTTCACCCCATTTTTGTTTCTTCCTTTTGCCTCAGAGAAATGTAGAAAAAGTTCTGCTAAAAATGGCCAACAAAATCTAACAGTTGCTGCAGAAATAAAAAGCAAAAAAAAGGCGAAAAACTGTAGCATAGTTGAAGGGGTTTAAGGCAAAATTCATTACTAACTTTGAGGCTGCACGAGCAAAGTATGGTCTAAATGAAATCACAACTGCTGGTTTGAAGAGAACAAAACTTTTGTAAAATGTTTGAAAATTTCTGGGCAAAAAATGATCAAGTATTCCATCTGCAATCGTATACACCCACACAGTGCTATATAATCACATACTTTGCCGTACACAAGTATTAGTGTTGATAGACCGACCATCTTATGCATTTGAGTGCGTGCATGAGTCTTTCATTTGCATGTGTGAGAGGAATCCTTTTTAATGGTTTAATTTAATGAAGTCCACTTTTAGGGTGTTAAGTAACTTTTGGTGACACTACAACTGTATAAAAGTTGCAAAATATTTGTTATTTTCGAGTGTCATTTCAATTGAATTGTCACAACTTTGTAGTAATGCTAACAACATAATGTTAATTGAAATGTTAACGAACATTTTGGATAGATTTAATTAAAAGCTTTATTTATAGCCAAGAGAAAATGAGTTAACGATTAAGGTTTCCCCTCAGCCTTCAATAACAGGTGGTGACTCCAACTCTGATTCCCAAAGTGATAATAATGATAACAACATTACCATTTTAGCAACTCCAAAAAATGACGAGGTAAATAGAATGGTCGATGAAGTAAGCGAGAGCATAGCGAAGCTATCAACACAAAAGAAACGACTCTCGGGGGCTCAACGCAGGAAGATTGCAAAGAGGAACCGTTCAGCCAAACAAGCCGAAAAACAGGATGTTCCTAAGGACCTGTCGGTGCCTCCCTCGACCTCAACAGAGGCTGAGAAGAGAAACCGATCACCGGAAGAACAGAACACTGTCAAATTAATGGCAAAGAGGAAAAAGGGTTCCCCGTCATCTGGTAATTCGGAGACGCCCAAACCCCATATTACCCAGGGGATGCAACAGAGCTCCAGGGACAATAGGAGCAAAGCCGATGCGATTACCGGAAAGACGAGCACATCAGCCAAATCAACCGACAAGGAAAGGGCGCGTAAACACGAACCCTATCCAACTCGGAAGAGGAAGCTGAATGCGAACACGGGCAAGGAACCGCCATCCTACGCAAAGGTAGCGAGAAGGCAACAACTGGACGATCTCTGCTATGCAGTAATTGACAGCGGTAACCCAACTGGCTCAATACCGGATAACCAACACCAAATCGTGGAGGACCTCGTCAACACGAAGGTAATGGACCACATAATGAAGGCCGAAAGTGGACCTCCCATAGAAGTTGTCAGTAGCGGCTTCAAAGGGGAGGTACTCACTTTACAGCTGGCCTCACAACGCTGTGCGGAGACTTTAAAGAAGCTGGTGGATGAAATCTCTGCCCCCTGGGAAGGCGGTAAGCTAGCCCTCGTAAGGAAGAAGGACATCCCAAGGCTGACGAAGGCTACTGTATATATTAAAGGATGGGGCAGCAAGTTTGCATCGGACGCCATACTTAAAGTCATTGGCAAGCAAAACGCAGGACTATCCGTGGACAAATGGGTCGTTTTCCACAGGGAGGAGGGGCAGGAGGGCACACTCCTTGTGATCGGAATAGACCCGGCATCCATGGCTGGTCTTGCCAAGACTAAAGGTATGGTGTTCTTTGTGACCAAAGCTGTCTACATCAAAGTTGGCAAAGTGCCAATCGGCATGACGACCGGAGGAACACAGCCGGAGGATGCGAAGCATGACGAAGCGAGTGGAGGCTCGGCGGAGCAGACACCGCAAACTAAGAAGGAGGAAGTGGCCGAAGGCATCACAAACTCCCAAGAAGACCGGTTACTGGAGGACCAATGTTAGAGGTCATCCAGATTAACCTCCACCGGAGCGAGACGGCAACCCACGCTCTGTTGGATAAAATTAATAAAGGTAAAATACACATTGCTTTAATACAAGAACCTTGGACCACTAAAGACAAGGTTATTGGATTAAATCATATTAATTACCAACTATTCTATACGAAGACGGATTCCCGTCCGAGAACATGTATCTTATGCCATAAAAACCTTTGTTTTCTCTTCTCCCCAGAGTTGTCAACATCGGATGCAACAGTACTGAAACAGGGAGATGGGAATATATACCTGGCATCAGTATACTTGCCATATGATTCGCCGACACCACCACCTTCGTCGGAATTACAGCGACTGGTAGAGAGGGCCAAACAGACAGGTAACGAAGTATTAATAGGTAGTGACTCTAACTCTCACCACACGTCGTGGGGTAGTACTAACTGTAACCGTAGGGGGCATGCCCTAGTAGAATATTTGAATACTAACGACCTTTTCACACTGAATATTGGGAACAAAGCAACTTTTGTCAACAAGATTAGGGAGGAGGTGTTAGATATAACAATATGTTCTGAACACCTTATAGATGAAATTCAAGAATGGAGGGTTTTAAATGAGCACTCATTCTCGGATCACAGATATATTAGATTCAGGATAACACGGCCACCACCGAAACCGATATGCTTCCGAAATAGGACCAAGACAGACTGGACAAAGTTCGGAAGCCTACTTAAGAATCGACTAGTCCACCCTCAACTCGAATACTCTAGCAGGGACGAACTAGACGACATAGTGACAAAGACAACGCAAGCACTAGTAAAGTCTTTCGAGGACAGCTGCCCACTTCGGGAAAGAAAATCGGCCCAAGAAAAACCCTGGGTAACAGGGGAAATACGAAATCTAGGGAAGAACGTCCGTAGACTTTACAACAGGGCCACGCGTAAGAAATCACCAGTATACTGGGAGGACTACAAGAGAAGTCTCAGTGAATACAACGCAATATTGAGAAAAGCGAGACGCAACTCCTGGAGACTATTCAGTGAACAGGTGGATAGCGTCAACGATATGTCGAAGATGAAAAAATTCCTCTCTAAGACCCACGTACAGGCGGAAACGCTAGTAGATGACACGGGAAAGAGAATGGATACAATGGAACAAACACTTAGGCACCTGATGGATACACACTTTCCAAATGGGAACGCGGAACCCACATGGGAGTGGTCACAAGATGAGAATGTGGTACATCAGTCGCCAATCATTACGGACCAAATGGTCCAAAAAGCTATAAAGAGTTTCTCCCCATATAAAGCGGCGGGACCGGATGGTATTTTCCCGGCTATCCTACAGCATGGGGTTGACCAAATAACAACCCATCTGGCAGGAATTTTTTCCGCATGCTTAAAATACGCCTACACACCGAGAAACTGGCAAGAGGCCAGGGTAGTATTTATACCCAAACCTGGAAAAGCAAGCTATGCAACGGCAAAGGCTTATAGACCAATTAGCCTCACCTCGTTTCTACTCAAAACCTTGGAGAGAATAGTGGACGACATGGTAAAAAGTGGAATACCGAGCGATATGCTGAAGTTTAGACAACACGCCTATGTCAAAGGCAGATCAGTGGACACCGCACTTCATGAGGTAACCTACTACATAGAGCAATCTCTCAATGACAAACTATACACACTCGCTGTATGCATAGACATTGAGGGAGCGTTCAATAATGTCCGGACCGAAACACTTATCCAATCCTTAGACCAGTTTATGGTGGACCGGGCATTAAAAGACTGGATCAACCATATGCTAAGGAATAGATGGATAAGCTGTAGTTCCCATGATGTAAATATTAGAGACAGAGTACAACGTGGAACCCCACAGGGAGGGATTATATCACCACTCCTATGGGTCCTCACTATACACAGTCTCCTAAGGAAACTTACCGACGAGGGACTTAAACCAATCTGCTACGCAGATGACGTTATAATACTTCTTAAGGGAAAGAACCCAAACCAATTATGCAGAGAGGCCGAGAGGGCACTGAGTATAGCGTATGAATGGGCACAGCCAAGGGGCTTAAATGTAAACCCGGACAAAACGGAAATATGTCTATTCACAAGGAAGACGAAAATCTCAGATTATGAAGAGCCACGATTCTTGGGAAAGACGATTAAAATATCCGATAAGGTTAAATACTTAGGAGTAATCCTAGATCGGAAACTGAATTGGAAGCACCACATAGAGGAAAGGGCTAATAAGGCCTACAGATGCTGGTCGCTATGCAGAAGGGCTATAGGGTCCAAATGGGGCCTCAAACCGACTATGACACACTGGCTCTACAGAAGCGTAATCAGGCCTGTACTAACATATGCTTCTGTAGTATGGTGGACGGCAGTTGAGAGGAAATGTAACATCGCAACACTGCAGAGGGTTCAGAGAATGTGCTGCATTGGTATCAGCGGTGCAATAAGGACAACCTCGACAAGAGCCATGGAGACTATTTTATGTATCCAGCCAATCGAGATTAGAATCAAATACGAGGCTGCCCTTGCGGCAAAACGCCTACAAGCTACAGGTGAATGGATCAACAGGGATCTCACGTCAAAACACCAACGGATAAATGGGGCCTTAGTCGGGTACACTCAGGATACGTGTGAATCTGACCGAATACCCGAGATAAGGGTTAAGGCGAACTGCGTGACCCTAACGCCAACTAGAGACGCCTGGCAGAATGGGACCCTGACACCAATGCCAAATGGGACTTACTGCTACACGGATGGCTCAAAGCTAGGAGAAAAAACGGGTCTAGGATTCTTTATTGAAAATCCAGCAACCGAATCCCACCTACGGCTCCCGGATCATAATACGAACTTTCAGGCGGAAGTTCGGGCGATTACGGAGTGTATCAAATGGCTCGGCGATAATACAATCCCAGCCGAGGCAAATATATTCACAGATAGCCAAATGGCAATAAACGCAATATCATCAGAAACGGTAAAATCTAGAACGGTCCTTGACTGTAAGAAGGTGATAAACGACTACTCTATGCACGGCAGACTCAATATCATCTGGGTGCCGGGGCACAGCGGGGTATTCGGCAACGAGAAAGCGAACCTCCTGGCAAAGAAAGCCAGGGAACTCCAAACGGTAAGCCTAGATGGAGCGAAACCCTTTGGGGTGACGAAGGCTGAGTTAAATAAATGGGCGGAGTCGGCACATATAGCCCAGTGGAACCGGGAATCAGTAGGCAGGATGACAAAGATTCTATGGGGAGACCCAGATGAATCGAGAACAAAAGGTTTGCTGAAACTGGGAAAAGCCGAAATGGGCAAAATGATGGGAGTCTTAACGGGGCATTCGGGATTACGAGCCCACCTATACCGTATTGGACTAGTGGCGAACAGTGAGTGCAGGGCATGCATGGAGGACGATGAGACGTTGGAGCACTTCTTATGCCACTGCCCGGCCTTCACACAAGCTAGATCCAGATATCTTTCGGATAGTACGATACCGGACATGACCAAACTTATGGGTATGGACTGGAATAAACTAAGGAATTTCGTGAATAGCACCGAATTCCTATAAGGGACATAGTGAAGTGAAGTAGTAGGATAATCTTAGAGCGCACAACAGGTCGAACTTAGCGGCTTAAGTGTATGTCTTTACTGACATGGGAAGGTTTAGAGTGCTCCTTCTGAACACTCAACACCACGCCCCTCTTTTCGAACTAACTAACTAACTAACTAAGGTTTCCCCAGCAATGATGCAGTGAAGATAATCTTTTAATTTTATCCAACAGAGAAGGACAACTTAGTAGTGATTTCTGACCACCGGCGGTGCAACGGTAGAGTGAGCAGCTCTTGTCTATGAGAAGGTGGTTTCAATCCCTGGTATGCCCATCTTATTCTCCTTTCGATGGCGGTAACATCGTTTTATGATGGCGGCACTTTCGGGTATTTTGCCGTGATAAAGCTTCTCAAAATACATTTCGGAACCGGTTACGCCCAATCCCTCTCATACAACCTGTCTTGCTTTATGGCGCACTGCGAGTCTTCGAGAGAAAAATGCTCCGAAAAATAAAAATATGTTCAGAAAACGGAGAGTATCGACGACGGATGAACAATGAGTTGTATTACCTGTATCCCGATATCGACGTAGTTGTGGGAATCAACATTTCATGTTTACGCTGGCTAGAACTTGGTAGTAGAATGGATCAGAATGACCTGTTCGAAAATTGTTCGACCAAGACTCTGTTGGAAAGGCTAGGTGGCAGATTGCCTGCGAAACCTTGGTGTTACCAACTGGAGGAGAAACCCTGAAGTTCGAGCCGGTTGAAGGAATATCATATTATAAGGGTCGTTACCCTTTTGTGTTGTTTGATACCTCCTAAGTTAGTAAGTAAGAATATCCACGTCCTATCTGTCAATTTCCATGCATAGCTGTCATGACAGTCTAATAATTCTAATAGGTCGAATTAAATGGTAGGTCTATAAAAAGTTCTTACATTTCAAAGTGCATGTCCGAAAATCTGTGTCCTTATAAATTATACGGTGGTCGTCAATAAATTGGTGGTTCCTTTATTCCTTCTTTTGTGTATTTTCATTGTCATTGCCAATGGTAGCTGTTAGCTGGATAAGCACGCCGGATTTGTGGACTTCGCCTACTCCTAGAATTTTCATTGTAATCACTTATTATGGATCAGAAGCTGACCAGTGTGAGCTATCCACTAGGGTGTCTCATTTTTAGTTTGATTATCATGAACTTTTTCTGCGCCTCTGACCACTAGTGTACGTTGATTTGCCTTCGAAGGACGAAGTAGTTGTCCTGACAGTACGATGAACTTCAGATTCCATTCTCAGTTGTTAAAATGGGTCGTACCAGTATTACCATGCTATTCTCGTGGCTCATCCTATTTCCTTTTGAATTTATTTACCAACACAGGGATTCTTGAAATGGTATTGCGAGGATATATTTGGCGTATCGGAAGTTAAAAGCTGCTTTTGGGGACCCTCAGTGGAACTGCTAAAAAGAAGAAAAAAAACCCTAATTCCCATCTCCATTTTGATATTATTGACAGATACTTTGAATGCGAAAAAGAAATGTGTCAAAGTATTGCCTACAATTAGGATCAACTTGTAATTTCCCTAAATTTGTTGCATACGTTTAGGTGGTAACTTTTATTTCCAATTGTTTGTTCCCCACAAAATCTCTTCTTATACCCTGTTTCTTCCCAAATGATATTTTTTGTAAAATCCTATTTATATTGTTAACAAACAGCGCATATTTTAGGGCTGAGCTTTATAGAAGGCATAAAATTATCTTTGTCTTAAAGTTCATTTTACCTATTTTATTCAACAAATTAATTCTATTGGCAACCGACCACTAATGTGGCTGCATTCACACTCTATTAACTATTACAACAGTTTGATGAGCATATATCAGTTTTTAATCTTAGACGCACCAGTATTGACATGTCATTAAGGTTGCCCATCCAGTCACTTATCGACTTTAGCTACCATCCCAGAGGAGTCTTGAAATGGCATCACGGGCAGATACTTAGCCTAACGCGACTGAAGGGCTGCTTTAGGAAATCCTCAAAATAATTGTTGAAAAGATCTTTAGACACATTGATAAAAACCCTGGCCCCTATCCCTATATAATTAGGAGGTATTTTGAAGGAGATCGAAAAATGTTGCAAATCATTGTCTAAAATCCGGAGTCAAATTTTAATGTTTCGAAAAATGTTGCATAATTTTAGTTGGAAACGTTTCTTTTTCTTTCTTTGTTCCTTAGTTTAAAAATGACCTAATCCCAATCCCTATTTTGATATAATTTGGAAGACGCATTTGAATTTTCATAAAAATATTGCATAATTTTAGGTGGGCACTTTCATTTTCAATTCTTCGGTCCACACAAAAACTCTTCTTATTTCTTGGTTCATAACAAACGATTATTTTTGTAAAATTCTATTAATATTGTTTACACGCTCTTCATATTTTTGGAGTGTTCTTTGTATAATGTCTCACATTATCCATGGGGCAAAATTTGTTATTCACTAAATTAATTCTACTTCCAACCGCCAACTAAGGACCTAATATCCTAATAGTTTCATGAGCTTCAGTGTATATTCTCAGCTTATAACCTTGTATGCAGCAGAATTGCCTTGTCATTAAAGCTTGCTCATCCAGTCAACTCTTGACTTTAGCTGCCATCCCAGATGAGTCTTGATATGGTATTACAAGGACTACTGTAAGAAAATAACGGACTGAGAAGTCTTCAAAGGATATGCTGCGCAAATCTTTAGACATATTGAGAATGACCCAGTTCCTATCACTATTATGATATTTTTAGAAAGTATTTTTGTCTCATTGTATCATTGTCTAAAATTTGGAGCCAAATGGCAATTTTCTTAAAAATGTTGCCTAGTTTTAGGTGGAAACTTGTATTTTTAATTGTTAATTTTAGGTGCAAACTTTTGATTTTCTTTCTTCTAACCTCGCAAAAACTCTTCTTATTCCCAGCGTCATGACAAGGTTTTTTTTCGTAAAATCCTACTTATATTGTTTACAAACACCGCATATTTTTGGGCTGAGCTTTATAGAATGCATATCATTATCCTTGTGTCAAAGTTTGTTATGTCTATTTTATTCACCAAAATAATTCTATTTGCAAGTTGTAAGTCAGTTGTAATGAACCACAATTTTTCTGTCTTAAACAAACTTTTACAAACTTTTCTTTTCGCTGTGGTTTTCTTAGCATACTTTGTGGCTGTCTAGAAAGTTTGTGTATGCCATGACAAGTGTTGGAAAATACTTGCCAAAAGAATGAGGCGAAATGGCAAATAAACCTAAATGAAGTGAAAATTTATTATCAGTAATTTTAAAGATGCTAAAAATGAAGAGTAATCTGAGTAAAAAATAAGAGAAATTTGTTTAGACGAACAAAAATTGATAAAGTTGTAAAGGAAAACCAATATTACAAGAACAATGCCAAAATTATAAAATGTTATTTTAACAATTGTATTATTAAAGCCTTAACTTTAAACAACAAGAAATTTAAATTTGCAGACGCCAAAATAGTGGGTGAAATTGTTAAGCTTCATCTTTATTGTCCTTTTGATCCTGTTTATTTGCTTGCCTTCTTTCTTCGTTGTTAGAGCGTGAACACGACTATTGATGTTATTGTTGTCTGGCACGTGTCATGTGTATCTAAAACGACCACAATTCTACCGCCAGGATATTGCCAAGGATCAGCATCCTGCTCCTTGCAAGGCGGTGGTGTGGTTTTTTTTTGTTTGCTTCACTTTATGCGTTTTGCTTCTCTGGATATCTCGTGTAAAATATGCAGACATCTTGCTGCTCACACCGCATCATTGTAGCATTTCAAATTCTTAGCGTCTCGACGAGTGAATATTCATTCCCGGCACATGCCAACGATTCCGAGAGACGTGCATATCCCTTAAGCTCCTGTTAAATATATGTTTAAACATAATTTGGTGTGGCATTGTAAAATCAATACGCTATTGATAATACTGCCAATGTATATGAAGGCGGTTAAACACTCGTCTGAAGGATGCGAGGGACATTACATAAGTTTAAGTAAGCGAATGCATATATAAATTGCTGTTACTGTTTTTCTGAAACCACTGCGTATCGTTATAGGTGGTTTGTTATACACATCAACAACCCCTTACTTACTTTTTATGTTATTCCCATTCGAATCCCTTTTTGTGTTTGACATCCTTGTCTCACTATTGTGTGGTAACAGGAAATTTTAACTTAACTAAGTGGTTATTGTTGGATGTCTACTATACGCCAAACGCAAACCCATTCCCCGCTGAAAAGGATTACACAATCAATACAATTTACAGGAAGCAGGCTCATCCTTCCTCATAGCCTCCCACAAAATTTCCATACACATAAACTTAACATAGTATGATGGGAGGTCCTGTCACGCTTAAGGGTGAATTTAGTGTATTCACTGGTTTGAAATTTTCGCAACAATAGGAAGCCAATCAATTTTTATTTTCTAAATAAATCGTAAACATAGATATTGTATGACTACTCATTTTACACCAATAAATTGTACAATATAAAGTCAAACAGTACAAAAAGTTGCATACTTTTAGGATGTTTTAAATAACCAATTGAATGCATAAAGAAAGGGGTTACGATATTTAAGAAAAAACGACAATAAATCACAGGTAAATGATATACAATGGAAATGAATCATATTAATTGCATGAATTTAAAATATAAACAACATGATATGCAAGCAAATGGATTCAAAGAGCAAATCGCCTAAGGTCCTTTTAAACCGATAGAATAGACACTGACAAATCTGCTGAATATCTTCCAACTAGAGATCATTATTTCTAACTTAAGAGAAGACAAAGAACACAATATTTTAGAGACAATATACCTGCTATGGCATATTTTTCAATCTGGCCAAAGCTCTTTCTATCAATTTCATTGAGGATTTTACAAGTAGTTCAATACTACCACTAGGCCAAGTATTTATGCGCGGATAACTCTATTTCCAGTCTCTAGATGGCAGCTACAGTGAGAAGGCAATTGGATGACTGAAATGAATGGCATGCTCAGACTGATGCGTCTTAGGTGCATAGGTGGCAATAGTCACTGAGTCTCATCAAACTATTCGGGCACATAATTCGCCTTTATAGCGTGGATTTAACAACATAATTGGTCAACGGTAGATAAAATCATAAGAAACACAAATCCTAGGTCCGACTGACTCACTAATCATGTATGCATTACAGCGTCTGGTCCAAAATGGACCCCACAATGAAATTCCTGGCTGTAGGTGGTGCAATGGTTAGTATGGACAGATCTCGTAGAAGTGGAATGTGGGGTTCGATCCTTGCTCTGACCACATTGCATTTCTTACGACAACGGTCACCTCGCTTAGTGGCGGCTACATTATCAAGTACTTAGCCACGACAATGCGTTTCAAAATACGATTCAGAACCGGTGTAAAACTGTATTTCCAAATCAGTTATTGGGAAAAAATTGTTGTTCAAAATGAATAGCTGACAATCATATTGACAATGGAAATTCGTAACCGAAAAATTACATAAAAAGGGTGACCAGGTTAGAGCGATAGAAATAGTTAGTGTAATAAAGCAACAACGGTGTGAGGTATCAAATTGTTTGCGGCTTCATTTTGAAGCAACAGTTTACCATTATATATGAAATAGCAGCTCATTCAAATGGCCACTGGGAGTGGTTTAAGCGGACGGTTCAATTCCTGATGACTAGGTTCAACATGTACGGCGTAGTTTCCAGCATTAGCGAAATGGCCTCGAGCACATCCAAAGTTGTTAGCTTGTTAGCGTAGACTGAGAAGTTGACGTAGCCTTAAAGAAAATAATCGAGGGATGTCAAGTTGCACAATCACGGCGGCCAATTAATGAACGCTCGCCCGGAGATGACTCAGTCGCCAAACATTTGTTTCACAACTTCAAACGTAGCGTCATTTAGTGCCATCTTGTTGGAACCACAGCTCGAATACATCGATGTTCACGAGCTCGGGCCACAGATGGTAGTCGGTTACCATCGGTTTTTACTGGGGACCATTTACGGTACCAGTGTCTTCTTCTTCATTTCGAATGATGTAATTTCCGATGGTGCCGCGCCATCCTTTAAACCGCACCAACCAGCTAATCTTTGTGGATGGCCTGCTGCTTGGTCGAACAATTGTGGATTGTGTTCGTTCCATTAAAGGCAATTTTGCTTGTTGATATGGCCGCTCAGCCACAGAAATCCAAGAAGATGATATTTTGTCCCAAATCCGGATGTCAGGCCAACATTTCCAGCATGCAGTTAGCGAACCTATGGCGTTGACTACAGTCGTCCGGCATCAATTCTTGCGTCAGCACAATCTTATAAGAAAGTAGGCTTAAATCGAATAGCAAAACAAGATGACTATCTGGCGATGCCCAATTCAGCTGATCGGAGCCAATCGACATTTTGGATTCGACGATGCGGCATTGCTTCCTTCATTTCGCACCAATCTCTTGAGCTGAAACTTGTTTTTGGTACAAAGAATTGTCTGCGCATTGAAGCCATGATCACGACCAAACTCACGACGAAATTCACGTATCGTATTTCCAATTGAGCTAGATGTTCGATAACAGACAAAAATAAATGGCTTCCCATTACACTCCATGAACGGATTGGGGAGAGCTTCTTATAACCTTTCTTTCTTCTTTCACAGTCACTGACAAGCATTTCCATGGCTAAGTACTAGATAGTGTCGCCATCGATAAGCGAGGCGACCGTCATCGAAAGAAATATAAGGTGGTCATAGCGGAGCAGGTATCGAACCCACGTACTTATGTACAAAAGACGCGGCCACTACCATTGCACCACCGAACGTTAATTTATGCACTTCTCCCGATGGAGACTAATCACATGTTCCATGAGCGCATACAAGAAACCTATGACCCCCGCCCAAGCCATAACATTAAGATTACTCTTTATGATTTTGATGCCAAAAGTTGCAGAGAAAATGTCTTTCTACAAATCGTCGGTAATTTCAGTCTACATTCCGGACCTTCCAAAAACGGAATGAGACTGATAGACTTCGCGGAGACAAAAGACACGAGACAAAAGAGACGCGATTCCAACATCAAGACATCAACCAAGCTACTTAGGTATCTCCTATACAGAAAACAATTACACAAATGGATCACGTGGTAGTTAATGGAAACTACGCTTTTAGTGTAGTGAACGTTCATGTCATCCGAGGCGCTAATATCGACTTGGATCACTACCCAGTTGCTGCAAGGATTCCAGACACACAGAAAGCAGGACATGGGAAAGTGCAATTACCAAAGGGAGCCACAGTCTAATCCAATAAACTCGGTCAGTTACATGCGTAGAAAGCACCCTTTGCCGATGATTCGGAAGCGATGTAGAAATTCATTTATGAGGCTATAAAAACTGCCACTAAAACTCTGCTGTTTTGAGAAACCCGCCCCGGGATAACCCACGGTACGGCGAAGGATATCGCTTGGCAACGTATTCAACAAATGCTGCATATATGGCAATGCCTGAGTCAGTCTCCATGCGAGCTGCAGCATAGTGGAATAAGGAGAAGAAGAGATATGAGCCACATATTTAATCGAAATGGCCGTGAGAGTGAAAATATCGGTGTAGCAGTGTGCGCTACTCTTGTACATGAGAACTTGGATTCGATCCCTGCTCTGACCACCATGCATTTCTTTCGAAGGCCGTCACTTCGCATAGTGACAGCGACACTATCGAGTATTTAGCCATGAAAAGCTTCTCAAAATATCGTTCGAAACCCCCGTAAAACTGTGTGTCCCAAAGAGTGAGTGTAAAATTAGAAAGCGCATAGCTCACTGGTTGTGCGAGGCTCTCACCAATCCCTTCATGGGAGGTAGTGGGGAAACGAATCTGTTATACATATATTTTTTAGAACGCAGAATGAAGACGGATAACACTGTGATAGTTTTTGACCCGAAATAAAATGAACTTTGATGAATCCTTTTCGAACTATTAGGGGGGAGTCCCCTGAGTGCGAAAGTACATTTGGAAGTGTCAGATTGGCTCCAGTTTTTGAGAAATCGGTATATATGGATATAGCTAAGTCTGCGCTATTTAAACAAACTTTACCGGCCATAGGCCAATTTTTTTTTGGCCTAAAAGGGCTTAAAAAGCTTATTAAAATAGAAAAAACAAATGTTTGCGCTCGGTCCAACTTCTTGAGATATGGGCCTTTAAAGCTTGAGTATATAATTGGCCATATCTCACATATTTATGGTCCGATCTGGTTCCGGTGAATATCATTACAAAGACCATTAAAAACTCTTTAAATCTGCCTATAAATATATTACATTATTACATTAACCCATTGGGGACAAATTTAAAAAATACGATTTTTTAACCTCACTTTTTTGCTAAAAATCTGATTTTCTCAAAAAACAGCCCTAGTAAACCTATTTTCTACCTAGACTCAGGTTGTAGGCAACACTTCAGGCTTTGTTTTACGGTATAATGGTTAATTAACTTTAAAAAAAAAGACGAACAAAAATATATAAAAGCCCAATATTTTGACTTTGAAGCTTAACTTGAGGCCTATGCTAGGAAAATAAATAAAATTTTGGAAAAAAGTAAAAAAACTTTCATTTTTTCTTGTATTTCAAACATTGAACATAAATATCTCCGGTCTTAGAAGGGTTAAACAAAGCCTGAAGTGTTGCCTACAACCTGAGTCTAGGTAGAAAATAGGTTTACTAGGGCTGTTTTTTGAGAAAATCCAATTTTTAGCAAAAAAGTGAAGTTAAAAAATCGTATTTTTTAAATTTGTCCCCAATGGGTTAATAAAATGTAATATATTTATATGCAGATTTAAAGAGTTTTTAGTGGTCTTTGTACTGATATTCACCGGAACCAGATCGGACCATAAATATGTGAGAGCTGGCCAATTATATACTCAAGCTTTAAAGGCCCATATCTCAAGAAGTTGGACCGAGCGCAAACATTTGGTTTTTCTATTTTAATAAGCTTTTTAAGCCCTTTTAGGCCAAAAAACAAATTGGCCTATGGCCGGTAAAATTTGTTTAAATAGCGCAGACTTAGCTATATCCATATATACCGACTTCTCAAAAACTGGAGCCAATCTGACACTTCCAAATGTACTTTCGCACTCAGGGGACTCCCCCCTAATAGTTCGAAAAGGATTCATCGAAGTTCATTTTTTCGACTATCACAGTGTAATAGCCACGACAACAACAGTCTTGGTCCACAACCCCAATTCTGTGAAGGTGAGGACGCAAATATAGTCGCAGTTGTTTCCAGTATAGAGATTATTTCACTGCATGACTTCCCCAGATTAAAATAATGCAGAAGAACGAATTGATCAAATATAAAACAATCGAATCGACCCCCCCGCCAATCAAACCGAGAATAGAAAACAGTTTTCTAACGGAAAAGCACCCAAATTTCAGGCACGAGGGGACTACCATCAGATGTATTCCGAATTGGCGGCGATAATCTGGTAAGCCACTCTATTTTTAAAAAGGCTATTCCCGTATATACGCTGGCTATCCTGGAATAAGCATTTAATCCAATGCATACACGGTCTTGTCGAGCGTGCCCAAGACTTAACACAATTCTTGGAGGCCTGCCGTCATCAGTCTGCTTTTGGACACGAAAAGTCCACAACAGGTCAAATATTCACTTATCGCCAAATCCTGGAGAAATCCCAGGAAACATTAATCGACACATACCAATTCGAGTTTGACTATAAGGCTGTCTGCGATAGTATGATACGGAATACGCTTTACGAAGCTATGACTGAGCTTGTTGTCCATGCTTAGCTAAAACACATCTGTAAAATGACATCTGCTAATCTGTCTGTGAAGTAGGAGCAAATATCTGGGATATTAATTCATCTTGGATCTAACATACATTTCGGAAGTTAAGCGGAATGATCTTAGGACCTTTCTACAGAGCACTAATTGGTGCGCCACGGACCAATGTTCGTCTCTTATTCATAAACACCGTGGAATATCGGGATGAGGTTTCATATGGCTTGAAAGCCCCTTAAGCATACTGGGTCAATTTACAAGTTGAACTATGGTGACGGGCAGTGGTATCACAACGGTATCTACTAGTATCTACTATCACAAATAGTATCTACTTATGTATAGTATGGTTTGCCGTTACATCCCATGAAGGGATTAGGGAGAGCTTCTCACAAGCCAGTGAGCTCTGCGCGTTCTAGTTTTATACTCACTGAGTAGGACCTACAATTTTACACCGGTTTCGAACGGTATTTTGGGAAACGTTTTCATGGCTATATTCTCGATAGTGTCGCCGTCACTGAGCGAGGTGACCGCCGTCGAAAGAAATTTAAGGTGGTCATAGCAGGGATCGGTGGCCGTCGGTGATGCAATGGTTAGTGTGCGCGCCTCTTGTACAGGAGATCCTGGCTTCGATTCCTGCTCCGACCACCTTAAAATTTATTTCGACGACGGTCACCTCGCTTAGTGACGGCGACACTATCGAGTACTAACCCATGAAAAAGCTTCTCAAAATACCGTTCGGAACCGGTGTAAAACTGTAGGTCCCAATCAGTAAGTTTAAAACTATAAAGCGCACAGCACACAGATTGTGAGAAGCTCTCCCAAATTCCTTCATGGGATGTAATGGGAAACCATTTATTTTTTTTTATAGCAGGGATCGAACCCACGTTCTCATGCACAAAAACCGCGCATACAACCATTGCACCGCCGACGGCCACCTTATGTATGCATAGTATATCAACAGCATATATTGTCTATGGCCTAGAATGTTTTAATTGAAATTTTTCTCATTATGAAATGCATCAAGATGTTGAAGAGATCGCAGGTTGGGTTATGACCATATTTGGCGTCTCGACTGGTACCAAATGGTTCGGTAAGATCTTTATTATATTTATATTTATTGGAAGACCCTCTACCTCGTCGTCAACGTAAAGCGAGGGATGGCGACTCTTATCAATAGCTCTATGGTTGACCTTCTGAAGGGTTTCAAAAGGAACTCACATTGGCCGACGCATGGAATCCAATAGAAGATCCTACAAACAAGGTTTTCAATTAAGGCCTTACCAATTCCATTGCTGGACCATATTTAGTAAGTCATCTGCAGAATTTCGGTACCTTGATTTACCAGACAAGCATAAGGAAGGACACAGCTTATCCCTGGCGAGGCCGACATGTTCATTTCTATGATGAAACACCGAGGCTACGTGCCTCATAGTAGGTCAAAGGTTTCTCAACATACATATCTTTTCCTGAATAGTAAAGGATGTTTGGGTGAAGCGCTAAGGTTATTTGTCTCAGCTCCTTAATTTAATCGGTACGCAATTTCATTTCAGTGACTTAAAAAGCTTATTAAAATAGAAAAAACAAATGTTTGCGCTCGGTCCAACTTCTTGAGATATGGGCCTTTAAAGCTTGAGTATATAATTGGCCATATCTCACATATTTATGGTCCGATCTGGTTCCGGTGAATATCATTACAAAGACCATTAAAAACTCTTTAAATCTGCCTATAAATATATTACATTATTACATTAACCCATTGGGGACAAATTTAAAAAATACGATTTTTTAACCTCACTTTTTTGCTAAAAATCTGATTTTCTCAAAAAACAGCCCTAGTAAACCTATTTTCTACCTAGACTCAGGTTGTAGGCAACACTTCAGGCTTTGTTTTACGGTATAATGGTTAATTAACTTTAAAAAAAAAGACGAACAAAAATATATAAAAGCCCAATATTTTGACTTTGAAGCTTAACTTGAGGCCTATGCTAGGAAAATAAATAAAATTTTGGAAAAAAGTAAAAAAACTTTCATTTTTTCTTGTATTTCAAACATTGAACATAAATATCTCCGGTCTTAGAAGGGTTAAACAAAGCCTGAAGTGTTGCCTACAACCTGAGTCTAGGTAGAAAATAGGTTTACTAGGGCTGTTTTTTGAGAAAATCCAATTTTTAGCAAAAAAGTGAAGTTAAAAAATCGTATTTTTTAAATTTGTCCCCAATGGGTTAATAAAATGTAATATATTTATATGCAGATTTAAAGAGTTTTTAGTGGTCTTTGTACTGATATTCACCGGAACCAGATCGGACCATAAATATGTGAGAGCTGGCCAATTATATACTCAAGCTTTAAAGGCCCATATCTCAAGAAGTTGGACCGAGCGCAAACATTTGGTTTTTCTATTTTAATAAGCTTTTTAAGCCCTTTTAGGCCAAAAAACAAATTGGCCTATGGCCGGTAAAATTTGTTTAAATAGCGCAGACTTAGCTATATCCATATATACCGACTTCTCAAAAACTGGAGCCAATCTGACACTTCCAAATGTACTTTCGCACTCAGGGGACTCCCCCCTAATAGTTCGAAAAGGATTCATCGAAGTTCATTTTTTCGACTATCACAGTGTAATAGCCACGACAACAACAGTCTTGGTCCACAACCCCAATTCTGTGAAGGTGAGGACGCAAATATAGTCGCAGTTGTTTCCAGTATAGAGATTATTTCACTGCATGACTTCCCCAGATTAAAATAATGCAGAAGAACGAATTGATCAAATATAAAACAATCGAATCGACCCCCCCGCCAATCAAACCGAGAATAGAAAACAGTTTTCTAACGGAAAAGCACCCAAATTTCAGGCACGAGGGGACTACCATCAGATGTATTCCGAATTGGCGGCGATAATCTGGTAAGCCACTCTATTTTTAAAAAGGCTATTCCCGTATATACGCTGGCTATCCTGGAATAAGCATTTAATCCAATGCATACACGGTCTTGTCGAGCGTGCCCAAGACTTAACACAATTCTTGGAGGCCTGCCGTCATCAGTCTGCTTTTGGACACGAAAAGTCCACAACAGGTCAAATATTCACTTATCGCCAAATCCTGGAGAAATCCCAGGAAACATTAATCGACACATACCAATTCGAGTTTGACTATAAGGCTGTCTGCGATAGTATGATACGGAATACGCTTTACGAAGCTATGACTGAGCTTGTTGTCCATGCTTAGCTAAAACACATCTGTAAAATGACATCTGCTAATCTGTCTGTGAAGTAGGAGCAAATATCTGGGATATTAATTCATCTTGGATCTAACATACATTTCGGAAGTTAAGCGGAATGATCTTAGGACCTTTCTACAGAGCACTAATTGGTGCGCCACGGACCAATGTTCGTCTCTTATTCATAAACACCGTGGAATATCGGGATGAGGTTTCATATGGCTTGAAAGCCCCTTAAGCATACTGGGTCAATTTACAAGTTGAACTATGGTGACGGGCAGTGGTATCACAACGGTATCTACTAGTATCTACTATCACAAATAGTATCTACTTATGTATAGTATGGTTTGCCGTTACATCCCATGAAGGGATTAGGGAGAGCTTCTCACAAGCCAGTGAGCTCTGCGCGTTCTAGTTTTATACTCACTGAGTAGGACCTACAATTTTACACCGGTTTCGAACGGTATTTTGGGAAACGTTTTCATGGCTATATTCTCGATAGTGTCGCCGTCACTGAGCGAGGTGACCGCCGTCGAAAGAAATTTAAGGTGGTCATAGCAGGGATCGGTGGCCGTCGGTGATGCAATGGTTAGTGAGCGCGCCTCTTGTACAGGAGATCCTGGCTTCGATTCCTGCTCCGACCACCTTAAAATTTATTTCGACGACGGTCACCTCGCTTAGTGACGGCGACACTATCGAGTACTAACCCATGAAAAAGCTTCTCAAAATACCGTTCGGAACCGGTGTAAAACTGTAGGTCCCAATCAGTAAGTTTAAAACTATAAAGCGCACAGCTCACAGATTGTGAGAAGCTCTCCCAAATTCCTTCATGGGATGTAATGGGAAACCATTTATTTTTTTTTATAGCAGGGATCGAACCCACGTTCTCATGCACAAAAACCGCGCATACAACCATTGCACCGCCGACGGCCACCTTATGTATGCATAGTATATCAACAGCATATATTGTCTATGGCCTAGAATGTTTTAATTGAAATTTTTCTCATTATGAAATGCATCAAGATGTTGAAGAGATCGCAGGTTGGGTTATGACCATATTTGGCGTCTCGACTGGTACCAAATGGTTCGGTAAGATCTTTATTATATTTATATTTATTGGAAGACCCTCTACCTCGTCGTCAACGTAAAGCGAGGGATGGCGACTCTTATCAATAGCTCTATGGTTGACCTTCTGAAGGGTTTCAAAAGGAACTCACATTGGCCGACGCATGGAATCCAATAGAAGATCCTACAAACAAGGTTTTCAATTAAGGCCTTACCAATTCCATTGCTGGACCATATTTAGTAAGTCATCTGCAGAATTTCGGTACCTTGATTTACCAGACAAGCATAAGGAAGGACACAGCTTATCCCTGGCGAGGCCGACATGTTCATTTCTATGATGAAACACCGAGGCTACGTGCCTCATAGTAGGTCAAAGGTTTCTCAACATACATATCTTTTCCTGAATAGTAAAGGATGTTTGGGTGAAGCGCTAAGGTTATTTGTCTCAGCTCCTTAATTTAATCGGTACGCAATTTCATTTCAGTGACTGCTATTTTGTGTATTTAAATTCGTTGCGCATTGTGCCTTTAAATTCAAATTGTTTCGGGGGGTTTTTCAACTTAAAGTGAATTTTAAATAATACATTAATCTTTATTATCCTTGGTAAGGATATGTTTTTCTTAGCCTGATAATTCGCAAATCATGCATGGAAACCCAAAATGTCAAAGCTTTTGTCAAACCATAACAGAAAACATGAATCTTTTATGAGCCCAACCACTGTAACAAATTCTTCGAATCCTGAAGGACTATAAAAAGCAACAAAGAGATAAAAAAAATTGAACAGTACAGTGTAGAAATGCTAGTAAATACGGATACGCAAATCAAAAAGAAGGGAATTCATCACAAAACAATAAAAGTGTATCCTAAAATAATGATATATAAAATTACATACATATGGAAAAGAATCCTTGTTAGTACTGCAAAATCCGCAGGATTCAGCTGATGTGATATGCAGCAACTCACTCCTTTCCCAAGTTATGGGGAAACATAAAAAACATACACACTGGCTTTGAATTGAAACACATAAAGTGAGAGTAATCACTAAAGCTTCTTTGGGTAATGGAAGTGTGAGGTTGTTGTCTGAGTGGGGAACTGGGTTTTGTGTCCTTAGAGGTGTAATTTATTGCTTTATGGGTGGGGGGGGGGGTTTGTTGTTTCGCAAAATAAGATCAACAAATTTGCCGTTTTATTTGTTTAAGTTTAACAAATTGCTTGCCGAGAGTATAAAAACATTAAACCACAAACAATTTGTGGCAAATATCACGATTCCACAGAACAAATAACAACAAATGCTATTCAAAAGTAAACAAAATCCCATTAAGGACAATAAAACTAGGACAAAAAGAAGTGGCAGACGGCATAAATAAAATGGAGAAAGGTAATGGAGTTGGAGTTGGTGGTGGAGGGTATGCTGAGTAATCAATCGCAAAGAAAACCTCAATTTTGTACACAACAAAATTCTCATAAATTTTATATGATTTAAGGAAATTGTTGTCATAAAATTTATAGATTTCTTGATTAACCTGAACAAAAGGGAAACAGGTGTTGGTGTCGTAAATAAGAGGAACAAATTTTTTGTAAGAATTATATGAAAGTTCAATGCTAGGAGGACGCAGAAACAGTATATTGATATGTTTAAAGACAAATCTAAAAATTCTCCTAAAAGTATGCCACAAACTTTAAGATATACGGTACACAATTTAATAACAATGACGAGCAAAATTGTAACAGAGTTGACACAGTTTGGAAATAAATTTGTATATTTTAAATATTTGATTGAAAACAAAGAAAAAAAAATGCACTAAATCAATTTATTGTTCTCTCGTGAATATAAACAAAAAAACTTTAATTCTAAGTTGAAACAAATGGGAGGCACATATCAAAAATTCAGGTATAAA
The DNA here is from genome assembly GCA_963931995.1 of Phaonia tiefii. NCBI lineage: Eukaryota > Metazoa > Arthropoda > Insecta > Diptera > Muscidae > Phaonia > Phaonia tiefii. The sequence continues at coordinate 19,700,417 of OZ008370.1, read as the reverse complement.
TTGTGATCTTAAAGTATTTTTTTGTATGAAATGCAGAAAATAATTCCAAAATATATCAATTAGGACAGTTATACCCAAAGGCAGCTGCCGTTGAAATTTTTAAGGTGGTCAGAGCAGGGATTGAACCCAGGATCTCATGTACAAGAGGCGCACACACTACCCATTGCACCACCGACGGTCAAAACTACTCTAATTTATATACAAAGTGAACAGTAAACATTGTAAAGCTTTGCAAATGTTACAATTTTGCACTGTGATTTTATGTTAATTTATTTGTTTTCTGATTCAATAGTTTGTCCCAAAGTGTTTGGCTTTTTTAGGAGCTTGCATACGGCGCAACATGCTGTTGCACAGTTTGGCTGTCATTTCTGTTGGATTCCCAAGTTTCTTTTACTCTATCCACAACTCGTTGACGACTTTTGGAGCATCTGGGTACTTGGCGAGCTGAGAGCTCTAAACTGCGAAAGTTTTCGATCGAGTTCAAGTCCGGTAACTGCGCTGGACATTTTGTAGTTGTAAATTGTTGACTGCTTAACCAGATTTGAACTATTTTGGCCGAAGATTTTGGGCAGTTGTCATGCTGAAAATGCACTCTTTCACTAGCAAACCCCGTGTTTTCAATAGCAGCTGGTAAATGATTTTGCAGAAATGAAAGATATTGTTCATTTTCATAGTACCGTCCATTTTAACCAGAGAACCTACTCCATTATTCGTCATACATCCCCATACCATGTTCTTTATATTCCTTTAGATTCCTCCCTCTTCTTTTATTGGCTATTTTATAACGTCATGAGGTCAGATGCCTTACACATACTAATTAAACAAACAAATATATAAATTAAACAAAGTTCAACATATTTCTCCCACTGGTTCTATCCTTCGCCTTTCCCCGCCTTTTGGTAACACCAAGGATACGGAGGGAGTCCCAACTTCGCTGATGCTTTTTAGATTCCTGAAAATTCCACAGTACTCTTTTCCGAATGATGGCTGCATCCTCAGTATACGCCAGGAACATATGGCTTTTCGTGTTGATGGCCTCGTTCATATTTACTACAGCTTCTCCCTATTAAGACGTTGAAGAGATTGCACAAAAGTGTGTCGTCTTGTATCAGTCCTCGTTTATTACAGATTGGTGCGGTGTGGTCTTTCCCACCTTTACTGCGGATTTGGAGTTGGTCAGCATCATTCTACAGAGACGGGTCAATTTTGCCGGAATTCCAAGTTCAGACATAACTTCGTCCAATTTTCCCCGTATGAACCTATGAAAAGCAGCTTCGTAATCGACAAAAAATATGGTATGTATCGATTTGCTTTTCCGAGGTCTTTTCTAGAACTTTGAGTAGCGTGAATATTTAATCAGTCGTGGACTTGACTGGTCTAAAACCACACTGATAAGGTCCAATGAAGTTTTTAACATTTGGCTTTAGTCTTTCACATAATTCGCTCGACAAGACCTTATATGCGATGGATAAAAGACTGATACCACGATAGCTGGAACATACACAGGGATCGCCCTTTTTGAATACAGGACATAATACTCGACATAATATAGGACATTATCGGATTCAGTCAACTATTTATGATGCACAATTACCAAGGATGTTGGGTCTGCGGTGGAAAAATATATGAATAGTAGAATGTAGAAGAATATGGACTGGGATCGGTAATATACTTAGGCACCCAACAACATATAGTTACGAATTTCTTTATTCGTCTTCTTAGCGCTGTTTTATTCTCAATAATAAAACAAGGTTCGTTTTAAATTACGATAATTATAACTTCCCTTCATTTTACTTATATAGTTCAATGGTTTACTTTATTTACACAACTTGCCAAAAAGTTTTATATTTTACTACCAATTCGCGTTGCTTACTTTACGGAGTTTAATCACAAACTAACTCATAATGCCAAAAACCTCCTCTATTTATACGAGTTATGCTTCTCGTCACCCTGTTTCCAGATTGTTCTACCCTGTAGTAGAAGAGTTTTTTTTAAAAAACGTACTGGTAGCCGACTCGTCAACTAGTTTGTGGTTAGAGTATATATTTAGGCGCAGCATTAATCACACTGTTATTTACATAATGTTGTTTGGTTATTAAGACTAAGTAAAAGGCTTTTGCTTAAACGTAACCATATATTGCTAGAGTGGCCACTTGAATGGAACCCGCAGGATTGTCGAAGGCTAGGAAGACTACCAAACATATGGAAGCGGTGCCTAGGAAAGGAATTCAAACAAACTCCTCTATTATGGCACCATATTAAATCTCTTGTCAGAGATAGAAATCGATGAACAGAATTCGCTGACGCCCTATGTTCTTCGTGAACCTTTTATTTAAACTTTGTATTGAAATATGGTTTAACTATTCTATATTCTGTTTAAATAAAAGATTTTGGTGCCACCGCTGGGGTAATTGCAATTTCACTTGTCACGAATTTTGCCAAATGAAGACATGTGCTGTCGTCAATCTTTCTATGCCGTTCAGGAGCAGTTGAAATTTTTATAGTTTTGATATTTTTTCTTCTGTGGATCGTCATATGACTTGCTTTAAAATTTTTTGCAACGTTCCGAAGAGAATTATTATTTTTTAATAATTCCATGATTTCAACTACTTTAGATGCTGCCATTTTTGATCAGCACGTGGAAAATAATGGGCAATTGAAAAAAGGACCGAAATCTATGAGGTACGTGATTGTTACATTTGAGTTTCTGGATCTTTTCTTTAAAGAGTTGAAAAGAGTGCAATATTGTAACATTGAAGAAAGTGCGTAATTTTAACACTGAAGTTTGTTTACATAAACATATCTTTGTAATTGTTGTACGGTATATTTAAGTTTTCATTATGAAACAAATCATATGAAAACAAAATTAAAAAAATTATTTTAGTTCTAAGGTTAAAGGCTGCTAAATACAGAAGTTTTAAACTTCCATTATGGGAAACCTGTTACAATTTTGCTCGTCACTGTATACGTAAGAAAAGTTGTCATTAATAGGAGTTGTTAAATTTTAAATGACGAAATGACGTTATATGTATTGAAATCCCAATTCAGCAACTGTTAAAATTGTTTATAATTGATTTTAATATAAAAGTGTAGTCGAGGCGAATCTAAACAATATGTAATCGTAGTTTTTGCTACAAACTTAAACCTGCGCCTAATGGTACACTATAACTATGGTCCTAAACTACTATAAACTATGTTATATGCTATAAAAATACAGAGGTTATCTTATGTCGAGAAAGTTTACATTATTGTAATGGAATTAGAAAAAAATTTCAATAAATCTCCTAAAAGAAGGCAACGACTTTTAAAATACTGTGGAGAAAATGTGAGTTATTCAAGTATGTTATCCCTAGGGTTTTTGACAATTATAATTTTTCAGGAAGGAGATAGCGCAAATGAATCCATACGTAATTTATAGAAGAGGGCAGAGGTACCAATAGCGCAGTAGGCTTTAATTTTCTAACTAATCCGATTTGACCCATATGAGCCATCAAATTGGGTCAAAAACTGCACTTAGTTCAAACGGATGCAATGGGTCGAAAAAAGAGTACACGTGGGGGAAATGCGGGATACGTTTTGAGTTCATACCTCGCCCTTTAAAAAATATAAAGGCGAATATAAACGTGCTTACATGAACCGAACAAATGATTCGCAAATATGTTCGCCTTGTAGCAAAAATGGGAAAAATGTAGCGTAGCTATTCAGTGACTATTAAACTAGAGAGCGCACAGCTCACTGGTTATGAGAAGCTCTCCACAATTCCTTCGTGGGATGTAATGAGCAACCATTTATTTTAGCTGTTATTAGGTCATAGATCACGAAAATAATCAAAAGAAAACATCGCTTCGGTCGAAAATGTATGGTCGTCAAAGGGTTAATTCATGATGAAAATCTTTTTGAATTTAAAATGTAAACTATAATGAAACTATTCGCCAATACTGTCACGAACAAATAATTTACATTTTTGACCAAACTACCATTTGTTTCCCAGCGGACACCTCCGGTATGTTAAACTAACATTTGTATGTTAGTGCGCAACTGTGGTGGCTGTTGCAGCTATACAGTTCTTTGTGTTGTCATATTATTAAACCTTAATGTTAGTAACATGCCGCTAAATGCATCTGTGCTAAATGTTGAAAGCTCCCGTTTACGATCTCTTCACAAACGGTTGGTGAATTCGCTAAGGAAGTTCCTAGCAATGAACTAGATGGCGCGAGAGGTTTATAAATAGTATTATCGAGATATTGCAACTGATATAAATGTGCGATTTTCAGCGTGCTTCAAGACTGTCTGATTTCAATACATAGTCAAATGATAGTCAAAGTGTTACGCCTGCTAGGCGTTTTTATTAAATGATATTTTTTATTTTTAAGTCAAAACCTTAAGGAATCACATTATCGTTTGAGAATTTTATTTATCGCAACCGAACATTTATGATAATGAAAAACGAAAATCGCTACATGACGGTCCCTGTGACCCTGGATATTTAACTGAGGTAGTTCTAAAAAGATGCCAGAGCTAGAAAGCCGGATTCAGGCTAACGCAACTCTAACAACGGGGTATGGACGGAGTTGGTCATGAAATACAGCTGGATAGTGATCTCAACATTCCTGCATTAGTCGACTAGTCGAAAACGCAACCGCTATTCGATCGGAAATTCTACACTCTCACACCGGAAAGAGATTCCTGGAACAGAGGGTTTCCTGGTAAAGAGGTATATGTGAATATCTACGCAGATGGTTCGAAAATCAATGATCTGATATGATGAATGATATGATCTAGTGAACTAGGATTGTCCCTTCCTCGTAGATTATCTGATCACTGTAGCGTGTCTCCGACCAAAATTTCACCTATTAGAGAAGTAGCGGTCTGGTTGAGGGATAAAAGTCAGGCAGTCTTGTTGGGATCAGTGTTTTCTCCGGCAATTTTGGATACGAAGACCTTGGAATCGGTATTCATGTACTCAATGCCTGTCTAGGACTGCCGCAGATCTCTTAAAGCAATGGCTCAGCTGTGTGGTGCCAGCGCACAGGGACATTCCGGGATACTGCAGAGCGGATGAGCTGGTCAGACTAGGGACTACATTGCAGATTCCACAGGAACTGGAGCGTGCTGGCATTCCTCCATCAACGTGTACGCGTATCCTACAAGCACGATTGTATATGTTTATGCTAAAGAGATGGGCGAGGGGCAAGGATTGTGTACCCTCAAGACAAATCTGGTCCATAGTGGATAGCAGGAGATCCATGAAGATTCTATCTTTAGTCAGGTATTAATGCTTGATTTATATTTGAAGGGACACTCTGATTGATAGACATGCGACGGTACTAAAAGCCAGGGCAAATGACTCCTGTAGAAACTGTACCAATGAAGAAAACGAAGAATTCATTAAACATTTTTTTGAATGTGTTCCGCTATAGCCGGCAGTCTACTTTGAGATCATACCTATTTAGGAACCTGGGAGAATTTTCTCAGATGAACGTAGACAAGATCTTGGGCTTCTTGGAGCAAACTAATGCTTCTCCGGTGCAGTCAAAGCATATTCTCGTTAGCCTGTGGTATCACAATGGTCAACGAAGTCAAAGTAACTGCCACTAACACCTAAACTAACCTTACTTTAAAGCCACCCTTCCTTGCCTAGTTTAGGGGGTAATTAAGCCTAACTCACTTATATTAAAAAATACTCGTACTTAAAATTGCACTTAAGTAACCTCCTGAACAAATATAGTAGATTGTATTTTTGCCAAACCATGACACTTTTTCATCCAGCACATCTTAAATGCAATTGAATACATTCTATGGATCCACATAACGTTGCCTACTTTTAGGATTTTATACGAAATACATATACATTTTTCTATCCTAATCCTATTCAATAGCCTTGTTTGTTTAAGCTCCTTTTAGAGAATTATATAAAAATAAATGTAATTGCAATAGATTGGTATAATCAAATCATTGCATATTTTTAGGGAACAGTAAAGACTATGATTTCTTTTGGGAAGACTATGATTCCCTTTGGGAATTTGTATGAATTATATACATTACACAAACTACAACGAGAGTATGAAAAAGAATAGTAAAAGTCGTACATCAATAACCTCTTACCTTTAGGATTATATGGCTAACGCAGACAAATTATAAAAACCACTGCATACTTTTGGGGAGAGCCTTTACACATTACATAAGTTCTGGGATTTCATACTGCTATTTTCTGCAACATCTAAAAAACTGCTCTAAAGGATATGACATGAAATAAATTTGATTAGTTTTTTTATGTTTCTTTATAAGTCCCCGCCAAATACTTCTTATTAAAGGAAACTCTAAGAAATGTTTGTCCAAGTCCTTGGTCATCCTAAGTAATAAGAAATCAGTTGATTTTTACTATTTATCTCCTCCTCTCTTTAAGTGGTCAACAATAAAATAAATTTAATCAAAATAATAACTAAGTTTTATTTTCCCGTTTCTGTTGTGGCTCTGGCATATGTGTAATAGTTTGGTAATCTCAAAAGTTTGATGGCCATAAAGTTCCTGGCCATAAAGTTATTTTACGCTCCGATTTCGGTAATTTGTTTTGTATGTCCTTAGTACTAGCGATTTGTTCCAGTATATTCTTTAGATGGAAACTTGAATAGTCCTGAATAGACATATATAAATTATTAAGGATTAAAACTTTTCCTGCTACGACTGTTTGTAGACGTGTTTGATGTCGTGACGCGTCTTGGTTATCGTTTATGGCCGAAGTTGTATAATTGTTGCTGCTGGCCATGACTGTGACAATTAGTCGTCCTTTGGTTAAACTTAAACTCAGTAATTATTATTAACATTATGGTTTCGGCGTAAGATTAGCGCTGCTTCTCGTAACAAATAAGAAAATGTAATTAAAGTTTTATGCAAGGAAAGAGAGACGCCGGTCGAAGGAAATGGAAAGTTTTCCTAAGTTTACCCTATGTATTGATTACACAGCAACAGATTTGTGAACTAAAATAAAACCAATTTGTGCCTCGAACAATAGAAAGGGATGGAAACACCCTTTTTCACCTCTCCTATATTTTGTTCTATCTCTCTCTATATCTGACAACAGTTGTATAAAAGTTTCAACATTTACTTGAACTAGAATTACGAATTCATGTTGATCCAGCTTTATTTGATTTCATGCCATTCAATTTTGTAATTAATTTTCATCATTTTTGTACTTATTCGCTAACGCAAATCATATATTCATGAAATGGCCTAAAAATATGCAACTAATTTTGTATTCTCGCCATTTGTTTGTATTTTGCTCTAAATCATTCATTAAGCCTAAACGCACGCAAAATATATGGCCACTTTGTTTAGATAAATTTTTGAAATCTAATCATTATTTTTGGCTAAAAACCAAAGCGTGCGGTCACATTTGCATATGGCAGGAAGTCACTATTCACATTTAACATGTGCAATTAAATAAACTGCTAGAATATGAAGCATACACTTAGGATGCATACTATATTGTCGAGTACAATGTTAAATGAGCTACTCAGCGTCCAATAGATCTAACTCCACAAATCACAAATTGGGGGAAATTAGAATTGAGTTTTGGGAATTCTGTTTATTGTAATAAAAAACCAATCCGACATCCAAAAATGTTTCATGCTTACTTCTTTTGATGTTGATGATTACATATATAGATATTGCACGATTAAATAATGAAGGAAATAACGTTGAATTCCCAAAATTGTTGAAATGTGGAGTTAGATCACCTGGCAGCTGAGTAGACCAAATATTTGTGAACATTTTTGATTTTCTTGCATACGTGTGAAAACTGTCCCATCATGTTATGTCCGACTGGCGGAAGGGAATGCCATTTATTTATAAAAATTGCATTGCATTGCATATATTGAGGAGGAGTAATAATTGCCGCAAAATAAAGCATAACTTTAGGATGAGTCTGAAATAAATGTAAAGTTTTTGGCTGAATGCACCAATTTTGTAAGCAGTCAGAAATTCTAGGCCATAAAAGAGAGTTGTATGAACAACTTCGGAGCGTTCATACTTCAAAGCCAGAGAAGACACATTTCTGAACGAACGATATAATTACATTTTCCTGATTTTTGTTTGACAATTATAATAACCAACAAATAGTCGGGTGGAATATTAAAATACCATGATGTATTAGGCACCTTTCAAAAGTGAAGACAACATATTTCTCCATTCCTTCTAAAATCGAGCGGCATATGGGATTTGATGCTGATAGTTTTATTCGTGCTACCTACACATTTGTCCAACAGGATAGGTGTTCTCTTTGCCGGAGGCCTCGCCTTGTTTCAAATTGTTCGGTAAGGTATTAACCAACCCTCACAGAGGATTTTACATCCGCATGTGTTACTCTGCCCAGCGGGACTCCAACCTTCAAAATAGCTTCATAGGGTTGTTTCTGTATCACACAACGCACATTACGAGTTGCCTTGTTTGTAATGAACAAAGGTCCGCGCCAGTGGACCCATATTACCGGGTCAACTTTCTAAAATACAGTACATGGTACATGAAACCCCAGCCATCGGGCATGAATTCGTCTAACCTTGCCTATGAGTTGGTGCACAACGCCGCCAGTCTTGAATTGCTAAGATGGTATTCCATTAGCACTAGCGGCTTTTTCTTCAGCCTTTCGGACTCGTCGTGACTTGAAGTGGTCTAACGGCCGTCGTGGCCATCGGTGGTGCAACCGTAGTGGGCTCGGCTCTCATACATGAGAACGTGGGTACGATCCCTGCTCTGATCACCGTACATTTCTATCGACGCCGGTCACCTCGCTTAATGACGACGACGCTATCGAGTATTTAGCCATCGAAAACCTTCTCAAAATATCGTTCGGAACCGTTGATAAATTGTAGGGCGAACCTAGGAAAGCGTACAGCCCACTTGTTGTGGGAATCTTCTCTCATCCCTTCATGGAATGTAACGGGGAATCTTTTCTTTTTTGACAACATCGTCCTCTATTTGCTCATCTTCCTCATCTTGGAGACAAGTAGTGCAAAAAAATGGACTGTCTATAACTTTTTTCAGCCCCTAAGTTTCTATCCATAAAGTCGCCCGCTCCTTTCCACCACACCACTACATTCTAAGAATAAGAAGAATAAATAAATATGCGAAATTCATGAGCACTCTCGCCTTCTGTTGGATTTACAGACAACGATATTTAATAGGCGCCCTCTGGAGGGTAATAGCAGCAACACACAATTACCGACAGCTGGCCATCAGCTGATATAATATGAGCTGTCATAGCAATGGCAGATAACATTATCTAAGAGCTGCTATAAAAAGCAGAGCAACTTGATACTCCGGGCGATTCAGCATTCAGTGGTTGGAAAGACAGTGAAATAGACTCACTGGCTGTCGGATATATGTAGATCAAAAAACTATAGATATCGTAGTGATCCATGTTTGTGGGTATTGACGTTGTTGCCTACATTTTCCGTGATTCCAACCGGAGGTTCCCTGCCGATGGAGTCTTGACCTTGTTACCCAAATGTCCTCTGGTTCTAACTAGAGGATTATCTATCTTGACACATACCTTTTTCTTGGTTTAAGTCAGGATGTCCCTGTCTATGGGAACTTAACGTTGTTGCATACGTGTTCTCGACACATAACTGAGATTCGGTGCATGCGGGGTCAGGCTCTTGCCACCTTCCTTTCCCTTGATTCAAACCAGAGACTCTCTGCTTTATGGATCTTACCCTGGTACCTACATTCCTCGGTTCAAATCAAAGATTCCCTAACTATATAGCGTCAATTTTGTTACCTACTTTATCCATGATCAAACTTAGAGGTTGCCTGTTTTGTTGCGTATTTCCCCGGTTCAGACCAGAGATTTCCTGCCTGAGGAGTAGCGACCGTAATACCTAGCTATTGTTACCAACAAGATGTTATCTGCTTGTGGGCCTGCAAACTTGTTGCGTATCAAATTTCTTGTTCGAGTCAGAAGTCCCCCAACAGATTATTATTGAGGCCACATCGTCCTAAGATTCATACCACATCGTCCTAAGATTCATACCGTCACACGACACGTCCAATGTCAGGAAACATCGACCACAGCGATTATCACGACCCATCGACTACCCGCCACTGTAACAGATGCCACGTTACACAAACCTCTACAAGCATTCTAATCTATGAACAGTAATCTTCAACATCGATAGAATCCCACCATCATCCTGCCGCTCCGAGGTAACCCGGACATAGGTTAGGTTAGGTTAGGTATTAGTGGCAATCTATGAACGACTCACTTAGACTTATCAGTCCATTGTGATAACACTAGCTAACGAGATTAAGCTTTAGTCCTACCGTAGATCAATTTTTGTTTGCCCTTGCCTACGTCTATCTGATACAATTCTCCCAGGCTCGTAAATAGCTAGACATCCTTCTGCCGGTTAGTGTGGGACACGTGCAAAGATGATGTACAGTGGATTATTGCTCCTCCTCATCGTACCAGCTTAAACAAAAGTCATTTGTCCTGACCTTTAGACTCGCGTATGTATACCAATCAGACATTGTCCCGTCAAAACCGAAACAAGCATTTCCACCCCTCGACTTCGGCTTACTGTTCCTACACAGAGGCTTCTGCTTACTGCTCCCACACAGAGGTTTCGAGTTATTGTTTCTACACAGAGGCTTCGGACTACTGTTCCTGCACAGAGGATTCGGCTTACTGTTCCTATGCAAAACTTACAATCATGACCGATCCAGAACCGTTCTCACCGTACATTTAAAGCACATACCGAGCCAGAAATTCACATATCCGATCCCGATATACACAGGGAATTCGAATAGTCGCGCATGCCCACTAAGTCCCCGATCATCTTAAATCGACCAGCCAAGACAAGTGCGCTCAGAAGAGTGCTGTCAAGCCAAGACAAGTGCCGCCAAAAGACTGTTGTCCATCCAAGACTAGTGTTCCCAGAAGAGTGTTGGCAAGCCAAGACAAGTGTTCCTAGAAGAGTGTTGTTATGCCAAGACTAGCATTCCCAGAAGAGTGTTGTCAAACCAAGAAAAATGCCCCCATAAGAGTTGCCAAGTCAAGGCTAGTATTCCCAGAAGGGTGTTGCCAAGCCAAGACAAGGGCCCCCTGTAGGGTACTTTCAAGCTATGAGGAATATTCAATCAGCTGATGTTATTTCTGTAAATCAAATTACTTTGTCAATCCAAGACTAGTGTTCCCCGAAGAGTGTTGTCAAGCCAAGACAAGTGCCCCTAGAAGAGTGTTGTTATGCCAAGACTATCATTCTCAGAAGTGTATTGCCAAGCCAGGACAAGTGCCCCCGGAAGGGTGTTCTCAAGCTATGAGGAGTATTCTCAACGAGTCAATCAGCTGATGTTATTTCTTTCAATCCAAATACTTTGTAAATTAAAGAGTATTAAAGTATCTGAATTCGAATTACCGACAAGGAAACTACTCCGTTTTTATTTCGGAATGTTTGGTGGGTCCTAACGAAAGACTCTGGACATGACTGAGCTCACCTCAGCCCTCGGCAAAACCACGTTACAACCTTGTTTAATTTGCGGGAAATAAAACAGTGCTAAAAAGGACGATTAGAATATTCATAACAAATAAAAGGAGAATCTATTCTTATATCGCCCTAGCTGAACTTTTTAATTATCCTCTTCACGTTTGTCTTTTGGAGATTTGCTTGTAGTAAAAACTCATCCGCATGGTTTCACTATACCCGCAATTTATCCATTCTTCCAGAGTGTGTCCTTCCTTCCCCTTGGCTTCGCCTTGGGACTAAGGAATTTGTAGCGAGTTGTTGAGAGCAAAATAGTCCTTATCCGCCACATTCAACATTCTCTATAAGCACCTTATCTCCACAGATGATTCTGATGCTAAACAATTCGTGAAAATCTTTTTATAGACGAGCGTCAGTCCTCGTCACATTCAGACGAAGTATTTGAGGCTGGGTTATGTTCCAATCGATCTGAACGCCGTATTTATTATTAGAGAATGAATTGCTATTAGTCTCCATTCCATTCTCTGATTACCCCATACTTGCTATCCGTTATAAGGTGACTTTGTCGTGAAAGTCTGACCATTATCCCTATACAGATTATAAGCCTGTTACCTATTAGGAAGAGGAAATCCTTAAATACATTAAACTTAAAATCTTTTGAAATCCTCATTTACTTCGCCCATACTGTCGCTCATAATGTGAAAGCAATTGTCATCTCCTCAATCGCATCCACGATGTATCTATTACAGGTGGAAGCGTTAGAACAGCTGATGTAAATCTTTTCTTATCGCTGTGGTCCGACCTTGTCAAATGGTGTTCATGCCAATTTCCAAGAAGTATCTAGTACAGGTGGTAGCGTTAAAATAGCAAATCAAATTTGTTCTTGTCCTTGTGGTTGTTGCCGAAAACTACAACAATTGCTCCTGATATAACCTCAAATAAATACATCTTGACAATTTCGATCAGCTGAATTTGACAAGGTCGGCTACTGAAATTAAAACGAAATGCCTTCAATTCCTACTGCTTCTACCTTACTTATTTTGTCATGCTCGCATTCACAATGTTTTTGATTGTTTTGAAAGAAAATGAATTGGAATTTTCCGAATTTGAAACGACATATTTTGAACGAATATTTCAAAATTGTTTATACTACCTTGGTTCCAAGTAAAAATGGCATTATATGTAATTGCTGTCGAATTATTTATTGCAACACGGGATGAAATTTTTTTGCACCCACAATTCTTTGAATCTTTTCTCTATCAAGTCTACTGCTACAAATATTTTAAACACCCTAAGATTACAACTCTTTTCCGTCTCATTTCTTATTCAGTTGTCCTGTCATTTCCAACACTCATAATCAAAAACTTTGTCACATAATCTTGGTTGATGGGGGGGGGACACTATGGAATAAGAAAATTGCAGCAATTCCTTTCGTCCCTATTTTTACCTTTAAACTAATACAAAAAGCTTTCAGGTAATGCACACAATTAAGCATTGTTCACCGTGACATGAACCACAAGAATTGCATGTTAAAATTCATAATGAAACGGGGAAGGATTCCCAGTGTGACATATGTATACTTTCGCCAGAAAATTCTCAGAGAATCTTTCTGCTGGTTATGTATTGCCTGAAATATCTATGCCAAAAAGGGAAAAGGACTTAAGAGTTCTTGGGAATGAATTGAGTTAAGTCCACCACAATTATCTCCTCGATCGAAATGGCCTTGCATCAAATTTTGATTTAAATCGGCCAATGTTTCCGGAAGCTATAAGCATGACAGTTTTGACTTGTCTTATCTATTTTATAGTCGCAACGCAGTTTATCGCGGCCAGGTTGGCGATAACCTCCTTTTCTAATATTAGCCGTTTACACCACCCTATTTTAGATTAAATTGAAATTTCAGGTGGCAACTTTGTGCATCAATTTTGAGCAACTCTGTGCCGACGACAGCTTGGTACAATGTTTTCGATGTTTTTGAAATAACCGAACCTTTAAAATTACATCAGTTTTGTGGGTTGTGAGGAGTTAAACAATTTTTGATCCGCTTCCGTGTGTCAAACATTTAATTTTTTAGGGCAAGTCCATGCCAACGACGGCTGCACATCAGAAAAAAATTGGCGGCTCTTAGTTTTCCCAGTTTTGTACAAACTTGGGATGTTTTTGAAATAACTGAACCTTTAAAATTACATCAGTCGGTCAAATCGTGACCGAAGCGTGAGCTTCAAAAGGTTTTGGTGGCAGCGAGACGTCGCAAAATTGTTGATCGGCTTCCGTCTGTCAAACAGTTAATTTGTTGTGTATGTGTTTATAATGGTTGCATTTGTGTGGCATTCAGACATGTTGTAACAATATGTATACCAGTATAAATAAGGATAAAAAGTACTCCTCAGTTTTTACATATTAAAAGAGTCCGATATGGGATACGGGAGAAACTCTATGAAGCAATGTCTGAGCTTGGTATTCCTGCAAAACTCATACGCCTTTGCAGGATGACCTTGACGAACACCAAATCCGCAGTGAAAGTTGGTAAGGATCTTACCAACCCTTCGAAACTAAGCGAGGCCTCAGGCAAGGCTACACCCTATCGTGCGATCTCTTTAACATCTTAATGGAGATCATAATGAGAAAAGCTGCAGTCAACATGAATAAAACCATCATCAGCAATAGTCACATGCTGCTCGCGTTAGCTGATGATATAGATATCATTGGGCGAACAATTAGAGAAGTTAATGTGGTTTTTTCGAGAATTGAGAAGGAGTCAGCAAAAGTGGGTCTGGCGGTAAATGAGGACAGGACAAAATTAATGGTTTCAACGAACAGGGCCTCCACGCGATTGCACCAAAGCGTGAACGATGATAACCGTTATAATTTCGAGGTTGTGGACGAATTTATATACCTAGGATCTGCCGTAAACAAAAACAACAACGTCAGCCTTATTTTGGGCTAAGCAAGCACTTTAGAGATAAAGCCCTCTCTCGAGTAACAAAAGTCCAGCTGTACCAGACTCTCATTCAACCTGTCTTTCTTTATGACGCAGAATCCTGGGTCCTATTGCAAGCAGACGAAACATCTGTAGGAGTCTTCGAGAGAAAAATACTGCGAAAAATTTATGGCCCTATAGTGCACAACGGCGAGTATCGGCGACGCATGAATCATGAGCTGTATGAGCTTTATCCTGACATCGACATAGTTAAGCGGATCAAGATAACGCGATTGCGCTCGTTAGGCCATGTCAGTAGAATGGATGAAGACGAACCAGCACGAAGGGTTTTCGAAACCGAACTCGAAGGAAGACGGAAAATATGAAGACCAAGACTCCGCTGGAAGGATCAGGTTGACGAATCCCTGCGTACACTTGGTATTGCCAACTGGAGAATTAAGGCAAAAGATCGAATTGGTTGGCGAAATATGTTATCTTCGTTTTGTAAGGTCCCTGACCCCCCGGGGTTGTCCGAGACCGGATTAGTAAGTAAGTAAAATTGTAAGAGAAATCTTCTGGGTTAGCCTTCGAAATGCTCGAATATTGGTGGGTGTAAATGCCATATTATATTTCATTTAGACCGTAGTTTTTCTCGGCCAGGTAAGCGATATCCTTTTTCTCTAATCCTTTCTGTTTACACCACCCAATTGGAGACTATTTTGACAAATCAGGTGGCAACTCTGTGTTTCATTTTGTTTAGACTTCGTCATTACATTTTTGATTGGGAATCAATTCGGTTGCAACAAACCAGTTTGAAATCAATTCGGCTGTAACAACCGAATTTGGATTCAATTCGTTTGCAGCAACCGATTTTGGAATCTGTTCGACTGCAACCACCGAATTTGTCGTCATTTCGGTTGCAACCACCGAATCTGGTACTAATTCGATTGCAACAAACCAGTTTGAAACCAATTCGGCTGCAACAACCGAATTTGAATTTAATTCATTTGCAACATCCGAATTTAGAGTCAGTTCGACTGCGACCACCGAACTTGGCGACATTTCGGTTGCAACCACCGAGTTTGGTACTATCAATTCGGTTGCATTAAACCAGTTTGAAATCAATTCGGTTGCAACAACCGAATTTGGAGTCAATTCATTTGCAACATCCGAATTTAGAATCAGTTCGACTGCGACCACCGAACTTGGCGACATTTCGGTTGCAACCACCGAGTTTGGTACTATCAATTCGGTTGCAACAAACCAGTTTGAAATCAATTCGGCTGCAACAACCGAATTTGGAGTCAATTCATTTGCAACATCCGAATTTAGAGTCAGTTCGACTGCGACCACCGAACTTGGCGAATTTTCGGTTGCAACCATCGAGATTGGTACTATCAATTCGGTTGCAACAAACCAGTTTGATATCAATTCGGCTGCAACAACCGAATTTGGAGTCAATTCATTTGCAACAATCGAATTTGGAATAAGTTCGGTACTATTTCGGTTGCAGCAATCGAATTTGGCACTAAGTCAGTTGCATTAATTCCTCGGTTTGGAATTATTTAATAGAATATAGGAAATTATGTTATCAATAAAATAATTACAAACTCTCAACTATTAAACACATATTTATTAAGTTTCGGTAACATCTAAATGCGATTGTGTCACCCATAAACTCGGTTGTGATAACCGGATGGTTGTGGAAAACTTTTATTCGGTTTCGGCAACCTCTAATGCGGTCGCGACAGCCTCTAATGTGGTCGTGACAACCTCTAGTTCGATCCTAAACACCCCTAATGTGGACGTGACAACCTTTATTACGGTGGATACCTCTTATGCGGGTGTCAAACTCTAATGTGGTCGCGACAACCTCTAATGTGGTCTTGACAGCCTCTAATGTGGTCGCGACAACCTCTAATGCGGTCTTGACAACCTGCAGTTCGGTTTTGGACAGCTCTAATGTAGTTGTGACAACCTTTAATGCAGTGGATGTCTCTTGCGCGGCTGTGACAACCTCTAATGCGGTAGCGGCAACCGCTAGTGCGGTTGCGACAAACTCTAGTTCGGTTGTGGACACCCATAATGTAGTTGTGAGAACCACTAACGCGGTTGCCATATGGAATTAAGCCATCGACACGATTAATCGAAATTGAAATAAATTGGGGTGATTTATTGATAATTAACTTGATGAATGACCTACTTATTAGTCCATTAGTCCATTGTGATACGACGCACTAATGGGATTGAATGCTAATCATTTAGTTTGATCCAGCATGCCCAATATATTTTCTGCGTTAATTGTAGATAATTATCTCAGATCCCTAAACAGGTAGGATCCCATGATAGACATCAACACTGGGCAGCAAAATTTAAAAATTTTTTCAATCAGAAGTCGTTGACAAACGCATCAGGGTGGGGGGGGGGGGGGGGTGGTGTTTGAAATCGAATCGAGATCCGCTGGCAATTTATGTTGTCAGACTAGGATCGGTGTGTTGCACATGGGCATTGAACAGTATAAACATGAGCTCGTAGAATTTCCGCCCGTCCTTGTTAGGATTCTTTCCCCATTTTTTGTTATTATTAAAGCAACATTGTCATGGAAAAGATTTTCCCGTTTTCTCCCACAAAGAAAAGGTTGCAATAAAAAGTAAACACATGTGTGGAGAGACAACAAAAAGAAAATTCCAAGTACATGTCGCCTTCTACAACATAAATGCACCTTGAAGCATAAACATGAATTTACCATCAGTTTCATCAGGTACGATGAATACGCGAATAATGCAACGCTTAAGGGTTGCATGCATGATATTGTGGGTGTGGCAAGCTGTGTCACACGGATGTAGCATGCTTCTCTTTAGGAACGGAGTAAAGAAAGACCTGCCACTAGAAAAAATTGTAGGGGACATGAAATAGGGAAAACGTTAAGAGTTCCCTACTTATTTACAAAATATTTCCACTGGCGTTTGTGGTATTCCTGCATCAGAGTGGTATGTAAAAGCCACAAGATTTAAACAGTTACCGGTTCGAGGTATTTGAGATTCATTTAATTGCTTACTTGCAATACTCATTTTATCCAGAAAATTGTATGTTTATTTCCCCCTTTAAAAGTGGAGAACTTCAGTAGGGAACATATATTTTCCATTACAGCCATGTGCACCTGCACTTGTTCCACGGAAGGGAACAATATCAAGGAACACCTTCGTCTTTCATATGATGTACTCCCAGCAAGTCATGCTCATCATCAACATCCTAACTACACACAATACTATCGCACCCACAAAAGTGCCTTAATGTATGCTAAACATTTTGTTTAAGCGAACACGTAGTGGATACGTGTACACAAGTGAGAGTGAGCTCACAGAACACCCACGTATTGAGGGAAAATTTGGTAAATATGTTACTCCATACACATGGTTAGATCAGTGGTATTACAGGTGTCCTGTACTTATGTTTTCAAGGATTTTCTGTCAAAATGACTAGTTAGTTTTGCTTCAAATTAAGCGTTATATTTCATCCTATTGTACGCTGTATGTCATCTAAGAGATAGAGTGAGAGGAGTCATATAGTTGTAGAGAGAGATAAACTGCGTGTGTTTCCTTTTACTAAAAATTAATATTTGGTTAGGCACACAAGTCAGTGTGTGTTTTGACATGACAAACATATCCTTTCTTTGACATGGAAGTCACATGACAAAGGGAAAGTTTAATTGTTTGCTAAACTTCAAATGGCATCGGAAATAAGCAGCAGACTGCAAAAGAGATATGCCGGATGGTTAACAAGACTGAATGAGAACTTTAGTAGAGTTGGAATCTATAAGAGGCTATGTCAGGAAGCAAACTCAGCTAGCAAGGTGATGCTGCAAGTCAGTTACAAAGTGATTTGAGTTATAATGTCATCGCAACTGTCAAGAATTGGTAGCAAGTTTTGGAAATAAAAAGTAAGCCTTCCATTCTTTCCGGAAAAGCTTAGCTGCTATTGCCGGTTCATCCTTACTACTAGCAATACTAAACCTCACTCAGAAGCGCCTAAGCGTATGCTTTATTGTTTGAATCAGTGAAAC
Source organism: Phaonia tiefii (assembly GCA_963931995.1). Classification (NCBI taxonomy): domain Eukaryota; kingdom Metazoa; phylum Arthropoda; class Insecta; order Diptera; family Muscidae; genus Phaonia; species Phaonia tiefii. The sequence continues at coordinate 19,681,957 of OZ008370.1, read as the reverse complement.
ATTATTGCATACATGTATTTGAAGTGCAAAACTAAGAAAAGAGGATTTCCATGCTGAGAACAAGTTGTGAAGGAAAATATCGTGTTGGGAAAGAATTTGTGTATAAAATATTCATCGAGAACAAAAATATTGGAGAAACCTTCACAGAAAGCTCTCTAGGAAATCATGTTTTCTTTACAAAGATTAGTTTGTGAGACTTTTATACTTGAAAATTTTTCGGATTTCTCACGGACAACCTTTCCATTTACAGCAAGTGCCTCTTTAAATTTCAGAACATATTCCCATCCCCTATCTGTTTTGTTAGTAAAACGCTTATTACATAAAACTTGCGACTTTAACAAAAAAAAAATCCATTGGCACCAGCACTGAACTCGACTATTACACACACTGAGAAAAAACGGCAAGTAAATTTAACTCAAAATTAACAATAGAAATTATAGTGGGCAAAAATTACACTGTGTGTAATTTTTTCAGGCATGGAAATATAACCATATACGGACACCACTACGTGATAAAAGACCAAAAAAAGACCCGTGTCTCCCAGTTTTGCACAAGGTCATGCACTTTTTTTATGGGCCCCCAAAGATTTGGGGCCTTGGTGTCATTTTTGGAAAAAAGTGATAATTTTGTCAGGATCATACCTTGCACACCGTTCGGAATTTTCATTTACTCTCTGAGGGAAAGTCGTAGCTCTTGTCATAAAGAATTTGTGATTATATAAAATTCCGAACGGTTTGCAAGATATGGGCCTGACAAAATGATCACTTTTTTATAAAAATGACACCGAGGCCCCAAATCTTTGGGGGTCCATAAAAAAGTGCATCACTTTTGGCAAAACTGGGAGACACGGGTCTTTTTTTTAGTATTTCATCACGTAGTGGTGTCGGTATATGGTTATATTTTTTCGCAATGCTCTGTGTTATTTATTTCGAATGGATTCAACGATTTTTGATCTCAAATTATTTATAGTTCAAACGTATTAATTTTCTTGAAATGACGGTACCATATATTAAGACTGGTAATCCGGAGTTCACTATCCATAGGTTAAGATATATGTATGTTGAATGCTGTCGATACACGACTTACTTAGTCTTGTTTAGTCCTTTGGGATGCCATGGCATAATGACATTAAGTTCTCGCCCCAGCGGAGTATCATTTCGTTTTCTCCAAGAGGTCCGAATCCTATCACCACTCAAGTGTATACTGCTGGCTGGTACTGGACATGTCTAGAGAAGATTCAATTAGTAATCTTTACAATTTTAGCAAAAGTCATACTCCAAGACCTTCGGCCACTCCGCATGTTTCCCAGTTTCACACTGATCCATACACACTGACTCAAGCATTGATACCTTGGACCTAGATAGAAATAAATCATAGATCTCCAAAGATCCAATATGTCTGACAGATTCGTTTTGTGTGTGCATAATCTCATCCACCTCTCCTAAATGATCACCTATGAACATTCACTCACATGCTGAAAAAAAGATGATGTGGCGCAGTCTTATCTTGAAACGAGTTAATGGCCTGCTGTCTTTGTGAAGACCGGACGTCTCACTTATCGTGTCTGTCATTGGATGCCACACAGAGACACTGAAAGTCTTGAAAAATTATTATTGCAGAAGCTGTGGTGACGAAGAAGAGGTGGAGTTAATAGAACACCTTAGTGAGTGTGCCACGCACTTGCCAGAGTGCAGCAGCCTACACTAGGATAACATTTCTTTGGGGAGTTTAGTGGTGGTAGTATCCGTCAACTCTTGAGCTTTTTAAAACAATCAAACTGGTTCAACAGGAGCGCTTTTGAGCTTACGAAGTAAAATCAATCTACAAAGGAATCGTGCTGCGATTAGAAAAGGAATACTCCTCTGTTACCAGCTAAAATTTTAAGATGGACTTCCGTACTACACGATTATATGACGGACATCCTAGATATATTGCGAAAAGTATCCCGAATCCCTTTGAATAATAAAAGTAGATTCTGACTCACAGCTTGTCTTGATATCTAAACTAAACTAAAGTTGAGGAAGCTTTGAACCCAAATTTAGCAAATATTTTTTTGAGTGCATATAGAGAAAGGCATATAAATCAACAGGATGTGTGAATACACAAACCAGGACGAGAGTTTCCCGTGAGTTATACTACAAACGAAAGAATGCGAAAGTGCGTGAAAGGAGTAAACCCTGAGCAACTTACACACACATACATGTCTAGTTAAGCATTTACGCATTTACACAGAGGCAGGACTGTTTTAATTTCCCTTCACACATAAGTCCTCACTTTACCACGCACGCACACAATCTCACGTATTCCATTGTTTTCCTAGCCAGTACTCAACAGGGCTGGACATTGCAATATGAGGTCTTTTAATGGGCCTTGTGGGATATCGAATTGAGAACTTTTAATCTTTCTAAATCCCTCCACAAGAAATATATTCGGAATACATTGATGAAACTCGAAAGATCAGCACTGATTAGCGTTAGTGGGGCAATGGGCAGGGCACGACGCCAGACACTGCACGGCTGCAATCGGTAGCTGCTACATCCCTGGTGAGAATCAGAGATTGTGGCGTTTTGATATCGGGGCATTCCGGACACGCTGAATTACTACACCGGATAAAGTCTATTCCCGTAAAAACGGACTACTGTATCCTCTACCTTCTACCAGCGGCAAATCTAACGACTTCTATTCCGAACAGGAATACCTGGGAAAAGTCACTGGAAGGGGACACCAGTAGTATCAGTTTCTTTACGGATGGATCAAAGTTGGACGTGCAAGTAGGCTATGGGGTCCATTCACCGAACCTAAACGTAAATATCTCCTTCAAGCTGCCTGATTAATGTGGAGTATTTCAGGCAGAAATTACCGCCATACTGGAGGTTGCTGAACTACTGAAAAGTAGTGTCACAACCCTCTGGAGAATATGTATCTACACAGACAGCCAGGCTGACATAAAATCCCTGGAAGCCATGTTTGCTACGTCATTGATGGTGAAACAATGCCACTCATCACTTAGGGTGATGGCAGAGTATTTTGACATCAGGCTCATCTGGGTACCGGGACACAGCGACATTCCAGACAATTGCGTAGCGGGTGCGGTAGCTAGACAGGGCACTACGGCACAGGTTATTCCGGCAAAAGAAGGTGTTAGTATGCCAATCTCTACCTGCCGTTTTGTAGATCAGGCAGTAGGCCGATTATATGTTCAAGGTCAAGCGGAGACTTGCTTCAACTTGCAAACAAGCCAGGGTCTGGTCACAGGTGGACAGGAAGAGGACTAGGCAGCTACTTAACTTGCCGAGAGGCAGGTTATCCACAATGATAGTTACACTTGCGTGACATTGTCTTGTAGGAAAACACGCCCTAAGAGTGGGACACAGAAACTCCACTCTCTGTTGATGCTGCATGGAAGAGGATGAAGAAACGCCGAAATACCTTCTCTTGGATTGTCCTGCCTGGACTGAAAAGTAGGATATTCGGAACACATTTAGTTAGCATCGTAGCCCTACAGGACATTCCTGTAGGTCTTATAGACAAATTCATTGAAAGGGCAAATTGGCTAGACGACTAGTCAATAAAGGGTCCGCCATCACACTTATTTTTTTTTAACTACTGCTTATTTCGTGAATGGTAACACTTAGCTCATGTCTGATTTGACAGATAATTAGTTTTATCCTTCCGCTGAACGAATATGGTTGTGTATACACTTGAACAACGCTGGGAAATATTGCGACATTACTTTGAAAATCATGGTAATGTTGCAGATGCCGATTTTGCCAAAAAAAATCATCTTTTCAGATGAAGCTCATTTTGATCTTGGCGGGTATGTACACAAGCAAAATTGTCGCATTTGGGGCACAGAAAACCCGCACGCATACATTGAAAAGCCGATGCATCCAAAACGAGTCACTGTTTGGTGCGCATTTTGGTCCAGAGGCATAATTGGGCCATTTTTCTTCGAAAATGAGCAAGGAGTGGCCGTTACAGTTAATGGCGATAGATATCGGGCCATGTTGAACGAATTTTGTTTCACAAAAATTTAAGAGGAGGATATTGGCAACATTTGGTTTCAACAGGACGGCGCTACGTGCCACACAGCCGAAGCTACACTCGATGTTTTGCCACCTCGGAGCTGCGATTTAACACCCTTGGACCATTATTTGTGGGGTGCCCTCAAAGGTAAGTGTTACGCCGACAAGCCAGAGACAATTGACGCTTTAAAGAACAACATTCGTGAAGCCATTGGTGAAATACAGCTGCACACAATCGATAATGTGCTTAAAAATTGGACCGATCGTGTAGGCTACTGCATGGCCAGCCGAGGCAGCCATTTGAATGAAATTATTTTCCATTGTTAACCGGAAGGATTGTACTTTCAAATAAAAAAAGAAATTTGAGAAAATATTCAGTAGTTTTTTTTTATAGCATTAGTTGCTATAGAGGAAACTGCAGGTATCACAATGGGCTTCTTTAGCCTAAGTGTGCACGAGAGCGTGCTGTCAGGCAGCCTTTTCAACCAACCAACAAATGAAATCTTGAAATGTTTTTTTTCCAATGTTTCTAGAAAATGGATAGTTTGAAGGACTTCTATCCACATTGTAACGATCGGCAACTGAGTTTGTTATTCAGAACAAACTTGTCTTCTATGGAACGACTGAAAATAAGGGCTTGGATATTTTCGAAACATGTCATTATCCTATTATTCTCTCGAGCCAGGGATTGCTGAGATGCAAAATATTTGGTAAAATTAAGGGACAACAGAAATTTCCGAGCAGTTTAGTGGTTGCAGGTCCCAATTTTTGCATACACGATTGACCTTCCTGTTTTCTTTTTTTTCGGTAGGAGCAGCTTTAGTTTGGGAGCAACGCCTAGAATACGGTGAAAAGAATTCAGGATCGCTAGGCCGAGCTTTGGGGAATAGCTAAGAATTAGCTTTACACAAGAAAATAGTCAGCCTAAACCTCTATGTTTGAATAGTCAGAAGGAGGTGCTGCGTTAGAATATTCAGCCCAAAGCCACTATATTGGAATACTCAGCCTAAGCCACTATATTGGAATAGTCTCCAAGAAAGGTCTCAAAAATAATTCTTGGTTCTCGCAAGACCAACGCTGGAGATTCTGCAAAGAGAATTCCCAATCACACCAGAGACATGGAGGAGGCAGCTAGAATAGATGTAAGCGTTGGTGGATGCTATCATAGTCCCGATTTGTTAATTCGCCTTAGAAATGTGAGCATAGTGTTGTCTGCCGACTTCTGGATACAGCCGGCACATACACAAAAGGTGTTCAATTGACTGCCTTCCTTTTTATTCACCCCAGATTCTCAAAAACTAGTTTCTCAAGGCTCTGCGTGACGTCTAATGTGACGTTGACCACTGGGTCAACGGTGTGCTCTACATGATCATGATTACTGACTTTTTGAGGGCTTATATTGAACTTGCATGAGAATGGCTCAGTATGTTACACAGTTCATCAAACAATCGGTAATTTACGCAAGTAGTTCGGTAGTCCTGTAAACAGGTGTTTGTGGGATGTTATTTGGCCGTCTTGGATAAGCAATTTGGTCCCGCTAATCTTGTTTTGTGAACTGCCGACATAGATATTCCAGAAACGAACCACTCTCCTAAGGCGAAAATTGGTTGCGTCATTCGCAACATGGAACAAGAAACCGCCAACAAGATCTTGAAATAATGGGTTGACAGGATGCGCTACTACAAAGCCTGCCGAGGCAGCCACATAAAATATATCGAGTTACTTAAACACTGGAAATGTCTGATGTTTCCTACAAATTTAAAGAGAACAACCCTGGATATAGGTTAGTGTACTATGCCACTGATCACACAAGTCTTCTGTTGCAGTTTCCTCAGAATCTGTTCTCGGCAAAGCCTCCCGAGGCAGCTACATAAAATATATCCTGTTTCATATACACAGGCAATGTTTGTTGTTTCAAATAAATTTAAAGAGGACTAGCCGGGATATGAGTTAATCTTCATTGTCATTGCCTTTACAAGTCTTTTGATGAAGTTCACTCAGAAACAGTTCTCGGTAAAGCCAGCCGAGGCAGTCTTCTGTTGAGGTTCCCTCAGAAACAGTTCTTGGAAAATCCTGCCGAGTTCCATAAACGCAAGCAATGTTTGTTGTTTCAAATAAATTTAAAGAGGACCACCCTGGATATGAATTAATCTTCATTGCCTCTGCCTTCACATGTCTTCTATTGCAGTTCCCTCAGAAACAGTCCTTAAGTATAAATCTATCAGAAATGTACTGCCAACATTCCAGCATTGGTCGACTACTCGAAAGCCGAACCACTTGTCGATTGGAAATACCACTCTCTCATACCGGAAATGTATTCCTATAACAAACAAGTTTCTGGTGGGCAGTGGTATTTGAATTCCTACACGGATGGGACAAAAATGAATGAACAGGTAGGCTACGATGTCTACTCTAGGGAACTAGGATTGTTCCTTTTTTTTCGATTACCTAATATTTGTACCGTGCAAAAAAACGAGAAAGGATTAGAAAGAGGTTCTCATAACCAGTGAGCTGTGCGGGTTCTAGTTTTAGACACACTGATTGGAGCCTACAGTTTTACACCGGTTCCGAATAGTATTTTTAAGAAGCTTTTTCATGGCTAAATACTTGATAGTATCGCCGTCACTAAACGAAGTGACCGACGTCGAAAGAAATGCTAGGTCATCTGAGCAGAAATCGCACCCACGTACACATGTACAATACCCGAGCACACTACCAGTACACCTACGGCAGCGTGTATGAGGCTGAAATGCTCGAAATCATTACAGAAACTAGCTGGCTGAAGGATAGTAGTCTAGCAGTCATTGGGGTCAATGTCTTCTCGGACAGTCAGGCGATCATTAAGACCGTGGGATCAGTATTTCTGCATTTTACATCTGCCCGCGACCGCCGCAGATCTCTTAATGAGATGGCCCAGCAGTACGATGTCCACCTTATTTGGGTCCCTCACCACAGTTACATTCTCGGGAACTGGAGATTGGATGATTGGCGGACGTTGGTATTTCTTTACAGGTTCCCTCGGAATGGGGATCGTTTCGGCACGCCCCTAGCGACTTGTAAGCATATTCTCCAAGAGCGCTCCTGTATAATAATGCTGGAGAGATTGGTGAAGGGCAGAGATAGTATAGTGTACGCTCAAGAGAAATCTTGGAGATAGTGCGTATCAGGAAATCCATGAAGCCTCTGTCTTTTTCCAGGCCCAAGGTATCAATAATTGTTGCTGTTTGATGGGTCACCATCTGATTGGTGGGCATGTGACGAGACTAAAGGTCCGGGCAAATAACGTCTGTAGAAGCTGTAACGATTAGGAGGAGGAAGAATCTTCTGAACATCTTCTCGGCACGTGTCCAGTAGTAAAGAGTAGGATTATGTCTACTATGGGATCCTACGCATTGCAAATCTGTCTTCTTGTTGTTGTTTTGATGCAAATATAACATGTTTGTAGTTTGTGGCAAATATAGTATAATTGTGTCCAAACACACTATGTTTGTAATTCAACATTACAGTATTATATTATATTATATTATTGTTGGAGACACAATGATTGATAGGTTATAATATTCGTTTTTGTGACGCCAATATGGCTTTGTTTGTTGAAATCTGCTGGACACCACAACGTGATGGACAACAAAGGACCAAATAAAATCGGCAGATCTTCAATTCAGGAAACAATGTTCGAAACATATCCATGATTCCTGCATCATGTTACAAGCGCCATTTTCAGCGTGTACCTATTTGTGAGTAGCTCTCCCCAATCCCATCATGGGATGTAAAGAGAATCCATGTCTGTGTGTATACCCATTTAGGGGCTTAAGAGAATTATCTCAGATTGGAGTAGATAAGATCTTGAGCTAGAGCAAGATCATTAGCCCGCGGTATCCAAATGAACTAATACAGCTAAATGAGTCGTTCATTGTATAATATCAACACCTAACATAAGCTATCTATCTACCACATTTTCTCGTATTTGAAAACAGACTTTAATCGGTACCCAAAGGACAAATGTGAGAGTAGTGGTGGCTGTCAATACTTTAGTCTTCTAAGAATTAGATGATCCATATTCCAAAAAGGGAAGCCCTACAATCAGATATTTACACAGATTAACGGAACGGAAATATGTCTATTCACAAGGAAGACGAACATCTCAGAATATGAAGAGTCACGATTCCTGGGAAAGACGATTAAAATATCCGATAAGGTTAAATACTTGGGGTAATCTTAGATCGGAAACTGAATTGAAAGCACCAGATTGAGGACAGGGCCAATAAGGCCTACAGATACTGGTCGCTATGTATAACGGCTATAGGATCCAAATGGGGCCTCAAACCGAATATAACACACTGGCTCTACAGAAGCGTAATTAGGCCCGTACTAACATATGTTTCTGTAGTATGGTGGACGGCAGTTGAGAGGAAATGTAACATCGCAATACTACAGAGGGTTCAGAGAATATACTGCATTGGTATTAGTGGTGCAATAAGGAGAACCTCGACAAGAGCCATGGTGACTATTTTATGTATCCAGCCAAATACGAGTCAAATACGAGGCCGCCCTTGAGGCAAAACGTCTACAAATAACAGGTGAATGGATCAACAGGGATCTTAAGTCAAAACACTAACGGATAATTGGGGCCTTAGACGGGTACACGCAAGATGCGAGTGAATCTGACCGAATAACTGAGATAAGGGTTAAGGCGTATTGCGTGACCTTAACGCCAACTAGAGACGCCTGGCAGAACGGGACCCTGGTACAAATGCCAAATGGGACTTGCTGCTACACGGATGGGCCAACGCTAGGAGAAAGAACGGGTTTAGGATTCTTCATTGAAAATCCAACAACCGAATCCCATCTACGCCTCCCGGATCATAATACCAACTTTCAGGCGGAATTTCGGGCGATTACGGAGTGTATCGAATGGCTTGGCGATAATACAATCCTAGCCGAAGCATATATCTTCACGGCTAGCCAAATGTCGGAAACTGTCAAATCTAGAACGGTCCTTGATTGCAAGAAGGTGATAAACGATTATTCTATGCACGGCAGACTCAACATCATCTGGGTGCCTGGGCTCAGCAGAGTATTCGGCAACGAGAAAGCGAACCTCCTGGCAACGAAAGCTAGGACACCCCAAACGGTGAGCCTAGATGGAGCGAAAGCCCTTGGGGTGACGAAGACTGAGTTGAGTAAATGGGCGGCACATATAGTCCAGTGGAACCAGGAATCAGTAGACACTATGACAAAGATCCTATGGGGAGACCCAGATGGATTGAGGACAAAAGGTTCGCTGAAACTGGGAAAATCTGAAATTAGCAAGATGATGGGAGTCTTAACGGGGCATTCAGAATTACGGGCCCACCTGTACCGTATTGGACTAGTGGCGAATAGTGAGTGCAGGGCATGCATGGAGGACGATGAGACGATGGAGCATTTCTTATGCTACTACCCGGCCTTCACACAAGCTAGATCCAGATATCTTTCGGACAGTACGATAACGGACATGACCAAACTTGGGGGTATGGACTGGAACAACTTAAGGAATTTCGTGAATAGCACCGAATTCCTATAAGGGATAGAGTAAATTAGTAGGGCAAACTTGGAACGCACAACAGGTCGAATCAGCGGATGTATGTCTACTGACATGGGAAGGTTTAGAGTGCTCCTTTTGAACACTCAACAACGCACCCCTCTTTTTAAACTAGCTAACTAACTACACAGATTAATAACCAGCCTTCTTGTGACGAAACCTTGAAAATCCTTGCAGAGTTCTAGGCAATACGAAAGAACTTCCTGCTTCAAAGAAAAAACATACACATAAACTCCATTAAGTTTGACTAGAAAGTTTTGTTTTATTCCATGGAAATATTTATAAAATTCGCCTTATAGAAATGCAGGACACATTGAAAAATCGTCTCCTCAACGAAATGGACAAATAACACAATACATCGCCACAACGTAAACAATTCATGGCATCCATTTATAGTTTCGTACATTTTACAATAACGATTACATAGTATGTCTGACGATTACGATGTTTCTGCGAGGATATAAAATTAATTTTGTTAAGGAAACAGCAGTTTTCGGTTGTCACAACCATAGTTGATATTTAGGCCGGTTGAATCTAATGAATTTTAGATTGTTGCAACTGCATTGGTTCGTTTGTGACAACCACCTTTGATGAAAGATTTGTTATTGTATTTGTGTGACGCGTGGTTTTTAAATAAAGAACGTCGAACTTACCGGTCTCAAAGAAAGTACGAACGAAAGTCGGTTATTGACTTCAGAGGAGTTCAAGTCCGATTGCTGTTTTTACTCATTTGAAAAATCTAACCAATATAAATATCATATCTTTTCTGACATAGCTATACCAAGAAATTGTTTACCTTCTTTGGATGCGTTACGTTTCTCTTTGCAGTCAGGCCCACCAGAAGGCCTTGCACGTCCTGCGCTCTCTCCATTCGGTCAGGACTGCAAAAGCCAAAGAGTTGATTTACTGCGTCGATGTGTTGTCAGTGTTTGTGTTTCATTCAAGTCTAAGTTTAAGAGTTTATAAATCATGTTTATTCCTTCGTTGAGGTTGTTGTTATGGTTCCAAAATGTTTACTTTTCCTGTGGCATTAAACCACAACGAGGATGGGAAAGGATTCTCGTATTTCTTCCTACAGACTTCCCTCCGTTCGTTCATTCCTTTCTGAATATGTATGGTAAAGTTTAAAGGCATGAACAAATAGGGAGAAATAAAAACTTAAGATAAATGCGCAACATTTTCCAAACTCGCTGCATCTGCTGTTGTCAGGGTTCCAGAGATTTTACTGGCTTTTTACGGGCGTTTAAAGAGTCCTTTGTAAAATTGTTTACAAATCTTAAGAAAATGTTGGTGTTTTGTTTTCCAGGAATCCTTTTTGCTGTTCTAACTTTTCTTTAAAATGAGATATGTGTGTTGTAGCAACATGACGGTTACACAGCATTTAAGAAGTTAATTCTATATATTTTCCGGCTGTCAAAGAAAACAATTTAAGCAAATATTTGCGTCATAAATATAATGTTAGTTCGAGGATGAAGGATAATAGTAAATCACTTGTTACAACGTCCAACATCCTGGGACAGTGAAAATTATAGGTCATTTTACAAAAGGAAAGGAATTCGTGTTGGTATTTGTTTGCCCATTTATTTTACAAATACTGAGCAAAAATCCTTCGACACTGAAGTGCTGAGTTTAGTCCAATTTGTATTTATACGTGCGACTTTCGGTGGATGGCGTACGCTTGTCTTGTATCAGAAAACATAGGTTTAACTCCCACACTGGCCACATTTCATTTCTATCGACGACAGTCAAAACATTTATTGGTGGCAACACTAACGTGTAGTATGCCTCTAAAATGATCCTCAATGCCTGGCGTTCGGGATCGGTGTAAAACTGTGGGTTTTAATTAACGAGTCTAAAAGTGTCTTTTCCCCTATCTTTTCATGAGGTATAATGGCAATCGGGCTTTCTTTATGAAACCAGGCACATTTCCAAGCCAGCCTACTGACTTTGGTTAGATAGACGGATGATAATGGGCTAGGTATAACACGGTCAATACCGATCTGGTCCTTTTTACCCGAAGGTCCAAAATATCAACCGTGAATCCTATCACCTTGAATGGTTCAGAAATTATGCCTGCAGAGTGTGTCAAATTCCCGGGTGTTCTTTTGGACAGCAAGCTTAAATTCAGACCCAACATTTATGTGGCCCTTTACATCTATATGTAGATGGATATATGTTGTAAATGGAGGCTTTGCCCGACGATTGTTCACTGGATCCCTACAGCGGTGGTGAGACTGATTTGTATGGGGTTATCATTCGGTGGCAGGTGCTTGAGCAACCAATCTATTGTGCTCCACTAACAAAGATTCAGAGGATAGGGTATTCTTGGAACAAAGGAGTTCCGGTAAAATGAGATATATGAATTTCTACACAAATGATTCGAAAATGAGTGATCAGAGTCTATTCTAGGGAACTAGGGGTATCCCGTCGAAATTGTTGATGTAAATGGTTTTTCAACAGAGACGCTACAAAAGTAAATCGATAGGGACAGCAAACGACGCCATATTTTTTCCCGCTCTTTTGACATTTCTCTTCAGTAAGTTTTGCCATTTCATCATGGAATGATATACGAGCCAACAACGAGGCGAAATTATTAAAATTTATTACCGAAATTTGGAGTCAGTGGCCTCAACTTTAAGAGCGCTACGTCCAATTTATGGTCGTCATAATCGTCCTACCAGATCAACAATTGAGCGTCTAGTGCAAAAATTTGAATCCACAGGCACAGTACAAAATGTTCCCGTGCCAGTGAGACAAAGAAGTGCCCGTAGTGTCGAGAATATTGCTGCCCCTGAGGCTTCAGTTCAAGAAAGCCCAAATGTGTCTCTCACACGTCGTTCTCAAGCGTTGGGCATCTCTGTGACGTCGTTGTGCCGAATTTTGCGAAAAGATCTTGGCCTACATCCTTACAAGATCAAATTGACGCAAGAACTGAAGCCGCTTTACCACAATTAGCGTCGTATGTTCGTGAACTGGGCTGAGCAACAACTTGAAAATGATTCGGATTTACATCGGAAAATCATCTTCAGCGATGAGGCTCATTTCGCGCTGAATGGCTTCGTCAATAAGCAAAATATGCGTTATTGGTCAGACAGCAATCCACATGTAATCCATGAGTCATCATTGCATCCCGAAAAAATTACGGTTTTGTGCGGTTTATGGGCCGGCGGCGTCATTGGGCCGTACTTCTTCCGTGATGATCAAGACCGGCACATTACTGTGAATGCGAATCGCTACCGTTCAATGATAACCGAATATTTTTGGCCCCAATTGGATAATATGGACTTGGAGGACATGTGGTTCCAACAGGACGGCACCACAAGCCACACAGCGAATGCCACAATCAATTTATTGGAAACTAAGTTTGGTGAACGTGTTATCTCACGAAATGGCCCAGTCGATTGGCCGCCTCGGTCGTGCGATTTGACGCCGTTAGATTATTTCCTGTGGGGCTACGTCAAGTCTATGGTCTATGCCAACAAGCCAGCGACGATTGATGAACTTCGTACGAATATCGAACGTGATATTGCAGCAGTGTCGGCCGATTTATGCTTGGAAACCGTCGAAAATTGGGTTCAGCGTCTGGACTTCTGCAAGCGTGCCCGTGGTGGCCATGCAAAAGAAATCGAGTTGCATTCATAATGGCATCGAACGTACTTTGACAGGAATAAAGAATTTCATTGGTATCTAAAACCGGTTTTGTTTTATTTAAAAAAAACTGTTGTAGCGCTCTTATTGAAAACCCCTTTGGAAGCTTACCTCCATATCTCTGTAAGAAGGAATGTGACTGGAGGGACCGCTCAAAGGAGAATCTTATCTTCTTTTCCCTGTCAGGAGCAACGTGAATACAGAAACCGATTAAAGATGAATCTTATCTTAATTTCTTTATGATTTAGTACTGAATAATATTTTGCTTGAACTATAAGGTTCAGTCTGTAAGCTCGTAGCTCTTGCTGCTGACCTGGCAATTGCTATACACGGAAAATACCAGTTCATGTGTACAGTTATGCTTCAGAATTGTATCAGGATACTCTCCAAGTGACCCACGAGAATGGATTGGGAGTAAACAAAATGGTTTCCCTTTACATCCAATGATGGGATTGGGGAGAAATTCTCACAACGAGTGAGCTGTGCGCTGTCTAGTTTTACAATCACTGATTGATACCTACTGTTTTACGCCGGTTCCGAACGGTATTTTGAGAAGATCTTTCATCGCTAAATACTCGATAGTGTCGCCCGCACTAAGTGAGGTGACCAGCGTCGAAAGATTTTAAGGTGGCCAGTACAGGAATCGAATCCACGTTCGTTCAAGAGCCGCATCCATTAACCACCGACGGCCGACTGGTTGGGATTTAAAGTAGATAAAACCGAGCTCCTACTCTTTGCCAGGAACCAGAAGATTCCGTATATCGAGCAATTATCTTGAAGTGGCATGAGCATTTGCCTGAAGGATAATGAAGATGTCTAGGCGTGATTCTCGACAGTCAACACAGTTTTAAGCCTTACAGTATGGGTAGCTCTTTTCGAACCCACATGTTGTCGGAGGTGAATAAGGTCCTATTCCCCGTAAATAGTTTATTACACACTCGACATTGTTTCACTACATTGCCGATTGGTAGCTGGTGCTGGAAACCCCCTCTTAGCTAAGTCTGTTGACAAAAGTCAAGAGAATAGCAATGGTGTCGTCACGGATAACCTTTTAACAACATCTTCCGAGGGTTATGCTTATTTCCACTAGATGTGTTAAGTAGGCAAGTCCTCGTAACGTCAGCAATCCACGTAGGACATTTGTTGCGATGGATCATCAGCCCACATGGACGATTTTAAGAGATCTGCGGCAATCCACAATAGATGTCGACTACACGAGACCCACTTCTTTCTACTTTTGAGAGAAACTACTGTACTCATATCCAGAGAGCCAGGACCTGGTTATATATGGTATTTAGGCTTCTATATTGATGGCTTCAAAGTAGGTGGCAAAGTGTGACTGGAGTCTATTCCCCAGATATAAAGGGCGGTAAGGGATGCATATCAGGTGATTGAAAGCATTTCGGCTTCTTTACTGATTGCTCCCAATTAGACAGCACGTTATATTTCCGAGTCTATTCAAATGAGATCATTCTAAAGTTTTCAGGCAGATATCAAAGCATGGCAAATGTCGTCACCGCCATCGGTATCAATATCAACTCCGACAGTCAAGCTGCTGTATAATTATCCTATATAACTGACATCAAGATCTCCCTACAATGCCGCGCAAATCTAAAGCGGTTGGATGTTCACCGTATATGGGCGCTGGGCACAGTCATTTTCCAGGGAACCATATAGCAGATGACATGGAGACATTAGGCACTATGAACTGGATAAAGAACGCGTGGGTATGTTCCTTTCTGCATGCAAGCTTATGTCTTAAAATGAAATTGTCAGACATGCCAGGGATAGATGGTCTGTAGGCCTAAAATACATTATTCATCGACGGGTATGAGCAAGTTAGTTATGAACGAAAGGAGATAGTTAGGCGGACTATTTAAGCTAAAAACCGATACTGGAGATAGCGAGATAGTAAACAAATTTAAATGTACAAGAGGAATACCGGAGCCCGATAATAATCCGACCTACCGGCCATGGCTTTGGTCTTGTAACTAGATTTCCATTCTTATCAGTGAGTGTAAATCTAGATAGCGCACAGTTCACTGGTTGTGAGAAACTCTCCCCGACGCGTACATGGGATGTAATGGGAAAACCATATATTGAAACCTACAGTTTTACACCGGTTCCGAACGGCATTTTATAAGCTTTTTCATGGCTAAATACTCGATAGTGTCGCCGTCACTAAGCGAGGTGACCGCCGTCGACTGAAATGTAAGATGGTCAGTGCTGGGATCGATCCCAAGTTCTCATGTACAAGAGACGCGCACACTAACATTGCACCACCGACGGAGATTTTAAAGAGTTCACGCGATAGTCTGCCACAGACTTTTCCCTACATCGAAATGCTTACTAAGGACTTGACGCTCTTTAGCAACTATGAAGGTACTAGTAGCGGAAGGTAGCAGTGGCAGCCAACATGTCCTTGTGGTACATTATGATACTACAGGGACAAACAGAAAAAGAAAAGATTTTCCTAGTTGCTCCCGTTGAACCAGTTTGATTGCTTCAAAAACTAAGCTCAAGAGTTGAGATTTTCTAACTCCATTAAGACATGTGAGACTAGTGTTGCTAACTCCATAAAGAAATGTGAGACTACTGTATCCTGCTGCCTTCAAGAAAGAGCGGAGCACAGACACACACAAATGTATATTGGCTCCACCTCCACTTCCTCACCACAGCTTCTCCTAAAGTCATTTCTCTAAACTTTCAGTCTACGTGTCGTCCAATGAGACAGTGACCCGTCATCACAGACACGACAAATGCGACGTCGGGTCTTGATTACTCATTAAATATTCAAAACTGTACCTCGGGTGTTTTAGAGTATTATTCAAAGACGAGAGAGTATTTATTAAGTACTACTCATAATCAGTACAAATCATTTCAGAATATTGATCTCTGTAATTACACTCTAATGTGTTGAATTGAAGTAACTCTGCAGGCGTATTTTACAATCGTTCCAGACTTAAAATCATGACTTAATCACATCTGCTCTCAAGAGTACTCGTTGCATTCTTCTGATAAATTAACGATTAGCCCAACCTTTTTCCTGCCACCCAAAAGTGTAAATTACAAAATTTTTGAATCCTCTCCTGTTATTAAATTTCAACATTTCATTACAACAATAAACAAAATTAAATGAATATTGTGGAAAGATTTACAAACTTTCTGCCAACCACTATCCGGCGGTCCTACCAAAAATCACTGCGGTTTTGTGCTTTCCAAACTTGGTGATGCACAGTCTGCCAATGGAAAGTTAAGTTAGATTCGATGTAATATTAATTATCTCTTAACCCCTTCCTCACTTTCATTATCGCTGTACAAGAGGAATGTTTGTACTTTATTAATAAATTATGAGAATTGAATTTGATATGAATTGCCTGGAGCGCAAATGTGGCCAATGAAACTGGAAGCCATGGGGATGTGGACAATCAACCGAGTGCTTCAGTGTTTAAATCAACTCAATGGACCATAACAATTACTCCTACATGACTGCATTAACAATTACAATACCACAACGAACTGAGAGTCAAAAATGAGGTGGCACAGAGGGATGGAGTTGAAGCTTTAACTACCCAATCAATATCCTGTTCCCGCCAGTCATTCTCTTAGCACTTGCAGTAACTGCATCCGAAAGGCTCATCGATATTATTATACTGAGACGATTGATGGCGACGAGAGGGGGATAGATCGGTTATTATTCCTACCTGTCCTTGTTGGGTATTATGTATTGGCAGAGCTACATTTATGTCCTATGAATAAATGAAGCATTTGCTATAATGGTCATAACCAAATCATGGAAAATGCAGCACAATGGGAATGTCTAGGACTATTGGTATAAGCATGATTCAGACAGCTCTTTATCTCTCTCTTGCTGTATCCCTGTCTGCAACCCTTTGTTGTGATTATAGATGAACATAGACCTCGGGAATGAGGTTTGGAACAATAACTTTATATTGATGCTGCTGGAACAAATATTTGATACTGCTGGGGATTTCTCGTGGTCCAGACGATTTATGTTAATCAACGTCAATCGTTTATTTTCTACTTTTATAGACTAACAACTTGTTTTTACTTTCAAAAACCCTTGGCATATGATGAATTAAATTTTCACTATTATCCAGTAATGTTTCGTTCTCTTTCAGTGCCATGTAGTGTTAACCCCTTAAGAGGTTTGAAAAGTTTATAATGTGGTCATTAACAAATAGCAAATTAATTTCAAATGATTTACTTTACGTCTTGACTTCTCCTTATTTTCTCTGTCAGTAAGCTTAACCCTTTAGGAGACTTTCTTTATATATTTCTAAGGGGAAGCAGAGTTTTGGATATTGACGAACTTCAAGGAAGATAATAAATGCCTTAAAACGGTTCGTGATCTAGCTTTAGTTCTACCTCAATATATCATATCTTGTATTGGAATATAATTTTAACCCTTAAAGGGATAAGAGTATTAACAAACGGTCGTCGCTCGTGCAATAGTAGTGCGCCCGGCTGTTCTATATGGGAACGTGAAATCGATACCTGCTCTGACCTCCTTGCAGTTCCTTTGACGGCAGTTACCTCGAAAAAGTTTCTCAAAATACCATTCGGATCTGGTGAAAATTTGTAGGTCCCAATCAGTGAGTGTAAAAGTAGAACGCCCACAGCACACTGGTTCCCATTGAACAATGTGTGTGAAGGGTGACAGCCACTTCTACTTAATCTAGCCTTATCTATCTGGCGTTGCAACTGAACACCGCATCCCCAAGGGTGTCACCTATTTATACCCATAGGCTTGGGGTATAGAGAGTTATACTATGCTTCTTCACCTATATCCCGGACAGGCAGGATACGTGGTTGTATAGGAGGAATGCATACCAGGTTATATAGGGTAATTTTTTTGCTATTTGGTTTTTGAAAATTTAAGAAGACATACAGGGTGGAGCAAGGTAATTTGCTTATTTGGGAATGAAATAAAAAAAATTATGAACTTTAGACAAATTAATATTTTAATTATATCTGGCAAATGTCGACCTTCGCAATCCACACACTGCTGCATACTTTTTCAGAAATTTTTTATGAACTCTAACAAGCATGTCGACGGGTATTCGCCAATTTCAGCCTGAATAATGTTAATTAGGTTTTCCAAGGTGTTGGGACGGTTGATATACACCTTCGACTTCAGGTAACCCCAAAGGAAAAAATCGTATGGTCCTAAGTCTGGTGAGCATGCCGGCCAGTTCTCATCACCCCTCAAAGAGATAAGCCGTCCAGTAAATATTCGCCTCAAACAATGTAACCCTCGCTGTGTGTGCAGTGGCACCATCCTGTTGGAACCATGTATCCTCTAATTGCATTACCTCAAGAGCCGGCTGAAAAAAATCCTATATCATAGTCAAGTACCATTCGGAGTTCACAGTTACGGCAAGACGGTTATCCTGGAAAAAGTAAGGGCCAACGATGGCTACTCATGATATGGCGCACCATACAGTGACGGGGTCCGAATGCAGTGGTCTCTGGTGAAGTTCTCTGGGGTGTGTTTCACTCCAGTGCCGCATATTTTGTTTGTTTACACACTCGCTGTTACACACACGCTGCACTGCAATGAACGAGTGTGCATTTGAAAACTACGCTTCAACACAAATTGACATCTACTCACGTGTCCCATGCAATACAAATCTCCCATCAGACACTATAAGCCACGCACATTTTCCACTGTCTTCGACCAACAATGCCGCCACAGCCTGCAGTGCAAAAAAGCAAATTACCGCGCTCCACCCTGTACAATTTGTACTAGTAAATGCAGCATTTATTTACGTTGATAATCTAATGCCTGCTACCCGCTTTTTAATGATTAAAAAAAACCGTTTCCCATTACATTCCTATGAAGAGATTGGGGAGAGCTTCTCACAACCAGTGAACTATGCGCTTTCTAATTTTTCACCATTTTCGAACGATATTTTAGAAGCTTTTTTATGGCTAAGTACTAAGTCGCCATCACCAAGCGAGGTGGTGGTCGTCGAAGGAAATGTAAGGGAGTCAGAGCAGGGATCGAACCCCCGTTCTCATGAACAAGAGCACACTAGCCATTACACCACCGACGGTCATTCGTTTTGAAGATTGTTTCATGCAAATGTTGCTCACGGCTTCGCTTCACGTGGTCTATTCTGAAGGTCTAATTTTACAGGTTTTCCAACATTTCGGCAGGGTATCTCAGCAAGGACATGGGTCATGTTTTCTTTCAAGACAGCAATCGTTGTTGGATTCTGCCTATGGACGAGAGACTTCACGTACCCCCACCAAAAATTGTCTAGCGAGGTCAAATCGCACGAACGAGGCAACCACATGAGGCAGCGCACCATACACGCCTGTCATTTGTATGGTATGTGGTCCCGTCCTGTTGAAATCACATGTCAACCAAGTCAAATTCTTCACTTTGGGAAAAAGACCGTGATCATCGAACGGTACCTTCCGCCATTGACCGTATCGTTGCGGCCATCATCGTTTTTGAAGTATTACGATCCAATGATGCCAACGACCCATAAACCGCACCAAGCACTACATTCTTCAGGGTGCATTGGCAGCTCTTGAACAACCTCTGGCAGCTGTTCAGCCCAAATTTGGCAATTCTGTTTACTGGCATACCTATTGAGCCAAAAAAGAGCCTGTCGCGATCTTCGTTATCATGGGTGGATACAGCAGAAAAGTTCTCTTCCGTTCGCACTCTGCGGATACGGGTTTCTGGATTAATGTCCAATAGAATGAAATTGGTGCGAAATGTTGGTCACAATGGCATGAATGTCCGGCTCGGTGGGATTATAACGACCATAAAATGAGCGTAACTTGCGAAACACATTTTTTTTCAGAGATCACGAATTTTTATAGTAAAACTCAAAAATTTGCCAGGGTTGTTCATTTGTAAATCTACTGACGATGAAATGGCACGGAGAACTGGACATTCTTGACTTGGAGACATGTCACTAATTACGCTTCAGCTGGCAAACACTCCACTATGAAAAACCAACGAGCAAACAAAAATTTGGCTTATGGATCCGTACTACATGGAAAAACTGGGTTTGGGGTGTAATCTAAAGAACTATGACTAGACCTTGCACAATGGCTACTGGAATATTGTAGTGTCTTTCAGGCGGAAGTTATGACAATCGGAGAAGTTGGGACAAAACGTCATCACCGCCTGGGGAATCGACATATACTCTGACCGTCAGGCTGCTATAACATCTCTGTAATCTGTATTCTTAACCTCAAGAACTACCTCGCATCTTTAAATGCACTTCGATATTCACCTTATATGGTTGACGGAGTAGAAGGCATTCCAAGGATACTTAGAGCATATGATTTGGCAAAATTAGGGACTACCTATCGTGCTCCACTGGATATGGATGCGAGTATGTCAATTTGTGCATGCAAGATCATGGTTAAATTCAAGGCTCTCAGACATGCGAATGAAAGAGGGTCTTGAGCCACATAATTCAATATCACCAGGCAAGTATGGCCAAGTTACGACCTGAATGGTACGCTAAACTTTGATATCCATTCCAAGATAAGAATTCTCTATATTATTAGCTGTGATCACTAGACATTCTTTAATAGGCCAGCAATTCGTCTGGACTTGGACTCTCAGTTCATAATTACGACCGAAGCTGTAGGTCTGAAGATGAGGACCTGAGCGTTGAACCTGTCCTATGCTACTGCCCAGCCTTTTGTAAGAGTAGGAGAGACTATCTATGGTCTTGCTTCGCTTTGGATCGAACAGACATTTTGGAAGTTATGCTGAATGATCTTAACACCTTTCTGTAGAGTATTAGATGGTTCGCCAGGGTCTAATGTGCGTCCCTTCTCTAGCCACGTCCTGAAATATTAGGATTATGGCATGAACGCCCCATAACTTACAGATTCAACAGTGGGACGGGAATATGTCACCCATGGTACCACAATGGACTAAGTGTGTCAAAAGTGACAGCCACCTAAACTAACGTGACCTACATTTATTGTGTCACGAATAATTTTTCGACATATTTCCAGCGCCCTCTAATAAGAGATACAGACGCAACAAATGGTGACAATGTCACCACAAAGTGCTCATACACTATGGAAAGCAGCATTTTTAATTTATTCTCCCTTAGGCATTCTGCAGGAGCAACGTTTATCATTGGAACACACTCCAAACATTCATATCTTTGTAGGTCCCAAACGCATTTGTATTTAAATGCAAATATTAGCATGTTTACTTGCAAACATGCAAGCTTTTACGTGAAAAAATATGCGTGTTTAATCCAAAGCACCCATATTTTTACGTGGAAGCATTCCTGTGTTTTCTTCGAAGCATTCGTGTGTTTGCTCCCAAACATCTATATATTTACGTGGAAGAACGTATGTATTTCCTCCGAAACATGCGGTTACTTACGTGAAAGTGTATGTGTGTTTCCTTCCAAACATAATAATATTTAGAAACAAACAATTTTTTGTTTTCAATATAGTACATATATGTATTATCTATTATAATTAGATTTTTTACACGAAATAAAATGCTGCTTTAAGAGTTTCCGTGTTTGCTTTTCCAGTTTCTATTCTCAAATCCGTTTTTCATTAAAAATTAACATTTAAATCTGAATTTTTGTTGTTGTCCTGATGCAAATATAACGTGTTTGTAGCTTGTCGCAAATATAACATGTTTGTGCCCAAACACATTGTGTTTGCTTTTCAATATTACATGTTGGAGACACAATGATTAATATGTTATAATATAGGTGTTTGTGACCCAAAAGTGGCTTCGTATGTTGAATGCTGCTGAAAATAAAAACGTGACAGACAACAAAGAAACAAAAAAGCAGCAGATCTTCAATTAGTGAAAACAATAATTGCACGTAAGTATATGGATGTTCCAAACACATATATGGTTCTTCATAATGTTATAGGGGCCGTTTTAGCAGCGTGTACTACATTATTCAAAGGAATAAGGGAGAGACAACTTTTTGTACACAAATATTTAGCAGCAAATATTTTCAAAATCCCTAACACACCTGATATTTCCCTTGCAGCACTCATTCCCCCCAATGGGTTATTTAATTTCCAGTGTCCTGCCACACAACAACAACAAACCAAAAGCATCTCTCTTCCTCTTCAGGAAAAAAACAAAAACAGCTCAAAATGCATTCATTGCACACAGTTAAGTGGTTTGTAACGGATGTTGCAATGTTTGTTGCAGGGTCGGATTGTGCGGTTTTACTCACACATAAACGAAGGAAGGACTTAATGTGTATAAGTATGTGTGGAGTGTATGCTATGGTAATGATATATTTAAGCGCGAGTGCAAGTGTGGTAGTACAACGGATAACCAGCACAAACACAAACATACCCAAAAACACTCAGCCAAACATGAATTCCCATTTAATGCACGTGTTTATAATGCGACTATGAGTATGAATATTGGCCAACACTTTCATACATTGGTGTTGCGGAGAGTATCGGTATGTGGCATGGAAAGTCCTTCGCCATGTTTGTGTTTATGTCCCGGGTATTCGGGTCTACGTGTGCAAGTGTGTAAGTGTACCCTTCACATTCTTGCTTTTTTTTGAAGTGGTCAGTCTCATGTATTCAAGTGGTTTGGCCGTCGAGTGTGGAGTGCCAGAGTGTTTAATGCAACATTAGTAATTGCTTAATGAAATATTTATGATGTTGGTAATTGGGCTGATGCCATGACCAACAACCAAACTTGTACTGAAACCAATAGTTTCCCTTTTTCAAATGCTCTTCGACTCACGTATCCTCTAGCCACTCTACACTATTCGCTGGTGATGCATTGATTGAAATTTTTAGAAATTGCTTGCGGAAATGAGGCCATGTCATGGTATGAAAGAGAAAGAGATAAAACGCATACAACAAGAATGGCCAAACTTTTGTCGGCCTCTAAATAATTATAAATCTAATGAAATTCGTTTACGGATGTGGTACAAAGGGAATATTTAATCACATGCAATTAGTGGTAACTCAATTATAATGAAAGGGAAATATTAAGGACTACTGGGTTGATTTTTCAAAAAACAATGATGAGCAGTTTAGAGGTCACTTAATTTCACTGCGTTAAATGGTATTCCTAGGAAATTTAAAGCATTTTCGAATGTGATGATTTCCACAATATTAGAACTGCTTCTTTTTAAGCCACCCTAAGATTATTAAATATTGTAACGAAATGTTGAATATCACAAAATTCTGTGTCTTTAAGTTTGTGTTTCCGCCCAATGAACCTATTAGGCTCTGTTTAATTATTGTTGCCAATAAACTAGTATGTGTTAATATTAATCATACGTAAAAGATTGGAATTCGAATTGAAACAAATAAACTAAAGTTGAGGATTTTCACAATATTACAACTGTTTTTTTAAGCCACCCTAAGTTCATGAAATATTATAATGAAATGTTGAAAATATCAGAAAATTTTGTATTTTGAAGTTCATGTTTTCGCACAATATCGCAAATAGGCTCTGATTTATTCTTTTTACAACTAAACTAGTTTATATTAATATTAATCATGCGTCTCAGATTGGAATTCAAATCGAAAGTTGGAAACTAAAGGTGACGATTTTCACAATACTACAACTCTTCCTTTTTAAGACACCCTAAGTTGCTGAGATATTGTGACAAAATGTTGAAAATATCAAAAAATGTTGTATTTTGAAGTTTTTTGAAGTTTATTCTTTTTGCCACTAAATTAGTTTATATTAATATTAATCATACGTCTCAGATTGGAATTAAAATCGAAAGATGGCAACCAAAGGTGACGATTTTCACAATATTACAAGTCTTCCTTTTTAAGCCACCCTAAGTTGCTGAGATATTGTGACAAAATGTTGCAAATATCACAAAATTTTGTATTTTGAAGTTTATGTTTCCGCATAATGTACCCTATTTTATTATTTTTGCCACTAAACTATTTTGTATTAATATTATTCATATGTAGCAGATTGGAATTCAAATCGAAAGATGGAACTAAAGCGGACGTTTTTCGCGATATTACAAATTTTTCTTTTTAAACCACCCTAAGTTTATAAAATATTGTGGCAAAATTTCGAAAATACCACATAATTTGTATTTTAAAGTTCACATTTCCGCAAATATGCTGTTTTATTTTTTTTTTTCACTAAATTATTTTATATTAATATTAATCATACGTAGTAGATTGAAATTTGAATCGAAACATGTAAACAAAAGCTGACGATTTAACCAGTATTAAAATTTTTCTTTTTAAGCCACCCTAAATTTATGAAATATTGTTACGAAATGTTAAAAATTCTCCGTCTTGAAGTTTGTGTTTTCGGCCAACGAAGCAATTTGGTTATGTTTTATTCATTCTACCACCAGTATTTCATATTAATATTAATCATACGTATCAGACTGGAATTCAAATCGAAATATGGAAACTAAGACGGACGATTTTCACAATATTACAGCCTTTTCATTTTAATCCACCCTAAGTTGATGAGATATTATGACAAAATGTTGGAAATATCACAAAATTCTGTGTTTTAAAGTATATATTTCCGCACAAATAGCAAATCGGCTCTCTTTTATTCGGTTTCCCACTAAACTATTTTATATTAATATTAATCATACGTAGTAGATTGGAATTCCAATCTAAACATGTAAACTAAAACTGACGATTTAAGCAGTATTTAATTCTTTGTTTTAAAGCCACCATAATTTTTGAAATTTTGTTATGAAATTTTTGAAAATGTCACAAAATTCTCTGTCTTGCAGTTTGTGTTTCCGGCCAATGAAGACAATTGTATGTGTTTTTATCTTTGTGCCACTAAACAATTTTATACTAATATTAATCATACGTATCAGATTGGAATTCAAATCAAAACATGGAAACTAGAGCTTTTTCCACAATATTGGAACTTTTCTTTTTTAAGCCACCTTAAGTATGTGAATATTATGACAAAATGTTGAAAATGTAACAAAACTCTGTGTTTTGAAGTATATATTTCCGCACAAATAGCAAATAGGCTCTCTTTTATTCGTTTTGCCACTAAACTATTTTATATTAATATTAATCATACGTAGTAGATTGGAATTGCAATCGGAACACGATTTCAAAAAAATAAATGGTTTCCCGTTATATCCCATGCACCACGGACAGGCACATTAGAACAGTATTTAATTACAAATTTTGTTTTTAAGCCACCCTAATTTTTTTGAAATTTTGTTAAGAAATGTTGAAAATGTCACAAAATTCTCTGCCTTGCAGTTTGTGTTTCCGGCCAATGAAGCAAATAGGCTCTGTTTTTATCTTTCAGCCACTAAACTATTTTATATTAATATTAATCATATGTATCAAATTGGAATTCAAATCGAACGATGGAAACTAAGGCGGAAGATTTTCACAATATTGAAACATTTCCTTTGTGTTGAAAATATCACAAAATTTTGTATTTTGAAGTTCAAGTTCCCCTCAACGAAGCAAATAGGCTATGTTATACTAATTTTGCCACCAATCATTTTTATATTAATATTAATCATACGTTAATATAGTATATGATAACACCAACCTACTGATCTGTTCAGACACAAAGTATAACTATATATGTACCAGACATCTGCGCAAGATATCTTGAAAGGCCACTCAAGTCATTTGCTGTTTTTAAAGCATGTACTGTAGCGAAGTTGCGACAACCAAGTACTTCAGTTTTCGGGAAAAATTATTCGTGTATTTGTGTAGACCATAATACTACTACTGCTACTTCGATGAAAAAAGAGAGAGTAGGGAAAGAAAAGAAGAATATTTAAGTGGAAATGGAAGAAAAGGGAGTAAGTACAACATGAACAAGAGATGATCGTGGGATGAAGCCCTCACATCAGTGAAGCCCAGTCATTCACCCGGCCGGTCAACCACGGGAAGCACATCATGAAACCCAGTAATATGCTCACTACTGCTGAGGAGAGAGACTGCGGGCCCCCTATAAAGTCTGGCTCCAATTAGCTCAGCCTCCTATGGTCCAAAGCGGGACACCATCAAAACACCTCGTCCTCGCACTATCGACAGTACTCAGGCACAGAACTATCCCATTTTCCCGTCAGGTGTCTGTTATTGCAGTGCAGTCCACAGGCCAGTCACAAATCTGATCGGGATCAGCTATGTTCGGGCCTAAAGTTATATAGCCCTACGGTCTGCTACCTTTTTTCCACAACCAGTCCTCTACTAGGTCAAAAAGGCGGACGGCCATCCTCTACAGAGTCAATATCAGACAATGTACAACCTCCTCTACTCAGTAAGTCAGCTGATTCGCTCCCAATAATATCGCTGTGTCCTGGAATCCAGCATATGCTGATAGCCAGATGCCTCAGCCTGTCCAACTTCTCCTTAAATTTCTCCCCAACCTCGATCTACACCATATAGAATTGATCGCCTTTATCGTAGCCTGGCTATCAATACAGATGGTTATTCGTCAGTTAGTATCGATTCCACATCCTATGATGGCTCTTGCGTCCTTTTAAAAGGACGTGTGGCCTGTTCCATCTTCGATCCATACGTAATGATAGAAATAGAGTCCCTAAAGGGGGACCCGCCATCCTTCCATTCCGATCTTTCCGGAATTGTGCCGCCCAGTTTACGAAGGTCCACATGTTTCGTACAGTAAGAGACGGCAGTCGACAAGAGTCGTTCCTATCAAAAATCTGCAGAATATACGCATGCCCATGCGCAGACTGATGCCAATCGCCAGTTTTCCTCAATCTGATAGCCCCTCGGTCCACAGTAGCCTTGTTGTATACGTCCAGAGGCGGAAGGCCCAGGAATATTTTCAGGGCCGCTTGCGGTGTGCTCTTTGTCTTTCTTTTTCTTTTTTGTCATAACTTTTAAAGACAACTACCACGGAGTCTGTCTAGTCAATAGTTTTTATTATACCCCTATATAATACATTCATATAACTCATACGCTCCATATGCCCAACTTCATTTCAATAGAATTTTCACTATTGCGTATGATTAATATTATTACTTACTAACTAACTCTCTTCTTACATTTTGTACTTCAAAACTTCTTCAAAAGTGCATTTCATTAACACTTCACTCATATCCTTAAATTCGAAACATTATACATCTCCTAATCAACGAATTTGCTAATCCCCTCATGTTTCCCTAAGCGACAAGGAAAAAGAAAACTTGCGTTATTTTTATCATCCTAATTAGTCTTAAGTTTATGTGGAAAATATTTCATATATTTATTCACTAATTATGACAAGATTTCTTCATTGTTCACTTTCATTTCGAATTCCACAAAGAAAAAAGTTGGTCTTAATCCTGTTTTCCGCTCTCATGAGGATTTCACTTTCAACTTTTCAGTTTCTCCCTCCAACTCTCGCGAGATAATTCCTTTTAATTCCATGCACATTTTTCATAATTTAGAAATTTCTTTCTACCAATTTCGTTATATAAAATCCAACATTTTCTCCTCAATTGTAAAATTTTCTGTGGTGTTTTCTATCTTAAATTCGAAATCATGAAATTATAACAAATTGCTATATTCATCATTATTCTTTGCGAGAGTTTCATTGCTTTTTTTTACTTTTTTGGAGTTATTACCATATCCAGTTGGGGTTGTTATGTTTTTAAATCTGTTTGGAAATCAGGCGCGACGTGTAGGGTGTTTAACACTAGGAGTGATGGAACGTTTCTTAAGTCCTTGAGACTTTTGGCAGGCAGAGAGATAATGAAGACATTTCAGTATATACTTTGACCCAGATAGAGACTTTACTTAGTAGCTAATAATTTGACGAGGGTTTATGGAACTATATACCCAAAGTTCAAATGTTGCCCAGAGAAAATGGGCGAGGTTGTTAGCGGAACGACCACATAGCGTCTGGGCAATTTCAATGCTCACATGAACTTCCGCTGTATCTTACAGATAACTGCAGGATCAATAGCTGGGAAATAATTGAATAAAAAAAATAAATAAATGGTTTCCCGTTACATCCCATGAAGGGATTAGGGAGAGCTTCTCCCAAACCAGTGAGCTGTGCGCGTTCTAGTTCTATACTCACTGAAATAATTGAAGCCTACTACCAAATCTCTAACCGAAGGGGTAACTAAGAAGATGTTTGAGGTTCTTAGTAAGAATCCTCAGAAATTCGAAAATAATCAATCGAATTATCGTCCCATTTACTGGCGAAACCTCAAACGCCGCATTGACTCGACATTGATTCAACGAGAACATGTAGAATAGCATTGCCAGTTGTAGTAGCGATTGGATTCTAGTGCAACATTGACCATAAATCCCTAGGAATCTTGCAGTTAAAAACACATGCAAATAAGACTATATAGGTAAGAAATCGATGGTCTGACAGGGGTATACGGAACCTGACTAACACTATCGAGTATTTAGCCATGAAAAATCTTCGCAAAATACCGTTCGGAAACGGTGTAAACCTGTAGGTCCCAACCAGTGAGTATAAAACTAGAAATCGCACAGCTCACTGATTGTGAGAAGTTCTCCCCAATTCCCTCATGGAATGTAATGGAAACAATTTAGTTATTATTATCAAATGAAAGAGGGTAATCTTCTGTGTTTGTTGCAAATTTCCATTTCAGAAAGAAAAGATAAGATATAAAGTCCTTTTTACACTGTATCGTTTAAAATCCTTAAAAGTTTTGCACCAACAAATCTCAAACCTAATTACGGTAAAGAGCTGGAAGAGTTATAACTTGTTTTGTTACTGGTGGACTTTGGAAGGAAAAAGTTGATTTTTATAATACGGTGATTTATTTAGAGGCACCCTGGTGTAATGCATTACACGCTGGTGTAATGCGGTATCGAATTAGATTACTTTAGTCTCATCATATTTGGTTGCCATCGGGGTATGTACACAAATTAACGAGGAGTCGAATTATTTCACTTTTTTGGGGATAGTAACCCTACGGTTCCCCAGCGGTTTGAAGATAGATACTGGCTGTCGTAGGCTTTGCCATCTCAATTCAGAAGTAACTTCCATACTTTTCGTTACAACTGTAGTAAATATCACAGTTTTTCTTCCTTGTACAGTTAAGTCCTGTCTATCGCATTTCCTGGATAAGCAGTAATGTCAGCCTTATAACTTTTGAGGACATCTGCCAGTTGGATACTGCACGCTGAAAAATCTGTCTATTTTTGTTATTTGGATGCAAATATAACGTGTTTGTAGCTTATTGCAAATATAGTATACTTGCAAGCAAACAAACTGTGTTTGCTCTTCAAAATTATATGTTTGAGACACAATGATTAATAGGATATATTAGGTTTTTTGTGACGTGCCACAGATTATTGAAACAAACAAGCACGAGATTTCTAAGTTAAGAAATTTAATGCTTGCAAATATATATACATATATTTCCTACAATATGTTGCTGAGGCCGTTTTTTTCAGCGTATACAGTTCTTTCATTGATACAGGTTGCAACGTGACGTCATGATCCGTCCGTACATAATAACAAACACACACCGCATACGTTCCTGGTCTACCCGTCACCTAAGCATACACAACATCCATCAATCGCACCAACCACCGCGAACAATCACACTAACAGACAACACACAAGCTTTGTCGACGTTGTGTACATATTAACAGCGAACGAGTTTTAATGGCCACGCGAGAATGAGTGCTTGAATGTAATTCTCATTTGCGTTATTGCAGTGAAGGTACTTAGTGTTAAGGTAAACTAGACTCGAGTCGTAGCCTCCGAGCGAACAACCAGACAAGATTATAGCATTTTGCCTGTGGGTCTAGTTCTGCAAAGGACAGGAGCAAATTTTGGGATCCGTTCTTTAGTAAAGATGGTGTAAATACATTTGCTGCACAGGAGTTTCGGCTCACTGTTCCTACACAGGAGTTCCGGCTCACTTTTCCTACACAGGAGTTTCGGCTCACTGTTCCTACAAAGGAGTTTCGGCTCACTGTTCCTACACAGGGGCTTCGGCTCACTGTTCCTATACAGGAGTCTCGGCTAACTGTTCCTACACAGGGGCTTCGGCTCACTGTTCCTATACGGGAGTCTCGGCTAACTGTTCCTACACAGGGGCTTCGGCTCACTGTTCCTATGTAACTCACCCGACGATAACCGATACCGAGCCGTTTCCATCGGACATTCGAAACACATACCAAGCCAGCATCGCGCATATCCGATACCGATCTACGCAGCAAATCAGAATAGTCGCAGGTGCGACACACAAAGTGCCCGATCATCCCGAATCTACCAGCCTGCCCCAGAAGAGTGCTAAGCCAAGATAAACGCCCCCCAGAAGAGTGTTAAGCCAAGATAAGTGCCCCCTGAAGACTGTTGTCAATCAATACGAGTGATTTCAGTCGATGTTATTTCTGTAAATTAGAATTATTTTGTAAATTATAACAGAGCAAATTATTCTGTTCTTATTTCGAAAGATTTGGTGGTTCCTAGTGAAGGACTCTGGACATGACTGAGCCTACCTCAGCCCACAACAACACCATGTTACAAGTTTATTACTATTAAAAAAATAAATGGTTTCCCATTACATCCCATGAAGGGACCGGGGAGAACTTCTCACAATCACTGAGTTGTGCGCTTTCCAGTTTTCACTCACTGATTGGGACCTACAGTTTTACATCGATTCGGAACTGTATTTTGAGAAGCTTTTTTATGGCTATATACTCGATAGTGTCGCCGTCACTATGCGAGGTGACCGCCGCCGAAAGAAATTTTTTTGAAGGTGGTCAGAGCAGGGTTCGAGCCCAGGATCTAATGTACAAGAGCCGCGCACACTAGCCATTGCACCACCGACGGTCGACTATTAATCGTAAATAATCGTAATAATTTAAAATTCGATTTCCAACTGAGCTTTATATTCCCTCCTTTAGTTTGTTTTGCCATTTATCTTTTCATTGTCTATCATTCTCATAACACCACCCTATCACCAGAAATTCAACACGCAGACATAATCAGAATAATAACAAATTCAAATGAATGTGAAACGATTTATCATACGCCAAGTCATAGCGTAGCAGAGACGAGAACTTCCACTAAATAAACATAGTTGTGAACACAGTTGTAGTTCATTACCTCGAAACATCTGACAAATTTCGTATCCGTCTCCAGTGGAGGCTTTCGAGCAGCATCATCATCTCTTTGTTGCCTCCTATAGCACCACCACCAGCAGCGGCAAGAGCATCAGCTCCGTCATCATCACAATTTCCCCTTTGCCAAACGTTCTCTTCCATCATTATCTTCAATTTCGCTGGCAAACAAGAAAACATAAAATGAGACATTCTCGGAAACATGTTTATCCTAGGCGAGTAGTAAAAAGT
The DNA here is from genome assembly GCA_963931995.1 of Phaonia tiefii. NCBI lineage: Eukaryota > Metazoa > Arthropoda > Insecta > Diptera > Muscidae > Phaonia > Phaonia tiefii. Next base: position 19,650,397 of record OZ008370.1, on the reverse strand, counting down.
CATTGTCATAGATGTCGCTTCACTTTACGTCTCGCCCAAGTCCTTTTTCGCTTTGTGTTGTTGGTGTAGTGTAATCCTAGTTGTCTGCCATTTACTAAAGCAACACTATCATTTGTGTCTCTATGTGTAAGTCTAAGTGTAATTGTCTGTGTGTTACAGTATTTTATCGCTGTAGTTGTACGATGTCGTTGTCTGCCAGATGTAACTGAATGATGTGTTAGTCATAGATTCAAATTCGTCCTGCGTTTCCGTGTTTCAAAAAATATGGGATGGGCGAGAGTAACAAAATGCTCGCGACAGTCTCCTTTTTATTAAGTGACTTTACAAAAAAAAAAGAAATATACCCAGTCTCAACTTCGGCTCGAAGGATCTGCGTAGGAAAAATTTGGTGTGGTTGGTTGGGAAACAGTAGGTTCAATGTACACAGTATTAGAAATGGAATAAGCATACGAGAGTAAAGGTGCAGATCTTTCTCCTTAAATAGAAGATAGTTAAACAAGTTTGAACTTTCGCCTCATTGTTATGACTGGCATTTCTTAATATTGAAGTGTTGTATATGCAAAAAGTATGAAAGGGGCGGGGTTCTTGAGTCAATTAACAATATTCTCACTATCGGCAAAATAAAGCCGGTAAAGAGTTTTCCGTCGGTGGTGCGAATATACATGCGCGGCTCTTGTGCATCAGAAATTGGGTTCGATCCCTGCTCTGACGGCGACACTATCGAGTACTTAGCCATGAAAACGCTTCTCAAAATACCGTTTGGAACTGCTGTAAAACTGTGGATCCCAATCAATCTTAGTGTACAACTACAACTCCCACTGCTCACTGGCTGTGAGAAGCTTTAGGGACAGCTTCCCTTCATCGAATGTAATGGAAAACCTTTTCATTTATTTTAAAGGACTTTCCCAAAAGCTAATTTGGAGTCTAACTTGAGGCGAATTATACTATTTTGAGCACACAAAAATTTACGTATGGCTTTGTTGGTTGTCATCCCACCTTGGCATTCTCTCCAGCATGATCTCTGGTGTAAATTGGTGGAACCCTATCGTATTTTGTTCACGGATATTCAACGAAATGATGGCTTGTGAGTTGAAAACGAAAGACAAGTCGAGCACGAATGAAGCCAAGGTATAGCCAAATCCGGTGTAGGCAATTCCGGAGATTGCATTGTGCCAGAAACGATGTGAGTGTAAAACTGACAACGGCGAATTGGTCAACCTGGAACTCAACGGATTCACTATTTCATTGCTTTCGGTACAAGTTCCTTTTGAACAAAAATGTGAAATGTGGGTTGCGTGTCGCTGTTCTATCGATATTTCCACGGTATGAGTTCCTCGGACATCTGTCAACTTATGCCAGACGTGAGGATATTTAGCCGAAGTACGCCTCTTTCCAGGAACTCTCATCCGTTTTGTATCGAATGGCCGGTTGGCCGCACTACACCCTATAAACAAAACTCGTACTTCAGCCGTACAGTCCATATGTGGAATGAACTTCCGGCTAGTGTATTTCCCAACAATTGTGACATACAAAGATTCAAGGCAAATGTCAACAGACACTACTCCCTCTTTTCATCCTCCACTACCTCAATTTTCCTTCGCGAACACAATGCACTGCATTTATAGGAGGCATTCCCTGAGTGTTGGCTTGATAAAAAAAAGGGGGGATGACGAACACCTGTCCTGGAGGCAAGAAACAGTTGCCGTCAGTACCCCTAAGATGACTCATACACGCTGAAAAATCTGTCTTGTTTTACTGTGTAGATGCAAACATAAAGTGTTTGTAGCTTGCCGCAAATATAGTATACTTGTGTCCAAACACATTGTGTTTGTTATTCAGTATTAAATGTTTGATACCCAATGATTAGTATGTTATAATATATGACTTTGTGGTCCAAATATGGCTTTGTTTGTTGAAAACAGCTGAAAACCAAAACGTGACAGACACCAAAGCAACAAAAAAAGAGATGATCTTCATCAAAACAATGCTTGCACGTAAGTATATGGCTGTTCCAAACACATACAAGGATTATGTACCTCAATTTTTCTGAGCGCGGACGAAAGAGCCACATTATGGGAGCACTGGCACCAACGACAAAGATGAAACACTCACTGAAATGTTTTAGATATTAGCATATCTTTTTGTAATACACGATAAAAAATCTGTATTTTGTATTTTATTTGAATGCAAATGTAACGTGTTTTGAAGCTTATCGCAAATATATTATACTTGTGTCGAAACACATTGTGTTGGCTATTCAACATTACATCTATGAGAGACAATAATTAATATTTTGTAATATAGGTGGTTGTGATCCAAATACAACTTTGTATTTGTTTGTTTCTTCAAAACTCCTGAATCTATATGAAAATGAAGGGAATGTTCCTTATGTTCACTGATCTGGTGCGTTTTAGTTTCATGCATTCAGTCGTCAATAGTTCGTTTAGGGGGGAAAACAGTAATGTTTCGACGTAAGTATATTGATGTTTGGGATGAAACACTCACATGGTTCCATGCACAAGTTTCCGTCTTTGCAAGGAAGCATACTACTACTTGCAAATATATGAATATTTGGAGTTTGTTTCAAACACATACATAGTTCCTGCAGAGTATGTTGGAGAGAATATATTACAGAGGCCTTTTTTCAGCGAGTTAAGGCAATGAGCCGAGTTGCGTCACCAGAGGTACTATATGTCACCTTCGCAACTGAGTACCTGTAGGGAAGAATCAGGCAATGTAACGTCTTTAATGTCAATTTTTATATGATCAATAAATACACAGGATTCCAGTTAGATTGGAACATGGCTAAGCCTGAAGTTGTAGTTGTGCGGCCGTCGACGGTACATGAGAACGTGGATTCGATCCCTGCTCAAACCACCTTACACTTCTCTCGGCGACGGTCATCTCGCTTAGTGATGGCGACACTATCGAGTAGTTAGCCAAGAAAAAGCTTTTCAAAATACCGTTCGGAACCGGTGTATAACTGCAGGTCCAATCAGTGAGTGTAATACTAGAAAGCTCTCGACAGTCCCTTCATGGGATGTTATGGGACACAATTTTTTTAACTCTATTATCAACTCTATTATCAGTTGTACTCAGTGTGGTTTGCCAATTCATTATGAATAGACCAACGGCAGAACAACGCTTGCAAGTTATGGAAATTTATCTCGCAAGTCACGGTTCAAATCAGAATGTTACAGTGCGCTTCGTCCATTTTACGGTCAACATAATCTTACATCCCAGCGATATGTCGAAAAGTAAAATTGCCGAATTTAGAGTGAAGAGAATTGTCGAGATATTCACGAAGCTCCGTTACATCCTTAAAAACTCACTGTTTGGTGTCATTTATGGTCTGGTGGGGTTGTTGCTCGACGACGGCCACCTCGCGTAGTGATGGCGACAGTATCGAGTACTTTGCCAAAAAAAGGCTACCGTTGGGAACCGGTGTAAAACTGTGGGTCCCAATCAGTGAGTGTAAAACTAAAAAGAGCACAGCTCACTGACTTGTGAGGAGCTCTCCCTAATCCCTTCATGGGATGTAATGGGAAACGGTCTTTTAGAATATTGCGGAGCAAGTCATGAAATAGTGGTCAAAAATTGAACTTCCCGAATGCGCCACATCCGTAATTTATATTCAAACAATAATGGAATGTAAACATATTTCTAATGCAGTTAATTTTCAGTTCGGAATTGTGTAACTTCATTATCTTATTTCAATTCAAAGTAATACATGTCAAAAAAAACTTCCATTATATATGACAATAGTTTAAACTCTCTCTAACTCTCCGACATAGTGTTCACTTATACCGACTTTTTTAACCCGTTGTGGTATTATACACCATATTTTGTATGCCGTCCAAACAATTTTCGCAGCGGCATGTGTAGTAAGATTTCATATCAAGATTCTTGTGCACCAAAACCAGTCAGCCTTTCCATTACCTTAGAAACTTCCATGACCCTAATGGGTTAATAATGCATTCGAGTTGCAGCGATTAATCCTCTTTCCTCTTATCCTTTCTTGAATTTATAATTGTAATAACTTCACATATCATTTGCTAGTGGTAATTGCTGCCTAAAGGATCAACAGCAGATAACATGCAAAAGGATGTTTTGCTGCTACAACACGTAGACAATTATCTGGCATAATTCGCAAACGTCATACACCACATCAATATGAATACTGAAAACAGAATGCCATAAGGATGGAACGCATTTGAATGCAGGCAGTCATATGGTTCCAAACAATTTAACTTTGTAAATGTTTACCAAACTCATGGGATGGAGAGGGGGGTGAATTTGCAGGCTGGAAGTCAAAGTGCATTATCCTACGAGGATTTTAGCAGCACTGGAGCCTTGTGATTTTTTTTTCAATTTATGCAAGGATGATGTTACACAAAACTCGAACATGTCAAATAATTGTCACACATAATTTCCATAAACTTGTTGGAGAAGAAAAAAATGTCAATACCAACACCAAAGGATTGCATGATGATGCTTCCGTTTTGACTTCTTGGCATTCAGTCCCGTCTTGACTTGCATTCTAGTACATCTTCCTGTTGCTCTTTAGCACTACTTCCACAGTTTTTTTTACCCAGTTTTTTAGACTCCTTAAGCAGTTCCTGTAATTCCCTGCAACATTAAAAGAACAACTGAACATATTGTCACAACAGTTTAAATGGCGGTTGGGGTTTATCCTGGTCCAAGACAATACCAAACCCGCCATCAGCCACCACCAAAAGGAACAATTTTTCTGTGGCGCCACATGGACGCGACACTGTGTGTTTATTATTCCCCTTCCTACATTTGTCCTTTTACAAAATTGCAGGCTCGTGGAATAAACGAAGCTGTGTTTGTGTCTGTATGCGTATAGGTTAGAGGCCCTGCGTCTAAATCTGTTGATGAGCTTTATTGTTTCAGTGCGTAGCCAGACTCCACATTCCCTGGTGCGTTAGCTTCTCCTTGCTGTTAACACAAAAGACGATTGACGCCATAGTCATGGCTGACTCTTGGTTACGAACGTTGCCACCAGACAGTTGTGTTAACCACTACGGAATATTTAAAACATTTTGATTCACATTGCCGTCTAACTTTCCTCTCTCTCTCTTGGGTATCTCTTTATATCGTCCTTGTTCTGTTATTATATACATATTTATAAAGAGCAATCATGGTTATCGTGAAGTTTGTATTGAGAAATTGTGAAAATTACAGTGTTAGTCCTTTTTGGTGGTCCTTTGGTTTTATGGTCGGTCTATGCCTTTTGCAATTTCTGTCATTCAAATATGTAGTTTTTTTTTGTTGGCTACAAGAGATTATCAAAATATTTCCAATTGCAAAAGTCGGTAGAAAAGATGCAAGGAATTTTTAAGATAAGACATAAGACTGGAGATAATTTGTTTAGTAACAAAGGAAACTGTGCAAGGAGTAAAAACGTTGTCTAGGAAATGGAATACATTTTTAAAACTATAGCCAAACCTTGGCTATGCAACGAGTCATGGGTTAAATCCCCTCCCTTACCACCTTTCAATTATTGCGGCCGCAGCCATCACGCTTAATAACGGCCACATTATCGATCATTTAGCTAAGGAAAGGATACTCAGAAACCACTCGCAATTGCTGTGGAAGTTTAGCACATAGCTCACTGATCACGAGTAGTTCTCCCCATTCCCTTCATGGAATGCAATGCAACTGATCATGAGTATATCTCCCCATTCCCTACACGGAATACAATGGAAATTATGAGTAAGTAATCCAATCGGGACGCGATACTACATTGCGTGGACAATAAGTATTTCCAATGGACTTCAGGTTTAGTATTTCTCAAAAGTAATAATTGTTCGGAATCTCTTTAAAACTATGGGTCACGATCGGTACATCTAGAAATAGAGACACTAACTTAACAGAATGTAATGGCCACAGCAACAGTGTGTCGATTCAACCGCTTCGATTTTTGATGACAAAGCAACATCCCGGGTCAACGTGTTGCGCTGGTTTGACGAATTCAATCAAGGTCGACGTTCCTCTCAAGACAAATATCGTGGGTGTTGTTCAAAATCGGTTTCTGAAAATGTTTGATTTAGGTTAGGTTAGGTTAGGTTAGGTTAAGTAAGGCAATGTAAGGATCAGTTAGGATAGATTACGTTAAATTAGGCGAGGTTAGGTTAGGTAATGTTAGCTTAGGTAAGGTTAGGTTAGGTGATGTTAGCTTTGGTTAGGTTAGGTTAGGGTAGGTTAGGTTAAGTTAGATTAGGTTAAGTAAGGCAATGTAAGGATCAGTTAGGATAGATTACGTTAAATTAGGCGAGGTTAGGTTAGGTAAGGTTAGGTTAGGTTAGGTTAAGTTAGGTTAGGTTAGGTTAGGTTAGGTTAGGTTAGGTTAGGTTAGGTTAGGTTAGGTTAGGTTAGGTTAGGTTAGGTTAGGTTAGGTTAGGTTAGGTTAGGTTAGGTTAGGTTAGGTTAGGTTAGGTTAGGTTAGGTTAGGTTAGGTTAGGTTAGGTTAGGTTAGGTTAGGTTAGGTTATATTAGTTAGGTTAGGTTAGGTTCGGTTAGGTAAGGTTAGGTTAGGTTAAGTAAGGCAATGTAAGGATCAGTTAGGATAGATTACGTTAAATTAGGCGAGGTTAGGTTAGGTAATGTTAGCTTAGGTAAGGTTAGGTTAGGTGATGTTAGCTTTGGTTAGGTTAGGTTAGGGTAGGTTAGGTTAGGTTAGATTAGGTTAAGTAAGGCAATGTAAGGATCAGTTAGGATAGATTACGTTAAATTAGGCGAGGTTAGGTTAGGTTAGGTTAGGTTGGGTTAGGTTAGGTTAGGTTAGGTTAGGTTAGGTTAGGTTAAGTAAGGCAATGTAAGGATCAGTTAGGATAGATTACGTTAAATTAGGCGAGGCTAGGTTAGGTAAGGTTAGGTTAGGTTGGGTTAGGTTAGGTGAGGTTAGCTTAGGTTAGGTGAGGTTAGGTTAGGTGAGGTTAGGTTAGGTTGGGTTGGGTTAGGTTAGGTTATGTTAGGTTAGGTTAGATTAGGTTATATCAGGTTAGGTTAGGTAAGGTTAGGTTAGGTGATGTTAGCTTTGGCTAGGTTAGGTTATGTTAGGTTAGGTTAGGTTAGATTAGGTTAGGTAAGGAAATGTAAAGATCGGTTAGGATAGATTTCGTTAAATTAGGCGAGGTTAGGTTAGGTGAGGTTAGGTTAGGTGAGGTTAGGTTAGGTTAGGTTAGGTTAGGTTAGGTAAGGCAATCTAAGGATCGGATAGGATAGATTACGTTAAGTTAAGCGAGGTTAGGTTAGGTTAGGTTATATTAGGTTATATTAGATTAGGTTAGGTTAGTTTAGGTTAGGTTGGGTTAGGTTAGGTTATGTTAGGTTAGGGTAGGTTAGGTTATGTTAGGTTAGATTAGGTTGTATCGGGTTAGGTTAGGTGATGTTAGCTCTGGTTAAGTCAGGTTAGGTTACGTTAGATTAGATTAGGTTAGATTATGTAAAGTTAGGTTAGTGTAGGTTCGGTTAGGTTAGGTTAGATTTCTTTAGGTAAAGTTACGTTAGGTTACATTAGGTTAGGTTAGGTTAGGTTAGGTCAGTTTAGCTTAGGTTAGGTTACCTTAGTTAGGTTAGATTGGGTTAGGTTAAGTCGCTAATTAAGTATGGTACCATAGTAAGCATACGCCTGAGGCTAGTGCTGTACACACCCAGGGATGTTACTCAATGGATTCTACCTCATCGCTACAGCTTCTACATTTGTCATTTGCACTGCTCTTCAGTGCCGTCAAATCTCAAAAATACATTGATACCTTGGGCCTTGCCTCTTTTACCCCTAACGGCCACATTTGCCTAGTACATACATATATAATATATGTATTCCTTGTGCACTTCTCCTGTATTATCACATATCACCGTTCTCGTAGGATACGCTTACAAGTCGCTGGCGGCCTGTCAACATATTCCAATTTCTAAGGAATCTTTAAGGTGTATAATCCATAATCTTAACAGTTCATTCGCTCTGCAGGTTTCCGGAATGTCTACGTGTCGTGGCAGCCCTTTGGGGTGGCTATTATACTGCTGGGATCTTGTTGACAGATCTACGGGAATCCTGACCAAATGCTGATGTCCCGAATACTGATTCCTGAGACTTGATAACCGCCTGACTTCAACAGAGATTACAATTACCGGCTCTTTCGATATCGTTCGGGAACCGCTAATCAATCTCAGGGCGCTTACTCGATGTACCCGCATCAGGATATTCCTCGCTGCCCTAACAACCAGCGCTTCGGGCCACACCGGACTAGCACACAGGACAACCGAGCTTATGACTGTAGCTATGAGGTTCCTTCTCGGCGGTTTAGGCCCTCAAATATTCGGCATCGTTCTTCGCAGCGATTTCTGGATGCCAGCAGCTTTCACTGCAATATAACATGTGGCGTATTGTCTGTTACGAATCCCACATACCTTGGTAATTGTGAAGACTGCACGATATGGTCCCCGACTTTTACACTCATGTGCTCTAACTTCTTGCGGCTGCATATCAAGACCAACTCCGTCGAATGTTCTGACAGTTCCATACCAATTGCATCTAGACACGTTTTGATCTGCGGCGCTATTGCCTTTATGTTAACCCCCATGTGGGTGATGCAACTTTCCACCGTGACAATGTCGTCGTCGAAGCCAATAATTTAAGTACCTCTACTTGCTTCTAGTGGCTGTCGGTGGTGCAACGGTAGTGTGCGCGCCTCTTGTACATGAGATCCTGGGTTCAATCCCTGCTCATTATCGAGTATTTAGCTATGAAAAAGCTTTTCAAACTACCGTTCGGAATCGGTGTAAAACCGTAGGCCCCAATCAGTGAGTGAAAACTGGAAAGCGCACAGCTCAGTGGTTGTGAGAAGCTCTCCCCTGTCCCTTCATGGGATGTAATGGGAAACCATTTGTTTATTTTAATTTAGTTACTTCTAGTCACTGTACTCTATCATACATAATGTTGGAAATGAGCATGCCAGGGACCGTCCCTTGGGATCTCCCGCAGCGAAGTCAAAAAACGCTGTACCATCATCGACCTCATATATTAGTCTGCATGCTGATAACTAGCTATCAATCATGTTTAGGATATATCCTGGCGTCCGCACCCTTGTAAGAGCGGTGCTTTTTTGTTTCTATCTGGTCGAGTTGAAGGCTATTTTAACATCAGTGAAATGACAGCGTAGTACTTCTTGGAACCTTTGGCTTCCTTTGCCGTAGTACTCCTTGTTTTACTTATAGCTTCCTTTGCCGTAGTACTCCTCGCAAACCACCTTGTAGCTTCCACCGTTTTCCAACGATAGTTTCCTTTCTCTGGTCTATAGCCCTTTTCACAGCGTCCACCGCTAATCAACTTTTTCGGAAGCCATACTAGCTGTCCGAGGGAGACCCTTTCTCCTCGGCTAAAACCAGCAAGCGTTAGTAAATTATTCGCTCCTGTATATTACCCATTATATCTATAAGACATATCGGTGAAACCACGAGGGCTCGTCTATTGGCTTATGCCCTTTTAGGACCAGGGCAAGCCTCTGGAATTTCCATCTGTCCGGGAAAACCTCTTCCACGAAGCGCTTCTGACATAATGATTGGGAAGCGTCCGGCCAATGGTGTATTGGTCCCTTTAATGTCTTGTTGGCAATTCCATCCCGTCTTCGGTCTTATCCATTACCGACCTTTTCACAAGCTACCATGTATGCTTCTACCGTTATAGCAGGGATTGTCTCCTTCGGGTCTCTCCGCGTGCTGCCACCAATGAAAGGAGTATGTTGCGGGAATAGAGTCCCTATGATTTTCCGTAGCATTATCCTTTAGCAACATTATGGGTGTCGCATGAGTAATGTAGATACATTAATATTGATCACACGTATCTTTTATCCAATTTTACATTGCCCTGTGCATTGATATCGGCGTTATAGTTGTCGCATGAGTAATGTAGATACATTAATATTGATCATACGTATCTTTAGACCAATTTCTTTAATCAGAATTTTACCTGGAAATGTAAATTCGCCTTTAATATCCTGCACCAATATTTAAGTGTTTCTACTGATTAATGCAGTTGATAATCCCTTGAGTATCAAATCATCCCGTTTCCGGAGGTTTTCAAGTACATTTTTAATTAGTTCCACTTAACAAAGTACATACCCAGTACAACAGCATGAAAACCCATTGAGAACTATCTTGATTGAACACATGAATACCTAAAGGATTGGTCAATTTAGAATCTGTATTCCAAGTAGTTACTCACCTTCAAATACTCTTAACAAACTCGGACCAATGTAAGGAGTGTAAATAGGTGTACATTTCTGGGTAGACAGGTATTCAATGGCAGTCTTGCCGACATGTGGTAGCAATCGGTTACTTTCGAATTGCAAGAATGATTAGAAACAATAAAGGAATTCCCAAAGGAAGGATGTAGCGTGTATAGCATGGAAACGACAGCATTGGAATGCTTCAATTATGATGTAACTTAGGGGTAGTTGCAATGAAAACCATAGGCTCTCCTTTCATGCAATTACAATTGACTACACCAAGTTCTTTTGCTAGACCATATGAAATAAGAGAACATATGCGTAATGTTGTCAGGGAACTGACTGTAGCAGGAGCAATTTAGCTTCTGCTGTAAAATTTCAACGAGAGTTCCTATTGTTGCACAAATAGTACCGCATACTGCCACATTCATGCCATATTATGCTTTTGTTTCTCGCAAAGATTTCCGTAGAGTCATTTTAAGATTTCATGTTTAGGAGGAGAACGAGCTGAACGAATAGTCTGTGAGTTACTACTAATACACTGCTGTGTATCAGGCAATCAACATCCTTTGTTCATGTTAAATTGTTGATGTGCATGGAGCAAAACTTTAACGGTAAAGGGTGGCTTGTGGTTCACGAAAGGGTGTATAAAATTCATAACCAATAATATTAAGGGAAAGCAGAATGCTTCTACGTCTAACATCAAGTTAAGCTAGTTGTCACGCAAGGGCAAACTCGGAGTCGATCACAGAACAGTGTTGCTAGTTATTCCGGATATTTCTTAATACATTTGGAACATGCACAACCATTAATCGGTAGGAAATATCACACTCTTATACTGGAAAAGTATTCCTGGAACAAATAACTTCCTGTTCAGACGATTCGAAACTGAATGATTATGAGGTTATAGTATCTGTTCTAGGGAAGAACTAAGGCTGCCTCCTGTTTGCAAACTACCTGACCAATGTAGTGTTTATCAGGTGTGAATCTCAGCAGTTAGGGATTGACCAGTTAGGGGGGTTGTTAGTCCTGCTATGTGGGACCAATGTCTTCCCTGACAGTCAGAAGGCTATCAAGTTCGCAGAATCATATTCATGGGAACTAAGGTTGTCCGCTGTCTGCAAACAACCTGATCACTCTAGTGTTTATCAGGTGTGAATTTCAGCAGTTTGGAACCGTCCAATTGGATGGCTTATGTTAGTCCTGCTGTGTGGGGTCAATGTCTTCCCTGACAGTCAGAAGGCTATCAAGTTCGCAGAATCTTATTCATGAGCTCAATATTTTTCCACGACTACCGTAGGCAAATTAGTAATCCAACTAACTGCAGCGAGAATGCATTAAAAATGCTGGGGAACTGGTATGTATTCACATGCCCCTAGCAACTTCTGAATATATACTGCGAGGTCACTTTTATCTGACAATGCCGGAAATGTGGGCAAGAAATGCGCATTATAACTCTGGTCGACATCGGAAGGGAGGACAGATATGTACCTCTTATCTTCCTCTGGGCTCAAGGTCTCAATGTGTATGCCATTCTCAACAAGACGCTGATTGATTGGAAGGCAAGCAGCAAGAGTGAAGGTCACGTCAAATGACTTTGCAAAAGATACTACGATGAGGAAGATGATGAACCTACTGAGTATATTCTCTGCAAGAGTCCCGCACTAGCAAGCAAGAGAATTTTTAGTCTGAGATCTTTCTTCCATAGAGACCGAGGAAAATGGGAGTATAAAAGGTAATTTGAAGTCTAAGCGTGACACTCTATCAACAGCCACTAAAACCTAACCTCAAAAATTTTGGGAATGTACCAAATTCAACGGATAGCTTGCTGAATTATGTCTTGAACCTTTCGAAATCATGCCACTCAGCTGGTTATATAAGGAACATTCTGTTCCAAGAATTTAAGAATATATATATCTCAAACAGAGACTTTTTATTTCCTTAAGTGGTAATAAGAAAACCAATTCAATTCAATTCAAGTCAAGTCAATTCAACTCAACTCAATTCAATTCAATTTCACTCAATTCGATTCAATTCAATTCAGTTCAGTTCAATTCCATTCAATTGTATTCAATTCAATTCAATTCAAATCAATTCAATTCATTTCAATTCAAATCATTTCAATACAGTTAAATTCAGTTCAGTTTAATTCAATTCAAATCAATTCATTTCAATTCAAATCAACTCAATTCCGCTCAATTCAATTCAATTCAATTCAATACAATCCAATTAAATTAAATTTAGTCCAATTCAATTCAATTCATTTTAATTCAATTGAATTCAATACAATTCAGTTCAATTCAATTTAATTCAATTCAATTCATTTCAATTCAAATCAATTCAATTCAATTCTGTTCAATTGAATTCAATTCAGTTCTGCTCAGTTCAGTTCCGTTTAATTCAATTCAATGCAATTCAATTCAATTCAACTGAATTCAGTTCATTTTAACTCAATTGAACTCAATTCAATTCAGTTCAAATTAATTCAATTCAATTTCAATCAAGTCAATTCGTTTTAATTTAGTTCAATTCAATTTATTTCAATTCAATTCAGTTTAATTTAATTTAATTTAATTCAATTCGATTCAATTCAATTCAATTCGGTTCAGTTCAGTTCAGTTCAGTTCAATTCAATTCAATTCAGTTCAATTCCATTTAATTCAATTCAATTCAATAGAATTCAATTCATTTCATTTGAATTGAAATAAATTCAATTCGATCCAATTCAATTCAAATCAATTCAATTCTGTTCAATTGAATTCAATTCAAGTCAGTTCAGATCAATTCTATTCAATGCAATTCAAATCAAATCCAATTTAATTCAATTCAATACAACTCAATTCAACTCAATTCAATGTAATTCAATTTAATTCAATTCAGTTCAGTTCAGTTCAATTTAATTCAATACAATTCAGTTCAATTCAATTCAAATGAATTCGATTCATTTCAATTCAATTCAATTAAATTCAGATCAGTTCAGTTCATTTCAGTTCAGTTCAGTTCAGTTCAATTCAATTCAATTCAATGCAACTCATTTCAATTAAACTCAGTTCATTTCAATTCAAATCAATTCAATTCAATTGAAATAAATTCAATTCGATACAATTCAACTCAAGTCAATTCAATTCAATTCGGTTCAATTGAATTCAATTCAATTCAGTTCAGGTCAATTATATTCAATTCAACTCAAATCCAATTTAATTCAATTCAATACAACTCAATTCAATGTAATTCAATTTAACTCAATTCAGTTCAGTTCAATTCAATACAACTCAATTCAATGTAATTCAATTTAATTCAATTCAGTTCAGTTCAATTCAATTCAAATCAATTCAATGCAACTCAATTCAGTTCAATTCAATTTAATTCAATTCAGTTCAATTTAATTCAATGCAATTCAATTCAGTTCAATTCAATTCAAATGAATTCAATTCAATTCAATTCAGTTCAATTCAATTCAATTCAATTCAATTAAATTCAGTTCAGTTCAGTTCAGTTCAGTTCAATTCAGTTCAATTCAATTCAATTCAACTCATTTCAATTAAACTCAGTTCATTTCAATTCAATTCAATTCAATTGAAATAAATTCAATTCGATACAATTCAATTCAAATCAATTTAATTCAATTCGGTTTAATTGAATTCAATTCAATTCAAATCCAATTTAGTTCGATTCAATACAACTCAATTCAATGTTATTCAATTTAATTCAATTCAGTTCAGTTCAATTCAATTCAAATCAATTCAATGCAACTCAATTCAGTTCAATTCAATACAATTCAGTTCAATTCAAGCCAATTCAACTCAACTCAATTTAATTCAATTGAATTCAATTCAGTTCAGTTTAGTTCAATTTAATTCAGTGCAATTGAATTCAATTCAATTCAATTCAATTCAATTAAATTCAGTTCAGTTCAGTTCAGTTCAGTTCAATTCAGTTCAATTCAGTTCAATTCAGTTCAGTTCAGTTCAATTCAGTTCAATTCAGTTCAATTCAGTTCAATTCAGTTCAATTCAATTCAGTTCAATTCAATGCAACTCATTTCAAATAAACTCAGTTCATTTCAATTCAAATCAATTCAATTCAATTGAAATAAATTCAATTCGATACAATTCAATTCAAATCAATTTAATTCAATTCGGTTTAATTGAATTCAATTCAATTCAGTTCAGGTCAATTATATTCAATTCAATTCAAATCCAATTTAATTGAATTCAATTCAACTCAATTCAATGTAATTCAATTTAATTCAATTCAGTTCAGTTGAATTCAATTCAAATCAATTCAATGCAACTCAATTCACTTCAATTCACTTCAATTCAATTCAATTCAGTTCAATCCAATTTAGTTCAATTGCATTCAATACAATTCAGTTCAATTCAAGTCAATTCAACTCAACTCAATTTAATTCAATTCAATTCCACTGTTTCTTTAAATCTGCGAAACCGAAAACCTATTTCCAAAAACAGTGATTTTAGAGTGTAGATCTAGATTGTCCCATTCTGTTTTGAACGTAGCCATCTGTAGCTCTATAGAATTGCTCTATTCTTGTTATGTTCAGTCTTATAAACTGTTACTCCTTTTTTAATTCCAAATGTAGCACCCTTTTTTAAACATGTTAATCACAATTAAGACTTTATGGATCCAAGGAGTTTGGTCCCGACCGCTTTAAGAATATTACTCATTTAAACCACTAGATGTTTACGTCAATACTTGCAGAGGCAAAATCTCCTTAACTATTGGCTTCACTTATAAAGTAAACCAGATGTGTTGAAGTCCTAGCATTTAACATTAAATGAGTGTGTGCAAAGTCCTTCCATCTAAGCTAGTGCTAGTATGCGCAGCTTGTGTCCTCTCATGATTCATAATCAATTGTAGTCTATATAGAATGTAGCTGTTGCCAACAATGATTCGCGTATTGTGCTAGCGAAGAACGAATTTATAATTTCGATTTTACTACGAAAGCAATACATCTACGCATATGGAATCCTGCTAAGTTCCTTCAAGTGGCAGAATCATACAGCAATTATATTTTTCTGCTTAGTCCTAATACACAGACTTTGTGGAAGTCATGCAGAGGTTTGATTACAATTGAATATTTAGAATTTTGTTGGAGGGGTGCTAATGAACAGTGGTTAGAACGAAAAATGGAAGTGATTGCAAAAGAAGGATATTTTACAAGACAATCTCGTACATTTTACTACACAAGTCACAGCAGTCCTATGGCATTTGTTGAGAAAATTCCTTCGCCAAGGACGTACTGCCTGCCATTCCTGTGTACTATAATGCATCTATACAATTTTGTAATCATTGTATCGTGTCCTTCTATAACCACTTTAGTGTAGCTTCTCCTACTGTAAATTGACTCAATTTATTGCTGTTATTCACAATAAAATTATCAAATGGTAAGGAGCCTAGGTGGAACGCAGATGTTGCATACAACCAACACGTGTCGTTGCAATAATGCGAAGCAATATGCCCGGCAATTCCAAGAAATATGATGTCCTTAAAAATAAATGGCAATAGGACGACCACAAATTCAATTATAATAATATTATAAAAGGGAGTTTCTTGCAAAATGTTGTATATTCAATCAAATCAGAAATGCAAACATCATTAGAAATTGTTATAAAAGGCTTGTAACGAGTAGGACTAACAGTGCTAGCAAATTCTTAAGAAAATTAATGCATCTATATGGAAAGATTTCGAAGGATTTCGCTTTTTACTACAGTATTGTAAATGATTGGCTTTGTAAATCGAAACTGAACACAAATGTTAATAAATATTTAGGAGATATTGTCAATAATAACAGTTATGTGCAATATCAGTTGGATGACCTTGAGAATATCCTTAATTCAACTGACAAAGTTATAAATTGGAAAATAAAGGCAAAGAACTTGATATCATGTGGCTGTGTAATAATTAGATGGGTGGGATTTCGTTCCGCCGATAAACAGTTGACAGTACAGAAATCTATGGACCTGTCAGCATTATCAATCCTCACAGTTCCAAGACCAGGTCCTTCCATCACTTCATGTAGGTTGTTGCCGTAGTCGCCCACTTTGTCATTGAAATCTTCCAGAAGAATGTTAAAGTCACCAAGTGACAACGAGCTTCCAGCCAAATCCAGTGGGCTACAGATATCGTCCTTAACACTACTCTCACCAGGCTCAAAAGGTGCATACGCCAGAACCACGGAAATACTGCACAATTTCGAACTACAACGAATTACAACACTGACGATGCGTTCAGACATAGACTTGTATGATATCACAGCATTTCTAAACCTAGGTGAAAAAAGAAGGCCCACTCTGTTTCTACGATGCTATTATACAACTGGGAGATGGACTCGACGCCTGCTCTGACCACCTTATACTCCTTTCGACGACGGCCACGCTACTTAGTGACGGCGACACTATCGAGTAATAAGCCATGAAATACCTCGTCAATAAACTGTTCAGAACCGGTGTAAAACTATAGGAAAGCGCACAGCTCAGTGATTGTGAGAAGCCCTCTCCCCTACCTCTTCATGGGATGCAATGGGAAATTATTTATATTTATAGATGTCCTCCAGAATTATAAATCTTTTAGGTTAGGTTAGGTGGCAATGGCTCTCACTATTACAACGCTTAGCCCAATAAGGACCATTGGTAAACCACGTGAAATCATATTCCGTATCCATTGTTGAACCTATAAGTTGGCCTGGCCTGGCGAACCAACTAGTACTCTGCAAAAATATTCCAAGGCCATTCTACTTCACCTGAACCTGATGAAGACTCAACACCTGAATGTCTGGAAGATTCAACATGAATTGAAGTCGTAGATAATGTTTCCTAAACAAAAATGGTTTCCCATTACATCCCATGAAGGGATAGGGGAGAGGTTCTCACAATCTGCACGCTTTATAGATTTAAACTCCCTGATTGGGACTTGCAGTTTTTCACCGGTTCCGAACGATATTTTGTGAAGCTTTTTCATGGCTAAATACTTGATAGTGTCGCCGTCACTATGCGAGGTGACCGCCGCCTAAAGAAATTTAAAGTGGTTAGAGCAGGAATCGAACCCATTATCTCATGTACAAGAGGCGCACACATTAACCACTGTAACACCGACAGCCACAGAGAGATAATATAAAAAGGCCGTGGTAATAGCGTATGAAATGTTCGACACTCTTTTACACCTCTTCATAGTCACAGCTTCTGCAATAATCTTGAGCTGATATTCCAAGTCTAGACGCGTATCTGGCTATTAAACACTGTCCAGTGATAACAGCTTCTAACATGGAGACATCATATCTAGGAACGGATATCAACGATTGAGGTCATAACTTGACCACAATTGCCTGGCGCTCCTGGTGATTGGGCCATCAGACAGATCATCTATCATTCGCATGAATAAGGGCATTGGCTTTAAACATGAGGTTACATGTACAAAGGTTACATATCCTGTGGAACAGGTAAGGTCTTCTGACGAAGCTCACCTCTCTTAGTGACGTCGACACTATCAAGTACTTAGCCATGGAAAATCATTTCAAAATAACTTCCGCAACTGGTGTAAAACTGTGGGTCCCAATCTGTGAGTATAAATCTAGAAAGCGCACAGCTTACTGATTGCGGAAAGCTCCCATCTATCCCTTCACGGGATGTACTGGGAAACCTTTCATTTACTTTGTAATTTATTCCACTAATTGTTCAGATTGATTGGAAATTGTAAACAATAAATCCTAAATAATAAATATACTTTACATTTCTGCCTAAACTTATATTTAAATCCTAAAATTTATCACAAAAACATTTGAATGTCAACAAAGAATTTGTATTGGATATTGCAGCTTGATTAGATAACAGTTTGAATTGTAATATTACTGACACCTAAAAGTATGCCGTGAGTGTAAGCTGAAACCCTGACCCATACCAACTCAGCACGAGAGTTTAATGATATCGACTTCTGAAAAAATGGAGAAAGAGGTGGCGCTGCTGCGAGAAGTATTTAGGAAATTTCGAAATGACTGCATTTCGAATTGGCACTAAAAAGTGTAACCGATATAAACAGAAAATAACTTCCGCATCCGGTGTAAAACTGTGGGTCCCAATTACTGCGTATAAAACTAGAAAGCGCACAGCTCACCGATTGCGAGAAGCTCTCATCTACCTCTTCACGGGATGTAGTAGGAAACCTCTCATTTACTTTGTAATTCATTTCACTGAAATTTGGATCCATCTTTATTGTTCAGATTGATTGGAAATTGTAAAAAAATAAATCTTAAATAGTAAATAATAAATATACTTTACATTTCTGCCTAAACTAATATTTAAATCCTAAAATTTATCAAAACAACATTTGAATGTCAACAAAGAATTTGTATTGGATATTGCAGCTTGATTAGATAACAGTTTGAATTCTAATATTACTGACACCTAAAAGTATGCTGTGAGTGTTAGTTGAAACCCTGACCCATACCAACTCAGCACGAGAGTTTAATGATATCGACTTCTGGAAAAATGGAGAAAGAGATGGCGCTGCTGCGAGAAGTATTTAGGAAGCATCGAAATGACTGAATTTCGAATTGGCACTAGAAAGTGTAACCGATATAAACAGAAAATTGGGGCGGGGGGAAACGTGTCAAGGTAGAGTGGTTTCAAACGCATAAAATTATAAATCGTCGAGTAATAATTGTTATTGAGTAAAGACGTATTTTGAAAGTGTTACGTTTTGTACTATCCAAGTGAACTAAAGAGAATTGTTGTGCTTACTTCAATTTGGAAAGGAACCTTGTTTTATTAGCGTGACCTTGAACGGCGCTAAAATAGGACAATTAGAAAACTCATAATCGTTTGTTTAAGAAATAGCACAGACATCAACCATAAATTCATAGATGTTCTATAATTTCGAGTAATGTATGGGGAAAACTGAGCGTGGCACTTAAGTTTAACAATAGAATTACAAAAATCATTTAGATTTAAAATATTTTATAGTTCGCACAACAATTCAAAACTTTCGTCACAACTATTTGTTTTAAGACACATCCCAAGAGCTTGATGATTTTAAAAATCTCTCTTCTCCCCTTCCATATGAGGTACTGACATAACATTTCCATAACCTGTCATTTGATTTCTCTTAATTAATTCTCATTTGTTTGTAGTCTCATATTAAAATTACATATTTATACTCATATGGTTTTATTATTATGAAAAATTTTAATATCGAAACAAAAAGAAATTGATTGCAAAACTTTTTTAATTACCGATTGTTAAATTCAACACATGTAAACTGTTGTCCGTCCCCATGTACTGCAGCTACGATATTGTATTGCGGATTTGAATGCCCTACAGCACGTAGTAGTCGGGATATAATGTGGTCATGCTACGGGTTGAAATAACTTAAAATAGAAATTGTTTAATACTTAGAACAGATTAACTAAGGAAAGATTCTAAATTAGGTTAAAGACATGTAACATTACGTTAATCAATGATTAACCAGCAGTAAGCGGACGGCACACTCAGCTTCTCAACCATTTTATTCCTCGCAAGACCATAACGATTACGAAAATAGAAAAGGGAAAAACAAAACATACAACCCTCTTATTCGTTGACGAACGCCGTACTCATTATAAGGATCACGATTTATGAATATGTGCTTGAAATGTAAGACCCCAATTATGAATCCGATGCAATGTCCGATGTCCAATGTCCTCGAAAATTATAAGCCTGGCATTTCTGCTCTCTAAAAACTACCAAGGCACGACATGGCTGTACAATAGAGTGGCATATTTTTCATAACTTTTGAAATTGAAGGAGCGCAAGCGGATTGGTTGAATTGAGATAAAAATCAATAAGTTTTCGAACCCACAGGCGATGTGTTAACACCTTTTTGTAACACGGTACCTGTTCGATTTCTATGAACACTTTAGTAAATCTTACATAGGAAAATCAAAAAAAGAATAATTCTTGTGCCGAAGGCTCTTCTGCTATTGCACTTTCTTTTTTCTTATATCTGCTGTAACTTTAGATGTATTATTGTTAAAATAAACAAAGCACTATTTAGCTCACTGAAATAACTGTTTTTGTTTTGTCATAAACAGAGCGACGACAAAAAGTATTAAATAGTATAGAGAACTCATTGCACTCTTTTTCCACTCTCATGTAGAGAGTCTGAGTAAAAGAGCATAAACAAGATTCACGGGCGATTTCTAACACCTTTTTGTTACGCGGTACCTGTTTGATTTCTATGAACACATTAGTAAATGTTACATTGGAAAATAAAAATATAAAAATAATTTTTGTGCTGAAGGCTCTTTTGCTATTGCACTTTCTGTTTTCTTACATCTGATTTAACATTAAATGTAATATTTTTAAAATAAATAAAGCACTATTTAGCTCACTGAAATAATTGTTTTGTTTTGTCATAAAAAGAGCGACGACAAAATGTATTGAATAGTATAGAGAACTTATTGCACTCTTTTTCCGCTCTCATGTAGAGAGTCTGAGTAAAAGAGCATAAACTAGTTTTATTGCCTTTATAGAATATTTCAATATAAATGCACCATTTCGACAATGCTATTACATAAAACAATACAAAAACCATAAATGTTTCGAAAGGCATCAGTGTTTCACATCAAAATTATGAATGGACCAAGTTATGACAAAAAGACTAAGAGTATGACAAAAGAGTAATACGTTTTGAATCATTCGCCAGATGTCGCCAGTGCTTTTGAGTCATGCAATTCGTTCCATGAGTTCTCTATACTATTCAATGCTCTTTGGCGACGACGACCTGCTTGTAAACATATAAAACACCCCATGAGCTTTATAGCTCAAAGAAAATATATTCTTCTAATAAATAGTTTATTTGTGTCTCACTTTCAGGTGAAACCTTGGTGTCGAAGACCGCTAACTTTGCGCTGTAGAGTAAGATTATTCTTAGGCAAAACACAGGTACATAGATAACAGAATGGACGGGGAAATTCATATCTTCAGGCATATCTTTGTCGCATTATCATCAACGATAGCGAGCAATTCAGATTTTTCTCAAAGTCCAAACCACGTTGAAAACCCCGCGGTCGACCATTCTACTGCTGTAATATCTATAGATATCTGTATTCGTGACTTGACGAACTGCACATAACTGCCGCGCAGCTTTAAATGAGATGGCCATGCAGTTCGATATTTATCTTATATGGATGCCGGGTACTGGAACATTCCAGGGAACCATAGAGTACATGAGGTGCCAAGATTAGGATCAACCTTACCTGTTTCACTGTATATACAGCATGTGAATATGCGCAGTTGTGCATTAAAAAAATTGTTTCCCATTACAACCCACGAAGGGATTGGGAAGAAGATCATACAACCACTGAGCTGCGCGTTCTCTAGTTTTACACTCACTGATTGGGGCCTACAGTTTTACACCGGTTCGAAACGGTGATTCGAGAAGCTTTATCATGGCTTAGTACTTGATAGTATCGCCATCACAAAACGACGCGGCTGTCATCGAAAGAAGTTGTAAAGTGGTAAGAGCAGAGATCGAACCGAGGTCCTCATGTACAAGAGCCGCGCACACTAACCATTGCACCACCGACACACGACTATCTATTGTACAGCCATCTGCATGGAAGCTCATGCTTTAAACTGAAGCTCTCACCTATGCGAATGATTGATGGTGTCATGGCACAAATTGCTGGATCACCAGGCAAGTATGTCCAAGTTATTTTTTTTTTATCAAACCAACACTCAGGGGATGCCCCCGATCAGAATCGTACGCTAAACTTGGCATCCATTATTAGACAATGCTACACATAGAAAAATAACGGCCCCAGCAACATGTTGCAGGAAACGTGTACATGGTTGCAAGCATTGTTTTCAAGAATTGATGATCTGCTGCCTTTTTGATTCTTTGTTGTCTGTCACGTTAATGCTTTTAACGGTTTTCAAGAAACACAGCTTCAGTTGGATCTCAAAAGCGTATATTATAGCTTATTAATCATTGTGTCTGAAACATGTTATATTGAATAGCAAACACAATGTGTTTGGCCACAAGTATAGTATATTTGCGACAAGCTACAATCACATTATATTTGCATCCAAACAACAAACAAAGACAGATGTTTTCAGCGTGTATTCGCTGTGATTACTGTGCCATATTTAATAGGCAGACACGCATTTAGCCTTAGAATCTCAGCTAACGATAGTTGCGGAAGCTGTGGGGACTAAGAGGAGGACAAGACTGTGGAACATCTCATTTGCAACTACCCGACTTTTTGTATGAATAGTAGATAATATCTGGGGCCTTAAATTATGTTGTATGTAACAGACATTCGGGGAGTTAAGCTGAATGATGTTAGTGCATTTTTGCAGAGTACTTATTATTTCGCCAGGAACTAATGTAGGACTGTTCTTCACCACATCCAGTAATATCAGCTAGAGGTAACTTATGGTTTGAACACTCATATACGCTGAAAAAAGCCGTCCCTTTAATATTATGCAGGAACCATGTGTATGTTTGGAACATTGTTTTCAGGTATTAAAAGTTAGCTGCTTCTTGTTTCTTTGTTGTCTGTCACGTTTTTGTTTTCAGCGGTTTTCTATAAACAATCCCTTATTTGGATCACAAAAACATATATTATAAATTATTAAGCATTGTGTCTCCAACATGTAATATTGAATAGCAAACACTATGTGTTTGGACACAATATATATTATATTTGCGGCAAGTTACAAACACGATATATTTGCAGCCAAACAACAAATTTTTCAGCGTGCGGGCACTGATTTTAGAAAAACACACGTCTAGACTTGAAATCTAAGCAAGAACTAAGAGTAAGACGAGAGTGTCATCTCATATACAACTGCCCTAACATTTGTACGAATAGTGGACAAAATCTGAAATCTTACTTCATGTTGACTCTAATAGAGAGTCAGGGAATTAAACTGAATGATCTTAGGGAATTTTTCCAAGAACACCTATTGCCTTGCCAGTGACTTATGTATGTACAACCCTTCTTCAGCCAAATCGTAGAATATCGGTATAAAGTAGCATATGGGTTGAACGCCTCTTAACCATACCAGTTCAATTTACAGGCTCAACGATGGGGATGCGGTATCACAACTGTCCTCATTGGATTAAGTGTATCAGGAATGACACCTCCCTAACCTTGGGGACAGCATTTTGGAAGAGAAGTAAAACTCTTTCTAATCCATCAGTATTTTTAATGAGTGAATTCTTGCTTCCCTGTTAATTGATTTTAAACTCTAGGCATAAGCAAGGATTATAAGTGTTAAACCATGTACGACTTGTTCCAACTATTGGCTTAGAGTATCCTATGGTCGGTGTGAACTAATTGAAATATAGCGACAGTCAAACAGTGACGCAAGGCCAGACCAACTTTGCCGTACGTCCAGTTTTATTGCGGGTCATTGTATTTGTAATGAAAATAAATGATTGTAAATGTGTTACTTAATGATAAAAATGACATATTAATTAAACAAAATTCTCTCTTCCTCTATAAAATTGAGATATAAAAGTTAAATATAAAAAAAATTACATGCTGAAATTTGTTCCGTCTCTCCCTCGCAAATGGTCAGGGAACATATTGTGTTCGAAAGTTAATGGCAAGGGAGTCACTACAGTTCAAAGTACCGAATGGACGAATGGGAATGGGTAATCAGATTATGACCAAAAATCCAATAATGACCGAACCTTTTTATATATAAATATATCAGAGATTGGTAGATGGGGGCAATTATTTTCGCTCAACCTTCAGAAAATCTTAACATATTTTTTAGAAATTACTAAATTTGTAGAAGCTCAGGCAGCCTCCCAGTTACTGGCCTTATATGGGCAACACCAAACATTGATAACAAATATTCATCTAATTTACGAATTCCTTCACCAACGTGATGAAACATTTCCCCATTTTCCAACCTAAAGCACATTTCATTTAATTATTGACCAATATTTCATCAATCTTTCATCAATAGTTATTGTTGATTCAACGACAACGTTACATTAAGTTGGAGTAAATTTTTCATTAATTTGATGTAAGTTTTTCGTCGGGTTGAAGTAAATTTTTCACCATTTTGGCGTAAATTTTTCATCAATTTGCTGTACATTTTCGTCGATTAGATGTAAGGTTGTCATCAATTTGATGTAAATTTTTTTCAAGATTGATTTAAGAAAGATCATCGATTCAATGAAGATGAAAAACGTGAACTGAAGAACCATTCCATTGAGTTGATGAAGGTTGTCATCAATTCAATGAAGAACAGTTGATGAACATTTATCATCGATTTGATGTAAAGATTTTGTTTCAGTGTAGTTTCCGTAAACAACATGGGACTATAAAAAACGTTCAATAAAAGAATTACTAAAACGTTACAAGTCCTGACGTAACTGTGCCGGATAGCAAATCCGCCAAGTTAACAGAGGATGGCAGATAATTTTATTTCATTGGCCTCATTTGGCTTCCGGGTGAAATTATACATAACGGGTTTTTCAATAAGAGCGCTACAAAAGTTTTTTTTAAATAAAACAAAACCAGTTTTAGATACCAATAAAATTCTTTATTCCTTTGAAAGTACGTTCGATTCCATTATGTATGGAACTCGATTTCTTTTGCATGGCCACCACGAGCACGCTTGCAGAAGTCCAGACGCTGAACCCAATTTTCGATGGTTTTCAAGCATAAATCAGCCGATACTGCTGCAATTTCACGTTCGATATTTGTACGAAGTTCATCAATCGTCGCTGGCTTGTTGGCATAGACCATAGACTTGACGTAGCCCCACAGGAAATAATCTAACGGCGTCAAATCGCACGACCGAGGCGGCCAATCGACTGGGCCATTTCGTGAGATAACACGTTCACCAAACTTGGTTTCCAATAAATTGACTGTGGCATTCGCTGTGTGGCTTGTGGCGCCATCCTGTTGGAACCACTTGTCCTCCAAGTCCATATTATCCAATTGGGGCCAAAAATATTCGGTTATCATTGAACGGTAGCGATTCGCATTCACAGTAATGTGCCGGTCTTGATCATCACGGAAGAAGTACGGCCCAATGACGCCGCCGTCCCATAAACCGCACCAAACCGCAATTTTTTCGGGATGCAATGATGACTCATGGATTACGTGTGGATTGCTGCCTGACCAATAACGCATATTTTGCTTATTGACGAAGCCATTCAGCCAGAAATAAGCCTCGTCGCTGAAAATGATTTTCCGATGAAAATCTGAATCATTTTCAAGTTTTTGCTCAGCCCAATTCACGAACATACGACGCTTATGGTGGTCAAGCGGCTTCAGTTCTTGCGACAATTTGGTCTTGTAAGGATGTAGGCCAAGATCTTTTCACAAAATTCGCCACAACGACGTCACAGAGATGCCCAATGCTTGAGAACGACGTGTGAGAGACACATTTGGGCTTTCTTGAACTGAAGCCTCAGCGGCAGCAATATTCTCGACACTACGGGCACTTCTTTGTCTCACTGGCACGGGAACATTTTGTACTGTGCCTGTGGATTCAAATTGTTGGTCTTGTAGGACGATTATGACGACCATAAATTGGACGTAGCGCTCTTAAAGTTGAGGCCACTGACTCCAAATTTCGGTAGTAAATTGTAATAATTTCGACTCGTTGTTGGCTCGTATATCTTTCCACGATGAAATGGCAAACCTTACTGAAGAGAAATGTCAAAAGAGTGGGAAAAAATATGGCGTCGTTTGCTATCCCTATCGATTTACTTTTGTAGCGCTATTATTGAAAACCCCTATACCACTTGGTTGGTTGGTTAGTTGGTTAAAAAGGCTGCAAGACAGCACGCTGTCTAGCACACTTAAGCTAAAGAAGTACATTGTGATACCTGCTATATAAATTTATCTATTAGAGCTACACGAACATCCTGTAGGGCTACGGTGCTAACTAAATATGTTCCGGATATCCTACTTCTCAGTCCTGCAAGTGCAGGGCAATCCAAGAGAAGGTGTTTCGTCGTTTCCTCGTCCTCTTCCATGCAGCATCTACAGAGAGTGGAGTTTCTATGCCCCAATCTTAGGGCGTGTTTTGCTACAAGACAATGTCACGCAAGTGTTCCTATCATTGTGGATAACCTGCCTCTCGTCAAGTTAAGTAGTTCGCTAGTCCTCTTCCTGTCCACCTGTGACCAGAGGACCCCGGCTTGTTTGCAAGTTGAAGTAAGTCTCCACTTGTCGTTGAACATATTATCGGCCCACTGCCTGATCTGCAAACGACAGGTAGAGATTGGCATACTAACACCTTCTTTTGCGGGAAGAACCTGTGCCATAGTACCCTGTATAGCTAACGCATCCGCTTCGCAATTGCCTGGAATGGTGGCTGTGGGTGGTGCAATGGTGGCGTGCGTGGCTCTTGTACATGAGATCGCGGCTTCGATCTCTGCACTGACTAACTTAAATTTCTTCTGACAGCGGTCAACTCGCTAAGTGACGACAACACTATCAAAAATTTAGCCATGAAAAACTTCTTAAAATAACATTCGGAACCGGTGTAAAACTATAGGTCCCAATAAGTGAGTGTAAAACCAGAAAGCGCACATCTCACTGGTTTGAGAAACTTTATCACATACCCAATATTTATCTTAAAAATATACTTGATTCATTAAGGAAAACTTGGAATAAAACAAATATTATACAAAGAAGTCCTGTCACTCCACCTCTCAACTTCCTTTATATTTTTATAAACACAAAAAAACAAAAACTTCGGTTTAGTGCCTTAAGCGTTTAATTTGAAATAGTCCTTTTCTTGCAATTAAACTATGCTAAACATTTTATTCCTCTTACCCTGTATGTTGTCTTTTTTTGTTTTCAAAAGGACATAAGTTCGTCCTTTAACAATTTTATGTGGTTTTGCATTTTGAGGTAAAACCTTGAAGTCATATAGAAAAGTTTAAGTAAATGAAAATGTTTTGGTTGTCATGTTTTTTGCTTTTCCTTTTTTTTTGATAACCAAAGGAAAAGTCTTTAGGATAATTTTGTGGTATTTTCAATAACAAGACAAATATGTTGGAAAACTTTAGTGGAAAAACATGTGTGGTTGTCGAAACAAGAGAATAGAAGGGATAAATACGTAAGTATAATGGAACCCCAAGGGAGTTTTTTTTTGGCATTTCCCCTACTAGGCACCTACCTTCTGATATGGATGCCACAAATATAAGATGTGAGGGGTGCAACAAAAAGTATATCTGTTAGGACAACATGCATGTCATGCATGTCCCAGGTTATCAAGTGACAACAGTCTTGTATCCCTCCATACTCTAGCAATATACCTGGATTTAATGCACGTACTATGTACTATGACTTTATCATCCAGGGGATCGTACTATGTACTATGATACTATGTACTATGACTTTATCATCCAGGGGCTGCGGCCGCCTGAAGTTCCACTGGTGATACCATTTCATGCCCGGGAGTCTTAAAGGGTTTGAAGTTCATTCAATCCTGGATTTAGTAACAATTTCAATGGCTACTCCTGATTTCTGAGGAGTATGTTCACCTGCAGTGATCTCCTCGTTCAGTGAGTTGCCAGGGAAATGAGTGTCCATAAGGAGATTGGGTGAATCACCACTACAAGTTGTCCACTACGCAGTAAAGTCCATCATGTATACTATTCTCATATTGATTTGCAGAAGGGTAGTCTTTAATTTATTTTGTTCCATCTGATTGCATTCTTATTTCGCCATAGCTCAACTTTGTAATTCCACTAGTCCTGTTTATCTCTCGACGACTTAGCCCTGTTAAACAGACATCAGCATGACTTCCTTATATCCGTACGTTTTCCGTTTCACCAGGGAGGCTTCTTTTTCTTCCTTGACTTTGTTCTAGAGCAAGAGATTTGGAGCGACTTGTTGAGAGCACTAATGTCCCTATACGCTGCGTTATATATATGTCATCTACGAAACTTTATATACAATGGTATTTCAGACCACAAACAGGTATTTTCATAGAGAGACCAGTGAGTCTTCCTCATATTGCTACGAACTGCTTCAGGCTGGGTCATGTTCCAGTCCAACTGAAATCTAATGTATTTATGATCAGAGATCGAATTGTCCTGTTTATCTCTCGACGACTTAGCCCTGTTAAACAGACGTCGGCATGACTTCCTTATATCCGTACGTTTTCCGTTTCACCAGGGAGGCTTCTTTTTCTTCCTTGACTTTGTTCTAGAGCAAGAGATTTGGAGCGACTTGTTGAGAGCACTAATGTGCCTGTACACTGCGTTATATATATGTCATCTACGAAACCTTATATACAATGGTATTTCAGACCCCAAACAGGTATTTTCATAGAGAGACCAGTGAGTCTTCCTCACATTGCTACGAACTGCTTCAGGCTGGGTCATGTTCCAGTCCAACTGAAATCTAATGTATTTATGATCAGAGATCGAATTGTCCTGTTTATCTCTCGACGACTTAGCCCTGTTAAACAGACGTCGGCATGACTTCCTTATATCCGTACGTTTTCCGTTTCACCAGGGAGGCTTCTTTTTCTTCCTTGACTTTGTTCTAGAGCAAGAGATTTGGAGCGACTTGTTGAGAGCACTAATGTGCCTGTACACTGCGTTATATATATGTCATCTACGAAACCTTATATACAATGGTATTTCAGACCCCAAACAGGTATTTTCATAGAGAGACCAGTGAGTCTTCCTCACATTGCTACGAACTGCTTCAGGCTGGGTCATGTTCCAGTCCAACTGAAATCTAATGTATTTATGATCAGAGATCGAATTGTGGGCGTCGATGTGCAATGGTTAGTGAACGCCTCGGCTCTTGTACATGAGACGTGGTTCCGATCCCTGCTTTGACCACCTTGCATTTCTTTCGACAACGATCACCTCGCTTAGTGATGGCGACACTATGGAGTCTATATCCATGAAAAAACTTCCAAAAATACATTTCGGAACCGGTGTAAAATTGTATTCCTAAGCAATGACTGTAAAAACTAGAAAGCTCACAGATCACTGGTTGTGAGCAGCTCTCCCAAAACTCTTCATGGGATGTAATGGGAAACCATTGTTGAACGAATTGAGGTCAATAACATTCCATTTCCTGATCATTTCGTACAAGTGTTCCGTTGAAAATGTGAAATCTAGCACCTCATGCCTGGAGGTGGCCACAAAATTCGACTCATTGCCTCTATTACATGTAGCAAGGCTAGTATCTAGTAAATACTCCATGAGTGTTTCCCTCCTCTCATTAGTAACAGTGCCACCCCATAATGGGCGATGTGCGCCCACAAGACCTGGGGTACCTAACCTTGTTGCCTTGTCTATGAGACATCTTTAGGGTACTGATGGGCACTGGTCTCTTGCCCTCTGGACAAATATACATGCTGTCATTTCATCATAAGGCGTGTACGATGCGAGCAATCAAATATTGGATCCGTCTTGTCCCAGACTAACCGCATTGTTGAATCTGTCACTTTACGCCATTAACAGGAACATATTCAAATCATTTCTGGCCACAATGCAAAATCTGGAAATTCCTACGCTGGGTGTAGTTTTATCCAGTATCCCTTCATCCTCAACAAACAAACCCTGCCATTAGCAATTCAGGGCTCTTGAATTAGGACCACGTTCACCTCGACTTTAGCTAGACATATTTCTATATTGGCAGGAGTCTCTTTATAGGTTGACCTGAAAAAAACGAAACATTGGTTGGCCTCTCCACCAGCGTCACATCTTGTTTGTCATCAGACCACGTTCACCTCGAATTTAGCTAGATATATTTCTATACTGTAAAGAGTTGACTGAAGAAAGCGCAACATTTGTTGGCCTCTCCATCACCGTCACATCTTGTTTGTCGTCAGACCCCCGAAAAGATTATTCACCATTGTCACTATCACCAGTATGTTGAAGTGCTTCTATAGATTTAAAGAGATTGATTTAGGATAAGAGCAATCATTTTCCTTATCTGCTAAGGGCTTCAACAAGTCTCCAGGAATCTGTACATTTCCACGTATTGCCAATATGCTATCCCCAGTTCGTGTTCGTTTCCGAGTCTTCTTCTCCATTATGTGGTACTTCTTCGTTCACAGTCGATATTGTGTCATCAGATTAAAGATCTACAGGATTATCCCTTCAAAATCAAACGAGACCACGCCACCGGATTTTTCAGAAGTGACAGTAACTCGTTGTTTGAAATTAACATCGCGAGTATACGGACTCCATCTGCATCCTCCAGTCGTCCGATTTACCAATTCTGCGTTAGAAGAAGAATATACTCCATTCAGACCACGTAAGGGGGCTGGATGGGATCCAAGCATTTGCCATTAGCCTGGATGGGAACAATATGCCCTTGGCCTCCGAACAATATCTAGTTCTGCCCCTGGCAACAGCTCACCTACGTTTTTCAAAGCTGCATGATAGTAATCTACCTACCGCTTATCTCCAACCACCATTAACTTTTCTCGCCTTTGGAACCAGCCGTCGTCGCGATATCGTGGAGGAGGTCCCGGAATCTCCTTTCGGATCTGAACGAATACTCAAGATAATGCATCCAAAACATGAATCCATTTAACCTTCGGAATGAATTCATCTTCCTCAACCTGGTCGATAATCGCTTTACCAGGTTGTCTTTTACAACCTCACACTTGGTAAACGTTCATTACCCAATCCCCACGGTAATAATAATGGATTAAGCCGGAATCACAATGCTAGCAACATTTTCAAAAGGCGTTCACAATGCAAGCACAAGTTTACTTCGAATCGAGATGTTTGTTCTAACAGGTGATACCAGTATTACGGCCAATATATCAAGGCAACAATACAATATATTTTGTTTTCATGTCAAAGTTAACACAAATGTTTGTCAAGAATAAAAGTAAGCCAGAAATTATAAAACCAAATACATTTGAATTTGATTCTTCATATAATGAACAGAAGGAAAAGCAAATCATTTAAGTTGTTCTTATAACACAACCTCTATTAGTTGCATCATGATTCAAATGTCACAAATGTCACAACCAGGGTTGTATTTCGATTATTAAAAAATGTTAATGTATTTAAACACATTTGGTATTAAAAGATTCTACAGATAAAATAACGTTTTTTAATGCGTCTTTTAACACAAATGGGTTCAATTTTCATTGCTGTTTTTAAGTTTGAAAATGAAATTCGAAGTACAGCGCCATCTACCGCTTAATAGTACATTATTTATTCGAACAAATATGTTGCTGGAGTAGGAATAGATCAACTTCAGCGACAAATTGGAGTTACATTTTTGTTAAAAAAAACGAAAGGCCATTATGTGAAATTCTGTGTGTGAGAACGAGATAGCATGAAAAACGAAATTGTCGCTTGCATTGTGAATGCGGCTTTATTTGCAGGGTAACTCATTACACCCGAAATACCAACCCTGAATGTCATAATCAGTCAGCTATGTGCATTCTAGTTTGTGGTGTTTGTGATTTGAGCCTACAGATTTTCACCGAATCCATAGTATGTAACTATATTAGTCAGTTTTCTTATTCTTTTTATTGACATTTATTCAACATTGAAGCTATAAAAAATACCTACTTCAAAACCAACCTACCTACAAAAAAAACCTTCCTTCAAATTTCCTCTTCCATTTTGTAAGAAATCTGGCAGCATTTTATTTCCCCCGGCATTTTTATTGCAATTTTTTATAAACATTTTAAGAAAACTAGCATTTCACCAATGATCCACAAAAAAAAGTACAACTCTTGCACTGGAAAAAATACAAACATTTTGCAAGCGAATTAAATGAAATCCCATAAATAATTTCAATGCTAAATTTCGACATTTTTGAGGAAATTTGCACAGAAGCAAAAGAAATATCCTTTTGGCCAACATAAAAACAGAAATTGTAATTTGTTTCCTTATTTTGCTGGTGATTTTATTGTCGGTAGCAATTGAAAGGTTTCACGTGCAAAACGTATATTAAACATTTTATGTGACTACTGGTCCACCCTCAACTCCTTCGGAAAGCAGCCGAAAATAGCCAGGAGACCCAACAAAAACGTATTACAACATGAGGAAATTTTCCATTTTCCCAATGTTATATAGCAACTACAAGAAACATGAAAATGAAGTGAATTCAAATGCGAGAGAGTAGGAACAAAATGAAAAGTGGTACAACAAAAGGAGTGATAAAATGATGTAGAAAAGCAAGAAACCATTAAAAACTTGAATCATTCAAAGATGGACATGATTTAAAATGCCTAAGGATCCAGGTTATATTTGTTATAAAATAATACATTTTGGGATATTCATTGGTAAGTCGGTTAAGCCTCAAGGTTAGTCAGTTAAGCCTCAAGCACGGTGACTCCATTTCCAGTCTATTCACGGACAGGGAAGGACAAAGAGATATGCAGAAGTATTACAAGTTTTGGTACAATACGAATAACAACTTCACATGCCATCGCAAGTTGGAACAAAGGGCCGCACCAAAATTCTTCCATCGGGGTCTATATTGCGTCATTAGCCTTACTTCGGGACAAGTAATTCCAATTTCTTTAATTTCGCATTCTAATAAACTTCTCCAGGTATTTGCTGGTCTGCCTAGTCTTCTGGTTCCTTGAGAGTTCCATTCAGTTGCCATCTTAGATTTATCGTTCTGGGGTCTTCTCATAGCATGGCTAATCCAACACCATTTTCTCGTCGCAATTCCGTTGTGGTTTGGTGCTTCACTAGTCCCTTGCCAGAAGTCTCTATTGGAAACCATATTTGGCCAAAATATTTTCAATATTTTACGGAAGCAACGATTACAAACTGCTTGGAGTGATTGTATGTCACCTCCAGAGTAATTCCATAACTAACAGACGTATAGTAGTGTAGATTCCACATTCGAGAAGAAAATGTGGAGCTAAGTTTTAAGGTAGATTTGGGGAGATTTCCATACCTGATTTGCGAATAATCTGCCTTTTTTATGTGATTCGCACAATCCTCACGTTAGCCACCGGCGGTGGATATATTGCTTCCCAGATAGCAAAAACAACTGAACATCCTCGAGTTTTATAATGTTGTCAATGAACTTGGAGGTATTGCCTGTGTTGATGCGTACACGCTGAAAAGTTTGTATTTTTTTGTTGTTTGAATGCAAATATAACGTGGTTGTAGCTTTTTGCAAATATAGTACACTTGTTTCGAAACACATTGTGTTTGCTATTCAATATAACATGTTTGGGACACAATGATTAATATGTAGGTTATAATCAGAGCTAGCAATAATTGGTCTCTCTCGTGCTCGTTGTCAGAAAAAAACCACCCTTCCACTAACACGGTGCAAAACTGTCGAGAAAAAACCCTCAAACATCGTTCTTCTTTGGCTTGATCTTCGCTTAACCAACGATTGTTTTTGTTCGCTCGCTCGGCTCATGTGTTCACTCGAGACACTTTACTTCGTACAAACTCAGCAAACGGACTTCTGAGCTTGCATGTGTGTTGCGCGTGTGTATAGGTTAACATTTACAGCGAGTCTGCTGCGTTGGCTATTATACACGAGCGCCCTATCCTCTTCTCCCTTCCTACAAAATTTATTTCAGTGCAAACGCACCAGTACCTTCACATTCGTGTGTGTTTCATGGCTTCGTAAACCAACTTTTAAATCTAATTCGTTGATAGCTGAAAAGCACTAAATGAAATTTGTTGTTCTCATACGCTCTTTGATATTACGCTCGTGGGGTATAATGCAACATGACGAAAACTTTTCGACCGAACATTGAAGACAATTTATAACGACGACTATGATCATATAATGGACCAGTCTACACGCCACCCGCGAATAGTAAATTTATACGAATACTTACCAACCCTGTCCACAAATGGTACAATCGTACCACATTTGCCGTCTCTATTGACTGCCAGACGATGTCATACCGGTTTGCGGTAGAATACAAGTTCCGATGCGGATAACTGCTTTACACCACCTTTATAGTTCTCGTTGAGGTTATAGTACTGATTTTAAAAATATTCGACTTTGATTCGAAGTAATGCTCGGCTATCACTCCAAGCTGAAGTTTGTTGCCACGTTGACGACAACATCCCGATCCTAATAGTTATTTACTCTTCGCGAGTACTTTGTTGATTCCGCGGCTTTACCGTTAGTGGGCACTGCACCTTGGGTATTTTGAAGAGTTTACCCCTTGTGAGTACTACACCTTTGCTAATACGAAGGCATTACTCTTCGTGGATACTGCACATTTGTTTTTACGAAGGCTTTACTCTTATTGTGTACTGCAGGTTTGTTATTACTGCGACTTTACCCCTCGTGGGTACTACACCTTTGTTATTACGAAGCCGTTCGGACACGCCGTAAAGCTATAGGTCCTATTTTTCGTTTCTTGTCATCTTTTTAGAGTCTGTAGTTGTAACTTAGACATTTACACCGATTCCGAACCTGTCCTGAATGGTATCTTCACTACTAAAGGTACTGAGAGTGGGGATTGATTGCAACCATTGCAGCACCGGCGGTTCTATATACATATATCGCACGGGTGGGAAGGTCTTCCCGATCTTTTCATGAAGTGTAAAAAAATGGCTTCTCTTTACATCCCATGAAGGGATTGGGGAGAGTTTCTCAAACAACTACTGTAAAGGGAAACTGAATATCGATGAGGCAGAGAATCACCCCACTGTGCATCTCCTGTGCACGTCCCTAACTGTAGCCAGCGGGAGGAAGTGTACTATGGGCTGCTACTTCTTTAAGTATCTTGAAGATGTAGGCATTAACACAATTTTGAACGTTTTGATTGGAACTAAGTGGTGCTCTAGTGGAACATTAAGTCTCGCGAGACCAAGTTACCTAAAAGGATTAAACAATCAAAGTAAAGCATTGAAAGGATATATACTACGGGATCCAAATTTATTAAGTACCTTGAAGATTTATCCCGTCAAGGCATAGACTTAGTTTTGAACTTTCTAGACCGGGCTAGTAACGGATAATTTTTATGCTATTTGGTTTCTTAAAATTGAAGAAAATACAGAAAATTTGTACCAGTAAATAAAACATTGATTTGGATCGCTAAATCAATGCCTCCCATATACTTTTTAAAGTTTATGCCCGCTACTGTTATCCATGGTAACGCTTCACATGATCTATTCTGAAAGTCCAATTTTGGCACATTTTTTACAACATTTCGGCTGGTGTCTCACCAATGACACATGGAATGTTGTCGTCCAACGCAGCAATAGTAGTTGTATTGTCCGTGTCGTCGAGAGACTTCACGTGCCGCCACAACAAAAATTCTCGGTAAAATCGCACGAAAGAGACGGACAACCTCGCGGCTTATGGTAACGTTCATGGTATCGCGTGCAGTGTGGTAAGTGGCACCGTCCCGTTGAAACCACGTGTCAACTAAGTCCCTTACTTTCTGGGCAAAAAATCATCGTGATCACCGTGATAATCGAAAGGTTCCTTGCTCCATTGACCGCAATGTTGCGGTCGTCTTAGAAGAAATACAGTTCCATGATGCCGCCGGCCCATAAACCGCACCAAACAGTGAATTTTGGCATTTCTTGAACAGCCTCTGGCTGCTCTTCGGACCAAATCCCGCAATTCTGTTTATTGACCTACCCATTGAGCCAAAAATGAGCCTCGCCGCTGAAGACAATATTTCGATATAAGGAAAAGGTTATCTTCTTCCCGCTTCTCTAAGGTCTATTCACAGAAAAGCCGACGTTGTGGTAGGACGCCTTGCACCAGCTGTATTTTGTTTCAGGTGGTCGAATAACACAAACCATCAGCGACGGATGAACATATCCCGATCTTCATTAACACTGGCGTATACAGCAGTCATATTCTCCTCCGTACGCACTCTACCGATATGGGTTAGTGGATCGATGTTCAATAGAGTGAAACTCGTACAAAATTTGATCACAATGGCTTGAAAATCCTGCTTGATGGGTCTATTATAACGACCAACGAATTTTGATAATAAAACTCAATGATTTGCAAGCAGTGTTTGCCTGGAAGTCCATTCATGATGAAAAGGAAGGAAAACTGAACATTCGTGACTTTGAGATTTATGACGAATCACGCATGAACTGACGCTGAAAAATCAAATATACAATCAGCACTTAGTATCAAAAAGGACTGAAACGGGAAGTAAGACATAGAAAGCAGAAACAGGAAGTAAGACATAGAAAGCTTGTCACCTGGACCTAGCCTTATCTAGGGAGGTCTGGATTTATATACAAGCCCTGTATGATTGACTTAGAGTGGCAAGATTTTCAGGAAATTTCGCTGCGATTACGGTAGGAATTGTATGGAAGAGAAAAGGAAGAAGATAGTGCACCATGTAACTTTATATTTCACCGATCTTTTACCATCAGTTTCTTAGAGAGCAGATAGTTTAGCAAAATAAGCGATTGTTTATCATAGACTTATCTTAGACTGTTTTCATATGGATAATGCCCATCATTAGACTCTATGCTTTCCTATCAAATTTTTGACTGGTTTACATCACTTTAATATGTTTCAGGATGTACCGTTAAATCTTTTCTGACACACCCTTTTCCAGTAGCACGTTCCCCGTCCAGGTATTGCAACCACCTTCTTTAGATTTGTAACAGAAATCACATTTATTTACGAACCAATTTCCAACTTATTTTGCATACAAAACTGCACTTCATTGACTTTTCACAACACGAAACGAAGTACTAACAAATAACAACAAAATGTTTTGGAAATACAACAAAAGCAACAATATTTACAACAATTACAACTGTATTGGGAACAACTGCACCAACATTTACTTAAACAATAACAACGAACGGCTACGAATTCTTACCAGAGCTCAACACTTCCGTTTCCTTTTGCATTATTTTTCAACTCTGCTCCTTCCGTTTTCGCTCGTTCGTCGTAGCCGTTGTCATCATCTTGTGGGTTTTGTGAGGTCTCTCCTGGGAGGAGTGTCCTTACGGCCCAGGCAGTTGTTGCCAATGGATTGCTGGCTGTATGTGTTGTATTATTGCTGTTGCTGCTATTGCTGCTGTTGTTTTCGTTGCTAATATATGTGTAAACAATTGGTGGTATTTTGTAAACAAAATGTATTCCTTGTAGTTCTTGTATTCTTCACGTTCACGTTCCTTATCTTCACCATTTCTTATCCTTTTCATTGCTAGGCGAAAGGAAAATGAAAAATATCCTTTGAAATATGCGAGTAAATGGAAATTTTGTGCCATGAAAAGAAAATTTCATTGCAGCAATTGAGGAAGGATTTCTTCATTTATATATAAAAAAGAAAATTCTGATTGAGGTTATTGAATGAAAAGGATGAATAATAGGAATTGTTATGCTTCCTTAAAGGCTACAATAATTTCAAAGAGTTTCTTGATTAAAGGGTAAACAAAGTTTCTGCTGGCATTACATTAATGGCGTAAGGAGATTTTTAAATATTCAGTTTCTTAAATATCGCATTGTCCGTGTCTTAAATATCACAACCGGTTAGTTAGGACAATGTCACAAGAAGAACCTTTGTCCCTAAAACTGTATTAATCTTTTCTTCCGAAAGTTTGGTCCCAATATCTCACAAAACTTGGATAATCCTTTTTTAAGCTTAGTTTGATTATAAATCACAAGACGAATTTTGGAAGAGCTTCTCAAAATCATTAACCTATGTCAGAATCCAGGCCAGAATCAAGAATCCTGGATAAGATACTAATATCGTTTCAGATTTACTGCCAGCAGCTAAAGCTTCGCAGATGAGGACAGAGATTTTAAAGGTTTTGGAAAGACTTGTCTTGGTTTTAAAAGGAAGAGGACCTTTTCATAATAGTTGTTAGAAAAAAGTTACATATGTATGTATTTCGAGGTTCCAATATTCTATAAATTTAATTGTAATAAAATTAATGCGCTTGAATTTGGATAAATAGGCAAGAAGATAATAAGCCTTTTATCATTCGCATACAAGGTCCTCTGGAGATTAACTGTTTGTTGCAGGCGTGATCGGATACGACCAGATATCGACTCGATAATAAATTTAAAGTAGGAGGACCAGCTATACTATCGACCAGATATTCACCTTACGACAAATCCTAGAGAAATCACATGAATAACAAATCGAAGCCTACCACTTCTTTTATTAAAAGACTGCCTTAGATAACCCGAAGCGGGAAAACCTCTATCGAGTTTCGTCGGAGCTTGATATTCCTGCTAAGCTGATACCCCTTTGTAGAATGACACTGACCTAGACGAACTTCTCAGAAAAGATTGGTAAAGATCTCACCGAGGCCTCAGTAAGGGCGACAACCTATCATGCGATCTCTTCTAGATTCTAATTGAGATGACCGTGAGGAAAGCTGCAGTCAACACGAATAAAACTATCAGCAGCAAAAACCACATGCTGCTCGCGTATGCTGATGCTTCAGATATCATTGGATGAAATCTGCGACAAGTTACTGCAGTATTGTCAATAATTGAGAAGGAATTAGCAAAAGTGGGTTTGTCAGAAAACGAGGACAAGACAAATTTAATGGTTTCGACGTTGATAACCGTTATAATTTCGAAGTTGTGGATCTGCCTCGGATCTGCCGTGGATAGAATCAATAATGTCAGCCTGGAAATCAAACGGATCATTGTGATTGATGCATGCTCCTTTCCAATTCACAGCCGCCATCCACCATCCATCCATCACTAACAGCGGCTTTGTTGTTCTTAAGCGGGGAAATTGCAGTACTACCGTCGATTTAGCTAGGATGGGGCAGTCGGTGCTATAGTCCTGTGTTTGTTCAAGACCCTCATCTATATTGAAGTCTCCTGGGATAATCAAAGCAGAGAAGTGATCTCTCCATATTCCCAACATACACCGCACATCTGGGTTAAGATTCCCATCTTTATGTGTGTAAAATAGAGCCCTGATCCATGACCGTTGGTTTGGCTTTGTACTTTTCGATAGAATTCCCCATATACACCGCACATCTGGATTAAGATTCCCAACTTTATCTCTACAAAAGGGGGTCCTGATCCACGACCGTTGGTTTGGCTTTGTACTTTTCGATAGGATGTATGGGTCTCACTCTTCCCTCGGTAAGACGCAATTTTCTCACTCTCGCACTTTCTCCACAGCCGTTTTTTCCTTCCTAAACAAACGGATTTCCTCTCTTCTCTTCGCCTTATATAGCTCCATCGCAGTTCGTGTTGCAACTGACTGAAGCATTGCCATGCGTACAGCGTTGTTTTCATCACTTTCCATATGACGCTCTTCATCGTACCATGGCGTGCCTTTAAGCAGTTTTTCATAACCAAGTACGGTATCTTCAGTAGTTTTCATAGAGTGGGATATAGACTTCCACTGCGCTTCAGGATCATGAGGCGGAGGTGCGTTCTGCGATAGAATCTAAGTGAACTTCTTTGCATAGGCCTTTGCTATCACTGGTAGTTGCAGCTTTTCGATGTCCAGCTTTCTATGTGTCTAGTTGCGCACTACTATCGCTCTGCTTAACCTTCTGGTAATTGCAGCTTTCCGATTTCCAGCTGTCTATATATTTGGTTTCGTATGTCTTCCACTCTGCTCAACCTTGTGGAACCTTTGGTGCAACCAGGTAGTGATCTGAATAGATATTAGCTCCTCGAATCATACATATGTTCATTACACAAATAGAGTGACTTCCACCAATTACCAGCTGATCAATCTGGTTCTTTGTCTATTGATCAGGGGACTTTATGTTGGAATCTCGTACTACTGACTAACATGTTTTCCGCGCTCGGCAAAATCTAACAGCCTCATTTCGCTACCGGAAGTGATGACGTGTACACTGAATTTACCAATGGTTGGTATAAAGCCATTTTCCGTGCCGACTTT
This sequence comes from Phaonia tiefii, assembly GCA_963931995.1. NCBI lineage: Eukaryota > Metazoa > Arthropoda > Insecta > Diptera > Muscidae > Phaonia > Phaonia tiefii. Next base: position 19,610,352 of record OZ008370.1, on the reverse strand, counting down.
AGTGTTAAAATCACCTAAAACAATCTTAATGTCATGGCCAGGGCTGCGATCATATGTTTCTTCTAGGCCCCGATAGAACAAGTTCTTGGGACCATCATCATTTTCTTCTGTCGGGACATGTACACAAATTAGCGATATGTTAAAATATTTCGCTATTACCGTTCAGAACCGGTATAAAACTGTAGGTCCCAATCAGTGAGTGTAAAAACTGGATAGCGCACAGCTTACTGATTGTGAGAAGTTCTCTCCAATCCCTTCATGGGATGTAGTGGGAAATTATTTATTTATTATAGATGGTTCACTCATGGGGTTGAACCCGGAGACCTAATGTCGCAGTATTTTGCTAACTATTCATGCCTTTTCTCATGGCTGCTGTAGTATATACTAGCTGGGCCCGGTAAACTACGTTTTGCCTTCAAAGTTTTTGTAATGGCAAAGGCTGAACAAATTTGTTGTTCCATTACGTTTCAAACTATAGTTATGGCTGTTATATCGATTTCTTTCAAAGGGGGCGTGGCACCGTCCTCTTCCACCCTGGCTGAAATTCATACTGTTCCAACAACATATACACCAAATCTCATCTTCATATCTATGCCAGTGCATGAGATATAGCCATTTTAAATTTCAAGTTGCATGGGCGGTGCCACGCCCCTTTATACAATCACAACCAAGTATAGCCAAGGAGTATCAGCAGGTCGTCAGTACCACATTGTGCAATTTTCATAACAATCGGTCTATTAGTCTATTAGAAAAGCCGTCAGAACGATTGTTGAAAAGGGGGCTTGGCACCGCCCACTTTCACCCTGGCTATATAGCCTATGTCACCCTCTAGGTGATTTTGAATATTGTCTGAAAATTTTATCAACATCGGTCCAGCCGTTTTCGAATCCATTCGTAACACACACACATACATACGATTTTTGAAAAGGGGGCTTGGCACCGCCCATTTTCATCCTGGCTGTATAGCCTATGCCACCCGCTAGTTTATTCTGAACATTGTCTTAATACTTCAGCAAACTCGGTTCAGCCGATTTCGAATCCATTCGTAACATATACATACGATTTTTGAAAAGGGGGCGTCGTTCCGCCCACTTTCGCCCTGACTGTATAGCCTATGTCACCTGCTAGATGATTCTGAATATTGTCTGGAAATTTCATCAAAATCGGTCCAGCCGTTTTCGAGTCCATTCGTAACACACACACATACATACGATTTTTGGAAATTGGGCGTGGGACCGCCCACTTTAATCCTGGCTGTATAGCCTATGTCACCCGCTAGTTTATTCTGAACATTGTCTAAATACTTCAGCAAAATCAGTCCAGCCATTTTCGGGTCCATTCGTAACATTCACATATGCATACGATTTTTGAAAAGGGGGCTTGGCACCGCCCACTTTCACCCAGGCTATATATTCTATGTCACCCTCTAGATGATTCTGAATATTGTCTGAAAATTTTATTAACATCGGTCCAGCTGTTTTCGAGTCCATTCGTAACACACAAGAATACATACAATTTTTGAAAAGAGGGCGTTGCACCGCCCACTTTCACCCTGGCTGTATAGCATATGTCACCTGCTAGATGATTCTGAATAATGTCATCAAAATCGGGTCAGCCCTTTTTGAGTCTATTCGTAACATACACACACACATAAATACATACATCCATTTTTCTATATATAGATCACAGTTCTTCTTCTTTGTATAGCCGTGGCCTGTCCATCGCTTCTCTTGGATAGCAGTAATGTCGGCCATATAATTCTCGAGAACATCTGCCAGTTGGATAGTGGCTCCGGATCTGGTTAGAGTTAACATTCCAAGTACATAACCGTAAATCGTGGTGCTTATAATGTGTGCGGGGGTTGCGAACTATTAGGGGGGTTTTATGTTTCTCATTCTCATTTGACTACAAATGAGTAAATTTAAGTGACAGATTAGAGCTTCCCATAATTAGCTCGCTTTCTAGTTTTGCATTCAAAGAATTTACGTAGCAAAACGACAAGACCTACAAACATTATAGTTTTTGCGTGTATCTCTATGTTATACCTATATTTTTCAATTTATCCTGACCCGCTTCCTTTCCTCAGTTTAATTTTCTGCCATTTCCATCCAGTAAATTAAATCTTCTGTATTTCAATCTTCGAATGCACCACAAATATACCACATAATAAGATAATAATGTTGTCCTTGTCAATACGCCTTACCCTATGCTACATAATAAGATCCCGAAAGTATACTTCAATATTGAGCTGATGTATTTAAAACCCTTGAGGTATACCTTAAAAAGTATCTATTACAATATTACATTTAATTAACATGTGTCTTAATCAAATAGAAGAAATTTAAGTAGCACAGAAGAAAATATATACAACGCCTACAAAAATAACAACAACAATATGTTACACTGGTTTACAAGGATATGACTGTCCTTGTGTGAAAATGTATTTCGGCAAACCGAAAGTGAAAGCTAAAGAGCAAATACGTTTTGCAAATCAAAATATATTAAGTCTGCAGACATCACTCTTTAATAACATCACCCTACAGGTATGCTTCGTAGTTTCTTTCAAAGAATCCAATGATCAGAATGATTTGAAAATTTAAATGATTTTTAAGCGCCCTTCAGGGTATGCTTTAAATTTAATGTTGATTAAAATGTCCTTTAAAAAATGCGCGAAATTAAGGCAATAAAAGGGAGGCAAATATAAAATAAAATTGTTTGTACTAGCCAACGAATTCAGCTAGGATATTTCCATAATTCATTAGATCTAATTGCTTTAGTTGTAACGGTTATAGATTAAAAGCTTCTTAAAACTCCACTTGGAACCGTTGTGAAACAGTTGATGCCAATAAGTGTCTATTAAAGTAGAACCGTTTGTGAGAAGATCTCCTGTTCCTCTTCATGGTATGTAATGGGAAAATACTATTTATTTGTAAAATATTTGTGAAATATTCTTCCTGAATTTGTAGTCTAGTGTACGCAATATTTCTAATTATATTATATCTTCGCTTTATTTTTCCATTTAATATTCTTGTAATTTCTCACATTTAATTAAGCGGCATATTAATAAACTTAAATTTTAATGCATACCTAAGAGGCGCTTAAGGCATTAGATACAATTTTAGGCATATCATTATGATCTTGAAGTAAGTTAATTAAATTAAGGTGAATTAAGTTGCGGCAGCTAATGTCATATTATAAAAACCAGCAGTCTTTAAATATACTTCACATTTCATTATATTTAACGCAACCTTTTAAATATGTTTGGTTGTTTATGTAGTTTGTAATATGAGAATAATTAACATGTCTGTTTTTCTAGGTGAAACAACATCCACAACTTTGTACAAGAAAATGCCACCGTATTCTAATGTTGTCCCATAAGTATGCTTCACATTTAATTCTATTTCAAAGAATCCCCGAAGTATTCTCTAAAATTTATGTACTTACTAATTTAAACATAATTAGCTTGTTTTTTTTAATTTAAATAGAAAAAATAAAGGAGAAAGGCAAGGAAACTTGAAAAGAAAAAATTTATATGATTGTGCTTAGACCATTGTATAAAATAACGATTAAAATATAGAGTGTTTTCCACCAAATATCCTTCATATAATTGCTGGTTATTTGCACTAAATTATATTACAACCGCAAGTGATTTCCTTTAAGGAAACCACATCACACCACTTGCACCAACGTATGCTACTCGTACAAGTTTGAGTTGTCTTCAAAGCAACCCCTTAAAGTATGCTTTGAGATTTACTTACTTCGCTCGCGTTTTGCGGTTCATTAAAATGTCTCTTCATTAAGTTGTATAAAAATTTCAAACAAAATACTTTTGATAACATCCAGCAGTGTTGGAAACCAACCATGTCTTACTATATTAATAATGTGTTGGGTTAAACCACAAATTTGTGGATTTTCTGGGATATCGTAATTAAAAACGCACACACGCCTAAAATTATGTTACACATAAACTATAAGAACATTATAGTGAAAACCACAACAATGTGACACATTATATATATATAAAATATATGGGCAAAAGGACCAGCAGGATGTATTAAGTCCATGGGAAGGCAAATTAACAACCCCATATCATTCACGCTGGAGTATTAGGTAAAAGGCCATCAAGTTGTCATTTTTAAATCAAATTTTTATGATAATATTTAAAGGGGAAGGGTGAGGCATACTGTCACCTTGATATAGCACAGGATTTGAGTAGGTATATTGGATTACAGCATAATGTCGACACTCAACCTGGAAGGAAATTTGAGCTAGAAGTTTTTATGTGATGCTACAAGAATGGTGCAATGGTTAGTGTGCGCGGCTCTTGTACATGAGATCCTGGGTTCGAACCCGGCTCTGACCACCTTCAAATTTTCTTTCGGCGGCGGTCACCTCGCATAGTGATGGTGACACTATCGAGTATCTGGCCATGAAAAAGCTTCTCAAATTACCGTTCGGAATCGGTGTAAAACTGTAGGTCCCAATCAGTGAGTGAAAACTGGAAAGCGCACAGCTCAGTGGTTGTGAGAAGTTCTCCCCAGTCCCTTCATGGGATGTAATGGGAAACCATTTATTTATTTTATTTACAAGAATGAAGTGATTTATAATCAAGTGTTAGAATACAAGCAGTGATAATCAGAAAATCTGGGGTTTATTTAGGAAAAAATCAACTGTTTAAAATTTAAAAGAATGAGCTTTAAAATCCTTCAACACATTTGTTGAATAACATGGTATGCAACCAATTGGTACTGATATACATACAAGAAATGAAAATACTAAGTCAGATTAAGATCTTAAGGATCTCACCACACCTTTGCCGCAACACCTTTGTTCAAACTCGATAACCGTCAATCCAGCAATCACCGGATGTTTGAATATGCTTGGAAAAATCATATTAAAATTTTGCATTTATTAACCGTAATAAAGGGTGTTTTTTGAGGCGCGATAGAAATTGGAATAGTAAAAACTAACACAAAAATTAAATTTTAATCAAAAAAATTCTCTATTCGAAAGTCCAACACATGACAGTAACATTTGAAGATGCTAATAATACAAGGATTATCAATTCTGAAAATTTTCCAGTAGTGCTCTGCACATGTATCAAGTTTTAATTTAGCTCGGGTATTCGTAATCAAAAGTAATATCTTTTATTAGTAACTATCTTTGTCAAACAGCTAGATCTTTGACATAGGCAGACAAATCTGTCTGTATCGCTTCAGATAACATTCCTTTTCAATTTATGTTAAAAACACTCCCTCTTCCCACTATCTAACCGAATACCTAGTTGATGTTATGCACTTTCTGTAATATTTTCCCAAAATATAATTAAAGCTCAGACCTAACGAGTCCTTGAGGATTTGTGTGTACAACCTCTAATTAACCTCCCGCCTACCAACAAATCCCATGTCAACCACCAACCACCTACCCTCCCACCTTCGCGGTGAAATTGGTTTCAGGAAATCCGGCAAAAGGGGAGGGTGGATTTTTCCTCTTCAGCTGCAGTGGCACTATGTGGTAGGTTTTTAGTTTTATGCAATTTCCATAATACTCCAGGGACAATATATGGCTGTTATAATTAACATGGGGCCAAGTACACACGTTTCCCATTAACGCGGAAATTTCAATTACAGATCGGAAATCCGACAAGGTTTTGTGGGATATTTTTTTCCTTAGTGGTGTTTTTTATCTATGATTTCAACGCAATTAAAGTGGCTTATAAGATTTATTTTCACACAAAACACATAGTAATTGTATATATTAGCGATTATTAAATTATCGCCCAAGAGTATGCTAAAGGTTTTTCATTAGCATCGTCCTACAAGTATGCAATGGAAATGAAATTTATTTACCACACTGTTTCTTTTAGTAATGTGTAACTTTTTGATTTATTATCACTGAACGTGGACATTTGATCGTGCATTTTTAAATTACCACTCTAAAGTATGCTACAATATATTCACTAAATAACAGCATTAAAGCACACTAAGCAAAATAAGTTAATCTGTGTTTGTGATAAATTTAAGACAACTCATGACTAGAAAATATAAACTAACACCAGTCTTAAAGTTTCGTACTATTTTCAACCTAAACAGTGCCTAAAAGTATGCATTATTTTGTATGCCTGGACAACGCCTGAAAGTTTCCTCCACCAAAATTTAACTAAATTATCAGGAAATACATATAAGTCATATAATATCACGAAATATACACGCTGAAAAATTTGCCATTTTCATTGTTTGGATGCAAATATAGAGAACGCCTGAAAGTTTCCTCCACCAAAATTCAACTAAATTATCAGGAAATACATATAAGTCATATAATATCAGGAAATATACACGCTGAAAAATTTGCCTTTTTCATTGTTTGGATGCAAATATAACGTGTTTGTAGCTTACCGCAAATATAGTGTACTTGTGTCTAAACACATTGTGATTGCTATTCAATATAACATGCTTGGGACGCAATGATTAATAGATTATAATATATGTATTTGTGACCCAAACATGGATTTGTTTGTTGAAAACTGCTGCACAAACTGGTGTCTGTCACAATAACGACATAAAAAGCAGCAGATCTTAAATACACGAAAACAATGCTTGCAAACGTGTACATGGTTCCCGCAATATGTTGCTGGGCCGATATTTTTCAGCGTGTAATAATTATCGGGAAACCAAGAGCCGCTGAGCAATGGAGACAAATACGCAATGAAATTCAACCTAGGACAGACTCTGGTCGAGTCTGGAAACGTTACTTGATTAAAATAGAATTATCGTCTAGTTTACCGGGATTTCATATTCAAAACCCAAGGAAATACCACGTACTGCATGGCATCTGTTGTCATGGTAATCATATGGCTGTCGCAGTTTAACAACTAAACAACTACCTTTAGCATTGATGAAACGTTGGCCAAATATCCCATCACATATATTTTTTAGGGGTTACATTCTAAACTCATCAAGCAAGCTCTGGTCGAGTTCTGATATGACCGATAGTGGCCGTCAATTGTACAACGGTTAGTGGGCGCGACTCTTCTATACGGGAATGAGGTTTCGATCCATGGTTTGGCCACCTCATACATTAACTAAAACTAACAAAATCGGTCATTAATTTCAAATTCAAAAGCACCTTTCATTTCATTCATCGACGGCCACATCGCATAGTGATAGCCACTCCATCGAGCGACCCAATCTATGAAACAAAGCCTCAAAACCCCGTTTGGAACCGGTATAAAACTGTAGGTTCCCAGTTGAGAGTACAAAACTAAAAATCGAACAGTTCACTGAACCTGAACGCAAAATATTTATGTATTTATTGAGGGATCAGGCTGCAGAGTTATAGCTTGTACCACGAAGCAGAAGGTTGCGTATATTGAGCCACTGTCTCAAGGTCGTAGAGTTGTTTACCTAAAGGATAACGCAAGCATATCACTTTGGTGCAAGTACTAGAAAAGCTCGTTTACCTGGATCTGTTGATAACTGTCTAGATTATAGCACTGGCGTGTTTCACGATCACTTACCGAGGATTTGTGAATTATCCTTCATCCTCCACGGCTAAAATTGCTGGGCTTGCAAATAGGCGCTACGCCTACTCTATTTATAGCGATGGATTACTAGTCAGGGGGCGATTCCACGGCAGTCCATCTTAGAATTGGATCACATGACGCCCATGTCTACCTCTGAAAGAGGTATAATATGTCCAAACTATCTGGCAAAGTAGGTTTTGGACACAATTCTAAATAGATGTGTCTCACCTGGCAGAAAGTTTATCAGACCACTGTAGTATTTATTTTTCAGGCTACCCGATCATTGTATTTTTTCAGACAGAATTCATAGCTGAAAAATTGCTCTCGCGATTGCGCTGGCTAGGCCCTGCCAGTAGAATGGATGAAGACGAACCTGCACGAAGGGTTTTTGAAACCGAACTCGAAGGCAGACGAAAAGTAGATAGACCAAGACTCCGCTGGTTAGCGAATCCCTGCGTACACTTGGTGTTGCCAACTGGAAGGATAAGGAAAAAGATCGAACTGGTTGGCGAAAAATGATATCTTCATTTTGTAAGGTCGCCGCCCCTCGGGGTTGTTCGAGACCGGATAAGTAAGTAAGATCTCCTGAAAAAATGTCCTCGGTGGATTGCCGACATTGCATACACTTGCCTTCCCCGCAAATCTAATCGTCCTATCTACAGTGTTTGAATTGAATTTAAGAGTTCTGTTGAGAATGACACCTAGATATCCTTCCTTATCCTTTAGGCAAATTTCTCTACTACATAGAGACAATGGATGAATATACGGAACACATTGCCTCCAGGTAAAGAGTAAAGAGTCTCAAGGTTAAGATCTAGTACACTTCACTCCATGTGGAGGGGTATTTTCCGTGCACTGCAGTTGCCACGCCGTCTGCATATGCTACGAGTGTGCAACCTGATCCCTCTAACTCTAGCAGAACACTGGCTGTTCAGTGCTAAATCCCAGAGGGGTGAAGATAAGAGTCCCCCTTGGGGCAATCCATAGATTACTTTTAATATCTCTTCAGACGTGCTAAGATAAACTCCTTTCCTACAAAAGATATTTCTATGCTATGCTAGGCCAGTTTAAAACCTCCATTATTTAAAAATTTCTAACTTATGAAATGCACTAAATGCCCAAATATTATACATTTGTCTGCATTTGACTGCAAATAAAATTAAAGTTTGCAACGATTTCTAACCTTAATCACAGCCTAAATGCATGCAAAACGAAAGCGAAATAAATTTAAAATTTCACTGAACTTAAAGGAAAATCTCATAGCTATTCCGTGTAATTACCTTAGCCCTAATCAATTGTGCACAACACCTTGGCCACATGTTACGTTAGGCTATAAAAGTTTTAAGCCGAAACCTCGGCTAATATTCTGTGTGTGTGTGTGTGTGGAAGTTATAGTAAAGCATTGAGCATGCATACACATGCATTCATAATTATATGAATGCTTACGTATGGTAAGCACTCATCCTTCCACATGTGAGCAGTGTTATTAAGGTTTATTATTATGGCTCTCTATAGTACAATTCATAACTGCTCTGTATGCTCCTTAAACTGCAGGAAGTGTTCGGTGGTATAATTCAGATCCGGGTGCACACGAAAGGAGAGGAGTTTGTGTGTAATTAAAAACTTTTCGAATTGTTTGGTTATGTTAATATTTAATACAAATGCATTAAGGCAAAAGTTTAAAAAATACCGATCTTTACGAAAAATTGTTGCTATTATTAAAATGCTGGTTGAGAAATTGAAGTAATTCGGTTAACAAGATAAGGCTTGGTATTCAAATATATAGGGAATCAATGTAAATCATTGAAGTCTTACAAAAGTATTGCATATATTTAGGAGGTTGTTTATACAGTATACGTTAGGGCGTGTTTTACGTTTGTTTAGGTGTTGGTTTGTTTGGTTTGGAAGGTCGGACTTAGTCTTGTAGTCCATTGCGATGCTACGGTCTAACGATATTTAGTACTAACCGCCCTGGATAATCATGTTATTTGCTATCTGAGATATTTGCTGCTATCTGAGATAATTACACGAGATCCCTATACGAGTACAACTAGCATTCAAGAGTAGACATCCTCCTACCACTGGACACTTGCGGATAAGATGTTTAGAGAATTCTGACTCAACCTTATCGCTACAGCTTCCACAGAATTATCGACAGCTGACCATCAGCAGATATAATAACAACAATTACAGCAGTGGGGAATAGCATCAGCTTCCAGCTAGTAAAAAAGGCAGATCAACTTGGTATTCCGGGTGATTCTTTCTGCAGAGGTTGAAGGGGCAACATAGTATAAGTATTAAAATAGACTCCCGGTCTGTGGGAACTAGTTCAAAATATAGATAGTGTAGTATTCCATGGCTAGCCTGCCACTCACTAACACTTTCCCCGTGCCTGTGGGGTCACTAATTTGTCCGCTCCATTTCCCCCCCCCCCCCCTTGCCAGTAGGGTCACGAATTTGTCCGCTACATTTGCCTGGTAGCAGCCAGAGTTTCCCAGACGAAGGATGTTTGACCATTTTTTTATTGGTTAAGTTAAAAAGATGATATCGGTTAAATGGGCGCCGTTACAATTGATTACCAAACGGGCTCGTTTTATGGCATTTTTCTTCGGGCTACAATGCTGACCTTGAGGGCTTCCAGGGTCTCGGGCTTGTTCAAGTAAACACGGGACTTCAAAAAAACCCACAAAAAATGTCTGGAACGGTTAAATCGAAAAAACGAGAGATGAGGCGACCGGGGAACGCCGCCTTCAGAAAATCGGTTGTGGCTCGCGTAGTGTGTGCCGTTGGTCCATCCTGTTGGAACCCCATGCCAGCGGCGTTCTCGAAAAAAATGGCCCGATGACTCCTCCAGCGTGAACAACGCACCATCCAATCACTTTGAGCGGGTGTAATGGCTCCTCGTGCATCATTCGTGGATTTTTGGTGCCCCAGATGTGATAATTATGCCTGTTCACGTACCCGCTGAGGTGGAAATGAGCCTCATCGCTCATTATGATTTTGGTGGAAAAACCGTCCACGAGAGTGAGCATGGCTTGGGCGAAGGTTACACGCGTTTGGCGGACGACAGGCAGCAGCTGATGCACGGACTGGACTTTGTATGGGAACATGCGCCGCTATTTGACAAAAATTCGCCATAGGGACGACCGACTGATGGCTAATTGCGAGGCACGGCGTCTGGTCGATGTTTCCGGTGACAGCTCGACATCCTCGGCAACAGCGGCGATATTCTCGGCAGAACGGGTGCACCGGGGCCGTCTACTCCTGGCAACGTCTCGTGTGGTCCCATACTCTTCAAGGTTAGTGGCCAAACGGCGCAATGTTTGCGCAGTCAGTGTCGAACGGCCGGGGAATCGGCGACGGTATTCGCGCTGCGCCAATACCACAGACGAATAGTTACGCAAAAAATAGACACGATTATTCCGCGTTCATGGGGAGTGTATCGCTCCATGGCTTGTTTACTTGTATTCCACATCTGTCTAGTCCATAAATGTCAAAACAAATTTGACATTGGCGGCCATTTGCAAAAATAAGAGCATCTACCAATAGGGTGGTCACTTTTGAAACACCCTGTACTCCGTATCTACAGTCCAAAGAAAATTTCTAATGAAGTACTCTGGCAACGTACATATAACTGTCCAATTGAACTGGATATACGTAGAGGAATATGGTTTTGGACCGGTCATGTACTTAGGAGTCCCACATCAGCTATTGTTAAACTGGTACTTCGGTGCAATACTCAGGGGCATCGAAGGCCAGAAAGACCAACAAATACAGGGAAGCGGTGACTGAAAAAGAAGTATAACACAGTGCAACACGAAAAAATATAACCATATACGGACACCAATACGTGATGAAACACCAAACAAATAAGACCAATGTCTCCCAGTTTTGCCAAAGTAATTCACTTTTTTATGGGCCTCCAATGATTTGGGGCCTCGGAGTCATTTTTGCAAAAAAAATTATCGTTTTGTCAGGTACATATCTTGCAAATCGTTCAGAATTTTGTTTTACTCTCTGAGGGAAACTTGTAGCTCTTGCCATAAAGAACAAAAATTGTGAATATATAAGATCAAAAAAACTTCATCTTCAAGGTAAAACTGCTGCGGTCGGTAAGATAGCATAGTATCTCAATGTTGAAGTAAACGTTGTTAAAAATCATTCCTAGGAAGTGCATATGTTCTAGAAAGTTGTTTACTGAGATCTTAGGTACATTCTTATACTTAATTGTTTCCTTGAATTTTAAACGGTTTGCTACCTATGGACCTGAATAGGGGAAAAATGTAAAAAAAAATCGAAGTTTTAAAAGCTTTTGCGATTTTGACCTTGAGGATGAAGTTTTTTTGATCTTATATATTCCTTATGACAAGAGCTGCAACTTTCCCTCAGAGAGTAAATCAAAATTCTGAACGATTTGCAAAATATGAGCCTGCCAAAATGCTCAGTATTTTGCAAAAATGACACCGAGGACCCAAATTTTTGGGGGCTCATAAAAAAAAGTGCATGACTTTGGGAAAAACTGGGAGACATTGGTCTTATTTGTTTGGTGTTTCATCACGTATTGGTGTCCGTATATGGTTATATTTCCATGACTTAAAAAATTACACACAGTGTAATCCAACTCGAGTATCATGGAACAAAACTGAGAATTCGTTGTCACCCTGTGTTCTTCGTGAACCTTGTAATTAATATTTGTATTATAATATTGTTTAATACTGTTATATTTTCTTTAAATAAATAAAGGACATATAAATATATAAATTAGTTTAAGATCCGCATTATGATCCACATTTCACATGAAATTTTACAAAACTCGATACAATAAAACTCCTGCGAAATATTGAACGACATTTTGTACTAACTGCATTGTTCACGCGATGTATTAGCAACATGTAATTAGCAACATTTCAATATTTCTACGAAAACTCTAACTCTTTCAAATTATAGGCCGAAATTGTCAATAAAGGCAACTGTCATTAAATTTTTTAAAGACAGAGAGAGATTTCTTCAGTAATTGAAACTTATAAACGGAGAAAAATGTAGTCATCAACACTGATATAGCCCACTTCGCAGCGAAACAAATTGATGTTGCACCACATTTTTCACGTTTACTATCTTAGTACTTGTAAAATGTATAGAAATTATATATTTGTTGCATAATTTTAGGATTTCCTTTCAAACCATAGTGTGAATAAAATCTATTCGTTTTTAAGAAAATCGTATTAGCTTAGTTTTTAAAAGAAACTAATTTTTAAAAGTTGAAAAAAGTCGAACTGGTTGGCGAAATATGTTATCTTCGTTTTGTACAGTCCCTGACCCCTCGGGGTTGTTCGATTCCGGATAAGTAAGTAAGTAATTTTTAAAAGTATTGCATACTTTTAGGATATTCATTTAAAGCATTTCATAAGACGTAGGGACGTAGGTTCTCGACACTGAACTCTGTTTGCTTCTTTCAAGTTAAACATGAATCCCCTACCTTTTACTTTCGTTTGACGAGTCATTATCACGTCATAAGCATACATTGACCTTTTGACAATAAAATCAACAGAAGGAAAGCAAAACAAAATTGATTTTTATGTTTCCCTTTTACAGTGTGGGTGGATTTTTGTTTTCATCGTTTGCATTGGGGTTGTTAATAATAAATAGTTTATTATATGTTGTTTGTATGGCAGAGAAAATGAAATCTGTTGTTTTCCTTAGATTCTTGAATTATCCTGGCATTTGCTCTGAGACTTGATTTGCTGCTGCTGAATGGCGATTACAAATCTTAGGCACTAGAACCGGTCTTACGAAAACGTTTTCGTTCTGTTGTCTCTTCTTTTTTCCATCATCTCTTACTCTTCTTCCAATTCCCTGCATGCTTTTCGCTTAAACCTCTACCTTCAAACAACAACAAAAGCTGCAGTTTTTATATGGGAAAATGAAAGGATTTCCACTTGTTTTTTTATTGTTCAGGGAAAAGCGGAAAAAACGTAAGTAGTGGCTTTTTCATATCCCCATTATTTACGTAGGAACCAAGGACTTCTTACTTCTCACATATATAAAGTGGAAGCAGAAGTTTAAGTTTCTTTTTGTTATGCTAGCAGCCGACAGGATATGCAAGGATTCTTTTCATGTGCTGTGCAAGGATACAAAGAGCTAACATATGTTGCAATGCTTGATTTGCGATATTGTGTTTGTCATGTCAAATGTTTCTAACAAATCGCAGCCAAACCAAAGTCCTTAAGGACTCACACTCATCACACCGAGAGTTATGTGAAGATCTGCTCGTACTCAGACATGATGTAAGCCAAGTTGACTGCCACGGATACACATATGGAGTAGATTTCGCTGTATTGTATTATTTCAAGATTATTTGTTATAAAGTGTCATTGACTTTGATGACATAGAAGAGCAGGCTAAGAGAATATTAGAACTAATTTAAAAGACAATCTAAATAAATTTTTCAAGAAATATATTTATGAAATATAATATGATTGTACACAAAAATACCAATAAAATCCTCAACTTGGAAGGAACATTATGTTCACGCATAGATTTCTGTCTAATCGAGAAATACATTAAAACTCATTGGGGGAGTAAAAATCATCCATAGTTTCTTCACTACTTATTATATATCGTTGCAACTGGAAGCAGCTACGCCATGTTTTTTATTATTTTCTTACTATAAACCCTTCTTTCTTACTATAAATCCCTTGTTTTTTTAAATTTAAAGGACCTTTCTCATCGTATCAAATATCTTATGTGGCGTCTCATAACCATGTAGGAATTAAGTTTGAATAAAACACAAATCTCGGACAAAGAGTCTCGCCTGTCACGCGATCTCTTCAACGACTTAGAGGAGATTATACAAATTAGAATTGACAGCACAAAAAGACAAAACTTGTCAGTGGTTATAGTTAAAATCTCACCGAATCAGAAGGACCAACTGAAATGTCAGACAATGTGCCGCGCCTGTCGAGCGATCTCTCCTTCACCTTAGCGAAGGGTTAGTTGGAAATTTCGGTAAAAAATTATAGAACTTAGTCAGTGGTCAAGCTGGTCAGGATGCAATCGAATCAGAGAAACCAACTAGAATATCAGACAAATTGTTGTAGTTCTTAAGCGATCTCTTCAACAACTTAGATTTCTTTAACAAAGTGTAGCGCGATCTCTTCAACAACTTAGAGGAGATTACGAGATTTGGGATTGACAGGAAAAAGGGCAAAACCTAGTCAGTGGATACGTTGTTTAATATCTCACCGAATCCTCTGGTGCCAACTAAAATCGCAGACAAAATTTCGCAACTGGAGCGTGATATCTTCAACAACTTAGAGCGAAATTATCTCAGAGAAAGTGTAGTACGATCTCTGCAACAACTTAGTGGAGATTCCAAAAATTGGAGTTGACAGGAAAAAAAGGCAAAACTTAGTCAGTGGTTAAGTTGTTCAACGGCTGACCGAATCCAACTAAACGAATGCCAACTAAAATAGCAGACAAAATAGGTAGTTACGTTTGTAAAGGTTTCACCATATCGGAGGAACCAACTAAAATCTCAGAAAATGTATCGCAGCGGTCGTGCGACCTCTCTATCAAATTAGCGCAGGTTACGAAACTTGGAAATTACGGTAAAAATGGATAGAACAGTGGCCAAGACAAATTGTTGTGGCTCTTGCGCGATCTCTTCAACAACTTAGAGGAGATTCCGGTAATTGCAATTGTCAGGAAAAAATTACAAAACTCAGTCAGTGCTTAAGTTTTTCAACATATCACCGAATACTCGGATGTCAACAAAAATTGCAAATAAAATATCACAACTACACCGCGATCTCTTCAATAATTTGGAGAACAGAGAAAATACAGTGCTGCGCGATTTATTCAACAACTGAGACGAAATTCCGAACATTGGAGTGGACAGGGAGAAAGGACAAAAGTCAGTCAGTGGTTCAGTTGTTCCAACACCTCACCGAATCATCTGATGCCGACTTAAATCACAGGCGAAATATCGCAACTAAAGCGCGATCTCTTCAATAACTTAGAGAAGATTATCACAAAGGAAGTGTCACGCGATCTCTTTAACAACTTATACGATATTCTGAAAATTGGAGTTGGCAGGGAAAAAGGACAAACCACAGTCAGTGGTTAAGTTGTTCACTGTCTCACCGAATTCTGTGATGCCAACTTAAATCACAGACAAAGTACGTAGTTATGTTGGTCAAGGTTTCACAGAATCGGAGAAACCAACTGGAATCTCAGAAAATGTATCGCACTGGTCGCGCGACCTCTCCATTAACATCAATGAAACTTGGAAATTGCGGTAAAAATGGATAGAACTTAGTCAGTGGTCAAGTTCTAGTTAAGCAGAATCTAGGGACCCAATAAGAATCGCAGATACATTGGTGAGGCTCTTGCGCGATCTCTTCAACAGCTTAAGGGAAAGAAGGACACCACTCAGTCAGCGGTTAAGTAGTTTATCATCTCACCGAATTATGTAAAGCCAACTTAAATCTCAGACGAAATATCGCAACTGTAGAGCGATCTCTTCAGGAACTTAGATAATATAACCTCAAAGAACGAGTCGCGCGATCTCTTCAACAACTTAGAGGAGATTCCGAAAACTGCAGTTGACAGGAAAAAAGGACAAAGCTGTGTCAGTGCTTAAGTTGTTCAGCATCTCAACGAATTCTCTGATGTCAACTAAAATCGCTGACAAAACATCGCGCCTGAAGCGCGGTCTCTTCAGTAACTTATATATATCCTCAAAGAAGGTAACATGCGATCTCTTCAACAACTTAAAGGAGTTTCCGAAAATTGGAATTGACAGGGAAAATAGGGCAAAACTTCGTCAGTGGTTAAGTTGTTCAACACCTCAGCAAATCCTGTGATACCAATTAAAATCGCGGTCTCTTCAGTAACTTAGAGAATATAACATAAAAGAAAGTGTCGTGCGATTTCTTCAACATCTTAGAGGAGATTCCGAAAATTGGAGGTCACAGAAAAAAAAACAAAGCTAAGTTGGTCAGCGTATCACTGAACCCTTTGATACCAACTGAAATCTCAGACAAACCGACGTGTATGCCCCGAGGCCTATACACCAACTAATAGGATATTTTGGAAATTGGAACTGACACCCACGAACGGACATAAGTCAGTCATTGGTTAAGTAGGTGAGGATCTCACGGAATCCTCTGATAGCAATTGAAATGTCAGAAAAGGGTTGCGTCCGTCGCGCAATGTCTTGAGCAACTGGGAGGAAAAGACAAAACATAGCCAGTTGCTGAGGTGATCAGGATCTTAGTGACTCCTCTGATACCAACCACCTAAGAGGATATTTCGAAAATTGGAACTGACATCCACGAATGGACATCAGTCAGACATTGGTTAAGTAGGACAGGATGTCACTGAATCCTCTGATATCAAAGGGTTGCGGCCTTCACGCGATCTCTTAAATAACTTGTAGGAAAAAACAAAATTTAGCCAGTTGCTAAGATGATCAGAATCTCAGTGCATCCTCTGATGACAAGAGTAATCTCAGGGAAAATATCGTTCTATCTCTTCAACAACTTATGAAAATTACAAAATTTAAGTAGTCTGGATCTCACCCTATCAATGGAATCATCTCAAATGTCAGAAAAGGTGTCATGCGGTCTCTTCAACATCTTTAATATTGGAACTGAGTGTAAAAATGGACAGAGCCCGTCGTTAAGTTGCTCAGGATATGACAGAATCCTTTGATAAATAAATAAATGGTTTCCCATCACATCCCATGATGGAATTGGGGAGTGAGCTTCTCACAACCAGTGTGCGGTGCGCTTTCTAGTTTCACACCGGTTCCGAACGGTATTTTGAGAGGCTGTTTCATGCCTAAATACTCGATAGTGTCGCCGTAACTATGATAGGTGACCGCCGCCGAAAAAATTTAAGTTGGTCAGAACTCAGGATCGAACCCAGGATCTCATGTACAAGAGACGCGCACACTATCCATTGCACCACCGACAGCCTTTGATATAAATTGAAATCTCAGACAGAGCCTGCAGTATTTCTTCATCAATTTAGAAGAAATGTTAGAAATTAGAATTGAAAGTAGAACAGGGCATACCCTAGTCAGAGGAGCCAACAGAACACTCAGACAAATCGTCGAGCGATCTCTCCAATAACTTGGTGGAGATTAGGACAGTTGGATATGACGTTAACAATGACATAATTTAGTCAATGACTACGTTATTCAGCATCCTACCACGCCCTCTGATACCAACTGAAATCTCAGACAAATTGTGGAGTTGTTCGCGCGATCTCTTCAAGACGTCATCGGCGTTTAACAAAAATTGCAATTTACAGAGAAAACGGGCTGAACTTGGCTTCTTACTAGGTGAGTTTTTGAAGAACTGTGTAAGAAAAGAAGCTCCAACCATACTAAAATGTTGGGTGAATTATGCAAATCTTTTAATCAATGTTATCCTTTAGAACTTTTAACGATCCTTGTCATTAAAAAGTTCACATCTACATTGAATTCTTAAAATTAATCTTGAAAATATTCGCGGTAAAGACCGTAATATCTTTTATTACAATAGTTTCGCTAAATCATCAGTTAATTTATAAAAATTGCTAAAATGATCTAATAGAGAACGCGGACAGCCTTTGAAAACCTGATCGCATCCTGCTCCAGAGCGACCAATTTGCTCAGCATAGTAGTATTCATTGTCAGAGTGCTCCGATAACTTGTCTACAGAGGATGATGGGCTAAATTAAAATACAGAAATTTAAAGAAAGTCCTTAAGAAATTAACAAGGTTAAAAGGGTATGAACTTACGTTAACAGGATATGTATTAATTCCGCCCATAGACCATTGCCGAAGTGAAAAGGATCTTCTGCGGTTTCACAAATGCTCTTGAGAACGCAATCACGACCACTTAGACCCATCCTGTAAAAACATAGAATATGAATAACGGGTTAGAATATATAAAAACCTTGAAACTATTATTTTGGGTTCTGTTAAGTAAACAAAGCCACAAAGCAGCATGTATGGCTACGCTGTAGGCAGTTGCAGCACGTAATGCGAAGTACCAATAGAGTCAAGGAGGTAAGTTAATAATCCGCATCCCACGCCCACGAATATAACAGAATAGCTAGAACTCTGAACTGGAGTTATTGCAGAATACGTACACATGGCATTGCTGCAGCCAGATACAACGCGGAATGTGTAGGAGGTAAATATATGGCACGACAAATGTAAAGCAGAGAACCATTTCAGGATAATAGACAAGTTAAAAGGTTACTTATTGTAAACACTTAGGTCGTATAATCTCAGGACACTTTTGAAGAGCCGTAGCTGTTTCGCCAGAGACCAACGTATATTTCGCCTTCAACCACATCCTGAAATATCGAGATGAAGCTTGAATGCCTCCGAACTATACCAGGTCAATTTACAGGTTCAATGATGGTAACGGAATATGACGTGACATGGTCTGAGTTTAAACTAAGCGTGTCAATAGTGACAGCCTCTTCCGCCTGATATAAACCGTAGGATGAATAATTTCTCATGGCTACGCTACAGTCAGTTACAGAGCGGGATGCAATGAAACGCAGAAGCGAGAAAGGGGGAAGTTAGTAAGCCGTCTCTTGTGTCAAAACAAAAGGGAGTGGAAATGCCACTATTGTAAGAAGATTAAAATGTTTATACTGCAGGCTAAACACGCAGGGCAGTGCTGCAGCCAGTTGCAACGTTAACTATAAAAGAACGCGCTATACAAAATAAATAAATTTAACACCACCTTTTAAATAAAGTTGTAAACCATTTTCTAAACAGTAGCAGGTAGAAATATTAGCATAAATCTTAGAACAAATTTTAACTGTTGGCTACCCTGCAGTCAGTTGCAACGCAGAATACAATGAAGCACAGAAGGGGAAAAGAAGTAAAGCACTAAACCATCTCCTTAGTCAAAGCAAAGGGTAATGGAAAGACCACTGTAGTAAGAGGAATAAAATAATCCACAGAAGACTACACGCACATGGCAATGTTGCACTCAGTTGCAACGTAAAGTCCAAAGGAACACAATATTTAAGTAATATGAAAATTATAACTGTTTGTTTCAGAAGAGTAGTAAATGGTTTGCTAAACAATGGGCAGGTTGAAATATTAACATAAATGAAAAAGTGTAAAGTTCTAAACTATGTCCTTAGTCAAAACTAAAGGCAATGGAAGCACCGCCGTAATAAGACGATTAAAATATTCGTACAGCAGACTAAGCGCACATGACAACGTTGCATTCAGCTGCATCGCTAAGTCCAAAGGAACACAATATTCAAGAAACATTAAAATGTTAACTGTTTTTTTTAAAGTAAAGTATTCGTAGTAAAGGGTTTTCCAAACAATGGACAGCTTGAAATATTAACATAAACCTTAGAAGGAGTAGGTGAAAATGGCAATGTCGCAGTCAGTTACAACGCAGAATAAAGTAAGGCACAGAAATGACAAAAATATAAACTTCTAAACTATTTCTTTAGTCAAAACTAAAGGCAATGGATAGACCACAATAGTAAGAAGATTAAAATGTTCGTATTGGAAGTCTTTGCTCACATGGCAATGCCTCAGTCAGTTGCAACGCAGAATGCAGTAAAGCACAGAAATTTCAAAAATATAAAGTTCTATACCATCTCTTTAGTCAAAACTAAAGGCAATGGGTAGACCACAGTAGTAAGAAGATTAAAATGTTCGTATGGAAGTCTTTGTTCATATGGCAGTACTGCAGTCAGCTGCAACGCTCAGTACAAATTAACACTATATTCAAGAATAATAAAATGTAAACTGTTTGTTTTAGTAAAGTTAAACGTTTTCTGGACAATGGACGTGTTGAAATATTAATATAAATATAAGAAGCATTCGGTGAAAATGGAAACGTCCCAGTCAGTTGCAACGCGTAAAAACTATGGTTTCCCATTACATCCCACGAAGGTATTGGAGACAGTTTTCCACAACCAGTGAGTTTTGAGCTACCTAGATATATACTCAATGATTGGGACCTACAGTTTTACACCCGTTCCAAGTGGTATTTTGAAAAGCAGTAAAGAACCTTTAAAAATACAAAACGGCATGGGTTAGACCACTATAGCAAAGTAATTAGAATATTCAATTGTACGACGAAGCAGATATGACAATGTCGTAAACAGTTGCAATTCTAGAAAGAGACTCGAAACTATTGGTGCTTCTATTCAAGGCCCAATTTAAGGAAAACACTTAATCCCAGTATGTCGACCTGCAGTGCGCTCTTCGTAAGGGCCAGAGTCCTGTCCAAGTGTTCTACAATCCGCTGGTCTGAGATATTTCAAACCGGTTATTATATCATCAGATATGCAACGGAGTATTAATCTTGCGAAACAGTGTTCATCATTTCAATGTTCTTCCCCCTACTCCCTACATTAATTTGGATTGGCTTCTCAATTTTACTTGGCTGGTCTCGCAGAGTGAGGTGCTTAGTTAGCAGACCCATGAGTTGGCTCGTTTGTAGTGTGTTCAACCTTTGGTCTTGTCCAGTTTTTTCAACACTTCGGTCTAGTTCCAAACCGGGCCGCTCCACAGGAAATATGCCGTTCTCCTGCAGTCAGATGGGTTACAAACTCTTACGTGGAATTTACTTGCCTATTGTAGAACTTCAGCCTTAATCCCTCTGGGGGCTAATTATGTAAAAAACGATATAACATCTACTATCGTTTTGTCGGTAGTTAAGTTTCATATACGCATGTATTTTACGTGGTTCTATGATCAGCATTATCAACATAACGATATCGTTCGATACAGTATCAATACAGTTCCCATATTGGAGCCAATCCGAGCCAGTTCATCTGTATTTCCAACGATGCCGTGTTGCTCGGAGTTCATATGGTCCCAAGGCTGTCAATGGTGGAAGATTTAGATGCAACGCTAACTACAGCGAAACTCTTATTATGATAAAAAATTAATTGGAAACCATTTTATTGGATCCAAGTCTAGCAACACAAAATGAAAATCTACATAGGGAGGAATATGTGCACGTGGCAATGCTGAAGCCAGTTGCGACGCAGAATACAAGCAGCGCTATATACAGCGTTGCTCAAACTGTACTACCTTATTGGAGGATGTCATAGTTGTTGCAAAGGGTAGTAACTCCCACAGATACAGAATACACACGACGACCAACCATAGAACGCTATACTTCGCCGAAACAGGGAATACCCGTGACTGTTGGTTTCCAGAACTTTTTTGTAAATGAATTTTGGCGCAACGCGAGTTTCATCGTAGATTTCCAGGACGTCTTGCGCCAACTGGTTAAGCAATACTGGAGGTACTTGAACAAAAATGTGACAGAAGAGGCGGCGGAGTGCCCGGTAGTGCTCGGTTTCGATGAGAATATCTCCGACATGTTTGAAAATGTTGCAGATGAGCCAAATGAATTTGTCATTGATTACTTCATCTTCTTTACTCAACATGGGACTAAAACCTCTTCATCAGCTACAAGCTGTAGACCATCAATCATGTCGAAACTACGCTCGCGCTTTCCTGGACCGTAACGGCAAAGAGGCCGACTTTCCGTCGAAATGTATCAGCGGCGACGTGGCGCATTAACATCTGAACGACTACGTACATGCTGAAAAATTTATCTTTTTCTTGCTTGGATGCAAATATAATATACTTGTGTCCAAACTAATTGTGTTTGTTATACAATATAACATGTTTTAGTACCAAATGGCACTCTTAACCTGTAATGGAGTCAGTTTTACATTCAAGTTACACTGTGCGACACCAAAAAAAATTATTGGGTTCTGTCAACGGATTCTGGTAGAATGGTCTAACAAAAATATACGTGTATCGGCGTTTTGCCAGATCTGATCAGAATTTTTTTTTTGGGCGGGTCAAAGTTTCCGCCCCTCGGAACTTTCCTGCAACATATCGGCATGCAAAATTGTGTGTTCCTTACTTCTGAGGTACAAAATATGTTCAGAAGTTTTATAGAAAAGATTTAGATAAACATTTTTGTGGAACAAATTAACCCTCTAACTGTCACATACAACCATAATTTTTACTATTTGTTTGAAACTCGCAAAAAGCTGCTCCAAAACGACGGGGGCCGTGGTCAAAATGTTCTACAAAAATGATCGCCATAAAATTTTACTATAACTAACTGCCTCATAAGGGTTAATAATGAATTTCCATTAAAAATAGTCCACATAATATAATGAATTTTGTCATATTTCATCTTTTATCTAGCACTTGGGCTCAGATTTGTGTTTTGGAGTGTTCGGTCACATATAGTGAAATTTTATGCCGATCATATTTGTAGAACATTTTGACCATGCCTCCCGTCATTTTGGAGCAATTTTTTGCGAGTTTTCAAAAAAAAATAAAAATTATGATTACAAAGGGGTTTTCAACAGAGACTCTACAAAAGTAAATCGATAGGGACAGCAAGCGATGCCATATTTTTCCCCGCTCTTTTGACATTTCTCTTCAGTAACGAGTCAAAATTATTAAAATTTACTACCGGAATTTGGAGTCAGTGGCCTCAACTTTAAGAGCGCTACGTCCAATTTATGGTCGTCATAATCGTCCTACCAAATCTATAATTGAGCGTCTAGTGGAAAAATTTAAATTCACAGGCACAGTACAAAATGTTCCCGTGCCAGTGAAACAAAGAAGTGCCCGTAGTGTCGAGAATATTGCTGCCGCTGAGGCTTCAGTTCAAGAAAGCCCAAATGTGTCTCTCACACGTCGTTCTCAAGCATTGGACATCTCTGTGACGTCGTTGTGGAGAATTTTGCGAAAAGATCTTGGCCTACATCCTTACAAGATCAAATTGACGCAAGAACTGTAGCCGCTTGACCACCATAAGCGTCGTATGTTCGTGAATTGGGCTGAGCAACAACTTGAATTTTTTTTCATCGGATTCGGATTTTCATCGGAATATCATCTTCAGCGATGAGGATCATTTCTGGCTGAATGGCTTCGTCAATATGCAAAATATGCGTTATTTGTCAGACAGCAATCCACACGTAATCCATGAGTCATCATTGCATCACGAAAAAATTACTTTTTGGTGTGATTTAGGGGCCGGCGGCGTCATTGGGCCGTACTTCTTCCGTGATGATCTAGACCGGCACATTACTGTGAATGCGAATCGCTACCGTTCAATGATAACCGAATATTTTTGGCCCCAATTGGATAATATGGACTTGGAGGGCATGTGGTTCCAACAGGACGGCGCCACAAGCCACACAGCGAATGGCACAATCAATTTATTGGAAACCAAGTTTGGTGAACGTGTTATCTCACGAAATGGCCCAGTCGATTGGCCGCCTGGGTCGAGCGATTTGACGCCGTTAGATTATTTCCTGTGGGGCTACGTCAAGTCTATGGTATATGCCAACAAGCCAGCGACGATTGATGAACTTCGTACGAATATCGAACGTGAAATTGCAGCAGTATCGGCCGATTTATGCTTGAAACCCGTCGAAAATTGGGTTCAGCTTCTGCAAGCGTGCCCGTGGTGGCCATGCAAAAGAAATCGAGTTCCATACATAATGGCATCGAACGTACTTTCGCAGGAATGAAGAATTTCATTGGTATCTAAAACCGGTTTTGTTTTATTAAAAAAACTTTTGTAACGCTCTTATTGAAAAACCCTTTATGTGATAGTTAGAGGGTAAATTTGTTCCACAAAAAATTTTATCGGAATATTTTCTATAAAACTACGGAACATCTTTTGTACCTCAGAAAGTTTCAAAGGGCGGAAACTTTGACCCGCCCTAAAAAAAATTCTGATCAGGTTTGGCAAAACGCCGATACACGTATATTTTTTTTTTTAGACCTTTCTACCAGAATCCGTTGACAGAACCCCATAATTTTGAAAAAAATCTAAATTTGTCTCACAGTGTTCTTAGTCAGAAAATGCGATGTCTTTTCAAAACTTGCCCGAAACTTACCCATTTTAATTCTGCCATTGTTTCATAAAACAATAATTTCTTTTGAATATTTCCTTGCTGTCACTTACCTTTCAGCCACTCCCTCTAAGCTTGTATAAACGCCCCATCGATAACTACTTAAGGCATAACTCTGCAGTTCCATATTTCCCTCCAGACTCTGCGTTAAATTTACATGATCGCCAAAATCTTCCCACAAATACGGTATTGCTTTTTGCGACACATCCAAATTACGACCCAGCTTAGTTGTGGTCCTATGCTTTAGTTCCGTCACTGTGGCAGGTAAACGGAAATGAAAACGCCATACCATACCCGATGTGATGGACTCGAAAACCAAATTATCCCAAGGGACACCAAAACCAATAATCCACTGAAAGTTAAAATATGCAATATTCAGCATTTGATTTCAAAACTTTTGAATGAAATTTGTAGTTTCGATATGGACTGACATTAGATTTCAAAACTTTGGAATGAAATTTGTAGTTTTGATATTTCACCTTATACGTGGTTCCAGATTTGGGATACAACAACGGAAGACTTGCTTGAGTAAACAATAGAAAGTTTAGAAATACTACGAAAGTTGCTAATAATTCGAAATTCATTATTATATTCTTGCTGGAAATTTGAGTTGTGTTTACACGAAGTTTAAATTAAATACTAATCTATCATCAAAAGAATTCAACTCTTCATGGTTCAAAGTAGCAGTTCTCTCTTAAAGAATTTCACTTAATCATGAAAAAAAACTTAAGCAGGCCGTACAGATCTATCGTAGGTAAACATGAACTCACTATGGGTTTGACACAGCTAAGAAGTCACCTTAAAGACCACTAATCTGCATGATAGGTCTATGTCGAATTTATCCAATATTCCAGCGAAATCTTGTAACATTCGCACTACAACCTGCATAATTTAGTATCGATCCACGCATTCATTTTAACGGTTCCTGAAGGTTTTGTTTGTACACGAAAAACAACGTTACTCACAAACAACTTTTCTAAAAATTCTAAACAATTTATTTGCGACTAATGAACTTCTACGTTTGTGAGAAACGCCCATCTCTTCACGGTGCTGACACATCCGCCTAGATAACATGCGTTTGCCCCAAGTTCAAATATTTTATTTTTATGGTTACATTTTTAATGATTTTAAAATCTATTTTCAAAATGAATAATTGGTATTAATTAGGAATTGAAAATTAATTTCAGTATTTATATAGGGTGATTCATTTATAGGTACTTTATTCAAATATAAAAAATTCAATTCAATTCTTGAAGAGTATGTTTACAAGGTTAAGTAAAGTTAGGTTAGGTAGACGTGGATGAACTATTGACACATTTAGTCCAATGAAATGAGCAACGTGGTTATACCCCGGGGTGTCATACTCTGTCCCCATCGTGGAAATTGTCCTGGTTGGTTGAGGGGCGTTAGACACAATACGATGCCCAGGCCCATATTCCAGAATGTGCACGCTGAAAAATCTGTATTTTTTTAATGTTTGGATGCAACTATATCGTATTTGTAGACTGTCGCAAATATAGTATATTTGTATCCAAACACATTGTGTTCGATACTCAATATTACATGTTGGAGTCACTGTGAATAATGTATTAGTTAGTTAGGGGGGTGGGATGTTGAGTGTTCAAAAAGAGCACTCTAATCCTTCCCATGTCAGTAGACATACACTTAAGCCGCTGATTCGACCTGTTGTGCATTCTAAGTTTTATGTCTTATAATATACGTATTTGTGATCCAAACATTAATGTGTTTGTGGTACAAATACAGCTGTGTTTGTTGCGCTTTTCACTGAAAAAAATCAACAAATATGGACTAAGAAATATTAAAGACAGTCTAAGTTGCCTTCCTTGTTCTAATAATTGTATATATTAAATTGAGTGATCCAAACATTAATGTGGTTGTGGTACAAATACAGCTGTGATTGTTGCGCTTTTTACTGAAAATATTAAACAAATAGAGACTAAGAAATATTACAGACAGTCTAAGTTGTACGTGTGTAAGTGACATTTTGCATTATGCCTTCTTTGTTATAATAAATTATACATTAAATTGAAATCTAAAAATAATTAGCTTCCAAATATTATAAATTAACTCATACATTAACTAAATATTATAATGTTTGGGAGGAAACACGCATATGCTTCCACGTAAGTAATCGTGTGTTTGAGAGGAAACACATGAATGCTTCCACGTAAGTATATAGATGTTAGAAACAAACACACAGATGGTTCCACGCAAATACATGCATGTTTTCAAGTAAAGATGCTACTATTTTCATTTAAATATAAGATACATTGAATATAACTATAAGTGTTTGAGAGGAAACACATGAATGCTTCCACCTAAGTATATAGATGTTGGAAAGAAACACACAGATGGTTCCACGCAAATACATGCATGTTTTCAAGTAAAGATGCTACTATTTTCATTTAAATATAAGATACATTGAATTTAACTATAAGTGGTGTTTGAGAGGAAACACATGAATGCTTCCACGTATGTATATGGATGTTAGAAAGAAACACACAGATGGTTCCACGCAAATACATGCATGTTTTCAAGTAATGATGCTACTATTTTCATTTAAATATAAGATACATTGAATTTGACTATAAGTGTTTGAGAGGAAACACATGAATGCTTCCACGTAAGTATATAGATGTTGGAAAGAAACACACAGATGGTTCCACGCAAATACATGCATGTTTTCAAGTAAAGATGCTACTATTTTCATTTAACTATAAGATACATTGAATTTAACTATAAGTGTTTGAGAGGAAACACATGAATGCTTCCACCTAAGTATATAGATGTTGGAAAGAAACACACAGATGGTTCCACGCAAATACATGCATGTTTTCAAGTAATGATGCTACTATTTTCATTTAAATATAAGATACATTGAATTTGACTATAAGTGTTTGAGAGGCAACACATGAATGCTTTCACGTAAGTATATAGATGTTGGAAAGAAACACACAGATGGTTCCACGCAAATACATGCACATTTTCAAGTAAAGGTGCTACTATTTTCATTTAAATATAAGAGAGTTTGGAACTTGCAAATTTTTTCATTATTGGAGTGTCTTCCAAACATCTACATGGGTCCTGCACAATGTGTTTGGGAAAATATTATTATTCAATTATAAAAAAAATCAATTTTATATGAAGTATATTTCTTGAAGATTATTTCTTCTAGGTTAGGTATCCGTCGATGGTGCAATGTTTGGTGTGCGCGGCTCTCGGACATGAAAACATGGGTTTGATCCCTTCTATAACCACCTTGTATTTCTTTCGACGACGGAGACGTCGCTTAGTGATGGCGACACTATCAAGTACTAAGCCATCAAAAAGCTTCTTAAAATACAGTTCGGAACCAATGTAAAACTGTAGGCCCTAGGCAGTGAGTGTAAAACAAGAAAGCGCACATCGCACTGGTAGTGAGAAGCTCTCCCCCGTCCCTTCATGGAATGGTATGTAATGGGAAAGCATTTTATTTGTTTTTATTAGGTAAAGTTAGGTTAGGTAGAAGTGGTTGTCACTATTGACACCCTTAGTATAATGAGAGCCCTTGTTATGCCCCGCGACATCATTTTCCATCGTTGAACCTTAAAATTGACCTGGTGTGGTTAAGGCACGTTCTAGCTATACGATACCTCACATCCCATACTCCAGAATGCGGCTGAAGAAGAAACGCACATTAGTTCCTCGCAAACCAATTAGTACTCTGCAAAAAAGGCTTAAGGAGAAACGATTTAGCTATTATGGACAACGTTGGGTTCAAGAAACAATACGATAAATATTTGTGAGGCTACCAACCTCTAAACGTGTTCTTTTTGTGTGTAGCCTGCAACAGATTCTTGTTGACTGCCTAACACTTCTTTAAAATATATTTTCAATTTTTGATCTTTTACGAATTTTCTAATATCATACTGGCAATTAACACCTCTTTGTGAAAATTTTGAATTTCTTTACACTTTTAATAGAGACATTTGGTGTTAAATTTTTAACAATTCAATACATATTTTTTGGAAGAATCATCAGTAGATCAGGCTACTCTTTTAAGCAATAAGTCATGATATTTTCTTTTTGGAGGTAATATGTCATGTCAATCTCATTAAGATTGGATTTGTTGTTATACAGTTCACCTTATGTTGCACGCAACATGTAATGAGCGAAGGTGTTTGAGCTGACGTAACTCCCCGAAGGTGTGAAAAACAGAACGAAAGTGTCCACTTTACTAAAGCCAACATAATAGTTTCTTTGGAAAACTACCTCAGAGTGAGTGGGCAACATAATTTCTTGTGCTAAATCCAAATTGATAATCGTAAAAAATTTTAAATTTTTCAAAAGTCATTAACCCCAGGATGATTTGCTAACAGTTACAAGGATGATTTGCTAACAGTTACAACTAAAAATTTGATCAGTGTTCTGCAACCCGTTTCTCACAGCTTGACCAAACTAGGTATTGTACTTCCTGCGAGGTGTGGGAGTCTTAATCCCGCAAAAGCGGAGCAGTGACAGAGAAAGAGTTCCATCGCTTCGATTTACTCTTCGGACATCTTAAATTTATTTGCATTGGCCCACTCAATTTTATGCAGATATATGTATGTACCTGAAGAGTTGTGTGTCCAGTTAGAACTCGTATGTGTCGGCTCTTTTTGAAGTTTTCCAGCAATATCGGCCGTCTGGTCTAGTCTCTATCTTGTGCATCAGTCAGGATCTTAGCGGTTCTGCTCCCGTCTGATGCGTGTCATCATCTCATGTGGGTTATTTTTGACTAAGGACAAAACAAACGTTCTATTATGTCGATTTGTACATTCGTTTGCATCGGCCCTCTCAATTTAATGCAGCAGTGCCAGAAGTGTGGAGTGAGCAATTACGGTGCCAAAGAGTCATTTCAATTCCAGTTTGTCCCGCTTTATCGACCCTCGGGTATTTATTCTATCCAGGTAGCCCCTTAGGATCTTGGCGGTTCTGCTCCTGTCTGCTGCATATCATAATCTTACGTAGGCTATTCCTGCCCAGTGACTGAGAAAGCGTCGCATCGTATCGATATCCTTCTCGCACGCCTTACATTCATTAGTTTGTATTGGCCTACTCATTTTTAGGCAGATGTGCCGGAAGTGAGCCATTAGGATACATCAGAGCTCGAGTTTGTTCCGCGTTATAAGCCCTAGAGTTTTTTTTCTATCGGGGTCGGCCCTCAGGATCTTGGCGGCTCTGCTCCAGTCTCATGCGTATCATTATCTTATTTTGGTCATTCTTGGAAGTTCATCTTTTGTAGGATGGTAACGTGGCACGATTTTCATTTTGACAGTTGGAAGCTCCTCTGTCATTTTACACGACGCCGAACAGAGGGATTTTGCCGGCAAAAATACCCTTTTTCGAGTGTCAAATAACAAAAATGTAATGATGCAGTTTTGTAGAGAATTGTTTAATTAAGAGAAATAAATCATTAGTTTTTTTCAACAAATTTTGTTTTTGTAAAAAAAATCGCGGCAAAGTCAACAAAATTAAACTCTGCAGTAACCTGCCTCAGATTTTGATGCATTTCAATGGGCTGGAAACATAACTTCTTTTTGTCGTATCGATTTGGAATATGTATATTTGAAAAATATGGTATTTCTACATTAAGCTTTAAGAAAAAATAATTGAATAACAATAACAGATTAAAAATATATTCATGCTTTTATGATGACACTCAAAAAACTTAGTGTTTTTAGTTTTTCTTGGACTAAAAAAAGGTGATCGTTATCGATCGTTGTGGTCTGGTTGCTAAAATGTGAAAGGTGGGAGTGTATTCTTTTGATTTCATAAATAAAATTCCCATAATATTTTATACTGTTGAACAAAGTTATAAATTTTATAAAAAAAGTGCCACGAAATTTCATTACAAAATTGGATGAAAACACCATATAAAATGGTGTATACTTTTAGGCATATGTGTTTTAATGCTGTCGATAATAGAAACGTTAGTTAAAGTTTTTTTTTCTACAGCTGTATATCATATCCCTAAAAGTATGCACTGAGAAATGCTGAAAAATTATTAAATTTCGATAATTTTATAGTACAAATTTGACTTTTATTTGGAATGATTGGTTAATTAAAAAAAAACGGTCCCCTAATTTTTTGCAAATATTCAGCTAACATATTAATTAGGCTTTAGTTATTTATATAGATGTAAGTGCTGATTTACATCTATCACAAACTACAAAGAATTATATCTGTGTTTTCGAAAATTCTGAAAACTGAAAATTTGTATATGGGCGTTGGGCGTGGCACTTAAATTTTTAATATAATTGAGGACTCAAATGCAAGCACTGGCAGTAATTTTTATTGACATTGATATGAAAATGAGGAAAATACAACGTATTTTTATTTTACGTTATATTTGAGGTAGGCGTGGTTGTGGGTGGATTTGAACAAAAACTTGTTTTTTTTCTAATTTAGCAATATGAGAGATGTGTGCGAAATTTCAAATTCCTTCTAATTTTTGCCGCGGCTTGTATGAAGAAATCCCACTGTGCTCCGCCGCACAGTGGTTCAGAATTCGATTTCCATCGGTCAAAATTAAATATATTTTGAACAAGCAAACATATTTAAATTCTGTAGCCAGCCGATTGCAGGCAAGGAGTATTTAGAAATAAAGGGTAACTCAGTAAGATTCCACTTTATAAAATTAGTGTAATTTTTTCTGTGGCAACTCTGAAATTTGGCAGCTGTCACATATGTTTCTTCCGATTATTAAAAATGGAGCGCTTTATGAAAGAACAACGCGTTATAATTGTAAAAATTTCTTACAAAAATTTGGAAAGTTATTCGCAAACTTCGAAGAATTTATATTCGAGAAAGTGCACCTAATGCATCAACCATTCGAAGAGTGGTCAAAATAAAGGAAGAAACTGGGTCGGCTATTGACAGTAAGATTCCTGTGCGTCAACGTACCGGTCGGTCTCCAGAAAACGTTGTTGCTGTTAACGAGAGTGTCACCGAAAATCTGAAAACACCAATTCAGCATCGTTCTCAAAAACTTCAAATTTCAGGCATTACTACGCAGCATATTTTGGCAAAAGACCTCCGACTTCACGCGTACAAAATTCAGCTTACTCAGGAGCTCAAACCAGCAGACCATGGAAAGCTCCAGCAATTCCTTAAATGGGTAATGCAGCAAAGTGAATTCAATGCCATTTTTTTCAGAAAAAAACTAATCTTCTTCCACGAAGGGCGTTTCCATCTAAATAGCTTCGTGGATACACAAAAATGTCGAATTTGGGGCTCAGAAAATCCTCATGCAATCCATGAGAAACAAATGCACCCACAGCGAGCAACTGTCTTGTACGAATTTTGGTCAGACGGCGTCATTGCACCTTACTTTTTTGAAGATGACGCCGAAATTTCAGTGACTGTAAACGGCATTCGTTACAGGAAAATGGTAACGGACTTATTGTGGCCTCAACTGAACGGCATATAAAGGGGTTTTCAACAGAGACGCTACAAAAGTAAATCGATAGGTACAGCAAACGACGTCATATTTTTTCCCGCTCTCTTGACATTTCTCTTCAGTAAGGTTTGCCATTTCATCATGGAAAAGATATACGAGCCAACAACGAGTCGAAATTATTAAAATTTACTACCGAAATTTGGAGTCAGTGGCCTCAACTTTAAGAGCGCTACGTCCAATTTATGGTCGTCATAATCGTCCTACCTAATCTATAATTGAGCGTCTAGTGGAAAAATTTGAATCCACAGGCACAGTACAAAATGTTCCCGTGCCAGTGGGATAAAGAAGTGCCCGTAGTGTCGAGAATATTGCTGCCGCTGAGGCTTCAGTTCAAGAAAGCCCAAATGTGTCTCTCACACGTCGTTCTCAAGCATTGGGCATCTCTGTGACGTCGTTGTGGCGAATTTTGCGAAAAGATCTTGGCCTACACCCTTACAAGATCAAATTGACGCAAGAACTGTAGCCGCTTAACCACCATAAGCGTCGTGTGTTCGTGAATTGGGCTGAGCAACAACTTGAAAATGATTCGGATTTTCATCGGAAAATCATCTTCAGCGATGAGGCTCATTTCTGGCTGAATGGCTTCGTCAATATGCAAAATATGCGTTATTTGTCAGACAGCAATCCACACGTAATCCATGAGTCATCATTGCATCCCGAAAAAATTACGGTTTGGTGAGGTTTATGGGCCGGCGGCGTTATTGGGCTGCACTTCTTCCGTGATGATCAGGACCGGCACATTACTGTGAATGCGAATCGCTACCGTTCAATGATAACCGAAAATTTTTGGCCCCAATTGGGTAATATGGACTTGGAGGACATGTGGTTCCAACAGGACGGCACCACAAGCCACACAGCGAATGCCACAATCAATTTATTGGAAACCAAGTTTGGTGAACGTGTTATCTCACGAAAGGGCCCAGTCGATTGGACGCCTCGGTCGTGCGATTTGACGCCGTTAGATTATTTCCTGTGGGGCTACGTCAAGTCTATGGTCTATGCCAACAAGCCAGCGATGATTGATGAACTTCGTACGAATATCGAACGTGAAATTGCAGCAGTATCGGCCGATTTATGCTTGAAAACCGTCGAAAATTGGGTTCAGCGTCTGGACTTCTGCAAGCATGCCCGTGATGGCCATGCAAAAGAAATCGAGTTCCATACATAATGACATCGAACGTACTTTCACAGGAATAAAGAATTTCATTGGTATCTAAAACCGGTTTTGTTTTATTTAAAAAAAAACTTTTGTAGCGCTCTTATTGAAAAACCCATTATCTGGACGACATGTGGTTTCAGCAAGACGGCGCCACCTGGCACACCGCACATGAAACAATCTATTTATTCCAGCAACGATTTCCAGAACAAATTACACTGTGCAACAGTCGGTCTCGGGCCTCAACCAAACCAAAAAAATATGAAAGTACTTGGACGTGGTATCACAAAACCCCGCTCGGTTTTGCTGCTATACGTAACAACCTTTTTTTACAGGTCGAAGAAAATTTTGGAGGAGGGTCAGGGCCCTATTTCAGATATTACTTCAATAAATCCTAACCAGCTTGAAATATTGCATGATAACCTTTGACAATATTGTAGCTATTTTCCCATTTCACAATTCCCTCTAATATATTTTTAAGGAAAAGTACACTGTTAATCTATTATTTCACGAAACGTCATGAAAAATTGCCATATTTTATATGTTTTGAGATTTCTTGCCTATAGGAGCAAAACCGAGCGGGGTTTTGTGATAGCACGTCCAAGTACTTAAACAATTTTTTGGTTTGGTTGAGGCCCGAAACAAATTCCTTTCATTTGTGTCACAGTGTTATCTGAAGATATTCTGATGTCAACTGGCCAATAAGATCGTGCGATTTAAAACCGTGGAATTTCTTTCTTTGGGTTTTGTGAAATCTCGGGGTTATGCGAATAAACCAGTAACAATTCCTAAGATCAAATCCGAGATCCAATGCGTCATCGGTGATATACAGCCACATCTCTCTGAAAATGTCATGAAAAATCTCATGAAAAGAGTAATGGCCTGTCATCAGAGCCGTGGGGCCATTTGACGGGGATTTTTTGTCATATTTAATCGGAATATATCTTCTTTTCATGACCGTCGGTGGTGCAATGGGTAGTGTGCGCGCCTCTTGTACAGGAGATCCTGGGTTCGATCCCTGCTCCAACCACCTTAAAAATTTCTTTCGACGACGGTCACCTCGCTTAGTGACGGCGACACTATCGAGTATATAGCCATGAAAAAGAAAATACCGTTCGGAATCGGTGTAAAACTGTAGGTCCCAATTAGTGCGTGAAAACTGGAAAGCGCACAGCTCAGTGATTGTGAGAAGTTCTCCCCGATCCCTTCATGGGATGTAGTGGGAAATCATTTATTTATTTATTTTATCTTCTTTACAATCCAATAAAAAAATCTTAACTATTCCAAAAAATACGTGTTTTTATTTTTAAATGAAAAAGTGCATTCTTTCTGAGACATTACTTGCATTACTTTCAGTCACCGTGTAACGATTTACCCAGTGAAACCATTTCATGGTGTGTAACTCAAAACTGTCGTCGTTAGTTAGCGTCGGCATCTGTAGTTTAAGCGATTTGTGGTAAATTTTTAACTGTCACTAATTTAAATTGAATTTTTGTGTTAAACTATTTTTCCACGTTTTGTCCCATTTCCCCACTTACGTATAATTCAATGCAATTTTATTAATTATCTTATAGATAAATTTGAAAAAATGGTTCATAACTCCCATTAAAATTTTAATTAACACTTTACCACAGGGTATTTATTTTCTATGTTCACATGTTGGTTTGTTGCGTGTAATTTAAATTAAATCACCATAATTAATGAAGGTTATTATAAATCCATTTATAGATCATTAACTCTTCAGCAGCATCCTGCCCATCCCAATAAGAGACAACATACAAACGTAAATAACATTATTGCTCCACTAATCGATAACATATCAAATTGAAAACATCAAAAAAATTAAATAAAAAAAAGTCTCATATGTTTCCAGTAGGAGTTTTGTGCAATTAGCGGAAATACATGAGGTGAATTATAGTACAATGAAAGACGCAGCGATTTAAAATTCAACTCAACTACGCTGATAAAAAATGGCAACATATGTATACGTCTGAAAGCAGTGTTTCCTTGAATTGAAGATCTGCTGCTTTTTTCAACGTTGTCTATCACGCTCTTGTTATCAGTAGTTTTCAAAAAACAAAGCTACATTTGGGTCACAAAAACATATATTATAACCTACTAATCATTAGCGGCATTCATGCAAACGTGAAAACCGAGAACTTTTGCTCAGCGCAAGTTTCCCTCGCACCGTTGCATAAGGCACCAAGTAAAGTCGCTCAGCGTATTTGTGCTCAAAACCATATCAGCTGACCAAGATGGATACATAAGGTGGTAGCAGTAGCAGTATGTCTGTGTACTTTTTCTACTGTTCTAGTGCTATCACCTTATTTATCCATCCTAGTCAGCTGACAACGAAATGTCAAAAGTTTGCACGTTTCTCCATCCCACGTTTGCGCAGCAAATCTGACTTGAAGACTTTCCACTTTTGTGCAAGTCGCTTTGTATGGGAAATTTCTTTGTTTTGACGTTTGCCGCGTAAGTTTGCGAGGTTTACGCGTTTACGAGGATCTTTCGAGTTTGCATGAGGACCACTATTGTGTCTCAAACATGTAATACTGCGTAGCAAACATAGTGCGTTTGGATACAAGTATACTAAATTTGCGACAAGCTACAAACACGTTATATTTGCATCCAAACAACAAAACGAGATAGATTTCCCAGCGTATATACATACACATACACTGAAAAAAATCGTCAACTCAACCGCGAGTTTCACCAAAAATCAAAAGCAACCCAAGCCGCACGACGAAATGTCGTAGCATATGCTGACGACCTGGCAATTCCTGTGCAGGGAAAATGCCCCTCCAGAGGTGTGCTCCAGAAATTAATCAGGAGACTCTCTAAGTGGGTTACGGCGAATGCAGACTCTTTAGCAGGAAACAGAATTTAGGCTTCTAAACTGATGGCTCCAAACTAAACGGCAAGGTAGGGTTTGGAGTCAATACTAAGAGATAAACTCCAGAACGTGTGATTCTTCACAATAAACTCAATTTCAAGTCAAACACAGTGAGGATGAGTATAACCACACAGGCCCTATATTCCTGTAAAAGATTCATCGGTTGACTGAATGGTTTGCTGAATACATACATCTTGCCAAGTCATACGTTCCGTAGATCAATAAAATCGTCCTGTGTAATACCGCCCATAAAATTTGGATATCGTACCTTCCAGCCTCCTCGTTAGTTGAGTTCGGAGTCATGTTTTTAAGCCAACAATTTTAAATTTGCCTGGCGGCTCGCGTGATCTTATCCGATATGTTGAACTTGCACTGCGAGTGCCCGTGAGCGAACCAATGCACAGGGTTCGCATTTTCTCTTGCTTTCTTCATTAATATCGTAATGAAACTGTTGCCGTTCGTCTTGTACAGTGAGCGAGTGATGCGTGTATATATGTGCATGGGGAAGCTATATTAGAGTGCATTATACCTTGGCTTGATACGTTGTGTAAAAACGTGTTTGTTTGGTGACATCCTTAACTCGAAATGTGAATAGAGGAACACCCTAAAGCGGAGTCTTATCTCAAGCCCTCTGGAATTTAGCACTGAACAGTGTTCGGCTAAAGTCGGAGCGATCAGGTTGTACAGTCGTAGTATATGCTGACGACCTGACAATTCTAGTGAAGGGTAAATATTTCTCCATGTGCAGAGATGTGCTCCAGAACTTAATAAGGAGACGCTTTAAGTGGGCTACAGCGAAAGTACTGGGTATAAATCCAGACAAACCCAAGCTATTATTCCTAACCAGGAAGCAGAATGTTCCGTATATTCATACCTTGTCTCTATGTGCTAGAGAAATTTGCCTAAAGGATAGTGCAAGGTATTTACGTGTGATTCTTGACAGATAGTTTAATTTCTGAATTGTGAATTGTGTCTATGGAAACATGACCCTAGGGGGGTATGCCAACATTCTCCATAAGTCAATCGAGTATCACCTAGGCGAATGTTTGAGTCACGTGAGTCACGCTGCCAATGGTAGACTTTGGACTATGCCTGGGTGGGTGGTATACCTATCTAACTCTTTGGTTATCGAATCATTACGGATAGACACTGGGTGGATGGAGGCAGCTACGGGAGCAGGGATATTCAGTGAGGGCCATTCAAATCAGCCTATCGCTATGACTGGAAGGGAACTTCAGTATCTTCCAAGCCGAAATAAGGGCTATTAAGGGGGCGGTGGACGAGGTAAGGGACTCGTGTTTGTACCCATCAGGTGAATTCATTCAGGTCGAACATATGTACTTTAATCAGGTCGAACATATGTACTTTAAATCCAAATGGGTTAGGGAATGCAATCGAATCCTGATCAGTGTAGTACCCGGCAAGCTGAGATTCAGCTGGGTTCCGGGGCATAGTGATGTCGGAGGGATCGTTGAACGTTACCGTCTTGCTAAAGTGGGTTGTACTTCTGCTGATTTTGGCTCGGTAAAAAAATAAATAAATGGTTTCCCGTTACATCCAATGTAGGGATTAGGGAGTGCTTCTCACAACCAATGAGCTGTGCGCGTTCTAGTTTACACTCACTGAAGGGGACCTACAGTTTTACACCGGTTCCGAACGGTATTTTGAGAAGCTTTTTTTATGGCTTAATACTCGATAGTGTCGCCACCACAAAGCGAGGTGACCGCCGTCGAAAGGAATTTAAGGTGGTCAGAGCAGGGATCTAACCCGAGATCTCATGTACAAGAGCCGCGCACAGTACCATGGTACCACTGACTTTGGGCTCGGTGGTCTCTGTTAATCCACCGATTTATTACCTGTAAAGCTTAATTGACGAGGGACTAACGCCGCATGTTCGGCCAGATTGGATTGTAGGATTTCAAGGAATATGTGGCCGACAGTGGACGCGTGTAGGACTGGGTCGCTTCTGCGATTAGAGAAGGCTGATTTGCGACTAGTCATTAGGGTGAAAACGGCAGACTGTGATGATGGGGACTTCACTCGCAGCTGGATTATGGACGGGATTGACTACCGTCGTGTTTGCGGTGACAAAGAGGAGTTGGAGTCTATTGAGGCCCTTTTCCGTCAATGGCCGGACCTATAGCGAAGGCGGCGGCGACCGCGATGCATTGGGTGATATTCCGTAGATACTCTGGCGAGGGGCGAGGGCATTGTGGCTTGATTGGAGTTTTCACGGAGTTTAATATGGTTTCTAGCTGGTGGAAATAATTCCAAATTTTCTACTACACTCTGAAAAAAATCCGCCTCTGTAACATATTGTCCCAAACATATTCTGCAGAAACCATGTATATGTTTGGACCACACTTCAAACATTCACATGTTTGCAAGTCCCAAACTCACTTTTATTTAAATCAAAACAGCAGCATGTTACTGACAAATGTGTATGCTTCTACATGAACACATATGCGTTCTTCATCCCAAACATCCATATACTTACGTATAAACATTGGCGTGTTCCCCCCAAATTTCCATATACTTCGTGGAACAATATGTGTATTTCCTCGAAGAATAATGCAAAAATACAGATACACACTTACAAGATAGATTATTTATGTGTTCCTCTTTTATTCTCTTGCTCTCGAGAGAGCATAAATAGTGCAACAAACACAGCTGCGTTTGTAACACAAACACAGATATATTTGGGTCGCAAACACATATATTATAACATATAAATCATTGTGTCTCAAACATGTTATATTGAATAGCAAACACAATGTGTTTGGACACAAGTGTACTATATTTGCGACAAGCTACAAACACGTTATATTTTCATCCAACAACAACAACAAAAGTCAGATTTTTAAGCGTGTACATGTCATAGAGGTTGTCGTGCATATTGTCTATAAACATGCGAATTGTTGAACCAACTGTTAATGGCCTACGGTTTTGCACCGTCTCCTAATGGTTGTGCTATTTTCATTTTCAGTACTAATTTCGGACACGCCATCTATCGTATTGCACTTTGTCAGCACAGATTTCAAAATCATTTCCTGACATTCATTTCGTTTTAATTAATTTATTTAAATCCTCGCTGGCACTGAAGTGTCAAATTACCCAATGGTGGAGTTTTAACAACTTTACCACAAAATTAACATAAAAATTGCATTTGATAATTAACCACATGTGGATAAAATCGATAATAAACTCATTTAATTAATATGACTGCATAGTAGAAGGATTTGCACAAGGACAGAGAGAACATCAAAATGATAGTATCTGAAAGAAGGAAAAGAGTCAAATAGAATATATATTTCTTTTAGGGTCAGTGTTGTAACATCAAACACCAGGTTTACGTAGCGACCATCTGTTTGATGTAATTTGGAAACCTTTTCTCAATTAATTCCTGAAATTATAAGAATATTGTCAGACAAATGAAGAGGAACACTAGTGCCCTTGTGGCATTCTGAACGTCCAACTTTGGGTCAACCTTTTAGAGCATTCCTGGCCTTATGTCATGCAAAACACCAACAATTGTGGCCTCCATGACTTCAATTGTTACTGGTTTATCAGCATACACCAATGACTTCATGCAGTTCCACAGGAAATAAGCAAAAGGTGTCAAATCGCACGATCTTGACACATGCTGAAAAATCTGTCTTTTTTGGTTGTCTGGATGTAAATATAACGTGTTTGTAGCTTGTCGCAAATACACTATACTTGTGCCCAAACGCATTGTGTTTGCTATGCAATATAACATGTTTGAGACACAATGATTAATAGGATTTAACATATGTTTTTAAGACCTGTAACGTGACGTCATGATCCGTCCGTATATACTAACAAACACTCACCGCCATTCCAACCCGCATACGTCCCTGGTGTACACGTCACCTAAGCATACTCAACATCCATCAGTCACAACAACCACCGCGAACAATCACACTCACTGACAACACACAAGCTCTGTCGATGCTGTGTACATACTAGCAGCGAACTAGTTTTAATGGCCACACGAGAATGAGTGTTTGGATGCAATTCTCATTTGCATCACTACAGCAATGGTACTTAGTGTTAAGGTTCACTAGACTCAAGTCGTCGTTTCCGAGCGAACAACAAGACAAGATTATAGCAGTTTGCCTGGGGCTCTAGTTCTGCAAAGGACAGGAGCAAATTTTGGGATCCGTTCTTTAGTAAAGACGGTGTAAATACATTGCTACACAGGGGCTTCGACTCACTGTTCCTACACAGGAGTTTCGGCTCACTGTTCCTACACAGGAGTTTCGGCTCGCTGTTCCTACACAGGAGTTTCGGCTCACTGTTCCTACACAGAAGTTTCGGCCCAATGTACCTACACAGGAGTTTCGGCTCACTGTTCCTACGCAGGGGTTTCAGCTCACTGGTTCTACACAGGGGCTTCGGCTCACTGGTCCTACACAGGGGCTGCGGCTCGCTGTTTCTCCACAGGAGTTTCGGCTTACTGTTCCTACACAGGGGTTTCGGCTCACTGTTCCTACACAGGAGTGTCGGCTCACTGTTCCCACACAGGAGTTTCGGCTCATTGTTCCTACACAGGGGTTTAGGCTCACTGTTCCTACACCGGAGTTTCGGCTCACTGTTCCCACACAGGGACTTCGGCTCACTGTTCCCATCTAAACCAGCCGATGATAACCGATACCCAGAAGAGTGTTGTCAACCAAGACTACTGTTCTCAAGCTAGGAGGAGTGTTCTCACCGAGTGAAGCAGTTGATGTTATTCCTGTACATCAAATTACTTTGTAAATTAAATATTAATAAAGAATCTGAATTCGAACCCCCCAAAAAGGGTAAACTATTCTGTTCTTATTTCGAAAGGTTTGGTGGATCATAACGAATGATTCTGGACACGGCTGAGCTTACCTCAGCCCTAGACAAAACCACGTTACAGACCCAAATGTGGGTTTGTTTGTCAAAACCCGATAAAAACAAAATCAAGACAGACAACAAAGAAACAAAAAGGCAGCAGATCTTCAATTCATGAAAACAATGCTTGCCAACCGATACATGTTTCCTGCAACATGTTGCTGGGGCCAATATTTTTCAGCGTGCAGGTCCATTTTTCGGAACCAACTTATCGCCAAATTTTGATTTCAATAAATCGATAGTTGCGGTCGCCGTATGGCACATAGCGATATCCTGTTAAAACTATTTCTATGAACACATTAGTAAATGTTACATAGGAAAATAAAAAAAGAATTGGTTTTGTGCTGAAGGCTCTTTCGCTTTGAATAGTATAGAGAACTTATTTCACTCTTTTTCCGCTCTCATGTAGAGAGTGTGACTAAAACAGCATAAACAAGATTCACGGGCGATTTGTAACACCTATTTGTTACAC
The DNA here is from genome assembly GCA_963931995.1 of Phaonia tiefii. Taxonomy (NCBI): domain Eukaryota; kingdom Metazoa; phylum Arthropoda; class Insecta; order Diptera; family Muscidae; genus Phaonia; species Phaonia tiefii. The sequence continues at coordinate 19,568,959 of OZ008370.1, read as the reverse complement.
GGCACCTGTTCGATTACTATGAACACATAAGTAAATGTTACATTGGAAAATAAAAAAACAAGAATAGTTTTTGTGCTGAAGGCTCTTTTGCTATTGCACTTTCTGTTTTCTTACATCTGCTTTAACATTAGATGAAATATTGTCAAAATAAATAAGGAAACATTCAGCTCACTGAAATATTTGTTTTTGTTTTGTCATAAACAGAGCGACGCCAAAAAGTATTGAATAGTATAGAAAACCTTTTGCACTCTTTTTCCGCTCTCGTGTAGAGAGCCTGAGTAAAAGAGCATAAACGAGTCGTATTCTCTTTATAGAAAATTTCAATATAAATGCAGTATTTCGACAATATTATTACAAAAAACAATATAAAAAGCATAAATGTGTCAAAAGGCCTCAATGTTTTAAATCAAAATTATGAATGGACCAAGTTATGACAAAAAGAGGGTCATATGTTTTGAAACATTCGCCATGCTTTTGAATCATACAATTCGTTCCATGTGTTATCTATACTATTCAATACTCTTTGGCGGCGACGACCTGCCTGTTTGTTCGCTGCCGCTACATTAATGTGTTCTCCATGTGTTCTCTATACTATTCAATACTCTTTGGCGACGACGACTTGCTTGTTTGTTCGCTGCCGCTACATCAATACCATCATACTTATTTTCAGGCAGCAGCTATTGTTGTATAACAACCATGTATGTGATGCTAACGCTGTGTGTTGTTTGCATGTGTTCACTTTGATAGATGTCCCTACCCGTGCCTATAGATGGTAACACATCAAAAATCATTGATCATAGTGCGTGGCGAGAACGAGCTCCATTGATCGTAACGTGAGCTTTGTTTTTAGTTTTGAAGAAACAGGGTGTCCGATGATGCCACCGCACCAAACGATAAATTTTTATAAATGTAATGGAGTCTGTAGGATTTAGTGTGTATTGGTCTAACTCCATATGCGGCAAATTTTGTTTACTAACAAGTCAGTTAAACTCTTGTCAAAGCTCGCTGCTTTTGGTGGCGGTGATAACTTCACTCGATTTATATCGAGTTTTCTCAGAGATCTCACTATATGAGTTGGGGTAGTTGGGGTTTTATCCGCCGAACAAAAATTGACTGCAGGCGTACCACAGGGCTCTGTGCTTTCTCCTTCTCTTTCTCATATTTTTATTGAAGATCTCCTGGGTCAGACTGTGAATAAAATCTACTGTTTTGCGGATGGCAGTAATCTCTTATTTATTCGATCGTAGGCCAAGTCTTCAAGAGATGGAAGTCAAACGACGGACGATAAATGAAACACTCGATCGGGATCTGGTGTCCATTGTTGAATGGAATCGAATGAATAGAGGACACACTGACAATTTTGTGTTTTTTAATTATTTGGATGCAAATATAATGTGTTTTTAGCTTATCGCAAAAATAGTATATTTGTGTCCAAACACATTGTATTTGCTACTCAATATAATATGTTTAGGACACAATGATTAATAGGTTATAATACATGAATTTGTGGTCCAAATGCGGCTTTGTTTGTAGAAAACTGTTGAAAACAAAAACGTGACAGACAAGAAAGAAACAAAAATAAAACAAAAACATCGTCGAAATGTGGGTTGAGTGTCGCTGTTCTATCGATACTTCCGCGGTATGTGTTCCTCGGACTTCCGTCAAGTTATGCTACACATGAGGATATTTAGCCGAAGTACGCGGCTTTCCAGGAACTCTCATCCGTTTTGTATCGAATGGCCGGTTGACCGCACTACACACTATAGACAAAATTCGTTCTTCAGCCGTAAACTTCCGGCTACTGTATTTCCCACCAATTGTGACATACAAAGATATAAGGCACTTCCACAACCGGCGTAAAACTGTAGGTCCCAATCAGTGAGTGTAAAACTAGAAAGCGCTGAATTTACTGGTTGTAAGAAACTCTCTTCAATCCCTTTATGGGATGTCACGGGAAACCATTTTTATTTATTTTTTCTTTTTATAAATGAAATCACATTTACTCCTATTTATGCAGAATATTATTTACGTTGAAAACTATTCACAATTCCAATTTCACCTGAATCATTAACTCCCCTCCCTCACTCGACAATAAGCACTTGTTTTGCCGCATAAACTTCCGTTTCCGCTTATGGGAGTTTAACCAGAAATACAATTTTGAAACCACTTTAAAATCATTAAATCTATTATCTATTTTGAAATGCATATGTAGCAAAGTATGTATAAGTACATAAAAATAGTAAATTATGTCAGATTTGCATTTTTAATTTGTAAATTGTAGGGAGGGCAAAGGGGTTTTCTAGTCCTTATTTGCTTATTTAGCAAATTATTTATAAGCCGTTGTTGACCCATAAATGCCCTTAATTGAAATAAAAAATATTAAATTTCCATTTGAATTTGTAAAGTTTATTGATTACAAAAATTATGACGTTAACTCAATTGTTTGTTAACTGAGATAGAATTGGAAAAACCTATTGCATTTATTTAACAAACTCTATAACCATATGTCAATTATAATTTTGGTCCACAAGCCAGCAATGCCAATTACACTGTGTAACACGTAGTTCTGACAGCGGATTCTGGTTCCCTTTTGCACATTCTTATGATGAATCGGTATAGGAAACCATGTTATCTTTACAGTTAGCAATGAATTGTGTTCAGCAATTTTATGTAAAAATGTGCGAGAATCATTTTTGTGGAATACTTTAACCCTGTACCGCGTCAATATAGGGGTCTTTGTTGTGTTGTAGTGACAGTTCTTCTTCCTTGTACAGCCATGACGTGTCCTTTACATCTTCTGGATAGCAGTAATGTCAACCTTATATTTCATGTAATAGTAGAAACATGTAGTCATATAACTTTTTACTTTTATTGACTATTTTACAACCTCATGAGCTCAGACGTCTTACACATATTAATTAAACAAACAAATTAAACAAATTTCAACATATTCTTCCAACTGGCTCTAACTTTCGCCTTTTCTCGCCAGTTGGTAACACCAAGGATACGGAGGGATTCATTCTAGTGGAGTCTTGGTCGTCTTCTTTTCCTGCTTCCATCGGGTACGTTATCGAAAACCTTTCGCACTGGTTCTTCTTCATCCATTCTGATAACATGGCCTAACCACCGCAATTGGCCTAATTTGATTCGCCTAACAATGTCCACGTCAGAATATAAATTATATAGTTCTTGGTTGCAGCGTCATCTATACTCGCCGTTTTCCCTAAAAGGACCATATATTTTACGGAGAATTTTTCTCTCGAAAACTCCCAGGTGTTTTTCATCCGCTTGCGATATGACCCAAGTCTCGGACCCATATGTCAAGACAGGTAAAATGAGAGTCTGATATAGCTGGACTTTTGTCCATCCAGAGAGGGCTTTGCTCCTAACCTGCTTGCTGAGCCCAAAATAGCATCTATTTGCAGGCACAATTCTCCTATTTATCTCCAGGCTGACATTGTTGTCCTTGTTCACGGCGGATTCAAGGTAGACAAACTCATCTCTCACTTCAAAATTGAATCGGTTGTCAACGTTCAATTAGCAACGTTCAACAGCAAGACCCACCTTCGCTGATTCCTTTTCGATACTGCAGTAACCTCTCGCCATGTCCTTGTTCACGGCGGATTCAAGGTAGACAAATTCATCTACCACTTCAAAATTAAATCGGTTGTCAACGTGTAAGTGCGGACTCAGTCGAGAGGTTTCTCTAGTTGTTGACACGATCTATTTTGTCTTGCCCTCATTAACAGCAAGACCCACCTTCGCTGATTCTTTTATCAATTCTTGAAAATACTGCAGTAACCTCTCGAAAATTTCGCCCAATGATGTCTATTGTCGTCAGCCTACGCCAGCAACATATGGCTTTTCGTGTTAGTGGTTTTGTTCGTATATACTGCAGCTTTTCTCATTATTATCTCCAATAAGATGTTGATGAGATTGCACAAAAGTATGTCGCCTTGTCTAAGTCCTCGCTTGGTACAGAATGGTTCAGTGACGTCTGTCCCCACTTTCACTGCTGATTTGGTGTTGGTCAGCTTCATTCAACAGAGGCGGATCAGTTTTGACGGAATCCCAAGTTCAGACAAAAGCTTCGCACAGTTTTCCCCGTATGGGGCTATCGAAAGCAGCTTTGTAATCGACAAACAGGTGGTATGTATCGATTTGCTTTTCGTGGGTCTTTTCCAGGATTTGGCGCAGCGTGAATATTTGGTCAGTCGTGAACTTGCCTGGTCTAAACCCACACTGATAAAGTCCAATGAAATTTTGAAGTTTAATATATGTAAGACTGATACCGCGATAGTTGGTACAGACACACGGATCATCCTTTTTGAATACAGGATATAATACACTGAGACTCCAATCGTCGGGCATAGATTCCCCCAGCCATATACCGCATACAAGTCGATGCATGTGGGCTAGCAGTCCTTCGCCACCTGCCTTAAAAAGTTCAGCCGGTAGCCCATCCGCGCCAGCGCCTTTATTACTCTTAATCCGGGAGATCGGCGTTCTAATCTCGCCTTGGTTGGGCGGGGGGTACAATATACAATACCTTGCACTATCATTACCTCCTTATCTTCAGTGGAAGAATCTCAGTGGAGTAGTGCTGAAAAGTGGTCAGATTTGAATTTGACTTTCAAGGGAAAAAAGGTAAAAAAAAATCGACTTTTTTAAATTTGTTTTGCGATTTTCGCCTTGAAGGTGAAGTTTCTTTGATCTTGTATGTCCACAATGTTTGTTCTTTATAACAAGAGCTACAACCTTCCCTTAGAGAGTAAATAAAAATTCCAAACGATTTGCAAGATATGTGCCTGACAAAATGATCACTTTTTTGCAAAAACGACACCGAGGCCTCATATCTTTGGGGGCCCACAAAAAAAATTGCATGACTTTTGGAAAAACTGGGAGACACGGGTTTTTTTTTGGTATTTTGTCACGTAGTGGTGTCCGTACATGGTTATATTTCCATGACTTAAAAAATTACACACAGTGAAATTAAAAAATGTTCGGGAAATTTTTCACTTTTGCCGCTACCTAAACGCTAACGGTGTTAAGAATAATTCTTAAGAACTTCATGTGTTCTAGAAAGTTGTTTACCGAGATCTTAGGTACATTCTTGTATTTATTGTTTCCTTGAATTTTAAACGGTTTGCTACATATCGACCTGAACAGGAGAAAAAGGTAAAAAAATCGAATTTTTTAATGTTTTTCGATTTTGTCCTTGAAGGTGAAGTTTCTTTGATCTTATATGTTCACAATTTTTGTTTTTTATGACAAGAGCTACAACCTTCCCTCAGAGAGTAAATCCAAATTCCGAACAGTTTGCAAGATATGAGCCTGACAAAATGATCACTTTTTTGCACAAATGGCATCGAGGCTAAAAATCTTTGGGGGCCCATAAAAAAAATTGCATGACTTTGAGAAAAACTGGGAGACAGGGTCTTTTCTTTTTTGGTCTTTCACCACGTAGTGGTGTCCGTATAGGGTTATATTTTTTCGTGCTGCACTGTGTAATTCACAGAAGTCCACCAATTCTTTTTCAATTTTTTCCCCTTTTTGTTTTGTGGGGTTAGATTCATTGGCCGGTGAGTAGCGTTCATATTAGCTAACAATTAAACCTATTAGGAAGTAGTAAATGTACTCTCTGTTTTAGTGATAAACATCAGCTGCAACATCATTACATAGAACCAAACCATAGAACCTTCTATACGAACCAAAACTGCTTAGATTTTTGAGATCATATCTCGAGCAAAAAAAGTCCGGCATACAGATCCAATCTTAAAGATTATTTATGCAATCAGAAGATTTATTATGAGATACAAACGAAACGATTCACATGAAATACGAATGAAATGATTAGCATGAAATATGAATGAAACGATTCACTGCGATGTTAGGAAAAATAAATAAATATTGGTCAGAACAGATTATGAGCCAGCATTTAAATTATATAAACGAGTTTACAAGATATTGCATCAAAAATCGGAGCGTTGATTTCTTTGACAGAATTCTTAACTGTTTACCAACGATTTTTACGGACACTTGAGTAAAGATATTAAAATATGTTGATGGAAAGGTTCCTTTATGTCGACAAATTATTGGAAAAATTTTTAATGGATCTCATTTAGTGCAGTTTCAAACAAAATCGAGGTCCCGGGAGACTGTTGTCCGCGCTACAATTTCACCAATTCATAGTGATATCTAAATAATCATCATCCGCAGTGTAATCCAAATGTCACATTTTACCAAGATTTTTAAAAAGTGCATTCTAATCCAAAACTAACAATCGTTGCCTCTAGACAAGCTATTACTAAGTGCCACAAGAATTTCTATGTTTCCAAACAAAATCCATCTCTTTCTTCAACTCAATTGTTTAAGAGAACTGCACTTTTATAGTCTCTCTTCCTTTCCTTTTTTGTTAACATTTTCTAGCTTTTTTCACATTTCCCTTGCAACATTTGGAAACTTTCCAATTTTTCCACGCGCCTAAAAGTATGCAATATTAACTGTCACAAACCAGCCCCGAAAGATAGACAAAAGCATAGAAAGCAACATGTTGTTGAGTAACAAACAATAATGTAGAATGTAATAACAAATAATTGAGAGCTGTTTCTGTCTCTCTCTCTACTCATTTTAATAAAGTTGCTCAGTTCTAATGCGCAGGTTGAGAAACAAGGTATTAGTGCAACAAATTGATTTGGATTTTGTTGAGGCCACATGTTTCCGGTAAGTGGGCAATGTGTCGGCAACATTTATGTAGAAATAGAAATTATAGGGAATTTGTTTTTATAATGAAACATTTTATTAAAGCTCTCCCCTATCCCTTCAGGGGATGTAATGTGAAAATATTTGTTTTATTTATTTAATTATATGTGATTTGAATGATATTTTAATTATGGAAATTGTTCTAAAACGTGTAAGATATTCGCCCTTATTTCCGTTGTCATCGTCGACGTCAATACAATATCGACACCATTTTTATTGGCGACTTGAAGGCATTTGGACAAAAAAATTTGCGTAATGTTTTAAGAGGGTTGTTTTTGAATCATAGACATCAAAAATTTTGTTGTTGTCGATGTTACAATACATTTCTAAAGTTCTAAAGTTGGCAAAAATCTGATGACGACGTCGACGACGACAACGGGAATAAGGCCGATTGCGTTGTTTCTGCTGAGCAACATTGTTGCAGCATCATGTTTTTTATAGTGCATTTTTATAGTCAATAGCAATATGATAAGCAACATTGTTGCCTCATCATTTTTATAAAGCATCATAATTGTAGATTTCTTAGTTATTTGGCAACAACAATGATTTGTTGCCAACAAAAATCTCTTTAAAATTAAAAATAAATTTGTATTCTTAGTTGTTTGTGCAACATTGTGGCAGCAACATTTGTCTCTTAAAGAATTCCTTTTGTAAACGCAGTTTTACAGACTCTCAAGCTTTAATGTTTATCAACATATTTTTTTAGGCAACATTGTGTCAGCAATATTTGTATCTAAAGGAATTTGTTTAGTACATTCATAATGCATATGCAGTTTTGGGGGGGAAATGCAAGTACTATATAGTAAACATGATAAAAGCGATGACATCATTCAAATTGTTGATTTCTTTTTGAATTTAAATTTGCTTTAATATGTTAAGAAACTTTGTTGCTGCAACATTTGTTTATACAAAACATTATACACATTAGACGTTATATTTTATAAAGATGGTTTTAAAGAAATTTACAGACAGGCGTCTTTGGAAAGGCTGATGATGACATCATCCACATAACATGCCAAGTCATCAGCATCCTTTTATTGCGTTATTTTCGCTTCGCTTCTCTCTCTCCCCGCACCATCAAGCTTTCGAAGGACGTCGCTTTTTTTCGTTGTTTCTCTTGTGGCTGTGTACGTCATTTTGAAGAGGTTAAAGTTCATTGTTTCTAACATGTTTCATAAGGCTTTGAGAGAAATAAATGTGTTTATAGATGTATGTACATGTAAATTCCTAAACTATTTCCCTTTTTTGTGCTAAACAAAAAACAAGTAGAATCTATCTGACTGTCTGTCTGGTAGCCTGATGTTGTCCTTGCCAAGGTACAAGGTTAGGTTAGAAATGTTATTTGCAAGCAAAATGAGGAAAAACAAAATTTAAATTTATATTTTATAACGTTGCCCAGAAAATATTTAAAGATTAGTAAACTATCACAAAACAAAAAATTTAGAAAATAAAAAAGGACAACTTTAGCATGTGAATCAAAGGCTTTTAATAGAAATTGTAACTGGACATGGATTTTAGTGCTACAAGAAACAATAATTATTTGATAGTTCAATATAATTGTTACTATTACTTCTACTCACCTCATTCGACAGGTATCTCTTACAATGGTAACTAGATTAAAAATTAATTATCCCAGGAAAATATTTAAAATATTGTCGATAGCGCTAAAAAGTATGCAATAATTTTGAGTTAAAATTTTTTCCATTGCGCCAAAAAGTATGCAATAATTTGCGCTAATAATGCAAACAACATGAAAAAATATTTGATCGATCGAAACTACGATACAAAAACCGATTTTTCTCTTTTTCACCCGTTTGGAAAGAAAAAAAACATTTGTTTAAATTGTTTCGAGGTGATCTTTAATATTTACCCTCGACTTTGGGAAATTTTGTTTTTATATAGAGGCCGACCCGCTCTAGAGGCCAGTCACAATGTGAAATAGCTAAAGAATATGGCGTGAACAAGAGCATTACATCACGATTAATAAAAATATATAAAATGATGGCACCACTTGATACCACGAACAAAGGTGGTCGGCCTCGCAAGACACCTGAGCGAACAGACCGAGAAATTTGCAAGTTGATAAGGCAAGACCCTTTTATCTCCTCTATACAGATCGTAGCCGTAGGTGGTACAATGATTAGTGTGCGCGTGAGATCCTGGGTTCGATCCCTGCTCTGACCACCTTAAATTTTTTCGGAGGCGGTCACCTCGCATAGTGACGGCGACACTATCGAGTATATAGCCATGAAAATGGTACTCCAAAATACCCTTCTGAACCGGTGTAAAACTGTAGGTCCCAATCAGAGAGTATAAAACTAAAAAGCGCGCAGCTCACAGCCAATTCATTCATGGGATATAAAGGGAAACCATTTATTTTTTTCATGCAGATCGTGCATACTTTGGACTAAAGATACACCACATTACTGTTCGGAGAAAGCCGAGGAAAATCGGCAAACAATTGTTTTGTTTTTCCATAAACAGAGCGACGATAAAAAGTATTGAATAGTATAGAGAACTTATTGCACCCTTTTTCCGCTCTCATGTAGAGAGTGTGACCAAAACAGCATAAACAAGATTCACGAGCGATGTGTAACACCTTTTTGTTACACGATACCTGTTCGACTTCTACGAACACATTACTAAATGTTACATTGGAAAATAAAAAGAAAAGATTAGTTTTTGTGATGAAGGCTCTTTTGATATTGCACTTTCTTTTTTTTTACATGTGCTTTAACATTAGATGTAATATTGTTAAAATAAATAAAGTAATATTTAGCTCACTGAAATAATTGTTTTAGTTTTATCATAAACAGAGCGACAACCAAAAGTATTTAATAGTATAGAGAATTTATTGCACTCTTTTTCCGGTCTCATGTAGAGAGTCAGAGTAAAAGAACATAAACAAAATTCACGGGCGATGTGTAACACCTTTTTGTTACATGGTACGTGTTCGATTTCTATGAGCACATTGGAAAATTGTACATTGGAAAATAATAAAAAGAATAGTTTTTGTGCTGAAGGCTCTTCTGATATTGCACTTTCTTACATCTGCTTTTATATTAGATATAATTTTGTTTAACTAAATAAAACAATATTTACCCCACTGAAATAGTTGTTTTTGTTTTGTCATAAACAGAGCGACGAAAAAAAGTATTGAATAGTATTGAGAACTTATTGCACTCTTTTTCCGCTCTCATGTAGAGAGTCTGAGTAAAACAGCATAAACGAGCCTAATTCTCTTTATAGAATATTTTAAAGTAAAAACACCATTTCGATAATATTACTACATAAAATAATATAAAAAGCATAAATTTTTCAAAACGCATTAATGTTTCACATCAAAATTATGAATGGACCAAATTATGACAAAAAGAGTGTAATACGTTTTTGAATCATTCGCCAGATGTCGCCAGTGCTTTTGAGACACACAATTCGTTCCCAAAAAGGACGTACAAGTAGAGAAGAAAAAACCAACGCAATTTGGCAACCCAAGTAGAAGAGAACTAAAAACGTCGACGCGATTCACTCAAATGCATTTCTTTCCCGCCTTATAACTTGTTTATTTCATACTTTTTACATACGTCATGTAATTTTATTTAAATATGGTTGGAATTTCTATAGTTAGGTACAATAACATCATCAGGAAACTGCTCGTGTATTGAAATATTCAACGAAGAGAGTAAGAGGGAGAGCAGAGAAACGACGCGTTGGCATTCCACTCCATGAATAAATTTTCTTCTGTATACCATAGTTGCTTTATGTCGAACCATGAGTTCTCTATACTATTCAATACTTTTTGGCGACGACTACCTGCTTGTTTGTTCGCTGCCGCTACATCAATACCATCGTACCTATTTTCAAGCAGAGACTATTGTTATACAACAACGTTTCTAACGCTGTGTGGTGTTTGCATGTATTCACTTTGATAGATTGCCCTACCCGTGCCTATAGATGTTAACACATCAAAAGCATTTGGTTAAACGGTGGAATCATTTGGTGGATACACGGTGAATAAGGACTGGAATGAAAAAAAAATGGGTCAAGTGTTCTGTTTAGTGACGAATCCAACTTCAATTTATTCAGCTCTGATGGGAAGTGTCACGTTCGCCGCCAAAAAGAAAAACGCCTGGATCCACACTTCTGTAAGAAAACTGAGAATCATGGCGGAAGAAGTGTGATGGATGGATGTATTTTTCCGGCAACGGTGTTGGGACCCTACATGTCATTGACGGCATTAAGGACCGCGTCATGTACAAAAACTTCTTGGAGATGGGAAAGAGTCCCTACGCAGAGTGGAACCTGCCACTTCGATTTGGGTTTCAACCCGACAATGATCCGAAACACACTTCGAAGTTGGTCGCAGACTATTTAAAGATGAAAAAGGTTTTAGTCCTTAATTGGCCGGCACAATCACCAGACTTGAATCCAATTGAAAATCTTTTGAGGGAAATACAAAGTTGAGAGAAATTCAAACTTTTTTTTGCCAAAATTCACAAGAAATACCCTCGTATAAACAAAGTTTGACGTCCTCGCATTCAGCTCCTCAATACGAATGTTATGAGACTTCCTCAGAATTGAAATTGCAAACAACGTGGTTTTCAGTACTTTAATGAAAAGTAATATAGGTTTGAAACTACTATGAGGCCACACCAATCGAAGCCACAAACCTGCATATATATACAATACTACAAAAACAGAGTTGCCAGCAGGGAAATATATTCAGAATTTGAAATGCATTCTGATATTTCATTACAGTTGACACCTGATTCTAGAACCATTCCATTTGTATTGTCTGAGCAAATGCAAAGGTAAAATTGTTGAATTGTCATTGCGAATAATGCCATTTTTTGCATTTGCATTTGCAAATTAAAATCTTACCACGGAAATTCTAGCTTAAGCCAGTAGTAAAATTTTCACTTGCTGCTTTAAAAATCTGCCGCTTACATTTCCAGTGAAAATCCTCCGAATTTGGTTGTAATCCTTTGCATGGCTGCGTTTGTACACACTCCTCCTTTACACTACTGCATATACACATTAGTCAAATAATCACCGATAACTACATCTACATTTGCACTTGTATCTACAAGTATGTAAATCAGGGAGTCTATGCGAATGTAAAGAGTCCTTTGTTATAATAATGCAATCATACACACACGCAGACAGAAGCATGTAAAGTCTCTACTACACCTATGTATTGATATGAAACACATATACATTTACAGATTCGCGTACACTTGCAATTGTACCAATTTTTAAGGATCATTCTCCCTGTTACTGCGTGTCTGTCTGTACATGTTTCTGCACCATAGATAAGGTACGTAAATGTTGTAGTTTTGACAATGAATGTTAGAAGGACTAGTACAAACTGCAGATGTTTACATACATGTGTGTAGTTTACATGATTGTATTTTGTAGTTTTGTATATTTAACCAGGGGCGGATTTTGCAAGACCTTCCTCGTGCAACGCATACGGATATACCTATGAGGGTCATAGTCTGCTGTGGAACGCCACCAGATGACATCCGAAATACCACTTCTCTAGGTCAGCACCATCAATAATCAACTTAGTATTTCGACCAACAGAGGACTACACGCTGAACAATCTGTGTTTCTTGTTGTTTGGATGCAAATATAACATGTTTACAGCTTGTCGCAAATATAATATACTACTTGTGTCCAAACACATTGTGGTTGCTAATCAATATCACATGTTGGAGACACAATGATTAATATGTTATAATATATGTTTTGGTTAAGCAAATATTGCTTTGTTTGTTTAAAATTAAAACTGAGGGATATCGTGTTTGTAGCTGGTCGCAAATATAGAATATTTTTGACCAAACACATTGTGTTTGCTATTCAATATTACATGTTGGAGACATAATTGTTAATGTGTTATAATATATATTTTTGTGACCCCAATGTGGCTCTGTTTACTGAAAACTAATGAAAACACAAACATGACATACAACAAAGAAACAACCAAAAACAGCAGATCTTCAATTCACGAAAACAATGCTTGCAAATATATACATGATTCCTGCAACATGTTGCTGGGGTAGTGTTTGCCAGTGTGTGTCTGCTATCCCGAAGTTGTAGCGGTACATCTTAGGGGAAAACGTCCGAAAATTCTTTGCAGAAGGATCTCAAAGGCACTTGAAATATCAATCAACTGGGCACTTCCTAGAGACGTAACGTAAACCTTTATTAACCCGAAATATGTGTACTTATGAGGCAGATGTGGAACCAATCATCTTTGGGAAACTTATAAAATTGTCCAAGTGAATCAAACATACTAGAGTAAAACTGTATCGGAATCGAAATACCACATAGAGGGCGGAATGGATAAGGATAATACATGCTGAAAAATATGTATTTTTTTTGGTCGTTTGGATACAACCATATCGTGTTTGTAGCTTATCGCAAATATAATATATTTCTGACCAAACACATTGTGTTTGGTATTCAATATTACATATTGGAGCCACAACGATCAATAGGTTATAATATATGTTTTTGTTACCCAAATATGGCTTTGTTTGTTGAAAACTGCTGAAAACAATAATGTGACAAACAACAAAGAAACGACAAAAAATCAGAATCAAAATCATGTTATAATTTATATATTTATACTGAACGTGCTTTAAAAGTAGTACAGGATATTTATCCATTATCTAAATCAACCCGAACATTAAATTTGAAGTTTATTTCGTTCAATACTTAAACTTTTTTGTATTAATAAAACAAATATGAATATGTATTAAATTTTCATAAAATGTTTTTTTTTCTTGATGATTTTAGAAAATCGTTTCCCTGCGTGAGGTTTGTTTTCCAAAATTACCGGAAAAAGCTATTTTCACTAATAAAACAATGTCGGCCATCACGTGGTGCTAGTTTCTAAATTTAGTTATAGCCCTAGTGTACACGTGGGAAAAACGTCCTCTGTAACATATTATCGCAAACACATTCTGTTCCCTATTTATGTTGGGAACACACTCCAAGCATTCATATAATTAAATAAATAATAAATGGTTTCCCATTACATCCCATGAAGGGACTGGGGAGAACTTCTTACAATCACTGAGCTGTGCGCTTTCCAGTTTTCACTCACTGATTGGGACCTACAGTTTTACACCGATTCCGAACGGTAATTTGAGAAGCTTTTTCATGGCTAGATACTCGATAGTGTCGCCGTCACTATGCGAGGTGACCGCCGCCGAAAGAAAATTTTGAAGGTGGTCAGAGCCGGGTTCGAACCCAGGATCTCATGTACAAGAGCCGCGCATACTAACCATTGCACCACCGACGGCCACGCATTCATATAATTGCGAGCCCTAAACTCACATATTTAAATGCAAACATTAGCATGTTTACCTCCAAAGATGTAGGCTTTCACGTGGAACTATCTGCGTGTTTCATCCCAAACATCCATATACTTACGTGGAATCATTAATGTTTTTCCTGCCAAACTAACGATTGACGACTAAATGCATGAAACTAAAACGCAACAGATCGGCCAACATAAGACACAGACAATTCATTAACACACGCATTCAGAAATATTTATAAATCACTGACAGAAAAAATAATTCAAAAATATGGTTAAATAATAAATAACAAATAACATTACCTTATGCTGAGAACAATCTCTCTTTGTGGCTTGTTTTTATTTTGCTCTCGGCAGAGCATAGCGATGAAAAATCAGTAAACAGTGCACCAAACATAGCTGTCTTTGTAGCACAAACAAAGCTGAATTTGGATCACAAACACATATATACTGTCACGTGCTAGAAAAAAGGCCCCAGCAGCACATTGCTGGGACCATGTATATGTTTGCAAGTATTGCTTTCATAAATTGAGGATATGATGCTTTTTTGTTACTTTGTTGCGTTTCACATTTTTGATTTCACCAGTTTTCAATAAACAAATCTATCTTTGGGTCACAAAAACATATACTCTAACGTATTAATCATACTGTCTCCAACATGTAATATCGAATATAAAACTGACAAACAAATACAGATTTTTCAGTGTGTAGTTATCGGACTGTTTGCAGAAGAGATGAAATGAATAAATGAATGGTTTCCCATTACATTCAATGAAGGAATTGGGAAGAGCTTCTCACAACCAGTGAGCTATGCGTTTTCTAGTGTTATACTCACTGATTGGGGTCTATAGTTTTTAAACCGATTCCGAAAGAGGGAAGCTTTTTCATGGCTAAATACTCGATTGTGTTGCCGTCACTATGCGAGGTGACCGCCGCCGAAAGAAATTTAAGGGTGTCACAGCAGGAATCAAACCCAGGATCTCATGTAAAGGAGGCGCGCACACTAACCATTGCACCACCGAAGGCTACAGAAGAGCTAAGGCCTCAAAATTGGGCCTCGCGCCTAATATAGCAACTGGTTCCAGTCGGTCCTGGCTTCTACACCATTTCTCTCATAAACGCTCAACTTACAAAACGATACCGAGAAAAAACGGTCACTATAATATTATGCAGGAACCATGTATATGTTTGGAATATTGTTTTCATGAATTAAATATCTGCTGCTTTTATGTTTCTTTGTTGCCTGTCAGCAGGTTTTAATGGACAAAGTCAAATTTGGGTCACCAACACATATGTTGTAGCATAGTAATCAGTGTGTATCCAACATGTAATATTCAATACCAAACACAATGTGTTTGTATACAAGTATACTATGTTTGCGACAAGCTATAAACATGTTATATTTGCATACGAACAACAAAAACGACAGCTTTGTCAGCATGTACAGTCTAGTAGGTAGCATTCCCGATAAAGATCGTAGGTTTTAATTCGGGCGGAAGGTAATATAAAAAAATATTTGAACGTAAAGTTATTTGGAAAGAGGACAACTTAGAACACCCACAGCGGTTAGTGTCATAAGAATTCAATGATGAGCATGTTTACATGGTGTAGTGAAAATAAAGTCCCAGCAGCGTAATCGCCCAGGCATTCTTAATGCCTTCTGAGGTGATTTGTTGGCATTCAACTATATGTACAGACATTCCTTACGCCTTCACCTACACTGACGACAAATTCGAGACACACTCATATCTTGCTTCTTGAAGGAGGCATGGAATGAGTCCTTCCTCAGAGTTCAAAAAGATTCGATAGACAAGCTTGTTGTCGTCTGAGGTGATTTGTTGGCATGCATCTATATGTACAGACCCTCGTTACGCCTTCACCTACACAGACGAAAAATTCGATAGACCTTCAAATCTCACTTCTTGAATGAAGCATGGACCGAGACCTCCCCTCAGAGTTCAAAAAGATTCGATAGACAAGCTTGTTTCCCTTCCGTAAGCAGGCCTCTCTGGAGGGTTTATCGTTAGCTTCGAAAGTACCCCAGAGACATGCAAACTTGCCGTCTTTAAGCAGGCCTGTCGGAAGGCCTTCTAGTAGCAGGCAGAATCAATTCTCATAGGTATGCACACTTCCCTTGTCTAACGAGGCCAGTTGGCGGGCCTACTAGTGGTAGGCGGAATGAATGCTCATAGACATGCATACTTCCCTTGTCTAAGCACGCCTGTTGACAGCCCTTCTAGTAGAAGGCGGTATGAATACTCATAGGCATGCACACTTCCCTTCTTTAAGCAGGCCTGTTGGTGGGCCTACTAGTGGAAGACGGAATGAATGCTCATACACATGCACACTTCCCTTCTTTAAGCAGACATGTTGGCATAGTGGAAGGCGGAATGAATGTTCATAGACATGCAAACTTGCCTTCTTTAAGCAGGCCTGTTGGCATGCTTTCTAGTGGAATGGGGAATGAATGCTCATAGACATGCACACTTCTCTTCTTTAACCAGGACTGTTGACAGCCCTTCTAGTGGAAGGCGGAATGAATACTCATAGGCATTCACACTTCCCTTCTTTAAGCAGGCCTGTTGGTGGGCCTACAAGTGGAAGGCGGAATGAATGCTCATAGACATGCACACTTCCCTTCTTTAAGCAGGCATGTTGGCAGGCCTTCTAGCGGAAGTCGGAATGAATGTTCATAGGCATGCACACTTCCCTTCTCTAAGCAGGCCTTCTGGTGGAAGGCGGTATGAATGTTCATAGACATGCAAACTTGCCTTCTTTAACCGGGACTGTTGGCAGGCCTTCTAGTGGAAGGCAGATTGAATGCCCATAGGCATGCACACTTCCCTTCTTTAAGCAGGCTTGTTGGCAGGCCTTCTAATGGAGGGTAGATTGAATGCCCATAGGCATGCACACTTCCCTTCTTTAAGCAGGCTTGTTGGCAGGCCTTCTAATGGAGGGTAGATTGAAAGCTCGCAGGCATGCACACTTCCCTTCTGTAAGCAGCTAAGGTAATGCAAGAGGGATGCCGTTGTTCGTGAAAACCTGTGTCGATTATGTTCGTGAGTAGGTAACACGTTCTACTGTAAGTGCTGAGGTCGTGACTTCTATTCCTGAGCCTGCTGAGGTCGTGACTTCCATTCCTATTCCTGTTCTGTTAAAATTTTGTATTAATAGTTTTTAAAGGAGACAAAAAAATATTTAAACTTTATAAATATGTAAATAATTCGCATATATTTTTTTTAATATCCTTGAAAAAATTCTCATTTGCAGGCCTCCTAGCACGCTTTCTTTTGCATTCCTCTTAGGTGGTCTGCCATTGACATGCCTACCAGAAGGCCTGATCGGAAAGGCCTTCTATTAATAAATATTTTCCCATTACATCACATGATGGGATAGGGGAGAGTTTCTTACAAGCACTGAGCTGTGCGCTTTCCAGTTTTCACTCACTGGGACCTAGGAGACCTTTTATCTCCAGGCCAGCTAGCAGGTCTGGCAAATGAAGGGAAGCTTGCAGGTCGGCCCTTCTTAAGACGTCCTATGGTAATTTGAAGTGTCTATTGCATTTTTAGCGTGGGCTTTCTCACTACCTTTATAGGCCTGCTTGAAGGCATGCAAAAACCCTCTTTCTGCTGCGGGGGTTGTATGCGTGCACACGTACAAGAAAAAAGGGCGCACCAGTCAAAGTAAATATCAAACTCATTTTTATATTTCGCTCTGATTGACGTTGCTGATGTATCGTGAATTCCCTCCTTTAAACCTTTCATACAATCTGTTTGCAGGCCTTCTAGAAGGAAACATTTTTGGCAATGTCACTTCCGGTCACAATTTGTAAACTCTTGTAGAATATCATTTTTGGTACGCCTTCTACAAGGCCTTCAAATAACCCCGATATTGAAAAGCAATTCTCCCCAATCAAACAGCTCCATAAGAAGGCCTTCTGCAAGGCCTTCGAATAACCCCGATATTGAAAAGCAATTCTCCCCAGTCAAACAGCTCCAAAAGAAGGCCTTATTCAAGGCCTAGTAAATGTCTATCTTCCCCTAATCGCTAAAATGTTTGTGTTGAAAATATTGTACTTGTTTGTTCTATATATGTAGGCGTTTTCCACAAACACCGTTTTACTATTTTCGAGTGTTTAATTTAATGCAGCTTTTCTACATTTCCGTTTCCGAGTAAAAGTGTATTTTTTTGAAAGGAAGCTTGTCTCTTTCACACTCTTAGATTCGTAATTTGTTGTAAACTGATATTGTTACTCGTACACATACATTTTGGTCAGACAATATTGGAATTCAGTTATAAAATGAGAGTGTTTTGCTTTAACTCATCACCGCTTGAAGGAAGTCAAACCGAACGAACTTAAATGAAGGTTACACAGTTTATTGAGAAGTTGATATCTGTTTTTGATTCTCTCTGGTGGGACACAGTCTGGTTATGATGGCTATAATTTTATTACGTTTATTACAACTTCATTGTTAAACTTTAAGGTTAACAAATAAAATGTTGGTAAATGGTTAACAGAGCCAAAAGGGTCATAATCGTCAACCATAATCATTTATAAAATTCCAAGAATCCTATAAAAGTCATTCCTCTTCATTCATTCCTCTTGATGTTTGAAGTTAACACCATAAGGTATGCTATAGAAAACCCTAAAATTAAATTAAAATGACACTAAGTTTAATTAAATTTTTACATCTTGTTATAACTTTATTTAAAACATATTAAACAAAATTCTCTTATTCTTCAATACCAGAACCATGGAAATGTAGCAGCCATTCGTTTTAGGCGCCTAAAACTATGCTTTGGATTTGTTTACAGTTACCCCCCTAAGGTATGCAATAAAACTTAACTATAGTCGAAAAAAGGCACAATACTTCATGCATTTACAATCCTTTAGGTTTAGCATAACATGACGAAATTGGTTGAAGTGTTTTACAGTTAGTGAACTGTGAGCATTCAACAACGTCTTAATTTCCCTTTAGAGCCAAAACCTCATCATAATAGATCCGTGCATTTCTCTGTGCCATGAAAAATGTCAGTAAATTCCTTTAGATTAGGTTAGGTGTTGGTAGGTGTTGATTAACGTATCACTTAGAACTTTAAATCCATTGTGATACCATGAAATTAAGCGCTAACCACACCGGAGAACCATTTAGTACTCTCCCAGAAGCTCAAGATCCTGTCAACGTCTGTCTCAGAAAATTCCCCCAGGCCCGTAAAAAACTAAGATCCCATTGTAGAAGATCCCAATGCAGCCAGCCGGTTAGTGACGGGCACGTACAGAGAAAATCATAAATGGGCTCTTCCTCCTTCTCAACGATACAGATTCTGCCGAAGTCATTTCCCTGACCTTAAGCTTAACTAAGGGGAAAAAATGGTTTTCCATTACATCCCACAAAGGGATTGGGTACAGCTCATCACAAACAGTGACCTTTGCGCTTTCCAGTTTTTCACTCACTGATTGGGACCTACAGTTTTACACCTATTCCGAACCGTATTCTCATAAGCTTGTTCATGGCTAAGCACTCGACAGCAGTGCTGTCACTAAGCGAGATGACTGTCATCGAACGCAGTGTAAGGTAGTCAGAGCAGGAATCGAATCCAGGTTCCTCTGTAAAAGTGCTACGCACACTAATCATTGAAGAAAAGGGCGGCCGGACGACGGGCCCAAGCAAATAACACCCCAATTGCAAAATCAAAATGGGCCCCAAACCAATACACAGGTTACAACAACATGAAATTTTGGGGTGTTATTTCGTACATTTGGGGACCATTTTAGCCAAAGAAAAGTACGTAAAATGAACCAAAAAGGGCAAATGGTAACCAAAAAATACGTAAGCTTTGTAGTACCAATAATAGTTTTTGTATACTTTGTAGTGTTTTGGTACACTTTGTGTACTTTTCAGTACACTTTTTGCTACTAAAGGGAACTTTTTTTCGTACACTTTATAGACTTATTTGATTCTCTTCATATACTTTTTGATGCATTTTCGGTATACATTTTGTTAGCTTTATGTACTCTTTTCTGACCATTTATGTACTTTTTTGTTCCCTGTAAGTACTTCAATTTACTTAGCATTCGTACAACGAGCCTACTTAGTCTGATTGATTTCGTACTGGACCCCTAACAACGGACTATCGCTTAACCCACTTAAAACCGAGCTTATCTTGTTGTCTCGGAAATATAAAATACCCGCATTTGAACTGCCGTCAGTTAATGGGGTGCAATTACAGTTGACGGAAAAGGTCAAGTATCTGGGAATAATTCTCGAGAGAAAACTGTCTTGGAAACCGAATGTGGAGGAGAGGGTGAAAAAGGCGTCTGTTGCTCTTTACTGCTGTAAAGGGGCGATAGGAAAGCGCTGGGGACTGTCTCCTAAGATCATCATATGGATTATTACGGCAATAGTCAGACCACTATTTCTCTATGGCATCGTAGTTTGGTATAGGTCTCTCCATAAGAAATATATTCTGAATTCCTTGATGAAAATTCAAAGATCAGCACTAATTAGCGTTAGTGGGGCAATGGGCACGACATCAGACACTGCACTTAGTGCTATGTACTCCTGATATCATGGCCGAATCGGCAGCCGCTACATCCCTGGTGAGAATTAGAGATTGTGGCGTTTTGATATCGGGGCATTCCACACACACTGAATTACTACACCGGATCAACTCTATTCCAGTAAACACGGACTACTATATCCCCTACCTTCTACCAGCGACAAATCTAAGAACTTCTATTCCGAACAGGAATAGCTGGGAAAAGTCACTGGAAGGGGACACCAGTAGTATCAGATTTTTCACGGATGGATCAAAGTTGGACGAGCAAGTAGGCTGTGGGGTCCATTCACCGGACCTAAATGTAAATATCTCCTTCAAGCTGCCTGATCAATGTGGAGTATAGCAGGGGGAAATTACCGCCATACTGGAGGTTGCTGAACTACTGAAAAGTAGTGTCACAACCCTCTGGAGAATATGTATCTACGCAGACAGCCAGGCTGCCATAAAATCCCTGGAAGCCATGTTTGCTGCGTCCCTGACGGTGAAAGAATGCCACTCATCACTTAGGGTGATGGCAGAGTATTTTGACATCAGGCTCATCTGGATACTGGGACACAGCGACATTCCAGGCAATTGCGTAGCGGATGCGTTAGCTAGACAGGGCACTACGGCATAGGTTCTTCCGGCAAAAGAAGGTGTTAGTATGCCTATCTCTACCTGCCGTTTGCAGATCAGGCAGTGGGCCGATAATATGTTCAAGGACAAGTGGAGACTTACTTCAACTTGCCAACAAGCCAGGGTACTCTGGCAACAGGTGAACAGGAAAAGGACTAGGCAATAACTTAACTTGCCGAGAGGCAGGTTATCCACAATGATAGGAACACTTACGGGACATTGTCTTGTAGGAAAATATGCCCTAAGATTGGGTCATAGAAACTCCAGTCTGTATAGATGCTGCATGGAAGAGGACGAGGAAACGACGAAACACCTTCTCTTGGATTGCCCTACACTGGTAGGGCTGAGAAGTAGGATATTCGGAACACACTTAGTTAGCACCGTAGCCCTACAGGATATTCCTTGACTTTCGGCTCGACAGCTGGCTCGAAAATTTTTAAGCATACTTCGCATAGGCTCGCGACCTGGGAGTCATAGTGGAACATAGTTTATAATGTATAGTAGATGATGAATGTGTTGGGGATATGGAGAGACCATTTCTCTGATTTACTTGTATCAGGAGAATTTAATGAAGTGCATAGAGTCGAGCAAATAGAGGAGGCGATTGCCATGCCTAATCAAGACTGGACCAGAGCATTGCCAGCTTAAAACTAACAATTCCACCGATGCTGTTTGCAACGACCTTACACTTCGGGTTCGTATTAGCTCGTGCACCGGGAACCAAAGTCGAATCTGAAATTACGAGCCGGAAGCCAACAAGTTTAAATCTGCGAGCCAGAAGCAGATAGGTTATGTTTTCTATTGTTGTCTTTGTCTTCTTCTTCTTCTCACGGCTAATGAGTAGTTTTTATTTGGTTGTTATTCTTTGAGTCTTGACTCATTCACCATGCCTGACTATAAGTATTCCTTGTAGTCCTCTGATCAAGACTAAGAAATAAAATTTATTTACACAATCTGTCTTGTGTCGTGATTTTTTTTTTTTGTTTTTGGTGCTGGGTCTACTAGTATGACATCATTTAATAATTATTCCACATATTTGACAAAACTCGTTAAAAAAAATTCTTTTGTAAAGGATTTAATGTATCCTTGGGACATTTTTATAGTTTCTTAGGTCCCTTTTAGTAACGAAACCATTTAAATTCATTACAGTTGTAAGGAAAATTAATAAAAATTTTCCACTCGGATGACCAGCACATACCGCCATACAACAAAAGCGCGCAGGACACTGCAAAGGATCTACAAAAGCTTAAGGAAATTTTGTTGATGGCAGTGGTACTGTAGCACTAAAGACAATAGCCATATATTCATCTTCATCACAAGCCTGTCTAATCCCATTTACATGCCTCATGTCCACTTGAAGCCCCATGACTTGTCACAGTGTGCAAATATGCGGCAAACGAGCAATGAGGACAGGACAAGAGCAACGGGCAGGACATGTTCGCGCATTACAAAGAGTATTTATTGCGGATGGACAAGAAAAAGGTGGAGGTAGGGGATGGCTTTAAAATAATGTAACACAGGAAGGAGGGAAGAGGATAATAGCTGGCGGAAGGAGTATGGCAGTGTATGAAGGATGTCGCTACACTGGAGCATACTTGACATATCAACACGAGTCATTTAAGTCATTTGTAATCATTTGGGCGTAAAGAGAGAACAAATATTCGCTGTATGAAAAACCAACACATCAACAAATAGCATGACGCTTACACATACAAACACACATAACTTGCCGCACACATGTATTTACAAATACATTCAAATTCAAACATCTTGTGTTACACACTTACACACTCCACCATTTCGAGAGTTTCATAACGTTGCAAGAATTTCCAATGCCTTTTGGCTCAATGGCCTTTAGAGCAGCTCATAAATCTTAATTTGTGTTTACAACCAAGTGCTTAGTCCTGTTTGTATTTGTGTGTTTGTATTTGTGTGTTGGTCCTTAGTTTCTGTTGATGTTGATTTCACCATTTGCCTTAGTACTTGACAAAATGGCCAAGATTTGTATCCTCTTTAAATGATATTAAATGCATGGAATGGATGCCAGAAAGGACATAACGAATAATAGCGTGGGATACAGCGGGCAGCCAAGGCGATTCGTTTTTCGCTTTGTTACAATGTTCGCCCCCATTAAAGATTTTGACGCAGTATTCAATGGGAAGTTACAATACGCCGAGGGGCGTGGAGTGGTTTTGGAATCAAACTCAAATGACATGATTTACATATCTTTGTGGAGCAGTGTCTTAATCTGTTTAACAAATTTTTACATTTTGTGGATTTTGTGTTATTGAATTTTGTTTGCATTCCGAAGTTTAAATGTGAAAACAGGACATTTGAATATATTTTCTAGGGAATGGAAATTTTTATTTGGGATTCAAGAGGAACATGAAGAATGTTGTGTGAACAGAGAACTGGAGGATGATGTGACCTATGCCAGCGAACAAACAAGGAGGTCGTCGTCGCCAAAGAGTATTGAATAGTATAGAGAACTCTTGGAACGAATTGTATGGCTCAAAAGCACTGGCGATATCTGGCGAATGATTCAAAACGTATTACTCTTTTGTCATACTCTTACTCTTTTTGTCATACCTTGGTCCATTCACAATTTTGATGTGAAAAATTGATTCCTTTTGCAACATTTATGACTTTTGTATTGTTTCATGAAATAACATTGTTGAGATAGTGTTTTTATATTGAAATATTCTATAAAGAGAATAAGACTCGTTTATGCTCTTTTACTCAGACTCTCTACATGAGAGCGGAAAAGAGTGCAATAAGTTCTCTATACTATTCAATACTTTTGGTTGTCGCTCTGTTTATGACAAAACAAAAACAGTTATTTGCTTTATTTAGTTTAACAATATTACATCTAATGTTAAAGCAGATGTAAGAAAACATAAAGTGCAATATCAAAAGATCCTGCAGCACAAACACTATTCTTTTGTTTAATTTTTAATGTAACATTTACTAATGTGTTTATAGAAATCGAACAGGTGCCGTGTAACAAAAAGGTGTTACAAATCGCCCGTGAATCTTGTTTATGCTCTTTTACTCTGACTCTCTACACGAGAGCGGAAAGAGAGTGCAATAAGTTCTCTATACTGTTCAATACTTTTTGTCGTCGCTCTGTTTATGACAAAACAAAAACAATTACTTCAGTGAGCTAAATATTGATCAATTTATTTTAACAAAATTACATCTAATGTTAAAGCTGATGTAAGGAAGTGCAATAGCAAAAGATCTTTCAGCACAAAAATTATTCTCTTTTTTATTTTCCAATGTAACATTTACTAATGTGTTCATAGAAATCGAACAGGTACCGTGCAACAAATAGGTGTTAACACATCACCCGTGAGTTCGAACACACACTGATTTTTGTTGATATATAAACGTATACACAGACCAAGAGGATTGCAATGCCCTATGCAAAATCCCTGCCGAAGATCGGGGGTGATCCTTCATTATTTAGTACAGGCCTTATTACACTTACCACGATGCATCGAAAGTTTTCACAGCAACTAAACAATTCAAAGGGATCTCTATGAGATGTGGACTACACTGAAAAAAACTTCGTCGCTTTGACGAATAGTTTTATTGAAAGTGAACTAACGTACTCGTATAAATTCATAGTTATAACATCAATATTCATTGCAGCAGCGACCAAATTGGCGGATATATGAAACATTTCATTGATGCAATGAAAATTCTATGTTGTGGGCATAAATTTATAACATAAGCTCACTTTGAACAAAATTAGTCGTCAAAGGGATGAAGCTTTTTTCTCAGGCCATCATTGCCAGAAACTTAGATACTCATAGCCCAGATAGCAGTACAGGAGAAAACGAATACCGGGGATTAGAAACCATTACGGCCTCAACACAGATAGCTCCCAGTAAGATTGAGAGATGTATGGCAAGGTAAGGTAAGTTTGGAAGTTAATTGAAGAGTGCTGAGAGTAATTCTAACACAACGAAGTGTTTGTGAGGTTGAAGCCATGCATTCGAAGATGTTGTCCTCTGGGTGGAACGAAATCTCATCAGCTTATCGGGTATCAACATCTACTGCAACAGTCCAGCTACTATTCAATCTGTATTCATGACTTCAAAAATTGTCACGCGTCTCTCAATGAAATTGTCAATCATTTGGTATTCAACTTCAAATGACGCTGAGGCACTGGAGGGTTTGGAGTCAGATGTAAAGCGAAGAATCTAGACCTAGAACAACAATTTCACAAACAGGCAGAAGCCACGACATTAGAAGATGTTGTTCTTTGTCTGAGACGAAATGGCATCATCTCCTCGGGTATCAACATCCACTATAACAGTCAAGCTACTATTCAATCTGTATTCTTGACTTCAAGAATTTCCATGCATCTCTCAATGAAATGGTGAATCACTGGTATTCATCTTCAATTGAAGCTGAGGCACTGGAGGATTTGGAGTCAGATGTAAAGTGAAGAATCTAGATATAGAACAAACATTTCACTATTAGGAAGAAGCCATGATATATCAACATTCACTATAACAGTAAAGCTACTATTCAATCTGTATTCTTGACTTCAAGAATTGCCATACACCTTTCAATGAAATGGTGAATCACTTGGTATTGATCTTCAATTGACGCTGAGGCACTTTAGGGTTTGTAGTCAGATGTAAAGCGATGACTCTAGACCTAGCACAAAGACTTCTCTAGTAGGCAGAAGCCACGGCATTCGAAGATGTTATTCTCTGGCTGGAATGAAATGTCTTCAGATTCTCGGTTATAAATATCTACTGTGATAGTCAACCTACTATTCAATCTATATTCTTGACTTCAAGAATTGGCATTCACCTTCAATTGAATCTGAGGCACTGGAGGCTTTGGAGTGATATGTACAGCCAAGAATCTAGACCTAGCACAAAAATTTCACTACTAGGCAGAAGCCATGACATTCGAAGATGTTGTCCTCTGGGTGGAACGAAATGTCTTCAGCTTCTCGGTTACCAATATCTACTGTAACAGTCAAGCTACTATTCAATCTGATTCCTTGACTTCAAGAATTGCCAAGTATCACTCAATGAAATGGCCAATCACTTGGTATTCACCTTCGAAGAGTCAGATATAAAGTATACAAAGATGTTGCTGTCTGTCTGGAGCAAAATATCTTCCACTTCCATTCTAACAGTCAGGCTACTGTTAGACCTTACCGGTTTGTGTTTGTGGCTTCAAAGATTGCCCCGCATCTCTCAAAGAAATGGTCAATCAGTTTGAAACCCAATTTCATTCTGTGCTGAGGTAAAGGAGGCTAGGTAAGATCAGGTACAAAAGACATTCGAAATAGGACGGACTTGGACTTTATAGTCTCTTGTGATACCAGAAGCCAGCGATTTAAAGAGCTAAACCAAAAGGGTAACCAAGAAACGCAAAACTATGTCCATACCTAGAGAGGACAAATATCTCACATCCAAAAAGGTGTGGTATCGCATCCATCTGCAAACTTATAATGGGTGTATGTAGTGAATGTGAGGTTTCTGTCTTTTTCATCGCTACAGATCCTACAAAACTCATTATCTCTGCACATCCCTACGAGAAATTGAATTGGTTCCGTGGTCTGCAAGAACCAGTCCTAGATCTACAACTAATTTATGTCGGGAAACGCTATATTTTATATGGATTTGCCTTCTGGGGTGTAACTTAAGACCTCTTCGATACTTTGCGTCATTTCCTGAAACACAACTTAAAGGACCTGTTGAGATTCAATTCAATAGCTCCAGTCCTTAAATCACACCTTAAATGACTTATTAAGTTTCAGTTATATGCTTCCGTGGTCGATCCGTTTTGTCAAACAAGAGGTTCTGATACATTTGTCCATTCTCTTATTTTGATATTTTTTAATGCCGCCCGAAAAATCTGCATATCAGTGGAATTGACTCTTCTTTAATTCTTTATATTCCCGTAAAAACGAACTACTTTATCCCCTAACTTCTATCTATTCCGAACAGTAACACCTGGGAAAAGTCACTGGAAGGGGACACCAGTGTATCAGCTTATTCACGGATGGATCAAAGTTGGACGAGCAAGTAGGCTATGGGGTCCATTCACCGGACCTAAATGTAAACATCTCCCTCAAGCTACCTGATTACTGTAGAGTATTTTTTTCAGGCGGAAATTACCGCCATACTGGAGGTTGATGAACTACTGAAAAGTAGTGTCACAACCCTGCGGAGAATATGTGTCTACACAGACAGCCAGGCTGCCATAAAATTCCTGGAAGCCATGCTCGTTACGTCCCTGACGGTGAAAGAATGCCACTCATCACTTATTGTGATGGCAGAGTATATCGACATCAGGCTCATCTGGGTACCGGGACACAGCGACATTCCAGGCAATTGCGTAGCTTATGCGGTAGCTAGACAGAGTACTACGGCACAGGTTCATCCGGCAAAAGAAGGTGTTAGTATGCCAATCTCTACCTGCCGTGTGCAAATCAGGCAGTGGCCGATAATTTGTTCAAGGACAAGTAGAGACTTACTTCGATTTGCAAACAAGCCAGGGTCCTCTGGCCGCAGGTGTACAGGAAGAGGACTAGGCAACTACTTAACTTGCCGAGAGGCAGGTTATCCACAATGATAGGAACACTTACGGGACAGTGTCTTGTAGGAAAACACGCCCTAAGATTGGGACATAGAAACTCCACTCTCTGTAGATGCTCGGAACGAGGAAACGATGAAGCACCTTCTCTTGCATTGCCCTACTCTAGCAGGATTGAGAAGTAGGATATTCGGAACACATTTAGTTAGCACTGTAGTCCTACAGGATAGTCCTGTAGGTCTTATAGACAAATTCATTGAAAGGGCAAATTGGCTAGACGACTAGTCAATAGTTGCTATAGAGGAAACTGCAGGTATCACAATGAGCTTCTTTATCCTAAGTGTGCTAGACAGCGTGCTGTCTTGCAGTCTTTTCAACCAACCAACCAACTCTTTCGGAACCAGTTTTGAAACACATCCCCTCTTCTACTATCTCAGCACAAGTGGCTATACTGGTTTCCCATTATAACCCAAGAAGGGATTGGACTCTTGTGCTTGTGAAAAAAAGGTTCGATCCTGGCTCTGACTACTTTACACGGCTTTCTAAATCTCTATTCGAAATCTGTATTCTATATAAAAATTTCAATTTTAACTGCCCTAATCTCTATAACCAAAAGGAGAAAATGTACACATGGTTACACTTTAACACAGAGTAATAAGTTTGACTTGTACCAACATAAAGTAGCATCTATCTTAGTATCCTCCCCATTTATATCCTCTTCCAGTCTGGTTTGTTGTTATTCCTATAATTTCCTTTCCGCCTTAATGTAATTTTGGAAACTGAAGAACTTGAACATCTTCCAACTTCCATATTTATATGTTGAACTTTTAAATTAAACTAAAATTATATGTTAGAATTTCAAATAAGTTCCCGCCTCCCCATCATCATCATCAGCATCTTAAGTAACCCCCTTTCCGTGGCTTGCAGCAGGATATCACGAAAAAAGTAGAAAATATTGAGTTGACACTAAAATATACAACCAAATATTTTAACATGTCTTCCTCCTATTTGCTTATCCTGCTCAGACATATCCTTCCCCCCAATGCCTTCTTAACATATTCGATTTGGAAAAACAGAGAGAGAAAAAAAGGACTGAAAGAAAGGACAAGTCATATAAATGTATGAGAACTGTGCTGGTATGTCACCGCGACATGACACACATATACTTATACATAGTAAAGGAGAAGCAACATGCAACATAAAACCTCTACATTATACAAATTTAAAAACCTCCCACTACGACAATTCAGGGCGGGCAGACGAAAGGACATGGGTGTCACGTTTGTAAGTTGTATCAAAGTGGCATACACATGCAACGTATGTCTGTTATGTACCTTCAGTACCGTATATCAGTTCATGCATACCCTACTGTAAGGCAGCAAGTAACGGGTGGATGTAGACGAACCTTTTATTTTGAGTCCTCTATTATAATATTCATCGCTCAAAATATTTCAATCCACACCATTCTAAGTGTTGCTGGTTTTAATAGCTCTAATAGCTATTCTAGCTTACTGCACCGGTAGCAATGCTACTGTTATTACTTCCTTTCCCGCTTACCAACAGGGTATTTTGTAAGGCAAACGAGATGTTGCTCATTCGTCATTTCCTTGGGGTAGCTGGCGATTCAACCGGTAAACACTTGTGTACAAATCTTCTTTTCTTACACTACCCCCCATTATCGGATAACAAATTTAACACACCTGTGTTGATACAATGCATAGCTGGAATCACCTCAGGGCAACGGACATTAAAACAGAGGTGCCTTCGGGTTTTCGAAGACCGCACAGCAAACCGACATACAGACTTTAGTGTATGTCCTGGTCGGACTGGGTTAAATTTCAGGAACTAGCTACGACACTCTGAAAAATGACGTCCTCAGAAACACATTACAGAAACCATGAACATGTTTGCAAGCATTGTTGTTTCTTTATTGTCACAGACACCAGTGTTTTCAGCAGTTTTCAACAAAAAAAATCCACATTTGGGTCGCAAATGCATAAATTATAACCTATTAATCATTGTGACCCAAACATCTTATATTGAATTGCAAACACAATATATTTGAACACAAGTGCACTATATTGGCGGCAAGCTACAAACATATTATATTTGCATCCAAACAATAAAAAAAGGCAAATTTGTCAGCGTGTATGTCCAGTTTCCTACGACTTTCGCTCTGCTTATCATTATCCGAACCTTTGCTGCAACCAGGTACTGATCCAAATCGATATCACACGTAGTTGCCCCATACGTACGTCCATTACACTAGTAGAGTGTCTTTCATCAATTACCAGGTGATCAATCTGGTTTTTTTGTCTGTTGCTCAGCTGGTATCCAAGTAGCCTATGTTGCAATGTCGTACTACTGACAACCATGTTTTTTTCCGCGGCAAACTCTAACACTCTCAATCCCTTATCGGAAGTGATGACGTGTATACCGGATTTACCGACGGTTGGTTCAAAGACATTTCCCTGTCAACTTTAGCATTAAACTCACTTAGAACAATCTTAATGTCAAGGTCAGGGCAGCGGTAGTATATTTTCTCTAGGCGCTCATAGAACATGTCCTTGGTGTCATCGTCTTCTTCTTCCATCGGGTCATGTACACAAAATAGCGATATACTGTAATATTTCGATTCTATACAGATGGTGGTTAGTCGTTCATTCAACCTTGAGACTAGATGTCTTAATCTATTTCCAACTACAAATCCGCGACCAAATTCTTACTTTTTCGCATGGCAGCTGTTGTATATTACAGTACAGCCGGGCCCTGTCCATTACATCTCTTGGATAGCAATAATGTCAGCGTTTTAACTCCCAATGACATCCGAAAGATAGATAGTGGCACAGAATATATAACGGGTTTTTCAATAAGAGCGCTACAAAAGTTTTTTTAAATAAAACAAAACCGATTTTAGATACCAATGAAATTATTTATTCCTGTGAAAGTACTTTCGATGCCATTATGTATGGAACTCGATTTCTTTTGCATGGCCACCACGGGCACGCTTGCAGAAGTCCAGACGCTGAACCCAATTTTCGACGGTTTTCAAGCATAAATCGGCCGATACTGCTGCAATTTCACTTTCGATATTCGTACGAAGTTCATCAATCGTCGCTGGCTTGTTGGCATAGACCATAGACTTGACGTAGCCCCACAGGAAATAATCTAACGGCGTCAAATCGTACGACCGAGGCGGCCAATCGACTGGGCTATTTCGTGAGATAACACGTTCACCAAACTTGGTTTCCAATAAATTGATTGTGGCATTCGCTGTGTGGCTTGTAGCGCCGTCCTAATGGAACCACATGTCCTCCAAGTACATATTATCCAATTTGGGCCAAAAATATTCGGTTATCATTGAACGGTAGCGATTCGCATTCACAGTAATGTGCCGGTCTTGATCATCACGGAAGAAGACGCCGCCGGCCCATAAACAGCACCAAACCGTAATCTTTTCGGGATGCAATGGTGACTCATGGATTACGTGTGGATTACTGTCTGACCAATAACGCATATTTTGCTTATTGACGAAGCCATTCAGACAGAAATGAGCCTCATCACTGAAGATGATTTTCCGATGAAAATCTGAATCATTTTCAAGTTGTTGCTCAGCCCAATTCACGAACATACGACGCTTATGGTGGTCAAGCGGCTTTAGTTGCTGCTTCAATTTGATCTTGTAAGGATGTAGGCCAAGATCTTTTCGCAAAATTCGCCACAACGACGTCACAGAGATGCCCAACGCTTGAGAACGACGTGTGAGAGACACATTTGGGCTTTCTTGAACTGAAGCCTCAGCGGCAGCAATATTCTCGACACTACGGGCACTTCTTTGTCTCACTGGCACGGGAACATTTTGTACTGTGCCTGTGGATTTAAATTTGTCCACTGGACGCTCAATTGTTGATCTGGTAGGACGATTATGACGACCATAAATTGGACGTAGCGCTCTTAAAGTTGAGGCCACTGACTCCAAATTTCGGTAGTAAATTTTAATAATTTCGACTCGTTGTTGGCTCTCATATCTTTCCATGCTGAAATGGCAAACCTTACTGAAGAGAAATGTCAAAAGACCGGGAAAAAATATGGCGTCGTTTGCTGTCCCTATCGATTTACTTTTGTAGCGTCTCTGTTGAAAAACCCGTTATTCCACTTAAAAAAAAAGAAAAATTGGACTCCCATTACATCCCTTGCTCGAATTAGGGAGAGCTTCTTACAGCCAGTCAGCTGTGCGCTTCCAGTTTAATACTCACTGATTGAGACCTACAGTTTTACACCAGTTCCGGACGGAATTTTGAGAAGCTTTTTCGATGGCTCAATACTCGATAGTGTCGCCATCACTACGCGAAATGACCTCCGCCGAAAGAAATTTTAAGGTCGTCAGAGCAGGGATCGAACTCATGATCTCATATACAAGAGGCGCCATAACCACTTCACCACCGCCGTGTTCTTATAACGTTTGCGGGGGTCGTCAACAAATGGGTGGGTATATGTTTCGCCTTTTGTATTTTCATTGCTATTAACGGTGGCGGAAGGCAATCCGTGACCACCGTGGTTTTGCATTTCACCTACTGCCAGATGTATCTGCAGCTGCCCACTCTGGGTAAGACGCTGAGCAGGCTGAGTTTGTCAGAGCTGGATTTTGTTTGCCCCTTTACTCTTCCGTCGTTGACCTATAGTATTGGTTCATCCGCCTTCTAAGACAAAAGAGGAATATTTGCCGATCAATTCTTGGGTACCAGCATGAATTTCTACACAGGAACAGCATTGGCACAACGGCGAAATAGCCTTTAGTTCTCGCAGCCATACTTTATGAGGGTGCCCGCGCTTAAGTCCCCACATCTCGCCACGGTCGGTACCTCTGTTCGGGGATTTTTGCATTATAAGGCGAAGCTCCTAAGTTATACAAATTAGACAAATGCCCAAAAGTGTTCCATTAAATTTTTCATATTTAAATTCTTGTTTCCATTTTTAAAGATGGCATAGCACAGTTTCGTAGCCGTCGATGATGCCATGGTAAGGTGCGCGGCTCTAGTACATGAGAAAGTAAGTTCGATTTTTACTCTGGCCACCTTATACTTCTTTCGACGGCGATCACCTCGCTTACTAACGGCGACGCTATCGAATACTAAGCCACAAACAAGCTTCCCAAAATTCCTTTCGGAACCGGTGTAAAAGTGTAGGTCCAAATCAGTAACTGCATCTGAAAAAACGGTTCCCGTGACATTATGCAGAAACCATGAATATGTTTGGATAACGCAATTGAAGAAATGAAGACCTGTTGCCGATTTGTTACTTTGTTGCCTGTCGTGTTTTCGATTTCAGTAGTTTTCAACAAACAAAGACATATTTGGGTCACAAAAACATATATTATAACTTATTAATCATAGTGTCTCCAAGAGGTTATATTAAATAGCAAACACAAAGTGTTTTGATACAAGTTACCTATCAATCATAGTGTTTGAAACATTTAATATTGAGTAGCAAACACAATGTGTTTGGACACAAGTATATAATATTTGCGACAATCTACAAAACATGATATATTTGCATCCAAGCAACAATAATTCACAGATATTCCAGTGAGTGTAAAACTAGAAAGCGCACAGCTCACTGGTTGTGAAAAGCTCGCGCCAATCCCTTCAGGGGAAGTAATGGGGAACAGGTGTAAAACTGTATGTGAACTGTAACTGATCCAAAACTAAACAGCAGTTTGCTTGGGAAAATTATGGCGTGAAATTGAAGGTCATAATATTTTATACAGTCTTAGAAGTACCTGGTAGCCGCGTAATTTAGGGGATCTTGTTAATTCACAGGGCCTTTTGAAATGTTGACAGCTGCTTCCTTGTAACAGGACTTTGCATTTGAATGTCAATAGGGTATCATATATTCGTTGTTATTCCTCTTTCCATCTGCCCTTCGTAATTCATGTGTGTGTGTGTTTGTGAGGTCTGTTCCTACACAACCAACGTGTGAGTTTAAATTTAATTCTATATTTTTATCTACGATAATGTGTCAAATAAAACATATTTTTTCAACACAGTGGGATCACTGTTGTACCTCTGACGTAGTGTTCCCTTGTGAAGTTTTACATTAAATTCCTGTAATTCATTTTATATTCTCTTGTCATACGTTAATCGCAAACATCCCTTCTCCCTTTAAAATCTCTCATCACTAACATTGACAGTTTTTAAAAGAGACTTTGGGGATGTCTGAGTACTTGATGTTTTCTTACTGAGCGTGTGTGTGTATGTGTCACTAAGGATATGTCTGCTTACAAGGATGCATGTGGGTTCTGCTGTTCTAGAAATTGACAAATTTTTCTATATTTCGATAAGATGTGATGTGGGGAGAGAGGGAATTTATTATTTTCGATTTGGATGTTGTCAATTATGAGATGAAGATGACGATGATGATGATGATGATGTTGTTCATTTAATTTTTATAATCAAGTGTGCTATAATTTTATGCACATCATGTCATTTTCGAGATAAGAAAGATTAATGGTTTTGAC
The DNA here is from genome assembly GCA_963931995.1 of Phaonia tiefii. Lineage (NCBI taxonomy): Eukaryota > Metazoa > Arthropoda > Insecta > Diptera > Muscidae > Phaonia > Phaonia tiefii. The sequence continues at coordinate 19,534,604 of OZ008370.1, read as the reverse complement.
GACTGCTTGCAATAGACTGACTGACTCATACCGCCACCAAACTTGTTATACGTCTGGGTAGGATGTCGTAATTTTAATTCAACTCAGTTGCGTTCAAAGACGGTACATGCGTTGAGCATACTGGGGGAAGGATGTTACAAAAGATTGCGTCAGAAAGCAGACCTTTTCTTAAACTGCAGATTAACAAATTCCCTTGGAAAACTTATATGCAGACCAAATCTGTATTAATTAAAGGAGAGAATAACATTGACAGAATCTCATGACCTGTATTGTTTTGGTATCACAACTTCTGTCATATAGAGAGTAATGGACTGGATGGGTTTTTAACTCATCTTAAATGAAGGACAGGAAAATTAAGGTTTTCGGTTTTGAAGACGCCCCGCTGTCTGATGCTTGGGTGTTAATATGTCCAGATGCTTGGGAGTTAATATTACACAAACTGACCGCCAAATTGAAGCGTCTGAAACCCTAACCTTCTAAAGAAACCCTACTGACACTATTAACACATTTAGTACAATGAGAACCGTTGTGATTCCATGGGATATCATGATCCATCCGCATCGTTGAACTTGTAAAGTGACCTAGTGTAGTTAAGCGGCGTTACAGCCATACGGTGGCCCATCCCGGTGTTCTGAGATGAGGATGAAATGAAAAGGTATATGAACGATCTTGTGCTCCGGAAACATATTCGTATACATATCGACTCCCTGAATATCTGTACAAGCTAAAATGAAGTTAGACCCCAAAATATATCCTCAAAGGAGAAAATTTCGACACTGGTTCATGAATGAAGGAGTTTACTAGACGAGATGAGCGCCACGACACAAGACTTTCCCTAGTCTGGATTCCGGGTCATACGAAAATAGTTGGAAGTCTTTGTCCTTTTTCTGTACTTGTTGGCAGATTTGAGGTGTGATATATTCATAGATTATGAACGATTCATCACTTTCGGCGCCTACGTGCTAAACCATATCCCCTACACTATCGAAGCTTCCAAGTTCCCCCCACGAACTAACGCTAGGTTAGGTTAGTTTTAGGGCACGTACATATTATGAGGATTTGACTGACAGCATTATAGCCACTACACGCGAAAGTCGGTCGACCCATTGGTACTGTCCGGAGGGTCTGAAAAGAAACAAAGAAAAAGGGGCCAAGTCCCAGTAATATAGATAATGTATATATTCTGATAACTAGATAGATCCGGGTGTGAGGATATGGGCGGTGTGGTTTAGTAGGTAAAAATCCTGCATGTTTTTTAATGTATCTTTTGAAGATTCCACACTTTCAGCGCATAAAAAAAGAGAGTAAAAAGAAATGTGGAAAGAAATGTGGAAAGACACGGCTTTTGCAGAATCTGCGGTAACGAAGAGGAGGTGTAGTCAATTGAATACCGTCTGTGTCTGTGCCCTGCTCTTACCAGAAGGCTGCAGGCTGCACTAAGCTCAACATATTTTTGGGAGTCTTGAGCTTTTGAAGTACTCGAACTGAGTCAACGGGAGGGACAGTCCTTTTGTCCTTTTGGTATCACAATAGACCACAATATCACACAAGCTGTCACTCCAACCTAACCTAACCTATAGTTGTAGCTCGAAATAAGATCTTAAATGTAAATAAGTGTCTGACCAGGCTTTCTGTATGATCAGAAATGAGGCACGAATACTTCGACTACTTTTTCTCGTAATCTACTAATCCACTTTCGTGTTTCCCTCCGTGTTTTAAATTATAGATTATATCCGAAACATTGTCTCAAGGAGGAGTGGGTTATGTTTAGCGTTTCCTCTTAACAACTCTGTATACATATTAATCCCATCATGGAAAAGGTTGATTTGATTTCATAGATTTCACATTTTTGTTATCCTAATTATCTTATTTTTGAACAGACTGTTCGGTTAAATTATGACTTGATTGTACAAAATAAAAATGATTAAGAATGAGTTGAATTTATATTATAATTTTATTCCCACAATTGCACTAATACTAACATGTACTCAAAGTCAATTCTAAAAAAAATCGAATATCCTTAAACGTACACACACATGTGCAATCTACTTGTCACTCGTGCCCATACATCATCTTTATACACTTTTACTCTCTTGAACGATGACATTCACATGTAATTTTATGATAATTTCGTGTAAATAAATTGATATTAATGATGGTATTGTCGACATCATCATCATCACCAGTAACGGTGGTGTCCTCAAAATACCCATCATCCTTAAAATCCTTATTCATGTTCATACACCAGTCCTGTTTGCAATGATGTATGTTAAGATGCTGCTGATGATTTCACGATGCGTTGAAATTTGTAATGATGTCATTCATTGTATCCTTCTTCTTTCATCGATAATACTCATATTGAAAATAAGATTTCGAAATGATGAAAATCTGTTAAAGTCATTAATATCAATAATAATAATAATAATAAAATAATAATGTCCTTACGTCCTGACGCTTATAATGCTTCAAACTGTAGCAATCAATAAAAATTTATAATTTGTTGTATATTGGTGTTTGTGTCCTAGTGTCTTGCAAAGGCTTCATTTTCAAAGGATTATTTGAGGAATTGTATCTAAATAAATAGACAAAGGTAGAAAAAGAAAGGGAAGGAGAGCAAACTCAATAATCATATTATAAATCTCTTTGAATTTAATTCAACTGTATAAGTAGATTACAAAATGTTCCAAATATGTAGGGAAATTTCATAAAATATCTGGCTTTAAATGCATTCAATTAGATAACTAAAATACAAATCTAAATTATCTGAAATTATAATCAAAGTATTGATGATATAAGATACTACAGTCACGTGTTAGAGCAAACCTATAACATCTGCGAAAAAGTAACCACAAAAACGCCTTAAATTTGATATCAATATTAATTATACGACATGTGATTTATATCACATACAAATCATATCATATACATATATACAAATAAATATAACTTATACGTCCGTTGAAATTAATATCAATCATACGCCCACATTCATTGCTAAAAAAGTGAGGGGTAGATTTGAAACACCCTGCTGGGATAATCATCTTATAGCGATGTAGGGTCTTAAGCGAGTGCAGTCGGCTACAAAGGTGATGCGTGTTTTAACGTTTATCTTATCTTTTCTAACGCTTATGCCAGGGGAATCTTGCAAACTGTATATGTAACCAAGGCCTGCTCGCCATATACCTTTTTTCTTTAAACGCTGAATGAACCAACACTATTGATCAATAGCGAATGACTGTAGAATAGGACACAATCCATGTTATACAGACTCATTGGAAGACTCATTGGTCTGACCCAGAATAGGTCACTGTAATCTGTCCCAAAATGGGTGGCTGGGCTTGCGCCTTCCGTCACCTTTCATAGAAGCAGTGAAAATCCAGGAGCCAAATATAAAACAAAATCTTTACAAGGATCACCAACAAAAGGTGGGGTTGCCCTCGGGTTAAAAACTCCACGATTTTCAGATATACTCCTAGAATGTAAGAACCCTATATAGAGCCGGTGCAGATGTCCTTGGAAACTATAAAACTGATGCTACTCTTATTCTCAACATGAGATGGAAAGGACATGGCTTTTTTCCAACGAACATATCAGATCGCTAGTGGCTAATAGCGGTCTATCGAACAGCCAGCATATATATACGACGGGAAAGTCTAGAGACCATTACGGACCTGCCCCTCTGCTGCTTTCAATCCGATGATGGCCTTTCTTCCGATTGAAAAGTTTGATAAGACTGTAGCGACAACGAGTGTTTTTTGGCTTAGAGTACTGGAACGTTGGACCCAACGAAGCTGTGGGCTTAATAGGATTCTGTAGAATTTGCCTAGTGCCTAGAAAGAACTGTCTATGCTAGTCCACAGTTAAACTGCAGGAAAATGCAGAACAATCGTACCTCATTGAGAAGAGTAGAAGAACCACTCATCATTGCAGGATGTTGACATAGACAAGTTTTTCGGATGGATCTAAGACAGATAGGGGAGTGTGAGCTGGGGTTTACTCCACTTCACTGGGTATAACACTATCAATCGGAGTCCCTGTTTTCGGTAGTATCTTCCAAGCGAAAATAGTGGCAATGTCGAAGGCGTGTCGTCAGTTGCGAAATCACGCTATAGTAGGAAAGAGTATGGACATCTTCTCGGACAGACAAGCGGCGATCAGGGCTCTATCCTCATAGTAGAATATATCGATATTGGTTTGTGAATGCAGGAGTCCGCTAGACGAGATGGATGCCACTACAAGTCTTACCTAATTGACGAAACGTATTTGAAAGTCTACTCTGTAACGTGATGGATAGCCAGTTCCATCAGGAGGTAGACAGAAACTGGAGGGGATTCACTGCCTGTCGAATATCACGAGGTATATGACCAAGATCTGACGGTACGAGAACCGAGATCTTGATGACTTTGAATAGGAATACAATAGCCACATGATGATTTTCTATGAAAAGTCCTACTGGTCTAAACTAAGGACGGCTTGAGCGTTGGTTATACGGGTTTGACGGCCAACAACTAACAACATATGCACTGTCTGCACTTTACAAGGTACAACTTTAAATATTTCACCAAAATTATATGGAAAGACCGCCTATTTGTGCCAAATTGCATGGTACGTCGTATGGCCGATACTCCGGGGACCTCTGCGATATCTTGAACTACAGCCACGATATTCTTAGCAAAATGGTGGCTCCGGGCCCCGCCCCGCCTGCCAGTATCTCATGTTGTCCTATACATAATTCAACATTACGTCAAAGAGTGTACATAACCCAATGGAAGGTGAATGTGACGAAACCGTGGACATGTTCTATTAATGCCCAGAAGGAGCCTACGACCTGATTAAAATTAGATTGTTCATTAAAATTAGATTGTTCTAGTTCATTTTAATGACAAAATCGGCAGGGAAATATATTTTAACCAACCGTCGGTGAATTCCGTCTACATGAGAGCACTTCCGCCGGAATGAGACTTATAGATATCGGAGTGGCAAAAATACATGGAGAAACCATGCAACAATGAAGAGTGTCAACTCTGCACATATGGGAATGCTTCAGTCAGTCACAACGCGATTTAAGGAGAAAACCCCATTATACATTACCACATACGTTCGTTCGCAGATATGAAACAATCAGCCTCCTCCAAGCCTTCAGAAGGAAAGATGAGAGACTGATTGGTCTAACGTTGAAGTGTTAATATGCAATGATTTATCCGCTTTCGGAAAGAATAATGCCTTGGATTTTCGCCATTTAACTTGAATATACGATAGCTTGAGATAGGCCGTATAAAGTTTCAGTAGCAAGGAAGCGAAAATATGTAGTCCACTTGTAACCCCACTGGTTCTTTGCCGTCAGGGGCAGGTGACTTGCCCAGTGTAGAGTCTCTGCTGAAGTGTGCGACATGGACTGGTTACTCAATGAGGTCGATCTCAAGCCTTGGGTACAGTTTTCTGGAAAGTGTGTGCTAAGCAGGAGGTGTAACGATTCATCACTCGATGTCGCGCATTGCCCGTCTTGTTCTTGCTAATATACCAGAGAGGTGGCGGTTGTCGGGGGGGCTTTGAGGAGTCTGAAAAAGTCTGACAAGTTTTCACTACCGTCACAGAAATGTTTCCGAGACCTCTTTGAAGATCTTTCAAATATATTTTATTCTTTAAATCCAATTTTGCACACATTCCAGTCTCGCTCCATCCTTCAGGACTTCGCCGTATTAAAATAATTTCCGGAAGGATTGGCCATATTAAAATAATTTCCGGAAATTTTCTGATCCTTGTTCCACCAAGGAAGTTTGATCTTACCTCGGTAGGAACCAGTGGGAAATACGGAATAATTTGACCTGTTAAAAGCTGAGGCCACAGAATTAAGCTAAGATAACCTAACCTAAGCTAAGGATAACTAAAGGGGTTTTCAACAGAGACGCTACAAAAGTAAATCGATAGGAACAGCAAACGACGCCATATTTTTTCCCGCTCTTTTGACATTTCTCTTCAGTAAGGTTTGCCATTTCATCATTGAAAGATATACGAGCAAACAACGAGTCGAAATTATTAAAATTTACCACCGAAATTTGGAGTCGGTGACCTCAACTTTAAGAGGCCAACTTTAAGAGGCCTCCACAATCAGCGATGAGGCTCATTTCTGGCTGAATGGCTTCGTCAATAAGCAAAATATGCGTTATTGGTCAGACAGCAATCTACACGTAATCCATGAGTCATCATTGCATCCCGAAAAAATTACGGTTTGTTGCGGTTTATGGGCCGGCGGCGTCATTGGGGCGTACTTCTTCCGTGATGATCAAGACCGGCACATTACTGTGAATGCGAATCGCTACCGTTCAATGATAACCGAATATTTTTGGCCCCAATTGGATAATATGGACTTGGAGGACATGTGGTTCCAACAGGACGGCGCCACAAGCCACACAGCGAATGCCACAATCAATTTATTGGAAACCAAGTTTGGTGAACGTGTTATCTCACGAAATGGCCCAGTCGATTGGCCGCCTCGGTCGTGCGATTTGACGCCGTTAGATTATTTCCTGTGGGGCTACGTCAAGTCCATGGTCTATGCCAACAAATCAGCGACGATTGATGAATGTCGTACGAATATCGAACGTGAAATTGCAGCAGTATCGGCCGATTTATGCTTGAAAACCGTCGAAAATTGGGTTCAGCGTCTGGACTTCTGCAAGCGTGCCCATGGTGGCCATGCAAAAGAAATCGAGTTCCATACATAATGGCATCGAACGTACTTTCACAAGAATAAAGAAGAAAAAAACTTTCGTAGCGCTCTGATTGAAAAACCCGTTCTATTCTATGAAGATATTAATTTTAGAAATCCTCAGAATTACCTCCTATAGCGGAAATATGTGTGGCCGTCGGTGGTGCAGTGGTAGAGTGCGCGGTTCTTATACATTGGAAAGTCGGTTCGATCTCTGCTCTGACCACCTGAAATTTCTTTCGACGACGGTCACCATGCATACAGACGGCAACACTATCGAGTATTTAGCCATGCAAAAGCCTCTAAAAATACCGTTCGGAATCGGGGTAAAAACTGTAGGTCCCAATCAGTGAGTGTAGCACTAGAAAGCACCCAGTCCACTGGTTGTGAGACGCTCTTTCCAATTCCTTCATGGGATGTAATGGGAACCAATTATTTATTTATTTAATGATAACAAAATTTCCATGCAAGTATTAGTTTTAGAAATTCTCAGAATTACCTCCAATTGGGGAAATATGTAGTTTTCCGTATTATTAAATATTAGGTATAATCCCCAAATCTCTGCAATTAATATTAATCATACGGCATGTTATATAATTAATAGCAATCATACGTAGGGTAATGAAAATGTACTTTCTTATACTAGGACAGTACCATGTCAATAAATTAGGTCGAGATAGAAGATTTATACATTTCCTTTTCACAGATATCTGCAAAATGAATTGTTAAGTCAACTTTAGATAGTTGTGATGAGCTATTATTAGATTTTCTAAGGCGAAAAATTAAAAGGTCTATAACTTCTGATAGACAATCAGAAAGGCTGTTAAGGAAAGATATGGATCAGAGTTGACCTGGTACCTACTTCGGTAATGGAAATCATCTTTCATTTATCGTGACAGCTACCTTCTACAGGAAGTTGATATTAATCATACGACAAGTAATAGAATTAATATCAATCATACGTAATGTAGTGAAAATGTGTGTTTCTCAAAGAAAAGTAAGATCTATCCAAAAAATTGCAATACTTACAGTTGTGATTCGATTACTAACTATATTTTGTGTTTTAAAAGTTATGTCAATAATAAGAGTTTAAGTTCAAGTTCTTTTACAGATACAAAGTACAAGTTCTAAGTTACAATATTCATTGCTAAGACTCTTCAAAATCGTGTAATTAAAAATCACTTAACTTTTACAAATTAAAGTTTCTTTCCAAGAATAATAAAGTAGTTTGCGAACTTTTTTGTTTTTTTGCCATTCCCATTATCTTTTATCAAATGCTGAAATACTGCGCTAGATGTCGCCTCTACCACATTTAAATGGACGACAATAATGAGACTATAAACAATTTCAGTTAGCAATTATTATTATTCTATTGCCTCTCCGTCCATCTCTCCACTATACCAAATCGTGGTTATGTGCGCCAAAAATCTTTCTCCTTTATTCCTCTTTCTCGTTTCGCGTAGACAGGACAATTGTAAGTGCCTGGCGAATCCTTTGTTGTGTTGTCTTAAATGTTTTGTATCCTTGCAAAAGATAATAAGTTTTTGTCTGGCTTCTTTTCTTTCCCATTTTTTTTTTGATAATAAATTGCCTTTTTGGCGGGATAAAGGGGAATAGTTTTTCCTTTACTGGCCTTAATGGGTTTCTTAAGAAATAATAGGAGAATTCCTAGTAATGAAACTTTAAGATTTTTCTTTTGAAAAAGTCACACTTGCACTTCTTAACTTAAAGGAAACTTGTAGTTTGGTACAATTATTAGTTATAAGTCAAAATGAAATGTGGATAGAGGATATGTGAGCTGTGGAAAATTAAAGGATCAGTTAGAATATTAATACTACTGCTGCTCTTCTTTCACACAGTGTGACAGTGCAGCTGTTGTATATGAGAACGTGGGTTCAAGACCCCATTTTTTCTACACCTTATTTGTTTCGGCGACGGTCAGACCTCTTACTGATTTCGAATCGAACAACTAGCCATGCAAGGCTTCTCCATACATAACCATTCGGATTCGGTGTAAAAGTGTAGGTCCTGATGTGTGAGTATACAAATTAAACAACCCACAGCTTAATGATTATGGGAAGATCGTCAATACCATCTTCAATATCGGGTGCACGACCATTATAAATCGCATACGAGCAATCGGTGACAGTCCATGCAAATCATCGACCACATTTTCGTACAAATGTTCGCAAAACAGTACACGATTAAATGATCGACACTTTGCGTATCTTGTGTTTGACGACTGTATGTGGGAGGTAGTTGAAATCTTATCAATAACGACATTTCTGGTAACATGATCGACACTTTGCTTATCTTGTCGTTGACGACTCTATGTGGGAGATAATTGAAATCTGATCAGTAACGAAATTTCTGGTGACAACAGAGACATGGATGAGAATTGTTCTGGTGCCTGCTTCAGTTCTGATCTCTTCTTCTCTTCCTCTATTAATCTTGATAGCTGTCTTCTACAGTAAGTTGATATTAATCATACGACAAGTAATATAATTAATATCAATCATACGCAATACAGTGACAACAGTATGGGCGATATCGTGACAATCTTATCGTTGACGACCAACTAGCCTACACTTTTGCCGTTACTGTCAACGACGAATTGTTTGGCGACTCTATATCCCACCATGTCGCAGACCAGAGTACAAATAGCAAAAATAACTTTTATAAAAATAATTGTGAGTTTGTTAATATCGAAATTGAAAATAACCATATGGCTGTGACATTCAAGTTAAACTGATACTTTTAAGTTTCGATTGTTTTCGTCTCTGTTTTGTAGAAGTTATTGTGTCCCCTCAATTAGTTTCATATTTCGTCCGTTTAGTTGTTTCCAACGTCCAATTGTTTCTAATGGGTGACAACCTGAAGACATTATCGCTCATCATGTCGCCAATGGAGCGCGACCGGTGACATTGTAGGAGTTGTCTCTCCTTCTGCACACAAAAACGTGTAATACACGACGAGAATACTATTTTGTCCGGTCGTTAACGTAAATGTCCATTACAATGTCATCAAAGACAGTTTAAGCGGCAAGGGTCGTGAGTGACAAAGTCAAAATGTCTAACAGAAATCGTTGTCGACTACGTCGTATGATGATTTACCATCTAGGAAGATATTGACGAGAATACTATTTTGTCCGGTCGATAACGTAAATGTCCATTGCAATGTCATCAAAGACACTTTAAGCGACAAGGGTCGTGAGTGAAAAAGTAAAAATGTCTAACAGAAATCGTTGTCGACTACGTCGTATGACGATTTACCATCTAGGAAGATATTGACGAGATCGAATGTGAGGTGGAGACCACTCTGGTGTGGGCATGATTCCTTATATATACTTTAATGAAGTGGTCTCAGTCGCCTCAAGTACCCCTAAAATTTTGCGGAATGATGCAGTGAATATTCTCCTGACTACAGCAATAATAATATCTCCCAGATATAGTTAATCTTTCATAGATCGTAGAGTAATTTTGACTGCAAAAATTCAAGATCTATTCTAAAGGTAGACAATTATCATCGGCGTTTGTTCGAACGTTGGCACTCGACTGGCCTGTGACGAATGGAAATTATCAGGTAGGGGTGATCGAGTTCAGACCTGAGATAATTTGGTTGAAGATGACGAATAGAGGTATACGTAATCGTAGCGCTATAGTAGGCAGATATATTTTGAACAGATGCCGATTCCGTGCCAGTATCTCGATTCACCGCGACTGAAATATCTGTATGGGTTTTGAAATTATTCCATAACGTCGGCATGGATACAACGCATTTTTCTACATCTACAATGCTACATTCATCTTTATGCGGCTTATGGCTCTTTAATCCCGCTAGTTGGATAAATAAAGGGTCCAGTAATTCGGTTCGCTTTAGCGATTAAGGCAGACTCATCTTATCTCCACCTCAAATCCCAACAAATTCTGCTCGCGTTGCAACTAGCAGAAGCGTCACCACTATTTTTAATCATTCCTGTTGGCTAAATAAACGGCCCAGCAATTCGATTCGTGTCAACTATCTTGAAAAATTTCGTGGTTGGGGCAGACTCTTATTATCCCTTACTTTAATCCTTACAAATGAAGCTTGCGTTGCAACTGACAGCAGCGCCACCATTATTTGTAATCACTCCTACAGGCTAAACAAACAGCACATGAATTTGACTCGTATCTACTATCTTGCAAACTGTAGTTTATGTTGCGGGCTTTCATCGTCCCCCCGTTAATACATTCGATTTCAATTTTCATTCCAACTGACTGCAACGTCACCATAAGTACAACGCATTCTACATACGGCGTAAGACTATATGATTATTTCTTTTGACTAATAATATGGCCTCTGAATTCGACTCGTGTCTACTATCTTGGCAGCTGTAGTGAACGTAGGGGACTCTTCTGATCGCCACTTCAGTCATATCGAATTCGGCTTGTGTTGCAGCTCACTGCAGCATCACCATGCGATGTGATCACTTCTAATGACTATGTAAATGCCCTATGTCAGTGTCTATTACCTTCACAGCTTTAGTGATTGTAGCGGATCCTTCTGATACCCTATTTAATCTATTCGATTTCGGTTTGTGTTGCAACTCACTGCAGCGTCGCCATAGTTTGTGATGACACCTGTTGACTAACTAGATGGTCCATGAATTCTATTTGTGTCAATTATCTTGACAACTGTAGTGGTTGTTGCGAACTCACCTGATTCCCTCCATAATCCATCCGGATTCAAGTTGCATTTACACTGACTGCAGCGTCACCATGCTATTTATGAACTACTACTGACTAAATACCCAGACCATAAATTCGACTCACATTAACTAGCATAGCCCCTGAGGCAGATCTGGAGGATTCTTCTGATGCTCAGTTTAATTCATTCGATTTCAGGTTACGTTGCCAGTGACCGCATCGTAGCCATGCTACTTGATCACTCCTAATGACTATCTAAATGGCCTATGAATTCAATCAGTGTCTATTGTCTTCGCAGCTCTAGTGAATGTAGCGGATCCTTCTGATAACCTTTTTAATCCATTCAATTTCGGCTTGAGTTGCAACACACTGCAGCGTCACCATAGTGTATGAAGACACCTTTTGACTAACTAGATGGTCCACGAATTCGATTTGTGTCTTTTATCTTGACAACTGTAGTGGATGTTGCGAACTTTTCTGATCCACTCTTTAATCCATCCGATTTCAGTTTGTGTTGACACCGACTGCAGCGTCACCATGCTAAATCACTCCTGCCGACTAAATACCTAGCCCATAAATTCGACTCGAGTGTACTATCATAGCAACTGTAAGAGATGTGGCGGACTCTTCTGATCCTCTCTGGTCATGCTATTTGATCTCTCCTATTGTCTAAATAAACCGTCCATGGATTCGTTTCGTGTCTACTATCTAGACAGCTTCACTCGGTCAGGCAGACTCTGCATTTCAATTTCAGCTTGCGTTACAGCTGAGTACAATGTCGCCATGAACACAGCTCATGGTTTTTCATCTATAATGATACATTCGCTTTTATACTGCTTCAAGCAATTTGAATACCACTATTGACACAATAAACGGAACATAAATTTGATTCCTGATTCTTGGCACCGTTGCAGCTGACCAAGGCGTTGCCATGCTCCTTGATTAATCCTCTTGACTAATAAAACAGCACATGAATGCGTTTCGTGTCTATTATATTGGCACCTCGAGTGAATGTAACGGCCTCTTCTGGCCCTCTTAAAAATCCGTTCGATTTTAGCTTAAGTTGCAACTAGTTGCCGCATCGCCACGGGATTTAGTTTTGGTTTAACCCTTTGACGACCACAGGGAATTATGCTTGCCCTAAGGTTTTTGACACATATAATATTTCCGGTAGTAGATAGAACAAACATATCTATCAGTGATTTATAGAAGAGGATATGGGCAACAATAGTGTTGTAGGCGTCAGTTCTCTAACCGATCCGATTTGAGTCTATATGTCAAGGTTGGCACTTATATTAAAGTGGCAATAAAATGTGAATACCTATCAAAATCATATTCGTACATTTATTATCGTCACCACTCGGAATTTGTAATGTTGTTGCCGCTAACACATCCATATTTAATTTTAAGATTACAAATATTTTAATACCATTTGACCAGATGAGGTTGCCACAAAAATATCCACTGGTGTCTAGGAAATATTAACACTCCTACCCCCACATTTGTCTTCATTTCACACTCATACCATCATACATTGTAAATAACTAGTCGACACCTGCTGGCTTACAAACACAATCACATAATCAGGATAAAAACTGGTTTAGAAGCAACAACACACTATACTTGAACATCGTCTTTTAAAGGATTTTCTAAGCTTGACAAAGGATCACAGGCAAGGAACCAACACATATGGGGTTACATGTAAAAGTGTAATATATAAAATGAACATACATGCTGACATCCTTGTTGGATTGTAACAACATGCATGAGTTTATGTGTGTGCGAGGGTGTGTGGGTTGAAAATTTTAAAACCCCAACCAAAATCTAAAATCCTTTGAAAATTATTACAATTTACTTTGCTACTAGATTTTATACTTCAACAATTGTCGACATTCACATTAACTTGCACCTGCACATACACAAGTACCAATTCGCTCACTCTCTCCTTTTTCCTCACCCCATCTCTTGCATGGAGACAAACCCCTTTGTTGGGTCTTGCTAGAATAAGCATGGTACAAATATCCTTGGTTAAGAAGAGAGGTGTCCAGACTCTATTCTCTTCTTATATCCTTGTTGAAAGCTGAAAATATGGTATATTTTTTTAAAAGATCAAAATCAAAAAAGGCAAACCTACACGAATCTAACGCAATATAAGTTAAGGTGTGAGAGATAAAGTTTTCCTTTTCGTCCTGTAAAAAGAACAAAACCAGGACAGGCCAGGGAAAATCAAATAATAAGGTTGAGCTCAAGTTTTCAATTCGGTTTTTTATATTCTTTATTGTAAATGGCAAAAAAGTACAGAATGTTAAGAAACTACTTTATTGGGCTAGTGAGGAGAAGTAGGCCAAGCTAAATTCGACAAAGAATTGTCCTTAATATGCTGGGTTAGGGTTTATTTAAAGCTTAGGGTGTCCTTGGTACCAAATTAATCTTTAACTGTTGTCGCTTTAGCCGAACATGAAAAACGAAATAATATGAAGGTCGAAATCAAGCAGTCGAAAATCTGCATCCTTAATACCTTTTATATGAAAAGCTCATACGCTTTCGTTCCAATTTTCCTGCAACGAAATTAATAACATTTATACGCCTTAATTTATTTTGTTAATATAATTCACACGGGTGCAATATATAACACCATTTCCAATTGAAATTTAAACGAAAACAAATTCAGATATTTAAAATTATATTAGAAATTTAAAATACCTCAATTGAAATTTTACAAAAAATCAATTGAAATTTGAAACGCATCAATTGAAACTTAAAATCATCAATTGAAACTTAAAAATCATCAATTGAAATTTAAAATACATCAATTGATATTTAAAAGACATCAATTGAAATTTAAATCACATCAATTGAAATTCAAAAACCGAATACATAAAACCGTTATGTAAATTTCAAATTTCAACTGACGAATTTTAAATCTTTTAAATTAGAAATTTTTAAATCTTTTAAATTTAAATCTGACTTGATGCCTTTCAAATTCCATTTGATTCGTTTTCAATTCCAATTGCTGTATTTTGAATTGATATATTTTCAATTTCAATTGATATATTTTCAATTTCAATTAATATGTTTGAAATTTCAATTGGGCTTTTAAATTTCAATTGGTTGGTTGGTTGAAAAGGCTGCAAGACAGCATGCTGTCTAGCACACTTAGGCTAGAGAAGCCTATTGTGCTACCTGCAGTTTCCCCTATAGCAAACTATTGACTAGTCGTCTAGCCAATTTGCCCTTTCAATGAATTAGTCTATGAGACCTACAGGAATACCCTGTAGGGCTACGGTGCTAACTAGATGTGTTCCGAATATCCTACTTCTCAGTCCTGCCAGACCAGAGCAATCCAAGAGAAGGTGATTCGTCGTTTTCTCATCCTCTTCCATGCAGCATCTACAGAGAGTGGAGTTTCTATGTCCCAATCTTAGGACGTGTTTTCCTACAAGACAATGTCCCGTAAATGTTCCTATCATTGTGGATAACCTGCCTCTCGGTAAGCAAAGTAGTTCTCTAGTCCTCTCTCTGTCCACCTGTGGCCAGAGGACCCTGGCTTGTTTCCAAGTTGAAGTGAGTCTCCACTTGTCCTTGAACATATTATCGGCCCACTGCCTGATCTGCAAACGGCAGGTAGAAATTGGCATACTAACACCTTCATTTGCCGGAAGAACCTGTGCCTGGTGAGCCTGGTGTCGAAATACTCTGCCATCAACCTAAGTGATGAGTGGCATTCTTTCACCGTCAGGGACGTAGCATACATGGCTTCCAGGGATTTTATGGCAGCCTGGCTGTCTGTGTAGATACCCATTCTCCGGAGGGTTGTGACACAACTTTTCAGTAGTTGAGCAACCTCCAGTATGGTGGTAATTTCCGCCTGAAATATACTACAGTGATCAGGCAGCTTGAAGGAGGATATTTACATTTAGGTCCGGTGAATGGACCCCATAGTTCGTCCAACTTTGATCCATCCGTGGAAAATCTGATACTACTGGTGTCCCCTACCAGTGACTTTTCCCAGGTATTCCTATTCGGAATAGAAGTCGTTGGTAGAAGGTGGGGGATACAGTAGTCCATATTTACGGGAATAGAGTTGATCCGGTATAGTATTTCAGTGTGTCCGGAATGACCCGATATCATGACGCGACAATCTCTAATTCTCACCAGCGATGTAGCGGCTGCCGATTTGGCCATGATATCAGGAGTACAGATGTTCAGGATAGCACTAAGTGTAGTACCTTACTTCATGGCCATTGCCCCACTAACGCTAATCAGTAATGATCTTTGAATTTTCATCAAGGAATTCAGAATATATTTCTTTTGGAGGGACCTCCACCAAACTACGATGCCATAGAGAAGTATTGTTCTGACTATTGCTGGAACATGGTGATCTTAGGATCTTAGGGTCCCCAGCGTTTTCCTATCGCCCCTTTACAGCAGTAAAGAGCAGTCAAGGAGAGGGTGACCTCTCCTCCACATTCGGTTTCCAAGACAGTTTCTGTCGAGAATTATTCCCAGATACTTGAACTTTTCCGTCAACTGTAATTGCACCCCATTAAGGGACGGCAGTTCAAATGCGGGTATTTTATATTTCCGAGAGAACAAGATAAGCTCAGTTTTACGTGAGTTAAGTGATAGTCCATTGCTAGCGGTCCAGTTCGAAATCAGACTAAGTAGGCTGGTTGTACGAATGCTAAGTAAATTGAAGTTTCTACCTGTACAGATGATAGCAATATCATCGGCATAGGCATAGACCTGGCATTCGGGCCTGTCCAATTCAAGAAGCAGTTCATTGACGGAAGTTAACCATAATAGTAGAGACAGAACTCCCCCTGCGGTGTCTCCCTGTTAACGTTCCTATCAATTGTAACACCACCCCATTCAGCTTTGACGGATCTATCCACCAGAAGCTTCCCAATTAGGCGTGTCACTAAGCTGTCGAATCCTAGATTCTGTAACGACCTAAGAATCGCCGAAGGTTGAATGTTATTGAAGGCTCCCTCGATGTCCAGGAAGGTCCCCAGAGCGAAGACCCTATCCTCAAGAAAGTTTTCTATTACGCTGACTATAGAGTGGAGAGCCGTCTCAGTTTAAATTTCAATTGATGTGTTTTAAATATCAATTAATGTCAATTTAGCTTTTAAATTTCAAGTGATATGTTTCAAATTTCAATTGATGTCTAGGCCTAGCGTTCAGTCCTTGATCTGTTTGAATTATTCTGTTGTTACTGTCCACATAGTAGTATCCACTAGTACGCCAAGGATTTGGTATAAAGGACTGTTTTTCACTTTGGCGCCCAAGTATTAGTTAAAGTATTATATATATAAGATGTCAATTTTGTCCGTATTTGTGGACTCTGTCATATTTACACGGAAGCGGGTGTCCGCAACGTTGGGTCTACCGGTCAGCCTGTGTTGTTATTGTTTTTTTTTTGTATACACGTGAATTCCACGAGGGAGGGGGAATTGGGCAGTAGGAGTTTGCAAGGACTTGGCCGAAAGCCAAGTTATTTACCGGGGCGCCCGTAATATTAAGGACGCACTATCTGTCAGTATGATTCCCTCGGCTGCGATTCCGTGCCTATTGGTCACTTGAAACCCCGAGGTAGGTGTGAAAGGAGATCTTAGTTGGGTTGTTCTTACACTAAATCTCCCTATACGTTTAGGAACAGTCTGTGATGCTGTAATAGGTATAGAAGCACAACTAGTAAACACTTGCATCACTGGAAGATTTCTGGTTGCGTAATTCTTCGTTCCAGCGAACATATTTCCAATATATTTTTGTATAACACTATTGCCGTACAAACAGTTTATTCTTCTTGGCATTCTTTCCCTCCCTTTTATATCACCCAATATCTCACATATTCTTTTTATTTTTCAATCTATGCCTTAACATATGCTTTACTTTTCGTTTCTACAAGATGTAACGGTTCGACTAAGAAAACTCGTTTACTCTCTTAAGACTCAATTTTCTATTATACCTGGTAAGACCTAAGATGTAACAGTATATATTTGTCTTACCTTAAGAATGTGTTTTCCTTCGTTATCCTTTAACACAAAGTTCTAACGAAACAATCCGGTGGTGTCGTAAAGTCATCACAGCTGTTATGTGTAAGCCATAGATATGTGCTATTCCGTTGCCTACTTCTAGGAAATTCGCAAATAATGCATATTTGTAGGAGATTTTGCTTTTGTTTCCTTTGTTGTTAGCCAACTCCCTATACGACCAGCACAATCTAAGTTTATTAGCATGTCGGAATGAAGAAACGGGTGGTAGGGAGAATGGATAAAAATTTGTAGATTGATGCTTAGGTAATGTGTGGTTGCTAAAGGATAAAGGGCCTCTCAACAAGTCCTTTTGTCTACTAGTCCAAACATTCTCATTGTATGTATTTTATCTTGTGACCTTTTGGAATAGTTTGCGTTTTGTTTCTTTTGCATTTTAGGCGAGTCGGGAATTCCAATGAAAGGTGATTGCCGGTGATTTCCTCGAGGTTCCGTAATAAAAATGTGTTGGGAGTTTTAGGGAATTCATCTTAAGCTGGTATGTAATTCTGTGTGTGTGTGTTTCGGATAATAGTGATTTATTTTTTTCTTTTTCGTGTTGGATGTGTCGCTGGGGGAAATTGGCAATTTTCTTAGGATTTATTAGAAGCAATAGGGAACGAAATGATTCATTTCATTCGATAGATTTATGACCAAATATTTGAGTGGGAAATGTGGGTGAACTATGTGGTTTTTTAGTTTGACTTGAAGGCAAATTAGATCAGGAATAATTTATGGGAAATAGAAAAGAGAATAATGTTTAAGAATATTCCAATTATTATAATATCAAAGAACTATAAAAATATATAATTGAAATATGTAATAATCATTAAACAATGTTCCTTATCTCAAGAACAGCCATAACTGCCGCACTTCTCTTAATGAAATGACCAAGCAGTTCGATATTCGCTCTATATAAGTGCTGACGCAAAGGCACATTCCAGGAACTCATAGAGCAGATGAGCTGGTGAGATTAGGAACTACCACACCTGTTCCACTGGATATGGGGCATGCGGGAATGGCCCTTTCTACATACAAGCTAGTACTTAAATCCGAAACTCTCAGACATTTGAATGGTAGTTGGTCTGGAGGCATAAATTGCAAGATAACCTGACAACATAAGTAAATATTTCAAGTATACACTCCCATACATTCGTGGTTCCTCCGTATTATTGCATACCAATATATGTCGCAACCTTACTCACGGACAAACGCACAAACTACTAACTCTCTCAAAAACCAACAATCTAATATGCCAACACACCTACATCACACTCGCGACCAACCACACACCCAGCCCAACACAAGTTCTGCTGACGTAGCATCATAGCGACTAACCGGTTTCTGTGATAACAACGACCGCGAATGCTACTTTGCAATTCTCGTTCTGGTCTTTGCTGCTAGATTATATAAAGTTGACTTTTAACAGCCTCAGAAGTCAGTCGCCTCACAGAGTCTGAGGCGATAGGTCTTTTATTTCGCAAGATCATGGGTCGTTCATCATGGATCATGGGCACTCGCAGGCAAACACAAGTTCTGCTGACATAGCATCACACCGGTTTCTGTGACAACAACGACCGTGAATGCTACTTTGCAATTCTCGTTCTGGTCTTTGCTGCTAGATTATATGAAATAGACTTTTAGCAGCCTCAGAAGTTAGTCGCGTCACAGAGTCGGAGTCGATAGGTCGTTCTTTTCGTAAGATTATGGGTCGTTCATCATGGATCATGGGCACTCGCAGGCAAACAAAAGTTCTGCTGACGTAGCATCACACCGGTTTCTGTGACAACAACGATCGTGAATGCTACTTTGCAATTCTCGTTCTGGTCTTTGCTGCTAGATTATATAAAGTAGACTTTTAGCAGCCTCAGAAGTCAGTCGCCTCACAGAGTCTGAGGCGATAGGTCGTTCATTTAGTAAGATTATGGGCTCAGCATCATCTCCAATTGAAATTCATTTTGAAATATATCATTCGAAATTCTATTTGAAATTTAAGAAACATCAAACGGAATGTAAAAATATTGAAATTAAAAAATTTTTAACCGATTTTATGTATTAAATTTTTTATTTTCAATTGAGGTCTATTAAATTTCAATTAATGCATTTTAAATTTTAAATAGAATTTTTTTTAATTTCAATTGCCATTTTAAATTTCAATTGTAATACTTTCTAAAATAAATTTATTCTTTAGAAGACTCCTAGAGAAATTTCATCTGCTTGCAATAAAACCCAGGATCCGCAATAAGCATGGCACCCGAGAGAGGGCTTTATCTCTATCTCTAAACTGCTTGCTTTCCCCAAAATACCATCCATTCGCAAGCATAATTCTCCGCTTGATCTCGAGGCTGTCGTTATTTATATCTTCTAGTTCCTCACAGAAATTCCTCCAGGACTTCCATTTCCTCTTTCTTAACTCTCTTTGAAATTCTTCGCAGCCGCTCTATATCTTTCCAGCTTTGCCGGGATCCTTCCTTTTTGGCTTTGTTGGAAAGCTAACTACTTTCATTTCTGAGATGTTTCAACTTCGGCGTACACCAAGTTTGGATGGAAATCCGGGGTGGTAAGCGCTCCGGACTGGATTTCATGCCGCTCGAAATTTCTGCCACTCTCTTCTTCGTCAGGGACGGTCATCAGGAGACGGTTTCGACCGAATTTAATTAGGCCATTAGAGAGCCTCAGAATACGTAGGGACTCTGAACCCATTCTGATCGATAAATCCTTTCCGTCTCCTCTGTCTCTCGCACGACCTCGGACTATCTTCCATTCCTCCGCTTCCAGGCTTTTTTTTTGCGGGCCAGAAATACTTCGTCTTCCAAGATGGGTGGTGAGACTCATACTCTGACCGTGGTCCAATTCGGAATTTGGTTGATAAGCACAATGCAGATTTTCATATCTGGCCAGAGTCCGCTCAGATTGTTGACGCATGCTGACAAGAACTCTAGAGCTGTAGGGTTGCCATAGCCAACAATCTTCACACACTTATGCCATTTGCCTCCGTCGAACTCTGTGAAATTATCACCTTCGTCCGTCGCTAGGGCTTTTTGCATCTTCCGCAGTATGCCTTCTTCTACCAACAGCCATCTTTCTTTAGATATTCTACCCTCCGTATTGTTCCGGTCCAGAATCTACACTTGGAGCTCGGGTGCCGATGTAAGGCCCTCGGACTTTTTGACCCGCTTGCCCGTAGGGGCCTGGGAGTCGTTGGCTCGCTGTCTCTTTGTTGTCGTCTTCTGACTAGAGGTGCCCGCGGTGGCAGGATGATCCACTCTTGGTCTATTAGAGCCCTTGCCCTTGGGTGGGCCACCATCCGTGACTACCTGTGTCTGTGGATTTGTGGCCTTTTTGCTACGTATCGTATGATTATCTTTTGATAAGTTTGTGTTTGTTTGCGTATTTGTTTTTGTAATTGTATTCATAGCGTCCTTCTTAGCAGGTAGAGGGCATAGTTCTACGACGGTAGAATTCATCAGAGACTCATACTTCCGTACGTGGAAGTTATGCTTCCGGATTAAGCGTTTGTGGCGCACTGAGAGGGATGTTGAGCCTTTCGACTGCATACTCCTCAGATAACGCTGCAAACGCTTGTATTCAGCTTCCACTTCCTTCTCGTTCGTGTTAATCTTCTCTCCCACAACGGCGGTCATCTTATCGGACTTGGCTTCCAGCACATGGTCATCTTGTCGGACTTGGCTTCCAGCCCACCCCTATCCAATTCCATCTTAGTGATGAAATCTTCATCGTTATCAGACAGCTGGATGCTGACGAGTGCCTCATGATCGTCATTTGAATCGTCGCTGAGATAGAGTTCGACGCTGTCCTGTCTCATTAATTTAGTTACCGTATTTGTAGTTGTATTCGCATTATCGCGTGTATTGTTGGTTGTGTTCGTTGTTGCATTCGATGATTTTGGGGCCAGCAGATATTCTGCCCCTGCCAAAGCATCAGATGTTGATTTGGGTAGATTACCAATACCCACGTGGAGACCACCTGCCGAGTTCATATTAATATTTTGACTCCTCATACGGGGAGTGTGGGTAACCTTTGGTTGGCGCTTCCACACTCCCATCCAGAGACCCTGGCTCAAAGATACAACCCGTAAGCCGCCGCATCGTGTCAAGATTGTTACCCGCGACGGGGCTGTGGGGCACAGTACAATGAGACTCCAATCGCCGGGCATGCATTCATCAAATTGAATTTTGCCAATCGGCTGACTCATGTACCTTATCAGCTCACCGCCGCCATAATCCACCGGCTGTTGCGGCTTTGTAGTTATTAAGCCGGGCACTAACTGTTCAGACCTCGTCTTGGTTAGGAGGGGGCAATCGACTTCGTCGTCCAAATTGTGATCGACTGTCTCATCGTCATTGGATATCTCAGGTGCCAGCAGCGCGGAGAAATGTTTGCTGCATATTCGCAACATGCTCTGCACATCTGTGTTGAGATTGCCGTCCTTGTTTTTACCTGAACCAAGTCCATTAGTTCTGTTCTTGACCCTTTGGTAAAAGTTTCGGCCTTCGTTCTCCCTTCTGTTCGTGAAAATTGTTTCAGTCTCGCGCTTCCCCACTGCCATTTCTTACACCTAAACAGATAGTTTACCCCCTTTTCTCTTACTCCCTTTCCAGAATTCCTAAACCTTCACAAAAATCTGACTCAATACGAGGATATCGGAAAAGACGAAATTGCGAATATTAGATTGCAGTTTAAAATGTGTACTGTTGTACTACTTGGAGCTTGACGAAGTTAAGAATGAAGCCACTTCTACCTAACCTAAAGTAACCTAACCTAACCTAACCCAACCTAACCTAACCTTACCTAACCGAACCTAAACTAAAGTAACCTAACCTAACCTAACGCAACTCATCCCAACCAGACCTAACCAAACCTAACCCAGCTTAACCTGGCGTAACCTAACATGACCCAACCTAACCGAACCTGACCTGGCCTAAGCTAGCCTAGCCTAGTCCAACCTAACATAACCCAACCTTTCCTAATCTAAACTAACCTAACCTAACCTAACCGAAACTAGCCTAACCTAACCTAACCTAACCTACCCTAACCTAAATTAAATTAAATTAACCTAACCTAACCTAATTTAACCCTTCCTACCCTATTATTGGATTTATACGGCAATAGTCAGACCAATACTTCTCTATTTCATCGTAGTTTGGTGGAGGTCCCTACAAAGGGAATATATTCTGCATTCTTTGATGAAAATTCAAAAATCAGCACTGATTAGCGTTAGTGGGGCAATGGGCACGACGTCAGTTACTACACTTAGTGCTATTGTGAACATCTGTGCTCCTGATATCATGGCCGAATCGGCAGCCGCTACATCCCTGGTGAGAATCAGAGATTTTGGCGTCATGATATCGGGGCATTCCGGACACGCTGAATTACTACACCGGATCAACAGTATTCCCGTAAAAACAGTTTACCGTATCCCCTACCTTCTACCAGCGACAAATCAAAGGACTTCTATTCCGAACAGGAATATCTGGGAAAAGTCACTGGAAGGGGACACCAATAGATCAGATTTTTCACGGATGGATCAAAGTTGGACGAGCAATTAGGCTATGGGGTCCATTCACCGGACCTAAATGTAAATATCTCCTTCAAGCTGCCTGATCACTGTAGAGTATTTCAGGTGGAAATTACCGTCATACTGGAGGATGCTGAACTACTGAAAAGTAGTGTCATAACCCTCCGGAGAATATGTATCTACACAGACAGCCAGGCTGCCATAAAATCCCTGGAAGCCATGTTTGCTACGTCCCTGACGGTGAAAGAATGCCACTCATCACTTAGGGTGATGTGCAGAGTATTTTGACATCAGGCTCATGTGGGTACCGGGACACAGCGACATGCGTTAGCTAGACAGGGCACTACGGTACAGGTTCTTCCGGCAAAAGAAGGTGTTAGTATGCCAATTTATACCTGCTGTTTGCAGATCAGGCAGTGGGATAAGTGGAGACTTATTTCAACTTGCAAACAAGCCAGGGTCCTCTGGCCACAGGTGGACAGGAAGGAGACTAGGCAACTACTTAACTTGCCGAGAGACAGGTTATCCACAATGATAGGAACACTTACGGGACATTGTCTTGTAGGAAAACACACCCTAAGATTGGGACATAGAAACTCAACTCTCTGTAGATGCTGCATGAAAGAGGGCGAGGAAACGACGAAACACCTTCTCTTGGATTGCCCTGCTCTGGCAGGACTGAGAAGTAGGATATTCCGAACACACTTAGTTAGCACCGTAGCCCTAAAGGATATTCCTGTAGGTCTTATAGACAAATTCATTGAAAGGGCAAATTGGCTGGACGACTAGTCAATAGTTGCTATAAAGGAAACTGAAGGTATCACAATGGGCTTGTTTAGCCTAAGTGTGCTAGACAGCGTGCTGTCGTGCAGCCTTTTCCACCAACCAACCCTAAGTAAGTATTTACGTATGCATACATATGATCAAAGCATTTTTTCTACAAATAGGACAAATTTGAACTAGGATTTTGGTTGTGTTTGTCACATGGCCTTTTAGTGACAATGGCTCAATATAAGGAACCAAAGTCGATTACTAGGGCGTTGTTAATTATTACCAAAATTAATATACTCGTATTCTTTCCCTTACCATCACTTTTTAATGTATTTTCACATTTTCAGGAAAACTCATTATATATAAGTTTTATCAGACTATAACATATCAAACATATCTAATGACAGTCTCGTGATTTTCCACACAAAAAACATCCCCCCCAATGACTTTGCCAACTGATAAGTCTCTGACACTTCATGGATGAGGTGTTAAAATTAATATTTACTTGTAAACTAACATTCACATACACAGTTACATGTTTCACCAAAAGTCCTTTTTCCATGCATGTATTCCACACACACATATACACACATGTTCATACAGTGCGTCCTCCCTTCCATCTAGCGTAAGTGTTTCAAATAATTTACATATTTCCTACATGTTTAATAAGCCAACTTTTCCCGCTCATGCAACACAAAACACCTTATCAGATAATGAAAATTTAC
Organism: Phaonia tiefii; assembly: GCA_963931995.1. Taxonomy (NCBI): domain Eukaryota; kingdom Metazoa; phylum Arthropoda; class Insecta; order Diptera; family Muscidae; genus Phaonia; species Phaonia tiefii. The sequence goes on along the minus strand of OZ008370.1, from coordinate 19,510,140 downwards.
TCATTTACTTGGCACGACAGATACGGGACGGGAACCATTTGGCGCATTACATGCCCCCCCCCCCCCCTCCTTCAGCAATGCCCTGCTTTAATTACCCTCAAAATTAACCTTTCATTATAGAATCTCAGGTGGGTTTTGTGTTTACATTGAGGTGTTTAAGGAGACTATGCAGTAGGCAATGGAAAGATGCGAAAAGGAGAAGGATATGTGTAACATATAAATAGGTTAGATCAGGAAGGATGTTGAAATGAGCATATTAAGATATTAGGGTGTAAAGTCATTACAGATGTGGGGAAGGTTTGTCAAAGATTTGCTGTTGATAGCAGGTAATTGCATGAGTTCGTTACACCCACAGAAAAAGTTGGTTGGGACAGGTGAATTAGCAGTAACCGAATTAAGAGAGGTTGTCACAATCAAATATAGAGGTTATCAGAAATTACTTATACATAGGTGGACACAACCGAATTTAAAGGCTTTTGCCACCGCAGTAAAATTTTATTACAACCGAAGTAAAAGGTTGTCACAACCAAATTGAGAGGTTGTCACAACCGAATTGATAGGTTGTCACAACCGCCTTTAGAGGTTGTCACAACCGCGGTTAGAGGTTGTCACAACCGCGTTTAGAGGTTGTCACAACCGCGTTTAGAGGTTGTCACAACCGCGTTTAGAGGTTGTCACAACCGCGTTTAGAGGTTGTCACAATCGCATTTAGACGATGCCACAACCACATTTAGAGGTTGTCACAACCGCATTTAAAGGTTGTCACATCCGAATTTAAAAGTTGTCACAACCGCATTTAGAGGTTGCCACAACCGTCTTTAGAGGTTATCACAGCCACATTTAGAGGTTATCACAACCCCATTTAGAGGTTGTCACAACCGCATTTAGAGGTTGCCACAACCGTCTTTAGAGGTTGCCACAACCGTCTTTAGAGGTTATCACAACCACATTTAGAGGTTATTACAACCGCCTTTAAAGGTTGTCACAACCAGATTTAGAGGTTATCACAACCGCATTTAGAGGTTGTCACATCCGCATTGAGAGCATGCCACAACCGCTTTTAGAGGTTGTCACAACTGCATTTAGAGGTTTGTCACAACCGCATTTAGAGGTTGTCACATCCGCATTGAGAGCATGTCACAACCGCATTTAGAGGTTGTCACAACTGCATTTAGAGGTTGTCACAACCACATTTAGAGATTGTCAGAATAGCATTTATAGGTTGTCACAACGATCTTTAGAGGTTGGTTAACCCGGATTGAGAGCGTGTCACAACCGCATTTAGAGGTTGTCACAGCCGCATTTAGAGGTTGTCACAACCGCATTTGGAGGTTGTCACAACCGCACTTAGAGGTTGGCACAACCGCATTTAGATGTTGTCACAACCACATTTAGAGGTTGTCACAACCGCATTTAAACGTTGTCACAACCGCATTTAGAGGTTGTCACAACCGCATTTAGAGGTTGCCACAACCGAATTTAGAGGTTGCCACAACCGTCTTTAGAAGTTGTTTACCCTAATTTGGAGCTTGTCACAACCGCATTTAGAGGATGTCACAGCTGCATTTACAGGTTGTCACAACCGTTTTTAGAGGTTGTTTAACCCGCATTGAGAGCATGTCACAATCGCATTTAGAGGTTGTCACAACCGCATTTAGAGGTTGTCACAACCGCATTTAGAAGTTATCACAGCTGCATTTAAAAGTTGTCACAGCTACATTTAGAGATTGTTTCAATAGAGAATAGAGGTTGTAACAACCGAATTCAGAAGTTGCTAAACCTCAATTTGGAGTTTCTCACAACCTAATTAAGAGGATGTCAGAAACGCCTTTAGAGGTTATTTAACCTGCATTGAGAGCTTGTTAACACTGAATATGAATTTAGAGGTTGTCACAATCGCATTTAGAGGTTGTCACTGCTGCATTTAGTGGTTGTGAAACCCAAATTTGGAGGTTCCCATAAACGAACTCAAAAGGTGTGACAACCGAATTAGAAGTCCGTGAGCTCCATATTTAGATGTTGGCTCCATATTTAGATGTTCGGTTACAACCGACATAAAAGGCTGCTACAACCGAAGTAAATGGTTGTTACTATTGAAATAAAAGATTGCTGCAACTGTATTTAGACGTTGTCACAAACGAACTGAGGAAGTTGTTACAACCGAAAAAGGCGGTGATGGCCCTATAAACCTGCGAGAGGGATGTTGGTCAAAATGGGGGTAAATTTTTCACTGGCTTTATACAGCGGTGGTGTGACTGACACCTGCTCCATAGGGTTCTTGAAACTCCCTACTATTGTGCACTACTCACTAGGGTTCAGAGAATGGCGACGTTGAGCATCACTGGTGCTCTGCGTACTACTCTCTCTAATGCTCTGAATGTAATTTTATGCTTCTTGTTGGTTCAAATTTTAGGAAAGCAAATTGCTTATAACGGGTTGTCCGATTTCATAATAATAATAATGGTGGCCCATGACATCCCATGAAAACATTAGTGAGAGCTTCGCACAATCAGTAAGCTGTGCACTTTCTAGTTTCTACACTCACTGATTGTGGTCTACAGTTTTACACCGATTCCGAACGGTATTTTGAGAAGCTTTTTCATGGCTAAGAACTCGATAGTGTCGAGATCATTATGTGAGGCGACCGTCATCGGAACAAATGTAAGGTGGTCGGAGCAGGGGTCGAACCCACGTTCTCATATACAAGAGCCGCGCACACTAAGCATTGTACCACCCACTAACACGCCGATGGGAAAAAGCACGGATATAATAGCACAACTTTTACAGTATTATTATGATAATTTCGAAATGCGCAACATAGTTGTAGAGGGGGAGTCAGGCTTTCAGAATATATTATTCTGAGGCACCCTGTGTCAACAGAATTGGTGCTACAGGGTGTCGGTTATAATAGCACAACTTTTACAGTATTATTATGATAATTTTGAAATGCGCTACATATAAGTCAGGCTTGCAGAATATAGTATTCTGAGGCACCCTGTGTCAACAGAGTTGGTGCTACTTTCAAAGCCTGGTACTTCTACATTTATACGTCGAATACAAAGATTTTTCAGTTTTCAGAATCTACTACGGATTCTTCTCCAGTTGCTAAGATATTCTGTATCAAAACTGAAAATGGTAAATTTTTTCATTGACTTCTTTTTGTTTTTTTTTTTTGTTAATAAATCGCCTATTTGAGGGAGAAGAATATTTTGAAAACTCCGCTAAATTGGCAACACTTCAGTAAAGAATACACTGTAAGTAGTTTTAAGTTACACTGTGTGTAATTTTTTTAGTCATGGAAATATAACCATATACGGACACAACTACGTGAAAAAAAGACAAGTGTCTCCCAGTTTTCCCCAAAGTCATGCACTTTTTTATGGGCCCCCAAAGATTTGGGCCCTTGGTGCAATTTTTGCAAAAAGTGATCATTTTGTCAGGCTCATATCTTGCAAACCGGGATAAAAAATTAATTGGGTTTAATTGGTCGCACATTGGTCTATAACATATAAATAAATTATTAATATACCTTCAATATGTACTTATAAACTTCAAATCAAATTTTTAATAGATTTTTCCTATATTATTTATTATGCCTTTTTTTCCTACTTTTTGTCAAAAGTGAAATTTTTGTAATGTAGATATGTCTGAACACACTTTTATAGGAGAGGAGTTTACCTTTCCAACGGTGTATAATACGTCTATATACGGTGTTACCACAAGTGTAGGTATAACTCGCAAACCTAACACTTTGAACTAAGTTTGCCTTTTCTGTACTTTACCGATTGAATCGTTCAGGAGGAAAACTACACTGTAAAAAAACCGTTTCCCATTACATCCCATGAAGTAATTGGGGAAAGCTTCTCACAACCAGTGAGCTGTGCGCTCTCTAATTTGTGACTCACTGATGGTGACCTACACTTTCATACCGGTTCCGAACGGTATTTTGAGAAGATTTTTCATGGCTAAGTACACGATAGTGTCGCCATCACTGAGAGAGGCAGCCGTCGTCGAAGGAAATGTAAGGTTATTAGAGCAGGGATAACCACAAGAGCCGCGCACACTAGCCTTTGCTCCACCGATGGCCACAACTACACTATGGAACTGGCAAACATTTCATATTTTTACCTGATGCCATTATTTTACGGGATCATAAAACACGTTGTAACTGTGTAATTTTGAAGAAGTCCTCTTCAAATTCTACCTGTTCAGTGGGTCGATTGGTTGGTTGCTTGAAAAGGCTGCAAGGCAGCGCGCTGTCTAGCACACTTAGGCTAAAGAAATCCATTGTGATACCTGCAGGTTCCTCTATAACAACTATTGATTAGTCGTTTAGCCAATTTTCCCTTTCAATGAATTTGTCTATAAGTCCTACAGGATATTCCTACGTTGCGAACTAAATGTGTTCCGAATATCCTACTTCTCAGTCCTGCCAGAGCAGGGCAATCCAAGAGAAGGCGTTTCGTCGTTTCCTCGTCCTCTTCCATGTAGCATCTACAGAGAGTGGAGTTTCTATGTCCCAATCTTAGGACGTGTTTTCCTACAAGGCAATGTCCCGTAAGTGTTCCTATCATTGTGGATAACCTGCCTCTCGGCAAGTTAAGTAGTTGCCTAGTCCTTTTCCTGTCCACCTGTGGCCTGAGGGCCCTGGCTTGTTTGCACGTTGAAGTACGTCTTTGAACATATGTATTATCGGCCCACTGCCTGATCTGCAAACGGCGGGTAGAGATAGGCATACTAACACCTTCTTTTGCGTGAAGAACCTGTGCCGTAGTACCCTGTCTAGCTAACGCATCCGCTACGCAATTGGCTGGAATGTCGCTGTGTTCCGGTACCCAGATGAGCCTGATGTCGAAATACTCTGCCATCACCCTAAGTGATGAGTGGCATTCTAGCTAACGCATCCTCTACGCAATTGCCTGGAATGTCGCTGTGTCCCGGTACCCAGATGAGCCTGATGTCGAAATACTCTGCCATCACCCTAAGTGATGAGTGGCATTCTTTCACCGTCAGGGACGTAGCAATCATGGCTTCCAGCGATTCTATGGCAGCCTGGCTGTCTGTGTAGATACATATTCTCCGGAGGCTTGTGACACTACTTTTCAGTAGTTCAGCAGTACGGCGGCAGTACGGCGGTAATTTCCGCCTGAAATACTCTACTGTGATCAGGCAGCTTGAAGGAGATATTTACATTTAGGTCCGGTGAATGGACCCCAAAACCTACTTGCTCGACCAACTTTGATCCATCCGTGAAAAATCTGATACTACTGGTGTCCCCTTCCAGTGACTTTTTCCAGGTATTCGTGTTCGGAATAGAAGTCCTTAGATTTGTCTCTGGTAGAAGGTAGGGCATACAGTAGTCCATTTTTACGGGAATAGAGTTGATCCGGTGTAGTAATTCAGCGTGTCCGGAATGCCCCGATATCATAACACCACAATCTCTGATTCTCACCAGGGATGTAGCGGCTGCCGATTCGGCCATGATATCAGGAGTACAGATGTTCAGGAAAGCACTAAGTTCAGTACCTGACGTCGTGTCCATTGCCCCACTAACGCAAACCAGTGCTGATCTTTGAAGTGGGTCGATTATGATAACCATAAACCATTCTCACAGAGCGAAAACCCATTTCTCACAGAGCCCGAATTTTGATAATAAAACTCAATGATTTGCAAGCGTTGTTCGATTGTAAGACGACTCGTGATGAAATGTCAAGTCAACTAAAAATTGTTGACTTTGACACATGTCACGAATAACTCTCGAACCGGCAAAAACTTAACACTGAAAACCCAAATAGCAACAAAAATTACCCGTTAGTTATGACAGAAAAAAAAGTTATGCACAGGCTACATATATTAGTCCCTCACTCCTTCTTATATCCCCTGGCATCACATCTCTATCCTGAGCAACTTTGAATCAAGTTTCCTTGTGATTCATACCACTTTAACGCCCCCATCTGTTGCAGCAACTTCCATTGTTTTGGACTCATTTTAATTTTTTTCAATGTTGTACCCTAAATGATGCCTTCCACAGTCTTTGTATATTTATTATTTTTTGTTTAACAAAGAATAAAAACTTTGGCAGGTAAACGCGTGTCCCCCCTCGTTACACCAAGTATACAAAATTCATTCATGCAGAACAATTTTCGATGAATAGTGACAGAGGCGTAGGTATTTAAAAAAAAAAACAAAAGGGGGGGAAATTCATAGAGATATAAAAGAGTGAAAGAAGAGTATCACTCCTGAAGGAAAAATGTAAGAGACAAGTAAATGTTTGACGAAGCAGTACGTGGACATTGGCCTGACCGTGGATGTGGAAAGTTTGTGATAGCCACTCACTTGGGAGTGGCTAGAAATTCCTTTATATGGCACTCGAAGCAGCTCACTACTTTCGGTCTTGGACTACGAATATGTCCCGGGTAATTACTTTATCTGAACCCTCTCTTAGCTTGTCAGAGTGAAAAGGCGAAATGAATGAGCAACATGATAGGTTACGCGTCCCCTGATGCGTCTCAGTTTAAATAGGTGACCCTGTCACTGAAGCTCTTCAAACGAGGGGACATATTCTTGGGTGCTTTGGAGAAGGAAGATTCAACACTACTGGCCAACAACGGATCAAACCTAAAGAAATAAATCACATTGGCAGTAGGTAAAATGAAAACCGCGGTGGGCTGTGTGCAACGTGGTTTTGTCTAGGGCTGAGGTAAGCTCAGCCATGCCCAGAGTCTTTCGTTAGGATCCCCCAAACCTTTCGAAATAAGAACAGAATAGTTTACACTTTTTGGGGGGTTCGAATTCAGATTCTTTATTGATATATAATTTACAAAGTAATTTGATTTACAGGAATAACATCAACTGCTTCACTCGGTGAGAATACTCCTCTTAGCTTGAGAACACTAGTCCGGTTAACAACACTCTTCTGGGGGCACTTGTCTCGGCTTGACAACAATCTCCTGGGGCACTTGTCTCGGCTTGACAAAATCCTTCCGGGAATACTAGCATTGGCTTGAGAAATCGTCTGTGTAGGTTGCGCTTCGGTATCGGTTATCATCGGCTGTGTTACATGGGAACAGTGAGCCGAAACTCCTGTGTAGGAACAGTGAGCCGAAACTCCTGTGTAGGAACAGTGAGCCGAAACTCCTGTATAGGAACAGTGAGCCGAAACCCCTGTGTAGGAAGAGTGAGCCGAAGCCCCTGTAGGAACAGTGAGCCAAAACTCCTGTGTAGGAACAGTGAGCCAAAACTCCTGTGTAGGAACAGTGAGCCGAAAATCCTGTGTAGGAACATTCAGCCGAAGCCCCTGTCTAGGAACAGTGAGCCGAACCCCCTGTGTAGGAACAGTGAGCCGAAACCCCTGTGTAGGACCAGTGAGCCAAAACTCCTGTGTAGGAACAGTGAGCCGAAAATCCTGTGTAGGAACATTCAGCCGAAACTCCTGTGTAGGAACAGTGAGCCGAAACTCCTGTGTAGCAAATGTATTTACACCGTCTTTACTAAAGAACGGATCCCAACATTTGCTCGTGTCCTTTGCAGAACTAGAGCCCCAGGCAAATGCTATAATCTTTTCTGGTTGTTCGCTCGGAGGCGACGACTCGAGTCTAGTTGACCTTAACACTAAGTACCTTCACTGTAATGACGCAAATGAGAATTACATTCAAGCACTCATTCTTGTGCGGTCATTAAAACTATTTCGCTGCTAATATGTACACAGCGTCGACAGAGCTTGTGTGTTGTCTGTGAGTGTGATTGTTCGCGGTGGTTGGTGCGACTGATGGATGTTGTGTATGCCTAGGGGACGGGGGTAGACGAGGGAAGTATTCGGGTGGGAATGGCGGTGAGTGTTTGTTATTATGTACGGACGGATCATGACGTCACGTTACATGGGTTTGCCTCCCACCCCACCGTTATACTGACAATGATGAAATAAAATGAAAGATGAAATAAAAGATGACAACCCCCACAAACGTTATAAGAACCACGATTTAAGCGTATGCACTTGCGATATTAAAACACAATACAGGACGGGATTCTCGTTCCCACTGTTGGATGTCCTCCCAAAAAAATAAGGCTGACATCAGAGCTGTACAGGAAATGCGATGGACAGGATATGATTGCATGAGAAGAGAAAACTGAAATATTGGCTACAGCTGTTTCTTCATATTTACTGCAGATTTTCTCATTATTATCTCCATTAAGGTGTTGATACCGTCGGTATTGCAACGGTTAGTTGGCGCGCTTCTTGTACATGAGATCGTGGGTTCTATCCCTGCTCTGACCACCTTAAATTTCTTTCGGCGGCAGACACCTCGCATAGTGATGGCGACACTATCGAGTATTAAACCGGTGTAAAACTGTTGGTCCCAATCAGTGAGTATACAACTAGAAAGCGCACAGCTCATTGGTTGCGAGGAGCTCTCCCCAATTCCTTCATGGGATGTAATGGGAAAGCATTTTTAAGATAATGAAGAGATTGCACGGAAGTGTGTCACCTTTTCTCAGTGCTCGCTTGGTACAGAATGGATTGGTGAGGAATTTCCCCACCTTCAGGGCTGATTTGGTGTTGGTCCTACTGCTACTGGTCAGTCCTGCCAAAGCAAGGCAATCCAAGACAAGGTGTTTCGTCGTTTCCTCGTCCTCTTCCATGCAGCATCTACAGAGATTGGAGTTTCTATGTCCCAATCTTAGGACGTGTTTTCCTACAAGACAATGTCCCGTAAGTGTTCCTATCATTGTGGATAACCTGCCTCTCCGCAAGTTAAGTAGTTTCCTAGTCCTCTTCTTGTCCACGTGTGGTAAAAGGACCCTGGCTTGTTTGCAAGTTGAAGTAAGTCTCCACTTGTCCTTGAACATATTATCGGCCCACTGCCTGATCTGCAACGGTAGGTAGAGATTGGCATACTAACACCTCCTTTTGCCGGAAGAACCTGTGCCGTAGTGCCCTAACTAACGAACTTACTACCTAAAAATATAAAACTGGCCGTATCTTCTAAACGGTGTGTCAAATCGCAAAAGGGCTGAATTCCGTGATCACTGCCTAAAATCATACAAATGGCCATATCTTCCAAACGGTGCGTGTAATCGCAAAAAGGGCTGCATTTCCTGATCACTGCCTAAAATCATACAAATGGCCATATCTTCCAAACGGTGCGTGTAATCGCAAAAAGGGCTGCATTTCCTGATCACTGCCTAAAATCATACAAATGGCCATATCTTCTAAACGGTGCGTGTAATCGCAAAAACGGATGCATTTCCTGATCACTGCCTAAAATCATACAAATGGCCATATCTTCTAAACGGTGCGTGTAATCGCAAAAAGGGATGCATTTCCTGATCACTGCCTAAAATCATACAAATGGCCATATCTTCTAAACGGTGCGTGTAATCGCAAAAAGGGCCGAATTTCGTGATCACCTCCATAACAATATAAAATTGGCCATATCTTCTAAACGGTGCGTGTTATCGCAAAAAGGGCAGAATTTCGTGATCACTGCCTAAAAATATAAAAATGGCCGTATCTTCTAAACGGTGCGTCTAATCGCAAAAAGGGCTGAATTTCGTGATCACTGCTTAAAAATATAAAAATGGTCGTATCTTCTAAACGGTGCGTCTAATCGCAAAAAGGGCTGAATTTCGTGATCACTACCTACAATTACAAAAATGGCCGTATCTAAACGGTGCTTCTAATCGCAAAAAGGACCAAAATTCGTGATCACCTCCATAACAATATAAAATTGGGCATATCTTCTAAACGGTGCGTCTAATCGCAAAGAGGGCTGAATTTCGTGATCACCTCCATAACAATATAAAATTGGCCATATCTTCTAAACGGTGCGTGTTATCGCAAAAAGGGCAGAATTTCGTGATCACTGCCTAAAAATATAAAAATGGTCGTATCTTCTAAACGGTGCGTCTAATCGCAAAAAGAGCAGAATTTCGTGATCACTACCTAAAAATATAAAAATGGCCGTATCTTCTAAACGGTGCGTCTAATCGCAAAAAGGGCTGAATTTCGTGATCACTGCTTAAAAATATAAAAATGGTCGTATCTTCTAAGCGGTGCGTCTAATCGCAAAAAGGGCTGAATTTCGTGATCACTACCTACAATTACAAAAATGGCCGTATCTTCTAAACGGTGCGTCTAATCGCAAAAAGGACCAAAATTTGTGATCACCTTAATAAAAATATAAAATTGGCCGTATCTTCTAAACGGTGAGTCTAACCGCAAAAAAGAAAAGTGCCTGCCATCGATTACGATTAAGTGATCAATCTGGTTCTTCGTTCTCTGATCAGGAGATAACCAGGGCGCCTTATGTATGTCCTTATGCTGGAATCGCGTGCTACTAACTACCATGTTGTTTGCAGCGGCGAAGATTATCCGTCTTATTCCACTATCGGAAGTGGTATCATGTAGACTGTGATTAGCGATGGTTAGTCGAAAGACACTTTCCTTTCCCAATTTGGCATTAAAATCACCTAGAATAATCTTAATGTCGTGGTCAGGGCAGCGCTCGTATACTTCCTTCAGACGCTCGTAAAATGATTCTTTGGCCTCATCGTCTGTATCCTCTGTCGGTGCGTGCACCCAAATTAAAGAGATGTGTGTTTAACCTTGCAACTAGGTGCCGCAGTCTCTTGCCAGCCATAAATCTGCACCCGAATTCGTGCTTTCGCTCATGGCAAGTGTAGTAAATATCTCAGTTTATCTTCCTGGTGCAACCAAATCCTGTCCATCGTCAGATTTATATTTCTCGAGAACATATACCAGTTGGAAAGTGACACTTGTCCTATTAGTGTACTCACGTTCCAGCTACATATCCTTAAATTGTCGCCCTTATAACATTTGCGAGGGTCGTCAACAGTTAGGTCGTCAATAGTGTGACCCCTCTTTTAGTATTTAAACAAGATGCCACCAGCTCTGTTCATTTTGTTAGAGGTGTTGCCTTTAGCCGAATTTCCATTTTCGACGTAGAAAACTGACATATTTCTTTCAACAGCCGTTTCGTTTGTAAAAATTATAGTTGTTGTTGTTGTTGTTCAACATAAAAGTTTATATTGAAAAAATACAAACTTTTTTTTACCATTATGCGTTTTCATTCTCCTTTTGTTCAGTTTAAGAGAAGAACGAAGGTAAACATTTTGTTAACAATACATTTTTTTTTGTTTCTCCATCCCAGAACTTTTGTAAACTTGTGTAAATGCCATAAAAGATGTTTATGCTACGATTCGAAAAGAACAGTTAAATTTGAAAATGCGTGAGTTTCCAATGGTTTTGGGAATATTGGAGAAACTTGTTTATACTAGTGGAGGCGGCTGCTATTTCCAAACAGGCAAATCAACAAATTAAACAAAGTCATTACAATTGATTAAAAGTAAACCTTTAACAAAGATCCTTGGTTCGACAGTCCCGAAGCGAAAAATTTTAATCTACGAAGAGACACGTTATCAGCATTTGAACTGGAAGCTTTGTTTTGTGGACAGTGCCATAGATGCTGCTGCTGAAATGATCGAGAAGATAATTTTGATAGGTATGAATTCATTCATTCCGACAAAAATTATTTCGGTTAAACCATTGGAAAAAAAATTGGTGTAACCAGACATGCAAGAATGCTGTTAGATCCAAAGAGGACGCTTTCAGAGACTGGCGTTCTAATAAAAACGTTAATACTGAACTGCTACTCAAACAGGCAAGATCCAAGTGTGCCAAAGTACTTCGACGCGAAAAGTTTCTTCACGAACAGCGTATTCGTGCTAAAGTCCTTTCTTTCCCTGGTGGAAGTAAGAGCTTCTGGTCATTTGCAAGAAGAATAAAGGGTAGTTCTTCCTCTATCCCAACTCTTATTAAAGATGACATAACATTCACTGAAAAAGCTAACCTCTTGGCTGAAATGTTTGCAAGGAACTTTTCCTTGCCGGATAGCAATCAACCACTCCCCGTGATCAATTACGTACCTTTTTTCATGCTAAATATATGTTTTCGAACGCGAGGAGTTAAAATGGTTTTGCGAATCTCGTCGTAAATAAATCCCCGGGACCGGGTGGCATATCTGCACCGGGTGCTCTTCGACGCTGGCATGTCCACTGCGCAACCTTTTCAACCTTGCATACTGTGCGGGAGTCTTCCCGGCACGTTGGAAGGTTGCTAATGTCCAGTCAATCCCTAAAAAAGGTGATGCAAGTAACCCTGCAAATTACCGCCCAATTGCAATTTGTTCTGCGCACTCGAAGGTTATGGAGAGCATGGTTAACCAACATCTAGTGAAATATCTCGAGTCCAATGACCTTCTTAATGCTGGGCAGTATGGCTTCCGTAGAATGAGATCTACTGGAGACCTGATGGCGTTCCTTTCCGAACAGTGGAGTCGATCCATCCATCGGCTTGGTGAGAGTAAGGTAGTGGCTCTTGATATTTCCAAGGCCTTTTTCAGAGTATGGCACGATGCACTCTTGTCAAAGCTCGTTGCTTTTGGTGTCGCTGATAACTTGACTCGTTTTATATCGAGTTTTCTCAGAGATCGCACTATACGAGTTGTTGTAGATGGGGTTTCACCCGACGAGCATAAATTGACTGCAGGTGTACCACAAGGCTCTGTTCTTTCTCCTTCTCTTTTTCTTAATATCATTGATGATCACCTGGGCCAGACTGTGAATCCAATCTACTCTTTTGCGGATGACAGAAATCTCTGTCTTTCTTATTCATTCGACCGTAGGCCAAGTCTTCAAGAGATTGAAGTCAAACGCCGGACGATGGATGAAACACTCGGCCGGGATCTGGTGTCCATTGTTGAATGGGGTCGAATGAATAGAGTAGATTTTAATGCGGGGGTTTGTTTGTTGTCGCACAAATGGATTGCAGACCCAGGTGTGTCGTCATTGTCTATGGACGGTATGGATATTGATGAATCAGATGCTCTTTATGTTCTGGGCATGAAAATTTGAGTGCGAGAGCTTAAATGGGAGAGAAAAGCTGAAGATCGAGCCGGTTGGAGAAACATGTTGTCCTCATTTTACAAAGCGCGTGAACCCTAAAGGTTATTTGAGGTCATCTAAGTAAGTAAGAGCCATTCATTGCCTGCCAGTAACAGCTGTAGTAACATAACCTTGTAAAACATTAGTCGGTCGAAAACTATCTGAAATCTCATTGACTTTCTCACTCTAATCTTCAAAAAAACTAATGTCCAAATCTTCAAATCTTTTCAAAAACAATTGTCCAAATTTTCTATGCCCCTTTTCTACTACTTTTAAGCAGCGAAAAGGACGATAAATTCTTGGTTTGCAATTATTCTATGAGTGCGAGGAAGTTAAGTGAAATCTTAACATATCCTTGAAATTGTGTCCTCCAATTTTTTGTATAGAAATTTCGTTGTCTCCCCTCCTCTTCAAAAGGAGATATGTATCACTTCTATTATTTTATTTTATTACATTTAGTTCCGCATTTCCATTACGGTTGGTTGTTCTCTGTGTCTTTCTACTTCGATTATAGTTTAAGGTCTCTTACACTGAGAGTCATTTTGTTTCCATTTTTTCCTTGTGCATTTATGACGATTGTTGATTTCCTTTAATCCTCCTATATAGATGTATTTTCTTTACTAAAGATATTTACCTTGGTCTAAGACTTTTATAGGTCCCTTGCGGTTTCCTGCCCGTATCAGCCAGCAATTGTTTGAGATCCATTAGTGTGTCCTTTTTAGTGGGGGTAGGAGGAGGTAGGATGAAACACATATCTATCTATTTGCCCTTCATAGTCCCCCAAAAATAATCAAACTAAAGTAAATAATTTGCTTGATAAAAAAATCATTCACATGTCTTGAGTCATCAAACCATCCCTTAGATTGGTCTGGCAACCACTTGTACTAAACCAAAGGTACCACAGCAGATGCCAGGAATTGTGTTGTACTGGTGGTTGCATCAACTCGTGCTGGTACTGGTACTGGGTATCTTTAACTAAACCTGGGTATACAAGAAATGGTATTCATTAGATTTGTATTGTTGATCTAAGGTTAATGAGACACTTTTACACAAAGCACAAGTGGTACTTTACTATCGTCATCATCATTCGCATTCCCATCATCGTCTTTGCTACATCACTATGTCCTTAGTCCTTTCGTTGAGCTAGCACCAGGGGGAAATTTTATAAATCGTGATGTTTGTTAGTTACCAGTTAGTTCCTTTTATGCCACGGAAATGTTTGAAAGAAATTGAGGTAATTTCATGTCTAAATTATGCTCTTTATTTTTCCTAGAGAATGATTTCAATAGCGTTTGGTTTATACAGTCTAACTAGCGGCGACGAAACGGAAGTGAGTAAGAAAATTTAAATTTTGTTTTAATTTAAGTCTCCCTTTAAATTGGTTTATGACAACAGGACTTGCAAGGAGGATGTATACAAAAACAACCAAATTCAAGATTCATTTCTACTGTGTCTGTCGATGGAATAGTAGAAAGTATGCAAACTTGAGCCTGAAAGGGTCCGGTCTGTGCAATAATAATTTAGGAGTTCCTTAGACAATACAATACAATTCAAATCAATTCAATTCAATTAAGTTCAATTCAAACCAATTCAAATCCATTCAATTCAATTCAATTCAATTCAACTCAATTCAATTCAATTCAATTCAATTCAATACAGTTCAATTTAATTCAATTCAATTCCATTCAATCCAATTCAATTCAATTCAATTTAACTCAATTCAACTAATTCCAATTCAATTTAAGTCAATTCAATTCAGTTCAGTTCAATTCCAGTCAGGTCAATTCAACTCAATTCAATTAATTCAAGTCAAGTCAAGCCAAGTCAAGTCAATTCAATTCGATTCAACACAATTTAGTTCAATTCAATTTAGCTAAATTCAATTCAATTCAATTAAATTCAATCCAATTCAATTCAATTTAACTCAATTCTACTAAATCCAATTCAATTTAAGTCAATTCAATTCAATTCAGTTCAGTTCAATTCGAGTCAGGTCAAGTCAAGTCAATTCAATTCAATTCAATTCAATTCAATTTTACTCAATTCAGTTCAATTCAATTGAATACAATCCAATTGAATTCAATTTAGTTCAGTTCAATTCAATTGAATTCAATTCAATTCAACTCAACTCAATTAATTTCAATTTAATTTGACTCAATTCTATTCAATCCAATTGAATTCAATTAAATTTCACTCAAATCAATTCAACTCAATTCAACTCCATTCAATTTAATTCTATTCGATTCAAATCAAGTCTATTTAATTCAGTTCAATTCAATTCAATGCAATCCAATTGAATTCAATTTAGTTCAGTTTAATTCAATTGAATTCAATTCAGTTCAATTCAATTCAATTCAATTTAATTCAATTCAATGCAATTCAATTATATTCTGTTCAATTTAATTCAACTCAAATCAATTCAATTTAACTCAATTCAATTCAGTTCAATTCAATTCAGTGCATTCCAGTTGAATTCAATTTATTTCAGTTCAATTCCATTGAATTTAATAGAATTCAATTCAACTCAACTCAATTTATTTCAATTCAAATCAATTAAATTTGACTGAGTTCAATTCAATCTAATTGAATTCAATTAAATTCAATAAAATTTCACTCAATTCATTTCAATTCAATTCAATCCAGCTCAGTTCAATTCAATTAATTTCAATTCAATTTAGTTCAATTAAATTCAATTGAATTATATACAATTCAATTCAAATCAACTCAGCTCAATTAAATTCTCTTCATTTCAATTCAATTCCATTCCATTCCATTCCATTCCATTACTTTCCATTCAATTCAGTTCAAGTCAATCCAATTCAATTCAACTCAGTACAATTCAATTCCATTCAATTCAAGTCAATTCAGTTCAGTTCAGTTCAGTTCAATTCAATTCAATTCAATTCATTTCAATTTAAACTAGTTCAATTCAATTCAGTTCAATTCAATTCAATTCAATTCAATTCAATTCAATTCAATTCAATTCAATTTAATTTAATTTAATTTAATTTAATTTATTTCAATTTAATTTAATTTAATTTAATGCAATTCATTTCAATGCAATTCAATTCAGTCCAATTCAATCAATTTTAAACCATTCTAGTAGGAATTTACCAGGAACTCTAATCATCTTATCTGCCAGGGTAGTATATCGATCACATCCTGAAGTCGAATTTGTGATACCAAATAAAGCTTGGGTGACTTAAATGGGCCCATTTAATTCTCATTTGCTCAACATCTTTTGATATATCAAAAGTGTGCGAGAAATAAATGAAATGAGAGAATTCCCACTGCAAGTATTCCAGTACTCAAAAGAGTCGCCGCCGTTTTGCCTGACTCCAGTATTTTTTCGTAGTTTTGAGGCCTCGAATTTATCTTCTATTGATTCACAGAAGAGCATCCACCAGGTTCTTGTCGGAGCGCATGCATATAACCCATTTACTCGACTTTGTACCTTTCGCAGTGGTTCTTGTCTCTCAAAGACTTGGTTCTATTAAAAAGTTTCCGGCAGGACTTCCTTAGATTTTTAGTAAGATCTTGAAACTTTTCTTAATAATTTTTCTTAAACCCGGTGCGTTATCCATTACAAATACGCAGAACATCTCCATAAATTTCTTTTTTTCAGGTCCTATCATGGAGAGTTACATTCCGATGTAGGACTTTCAGCTGGGTCATGCTCCAACCCAACTGGAATTCGATGAATATGTGAAAAGAAAACAAGTTATCCTCAACTACATTATTTTCGCTGATCTTTCCATAGTCGTCCTGCGTAGCAATGAAGGCATCTAAAACTTCTCGGATGGTGCTAGTGACACAAGTACTAGACATCTGCACATGACGGATTGAATGGTCAATCAAGACATTTGGTTTTGTTCAAGCATTTACTGTAGCGAAATTGCGACAATCAAGTATTTCGGTGTTTTGAAGAAAAACTCATTCGTGTATGTCTGTGAAGCTGCTGAGCAGAAATATACAACACTACTCATTCTACTTCGCTTCGCATCGTATTGTATTTTTATGCACACACCCATACACACATACACAAATGCTTTACCGACACTACCCCGAAGTACTTGGTTGCGACACCTTCGCTACACTACATGCTTGAAAAAAACAAATGTCTTGAATGGTCAATCAAGACTTCTTGTGAAGACATATATTAGGTACTTAGTAAATAATGCATTCCTTTCCACAATCATTCGCATCCTCGCTCTTAATAACAGCGTTACCTACCCTTTCGCCTCCGGTGTAAAACATCTGAGTTTTACTGTTGAATGCGAGTCCTAGAGGTTTCATCATGTGTTCATCTTGTATAACCCCGATCAACTGTAAGATGCTACTGCTTCCATCTTGCAAACCAAAACGTTAGATGAATGAATTTAAGCAAAGTTTCGTCAATGATAACATCCTGAAAGACCCTAAGGCCCTAAGGACCTAAGATTTCAAACAGCTCCAAAAAGTTCCAAATAACTACAGTTTTTGAACCAACTATTTTATGGATCTCCTAAACTTGGGCCATATACTAAATGTTGTTCTCTACAAAGCATTTTAAATGTTATTTTCTGTTTCCAAGCTGTAACTCTATCTCTTTCCATTATCCTAATTATCCCTATGATATAGTTACATCTTTCATTTCATTGAGTTTTTGGACATTTTCCCAAAAATTTCAACAAAATTTACAGTTGAATTCGCCCACAAATATCAAATAACTCATTTTGTATTACAGCCACTTGTAATAATACCAGATATTTTCATAATTATGTAGAACTCCACGTAGAAGAAAAACTCCAAGATTTAGGCATAATATATCATTCATGGTCAGGCGTAAATTTGCACCCTTGACTGTTTTTCATTATTAAAGATTACTAGAGAATTAATAAGGATTTTAACTGTATTTGTCTTTTTGCCCTTCACTTACCCCTAATGTTTTCAATTGCACATGCTATGTATGTAAAACTATTTTTTAAACTCAGCCCTATAGTATGCAATTGAAATGTGAAGGGTTTAAATTCAATGCCAAAAAGTATACACTACAAACTTATTGAAGCCAAAGCCAAAAAGTATGCAATGAAATGTTTATAAATGGAAATGTAAAAAGTGAAAATGTAATTATAACCGATGAATGTGTGCAGTTACAATTTTGTTATTACATGAGAGAGATAAGAGTTAATTTAACAACTCAAATTGGAGAAAGGATGACGAAGTTAGTTACGAGTAACCAATAGTAATAGTAACAACTTTAGCACTAATAACAACTTTCATTGTCGGAAACTGGATAACGACACCATAATAGCTCACTGATTGCGAGAAGCCCTGGTCTATCCCTCCATGGGATGTAATGGGAAATCTATATATATAACATATTTCGAGCAGATGGTATATAGTCCTTTAATCCTTCGTAATTATATTACAAGTCCACCGAATTTCGAAGGCTTTATGGCTATAGCCAGAGAAAGAATGCTACTACTGGGAATGTTAACACGTTTTCAAACTCTTCTTCAATATTAGAATGAAAACTTCAAAAATGCTCGATGGACTACAGTCCTTGTTACAAGACGATCAAGGAGGCAACTAAAAAGATTAAATACATTTCAATATTTGAGACTAAAGGGTTGTACTACATTATTTTATGAGCTGAAAATCTTTCCTCCTGAGAAGCTTTCAATGATGTCACTTTCATTTTGTGCCGTTTTCCAACACTGGAATTCAGCAACATATGTTTCACGCCCAACAGGGTCTTTGCCGTTTTGGTCTCATTATCGTACGAAGGTTATTCTCGCCCACTGTTGACGCCCAGCCTTTAAGGCCTGAAGAGCTTTTGTGCTTTCATACCGACAGTTCGCCGGTTGAGTCCCGTTCGAGCCGGTTCATATAATGTTTCATTTCCAAAATGTCGCGGTTCCTACTAGTCCATGTAATGCCGGTCCTGTCAGTGGTGAAGAATTCCTTTACTTCCCCCTCCCACTTGAGTATCCTATGCAATTTAACACCTTCCAATGACATCGCATTGATCACCGCCCGACTATTAGCGAATATCTTTATATTTGTGTGTCCACCTTCATCATACAGCCATCCTACATATTCCGTGATCGGATTAACCTCTGTCTGAAACTCCATGCTGTTATCAGGAAGGCAAAACTGCCGTTCAATATTTAGGCAATGGGTAGTGTGCGCGCCTCTTGTACTTGAGATCCAGGGTTCGATCCCAGCTCTGACCACCTTAAAATTTCGTTCGACGGTCCCAATCAGTGAGAGAAAACTGGAAAGCGCACAGCTCAGTAATTGTGAGAAGCTCTCCCCGATTCCTTCTAGGGATGTAATGGGAAACCATTTATTTTATTCAATGAAGAGTCGTATTGTTGTCCCTCGATCCGTCCTAGATTCGTCAGAATAAAAATTGAAATCTCGCTCGTCAACGACTTGGAATCCTTTCGCCCTTGACTCTCCCCGTGGGATAATTGTAGAAGTTTTTCAGTATTTCGGATAGTTCTTTGGTCCGTTGGTAAGAATCCAGTTAGTAAATTTATTTTTCATCCACTCCGATCCATTCTTCAATTCCCGGCAATCGATCCGTTATCAGGGCTTCCTAGTTTTAATTTGTACCTCAATGGGGTTAAATGAAAGTACTTCTCCATTGCCCTGGGCGATGTGGTTCTCGGCGCACTTCTGGTACCCAGAGAGCACGGGCGTTGAACCGTTTAAGGTTTTTCAATGTATAAAATATTCTTCATTGCCTTCCACCGGACTACTGATGTGTTAGTCTAAAACGGCCTTAACATGGTCGTGTAGACCACCATCTGCGAGTCTTGTGGTCTCACTGTGGTCTTTCCAAAGTAGTTTGCGATCCAGGATTGCTCCCAAGTATTTGTTCCAGTTGGATAACTTCATAGTCTTTTCAAGGATGCTTGGTATGACGTACGCGGCTGTATTCATCATCTTTCTGAACAAAGATATTTCCATTTTAAACGGGTTTACATTTAGTGCGACATTTAGTGCGAATTGTGCGACATTCCAAGTGCCCTTGAGGTCCTACTGCAAAGAATATACGGATGGTTTCCTTTTAGAAATATCGTCACATCGAATGAATAGTAGTCGGGCTTGAATCACTCGGTGGTCAAAATCCTGAGTGGACTATTTATGGTGTTGACCTAGAGAGTGGACTATTTAGTTCGAATCCTATATTAACTGAGAGACCTGGTGTTCAATTAAAACAAAAAATACCAAAATAAAATATTTCCCCCTAAAGTATGCCTGATGTGGTATAACGGTGTCCCAAGATGCTAATCGCTGCTATATAGTATCTTTAGCAACCACGTGAACCAACCATGCTCGTAAATTAAAAAATATTTTACTACAACCCCCATAGATTTAAAATTTAAATATCAAATTCAGTAAATCTCTATACAAAATAACTTATTTGTTCACTATGTCCCAAGCTGACACCTAAAATTATACTATAAAATTAACAAACATTTTACATAAACGTGCCTTTTTGTAACAGAGCGCCTAAAAGTTTGCTTCCCTTAGTAAAATTAAACTTTAATTTATATTGCCCCCCCTAAATTATGCTATAAAATTTTAACTTTCTATGCATGTAAACACATGCCAAATGTTAAAAAGTTTTTGTGTGATTTTCTCTCTCCCTAGAAGAGCGCCAGCTAAGGTGAGCGTGTAGAATGTATTTGTTAAACAAATCCTATTGCATATGTAAAACACGTATTTCGTGTGTTTCGGTTATTATGGCAACATTTTACTCATTACTCTCTGTGTGGCAATTATCCTTAACTGTATTTATGATGTACATATTTAAGAGGAAGTATGTATGAACCAAAATTGTACATGAATGTGTCCTATGGAAAGGATATTCCAGTGGAATGATTAAATCGACACCACAGCTCCCAAAACGGACAGACGATCCTAATAATATTTGGTACTAAGCAGCAAAATTGTCAAACACTACTTACTTTCTTACTTAGGTGTCCTCAAACAATCCGCAAGGGTAAAAATAAATAAATGGTTTCCCGTTACTTCCCATGAAGGGATTAGGGAGACCTTCTCTCAAACCAGTGAGCTGTGTGCGTTCTAGTTTTACACTCACTGATTGGGACCTACAATTTTACACTGGTTCCGAACGGTATTTTGAGGAGCTTTTTCATGGTCGCCGTCACTAAGCGAGGGGACCGCCGTCGAAAGAAATTTAAGATGGCTGGAGCAGGGATCGAACCCACGCTCTCCTGCACCAGAGCCGCGCACACTACCATTGCACCACCCACGGCCACAAGGCTACCACGCCCGCAAGGATCAAGGGGCTTGGTTGGTTGGTTGAAAAGGCTGCAACACAGCACGCTATCTAGCACACTTAGGCTAAAGAAGCCCATTGTGATACCCGCAGTTTCCTCTATAGCAACTATTGAATAGTCGTCTAGCCAATTTGCCCTTTCAATGAATTTATCTATAAGACCTACAGGAATATCCTGTAGGGCTACGATGCTAACTAAATGTGTTCCGAATATCCTACTTCTCAGTCCCACCAGAGCAGGCAATCAAAGAGATGGTGTTTCGTCTTTTTCTCGTCCTCTTCCATGCAGTATCCACAGAGAGTGGAGTTTCTATATCCCAATCATAGGGCGTGTTTTCCTGCAAGACAATGTCCCGTAAGTGTTCCTATCATTGTGGATAACCTGCCTCTCGGCAAGTTAAGTAGTTGCCTAGTCCTCGTCCTGTCCACATGTGGCCAGAGGACCCTGTCTTGTTTTCAAGTTGAAGTAAGTCTTCACTTGTCCTTGAACATATTATCGGCCCACTGCCTGATCTGCAAACGGCAGGTAGAGATTGGCATACTAACACCTTCTTTTGCCGGAAGAACCTGTGCCGTAGTGCCCTGTCTAGCTAACGCATCCGCTACGCAATTGCCTGGAATGTCGGTGTGTCCCGGTACCCAGATGAGCCTGATGTCAAAATACTCTGCCATCACCCTAAGTGATGAGTGGCATTTTTTCACCGTCAGGGGCGTAGCAAACATGGCTTACAGGGATTTTATGGCAGCCTGGCTGTCTGTGTAGATACATATTCTCCGGAGGCTTGTGACACTACTTTTCAGTAGTTCAGCAACCTCCAGTATGGCGGTAATTTCCGCTTAAAAACATGAGGATAACATGCTCCTCCAACCGGCTCAATTTCCAGCCTTTCTCCTCCAGTTGGTAACACCTAGTTCTCGCAGGAAATCTTCGACCTGGTTCCACCTGGCCACGTCTTGGTTGTCATATTTTTCCATATCCTTCGAGTACTTCTTCGAATACATTTCAGAATGGTTCATTCTGTTCCATTCTACTGAATTGGCATAGCCAGCGCAAATACGCTATTTTGATTCGCATAACTACGTCGATGTCGGGATACAGATTATACAGCTCGTGGTTCATCCCTTGTCCATGTTCGCCTCTCTCTTTATAGGACCATACCTATTTCGGATAATTTTTCTCTCGCAAAACTGCCAGTGATGTTTCATCACCATGCGATATGATCCAGGATTTTGCGCTATAACGCAACACAGGTTGTATGAGAGTCTGATAGAATTAGGTCTTCTTATATCGAGAGAAGATCTTATCTCTGAAGTGGTTCTTTGCCCGAAATAGCACCTGTTTCAAACCACAATTCTCCGTTTGATTTCCAGGCTCGAAACAATAATGGCTATCAACGTTCGGGTGGATGTTCTGCTTGTCGAAACCATTAATTTTGTCTTGTCCTCGTTCACTGTCAAACCCACTTTTGCTGATTCCTTCTCAAATCTCGAAAATACTGCAGTAACTTCCCGCAGATTTCTCCCAATGCTGTCTCAATCATCAGCATACGTGAGCAGCATGTGACTTTTACTGCTGATAGTTTTATTCGGGTTGACTGCAGCTTTTCTCGCGATGATCTCAATTAATATATAGAAGAGATCGCATGGTAGGGTGTCGCACTGCCTGAGACCTAGCATCCTACTAAATTGTTCGGTGAGAACGTTACCAATCTGTACTTAGGATTTCGTGTCGGTCAATGTCATTGTATAAAGGCGTGTCAGCTAAGCAGGATTGGTAAATTTATGGGCTATGGAAGGCAGTCTTATAATCTACAAAGAGCTAGTATGTGTTTATTTGGTTTTCGTGGGGTTTCTCCAGGATTTGACGTAATGTGAATATCTGGTCGATAGTTGACTTTACTCTTTCGATTTTGTAAACAAAAACAACAACGACAGCCTTGAGATCAAACGGAGAATTGTGCTTGCGAATAGGAGTTATTTTGTGCTAAGCAAGCACTTTAGAGATAAAAGCCTCTCTCGAGTAACAAAATTCAAACCACACCACACTCTCATACAACCCCAAGCAGACGAAACACCCCTGGAGGGATCAGGTTGACGAATCCCCTCGTACACTTGTTATTGCCAACTGGAGAGATAAGGCAAAAGATCGAACAGGTTGGCATTTCAGACACGCTGAATTACTACACCGGATCAACTCTATTACTTCTATCTCTTCTTCTATCTTCTATCTATTCTCTAAGGACTTCTATTCCGAACAGGAATACCTGGGAAAATTCACTGGAAGGGTACAACAGTAGTATCAGATTTTTCACGGATGGATCAAAGTTGGACGAGCAACTAAGCTATATGGTCGATTCACCAGACCTAATTGTAAATATCTCCTTCAAGCTGTCTGATCACTGTAGTGTATTTCAGGCGGAAATTACCGCCATACTGGAGGTTGCTGAACTACTGAAAAGTAGTGTCACAACCCTCCGGAGAATATGTATCTGCACAGCCAACCAGGCTGCCATACAATCCCTGGAAGCCATGTTTGCTATGTCCCTGACGGTGAAAGAATGCCACTCATCACTTAGGGTGATGGCAGAGCATTTTGACATCAGGCTCATCTGGGTACCGGCACACAGCGACATTCCAGGCAATTGCGTAGCGGATGCGTTAGCTAGACAGGGTACTACGGCACAGGTTCTTCCGGCAAAAGAAGGTGTTAGTATGCCAATCTCTACGTGCCGTTTGCAGATCGAGTAGTGGGCCGATAATATGTTCAAGGACAAGTGGAGACTTACTTCAACTTGCAAACAAGCCAGGGCCTGCCGAGAGGCAGGTTATCCACAATGATAGAAACACTTACGGGACATTGTCTTGTATGAAAACACACCCTAAGATTGGGACATAGAAACTCTACTTTCTGTAGATGCTGCATGGAAGAGGACGAGGAAACGACGAAACACCTTCTCTTGGATTGCCCTGCTCTGGTAGGACTGAGAAGTAGGATATTCGGAACACATTCAGTTAGCACCGTAGCCCTACAGGATATTCCTGTAGGTCTTATTGACAAATTCATTGCAAGGGAAAATTGGCTAGACGACTAGTCAATAGATGTTATAGAGGAAACTGCAGGTATCACAATGCGCTTCTTTAGAGCCTAAGTGTGCTAGACAGCGTGCTGTCTTGCAGCCTTTTCAACCAACCAACCAAGATTCAATTTGTTCACTCTCGCGCTTTCTCCACAATCGTTTTTTTTCTATTTAAACAAACGGGTTTGTTCTCTCCTCTTATCCTTATACCGCTACGTCTCGGCTCGCGTTGCAACTGACTTTCATCTTTCATCACATCTTTTCATCACACCGCATGCGATGCTCTTCATCGTACCGTAGTTTGTCTTTAAGCTCTTTTTCATGCCAAGTAGGGTCTCTGCGGCAGTTTTCATAGAGTCAGAAATGAACTTTATAGTGCTTCAGCATCATGAGGCGGGGGTGCGTTCTGCGCCAATATCTGAGAGAGCTTCTTTGTTAAAAAAATGGTTTCCCGTTACATCCCATGAAGGGATTAGGGAGGCCTTCTCACAAAATAGTGAACTGTGCGCGTTATAGTTTTATACTCTTGATTGGGACCAACAGTTCTACGCCTATTCCGAACGGTATTTTGATAAGCATTTTGATGGCTAAACACTCGATAGTGTCGCTGTCACTAAGCGAGGTGACCGCCGTCCTTCGCAATAGACTGTTTCCTGGATTCAGAAATATTTAGTACCTTGCTATATCGATAACAAACTTTAGAGATATTTGGCTGCTCAAAAAAAGTTTCCCCTTGTCGAATTATATCATCCCAAAACGTCACCATCTTTCCCGCAATGACATTTTATTGCTCATTAAATGAATTTCTACTGAACACAAGTCAAATCTTCTAACCAGTGTTGCCACCTTTCGTAACGCCATTTAATTGGTTATCCCCGTTGTCATATTAAAAATTAAAGTGTGTGTGTGTGTGAAACCACATACACATAGTAAAGGGATATAAAATTAATGTTTATGATGGACCCCTTGGTGATAATGACTGTCATAACTATCATTATTACTCTAACGTGAATGGGGGAATATTATAGGTAGGTAGTAACCGCAATAGACATTGGTTTAGGTAATTTGAGGATTTTAGTGGTATTCATTGAACCATGTTAGTTTGACGGAAATAATTGGAAAGAAATGGAAAGGATTATGAAAGTACTAACTGGAAGGGGTAGAACGATGGGCTTGTGACTGAGTTATAAGCCAATTATGAATGAGTGTGGTAAAATTTGGCGGGAATTATTAGGCTGGTATTGGAGCTGCATGTATTGTATTCGCTTCCGCAGAATTCTGTCTGCCGAAGAAATACGTCTTTACCAAGAACATTAAGATTGCATAGTTCAAAAATTTATAAAACTTCAAAGGAAAACGTCTTCGAGAAACTGACATGATAGTCAATAAAATTCAAAGCATCCATATAGCAAAAAGCAAATGATTGATTGAGAAAATTTCAAATCGTGAGATGTTGAGTGTCCTGTGAAGAACGCTTTCGCCTAAAGCGGTATTATAAACAAACGGAACGAAAAACGGTTTTAGAAACAAGTTCATAACGCAACTGATACAACAAACGCGGTATACTCGTCAAAGTTTCATTAACAACCTTATTGAAGCGATATGGGTAAATGGGGTAGCCTCACTCCGCGACACAAATATGAGAATCTTGAAGGGGTGTTTTAAGTTGAAAATATTTGAGGAAATTCAACCGCTGTAAAAACTTTTAGAAGGCAGAAGACTAAACTGTTAGTTAGTCAGAAGAGTCTCAGTTCCGAGACTGCAAGGTAGTTGATGATATCCGAACTTGTCGACGACGCCAATGATAACGATGAGGTCGGTGACTTGGAAGATACCGATGATGCCAATATTGTCGATGATACTGATGATATCGATGATGCCGATGCCCATCACGTCGATGATGTCAATGATGTCGATGATGTGGAAGATGCCAATGATGTTGATGATGGCGATGTCGATGATACCGATAATGTCGATGATGCCGATAATGGCGATAATATCGACGATATCGATGATATCGACTATGTCGATGATCGATTGAGTCGATGATATCGACTATGTCGATGATATCGACTATGTCGATGATATCGACTATGTAGATGATATCGACTATGTCGATGATATCGACTATGGCGATGAAGTCTGTGCTGTTGATTATACGAGTATCGATGATGTCGATAACGTGGATGATGTCGATAATGTCGACGACATCGATAATGTCCATGAGTTTGCAGATATCGACGATGTCGTTGGCGATGTTAATGATATAGTTCAAGATATTCATGATGTGTGGCAAAGTCGATGATATCAAAATATCGAGATGTCGAAGATGCCGATGATACCAATGATGTCGATGGTGTCGATTATGCCAATGATGTAATACCGAAGATGTAGAGATGACGAGATGTCGATGTTGTGGATGGTATCGATGGCAATGTCAGTTATATTGATGATATCGAGATGATGAGATTTTGCGACGACGGGGTGCCTAAGTCGAAGTGACGAAATACCGACGACGAGATGTCGATGACGATATGTTGATGACGAGATATCTATGACGAGATGATTATTATGACGAGATATCGATGACGATATGTCGATGATGATGACGAGGTATCCATAACGGAATGACAATGACGATATGTCAATGCGAGATATCCATGACAACCTGTCGATGACGGTATGCCTATGATGGGATGTAGAAATCGATATGTCGATAACTATATGTAGATGACGAGATGTCTATAACGAGAGGACAATGACGTGGTGTCGATGTCGAGATGACGAACTGCCGATGACGAGATGTGGATGACGATGACGAGCTGTCGATAACGAGATCACGATGATGAGATATCGATGACGATATGTCGATGACGAGATGTCCATGACGAGATGCCTATGACGAGATGTAGACAACGAGACATCGATGACGATATGTAGATGGCGAGATGTCGGTATCGAGATATCGATGATGATATGTTGATGACGAGATGTAGACGACGATATGGCGATGAAGAGATGTTGATAACGAGATGTCTATGACGAGATGGCAATAGGTTAGATCTGATATAGCGATATGCTTTGCCATTAATCATAAGGATGCAACAAGTTGCAAAACTTCTTTTTGAAAACTATAATTAGAATGCCCTTGAGATTGAACAAATAAAATAAAAAAAGTACCAGTAAAAGGGCCGAAAAAATAAACAACATCCTCGATACGTACTGTTAGGTACATTCTATGCACTGGTTTGGTACTTTTTATATACTTCTCTGATACACTATGTACCTTAAGGGGCATTTAATGGTACTTTTTAGTTACACACTTTTTGTATACTATTTTGTACTTTATGTGTGCGCTTTTGTTTTATATTGTGTATTTTTTTAGTACAATACATATATACTTTTTGGTAAATTATTTTGTACCTTTTGGTACACATTATGTACTTTTTTTGGTACACTTTATGAACGTGTTGATAAATTCTTTTTACTTTTCCGTAGACTTTAGGACACTTTCATATAATATATAGATTTTTTGGTGCAACTTATCTGCTTATTGTCAAGTACTTTTTAGTACATTTGTTGTACATTGCGTTTTTCCCTATTTCTGTTTTGGTACATGTTACGTACTATTTCGAAAATATTTATATTTTGCACTCAAATACCAATAATATAAAACAAGTACCAATAATGTACATAAGGCTTTTAAGGCGAATGCGAGCAGTGAGTTGTTGTTCAACGCAAACGCACGCGATCGGGAGCGAATACATTTTACAGAATCGAAAGTAATCACGTGTTGTTTTACTGCTCGTTTTCGCACCAACTCAAGAGCGAGAGCGTTTTTAAATGTAAGTTTCGAAAGTACTCACAAGGGCGTGAAGTTCGTACATTTAACGGCTTCTTAGCCAAACTTTGCATTCGGAAATTTACGACTCGAATATTGCGAGATGTATTTTGAGCAGTGAGAGGGATTTTAAACGCACGATCGTAGTACCTTTGGTACCTTTGTTGCACTGGAAGTACAACTTTGAGAATTTATAATACTATTTTTATATTTTGCATTTTTAAAAAGAATTCCTTTCCAAATTTAAGCTCTCTTAAGTTCGCATCACATGAGCAATTGCGTGCTCCTAATAAATTTCATTTCCCAAACATTCAGAGCAACAAAAAAAAAGGTAAATACCACCTTAAAATGTATGTGTGAGGACTGGCGTGAATACAACGATAAAAAAAGGATACTATAACAGAGAAGAAGAAAGCGTTATTTACAACCACAAGGAGTTGAATGTGTATCTGTAGTTGTGCGTTGCTGTGTGAGTATGTGTTTATGTCGGTGTTTAGTACCAAAATCGGTTAGAGGACGAATGATTCGCCAACACAAAACAGAATAAAGCAGTTTGTTTCGGAGCTAAAATTGTAAGAGTTGAGTGTTGATAGAAATTTATTGTTATTATAAGCAGACACATTCAACAGAGTATCCTTTTTCATGTTAGCGGCGGGACGAAAGGGATTAACCCACAACATACATGCGATGGTACATTTCACATTACCTGGACCATGTGTTCGTTCCAACAGCAATGTTCGCAGCATCATCAGCTGGCATAAACCATTTTCGTCTAGATATTTCTTCACTCGCAACTCGTTACAATTCGCGCTTCCTTTCCACAGGCAGTTATGCTGCTGCTGCTGCTTCTGGTGGTGCTGATGATCTTGGTCCTGGTAAATGGTAAGTAGTATTTAATATACCAAACAGAACGTCGAGCAGGTGAAGGAGTTTATGCTGGTATGTGTTTGGTTGGTGTTTGCCGACATAATAATAACGTAATAATAATTTTTCCACGTCATTTAAGTTGCGTCATTAAATATATCGTATCTCTTCTCGTTTTTTGTTGGTGTGGTTTCCTAAGCGATATCGTATGTTAGTGGTGCGTGTCTATACAGCAGAATTACCTTTGCAATGGTACAGTGGTTTTGAAAGTTCATAAAAGCCGGTCAGGGTTTCTAGAGGGTTGTTTAAGAAATAATAAAACACGCTGAAAAATAACGGCCTCTCTAACATATTCTCCAAAACATATTCTGTAGGAACCATGTATATGTTTGGAACGCACTTCAAACATTAATATGTTTGCAAGTCCCAAACGCACTTGGGTTTAAATGTAAACAGCATCTTGTTTACTGGCAAACATGTATGCGTTTACGTGGAAACATATGCGTATTTCCCACCACACATAATAAAAACGAATTATTCTTTGATTTCAATATATATAAATATATTTATTATTATAATTTTATCAATATAAATCCACATTTATAAATAATTAATACAAAAAATTAAAAGATTTAAAACACCCTTTTTTACATTTAGGTGCATTGAATGCATTACTTGTTTTTTTCACGAAATGAGAATCTGCTGCTCTTTTGCTTCTCCTTTCGTTGTTGTCTCTCACGTTTTTGCTTTCGGAAGGTTTCAGCTATGTGATGTTTATCACTACGCGTTGGTACACAAAGAATATATTTATATACAAATCTAGTTCAAGTTCATGGTTCGCCGTTCCGATTTTCTCAGTAACGGCTCGGGCAGAAAAAGGGCTTCACGTTGTTGCCCTTTTCAGTTTCTTTCCCCAAAATCATTTCTCACGTTGGTAGCATACATACATATATACGAGACACATACACAAAAACCAAAGTAACATCACAAACCATTTAAGTGTCCGAGTCTTCGTTTATTCTTTTTTCACTGATCAAGCGCTTTTAATATCCACTGTCCGTTGAAGCATGGACGACAGAATACATGCAACTAAATCGCAATTACATCAGCCACTTAATAATAAACACTGAGTTCATCTGCAATTTGCACGCACATTCAGGAATACTGAGAGAATAATACAAAAATACAGATATATTCGCTGGTTGTCCCTCTTTTATTCTCTTGCTCTCGAGAGAGCATAAACAGTGCAATATGTGGGTCACAATCAAAGTATCCTTTTTCATGTTAGCGGCGGGACGAAAGGGATTAACCCACAACATACATGCGATGGTACATTTCACATTACCTGGACCATGTGTTCGTTCCAACAGCAATGTTCGCAGCATCATCAGCTGGCATAAACCATTTTCGTCTAGATATTTCTTCACTCGCAACTCGTTACAATTCGCGCTTCCTTTCCACAGGCAGTTATGCTGCTGCTGCTGCTTCTGGTGGTGCTGATGATCTTGGTCCTGGTAAATGGTAAGTAGTATTTAATATACCAAACAGAACGTCGAGCAGGTGAAGGAGTTTATGCTGGTATGTGTTTGGTTGGTGTTTGCCGACATAATAATAACGTAATAATAATTTTTCCACGTCATTTAAGTTGCGTCATTAAATATATCGTATCTCTTCTCGTTTTTTGTTGGTGTGGTTTCCTAAGCGATATCGTATGTTAGTGGTGCGTGTCTATACAGCAGAATTACCTTTGCAATGGTACAGTGGTTTTGAAAGTTCATAAAAGCCGGTCAGGGTTTCTAGAGGGTTGTTTAAGAAATAATAAAACACGCTGAAAAATAACGGCCTCTCTAACATATTCTCCAAAACATATTCTGTAGGAACCATGTATATGTTTGGAACGCACTTCAAACATTAATATGTTTGCAAGTCCCAAACGCACTTGGGTTTAAATGTAAACAGCATCTTGTTTACTGGCAAACATGTATGCGTTTACGTGGAAACATATGCGTATTTCCCACCACACATAATAAAAACGAATTATTCTTTGATTTCAATATATATAAATATATTTATTATTATAATTTTATCAATATAAATCCACATTTATAAATAATTAATACAAAAAATTAAAAGATTTAAAACACCCTTTTTTACATTTAGGTGCATTGAATGCATTACTTGTTTTTTTCACGAAATGAGAATCTGCTGCTCTTTTGCTTCTCCTTTCGTTGTTGTCTCTCACGTTTTTGCTTTCGGAAGGTTTCAGCTATGTGATGTTTATCACTACGCGTTGGTACACAAAGAATATATTTATATACAAATCTAGTTCAAGTTCATGGTTCGCCGTTCCGATTTTCTCAGTAACGGCTCGGGCAGAAAAAGGGCTTCACGTTGTTGCCCTTTTCAGTTTCTTTCCCCAAAATCATTTCTCACGTTGGTAGCATACATACATATATACGAGACACATACACAAAAACCAAAGTAACATCACAAACCATTTAAGTGTCCGAGTCTTCGTTTATTCTTTTTTCACTGATCAAGCGCTTTTAATATCCACTGTCCGTTGAAGCATGGACGACAGAATACATGCAACTAAATCGCAATTACATCAGCCACTTAATAATAAACACTGAGTTCATCTGCAATTTGCACGCACATTCAGGAATACTGAGAGAATAATACAAAAATACAGATATATTCGCTGGTTGTCCCTCTTTTATTCTCTTGCTCTCGAGAGAGCATAAACAGTGCAATATGTGGGTCACAATCAAATATATATTATAACATATTAATCATTGTGTCTCAAACATGTAATATTGAATAGCAAACACAATATGTTTGGACGCAAGTATATCATATTTGCGACAAGCTCCTAACACACTTTATATTTGCATCCAAACACCAAAAAAACGACAGATTTTATATATGCACGCTGAAAAGTTGAACTTTTTTGTGTTTGGATGCAAATATAGCGTGTTTGTAGCAAACTTGTGTCTAAACACATTGCATTTGGTATTCAATATTACATGTTTCAGACACAATAATTAATAGTTTATAATATATATTTTTCAGTGAGTGAAAATCAGTGCGTGCAAATCAGTGAGCGAAAAATTTAGAAAGCGCACAGCTTACTGGTTGTGAGAAGCTTACCCCCAATCCCTTCATGGGATGTAATGGGAAACGGATTTTTTAATATATGTTTTTGGGACCCAAATGTGGCTTTGTTGGTTGAAAACTGCTGAAAACAAAAACGTGACAGACAAGAAAGCAACAAAGAAGCAGCAAATGTGTACATGATTCCTGCAATATGTTGCTGGGGCCATTATATTTCAATATAAAGTTTAAATAAACTGTTCAATTCTGTCCCTGGAAGTGATTTAGTTTGGTTCCATGACAGTCAAGTTTGTTTATATTCCTTTTCCAGGCACCGCTTCCAGGTTTTTGGTGGTCTTCCTTCGATACGCCTGAGGGTTCCATTCTGCCTATTCGGTATAATGTTGGTGTTCCTACATATTCCACTGAATGCCAAACGGTGCTTCTGTATTTGCTGCTTCCATTTCGCCGCTCATAAGTATACGAAAGAATGTGGGGGACAAGACACATCTTTGTCTAAGTCCCGCAGATGCTGCTGCATATCTGTACAGTTCCCGAATCATGGATACTATCTTGTCCGGTTTCACATCAAGTTCCGGTGTACCCTATCAAAAACTTGTTCAACATATACGAAAAGTAGGTACAGAGGCGATTGTAACTCAACAGATTGTTCGATGATTATCCGGAGCGTGTTCGCCCAAATGAACAGGCCTGACACCCGCCTGCTCCCTCCGCACAAGTTTCTCCTCTACCGCCAGCGAGTGTTAGTAGGTCTTGATCTTAGCGGGATCTGCAACGATGTTTGTAGAAAGACTTTGCTTTCTAAAGAGTCTGCGCATTTGTTTGTACAAAGGCTTTTTACTTCTCCTAGGATCTGACCTTTTGATTTTATGGGGGCATTCCTCCTCGTGGTCTCTGCACCTTCGTGCCTATAAGTACTCTGCTTCCTACTCTACTACTCTACTCTGCAACTGCGTTTGTACAAGGATGATATACCTTCTTTGTACAAAGTACCATTTTTACGAATGATTTATTCCTCGTGAGATCTGCAGCATTATTTGTACATAGGATTAACTTTATCAGGACTCTGCACATGACCTTGTTGGCTCTGTACCTTAGATTGTATGAAGGCTTTGCTCCTCGTGGGGTCTACACTGTTATGTTAACGACGGCGGATCCTCATATTTGTTTATATGTTCCATTTGGCAGCCTCTATACCACGAACTCTGTCCAATGGTTCTCTTCATTTACGTTTACCACATTACCACCATTCCTGTGGTTTTCATCATTTACGTCACATCTAACAGAATGCCGACGTCGAAGCAGTAACCGACGCCCCAACGCACATGTCTGCCATCACCGCACCAGTAACTCGAACCTCATTATCAACAATTCTCATTGATTACATCAAGTCTGTTCAAGTGCCGAAATTCCTACAGAAGCCGAGTCGGTAGCAACAACCATAGTATCAGCACCCCATCCTGATGACCGCCTATTCTCATCGTTTATATCAGAACTAACAGAATGCAGATACGCTAACCACCGCTACCGCGGTATCCTGAGTCCGATATCAGCTACTGCCTATTTCGCAATCGTCCCGAGTAACAGTCACCGGTACTGGCTATTTCTTCTCATTCTCGTCAGAAACAGATTCGATACCTACGACCACCGTACCAGCACCCGATCCTGATAACCGCATATTCTCACCGTTTACATCAGCACTAACCAAATGCATATTCTTGGTCCATAGCCTCCCGTCAGATCTATCCTCAGAAACAAACTCGATACTTACAACCACCGTACCAGCACCCGATCCTGATAACCGCATATTCTCACCGTTTAGATCAAGGCTAACCTATAGCAGATTCTTGAACCACCGCCACCGCCAACAAATCTTCGTTAGCGTCTATTTCGCAATTGTACTCATTATCCTCAGAAGCAGATTCGATACGTACAACCATCGTACCATCACCCCATCTAGATAAACGCTGATTTGTAGATTCCTAATGTAGATTCTTGGCATTGGTTATCTACCATTATCCTCAGAAACAGATATAACCACCGTACCAACACCTCATTCTGATAACCGCCTATTACCACCATTTACATCAGGTCTAACCGAATGCAGATTCTTGATCCCCTGACTCCCGCCAGATCTAATTCTCAATTCTCCCGAGTAACAGCGTGCGGGCAGATGCGGGTATTGGTTATCTACCCATTATTATCAGAAACATATTCGATTCCTACAACCTCTGTACCATCAGCCGATCCTGATAACCGCCTATTCTCAAGACTAACCGAATGCAGGTTCCTGAAACATCGCCACCGCCAATGAAATCGTGTCCTGAGTCCGATCTCCGCTATCCTCTATTATGCAATTGTCCCTCCCGCCATATCGAATATGTATTTATCCCAAGAAACAGCGAGCGAGCAGATACGGGTACTGGTTATCTATCCATTATCTTTAGAAACAGATTCGATACCTCCAACCACCACACCAGCACCCGATACTGATAACCGCCTATTCTTACCATTTACTTCAGGACTAACCGAATAGAAATTCCTGAATCAACACTAACGAAAACGTATCCTGAGTCTGACCTCCGGTACAGTCTATTTCGCAATTGTCCCGAGTTTCTGCATCTGATCAGACACCGGTACTGGTTATCGCTCCTTTATCCTCGGAAACAGTTTCGATACCTACAACCATCGTACCAGCACCCGATTCTTATAACCGCCTATTCTCACCGATCTATTTCGATCTACCGTCTATTTCGCAATTGTCCCGAGATACAGCATCCGACCAGACACCGGTACTGGTTATCTCTCCATTATCCTCGGAAATAGTTTCGGTAGCGATACTATTCTCACCGATTATATCAGGACTAGCCGAATGAACATTGCCAAACCACCGCCACAGCCAACGAAATCGTATCCTGAGTCCGATTTCTTCTACCTCTACCGAACAGATACCGGTACAGCTACCCACTATCCTCAGCAACATATTCGATACCTACTGTACCTGTACCCAATCTAACCACTGCCGATTCTCACCGTTTATATCAGGTATACTCAACTGCAGATTCCTGATCCGCAGCCAACTCAATCGTAACCCGAGTCAGTACTTCGAAGCAGACACTGGTACTGATTATCTACCAATTATGAATTTTATGGAATAAACTGAATAAAGAATAACGCATTCTTCACTTTGTC
Source organism: Phaonia tiefii (assembly GCA_963931995.1). Lineage (NCBI taxonomy): Eukaryota > Metazoa > Arthropoda > Insecta > Diptera > Muscidae > Phaonia > Phaonia tiefii. The sequence goes on along the minus strand of OZ008370.1, from coordinate 19,474,790 downwards.
TGGAAAATCTAAGGAGAACTCTGCTGAATTTTGTATGCAGCACGAATTCCCTATAGCGACATATGAGGTTTCCCTCGGGAACGCAAAGAGCGCGCAACAGGCCAAGCTATACGAACAAATGGGTCATGAATCTCGATGCAAACGCTTCGTATCCTCCTTGTCAACCTACCCGATTCTCAACTGGTTTATTTCGTAAAATTTTGTGTGTCCTTACCTACGTCAGTCCCGGACAAACCAAATTACAAGGAGCTACTTAAGTTCAAAATGCTTTCTTTAAGTGCACACATTATTAGGATGTTAAAGAGATCGCATTTAGCTATACATATTACCCGCACGAATAACATCGTATCGTTTTTTAAAATTCCTTTAGTTTGAACTGACCTTACCACTGTTCCTGGCATTACCTCCAATTGAGACTAATGTTTATTTATATTGCTGGCGGACTTTATTCGCATCCAAAGGTCTTATAATCGTATACATACATACAATTTATACACATGGTGTACATAGTATATAATAATGATTATATGTAGTGGTAGTTGTATAACTTGCGTGCGTTCATTATTTCTATATGAGAAGACATTGGCCCCCCTTGATTTTGTAGTGCGAAGACCCTTTATTTATGTTACCAAAAGTGTAAGCGGTTATTTATAGTGTCTTACCGGGTATTGTTGCTGTTGCTGTTGCTACTCATTTGGCATTTGAGTTATAAATGCTACAGCAAGGATCTGACCAACAATGGCCAAGGCCAATAATTCATTTAATATAACCGTTTATAGAAGTTAATCCTTTTTCAATGGCAAACAGGTCGTTGTATGACTTTAAGGGACGATAAAATAGCGGTTCATGAGGTTATTTATAGGCGAAGGCTTTAAATCACAGGACCAACATTAAAAATCCGATTATTTTAAGTCTAATTAGCTGACGTTAACCAGAAAATCATATTACAATTAAAAGTCTAAGGACCATTATAGAAAAAGAAATACAAATCGTTATGGTGGACGCCATTTGATATTAACATCTCTGTGTTTCTTGATCGTGGAAATGATTTGTGTCTGGGATAAATTACTGTTCGCTGCAGCTATACTCCGTAAGATGGCGCCAGCGTCGTTCATATCATATAAACGCATCTTTTTCTGTATCTCGTGCAACCTGTTGCATGCATCTAGTAGGTAGTTTTGCTCGTGCCCCAGTTTGAGAGGAGCTGTGGTTGTAATCCTTAGTTTCAATAGTTCTGTATTCTTTTTTATATTTGTCGATTTTTCCTAAGTGTTGATCTAGGTTGGGGTCTTTGTTCAATGTGTTCTCCGTGGGAAAATGTTGCTACTATTTGATCGTAGGATCACTTTAACTTCTCCTCCTTAACAGAGGTGATATTTTTGGATGCTCTTTTTAATGGCTAATTTCAATTTGTGTTCCTTTTAGCCATAATGGTTTGTGTCGAGGGTAACTATGCTCCATGTAGTTAGTTTCACAACCAATATCCTCAGTGTGGTGTCGCCTGTGTCGATTGCATGCAATCGTTTATTGCAGTGTATTTTTTATTTAACTACCTTTTCCTAATTATGAAATACCGGCTACGCAATCTAGCTCGTAATCGATCCTCATCAGAGATCATATTTTTGACTGCGATTTGCTACTACAAAAATTGCAACTTCTCTGTGTTGTTGTTTGTGCCGACAATGGTTTGCCATGATCGCCTGCGTGACATGATTTTGATATTATTTCCTTTCCTTCCAATCGTGTGTATTCTCGTCCTGATGCTGAACTTGCAGGAGGTTATATATATCTGAAAGCTCCTTGATAATCAATCTCCAATTCATTTTTAACATCTCTGTTTTTGTCTTTGTATTAATAATGGTTTGTTTCACAGGTAACCATGTTGGGATGAGTTTTATAGCCACCACTGCAACAAACTGATAAATAGCTTAGATAAGATATCAAATCGTCCAACTTATGAGGTACCTATAACATTTCAAATTGAAATTTAAAAAATATGAATTTAATTTTGAAAAATATCAATTGAAATTGGAAAATTATATTTGAAATTTATTGATTGGAATTAAATATTTCTTTTGATACTTAAAATTCATAAATTTTTTAAAAAAAATTTACAATAACGTTAATTGAAATTTGATTAAACTCAATTGAATTTTAAATTTTAAATGATGTCTTTAAATTGCAACAGATGCTGTTCAATTGATGTCTCTCAAATTGCAGTTGATGTGTTTTAAATTTTATTTCATGTCTTTTAAATATCAATTGATGTTCTAAGTTTTAATTGATGTTTTTTTTAAGTTTAAATTGATTCATTTTAAATTTCCATTATGATTTTTAAATTTCATTTGATGTTTCTCAAAATTTTTTTGATAGTTTTTGAATTTTAATTGAAAATGGTGTAATGGAGAAAGTAATGTCGTCATCACCACAGCCATCACCATCACCATCGCCATCACCACAGCCATCACCATCGCCATCGCCATCGCCTTCGCCTTCGCCATCGCCATCGCCATCGCCATCGCCATCGCCATCGCCATCGCCATCGCCATCGCCATCGCCATCGCCATCGCCATCGCCATCGCCATCGCCATCGCCATCGCCATCGCCATCGCCATCGCCATCGCCATCGCCATCGCCATCGCCATCGCCATCGCCATCGCCATCGCCATCGCCATCGCCATCGCCATCGCCATCGCCATCGCCATCGCCATCGCCATCGCCATCGCCATCGCCATCGCCATCGCCATCGCCATCGCCATCGCCATCGCCATCGCCATCGCCATCGCCATCGCCATCGCCATCGCCATCGCCATCGCCATCGCCATCGCCATCGCCATCGCCATCACCATCGCCATCGCCATCGCCATCGCCATCGCCATCGCCATCGCCATCGCCATCGCCATCGCCATCGCCATCGCCATCGCCATCGCCATCGCCATCGCCATCGCCATCGCCATCGCCATCGCCATCGTCATCGCCATCGCCATCGCCATCGCCATCGCCATCGCCATCGCCATCGCCAACGCCAACGCCATCGCTATCACCATTGTCATCGCTATTGCCACCTCGTCATAGACATCTCGTCATCGACATTACGTCATCGTCATATCCATCGCCATCGCCATCGCCATCGTCATCGCTATTGCCACCTCGTCATAGACATCTCGTCATAGACATCTCGTCATAGACATCTCGTCATCGACATTACGTCATCGCCATGTCGTCATCTACATCTCGTTCTCAATCTAAAGGGTTTTTCAACAGAGACGCTACAAAGCAAATCGGTAGGGACAGCAAACGGCCATATTTTTTTCCCCGCTCTTTTGACATTTCTCTTCAGTAAGGTTTGGAAAGATTCACGAGCCAACAACGAGTCGAAATTATTAAAATTTACTACCGAAATTTGGAGTCAGTGGCCTCAACTTTAAGAGCGCTACGTCCAATTTATGGTCGTCATAATCGTCCTACCAGATCAACAATTAAGCGTCTAGTGGAAAAATTTGAATCCACAGGCACAGTACAAAATGTTCCCGTGCCAGTGAGAAAAAGAAGTGCCCGTATTGTCGAGAATATTGCTGCCGCTGAGGCTTCAGTTCAAGAAAGTCCAAATGTGTCTCTCACACGTCGTTCTCAAGCGTTGGGCATCTCTGTGACGTCGTTGTGACGAATTTTGCGAAAAGATCTTGGCCTACATCCTTACAAGATCAAATTGACGCAAGAACTGAATACGTTTGACCACCATAAGCATCGTATGTTCGTGAATTGGGCTGAGCAACAACTTGAAAATGATTCGGATTTTCATCGGAAAATCATCTTCAGCGATGAGGCAGATGTCTGGCTGAATGGCTTCGTCAATAAGCAAAATATGCATTATTGGTCAGACAGCAATCCACACGTAATCCGTGAGTCATCATTGCATCCCGAAAAGATTACGGTTTAGTGCTGTTTATGGGCCGGCGGCGTCATGGGGCCGACACATTACTGTGAATGCGAATCGCTACCGTTCAATGATAACCGAATATTTTTGGAACCAATTGGATAATATGGACTTGGAGGACATGTGGTTCCAACAGGACGGCGCCACAGGCCACACAGAAAATGCCACAATCAACTTATTGGAAACCAAGTTTGGTGAACGTGTTATCTCACGAAATGGCCCAGTCGATTGGCCGCCTCGGTCGTGCGATTTGACGCCACTAGATCATTTCCTGTTGGGCTACGTCAAGTCTATGGTCTATGCCAACAAGCCAGCGACGATTGATGAATTTCGTACGAATATCGAACGTGAAATTGCAGCAGTATCGGCCGATTTTTGCTTGAAAACCGTCGAAAATTGGGTTCAGCGTCTGGACTTCAAGCAAGCGTGGCCGTGGTGGCCATGCAAAAGAAATCGAGTTCCATACATAATGGCATCGAACGTACTTTCACAGGAATAAAGAATTTCATTAGTATCTAAAACCGGTTTTGTTTTATTTAAAAAAAAATGCAATGAGTGTTCGAACTCACGGGCGATGTGTTAACACCTTTTTGCTACACGGTACCTATTCGATTTCTATGAACACATTCGTAAATGTTGCATTGGAAAATAAAAAACAGCGTTCAATCATATGGTGACGTTACAGTTAAATAATATTAATACTTGAAATTATTTAAAGACCCAGTGCAAGCACATGTGTCATTATTTTTTTCAATACTTTTTGTTTTATTCCCACAAAAGTCAAAGAATGCAAAGCAACAGACACTTGTACATACATACATACATTGTTATATTCGTACGATATAACCGAAGATCAACATAAAATACTTTTTTAGTATTACTCCAAATTAATACTCCAAATTCAAACACTTAAATCTCGGCTCGCCGATATCGGATCGCCTTATTTTTTGGAATAAACTCTTCGTCGAAACCCGCACTAGCTTTTTAATCCAAAAATTAATAAAATCGGCTATCAATTTCCGGAGAAAATCGCGTGGGAAAATTATATGAAAATCGCCCAATAATCACTTTCAATACCGACTGCCAAGCAACGAACAAACAAACGATGATAAGACAAAACCGAAGATCAACATAAAACACTTTTTTAATATTACTCCAAATTAAAACACTTAAATCTCGGCTCGGCGATATCGGATCGCCTTAATTTTTGGCCTAAACTCTTCGTCGAAACCCGCACTAGCTTTTTAATCCAAAAATTAATAAAATCGGCTATGAATTTCCGGAGAAAATCGCGTGGGAAAATTATATGAAAATCGCCCAATAATCACTTTCAATGCCGACTGCCAAGCAACGAACAAACAAACGATGATTTACTCTTCCAAACCTAACACTTGTGTATGTATTAAATTTATAGTTTACTGCCCTAGAGGCGCGCGTATAGATGTTAACACATCAAAAAACTTTTGTAGCGCTCTTATTGAAACACCCGTTACATCTATGTTCTCAAAACAAATAAAATATGTGCAATTTTTCATGACGTTTCGTGAAATAATCGATTAATAGCGCAGTTTTCGTTAGAAATATATTAGACGGAATTGTGAAATAGGAAAATAGCTACAATATTGTCAAAGATTGTAATCCAATATTTCAGGCTGTTTAGGATTTATTGAAGTAATATCTGAAATAGGGCCCTGACCCACCTCCAAAATTGTTACGTATAGGGGCAAAAACGGGCGGGGTTTTGTGATAGCACGTCCAAGTACTTTCACAATTTGTTGGTTTGGTTGAGGCCCGATACAAATTCCTTTCATTTGTGTCACAGTGTTATCTGAAGAAATTCTGATGTCAACTGGCCACCAAGATCATGCGATTTAAAGCCGTGTGATTTCTTTCTATGGAGTTTCTCAACTCTAGGATTTATATGAATAAACCAGAAACAGTTCCTGGGCTTAAATCCGAGATCCAACGCGTCATCGGTGAGATTCAGCCACATCTGTGTGAAAAAGTCATGGAAAATTTCATGAAAAGAGTAATAGCCTGTCATCAGTGCCGTGGGGGTAATTTGACGGATATTTTATGTCATACTTAATCGCAACTCGTCTTCCTTACAATCCTATAAAAAAATTTCAACTATCTCAAAAAATACGTGTTTTTATTTTAAAACAAAAAAGGGCATCCTTAATGAGTTACCCTTATATACTAGGGCATGTTAACTTTATTCCCAAAATTTTTCTTTTACGAACGGAGTTACAAATCAATTGCTTACACGAATTAAGACATTTGAAACTTGTTAATACGCAACGTTTATTCCCTTGAAAAATCTTTCCGTGTTTGGCCAGGATGTTCCAGTATCCTACATTTCTGCAATACCACAAAGGATACTCAATGTTACAGACCATTACGCAAATTCACAAAAATATTCAAACGTTATATCCTTTACAGCAGCAGCAGCACCCCCGAGCAAATGCTTTCAAATTGTTCTCTATGAAACATTTTAAATATAAGGATATTTCAGTGTCCTTGATAGCTGCATTATGATGCGTGTTACTTAAATGTACGAACCAAATAATGATCAACAAAACTTTTGCCAAATACTGCAGCAGCAATAGAATCCAGAAACTCAACTTTACCAAAAAATATAGCCTGGAATGCAAAAATCCCCCCTTGCAAAATTCTATATAGACAACTTTAAATATGCCTACGGCGAAATCACTTAAGCTTTATCCTTCTGACAACAAGAGGCACAACAGCCGCAGTAACATCAGCACTAGTGCCCTCGTCCAAACGATGGCACCGACGCGAAAGGGACATATGCACCAACATCCATACAATCTCAACTGTAAAGTGAAACTCCCTCGTCATAAGCTTCGTGTGGATACAAATTTGTTATGGTGTCACCAGCAGCAAAACCGCCACCAACAACATCATGGATTTATAAAAATAAAAATAAAAATAAAACTATGACTACCCGGCCACTGGTATCCATATCCCTAAATGGGGGAGCACACAGTACATGGCATCAAGTTAACGTCACTGCCCCGGAACATCATGTTCTAAGAGCTACTACTACTGCTGATATTGCTGTGGATGTTGCTGTTGCTATTGCTGCTGCTGTTGCTGCTGATTGTGCCCACGTTGTGATTGTTTATGGTAAACAAGGGCAGGCAGGAAGCTTGTCATAGTCTTGGAAACCCCCATATTCAGGCCGCATAACGCCAAAGTGGAATTGCTCATTTCAGGCGATCGCACAGTGAGAGGAAATCGAAATTTTAGAGGAAAGAAAATCAAAGCAACTCAAAGACGATAATAAAAAATCAAAGAAAACAAATAAACAAGTAATAAATTTCATAAAAAATCAAAGACAACAAGTAAAAAACAGGACAGCTACAATATCAGTGCGAAAATAAAGGACACAAGTACATAAGAGTACAATAACTAGTACTTAAATTACAGCCGGTTGAACCAGGCATCGCTGCATCGTGAGTGTGCATAAAAACTCCTCTCCCAGATCAAAATTCATCTCGAATAATTCGAGTTGTATATTTTCGCTTGCAAAATGCAGCTCGTAAGTCGTTAGTAGTAGGAAACGCTCGTACACGCGAATTATCAAATTTAAAACGCTCGCGCTCCTGAGTAGAAACGAGCGAAAACGAGCAGTAAAACAACTCGTGATTACCTTCGTTGCTGTAAAATGTATTCACTCGCGACCCCATGAGCATTCAATTAGCAACAATTCACTGCTCGCACTCGCCTTAAAACACTTATAATGAAAAATATAAAAATTTTGGAATTAGTACTTAATATGTACAAATAGAAAAGTACAGAAAATTGTCCGAAGAGTGCAAAGAACGAAAGATAACTAATGTCGCAAAAATTGTACTAAAGTGTACCAAATTACCAAAAAGTTCACAAAATGTAGTAAAATATGTAGTAAAACGTACGCATGTAAAAGGTAACAACCAGTGTACCAAAGATTACAAAAAAAAATACCAAAAAGTTCACAAAATGTATTAAAATATTCCAAAACGTACATCTGTAAAAGGTAACAACAAGCAGATAAGTTGTACCAATAAGTTCATAGAATATATCAAAGACTACGAATTTCTACCAAAATTTTTACGATTTTTCTAAATTCTACCAAATTTTTTTTTAACAAAAAATAAATATAATGTACCCAAAAATACAGAAAGTCGAACAAAAAAGTACATAATGTGTTCCAAAAAGTATAGACATGGTACCAAAAAATGTACTTTATTATGTAAAAAAAGTACATAATGTGTACCACAAAAGTACAAATAGAGTACCAAAAAGTGTGCAAAAGTTCATAGTGTGCCGAAAAATAAACGAAGAATGTAGAACGAAGAATGTACCAAAAATTACATATCGTACAAAGAGGTATATAATAAGTACCCAAACAACATCAAATGTGGCAAAAAGTTCACGAAAAGTACATAGTGTACCCAAAAAGAGCATAAAATGTATCGAACACGACACAAAATGTACCTAAAGTACATAGGGTACCAAAAAAGCAATAAAAAAGTATATAAAAAATACACAAAAGTACACAACATAAACTGAAAAGTACATAGTGTACCAAACCAGTACACAAAAAGTACCAAAAATGTACGGAAAATGTACCTAAAAATACTCGGTACCAAAAAAGCACTTAAAAAGTATATAAAAAATACACAACAGCACACAACATAAACTGAAAAGTACATAGTGTACCCAACCAGTACACAAAAAGTAACAAAAATGTACGGAAAATTTACCTAAAAATACTGGGTACCAACAAAGCACTTAAAAGTTACAGAAAAATACACAAAGTACACAAAATAAACTGAAAAGTACATAGTGCACCAAACCAGTACACAAAAAATACCAAAAATGTACAGAAAATGTACCTAAAGTATAAAGGGTACCAAAAAAGCACTTAAAAGGTACATAAAAATACACAAAAGAACACAAAATAAACTGAAAAGTACATAGTGTACCAAACCAGTACACAAAAAGTACCAAACATTTACAGAAAATGTACCTAAAAATTCTCGGTGCGAAAAAAGCACTTAAAAAGTATATACAAAACACACAAAAGTACACAAAATAAACTGAACAGTACATAGTGTACCAAACCAGTACACAAAAAGTACCAAAAAAGTACAGAAAATGTACCCAAAAATACCCGGTTTACCAAAAAAGTATATAAAACCTTCCACCGAATTTACCAAAATGTACATAAAAGTATCACAAAAGTACACCATTTGCCAAAATTACGTTTCTTCACTCTTTATGTAATTTTTTGGAACACTATGTTTTTGTTGGTACTTTTTATGATCTGTTTTTGTTACTTGTTATGTACTTTTGGATACTTTTATTGGCTTTTTTACAACCTCGTGATGTCAAATGTCTTACACATATTAAGTAATCAAACAAATAAACAAATTTTTAAATATTTCTCCAACTGGTTCTATCCTTCGCCTGTTCTCGCCAGTTGGTAACACCACACCTTTTGGGTACAATATGTGCTCTATGTACTTTTTGATATTTTTACATTTCTGTGTACTTTTTATGTACTCTGTTGGTACACTACATGCTTTTGGGTCCATTTGTTGGTACATTGCATGTATTTTGTCGGTATATTATATGTACACTTATGTACTCCTCGCTAGACTGTGTAATCTTTAGTGCATTCTAATTGCGATTTGGTACACTTCCTGTAATTTATCGTTTACTTTGTGTACTTTTTTGCTACCCATTATAATCATGTATACATTATATACATGATAACTTTTGTTGATATTAAGTACTTTTTTTATATTTCTGTGTGCTTTTTTTTGTACACTTTGTACTTTTAGATATTGTGTTTATTTTTGTGTGTACTTTCTGTGTACTTTACTCTGTCGGTACAGTACGTACTTTTTTGTAAATTTGTCGGTGCAGTTTATAAACTTTTCTATATTTGTGTGTACTTTTATTGGACCTACTATGTACTTTCTTGGTACCTACTATGTATATTTTGGTACACTATATATACTTTGTTGTACACGATTAAGTACATTTTATGTACTTTGTAGCATGCATTATGTACTCCTCGCTAGACTGTGTAATCTTTAGTGCATTCTAATTGCGATTTGGTACACTTACGTAATTTATCGTTTACTTTGTGTACTTTTTTGCTACCCATTATAATCATGTATACATTATATACATGATAACTTTTGTTGATATTAAGTACTTTTTTTATATTTCTGTGCTTTTTTTTTGTACACTTTGTACTTTTAGATATTTTGTTTATTTTTGTGTGTACTTTCTGTGTACAGTACCTACTTTTGGTATTCTACTTTTGCATTCACATTCAATATTAAACTGTTTTATAGACCTGAAAGCTTCAAAGTTGTTTTACAAAAATGCAAATGTTACGACCATTTCTTTTCGGATATACATAATTTATATATCATTTCAAAGGTATTAAATAGCGCTTTTTACTGCGGGTAAAAATTTGCAAAATCTTTTGCGATCAATGTAGTTTTAAATGATAACTTTCGAAAAATTTTGAAATACTACCGACAGAAATTAAAAAAAATAAGCTGTATATTTTAACGTTATGTTTCAAAGAATCATACCGAGCTACGAAGCTGAGTTTATAACCTTCTCAATGACATCTTTAGTGTTAATATACGAGTAAAAATGACGGATTTATTTTGATTTTTTCTTAGGACTCCACGAAAATCCATTAAAAAACGGTATTTAAACTTCTACAACTCCATCAACTTCAAAAATACAAATAAAAACAATATGTGCAACGCCAGAACTTATAAAGGTCTACGTACCCATAATAAATTTTCCAAATATCTGCAACATCTGAAAAGTTACACCCAAAAAACCTGATAATTAGAGGTGTTTTTAAAGAAAAATAGCTCACAATTTGCTGAACCCAGAATCGCAATATTTTGCAAATAGTCATTAAACACTCTGAACTTCATTTTTAGGTGGTGACAGCAGCAATTTTTTTTTTACCCACCCTAATGTACATATTTGATGCATTTTATGTAACCCCTTTAACACTTTATGTACTTTACATTCTGGAACATGCGAAGTACTCAGTCTTAGTTGCATGTAGTTTTTGCTACAAATTATGTTAATAAACGAGAACACCTATCCATATTAATTTACTGGATGCATTTTCTCTTACCTCTCTATATAACTAGGTTTCACGTTCTTTACGCGATCTGCTTCCGAGCAGCTCGATTTACTCGCTTGATTCGAAAATGAGTGTTCGGAAGTCCATGTAAACAAACGCTCGTGGCTCGCTCGGGTTTTTTATTTTCATTTTCGTGTGTGTTTTGCATTTCGTTTCACATCTGACAGTACGTGATAGTAGAGAGCACTCAGTGAGCTGTGCGCTTTATAGTTTTACACTCACTGATTGATTGGGACCTACAGTTTTAAAATACCATGTGGAACTGGTGTAAAACTGTGAAACTTAAATATATATAAAAAATTTAATATTAGTACAAATTATAATTAATATTACTTATACCATAAGAGGGAAATAAACTAATATTAGGTAAACACTTGTATCATAAAATAGTAATCATAGTAATATAAAAATAAATCAAAAACAAGACTTTAATATCATTCAAATTCGAGACTATGAGTTGGGGCTAAAAGTCACGCTCCTGCTAGTACCTTCTACAACAATTGCAAAATAATATTACTTATACGCTTATAGCATAAACTAGTAATCATACGCCATCATACTAATATAAAATGAAATCAAAAGTAACAAGAGTTCACTATCATTTATGTTCGAGACAATGATTTGGGGCTGAAAGTCACGCTCCTGCTAGCACCTTCTACAACAATTGCAAAAAGAACTCATTAAAAATTCATCGTCAGTTTAAATTTGAATTCACATTTCCCATACCATATGGAGACATACAAGGTGGCGCAAAAGTAAACTTCTGATGTTTTTTGGCTGTAATTTAAAAAAAAATTAAAAACTTTGATCCTTCTTGTGAATTATTTTTATTTGGTCTTTTAGTTTTTTTTTACATCAAGTCGAGAATATGATGTCATTTAAATGGCCGCCGCCACAGTTGATTGTCATTTGAGCCCTTTTTATGGCATTTTCCATCACTTTGCCCAAAACTTCCGGCGATACGTCCTCACATTCTTGACGGATATTGTCTTTAAGAGCTGCATGAGTCTGAGGCTTGTTGACATAAACCCGCGACTTCAAAAAACCCCACAAAAAGAAGTCTGGAGCGGTCAAATCAGGCGATCTTGCTGGCCAGTGCAAATCGCCAAAACGGGAGATTAGGCACCCCGGGAAATGCATCCTTCAGCATATCGGTTGTGGCACGTGCAGTGTGTGCCAATCCCAATTCATCAAGTTGCGGCAAAAAGAACTCGTTGATCATTGCTCTTTAGCGCTCACGGCGCTTCCATGACATCGACGGCGCTTCCATGACATCCTCGGCTACAGCAGCAATATTCTCTGCAGAACGGCTACTCCGGGGTCTGCCACGCCTGGCAGCATCTCGTGTTATGCCAGTCTCTTCGAGGCGAGCGGCTAAACGTCTCAGTGTTTAACCAGTAGGCGTTGGACGGCCAGGAAATCTGCGACGAAATTCACGTTGTGCCAAAGTCACCGACCGATTATTGGTCAAATAAATAGTCAGCAATATTCCGCGTTCTGGAGCAGTGTAGCGTAACATTGTTTATTAACGTGTATTTCGCATGTGTTTACTACACAAATGTCAAAACAGAACTGACATTAGGGGCCAATCGCAAAATTTATAGCATTTTCTGATAGGAGCGCCACCTTATATAAATATTATTTATACGCTTACAATAGAAAATAATAATCACACGTCATCACACTTAATTCAACCAAAATCACAATAAACAATACTTTCATAATGATAATGTCTAGACTGTGATCTGCGGTTTATTGTCACGCCCCTTCTGGTGCCATCGTTACAAATACAATCGCAGTGCTGACGAAAAAGTGCAATAAACTATACATTTCTGGAGAGTTCATTAAAAAATTTATGTAAGTTCAAATTAGGATAAATATCTCAAGAACCATAATGTTTAAACAAATAAATATTACGTATACGCTACATCACAAAATATGAATCATATGAAAACGTATGAGTGATTTTATTTGATGTTGGGGTGGCATGAAATAAAATCACTTATATGTTTTAAATTTTTAATTAATTTTTTCCGCAATTTTAACATTTCGTTTTACTGTGCATTTCTGCTGCCTTTGCCAGTTGGTACAACACAAATAAATATGATAAATTAAATGGCATTTTGTACGCTCAATGTAGTACAAAAACTACAAAACGAACTATAGAACAGCATAAAAAAAATATGAATATGAAAATGAAAATCAAAAAAAAAACAATTTGTAAAATATCCTTAGGCGACATTTAGAGAAAAAGCATCCATTCCAAGTACTATAGACATGGCAAGCCAACCAGGGACAACTACTGTGTGACATTACTCCCCGCCCACCCAACGCCAACACGCCACCAACAACCACTCTCAAATTGAGAGTGAGTGTGCTAAAGATGCCTTTGGCAATTCAGACCATTTTCAAATGGAACATTCCAAGAAGAATTGCAACGAGTGAAATCATATACACATATAATATTTTGTTGCCGCCATGCTAGTTCTCCCCCAACGCTTTCCGGAATAAACCTTATCATATGCATGATGCAAGCATCCCATGTGGAAGGGGGGAATGAATATATATGAAAGGACCCTATCACGCGTTCCCCAAAATAAAATTTGTAGTTGTCATTTGTAGGTCATTCGAACTAATGACCTTTTTTTCGTACTATGTAGGAAGTTTGTTTATTTAATATTCTATTATTTACATATTTATTGGGAATTGCATGCTGGCACCGAACTTGTGTTGGCAGTTTTTTTGGTCTCCTTCTTTTTTGGCATTTGAGGCAGGGAGAAAAGTAAATATTTTCTATGGTTATGAAGACCACAAATCGCTTGCAAAACAAACTATTAAAGTAAAAACAATTTAAACAAATAATTTCAATATTTATTTAATATAAACAAATATTTAGTTCACGCCACCTGTGCGTATAAATTGTAGAGAATTGAATATTATTCTTCAGCTTGCCTTTAGTGGGAATTAATGTTACTAATACGTTAATAATTTCAATATTTGTTTAATATAAACAAATATTTATTTTACGTCACCTGTGCGTATAAATTGCCGAGAACTGAATATTATTCTTGGGTTTACCTGTACTGGGAATTAATGTTACTAATACGTTAAGCTGTTTTAGTAGTTATAACGAATACTTTGCAAATATTAATGATACGCCTACTGTACGTATAAGTTATATCGAATTGAATATAATTTGTGAGCTTGCCTGTACTGGGAATTAATGTTACTAATACGTTAAGCTGTTCTATCAGTACTAACCAATACTTTGCAAATATTAATGGTACGCCTCCTGTGCGTATAAGTTATATTGAATTGAATATAATTCTTGAGCATATATTGAATTGAATATAATTTGAGAGCTTGCCTGTACTGGGAATTAATGTTACTAATACGTTACGCTGTTCTATTATTACTAACGAAGACTTTGCAAATATTAATGGTACGCCTCCAGTGCGTATAAGTTATATTGAATTGAATATAATTCTTGAGCTTACCTCTAGTGAGAATTAATATTAGTAATACGTTACACTGTTCTACTCGTTAGAACGAATACTTTGCGATCACTTAAACGTATGAGCAATTAAATTGTTCGGGTTTATACGAATCTGCTGAATACGAAACACCGAATTATGCAGGATGAATGGTGAATCTCGAAAGTTTTCCAGAGGGTAAGAAGATTGAATAACGGGCCTAATAATGGGCTACCCTCCTGCAAGGAGGAGAATGGAAATCTGGTGACTGAGAAACAGTGTGTGCTCAAAATGTGGAGAGACCACTTTTCAGCACTACTCCATTCAGATTCTTCCACTGAAGATCAGGAGGTAATGATAGTGGAAGATAATGTAGATTGCACCCAACCCCCCCACAACCAAGACGAGATTAGGACGGCGATCTCCCGCCTTAAAAATAATAAAGCCGCTGATGCCTACCCGCTGAACTTTTCAGGACGGGTGCCGAAGGACTGCTAGTCCACATGCATCGACTTATATGCAGTATATGCCTGGGGGAATCTATGCCCGACGATTGGAGTCTCAGTGTATTATGTCCTGTATTCAAGAAGGGTGATCGGTGTGTCTGTTCTAACTATCGCGGTATCAGTCTTTCATCCATCGCGTATAAAGTCTTGTCGAGCGTATTATTTGAAAGACTAAAGCCAATTATAGAAAACCTGATTGGACCTTTTCGGTGTGTTTTTAGACCAGGCAAGTCCACGACTGACCAAATATTCACGCTACACCAAATCCTGGAAAAGACCCACGAAAAGCAAATCGATACATACCACCTTTTTGTCGATTATACAGCTGCTTTCAATAGCCCCATACGGGGAAAACTGTACGAAGCTATGTCTGAACTTGATATTCCGGCAATATTCATCCGCCTCTGTAGAATGACGCTGACCAACACCAAATCAGCAGTGAAAGTTGGGAAAGACCTCACTGAACCATTCTGTACCAAGCGAGGACTTAGACAAGGCGACACACTTTCGTGCAATCTCTTCAACATCTTAATGGAGATAATAATGAGAAAGGCTGCAGTAAATACGAACAAGACCATTAACACGAATAGCCATATGTTGCTGGCGTATGCTGATGACATAGACATCATTGGGCGAAATTTGCGAGAGGTTACTACAGTATTTTCAAGAATCGAAAAGGAATCAGCGAAAGTGGGTCTTGCTGTTAATGAGGGTAAGGCAAAATTGAAGGTGTCAACGACTAGACAAACCTCTCGACTTGGTCCGCACTGGAACGTTGACAACCGATTTAATTTTGAAGTGGTAGATGAATTTGTCTACCTTGGATCCGCCATGAACATGGACAACAACGCCAGCCTGGAGAAAGATAGGAGAATTGTGCTTGCAAATATATGCTATTTTGGGCTCAGCAAGCAGTTTAGGAACAAAGCCCTCTCTCGACGGACAAAAGTCCAGCTATATGAGACTCTCACTTTACCTGTCTTGACATATGGCTCCGAAACTTGGGTCATATCGCAAGCGGATGAAAACACCTGGGAGTTTTCGAGAGAAAAATTCGCCGTAAAATATATGGTCCTGTTAGGGAAAACGGCGAGTACCGACGTCGCTGGAACGCAGAGCTATATAGCCTATATTCTGACGTAGACATAGCTAGACAGCACGAAAGGTTTTCGATAACGTACCCGATGGAAGCAGGAAAATAGGACGACCAAGACAGAAGAATCCTTCCGTATCCTTGGTATTATCAACTGGCGTGAAAAGGTGAAGGATAGAGCCAATTGGAAGAATATGTTGAAATTTGTTTAATTTGTTTGTTTAGTTAATATGTGTAAGACGTCTGACCTCATGAGGTTGTAAATAGTCAGTAAAATTAATTCGATATTACTCATACGCTTTATATGTAGTCCATTAATTTACGGCAGTTTATACAAAGTGTATTCTACCAGGGGATTTCTATGGCACAGCTGATCGAAGAGGTACTAGAGAATTGATGTAGAATGAGAGACCAAAGAAGACATACATATTATAGACCATGCAGCAATCTAAGTTTAAAAGTGTTTGATTGACACTAATGACAGCTAAATTATGTATTATGTTGTTTGCATCGAACGTAAATACGCATTCCCTGTTTTGTTTCTATCCGTATTATGTCAACCACAGAGTAAATTACAAAAGCAACTCGAACTCGATGAAATGGCCTACTACCTCGTCGTCATCAGGAGAACACGAAGAGCGGCATAGGGGCTCTTTTCTATTGCTCTATGATTCTACTAAATCGCATGATTTACATTTGAGTCTATATTCCAACTACACTTTTGGACTATCACGACATGTAGAGAGTAGTATGAAAGACTACCCATTACGCAAACTTTGGCAAATTGTTTGCTACTAGAACGTATGAATTATATTATATTCCATCGTTTGAATTTGACATGTTTGCAAATTTCCTAATATAGAAAATTTTATTTAAACTGTCCAAACATATAGGTTGTGACTAATTTCAAGTTCCTTTCTAAGTTTCATATAATATTACTTATACGCCTTAGATGTTTTTATAATTAATATTACTTATACGCCTTAGATGAACTTCATTTAATTTTATGCTACTGGATGTATGAGTTTTTTTTCAAGCCAATAGTATTCAAAATAATATTCTGCAAATCGCCATACAAGTCACCTGGAGTTATGTTCCATGCAATGTTAAGTAGTGCAATTATATAAATTATCTAAATTATGTATTACCCACACGCACAATATGTATGAATATTTGGTCCATTAATATCAGTTGAATGTTACCTGAACGTATGAGTAATATTTATTAGTCACATGATGCGCTGGAAATTATCTCTCACACAAGATACAACTTGACCTGTACGCATAAGTCAAAGACTGGCATTTTGTTGTGAGCTACTTGAACGTATGAGTTATATTAATGAACTGATATCCTGAAAATTATGTTACCAATCACCAGGACGAAACTGCGAAGGCTCTTTGCAATTTGTACACATTTTGTATCAGTTATACGTACCACAGTAATTCAAGTACAGGTAATTAATATGAGCTGAATGCTGAATGAGTTAAATTTATGTTGCTCATATAATGTCCTGGAACAATTTGGGTGTATCGCTTTCCATATTCATGCGATTGTCGTTATCAGTGGTGCTGTTTCACTCTTGTCCTAATTTTATTTTTATTTACATTTGCATTTTTATATCCTCTGATGTATATCCAATTAAGTTGCAAGGACTAAATATTTTACCAAGGTGTCCAGGTATCATCCTAGTTCAAATAAAGTCTAAGAAATCCCCTTATTGTCAATCAGGTCCGATCAGACGGGGCTTTGGTTTGATTAGGTGTTGTTGCAAGTCAATTAAAGAATCACTAAGACATATTACTTCATTCTGATTCCCCGGTCTAACTAGAATAAGCATAAGCCCCACTGGAGAATAATTTAGTATGCCCCTAGGTTCTCAAAAAAAAAAGATATGATCCCACAGTAGACATTCTCGACCAGCTTAGACCTGGACCCGTACAGAGCAGATTTTTTGTAGACTCCTCATCTGCCTCATCATTACAGCTTCTACAGAAGTAATTTTCCCTAACCTTTAGTCTCGCCGCCTGCCTATCAATTAGACAGTGTCCCGCTAAAACTGAGACAATCATATATACATTTCGCCTGGCAAGAGACAGAAGGTCCTTGGAAGGTCCTATTTGTCTTGCGCGGACACAAAATTTTCCCGTCAAACTCAGGACTTAAAGCACATTGTGCATTATGTCACCGTCTCAAACACAGAAACAATGAAACACAGATGACAATGAATGAAAAATCCCCAGCAAGTCGATTGATTACACTGTGTGTAATTTTTTAAGTCATGGAAATATAACCATATACGGACACCACTACGTGATAAAAGACAAAACAAAGAGCCATGTCGCCCAGTTTTGCCCAAAGTCATGCAGTTTTTTTTATAAGTCCCCCAAAGATTTGGGGCCTCGGTGTAATTTTTGCAAAAAAGTGATCATTTTGTCATTCTCACATCTTGCAATTCGTTCGGAAGCTTGATTTACTCTCTGAGGGAAAGTTGTAGCCCTTGTGGGTGTTAAGAATCATTCCTAGGAAGTTCATATGTTCTAGAAAGTTGTTTATTGAGATCTTAGGTACATTTTTGTAGTTGATTGTTTCCTTGAATCTTGAACGGTTTGCTATCTATGGACCTTAACAGGGGAAAAAAGGTAAAAAAACTCGAATTTTTTTTTTTAAATTTTGACCTTGAAGATGAAGTTTTTCTGATTTTATATGTTCACAATTTCTATTCTATACGCCGAGAGCTATAACTTTCCCTCAGAGAGTAAACCAAACTTCCGAACAAATTGCAAGATATGTGCCTGACAAAATAATCACTTTATTGAAAAAATTACCGCGAGGCCTCAAATCTTTGTTAAAAGGTCCGCAAAATAATCTGCGCCATTAATTAAACCGCTAACCTTAACCTGAAGCATCTGAACCACAATAGGCTGCTATATGCTCCATTGTTAGTGAGCGGTTGAGTCTTATATAACACAGTGCAACACGAAAATATATAACCATATACGGACACCACAAGGTGATAAAAGGCCAAAAGAAAAAGACCCGTGTCTGCCAGTTTTGCCCAAAGTCATGGACTTTTTTTATGATGGAGCATATAGCAGCCCATTGTGGTTCAGATGCTTCTGGTTAAGGTTAGCGGTCTGATTAATGGCGCAGAATATTTTGCGGGCGTTTTGATTACTCCCGCAGACTCTGTCTGGGATTGATCTTATGGTATCATGTAACAGACCACCCGGACGTATTAGTAATGTCCGAGTTATTGTTAACTACTAGCGATATGTGGTGCCGCACTTTAGAAGAACTGGTTCTATCGATTCCCGTTCCGAGAAGAACCGTTTATTTGGACCGGTTCCGGTTTTCAGCAAATTGCTGTCCCAAAGAGGCTTAATTGTGATATCGTATTATAAGAATATAAAATTTGATAAAAATACACAATTTCATAACCACTGTTGGATACTTATTCTAGACCCGTTTTACGGTTCTTGTAAAAGCGATTTTCAATTCTGTTATAATCGTTTCGTTTCAGTTAGAATCGCTTCTCAGTTTTTTCAGAAGCGTTTTACGGTTCTTTTCAACCCGTTTTCTGTTCCTTTAAAAACCGTTTTCTGTACATTTTGACCCGCATTTCGATCCATTTGGAAACGTTTTCGGTTCTTTTGGAGCCGTTGTCGGTTCTCGTAAGAACCGGTCTTTACAAGAACCGGTTCCGTAGAACCAGTTCCGTTGAGCCGGTTCCTCGATTCTGTGCATCACTACCAACTACAAAGACTTGTACAAATTGTCAACACTTAGTATTCCTTATACGCACCGTAGATCATACTACAGAGTAATTGTATATCGGGCCTCGGTATGCTTTACGAGTACGCCCTCAGATATTGGTTCTACTCTATCATGTAACAGACCACCCGAGTGTATAAGTAATGTGGGATTTAATGTTAACTACAATCAAATTATTAAAATTTTCCGCAGTGAGAATTACTTATATGCACCATAGGTCATACTACAGAATATATTACGAGTATCCGCACTTTATAAGACGTCGTCCTCTCTCACTCATCTCAGCTCTATATCATTATTTTACAGACCATCCGAACGTATAAGTAATCCCCAACTTAATTTGAACTATAAGAACTTATACAAAATGTCTACAGATATAATTACTTATACGCATCATAGATCTCAGAATACGTTTCGGACTATGCAAGAGTACGGCCTCGGAGTCTGCCTACGTTTGGGGTTATGGTGACGTGTTAATACCCAGAATATGTTTCGGACTATGCAAGAGTACGCCCTCGGAGTGCATACGTTTGGGGTTATGGTGACGTGTTAAAAGCCACCCAGACGTATGTGTAATATACGATTTAATGTCAACAACAAAGAATTATAAAAAGTTCAAACTTTTAGTATTCCCTATACGCACCATAGATCATATCACAGAATATGATTCGAGTATCCGCACTTTGTAAGAGTACGCTCTCACAGTCTGTCTGATGTTGCCTCTATTGTACCATGTAACACACCACCTACACGTATGAGTAATGCTGGATTTAATATTAAATACAAAGAATTATAAAAAGTGTCCACAGTTAGAGTTACTTATACGCACCATAGATTATACCACAGAATAAGTTTCAGGCATCCGCACTCTATAAGAATACATCCTTCGACTCTCACTGACCTCAGTCCTACGGTGTCATCTAATAGACCACTCGAACGTATGATTAATATGAACTACAACAAATTATTAAAGTTGTCAACAGTTAGAATTACTTATACGCAGATCCTACTACCGAATCTGTGTCGGGCCTCCGCTTGCTGTAAAACTATGCCCTTAGACTGTTAGACTGTCTGTTAGATCCAACATGAAGTTAGATTCTAGATTATTTCTCCTGCTCATACAAAAAATTCCGGGCAGTGGTATATGATATGTTCGAAGCTGTCGTCCTCCTCTTCATCCCTACAGCTTCTGCAGTAATCATCAGCTGAGATTCTAAGTTTAGACCCGTGTCTGCCAGTAATTACAATTACAATTACAGGAATACCTCGCAAAGTACTGCTTCGATGAGTACGGTTTCTCTATAGTACGGTTTTGAAATTTTCAAAAATATTGTGTTTGGAAAAAATTGTTCTAAAAAAATAATTAAATTAAATTTTCAAAATAAAAATGGTGGAACCGATTAACCGCACTATGCGAGGTATTGCTGTACTAGCATTGGGATATCTTACACAGGAATGACTACAAAGTTTAGCGTACGATTTGAGTCATATCTTGCCATACTTGCCTAGTGACACTATAATTTGTGCCATGACACCATTTATCATTCGCATGACTGAAAGCTTCGGTTTAAAGCATGAGCTTGCACGCATAATGGGATATACCCCCATGCTCCATATCAAGCAACACAGATGGGGTAGTTCCTGATCATGCCAGCTCATCTGTTCTATGATTACCTGGAATTTTTCTGTGCCCCGTTACACTGATACGTTACTTACCTGGTAATTTAAATTAATCATGCAATACCTGAAACTTTAGTTAACAAAAACCAATCCCCTCCCCTTTCTTGTTTATAGTACTGACAGAGATGTTCAGGGATATTAACGACGTGCTCATGAATAGCTTGTGTTATCTCAAAGAATTGGTGTGGATAAATTAAACCATTTCTGACATCGGGATACTCAGCCGTGCTCGTAAATATTTTGCGTTAGTTCAAAGAAATGGCGTGGATAAATGAAACCATTTCTGACATTGGGATCCTCAGCCTGCCGTGCCCCTCATAAATTAAGGAAATTTTCAAATTAAGGAATTTATCAATTTCAAATTTTCAATGTCCTACATGGCAAATTATTTAATTGTATTTACTTTTCCTGATAAGCAATAACAAAAGCCGAATCGTACAAAATTCGCATTGCTCAGACCAATTAGTATTAATTATACGTCTACTGATATTTATCATACGTTACTCTAAACTTCAATTAATATTAATCATACCCCAGAATTAAAGATGTACCAGAGCTGGTTAATGTCATATACATATAACCTGATCCACCGTGCCGCTTTCTGCGAGATTGTCCCGCCATTTGCGGTATTGTACTGCATTTTGGTGTCTCATGATTATATAGAAAAATATATATCCAGTCATATTTTAACCAAACACATATATTTCTATTTAATACTTTATTTATAACCAAACTATTTATAATTTACTAATTGTGTCCCGCTTTTTGGTCAGAATCAGTCGGTCAGGTTAGTCACATACTTGTAGCTTAATATTCAAAACCAATCGAAACACAATAGCACTCAGATATATATTTTGGTTCACGAGCATAATTTTCTTACGAGTATAAAATTCCTTTAAATGTTTTAATAATCAATAACAATGATTACACATCGGCATTTCAATAATATCTTTCATTGATCTATTGATATTCCTCATACGTTACTTGAAACTACAATTAATATTAATCATACACACCAACTAATTCCATGTTTACATTTCGCATTTCACCGAATTGTTGCCTGTTGCAACAATGAATATTGAATATGAATAATGAATATTTGTTTTAATTGGAAAGTATAAAGTTTAATTGAAATCAATTCATATTGTATACTTTATTTGTTCCCTGAAATTAAAACAATAATTTATACACAATTATACCCACTCCCGCTTAAGTTTCTATGAGCTGCGGCAATACGCTTAAATGACATAAATAATCCAAACCGCCGCCAGCGATTGGAACTGAAAGCAAACATGTCTATAAATATGGAATATTTGGTTATAGAATATTTTTTTTTTTTTTTAACTGCGGTTTTCACGTTCATTGAAACCACAGACAGATTTAGAAAATTATTGTTATTCCTGACATATTTTTAGAAAATGTATGATTGCCATAGAGAGCAAAAAAGCAAGGACGAAAAAAAAATAAAAATAAATAACCTCCGGCAGGACACAATTTGAAGGATGATTTAACCACAATTTGAAAAACGCTTTCATTTCTATAAGAAAAAAATAGAAAATTAAACAAATATTCAGTTTTAAATGACAAAGAACTTTTTGGGATAGAAACATATTTGAAAACCACATTTTTGTCGAACGGATAATAAATCGAAAAGCATTTGATAATGCTGAGGGCGGAACAGTGTTACAAAAGCAGGAAGAATTTTCGGTAGTTTAAAATTTTCATTATATCATATTGGCCTTGAGCTTGATTTGGAAATCCTTGGGAAGATTGAAACGGAGGCCGAATAAGGAAAATATATCAACACTAAGAAGGCTTTGATTAATTTGATAGAACCATCTTAATCAGTGTCTTGTTTGAAAAAAACGCTGACTAACTTGTGTTGTGTTGGTTTCTTGGGGTGGGTAGCATTTTTAAACAATATGCGCACGAAAAATGTTTCATCAAACAAAAGAAATATTTCGTTGATATTATGAATGTTCTTTCACTTAACAACTTACGACAAAATTCACGGTGGAATATTTCAACAAACACTAATTGTTGATTAAATGTAGATTACGTCAGGTATAGGTGGCGGTCACTGAACGGCGGCTCACTTAGACTTGTTAGCATAGCACCGCCTCTCTGAATTCAGTTCCGAGCTTTGCTTTCAGCAAACCCAGTTCCATAACCAGATTAAACTCTATACCCTTTTACTGATCATTCAGTTTCGAACCTCATTCAATTTCGAACAATACTTTAACAAGTCTCCATACATTTGTATATTCCCACTTACCGTGGACATGTTATCCACGGCCTAGTGAACCTGCTCCCATTTTCGCAAGGCTTCATATCCTTATTCTGCTACTTCCTCGTTCAGAGTTCACATGGTATCAACAGCCTTGTAGTGCTGACCACGTTTATCAATCTTTAGGTTTATCTGTATAAATGCTATCCAGACCACCTCACCGTGATTGTTGGCAGTGATTCGTGGTTCAAAATGAACATCGCTTGTCTGCAAATACCATTTTATTGGTTGTAAAGGCTGCAAGACAGCACGATGTCTAGCACACTTAGGCTAACGAAACCCATTGTGATACCTGCAGTTTCCTCCATGGCAACTATTGACTAGTCATCTAGCCAATTTTCCCTTTCAATAAATTTGTCTATAAGGTCTACAGGAATATCCTGTAGGGCCACGGTGCTAACTAGTTGTGTTCCAAATATCCTACATCATTGTGGATAACCTGCCTCTCGGCAAGTAAAGTAGTTGCCTACCTGAGGCCCTGGCTTGTTTGCAAGTTGAAGTAAGTCTCCACTTGTCCTTGAACATAATATTGACCCTCTGCCTGATCTGCAAACTGCAGGTAGAAATTGGCATACTAATACCTTCTTTTGCCACAAGAACCTGTGTCCTAGTGCCCTGCCTAACTAACGCATCCGCTACGCAATTGCCTGGAATGTCGCTGTGTCCCGGTACCCAGACGAGCCTGATGTTAAAATACTCTGCCATAACCCTAAGTGATGAGTGGCATTCTTTCACCGTCACGGACGTAGCAAACATGGCTTCCAGGGATTTTATGGTAGCCTGGCTGTCTGTGTAGATACATATTCTCCGGGGGGTTGTGACACTACTTTTCAGTAGTTCAGCAACCTCCATTATGGCGGAAATACACTACAGTGATCAGGCAGCTTGAAGGAGATATTTATATTTAGGTCCGGTGAATGGACCCCATAGCCTACTTGCTCCTCCAACTTTGATCCATCCTTGAAAAATCTGATACTACTGGTGTCCCCTACCAGTGACTTTTCCCAGGTATTCCTATTCAGAATAGAAGTCGTTAGATTTGTCGCTGGTAGAAGGTAGGGGATACAGTAGTCCGTGTTTACTGGAATAGAGTTGATCCGGTGTAGTAATTCAGCGTGTCCGGAATGCCCGATATCAAAACACCACAATCCCTGATTCTCACCAGGGATGTAGCGGCTGCCGATTCGGCCATGATATCAGGAGTACAGAAGTTCAGGATAGCACTAAGTGCAGTACCTGATGTCGTGCCCATTGCCCCACTAACGCTAATCAGTGCTGATCTTTGAATTTTCATCAAGGAATTCAGAATATATTTCTTTTGGAGGGACCTCCACCAAACTACGATGCCATAGAGAAGTATTGGTCTGACTATTGCCGTATAAATCCACATGGTGATCTTAGGAGACAGTCACCAGCGCTTTCCTATCGCCCCTTTACAGCAGTAACACCAAACAAGGTGAACGCATTTCGAAGGTTAACTCCGTTAACCCGCTTTAACCCAGAAGATTACTCATACAATTTTAATCTGTAAAAACTGTAGTTTAATTTTTAACCTCATTTAAATTGGTGTAAATTATGATGCAACCCTGTTAGTTACTAAAAAAATGCAACCGGAATAAAAACATACACAAAAAATCAACTGTTTGACAGATGGAAGCCGATCAAAAATTTTCCAACTCGTCGCCGCCACCAAAACTTTTTTTGAAGCTCTCGCCGCCGCCGATATAATTGGCTACGAGTCGACTCTATCTACTGGCCCGATTTGACCCACTGATCCAATTTTAAAAGTTAAGTTATTTCAAAAACATCCCAAAGTTGTACCAAACTGATAAAACTAATAGCCGCCAACTTCACTTTTCCGTTGTGCCGACGTCTTCGATAATCTTGTGTAGGCGCGGAATTTGTCTAAGCACAGAGTTGCCACCTGGGATGTCAACTTAATTTCAAATTGGGTGGAGCAAAGGGAAAAGATTAGAGAACAAGGTTATTGCCAAACTGGCGGCGATAAACTGCGGTCTGAATGCGTTATTACAGTCGTCTGATTTTTCAGTTGTGTAATGGAAGTTCGGGATTACTATCTTTGAGAGAGTAACTCAATAATCTACTCGTTAGGTGGGTATATGCAGTGAGCAAATGCCTTAAACCTGTATGAGAGGTCGTCCCTCCGAACAACATCTACTGCACGCAAACTTTTTCGAGCTGCACGGTGCTAATCTGCCGCACCCTGATCTCTAAACGCCAGTAACTTATTCCCAACTTGAAACTAACTAATACGGCATTTACACCGACCAAGATTATTGCATTTCGAAGGTTATCTCCATTAACCCCCACTAACCCAGAAGATACTCACACAATTTTAATCTGCAGAAACTGAGGTCCAAATCAGTGAGTGTAAAACTAGAACGCGCACATCTCACTGGTTGCGAGAAGCTCTTCCTAATCTCCTCATGGGATGTAACGGGAAACCATTTATTTATATATTTCGAAACTAAAGTTTAATTTTTAACCTCATTTTAAACTGGTGTACAAATGGATGCAACTCTGTTAAGTATCAAAAAAATTCAACTCTGTCAGGTGTCAAAAAAATACAACCATAATAAAAACATACACAAAAAATCAACTGTTTGACAGATGGAAGCCGATCGAAAATTGTCCAACGCGTCGCCGCCACCAAACCGTTTTTGAAGCTTTAAAATGTGAGCAGATTTTACCAACTGACCTGATTTGACCGAATGATCCAATTTTAAAGCTGCAGTTATTTCAGAAACATTCCACATTTGCACAAATCTGGCAAAACCAAGAACCGCCCATTTAACTTTTCTGTTGTACCGCCATCTTTGATAATTTGGTATCTGCACGGAGTTGCCCTAAGCACAAAGTTGCCACTTGAAATAAAATGTAAACTGGGTAAAATTGGGTGATGTCAACGGCAGCGATTATAGAACAAGGTTATCGCTAACCTGACCGTGAAAATTTGCAGTCTAAATGCGACATAACGTTGCTTCATCGTGGAGAAGGTCCCGGTATATCCTTTCGGATGTAAACTTATATTAAACATATATGGCAAGGTTAGTACTTAGTAGGTACTAAAATTCTGCAAGCGCATAATAAAACAAGCACCAAACAGTACTGTTTTGTTTCAATCCGTTCAGTACCAAGCACAACAGCGCATAACAAAACAAGCACCATACAGTAACTTTTTATTTCAATACGTTCAGTACCAAACAAAACAAGCAAGTATTTACCTAGTATTCGAAATTCAATTGCGGAGAGAGTACATATCAAAACGAAACATGAACAATAGATTACAGAGTAAAGAGAGTACCAAAACAAACGAGTACTAAGCATGAGAAGAATCAATATGTCTCTCTGCAATCGTAACTAAAGGGTTTTTCAACAGAGGCGCTACAAAAGTAAATCGATAGGGACAGCAAACGACGCCATATTTTTTCCCGCTCTTTTGACATTTCTCTTCAGTAAGGTTTGCCATTTCATCGTGGAAAGATATACGAGCCAACAACGAGTCGAAATTATTAAAATTTACTACCGAAATTTGGAGTCAGTGGCCTCAACTTTAAGAGCGCTACGATTCGGATGTTCATCGGAAAATCATTTTCAGCGATGAGGCTCATTTCTGGCTGAATGGCTTCGTCAATAAGCAAAATATGCGTTATTGGTCAGACAGCAATCCACACGTAATCCATGAGTCATTATTGCATCCCGAAAAAATTACGGTTTGGTGCGGTTTATGGGCCGGCGGCGTCATTGGGCCGTACTTCTTCCGTGATGATCAAGACCGGCACATTACTGTTAATGCGAATCGCTACCGTTCAATGATAACCGAATATTTTTGACCCTAATTGGATAATATGGACTTGGAGGACATGTGGTTCCAACAGGACGGCGCCACAAGCCACACAGCGAATGCCACAATCAATTTATTGGAAACCAAGTTTGGTGAACGTATTATCTCACGAAATGGCCCAGTCGATTGGCCGCCTCCGTCGTGCGATTTGACGCCGTTAGATTATTTCCTGTGGGGCTACGTCAAGTCTGTGGTCTATGCCAACAAGCCAGCGACAATTGATGAACTTCGTACGAATATCGAACGTGAAATTGTAGCAGTATCGGCCGATTTATGCTTGAAAACCGTCGAAAATTGGGTTCAGCGTCTGGACTTCTGCAAGCGTGCCCGTGGTGGCCATGCAAAAAAACTCGAGTTCCATACATAATGGCATCGAACCATAGTCTAATAATATAAGTCGACGCGTGGCGTGTTGTTGTAATAATAAACGATTTTGACAGAATTTTGTTGTACTATTGTTATGACAATACACTCGATATGGCAAAATCATTTTATATACGAAGAGAGGCAAAGGAAAAACGCCAAAGTAAATAATTACATGCATAGAATTACATGTATTAAAAAAAAGTAATAGGCAGAAAGTTGGAACGCATTTAAGATCCAAATTGGTAAGTATCCATCAGTAAGTCCATACATATGTATGTAGGTAATTTTAGTTACTTCTTCTATATATTTTTAGCCATCAAAAAAACTACAGGCGGTGAAACGACCAGCGTAAGCAAAGAGGGCAAGGAAGATTCAAAACAAATGATGCGACAAGTTTGACACTTCGAGTGTATTACGTAAACAAAGAATGATAAAAAGAAACAACCCGATAACAAAATGCCTGATCAGCTGGGCTTATGCTTCCACTTATATTATTACACTATGCATCGAACGTACTTTCACAGGAATAAAGAATTTCATTGGTATCTAAAACCGGTTTTGTTTTATTTAACAAAACTTTTGTAGCGCTCTTATTGAAAACCCGATACTTCGTTGTAGTTTGCTTTCAGTGTCACTAATGATGCAAAATATACAGGTAGTGCAATAGGTGTGTTTGTAATTGTGGGTGACAACCACAGACATTTTTCTAATGGCTGTTAATGTCAAAAGGGATATACTTTATACAATCGAAAAGGTACAAAATCAAAAATACTAAATTTGGCAATTGGGGTTATGGCAATGCAAAATCACATGTTTCAGTAACACTACCTGTACGAGCTCAGCCACGATTTCAGTAGTTGGCGTCCATAGCCCTCGAAATCCGAATACGATTGGTACACAACACGACCATCACAAGACATGACGCATGAGAACGACAACTGTGTCTGTGTGCCGATCACCGTTTTACTTTGAATGAGCTTGAAGTTATACGATTACAAAATAATAAATGATTTCCTATTACATCCCATGAAGGGATTGGGGATAGCTTCTCACTACCAGTGAGCTGTGCGCATTCCAGTTTTATACTCACTGATTTTTGAAAAGCTTTTTCGTGGCTAAATACTCGATTGTGTCGCCGCAAGGTGACCGCCGCCGAAAGAAATTTAAGGTAGTCAGACGAACCCTGGATCTCATGTACAAAAGGCGCGCGCACTAACCATTCCACCACCACTTTTGCTCAGTTTTTGTATACTCGTTTATAGAAATACAAACGAACAAACTAGTTCGTCATTGATGCTGTTGTTACATGTTTCGGACTGTACGAGAACGGTACACCAGGAACAATGAGCAAAGCGAATATATATCCACTTGAACATACCAAGCACTTAATGTACTCGTATACGTTGGCCTGCAAGCAAGCAGTACATGCTCATGGTTTGAGTTGCGCCATGTTTTGCAAATAAAGTAGAGTTTTTGATGATTAAAACTGCAAAACGTTTTGAAAGAGAGTAGCTTGTAGCTGCTATCTAGTAGGTAATTCAACAAGTGATAAAACTGTAAATTCACAGCAGACCTCCTACCCAATCTGAACACAGCTTCGAGCCCTTAGAATGGCCTCTTTATCCAATAACTGATCGGTCGGTTTCAAAACTTGCGTTTAGAAATGCACATATCCTGCTACATATGGAACCACTACGTTAAACTGGACCCAATTTGGTATGACAATATGCATTGTGCTACCCAGTTCCATGGCCAAATCCTACCTGCCCGTTGCGACAGTCCCGGTAACCTGATGACAGACAGAGAAGCAATCTGCTTACCCATCATGTCCAACGATAAAATACGTAAGATTAGATTCAGTAAGTCAGTGGAGGTGGTGCTCAGATTGATAGATATATAAACCGATTCAGTGCCTGGCTTGATGCCTTCTGCCACAATATGAATATACTAACTTCTATTGACTATTTTCCAACCTCATGAGGTCAGACGTCTTACACATATTTGTTTAATTATTAAACAAATTTCAACATATTCTTACAACTGGCTCTATCCTTCGCCTTTTCTCGCCGGTTGGTAACACCAAGGATACGGAGATATTCTTCTGCCTGGTCTTTCCAGCGGAGTCTTGGTCGTCCTCTTTTCCTGCTTCCATCGGGTACGTTATCGAAAACTTTCGCGCTGGCTCATCTTCATCCATTCTGATAACGTGGCCTAGCCAACGCAATTGGCCAAATTTGATCCGCCTAGCTATATCCACGTCAGAATATAGATTATATAGCTCTGCGTTCCAGCGACGTCGGTACTCGCCATTTTCCCTAACAGGGCCATATATTTTACGGACAATTTTTCTCTCAAAGACTCCCAGGTGTTTTTCATCCGCTTGCGATATGACCCAAGTTTCGGAGCCATATGTCAAGACAGGTAAAATGAGAGTCTGATATAGCTGGACTTTTGTCCATCGAGAGAGGGCTTTGTTCCTAAACTGTTTGCTGAGCCCAAAATAGCATCTATTTCCAAGCACAATTTTCCTATCTATCTCCAGGCTGACGTTGTAGTCCTTGTTCATGGCGGATCCAAGGTAGACAAATTCATCTACCACTTCAAAATTAAATCGGTTGTCAACGTTCAAGTGCGGACCAAGTCGAGAGGTTTCTCTAGTCGTTGACACCATCAATTTTGTCTTGCCCTCATTAACAGCAAGACCCACCTTCGCTGATTCCTTTTCGATTCTTGAAAATACTGCAGTAACCTCTCGCAAATTTCGCCCAATGATGTCTATTGTCGTCAGCCTACGCCAGCAACATTAGGCATTTCGTGCTAATGGTCTTGTCCGTATTTACTGCAGCTTTTCTCATTATTATCTCCATTAAGATGTTTAAGAGATTGCACGAAAGTATGTCGCGTTGTCTAAGTCCTCGCTTGGTACAGAATGGTTCAGCGAGGTCTTTCCCCACTTTCACTGCTGGTTTAGTGCTGGTCAGCGTCATTCTACAGAGGCGAATCAGTTTTGAGGGAATCCCAAGTTCAGACATAGCTTCGTACAGTTTTCCCCGTATGGGGCTATCGAAAGCAGCTTTGTAATCGACAAAAAGGTGGTATGTATCGATTTGCTTTTCGTGGATCTTCTCCACGATTTGGCGTTGCGTGAATATTTGGTCAGTCGTGGACTTGCTTGGTCTAAAAACACACTGAAAAGGTCCAATCAGGTTTTCAATAATTGGCTTTAGTTTTTCACATAATACGCTCGACAACACCTTATACGCGATGGATAAAAGACTGATACCACGATAGTTGGAACAGACATACGGATCACCCTTTTTGAATACAGGACATAATACACTGAGACTCCAATCGTCGGGCATAGATTCCCCCAGCCATATACCGCATATAAGTTGATGCATGTGGGGTAGCAGTCCTTCGCCACCTGCCTTAAAAAGTTCAGCGGGTAAGCCATCCGCAACAGCGGCTTTATTATTGTTAAGGCGGGAGATCGCCGTTATAATCTTGCCTTGGTTGGGGGGGGGGGGTACAATCTACACTATCTTCCACTATCATTACCTCCTGATTTTCAGTGGAGGAATCTGAGTGGAGTAGTGCTGAAAAGTGGTCTCTCCACATTTTGAGCACACACTGCTTCTCAGTCACCAGATTCCCATTCTCGTCCTTGCAGGAGGGTAGCCCGTTATTAGGCCCGTTATTCAATCTTCTTACCCTCTGGAAAAACTTTCGGGATTCACCATTCATCCTGCATATTTCGGTGTTTTCACTATCTCTCTGCTCCCACTGCCATTTTTTCCGCCTAAATTGTTGGTTTTCCTCCCTTCTTAGATTTTTGTACCGCTCACTCGCAACACGCGTTGTTGCTGACTTGCCATACGTGCAGTGTCTATTTCATCAGTTGCAATGCGACATTCTTCGTCGTACCATGGCTTATACTTCTGCGGTTTTTGATATCCAAGTTCAGTCCTTTCAGCGGTTTCCAAAGAATGGGAGATGTGCTTCCACTGCGCATCTGGGTGTTCGGGAGAGGGGGTATTCTGCTCTAGCAGGAGAGAGAGCTTCTGTTGATAGAGCATTGATATCTCCGGTTTTTGTAGCTTGTCAATATCCAGCTAGCTTTTCCTGTGTTCGGCTTCGTACGTTTTTCGCCCTGCTCAGTCTTGTGCGAACTTTCGCAGCCACTAGGTAATGATCAGAATCGATATTGGCACATCCATTATACTAGAAGAGTGCCTGCCATCTATTACCAAGTGATCAATCTGGTTCTTCATCTGCTGATCAGGAGGTATACAGGTCGCCCTATGAATGTCCTTATGCTGGAATCATGTGCTATTAACTACCATGTTCTTTGCACCGGCGAAGTCTATCAGTCTAATTCCATTATCGGAGGTGGTATCATGTAGACTGTGATTGCCGATGGTTGGTCGAAAGACACTTTCGATTCCTAATTGGGTATTAAAATCGTCTAGAATAATCTTAATGTCGTGGTCAGTGCAGCGTTCATATATTCCCTCCAGGCGCTCATAAAATGTTTCTTTGACCTCATAATCTTTATCCTCTGTCGGTGTGTGCACACAAATTAACGAGAGATAAGAATATATTTTTCAATATTATAAGTTGGTCTCAAGTTTCCAAAGATTCGCTTTCTCGCTGAATCGCAAAATTTCCACGATCCTTGAGTTATTGGCAACATTAGACACTATTTTTGTTTAAAGTTAAACTCGTCATTAAATCGATTTCATATTTATTACGAAATTAAACTGTTGGTTCGCTTTTATATTCTCTTGTTTGTAATTAAACTTTGTATTTTTTGCTTTCACAACTAAATACCGTCAACTATATTAACATTTGCTTGCTGTGGTGGTTGCCCACTTCCAATTTTTCATATCCCGCTGTTTGTAATTCCATCAAGATTCCATTATCCACAACATATTAATCTGCTTTCCCCCTCGCCCTTAATACACTGGGGCGACAAAACTCCACTCAGCCAGCCAATAAACAATTAATTCGATTTCTCTATAACCCACCCACATTGCAATATGATAAAATACAACCCTGGTGTGAATACCATCAACATTAACCATTCAATTTATCGAAATGTCATTACATTTCCGATTGTTTAAATTTCCGCTCCATTAAATTGGCCGCAGGCGATTTTCTTACTTAAAAACAAAAATCTCGCCAATCTCGCAAATTGCCAGGGTTGTAATGACAGATTGAGGGGCGGAGGTGCACAAGTTATGGGGAAATTAATAATATCATGAAAAAATATAAATAACCACAAAAATTCATATACACTCGATAACTGGGAGTACTTGGAATATCTTGTGACCGTGTCAAACCCCGTAACGGAGTTACGTTGCGGACCAACACAAACAAACAAGTGAATTCCGAGGAAAATAAAACGGATGTTTTTCTGCCTGTTAAATGTAAATAACACTTGGGGGTGGTTAATTATCTTTGACTTTAAAAGTGATGCCAATGCATAGGTTTTTGGGTGGAGAAGAGCGTGTTTACTTCGACGGCGCAAAAACACACAAGATTGTCCGCATACCCTAGCCCTTTCTTTACATTTGACATTGTGTAGATGACACAGTATTTATTGATTTAAGAAACTCTGCATTTCCTATTTGAAATAAAAAGTTTGGTTTTTATCAGTGTAACTGAAATTGTAATTTAAAAGTGACATCAACATAGCGATTTTCGGGTTTCAGAGGATCATTTTACAGCAGGCTAACTTCAATGCGTTACCCCCAAGGCGATAGATACACTGGCTATGACCACGATAACGAAGATTTTCACACATGCATCTGTAGTTTCGTGGACGACAATGGGGAAAAGTGTTTCATTGGGAAACTGCGACAGGTTCAGCGCATGTGCTGTCTGGGTATCAGAGGGCGCACCACAACGACAAGAGAAATGGAGACAATACTTTCATTAAACACCCAATTCCAGATGTCATGCGTATGTTGCCTACGGATAGTTTGTCGACGGTGGCATCTTTTTTTATCAAACCAACACTCAGGGGATGCCCCCTATAAATGCAGTGCATTGTGTCGGCGAAGGAAAATTGAGGTAGTGGAGGGTGGAAAGAGGGAGTAGTGCCTGTTGACGTTTGCCTTGAATTTTTGTATGTAACAATTGGTGGGAAATTCCATAGCCGGAAGTATATTCCATATACGGACTGTACGGCTGAAGAACGAATTTTCTCTATAGTGTGTAGTGCGGTCAACCAGCTAGTCGATAAAAAACGGATGAGAGTTCCTGGAAACCCGCGTGCTTCGGCTAAATATTCTCACGTCTGGCATAAGTTGACATACCGTGGAAATATCGATAGAACAGCGACACTCAACCCACATTTTGACGATGCTCAAGGGAGACAATAGAGTTGGATACTCTACTGTCCCCTATCAACACCAAAGCTCTCCTTTGGACATGGGCGAGAAGCTCCAAAGATGTCCTAGGAGCACCTGCCCATGTATGGGTGTTATATTCCATCTTTGGCCTGATGTAGGTGGTGTAGATATGGAGAAGATCAGATGGAGTGAAGTATTTCTTGAACCGCTTTAAAAAGCCCAGACACTTGAATGCATCTTTCGACACTTCAAATACATGTTTTGCTTAACGGACATCACATTGTATTTTCATGCCCAGAACATCATGAGCATCTGATTCATCAATATCCACACCGGCCATAGACAATGACGACACACCTGGGTCAGCAATCCGCGTATGCGACAACAAACAACACTGGGTCTTACCCGTATTAAAATCTACTCTATTCATTTGACCCCATTCAACAATGGACACCAGATCCCGGCCGAGTGTTCCATTCATCGTCCGGCGTTTGACTTCAATCTCTTGAAGACTTGGCCTACGGTAGAATGAATAGAAATGGCAGAGATTACTGTCACCCGCAAAAGTGTAGATTGGATTCAGAGTCTGACCAAGGAGATTGTCAATGAAAATGAGAAAAAGAGAAGGAGAAAGAACAGAGCCCTGTGGCACACCTGCAGTAATTTTTTGCTCGTCGGATGAAACCCCAACTACAACAACTCGTATAGTGCGATCTCTAAGAAAACTCGATATAAAACGAGTGTAGTTATCAGCGACACCAAAAGCAGCGAGCTTTGACAAGAGTGCATCGTGCCAAACTCTGGAAATATCAAGAGCCTTGGAAATATCAAGAGTCACTAACTTACTCCACCAAGCCGGTGGATGGATCGACTCCACTGTTCCGAAAGGAACGCCATCAGGTCTCCAGTATATCTCATTCTACGGACGCCATACTGACGATCATTAAGAAGGTCATTGGACTCAAGATATTTCACTAGATGGTGGTTAACCATGCTCTCCATAACCTTCGAGAGCGCAGAACAAATTGCAATTGGGCGATAATTTACAGGGTTACTTGCATCACCTTTTTTAGGGATTGGCTGGACATTAGCAACCTTCCTACGCACCGGGAAGACTCCCGCACGGTATGCAAGGTTGAAAAGGTTGCGCAGTGAACACGCCAGCATCGAAGACCACCTACTCAAGACCAGTACAGATATTCCATCCGGGCCCGGGGATTTATTTCCGACGAGATTCGCAAGAACCTTTCTAACTCCTCGCGTTCGAAAAAATATCTTGGGCATGGAACAAGAAACGTAATTGATCACGGGGAGTGGTTGATTGCTATCCGGCAAGGAAGAGTTGACTATATTTTAGCGGTGCTATACTTTCGAAGGACGACGAAAAATAGGTCGACCAAGACTCCGCTGGAGGGATCCCTGCGTACACTTGGTATTACCAACTCAAGAGATAAGGCAAATGATCGAGCTGGTTGGCAAAATATGTTATCTTCTCTTTGTAAGGTCCCAGACCCCACATGGTTATTCGAGACCGAATAAGTACTGGGTGACTCAGTGTGTAACAGGCCTTCTGCCAAGTTCTTGTCATACTACTTGCGTCTTAAGGTAATGAAGGCCTTAAAGATATCTCAAGATAGGTGGCCGCCTTGGCTGAGACATCGCCAGGAATGATACAGTTTTGTTAGGTTGGGTGTTAGCGGCAGTCGATCAACGATTCACTTAGAGTTATTAGTCCACTGTGATACCCACAGGCGTACGATATTAAGGGTTTGCCCCATCGGAGAGCCACTTAATTTACTACAAGGAGCTCAAGATCTATTTTACGTCTAACTGAGATAGTTCTCACAGGTCTCTAAATAGCAAGGATCCCTTAGTAGACATCTCCTTCAAAGAAGACGTTCAATGGATTCTTCTTCATCCTGATCATTACAGCTTCTACAGAAGTCATATGCCCTGACCTTTGGTGTCGCCGCTTAACTACCAATCAGTCAGTGTCCCGCCAAAACTGAAACAAGCATTGATACCTTGGGCCTCGCTAAAGACAGAAACTCCATGGATCTTCTGCACGGATCCACTATGGGAGAGATTTGTGTTGACCCTACACAATCGAAGTCCTCGTCAATATATCCAGCATCATCGTATAGCACAGCTCTTGCATTATATGCTAAAATGTCGTTAGGGGCATGCCAATACGCTCCAATACCTGTAAGGTAGTCCCTAATCTGGCCCGCTTATCTGCTCTGCAGTTCCCCGGAATGTATCTGTGCCCTGGCACCCATACGAGGTGAATATCGCACTGCTGAGACATCTCTTTAAGAGGTCTGCGGCAGTCCTGAGCAGACGTAATCCATGAGTCATTATTACATCCCGAAAAAATTACGGTTTCGTGCGGTTTATGGGCCGGCGGCGTCATTGGGCCGTACTTCTTCCGTGATGATCAAGACAGGCACATTGCTGTGAATGCGAATCGCTACCGTTCAATGATTACCGAATATTTTTGACCCCAATTGGATAATATGGACTTGAAGGACATGTGGTTCCAACAGGACGGCGCCACAAGCCACACAGCGAATGCCACAATCAATTTATTGGAAACCAAGTTTGGTGAACGTGTTATCTCACGAAATGGCCCAGTCGATTGGCCGCCTCGGTCGTGCGATTTGACGCCGTTAGATTATTATGGTCTATGCCAACAAGCCAGCTACGATTGATGAACTTCGTACGAATGTCGAACGTGAAATTACAGCAGTATCGGCCGATTTATGCTTGAAAACAGTCGTAAATTGGGTTCAGCGTCTGGACTTCTGCAAGCGTGCCCGTGGTGGCCATGCAAAAGAAATCGAGTTCCATACATAATGGCATCGAACGTACTTTCACAGGAATAAAGAATTTCATTGGTATCTAAAATCGGTTTTGTTTTATTTAAAAAAACTTTTGTAGCGCTCTTATTGAAAAACCCGATGGCTACTTTGACTAAATGTTCCTACAGAGCGGTTTCGTCCGACTGTTCTTTTACACCGACATCAGCTAACTGTTCCTATACAGCGGCTTTGGCAGACTGTTCTTGTACAGAGTTTTCGACTGACTCTTCTTTGACAGCGGCTTATGCTGGCTGTTCTTACACAGCGACTTAGGCTGACTGTTCTTACACAGAGGCTTCGGCTCACTATTCCTACAGCAGTTTCGACTGACACTTTTTACACAGCGGCTTCGGCTGATTATTGCTACATGCGTCTTTTGTTGACTATTCTTATACAGGTCATCGGCTGCCTGTTGCCACACGCGACTTTGGGAGACTGTTTTTTAGATGGAATTCGGCTGACTGTTTTAATACAATAGCTTTAGCAGACTGTTCCTACACAGCGGCTTCGGATTGCTGTTCCTTCACAACGGCTTGGGCTGACTGTACTTACACAGCATCGTGCTGGCTGTGGTTGCCACCAAAATCGCTGGTAGAGGCTATGTAGTTATCAGTTACTTGTAACGAAGTATGCTAGGCAGGTGCATATCCTCGAAATATGGGATCCGTGGCCCTTATCACGGAAGAGGTTTGGATAGTACCTCACTCTTTACCAAGGAGGAGTAGCTCATGTACAGAGAGTTTACTCAATTGGTAGCTCGTGGACGAAAGAAAGAAGTCGCGCTGGCGGATGTGCGAATACGGGGCGTTTGTTCTCCCACGTAATCATGTATACCAATGGTGTAAGGCTTCCTATTCCTGATCTCTTGGCTGCCCCTCTATGCTAACATGCTAACAGTCGTATCAAACATGTTCTTGGTGGGGCGGTGCTCACCTGTGGTTAAGGACTTCACGTCGAGAATCACATTAAATCACGCGGACTCTGTACTTACACAGCGGCAGCCTGGAGATAAATTCGAGGATTGTGGATGCTATTATGGGCTCAGCAAACTGTTTAAGAACAAAGCCCTCTCTTGAGACACAAAAGTCCAGCTATGCCAGACTCTCATTTTACATGTCCCGACATATGGCTCTGAAACATGGGTCATATCGCAGGCGGATGAAAAGCGCCTGGGAGTATTCGACAGAAAAATTATCCGCAAAAAATATGGTCCTATTAAGCAAAACGGCGAGCACCGAAATCGTTGGAACAAGGAGTTGTATAATTTGCATTCCGACATAGGCATAGTTGGGTGAATCAAAGTAGGGCAATTGTGTGGGCTAGGCCGTGTTGTAAGAATGCATGAAGATGAACGAAGGCAGAAAGTTTTTGATGAGGTATTAAGTGGAAACCGGAAAAGAGGACGACCAAAGCTCCGCTGAATAGACCAGACCGAAGAATTCCGTCATATTGATTGTGTTACCAACTGGCGTAGTGTATAACCAGTTGGGAAATCTGTTAAATTTTGTTTAATTTGTTTGATTAAATAATAAGTATAAACCAGCTAACCTCATGAGGTTGTAAAATATTCAACAAAAGAAAGAAAGAATCTCTCATATCGCTGCTACCTATTTCATCACATTTACCTATTTGCCATATTTTTCCGTTGCTTTGCTAGTGGCAACACTGGTATCTCATGGCTGTCATTAACATTCACTTGAAATCCCATTCCCATTCCATTTCTTTCATTTCGCACTAACGATATGTTGAGGTTATAATGAAATATTTTGTTCTGTTGAATTTTTTAATCAAAAGGCTACGAACGGTTGAATGTAAATGAAATTAACGACAGACCAAGCGACAAATTATTGGGGTTTTTAATTGAGTAATTCGAGAAGAAGATTGAAAAATCCGTAGTAAATGGCAGAGTTTTAAGATGTAAAAGGTATCAAATTATTAAGTTGGAATAAAAATGAACAATTAGCTGGGCAATAATGGGGTTGTTAGGTTGAGGGGAACAGCATTATTAAGAGTACCAACAAAATACTCGCCAAGATATGAAATCCCATAAGAAAGGTGAAAATTTCAAAAACTTTTTTGAGATTTTGGTACAATTTTCGGGCTTTGTTCTTCCTTCTGTATGTCTAAATTTTCTCACTCTCGCGCCGTTTCTTACGCCTAAAGAGATGGTTGACCTCCTATATTTTCCCCTATACCGCTCAGTCGCAGCTCGCGTTGCAATTGACTGAAGCATTGCCATACGTGCAGCGTTCTTTTCATCGTTTGCTATGCGACTCTTTTCATCGTACCATTGTTTGTTACGAAGCGGGTTTTTAAAACCCAAGTACGGTTGTTGCGGCAGTTTTTGTAAAGTCGGAAATGGGTTTCCACTGCGCTTCAGGAGGATTATCATAGGAAGGGGGTGGGTTATGTGCCAAAAGTTGTGAGAGCTTCCTTGAGTAGGCTGTGACTACCTCTGGTAATTGCAGCTTTCCGATGTCCAGCTTTTTATATGTCTGGTTTCGTAGGACTTTCACTCTGATTAACCTTGTGCGAACCTTTGCTGCAACCAGGTAGTGATCCGAATCGATATTACCTCGCGAATAACACATACGTCCATTACACTAGTAGAAGGTCTTCCATGAATTACCAGCTGATCAATCTGGCTCTTCGTTGTTGATCAGGGGATATCCAAGAAGCCTTGTGGATGTCTTTATGTAGGAATCTCCTACTTCTTACAACCATGTTTTTCGTCGTTATCAACGGTGCGGTACTGAAGTATCCACGAGAGGTAAAGTCTTGGTAATAATAACAAAGGTGACAAGCCACCGTAATAATCTATATGAAATGTCCATGAGGACCAATGTCTTCGTAATAACAAAGGTGCAGGGTGCAGTACCCACGAAGGGTAAAGCCTGCGTAATGACAAAGCTGCAGTACCCACGAGGAGCAAACATTTTCGTAATAATAAAGGTCCTGTACTAATGAAAAATACAGTCTTTGTACTAACAAAGATGCAGTACCGACGGGGTGCAAAGTCTTCGTATAGTTACACAGTGCAACACGAAAAAATATAAAAATATACGGACACCATTACGTGATAAAAGACCAAACAAAAAAGACCCGTGTCTCCCAGTTTTGCCCAAAGTTATACACTTCTTTTTTATGGGCTCCCAAAGATTTGGGGCCTCGGTGTCAATTTTGCAATAATAAGTGATCATTTTGTCAGGCTCATATCTTGCAAATCGTTCGGTAATTTGATTTTCTCTCTGAGGAAAGGTTGTAGCTCTTGTCATAAAGAACAAAAATTCGGAACATATAAAATCAAAAAAACTTCATCTTCAAGATCAAAATCGCAAAAACTTTAAAAAATTCGAATTTTTAACCCTTTTCCACCTGTTCATGTCCATAGGTAGCAAACCCTTCAAAATTCAAGGAAACAATCAACTACAAAAATGTGCCTATGATCTCACTAAATAACTTTCTGGAACATATAATCTTCCAAGGAATGATTCTTAACACCGTTTACTTCAACATTAAGATACTATTCTATCCCACCGACCGCAACAGCACCGGCAAAGCAGTAAGCTCAGCACACGCAAAAAGGGACGCAGCACACAATATAAGAATCATTCCTAGGAAGTTCATATGTTCTAGAAAGTTGTTTATTGAGATCTTAGGTACATTCTTGTAGTTGATTGTTTCATTGAATGTTAAACAGTTTGCTACCTATGGACCTGAACCGGGGATTTTGAATTTTTTAAGTTTTTTGCGACTTTGATCTTGAAGATGAAGTTTTTTTGATTTTATACGTTCACAATTTTTGTTCTTTATGACAAGAGCTACAACCTTTCCTCAGAGAGTAAATTAAATTACCGAACGATTTGCAAGATGCGAGCCTGACAAAATGATCACTTTTTTGCAAGAATGACACCGAGGCTCCAAATTTTTGGGGCCCATAAAAAAAGGCGTTGACTGTACGGACGTAAAGTTTTCGTCGCGTTAGAATCTATTGATCTTAATCAGTGAGTCTCGGCATTACAAATGTTATAGCTCAGAGATTGTGAGAAGTTCTCCTCCATCCCTTAATGAAATGTAACGATAAATTAAATGTAAGAATTTCTTTGAAATAACTTTTCTCTCAGTAACCAATTTTAGAATTTAAATTTGAAGTCAAACTTTTCTGTTCTATGAAAAACTTCTCAAATTTTTTCTTGTTACATTTGGTCCCTATCCAAAATGTTAAAGTATTTACCTTAATTTGTAATACCCGCTAATCTTTTGTCATACCATCAAGTTTACTCTTCTTCTTTATTTTTTTATATTCTTTGCCACTTTACTTTATATTTATTTTGTTGTCGCTCTCTCCTCGCTGGTAGTTTCATGTTGAACATTAATGTTTTTGCGCTTAGACCTGGGAACTCTTTGTGCCGCCAACCTAACATGGCTAATCTTTACAACAAACACGAAGGTTTATTTGTAGCTTTTTAACACAAAAAAAGACGCTGTACTTTTGTGTGGCATCCAAAAATAAATGCGCGACAAAAAAATACAACGCTGCACCTGTGTATGAGTATTAATACAGTGCCAAAAAAAATCTGCCTGGACATTTCAGTCAGGCGAACCGACTAACGTATACCCTCACATAAGCACGATTATACATTGTAAAATTGTGGGTGGATAACTTGAAAGGTTGGATAACTTGTTAACAATCAACGTCAAGTTCCAGTAACTCTAACCACATATGAGCAATATAACCCTTGAACGTATAAGTAATTTACAATGTACTTTATCACAATTCGCAGGTGGCGTATGATTAATGTTAAATATATTTTAATCCAGATTATATTTAACAGAGTGTAGAAGTGTCCATTTGGTGAGGATTATTTAGAGAGTGGCGGGGTGAAACCCCGTCTTTATATTCCCAGCTTCGATTTGCCAGTATTTTGTGTACATTTCTCATCAGTTACAGGGTCATCGAGGCGCCAGATAATTATAAAACTCAATCGAAATATTTTGCAAGATTTTGGGAAATTTCTTCTTCTTCTTCCTATCTTCTTTCTTCTATGAAACCGTAGCACCCTTGAAAATTTTTAAATTTCTCGTGGTATCTTTTACAGTTTAAGGCTTTGATATAACACTTGAACGTATAAGTAATTTACAACGTACTTTATGACAATTTGCAGGTGACGTATGATTAATATTAAATATATTTGAATCCAGATTATATTTAACAGAGTGTAGAAGTATTCATTTGGTGAGGATTATTCAAAATGTGGTGGGGTGAAACCCCCTCTTTATATTCGCAGCTTCGATTTGCCAGTATTTTGTGTAAATTTCCTATCAGTTACAGGGTCATCCAGGCGCCAGAAAATTATAAAACTCAATCGAAATATTTTTAAAGATTTTGGAAAATTTCTTCTTCTTCTTTCTTTCTTCTACGAAACCGTAGCTGCCTTGAGAATTTTTAAATTTCTCGTGGAATCTTTTACAGTTGAAGGCTTTGAATATCAGGGATTGCAGATTACAGGTAGTCTTAACCGTTACGAAACCGTAGCTCCCTTGAGAATTTTTAAATTTCTGGTGGTATATTTTACAGTTCAAGGCTTTGAATATCAGGGATATAAATCGTTTGCCATACAAGTAGTTTCTTTTGCTGTAAACGCACTTTCCTTTACCCCAAAATTTTCATAATTTACTGCCACAGCAAATAAGGAAACTTCTCTCTCATAAACGAAAAATTTCATATGCACATTTCATATGCACTTGTAGACTGGTAGATGTCACTCTCGTGAATAACTGCCATTAGATGTTGTCATAGCCCCACTAGAAGTTGTGACAGCCTCTCTATAGGTTGTCACAGCCCACTAGAGGTTGTCACTACCGCAGTAGAGGTTGTCACCGCCCCAATAGAGTTTGTCTCAACCCCAATAGAGATTGTCGCAACATCACTAGAGGTTGTCACAACCCCACTAGAGGCTGTCGCAACATCACTAGAGGTTATTAAAACCTCACTAAAGGTTGTCTCAAGCTATTAGATGGTCCTTCAATTGCGACGACTAAATTTAGGCGTGACAACTTTAATTCGCTTGTAGCAACTGCACTCCGGTAGCAACACCCCAATTTACGGTCACCACACACTCTTTTCATATAACCAGATCCACACGCTGAAAAAAAGGTTCCAACAGCCTATTCCAGGAACCATGTATATGTTTGGAAGCATTGTTTTAATGAATAGAAGATCTACAACTTTTTTATTACTTTGTTGTCTGACACGTTTTTATTTTCAGCGGTTTTTAACAAAAAAAATCATTGTGGAACGTATGAGTAATATGAAGTTCATTGTTTCTCATACTCTGGACTACAGCTGTAACTCATGTCGGACATTATTATGTGTCCTCAATAAAGTTAGGGCTCTTACTTCCTTGGATACCCATATTGACGGATAAGTAATATTAATTTCGCTATAGAAGGGATATTGCGAATCGTATGAGTAATACGAAATTCTATGGTTATTGTAGTCCAACTAGCTGAGGGTTTAAGGTTCCTCTCACATCCCTGATTGCACCGGAAAGTATTGCTAAAGTTTTAACTCAAGTTGTTGATTATTATATGTCATCAATGAAGATAGGGTGTTCATTTCCTCAGTATACAAATAGGCGGATAAGTAATGTATATATCCTTATAGAAGAGTAATTGTGAAACGTATGAGTAATATAAAATTCAAGGTTTCTCGTATTCTAACTAAAGCTGTAAATCATGTCGCATATTGTTATATGTCCTCAATGAACTTGGGGGGGGGGGCGGGGAACTTAGTTCCTCGGATACCCAGATGGGCGAATAAGTAGTATTAATTTCGATATAGAAGAGTAATTGCGTATCGTATGAGTAACACGAAATTCTAGGGTTATTATACTCCAACTAGCTGAGGGTTTAAGGTTCCTCTCACATTACTGATTGTACTGGAAAGAACTGCTAAAGGTTTAACTCAATTCGTTAATTATTATATGTCATCAATGTAGATAGGGTGTTCATTTCCTCAGTATACAAATAGGCGGATAAGTAATGTACATATCCTTATAGAAGAGTAATTGTGAAACGTATGAGTAATATGGAATTAGTAACTCTCTTGAGAATAAGTTCGTCGCTCTAGGGCCCTTCCTGGACATGGAGAGAGCCTTCAATAACATTCAAACTTCGGCGATTCTTAGGTCGTTACAGA
Organism: Phaonia tiefii; assembly: GCA_963931995.1. NCBI lineage: Eukaryota > Metazoa > Arthropoda > Insecta > Diptera > Muscidae > Phaonia > Phaonia tiefii. The sequence continues at coordinate 19,430,193 of OZ008370.1, read as the reverse complement.
ATCTAGGAGTCGACAGCTTAGTGACACGCCTAATTGGGAAGCTTCCGGTGGATAGATCCGTCAAAGCCGAATGGGGTGGTGTTACAATTGCTAGGAACGTTAACAGGGGGACACCACAGGCGGGAGTTCTGTCTCCACTATAATGGTTAACTTCTTTCAATGAACGGCTTCTTGAATTGTACAGAGCCAAATGCCAGGTCTTTGCCTATGCCCATGATATTGCTATCATCTCTACGGGTAGAAACCTCAATTTACTTAGCATTCGTACAACCAGCTTACCTAGTCTGATTTCGAACTGGACCGCTAACAACGGACTATCACTTAACCCACTTAAAACCGAGCTTATCTTGTTCTCTCGGAAATATAAAATACCCGCATTTGAACTGCCGTCAGTTAATGGGGTGCAATTGCAGTTGACGGAAAAGGTCAAGTATCTGGGGATAATTCTGGACAGAAAACTGTCTTGGAACCCGAATGTGGAGGAGAGGGTGAAAAAGGCGTCTGTTGCTCTTTACTGCTGTAAAGGGGCGATAGGAAAGCGCTGGGGACTCTCTCCTAACATCACCATGTGGACTTATACGGCAATAGTCAGACCAATATTTCTCTATGGCATCGTAGCTCCAAAAGATATATATATTTTGAATTCCTTGATGAAAATTCAAAGATCAGCACTGATTAGCGTTAGTGGGGCAATTGGCACGACATCAGGCACTGCACTTAGTGCTATCCTGAACAGTTGTACTCTTGATATCATGGCCGAATCGGCAGCCGCTACATCCCTGGTGAGAAGTAAAGGTTGTGGCGTATCTCTTGGATTGCCCTGCTCAGGTAGGACTGAGAAGTAGCATATTCGGAACACATTTAGTTAGCACCGTAGCCCTACAGGATATTCCTGTAGGTCTTATAGACAAATTCATTGAAAGGGCAAATTGGCTAGACGACTAGTCAATAGTTGCTATGGAGGAAACTGCAGATATCATAGTGTGCTTCTTTAGCCTAAGTGTGCTAGACAGCGTGCTGTCTTGCAGCCTTTTCAACCAACCAAAATTCATCACACACGCAATGGCTGGGGATTTTAAGCAAATGCGATAGCACAATATCACGCTTTCTGGAACATTTCAATTACAGTGTCCTGAAAATTAATAATATTACAACTCCCCATGTAAAAAATTAGATATTTTGGAGCATACGTATAAGTAATATTAATTCTAATTCAACGATGTCATGCCAAACACATGAATACCGACAATTAATTTTTTATTGATAGGGAATATTACGAGTAATATATTTACGATATTGGCAGCAAATTTAATAAACATTAAACATGAAAGAAAGAAACATTAAGAAACAGAAAATATTAAATACAAAATCATCTTTTGAATACAGTTGGATGTGTTAAAACTACAAGATTATCTTGCATTTACTCTCTGGTCTTAATGTAGGGTACCGCCAGACACCACATATTCTCAAATATATGACACATTTAGGAAGAGCAAATACATTGGATGCAACACTTACTATAGTGGGTGAAAGCTAGAAAGGAAAAAGATGAAATATTTTATCCAAATATTTAAGGTTGGCACCAGCAACGTCACTGCCGCCACCGTTGTGTCGCTTAAAGTATTTACCGACATAAAGCTTTCTGTTGCCCAAAACCTGCGTTTCGTGTTTCACTCTTTATGTCCTTATCCTAGTTGTTCCTCCACCTGTGAGTATTTTAGCCCGGCTTAAGGTTTACTATGAATTATGGTTGGCTCCCGGTATGGCGTAATAGAAAACTAAACAAAAAGATATTGCGCAAAATATGGAGAATACAATTTTTCCAAAAGGATTTGCATGAAGAGAAAAAATGTTTAAATAAAAGTGATTAAAAGGGCAAAAAATTAAGAACTGCAAAAAAGGTTTAACGTTAAAAGTACGAAATTGTTAAATAGAAGGATGTTGAATGAAATACAGAGGCATTTTCGGAGATCCCTTAAAAAGTATCAGTCGATAGTAGACATCCTCCTTTTGACTAGTGCTGCATACGTGCACGGATTACAAATGCCAAACGGAAAATCCAGATTTGCCAAGAAAACTGTGAATTATAATTAATGTTCATCTGTCAGTTAAGAATCCAGTCTTATTTTTGATGTATTCTATAAATGAAATTTCTACGTATAAGTAATATTAATTATGCGGATTAGACAACGCAACACACGGCGTATGAGTTACAATAATTTCTAAAGTTACGTATAATTAATTCAAATAAAACAAAAGTGTTAATTTAACAAGAACATTACTGTTGTTTGAAAATTTATAAGGAATGTGCTGCAACATTTCTAAATATCGTTGGCTTACAAGTGAAATCTACTAAGTCAATATTGGTTGTTTTTAGTTAAGTCCACCAAGCATTTGTATTCATGGTCTCTACATGCTGACATAGTAAGAGGTCCTGTGGAATAACCTCCAAATTCATAACTCATTAAATGACTGTGTAGGAAAAGATAGGAAAAGCAGAATAAAAAAAATCAATTACACTTTCTCACATTGACTTAAACGACTTCACTTCTATGCCGACGATATTGTATATATGCAAATATTATATATTTTACAAGAATATTTCTAATTTCCATTGAGCCAACAGATTAGGGTTTTGCTGCAATTATGAAAATTTTAAACAGAGCGAACTAGGATTTGTAGTCACGTTGGCGGACGATCGTTTCGATAGTTGTGACTCTTCTCGACAGAGCCTTAGTGTTCTACAACAGTGACTTGATCGCATTGTCACATTGTCACCAATTGCAATTTTGTGTTGGGGTTATTGGAAGAAAGAGTTGAACCTGAAAATTTACCTGGTATGGTGAACGAGCGTTCAAGCCATATGATACCCCAACCCGGTATTCCAGAATGTGCATGAAGAAGAGAGGTCCATTAGTCGCAAATTATTTTCCCATAAAAATGTGCTAAGATCATTCAGCTTAACTTCTTGAACATGTGTTAACACCGAGGAGAAGTAAGATCCTAGATATTGTATCCTACTCACACCAAAAACCGGGTGGTATCCTAGGAAATATTCAACGATGCGTTCTCCTCTTCATCATCACATCTTTTGAAGTAACCATGAGCTATGATTCGAAGTCAAGACGAGTGTCTATCTATTATACAGTGTGCAGTAATTACAGATAATAGCGGAGAGATATCTTACCTAGGAATTGGTATAAGTTTAGCGAACGATTCAGATCGTAATTTAGCCATAATTGTCTGGTGACCCTGAAAGATTTAACTCCACATCATATATCATTTTGATTATCAGAATATCCTTAGCTTGCATGCAGAACGGACCATACCCATATAACCCAAATCCAGTTTGAAAGATAAGATAGTCCCCAGCCTCAATAGCTGAAACGCGGTGTCGTTTTCTGAAAAGTTTATGAGCACCGGCATCCATATAACGGGGGCCGACCATCTCATTTAGAGACATTCCTCGTAGTCAGAAATACAGACTACAGAGATTTTGTACCAGACTGACTGTCAGAGTAGATGTTTATATCTCAGACGGTGATGGTGTTTCGCCCCAGCCAAAGCAACACTTCTCTGATTGCCATGACTTCTGCCTAAAGGGCACTACAGTGGTCTGGCAACCTTGGTGCAAAGTCTAGACCCAGCTCTTTAGAATAGACTCGAAACCCTACCTTGCCATCTAGTTTCGAGCCACCAGCGTATAGGCCTAAATACCTCCAATAAGTTGGTATGCGTCCCTTGCAGTCCGGCCTGTTCGCGATCTGAGTGGAGAAGGTTTTTTCAAAGGTGAAAAGGTGGCGTCATATGTCCCATTTCTATTGTGAATTATCGCAGATCTCTTCAATCATCCCATGGCCATATGGGCTGATAATCAATTGCGAGGAATGTATTAGGCGGATTGACAACTTTGCAGGCGTTTGCCTTTCCAGAAAGGTTAAAGGTTACAGGTGTGGGATAACCCCCAAGCCCTCGGTAGGGATTGTGCGGAGGTCCCCCGTAATGCACACTATTGGTATTCTCTGAACATTTGTCAACAGACTTAGGTAAGGGGACTTATCTAGTACCTTATCCAGGCCTTAAGGCAATATCGGGCGGACAACAGTCGTATATGTATATCCAAACCCCTATTTTCACTGATATTCCCCATCGTCCTCGGCTGGTCCTTCTCCACAAATGTAGAGCTACTGTGGCTCCACTTATCCCATACATAGTGTTTGTCTTGAAATTAAACTTTCCTTCGAGAATCATGTCGAAATATGTACCTCAAACTATGCGTTAGGTAAATTTCTCCCCCACAGAGAGATAATGGCTGAATATATGGAACCTTCTGCTGCCTGGCTTTTTCCGATTTTACACCCTGCCCATTCTCCGTGATCCACTTAGAGAGTCTCCTGATTAAAACCTGGAACACAACTCAGCCATGTGGAAGGATATTTTCCCTGCACTACAATTGCCAGGTCAGTAGCATATGCTACGACTGTACAAACTGATCCCTCCAGTTCTAGAAAACCACTATCCAGTGTTAAATTCAACAGAAGTGGATATAAGACTTCACCTAGAGTTACTACTCTTTTCAAGTTTCAAGTCATAGAAGTATGTTCCAGGGTCGAGGTTATGCGTCTTATCGTAGGTATTTCATAGATCACATTCAGTCCATATAATGCCGGTTCTGTCGATCCTGGCAATACATTGTTAAATGCATCCTTTATATCGACAAATGACAAATGACGTTATGCGAGGGAGAAAACTCTTTGTAACGTATCTGTATTTTACATCAGGTCTAAAAAATCATGTAATGCAAAGGTAACATCAAGACCCTCTTGTCTACCTTTAGTATTAAAGATCCTGGGTTCGATCCCTGCTCAGACCACCTTTAAATTTATTTCGGCGGCGGTCACCTCGCATAGTGACGGCGACACTATCGAGTATTTAGCCATGAAACAGCTTCTCATAATACCGTTCGGAATCGGTGTAAAACTGTAGGTCCAATCAGTGAGTGAAAATTGGAAAGCGCACAGCTCAGTGATTGTGAGAAGCCCTCCCCTGTCTCTTCGTGGGATGTAATGGGAAACCATTTATTTATTTTATTTAGGGAACCACGGAGGCGTCACTGTCCTGATTTGAATCCTTCTACGAATGTCCATTGTGGGCAGAAACTCAACAAATGTGTGCATCCTTTGGTCATGTTGCAGAAACCTTTTCAGACATTTGTACCTTTATTGTACTTACTCGAAATCTGCCGCTCTTTATCAGGGACTGCTAACTCTTTGCAGCTAATCTGTAAGCCATCCAGTTATCCTGGTGCTCCTCCAGTTATCCTATTGACCCCCATAGTAGCATAGCCGCAGGTACCTACCATAGGCACCCAAGATAGCTACCTACCTTAAGTACCTACTTTTGGTAACCAATAAAGACAAATACAATTGGTTCCCACCGCAGGCACCTCCCGTAGATACCTAATGATAGATACCTACCCCCTGATAAAATAATGTAATAGTATTCAACTTTTTAATAAATATTCCTTTTAAAGGATCTTTTCAAGTCACCTACAAATACCGCAAGCTGTACATTTTTATAGTAAGTACAAATATCTAAAACTTGCTATTTGAATGGCTTTAGTTAAATACAGTATGCAACTTAACTTAGACGTATAAGTAATATTAATTATATCTAAGGGATGCGTATGAGTAATTTCTAGGTAAATATACCGCATACTTAGAAATATTTAATACTTTATTTTGAGACTTTTTTATAAAAACAATAAAACAGGCAATTAAATAAAACGCAGATCCTACTATTAAAAGCCTTTTAACTGTTACATTGTCCTACATCTATCATATGCCATATAACATACCTAACTAACACATTTCTTATCACTTTGATCCTTGAGCCGGTTGTTTTCATTTACATACCAAAATGATATTTAACTCTTTGACATTTCAACATCTGTCCACACAACTTTCTGCCCACAATTTGAACTATTGCATTTATTACTCTATTGTCAGGACTCTGTTCAGGACATTTTGTTATTTCTTCTACCCCACCACTCTCTTTCTCACTCACTCTCTCTCTCTCTCTCTCTCTCTCTCTCTCTCTCTCTCTACTTTATTGGCACCATTATAAACTATAACCACAGATTATAACATATAACTTTATTCTGTTTCCGCAAAAATTGAAAAGGGATTTCCCAACTCTAGCATTGATTGAATTGAAATTGAAATCTTTTCCTGGCCAAAAATTGATTCAATTTCAGTTGTATAGTCATGAATATCGAATGAATGCGATAACGAGTTATACAAATCCATAGTCTGACCTGACTGGGACCCAAACTGTGGAACAGAAGAAGACAGACAACCCCAGTATACGGTCAGATCAATTGTTTTCAAATATTTTTTTCTTCTTCAAATATGATTTTTTGTATGCACATATGAATGTGAATTCGAATGCCGATTGCCGATTGCATTTATGTTAGGTCAAATGTACATGTACTCGTTCATGTTTCAGAGAACAGCAATGAGTCTTGTTTCAAATGTAGCTTAAAAATACGTACGCATTTTTACTCTCTTGTAGGTAATAGTGAATTTAGAGTATGAGTAGTAGTGAGTACTGAGTACTGAGTCACTGCACATACGAGTAGTAGGAAATACTTGTTACTCTGTGTGTTAAGTGTTAGTAAGATCATTTGTTTTCATTTATAATTTTTTCAATATGATTGTTTGCTGATTCCGTGTGTAAATGTGAATTCCAATGCCGATTGCATTTATGTTAGGTCAAATGTACATGTACGTGTTCATATTTCAGAGAACAGCAATGAGTCTTGTTTCAACTGCAGCTTAAAAATACATATGCATTTGTACTCCCTTGTAGGCAATAGTTGATTTAGAGTATGAGTAGTAGTGAGTATTGAGTCACTGCACATATGAGTAGTAGGAAATACTTGTTACTCTGTGTGTTAAGTGTTAGTAAGGTCAATTGTTTTCATTTACATTCATTTCAATATGATTGTTTTTTGATTCCGTGTGTAAATGTGAATTCCAATGCCGATTGCATTTATGTTAGGTCAAATGTACATGTACTCGTTCATGTTTCAGAGAACAGCAATGAGTCTTGTTTCAACTGCAGCTTAAAAATACGTATACGAATTTGTACTTCCTTGTAGGCAATAGTTGATTTAGAGTATGAGTAGTAGTGAGTATTGAGTCACTGCATATATGAGTAGTAGGAAATACTTGATACTCTGTGTTTTAAGTGTTAGTAATATCAATTGTTTTCATTTATATTTTTTTCAACATGGTTTTTTTGAATCCGTGGGTAAATGTGAATTTCATTTATATTATGCCAATTGTATACATGTTTCAGAGAACGACAATGCATAATTTATAATGAATCTTAATAATAGGTGTGACTTAGGCAACACGTGACATTCTGAGTATTGGTGTGTATGGAGTACTATGAGCTATGAGTGTTAAATTTTGAAATACCCAAGCAAGTGCTTTACAGCATATCCGTATCTTACAGTTTTGATACATAAGTACATATTCTACTCATTTCTACTCATCATATGTGGCATACACGGATCAGTTGGAAACTACTTTGGATGGCAGTAATTTACATTTAACGTAACTTTACGTCGGTTGGAACTCGTATACCTCGTTGAAACTTTTACACTACTATTGCATTGACAGTAATTCCTAGACACATCATGACTAATATCATGTGGTTTACATTATGAGTATATCCCTCTAACCCTGACTCAGTGCAGTTCTCTGGCAAGTATTTTTTTTTTTTTTTTTTGATTCATATAATGATTGAATTTTATATTCAGCAAGCAGTGAAACGAGTACCAGAGTTTTTGCAACTCCGAATACATACATACGTTGCAATAATAAAACTCTTCAAAAAAGCACAAAATAAAAGAAGGATGATACCATCAAAGAGGAATTAAACCAAGAGAATTGAAGTTCAATCCATGTTACTGTAGATGTCCGGACGGACAAATGGATGACAGTTTTTTTATAAGGTGAACAACAATTTTAAAAAAAAAACTATATATACGAGTATTCAATTAAGAGGATTTTAATATTTTACAATATCGAATAGACAATGAATGGCGCACCATCTCATTCTGCATTCAAACAAAATGGCCAATAAAGCTGAAGAGTTGAGACCATGAAAAAGACTCCTTTAAAAGGATCCGGGGTTTACAATAGTATTAATATTTGGCAAAAGTTTTGAGTAACTCCTGGCAACACCACACAAAATATATTAGTTAACTGACAGCCTCTAAATTTTTTGAAGTGTTACCGTATATGAATATACCCGATGATCGGCTTTTGAAGGTCCTTTCAAACTTTGTACTTTAAAAAAATTATGTTCTTACTTTAGACCTGAAAGACTCCTGAATTCCTTCACCCAGCTGTTTAGAATGCAACCCAGTTGACTCTGTGCATTTCCCAGTCCATCTGGAAGTCCAAATATATCTTATACCATACTTGGCTTTAATTTGCCCTACTGGGTCTCGAAAAGCCCATTTGTAAGAACAAAACAATTATTACGTTGTTGACCGACCCTTTCGCCTGCACCACCGATCTAGTCAATAGCAATAAAGTCTTCGACAATAACAGAAAAAATATTCGATGTATAAAATATATTATAGTTTTTATGTAATTACATATTGCGGATTCCCACAAGCACCTATGTTAAAGGACATCACAGTTTTCGTTATACTTTTGATCCTGCTTTAGTTTATGTTGGTTGGAAAAAACAACTGCCCCATGAAATTTAATTTCAGTTGATACCTTTGTGACAAGGAAACAAGATTTACCGTTAACAAACAGATAAATATTTATAAAAATTCATATCATTTAAAAGGATATTTTCATTCTATTTTGCACATTCATTGAACTTCCTGTGACAGATATTAAAATTGAGATTTCCGCAGATTTTATATTGAAATCAATAAAAAATTCAAACGTTAAGTTGATGTTTTTCTCTCATCGATTCTGAGAAGGAAAAACGCTCTTAAATACCATTATTTTGATTCGCTTGTAGAACACCATAATGTCCATAGTGGCTTCAGCTCCGTGTGTATTTTTGTGAAAGGACGAAGGATTTCTTGCCCTGGATGTGAAAACATAAATATGAAAAAGCCAGTGTAAAAGTTACAAGTAAATTTTATATTTTACAACACTTTAAGGGCTAAAGCAAAAACACACATCCCAGCTGGTACTTGGTTTTTGAGGCTCAAGAACACAGTGGAACAGGAAGGTTTCTCAGGATAGGATAAGATATGATGGGACAGGATACGACAGCATACGTTAGGATAGGATACAATAACATAGCATTGGATAGGATGGGATAGGATAGGATAGGATAGGATAGGATAGGATAGGATAGGATAGGATAGGATAGGATAGGATAGGATAGGATAGGATATGATAGGATAGGATAGGATAGGATAGGATAGGATAGGGTAGGATAGGATAGGATAGGATAGGATAGGATAGGATAGGATAGGATAGGATAGGATAGGATAGGATAGGATAGGATAGGATAGGATAGGATAGGATAGGATAGGATAGGATAGGATAGGATAGGATAGGATAGGATAGGATAGGATAGGATAGGATAGGATAGGATAGGATAGGATAGGATAGGATAGGATAGGATAGGATAGGATAGGATAGGATAGGATAGGATAGGATAGGATAGGATAGGATAGGATAGGATAGGATAGGATAGGATAGGATAGGATAGGATAGGATAGGATAGGATAGGATAGGATAGGATAGGATAGGATAGGATAGGATAGGATAGGATAGGATAGGATAGGATAGGATAGGATAGGATAGGATAGGATAGGATAGGATAGGATAGGATAGGATAGGATAGGATAGGAATTGGGAATTGGGAATTGGGAATGGGGAATTGGGAATTGGGAATTGGTAATGGGGAATGGGGAATGGGGAATGGGAAATTGGGAATGGGAATTGGGAATGGGGAATGGGGAATTCGGAATTCGGAATTGGAAATTGGAAATTGGGAATTGGGAATTGGTAATGGGGAATGGGGAATGGGGAATGGGGAATGGGAAATTGGGAATGGGAATTGGGAATGGGGAATGGGGAATGGGGAATTGGGAATTCGGAATTGGAAATTGGGAATTGGGAATTGGGAATTGGGAACTGGGAATTGGGAATTGGGAACTGGGAATTGGGAATTGGGAATTGGGAATTGTAATGCGATTAAGGTGGGTTGACCGTGTCAGTATAATAAATAAGGATGAATCAGCTTGAAAGGTATTCGGAGACGTATTCGAAGGAAGCCAAGGAATTGGACGGCCAAGACTACGCTGGAAGGACCAGGTGAATGAGCGCCAGGGAAACTTGCAGTAATTAGCTGGGGAAATAGCGAGCAGGTTGGTATCTTCGTTTTGTCATCCCTCTAACACTACCCAGTAATTTGAGGTCAATTTCGTGCAAGTTGTCCAGGGGTGTACGGACAAATTTTTATTAAATTTTTCCATTTGGACTCCTGTTTTTTGGTCAGGAAGATTTGTTGTCCTGCTGCTGTTTCCCTTACAGGGAGGTCGAAAATTTAAATGTTTATGACGTTCGGAGTCAACTCGACTTGCTACTTCCAGGAGATTAGCTGAGTAGGCGATAAAGTTCGGAACAAAGGCGGTAATTCCAAGACCAAAACAACAATAGTTACTTCATTCTTAAACTGATTAAAACTTAAAATCTGACTCGCTGTTTCTTTCGGATTAGAGATCTTGTAGCTGCTGTTGCTACATGATTCTCGGGCATTCCATTACCACTGTCCGCACACACTTTATTCTTGGAAAACTTCATTTCATTTCAACGCCCTCCATACAGCATCACAACACATATCGAACAACTTGTTGTCCAAATGAAAAGGAAAAATACTGGTCACTTTGCCATAACTGGAGGCAACTGCATCTGTTTGCAAGAGAGGGAACGGGGTCACAAAAGGACCTGCGACAACGATAACATAAAGCAATAAAATATTTTGTTTGTGAAAGTGAAAAAAACGTCATGGAAATGCCGTTTGGTAATGGATGTGAATGGCGTTCATAAGTGAGCCATGTACCATGTACCATGTACACCCCTGGACAACTTGCACGAAAACGTCTGCTGTTAAACGCCATAGGGTTCAATTTCAATTTGACCAACCATACCAGAAGAGATGATGTCTTTATGTGGATTTGTGTTGTTTTTCCGTTCGTGCATTTTTTTTCTATAAATTCACTTTATTCCGGGACTTTGGAACAGGATGGTGGGTGGCATCTCTTTATGAAATAAATATTTGTATGTTGCATATATAAATATGTATTTGTGTGTTGTTTGCGTATATGTATGTGTCAGTTTGTGTATGTTTTTGTTGTTGAGTTATAACAACAACCATCAAAATTGTATGTCGTTTTGAAATATGGCCGTGTTGGCAAATTGAAAAGGGCTTAAGTACAAAATTAAGAAACTAAGCAAATACAGATTATGAGAATAATATCAATTCTGTTTTACGTTAGTTTTGCTTCCGCCAAAACTAAACAAGCAGATTGAACTTATGTTTTCCTGGCTTCCATGGATAATGGTCAAGCATACCTCCGATTCTAAACTTGCAGTAGATCATAGTGCGTCCCCAGGAATAAGTCAGGAGCGTTTTCAATAGATCAACAATGTTCCAAACCTCTGAATCCAAGGTTAGGTTAGGTTAGAGTGGCGGTGGTTCCTCCCAAGGAAGCTCACCCAAGCAGCAGATGCCGTCTGTTTTATGCAGAAGCTTCTGCAATTGACTATTTTGCATCTGGTACCACTAGAATTCCGTGCAATACAAATGGCTGCAATGTCAGCAATCCACTTATGATGGATCACCAGCCTATACGGTCCTGGGACGATTCTAAGGAATATGCGACAGTCCACAACAGTAGTCGATTAGATGACACCGACTTCTGCATTTGAGAGAAACTTCTCCACTCATATACCGAACAGGCAAGATTAGTTTTCCCCAATGATAGTTACAAACTAGGTGGCGAGAGACCATTGTAGTGTCTTTCAGACAGAAGCCATGGCATTCGGGTAAGTTGCCCTGTCGCTGAGATGAAACATCATCACCGCCCTGGGTATCAACATCTAGTGTAAGATTACTATAAAATATCTACAATCTGTATTCCTGACTTCAAGCACAACCCACATCTGCCACTCATTTCTATATGAAATGACCCAGCAGTTCAATATCCGCATTATATGGATGCCAGAGCATAGAAACATTCCATGGAACCATAGAGTAGATAAGCTAGAGAGGTTAGGGATCACATTACCCGTTCTACTGGATATGGAGCAAGTGGGTGTGGCCCTTTGGGTACACAAGCTTATATTCTCATACCTGTGAATGATAGATAGTCTGGAAGCACAAAATTCAGGATCTATAGGCAAATAGGACCAAGTTATTACGTAAATCGTAGGCCTAACTTGATGTCCATACCTACACAAAATATCTCTATGCTAGCAGCTGTGACCACTGGACACTGTGGATACTGACAGTCAGCTTATGATTACTGCAGCAGGTGTGGGGATGAAGAGGAGGAAGATAATGATGAACGTCTCATATGCTACTGGTCGGTTTTTTTGTATGAGTAGGAGATTAAAACTAGGCTATTATTTCATGTTGGATCTAACACACATTCAGGGTGCACTACGTCTCTTCTTCAGCCATATCCAGGGCTATTGGTATGAGGTAACCATACCAGCTCAGTTGTTCGGTTAAACAACGGGGAAGGAATATGACGTCCCCTTGTACCACAATGCCCGTCAATGGACTAAGTATGTCAATGGCGACGGCCAATTCTGCCTTACTTTTATTGACTATTTTACAACCTCATGAGGACAGACGTCTTACACATATTAATTAAACAAATTTCAACATAATTCTTCCAACTGGCTCTATCATTCGCCTTTTCCCGGCAGTTGGCAACACCAAGGATACGGAGGCATTCTTCTGCCTGGTCTTTCGAGCGGAGTCTTGGTCGTCTTCTTTTCCTGCTTCCATCGGGTACGTTATCGAAAACCTTTCGCGCTGGCTCATCTTCATCCATTTTGATAACATGGCCTAGCCAACGCAATTGGCCCAATTTGATTCGCCCAGCTATGTCCAGGTCAGAATATAGATTATATAGCTCTGCGTTCCAGCGACGTCGGTACTCGCCGTATTCCCTAACAGGACCATATATTTTACGGACAATTTTTCTCTCGAAAACTGCCAGGTGTTTTCCATCCGCTTGCGATATGACCCAAGTTTCGGAGCCATACGTAAAGACAGGTAAAATGAGAGTCTGATATAGCTAAACTTTTGTCCGTCGAGAGAGGGCTTTGTTCCTAAACTTCTGGCTGAGCCCAAAATAGCATATATTTGCAAGCACAATTCCCCCATCTGGACGGTAAACAGATTCTGGATTCGGATTCTGGAAAATGGAGGAACCAATATTTTCAGTAGTTGGAAAAATATCAATCTGACTACATTGAATTTCCTGAGAATTCGAAACGACCCTCCATTCTCAGTTTCTTCGACCAGACTCTAGATACTATACTCGTCTACATTTTGCGGTGATCACTTCACGCAGGGATTCGGATTCTGGAAAATGGAGGAACCAATATTTTCAGTAGTTGGAAAAATATCAATCTGACTACATTGAATTTCCTGAGAATTCGAAACGACACTCCATTCCCAGTTTCTTCGACCAGACTCTAGATACTGTACTCGTCTACATTTTGCGGGGATCACTTCATGCAGGGATTCGGATTCTGGAAAATGGAGGAACCAATATTTTTAGTAGTTGGAAAAATATCAATCCGACTACATTGAATTTCCTGAGAATTCGAAACGACCCTCCATTCTCAGTTTCTTCGACCAAACTCTAGATACTGTACTCGTCTACATTTTGCGGGGATTATTTCAAAGGTTACTCTTTCCACACCACAACGTTGGAAATTGAAGAAACTGATTACTTGTGGCACTTCTTCTGAACCATTCTACACTTTAAAAATTCTGTCTTTTTTGTTGTTTGGATGCAAATATAACGGGTTTGTGGCTTATAGCAAATATAGTATACTTGTGTCCAAACACATTGTGTTTGCTATTCAGTATTTTATGTTTGAAGCACAATGACTACATTCAATTTCCTGATAATTCGTAACGACACTCCATTCCCAGTTTCTTCGACCAAGAGCTAGAGACTGTTCTCGTCTACATTTTACAGAGATCACTTTCAAGGTAACTCTTTCGAAACCACAACGTTGGAAATTGAATAAATGGATTACTTGTGGTAGTTCTTCTGAACCATTCTACACCATTAAAGCTCTGTCTTTTTTATTGTTTGGAAGCCAATATAACGGGTTTGAAGCTTGTAGCAAATATAGTATACTTGCGTCCAGACACATTGTGTTTGCTATTCAATATTGTATGTTTTAGACACAATGACTACATTGACTATATTGAATTCCCTGTGAATTCGGAGCGACACTCCATTCCCAGTTTCTTCGACCAGACACTAGATACTGTACTTGTCTACATTTTACAGAGATCACTTCCAAGGTTACTCTTTCGAAACCACAACGTTGGAAATTGAATAAATGGATTACTTGTGGTAGTTCTTCTGAACCATTCTACACCCTTAAAACTCTGTCTTTTTTATTGCTTGGCTGCAAATATAACGTGTTTGTAGCTTATAGCAAATATAGTATACTTGTGTCCAAACACATTGTGTTTGCTATTCAATATTATATGTTTGAGAGACAATGATGAATAGGTTATAATATGTTTTTGTAATCCAATTATGACTTGCTTGTTGGAGACTGCTGAAAACGAGACAGACAACAAGGAATCAAAAAAGCAGCAGACCTTCAATTCATGAAAACAATGGTTTCATGTCCTGTACATCAGTGCAGGAAGGAAGATGGCACTTCTTCTACATAATCTTACAAAAAATGGACTCCCATTACGTCTCATGAAGGGATTGGGGAGAGCTTCTCACATGAAGTGAGCTGTGGGCTTTCTGGTTATAATCTCATTGATTGGGACCAACAGAAAAGTTTTTTCAAGGCTAAAAACGCAATAGGGTCGCCGCCACTAAGCAAGGTTACCGCCATCGAAAGAAATGTAAGCAGGTCAGAGCAGGGATTGAACCCACGTTCTCATGTGCAAGAGCCGCGCACTCTTCCAATACACCACCAGCGGCCACAGGTAATTTTTATACATTACATTGTATATTTCTATACTGTGCGTTAATCAACTATCTCGTAGTTAGAAATGAAATATCTTCCAATAATACAACATCAGCAATAATACAACATCATCTTTAAGTCTCCTAACCTACTGATGCATTTAGACTTAATCACTTTCACTTTATGAACGAACACCATTTTTTCTCTTCCCACCTCCAACATTATTTACTCATATTGGTTATTGTTTTTCTATGGACGGATATCAAAAGTTTTCTTTTCATCTGTGACCATTATGATTTTCGTCCTTTTATTGTTACTTCTTGCAAAACAATTTTATGTTGCAACCGCATGTTGTCAAAACATGACCGCCATAAATGCCGGCAGATTGGCAATATCGATAACAGTTCTTGACATGGACGATGGCTGGTGTTGATTTCCCCTCCATGTTTTTTTCTATTCTCCTCTTTCAAATGGTTTTTATCAATTGCGACAATAGAATTTTCGCAGTTTCCTCTCTTTTCATTTTGGAACTCCAGGAATTTTAAATGGAAGTCAAATATCATGAAAGAATGCATCAAAATGCAGGAAACGGAAACCAAAAAAAGTGGTTACTGTGCAATAGCAAAAGAAATGTGGAATTTTAATTGAACGCAATATTGCATTGAATGTGTGGGAGGATGGACAACAAAAAACACAACTATTCGGTGGGATAGATAGAAATGCAATGGATAAACCTGTGCCATACTTTTTCAGATAATTCTAATCCACCGATTCCAAAAGTCCTCGAGTTGCCTTTCCGCAGAGTCGAGCGGCCACCTCGCCAACTGTTTTAAATGTGGCTACGCTCTTCTTTACTACAAAACAAGCATATGGCAACACTGTTTCATTACACCAGCGTTGCATTTAATTTGTTCGCATAAACTTGGTTCCAAGGCTGGCATCAAACGGCAGGGGATGCCATATTGAACTGTGTCTGCAATGCTGTCAAGTGTCCAACCTCTGCCACAATGAATTCCAAAAATATGGACTGTTGAAATTAATCTTCACCGAATAACTTATACGGCATTTACACCAAACAAGATTAACGCATTTCGAAGGTTAACTCCGTTAACCCGGAAGATTACTCCCACAATTTTAATGTTTAGAAACTGAAGTTTAATTTTTAACCTCATTTTAAACTGTTGTACATTTTAATACAACACTGTTAGTTACTAAAAAAATGCAACCCCATTAAAAACATAAACAAAAACTCAACTGTTTGACAGACAGAAGCCGATCGAAAATTTTCTGACGCATCGCCGCCACCAAAACTTTTTTGAAGCTCACGCCGCCGACTATATAAATGATATTTTGTTGGTTTAAACTGTGAGCCGATTTTTTCGACTGGCCCGATTTGACCCACTGATCCAATTTTAAAGGTACATTTATTTCAAAAACATCCCAAATTTGTACCAAACTGACAAAACCAATAGCCAACAACTTAATTTTCCTGTTGTGCCGTCGTCTTCGATAATTTGGAATCGGCGCAGAGTTTGTCGAAGCACGGAGTTGGCACCTGAAATGTAAATTTAATCTTAAATTGGATGGTGATTAGAGAACAAGGTTATCGCTAACCTGGCCGCGATAAACGGCGGTATAAATGCGTTATTAGGGTGAGTTTTACCAACACAGTATCTGCAATCCCCTCCTTTCATCCCGAGATCTAATTTGATGCAACATAACCAGCTATGTCAGAATAAATCAAGTGTGCATTAATGTCGGAAGGGCTACGTAGCAAGTGTTCTGCAAAAAATTCTAGAACTACTTCCTCTTTAAAAACTAATCTGTGATTGTTACTGTCGCGCCTTTCTCTACTGGGATTTGCTGCAGATCTAACTGTTTCTATGGTCTAACCGATATTTAGGATGATAAGAAGGATTATCTCCGGTTCTTCTCGCTTAATACAAACTGCTTCCTGGACTAACCTACCATTCTTTTCAACAACATCCCTGGATACTAGGATGGCAAAACATCTGACTTAAATACATCTTATACCGCATTTACACCGACCAAGATTAACGCATTTCGAAGGTTAACTTCGTTAACCCGCGCTAACCCAGAAGATTACTCATACATTTTTAATCTGTAGAAACTGAAGTTTATTTTGTACCCTCATTTGTGCATTTTGATGCAACACTGTTAGTTACTAAAAAAAATGGAACCATAATAAAAACATACTCAAAATATCAACTGTTTGACAGATGGAAGCCGATCGAAAATTTTCCGACGCGTGGCCGCCACCACAACTTTTTGAAGCTCACGCCGCCACCAATATAAATGGCTCTTATTGGTTTAAACTGTGAGCAGATTTTAACTGCCATTCAGTCATTTCATTTCAAAAACATCCCAAATTTGTACAAAAATGGTAAAGCCAGTAGCCGCCAACTTAATTTTTCTGTTGTACCACAACGATGCTCAATGGACTAAATGTGTTTATATTGATATCCACTTTTGCCTGGCTTAAACTGTGGTTATCCCATATTAACATATGTTCTTTCCTCCAATGTACAACACTTTTGCAAGCACCAGTTGCAACTTAATGAAGCATCGCCATGCGTGATGTTTCATTATCTTGATTTGCTTGGAAATTCTAAGGTTTATCTAATTCTATACCACATGTTGTATCCTATCCCAGTTTTAGACGTAATTGGCCTGGAAAAAACTAAATGTCGCCTCTGCGCATCAGGATCATAGTCAGGGAGTGGTCGTAGTCATGGCAGTTAAGAAAGTTTGTGGGGTATGACACTCAACAATGGTCTTCTTCATTTTCTATAACTAGATACCCAGCAAAACTTTGTACTGCACTTTTTGAGGAGGTAGATTACTTCGGTGGCGCAATGATGATTCTGATTTTCACCACTGTCATTGCGTCGGTGGTGCAATGGTTAGTGTGCGCGCCTCTAGTACTTGAGATGTTGGGTTTGATTCCTGCTCTGACCACCTTAAATTTCTTTCGACGGCGATCAGCTTGCTTAGTGACGGCGACACACTATCGAGCATTTAGTCATGAAAAAGCTTCTCAAAATACCGTTCGGAACCGGTGTAAAACTGTAGGTCCCAATCAGTGAGAATAAAACTAAAAAGCACACAGCTCACTGGTTGTGAGAATGTCTACCCCATCTCTTCACAGGATGTAGTGGAAAACTAAAAGACGACATCCAAACTGGTCAAATGTATCCACAACACGTGATTCGAAAGTGGTGAAAAACAGGAACATCACCAATGACTTTAGCATGGGCATGCCGCAAAAGTGATAGCACACGAGTGACGTATTTTCATCTCAGACAAAGGCAATGTAAATTTAGGAACACGCGGCTGTTTCTCATTCTTACTGCATTCATGTTCGCAGCATATTCGACAAAAAAGCGAAATCTGCTGGGGTTCTGCACTCGCGAGCGTTTCCGTCTCACAACGAAATAGAATCTGTCGGTTCTCTTTTCGCCAACCGACTGTCAGATTTAGGAGCTACCCTCGAGCCGGGTGTCAGGGTTTAACATCGCGAGGCGGTAGCCAACATGTTAATCTCTGACATGCGCCCCACGAGCCGAGAGCCGCGAGATTCAACTTCGACATTTGTCTCGGAAGCGAGTAAATACGAATTCTGATCATAATAACTTCCTTTTAAACTTTCGGAATTAATATTTTTCATCAGGAGCTGGAAGTTTATAAGACCGTTATGAAAATGTGGTCACATTTTCTTTCTGATGTGTAATAATTTCCATTAAATTGTGTAACCCCAACAACACGTACTTCCACTACATTGTTCAATAATGACAAGGTAAGACATCTGATACGTCATGGGATGACCTGCTTTCTGGTCAGGCGATATAAAAAATTATCCTTTCCTTCAAAGTGACATGCACTTTCTGACAAATTTTCCTAATTTAAAGACATCTGCTCGTTTCAATAGAATATCCAAAAATTGCATTAACGCAACATGACATTTCGCCAGAAATGATAGCCTTCCATTATATATCTCAAGTTGATCATCTCTTTTTGCAATTCAAATCAATTTACTCAATCACATTTCCAAACGGATAATAAGGAATTGCTTTCGTTTATTTTTTTTATCACAAAAATCACTTCAATCCTTACGAAATTTACGACAGTCAGCAAAATATTTGCATGATATGCACATGCAGAGAGAGTAAGCAGCCTCGAACCAAAAAAAAACAGGACCAACGTATCTTGAAAAGATTTAGAATTTTTTCCTTTTTTTTGGAAGGAAAATAACATAATTTTTGCTTCAACAGGCACTAAAAATCACATACCAATGAGCATGTAAAGAGGTATGTCTGTGATCGCATAGGAGGAATGCATTCACACGTAGTTGTGGTTGAGTGAAGGATAACAAGGACAACGACGATGACGATGATGATGCTGGCAATGATGATGCAGTTGTCAGGCTTTCAAATGTATGCAGTAAATATGTCACAACTTCCGGCAGTTTCTAAAGGTGTATGCGAATAGAATACAACTATCTTACTTGGATATAACAGCAAGAGGGCTTTCCTAATTGGAAAGATTGGTTTCGGAAACTTTAGGAGCTGTTTAAAAATCTTCGAAACTGTCTTGTGTGTGCATATCAAGCTTGGATTTTTTGCCGCAACAATAATCCACCCAAGCCAAGGAAATGCTTTACGTTTACTATGAGGACTCTGACAACTCCGATCGCTACAACCGAACAAATTTAAAAACTTCATGATACGATGTTTACCCGCTTAGATATTGAAGGTTTCTAGAGGTCATAGGCTTCCATCTTAAATGATTAAGCTATCCTCGAGATGGGTGTCGCGTTTTTTCTTAACTGACCACACAAAAGCAACCTTACGTAAACTTCGAAAGACTGTACAATTCGGACAACTAGTTGCGCCATTTAATAAACGTGGACGATACATTGTTCAAGAGTGACAGTGACATGACCTGTTTTCTGATCGGGAGATATAAAAAATGATCCTTTCATTCAAAGTGAAATACACTTTTTGACAAATTTCCTAATTTAACGATATCTGCTCCTTATAAAAAAGTATCCAAAAACATACTATGGTCCAACACAACATACTATAAACGAACAGCAATCAAAACAGTACGTTTCTCGAGACTGTTTAACGCCGAAATAAGCCTAGAAAGTTCCGGCGACCAACAAAGTAATGGCAACAGTTTCTTGGGATGAAGTGACGAAATTTACTTGAATTGCATTTAAAATGAAAATACTACAAGCGGAGAATATTATTGCGACTAATTTCTAAGACAACTATGAAATAATCGCTCTTTGGCAAGTTTCTGCAACTACTGGCTACTGGCTACTGGCTCCTAACTACTGAATACTAAGTACTAACTCTGACTACTGATTACTGACTACTGACTGCTGACTACTCACTTCTGACTACTAACTACTGAGTACTTACTTCTGACTACTAACTACTGACTACCGACTACTGACTGCTGACTACTGACTTCTGACTTCTGACTTCTGACTACTGACTACTGACTACTGACTTCTGACTTCTGACTCCTGACTTCTGACTACTAACTACTGACTTCTAACTACTAAATACTGACTACTGACTACTGACTACTGACTACTGACTTCTGACTTCTGACTTCTGACTACTGACTACTAACTACTGAGTACTGACTTCTGACTACAGACTACTGACTTCTGACTACTGACTTCTGACTACTTACTCTGACTACTGACTACTGGATACTGGCTGCTGACTACTGACTGCTGACTACTAACTACTACCTACTGACAACTGACTACAGACTACTGACTACTGACTACTGACTACTGACTACTGACTACTGACTACTGACTACTGACTACTGACTACTGACTACTGACTACTGACTACTGACTACTGACTACTGACTACTGACTACTGGCTGCTGACTACTGACTTCTAACTACTTACTCTGACTACTGACTACTGACTACTGACTACTGGCTGCTGACTACTGACTTCTGACTATTTACTCTGACTACGACTACTGAGTACTCAGTACTGGCTGCTGCCTACTGACTATTTTCTACATACTACTGACTACAGGCTACGGACTACTAACTACTGACTACTAACTACTTACTTCTGACTACTGAGTACTAACTATATACTACTGATTTCTGATTACTGGCTTCTGACTACTGATTACAGATTACAGACTACTAACTGCTGGCTACTGACAACTGACTACTTTCTACAGACTACTGGATACTGGCTGCTGACTGCTGACTACTAACTTCTACCTACTGACTACTGACTGCTGACTGCTGACTACTGACTTCTGACTACTGACTACTTACTCTGACTACGACTACTGAGTACTCAGTACTGGCTGCTGCCTACTGACTATTTTCTACTACTAACTACTGAGTACTGACTTCTGACTAGAGACTACTGACTTCTAACTACTGACTGCTGGCTACTGACGACTGACTAGTTTCTACAGACTACTGACTACTGGATACTGGCTGCTGACTACAGACTACTGACTACTTAGTAGTGACTAATGACTAATAACTACAGACGACTGAGTTCTGACAACTGACTACTGCCTACTGAGTACTGACTACTAGCTACTAACTACTGACTACTGACTTCTGACTACAGACTACCAACTAAAGACTACTGAGTTCTGACCATTGACTACTGACTTCTTCCTAATTAATTCTGACTACTAACTACTGAATACTGGGTTCTGACTACTAACTACTGACTAGAGACTACTGACGCCTGGCTACTGACTACTTACTCTGACTACGACTACTGAGTACTCAGTACTGGCTGCTGCCTACTGACTATTTTCTACTACTAACTACTGAGTACTGACTTCTGACTAGAGACTACTGACTTCTAACTACTGACTGCTGGCTACTGACGACTGACTACTTTCTACAGACTACTGACTACTGGATACTGGCTGCTGACTACTAACTACTACCTACTGACTACAGACTACTGACTACTGACTACTGACTACTGACTAGAGACTACTGACGCCTGGCTACTGACTACTTACTCTGACTACGACTACTGAGTACTCAGTACTGGCTGCTGCCTACTGACTATTTTCTACTACTAACTACTGAGTACTGACTTCTGACTAGAGACTACTGACTTCTGACTACTGACTACTAACTACTGACGACTGGCTACTTACTAGGACCGTCGGTGGTGCAATGGTTAGTGTACGCATCTCTCGCCTCGCTCAGTTATGGGGCCCTATCGAGTACTTAAACTTGGAAAACTTCTCAAAATACCGTTCGGAATCGGTGTAAACCGTAGGATCCAATCAGTGAATGTAAAACCAAAAAACGCACCGCGCACAGGATTGTGAGCAGCTATCCTTCATCCCTTCATGGGATGCAAGGGGAAACCATTTGTGCATACCGCCGGCTAGGACTCACAGAATTGTGATAATGTACATCACGGGTCTTCGTACAAATTCAAGGAGTTCTCCCGTCTCCTCATTACAAAGACCGTATAAACCATCTATAAAGTGGCAGCCAAAGCAGAGCTTCATTCTGATTTCAGAACTGGACATTGACAAAAAAAAATGTGTTCGATGGTCTCAATGTCCTCTTCGTCTCAATAAAAACAACAGTAATCTCGGCCGTCGGTGGTGCAATGGTAGTGTGCGCGGCTCTTGTGCATGAGAACGTGGGTTCGATCAATGCTCTGACCACCTTAAATACCGTTCGGATTAGGTGAAAAACTGTAGGTCCCAATCAGTGAGTATAAAACTAGAACGCGCACAGCTCACTGGTTGTGAGAAGCTCTCCCTAGTCCCTACATGGGATGTAACGGGAAACCATTTATTTATTTAATCAATCCTCTCAGTACCCCACTAAGAGGTAAGTTCCTTAAGATCACATTGAACCGTGATAACCCCAAGGATATGGGCATCTGCTTTTCCCAGTAGTAGTAGCGGCTTTGTCCGGTTCGAGTCTAGCACGGCCACATTTCCTTCGGAATCTTGTAGTCAAGTCTGGCGATATTGATCATACGACTGGGCTAACATGCAATTAGTCCTTGAAGGTGCCAAGTTGGTGAAGTAACCAAGGCATGCGAGATCTGGCTAGTTATTACACAAATTTTTCTTCTCAGGGTGTGCGCTGATTCGTTCGGAACCCAACAGAGTCATTGGCGGTTTGGGGTTAAACTATTTAGAACTCGTTTACATTCCTTAACCAGTTTCGATTTACACATGTTAGGTCTGATTGACAGTGAGGGCAACTCGAGTATGTTGGATTAGGTCTAATGAGGACCATTGTGACACCATGGAACGTCGTGTTCCGTCCCACCGTTGAACCTGTAAATTGACCTGTACCGGAATTATGTAACTTTCAATTAGAATTTCAGAATTTTGTCAAATTACCTATCGATTTTTATCGTTAAAAATCCACAGAATTGCAGTACGTTAAAGCCATATGATGCCTCATCCCGATATTCCAGGACGTGGATGTGACATGTAAATTCGTTAATATCATTTTCATAATTCCCGTCACACTCGTTACCAAAGGGTTATTACTTACAACTGATTGTGCAAATTAAAGAGTTATACAAATGCGTCACCATACGTCAGAAGAAGAAAAAGGATATTACACAAATCGCAGTGAAGTGAGCTGCAGTTAAGTAAAGAAAGGTGTCACGTAGTAACAACAAAGATTCATAAGTGGAGCATACCAAGTGCTCGTACCTAGGAATGACAACACACAATATAAGCCGCCGCAATCGTACATTCAACTGTATGTCACACGAGTTTGGGAGCACGGAATATACAAGGAATAACCTGGCTGGGAATAGACGCAACATAAGAGAACAAAAACTAACATGAAAAAACACTACTCAAAAATGCAAATAAATGTCAGTGGGAACATGTTAAAGTGGGTGAATCACAAGGTAACCATCATCACACCATGTTTTACAAGCCCAATGACACAACCACTATCACTACCACCACCATCACTTTAGCCAAACAAGTTCATAATTCAATGGATTCCATGTATTTCAATGGTCTTAAACTCGCTGCAGGCTTTAGACTGACAGGAATTGGGTGCTTCTTTCATTATCACAAAGATTTGCTACCATCGGTTTTCTAAAAGGGTTGTTGGCGTTCTGTTTCCCAAAATGAGAAACTTGTTCGGAACACCCACCTCCTTTAAGGAGTTAAATTTTAAAAATGCAGGCTCTATAATATGGAAATAGGAAATTTGATTTCGCATCATTTATTTTGCACATTGGGTTCTTTTATATTATTTATTTAGTCAACAGTGGGATTGGCACGATACAGTGTTGGGATTACAGGAGGCCCCAGTTAAAGCACGTGCCACACTAGCGTTTTGTTGACGCGCGTTTTCAAGAGCTTTTATAGAGCTTTTGTAGACACTTTTTGTATACACTATGCTATGATAGAGGCCACACTACCTTATTTTCGTCGCGCTTTCCGTCGTTAAATTTCTACAACGCGCCCGTAGTTAAAAGCACTCTCTCCCTCTCATCATTGTTTTCTTAGTAACGTTGTTGCTATTAACACAAATTTTTCCTGTACCAGATAAATTATTGGAGTACCAAAAATAAAAAAGAGCTTTACAAATCGCTAGTCTGACACACCAGAAGCGTATACGATGTTGAGTTTTTTGCCAGCAGAGCTTTTAAAAATGCGCCTCGACAAAACGCTGGTGTGGCCCGAGCCTAAGGAGAAGGACTCTGCCGAAAGCTTTTACAAAGCTTTGGAAGAGTAGAAGAAGCTAAAAAGCTTGCAATTTCTTATAAAATCAAAAGTTTTCGTTAATGGCTGTTAAAAAATATTTCGTATATTATCTAAAAAGGCTTTTGAGTATTTAAAAATCTCCAATATAAATTCTATATTATTCGATACTGGCTGGTAAAAAAGCTTTAAAAATAAATAAAGATAGTGTGGCGCGAGCCTAAGGAGAACTCTGCCGAAAGCTATCACAAAGCTTTGGTAGAGTAGAAGAAGATAAAAAGCTTGCAATTTGTTATAAAATCAAAAGTTTTCGTTAATGGCTATTAACAAATATTTCGTATATTATCTAAAAAGCTTTTGAGTATTTAAAAATCTCCAATATAAATTCTATATTATTCGATACTGGCTGGTAAAAAAGCTTTAAAACTAAAGCTTTAAATTGCATTCCATGAATGGACAGGGGAGAGCTTATCTGTGCTTTCAAGTTGTATACTCACTAATTTGGGACCTATAGTTTTACGAAAGCTTTTTGTAGAAGCTTTTTAATGGTTAATGGCTCGATAATATTGCCTTCACTGAGCAAGTTGCCATTCGTCGTCGAACAAAATGTAAGCTCTAAAAAGCGTTTAGATTTGATTATGCTTGTCATTTAAATGTCATTTAATAGGAAAATTTTCTGTGAGCTTTTAAATTGAGCTTTTAAATGAGGAGCGTGATACTCGTCCTAAGTAAAATAACTGTAACCAATATCAAATTACAAACTAATAGAACCAAAACGAAAGCTTTCACAAAGCTTTGGAAGTGGTCAATACGAAAAGCTGATTATTTTTCATATTTTTTGTTAATCATAAAGTTAAAGAGCTTGGAAAACATTAGGTTGTTTTGTAATATTTATAAGAGCTTAAAATTAAATAATTGTTGTATAAAAATAATGCTTATTAAACAAAAATCAGATCTAATGTGAAAGCTTTCATAAAGCTTTTGAACTGAAGCTAATAATTTGCCAAATTTTCTCTTAAATGTAAAGTTGTATTTTTATACAATCTTGGAAAATTTTGAGTATTGTTCATAATAAGCTTTATAATACGATTATTATATATGAAAAATATTGTTTATTACACGCGTCATAAGCTCAAAAAAGCTAAAAAAGTAAATGCTTATGAAACTGCTATCAGCACCTTAGCCACCAATGCTAAAGTAAAAATCAGAACTAACGAGAAAGCTTTCATAAAGCTTTTGAACTGAAGTTTTCGAAAAGCTAATTATTTCCAGATTTTCTCTTAAATTCTCTTGTCGTTTTTGTTCATTACGGATATTGAAAAGCTTGGAAAAATTTTGAGTATTTTTCATAATATTTGTGAGAGCTTTATAAAACGATTATTATATAAAAAATATAGCTTATTACACGTTTTATAAGCTTTCTAAACACTTGTGAAACTACCATCCGCCCCTTAGCCAACAATGCCAAAATAAAAATCAGAACTAATGTGAAAGCTTTCATAAAGCTTTTGAAATATGACATCAGCATCAGTTTATTAACCTGCCACTCGCACCTTAGTTACCGACGCAAACGTAAAAATCAGACCTAATGCGAAAGCTTTCATAAAGGTTTTGAACTGAACTTTTTAAAAATCCCATTATTTTCCAAATTTTCTAATAAATAGCATGTTGACTATATGTTTCTGATGGATATTGAAGAAGCCCCTCGAAGACTAAGTTCACTTTTTTAATATTGATAAGATATTTTATTTATTTTATTATTGTATGCAAATATTGATTATTGCACGTGTCATGACCTTTATAAATACTTATAAAATTGACCCATGCCAAAGTAAAAATCATAAATACTTGTAAAATTGGCATCGGTATTTCACCCACCAATGCCAAAGTAAAAATCAGAACTCATGTGGAAGCTTTTATAAAGCTTTCGAAGTATGACATCAGAGTCAGCTTATTAAACTGTCATTCGCACCTTCGCTACCGATGCCAATGTAAAAAATCAGAACTAAAACGGAAGCTTTCATAAAGCTTTTGAACTGAACTTTTCGTTAAGGTCATTATTTTCCTAATTTTGTGTTTAATATAAAGTTGGTCCTTGTTTATGTTGGATATTTTAAAAGCTTGGGAGAATAGGTTAATTTTTATAATATTTATAAGAGCTTTATAAAACGATTATTGTATTAAACTATTGATTATTACACGTATCATGATGCCAAGGTAAAAATCAGAACTGATTTGGAAGCTTTCATAAAGCTTTTGAAATATGACATCAGCATCAGTTTATTAAACTGCCACTCGCACCTAAGGTACCGACGCAAACGTAAAAATCAGAACTAATGCTAAAGCTTTCATAAAGATTTTGAACTGAAATCTTTTTAAATCCCATTATTTTCCAAATTTTCTGGTAAATAGAATGATGGCTTTTTATTCCTGATGGAAAACTTTAGAGTGGAAGAAAGCTTTGGAGTAAAAAGAGTAGAAGACTAGCATCATTTTTATAATATTTAGGCCGGGGCCACACTGGCGTTTTCTTGTCGCGCGTTTTCAAAAGCTTTCGTAGAAGTATACACAATCAACGTATACAACTCAACGTTGAGCTTTTTTTTTGCGTTAGAGCTTTTGAAAACGCGCGACAAGAAAACGCCAGTGTGGCCCCGGCCTTATAAGAGCTTTATAAAACGATTATTGTATGAAAATATTGATTATTACAGGTGTCATGAGCTTTATAAATACTTACAAAATTTACATCAGCATTTTACCCACCAATGTCAAAGTAAAAATTAGAATTTATGTGGAAGCTTTCATAAAGCTTTTGAAGTATGACATCAGCATTACCTTATTAAACTGCCATTCGCGCCTTAGCTACCGATGCCAATGTAAAAATCAGAACTACTGCGAAAGCTTTCATCAAGCTTTTGGACTGAACTTTTTAAAAATGTCATTATTTCCATAAGTTTGTGTGGAATATAAAGTTAGCTTTTTGTTTCTCATGGATATTTAAAACTAATGGATATTTAAAAAGTAATTTTTACAATATTTATGAGAGCTTTATAAAACAATTACTGTACGAAAATATTGATTACTACACGTGTCATGTGCATTTTACCCACCAATGCCAAGGTAAAATCAGAACTAACGTGAAAGCTTTCATAAAGCTTTTCAAGTTTGACATCAGCGTCAGCTTATTAAACTTTCAATAAGCATTTTACCTACCAATGTCTAAGTAAAAATCAGACCAAATGATAAAGCTTTTGAACTGAACACTGCGAAATGCTCATTATTTTCCAAATTGTCGGTTAAATTTAAAGATAGACTTTTGTTTCTGACGGATATTCAGAGAGCTTGGGAAACTTTAGAGACATTTTCATAATATTTGTAACGATTACATGCAAGCTAGGATCCTAAGGGATACAGTTTTTTTTCACTCGCATAAAATGGAAAAACTGAATCGGCCTCAGTCAAGACAATGGCGTTAAATTACAAACTGCTGCACAATAATCTCACAGTTAGGGTTGTCTAAATCGTTAGCGAACAAGAAAACCATGAGCCATATCATATACCTATAGCTTCTAGAATCTAGTGCACTTCGAAGCTTGTGCAGTTCCGTATCACGAATATTGTTTGATTTCTATTCACATTCACCCCCACTGTCCCTCATCAATATCTTAAATTCCATAACTGCGATTTTGCTTCCAATTCCCACAACTCTTTGTTATGTTAAAATATTTACATTATTCCCATAATGCAACATCCGTGCTGAGTCACATACAAATCCACATCGCTGCTTACCCTCCCATGCAAGTCAGCTGAGTAATGCAACATCTGTTGTAAATTGCTTTACAATTTCACAGTGGAAAAGCATCAAAAAAAAGAGACTCACAATCATCGCTCTGCCCTCTATTTATTTATTCGCATTTCGTTTTTATTTATTTCAGCAAATTTTATTACCTTTTCTTTTTTTCGATTTTGTTGTTGTACTATTATCAAAAATTGAGAGAACTCACTTTTAGGTTAACAAATATCGAATCAGAAATTGCATTTCCATGATGATGCATTCGTATGCCACGTGCCGCACGACACCACCGCACCAACGTACAATGCCACAATGCAAGCGGAACAAATGCAACTCGAAAAAATAACTAACTAGTCACGTTGCAATGTTGTAAATAATGCATCCTGACATCATGTGGAAAATATTTCAAAAAAATGAGAGAGCTGATTCTTATTTAAAACATGCACAGATTTTTCATTCCACTGCCTTTGTAGTTAGAATCCTGCAAAAGGATTATCGCCGCATACAAAGGAACGATGGGAAAAATATGCAAAAAAAATCCATATGTTAAATGGAAGAGTTTTGCATATTAATGGGATTTTGACACCTCAATTATTGGATAATGGATACAATACAGTGAATCCCAGGAAGTAAAAACAGCTAAAGGTTGACACCAATTCACCATATGAAAGGCTTAGGAACTCAACAGAAGCTGAAGGATTCAAAAAATTAGGGATTCAACACTTTAATTGAGTTACTTCAAAGAAAACATGAAGAAGAAAACTTGAAAAAATTGTATTACATATTTTTGATATCCTATGAAGTCACATCTACTACACTGAAAAAATTTTCTTCATAAACATTATAAAATCCTTCATTATTCTATGAATTCCTTCGTTACTTTTCAGCCAAACAAACATTTGAATGTTCCTGATCTTATAAGCTTGTAGTATGAATTTCTCATACATTTATTAAAAACTAACGAAATCGGTCATAAAATTCAAATTCAAAAACATTTCATAGATTCAATGAAATAGTTTCGTAGATTCTATGCAACGAAATCTATGAATTGTGTTCATAACATGTATGAAATTTGTTCAGAACATCTATGAAACATTTTCATCGATTCTATAAAAATAAGTCTCTGAAATTTCTTCATAACATTTATGAAACCGTTTTATAGATTCTACGAAGAAAAATTTATGAACTTTGTTCATAACATCTACGAAACATTTTCAACGATTTTCGAATTTTTACGATTCCTGGTAAATCGTATAGACTTTTCAGATCTAGCCACATATCCTCGTTAGCAATTATTTTGAATGTTGGTGTTAAAAAAGTCATCATTCCCTATGTACTTTAGGTTAGATAGAAGTCGCTGTCACTATTATCACACTTAGTTCAAAGACGACCGTTGCGATCCCTCGCGAATCAATTTTCCATCCAAAAGTAAAGTGACGTGATATCTTTAAGGGGCGTCCAAGACATATGATAGATACCCCATCCCAGTATTACAGGATGAGGCTAAAGAAGTGGCGTACATTGGTCTCTGGTGAACCAGTTAGTACTCTGCATAAAGGTCCTAAGACCATTCAGCTTAATTCCCGAATGTCTGCTATATCCAACAAAAAGTATAATCCTTGATATTTTCTTCTACCAACCCAAAAGGTCGGAACGCTCATTTCCTCCTCCCCTCATACCCACAGCTTCTGCAGTAATAATGAGCTGAGATTCCAAGTTAAGACATCTATTAAAGAGTACCCAGTGATTACAGTCACTAGCGTAAAGATAACCTGGCTAAAGATATCCTGGATATCCAGAGGAAAACTTCACCGATTGCAGTGGTGAACTTTCCTTACAACGAAAGACAAAGCTATTTATTACAACGAAAATAATTAAATTTATTATACGAAAAATAATGAACTTTTTTACCTGAAAATGTGAAGAACTTGTCTATTAAGAAAATAGAAAGAACTTTCATTTAAAAACAATAAGAACTTTTCTTTTAAGAAAATATGAAGAGCTTTCTTTAAGAAAACTTGAAGAGCTTTTCTTTCCTCATCTTTTCTTAAACTGTTCTTTTAAGAAAATACGAAGAACTTTTCTTTTTAAAAAAAATTAAGAACTTTTATATTAAGAAAAGGTGAAGAAGTTTTCGTTTAAGAAACGATGAAGAACTTTTATTTTAAGTAAAGATGAACAACTTTTCGTTCCAGAAAATATGAAGAACTGTTTGCTTAATACAATTTGAAGAACTTTTCGTGAAGAACTATTATTTTAAGAAAATATGAAGACCTTTTCGTTGGGGAAAAATTAAAGAACTTTTCACTTAATAAAAGATGAAGAACTTTTCGTTTAAGAGAAGATAAAAAACTTTTCTTTTAAGAAAAGACGAACAACTTTGTGTTTCAGAAAATTAAAAGAAACATTCTTCATATTTTCTTAAAAGAATAGTTCCTCATATTTTCTTAAACTGTTCTTTTAAGAAAATACGAAGAACTTTTCTTTTTAAAAAAATTTAAGAACTTTTATATTAAGAAAAGGTGAAGAAGTTTTCGTTTAAGAAACGATGAAGAACTTTTATTTTAAGTAAAGATGAACAACTTTTCGTTCCAGAAAATATGAAGAACTGTTCGCTTAATACAATTTGAAGAACTTTTCGTGAAGTACTATTATTTTAAGAAAATATGAAGACCTTTTCGTTGGGGAAAAATTAAAGAACTTTTCACTTAATAAAAGATGAAGAACTTTTCGTTTAAGAGAAGATAAAAAACTTTTCTTTTAAGAAAAGACGAACAACTTTGTGTTTCAGAAAATTAAAAGAAACATTCTTCATATTTTCTTAAAAGAATAGTTCCTCATATTTTCTTAAACTGTTCTTTTAAGAAAATACGAAGAACTTTTCTTTTTAAAAAAATTTAAGAACTTTTATATTAAGAAAAGGTGAAGAAGTTTTCGTTTAAGAAACGATGAAGAACTTTTATTTTGAGTAAAGATGAAAAACTTTTCGTTCCAGAAAATATGAAGAACTGTTCGCTTAATACAATTTGAAGAACTTTTCGTGAAGAACTATTATTTGAAGTAAAGATGAAGACCTCTTCGTTTCAGGAAATGTAAAGAACTTTTCACTTAATAAAAGATGAAGAACCATTCGTTTAAGGAATGATGAAGAATTATTCTTTAAGAAAATAAGAACTTTTCGTTTCAGAAAATGTAAAGAACGTTTCTTAGAAAGAAAGCAGTGGGAGCTTTCCTGACAACGAAAGACACAGAAATTTATTATAAGTAAAATAATGAACTTTTTAAATCAAAAAACGAGGAGCTTGTGTTTTAGGAAAGACGAAGAACTTTCCATTAAAAAACTATAAGAACTTTTCTTTTAAGAAAATATGAAGAGCTTTTCTTTAAGAAAACTTGAAGAACTTTTCTTTCATCATCTTTTCTTAACCTTTTCTTTTAAGAAATTACGAAAAACTTTTCTTTTAAATAAAAAAAAATAAGAACTTTTATATTAAGAAAAGGTGAAGAAGTTTTCTTTTAAGAAAAGATGAAGAACTTGTATTTTAAGTAAAGATGAACAACTTTTCGTTCCAGAAAATATGAAGAACTGTTCGCTTAATACAATTTGAAGAACTTTTCGTGAAGAACTATTATTTTAAAAAAAGATGAAGACATTTTCGTTGCAGAAAATGTAAAGAACTTTCACTTAATAAAAGATGAAGAACTTTTAGTTTAAGGAATGATGAAGAATTATTGTTTTAAGAAAAGAAGAACTTTTCGTTTCAGAAAATGTAAAGAACGTTTCTTAGCATGAAAGGCGAAGATTTTTTCTTTTAAAGAAAATATGAAGAAGTTTTACAACAACAAAAGAGGAAGAACTTTTATTTTAAGAAAATATGAAGAACTTTTATTTTAAGTTGAACAACATTTCGTTGCAGAAAATATGCAGAACTGTTCGTTTAAGAGAATTTGAAGAACTTTTCGTTTAAGAAAAAATGAAGAACTATTCTTTTAACAAAAGATGAAGAACTTTTCGTTTTGAAAAATTTAATTAACGTTTAGTTTAATAAATGGCGAAGAACTTTTATTTTGAGAAGATATGAAGAACTTTTATTTTAGAAAATTAAAGAGAGGAAGAAATTCCATTTAAGAAAAGATGAAGAACTATTCCTTTAAAAAAAGTTAAAAGTAAAAGTTAAGTTAAAAATTTGTAGAAAATATACAGTACTGTGCGTTTAATCAAATTTGAAGAACTTTTCGTTTAAGAAAATATGAAGAACTTTTCGTTTAAGGGAAGGATAAAGAACTATTCTTTTAAGAACAGAAGAACTTTTCGTTTCAGAAAATATAAAGAACGTTTCTTAAAAAAAGACGAAGATTTTTTCTTTTAAAGAAAATGTGGATTACTTTTACAATAATAAAAGACTAAGAACTTTTATTTTAAGCATAAATTAAGAACTTTTCGATTAAGGAAAGATGAAGAAGTATTCAATAAAGAAAATGCAAAACTTTTCGGTTCAGAAAATATACGGAACTTTTCATTTAATAAAATACCAAGAACTTTTATTTTAAGAAAACATGAAAATGTTTTATTTTAAGAAAATATGATGAAATGTTTTTTTAAAAAAAGATGAAATACTTTTATTTTAAGACTAAATTAAAAACTTCTCGTTCTAGAAAATATGAAGAACTCGTCCATTAATTAAAGATGAAGAACTTTTCGAGTAAGAAAATATTAGAAATAAAAACTCTTCTTTTTGAAAAAGATGAAGAACTTTTCACTGCAGAAAATATGAAGAACTTTTCATTTAAAAAAATTTAAAAACAAAATGGAGAATTTTTCGTTTACAAAAATTTGAAGAACTTTTCTTTAAAGAAAAAATAAAGAACATTTCGTTTCAGAAACTGTAATGAACTTTTCATTTAATAAAATACCAAAAACAAACAAAATATGAAAACTTTTATTTTAAGAAATTATGAAGAAAATATGAAATATGAAAATATGATTAAGAAAAGATCAAAAACTCTTCTATTAAAAAAGATGAAAACTTTTCATTTGAGAAAAAAAATATGAAGAAATGTTCGTGTAAGAAAAGATGAACGTCTTTGTTTAAGCAAATATGAAGAACTTTTCTTTTAAAAAAAGATGAAGAAAAAGTGAAAGAACTATTCTTTAAAGAAAAAATTAAGAACTTTTCGCTTCAGAAAATTTAATGAACTTTTCATTTAATAAAGTACCAAAAATTTGTCTATTAAGGAAAGATGAAAAAGTTTTATTTGAAGAAAATATGAAGAACTTTTCGATTAGAAAAATAAGAACAACTTTTCGATTAAGAAAAAATCAAAAACTCTTCTTTTAAAAACGATGACGAACTTTTTGCTGCAGAAAATATGAAGAACTTTTCATTTGAGAAAAAAAAGATGAAGAAATTTTGGTGTACGAAAAGATGAAGTTCTTTTTTTAAGTAAATATGAAGAACTTTTCTTTTAAAAAAGATGAAGAACTTTTCTTTTAAAAAATATGAAGTTCCTTTCTTTAAAGAAAATATGAAGAACTTTTCGTTTAAAAACATTCAGATTAGAAACGATGATGAACCTTTATTTTTGATGAAATTTTCCTTTAAGCAAAGATGATAAACTTTCTGTACAGGAAGTGACGGAGAACTTTTCTCAGAAGGAAAAGAAATGATATTTTTATAAGGGAAAATAATGAACTTTATTATTAACAAAATATGAACTTTCTTATGGGTTAAGATGCAGAACTTTTTAATTAAGAACAGTTGAAAAACTTTTCTCTTAAGGAAAAATTAAGAACTTTCGTTTAAACAATAGATGTCTAAGATTTTGTTTAAGAAAGATCAAGAACTTTTCGTTGCGAAATTTTTCCAATTAGAAATAATGATGAACCTTTATTTTTGATGAAATTTATTTTAAGAAACGATGATAAACTTTCTATGCAGGAAGTGACCAAGAACTTTTCTTACAAGAAAAAGTACTGATATGTTTAATACGGAAATATAATGAACTTTATTATTAGGAAAATATGAACTTTCTTATAGGTTAAGATGAAGAACTTTTCGATTAAGAAAAGACGAAGAACTTTGCACCTAAGGAAAAATTAAGAACTTTTGGTTTAAACAATAGATGGCTGAGATTTTGTTTAAGAAAGATAAAGAACTCTTCGCTTCGAAACTTTTTCAATTAGAATTAATGATGAACCTTTATTTTTGATGGCATTTTCTTTTAGGAAAAAATTATAAAATATCTGTGCAGAAAGTGACGGCGAACTTTTCTTACAAGAAAAAGTACTGATATTTTTAATAAGGAAATGTAAGAAAACATGAACTTTCTTATATATAACTTTTGTTCTAAGGATAAATGAAGAACTTTTAAAATTTTTTAAAAGGGAAATTAATGAACTTTATTATTAACAAAATATGAACTTTCTCATAGGTAAAAACTTTTCTCCTAAAGAAAAATGAAGAACTTTTCGTCTAAAAACGATGGCTAACATTTCGTTTAAGAAAGATCAAGAACTTTTCGTTCCGAAATTTTTCCAATTAGAAATGATGATGAAACTTCATTTTTGATGACATTTTCATTTAAGAACATATGATGAACTGTTCTTACAGGCAACGATGGTGAACATTTCTTTCAAAAAATTTAATGAACTTTATTATAAGGAAAATAATGAACTTTCTTATAGGAAGAGATGAGGAACTTTTCGTTTAGGAAAAGATTAATTTTTGTTAGAAGACAAGGTTTTTTCAAAGAAGAAAATGTGATACAATTTTCTTATAAAAAGTTATGGCAAGAAATCACAGAAACTCTTTTCCGTCAAGATGAGAGAATGAACTTTCATATACGATAAACTTTGGTATAAAAAAAAAAACTTTCATAGAGGAGAAATGAAGAAATGTATTTACAAGAAAATTAAAAAATTGTTCTTATAAAATAAGAAGGCGAAATTTTCTTTTAAGAAATAGTTATGAGTTTGTCTTATAAAACATTACGAACTTAAAAAAAATTTACGAACTTTAAAATTCTGAGATGAAAATTATGAAATTGTAAAGAATTTTATATATGAAAATGGCAAATATTTCTTGTAATTTCTTTAAGAAAAAATATCTTTTCGCCACCTTAAGGAAATGTCATGTCGTTATCCTTCCGACAACTTTGATGAATGGCATATGCAGTTTTCGAATGAAGTACATCACGAGCTGTTAATATGCTTTCCATTCTCTTCACTTTCATTTTGATTAATTTTTTGTCATTCGCCAGAGATAATTCATAGCAATATCCTCTTAAGTCCTTTTATTAAAACAGCATCTTAAAGAAAGTTAATTCACTTAGAATATCACATACACAACTCAAACAAATTCCAAGGAACAAAAAATTTATAGCTTCCCCCGGAAGGACTCAAATAGGGCAAAAAGACATGAAGACAGTTGGAGGGGGGGGGGGGGGGGGGGGCGGAAAGGATTCCGTTTCATATTTCAAACACATACTTAAACATGTTTCCGCTCTTGAGTTTTCAGTTAACTGAAGTTGAACACTGTGAGTGACACGATTCTTGTACAAGTTAAATTATCAAAAAGAAGTTTAAGTAAAGCATTTCACTACACTCACCACCACCACCACTCACGCCTTTCAACCCAAAGCCCAACCTTAACTTGAATACGGGCATTTAGTCACAACACACATGGCTCGTGCTCTAGTCCCCCCGTGCCAGTGATGCTTTTGTAGTGCCCCCTGCTCACACCCCAGTTCTGTGCACATTTTTTAATAAACGTTTTTTTTTCCTCTCATCATGTGTCCTGGCAGGAGTAAAATGAAAAACGAATGACTCACAGAACGGAGTGCAAAATTAAATACTCTTGAAGTGCAAAAAAAAAATTGTGGATTTCAAGTACTTTAATGTTCAACATTAATATCGAAGGGTTCAAAATTGAAAAATTTCATGAAAGCTAAATTAACTCTTAATTAACAAGGGATACTCGTACCTAAAATCAGATAATAATAACGCTTTTGGTTAAGATTCATGATCCTTTATAAGAACTTCTAATTCTTTAAATTTCCATTAAAGAAAAATTCGATACCTTTTGTTACAGGAACTTCTTTTGATAACAAAAGTTCATCAGTTAAGTTCTTCATATTTTCGCAAAAGTAAAGTTATTCATCATTTCTTAAAAGAATTCTTCTACAGATTTTTTAAAAGAATAGTCCTCATCTTTTTATTAGAAAGTTCAACATATTTTCTTAAAATTCCCTATAAAAATCGAGTTTTTTTCATTTATAAAAAAATTTCATCAAATTCTATAAGAGAAAAGTTTATCATAGTTCTTAAAAGAATAGTTCCTCGTATTTTCTCACATGAAAATTTGTTAATCGAAAATTTTTTCTTTTTCTATTCTTAAAAACAAAGTACTTCATATTTTCTTTAAAGAAAAGTACATCATATTTTCTTTAACGACAAGTTCTTCCTCATATTTTCTACAAAAGAAAGTTCTTCAATACTTCACAAGCAAAAAGTTCTTTACGCTTCATTCTTTCTTCAAAGAAAATGTATTCATATTTTCGTAAAAGAAAAGTTCTTCAATCTTTCTTAAACGAAAAGTTATTCATCTTCTCTCAAAATAAAGTTCTTGAAAAGTTCTTAAAGTTCTTAAAGTTCTTCTTGAAACAAAAAGAAAAGTTTCTCATATTTTTTTTCATATTTTCTTAAAAGAAAAATTCTGCAATATTGCCCTCCTATTCTTAAAAGAAAAGTTCTTCATGATTTCTTATAAGAAAAGTTCATCATATTTTCGTATGATAATAGTTCATTATTTTTTGTATGTAAAGTTCTTCATCTTTTATTGTTGGTTTCTGAACAGAAAAATTCTTAATCTTTTCCCAAAAGAAAGATCTTGTTTGTTCTTTCTCAAACAGAAAGTTAGTAGTCTTCTCCCAAAAGAAAAGTTTTTAATTTTTTCTTAAGAGAAAAGTTCTCAATCTTTTTTTTAAACACATAAAAGATACCTAATATCATATAAATGAACGCTTTTGGTTAAGTTTCATGATCCTTTATAAGCACTTCTAGTTCTTCATACTTCCATTAAATTCAATAACTTATGTTACAGGAACTTCTTTTTATATAACAAAAGTTCATCAGATAAGTTCTTCATATTTTCGTAACAGAAAATGTATTCATCATTTCTTAAAAGAAAAGTCCTCATCTTTTTATTAGAAAGTTCAACATATTTTCTTAAATTTCCCTATAAAAATCGAGTTTTTTCTTTTATAAAAAAATTTCATCAAATTCTATAAGAGAAAAGTTTATCATAGTTCTTAAAAGAATAGTTTCTCGTATTTTATCATATGAAAATTGTTAATCGAAAATGTTTTCTTTTTATTTTCTTAAAAACAAAGTACTTCATATTTTCTTTAAAGAAAAGTACATCATATTTTCTTTAACGACAAGTTCTTCCTCATATTTTCTACAAAAGAAAATTTTGGAGGTGGGTCAGGGCCCTTTTTCAGGTTTTGCTTCAATAAATCCTAAACAGCTTGAAATATTGCATTACAACCTTTGACAATATTGTAGCTATTTTCCCATTTCACAATTCCCTCTAATATATTTTTAAGGAAAAGTACACTGCTAATCGATTATTTCACGAAACATCATGAAAAATTTTACATGTCTTATATGTTTTGACATTTTTTGCCTAACGGTATATAAATTGCGGTAGCTGTACTCAGAAGAATTGTAGCTTGTACCCAGAATTGTACGGTACTCAAAAGATGTGTACCTTAATACACTAATCAACAAAAATTATACTTAGAACTCCATAATTGGTGTAGAAATGCTGCGTTTAACCATATTCTTTAAATATTCACCCATATGTATTCAGTATTAAACAAATTACAAATTGATATCTTCTACGAACTCGTAGTGCTTAATATACTTCTCCTGCTATCCACTGTCGGTCAGATTTGTCTAGCGCGTATACAATCCGTGCTCCTCGTCCACCTCTCTTTCATCATCATATATGGGCATACCAACACGTTCCACTTCCTGGAAGGCCACCCCTAATCTGGCCAGCTTATATCCTCCGCAGTTCGTCGGAATGTTCCTGTGGCATGGGTGAATATCGTGCTGCTAGGTTACCTTGTACAAATAGTTCATTATCTTTTTTATAATTCAAAATCATTAACTTTTATATTATTCAATAGTTCGTATTTGTTCGCCAGTGTGGTCCCCACTGACCTACATATATAATTGGTCGATAGTAGCTCAAATTGAAATTTGAACAAAGTCTGCAAAATGTTATCAAGAGCTACAATTTAGTTCAAATTTTACGAAAATCTCTGCTCAAAATCATAAACATATTTTCACACTCTTAAAAATGTTGCCTAATTTCAGGATTTATATTTGCACAAAAACCATTGTCTACCTTGCCGAACAACCTTTAAGAACTGTTACTTGAACTATACCTTTTTCAAACTATTACAATGTGGTCCAACTTTAGGTGTTAACTGTACACAAAATTCATTGCCTACCTTAAGGTGGCCGCAGCTTCTTGATATTGTTCTTCAAAATCTCTGCTAAATATCAAATATTTTCTTAAAGCCAATGAACACTAAGCAACTATTACAGCAGCCATAATCTCTATTTGCAAATCTCAATTACCCCCAAAATATCTTAAGGAATGTTAACGTATTTTACAAACACAAAACTACAAGGATCCCTTGGTATTATTATTGTGTTTCCTTTATTTGTCCTTTCACAAAGAGACAAACAGATAAATAAAAGCGAAAATAAACAAACAAATGTACAAACACTGCGTGAATGCGAAACTTTATCGATGGCAATTTTTACGCTTTTGAGCAGGGACAGAGAGAGAGAGAGAGCGAGAAGGAAAAGGAA
Organism: Phaonia tiefii; assembly: GCA_963931995.1. NCBI lineage: Eukaryota > Metazoa > Arthropoda > Insecta > Diptera > Muscidae > Phaonia > Phaonia tiefii. The sequence goes on along the minus strand of OZ008370.1, from coordinate 19,390,517 downwards.
AGAGAAGGAGAAACAGAAACAGAAAATTGCGATTATCAGAGCTTTCCTCATTACCACTGTAATAAGTGTTATCACAATTGTGGTATCTCATAATAGCTTAAAGGCAATTCCCACACCAACACCAACGCACTTACCGACAACGATGACACCAAATCCAAACAAACCTACACTAAAGCATACTTTAAGGCGTCTAAGCAAAAGTATACACACAAGCACTTGCAGGCAAACAAGCATTGCCCGAAAAAAGGAAAGCGTTAAATACCATGCGAAAAGAAAAGGCCACACACACACACATTCACAGAAATGTAAACAACATCAATAGCAGTGGCGCGCAAAACGACATAAAAGACATTTGTAAAACTCCTAAAAGTAGACACTTAAAAGCGTAAAGTCATTACCTTCGATGAGTAGGAAATAACAATTGAAAGCCATGGCCCAGCAGGCCAAGGTACGGTGAAGTTGACACCAAGTAGTTGTGTCACAATCAACACAGCCGGAGGTATATTTAGAAATAAACGTAAACATAAACAGCGTATAAATGGGACTAAAGGAAAATGGCGAGAAAACGACAGAAGTGAGGGAGAAAATTATTACGGAATTTATAGAAATATTAAGGAAATAAGGAACAGATAGATACCGACCATGAAATGACCTAGAATATGAATGTGTAGGAACCTGAAAGGGATTGTTTATTTTAAGGCTTATTCTATATATAACATAATGGCTATGAAACTAAAAGAAGTACTACGTATTACATACTTTAAGGGGAATTCAGTATTTGAAAAATAGAGCCTACTTTAGGGGGCTTAGATTGTTTTTAGCGTAATTTTGCATTCATATACGATATTACAATCCGGGATGGTCAGCGGCTTTAGGGGAGTAATATTCCCAAACAATTTGCCCTTGTAGAAGTCCTTTCCAGGTAGTCAAATTAAAAATTCCTAGGAAAAATTATCACCTGATATTTCAAAGGGACTCTGCATTACGGTCTTGTACGTTGTTCGCCTATTAGGAGTAAAACCTGTGCCAGGCTTTGTCCAATTTTGGTCACAACTCCCACTTATCGTGCCTGTCATGACGCATCACTGTCTCATTGGACGACACGCAGAAAGGCTGAGAGTCTTGAGAAATTACTTTTGAAGATGCTACGGTGACGAAGAGCAGGTGAAGTCAATAGAGCACCTTCAGTGTCTGTGCCACGTTCTTTCCAGAATGCGGCAGTTAACACTATACTCACAATCCCTTGGAGAGTTAGCACAACTGGCTAATTTTAGCATCCGCCAACGGTTGAGCTTTTTTAAGCAATCAAACTGAATGAATGGGAGGGACTAGGAAAACCTCATCATTTCCCCTTTGTCCCTGTAGTATCCAATGGACCACAAGGTCCAATTAAGCCTGACATGCAGGCTGACACTCCAATCTAACCTACCAGCAGACAATTCTCCGTGACCGTGATTAAAGATCTCTGTGCTCCATATCTCTGTATATGGAAAGGTATTTTCCCTGTACTGCAATTCCCAGATATATACTAAGACTGTACAACCTGATCACTCCTACTGAATCAGGAATATCCTGTAGGACTACAGTGGTAACTAAATGTGTTCCGAATATACTACTTCTCAGTCCTGCTAACTAACTAAATGTGTTCCGAATATACTACTTCTCAGTCCTGCCAGAGCAGGGCAATCCAAGACAAGGTGTTTCGTCGTTTCCTCGTCCTCTTCCATGCAGCATCTACAGAGAGTGGAGTTTCTATGTCCCAATCTTGGGGCATGTTTCCTACAAGACAATGTCCCGTAAGTGTTCATATCATTGTAGATAACCTGCCTCTCGGCAAGTTAAGTAGTTGCCTAGTCCTCTTCCTGTCCACCTGTGGCCTAAAGACCTTGGCTTGTTTGCAAGTTGAAGTAAGTCTCCACTTGTGTTTGAACATATTATCGGCCCACTGTCTGATCTGCAAACGGCAGGTAGAGATTGGCATACTAACACGTTCTCTTGCCGGAAGAACCTGTACCGTAGTACCCTGTCTAGCCAACGCATCAGCTACGCAATTGCCTGGAATGTCCCTGTGTTCCGGTACCCAGATGAGCCTGATGTCAAAATACTCTGCCATCACTCTAAGTGATGAGTGGCATTCTTTCACCGTCATGGACGTAGCAAACTTGGCTTCCAGGGACTTCCGGGGATTTTATGGCAGCCTGGTTGTCTGTGTAGATACATATTCTCTGGAGGGTTGTGACACTACTTTTCAGTAGTTCAGTAACCTCCAGTATGGCGGTAATTTCCGCCTGAAATACTCTACAGTGATCAGGCAGCTTGAAGGAGATATTTACATTTAGATCCGGGGAATAGGCCCCATAGCCTACTTGCTCGTCCAACTTTGATCCATCCGTGAAAAATCGGATACTACTGGTATCCCCTTCGAGTGACTTTTCCCAGGTATTCCCGTTCGGAATAGAATAGAAGTCCTTTGATTTGTATCTGGTAGAAGGAAGGGGATACAGTAGTCCGTTTTTACGGGAATAGAGTTGATCCGGTGTAGTAATTCAGCTTTTCCGGAATGCCCCGATATCATGACGCCACAATGTCTGATTCGCACCAGGGATGTAGCGGCTGCCGATTCGGCCATGATATCAGGAGCACAGATGTTCACAATAGCACTAAGTGCAGTAACTGACGTCGTGCCCATTGCCCCACTAACGCTAATCAGTGCTGATCTTTGAATTTTCATCAAGGAATTCAGAATATATTTCTTTTGGACGGACCTCCACCAAACTAGGATGCCATAGAGAAGAGAGTATTGGTCTGACTATTGCCGTATAAATCCACATGGTGATCTTAGGAGACAGTCCCCAGCGCTTTCCTATTGCCCCTTTACAGCAGTAAAGAGCAACAGACGCCTTTTTCACCCTCTCCTCCACATTCGGTTTCCAAGACAGTTTCCTGTCAAGAATTATTCCCAGATACTTGAACATTTTCAGCAAAGAACGCTTTTTAAAATCCCAAACTGAAAAAACCAAAAAAACATAAATTGCTCAATTATTCAAATTGTGATTGATCAAATTTTACATTAAACAATTGATGACGAATATTGATTAATGAAAATATAGATGAATCGATTAATAGTAAATTTGATTAATCAATTAATCGATTAATTTGTATACATTAATTTATATCGATTAAAATAAATTAATCGATTAATTGCTTAATCAAATTTACGATTAATCGATTAATCGGTATTTTGATTAATCAATATTCATGATTAATTGATAAATCTACAATTTGATTATTCACAATTTGAATAATTGACCAATTCTTGATTTTTTTTTTTGGATTTTTCAGTTTGAGATTTTAAACAACCTTCTTTACTGAAATTTTTCATAAGTTTCCTTTTGTTTGTATAGTACGTCTTTGTATGTTTGCCATAAATTATTTGAATGATGAATAAAATTATTCAAATATGATTAATCAATATTCAAGTTAATTAATTAATCATTGATTTGATTAACCCGAAGTTTTGATTATTCGATTAATTGATTAAACACGATATCGTTTAATCAAAATGTTAATTAATCGTTTAATCAAACATTCCTACTTTAGATAAATAGATTTCTCTATGACGAAGACGAAAAATAGGAAGACCAAGACTCCGCTGGAAGGATCAGGTTAACGAATCCCTGCGTACACCTGGTATTGCCAACTGGAGAGATAAGGCAAAAGATCGAACTGGTTGGCGAAATATGTTATCTTCGATTTGTATGGTCCCTGACCCCTCGGGGTTGTTCGTGTCCGGATAAGTAAGTAAGCAAGATTTCTCTATGAAGCTCTCTTAAGTTTGCAGACCGATTTCAGTAGATATATCCTTGTTGTAATCGTGCTGGCATGTGGACAGCTGAGAGCACCTATGATCGTGAGCAGATATGAGTCAATCATCCTCTCTAATGTCTTTAAAAAGAATATAAGAATCTTTGCAAGAAGTTTCCCTCTCGCTTTTGCGGGAGTGACTATCGTTCCATTAAATTCAAGGTTCCATAGAAGTGGAAACAACACCCCTTTTTTAAGGTATGCCTCTGTTAACTCACCTGATAAATGTCGAGGGATCCAATTGGGCCATTATAGGTCTTCTGGTTGTCCTTCCGCAATTTAGCCCAATAAGATCCGGGAACACGTTAAGGGTCGATAGCGCCAATTCTATCGTACTAGGTGAGACATTCTTCAACGCACCCTCAACGTCAAGAAACACCACCAACGTAGACTCCTTAGCAGCTACTAATTTCTTAATGTGTGCCACAATTTCATGCAGGATTGTCCTTGTAGGTCTATCCTTGAGTACTACTTTATTTTGGCAATACCAAGTGTAGTGTCACTTAAATCCTATTAAGAAAGTTGTTATACAGTAGTGTTCATTTTAACCAAAATAAACAACTTCCGTTAGCCATCATGTTTCCTTTTCTGGGACCCCCAACACTTTTCTTTTGTTTTGTTAACTGTCAAAATATTTTATTATACAAAACTTTATTGCAAAACTCTCATTTCTATATTAAGACACCTTCGGCAAGCATTGTGCCTTTAATAAACAACTTAACTAGTAGCAAAGACTTGTGCCAGGCAAAAAGTTCATTCATAAAAATAGTAAATTTAACTACCACCGGCCACTTGTGCTACACTACGATCTTGTGCAGTTTGAACGCCTCGTGTTTAACAACTTCCGCTTCCGCTATAACGCCTCTGCAGTGTGCTTGTGGTGAACAGCATTTAGGTGTGGTGAAAACAGGGAGGTGGCTGGCTGATACTGTATGTGGTTTCCGTTCCTACTTGAATTTCCTTGGCTGATTTTTCTTTCTTCCTGGACATTTCCTGTTTAGCCATTAAATTTGTTTGCATGTGGCGTAAGCCAAATTAAGAGTTGGTTTTAATTTAATTGTTAAAATGTATTCTCTCTCTTGTTCATTGCCCAGTCTCTCTTTGTCTCCCAGTCAGTATTTTGCTTGCTCTTTCCCATGTTTCTATCTGTAGGTTTGAGGCTATTAAATGCATTGCTTTGTCGTTATGTTGGCAAATTAATGGCAGTTATTATGGCCCCCAGAAAAGCGCAATTAATAATTGGACTTAATGTTTAATTTCATAAATGTGTGTTGATATTGTGTGGGGAATTTTTTCATAAGTTGGATTGGTTGCCATATCAAACAGCATTATTTTATTAATTAATTAAATGCTAGATTGTTTGGATTTCGTGGGTAATGGCGCCGTAAAGTATGCAATGCCTTAAAGTATGCAATGTAAATTGTTAAATGGAAAATGTTGGCAATATTTGTAGTAGAGAAATGTGGCAAAAGATCCTTATTGATTTCCTCAGATATAACAATTGTTTGCCAACAGAGCGAAATAAATTCACTGTGCACTACACTTCGAGCCAGTGAAAAACTAAATTGCATAACCTGTGAGAATCTCATGGTGATCTCATCATAAGATTTTATGGGATTTCTAGATCCCTGTCCTTAAAGTATGCAATGCCTTAAAGTATGCAATGTAAATTGTTAAATGGAAAATGTTGGCAATATTTTTAATAGAGAAAAGTGGCAAAAATTCTTTATTGATTTCCTCAGATATAACAAATATTTGCCAACAGAGTGAAATAAATTCACCGTTCACTACACTTCGAGCCGGTGAAAATCAATATTGCACAACCTGTAAAAACCTCCAGGTGCTCTCTTAAAAATATTTTATGGGATTTCTAGATCCCTGGTCTTAAAGTATGTAATGCCTTAAAGTATGCAATGTACATTGTTATATGGAAAATGTTGGCTAAATTTGTAATAGAGAAAGGTGGCAAAAGGTCTTTATTGATTTCCCCAGATATAACAATTGTTTGCCAACAGAACGAAATAAATTCACCGTTCACTATACTTCGAGCCGGTGAAAATCAAAATTGCACAACCTGTAAAAACCTCAAGGTGCTCTCTTCAAAAGATTTTATGGGATTTCTAGATCCCTGGCCTTAAAGTATGTAATGCCTTAAAGTATGCAATGTACATTATTATATGGAAAATGTTGGCTATATTTGTAATAGAGAAAGGTGGCAAAAGTTCTTTATTGATTTTCTCAAATATAACAATTGTTTGCCAACAGAGCGAAATAAATTCACCGTGCACTACACTTCGAGCCGGTGAAACACTAAATTGCATAACCCGAGAAGAGCTCAAGGTGCACTCATCAAAAGATTTTATGGGATTTCTAGATTCCTGTCCTTAAAGTATACAATGCCTTAAAGTATGCAATGTACATTGTTAAATGGAAAATTTTGGAAATATTTTTAATAGAGAAAACAGAGTGAAATAAATTCACCGTGCACTACACTTCGAGCCGATAAAAACTAAATTGCATAACCTGTGAAAAGATCAAGGTGCTCTCATCAAAAGATTTTATGGGATTTCTAGATCCCTGTCCTTAAAGTATACAATGCCTTAAAGTATGCAATACTTAAAGTCTGCAATCTAAATTGTTCAATAGAAAATGTTGGCATTATTTTTAATAGAGAAAAGCCGCAAACGTTATTTATTGATTTCCTCCGATATAACAATTATTTGCGAGAGTAAAATAAATGCACCGTGCACTGCACTTGGAGCCGATAAAAATCTAAATTGTATAATCTGCTAGAAGCTTATGGTTCTTTCTTCAAAAGATTTTTTGGGACATCCAGATCCCTGGTCCCAAAGTATGCAATGGCTTAAAGTATACATGCCTTACCATATGCAATGCAAAGTGTTAGATGGAAAATGTTGGAAATAGTTTTAATAGAGAAAGTCGTAAACGATATTTATTGATTTCCTCAGATATAAAAAGTTTTTGCCAACAAAGTGAAATAAATTCACCGTGCACTGTACTTGGAGCCGGTTAAAAACTAAATTGCCTAACCTGTGAGAAGCCTATGGTGCTCTATTCAAAAGGATTTATGGGATTTCTATATTCCTGGCCGAAAGTATACGTATAAATAGTGTTTATCTTAAAATTTGAGGAAACGTTTCTTCCGTTCCACTTTAGGGATATGATAGTAATTCCCTTTTATCCTTCGATGATAAAGTTCCTAACTCTTTTCCATTACTACTTCTAGCTAATTGCGTTCCAGAGTTTTTGCGAAGAGTTGTCCTCCTTACGTAAGGTAAGTTATTCTCTGTACTGAATATAAGTTTTCAGGGGCAAGTATCCTACTAATGCGACAACGGATAACCAAGAACCTAACTCACGCGACTTTAACTAGGATTCAAACCCATTCTGTAATGTTCGATCAGGAGATCTTCAAAGTCAGCCTCGTGGCTTTGGTTGGTATAAAATCGGGCAAATACTTTTTACCAGTATCCTAAAGGTAAAAAAAAGGGTTTCCCATTACATCCCATGAAGGAATCGGGGAGAGCTTCTCACAACCAGTGAGCTGTGCGCTTTCTAGTTTTATACTCACTGATTGGAACCTAGAGTTTAACACCGGTTCCGAACGGTATTTTTGAGAAGCATTTTCATGGCTAAATACTCGATAGTGTCGCCGTCACTATTCGAGGTTACGGTCGTCGAAAGAAATTTTAAGGTGGTCAGAGCAGGGATCGAACCCAGGATATCAAGTACAAGAGGCGCGCACACTACCCATTGCACCACCGACGGCCTAAAAGTATCTCATATTAAACCATTGTGTTTAGGAGGAAGAGAAATGTACCTTAAAGTATTAAGGGATGGGAACAGCAACGGGACAATGGTCCCAAGTGTAAATAGATAATCGGAGGACGAAGAATTTCCTGCCCGAAAATGTATGTTTATCATCAACATCGTCGCTTGCTGTTTCACTTACCTGAGTCTGTTGGTAAAAGTCTAGAGAATGACAGCCAATCCCTACCGAGGTCATCTTCCAGCTATTATCTAGATTTTTCTAACCGTCAAACGAAGACATTGTTTCTAATGAATCACAAGATCTTACGTTTGGCTCGTGGATACAGAATGAAGAATGAGGAATGTACATACACATGGATGGATACTTGTTGAAGCCATTAGTAAATCCAAAAAAGGATTGCCTCTTATCCCACAGCAATATATAGATGCCCAAGCCTGTAGATGCGCCTCACCGCACTTGTGACAGTGACACTCCATTATAGAGTAAGGATCAGGCAAATTTACTTCTGTAGAAGCTGTAACGATGACGTCCCAGCACTAGCCGGCAAGACTATGTCTACTATGGGTTATCCTGCCTATTTAGGATCCTGGGATATTTACCTCAGATAGGCGTAGATAAAATCATAAGCTTCTAGGAGCAAACTAAGTGGTTACCGTGCTATCACAATGGACTAATGAGTCTAAGTTAGTCGTTCATCGATTGTCACCAACACATGACCTAACCCTATATTCCAGATAGGCAGGATTGAAAAGGATGCATGCCAATAATAGAAAGTATTTAGGATTCTACACCGGTAACCACAAACAATGTGATAAGATAGGTTTTTGAGTCTATTCTAGAGAGCTGCCAGATCTCTGAATTAGTTGTTAGGCTGACGACATACCAACCATAGAACTTGCAATCTGGATCGAGAACATTTGGGTGTATCTATCCAGAATGTTATAAAGAATCTGCGATCTTTATTTCTGATTTCAAGAACTATCCACTACTAAAGCGCTTTTATAAATGAGATGAGCAAACAGCTTGATATCGATCGAGTTGGATGCTGAGGTATAGGAATATTTCAAGAAATGATGGTGCAGATCTGACAAGGAAAGGAACGACCTTACCTGTTTCACTAGATCTCAAACCCGAAACTCTCAAATAGGTGAACGACAGATTGTCAGGAGGCATAAAATGTAGGATCACCAGACATAGTTAGCCTGAATCGTTCTTGATATCCAACCCTAGAGAGGATATTTTTATTTTTGTAACTGTGATCACTAGGCTGTTGTTGATAGGCAGACACGCGCTTGCTCTAGGGATCTCAACTCATGATTGCAGAAGGGATTGTAGGGAAAAAGAAAATATCTGTCCCTTGTTGCGTGTAGGACGAAATTTTTAGGACCTTACTCCTTATTGGATCTAACAAACAATCAGGAAGTTAAGCTTAATAGTATCAGAAGATCGATGATCGCTAGAGGATGCATTTTGAAAAACTTCTATATTAAAACTGTATCCCTATTAATTGAGATATAGATGGTCTTGGGTTTGAATAATAGAATAAAAAAGAAGATCGTATCTTTAGTAAAAATTGGATTGCAGGAACAAATCTACCAAATCTAGCTACATCCGGGGTCACGAGAATAAGAAATCATTTAGCTGAAACAGCTCTTAACCGCAGCAAGTCACTTTTGAGGTTCAACGATGGGGATGATTGTATTTCTATTGTCATTATGGACCACATCCTGCTCGGGGTATACCTCTACTTGAACCTGTCGACCTTGATTTTGTTTTCTTTTTGTTTTTTTATCCACCGTTGACCAGAAATGTTAGTTCATCAACCTGCTACGCACAAAAGTAATATTTCGAGAAGATTCAGGAGCGGTTGTCACTTGATAACCTAAGATCCATAGGCATAAGCTTCTCAGTCAGGTTGGGCATGTAAGCGCTAACGAATCTTTTACTTTGGTGGTACCCGACTTATCTGAAGATCGTTAACTCCCTTGGGGATGTGAACGTAACATGATTTACTGTGGTACCACAAAGTTCTTAAGCTGACTACGTGAGCCAAAAGTCAAAGCCACTTCCACCGAACCTAACCTAAGCAACGAACAAATTCAATTCCATTAAAAAATCCAATTATCTTCATAGAACTCAGTCATTCCATTACTCTAGCATAATATCCTCAGGCGAGTATTCATCGCAATCAGTTCATATTATTAGTTAACTCCAATTTTACCAAAGATTATCAGAGTTTGGATTAAACGGAAGAGTTAACGGTCATTTTATCGATTATCACGATTACAGAGACACGAACCCAGCCAAAGGGAAAACCACACACACATACTAATGCAAATACAAACCCATACATTTCAGTTTAATAAACTTTTACCTTCACACACTTTCATAAGTTGAAGATGAGCGGATTTTGGAATGCCTTTTTAAAAAGGCCACACAATTTTGTGATTTTCATTAGCTCTTCCAGCAAACTTTTCAGAAGGCCTTCGTAAAGAAGTCATGGCAAGAGGCCGTTTCCTAAACTTACGGATCACATTCCTTCCAGGCATTCCTCTTCAGAAGTGATTGCAAGAGGAATTCTCCTAACCCTGTGAATTACATTCCTTACGGGAATTCCATAATGCATTCCAAAAATTGCACCCTTAAATTTGAAAACTTCAAAAATATTAAAACAAAATTCATCTAACAAGTTTTACTTTTCGCCCTCCCCGAAATCAAATCTGAATCCCGTGGATTACAAAACTAAGATATAAGAGTCGAACCTAAAAGGTTTTTCCGGGTTTTAAGGTTTATATGGCCATGGGTTATCCTTATCTCATTGTCGGCAGAGTTCGTATTTCGTATTTACATAGACATCGCCATGGGGAATGGGCAATGAACGTTTACCCATAACCCACAGGGTATGTGGAAAATAATGTGTAAGTACCCATGACAATGGGGGAATTGCCTATCATGATTACCAATTACCCACAGGGAAATGGGGAAAATAATAGATAGTTACCCACGATAATAGGGAATTACCCATTACACATGGGGAATGGGTAAGCGACCTTTACCCATTACCCAAAGCGGTGGGTTGTGGATTACGCAGGGTAACCGCTACATATTCACCATGAGAATAATAGTGGGTTACCCAGGGTAACCCAATTCCCACAAAATACAAACCCTGATTGGTGGTTGATACGTAGCAGTGATAAGAACAAAGTTGCTGGTTAATTGTTAATAAATACTAGTCGCTAACAGCTTCCGAAAGCAAGTTAGGCGAAATACATCACATGAAGAAGTAACTAACCTCCAGCTGTTGCTTTTTGAATGAACTAAGTCCTTTCGAAATTCGATGACCTCCTGGGTAAACGCCGTTGCCTACTTGGACGACTTAGTGATTAGGGTATGTTAAATGGTTTTCGATGTTATAGTGATATCATGATCGGAGTTTCGGAAAAACTTAATATTCCTGACACATAATGTGTTCCAGGAGCAAATTGAATCAACACAGTACTAATATGTGTCAGTTCACCCTGTGCTGCATGTTCAGTTTCCATTAGAGATTCAAAAAGGATAGAAAAAATAATTTCATAACAAAGACTAATATTCTTAGCTTCGTACTACCGCGATTACCTGGCCTGGAAATGCAAAGTATGGCGTCATCGTCATTGATTCGAAACTCTCCTGGAAATTGAACATTCAGTTCACCCTGTGCTGAATGTTTAGTTTCCAATAGAGCTTCAAAAAGGATAGAAAAAATAATTTCATAACAAAGACTAATATTCTTAGTTTCGTACTACCGTAATTACCTGGCCTGGTAACGCAAAAAATTGCGACATCGTCATTAATTCTAAACTCTTCTGTAAACTTAACATCCAGTTCGACCTGTGCTGAATGTTCAGCTTCCATTAGAGTTTCGAGCAGGATTGGAATACTACTTTTCACTACGATGACAAACATTTCAAGTTTCGGAATACAACGATTACGTAGCCTGGAAAAGCAAAGTATTGCCACATCTTCATTGATTCGAAACTCTCCTGGAAACTGAACATCCAGTTCACCCTGTGCAGAATATTCAGTTTACAATAAAGTTTCGAGCAAGATATAAATAGTATTTGTCGCTACGATGACTATGGTTCCTAGCTTCGAACTACCGCCTGTACCTGACATGGTAACGCAAAGTATCGCGGCATTGTCATTGATTTGAAACCCTCCTAGAAACTAAACATGCAGTGCACCCTGTGCTGATTGTTCAGATTCCATTAGAGCTTCAAAAAGTATAGAAAATGCAAACTTCACAATAAAGACTAACATTCCTACTTTCGTACTACCGCAATTACCTGGACTGGTGATGCAAAGAATTGCGACATTGCCATTAATTCTAAACTCTGCTGGAAACAACATCCAGTTCACCCTGCGCTGAATATTGAGCATCCATTACAGTTCCGAGCAGGATTGGAATACTTGTTTTCACTACGATGACAAACATTCCTAGTTTCGGAATACAGCAATTATGTAGCCTGAAATGCAAAGCTGTGCTGAATTGTCATTGATTCCAAACTCTGCTGGAAATTTACGAACATTCAGTTCATCCTGCGCTGAATGTTCAGTTTCCAATAAAGTTTCGAGCAAAACGGAAATAATATTTGCCACTAGACTGCGGTTCCTAGCTTCAAACTACCGCGATTACCTGGCCTGAAAACGAAAAGTATTGTGACATCGTAACTGATTCTAAACTCTCCTGGAAACTGAACCTTCAGTTCACCCTGTGCTCAGTTCACGCACAGTTTTGCGGAATTGTCATTAATTCCAAACTCTCCTGGAAATTCAGCATTCAGTTCACCCTGCGCTGAATGTTCAGTTTCCAATAGAGTTTCGAGCAAGACAGAAATAGTATTTGGCACTACGAATACTAGGGTTCCTAACTTCGAACTACCGCGATTTCCTGGCCCGAAAACGAAAAGTATTGTGACATCGTAACTGATTCTAAACTCTCCTGGAAACTGAACATCCAGTTCACCCTGTGCGGAATGTTGCATTTCCATTAGAGTTTCGAGCAGGATGGAAGTAGTAATTTTCACTACGAAGACAAACATTCTTAGTTTCGGAATACAGAGGTTATATATAAGTAGTCTGGAAACGCACAGTATCCCTCCTGGCAACGGAATATCTAGTTCACCCTGTGCTTCATGTTCAGTTTCTATTAGGGTTTTGAGCAGGATTGAAATAGTATTTGGCACTACGAAGACTAGCGTCCCTAGCTTCGAAATATCGTGATTACCTGACCTCGAAACGCAAAGTATTGCGACATCATCATTGATTCTAAACTCTCCTGGAAACTGAACATCTAGTTCACCCTGTGCTGTAGTCCGTTACAATACGGCAATACTTTGCGATATTGTGTCCTATTTATTCAGTCGGACGATATTTGTGTTGGATGGGGTCTGTACCGGAAAATTATTTTCTGGATCATACTGGAACCAGCAACCTCATATGGCTTGGTAGTTCTTATATATTGTAATTGCCCAACGTAGTCTCCGAACAATACGCTGAATATAATTCCCATTAAGTCCATGTTAAAGTAACCTACATTACCAGCGTGGTTTGGTAGTGATAACAGTTTATTGGAGATCCAGGGTCTATGAGCATGCTACACTGTTGCAACAACTGCCGTCTTACTTCCAATTGCAGATGCGGTTTGGCTAGTGATCACAATATGTTGTATAACCAGGACGTATGGATTTGGAAGGCGTTAGTATATTACAACCTATATCCGTCAGTTTACAACACAGGGCAGTTAGCGCGAATATCCTGTTAAATCTTACAACAACATCAGATTAACCCTATGCCTAAGCAGATCCTAGTAACTTAAAAATAATGGTTTCCTAGGACATTCCATGTAGGGATTGGGGAGAATTTCTAGTTTTACACTCACTGATTTGGACCGACAGTTTTATACCGGTTCGAAACGGTATTTTGAAAAGCTTTTGCCGCTTTTCTGCTTAACCGCTTAAACCAACCAACCGTTTAAAGGCCTTCCGAAGGGCCTTCCCAAACACCTTCTTTCCCCAGCGAGACTTTTTAACCCCAACACATAAAACCATTTACTGAGATATCATTAAAAACCTCATTGCCACTGATTACTACTACAACAAATTAGAATTTCAATTGAGTCATTCTTTCGCTCACTCGCCCTATTACCGGATGATGTTGTTCTGGTGTCGGTGGTCAGTGGAAACAAACTAATACGGACAATCGTATACACACGTGTGTAATAAAACATTTACGGTGTTTTGCGGTTTCTGGCTGTTAAACTATTTTGTGGCTTAAAAGCCGCATGGACTCATTGAATCTCACTTGCTTTCTCACATTTAGTGGAAAATGTTTGGAATATTATATAGTCGGTGTTAAAAGAAGGACGAATTCAAGAACAATATGGGCGAAGGGTCTTAGCAGTAACGCAAAGAATTGCGACTTCGTCATTAATTCTAAACTCTCCTATAAATTTAACATCCAGTTCACCCTGTGCTGAATGTTCAGCTTCCATTAGAGTTTCGAGCAGGATTGAAATACTAATTTTCACTACAATGACAAACATTCCTAGTTTCGGAATACAGCGGTTATGTAGACTGGAAATGTAAAGAAAATTGATCCGTTCGATATATCCGAAATTGATCCGTTCGATAGATATTGATCCGTTCGATAGCTTTCTCCGAAAAGTTCTAGTTTCGGTGAGGTGTTGATCGCGTCGTCATTGCGAGTTTTAATTCGAAATTCCGAAGGATTTCTGTGGAACAGGTGTATGCACATTCTGAGCCAGATGCAGATGATGTTAAGGACGAGTTCTATAACCAACTAGACTTTGCTGTAAGCTCCTTGTCCATTAATGCCATTAAAATATTTCTGGGAGACTTCAGTGCCAAAGTGGTTAACGACAACAAGACCCTACAGAAAGCGATGGGAAGACATGTTCTTGAAACTGTGAGGATTGACAATGGTGAAAGCCTCATATATTTCTGTACTCCCTGTTTATCAGCGGAACGAAATTCCCCCATAGAAATTTACACAAGTAGACATGGGAATCGCCTGATGGTCAAACCTTCAATCAAATTGGTCATGTAGTTGTCAGCAAAATATTTCTGGGTTCCTTGATGGACGTCCAAACTACACATGGTGCTGATATTGATAGCGACCTCCAACTATTAGTGGGAACTTTTCGTTCCCGATCAGCGGCTATCAACGGTATTAGAGGCAAAATCGTAAAGTACAATACAGACTGTCGCAAGGACCCATCCACCCATTTATGATCAAATTCTACACTACAACTTGGCACAGGATGTCAAAATATGTGGTCAAGCGGCATTTTTCGAACGCGGAACAAATTAGCCAAGGATGTCATTCATGAGAATAGATGTGTAAAGACAACTTTTATTAGTGCAGTAGTGAAATTCGGAATCGTGAACGCCTGCACATTATGGATATACGATCGAAGACATCTACGTTGAAGAGGGGTTATAGCGGATGCGTTAGCTAGACAGGGCACTACGGCACAGGTTCTTCTGGCAAAAGAGGTGTTAGTAAGCCAATCTCTACCTGCCGTTTGCCGATCAGGCAGTGGGCCGATAATATTTTCAAGGACAAGTGGAGACTTACTTCAACTTGCAAACAAGCCAGGGTCCTCTGGCCACAGGTGGACAGGAAGAGGACTAGGCAACTACTTAACTTGCCAAGAGGCAGGTTATCCACATTGTCTTGTAGGAAAACACGCCCTAGGATTGGGACATAGAAACTCCACTGTCTGTAGATGGAAACGACGAAACACCTTGTCTTGGATTGCCCTGCTCTGGCAGGACTGAGAAGTAGGATATTCGGTACAAATTTAGTTAGCACCGTAGCCCTACAGGATATTACTTTAGGGCTTATAGACAAATTCATTGAAAGGGCAAATTGGCTAGACGACTAGTCAATAGTTTGCTATGGAGGAAACTGCAGGTATCACAATAGGTTTCTTTAGTCTAAGTGTGCTAGACAGCGTGCTGTCTTGCAGCCTTTCCAACCAACGAAGGACAATAATTATTACGTTTACCATATAAATTCTTCGAATTAGTTGAGTATAAATGCATGATGCTCCTAGCTAATGGAGGGGAAAGAGACACATTTTCGCGATTCACAAAATGTGGATAAAAATCATACCCAAAACATTAATGCATCTTTGATCAAGATTATACTGATTTTAGGTAAAACGAAAATCTTTTGGAGTCCCCACGAGTAGAAGTTTCAACGGCTTTTTTTTGTTCTTGAGTAGCTACTACTTTCTTTTCGAACTCACTGTAACTATTTTGTTAACCCATTGCCATCATTGTAAAGTTCAAAATATACACGTGAAACTATCCACAAATTCCGGTATTCCACAAAGTACTTGCAACATATATTCGCAACATCTAAGTGCTACAGGATTCCAAATAATATAGGCTAAATTGCAGTTGAACATTTTGGAAATTTTTTGCGTTATTCCAATTTTTGCCAGTTTGTGCAGTGAAAATTTAAACAAATACTTGATGGTTACCGGGAGCTTTAGCGAATCCTAAACATATATGCATACGTGTAATGAGAATGACATACCCCGATGCATGTAAACTACCTACCGGCCTTAATGTTTCTAGAAATTGAGAGAGAGAAACGAAATAATTACATTTGTTTCACAAACTCCTAAAAGTATGCCACGAAGAGTATTATAAAGCATGTGAATTAGTTAATTAAAATATTAGAAGCAATTCTCTTGGTTGGATGGAGGGCAATAGGGCACTGAAAAAATTTGTGTGTATCCTAAACTTTCTCTGTACAAATAAGATGTACTTCCGAGACTACGGAGAGTGGTACACGCTGAAAAATATGTGTTTTATTGTTATTTGGATGCAAATATAACGTATTTGTAGCTTGTCCAAATATAATATACTTCTGTCCAAATACATTGTGTTTGGTATTCAATATAACATGTTTGCGACATAATGATTAATAGGTTATAATATATGTATTTGTGAACCAAATGTGGCTTTGCTTGTTGAAAACTGCTGAAAACAACAACGGGACAAACAATAAAGATACAAAATGAAGCAGACCCTCAATTCACAAAAACAATGCTTGCAAACATGTACATTGTTCCTGCAATATGTTGTTGGGGCCGTCATTTTTCAGCGTGAAGATGAAACACAAAAGCTCCTACTCCTCTTAACTATTCGGGACCAATCGTAGGAATTTGTAGGTTCATTATTGAAGTTCCGATAGACGCTCGAGACGTTGAGTATTATTTCATTGGAGAGATATTGAAGCCTCCATCTGGCGAAGCCTCCATCCGTGGTAGCACAAAGTTCATTATTTAACTAAGTGTATCTATAGTGACATCTACCTAACCTATGGTCGAACAACACCAAATAATCCATTGGTATCACAGTAAACGCGGCACCCATTTCGCTTATATGTATTTTATTCACAAGAAGAGACCCTTCACTGATTAGTATTTTCGTCCCTATAACAGCTACTAACCTAATACTAATGCAAAAATCTAACAAATGTCCCCACTACACATCCTTCTTATTGACTACCGCCCAAGGGCTGCCCCAACCTCCATTACAATCTACAAGTACCATCTATTTCCATAAACTAGTTTGTACTTCTTTAATGTTTCATAATATGACAAAATATTATAACAATAAAATCATAACTTTAAATTTATATTGCATACATAATGTGCATACGGATGTTACAATATTTCTTGCATACTTCTAGGCTTCAATATTTATATTTAACAAATTTAGACAAACTTTAGTTTGCATTTGCTCCAATTAGTCAAATAATTACAAAATTAAGATTCCATTTCCTTGAACTCCCACAAGATTCTACGAAATGGTAAATGAAGTGAAAGGCTGTTGTAAATCTTTCATTAAACATTCAATTAAAGAACTGAAATGTCAATTTCATCACTAACTCTATCGCAAGTACTACTGGGAGCCACAGACAAAAAAGGACGAAACATTCAACAACAGGAGAACACGAGAGAAAGAGATAGATGGAGAGGAAAAAAGTCCCTAATGGATACTGAGTGTACAGTCAAATGATGATGGACATCAATGGTAATTGTAACCAATACCAACCAAAGGCAGTCAGGCGTTTTGTCGTCGTAAATGCGATGAGCGGAGCGAGACAGTCATGACAGTTAGAAATATTTATTCATAACAGTTATAGGAAGAGTTGAAACGAAAGGATATGCAAGCAAATGTGTATGAAAAATGAAAACAAAATATAATCGAGAAAATCCAATCATAAAGTAGTAAAGACGACTTGGTATTACCCGTATTTAAGGCGGGAATTTCAAATTTATTTTCTACTGGGAATTGAACTAGACACTTACAGACTTCAAAATGTACAGCGTAGAAAGACCATGGATTTCAAGAGAGAAATATTATAGATAAAGAGAACAAAATCAGTTCATCGTATGAATTGAATGTGCGAGTCCTTAGAGAAGATGCCAAGAGAAGCTTTGTATGGAAAAAGGTACAGACTATGTAGTAATAAGGACTTGGTGGAGAGTATTCTCGAAACATGTATCTCTTACTATGTCTTACCCTGACGCTAGACGGTAAGTTAGGTGGAAGTGGCTATCACAATTGGCACTCCGTCCCCATCATTGAACCTGTAAAATGGAACGGTATGGTTAAGGGGCATTCAAGACATATGATGCCTCGTCCCAATAATCCAGGATGTGGCTAAATGCTCAGTTAAACTAAAGACAGGAGTCGATTGAAGTTCTAATGTATACTTACATCCAAAGCTGTTGAGATGGGTTGTAATTCACTCTTAAACTTATCCCAACTAACCGGGAGTCGATCGATCATTATATGGAATTTTATTTCCTGAGCTGTAGGGATGACTAATTACTTGCAACCTTCTTAGCTAACATAACCCATTAAGGCCTGTACTAAGATTAACGTTTCGCGTGAAATTTTAGAAAATTCCATGCAAAATAAAAGATTGCGAAATAAGACCCATACTAAGATCAACATTTCACGTGAAATTTTCTAAAACTTTATACAAAAATATTCGTGCGAAATATCAACGAAATATTTCGTCCCGTGTTGTATTCACGTGAAATATCAGCCGAGAATTATTTGAACTATTCTAAGAAACATGAAACGGCCAGTCAATGTTGTCAACTCTCATTCAATTTCTCAAAAAAGAGATTTTTAGTGTAAGAAACTTGTAAATATAGTTGGCAACACTGCTATGTTTCTGGCGCATTTCACAGCGAAACAAATTGATGTTGCTAAACATTTTTCACGCGAAGGATCTCAGTATACGGCTATACCGACGAAATATTTTGTCGCAGTTTTAATGCTTTTAAGAAAAATGTAACTGCAATCAAAATAATGGGAAGAATTGGTCAATGTTGCCAACCGTCATTCAATTTCTCAAAAAAAAAACAAATTATTTGTTAAAAAAGAACTTAAAAACTGAGAAAAATATAGTCGTCAGCATTGATACTATGTTGTTGGTCAATTTCGAAATTGATAAAATTTTTGATTAACTTTATTCGTGCGAACGCTCTAAGTTAGTATTCGGCAATACCAACGAAATATTTCAGCACGTGTAGTACTAAGTTGTTCCCAAGAATTATCAGCAACTTGTAGCCAGCAACATTTTAATGTTTCTAAGAAAAATGTAATGAAGAATTTATCAATGTTTTCAACCAGATGGTTTCTATGGCACAGCTGATCGAAAAACCACTAGGGAAATGATGTAGAATGAGAGACCAAAGAAGACATACAGATTATAGACCATGCAGCAAACTAAGTTTAAAAGTGTTTGATTGATACTAATGACAGCTAAATTATGTTTGCATCGAACGAAAATGCGCATTCCATTGTATTTCTGTCCGTATTATGCCAACCAAAGAGTAAATTACCAAAGCAACTCGAACTCGATGAAATGGCCTACTATCTCGTCATGAATAAGGGAAAACGAGGAGAGGCATAGAAGCTCTTTTCTATTGCTCTATGTTTCAACTCTCATTTAATTTTGAAAAAAAGGGAAATTAAAAACAGAGACAAATACATGGCCAATTTAGTACCGAAAGAAATTAATATTGGTCAATATTATCCAGGCAAACAATCTCTATAGGCGAACAATCTGTGTAGTACTAAGTTGTTCACAAGAAATATCAGCAACATGTAGCGAGCAAAATTTTAATGTTTCTAAGAAAAATGTAATGATCAATCAAATTTGCACATTAATGGCCAGTTTCACAGTTGAAAATTCTCCATTTAAATGAACTTTAAAACCCGATGATTGTCATTCAAATGTCATTTAATATGAAAATTTTGTTTGAGCTTTTAAATGACGAGTGTGAAACTCGCCCTAAGGCCTGTAGTAAAAACAACATTTCACGCGAAGTTTTAAAAAACTCCATACGACAAAAATGAGCGCGATATATAGACAAATTGCTATCTGTAAGGATCTGTTGCTAGTGTGTAAGGAACTATTGTCCATAGACTGAATAAATAAATGAAATTATGTCCTCTGGTTTACTAAATTCTTCACGCGATATATCAGCAACATGCAGCAAATAACATGTAGCGAGCAACATTTTAATGTTTTTAAGAAAAATATATCGACCCATCAAATTGTATGAATAAATGGTCAATGTT
Organism: Phaonia tiefii; assembly: GCA_963931995.1. NCBI lineage: Eukaryota > Metazoa > Arthropoda > Insecta > Diptera > Muscidae > Phaonia > Phaonia tiefii. The sequence continues at coordinate 19,370,174 of OZ008370.1, read as the reverse complement.
GTCAACTGTCATTCAATTTCTCAAAAAAAAATGAGTGTTCATACTCACGGGCGATGTGATAACACCTTTTTGTTACACGGTACCTGTTCGATTTCTATGAAAACATTAGTAAATGTTACTTTGGAAAATAAAAAAAGAATAGTTTTTGTGCTGAAGGTTCTTTTGCTATTGCACTTTCTTTTTTCTTACATCTGCTGTAACATTAGATGTAATATTGTTAAAATAAATAAAGCAATATTTAGTTCACTGAAATAATTGTTTTTGTTTTGTCATAAGCAGAGTGACGACAAAAAGTATTGAATAGTATAGAAAACTTATTGCACTCTTTTTCCGCTCTCAAGTAGAGAGTCTGAGTCAAAGAGCATAAACGAGTCTTATTCTCTTTATAGAAAATTTCCGTATAAATGCACCATTTTGAGAATGTTATTACATAAAACAATACAAAAAGGATAAATGTTTCAAAAGGCATCAATGTTTCACATCAAAATTATGAATGGACCAAGTTATGGCCAAAAGATAGTAATACATTTTGAATCAATCGCCAGATGTCGGCAGTGCTTTTGAGTCATACAATTCGTTCCATGAGTTCTCTATACTATTCAATACTCTTTGGCGACAACGACCTGCTTGTTTGTTCGCTGCCGCTACATCAATACCATCATACTTATTTTCAGGCAGAGACTATTGTTGTATAACAACCACGTATGTGATGCTAACGCTGTGTGTTGTTTGCATGTGTTCACTTTGATAGATTGCCCTACCCGCGTCTATAGATGTTAACACATCAAAAAACAAAGATTTTTAGTGTAAGAAAAAGTTAAAACACATAAAAATATAGTTCGCATCACTGCTATATTGCTGGCGCATTCCGCAGTGAAACAAATTCATGTTTATCAATATTTTTTACAGGATGTATCGTAGTACTCAGCGATACCGACGAAATATTTCAGTACGAGTAGTTCCATATTGTTCACACGAAATAGGTGTAGGCGATTTGACCAAATTATAATGACCAATCAAATTGTAGGAAGAAATGGTCAATATTGTCATCTGTTATCCAATTTGTCAAAAAACAGATTTTTAGTGAAAATAAATTTACGAACAGAGAAAAATCCAGTCATCAGCACTGATATTATGTTGTCAAATTTCACCGCGAAAGAAAATAATGTTGTTCAATATGTTTCTAACAAACAAAGTTAGTATCAGCTTTTACCTAGATTATCCATGGATTTTATTCCATGTCACCATCCTTAATTCATTGTACAGTTGTTGATCTTATGACGATATTTCCTTTATGACGATATTTCCTTGACCAAGAATTTTCAAACTTAAAAGTTTAAGTTTAAAACAAACAGAGAACTTTTAAATTAAAAGTTAACCTAACCTATTACTTATATGCCTGCTCTGACCACCTTACATTTCTTTCGAGGACGATAACGTCACGGCGACACAATCAAGTAACTGACCATGAAAACGGTTTTCAAAACATCTTTAGGAACCGGTATAAAACTGAAGCTCACAATCAGTGAGTGTAAAACCAGAAAGTCCACTACTCCCTGAGAATATGTCCGCTGTTCTTTCATTCAATATTATGGATAAATACGTGTCATTTATTACTTGGATTACTTACACCTTTAATTCATTAATCTTTCCTTGCAGTCAGCCTTAAACATCCTTTCCAATTGTAGCGTCTCAATTAGAACTCAAAAAAACAAAAATCTTTGTTGCATTTGTAAGGCAACAAAAACATAAAGAACTCTTTTCCGCAATAGCACATTGAAACCCATTGAAATCTGTTCTGCAATGCATAAATTAAGGGGCTCTATAGGTAAATATGTATTGCATAGCTTAGGGGAGAGACTGATAAAATCAAAGAGAACCGTGATAGACAGGGTAAGAGGGAACGAGAAAACGGGTAGGTGAATTGTAATGACAGTGTCCATCACTTTTAAGTGGATGTTTTAAAGCGGCGCTATCATCAAACTCTTGTTGCCAACGGAAACCAAAGGAAACAGGAAATGTTAGAATTTAACCACACAAATTACAACAACTGCAACAAATGGTCGTAAGGCTAAAGAGGAATGCCAAATCTCTAACATCACTATAAACATCATCATCACCAAACATTATCATCATTATCGTGGTCATCAGTAGAAATGTAGCACTCAAATCGAAAGAATGAAAAGTTAAATTGAAAATTTTGTGGCAAGAGTTGAGTTTGAGTTTGAAATTGTCTGCATACATTTAGGCGTTAATTAATCAAATTACACGTAGCAATAAACGAACGGTTGCTGGACTCTTGAGGGGACTTGCTCTTTCAGTACCAGCGACCAGTTCTCGTTCCCGGTGCTTTGTCTCTGATAGACAAACTCAAACATAATTAATTCAATTAATTCCACAACATAATAAAACAAAAGCCTCCTTCCACTTTCCCTCTCTCTCTCTCTCTCTGTCGCTTTGTCTTCTTGCCACAAAGGGTAAACTGGCAGCAAACCTCAAACATAGCACCTTTAATGGATTCATTCAAGGGGGTTCTACACCCGTTTTTGCTAGAAAAGGGGTAACTGAGGCTAAGGATATTGGACATTGAAAGGCCATACCGATTGTCATCATCATCATCATTATTTAACAACAAGTACTTTAAATGTATGCATATGTTTATGCTTAGTTTTCTCTAAAGTTTTATAAATATTTAGTTTTTAATTAAATTTAAAAATGCAATCTATCAGCATACAAATATTCTTTAGACTTGCAAATGAGTAACATCCTGCAGTGTTTGAATATTTAAAGAATTTCCTTAAGGCTATAAGGATATTTTTAAAGAATTTCGCATGACACAATCATATGTCGAAGGGAGGGATAAGAAACGTTTATAAGAATTTATAAATTGAACTAATAAGCACAGTGGTTGGGAAGGATATATAATTTACTAAAAATCGGAAAGTTCAGTAACAACATATTGATATGATTCATACTGGGTGACGCAAAATCATTCTCCCAATGTTGTATATTTATATCTTTAAAATGAAACAACATTACATTTATTTCCATTACTTTTTTAAGATGAGATGAGTCGAGTGGGCGCCACACCTATTAATGACCCTTTCGTCTCTCTTTACTGAATTTTCAATCCTTTTGGCGAGAACTCCGGCCGATAAGTTATCCAACTCTTTTGGATATTCTCTTTGAGAGCTTCAAAAAAAAATTACAGCAGACAGTTGTCCGAAGCCTTCGGGCACGGACTGTCCCTGCAGGCTGTGTCAGAGACACGGCCATTAAGTTTAACGTAGAATACGCCATCCGATAAGACAGAAAACATATATAACAATAAATGATAACATAACAACCACTCGTTGCTTTCTTGTATTTCGTGTAGGTGCCATTTTGATTAGTAGTTTTTATTTTAATTTACTAAACGTCAACTGTCAGCTGCTGTCAAACAGCATCAAGCAGCATTGTTATTTTGCTTACTTGGCAGCACTTTCATTTAACATAAAAATGTATGAATTAATTTTTTCATATATTTTTTATAATTATATATCCATGTTAAATTCAAATTCACATTTAACATTTTGTTTCACTTAAATACATAAGTAAATATACGAAATTTCAATATTTCATCAATCAAAACAACAGCCGAAGGTTTGTATCCACACTAAAACAGCAGCATAGTTTGTGTTCACGCTACAAACTCAAACACTCAACCAAACACCACACATATGTTTGAGTGTATGTGTTTAAACAATTTTCATTTGAGAAATTTAAATATTAGGAAGATATCAACCAATATGAAAAAAATTTTTAAAAAAAGTTATCTCGCCGTTTCCTCATAATCAATGAAATAAAGATTACAACAATAACAATCTGACATGACTCCCTATACCGTAAGGTAAGGCGTATTCTACGCCAAAACCTCCCATTGAAAAAGTCATGAGAGGTCCAATCAGGCGATCTTACCGGCCACTACAAATCACCAAATCGAGCCATTAGGCGACCCAGAAACTCATCCTTAAAATGCTCCATGTCGACCGAGGTGTGTGGGAAGATGTACGGTCCTGCTGGAACCACATGATCTCCAGTCCCAATTAATCAACAGTCACAGTAACCACGTTACCACGGAAACCACGGAAAAAATAAGGCACGATGACACCTCCGCCGTAAATGGCCACCATAAACTGACTTTGAGTGGATGTACTGGTTCTTCGTGAATGATACATGGATTTATGGTGGTGAAGAGGACTGTAGTTGCTCATGTTCAAGCTACTACAGATAAACCTACACCACTTTAAAGATGATTCTGAAGCTCTCCTGTTTTTTATACAAGAATACGGCGACAACGGCGTCTTCATTCCAGAACCCTGGATAAATTACGACAGGATTTGCGAATTTAAGACCCCTGATTACAAGCTTTTGGTTTTAAAGCCAGATTGTGCCCTACTCCTTCACGTCCGATGAGGTTAAATAAATTAGTTCCAGATTAATCCCCTACAAAGCTCATGGAATAGATAGCATCTCAATGATTATCCTGAAGAACCTTGACCCAGTAATACTACAATATCTGTCTATATATCTCTAATTATCTCGATATTCAGGTTGGTATTACCTGATGTTTGGGAAGTTATATGAGTAATTCAACTTCTAAATACTGATTTCCCCAACCAAGCTTCCTATTTTCAACTATGACAAAGGTTTCCCTTCTACTGTCATCCTAGAAAAAATCACTTCCGGCTTGTCAATCACCATCAACTACAAATTCCTGAGTGAAACCCAATGAAAAGGTCTGCAGAGGATCCAGAATAGTGCACTTCGAATCGCAATCGGTTTCACACAAATGACGTATGTGAATCACTTACATGAGGAGAGCAATTTTGGGGAGAGCTTCTCACAACCAGTGAGTTGAGCGCTTTCTAGTTGTTACACAAACTGATTGGGACCTACAGTTTTACACAGGTTCCGAACGGTATTTTGAGAAGCTTTTTTAATGGCTAAGTACTCGATAGTGTCGCCACCACTTAGCGAGGTGACCGTCGTCGAAAGAAATGTAAGGTGGTCAGAGCAGGGATTGAACCCCCGTTCTCATGTACAAAAGCCGCGCACACTAACCATTGCACCATAGACAGTGCAACAACATAATATGTTATTGGCGAGACAGTTTCTTTTGGTATGTCATCTGCCCAGTCACCCCAACCATCATATTCTGATGCAGAATCCAACTCCTCGTCACATTTGGAAGGACATCAGGCGCTACCGCCCGGACATCCAAGACATCATTCCATCTGACGTCAACAGACTGCCGATCACAGTAGCCCAGAAAATGTTTTATAATTCGCCGGTGCCAGAGGCCATAAATGGCAATTCTAGCAACAGGGTCCTTAATGAACACTAACCCGCGATTTCGGATAATGAGAGGCTTCTGCACAGGTACACCAGAACTTAGAGCTGGTTGGAGTTATCTTCTGAAATTTTACAGATCGAGAATAATCCCAGGCACATTAGAACAGTGCCCACACTGTCTTCAAAGCCCTCATGACATTTTTAACTTTCCTGATATGCCTACTGATTTGCGCCCAGTGGATTTCTCCAGCTCTCCACCGCCATCTCCAGTGACACATAGGTGAAATGCTGATAATTTTTGTTTTTATATCTTCCAGGGAAGAACGAGTGGAAACAGACAATCTGCTACAACAACGGCAAAAAGGATGTAGAGGTCAAAAACGATGTGCAAGTAGACAGTCACAATTTCTCTTCACTTAAATGCCAACAAACACAAGGAGTGAAACCCTGGTCATTCTCAGTTCTCTCTTTTACTCTCTTCAGTGAATATTTCAATACACGAGCAGCTTTTTTATAGTGTTATTGTATATAACTATACAAATTCCAACCATGTTGAAGTAAAATTACATAAACTATGCAAAAAGTATGAAATAATCAAGATATGACGCGTGAAAGAAATGCCTTTGAGTAAATTTCTTGGTTTTGGTTCTCTTTTACCAGGGTTGCCAAATTGCGCACCTATTCTGGTCGTCTAATTCTAGATCGTCTTTGTAGAAGTAGAGAAGAAAAAACCGGCGTAATTTGGCAACCCTAGTAGAGAAGAACCAAAAAAGTCGACGCGATTCACTCAATCACATTTCTTTCCCGTGCCATAACTTGATTATTTCGTACTTTTTACATACTTTATGTAATTTTATTTAAATAATTTTATAAAATAAGTTAGATACAATAACATCATCAGAAAACTGTTCGTGTATTGAAATATTCAATGAAGAGAGTAAGAGAGAGAGAGAGCAGAGAAACGACGCTCTTTACTTTGTTGGTATTCCACTCCATGAGTAAATTTTCTTCTCTATCCCATAGTTACTTTATGACAACGGATCTCAATAAAAATAACCTCCCAGATCGGATATGGTCTCTATCAGAACAAACTTGCTATATTGCAATATTAACAGTTTTGGTCTTGTCCAAGTCTTATGGCATGGTCATTCACTTAGTCTTGCTCGAGGACGTGGACATCTTAGCTTCTCCCTGACCAATGCTACCAAATGATGTTTCGGTAATTATCTCAGTGGCTGTCGTTGGTGCGATGGTAGGGCGTGCGGCTCTTGTATATGAGTACGTGGGTTCAATCCCAGCTCAGACCACCTAACATATCTTTCGACGGCAGTCACCTCGCTTAGTTACGGCGACACTGTCAAGTAGTTAGCCATTAAAAATGCTTCTCAAAACTACCGATCGGAACCGGTGCAAAACTGTAGGTGTCCAGCAGTAAAACTAGAACGCGCACAGCTCACTGGTTGTAAGAAGCTCTCCCCAAGCCCTTGGTGAGATGTAATGGGAAACCTTTTTTTTTAATTTTCTCAGTGACAGACAATCTATTGTTGAGTTCAGAGTCAAGGAGCCTGGTTACCGCAAGATAAAAATGTATTTGCCACAAGAAGTATTATCCCAATACTCTTCAATATTTCTGCTGCTGTCGATGTCGTTCACCGATAAATGCACCAAAATCTCATCTTCAAATCAATACGCAATATTTTGCCCTCATTACTGACTTCCTGGAGAAGCGGAATTTAAGGTTATCGACGCCAACATCCACAGTTATCCTTTCCAATTCATGGACTAAAGAGGTGAAGAAGGAACTTAATATCACAATCGCCACGGTTAAAAATCCGAAAAATCTTGGAGTTGTATGCGACAACCTTCTCCAAGAATGCATCTTATATTAGTTGGCAAAGTTCAAAAGCAACAAGTTCGTTAAAGCTCTTTCGGTTAAAAAACCGCCGTTCCTATTGCATCCCACGAAGGGATTGGGGAGAGCTTCTCACAAACCAGTGAGCTGTGCTCTTTCCAATTTTTCACTCGAACTCACGTTCTCATGCACAAGAGCCGCGCACACTACTCGCATACGGCCAAAAAAAGGGGTTACCCCTTGGTTAAAAAGGTTGATAATTGTAACAACACAATTGACGATAAGTCGTTCACTAGTCATCTATACTGTACCAGTTTGGACCTCTTACTGATACACACGTGTGAGTTTTAAAATGAATTCAAAATAGTCCACTAGGTATCGCGACCAAATGCGTCGAAATAACGGATGTCCTTCATGTGGAGATGAGATTGATGTCAGTACAGCAAGATGAGTCGCTGTCTCGATAGTTCCTGGTAGCCAGGCATTTGCCTAGCCAACCCATAAATCCGATTTTATAGCAGACGAAGATAACCAGCACGCTCTTTCATCTGACGTTGACAGGTTCAGGTCAATCGCAGGAACGCAGAGGTCATCAAATGGTGTTTTCATTAATGGCTACCGCCTCCCGCAATTTCAGACAGTGGCAGGTCCACCAGTACAACTTTGGCTCAATAAAGACCTGGATGGGTTTCTATCATTAGCTGCTACTTTTCAAGAATTATCGCAGGCATACTAGGTTCGAAGAACCCTCTAAAGATTTACATAAGTACTTACTTAGGTGTCCTCAAACAATCCAGACGGGTCAAAAGCCTTACAAAAATGAGGATAACTTGTTTCTCCAACCGTCTCGATCTACAGCTTTTCTCTTTCAGTTGGTAACACCAAGCTCTCGCAGGTAATATTCCAGCTGGCATTTTCCAGTCAAGTCTTGGTTGTCCTATGTTTCGATGTCCTTATGAGAGCTGCAACTGAGATAATGCTCTCGTACTTGTATCCATCGGATGAATTCATCTTCGTTGATAATAAGCCAGCCCTCAGTGCGATCAGGTCGCACATATATAAATCCAAATAGGTTAGGTATTGCAAGCGGATCTTGAATAGTGTAGTGCCCGGCAACATAAGACTCTGCCGGGTTCCGGGACAGAGTGATATCACAGGAAATGTTGAAGCAGACTGTCTTGCTAGAGCAGGATGCAGTTCTGCTGATTTGAGATTGATTGCCTCTGCAAATCCACCGATGTGTTACTTGTATGGCTTGATCGATCGCTGGACGAGATCAATGCTATCTGGCTGGCCAGAGTGGATTGCAGGATTTCAAGAGACATATGGCCGGCAGTGGACTCAGGGAGGCTTCTTCGACTGGGCTAACTTGCAGCTCGTCTTTGGGGTAGTCACGGGACACTGTGATGCTGGAGGCTTCACTCGAAACTGGATTGTGAACGGGGTTCATTACTGCCGTGCTTGTGGAGAAGAAGAGGTGGAGACGATTGAGCAACTTCTATGTCAATGCCCAACCCTACAGCGTAGTCGTCGTCGTTACTTTGGTTCGTTTCAGGCAGAGGGCCTGGCCTCTTTGCGCGAAGTGGCCAGTGAGAATTTGATGGGATCTGCCATGAATCCGGGCAGGCGATACCATCACCTGATATGTCTACTGGTTCTTTCTAAGCCACTGGTAATCTGGAATGGTAAACCTTGACTTGCACATGTGGACCCTCATCTTGGATGGTTTTGCAAGTATTGTTCAGGGCTTATCAGGTTATGCATATATGTATATAGATATATATATATATATACTGGGAACATAATTGAGTGGTTCTTCAATTTGTCATACGTCTGTCTATCACTATTGGAGGGGTTCGCTCCTTCACTTCCCTCCCTTCTCTCTTTTCTTCTCATATATATGGGCAATCACAATGGGTCGACCGATCTCCGAGTGTAGTGACGATAAGTTGTATACTGTCTCTTATTGTCACGTGTCCTAAACCTAACCTAACCTTCTCCAACCGAATCGATATTCAGTTCTTAAGCTCTTCCACCTGGTATTTTCTAGCCAAGTCTTGGTTGTCCTATTTTTCGATGTCCTTCGAGTACGTCTTGGAATACCTTCCGCACTTGTTTGTGTTAACGGAGTTTGAAGCAGAAGTACGTGTATAGAAACAAGCTCTGTGAATTGGTGAAAATAAATTATTTAGTGGTTAAAAAAATAGAAAAAGGACTATATATACATGTAGATAAACCAAATAATCACGGCAAAAAATCAAAAGATTAATAAAACATTAATTTTTTACACAAAAAGTTAACTTAAAATTTATGACTCTGCAATGGCTGAATGCCATAAATGCAAGAGAGCAATCCGTGGCGAAACAGGCATAGCATGTGCAGGAGTATGTGGCAAAATATATCACTGTGCAGATAAATGTGCGGGCCTTGACCAATATTCATCAAAGATCTTAGAAGGGAATCCATATTTGAGATATATGTGCGATGATTGTGTCCAATATATTCACAATGTGGACTTTGCTTTGAGGGAGATCCAAGATGGAGTCAACAAAAACAAAGTAAACTTAGTCGAATATAAAAAAGATTTTGAAATGACATTGAAGCAAAATGAAAATGAAATTAGACAATTATTACAGGCAATTGAAAAAAGATACGAGGAAAGATTTAGAAAAATAGATGATGCACAAAAAATATTTGAGAAAAGTGTTAAAGAAATTAAAAACCTCTGCGGCGTCGTAAATGATTTTGAAAAGAAAAATAAAGACATTTATAACACAATTGAAGAAAACAATGAAAAGATGTGTAATGAAATTAAGAAAGTAATAAAGGAAACTAGTGGTAAACAAAACAAAATGTCATTCGCAGATGCAGTGAAGAAAAATACGGTATTGCCAGATCTAAAAAAACAAGTACCACTAATAATAAAACCTAAAGAAAAACAAAAGAGTGTTAAAACTAAAGAGGACCTAAACAACAGGGTAGATCCAGCTGACCTTAATATAACAAACATTGAAAACAGAAGAAATGGTACAATCGTAATACAAAGCGAAAACGACGAAGAAAGACAAAAAATTAAAAATGCGATTGAAAATAAAATGAGCGATACATATGAAATAAAAGCGCCAGATGAAAATGATATGTCTATAATTATAACAGATATGTCATTCAAATACACAGAAACAGAAATAATAGACAAAATTAAAAGACAAAACCAACAACTACAAGAACATGAAATGAAAATAGTGAAATCATATGAATTTAAAAAATATAATAAAATAATTTATAATGTGAAAATATTAGTAGATAAAGAGGCTTATATAAAGATTAAAGAAGCACAAAAACTAAACATTGGGTGGGAAAAATGCAGAATATTTGATGGAACGGATATAATTCAATGCTTTAAATGTCTCGGATATAACCATAAAGCGGGTGAATGTAAAAATGAAGAAATTTGTTATAAATGTCATGAAAACCACAAATCCAAAGAATGCAATAAAGAAATATTATATAAATGTATAAACTGTATAAGAACAAATAGAAGGCTGAATATGGGACTTGATGAAAATCATGCCACATCGAATAAAGAATGTCCAGTATACCAAAATAAGCTTGAGATGAAGAAGAAGAGGTTGGGGCTTATATTGTAACAACCACAGGAGATAAATTTACATTTTCCTCTTGAAGGCTCCCGATGATGTTTCATAAGCATGCGATTTGACCCAGCATTCTGCGCCATAAAGCAAGATAGGTTGTATGAGTCTGATATAGTTGGATCTTGGTTTATCGAGAGAGGGTCTTACCTCTGAAGTGCTTGCTTAGCCCGAAATAACACCTGTTTGCAAGCACAATTCTGCGTTTGATATGTACACATTTAACTGTCCCCATACTTTCACTTAAGTGAATCCAATTGTCCTATGACTTAGGTCAACGCAATTTGCCCTATTCCTATTACTTCCCTCTACGAAATCTACCAAAATAATCAATATATCCAAAATAATATAATCAAAAAAATCTACCAATATAATTGATTTTTCTATTTACCATTCCTGGGTAGATCATTTGAAAACAGTCGTATTGTTACAGCAACTACTGGCTTAAGCTTGTGCCATTTAAATGGGTCATCAGAGGATTCACCAATGGTGTCCTTCCTCTTTAACAGATGAACCTGGATGAGAAAAAAATAACTATATTAATGGCAAATCCCTATTTCTCTTTCGCTAAAGCTAACAAATTTTCTACTGTGCGTATCAAAGTAAAGAATGTAATATATATCAACTGACCATTCAATGCCTTGTCATTTGTGATAAAACTCCATTAACAGCCAACCACAAACAACTTTTCCAACAGCCCAACCTAACCACACATACACTCACATGCATATTATGAGAACATTTTAAATATTTAACAGAAAACTAAATGCGCCTCAAAATATGCAATAACATGCATATAAACATTTTTAATGTCATTGTGACAACTCAAAAATTAAACAATGCATAAGTACAATTGACATTGTGCTGTTAATTATGTTGAAAATAGCATAAAAATTCCAATAAAACTGAACTTGTACAAATGGATTTCGAAAGCTAATGCTGTTGTTGCGTGTTGCATATTTCGAGGGGTAACGGGAGCGATATTGTGTGGCATATTTTACGGATAATTCGTTACATGTTTAACTAAGTATTTAAATATTTCTAACAAAATTTTAATGAACTTATTTAGAATTAAACATAGTAATGTGTCCTCAAGGACAACCAATTTGGTTTTCGGCGAGGACATTCATCCTCACATCCGCTATTGGTCTTTGGAGATTATGTGACGCGAGCGTTGAATAGAAGACACGCCCCGATTGCTGTAAGCCTTGACTTCGCCAAGGCTTTCGATTCGGTCTGGCAGGCCGAAATTGTTTCCAAAATGATAGATTTTGGATTTGATAAGGACACCTCTGGTATGGTGGCCAGCTTATTGAGAGGACGCAAAGTGGAAGTGTACTCAAGTGTTAGGGACGTTATAGCGGGAGTACCCCAGGGTTCGGTCTTGGGGCCTATGCTATATAACATCTTCGTGTGCGACATACCACAACCACCTAAGGGTGGGCTTTTGCGGATGATATTCTTGTGGCCATGTCAGGCCCAATGGCGGAGGCCACTAACGCCAGGGTCAACGAGTACCTGGAGGTTTTATCGGACTATTTCGACAGGTGGAAACTCACGCTGAATGTTGGCAAGTGCGAGAAAATGATCTTCAAGGGAAAACGTATCCTTTTATTCCATAATGCTAGAACGTAAGTACCTAACCAACGGGCTGGGGGCCACGTGATCAGGACCGAGGTCGGAACTTCGAATTTCAGCGCCACATTTACCACGCCCTGGCCAAGGTGAAGGTGATTTTCGCGACATACCTCCATGTGATACGTTGCCGTGGAGGCCTTTCGACTGAGGTTAAACTTTTGATCTACCGTCAGATGATAAGGCCCATTATGTCCTACGCGTTCCCTGTCTGGTTCGGAATCTCTTCCTGCCAGATGGAGAGACTTAGGAGATGGGAAAGATGCATCCTTATGAGTTGCTTGGGCTTGCGGATAGCCGACGATGGTTCGGTGAGGAGGCCATCCTGTGCTACGATGTACAGAATGGTCGACTTTGACAGGATAGACGTGTACCTTGTTTGGGGGCGCACTTAAATTTCTTGAAAGGGCAGCCTTTCTAGAAAACGGACTGGTTGAGAATAGTTTGGTCCAGGACGAACGCTTGGAGCGACTTCTTGAATTAGGGTATAGGCCGCCGGTTGACCTCGCGACCTTGGATAGGGGGGGACTCCTCTTCGTAGATGACAAACTCCTATTTTATCAGAGGAGAATACATAGGATCTTTTGACCTGGACGACAGTGTACACTACGGACCAGTAGTGACACCTCTTACAAGTAGGTAGGGCTTGTAAATAGTTGTAAATATGTATATATCAGTAGTTTTAGTATTAGTTTTTAAGTGTATTATTTAGAAAACGTCGATTTATCCCTTTTACTGGTCCATTTTTGGGGAAGCCTCTCTAGTAGGCAGTTGAAGGTAATTTTTTGTTTTTAATTGTTTTATATGTAGGTTACTACTGCTGAAGTTTGTTTGAAGTATATCGTTCTGTAACTATTATTAAATTTAGGAAAATATGTGATGATAGATGTAAGATATCTTATAAGAAACTTTTGTAAAATGAATTTTAGGGATCAATATACATGAATTGAATTGAATTGAACATAGTAATTTAATAATATAATCCTTGACTTTTATACAAAGCTTTCTTTATTTTTTAAATTTAATAATAGCATTCTCTTAGTTCTTAAATCTGCGCATGGAACCACCTCCTCTACCAGCCGCATTGGCTGCTGCTCCTCGTCGGAAACGTGAATGGGCGCCCAATTGTTTGCCAGCTGCCAACATGGCGGAAGAACCGGACACCTCATCCTTTTCGGGTAAGTGAGCCACATGCAAGATATCCCACAGTAGTCTACCATTTTCCTGAGATTCCAATAATTCACTAAGCTCAGCCTAGATGCAAAACATTACATAAATTAAAACAATATTTCATATCTTATATCTCGATTTGACTGACAGATTTTTCGATGTGATCAAGGTTTTGAATGATAACTTCCATGCAAACTTGACATTTAAAACCTCAATACAACCAAACCAATCGACAGTGAGATTATGATATTATGCTACACGTTAAGCGTACCACACACTTGTCATTCATGAGCATGAGCCTGGTCGATAACTTTTTATCTGACTGATGAATTTTAAAAAATATTACTAAAAAATGTTGTGAACATGATAGTGATGCGAACAGCTTCGATTACATTCTTATTTGGTATCAAGAAGGGCGGGCGGTAAAACAACAATAAACACCCACGATAGCTGATGTTCATGCTCATGAATGACAAGTCTGTGGTCCGCTTTACAACCAACTCCTGTAAAACTGTCAAAAGGTTGCACAACCAGTTGTAACGTGTGTGGGCAGCATTAAAGCTTAACGAAAAGTATCATCTATTTGGGTTTCACTGATTTCCCTCCTTACCTGTGACTTCTTTACCAATTCCTTTAAGCTCCCTCCATGACGCATTAGTTTATGTATATTCTTGGTATTCACACCGGGTAATCTCAACAGAAAATCATAAACATTCGCATTGAATTTTAAATCATCATAAGCTCCTATGTCATCTGCTCCCACAGCTGCCGCCTGCTTGGCATCCGGCTCAGGCTTGTCTAATTTTAGTTCTTCAAACAATTGTGATGTCGCATAAGGGCTTGGTGACCAGATTATACGTAATTTTGGAAAGTGTAATGTTAGTAATTGTAGCTTTTGTACTATATCGGCATTTGTTGAGGTAGTATTCTGAGAAAGCATATATTTCCCTTGCAAATGAAAGGGTTTATTCTGATCGAATTCGATTAGCAGTATTGGTTTGGCATAGTATCGTTGCATTTGTATGCATTGATTGTACAAGCGGCCGGAATTAAGCGATCCTATTAAGTCAGAAATGGATTTACGTTCCACACAAATATCGGGGGTGAGAATATAATCGCCAATCTGGAAGAAATTTTATTAAAGGCACATTTGTATAAGAAAACAGTCGTCGTCAATGACAAGTAAACAAATGTGTTTCAACGAGTAGCTGGTCCTTTCAATGTTGATTTTTGCAAAGAATCAGTTTTTGATGTGTTAACATCTATGTATAGACACGAGTAGGGCAATCTATCAAAGTGAACACATGCAAACAACACACAGCGTTAGCATCACATACGTGGTTGTTGTACAACAATAGTCTCTGCCTGGAAATAAGTCTATAGTATTGATATAGTGGCAGAGAACAAACAAGCAGGTCGTCGTCGCCAAAGAGTATTGAATAGTATAGAGAACTCATGGAACGAATTGTATGACTCAAAAGCACTGGTGAATGATTCAAAACGTATTAACTACTCTCTTTTTGTCATAAATTGAAAAACATTGATGCTTTTTGTATTGTTTTATTTAATAACATTGTCGAAATGGTGCATTTATATTGAGATATTCTATAAAGAGAATACGACTCGTTTATGCTCTTTTACAGGAGAGCGGAAAAAAGTGCAATAAGTTCTCTATACTATTCAATACTTTTTGTCGTCGCTCTATTTATCACAAAACAAAAACAATTATTTCAGTGAGCAAAATATTGCTTTATATATTTTAACAATATTGTTACAGCAGATGAAATGTTAACGCAGATGAAAGAAAAAAGAAAATGCAATAGCAAAAGAGCCTTCAGCACAAAAACAATTCTTTTTTTATTTCCCAATGTAACATTTACTAATGTGTTCATAGAAATCGAACAGGTACCGTGTAACAAAATTGTGTTAACACATCGCCCGTGAGTTCGAACACTCATTGGTTTTTTTTATAACACCATAGTTTCTATAAGGAACTAATCTTGGAAGATGTGTCTTTGAGATAGTGTCTATGGAAAACTGGTCTTCAAAGACAATTTTCTATAAAGACACAGAAATCGTTAAATGTGATTTCGCTGCAGAATCCCGACTTTAAGAACAGGTTCACATAAGAAACCAATCATCGAAATCACAATTCTATAGAAAAAACAGTCTTCGAAGAAGGAATTCAATAAACAACCAGTCTTCTAAGATTGTTTTCTATAAGGACATTTTGCTACAAGAATCGAAAAACAAACATCATTCGAAGACGGTTCATATAAGATCCTAGATGTATTGATCAGGGCATATCATGGTATATACATATATAGTAGTTCTTCTGCTTGTCCTACGTCTATGTATCTATTCATAATTTCCACTACGAGTGGGTGTAGTCCTCTTGTCTTCCCTACCTTCTTTCTCCCTCTTCTTCTCATGTATATGGGCAATCACAATGGTTTGACCGACCTCCGAGTGTAGTGGCAATAAGGCAGTTGTAAACTGTCTCATTATGTCACGTGTCCTAAACCTAACCTAACCTAAGAACCCAGACTTTCAATACAGTTCCCAAAATAAAATCTTCGAAGACAAAAGTCTTGTAAAGAACTGATTACGACAGTTTTCGAAGAGAGTTTTCTATAAAATCAACAGTCTTTAAAGACAATTTTCTATAAGAAATCAGTTTTTAGAGATAATTTCCTATAAGA
The DNA here is from genome assembly GCA_963931995.1 of Phaonia tiefii. Lineage (NCBI taxonomy): Eukaryota > Metazoa > Arthropoda > Insecta > Diptera > Muscidae > Phaonia > Phaonia tiefii. The sequence continues at coordinate 19,353,831 of OZ008370.1, read as the reverse complement.
AACAGTCTTCAAAGACCGTTCTGTATAAGAATCCAGTCCTTGAAGTTTTTAAGGCAGTTTTCTATAGGAACCCAGTCTTTGAATACAGTTTACAACAACAGAAATCAGTATTCCAATAAAGTTTTCTTTAAGAAACCAGTTTTCGAAGAGAGTTTTCTATAAAAAAAACTGTTTTTATAAGAAATCAGCTTTTGAAGATAGGTTTCTATAAGAAAAGAGTCTTTGAACACCGTTTTGTATAGGAAACCAATCTATGAATGCAGTTTTCTATAAACCAGTCGTCGATGGCAGTCTTCTAAAGATTCCAGTTTTCGAAGACCGTTTTCCATAATACCGTATTCTACAACAAACCAGACTTTGAATACAGTTTTCTGCAAGAACCCTATCTTCGAAGACAGTTTTCTATAAGAAACAAGACTTCAAAGACTATTTTCTACAACAATCCAGTCTTTGAAAACAGGTATCTGTAAGACCTCAGTCGTCGAAGACAGTTTTGTACAAGAAACCAGTCTTTGTAGACAGTTCTCTATGAGAAATCAGTATTCCAAGAAAGTTTTCTAGAACAAACCAGCCTTCGAAAAGTTTTCTATAAACAAAAGTGTGAAGAGGGTTTTCTATAAGAAATCAGTCTTCGAAGATAGTTTTGTGTAAGAAATGAAGGCAGTTTTCTATAACAAATCAGTCGTTGCAGGCAGTTTTCTATAAGAACCCAGTCTTCGTAGAACGTTTTCTATAACAACCCAGTCTTTGTAGAACGTTTTCTATAACAACCCAGTCTTCGAAGACCGCTTTCTCTAGGAACCCAGTCTTCGGAGACTGATTTCTTTCTATAAGAATCCAGTCTTTGAAAACAGTTTTCTATCAGAACCCAGATTTGGAAGTCACTTTCTATAAGTATAAAGTTTTCGAATACACTTTCCACAAGAACCCAATCCTTGAAGACAGTTTTCTATATGAAACAAGATTTCAAAGACTATTTTCTACAATAGCCCTGCCTTCGAAAACAGTTATATTTAAGATCCAAGTCCTAGAAGACAGTTTTGTGTAAGAAACCAGTCTTTGAAGACAGTTTTCTATAAGAAATCAGTCTTTGAAGCCAGATTTCTACAAGAACACAGTCTTCGAAGACCATTTTCTATAAGAAACCAGTCTTAGATGATTGTTTCATATAACAAACCAGTCTTCAGTTTCCTATAACAAACAAGTCTTCAAACAGTTTCCTATAAGAAATCAGTCTTCAAAGACAGTTTTCTATAAGAAACCAATCTTAGAATTCAGATTCCTAAAAAAAACATCTTTCGAAGGCAGATTCTTCAGGAAATCAGCCTTCACTGACAGTTTTTAAAAGAAAAACCAATCTGTGAAAAAATATGTTCCTGTTTTTTTTTTCTATTTATAAGAAAATATTCTTAGAAGACATTTTTCTATAAGAAACCAATTGTATGACAGTTGTTTTATAAGATATAAGTTTTCGCAGGAAGACTTTTTTTATAAGACACAAGACTTCGAAGAAATTTTTCTATAATGAAACAGTATTTTAGCATAGGAAACCTTACCAGTCTACTAGAGCAATTAAACACTACAGACTTCCAAAAAAGTTTTGCACAAGTAACCAGTCACCGAAGAAAGTTTCCTATAAGAAGTCAGTTTTCTATAAACAATCAGTTATCGAAAATAGATTTTTATAAGAAGCCAGTCTTCGAAATCAGAGTTCTATAAAAACTCAGTTTTCGAAGACAGTTTTCTGTTCTTTCAAGAGAGTCTCAGCAACCCCCTTTCTTTCCCTTTCTTACCGTTATGGTCACCGGCTGTACTTCTATGCCTCTCTTATGTATTAAACATGGTAAATCTGAACGAAATTCTCGCATATCTACAATAATTTTAGGAGCAGTTTCCTCTTCAGCGGTTTTGCGTGTCTCTTGGCCACCAGCTTTACGACTCTGCGCATTCGACTTTTCCACCGAATCCTCAGCATGTGTATAGTTTTTATACAAAACAAAAGCTTCATCCGATTTGCCATCTTGATACTCTGGTATGAGCATAGTCTACAACAAGACCAACAAAATTAAAAAGGTTAACTTTAAATTTATTGAATTTTATTTAAATGTTTCTTCTACTTACACTTTTCGTGTCGATAATTAATTCAAATGCTTGTTTCTCTCTTCTCAAACTTGTTAGATAGGATTGTTCTTCCACAGTACGGGCATGGATTAAAAAGAATACTTTCATCCTCTCCTTAGCCGGTCGTCTTTGGCGTGCCTCGTAAATTTCCAATTGCCTAATGGCCGTAACATTGCAATGATACATTACAACATACTGAGGCATTATCTCATCCAGTATTCTATCTAAAACCATGGATCCCTCTCTTTCGCTTTTGAAAGTTTGTAAACATATAAGCGGTTGCTTACGCGCAGCCACAGCAGCGGTTATATCAAGATTTTCCATTTCCGGAAATGGTTCAAATACAGAGTTGTCAACACTACAATCAGCACCAGTGCCACTGTCATTCATTAGTGTTAACTCCGATTCATCGAGTTGCGTTTGAGTCATGGTTAACATATAGCTTTCTTGGAAATTATTAGCCTCCAGATCTCCCATGTCACTTTGTGTCAACAAACGCGTTAATTCATCCATTTGTGAGCCAGTTACTATTTCTTCGGAAGCCGCTGAGGGTTCTTTTGCATCACAAGTTTTGGATTTCGCAGTGTTTTGTGTTGCGGACCTTTGAGACAGCAGTGTCATCTCTAGTTCTTTGTCAGCTTGAACTTTTTCAAAAGGTTTTCCTAATTTCCCTATAGGTATTCCATGTCTCATGGCAGTGTAGAGAAGATAACGTTCGCCGCTTTGTGTAAGAAATTGTTTAAGCTGATAGCAGGTGCGTGAATCCTGGCATAGAATTAAAACTTTGGGTGGATCATAGCTGTTAGGCTTTGTGCGTTTCATGTCGGCAGGTATTTCTACTTTTAGAATTTCACTTAGAAACTTCCATTTAGGGCAGGATTCTGGTTCGAATTCTAAAAAAGAAAATGTAATAAAGGGATTCAGATTAAACAGATATTTAACCAAAAATATCTTCATAGATGAAAAATTTTAAAGTAAACAACTTCCAAGTAGAGATTTTATCAAAAAACCAGTCTTCGATGACAGTCTTTTATACAACACCAATCTTCTATAAGAAACCAGTCTTCGAAGACAGTTTTCCACAAGAAAATAAGTCTTCGGAGACAGTTTCTATTTAGATACCAGTAATCGGAGGCATTTTTCTAAGGGAACCGTAGTTCAGAAACAGTTTTCTATAAGAAAACAGTATTTGAATGATAGTTTTCTGTAGGAAACCGGTTATCGAAGACTGTTTTCTGTAATAAACTAGTCTTAGTTTTGATGGCAAACCAGTCATCGAACACAGTTTTTTTTATTAGAAACAAGAAAACAATTTGCTACAATGGACCTCTTTCAATTTTCTAGAAGATACCAGTCTCGGTGGGTGTTTTCAATTGGAATCCCGTCTTCGAAAAAAATTTACCAAGTCAAACCACTTTTTGAAGATGGGGTTTTTATAAAAAACTAGTCCTCGAAGACATATTTTATAACAAACCATAAAACCAACCTCGAAAACAAATTTTTAAAAGAATCCAGTGTTCGAAGACAGTTTTCTAAAAGAACCCAGTCTTGGAATACAGTATTCTATATGAATCCAGTCTTCGAAGACAGTTTTCTATAAGAAACTCGTCCTCGAATACGGTTTTCTATAAGAGCCTAGTCTTTTACGATAGTTTTCTAAAAGATAGTTTTCTAAACTAAATAAGAAACCCGTATACGAAGACAGTTTTCCACAAGAAATTAGTCTTCGAAGGCCGTTTCCTATAATAAGCCAGTCATCGGAGGCACTTTTCTAAGCGAACCCTACTTCAGAATCAGTTTTCTTTAAGAAAGCAGTCTTTGAAGAAAGAAACCAATAAAAAAAACAATATTTAAAGGCAGTTTTCTGTAGGAAACCGATTATCGAAGACTGTTTTCTGTAAGACTCCCTAGGCTTATCATAGAGTTTCTATAGGAAACAAGTTAGCGAAGACAGCTTTTTTATTAGAAACAAGAATATAGTTTGCTATAAGAAACCTCATTCAATTTTCTATAAGATATCAGTCTTCGAACGTGTTTTTCAATTGGAATCCCGTCTTCGAAAAAATTTACCAAGTCAAACCACTTTTTGAAGATGGGTTTTTTATAAGAAACTAGTCCTCGCAGACATATTTTATTACAAACCATAAAACCAATCTCGAATAAAGTTTTCTCTAAGAAACCTGTATTCGAAGACAGTATTCTATAAGAAACCAGTAATCGAAAACAGTTTTCCATAAAAGACAAGTCTTCGAAGACTGGTTTCTTATAGAAAACTATTTTCTATAAGAAACCAATATTCGAAGAGAGTATTCTATAAGAAAGCAGCCTTGGAAGACAATTTTCTATAAGAAACCAGTCTTCGAAGACAGTATTCTATATGAAACCAGTTTTCGAAAACAGTTTTCCATAAGAAACAAGTCTTCGAAGACTGGTTTCTTATAGAAAACTGTTTTCTATAAGAAACCAGTATCCGAAGAGAGTATTATATAAGAAACCAGTCTTCGAAAACAGTTTTCTATAAGAAAGCAGCCTTCGAAGACAGTTTTCTATAAGAAACCAGCCTTCGAAGACAGTTTTCTATAAGAAACCAATCTCGAAAAAAGTTTTCTATAACAAACCAGTATTCGAAGACAGTTTTCTATAAGAAACCAGTCTTTGAAAACAGTTTTCAATAAGAAACCAGTCTTCGAAAAAAGTTTTCTATAAGAAATCAGTCTTCGAATACGGTTTTGTATAAGAAACCAATCTTCGAAGTCAGCTCCTACGAGACACTAGTCTGCGAAGACATTCTTCTATATCAAACCACTTTTAGAAGATCGGTTTTTAGTAAGAAACTAAATCTCTGAAAACTGTACTCTCTAACAAACCAGTCTTTGAAGATAGTTTTCCATAACAAAGCAGTCTTCAGACATTTTTGTTTAAAAATCCAGTATTCGTAGCAAGAGAACCGGTCCTCTGAGATAGTTTTCTAAGAGAACCGGTCCTCGAGGACAGTTTTTCGTAATACACCAGTCTTTGGAAACAGTTTTCTGTAATAAACCAAATTTTATGTTGGTAACCGATCATTGCACACAGTTTTCTGTTAGAAATTAGTATCATAATAGAGTTTTCTATAGGAAACCAGTCATTAGTTAGTTTTTAAAACAGTTATCTACAAAAAACAGTTTTCGAAAACAATTGTCTATAGGAAACTACAGATAACTTTTGTTAAGATTGAATGTCGAGATTAACCTTTATTTAAAATTAGAAAATGCAATACAAAAATACTGGAGATATACATATAAATAGTATTGAATTTACGTTCCGTACAATGAGTGTCTAACTAAAATGTAATTTTTTTATCACTCGTTGTAAAAAATTTGATTCATAACAGTTTTCTACTGTCTACTACTAATATGAACACGTCTGTTTTAGCCAAATGCATTCCTGGCAATCATGTATGTTGTTAGTAAAATGATAGCTGTTCGTCAAAAGTTAGTCGGTATTCGTTCGCTTCGTAGCCACTCTTTGGGTACAATGTGGTTGAAGTGTTATGAATCGTAAATCGTTATTTAGATGATGAATTTTTTCTAATTTCGAAATTCTCCTTACCTCCTTGTCCATTGTATACCCTTTCCTTCGATAGCTTAAATATCTGCTCAGCCGAGTCCAACAAAGTCCAACCAGAATTACTTAGTGCATATTCAGTTGTCCTATAACGCTTGATTAGAGCATAGGAGCTAACCGAATCATTGTACATTGTGGAACTAAAAGAAACCATTAAAATATAAGCAAAGACTTCATTCAGCCTATAACTCTATTATTTTATTCATTAACTCTATTATAACTTACATCATTAAATTCCTTAAAATCTTCAAATCGGCTACAATTAATTTCGTTTGCGAATTCAATTGATGCCATATACAATCCAATTGGGCCTGTAAAATCTTATGAAACTTCTTGGTAACACAATTCTCCACCGTTATCTCTTCCATGTCCACGGAGCGATTTATACGCTTAATCTCACGCACCAAATAATTCATAATATCTAAAATATGCGCTTGCATCATTTTCATTTTCTCGGTTAAAGGGACATGCAATTCAATGGTCTGCGCTTCGTAAGGCTTCAATGATGCTTGAACAACGGCATGAAATCGTGGCCATATAAACAATTCTTTAACGAATAAATTACGCATTGTACGTTCTATGTGGCCGTAGCCGATGGTGAAAGCTTCGGCACTGCTGGAAAAGGCTTTAATGAAGCCCGTTTTGTTGCGTTGTCGGTACAAGCGTAAAGCAAAAGCTTCCTGGCATGATTCAATGATGGTGTGAGCCCTTAACACCACTATACCGGTGATAAGATCTACAGGGATGCGTTTCTTTAGCAGGTCAACAACCAAAATGCGGGTAGATATAAATTGGATGCCACCTTCCAAGTACACACGTTCTCTGGAATAATAAATGGGGGTAGGGTAATGTGGTAACATAAGTTGGCAGAAAATAGGATTCAAATCTGAGTTCCAAAATAGAAACCGGCTCAAAGGTCTAAATATTGAAACGAATCAAGAAACAAATCTGAAGAAGAAAATCTCAAGAAACAAATCTTAAATAAAAAATGGAACCAGTCTTCAACTGTGCAGGATGTATGGAAATTATAGTACAAAACCAATTTGAATTATAGAACATTTATTAACATCTTACTTTTACTTTTTTTGACTATTTTACAACCTCATGAGGTCAGACGTCTTATTCATATTAATTAAACAAACAAATTAAAACAAATTTCAACATATTCTTCCAACTGGCGCTATCCTTTGCCTTTTCTAGCCAGTTGGTAACACCAAGGATACGGAGGGATTCTTCTGCCTGGTCTTTCCAGCGGAGTCTTGGTCGTCCTCTTTCCCTACTTCCATCGGGTACGTTATCGAAAACCTTTCGCGCTATATAGATTTTATAGCTCTACGTTCCAGCGACGTCGGTACTCGCCGTTTTCTCTAACAGGACCATATATTTTACGGAGAATTTTTCTCTCTAAAACTCCCAGGTGTTTTTCATCCGCTTGCGATATGACCCAAGTTTCGGAGCCATATGTCAAGACAGATCGATAAAATACTGATACCGCGATAGTTGGATCAGAGACATGGATCACTCTTTTTGAATACAGGACATAATACACTGAGACTCCAATCGTCGGGCATATATTACCCCAGGCATATACCGCATGTAAGTCGATGCATGTGGGCTAGCAGTCCTTCGCCACCTGCCTTAAAAAGTTCAGAGGGTAGGCCATCCGCACCATCGGCTTTATTATTATTAAGCCGGGAGATCGCCGTTCTGATCTCGCCTTGGTTGGGGTAGTACAATCTACACTATCTTCCACTATCATTACCTCTTGATCTTCAGTGGAAGAATCTGAGTTGAGTAGTGCTGAAAAGTGGTCTCTCCACATTTTGAGCACACACTGCTTATCAGTCACCAGATTCTCATTGTCGTCCTTGCAGAAGGGCTGCCCATTATTCGGACCGTTATTCGATCTTCTTACCCTTTCGGAAAACACCATTCATCCTGCACATTTCTTTTTCTCCCTCTTCCTCTGCTCCCACTGCCATTTTTTCCACCCAAATAGTTGCTTTTCCTGCCTTCTTAGCTTATTGTACCGCTCACTCGCAGCACGCGTTATAACTTCGTTGCCATACGTGCAGCGTCTTTTTCATCAGTTGCATTGCGACATTCTTTGTCGTACCATGGCTTATCCCTCTGCGGTTTTTGATAGCCAAGTTCAGTCCTTACAGCGGTTTCCAAAGAATAGGAGATGTGCTTCCACTGCGTAGCTGGGTCCTCGGGAGGGGGTAGGTGGGTGGAGTACACTGCCCTAGCAGAAGAGAGAGCTTCTGTTGATAGGATATTGATATCTCCGGTATTTGTAGTTTGTCAATATCCAGCTTTTCCCGTGTTCGGCTTCGTACGTTTTTCGCCCTGCTCAGTCTTGTGCGAACTGTCGCAGCCATCAGGTAATGATCCGAGACGATATTGCCACCTCGAATCACACATACATCCAATACAGTAGAAGAGTGCCTGCCATCTATTACCAAGTGATCAATCTGGTTCTTCGTCCGCTGATCAGGAGATATCCAGGTCGACTTATGTATGTCCTTATGCTGGAATCGTGTGCTACTAACTACAACGTTCTTTACAGCGGCGAAGTCTATCAGTCATATTCCATTATTAGAGGTTGTATCATGTAGACTGTGATTACCGATGGTTGGTCGAAAGACACTTTCCATTCCCAATTTGGCATTAAAATCGCCTAGAATAATCTTACTGTCGTGGTCAGGGCAGCGTTCATATACTTCTTCCAGACGTTCATAAAATGTTTCTTTGTCCTCATCATCTTTATCCACTGTCGGTGCGGTGCGCGCACACAAATTAACGAGATGTTGAAATATTTCGCTTTGATACGAATTGTGGCTATGTGGTCACTCACTGGGTTGAACCTTGAAACTAGGGGTCGCAGTCTCTTCGTGCTTTCGCTCATGGCAGCTGTAGTAAATATCGCAGTTTTTCTTTCTGGTGCAACCATATCCTGTCCATCGCATTTCCTGGATCGCTGTGATGTCAGCATTATATTTTCCGGGGACATCCGCCAGTTGGAAAGTGGCACCAGTTAACATCAGTTTATCTTTAATCACACTTTTACTCGGAAATGTCCTTTGGACGAAAGTTTTCTCTTAGGGCAATCATTTCTTAAATAATATCTCTTAAAAGTCTATAACTACTAGACAAATACTTCCAACTGCAATTGCTCGTAATAAGGTATGGATTTCGACAATAGCTTTATAACGATCGTGTTTTAAAATATTATACATAGTGACTGTGGGGACATAGTGCAGTTCCATTTAACAAAGTCAGGGACAGGCAAATGTAAAAGGTACTCAGAGCGAAGGGCCGTCTCTTACATCGCCAACTAAACTGTGTCCAACGTGTGGTTACGAAGGAAACAAACACATGCTAACTTTTGAAGAACAGCTTCCATTTTACTAACAACAATCATAACTATCAGGGTTGAGTTTGACTAAAACAGGCATGTTAATATGAGATTTAGACAGTGGGCAGACAATAGTTAAAAATCAAATTTTAACTAACGAGTAACTAGACAATAAAAACATTCTAGTTAGATTAGATTAGATTTGGGACACGTGTGGTCTGGTAAAAACCAGCTGACCTTTGAAACTATCAAGCGCACAACTAAAAATATAAATCCAGCCCTTAATGGGACGAAATAAGAAAATTAACCTTTTAACTCTAAAGTGAAACATTTTGTGGGGGAGTATTGAAATCTCGAATGGCAACCTTCTTTGGTGAAGAAAGTCGAGTGGGAGGAACACGTCGCATTACACAAAATTATATAAAGTAGTAAAAGTACAATAGGTACTAAAAGTACAAAAGTGTACACAAAAGAAAAGAGCATTTTACACTAAATTAAGAGAGTGCACGAGAGCGCAGGACTCCACCACAGTTCAAAAAGTGTACACAAAAGTACATAAAGTAAAAAAGTGTACACAAAATAACAAAAAGTGTACAGAAAGTATTAAAAAATTGTGCACAAAAGTACAAAAATTTAACGAAAAAGTACGAAATGTGTAAACGAAAGTAAAAAAGTGTAGCCAAATACACAACTTGCACACAAAAGTACGAAAAGTGTATACCAAATTACAAAAAGTGAACCCATATATATACTCTGGATAGCTGGTAGCTCCCAAAGAGAGTATCCGACAAGAGCGCGACAACATATCGCATAATTATTGTCTGTGGTGTCACTTTTTTGAACGATATCGTCTTGATCTCCGCTTGGCAGATCTTAAAGCTTTAAAAGCCCGCCAGACTTCATATTAAATGGTAGAGAACAAATCTGGGATCCCTTCGGATCCATCCTCCTATTGCCTGCAGTTGCTTCGGGTCAAAATTAGGCTCGTATTTAATTTGTATCTGAAGGTGGGCTAGTGATTAATGCTAAAGCGCGGATGGAATATACGTTGATCATGAAATAATCCTTCTGGAATCTACTTGAGAATTAAGGCACATTTTACTGAAATTCTTGAAATACCACCGGCCTTTTGTTAATAGGGCCAGTTCCAATAGATTTGGATTTCATAATTTTTTGTTATTCAAACCAGTTTTATTGAGAAAAAAACATTTTCAAATTCAAGCCTCTCACTTACATACCTCTCTGTTGCCGTATTGGCCACCTCGTGTATATACTTCTTCTCCAGTCGTGGTTTGTAATACTCCTCCTCCCAGTCAGAACTATTAATGACCAGTATCAAATTGCCGGCATCACTGTAAGCCTTGAGGATATTCAACAGGACACGTTCATAGCTAAGGCCTCTGAGAATTGTTAAATCAATATTAGTCAAGATAAGGTTAACCCTACACTACGTTCTACAATGATACTTACTTGGCACACACCATCAAGGCGTCCGCATGGACCATATCCAGGAACATTTGTTTCTCATACTCCAGCAGGACCACGTCTTTACACATCAAATACTCTTCAGCGGTAACGATATTTGCCAAATCTTCATCCTCCTGGCGTTCACGTTGTGCCTCGGCATCTTTACTGCAGCAGGGTTTTTCATCGTCGACAGGATTATTTGGAGTTTTTTCACTTTCATCCATTTTTCCGGGAGGTAATTCAACCAAAAGAATGCCGGTAAATGTTTGTTTTGATTTTACAAGCAGCTGAACAGCTGTTAGCTAATGTACTGTACATCCACAGAAGCTACTATGGTCGAACAGCTGTTAGCTAATGTACTGTACATCAACAGATATTACGGTACTGTATATACACAAGCTTTAAATGGTTCGGAGAACTACTTCGCAAAAAAGTTCTTACAGTGTCCGGAGTCGAAGATTCTGCGAAGCGTCAGGCAGCCGACCATACACACATAAGGAACATACGATTAGGTGTAAAAAATACCTAAAAAGGCAGAAAACATAATTAAATAGCCTTTGCACATTAGGCCACAACGCCAAAATTGACGAATACCAAGAGGGTCTATAAAAAGAAAAGAGACCCTAAATTAGAGAAAAAACATAACAACATAAATTTGAAAAATGTCGGCCGGACATATCTGCCCTGCTTAAAAAAATATATTTTTTTACGGTGGGGGCCTAAGAAAACTCTTAGGTAACCATCCGAATATTCCGACTAATGTGCCAGAGCTGGAAGAACTAGTTAGCAAATTTACTGATGCGTGCCGGAATGCGCTCAATGAGTCCTGTAAGACCAGTGGTTATAATGCTACCAAGGGTAACAAAAAACCTCATTGGTGGAACGCTGAGCTTCAGGATCTAAGAATCTACATGATTAATCTTAATCTATATAAAGGTGAAATCAAGAAGGCCAAACGGAAATCATGGCGAAACTTCTGTGAATCCGTTGAGGGAACCGCTTAAGATGCGTGCTCGCTAAAAACCCACCGTGTGCGGGGTTCTTAATGAAAGACGATGGAACGTGGACGTATTCGTCTGAAGAGTCTCTTGGGATTCTCCTGGATACCCACTTTCCCAACGACGGCTGGAATGTTGGTCATCAGCCAGAAGAGCTAGACGAAAACTCACCTAGCTTAGAAAAAGTTCGCTCAATAGTGGGCAGAAAAAATCTGATATGGGCCATTAGATGCTTTAAGCAATATAAATCAGACGACCTGACGGGATAATTCCCGCGCAACTACAGGTGGCACTATACCTATCTTGTAGTTGATTGGCGGCAATCTTCAGGGCTGCCTTATGCTGAGTCATTCCTAGCATTTGGAAGCAAACCAAAGTGGATTTCGTCCCGAAAGCGGGCAAATGCTCTTATGTCAAACCAAAGGGCTTTAGACCAATCAGTCTATCATCCTTTGTTCTTAAGACATTTGAAAGGTTACCGGACATTCACTTTCGAAGTAATCTTCCACAGAATCCACTATCGAGTTCTCAGCATGCCTATATCAAGGGCAGGTCAACTGAGACGACTCTCCACTCTATAGTCAGCATAATAGAGAATTCTCTTGACAATAAGGTCTTCGCTCTAGGGACCTACCTGGACATCGAGGGAGCCTTCAATAACATTCAACCTTGGGCGATTCTTAGGTCGTTACAGAATCTAGGAGTCGACAGCTTAGTGGCACGCCTAATTGGGAAGCTTCTGGTTGATAGATCCGTCAAAGCTGAATGGGGTGGTGTTACAATTGCTAGGAACGTTAACAGGGGGACACTGCAGGGGCAGATTAGCGTTAGTGGGGCAATGGGCACGACGTCAAGTACTGCACTTAGTGCTATCCTGAACATCTGTACTCCTGATATCATGGCCGAATCGGCAGCCGCTACATCCCTGGTGAGAATCAGAGATTGTGGCGTTTTGATATCGAGGCATTTCGGACACGCTGAATTACTATACCGGATCAACTCTATTTCCGTAAAAACGGACAACTGTATCCCCTACCTTCTGCCAGCGACAAATCTAAGGACTTCTATTCCAAACAGCAATACCTGGGAAAAGTCACTGGGAGGGGATACCAGTAGTATCAGATTTTTCACGGATGGATCAAAGTTGGTCGAGCAAGTATGCTATGGGGCCAAGTCACCGGACCTAAATATAAATATCTCATTCAAGCTGCCTGATCACTGTAGTGTATTTCAGGCGGAAGTTACCACCATACTGGAGGTTGCTGAACTACTGAAAAGTAGTGTCACAACCCTCCGGAGAATATGTATCTACACAGACAGCCAGGCTGCCATAAAATCCCTGGAAGCCATGTTTGCTACGTCCCTGACGCTGAAAGAATGTCACTCATCACTTAGGGTGATGGCAGAGTATTTTGGCATCAGGCTCATCTGGGTACCGGGACACAGCGACATTCCAGGCAATTGCGTAGCGGATGCGTTAGCTAGACAGGGCACTACGGCACAGGTTCTTCCGGTAAAAGAAGGTGTTAGTATGCCAATATCTACCTGCCGTTTGCAGATCAGGCAGTGGACCGATAATATGTTCAAGGACAAGTGGAGACTTACTTCAACTTGCAAACAAGCCAGCGTCCTCTGGCTATAGGTGGACAGGAAGAGGACTAGACAACTACTTAACTTGCCGAGAGGCAGGTTATCCACAATGATAGGAATACTTACGGGACATTGTCATGTAGGAAAACAAGCCCCAAGATTAGGACATAGAAACTCCACTCTCTGTAGATGCTGCATGGAAGAGGAAAAGGAAACGACGAAACACCTTCTCTTGGATTGCCCTGCTCTGGCAGGACTGAGAAGTAGGATATTCGGTAAACATTTGGTTAGCACCGTAGCCCTACAGGATATTCCTGTAGGTCTCATAGACAAATTTATTGAAAGGGCAAATTGGCTGGACGACTAGTCAATAGTTGCTATGGAGGAAACTGCAGGTATCACAATGGGCTTCTTTAACCTAAGTGTGCTAGATTGCGTGCTGTCTTGAAGCCTCTTCAACCAACCAAGCTCAAGTTAGCAACGTTTTGCACCTTCCGTTATGGTTGGAAATTGCGGCAAAACTACATAAATGTTATTAATTTCATTATAAAAAAACAACGAGTTTCTTATTACAAATGAAGCTCCAAGCAGAATTCAGAAATCTGCTTCTTCTGTAAAATTTAGGAAAGTGGACTTGAATCCTTCTTGATAAGCAAGGCAGCTATGATGGTCACAGTGTCCCGAGGACGATTTTAAAAAGTTGTCATTTTTATAGAATACAGACCTCAAAAATAATAGGAAAAGTTAAAAGTGTTCGTTAACTTGTTCGTTATCGAGTTATCTGAATATACATATACCCGAAATTTCAGGCCCATAACTCTAAAACTATGCATTTGCCCCGATTTTGTTATTTTATTTGAAGGAATTTTTACGGGGTCTGCCATGAATTCGGGCAGGCGAAACCATCATCTAACGATTTGTCTTTTGATTCTTTCTACCCCACTGTTAATCTGGAATCTTTAAACTTGAGCTGCTTATCAGGGTATGTAAATATATATATATACACTGGGAACATAATTGAGTGGTTCTTGTGTTTGTCCCACGTCTATCTATCGGAATGTGATGATGGTTTCGATTCGATCCGGTATCAAAAATGTAAAATGGACCAAAGAATATATCCAAACTCGAGAAATATGGTCTTGCTCCAAATTGTTCTTCTTCAAATGCAATTCCCTACACCCATAAAAAAGAAAAGAAATGAAAAAAGGAGCGTATTGTAGGTGCACCGAAGAATCCATGTTGTCACAAACAACAATAAATTAGGGATGTTACCCTACAACAGATGGGGAAGATCCCTTTATAGTAAATATTGCCACAGCTTCATTCATTTGGTAGACTAACCAAACTCGTAAATAATGGGATTGCCCCACTTTTTACTAGATTGGTCCGAATTTTTTTATCGCTTCCCGACTTGAATCTATAACAAAATGTTTATACACAAAAACGCTTTAGTTTACATATTTAGTCTTATTTTAACTAATACATGCGCTTTTATTTAAAACTAAAACCCCTGCTTTTTGACCCATTGTGTCCCATATTTTGGCCACAACCAGTTTGTCAGGTTAGATATGGCCGATTTGTGCATAGGGATCATACAAATCTGAATGTAAACAATGGAATTTCTTATCTAAATATTAACAGAACGAGCAAACAATGGTCAGTTCCCACATTGCGGCAGATCGCTTTACAACGTCTCGGCGGCGTTCTAAAAATGAGTGGTGTATGATGTCACCTATGGCACTCTATATTACAAATGGAGGTATTTTCAGTTAGAGATACTATTTGGTCATTGCTCAATGCTTAATTTTTTTGTGTGCTAAAAATAAAAAGGTTGTGCACATATGTACAATAAATTTGGCAATTCTACAAAGACATAATCCATGTCATTTGGAGTACAATGACTTATCAAAAATATACTAGCAATACCATAGAGTAATGACGTATAGACACGCCAACTCTCTCAGTATATTGATGACATTTGGTGAGTTGCAGATGGGCGGTTAGATGTTCGAAAGTATTGGTTTAATAATACCAGATAGAGGCAATGGCTCAAACCATCCAAAAATAAATCAGCAACGGCATTTCGATATTTGTGTGACGTTTCCTTTTATTCACACTCTTCGTTGTGCGGTCGGTGTGATAGAGAGATGTTTGACGAAAAGTGACTTACGCCAGGTGAAATTACGAGAACTTCTGGCTTTAATTTTTCATGTCGTTTTGGCGAAAAACTGAAATTTAAATGTGTTTTACACTTTTTTATTGACTGCTACTGTTAGCATACATTTGTGTTCTATTTAACACAATAATTTTAACACACATATCGAAATATCGTTGTTGTAATTTTGTTGGTTGTTTTGAACCATTGCCTCTATCTGGTATTATTGAAGCAATTCTTTTCAACATCCAACATTCATACCACACCAGGCCAAATGTCAAATTTGCTGAGAGAAATGTTAAGTCTAGTATAAGAATTAGTCTATGATTTTTCCCTTGCATACTATGAAGGTACATGTGAGAGTTTCTCAGAGTCAGTAAGCAGTCAGTGGACCTACAGTTTTACTTCGGTTCCGAAATGTGGTTTTGAGGAACTTGTTCATGACTAATTACTCGATAGTGTCGCCAACACTATCGAATGGGTTATGGAATGTCAATGAGGTGTAGCAGTAATCGGTGGTTATATTGAATTCTCTTGGAATTCTTGCATGTCCATATGCGTTGCTCTTCCAGATTCCAAGAGCATTTAGTTGGGTGGCGCTTCTGGTCGCACTAGCTGTTATGTGAAGATCAATTGGTATAATATGAAACTTTGCATTAAGGGGCAACTTTTTGTTAATGAGAACGTGGGTTCGATCCCTGCTATGACCACAAATACATTTTTTCTCACGACGACACACAAATACTATACCGAAGCCAGTCTTGGACCCACCCCAGAGAAGAAAACACCCACGCAGAAAGCTTTATAACACAAAAATATTATTCCGAAGCCGCGAACCTGGTTTTGGACTCACCCTAGAGGAGAAAATCCCTAAGCCCAGCCGAAGGCCGCTCATGCAGAAATCTTTATAACACCGAAATACTATGTCGAAGACGGTGTAGGTCCCACACAGAGGAGAAAACCCCTAAGCTCGGCCGAAGGCCATCCAAGCAAAAGTTGTATAAAACAAAAATGCTATGAACTTAATTTTGAACTTTAATATCTCCGGTCTTTGTAGGGTTAAAAAAATGGTTTCCCGTTACATCCCATGAAGGAATCGGGGAGAGCTTCTCACAACCAGTGAGCTGTGCGCTTTCTAGTTTTATACTCACTGATTTGTAGGGTTATTGGTGAATATTATACCCTAAAAAAAAGGTTAAGGGCCTTGTCTATTATAGGAGCCTACCACAAAATAGATTTAATAGGACATTTTTTATTTTAAAATAAGTTTTTTTTAAAAAAAAGTGATGTTAATCTGTTGTTTTAATTAGCCCCCAATGGGTTAATACAAATATATACGCTCATACACAGATTAGTTAGTTTAGATAAAGTTTAGAAAGACCCTTGTAATGATACCCATTTCAACCAGATCGCACAATAAATGACTGACTTATTCTCGATTACACGTTCAAGTTTGGAGGCCTATATTTCGGAATATATGGACCAGCGCACTTTATTCTTTGTTATTTATCAGGGTTCGTATTTCGTGGGTACTGGATTACCCTGGGTAACCCATTGTTATTGCCGTGGGGAATGGGTAGCGATCGTTTACGCATTACTCCCAGGGGGAAAATAATGGGTAGCTACCCACGACAATGGGGAATTACCCATCATGATTACACATGGACAATGGGTAAGCGGCCTTTTCCCATTACCCACGACGATGGGTAATTCCGACGATTCGACGCTCCGTTTCCGAGATATAGACCTTTTTCTAATATTTGCATATGTGTTTTCGATCAAAAATGGGGATGAGTTACCGCGATGGGTAATGGGTAAAGGCCGCTTACGCATTCCCCACGTGTAATACGAGTAGATAAACGTGATGGGTAATTCCCCATCGTCGTGGGTGAGTCCCACAGGGTAATGGGTAATCATTATGGGTAATTCCCTATTGCCATGGGTAGCTACCCCTTGAATTCCCCATTACCCTGTGGGTAATCGTGGTAGGTAATTCCTCATTTTCGTGGGTAGCTACCCATTATTTCCCCATACCCTGTGGGTAATGGGTAAACGTTCCTTACGCATTTCCCACGGCGATGTGTATGGGTTACACATGGGGGGTAAATACGAACTCTGTTTTTATCATCGTTTAATGGCCTATCAGGCCAAAAAACTAAAAATAGAGCATTTGATGCTAAAGTAAATTTGCTCCAATCTTTGTAACGGGTTTTTCAATAAGAGCGCTACAAAAGTTTTTTTAAATAAAACAAAACCGGTTTTAGATACCAATGAAATTCTTTACTCCTGTGAAAGTACGTTCGATGCCATTATGTATGGAACTCGATTTCTTTTGCATGGCCACCACGGGCACGCTTGCAGAAGTCCAGACGCTGAACACAATTTTCGACGGTTTTCAAGCATAAATCGGCCGATACTGCTGCAATTTCACGTTCGATATTCGTACGAAGTTCATCAATCGTCGCTGGCTTGTTGGCATAGACCATAGACTTGACGTAGCCCCACAGGAAATAATATAACGGCGTCAAATCGCACGACCGAGGCGGCCAATCGACTGGGTCATTTCGTGAGATAACACGCTCACCAAACTTGGTTTCCAATACATTGATTGTGGCATTCGCTGTGTGGCTTGTGGCGCCGTCCTGTTGGTACCACATGTCCTCCAAGTCCATATAATCCAATTGGGGTGAAAAATATTCGGTTATCATTGAACGGTAGCGATTCACATTCACAGTAATGTGCCGGTCTTGATCATCACGGAAGAAGTACGGCCCAATGACGCCGCCGGCCCATAAACCGCACCAAACCGTAATTTTTTCGGGATGCAATGATGACTCATGGATTACGTGTGGATTGCTGTCTGACCAATAACACATATTTTGCTTATTGACGAAGCCATTCAGCCAGAAATGAGCCTCATCATAAATTGGACGTAGCGCTCTTAAAGTTGAGGCCACTGACTCCAAATTTCGGTAGTAAATTTTAATAATTTCGACTCGTTGTTGGCTCGTATATCTTTCCATGATGAAATGGCAAACCTTACTGAAGAGAAATGTCGAAAGAGCGGGAAAAAATATGGCGTCGTTTGCTGTCCCTATCGATTTACTTTTCTAGCGTCTCTGTTGAAAAACTGTTGAAACTTATACATAAGTACATATGGCTTTGGGAATGTGTTTTGGTTGTGAAAATTTTCCCACACGGATAGTATCAGTGCAAACGATCAACGTTACCACATAGGGTGTAACTTGGTCTACTAACACCAAATTTATAGAGTGGGCATTTCCCTGAAACAAGGGAAGAAACCCATTGCTCCTATTCGCTACATTGGATACCAACATCATCATAACCACGGGCAAACACCCTGTTCGGGTAAAGCCCGGCATAGTGTATAAAAGCAAAACGTTCGAGTTCGAAAACCATCAGTTGGTCTCGACCAGTGTGCGGTTAAACGTCGTAAAGGATTTGTTGCTTTGATAATAACAAAAAAGTTTCTTGGAAAGCTTGAGAAAAAGCTGACAAAAAAATAACTCACAGTGCTTTAAATTCAATTAGATAAATTCATAACGTATTAATAAAAAAAAAAATAATACAATTCTAAATGATCGGTTTGAATAAGTGTGATCAAGAGTATTGTTGCATATTTACCGCAAATAAAGAGAAATCTCAAAGTAGGGGTGATTGGCGCCGCTGGTGGTGGCTTTACTGAAGGGTGAAGAAGGCTGAGCAATAAACACTCAGGCAGCCAGACGCTAAAGAACTCAGTGATTTCGACGAGTTTTTCTTTGTTGTTGTCATCTCGTGCGCGCTCTTAAAGTGTTTTACTTTACGGAAATTACAAACATCAAATACGGGGGTAGCGACAAACGTTTACAGTGCCGCGCGTCGTCTGTTAGTAATCTCTTTAGCTTTGCTACAGGTGGAAGATTTGAAAGAAGGTAAGTTGTAATTTGGAGGAATTGATTAAGATAATCAGCCGAAAATCAATTGAAAATAACCATAACTATACCATAATAATGCGAATAGCCACCAATAATACTCAACAAACAGTTGCTGTAAACAAAATGCTGTGATTCTGAGATTTACAAAAGAAAAACCGTCAGAGAGCAAAACCCAACAAATCTCGTAATTGATAATAACCAAAATATCCACCACGTCGTAGGTGAAATTCTTTTGACTACAACATAGTTGCTAAGAATTGGTTAATAATAACTATGACTATGAAAAAATAAATATGTATTAACTGAATCGGTAGTTCTTGTCAATAATACGTACATACATAGTTGATTTAAACGAAAATGTTTATAAAACAATATGAGCTTTGTTGTCGTACTCTTCTAATAGTAAAAGAGAAAATATGCAAATTTCCTCTCTGACAAAAAAAGTGCTGAAACAGAAAAGTTGTTAAAAAATGTAAAATGTCATTTATTGGAAAAATCTTTTGTTGTCGTACTTTTCTAATAGTAAACGAGAAAATATTCTATTTTCCTCTCTGACAAAATAAGTGCTGAAACAGAAAAGTTGTTAAAAAAAGTAAAATGTCATTTATTGGAAAAATCTTTTGAAGTTTCTATCACAGATGTACAACTACAAAATGTACTTCAATTTCCAATGGTCATTTAATTCTCTTATCTCATTCCTCAAAAATTTTAAAATTTATTTTGAACATTGTTTTACTTAAAGGCAGTTAGTTGATTGGCATATCACATCTAGTTTTACCATAGAGCAATAGTCAAGAGTCTCTATGCCTCTCTTTACGTTCCCTCGATGACGAAGAGGTAGTAGCAAGGGGTATCGATGAGACAGCTGATCAAGTTATGGCCAGTTTTTCAGTCAGTGGTGATCTTTCGTTTCTTAGTTAAATTGTGTTTAAACATCGATTTGTGTTGTTTACACGGGGGTTACACGGTCAATTTTTGCCTTTCAAGTTTCAATACATTCATACTTTTTTACTAATACACTCACACTTTTAAAAATTGAAAGGAACTTGCATAGAGTAAATATGGGTAGAGAAAATCTTTCACTCACCAAATTTCTGACATTTGTCCTCGTGTGATGTATACGTTTGATGTTGAAAAGAATTGCTTTACTAATACCAGATAGAGGCAATGGTTCAAAACAACGAACAAAATAACAACAACGGCATTTCGTTTTGTGTGTTAAAATTAATGTGTTAAATACAACACAAATGTATGCTAACAATAACAGTCAATAAAAAAGTTTAAAACACATTTAAATTTCACAGTTTTTCACCAAAATGGCATGAAAAATTAAAGCAAGAAGTTATTGTAATTCCACCTGGTGTATATCACTTTTCGTCAAACATCTCTCTATCACACCGACCGCATCACGAAGAGTGTGAAAGGAAACGTCAGATGAGACAAATGGCGGCTCTACTATAAATTTACTCTATGGGAACTTGCTTTCAATTTCTCTTTCAAGTCGAGTGTTTCAATTTTCTTTCAAGAAAACAGCTGATTACATATGTTATGAACAGTTTCTCGTTTTCTTCCTTACAAATATTCTGCCGTCATCATTTTTTGATTTCTACTTTTACAAATATTAAAATATTATAAATAATTAAAAATGTAGAGGTAATAAATACAATGATGTGTAGCGATTCATAGAGCTATACAGAAAACATGAAGGTTTATGAAAAATGAATATTGCTTTCAAGTTGCGTGCAGCCTACGTCACAGCTATCAATTTACATGAATTTTGACAAGCAGTATGTGTACAAAACTTGAAACAAAAACTTGAAAGTGTGGCTGCAGCGTTAGTCATTGTTTAACTATGATATAACCACCCAATGTTGGTTGGTTAACTTTTAGTCAGAAACATACATACATATTTTGACAATCAAATTACTGACTGTCAAAGTGAGAAATGAAGATTGTATAAAATACATGTTTCAGATTTGCATATTTGTACACATACGTTGAGTCTAGATCGTTAAATTGTTGCGCCTATATAGTTTTTTACACATTTTTGTTAAAATGACTTCGATTTTATGCATCTATTTCTTATTTTACATAATTCCATTTTGTTTGTTCCCCTTTGTTTTTTTTTGGTATTTATCCCAAAACACACGTTTTTTCCAATAAGAATACAAGGGTTGCCATATTAGTTGACAATATGGCGACTTACATTAACTCACCACTGAAAAACAAAATGCAAAGTTAACCACTAATTAACTTAGAATTAAGATTCAGTAATCCGATAGTTAACTACCCACTTAAAAACTGGCCATTAGTACTTGGAGAACAAAAAGAGAAGACTCTTTCAAAGAAGAAAAGGTGATAGGTGTCTGAGTTGCGTGGTGTGATTTTCATACTTTTACTGCCGCGTGCCAAGCCAAAATTACAAAACACATCAACTGGTAGTAAATTTTTCCAATTAAAGCGATAAAAAAAGGAATATTCAGTGAAAAAAATCAAAATGCAATGAAGTGATAGAGTAAAATTATTTGTGTAGATCCCAATTAACACGCAAATTGTTCAAATTAAAGATTTCTCTCATTCCACTATCATTTTCTATATGTTTTCCAAGTATCTCGCGGTCTCCGTTTAGTACACAAAACAGCTATTACAAACTCTTATTAATGGTACTTGATGGGTAGCAGGCCATTTCAACTAGTTCGAGTTGTTGCATTTTACTCTTTGGTTGGCCATAAAACGGACAAATAGGAGGGAATGCGCATTCGATGCAGCCAACATAAAACATAATTTGGCTGTCATTAGTATCAATCAAACACTATTTAAACTTACTTTGCTGCATGGTTTGCTTCTGGTTGCTTATCGTTGTCTCGTCCATCCATACTTTATTCTATCATTTTCCTACTACTTAGTCGATCAGCTGTGTATTCAGTTCTTATGAAATTTGCGTTCCCATAAGAAATGTGTGTATAGAAAACAACGAAAATTTCGTGGATCGGAAATTTCTCTCACTTTTCATTTGCTTGGTACTCAGCTATTTGCACGCGAAAATTTCGTAACAAAAGTTAATTACAGATTTGTTATGCCAAAGTTGTTTCGTACAATAACAATTGTTTGAAACCGGAATTTTGACATTACGATTATTTTAACAAGCAAAAGTAACACCTCCACATTCGTTGAAAATAAAATGGAGTACGAAAAGGAAATATTTGCTAGGTGAATTCATGGAGTAATTATATATGTAGAGGTGCTAACCATCTCATCTCCCGTTTCATTCACACTCTTCGTGATGAGGTCGGTGTGATGTAGAGATTGTCGACGTAAATTGACTTAAACCAGGTGGAGTTAAGAGAAATGTTGAATTAAATTTTGTCATGTCGTTTTGGTTGAGAGCTGTGAAATTTAAACACATTTTGGAATTTTTCTTATCTTTTATTGTTAGTATATATTCGTGTTGTATTTAACACAGAAATGTTGGTTCTTCGAAAGTATTGCTTTAATAATACCAGATAGAGGCAATGGCCAACCAACAATAAATCAGCAACGGCATTTCGTTTTGTACGTTAAAATGTTTGTGCAAATACACCACAAATGTATACTAACAAGTTTAAGTCAACAAGTCTTGTAACTCCACCTGTTTTAAGTCAATTTACGTCATATCTCTATCGTGAAATGAAACGGAGCCTCTAGGTGTCATTACTTTAAGATATTCAGTATACGTATGTATGTATTTTGAATAAAGTTCTCTGAAATGTCCGTTCATTCTTAATGAAAGCAATTTTTCTATTTTCTTATCGTAGATCTTAAAATTTAAGAGATCTAGCAAAATCGTAACCACAGTGTTTTTTTTACAATGTAGACAATTCCGTTTATTTCTCTTATCAACACGTTTTGGATATGATAACAACGGCCAAAGGTGATTGACACAATGTATTATTTTGAAATAAAATATAAGGAATCAACCTAAACAACTTCCAAAGAGTAAATCATACTACAGACAATATTTGGCTCATCTGACATTTCCTTTCACATTCTTCTTGATGCGGTCGGTGTGATAGAGAGATGTTTGACGAAAAGTGGCATACACCAGGTGGAATTACAATAACTTCTTGCTTTAATTTTTCATGTCGTTTTGGTGAAAAACCTGTGAAATTTAAATGTGTTTTAAACTTTTTTATTGACTGTTATTGTTAGCATACATTTGTGTTGTATTTAACATAATAATTTTAACACACAAAACGAAATGCCGTTGTTATTTTGTTCGTTGTTTTGAACCATTGCCTCTATCTGGTGTTATTGAAGCAATTCTTTTCAACATCGAACGTAAATATCACACCAGGCCAAATGTCATAAATTTGGTGAGAGAACTATTAAGTCTACTATAAGTATTAGTCTATGATGATTTCATGCACAATAAATGACGGACCGTTTTGTTTTGCGCTCGTTATCCCAAAATACTCTCAAAAACAAGATAAATTATTTACACAATAAAATGCACAAACTGTATACAATTTAACGGTTTTATTTATGGTGATTAAACTATTACTATATTATGTTTTAACATTTTTATTTTGTTTACACATATTTTTTATTACTTTCTTTTGCGCTACTTGCCCTCTTGTCCTTCTTTCAAAGTTTTGGGGGCTCGCATAAGTCTGCTATTACACGGGCAATTATAATTGTCGAAATTCTCTTTGATTCTCTTTTGGAATTGTCATTCGATATTAGACGGGCAATTCTGTTTTCGCAATTGTGGTTTTTATTATTGCTGCTTCTGACATTCGTATAAATCTGAGACATATCCAGACTATTCGTGTGAAATTTTTACGAATAAGTAAATGAAAAGAAATGTAAAATTATTCTGCAGCCGCCATTACTAAAAATTTATGAATGAGAAGAACAGAGCGAATTACGAGTACGGGCAAGTATTTTCCCCGTTCCATACTTCTTACCTCTCTCTCCAACGAACACAACAATTGCGACAATTATAATTGCCCGTGTAATGGCAGACTAAGAATGCGGGCAAACAAACCCTATTGTGAATGGTTTTCCGGATTGTATCCTTGTTTAAGCCACATATTCAGTTTTTGCGAAATTTCCTTTACACACTCCATTTTATTTTTAACGCATGTTGTGTTGCTTTCGGTTGTTAAAATCGTAGAATAATACATACATAGACAAACGTATTCTCTCATCTGACGTTTCATTTCACACTCTTCATCGTAGGCTTGTGGAAATGAGAGCAAATAAATTTAAAATTACATTACACCAGGTGGAGTTACAAAATATGTTCACTTAACTTTTTCCTGTCGTTTTGGTGTAGAACTGAAAAATTTAAACATATTTTCCACTTTTTTGTTGACTTTTATCGTTGGTATACATTTGTATTGTATTTAACACAACTAGTTTGCCACAAAAACACGAAATTCGGTTGTTGTTCGTTTGTTCGACGTTGTTTACTATTGCCTATATCTGGTATTATTGAACCCATGTTTTCCACCATCCAATGTTTACTTTCCACCGTACCATGACGTTTAATTTATTGAGAGAATAAATGTATCTATGTATGTATTCGTCTATGGTTAAAATTATCGAAATGTCAAAATTCCGGTCCCAAACAATTATCAAACAATTGTTTTCGAACGAAATAACTTTGGCGTAACAACCCTGTAATTGATTTTGCCTACGAAATTTTCGCTAAGAGCTGAGTACCAAGTAAATGAAAAGTGAACAAAGAAAACTGCAACAAAAATTTCCGCGTATAGATAGTCGACGTTCGATGACTTTCCACCCAGGGTTCTTGAGTGTATTCTGTTTTGGCAAAGCTTCGTAAATTCATGTGGGTTCAGACGTTGACTCTCTGAATAAAATCCTGCGTGACTCTTTTTGACATTTTGTTGGTCAATCTTCTTTTGGATTTTATTCGTAAAGCCCCGTATTCAGTTCTTGCGAAATTTTCGTAAAAAATTTTGTCATTTATTTCTAAACGAAAAATTTTATTGCGGAGTTTTACCACCACCTAACTTCGATTTACCTTGCAAATATTTCAGTTAATAATTCCTCTTCGCAGTCCATTTTAGTTTTAACCCACGTGGTGTTACATTTATTTGTTAAAATAATCGAAATGTCAAAGAAATGTTGTTTTCGTAATTGGTTTTAGAACCCTGTAATTTGCGAAAAGAACTGAGTACTAGCAGGGGGTTTCTATGGCACAGCTGATCGAAAAGGTACTAGGCCGATCATGGAGAATGAGAGAGCAAAGAAGACAGGAACTAATTTTGTTTAAGTTTATTGATGCCATAGAATAATACATACGTAGATAATCTTATTCTCTCATCTGACGTTTCATTTCACACTCTTCATCGTAGGTTTGTGGAAATGAGAGCAATTAAATTTAAAATTATCTTACACCAGGTGGAGTTACAAAATATGTTCACTTAACTTGTTCATGTTGTTTTGGTGTAGAACTGAAAAATTTAAATGTATTTTGAACTTTTTTGTTGACTTTTATCGTTGGTATACATTTGTATTGTATTTAACACAACTAGTTTGCCACAAAAACACGAAATTCTGTAGTTGTTCCTTTGTTGGACGTTGTTTACTATTGCCTCTATCTGGTATTATTGAACCCATATTTTCCACCATCCAATGTTTACTTTCCATCGTACCTATGACTTTTAATTTATTGAGCGAATAAAAGCTACTATGGTATGTATTATTCTATGATTGATGCTAATGACAGCTAAATTATGTTTTATGTTGTTTGCATTGAACGAAAATCGCATTCCCTTTGATTTCTGTCCGTTTTATGTACAACGAAATTATAAAATAAATCCCCGGGCCCGGATGGCATATCTGCACTGGTCTTGAGTAGGTGCTCTTCGACGCTGGCGTGTTCCACTGCGCAACCTTTTCAACCTTGCATACCGTGCCGGAGTCTTCCGGCGCGTTGGAAGGTTGCTAATGTCCAGCCAATCCCTAAAAAAAGGTGATGCAAGTCAACCTGCAAATTACCGCCCAATTGCAATTTGGTCCGCGCTCTCGAAGGTTATGGAGAGCATGGTTAACCACCATCTAGTGAAATATCTTGAGATCAATAACCTTCTTAATGATCGGCAATATGGCTTCCGTAGAATGAGATCTACTGGAGACCTGATGGCGTTCCTTTCGGAACAGTGGAGTCGATCCATCCACAGACAATCTCCTTGGTCAGACTGTGAATCCAATCTACTCTTTTGCGGATGACAGTAATCTCTGTCATTCTTATTCATTCGACCGTAGGTCAAGTCTTCAAGAGATTGAAGTCAAACGCCGGACGATGAATGAAACACTCGGCTGCCGAGTGTCAAGCTAAAGTACAAAACACATCAACTGGGAGTAAATTTTGCCAACTAAATCGATTAAAAAAAGGGATACTCAGTGAAAAAAATCAAAATGTAATGAAGTGTTAGAGTAAAGTTATTTGTGTAGATCCCAATTAACACAAAAATTGTTAAAATTACAGATTGCTCTCATTCTCTATATGTGACGCGCAAAATAGAAAGGGACCTAAGGGTAAAAACCGGTTTTGTTCAGGAGAGCCATTTTAAAGATTTAAATACGTGTATCTTTGGTGTACTTCACTTTCATAAAACGCGCATATCTCTGGGAGGGAAGACTTTTGGGGCATGGGATCGGTCTCATTCGATGCTCAGATGTTGTCCACATCAAAAAGTGAAAATTGATTTTTTTACCCTTAGGTCCCTTTCTCTATGCGCTGTCACATATGTTTTCCTCGTAGGTCTCGGAACTCGTTAGTACAAAAATCAACTAGTGCACACTCTTAAAGTACTACTCGGTGCCACTGCCTCACCTCAACCGCAAACATTTATCTTTAGGCGAAAATAGTGCATAGACAGCAGAAATAATTTCAATATAATGGGGAAGTCCCTGGTTAAAATACAAAAATTGAACACATGTTCATATTAGCAGTGGCAAAGGCAGTGGAGAACCACCACTCTCCATTCTCTTGACTACGCGATTGCTATAAAAAGAAAAATATTTTATTGTATCCCACCATACACACCAAATTGCAATACCTATATATGTATGTATGTATGTATATGTAAGTACAATATTAACTGATTCATCAACATCTCAGAAACACAAACATTGAAGGTACAATTCCTTCTGCCTCCACCAGCCCGAGCCCGAACTTTTTTCCAACACCGTTAGTTTTTGCATTAGATTTACTTGAAGTCTAGCAATTATTTCATTTTATCTTCCAACGGTTATCGTTTTTTTAGTGCCTGAGTCAGTGATATTTCCTAAGAATTTCTTCTATTCGAAATGAAAATGGGTTCTTTCCCTATATAATTTTAGTATCGAATGCACATCTAAACGAACGCATAAGAAAGCTGTCACGTTCCGCTGTAGAAAGCTTTTAGATTTACCAGCTAAAAGCTTTCGGTTGATGAACAAACACAAAAATCTTTCCCGTAAACCTGACCTAGCCCAATCAAAATGTTATTATGGTAGGCAGCACAGTGGTATGTGCGTACTTTTGTACTGATAAGTTTGTGATTGTATTTATCAAACAAATTTTGTAGTGGTGCAAAAATTATAATAGTACAAGGTGGCAGATAAATGTTGCTACATTAAGACGCAATTTTTGAGAGGATAATCATCTCTGATAAAACATAATTTAAACATAATTCAATAAATAGTTGATTTTTGTTTAAACAGCAACATTTCTACGAGTGAAGCCCCTCGTTTCTCTGCTCTCTCTCTTACTCTCTTCGTTGAATATTTCAATACACGAGCAGTTTTCTGATGATGTTCCAGTACATGGTAAAATTATCTATCGGGTAATCGCGTCAGCCCAGCTGATTTGTGGTTTTTTCATCTTTTCCGTGTGTAAGCTGTCAAATTCGATTTTGTTTCTTTTTGTTAATAAAATTCAAAGAATTTCAATCAAAATGCAATTTAATAGCACAAACTTCGTATCAAGTAATGCAAGCTTATACAATTTTTCACATTTTGTGTACATAGTGTTTTTCATTATTCAGACCGATTCTCTGTTCCGAAGATGAGAAGCACCCTGCCAGCTTTCGCATTATATGCTGCTGAAACGTTCTGTGATCCTGTAATAACTAATGATGGGAACACCAGTTGCTATTTTGTTGTGATTGAATTAATCGATGACGATTCAAAAATGTGCTTGCTTATAAATACCTTATTATACAGCATTCGAACTGGCATCGATTTTTTTGTTTTTGCCACTTTTGTTGATTTCAAGCAGAAATCAAGAAAATTTGCTTGAATTCCCATATGTTTTGACAGACGACAAATCCGTTATTTTTTCTTGTTTGCATAGGAATCATAGACAAATACATACATAGATACATTTATTGTCTCAATAAATTAAACGTCATAGGTACGGTGGAAAGTAAACATTGGATGGTGGAAAACATGAGTTCAATAATACCACATAGAGGCAATAGTAAACAACATCCAACAAAGGAACGACAACCGAATTTCTTGTTTTTGTGAGAAACTAGTTGTGTTAAATACAATACAAATGTATACCAACGATAAAAGTCAACAAAAAAGTTCAAAATACATTTAAATTTTTCACTTCTACACCAAAACGACATGAACAAGTTAAGTGAACATATTTTGTAACTCCACCTGGTGTAAGTTAAATTTAAATTTAATTTCTCTCATTTCCACAAACCTACGATGAAGAGTGTGAAATGAAACATCAGATGAGAGAAAAAATGTATCTATGTATGGATTGGTCTATGCAAAAAACAAAGAGAATGCAAAGCATCAGACACATGTTATGTTCGTACATACCATAGATTAATACTTAGAGTAGATCTACTAGTTCTCCCATCAAATTTATGACATTTGGCCTGGTGTGATATTTACGTTTGATGTTGAAAAGAATTGCTTTACTAATTCCAGATAGAGGCAATGGTGCAAATCAACGAACAAAATAACAACAAAGGAATTTCGTTTTGTGTGTTAAAATTATTGTGTTAAATACAACACAAATGTATGCTAACAATAACAATCAATAAAAAGGTTTAAACCACATTTAAATTTCACAGTTTTTCACCAAAATGGCATGAAGAATTAAAGCAAGAAGTTATTGTAATTCCACCTGGTGTATATCACTTTTCGTCAAACATCTCTCTATCACACCGACCGCATCACGAAGAGTGTGAAAGGAAACGTCAGATGGGCCAAATATTCTCTCTAGTCTGAGATTACTCTATGGAACATACGCTACACAAGTTCACACAATTGTCGTTGCTCTCTTGCTATCTCATTTTTATATACGTATAACCCAGTGTTGCCAGAGACCGACTAAAAAGTTATGCCAAATGCCCTCGAAAATTGTGCCGTTTGGAAAATCATTATGCTAAAATTGTTTTTAGTACTTTTTCTAATTCTGAGTCCAAAACACTTACAGTGCCTCCAAGAAATGGTTGCTCATGTCGCCTTTAAACATTTGTTAAACGTTATTATTATGGTTTTAATTATAGTTATAGCCAGTATCTTAATTTCATACAAAACACTAACTCAAAATATTTTAAGAATTACTACAACAACAAAAGCCATACTAAGGGTAGTATCAAATTTAAAAAAACCCCCAGGGTGTAAGTAATTAAGACCTCGAGCTTATCGTAAAGGGCAAATATCAACATTTAATTAATACTTAACAAAATAATTTATTATTTTGTTTTAGGTCCATTGTTTTTAACAATTTCTTTCAATTATCTTAGAATATAATTTCCCAAGTTTTGGATAAATTCTCATGGAATCCGTTCCACTTATCCCAGCGAACAGTGGCCAAAATTTTCTGTACTTCGAAAATTTTTTTTTTTTTAGAATTTAAATTTTATTTGTCCATATATTTATTTAACATTTTCTATATCTTATTAAACCATTTTTCAAAAGTCACATCTTGATACTGAAGGCACTGTACGGCCCAATATGACTAATTTTAAGTTTGTTAATAATCGTCCATATTTTTATTCCAGGTAAAAAAGTACGTTTTACAATTGTTTTTTCACTCCTGAGTTGAGGAGAGCATTTTGGCATTCCCAATAATAAATTTATAAGGAATTTTGTAATTTTTCTCTATACGGAATTTTTTAAATGGTCAACCTATTTGTGATATTTCATGAATTACTTTTTTGGTTTTACGCCTGTGGAGTTACTTTGTTAGTCAATAACCTAAAAATGTGATATTGCACCTTATATACCGATATGCCGTAATATTTTCAGATAATAGGTTTGTTTCTTTACTTTTTGTGTAAAGTTTGGGTAAAAAAGAGTAAAAGCAAAATTCGCTGTCATATACTCAAATTTACTCTCATTTACCCAAAAGTAAAGAAACGCAAAAAAACACTTTTCTTACACGCAAACAAATGTCAAAACACAAAACATATGGTTGACATTTGTTTATGTTTGAACATTCATCGTAAAATTGTGTGAAGTGATATTTTGTGTTATATAAAAATGGATGGAAATGAACTGAAACTGAATCAAAAACAATTTTAACTGCACAAACTAATTACAACACGATTAACAACACGATCAAATTACAAAACACTTTTAACACTTTTACTTCACAAACAAAATTGTATTTTTTTGATGTGTTAACATCTATACGCGCGCCTCTAGGGCAGTAAACTATCAAACTAATACATACGCAAGTGTTAGGTTTGTAAGAGTAAATCATCGTTTGTTTGTTCGTTGCTTGGCAGTCGGTATCGAAAGTGATTATTGGGCGATTTTCATATAATTTTCCCACGCGATTTTCTCCGGAAATTCAAAGCCGATTTTATTAATTTTAAAAAGCTAGTGCGGGTTTCGACGAAGAGTTTAGGCCAAAAATTAAGGCGATCCGATATCGGCGAGCCGAGATTTAAGTGTTTTAATTTGGAGTATTAATTTGGAGTAATATTAAAAAAGTATTTTATGTTGATCTTCGGTTATATCGTACGAATATAACAATGTATGTATGTATGTACAAGTGTCTGTTGCTTTGCATTCTTTGACTTTTGTGGGAATAAAACAAAAAGTATTGAGCAAGAAAATAATGACACATGTGCTTGCACTGGGTCTTTAAATAATTTTAAGTATTAATATTATTTAACTGTAACGTCATCATATGATTGAACGCTGTTTTCTATTTTCCAATGTAACATTTACGAATGTGTTCATAGAAATCGAACAGGTACCGTGTAGCAAAAAGGTGTTAACACATCGCCCGTGAGTTCGAACACTCATTGGATTTTTTATTTTGACGTTTCGAACAGCTGATTGTTCACTACTTTACACTAGAGTTGGGAATTTTAGTTCATTCAAGTGAGCGCCCTTTTTAGTTCAGCTCAACAGAATGAACTAGTTCATTCATTAGGTCACTAGTTCATTGTATCATTTCAGCTTAACAGTTTAGCATGTAGATTTAGTTCAATTGGAGCGAATAATCGTGAAAATGATCTAATTTTTGCAGATTTTTAAAGTGTTTTGGGTACTGTGATATTTGTTTATACCAAATCGCCCTGTTGAAGATCGACTTAACGATTGGGTTATTCCATTTCTGAAATATTTTGGAATAAAATTGGTGATTAGCGCTGTAGTTATTGTGTAGAATGTCCATTCCACATAGATTGCAACATTAGGCACCTTTGTGCAAATTGAATGAGACAAAGAGAGCATGAACTAGAAAATGGCGGAGATAACCGCACAATTGAAATACAAAAAACTACTGAATCAATTGAACTACTGAAACAAAAGAGCGGAATAGTGTGAACTAGTCCATCTAGTTCACAAGAGTGAATCATTCAATTGAACTAGTTCGTTCGTGAACTACACAACGCTACTTTACACAAACTTACCCGAAGAAGAAGGCTGTGTAAATTTGGGTAAAAGAGAAACGCATTTTGACGTTAAGAGAAAAAAAAATCTCTCTCATTTACACAATTTTGGAGTAAAGAAACGCTTTTGTGTAAGTTTGTGTAAATTTGTGTAACTTTGTGTAAAATTGTGCAAGTAAAGAAACAGACCTAATTTACACGGAGAAAATTTCAGTACGAAAAATTGTGCCGTTTGCAAAAGGATAGTGCTAAAAAATTGCACTAAAATTAAAAAAAAATTGAAAAATGTTGAGAAAATCGTGCTAAACGGCACTTGGCATAATTTTTTCAAAAAAACAAGTGCCAAACCCAAAAAAATTATGCCAAAATGGCACAAATTATGCGAACATGGTAACACTGGTATAACACATCATTATTCTCTTTGCTCTGAGAATGCTCCGCACCCAAACAAGACAACTATTCGCTGCCGCTACATCAGTGTGTGTTTTTCGCAGTCGGGCAAATCTGTGTTCTATATAGGGGTGGGCCACCCTTATCATTTAGGGTTATGAAAAATAGATGTTGGGCGATTATGAGACCTCTCCGATATGCACACAAAATTTCATACAAATCGGTCCAGCCGTTTCGGAGGAGTTTAACGCCAAACCATCTGTGTGATCGCAGTCGGACAAACTACATTCATATGTATGTTGGATGTACATATTCACTTTGTGAAATTAGTTCATGATATTTAGTCTCTACCCGCGCCTATACTTAGATGTTAACACATCAAAAATATCCCTTAGGAATCGGTGTTAAAGTGTAGGTAACAATGAGTGAGTAAAAATAATTGAAATCACACTGATTGTAAGAAGCTCTATATACAGGGAACATACGTTATTTTTTATCAACATCCAAGTTATTCACCGACCATTTGTCTGGAAATTCTAAACATACCGAGACATTAAAATAAAATAAATGGTTTCCCATTACATCCCATGAAGGCACCGGGGAGAACTTCTCACAACCACTGACAGGGCCGAATTTAGAGATGTGGAGGCCCCGGGGCAGCAAAGGAGTGGAGGAGGCCCCCTTGCCCCAAATTATTTTCCAATTAAATTGGACAACATATTTCAGTCGAGTTTTCCAATAAATAATTTATTGTGAAACCAACTACAGATTATTTTATTATTTAACAAACATCTGAATATAATCGGAAACAAGAATTGTCTGAAATTAAATTAACTTTAATTTAACGTTCGGAAAATTCCGAGCTTTTTTCGCCGAAAAATCGTTAATGATTTCGCTGAAATCCAGTTCCCGAAGTAAATCACTTTCAATGCCCAGGAGAGAAAGCTTTGATAGACGGTTTTGTCTCATCGTGGTTCGAAGCCTATTTTTTATAATTTTCATTTTTGAAAATGAACGCTCTCCAGTGCAATTTTATACCATCAAAACCAAATACATTCTCAATGCAATTTCAATGTTTGGGAATGTAGCTCCGAAATTTTGATCTTCGAGAATTTGGTAGTAAAATAGTTCCGGAAATTGGTCTTTTCCATAGTCCTTTTTTTATGAGTCGATCAAAGACGCAAATTGAACCAACTCATTACCAAGACTAGGTTCTAAATCATCGTGATAAACTTCCACCAATTCCTCTGCTGTAGCGTGCAAATTTTCTGCATCCATCTTCTCGATGTGATTAAGGAATCCAAATCTCGAATGTACAGCTTCATAGGCATGCAATCTTTCGGTAAGAGAAACAGAAACACATTGCTGGTCGACCACTGGGGTGAAGGCGGATACTGTGGTATGTTTCCCTCGGCGACAGATTTACGTCTTGTGCTTTCCCGTAATCGAGCGGATTCAACCTCACGTTTCTTGTTCTGGTTCTCGAGCGTGATTCTACATAGTCGTCAGTCTGAGATATTTTTTGGCAGCTTCCTCGTATTTATCAAAAATATCAAAGGAAAAGTTGTTTACTAGTCAGAAATTGAATTTTTTCCCGAAGTCTCTATTGTGGGGGCCCCTCTTTGTGGAGGCCCCGGGCAGTTGCCCCGTTTGCCCTCCCCTAAATACGGCCCTGACCACTGAGCTGTGCGCTTTCCAGTTTTCACTCACTGATTGGGACCTACAGTTTTACACCGATTCCGAACGTTATTGACAAATTTTATACTTTGTGAACCTCTAATAATATTCTACATTATAGATTTTCCATATTCGACTTTTGCAGATCTCCACAATGTACAATAACATCCAACCAAACAAGGAAAATCCCCGCCTGAAAGCGGGATGTTTGTCCCAACTCATCTTCGCCTGGATAATGCCCCTACTCTATAAAGGTTCCAAAGGCGGTCTAACCGAAAATGATTTACCAAAATGTCTGCCAGACGATGAATCCAAAGCTTTGGGTGATAGATTAGAAAGGTAAGGAATTTAAACGGTCATACCAATAAAATAAACCCTTTATACTGACACGAATTTTGCAGGAATTGGTTTGAAGAATTGCGAAACGCAAAGGCAGCGAATAGGAAACCTAAACTAAGGAATGCTGTATTGATAACATTTTGGCATCTGGCTGTTGCGGATGGCATGGTTTACTTCATCTATATAATGCTAAAGTAATTGTTGGACATTGAGTCCATAAAATACAAAAGAACCCGTGATGAACCTAAAATTAATTTTCTGTATTCCTTTTAGATCATTGATACCTCTTATACTGGCTCAACTACTTATCGAAATGGAGAACTCCAACAATGCGAACTCTTTTCAATCTCTTAATATAACGGAATCGAATGCAACCCTGCTTAATGAAAATTCAACACTTTTGGAGGCAGCGGTACCGGCAAATTCATCACTACCTACTAACTTTGTTTCCGACAACAATGACGGACATAGTTGGTGGTGGTTTTCCTGGCTGTGGTTTGTTTGGCATGACATTTATTGTCTGGGTGGTTTATTGGTGGGATCCACTCTAATTGGTTGCTTTATAAATCATCATATCAATCAGAGACAAACACGTATGGGCGTCAAAATGCGAATTGCGTGCTGTTCACTTATTTTCAGAAAGGTGAGTAAAAGAATTTTGCAGAATAAATGAGGAGATTTTTTTCAAAACTTGACTATTCCACTTTCAACAGAACTGATTTTGTATTTTTTTTGGTTTGTAACATTGAACTCAGCGAAAAGAAAATTGGGGCAAAACTCTATAATTACACCGGAAAAAAGAGTAAAAGTAATTTTCGTCAAAAGTTGAATTCCTAAAAAACTATTAGCTCAAATTGTGCCAAACACACAAAAACTGGAATGTCAAGTTTTGAAAAGAACCTCCTCAAATATATTTTATTGGTATCGTGTTTGGTCTGTAAACTAGTCTGCGATTCCATATAAACATTATAACATTCATTTTGGTGGTTTGAGATCAAATCAATCAAACTTTTTCCTGCAAAATTTTAGTTTCACCTATAAGAAACCGGGGCTTAACTCGATAAGATTCGATTTTCCAACGTCGGCTCTAAGGGATTATCTTAAGCCATGTTCATATTGCTCTCCGAATCTTCAATTTCAAGATATCGGGCAGTGGAGTTTGAAAAATTTAACAGTTTCTTATGCGAAAACGTTTGCCGATAGCGGTTCCCACTGTGTGTACATCGCAACGTGTTGCAACTGTCACTAGGCTTTAAAACATCCTAAAGCCATGTTCAGGTATACCGCGATTACTCAGTTTTCGCGATTTCAAACAGCTGATTTTTGTACGGCAAAACATGTGTGGTGGATTGAAATCCCGAAAACTTTGGAATGGCTATATACCTGAACGCCGCTCATGAGAGTAGTGGTAAGATGAATGCTCAATCTAATTGACAATGCAACGTATAACATCTGGCAGCTAAAAAATAAATAAATAACTGGTTTCCCATGAAGGGATTGGGGAGAACTTCTCACAACCAGTGAGCTGTGCGCTTTCTAGTTTAGAACTCACTTTCTTGTTTTGCACTCACATCTGTCAGCTACTCCTTCCAATAGATTAATCTTGCAATATATTATTGCAAATCATGTATATTGACTGTAAATATCGTTTTAAATCAGAGCGTAAAGTTTGACTGGCATCTGTCAAATCTCAAGACTATTAATTATAACTGATTACACCCCATGCTCTTTGAATACTATTTCTCTTAACATTTTTCACTCTTTATAATGTAAAATGCAATATAATGTAAAATATTTTGCTTTTAACATAATTTGTTTCTCTCTTTCCTTAAGTCAACAAAACTGTCTTTGAAAACGGCCGGCGATATTTCCGTGGGCTACATTGTCAACCTAATATCGAATGATGTCAATCGCTTAGATTGCGGTTTCATATTTGTCCACAATCTATGGATCCTGCCTATTCAAACACTACTCGTTGGTTATCTCATTTGGCTTCGCATTGGCTATGCGGCCATAATAGGTGTGGTTGCTCTTCTACTGCAAACTATTCCGGTGCAAGTCTGTCTTACCAAATGGACGGTTAGACTTCGAAAACGTGTTGCCCAACGCACAGACAACCGCATCAGCAAAATGAACGAATTGATAAGAGGTATACCGGTTATTAAGATGTATGCGTGGGAGAAGTCCTTCGAGGCAGAGGTCAAAGAAGCGAGACGTTTAGAAATCCAGGAGACACGCCGTTCAGCGTATTTGCGTAGCTTTTATTTGAGTAGTATGATACTGCCGGAGCGTTTGACTTTGTTTATAACCATTGTGGCTGCCGTACAAATGGGTGTGGTCATCACAACCGATATGATCTTTTCTATAGCAAATTTGTATCATGTATTTCAAATGGTAGCGGGAATATTTTGCCCTTTTGCCATTTCATTGGGCGCTGAAGCTTTTGCTTCGTTCAATCGCATTGAGAAGTTTCTACAATTACCTGAAAAACAGGAGGCGTTACAAAGTGGTGTGTCACAGAAAGAGAATGCTATAGAAATTATAAATGTTACGGCCTCTTGGAATACAAAGGGGGAATGTAAGTTGAATATGGATGATGTAGCATATAACAGCACGGAAAAAGAGGTGGAATTACAATTAATGGAGTCCCCCAGAGTTACTTTGGATGGAATTAATTTGTACATACCCAGGGGCAAGTTGTGTGCTATAGTAGGACCTGTGGGAGCTGGAAAGGTAAATTTGGGCTTCAAATAAAAACAAAGAAATATTTTATTGTTTATTGTCTCATTCCTATTTAGAGTTCCATATTTCATGTTATCCTCAACGAACTTGAGACGTCCAAAGGCAGTGTCCTCATGGATGGTGAAATTTCGTATGCCTCTCAAGAAGCTTGGCTTTTCCCTGTCTCTGTAAAGAATAACATAATCTTTGGCCAACATGAAGATTCGGCTAGATATCAAAGGGTAATTGATAGCTGTGCTTTGATGCCCGATTTCCGCCAACTACCGCATGCAGACACTACGCTTGTAGGCGAAGGTGGAGCGTCGTTATCTGGTGGTCAAAAGGCGCGCGTAAATTTGGCCCGAGCTGTTTACAAAGATGCCTCAATCTATCTTTTCGATGATCCTTTAAGTGCGGTCGATGCTCGAGTGGGCCGTGAACTTTTCAATAATGTCATTGGTCCTCGTTCCCAATTGCTGGCGGATAAAACGAGAATTTTGGTTACTCATCAGATTCAATATTTGCGTGAAGCTGATATGATAGTGTTAGTTGAAGGCGGACGGATTGTGGCCACTGGCAACTGGGAATCTATGTATGAAAGGATTTCGAACCAAGCCTGGGGAGGGGACAACGATATGATGTTGGAAGGCGAAATTATCGATGAGCGAAATCATGAAGACGAGGCTAATAACGATGATCATCATGAGCTTTACAATGAGAGACATCAGTTACTGCAGCAAAATGGAGTAAATCCACAACATGCCTTAAATGGAAAGGAAAAGAAGGTAAAAAAGGTAGGCAGTGAAAATATGGCGTTAAATCTTAAGGCATTTAATAATATGTTTCTATCAACAGCTATCGATATCTAAAGATGATGGTGATGACCAACTGGAGGCTGAGGACCAGAATAAAGGTTCCGTGAAAGCCAGCGTATGGTGGGAGTACTTCCATGCCGGCAATAGTATTATGGGTTTGCTGTTCATCGCCCTCATCTTGGTGATTTCGCAAGCTATTTGCAGTGGCGCAGATTATTTTGTTATTATCTATACAAAAATCATATCCATGGGCCAGCATCAGCAGGAAGCAACAATTTCGGAGAATGTTTGTCTTATCATTTACAGCAGTTTAATAGCAGCGGCTATTGTGGTAATTATACTTACGAACTTTAAAATGAAGAATTGTACTTTTAACCGTAAATATTTACTACTGTTTCAGATGATTATATTGCGCTGCTATCTGTTCCTGAAAACATGCATGCATGCTTCCAAAGTACTGCATGAACGCATGTTCTCATGCGTACTTAAAGCCACCATGCGTTTCTTTGAAATTCCTTCGGGTCGAATACTCAATCGTTTCTCCAAAGATATGGGAGCTATGGACGACAGTTTACCCAAATATATGTCCGAATTTACCCACTTGGCCCTGGTAATGTTGGGTGTCCTGGTCGTGATTTGCATTGTCAATCCTATATTATTGATAGCTGTGGGTGCTGTGGTCCTAGTTGATTTTGGCATTATAAAATTCTATTTAAGTTCATCGCAAGATCTTAAGCGCTTGGAGGGTATACGTAAGTAAACACATTTGGCAATTCTTGTATATACAAAGAGAAAAGAAGCTACTCAAATAATCCGCGTAAAATTGTAGATCCCTAAATCCCGCACACTTCGAAAACTTTGAAGTATTTCCTTTCCTATTACACTTATGGGAAATAAATTATTTTTTAAAAACGTCTTACCATTTTTTTCTCCTAAATTATTGTTTGGACTAATTTCGATTATAAATTACTTTTTATTCCTATTTTTAGGGCGCAGTCCTGTTTTTTCTCACGTATCCTCATGTTTGAGCGGCTTGGCAACTATACGTGCTCGTGGTCTTCAAAACTGTATGATGAATGATTTTGACAAACTTCAGGATCTTCACAGTGCTGCCAATCACTTGACCATAACCTCAAACAACGCCCTTGGTTTGTGGCTAGACTGTGCAAATTGTTGCATTCTCTTTAATTCGGTTACTTTTTCGTTTATACTCTTCAACTATGGTGAGTATTTAAACTAAGAAATTAGTAAATTACGAAATTTGTTAGACTTCGAGATAATTTGAACCGTTTGAAATGGCCTAACGTAATTTTAAAACTCGACGATAGAAACTGATTTGAAAAAAACTTCATCGAGTTATCAAGCATTGACGTTTTATTATTTATGACATCTAGATTCACTTTAAGTGACGTTATTGACAATGTGACGCTTCATTTAGTGCGAAGTTGAACGTGCTTGTGGAAAACTTCGTCGCCGTGACCTACATTTATGTACTTTTTGTTAATTTTTAAACATAAGTTTGCCTTAACCTATCTCCTTTCTTTGGACACTATCAAATACATATGTACATGTTTTCCCTCTTTTTTTCAGGCACCTACAGCGGCAACGTTGGCCTGGCTATAACTCAAGCTATGATGTTAACTGGTATGGTCCAATATGGTCTGCGGCAATTGGGCGAATCTTTCCAACAAATGACCAGTGTCGAGCGAATTTTGGCCTACACCAAACTGCAAGACATTGAAAAGAATGACAACAAAGACAAACCCAATAACTGGCCAAGTCGAGGTGAAATAGAATTCCGCAATGTTACCTATCAATACAAAGACGAAGGGAAAAATGTCCTAAACAATCTTAATTTCACTATCGAACCCAGTTGGAAAGTTGGCATTGTTGGACGTACCGGGGCGGGTAAAACTTCACTGATTTCAGCCCTGTTTAGGCTGTATGACCCAAAGGGTAAAATAGTGATAGACGATAAAGATTGTGCCTGCATAGATTTGCATACATTACGTTCTAGCATTTCGGTAATACCACAGGAACCGGTTCTATTCAAAGGTACTATACGTTACAATCTGGATCCATTTGATACCTACAAACTGAAACAACAAAAATTATTGGATGCTTTGAAAAATGTAAGCTGTTTGTTGTCAGTATAGAAAAGCGACAGTTGTTCTGTAATGTCTGGATCTTTCTTTTGCAGGTGGGTCTGAGTGATGCTGTAGCTTTAAACTCCGAGGTAGCTGAATCCGGCAGCAATCTGAGCATAGGTGAACGTCAGCTAATCTGTTTGGCTCGAGCTATATTACGTGAAAATAAGATATTGGTATTGGATGAAGCAACGGCAAATGTTGATGAGAAGTGAGTAACATGTGTTAATTTACTATATCCATTACAAACGTGTTGTGCTGTTCCATTTTGCTACTGGGTTTACATAGGTGAAGTTGCGCAAGGTCGAGTCGAAATATTGGTACTTCGTCCAATGACCCATTTCTCGGCATACGCTTAAGCCAGTGGTTCGGCTTGTGCGATATTTTTTGTAAACATAGACATAAATCTTTGAAAAGTCGAACTGCGTCCAAATTCCGTCCGTGTTCTTGATTTCGTTCTCCAGAGATTCTGCAAACTAGATGCCTTACCGAAGTTTGAGTTGGTATCTTAATCCCGCGGAAGCGGAACAATAGAAGATGAAATATTCCATCGTTTCGATGTTCTGCTCGCGAGCCCTGCTTTCGTTTATGTGGACACGTGGACTTCGATATAAATATGGCCTCAGAATAGAGTGTTGAGTTATAACTTGCATGAGTCTGCTGCAGTTCAAAGTTTTTCCAGCTCCAGTTATTCTCTGGACTTACTGCCCTTCGATCGTGTGCAGACTTTATTTTGGTGGATCATTGCAATGAGCAGTCCCGGAATTACCTTGTATGTGACACAAAGTTCCTGCTGTGTATAAATGCTTCCATTGTTCTCCAATCCGTTCCCTCAGATGCTACAAACAGGGTTTTGTATCAACAGATTTCAGGTGTCTTAATCTCGCGAAAGCGAAACAAAGACAAAGAGTGTTTCCGACCGTTTCGATATACTTTTGGCACGCCCTGCCTTCGTTTGGGTCGGCTCGTTCAGTTCGATGTAGATTTGACCTTAGAATAGAGTGATGATTTTGAACACCCATGAATCCTCCAAGTTTGAGGTTTATCCAGCTCCATTTATCATCTGGGCTTGTTGCCTTTAATGACGCTGATTTTTGTTATCGTCCGATGCGTCCCATTTTCAATTGTGGATTATTGTTTTCCATGGTTTAAGTTCAAACTGTATTGGGTGGAAATGCTTTGGATTGCCCTGTAGGTCTGTGATTTCCGTAGTCCTTTCGAGCCGCCCTATATGATCTTTGCTGTTTTGCTACAGCCTGGCATAGTGTTCTAAATTTGGTACTGCATCACCTGGTAGGTGTTGATGACTTAATCTCGGGAACGTGTGACAATTGTAGAGGATTTTTTCATCACTTCGATACCCCCTCATACTCCCTGTATTCGTTTGTGATGAATCCTCCAAATTGATGTAGTATAAAAGAGAATAGCAAGGTAGATTTTGCACAGCTTCATTTAACCTCTGGTCTTGTCCCCATCCGTGGCCGTCGGTGGTGCAATGGTTAGTGTGTGCGGCTCTTGTACGTGAGAACGTGGTTTCGATCCCTGCTCTGCCCACCTAACATTTCTTTCGATGATGTTCACCTCGCTTAGTGATGGCAACACTATCGAGTACTTCGCTATGAAAAAGCTTCTCAAAATACCGGTCGGAACCGGTGTAAAACTGTAGGTCCCTATAAATTAGTATAAAACTGGTTGCAAGAAGCTCTCCTCAATTCATTCATGGAATGTAATGTGAAATCATGTTTTTGTTTGTTGCCATCCAGGTTTTCCTACAGATTATTCGCTGCTATTCTCCCGTTTGAAGCGTCCCATACTCTATTGTGGGTTATTGTTGAAGTTCAGCCTTTATTGTTTGGAGAGGCTTTTCTTTATCAAAACTCTTCGTCTCCTGGTTGGAATTCCTCTTAATCAGCTCATCTGGCATTTCGTTACCCAGGATGCAGCTG
This sequence comes from Phaonia tiefii, assembly GCA_963931995.1. Classification (NCBI taxonomy): domain Eukaryota; kingdom Metazoa; phylum Arthropoda; class Insecta; order Diptera; family Muscidae; genus Phaonia; species Phaonia tiefii. The sequence goes on along the minus strand of OZ008370.1, from coordinate 19,311,694 downwards.
TGTTAGGGAGTTCATGTGATGATATCTTGGTTGTTAGCTCAAACTTTGTAACGATATCGCCTTGATCGTTGCATGACTATCAGTTCACTTTCGCCCACTATCGTTGTTTAGCCACCTGCAACATTCCGTCATCGCCGTAGCCCTTGCTTGGAGAACAGTGTTATGGTCAGGAAAGCGAAATGTGGAACATAATATTGAGGTTGTCGATAATGAGTCATATTCCTGTTGTGTCATCCTTACTACCGCCGTCAGTATATCTGGAGATACCGTATATACAGGGTGGCTGTTGAATTTTGCTACATTAAGAAACTGGAATAACTTCTTTTGTAATGCAAGGAATTTGTTCAATCTTTTTTCATTTAAAGCCCCATTGAATTGTATTGAAATAGTTTAATTAGTCTTAAAGATAATTGAATTTAAATGCAAAAGTTGAGGCTGGAATTTCAGCTCTTGTTGCTCGAATTGAGCGACGGTTGCGATTGTAATTCCGCCATAACCGGCCGAGATATGTGTGCAGTTGCACTATCTAGTTGAAACCACACAAAGTTGAAAGGCGAAGTTCCGGCTAGAAAAATAATTTTAGCAAGCTCAAGTCACGATCTCCATTAACGGTAACGCTGTGTCCATTTTATTCAAAGATAAAACTGCAAACCACACTGTGACGCGAATTGTGTGCGATTCCCACTCATGCAGTATTTGTGGGTTGGAACCAGTCCATATGCGATAATTGTGTTTGTTTACGTTGCCGTTCAGATCGAAGTGAGCCTCATCAGACAAGAAAAGGCAATTCAGCAAGTTCTCGTCCTCTTTCACATTTCCAAGCATCTTCCGGTAAAATTCCAAAAGTTGCTGCATTAAGTTTATTAGTCGTTTGAATTTTGTAGGGGAATAAGTTCAAATCTTTATGCATTATTGTCTGCAAACTCTGCCTACTGGCATCCATTTGAGAAGATAATCTCCTTGTTGAAACACTAGGGTTGCTTTGTATGGCAGCAGCAATAGTTTCCTCTGTTCGAACGGAAGTGTTTCGATTATAAGGCCTTCTATCGACTGTCCCATGCTCTGGAAAATTATTCACTAGTCTCGTAATAGTCCATCTACACTGAGGATCGCCGCTAAACGTGCTCATATGTTCTCTGAACCAAAACTACGGACTCCAATGCGTGATAGCGGTGGACAGTCCAGATTCTTTTTTCAGTGTCCCAGTTTTCCATTTTTATTAAATCAATCTGCAAAAACAAAAAAACTACTTAGATGGAAAAAAGTTATCAAATTTTCTTTTGGTAGCGGCTTTCAGTAGCCACCCTGTATAACCGATTGAAAGAGTATCTTTTTGGTTAGCCATTCTTAGTGAAAGTAGTCGCAAATTGGCCCCCCCCAAAGTTATTCGTTCCTATAAAGTTTAGGTCTTTGGCTAAATATTCAAATTTAATATTTCGAATCTACATTTGGATTATCGAAATTCTTCCACACTTAACTGCTTTTCCTCACAAATTTGATTTGACTACCTCCTAGTCTTTTGTTAGGATTTGAAATTCCCACATCAATTTGTGTATCTTAACTGCAGCAAAGTCTACGTAATCTGATCTAATCTAATCTATTTTCAATATTTGGTTTTGTCGCTCTTTCCAGCACCGACTCTAAAATCCAACAAGCCATCCGTACCCACTTCCAATCATGCACTGTTCTCACTATAGCTCATCGCCTTAGAACTGTTATGGATTCGGATCGGATTCTTGTTTTGGGTGAAGGAAACCTATTGGAATTCGGTATTCCCCATAAGCTATTACAAAATCCCAACGGTCATTTAAAACAAATGGTTGATGCCACCAACGAAGGTGCTAGAGAGTTGTACGATAAGGCCAAAGAAGCTTACGAAAATGTATCCTCCGCATAGAGGATCAGCGACAAGGCAGCCAAATAAAATCTTGTGCCATCTAAGTTATTGGGTTTGTAACAAAACTTTCAAAAAGTTATTTAATTTTAGTTTTAATATCAATTGACTTCTAAAACGCTTTTAAATTTTACTAACTTAGTTTTAAGGATAATTCATGAACTGTATTATTATTTTTTATTACTGTCTAAATATATGAATTCGATTTTTTTTAATAAACGATATTTAAACAAACCAGAATTTTTGCATTTCAAACTTCTTTTATAAATGATTGGATAATATGTATGTATCTGCTAATTTGATACGCCCCAGCTTAATGAAATTTGTAGTACTTCGCCTCCACTGAGTAATTAAACCTATAACATGATTTCTGGGAGGAGTCAGCTGATTTTTGTTTTAAATTATTGGAAATAGGAATATTATTATAACCTTTTATTTCTACAGCTCGAAAATTAACGACAAATATATTCAGACATACATATCGAAACTAGAAAATAATTTATTGCCATACGCCTACTTAATATTCGAGTTGTATGCCAATTCGCCCAATTCTGACATTCACCCCTACCCTGTAAGTCGTCGCCCAAGACGTCGACGTCTCAAAGTCGTGGTCACTTGTTAACCACGGGGTTGTCACATCAATGCAAAATCGATACTTGGTAAGACGTTATGGCCAGTGACGCCTGCTTATCGATAATTTACTACCAAAAAGTGTAATCCCTAACGTGTAAAGAAAATTTTCTTCAATTTGTTTGCTAGAATGTATTTTTTTCTTGATCTAAGTTCAAGTTCTAGTGATGAAGAACATAAAAAATGTCTTCGCATACAAAGAAAAATTATAAGGCAAAGGTCAGATATATTTAACCTACCAGATATCAAGTAAGATTTTTATATTTTGGGCCATGATACATGCCATTCATTAAATATGTCATTTATCTCCAGGTTTCAAAACAATTTTCGGACCAATAAAGCAGCATTTAAATACTTGCTTGATACTATTGAGCCTAAAATGAAGAAAAAATCAATCAAACACAACTGTTTGCATCAAGGCGTTGCAAGTCGTGTAGAAAAAGCGTAACGACCAAAAACAAGTCGAGTCGACTCAACTGAGTGTAAAAACGCCATTGCGGGTACCAAAACAAAAACTATGTACAAGTAGACAGTCAAAATTTCGCTTCACTCAAATGCCAACAAACAAAACGAGTGAAACCCTAGTACTTCTCTACTCTCTCTCTTACTCTCTTCATTGAATATTTCAATACACGAGCAGCTTTTTGATAGTGTTATTGTATATAACTATACAAATTCCAACCGTGTTGAAGTAAAATTACATAAACTATGGAAAAAGTATGAAATAAGCACGATATGACGCGAGAGAGAAATGCGTTTGAGTGAACTCCTAGCACTTTTTGGTTCTCTTTTACCAGGGTTGCCAAGTTGCGCACATCTTCTGGTCGTCTAATTGTAAATCGTCTTTGTACCAAATACTCGTCGTGTGCTGTCAACACGACTTCAGAGGTGCCAAAATAACAAGGCGACGCAAGACGTCGACCATGGTAAAATAAGTAAGGTAAACGCACTAGGAATTGTTACAACAAACACAGGCAAAGTACAACAACAAAATGCATGTGAATTTGACATAAGAGTGACACCTAAGCAAGAAATATGTTGAAATCAGCTGTTCTAACGAGTTTACCTTACTCATTTTACTAGGACGTCGACGTTAGCCAAAAACAATGTACAAGTAGACAGTAAAAATTTCTCTTCACTCAAATGCCAACAAACAAAACGAGTGGAACCCTAGTACTTCTCTACTCTCTCTCTTACTCTCTTCATTGAATATTTAAATACACGAGCAGCTTTTTGATAGTGTTATTGTATATAACTATACAAATTCCAACCATGTTGAAGTGAAATTACATAAACTATGCCAGAAGTATGAAATAAGCAAGATATGACGCGAGAGAGAAATGCGTTTGAGTGAACTCCTAGCACTTTTTGGTTCTCTTTTACCAGGGTTGCCAAGTTGCGCACATCTTCTGGTCGTCTAATGGTAAATCGTCTTTGCGTTAGCTGTCGACGACGACTTACAGGGTAGGGGTGATTCACTCGTCCTCGAGATAGTTGTCATTACAATCCTCATAGAAGAGAATCAATCACCCGTGCTCTGTAAGTCGTTGTCGACAACTAACGTCAACGTCTTGTATCACCGTGTTAATTTTGGCACCTCAGTCCCCTTTTCCACGTACAAACTTTTGTTTGCAAACTCTTGAATTTGTAGGCGAGAGGGGTGAGAGGAGGAGAAACAAAAAAGTTTCGGTACGTGTTTGCCGTTCACGCAAACTCTGCTTTGCTCTCTCCGTTGAAACAAATGTTTTTGACATTTCGTTTTAACGCATTCGTTGTTTATGTCGAGTTTTCTGACAAATAATTTGATTTGTGATTTGTTTTAAAAAAGTAAAGTATTTGATTAATTACAAAACGTCTTTTATTAAATTATTTTTGCACTCCTTGTCCATTTTTACACCGCTTTTATTAAATTATTTTCACACTGTTTACATAGACTTTGAAATGTGAACAATTTTTTTGACGTTTCTTTCTTTATTTTGTATTTTCATTCGTAAGAGTTTGCAAACAAAAGTTTACGTGTGGAAAAGCGATCGCAAACTCCAAAAGAAAAATCTTTCGATCTTTTGCCTTATCTGTCCAGTTGGCAATACCAAGTGTCAAACTGATCGCCCCAACGGAGTCTTGGTGTACCTATTTTTCGTCTTCTTTCGGGTTCGGTTTCGCAAACCCTTCATGCGGGTTCGTCTACATCCATTCTACTGACATGGTCTAGCCAGCGCAATCGCGTTATTTTGATACTCAACTATGTCAATGTCGGGATATAGCTCATACAGCTCATGTTTCATGCGTCGCCGATACTCGCTGTTGTGCACTATAAGACCATGGTAAAATAAGTAAGGTAAACGCAATAGGAATTGTTACTACAAACACAGGCATTTTGATTTTGTTTGGTATATATAATCTGTCAAATTTTCCTCATGTGTGTATCTACTGTAAAAGTAAACAAAACGGTACAAAAACAAAATACATGTGAATTTGACATAAGAGAGACACCTAAGCAAGAAATCAGCTGTTCTAACGAGTTTACCATGCATAAGACCATACAGTTTTCGGAGTATTTTTCTCTTGAAGACTCCTAGAGAAGTTTCAACTGCTTGCGACAAGACCCAGGATTCTGCGCCATAAAGCAAGACAGGTTGTATGAGTCTGGTTTAGCTGGACATTTGTTTCTCGAGAGAGGGCTTTATCTCTAAAGTGCTTAATTAGCCCAAAATATCATCTATGTATTCGCAAGAACAATTCTGCGATTCATCTCAAGACTGACGTTGTTGTTTTTGTTTACGGCAGAACCGAGGTATATAAATTCGTCCACCACCTCGAAACTATAACGGTTATCAGCCAAGATGGATTCATATATGGTGAACGCATAAGCACAGCTGATTTGCTTTGTTTACATTGCAAACTACTTCCGAACTGACAAGTTCACATGAATTTTGTTTTTGTATGTTTATTATTTACATTTATTGTTGGTATACGCATGTATTGGATTTGACACACACTAAGCAAAAACAAAATGTATGTTGTTGTTGCCATAAATTTGCCATCAACTGTAACAACACCTCCTGCGTCTACCATGAGTATTTTTATCATGGTTGTCTCCATGGTGCAATAATATCTACGTGGTAAATCGGCATGCGTTGTTGTAGTAGTAGGCAGCAACAACAGGCATTTTGTTTCTGTTCTATTCGCTTCAGTCGTCAAACTCTACACGAAGCTATACCAACAACACAAGAATGCAAAAGGTACAGAATACAGATGAGTTTAGCACCTGAAGCGAAATATCACATGAATAACATTACTGCCATGTTCCCACTACATCGCAAATTACTTAATTCGCTCTTTGAATTACTATTCCGAATTACCCTGTTTCCACTACATATACATAATTCAATCGAACAGTTGTTTACTTTTTGATGTGTTAACATCTATACCGGCGTATAGGGACTAAATCTATCAAAGTCAAAGATTTTATGCTGCTGCTAAAACCAGATTTTATGCTGCTGCTAAAACCAGATTTTCTGCGACTGCGAAAGAGAATAATGACGTGTTAAACAAAAATGAGCGAGCAAGAGAGCAACGAAAGAGTGGTGTGGCAGGGGTGAGGCAAGCGAAATTGTGTCTATAGCGTATGTATTAACATATTAATGTATGTATGTACATGTGTCTGTTGCTGTTATTCAACGGAGATAAAAAGCATAGCCACGTAAAATTTCATTTGCAAGCTTGCGCAGTCGACGTTATGGTGACACACTAATACTTCAGCTACTTCGTAAAAAGTATGTGTGATGTTGTGTGTTTGCCTGTTTCGTTGCTGTTGATATGGCAAACATGTGGTTATGTGACACACGTATACGTCAGCTACTTCGGACAAAGTATGTGTGATGTTGTGTGTTTCGTTTTTAAATGAAAGGTCATCATATGATTGAACGCATGTATGTATGTATGTATGCATGTATGCCGAAAAAATTTTGGATTGATTTTTAACCCTTTTCCCGTTATCCAATCGAGCTGAAACTTCGCAGGAAAACTAATAGCGACGACAAAAATAAACTATCAAAATGTGGGCGGGATTGGATAAAGGGGCGTGGTACCTCCCATACAAATCACAAATTAAAAATCCATTATTTCTGCTCCTGTTAACGGTATTTGAACAAAATTGGGTATTTGGTTAGGTTTACATATTCTAAGATCTGCTGCAAATATGGGCGGGATTGGACAAAGGGGCGTGGTCATATATAAAGAATGTATAGTCAAAAACTATGTTTTTTACGGGTTAGTTTTTTATTATTGTTAAAGGTAAGTCAAATGAAATGTGGGTGCGGAGCACTCTCAGAGCAAAGAGAATAATGATGTGGTTATACGTATATAAAAATGAGATAGCAAGAGAACAATGAAAATTTTGTGAACTTGTGTAGCGTATGTACGAATATAACAATGTATGTATGTATATACAAGTGTCTGTTGCTTTGCATTCTTTGGTTTTTGTGGGCATAACGCCATCATATGATTGAACGCTGTTTTTTATTTTCCAATGTATCATTTACTAATGTGTCCGTTCATAGAAATCGAACAGGTACCGTGTAGCAAAAAGGTGTTAACTCATCGCCCGTGAGTTCGAACACTCATTGGATTTTTTTTATTTGTTTTGTTTCAATAATTCTTAGAATGGCAACAATAAAAAGTGAATAAATATTAAAACACAATTTTAAATATATAACAACCTTTCTATATTTAATGTTATATATTTTCTATATTTAAATTTATTTAGTAATTTACTTTTTAGCATCCGTTGTGTATTGTTAAATGGTTTAAATTTCTTTTTCTTTTCTTTTTTTGATTTTGACAACAGTTGCGATAAAATTTCGATAAATACTAGAGATGGCAATGTTTTGTTTGTAATTCATAAGGTAATTCAAACTGAATTACCTACAAACAAGGTAATTCGCTCTCTAAATTTTGTATGGTGAATTACGTAATTCGGTTTGTAATTGGAGATTGAATTACGAATGAGAGAGCGAATTACGAATAATTCTGTAATGGAAACGAGGCATGAATCAGTTGTTCAAACGACTTTACCATGTACGTATTATTGTAGCATGGTCGGCGCATTCCAGTTTGTACAGTCCTTATGTTGTAGACCAAAAACAAACAATTGCACGTGCTGAATGGTAGCCAATTCCTTGCGGTTTGTCGGCATTTCTTCCCGTTTTTCTGTGCTAACTTTGCAGTTATTCCCGAGCAACATTCGTTACATTGGAATACAAAGGTAAGTGGTGGATAGGCGCCAGCAATATGGATTCCTAAGCCGAACATGTTCATGTGCATTCAGAGAACTTCAATGGATTCGTTAAAAATGTTACCTAAATAAATGTTTTTTGCCTTTGCAGATATACACAGCCCACAAAATGTCCACAGCAGAGCCGGTCTCAGCCTTTGGCGCCTTCCGTATGGCCAAGGATATGGCGGAATCTAAAAAGCAGTCCAAAAAGTCAGCAGCGAAACTTGAAAACAAGACCCATAATGGCGGTGGAAAGGTAAATCAACTGGGATATGCCATGGAATCATCAAATAAGCAGGCAACAATCCCCAAGAAACAAGACAACAGCTTCCAAAAGAAGGCAAAAGCTAAAACTGCGGCCAATTCCAAACCCAAAAGCCCTTCTCCGCATAAAAAAGTTAATGTAGCTCCCACGAAAAGTCCGGGATACAAAAAGAAATCCCAAAAATTCAAAGACTCCGAGGTAGTTGGTCTGGTGGAGCAACTAATGGGTGATCCATCAAAGAAACTTAGTAAATCAAAACTGAAAAAGAAGCAAGAATTGGAGGAGTATCTAGTAGAAAAACTGGAAAAAGATGATAGAACTGATTCCCAGGAGGGGGAAGATGATGAGTTTGATAGTGAAACTGAAAGTGAGGAGGATGATGACGAGTATACAGATTCCAATGAGTTTTCCGATGAATACTCTATGAACGAAAGTGGCAGTTGCTCGGAAGGGACAGAAACTAGCGAAGGATGTCCCTCAACAACAGAAAATTCTTACTCAGGAGCTGAGCTCGTGACACAAGGCAAAAACAACAAAAAACGAAAAGGTTTAGAACCAACAGCTGCTACAAAGTCTAACAAAGCATCATCTCTTAACACAAATGGAGTGTCTGAAGCCAAAAAGGCTAAAACTGCAAATGAACGTAAATCTTTGCCAAACAACAAAGCAGTAACCAATGCCACAGCAGATGAAAATAAAAGTCGAAAGTCTTTAGATCACGGCAAGGCGGGTAATGTGAGAAAAGTTTCCATCACTACTGCCAGTGTTAAATTAGAGCCTTTGTCTCCTCCCCACAATATCACTAAGGTCAATAGCATTGAAGAGGGTAAACGCGCCTTTAAATGGCTAATAAATCCCGTCAATGTTGAGGATTTCTTTAGCAAGTACTGGGAAAGCAAAGCATGCTTGATCAAACGCCAACAGAGCTCATATTTCTCACAATTGATATCATTTGAGGGCATCGATCAAATGCTGATTAAGAATCATGTGGAGTTCACAAAAAATATTGATGTTACTTCGTATAAAAATGGTGAGAAATAATGGTTATTTTGTTAAAAATATTTCTTCCTATACGGGAGAACAGTTTGAGGCTCAAATTTTTCTATACAGAAACAGTTTTAAGCTCAAACTTTTCTATACAGGAACAGCTTGAGGCTCAAACTTTTCTAACCAGAAACAGTTTGAGGCTTTTTCTAAACAGAAACAGTTTGAGGCTTTTTCTAACCAGAAACAGTTTGAGGCTCAAAACTTTTCTATACCGGAACAGTTTGAGGTTCAAACTTTTCTATACAGAAACAAGTTTGAGGCTCAAACTTTTCTATACAGAAACAATTTGAGGCTCAAACTTTTCTATACAGAAACAATTTGAGGCTCAAAATTTTCTTTACAGAAACAGTTGAGGCTCAAACTTTTCTATTCAGAAAGAGTTTGAGGTTCAAACTTTTCTATACAGAAACAGTTTGAGGCTCAAACTTTTCTATACAGAAACAGTTTGAGGCTCAAACTTTTCTATACAGAAACAGTTTGAGGCTCAAACTTTTCTATACAGAAACAGTTTGAGGCTCAAACTTTTCTATACAGAAACAGTTTGAGGCTCAAACTTTTCTATACAGAAACAGTTTGAGGCTCAAACTTTTCTATACAGAAACAGTTTGAGGCTCAAACTTTTCTATACAGAAACAGTTTGAGGTTCAAACTTTTCTATACAGAAACAGTTTGAGGCTCAAACTTTTCTATACTGAAACAGTTTGAGGCTCAAACTTTTCTATACAGAAACAGTTTGAGGCTCAAACTTTTCTATACAGAAACAGTTTGAGTCTCAAACTTTTCTATACAGAAACAGTTTGAGGCTCAAACTTTTCTATACAGAAACAGTTTGAGGCTCAAACTTTTCTATACCGGAACAGTTTGAGGCTCAAACTTTTCTATACAGAAACAGTTTGAGGCTCAAACTTTTCTATACAGAAACAGTTTGAGGCTCAAACTTTTCTATACAGAAACAGTTTGAGGCTCAAACTTTTCTATACAGAAACAGTTTGAGGCTCAAACTTTTCTATACAGAAACAGTTTGAGGCTCAAACTTTTCTATACAGAAACAGTTTGAGGCTCAAACTTTTCTATACAGAAACAGTTTGAGGCTCAAACTTTTCTATACAGAAACAGTTTGAGGCTCAAACTTTTCTATACAGAAACAATTTTTGAAACAATTTAATACCGGAAGCTGTTATATTAGAAACAATTCAAATAAATATTAAAACATGAACAAAATTTTTCCTTTTTGTCTTAAGGAGTCCGTCAGACTTTGAATCCCGAGGGTCGTGCTATGCCTCCTGTTGTCTGGGACCACTATGGCCAAGGTTGCAGCATACGTCTATTGAATCCTCAGACGTTTCTGCCTCATCTGTACAAACTTAGTGCAACAATGCAGGAATATTTCCATTGCTTGGTGGGTGCCAATGCCTATCTAACACCACCTAATAGTCAAGGTTTTGCTCCACATTATGATGACATCGAAGCTTTTGTACTACAAATTGAGGGACGTAAACGTTGGAAGTTGTATAAACCACGCAATGCTTCGGATGTTTTGCCGCGCTTTTCATCTAAAAACTTTGACCAGAGTGAAATAGGCAAACCTATATTGGAACAGGTATGTGCTTAAGCCATATATATTTGTTACAAAAAGGTCTTTACAATTACTAATCATTTTTCTTTAAAGGTTTTGGAACCGGGAGATGTATTATACTTCCCCCGTGGTACTATACATCAGGCCTGCACTGAACCCGGCTATCATTCCTTGCACATTACTTTAAGTGTTTATCAAAAACAATCTTTTGCCGACCTCTTTGAGAAAATGATGCCATTGATGCTGCAAAAAGCCATTGCCTCTAATGTGGAATTGCGCCGAGGACTTCCCTTGCACACTTGGCAGCATGCCGGCATAGCTTTCAGCGACAGTTCGAGCAAAGAACGTACTGAACTACAACAGAATGTCACGAAACTTATGCACAAATGTATTAAGGAGATGCCACTAATGGACATTGTGGATGCGGCCGTAGATCAAGTTGCCAAAAAGTTCCAACACGAGGCTTTACCTCCAGAGATTTTACCGGCAGAGAAACTACGCACCATATTTGGTTCTCGCAGCCGCACCAATGACCGCGGTGAATGTATCTGTGATTATGACATTGATGAGCGCACAAATGTCCGTTTGTTAAGAGCCAATATCTTGAGATTAGTCGATGAAGAGGAAAGGATACGCATTTACTATTACATGGATAACTCAAAAGAGTACTGTCAATATGAACCTAATTTCATTGAAATTGAAGCTATGGAGGCAGCCAGCATAGAGGTATTGATTAAATCATATCCCTCGTATATCGGTGTTTCCCAGCTGCCCCTGCCCAGTGATGAAGAGAAAGTCACTTTGGTGACAGCCCTGTGGGAGCGAGGATTGCTAATGATGGAGAAGCCTTTTAAGTAAGCAGTTGCCAAATATGATTCCAACTGAAAGTTTATAAAAGCATAGCGTCTAAGCTTCATTTATGTCATAATATTTCTATTATTTAATGATTTCGTTACGTAAATGTTCTAAATATTGTTAATAAAAAAGTTGCAGTCTGAGACCAAAACTGTTCTAAAAGAATGAACTTGATACTCAAACTATTCTAAAAGAAGCAGTTTGAGACTCACTGCCTATTTTCATAAAACGAATTTGAACCGAACGAATAATCGGCCTAAACTAAAACCTGGGCGCCTACTATGTAATTCGATTCGAAAATTAAAACTATTCGAAAGTTCTTTCCGATCCGTATTTGAAATGGTACCATGTACAACTTTCGGATTGAACAAAAAGTGTTACCAATACTTTCGGAAAATGTTTTGTTTTTTGGTTGGCAACAATTCATGTCAGAACTATTTTTGGTTGTTATTGTTCATAAATAAGTTTTAGAAATATCCTATATAAAGTAAATTAGGGGTCCTGGGGTTAATTATTTCATTGGAAGGGTACGGAAAACAATTACAATTTCTTATTATTCACTAGTTTTAACCATTTCACCAGTCCCTAGTTCCATACTGGACTATGCCTTTTTGCAACCTATTCATATATGTACATTGAATATTTACAAAATAATGCGGCTTCGGCAGCAGTCAACGACATAAACACATTCCCTACACTCAAAACTCATTTAGTGAGTGAAAAGCATTACTGTCGTTATAAGTATATGAAGACTCTAAGCTTGTTTTTTATTCCCTGCTAACTAATTTTTCGACGACTTCGTATAGTGCCGCTTAAAATCGCTTAGTTCCCCATACAAAGTCGTCGAAAAATTAGTTTAGCAGGGAATAAAAAATCAGGCTTTCTATCTCACGGAGGCTCTAATAAACGATGAAGGAGGCAGTGGCACAAATTCAGTGTAAAAATTTAAGTCAAAATAAGTACATAGGGCGTTTTCGGAAATGCATCACTGCAGAGCATCTGATGCGCAACTGTGATGCGTTTGCACTGCTGATGCCAATCAGCTGATGCAGATGCTTGATTGTTGCTTATTTTGATTTGCAATTCCGAACACGAAAATATTTCAATGGAAAATTTTTTAATAAATTTAATTTGTGAATTGTTTCTGCTCCTTTATTTTTTCCACCACTTTCCGCCATAAAACACACTTTTTCCTTCTACCATTGACGAATTCCTCCTCCATATCCAACCTTGTCCTTATTATCAATTTGTAGTCCCTAGCACCCACCTCGACTCTAAAAATATTTAAAAATAGTAAGTTTTATAAAAAAAAGCAAAAATTAATATCAAATTCCGTACTTACTCATTCATTGCATCAGCCATTTTGCTACTGCGCATTTTGCGACTTGTTTGCGCATCATACGCTGTGTTGATTGCAGTGTTGCATTTTCGAACGTGATGCGCATCAGTAAATAGTAATAGTAAAAATATTTTTCTTTAATAAAGACACTAATACATACTATGGTTGTGACCGTCGGTGGTGCAATAGGTAGTGTGCGCGCCTCTTGTACAGGAGATCCTGGGTTCGATCCTTGCTCCAACCACCTTAAAATTTCTTTCGACGACGGTCACCTCGCTTAGTGACGGCGACACTATCGAGTATATAGCCATGAAAAAGCTTCTCAAAATACCGTTCGGAATCGGTGTAAAACTGTAGGTCCCAATCAGTGAGTGAAAACTGGAAAGCGCACAGCTCAGTGACTGTGAGAAGTTCTCCCCGGTCCCTTCATGGGATGTAATGGGAAACTATTTATTTATTACATACTATGGTTTAGTAATAGGAGATTTGTTTGTCGTCTTATTTAGTGCACGAATTCCTTAGAGTCGCTGTTTTCCGAAGTATAGCGATACTTTGGTCATGGGCATGGCAATAAGTTAAAAAATACCATATAACATTGAACATTTAGCCATAAAAATAAGATTTTGTTACAAAAAATCACTCTTTTCTTATTGTGCATAAAAATTCCTTAATTAATAATAGAAAATTGTATATTTTTTTATAAAAATCAATTATTTTATTTCTTTCCGCTATCTCAAGAGCAACCGAATAAGAATCTCAAAAATCGAGTTCATTTCTGTTCGAAAATCGAGATACATGGTTCAATCTTTCCGAAAATCGAAACTAGAATCCGACTTTCGGATATCGCTCATTCGAATTCGAGATCCATGGTACCAAAAATTCGGTTCCGTTTAATTTTTCTTTCGAAATGAGTTATATAGTTAGGGCCCTGAACAAGGGAAGAATTAATATCCTAAATCAATAACTCATTTGATGTATATTTTTCGCTTAATTAACGTTTTAATTTTCGGTTTATGAAAACAGAATCTCAACTATTCTAAAAGAAGTAGTTTGATACTCAAGTTCTAAAATAAGCAGTTTGACACACAAGCTGTTATAAAACAAGTAGTTTGTTACTCGCGCTATTATAAAACAAGCAGTTGGAGAGTCATACTTTTCCAACAGCAGATGCAGTTTGACATAAACGATGTAGTTTGATACTCACTGTTTCTAAAAGAAGCAGTTTGAGACCCAAACTATTTTTACCTTGCAAATATAAATAAATATTCAGCCATGTTATGTAAACAGAATCGAGACAAACATAAAACGTTTCAGAATATTTGGGTTTCTGCAAAACAATTCTGTTTTCTTATTGTGTGTCGATATATTTGAGCGCATCGGTCTGTGTCGGTCTTGTAATTGAGTCTTTTCTCTGAGGGAACTTTAATTATGTGCAATATTTCGAGAAAAAGTCGTCGTGAGTAATGTGTCTCCCCCGCTAAAATGTCAACGTCGTCAAAATTAGGATTATGAACCGTCGTAGCACAGTGGGCCGCTAATGCCGTTTTCTGTTTATGGAGTTTTCAAATACCATTTGAGTTGTTTTGGTTACTTTGTTTACAACCCACTTTTCTATTTCATCGGTTATTGTCTTTTGTTTAGATTTCCGAAATGTTATTTTGTATGAGAATCCTCATGGATTGCCATTAGATTTCTTCCGAAATCTCCAAATACGAGGTTTTCTGTTCAGTCCGAATATGGTAACGGCCTTATTCATAAAAAGTTGTCATAGGCTTGTTAAAGGTTTAAGAAGGTAAAGTCCAAAAATTGTATTCATAATCGAACAATTCCTCTGTTAAGAGTTCTCTAACGTCGCCATTTTTGTTGAACGCGTAACCCTTCTTTAAGGCCATTTTATCCGCATTAATACACAAATGAAATAATTTTTTTACATTTCACGCATGCCGTACTTAAATATTTATGCTATATAAACAATTGGAATTATTTTGTGTATATTTGCAGCGTTTATAGTGTCACATTATCCTGCTAAGCAACCAAATACTTTCTTTCCAATTTTTATAATTTTTAACCAAAATGAACTTTTGTTTACATAGTGATGTATATAAAATCAAAACATTGAAACTACAACCTATTATCCGGTTTTATATTCGACTACCCAAAACTGAAATCCAATTCAATATGATTTTTTGGCACTTCTTCCAAATTTATGAATATAGCAAATACTAATTGATCTTTTTATTGAATAGTTCTGTCCATTAATGTTTAAAATTTTGCAAAAATGAATTGACGCAAATCAATAAAAAAAATTTAATTCGGTCTATCGGTTATTGTTCATCTTGTTTTTACAACACAAGCACTATGGGAATATATAAAACAGGGTTGTCAGTCAATTATCTGTTCTCTAGTTAAAATACTCATTATGAATACGGTTCTAATAAAACCTTCGTCAAATCTTAAAGCTTTCAATAACTGATGAATGCTTTAGAGCTAATTTAATGATTTTTTATGAATAAGGCCGTAATTCTTTATGAAAATTATGTCTGATGTGAGAAAATCCTGCTGCAATGTGAATGCAGTATTAGCTGATTTGGCTATCACAATTTTTTACGTACCTGTGCGTAGGTAACTCTGTCCCAAACATATGATGATTTGGTTTTGGCCTCAGCTGTTGTTGGCGAATGGACAAACTGCTGTTTTCTGACAATCCCATTAATATTTTTGTCTTGCACAATCTCCCCAGGAGCATTTATAACAATTTTTCCTAAATTTTGAAATAAAACATGCGTCTAACAAATATTTTGCTGAAAAAAGTCAAAAGCAAGTGAGTAGTTTTAATTTCCAATGAATTTTCGCCAAGTTATTGATTTAACATCATCCACTTCAGACGCATAATGGTCTTGGTCGAGAGTGTAGTCAGTGGCCATAAGTTTAACGTTGTGCGTGACAGATTGGCGGACAAAATTGAATGTATACGCTTTGATCCTTACAGTAAGTGAAGTGAAATTATTGGAAATTTATTATTAATACTTTATCCCATTTATTGTTTTGTTATTGCAGTACAAAAGGATTGTCTTTACCGTGAACGCAGGAGGATACGTAGTGCCTAAGTGTTTTCCATAATGGCTGTTGTTTTAATAAAGTTTAATAAGATTTTGAATTAATGGAGAGTTGCTGTTTTGTAAGTTTGTTTTAATATGGAAATTTATATAATAGAACAATTGAAAGGGGCACCAAGTTAATGAGAGTGGGTTATACATTACTGAATAAATACTGGATCATACACTGTCAAGGAATATAAGACGTCTTTCCGTCTTAAGATATATATATACCCAGTGATTAAGAATATATTTGCTAATCTCTGCTTTATCCGTTTCAAATCGCTATCAGTATTTAGGAAGAAGGATAACATGGAAATTAGAAATAGATTATTAGGTTACTTCGTTACCATTTATTTTAGAAATAACCATTAAATTGTCTCAAAGCACTCGTAAATCGGATTACGATATGAAACGCTTGCGGTAGTTCTACCTTTGTTCAATTTACGATCCAGGTCAATATTAATCTATTTCAACACAAATTGTTTACCGTCTTTTGTATTGACTAAGTAAATTTGTGATTGGAAAACCTGCAAGAATTTACTACAATTTAAGCCAGGATATCTTGGGACTCCAGGAAACGCTATATCATGGCTATAATTAATTATTTAATTCAGTCTATGGACTTCCAAGGAATATTAACTATAAAAAACTAATAACAGGTTTATAGTTAAAAATATCTATATAATTTCCAAAACGTTCAAATATCGGGAGTGTTCTACATTCCACATGCAGCATAAGTGGAAATAATTTTGCTGTCAGAAAATCCCAAATTTTGGGCTAAGTAGTACCAGAAACGTCATGGAACTTCATTCAATTCACAATATGAACTTCATTCAATTCACAATAATAATAAACAGAATTCTGTTCCAGACAAACAAAACGTTTCAGAATACATATTTGGGTTTTCCTAAAACAATTCAGAAGAAAAATATCAGTTTTGAATTAAAATTCAAATGCCTTGTGATTTTAATAACAAACAATTCAGAACATCAAAATTGTAGACTTTATTCTGAAAGAAAATTCTGATTCAAAATGAGTATAATGTGTAAGAATGTTTGGAAAAACTGTATTGAATCTAATTATGCTGAATTTACAAATAAATTCCAGCTTTTTGTGAAAGTGGAATACAGAACACATCAGTATATCAATATTCTGGTGTGAAATTCAATTAAGTTCATTTAAGGCTCTATTAATAGGTTGATTAGATGGCATAAAACTATTTTAGCAGCAAAATCAGATCTGCACCAACGGTAAAGGCTTTTGCGCTGAGTAGAAAATAAGTTTTTTTTTGCGCTAGGTCCAACTTTTTGAGATATAGGCCTTTAAAGCTTGAATATATAATCGTTCATATCTCAGGTATTTATAATCGGATCTGCTTGAAATATGTATCATTACAAAGCCCTTATGAAACTCTAGAACTGTGTATATAAATATATTTCCTTTTATTAACCCATTGAGGGCTCATTTAAAAAATGTTTTTTAACCTCACTTTTATGGTTTAATCAACTTGGTGTTCTTGTCTTTTTGTGTTGTTGTCTTTTGTCGTTGTTGTTGTTGTATTTTATTTCTGTTATCCTTTGTTGTAGTTTTTACACACCAAAATAAAAAAATTATTTCTGATTTTGTCCCACATCGACTTAAAGTACAGAGGGAATTTGATCCCCCCTGCCTGAGGGCGACTTGGTGGAATATAAATTTATGAAATTTATTTCATCAGGATCGGATAATAAATGGCAGAGTTATGAGCGATTATAAATTCAAGCTTTGGAGACTTATTTTTGGACTTCCGCAATTTTTTTTAATCCGCATTTAATGCTCTACCAGGCAAAAAAAGAAATCAAATCCAATTTTGCTGCTAAAAGAAATTTGGTCCAAAGTGTATTATCTCATAAAAGCAGGGAAATCGTTAATTTATAAATAAATTTTAATGATAACCAACTTTTGAGTGGAAAATCATCTTTGATCAACGATCAAACATAATTTAAACTTTGAATTCACATTTTAGTTTAATAGTTGATTGGTGTTTAAACAGCCAAAGTTGGGCATTTAAACTATGATCAAGTGACCATATGATTTTGACAGAAAACAACAAGAAGAACAAACACAAAGCTTCTTTAATTGTAAATGTGATATAATAATCACCATCCTTGTTGAAATAACAATAAAAACGTATCATTTAACTCGTAGTGCAGTTAGAACTTTATTTCTGCTCAAATATTATCCAATTTCATTAAATATTTTGTATTTTATCACTTGACTTTGGCTTTGCAAATGGCGTCAGTTTGATGCATTGCAACGATTAGCCGATAAATCTATGAATACCGGTTATTTTTCGTACCATTTGCCACTGTTGCCACATGGTAGTATGATTATTTGACAAAGCACTGAAAAACACTTTTTTCGTATTTAAAGTCAGATCAAACATAAATCAAAATCAACTGATTACCAATTAAAATAACCAGTCAAAAATCAGTCAACGTTATCGAAATCCTTTCGCGCTGGCTCATCTTCATTCATTCTTATAACACGGCCTAGCCAACGGAATTGGCCTAATTTGATTCGTCTAGCCATGTATGTCCACGTCGGAATACAAATCATTCCAACGACGTCGGTACTCGCCGCTTTCTTTAATAGGACCATATATATTACGGAGAATTTTCTCTCTCGTATACTCCCAGGTGTTTTTCATCCGCTTGCGATATGACCCATGTTTCGGACCAAATGCCAGGACAGGTAAAATGAAAGTCTGGCATCGCTGGACTTTTGTCTGGCGATAGAGGGCTTTGTTATTAAACTGCTTGTTGAGCCCAAAATATCATCTATTTGATACCACAATTCTCCTATATATATCTCCTTGTTCACGGCGGTTCCAGGGTAGACAAATTCATTTACCACTTCAAAATTAAATCGGTTGTCAACGCTCAAGTGCGGACCAAGTCGAGAGGATTGTCTAGTCGTTGACACCATCAATTTTGTCTTGTCCTCATTAACAGCAAGACCCACCTTCGCTGATTCCTTTTCGATTCTTGAAAATACGGCAGTAACCTCTCGCGAATTTTGCCCAATGATGTCTATGTCGTCAGCATACATATGGTTTTTCGTGTTATTGGTCTTGTTCATATTTATTGCAGCTTTTCTGATTATTATCTCCATTAAGATTTAGAAGAGATTGAACGATAGTGCGTCGTCTTGTCCCAGTACTCGCTTGGTAGAGAATGGTTCGGTGAGGTCTTTCCCCACCGTCACTGCTGATTTGGTTGTTGGTCAGCGTCATTCTACAGAGGCGGATCACTTTTGCCGGACATAGCTTCGTACAGTTTTCCCCATATGGGGCTATCGAAAGCAGCTTTGTAATCGACAAAAAGGTGGTATGTATCGATTTGATTTTCGTGGGTCTTTTTCAGGATTTGGCGTACCGTGAATATTTGGTCAGTCGTGGACTTGCCTGGTCTAAAACCACACTGATAAGGTCCAATCAGGTTTTCAACAACTGGCTTTAGTCTTTCACATAATACGCTCGACAAGAGGATAGTTGGAACATACACACGGATCACTATACTGTCTTTACCTTCACAGTCATGACCTGATCTTCAGTGGAAGAATCTGAGTGGAGTAGTGCTGAAAAGTTTACTCTCCACATTTTAAGTACACACTGCTTATATGTCACCAGATTCCCATTATCTTTGATTTATCATACCTCAACGCACTCCATTTTATTTTTAACGCACGCGGTGTTACTTTTGGTTGTTGGTTGTTTTAAAAGGCTGCAAGACAGCACACTTAGGCTAAAGAAGCCCATTGTGATACCTGAAGTTTCCTCTATAGCAACTATTGACTAATCGTCTAGCCAATTTGACCTTTCAATGACCTGCAGGAATATCCTGTAGGGCTACGGTGCTAACTAAATGTGTTCCGAATATCCTACTTCTTAGTCCTGCTAGAGCAGGGCAATCCAAGAGAAGGAGAAGCATCTACAGAGAGTGGAGTTTCTATGTCCCAATCTTAGGACGTGTTTTCCTATAAGGCAATGCCCCGTAAGTGTTCCTATCATTGTGGATAACCTGCCTCTCGGCAAGTTAAGTAGTTGCCTAGCCCTCTTCCTGTCCACCTGTGGCCAGAGGACCCTGGCTTGTTTGTAAGTTGAAGTAAGACTCCACTTATCCTTGAACATATAATCGGCCCACTGCCTGATCTGCAAACGGCAGGTAGAGATTGGCATACTAACACCTTCTTTTGCCGGAAGAACCTGTGCCGTAGTGCCCTGTCTAGCTAACGCATCCGCTTCGCAATTGCGTGGAATGTCGCTGTGTCCCGGTACCCAGATGAGCCTGATGTCAAAATACTCTGCCATCACCCTAAGTGATGAGTGGCATTCTTTCACCGTTCAGGGACGTAACAAACATGGCTTCCAGGGATTTAATGGCAGCCTGGCTGTCTGTTTAGCTACATATTCTCCGGAGGGTTGTGACACTACTATTCAGTAGTTCAGCAACCTCCAGTATGGCGGTAATTTCCGCCTGAAATACACTACAGTGATCAGGCAGCTTGAAGGAGATATTTACATTTAGGTCCGGTGTATGGACCCCATAGCCTACTTGCTCGTCCAACTTTGATCCATCCGTGAAAAATCGGATACTACTGGTATCCCCTTCCAGGTATTCCTGTTCGGAATTGAAGTCTTTGTTGTTACAACTGTCAACATTTCAAAATTCCGGTCTCAAACAATTGTTTTCGTACGAAATAACTTGTCGTAACAGCCCTGTAATTGATTTTGTCTAAGAAGTTTTCGCAAAGAGCTGAGTACCAAGCGAATGAAAAGTGAGCTAAATTTCCGGTTCATGAAATTTTCGATAGTTTTTATACACGTGGGTGTATGCATGCGTGGGTGTAAATGCATCCAAAACGATATGACAAATTTAGTCACCAGTTCTTGAATCTTCTCCTGGTGTAAGTCAATTTGCGTCGAACATCTCACTATAGCACCTAACTTCACATGCAGCAATTGTCAAAAAAAGGCTGATAAAGTAAATAAACAAAGTAAAATTAAAAGTATATGCTTTACCTATTCAATTATTTTATTTTTTTTCACATAAATCAAAAACCCTCTCTTTTTTTCAATACAAAAATATTGACATTTGAAATGTCAAAAGTTTTCACGTTTCTTTTTACAGGTTTGCTCAGCAAATTTGCCTCGAAAACTTTCCAAGTTTTGTGCAAGTCGCTTTGTATGGGAAATTTGTTTGTTTTGACGTTTGCTGTGTAAGTTTACGATGTTTTCGAGTTTATGAGCTTTCATGAAGACCACTACTGTTCGTCGTAGGTTTGTGCAAATGAGAGATATTCGACGAAAATGAACTTATACCAGGTGGAGTTACAATAACTGTGTACTTAACTTTTTCTTGTCATTTTGGTAGAGAACTATGAAATTTATTTGTATTTTACACATTTTGGTTGACTTTCAACTATGGTATACATTTCTGTTGCATTTAACACAATTACTTTGCCACACAAACACGAAATGCGGTTGTTGTTGCATTGTTGGTATTATTGAAGCCACGCCCTGAAACATTCAACGTTTACATCCAACCAAAACTATGAAAATACAATTATTGAGAGAATAAACTCCTCTATTTGCTCTATGCCTCTAGGTATATAAAATTAAAATTTTAAAATTCCCCAAACAGTTTATACGTAACTGTTCGTATCACTGTATCATCGTAAAATAAGTAAAGTAAACGCAGTAGCAATTGCTGTAATTATGGGCAACAAACACAGACATTTTGTTTTTGCTTCGTGATTCTTTTCTGTCAAATTTCATGCATGTGTGTATCCATAGAATAATACATACCATATAAGCTTTTATTCGCTCAATAAATTAAACGTCATAGGTACAATGGAAAGTAATCATTGGATGGTGGAAAATATGGGTTCAATAATTCCAGATAGTGGCAATAGTATACAGCGATCAACAAAGGAACAACAACAGAATTTCGTGTTTTTGTGGCAAACTGATGCAACTGTTTTTTTTTTTACCAACGATAAAAGTCAACAAAAAAGTGCAATATATAATTAAATTTTTTCAGTTCTACACCAAAACGACAGGAAAAAGTTAAGTGAAAATATTTTGTAACTCCACCTGTAGTGTGATTCACTAACTTTTAACACTTTAGCAGGTGTTAACTTTAACAACACATTCTTATGTTTGCACTAACCACTATATGACTCACTAACTTATTTTTAACCATGGTAAATAGTTTTATATTTCTCTGTATTCAAATTGATTATACGTGGCAACTCTGCCAAGCGAAATGTCAAAATAGGAGAAAATAACAAAGAAGAATAAACAAAAACCTTGTGATGTGTAAATTTTAAATAGTTTTGTGCAAAGTAAGTAAAACATTCTACATTTTTAATATTTTATTGATTTAGTAAACGCTTGTAGATGTTAAAATAGAATGGCTAGTAGTTCTGCCAAAAGAAGCCGCGCGTCTGCCGAGGAGCTAAGTCAAATGATTGACTTTATGATAAATAACCCGGGACTTGCTGGCTCATTCTCCAATAAATTGTAGGCTAAATACTCCAAAGCCATTATATTCAACGATTGTGTACAACGATTAACACTTTTCTAAACGGATTAAACCCCACCAAAAATGCTGGTGTTAATAAACGTCAGCAGATATCGTTTAAAATGTTAGTGAATAGCAAAATGGTTAATTTTGTGGTTAACGTTTTTAAACGAAACAGTTATGGTTAAAAAAGCATAGTGAATCGCACTACTGGTGTAAGGTAATTTTAAATTTAATTGCTCTCATTTCCACAAACCTACGATGAAGAGTGTGAAATGAAACGTCAGATGAGAGAATAAGTTTATATATGTATGAATTATTCTATGTGTGTAGCTACACTAAAAGTAAACCAAAAAGTACAAGTACAAAAAAGTACAAAAGAATTTGATATAAGAGTAATATAGACGCAAGAACAAAGTTAATATCAGCTGTTCTAACGTGCTTACCTTACTTATTCTACCATGGTTTTTTTTTATACATACATAGTTGCTTTTAAAACTCGTCGTTCTTTAAATTTCTAATACAATTAGTCCTCGGTGTGTTATCACGCTTTTAAGCACCAATTGTTCTTAAAAGCTTGCTATACCTACCTCCACCCTCTCCCCGGTTTTATTTTCTTCTTCGTGGCATTTTGTTAAAAGTGTGTGTGTGTTTAGAACTGCAGGCTTTGAAGTTTTTGTTGTAAACTTCTGAAACAGAAAGGTACCACAAATTTAATTAACGCCATGTACAAATTTTGTCTTCTACTTTGCCACATTATCCTGACAAGGATCACAGGAAAATGTGGCAGCGATGAATATAGCTAAAAACATACAACATACGAGTTTAGTTGAAAAAGTAGCAGAGAGCATTAGTTGCAATGTGAAAACTTTTGTCACCTTCCTCGTTATATTTTCAACGCAATGCTCATAAGTACATTTGAGTACCGTGCTCGTGATGCAATTTATGGGAAATTTTTTCACCTTCAGTAATTTTCTGTGCTCTTACCCAGCTGCAAAGAAACACTTGCAGCTATTTGCCACTTTGAAGTGTCAAGCAATTGGTGCCTAATGTTAATCGAGGAGTATAATGCAAAAAGGTTTACCTGGTGTTCATAGGTGGAATGCATTCTCTGCATTCTCTTGAAGCTGTTACCAAACTAAATACAGCAACTTTAGAAATATAAAAGCTTTATAAAGCATCTAATTGTTATTAAGTAAACGCAATTTTCGATAGATTATTTGATTAAAAGCTTGTTAGGAAGTAAAAACCCAATATAGCCAAGGTTTGGAGCTACAATCAATCGGAGGGAACGCATTCTCTACAGAATTTCATAAAACTAGATAATCCGAATTTTAATCTAATTATTGAAAATAAACTCTACTTAAGGAACGTATGAGTAATAATATTAGAGATGAATAAGAACATCACGGCGTATGGTTTACATATTTTCTTAATGTGGATTTAATATTACTTATACATCTTACTTCCATATCAGGCGGATTAAAATTTTTGCAGCAGCTGATATAAAACACATTTAATCATCTAAGTTCACCATAATCAACTGGCAGTGATAACTGTGACTTGAAGATCACTGAAAAAATCATTGGAATATAATCCTCCAGTCCCGGAGCAATGCTAAACTTCGAGAGAACTCCAGAAAATAATCCGCAAAGTATCACTGAACCAGCGCTTCCTCCTACATTAAAGGGCTATGCACTAATCAATATTTTCAGTATCCTCCTTATCACCACAACCGCGACAGTATCAAATACCATCAGTAAACAACTTATGGATGAAGTCTGTAACATCGCAGAGAAGTCGCATAACAGCTTTACCCAATTGCAGTAACAAAAGAGTCCTATTCGTGACCAGTTTCGGCCATATACATACACCCTGAAATCCTGCAGTCCTATTTCGCAAAACATGTGGTATTAAAAATCAGAAGAAAGCTATGGCCAGTAGTAGTTCAACCCTTTATAGCAAGAGAGTTCGCTAATGTGTTCCCTGTGACCTCACTATGACCTGGAACCCGAGCCGAGTCTCAGCGTGTTGGGTAATACATTATTATACACCTGTTTGTAATCCATAGTCAGACTTGCTCGAGCTCGACTTGATTTAATTGAGTGCCGACTTACTATCTAATATCTTCATCTAACTGATATGTGCTAAATTTTATATAATGGGCATTATAACCCATTTACACCGCCGTTTATCGCGGCCAGTTTAGCGTTAACCTTGTTCTCTAATCTTTGCTGTTTACATCACCCAATTTGAGGTTAGATTCACATTTCAGTTGGCAACTCCGTGCTTAGACAAACTCCGCGCCGAGCCAAAATTATCGAAGACGGCGGCACAACAGAAAAATTAAGTTGGCGGCTATTGGTTTTGCCAGTTTTGTATAAATTTGGGAGGTTTTGAAATAACTGAACCTTTAAATTGGATTAGTGAGTCAACTCAGGCCAGTCGATAAAATCTGCTCACAATTTAAATCAATAAGTGTCTTTTATATTGGCGCCGGCGTGAGCTTCAAAAACGTTTTGGTGGCGGCGACGCGTTTTTCGATCGGCTTCCATCTGCCAAACAGTTAATTTTTTGTGCATATTTTTATTCCGGTTGCATTTTTTGTTAGTATTTAACAGTGTTGCATCAAAATGTACACCAGTTTAAAATGAGGTTAAAAATTAAACTTCAGCTTCTACACATTAAAATTGTGTGAGTAATCTTCTGGGTTAGCGCCGGTTAATGGTCGGTGTAAATGGCGTGTTATAATGGCCAGAATTTTAGCCTGGAATACGCTGCAGTTATTATCCAGTCTTAGTAATAAACTGAGTTTAAATACAGTACTGAAAATCCCAGCTTCGAACGTATATTTTAAACACATCAGTAAATATCAGTTTCTATCCAGTATCTATCTATCTATATGTGACTTGCTCCACGAAAAGGGACCTCTGCGCCGAAAAGAAGTTATTGAGAAAAACGCGTTTAAAAAAAGCGCTTCGTTCATTTTTTCATATATTTCATTAATTATGTTCATCTTTACAGGTGATTTGTAAAAAACTAAACGACATAGAAACTTGCGGTTTGCGGCATTTTCCTATAAGAATCACTCAAAAAGTAAAAAAAAATTTTTCGGCGCAGAGGTCCCTTTTCGTGGCGCAGGTCACATATATTATCTCCAGACACAATTTAAATTCCACAGTCGGCAAAGTGTAGTCAGATGTTAAGACTCAAGTATCCATTCTGATCATCCTCGACTCTTCCATGGATAAAATTGTCATGCCACATACGAGCATGATTTCAGTGGCCAAAATCTCTTAGACTTAGAGCGCGTTCTACGGTATTTTCACCGACCGAGATTGGCGCATTTCGAAGGCTAACTCCAATAACACACGCTAAGCCAGAAGATCACTCATACAATTTTAATCTGTAAAAACTGAAGTTTAATTTTTAACCTTATTTTAAACTGGTGTACATTTGCAGTGTTGCAATGTACCAAAAAATGCAACCATAATAAAAATATACACAAAAAATCAACTTTTTGACAGACGGACAAAAACGATGTACAAGTAGACAGTCCAAATTTCTCTTCACTCAAATGCCAACAAGCAAAACGAGTGAAACCCTAGTACTTTTCTACTCTCTCTCTTACTCTCTTCATTGAATATTTCAATACACGAGCAGCTTTTTGATAGTGTTATTGTATATAACTATACAAATTCCAACCATGTTGAAGTAAAATTACATAAACTATGCAAAAAGTATGAAATAAGCAAGATATGACGCGAGAGAGAAATGCGTTTGAGTGAACTCCTAGTACTTTTTGGTTCTCTTTTACCAGGGTTGCCAAGTTGCGCACGTCTTCTGGTCGTCTAATTGTAAATCGTCTTTGAGACGGACAAAGGCGACCAGAAGATGTGCACAATTTGGCAACCCTTGTAAAAGAGAACCAAAAAATGGTCACAATTCACTCGAACATATTTCTCTCTCGCGTTATATCTTGATTATTTTATACTTTTTGCATAGTTTATGAAATTGTACTTCAACATGTTTGGAATTTTAGAGTTATGTATGTATATACAATAATATCATCAAAAAACTGCTCATGTAATGAAATATTCAACGAAGAAAGTAAGAGAGAGAGAGAGAGAGAGCAGAGAATCGAGGCGCTTCACTCGTTTTGTATACCCGCACCCATAGGGATGGGGGTATATATTATTTAATACGTAAAAAAATTTAACACATAGAAGGAGCCATATTAGACCCTTAGTATCTTTGGACGAAATTCGTTTTAGGACTTTTTAAGACGTTTGAGCCATGTCCGTCTGTCTGTCTGGCTGGTCAACACGATAACTGCCGTAAATCTTTACAGATCACAATGAAATTTGTCAGTGACTATTATTTGCGAATATTGAGTTTGGGATTGAAAATTGGCGTTATGACCACGTCCCTTCTGGTACCTCCCATACAAATCCACACATTTAGCACAAAATCATATTTCTTTCAAAACTTTCTTCTGGTAGATTTGATTAGCTTCAACTCTCACACCGGTTAATAATCTGTAAATGCCTACGTAACTGGAGGAAATGGGCGAGATTGTCACGCCAATTCTGGTACCTCCCATACAAAACTGGGTGTTCGTCCGGGTTGTCAAGCCGATAAATCGCGTGAAACAATTCCGACCTTAATGAAATTAGGTATACGGCTTCACGTTATCAAACGCCAATCACCGATTAAAACAAGGGTGTTTTTGCCATGCCCATTATGGTACCTCCCATACAAAATTTGTTTGGCTGTCTGGTTGTTCGGCACGAGAAGTCCCGCAAAACCGAACCAATCCTTATGAAAGTTTGTACTAGTCAATATTTAGTCAAACAAAGCTCTCCTAAAGAAAAAGAGCTATTTTGCCACACCCATTCTGGTACCTCCCATATAAAACTTGGGCAGATGACCGCTTGATCGACACGATAACTCTCGTAAACTACAACCGATCTTAATAAAATTCGGTACTAGGCAATATTTTGCTAAAAGCTACTGTGCAATTCATAACTGACTATTGTGCCACGCCCAGTTCCGTACCTCCCATACAAAAGTTGGGCGTATTTGCAGTTTGCCGACTCGATATCTCCAATATATCATAACCGATCTTAATAAAAGTTGGTACTGATCAAAATTTTGTCAACAACTTGCCATGCCCATTTTTGTACCTCGCATATAAATATTGGGAGGGAAACTAACTAATTTGGGTATTCAATAATATTTAGCGCAATGTCGTCAATCTGCTGTTGAATATGGTTACTTTTGAGTATGGGCTTTTAGCAGAACTCCCAAGCAATGAATGACTTAGGGCGAGGGTATGATTAAGTCGGTTCACCCGACTGAAACTTATGTACTGGTTATGTTGACATTCCACTCCATGAGTTTATTTTCTTCTCTACTTTTATTCGTACACTTTGAATGGTCTAAGCCATGGTACAATAATATCCACATGGTAATAGCAGCGCGCGTTGTTGCTGTTGTAAGCAGCAACAACAGACATTTTGTTTTTGTTCTATTCGCTTCAGTTGTCAAACTTTACACGAAGGCATACCAATAATACGAGAATGCTAAAGAGTACAAAAACAAAATACATGTGAGTGTGACAGCCGAAGCGAAGAACCTCATGAAAAAAATGAAAACAGCTGTTCTTACGACCTTACCATGAACATATTATTGTACCATGGTCTAAGCACAAAGTTTCCAGCTGAAATGTCAGTTTAATCTCAAATTGGGTGGGGTGGTGTAAACGGCAAAGATTAAAGAATAAGGTTATCGCTAAAGACATAAGTGTCAAGAGTGGTGAGTATGATATCCAACGCTGTCTTTGCCAAGCAATTTAAACAGACAGATGTTCTTCAATGCGTTCCATCAGACCAGACATCCATAGGTAATATTTGGACAAACATTGAGCCTGTTTTTTTATTCCCTGCTGAACTAATTTTTCGACCACTTTGTATGGGGAGCTAAGCGATATTAAGCGGCACTCCATACAAAGTCGTCGAAAAATTAATTTAACAGGAATTAAAAAAACAAGCTTATTATGTTGCATATAGACTACAGTTTATCGCTGCTAGGTATGGGGAGCTAAGCGATATTAAGCGATTTTAAGCGGCTTCCCATATAAAGTCGTCGAAAAATTAGTTTAGCAGGAAATAAAAAAAACACACTTATTGTTATCTAATCTTTGCCGTTTCCACCGCCCATTTTGAAATTAAATTGACATTTCAAGTGCCAACTTTGTGCTTAGCCTAATTTAGGGGAACTCCGTGCCAAGAAAATATATTGGAGACGCTGGCACAACAGAACAATTAAATTGGCGGCTCTTGGATTTGCTAGTTTTGCACAAATTTGGGATGTTTTTGAAAGAACTGAACCTTTACAACTGGATCAGTCGGTAAAATCAGGTCAGTCGATCAAATTGGCTCACATTTTTAAACCAATAA
Source organism: Phaonia tiefii (assembly GCA_963931995.1). NCBI lineage: Eukaryota > Metazoa > Arthropoda > Insecta > Diptera > Muscidae > Phaonia > Phaonia tiefii. The sequence goes on along the minus strand of OZ008370.1, from coordinate 19,282,685 downwards.
GAGCCAATTATACTGGTGGCTGCGTGAGCTTTTAAAAAGTTTGGTGGCGGCGACGTGTCGGAAAATTTTCGGTCGGCTTCCCCCTTCAAACAGTTGATTTTTTGTGTATGGTTTTATTATGGTTGCAATTTTTTAGTAACTAACAGTGTGCCATCAAAATGTGCACTAGTTTAAAATAGGGTAAAAATAAAACTTCCGTTTTTACAGATTAAAATTGTAGGAGTAATCTTCTGGCTTAGAGTGGGTTAAAGGAGTTAATCTTCGAAATCCGTTAATCTTGGTCGGTGTAAATGCCGTATTAGTCATATACGACTAAAGTTGGGTACTATATTCCAGTGTACGAATATAATCCCCAACTTGTACCAATCGAATTTTGACAGGCATACGATAGAGATCATCCAGTCCCTTCTTCCTCCTCTACTCAGTATTCCGTTTCCAGTTTAGTTTCTAGTCGAGGATAATACTACTACTACTACTACACACTGTCTAGTCTTGGTTTCAAAATTCCCCAATCTTACGCTAACGAGTGAAAGGACTAGTTCGGTATTCATCGGATTAAAGCCCAAACTACAACTCAGCCGAAACCAATAGGCTACCCAACACAGATTGCATCAGATCGCCACAAGCAGTAAGTGGAGCTGTAGTGGGGCACCGAGGAGGCGCGTCGTCGCCTTCGGTGATACCATGGTAAAATAAGTAAGGTAAACTCATTAGAACAGCTGATTTGAACATTTTTCTTGCTTAGGTGTTTCTATTACGTCAAATTCACATGTATTTTGTTTTTGTACCTTTTTGTTTACTTTTACAGTAGATACACACAGTAGATAATTTGACAGATTATGGACACACCAAACAAAAACAAAATGCCTGTTTTTGTTGTAACAAATCCTACTGCATTTACCTTACTTATTTTAGCATGGGTGATACTATCCGCTGTTATTTCTTATTTCAAGTTCCAATCAAGTCGCGTCCTCCGTGAATTTGAAAAGATGCAGAAAATAACCCTCAACATATAGCGATTGCGGGCAGCGCAACTTACATGACAGCGCAACTACGTTGACTTACAGTCTGCAATATCTTAGGGGAAAGATGTAGCATCAAGTATTTCCTTAGTGCAACTGTTAAACAAAATTAAGGGTCTGTTGGTGTTGTATGGATGCAATTTGAAGATGTCGATCCAAAACGTGATATCTCGCTGCACGTATCTGCAAGTATCACAATATACTTTATTTGGAGACACATTCTTTCATGACCTTAACTTAATGTTATGCGGTTACAGTTTCTTCACCGCGGACTGCAATCATTTTAAGACACGTGGCATCTACACACACATTTGTACATATAATTATCCACTGTCACTTTCGTTTCGGTCGGGATCGATGGCAAAAGAAACCTTAGAAAGTATTTCGCTTCGAAAATAAAAGAAAATTCCAATGTGCCCTTTCGTCAATGTCAAAGTCTACTGTAGTAGACCTATATTTGGCAGTGGTTGCAAAATTTTAAAATTAAAAATCAATTGAAACCCTAGTGAAATTGTTTTTGTCTAAAAACAAAATCATGTCATTCAAAATCCACTTTCCACACAAAAGGCAATGATGAACTTTGGAAAACCTTCAAATGTTTTACGGATGCATCACTGCCCCCTCTTTTTAGGCTATTGTGGTTGTAAGAGGGGGTATCAATAATGGTTTTAGTGTTGCCACCCTTCCCACATACACTTCAACGCCGATTGCTGCTATTGTCTACCCGTATGTATACACTATATCACGTGTTACTGTAACTGTGTGGGTGGGTGGGTATGTGTGGATTTATAATTACACGTTACAAGGGTGCAGGTTGGGGGCAACAAATGTCTAAATTCTTTTAAAATTGCAATCACGTAGTATGAGCCTCACCCTAACGGCACACTTTAATGGGGTAATTCAGAAAGTTTTGAGAGTATTCATTCGTCCCAAAACTCTTTGTGGATCTGAGTGAAAGATCTCTATCTATTCTCTATAGAGACGAGATAAGAACGGCGATCTCCCGCCTTAAGAATAATAAAGCCGCTGGTGCGGATGGCCTACCCGCTGAACTTTTAAAGGCAGGTGGCGAAGGACTGCTAGCCCACATGCATCGACTTATATGCGGTAGAATGGCTGGGGGAATCCACGCCCGACGATTGGAGTCTCAATGTATTATGTTCTGTATTCAAAAAGGGTGATCCGTGTGTCTGTTCCAACTAACGCGGTATCAGTCATTTATCCATCGCGTATAAGGTCTTGTCGAGCGTATTATGTGAAAGACTAAAACCAATTGTTGAAAACCTGATTGGACGCTATCAGTGTGAGTTTAGACCAGGCAAGTCCACGACTGACCAAATATTCATGCTACGCCTAATCCCGGAAAAGACCCACGAAAAGCAAAGCGATACACCACCTTTTTGTCGATTACAAAGCTGCTTTCGATAGACCCATAGGGGGAAAACTTTACGAAGCTATGTCTGAACTTGGTATTCCAGCAAAACTGATCCGCCTTTGTAGAATAATGCTGACCAACACCAAATCAGCAGTGAAGGTGGGGAAGACCTCACTGAAGCATTATGTACGAAGCGAGAACTGAGACAACTCGACACAATTTCGTGCAATCTCTTCAACATCTTAATGGAGATAATAATGAGAAAAGCTGCAATAAATATGAACAAGACCAATAACACGAAAAACCATATGTATGCTGACGACATAGACATCATTGGGCGAAATTTGCGAGAGGTTACTGCAGTATTTTCAAGAATCGAAAAGGAATCAGCGAAAGTGGGTCTTGCTGTTAATGAGGGCAAAACAAAACTGTTGGTGTCAACGACTAGAGAAACCTCTCGACTTGGACCGCACTTGAACGTTGACAACCGATTTAATTTTGAAGTGGTAGATGAATTTGTCTGTGGCCGTCGGTGGTGCAATGGTTAGTGTGCGCGGCTCTTGTACATGAGATCCTGGGTTCGAACCCTGCTCTGACCACCTTCAAAAAAAAATTTCTTTCGGCGGCGGTCACCTCGCATAGTGACGGCGACACTATCGAGTATATAGCCATGAAAAAAAAGCTTCTCAAAATACCGTTCGGAATCGGTGTAAAACTGTAGGTCCCAATCAGTGAGTGAAAACTGGAAAGCGCACAGCTCAGTGATTGTGAGAAGTTATCCCCGGTCCCTTCATGGGATGTAATGGGAAACCATTTTTGTTTTTAGATGAATTTGTCTACCTTGGATCCGTCGTGAACAAGGACAACAATGTCAGCCAGGAGATAAATAGGAGAATTGTGGTTGCAAATAGATGCTATTCTGGGCTCAGCAAGCAGTTTAGGAACAAAGCCCTCTCTCGGCAAGATAAAAGTCCAGCTATACCAGACTCTCATTTTACCTATCCTGACATATGGCTCCGAAACTTGGGTCATATCGAAGGCGGATGAAAAACACCTGGGAGTTTTCGAGATAAAAATTCTCCGTAAAATATATGGTCCTCTTAGGGAAAACGGCGAGTGCCGACGTCGTTGGAACCTAATAGCTATATCACTTGTATTCTGACGTGGACAAAGCTAGGCGAATCAAATTAGGGCAATTGCGTTGGCTAGGCCATGTTATCAGAATGGATGAAGATGAGCCAGCGCGAAAGATTTTTGATAACGTACCCGATGGAAGCAGGAAAAGACAACGACCAAGACTCCGCTGGAAAGACCAGGCAGAAGAATCCCTGCGTATCCTTGGTGTTACCAACTGGCGAGAAAAGGCGAAGGATAGAGCCAGTTGGTAGAATATGTTGAAATTTGTTTAATTAATATGTGTAAGACGTCTGACCTCATGAGGTTGTAATATAGTCAATAAAAGTAATTACCAATTTTAAATGGAAAACTGTTGTTCTTAACAGGAACTCGTACAAAATTAATTATTTCATTGCCTACAACAAATTCGATTCTGCTTCACTGTCTTTCTTTCTCATAGAGTCATTTCCAGTCCATCGAATTTCCAAGATGTCGTAAGAATCATGTTTCAGGCAGTCATTCCTCAGAACGTTTATCAGTTGAATGTCCTAAGGAGACATCCAACCGATTCAATTGGGGCAAATCTACTGGTGGGGAAACTAACGAAGCGTCGCGTCTCATAACGCAGATTTCCTCGAATCGCAGAGTTCCTTTATCACCCAGAGAATGAAGACCCACAGCATAATTGAAAACATAACATCCCAGAGACCCAAATTTCTTGAGCAGCCCTCCAATGCATGCATTTGCTCCATACTTTTGGGGTGTGTACTTAGTAGAAGTGCATTTCCGTTTCCTACTGTTTCGGGCAAAAATAGCGGTCAATTGTGCGTTTGTTGTTAGGTTCGTTAGTGTTGGTTTTGATGGACACTCACATTCGCCATCATTAAACATGTATAGGAAATGTGTTCAAGTGGTCATGTACTGAAACACGTACACATATACACACATATGCATTCACACATACATTCGTGGCAATGTGTATGCTTGTGTACGTATCCTGGTGGTCCTCTTTACGTAAACAAGTAATAGATTGTATCTGTACAATTGCCAGACAAGTGGGCTGATGTGATTAAGGACTGGACTAGTGCGAACTGAACTGAACTGAACTGGACACTACGAGTACACGGAACTGAACTGGAGTGTCGAATTACTCATGTTGTAGAAATGTTGGGTCTTAAATTACATGTGGGCCCTGGTTAGATGATGAATGTTGCACAACATTAAATGATTTAATTGAATTTATTTATATGTACAAATTTGATATCTATTGGAATCGGCATCCTTGGCAGCCTTCCAATGCATGCAAATTCTCTGAACGAGTTCCAAAACTAATTCGTGAATGTTTATCAATGATATCGAAGTCTATGTAACGTTAGCATGAACACACCTTCCATCTGAAGCAACGACCATACCACCTACGTCGGAAATGCAACGGCTGGTAAGAGAGGAGAATTATACAGGTAAGGAAATCCTTATGGGATGCGTTGCTAATTCTCTTCATTTTAACTATGGTTTCCTGTTACATCCCATGAAGGGATTAGGGAGAGCTTCTCACAACCAGTGAGTTGTGCGCGTTGTAGTTTTACATTCACTGATTGGGACCTACAGATTTACACCGGTTCCAAACGGTGTCGCCGTCAATAAGTGAGGTGCTCACCGTCGAAAAAAGTGTAAGGTGGTCAGAGCAGGCATCGAACCCACGTTCTCACGCACAAGAGCCGCGCACACTACCATTGCACCATCGACGGCTTCATATTACGTGGGGAAATAAGAGAATTGACGCTCTGCTTGAATTCCTAAACTCATATGACCTTTTAGCACTAAATACTGGCAACAATCCAAAGATTTATCGTGGTAGGTTCGATGATGGGTATTTGAGACTTTCTGGTAAAAGGGACCACCTCGGTCAAGGTCCGTAAAGCACCTTGGAGGATGTCGCTTAGGATACTGGGATACTTTCCCCTTATAACTATTGCCTTGTCGTCCGCATAAGTCATAATTTTTGAACCCACATTTCCGTGACTGACCAGTATTCTATTCAGCGCAAAGTTTCAAAGAAGTGGAGACAAGACACCACCTTGAGGTGTGACACTATTAACATACCTGATAGAGGCCGAGGTGACCTATAAAGTGAGACGTTTCCTGGTGAGGATTTCGTATACAAGCCTCGTAATATCAACGGGCACCTTAAGGATCGATAGCCCCAATTCTATCGCATTTGGCGTGACATTATAGAACACTCTCTCAATATCAAGAAAGGCTAACAAGATATACTCGTCAGCCGCCAACGATTTGTCTATGTATCCTACCAGTTCATGCAGTGCTGCTGAGAGTTCGCATTTACTTCCCTATGTATAACCCATACACATCGCCGTGGAGAAGGGGTAATGAACGTTTACCCACATGGTATGGCGCAAATAATGGGTAGCTATTCACGACAAGGGGGAATTACCCATCACGATTACCCATTACCCACAGGGTAATGAGGAAAATAATGGATAGTACTCACGACGATGGGGAATTACCCATCACGATTACCCATTACACATGGGGAACGGGTAAGCGTCCTTTACCCATTACCCACGGCGATGGGTAATGTGTTACTCAGGGTAACACATCCCCTTTTTTGATCGTATATATGTACAACTTAGAAAAAAATTACATATCTCTGAAATGGAGCGTCGAATCGAAAGAATAACTAATTTTTGTTGGTTTCTATGGGGTTTTCATAAACTGGACCAATTCGTATGGAAGATTTTATTGATGTGTTAACATCTATTGGCACGGGGGGGGGGGGGCAGTCTATAAATGTGAACACTTGCAAACAACACACAGCGTTGCATCACATACATGGTTGTTGTACAACAATAGTCTCTGCCTGAAAATAAGTAAAGGGTCCGCCATCTAACGTTTTTTTTTTTCAACTAGTGCTTATTTCGTGAATGGTAACACTTAGCTCATGTCTGATTTGACAGATAATTAGTTTTATCCTTCCGCTAAACGAATATGGTTGTGCATACGCTAGAACAACGCTGGGAAATATGGGAAAAATGGGCCTGCGATCGACTTACAGAAGATGCCGATTTTGCCAAAAAAAAATCATCTTTTCAGATGAAGCTCATTTTGATCTTGGCGGGTATGTAAACAAGCAAAATTGTCGCATTTGGGGCACAGAAAACCCGCACGCATACATTGAAAAGCCGATGCATCCAAAACGAGTCACTGTTTGGTGCGGATTTTGGTCCAGAGGCATAATTGGGCCATTTTTCTTCGAAAATGAGCAAGGAGTGACCGTTACAGTCAATGCCGATCGATATCGGGCCATGTTGAACGAATTTTTGTTCACAAAAATTGAAGAGGGGGATATTGGCAACATTTGGTTTCAACAGGACGGCGCTACGTGCCACACAGCCGAAGATACACTCGATGTTTTGCGCCCTGTTTTTGAAGATCGCATTATCAGCCGCAGAGCTGATGACGTTTGGCCACCTCGGAGCTGCGATTTGACACCGTTGGACTAGTATTTGTGGGGTGCCCTCAAAGATAAGTGTTACGCCGACAAGCCAGGGACAATTGACGCTTTAAAGGACAATATTCGTGAATCCATTGGTGAAATACAGCTGCACACAATGGATAATGTGCTTAAAAATTGGACCGATCGTGTAGGCTACTGCACGGACAGCCGAGGCAGCCATTTGAATGAAATTATTTTCCATTATAAACCGGAAGGATTGTACTTTCAAATAAAGAAAGAAATTTGAGAAAATATTCAGTAGTTTTTTTTTATAGGATTTTCAAAAAAAAAAAGAAGTTATTTGGCGGACTCGTTATAATGGTATTGATGTAGCGACAGCGAACAAACAAACAGGTCATCGTCGCCAAAGAGTATTGAATAGTATAGAGAACTCATGGAACGAATTGTACATGGTAGAATTATCTATTAGGTAGTTCCATTAGAAATTCCGTGGTTAAGCTGTCAAAATTAGTTGAATCATTAAAAACACTATGTACACAAAATGTGAAAAGTTTCATAAGATTGCCTTACTTGCTACAAAGTCTAGGATATAAATTGCATTTTGATTGAAATTCTTTATATTTTATTAACAAACAAAATCAAATTTGACAGCTTACCCACGGAAAAGATGAAAAAACCACAAATCAGCTGGGCTGGCGCGTTTACCCGATAGATAATTTTACAATGAAATTATATGGACATCTGGCGAAAGATTCAAAACGTATTACTCTGTTTTTGTCATAACTTGGTCCACTCATAATTTGATATGAAACACTGATGCCTTTTGAAACATTTATGCTTTTTGTATTATTAATAACATTGTCGAAATGGTGCATTTATATTGAAATATTCTATAAAGAGAATAAAACTCGTTTATGCTCTTTTACTCAGACTCTCTATATAAGAGCGGAAAAGAGTGCAATAAGTTCTCTATGCTATTCAATACTTTTTGTCGATGCTCTGTTTATGACAAAACAAAAACAGTTATTTCAGTGAGCTAAAAATAGCTTTATTTATTTTAACAACATTACATCTAATGTTAAAGCAGATGTAAGAAAAAAGAAAGTGCAATAGAAAAAGAGTATTCAGCACAAAAACTATTCTTTTTTTATTTTCCAAAGTAACATTTACTAATGTGTTCATAGAAATCGAACAGGTACCGTGTAACAAAAAGGTGATAACACATCACCCGTGAGTTCAAACACTCATTGATTTTTTTTTAAATCATCAAACTAAGAAAATCGCTAAAATAAAAAAATAGCTATAACTCGAAGCTGGTGCGTCCAATCGGCAAAAATAGTAAATTTTTACATTCGTAGGACTCCGTAGGAGGATTTAAGCAAAGGATATGTTTAATACGACATCACTTTACTTTTTTAAAAAATCTGTAAAACTAAAATTTTTTGAATAAAAACTTTGTAAAACGCTCTTATGTCTATATTTCGGAAACGGAGCCTCCAATACAAAAACAAAAACTAAAATTTTTGCGGGTTTCTAAGGGGTTGTCATAAAGTAATTAATTTTTTTTTAAAAAAATCGCCAAAATCAGAAAATCGCTTTAATAAAAAAGGAGCTATAACTCGAAAACTTTGTGTCCAATTGCAACATTACTATTTTTTTTTTAAAACATAGGAGACTTTAACCAACCCATAGGAGACTCCATAGGGTAACTTGACTCTATCTTGTTTCTTTTTTTTAAAAATCGGTAAACTATAATTTTTCAAATAAAAAAAAATCGCTAAAACGCTCTTATGTCTATATTTTGGAAACGGAGCGGAGCGTCCAATAGTATAAATAGCTAATTTTTGTGGATTTTTAAGGGGTTTCCACAAAGTGGTCCAATTCGTATTGAAGACTTTTTTAAAAATCGTCAAAATACGAAAATCGCTATAATAAAAAATAGCTTTAACCAGGAAACGGTGCGTCAAATTTCAGAAATTATTAAAAATAGATGTCTAACATACTGCATCACTTTTTTTTAAAATCGGCAAACTAACATTTTCCAAGAAGAGTTTGAAGGTTCCGATCAGCGTTCGTATTTCGTGGGTAATGAATTACCATGGGTTATCCAGGGTAACCAATTATTATTGGCGCGGGGAATGGGAAGCGATCGTTTACCCATTACCCACAGGGTATGGGGAAAATAATGGGTAGCTAATGGGGAAAATAAAAAGGGTAGCTACCCACTACAATGGGGAATTACTCATCACGATTACCCATTACCCTCAGGGCAATGGGGAAAATAAAAAGGGTAGCTACCCACTACAATGGGGAATTACTCATCACGATTACCCATTACCCTCAGGGCAATGGGGAAAGTAATGGGTAGCTACCCTCGAAATGGGGAATTACTCATCACGATTACCCATTACCCTCAGGGCAATGGGGAAAATAATGGGTAGCTACCCACGAAATGGGGAATTACTCATCACGATTACCCATTACCCTCAGGGCAATGGGGAAAATAATGGGTAGCTACCCACGAAATGGGGAATTACTCATCACGATTACCCATTACTCTCAGGGTAATGGGGAAAATAATGGGTAGCTACCCACGACGATGTTGAATTACTCATCACGATTACTCATTAACCTCTGGGAAATGGGGAAAATAATGGGTAGCTACCCACGACGATGTGTAATGGGTTACCCCATTACATGTGTAAATGGTTACCCATTTTTGATCGAAAATATGAAAAAATTAAGAAAAATCTCTATATCTCAGAAACCGAGCATCCAATCAATTCAATTTCATAAAGTGGTTCAATTCGTATGGAAGAATTTTTTTTCGCAAATCGCTAAAATAAAAAAGTGGCTATAACTCGAAAACGATGCGTCCAATCGAAAAAATAATAAAAATTTTACCTCCTTAGGAGGCTTTAACCAATGGGTGTCTACAATATGGCATTTATAGCCACTTTTTTTATTTTAGCGATTTTCTTATTTTGGCGATTTTTGGGGAAAAAAATTCTTCCATACGAATTGGACCACTTTATAAAAACCCCTTAGAAACCGGAAAAAATTGGTTATTTTTTCGATTGGACGCTCCGTTTCCGGGATATAGAGATTTTTCCTAATTTTTTCATATTTTCGATCAAAAATGTGGATGGGTTACCCTGGGTAACCCATTACCCATCGTTGTGGGTAGCTACCCATTATTTTCCCCATTTCCCAGAGGGTAATGAGTAATCGTGATGAGTAATTCCCCATTTTCGTGGGTAGCTACTCATTATTTTCCCCATTGCCCTGAGGGTAATGGGTAATCGTGATGGGTAATTCCCCATTTCGTGGGTAGCTACCCGTTAGTTTCCCCCTCCCCTGTGGGTAATGGGTAAACGTTCATTACACATTCCCTACGACGATGTGTATGGCTTACACACGGGGGGTAAATACGAACTCTGCTTCCTATAGCCCATTTGAGCCTGGATTTAGTAACAATTTCAATGGAATATCTGAGAGAGAGTATGTTTACTTAAAGCCTACTTCACGCTCAGCAAGTTGCCACGTATATGAGTATCCATAAGGATATTGAGCGAATATTCACTGCAGGTTGTCCACTGCCCAGAATAGTCCTTCAGGTACCCTATCGTGGCGTTGTCTAACGCCAGTATTTTCTTTAGTCTCAACGACTCAGAGGTGTCTTTTATTGATTCATTACTCAGGGCAGCATTTTGGAGATTATTAAAACACGGGATACTACCCGACTATGATGACCAGAAATGGGTAAAGAGATGAAGCTCTTATACTTAGATTTCTCTTTTTCAACCTAACCTAACAAAATGCAATGTTTTAAAAATCGCTTTAAGTATGCTTGGCGAAAGGAAGAGCAAAAGGATGATGGCGGATATTGGATACCACAATTAACCAAATTGGGTCTTATTCATTTTAACTGTGAATGTCATCCCCTTTTGAAACGACCTTACTCATTCCCGAACCTTGAATTGATACAATTTACTATACTCTGACAAGGATACACACACTGAAGGGTATGGACCTTCTCCTTATCCTGTTGCAAATCGTCACGTGTTAGTTGACGTCATATTTCCAGGCGTTATGTGTTAAATAGGATTAGAAGTAATTAATTCAAATCGGATTTGAAATTTACAAATTCATGACAAGTATTTCCGTACCAAACAACAAAAAACCAAAGACAATGGAAGAGATTTAAGCGCAAATTAGTTTAAGGGCAACCTTAAAACTGTCTTAGCGCACACACAGTGTAGACAGCGGTAACTGTAACAGCGCTGTGCAAGGTTGTGGTCACCAGTAGTTGCTGTTGACGTAAAGTAAACTTAGCCATAAAGGTGAAAGTTTACACACATATGTAGGGGTAAACTAAGGTAACAGGAGGAAGAAGAAGAATCATGACATTACAACAGTCTGTCAAAAACAACAGCAACACTGTTAAGGTCAATGTTAAGTTTGACATGTTGTTGCTAAGTCACACAGTAATCGCAAATAAGAGGAAGCAATGGGTAGTGTGTTTTAATAACACCAGGGGGCATATGTTGTAATTAGGGGGGAATTACGGGTGCGGGTGTTATTGATGTACTATTACTAGTACCAATAACAACAACGTGCTTACTAGTTGTTTTTATTTTTGCCAGACAGCGAAGACTTTTGCATACTCGTATGTTTAACAAAAAGTCACGTTTTCCTTCTGTCATTGTGTGTTGTTTGAGTAAGGAAGAAAATAGGAAAAGACACGAAAAGACAGTAAAACATAATTGGCAGAACAACAACGTCAATATTGCGAAGAAGGGCGGGGGAGGTTAGTCAAAATGTACAAAATCAAGAAATAAGATAAAATGTATAGAACACTAACTAAAACAAAAACAAAAAAAAAACCGTAACCGTTACAAACGAAAGCTATGAAAAGCTTTGCAAAGTCTGAAAGCTTTGACTCTCACTGTTGCAGATACTCATGCAAAATAAAACAGATTGAGTGAGAGAAAGAAAGTGACTAAAGCAGGGTTGCCAATTTAGCAACATCTAAAACTCCATTTCCACTTAGCGAGTTTAAAATGTTTTGAAACCGAAATCAGCTGATTTGTATATGTAATCACATGAGTTTGGAATCAAAACATGTTACACACGATCAATGAAAATGGTGTTTAAATGAAGATGATAAAAATTCGGTGTAGAGCTTTTATAACAAAATTTTTGTTAAATTATGAACGGCCCATGTTTCCCATATAACGGGCTTCGATACGGATACAGTATGGGTATCGATGAGAAGCTTATACAAATATCTTTAAGACTGCGTAGATATGCATATCTTTAACCCTTTGACGACCATACATTTTCGGACGGAACAAATTTTATTCTCTTGATTATTTTCGTAATCTATGACCTAATAAAAGCTACAGCGCAAAAAATGGGAGATTTTTGTTTTTCATTTTAACTAAAACATATGTTCGGCCCATCTAAGAACTAGAGTATTCAAAAACCGAAATCTTTCAATAACCGGTTACGGTTTATTCGAAAAATCACTTTTCGGTGAACCGGGGTTCGGTTTTACAGAATTGGAAAACCCGCTGAAATCAGTCAATTTTCGGTTTTATTTGCGTGATCTTTTCGGTTTCTTTCGTGTTGCATGGACAACAAAATCAGCACAAAATAAAATTTTCGTGTCTGGGTTCTTGTGGTCGTAAAAAGAATTTTACTCAGATTACTCAGATTTTAACATACATTATTTAATTTTTTTTTAGAAAAACACTTTAGTTAATATATTTCCTATGAAGATAAGAAGAATCGAACTGAATTAGACTAGGTTGGATTAGATTAAATTGAATTGAATTAAATCAAATTGAATAGCATTAAATTGAATTTAAGTAAATTGAGTTGAGTTGAATTGAATTGAATTGTATTGTATTGTATTGAATTGAATTGATTTGAATTGCATTGAATTGAATTGAACTGAATTGGATTGAATTGAAATGAATTGGATTGAGTTGAACTGAATTGAATTGAATCGACCTGAATTGAATTGAGTTGAGTTGAATTGAACTGAATTGAATTGAAGTGAATTGAATTGCTTTAAATTGAATTGAATTAAGTTGTATTGAATTGTTTTGAAACATAAATATATATTAACGACTTGTTCGACTTTTACAACCCCAGTTTTGGGGGAAAACCTATTATCTCAGAATACTATCAATAGTTAAATAGTTGGGATCATTAGATAAAAGAAGGAACTTTGCTTGTCGTTGCTGCCGTTCGTCTTGTACAGTTTTTCATTCTTTCTATGTATCCTATGTATATTAACGACTTGTTCGACTTTTACAACCCCAGTTTTGGGGGAAAACCTATTGTCTCCGAATACTATCAACAGTTAAATAGTTAGGATCATTAGATACAATATGGGACTTTGCTTGTCGTTGCTGCCGTTCGTCTTGTACAGTTTTTCCTTCTTTCTGGCGCCTACTTGCTAAACCACACCCCCGCACTCTTCAACCAAACTCCCCCACGGGACTACCACTACTTTGCGGGGGACGTTAACATCCATACTCTTACCTTCCACTCTTTGCCCCTCCATTCAACAACGTTCCATCAGATTTCTCACGACAAACTTCTGAATTTCGTTTCATCCAACTAGACACCCCAAGATATATACAACCATTGCCTAATAATATCAGAACAGCGTGTTCGAAATCCTTGTCCTGATCCACACAGGCCGGACATGTGGGTGAGCTATAATCTCAGAATCTGTGCAGATATTTTCTAGACCACTCGTGGCGAGTTAACAATTTGGTCAAGTAGTTGTTTACTTTTCCGTTCTGCCTCTGTGATCACACTGATATGCTGGGAATGATAGAAAATGCTCATCTACCCTTCACCACACTCTAACAGTGGGCTTACCATATTCATGAGTTACCGAGTTCATGTGTTCTTTACTTCTTTCAGCTGCATTGGATTCTGGAGGCTTCTATTATATACACGCCTCATTTCATCCACTATAATCTCGATTGATTTAACACCAGCCTCCGGGAAGTTACGCTAATCGCAAATTAACCTAAATGTAGCTACGGGTTATGATGGCGCCAACTTTTTATACCGCGAACCTCTCGCAGAGAAGGCATGATAGCATACACTGATATCAGTGGTCTCTATCAGTGACCTTGTTGCTTCCAATATATGATATTTTATATGCCGGGGAAACCTGGATTCATGCTGCTTTCTCCGTCGAATAACGAACGTTATACAACAAAATATACTACACAATCTCTAGCCCTGCTTATGCTTTTCCACTCTACTTTATTGTGGCTGCTAATGAATACCGTTCTCCATCTTGTGCCCAGCCAGCTTCTGTCCCGCTTCATCTAACCACGTCTTCGCTTGCGCGATCACATCGTTTGCAATCCTCCGCACTTGAGCCAGTATTACTGATATTGTAACTATATTGTCGACAATCGTGGCTCACTGGGAACTCGCAGCCTTAGGACGCCATCGTAAATTATGTACCTAAGAAGTGGCCCAATGAGCGATCCTTGTGGAATACCTGCCGTTATCACTAGCGTAATTCAACTTATGGTTAGAGAAGTAGCTCGAAAGAGTATCTAGAATGTAAATAGGTGTCTGCATTCTTATCAGTGCAGTGATTGTCGCGCTATATTCCTCAGCACCACCCGTCCAACGTGTCCCCGATATGGCCTCTGATACTATATTACCATGTGTTCTATTGCATCAATCCCAAAACGTGCCTTCTGAATGACGATTAGAGACCATAAATTATTCCTCACTATTGTGTCTCGTAGGCATACGAACACGTACGAAGTCGGGCTCCTCAGGCTGGTTGTCTCCCTTTGGGATGAGTACTAACAGCTGCAGCTTCCATTTGGTAACACTCTTTCCTCGAAGCAGGCTTGAAATGTCTTCAGGAACATGACTGGTCCCCTAGTGATTGCAGCTTTTGTTCGGTATCCCATGCATGCCCGGAGCTTCTCCGTCACCGAAGTTTTGTTCGTATATGTTCATATGTTGTTATATCATATTGCATATGTTTAACAGACAGTTTTCGTATAGAAAATCTGTTGTATAGAAAATCTGTCTGTTTCATAGACAATTTTCGTATAGAAAATCTGTCTGTTTCATAGACAATTTTCGTATATAAACCCTGTTTTCGTATAGAAAAACTGCCTATTCCATAGACAGTTTTCATATTGAAAATCTGTCTGATTCACATACAGCTTTCGTACACAATATCGGTGTGTCTCATAGACAGTTTTCGTATAGAAAATCTGTCAGTTTCAGACAGTTTTCGTACAGAAAATCTGTCAGTTTCAGACAGTTTTCGTACAGAAAATCTCTCTGTTTCGCAGTCAGTTTTCGTTTAGAAAATCTCCCAATTTCATAAACAATTTCCGTACAGAAAATCTGGTTGTTTCATAGTTATTTTTCGTACAGAAAATCTGTCTGTTTCGCAGTCAGTTTTCGTATAGAAAATCTTTCTGCTTCGCAGATAGTTTTGATATAGAAAATCTTTCTGTTTCATAGACAGTTGTCGTATAGAAAATCTGTCTGCTTTCGTATCTTAATGTTACTATATTAGCATTTTTTTATTTAAAACATTGGCAACTCTAGTATCTCTCGTTTGTCTCTGTCTCTCTCCCCCCTTCAATATTCTCTTTTTGTCATTACCAATTAGTGAGAATTAAGCAAAGAAAGCTTTCTCTAGAACGAGAGCATCTAATTGAAGAGGCCTTAGTGCTCAGGTATTCACCTAGAATGGAATCAGTTCTTGTTTAACTTTCATACGCAGCGCAGTTGAAGAAAAATAAACTACTGGGGTATTCAACCCAAAAAAAAACGCGAACGGAAGAATTTATACGCAAAACAAACGGGATAAAAGATAAATAAAAAATAGTAAAAAATAAGTGGAAATTTTTGCAAATGGATTAAATGGAAAGCAAAGTAATTAATTTATAAAATTTTACAATAAATGCTAAAATTGCTAAACAATTAAAAATATCCTTAAAATGCAAGGTTAAGAATAAAAATTACAAAAAAAAGATAACAAAAAAAATTAAGCCTACTTTAAGGCGTTGTTGGGTTAGGAAAAATTATGCTGCTGTTGGCAGAGAGAGAAAAAACGTGTTTTCCGGTTACTTACGCCATGGTCTTTCGACTTTGTGTTTCTTTCCTTTGTTGCTGCATCGTTATTCCAGTCTTTCTCCCTTTGTCAAGGAGAGCATAAGCTTTTTTTCTGCTATTTGGCAAATCCTTTTGCATTGTAATGTTGTTGTATGTGTGTGTGTGTGAAGAGCAATACTTTGTTAGAAGAATTTGCATACTTTTAGGCGCGCAGGACAAAAATATACCCTATTTATTACACAAAGAATGCGAAAACAAAAAGAAAATCATGACAACAAAACGTCGCGAAAAAAGTAATGAAAGGAAAACAAATATTAGAAATAAATGTGATAATTGAAAAGAGAAAGAGTTTCCAGATTTTCCTTAAAAGAGTTGGAAATTGTGAAAAAGGATAATTATTTCATTTCGTTGGGAAAACAAATTTCCATGGATTTAGTAAAAAAATTTAAGTTTTTCGACAAAAAAACAAAAAATTTTTAGGTCAAAGTTTATGCCTCTAAACTTTTGGGAACAATGATATCAATTTGAAATAAAATTAAGGAACATTTTAAGGGATAGACGACAGCCTTACTTACACTACTGGGAACAAAGCCAGTTATTATAAAACCTTTGCAAAAATGTGGATATCCATTAAGGACATAATCAATTTATTGTCTTTAAATTACATCTTAATTTTTAGGCAATCCTACTTACAGTCAATAAGAAGCTCTACAACTTCCGAATCTTCAGATTCAGATTCAGGGATTAAGGTAAACCAATGGCGAGGAACATTCCCTCTTTTATTTCTAGGCAGACTTTGGTGGATTCTTCAGTTTCAGGGATTAAGGTAAACCAATGGCGAGGAGCATTCCCTCTTTTATTTCTAGGCAGACTTTGGTGGATTCTTCGGATTCGAAAACTTTGGTGAATTCATCTGATTCATCAAGTTTGGTGGATTCCTCGGATTCATTCGTTAAAGGAAACTGAGAGCAATTTGGATTGTCTGCCTGATTTCCAGACAGATTTTGGAGGATTTTTAGGATTTACAAATTTTGTTGGATTCTTCGAATTCGGGTATTAAAGTAAAGTGATAGCATACCGGACTTTCCGTTTGATTTTCAGGTGAACTATTTTGTTTTTACGAGACCTGGAGCCATTCTAGTTTTTTTTCAAAAAATTCTAACTCAAGTTAGCTAATAATTCCTCGGCGAAATAGGGGTTGTTCCATCGATGTTTTTCATAGAGATTTACCCATCGAAATCTTTAGCACCAAATTAGCCTTCTTTTAAAAAAAAACTGCTTATGCCTGAGAAGACTACAGTTAAGTCTGTCAGGCTTCCACCAATGACATCTAAGCAGTCTGTATTACGCGAGGAGTAAGTGACGCTTAGGCTATGTTAACATTGAAGCTTCGCCTCATGACCCATTTCTAGTTATACACAATGAGCCAGTAGGTTGGTTTGCTAATCCCCTAAGATGCTGTGAAACTCCAATAATTATAAATAATTATTTTCCCATTACATCCCATGAAGGGATAAGGAAGAACTTGTCGTAATCGTTGAGCTGTGCTCTTTCAAGTTATTACACTCACTTACTGGGACCTACAGTTTTACAGCGATTGCGAAAAGTTTTTTCTTCAGAAGCTTTATCGTAGCTAATTACTCGTCGATATTGTCGTCGTCAATAAGCGAGGTAGCCGTCGTCGAAAGAAATGTAAGGTGGTTAGAGCTACGCTTTTGTTCCCCTAGATGCCACAGTGCCCAGGACTCAATAGCATCCTATGCATCTAATGGGAAACAACTTGTTTACTTCGAGTGCAGTTTGTGAACTTTCTGTTTGTGACATCATTTAGACCGTCTCTTGGCTATCACCGAAACCAGAGTTATGATCATGGAAGCGGAAATTCCGCGTCATATTTCGACCCTTGATAAAATGTTCCATTCCTTATCAGTGTACTCCTCAATCTCTACCACTTTGGGAACCATCTGCCCTTGAAAATACTGCTTCATATTTAGAGCATCGATAAGAAGCCCCTTTCCTGTTCTCGTATTCCCTTAAACTTCTGTCCCATTTGTAACCACTTGCCCTCGAAAATGCTTCTTTATATTTAGTTTATAATCTCGATCGAGTTCTCCTCTCCGTCCTAGATACATAACTCAAGCAGTGTACCCTTCAACTTCTGTCAATTTGAGAATCAGCTGTCCTCGAAAATGCTAATTCAGATTTATGACCTCCCATCTTTTTCTCCCATTCGTTCTATACCCATATTCATATTTGGGGCCTCGATCAAACGTCCTGGCCTGTTCTCCTATCTGTCATAGGTATATTGGTAAAATCGTATACTCCTTCGAATTCTATCAATTTGGGAACCAACTGCCTCCGAATATGCTACTTCATTTTTAGGCTCTCGATAAAAAGTCCTATTCCTGTTCTCCTATCTGTCCTATGCACATTGGTAAAATCGTGTAGTCCTTCCAATTCTATAAATTTTGGAACTAGCTGTCCTCGAAAATCTTAAACCATATTTAGGCCCTCCAGTCAATGTTTTATTCCTGTTCTCTTATCCGTCCAAGCTCCATAAGTAAAACAGTGTACCTCTCGACTTCAGCCACTTTAGGAACCAACTCCCCTCAAAAATGCTGCTTCATATTTAGAGCCTGGATTAAAATTCCTATTCCTGTTCTCTTATCTGTGCTAGGTTCGTTGGTAGAATCGTATACTCCTTCGAATTCTATCAATTTGGGAACCACCTGCGCTAGAAAATTCTGCTTCTTACTTAGGGCATCGATAAAAAGCCCCTTTCCTGTTCTCGTATCTGTCCCAGGTTCACTTGTAAAATCGTATACTCCTTCGGATTCTACCAATTCAAAAATCAACTGCCCTCGAAAATAGTCCTGCGTATTTAGGGTCTCGATAAAAGGTCCTACTGCTGTTCTCCTATCTGTTCGAGATCCATCGGGAACATCGTGTCCTACTTCGAATTCTATAAATCTCTAAACTGTTGCTTCATAGTTAGGGCCTCTTTAAAAATCCCTACTCCTGTTATTCTATTCCATCAATTTGGGAATCAACTGCCCTCGAAATGCAGCTTCTTATTTAGAGCCTTATTTAGGACCTCGGTCCTTCGGTGGAATCGTATACTTCTTCGAATTGTATAAAGTTGGGAAACAACTGCCCTCCAATATGCTGTTTTATATTTAGGACCACGATAAAAAGTCTTATTCATCTTGTCCTATCTGTCCTTGGGCCATTGGTGGAATCGTGTACTCCTTCGAATTCTATCAATTTTGGAACCACCTGTCCTCGAAAATGCTGCTTCATATTCCTAGATTTCTGGTTACGGCTGTGTACCTCTTGTCTTCTGTCACTTCTCTTTATTTAGGGCCTCGATTAAAAAACAGTGGATCTCTCGGCTTGTGTCATTTTGGGGACCATCTATCCTCGAAACACTGTCAGATAATTGTGTAGAAAAATGCTGCTTCATATTTAGTGCCTCCATAAAAAGTCCCATTCCTGTTCTTCTATTCATCCTAAATCTCTAGCTATAGCTGTGTACCTCTTGTCTTTTGTCACTTCATATTTTGGACCTCGATTAAAAAACAGTGGACCTCTCGACTTGTGTTACTTTGGGGACCACCTGTCCTTGAAATGTTACAATCCTCTATAATTGTGTAGCAATTCGCTATAATTATATCGTTTGGAATTCAGCTGGTTCTCTGTTCGGAAGTTCAGAAACCGTCAGCATTTGTCTTATGTAATCTTTGATTTTGTGCACTTTGATTTGATGCTTGATGCGATCTATGATTTGATGCTTGAGATATGATATCTAAGTCACCTGTAAATGTAAAGATCACATGGCACTTATTGCTAGATATTGAAGACATCGGTTTTTCTTAAACTCCAGTATATTGCAAACAATTAAATCAAGTATGACGTTGTACTCGTAGATGTTAAAGCGATCGCTTGCTAGGAGTTAATTTTATTTGAAATTGTGGATGGTAACAACAAGTTCAATCAGGTATGAAATTGAAGAAACCGCTTGCCACATTGTCTGCATATCAGACGGTCTCGAATCTCTCATTGGTCATTATCCTGATTGGACTATTTATGTTGGTGACCCAACGAAGTGCTGACAGAATCCCACCGTTTGGTATTTCACAGCATACTTTATTTCGTGTGTGTATGTCCCCCCTCCCCAACTAATCCATTTATTCAAATAGGTCTAATACAGCATTCGATTTTCTTGATTTTGTAAGATACTGTTTATCTGGCAGAGGTGAGTAGGATCTCGGAATGGGATAATTTTTGGGTGAGGCCAAAAATAATATACCTCTGCAAGCAGGAGATAAACAAATTTTCCACCATTGACAAAATGGGTATTATATGCTGACAAGGTGGCCAGGATGGGCCCCAAACAGAAGACGATTAGACTGGAGAACCCAAATAAGATCCAGGTAATAGAGGCTGAATGAACGCCCCAACAATGGATACGAATAACCTGCAATAAATACCTTGTAAATGATGAAATATTTCCCTTCCATTATTGCGCTTTCGGTACACGATTGAACGCAGCCGTCTGGAGTAGAACAGCGAATGTCTTGTGGGATGGCGCGGTTGGAAAAAATGCAGATGGACAAACTCGAACTTATTCGTTTTCCTTTACTGCACTTTCCCTTTCCTAACCATAACCCTGTTTTTCAGGCCGAGGTGAAAGGGATCACGTAATGGGGTAATTCTTTGGTGAGGCCAAAAATTGTATTTATCTGCAAGCAGGAGATAAACCATTGACAAAATGGGGATCATACTTACACTCACAGCGTATTAGTCGTAACCGAATTTCTAAGTTGCGACAATCGAATTAGATATTGTCACAACTGCCTTCGAGATCGTCACAACCTGGTAGAGGTTGCTTCAACCGAATTTCAGTTGTGTGGATTAAGTTTAGATGTCATACACCCACAGCAAAGTAACCGTATGAGCCGTAACCGAATTTAGAGGTTCTCACAACCAAATTAAATGTTTTCACAACCTCACTCGAGGTCATTACAACCTGTTAGACGTTGCTTCGACCGAATTTCAGCTGTGGGAAATAAATTTAGTCGTGACAACCTTTATTCGGGTATGGAACTGAATTTCGGTACCAACAGCCGAATATACGGTTGCTATAACTTCTTTTCGGTCGGTGGTGCAATGGGTAATGTGCGCGCCTCTTGTACTGGAGATCCTGGGTTCGATCCCTGCTCCAACCACCTTAAAATTTCTTTCGACGACGGTCACCTCGCTTAGTGACGGCGACACTATCGAGTATATAGCCATGAAAAAGCTTCTCAAAATACCGTTCGGAATCGGTGTAAAACTGTAGGTCCCAATCAGTGAGTGAAAACTGGAAAGCGCACAGCTCAGTGATTGTGAGAAGTTCTCCCCAGTCCGTTCATGGGATGTTATGGGAAACCATTTATTTTGTTTTTATAACTTCTTTTCAAACAATTAGTTCTTCGAGTGTATGTTTACCAGATGGCCTGGATATGGTTCCAACTAAAGGATAATGAGTCTGGGCAAGGCAAAGACTTACCAAGAAATATAGACTGGACTGGACTTGAAAAATGAATAAGAATATGCTAAAATAGAGTATGGGATGCATGAGATGGGAGTTGAAATGTGGAGATCTTTTGCATTGCCTCTGGTAGGAGTAAGATCAACAGTTGAATGATGCTAGACATACTAAATCGTAGTCGATTCATTAGTACCAATCTCACAGTAGATCACATCTACATAGAATTGAACGAGCCATCACAAATGAATTCAGGGCGAATTAGTAGGACATCGAAACGACGAAACATCTCTCTGTCATTGTCCCGCCATTCCGATGTGATTGAACGCAGCCATCAACAGCTGAACATCGAAACGACGAAACATTTACCTTTCATTGTCCCGCCTTTCCGATGTGTTGGAACGCAGCTGGCAGGAGCAGAATAGCGAACATCTTGTAGTGCGTTACGAATGGAAACAAAACCGTGGTGTTAATAAAGCTGGATAAACTTGAACTTTGTCGATTTCTTCCATTGTCGCTATTTCACGAGATGAAGCTCCCAATACAATACTTAGTTTGAAACATCTCTAGGGAATGGAGTAGATTTCTGTCATTATCCTGATACTTTGTCACTATCCCGTTTCGCCGTCGGTTTTGCCATGATTAGTGTGCGCGGCTCTTGTAAAGGAGAACGTGGGTTCCATCCCTGGCCTGAGCACCTTACATTTCTTTCGCCGCCGGTCAACTCGTTTAGTGACGGCGACACAATCGAGTACTCAGCCATGAAAGAGCTTCTCAAAATACCGTTCGAAACCGGTGTAAAACTGTAGGTCTTAATCAGTGTGTGAACGACTAGAAATTGCACAGATCATTTATTGTGAGAGGTTTCCTCCAATCCCTTCATGGGATGTTATGGGAAACTATTTATTTTATTTTTACCCCGCTTCCACTAGATTAAGTCTGCAATGTCTCTCATGAGATATAATACCTACTTTGAAGCATCTCTAGGGAATGGAGTCGATTTCTGTCTTTGTCCCGATATTTTCTGTCATTGTCCCGCTTCCACGAGCTTCTTATCCACGAGCCATCGCTTCCACGAGCCTCTCATCAGATACAATACTTAGATTGAAACATCTCTGGGGAATGGATTAGGAACTACTGAGGAATTTTTCTTATGAAACAACTAGGTACTCCCAGGACCAGGAAGAGTGCCGGCTTAAGTGTATGCTCACAAAAGATTTAAGAGGTGAAGATGTAATGTTTTCACCCCTCTCCCCTCTCTATCAACCTAACTCTTATATCGTTTGCATGGTTCCAGGACGTTTGACAGCTTCTATCCAGAAATCCAATGGAAACTCTAAGTGATATGGCCCCACTTTAAAAGCTCGATTTGAATATTGAATTGTGAAATTTTATTCTGGACCTTCCAACACTCCGAATGGATTAACGCTGCCCTAATGTGTTCTGCATCAACTTCGATGACTTACAATTACGCCAGAACTCAGTTCTTGCTGTTAATTGCAATTTCGTTCAAATTTTTAATGATATTCGTTTCACGTTTTTTGCTTTTATTCACAAAAGTGCCCCCGGGGAAAGCGCCAGATTTACCATTAACTCCGCTAATTATCAGGATTTATCCGCAGATGACAGTTACGCAGGTTTTTTAATTTTCCTTAACTTTTTAAAGTTTTTTTTTTGGCGAACCTTTTGTCCTAAATTATCCTTCCTTTCTTTGTGGTGGGTTGAATGTTATTGTTATTTTTATAATAAACATTATGTTTTTCCTTGAAATCCCTGAACTTCCTTTGATTCTTCTCGGGCTTGGTGCCCTCTTCGGCCCCTTATTCATTGTTTTTCTGCATATACTTTATACATTTGTTCTTCTACACAAAAGAATTTGCGTTTTATTTAGCGTAGCATAGCTTTAGGCGTGTAAACTCATATTGGAAACACGAACATGGTCAGTTGCCTCTATACACACCACATATTTTTAAAAGGCATACCAAGAGGTAGATAAAGACATTTTGAAAACTTTGTGTGTGTGTTTGCTTTTTGAGGAAAATCTTTGAAGCAGATGAGAAATTTAAATTATATGTTTTCATTATCTTGATTCTGGGACATTTTCTTGCATATTGAATGAGTTTTTCTCTTTGAGTTTATAATAGAAAACAGAAAGATATATGGAAAATAGCTGATTTTCTTTTAGAAACTTAACTAAAGAAATAAATAAGCACAACTTTTGCCACTCTTGCTGTTAGCGTCTTGTTTGCTCCAAGGACTTTGGCTTGATAGCCTTTAGAGACAGCAAGAATGCCTTGAATAATGCCAGTTCATATGACAGCGTAACGGCTGTGGTAAATACTGCTAATAATTTGCATGTGTAGTTCGTTGATAGAGTCGGTGCCGCCACTTAGTGGGCGTGATCTTTGACCACCCAATAAAATACCAACCGAAGGTCTTTAAGCCACCTGAAGCCGCCTAGTCCCTCAACTGGTTGAGAAGCTTATTGAGCCAGTTCCATGATAGATTCGCCGCCACGTAGCTAAGACTTTAGCCCAATCAGTTTGTCATCTCACCTTCATCTTCCATCTTTACGTACTTCCCAGTTGTCCACATGCCAGCACGCTTAAATTCTCATATTAGTATAAAGGACTTTAGACCAATCAGTCTTTCGTCTTTCCTTCTGAAGTCATTGGAAAGGATGATTGACTCATATCTGCACGGGACTATAAGTTATTCCCAGCTGCCCACATGGCGTCTTTCCTTCTGAAGTCATTGGAAAGGATGATTGACTCATATCTGCACGGGACTATAAGTTATTCCCAGCTGCCCACATGGCGCAAATCTACGGAAACTTCTCTAGTGAGCTTCATAGAAAAATCTATTTATCTAAAGGAATACAGTCTTGTCGCATTTGTCGATATAGAGGTGCGTTCAACAAAGTCTATCCGGGATCGATAAAATCGTCTATATCAGAACGTTGTGGTAACCAAGGTATTAGTTTGATCTATGGATTACTTACGTGAAGGCGTACAACCTCGTCTCTGGGTCACTTGATTTTAACTCGAATTGTGTATAGGTAGAGGAACCCTTCAAGGGGGAGTCTTATCAAAACCTCTCTGGTATTCAGCACTGGATAGAGGTTTACTTGATTTAGAGAGATCAGGTTGCACAGTCCTAGCATATGCTGACGAACTGGCAATTGTAGTCCAGGGAAAATACTCTTTCAAAATTGTGCTCCAGGACTTAATCTAGATACTCTCTAAGTGGGCCACAGAAGGTAGGTAACTCCGGTGTAAATCCGGAGAACATCGCGACCGTACTCTTGACCAGGAAGCAGAAGCTTCCCCATATGCACCCATTGTCTGTAGGTGTTAGACTAACTAGCGTAATACAATACATATAGGTGTAACTCTCGTCTGAAGCTCAGTTTCAAGTCAAACACTGTGGATGGGATCGGTAGAGCCATAGTGTCCTCATATTCGTGTAAAAGAGCTATCGGAGGAAACAGATTACTGGATATATACAGCTGTTGTCAGCCCAATATTGGTCTACGGCGTTGTCGTTCGGTGGCTAGTACTGGAAGAATCCATTAACCTAAGTCTGTTGATAAAAGTCCGCAGAAGAGCAATGGTGTGTATCACGGGTGCCCATCGAAAAACCCCTACCGAGGGTTTGGGGGTTATCCTTCACCTGTTACTACCTACACCTGTTACTAACTGGGAAGGCAAAGACTCCAACGGCAGCAGTCCGCCTAAGAAATTCTTCGCGATGAATCACCATCTCATATGGTCATGGGTCGATTTGAAAAGATCTGCGACAAGCCACAATGGAGTTGGATTACATTACATCCACTTGACAATGCCTAAACGGACGCACACGTGGAAATAGAAGATTTTGTGTTTCTAAACTGATGGCACCAATCTAGACGTCAAATTGGGGTATGGAGTTTATTCGAAAGAGCTGGATATAGACACTGCACAAGCGCTACCAGACCATTGTAGTGTATTTAAGTTAGAATTCAGGGGAATAGGTATCAACATCTACTGTGACAGTAAGGGTACTGTTAATTCTCTGTCTTCCTGACTTCAAGACCTGCCCACAGCTGCCGCGACTCTCTAAATGAGATACCCTCCCTTATATGGGTGCTGGGGCACAGACACAGTCTAGGGAACCATAGAGCGGATGAGCTGGCGAGATTAGGTACACCTTAACTGTTCCAGTGCATATGGAATACTTGAGTTTAGGATATCCTTCATCTATTACCACAATATTTTCGGGGCAAACAAATGGCTGCAACGTCGCCAATCCGTCTAAGGCATTATTCGCGATGGAGCACCAGCCCATATTGGCATGGGATGCTTTTAAGGGATCTGCGGCAGTCCAGAATAGGAGCGGTTTATATGATACCGACATCTACCTGTGGTAGAAAATTTTACACTCATATCTCGAACAGGCAAGATTGGAAGGGACGCATACCATACGCATACGCATTAGTGTTTGAAGTCTATTCTAAAGATCTGGGTATTGACCTTGCACAAAGGCTACCAGACCATTGTAGTGTCTTTCAGGCTGAAGTCCTGTCCATCGGAGAAGTAGCACTTTGGCTGGAGAAAAACGTCATCACCGCCAGGGGTATCAACATCTGCTGTGATAGTCAGTCAAAATCTCAGCAATCTGTATTATTGACTTCAAGAATAGCCGACAACTGCCGCGCATCTCTAAATGAGATACCCACCCTTATATGGGTGCTGGGGCACAGGCAAGGACTAGGGATCCACCTTACCTGTTCTAGTGCATAAGAAGTATGTGAGTTTGGGTTATCCTTTACCTGTTACCACCAGATCTTTTGGGCAGACAAATGGCTGCAACGTCGCAATCCGCCTAATGCGTTCCTCGCGTTGGATCACCAGCCCATATTGTCATAGAACGATTTTAAGCGATCTGCGGCAATCGTGAAAAGCAGCGGATTACATGATACCGAAGTGATAGAAACTTGTACATTCATATCCCGGACGGGCAAGATTTCAAATATAAGGACAGGCAAGACTGGAAGTAGAAGGTATTTAGACCTCTATACTGATGACTCCAAACTAAACGGAAAATTGGTTTTTGAGTTTATTCTAAAAAGGTGGGCCGAGGATTTGCACAAAGGCTACCAAATCAGTGTGTTTCAGGCTGAAGTCATAGCAATCTGAGAAGTAGCCCTTTGGCTGGGGGAAAAACGTCATCACCACCAGGGGTATCAGCATCGACTGTGACAGTCAGGCTGCTATAAAAACTTCCATGCGGAGCACAGAACTAACCATATCGCAAACTGTATTACTGACTTCAAGAACTGCCGCGTATCTCGAAATGACATGACCAAGTAGTTCTATATCCATCTTATATGAGTGCCGGGCCACGCGAACTTTCAAGGGAACCATAGAGTGGATGAGCTGGCGAGAATAGGGCCTACCTGTTCCATTAGATATGGAGCATGTCAGTATACCCTTTCTTACCACAAGGTCATGCTTACAACAGATGTTTTTGACATGCGAATGATAGACGGTCTGGAGTCACAAAATGGAGGATCACCAGGCAAGTACGACCGGAATCGTATGCTAAATTTACCAGCTAGACCTAGACAGGATGTCTCTACGCTAGTGGTTGAAATCACTGATAGGCAGAAACGCGTCTATGGTATCTAAACCGGTTTTGTTTTATTTAAAAAAACTTTTGTAGCGCTCTTATTGAAAACCCGTTATATAATATGGTATGTATAAATGTATGTAAAAAAAATGGTGTCCCTTAACATCCCATGAAGGGATTGGGGAGAGCTTCTCACAATCAGTGAGATGTGCGCTTTCTAGTTTTATACTCACTGATTGGGACCTACAGTTTTACACCGGCTCCGAACGGTATTTTGAGAAGCATTTTCATGGCTAAGTACTCGATAGTGTCGCCATCACTAAGCGAGGTGACCGTCGTAGAAAGAAATGTAGGGTGGTCTGAGCAGGGATCGCACCCACGTTCTCATGTACAAAAGCCGCGCACACTAGCCATTGCACCACCGACGGCCACATAAATGTATGTATATAACCTTATAAACAGCCCTACCGCCTTTAATTTAAAATGTAATATGTACCATTAATCCTTCAACGACCACAGATATTCAAGTTTGAACTATAATTTTATTTTTATTATTTTCACTATAAATTTTGAACTTTGACTAAGAACGCAGCATAGAGTAATTACATACATATATGTATGAATAGAGGGATACGCTCTCTCATGTGAAGTTTCATTTCACACTCTTCGTGGTGAGGTCGGTACGATATAGAGATATTTGCCGTAAATTGACTTCCACCAGGTGGAGTTGCTAGTATAATAATTTTTGACTTACATTTTTCATTTCCGTTTTGATAAAAAACTGTGAAATTTAAACACATTTTGTACTTATTTGTTATCTTTTACTGTTAAAATATAATATATAAATTTTTAACGCACAAAACGAAATGCAGTTGCTGATTTATTGTTGGTTGGTTTGAGTCATTGCCTCTATCTGGTATCATTAGGCAATACCTTTTAACATGCATCGTTCATATGCAACCACACCAAATTTCGTTAGTTTACTGAGAGAGGACGCTGCTCTAGGTATGACTTTTACTCTATGTTAATGTAAATCACCCCTACATTGTACTGTACCGAATACAAATTATACTCCATTGATCGCCTTTTGCCAACCCTGATTCTTTCGAGTAAACAAAACAGTTTGATAATACAACAACACCTATGAAATAATACACCTAAAAAACAACAAAACTACCAAAGAAAAAAGCATAACAAAACGAATAAATTGTGTTTAGCTTTCGGCTTTGAAGCGAAGGCGACGACTTCGGGCGGTGTAATGCGTTCGCATCGTTTCGTTTCGATTGTGTACTATTTGTTTTTGTTAAACATTTTCTAAACAAACCATAGCATACACACACAACAACACCAAACCCAATAACATCAGCAGGCGGCAGGCAGCAAGTACACAAAATTGCATTTACACCCAGCAACAACAACAGCAGCAGCAGAATCAAGTGCTAATTGCTCTCGCTTTGTTGTTGTGCATTGATAATATCTATTTCTTAAAATTATTCTCGTGTACAAATT
The DNA here is from genome assembly GCA_963931995.1 of Phaonia tiefii. Lineage (NCBI taxonomy): Eukaryota > Metazoa > Arthropoda > Insecta > Diptera > Muscidae > Phaonia > Phaonia tiefii. The sequence continues at coordinate 19,253,916 of OZ008370.1, read as the reverse complement.
GTAATTCCTCTCTTCTCTCTTCTCGTTCTTGTTATACTTTCAGTAATCGTCTGATTGTCCAACGGTATTGATCGTGTAACCAAAAGCAGCCCGACTGCACATAAGAAGCAAAAAAAAAAAAAGGGGGAAAGGAGAACCTAAACACACGCGAAACAGAGAAATTCGGATTAACGTAAAACTAAGAAAAAAGTAAAATTAAAAAATTTAAAGTAATTCATTCTGTATTGTAAATAACAACAAAACAAAAAAGGGGAAAACAAATAAGAAAAGTGCTAGTGAAGTGAAGTGAAGCAAAAGAAAATCAAAGAAATTTGTTGAAAATTAAAAAGAGAAAAAAGCCAAAATATATTCAATACCATAAATTGAGAAATCAACATATTCACGTTTGCGTCGAAAGCCAACAAATGGAAAAAAGTGATGAATTTGCAGAAATTTGTTTAGCGAATGAAAAGGCAAATTTTAAAGTTTTACCAAAAAAAAAAAATAAATAAAGAAATTTTGTGAAATTGTACATAAAAGTATTTGCTAAATTAAGGAAATTACTCAGCAAAAAAGGAAAAGTTTAGCCATAAACAAACAAAAAGTATCATTTATTAACTCAACACCTTTTGGCAGGTAAGAATTTAACGTTTGGTATTTTGTTTACATGTAGAACAGTCGGTGCTATAAGATGGTTACCCTTAGTAGCATTAGAAAAGTGTGATTTGATAGAAAATGTTAGATTGCAAAGTACGCAAGGACTTACTAGCCACTGATTAAGTTCGATAATAAAATACTTTTGCGTGAACCCATAAGTCCGCAGTTATGGGTCCCAAAAATTCCGATATACGGATAGTATTACATTTTTGGAACCGTCTAAAATAGGGATGTGTGAGTAATGGAATAATCAGGTAAATTGAATAATCGACAACCTGATAAATCGAATAATTGTTTAATCATACATTACATTCTTCGGAGCAAATTTGGATTGGATTTTTGGAAAATTGGATTTTTTTCGTTTTATTTTTGCCTGGTAGAACATTTAAAAAAAAAAAGTTTGCGGAAGTCCATATTTTCCGAAATATAGGTCTCCAAAGCTTGAATGTATAATCGCGCATAACTTTGCCATTTATTATCCGATCCTGATGATATAAATTTCATAAATCATTAAATTTATATTCCAACTAGTCGTCCGGCCGTCTGGCCGGGCTCAGGCAGGGGAGATCAAATTCCCTCTGAAGCTTAAGTCGATGTGTGACAAAATCAGAAAAACCGCGCAAGTTTTTAGAAATAATTTTTTTATTTTGGTGCGTAAAAACTACAACAAAGGACAACAGAAATAAAAGACAACAACAACAACGACAAAAGACAACAACACCAAAAGACAAGAACAACAAGTTGATTAAACCAACAAAGTGAGGTTAAAAAACATTTGTTTAAATGAGCCCTCAATGGGTTAATAAAAGGAAGTATACTTATATACAGAAATATAGAGTTCCACAAGGGCTTTGTAATGATACATATCCGATGATAAATACCTGAGATATGATCGATTATATACTCAAGCTTTAAAGGCCTATATCTCAAGAAGTTGTACCTAAAGCAAAAACAAAACTTATTTTTCAACTCAGCGCAAAAGCCTTTACCGTTGGTGAAATTTTGGTGCAGATCTGATTTTGCTGCTAAAATAGTTTTTTTTCTGCTACGATAGCAAATCAGAAAATAAGCGAACATATGAAGTTAAATATAAATTTTTTCATAACTCGTTTAGATTAGGTTCGGTAGAAGTAGCTGTCACAATTGACACACTCTTCCAATGTGGACAGTTGTGAAACCACGGGACGTCGCGTTCCATCCCCATCGTTGAACCTTTAAAATTACCAGGTATGGTTAAGAGCGTCAAGCCATATGATGCTGATATTCCCGATATTACGAGATGTGACTGAAGAAAAGACGTGCATTCGTCCCTGGCGAACCATTTAGTATTCTGCAGAAAGGTCCTGAGATCATTCAGCGTAACTTACTGAATGTCTGTTAGATACAACATGAAGTAAGATCCTAGAAATTATTTCCTACTCATATAAAAACCGGGCAGTAGCATATGAGATGTTCGACGCCCTCCCTCGTCCACCTCTTCATTTCCCTAATTTCTGCAGTAATCATGAACTGAGACTTCAAGTCTAGAAGCGTGTTTGCGTATTAAACAGTGTCCAGTGATCACAACTGCCAGCATAGAGTTGTCTTTTGGATGTCAGGTTTAGCCAGGGGGTTTCTATGGCACAGCTGATCGGAAAGGTACAAGGGAAATGGCGTAGAATGAGAGTCCAAAGAACACAAAACATTATAGACCATGCAGCAAACTAAGTTTAAATAGTGTTTAATTGATACTAATGACAGTTAAATTATGTTTATGTTTGCATCGAACGAAAATACAAATTCCCTTTTATTTCCGTCTGTATTATGTCCAACCAAAGAGTAAATTACAATACCAACTCGAACTCGATGAAATGGGTCGTCGTCATCAGGAGTCTATTCTCTCTTGTCTATTCTCTATGGTTTAGCGTACGATTTAGTCTTAAATTGCCAATACTGCCTTCTGATCCTGTAATTTGTTCCACCAGACAATCTATCATTCGCATGTCTGAGAGCTTTCTTGCATGCAGAAAGGGCATGTCCACATGCTCCATGTCAAATGGAACAGGTAATCTTGCCATCTCATCTTCTCTATGATTTCCTGGAGTGTTCCTGTGCATCGAAATGCTTGGACTGTTCTTGATGTCAGGAATACAAATTGTAGGGATTTTATAGCAGTATGACTGTCGTTCAAGGTTTTACTGAAGATTTTAGGAGCAAGTAGGCTTTTAATAGGGACAAAGCATAGAATTGACTCACAGAAAAGATCGCTTGAGACACCGAATTAGCAGTAACAGAATTTTGAGGTCGCCACAATCGAATATAGAGGTTGTCACAACCACACTAGAGATCACCAGAACCGAATTAGAGGTTGTCATAATCGAATTAGAAGTTGTCACAGCCGCATTTCAGCTTGCCGCAACCGAATTTGGAGGGTGTCATAACCGAATTTAGAGGCTGTCATAACCGAATTTAGGTGGTGTCACAACCGAATTTAAAGGCTGTCACAACCGAATTAGCGGTTGTCAGAACCGAATTAGAGGTTGTTAAAAACGCTGGTCCTACACTCCCAGATAAATTCGGTTGAGACAACCGAATTAGCCGTAACCGAATTTTAAGGTTGGCACAAACGAATGTAGAGGTTGTCACAATCAAATTTAGAGAGTGCCACAATCGAATTAGAAGTTGTCACATCAGTATTGCAACTTGTCACAACCGAATTTGGAGGGTGTCCCAACCGAATTTAGCGGTTGTGATAATCGAATTTAGAGGGTTTCACAAGTGGAATTTGGTGTGTGTCACAACCGAATTTAGAGGTTGTCGCAACAGAATATAGAGGTTGTCACAACCGAATATACAAGTTGTCACAGCCGAATATAGAAGATGCCACAACCAAATTTGGAGGGTGTCACAACCGAATTTAGAGGTTGTCTCAACCGAATATAAAGGTTGTCACAACCAAATATAGAGGTTGTCACAACCGAATTACAGGTTGGCAGAACTGAATTAGAGGTTGGCAGAACCGAATTAGGGGTTGTCACAACCTAATTTGCGGTTTCTACAAACTCTTTTCAATCAAAGTCCAAAGTCCAACTGGACGACCACCGATTGATCCTGGCAATGTTTGGATTGATAAAATCTTCGTAGCGACCCTACTTTATCATTGTCACTATATATTCCGAACATATAACAGGAAGCTTAAATGGCGTTATGTTGTTATAATTACAAAAACCAAAATACAACAAAAACTTAATTATTCTAATGCGCGTATATCGTAATAGAGCAATAATATTAGTAATAGTGTAATTAATACTTTCTCACAAAAACAAATTTTAGATATATAACCCAAGATAAGCAGATACTAGCGTTGTATATATAGTAGCTGGCAACTACATGTGTTTGGCATGGTGATTCACGACCCTGTCACAAACTGAGGAATACGTTCCTTTACCCCACTCGCTATTCTGGCTACCGCACTATTCATTAAACACATCATCAGCTAAACGTTGATGTTCCATGGAATCGGGCCACATACTACAGTAATAAATGTAAACGTAATATGATACCGAGCGATACTTAGAGTCTCGAGATCAGATATTGAACACACTTATTTTTGCCCGTCGTATCCAGTGCTTGTAATTGCTGATGGGGTTAGCTACCCCGAAGTTACCTACCACAATGGCAAACGACGATGTTGTAGTGTTACATCCAGAGGTCGTAAAACATGTTTAAAAGAGCAATTTATCACTACTCAATCAACTGTGACTCTTGGCTCAATCACAACTTTTGACTTACTTATATACGTCGTATACAGGGTTCGTAAATGCTGACGGCATTCGCCTCCTCTAATTTGTCTCCCACAATGGAGAAAAGCGATGTTGTAGTGCTACATCCAGAGGTCGTAACTCTTGTTCGAAAGATAATTTTATCACTACCCAGCCAAATAAGACTCATTGCTCTACACAAGTTGTGGCTTAAAGCAGTGTGTTGTAAGTCGCACACCGTCGGTTTAGTTGGTTACAATTTTCACTAAAATAATAAAACTGTCAGCTAATTACTTTTTGTCCCATCATCGTCAGCGATGAAACTAGCGTATATGTACTAGTTCCTTTACTAACCCCAAAGTAGCGCAGCCAAGACATTTCTGAGTCTTGGAATAGTATAATAAATAATTCCGTATTATCATCTTATTCGGAATCCATTGTCAACTATAATACTATAGAATCAAATACTAGTAGTTAACGAAAACTAGCGATGTAGTTGGGATGTTTGTACCAGCGACGTAACTGAATCTTTAAGATTATGTAGGTAGTTAGCACAGGGTGGCTACATTATGAAACTCAAATATGTTTCTATTAATTTATTTAAAATTAATTAATTTGAAAACTAATTAATTTGAATACTAATACTTTTTTATTAAGCCTTTTTATTGGGTTTTAAAAATAATTTTATTTAAATGACTTTCACGCGAGGTGACGCATATGCGACATATTTCCAAAAAAAAAAAATTATTCTTTACTGCCTGGAGGGTTGCAGGGGGAATTAGTGAATGAAAAAGAAACAAAAACGATTTTCCATTATATCCATTTATTATATTATATGTATTATATTATATTATATGTATTGAGTGAGTGATGACACAAGGTAAACTCGAAACTCTTTGCTATGACTCACGACTCATGAGTTTTTAGCGATACATTAAAGGTGCAAGTTGCGGATCTTGATTTCAACTCAGGAAGAGTAGAACATAATCGTGACTTACTCAAAACTGGCAATATTTTTTTTATTACTCATGAGGTTTTAGTTATAAATTATGGGTACAAGCTGTGACTCTTGACTTAAACTCATAAAGAGTTGTAAATAAAGACTTCTAAGTAAGTCATGTGACGCACGGAAAACTTGCAACATTTTTCTATTACTCGTGAGTTTTTAGTAATAAATTAAAGGTACAAGTTGTGACTCTTGACTTCAACTTATAACGAGTTGTAACGAAAAACTCGTTGAGTGATTCGTGACTCAATGTGTACTGTCAACTTTTTAATATGGCTCATGAGTTTTGCCAAATTAGTTAAAGGTACATATTGTGACTCTTGACTTCAACTCATAAAGAGTGGCAAACAAAAAGTTAGTAAGTGATTCGTGACTCACGGAAAGCAAACAACTCTTTGGTATGACTCATGAGTTTTTAACAACAAATTAAAGATACAAGTTGTGGCTATTGACTTCAACTCATAAGGAGTTGTACGCAAAAATTTTCCAAGTGACTCACGGTAAACTGGCTCATGAGTTTTTAGCAATAAATTAAAGGTACAAATTTTGACTCTTGACTTAAACTGATAAAGAGTTGTAAATAAAAAGTTACTAAGTAATTCGTGACTCACGGTAAGCAGGCAACTCTTTGGTATGACTCATGAGTTTTAACAATAAATTAAAGATACAAGTTGTGGCTCTTGACTTCAACTCAGAAAGAGTTGTAAACAAAATGTTCTGAAGTGATTCGTGACTCACGGTAAGCAGGTAACTCTTTGCTATAGCTCATGAGCTTTTAGCAACAAATTAAAGGTACAGGTATAGTACATTAAGGTACATTAAAGGTATAGTGTCAAATTTTTGGTATGACTCATGAGTTTTAGCAAATTAGTTAAAGGTACAAATTATGAATCTTGACTTCAGCTCATAAAGAGTTGTAAACAAAAAATTCTGAAGTTATTCTTGACTCACGGTAAGCAGGTAACTCTTTGCTATGCCTCATGAGTTTTCAACAATAAATTAAAGATACAATTTGAGGCTCTTGAATTCAACTCATAAAGAGTTGTAAAGAAAAGCTCATTAAGTGATTCGTGATTCAAGGTATACTGTCAACTTTTTAATATGGCTCATGGGTTTTAGCAAATTAGTTAAAGGTACAAATTGTGACTCTTGAGCTCAGAAAGAGTTGTATACAAAAAGTTATTAAGTGAATCGGTCAGTTATGGCTCAGGAGTTTTTAGCAAAAATTGTTAAAGATAAAAATTTTGACTTGTGACTTCAAATCATAAAGAGTTGTAAACCAAAAACCTATTAACTGACTCACGGAAAGGAGGCAACTTTTTGGTATGGCTCATGAGTTTTTAGCAATAAATTAAAGGTACAGGTAATGGCTCTTGACTTCAAGCCATAAAGAGTTGTAAAGAAAAAACTCATTAAGTGATTCGTGACTCAAGGTATACTGTCAACTTTTTGATATGACTCATGAGTTTTAGCAAATTAGTTAAAGGTTCAAATTTTGACTCTTGACTTCAGCTCATAAAGAGTTGTAAACAAAAAGTTCTGAAGTGATTCTTGACTCACGGTAAGCAGGACACTTTTTGCTATGGCTCAAGAGTTTTTAGCCAAATTGTTAAAGATAAAAATTGTAGCTCTTGACTTCAACTAGCCGAGATAATGGTTAAGGCGAACTGCGTCACCTTAACGCCAACTAGAGATGCCTGGCAGAATGGGACCCTGGCACCAATGCCAAATGGGACTTGCTGCTACACGGATGGCTCAAAGCTAGGGGAAAATACGGGTCTAGGATTCTTCATTGAAAATCCAGCAACCGAATCCCATCTACGCCTCCCGGATCATAATACAAACTTTCAGGCGGAAGTTCGGGCGATTACGGAGTGTATCAAATGGCTCGGCGATAATACAATCCCAGCCGAGGCAAATATCTTCACAGATAGCCAAATGGCAATCAGGGCAGTATCATCGGAAACTGTCAAATCTAGAACGGCCCTTGGCTTTAAGAAGGTGATAAACGATTACTCTATGCACGGCAGACTCAACATCATCTGGGTTCCGGGACACAAGGGAGTATTCGGCAACGAGAGAGCGAACCTCCTGGCAACGACAGCCAGGGAACTCCAAACGGTGAGCCTAGATAGAGCGAAACCCTTTGGGGTGACGAAGGCTGAGTTACATAAGTAAATGGGCGGAGTCGGCACATACAGCCCAGTCGAACCGGGAATCAGTATGGAGGATAACATAGATCCTATGGGGAGACCCAGATGGATTGAGGCCAAAAGGTTTGCTGAAACTGGGACGCAAGATGATGGTCAAGATGGGAGTCTTAACGGGGCATTCGGGATTACGGGCCCACCTGTACCGTATTGAACTAATGGCGAACAGTGAGTGCAGGGCATGCATGGAGGACGATAAGACGATGGGGCACTTCTTATGCCACTGTCCGGCCTTCACACAAGCTAGATCCAGATATCTTTCGGATAGTACGATACCGGACATGACCAAACTTGTGGGTATGGACTGGAACAAACAAAGGAATTTCGTGAATATCACCGAATTCCTATACGGGATATAGAGAAGTAGTAGGATAAACTTAGAGCGCACAACAGGTCGAATAAGCGGCTTAAGTGTATGTCTTACTGACATGGGAAGGGTTAGAGTGCTCTTTGTGAACACTCGACACCGCACCCCTCTTTACAAACTAACTAACTAACCAATGAAGTGATAAGGCAGACTTTTTCTGATCAGTGAGATGTCTACTTTCCAATTTGTAGACTCACTGCTTAGAACCTACAATTTTACACCGAAACGAATCAGTAAGGTTGTACACTGAGAAGAAATGGGACATCGTTGTTTTTTTATTATTTGTTCGATAGTGTCGCCTTCACCAAGCGTAATTCACGACCCACTGACTCGTATTCCTTAAGTAAATAGACAAGATTATTAAGTTATGACTCACAACTAATGAGTTACGTTCTCAGTCACAACCGGTTAATGTGACTTATAATTCCTGGGTGAAAGCTGTAAGTCATGAGTTGTGGGCTGTATGTCATTAGTTGTGGGATGTATGTCATAAGTTGTGGGCTGTACGTTATATCAGTTAATTGTAATTTATAGTTCAAACGCCATCAGTCAGATACCTTACTCTCGACCATTGTCACATTCAAACCCTGCAAATCTGACTCATAAGATGCCAGTCCGAATATCAACTTCGACTTTCCTCCCACTACTCGTAATTTTTTCATTAAGTTTGGTTACTCTAAATTACGACTTGACACCAGTCATTAGGAGTTGGCTTCTTGAATTTCACACTAGTTGGAATGAGTTTCATTGTCACTCACGATTCACCTCGAACTCTGGCCATATCTACATCGACACCATTGCAGTCCTATCGTTCACGACTTTTCCCATTGTAAAAGGTAACAAAAGTTAATGTTATAAGATAATTAAGATGGCACAAAACGAAATATGAGTGACTAGATATGGAATGGCATGAGAAGAGAGTCCCTGGCATTTGGTGGGTATGGTAAAGCACTTTTGTGGTATGTGCGGCCGGTTGCTAGGTTGTGTATCTTTGGCATTTTTGGCGGTGATGGGTGCTTGATTGAAATGCTATTGCTGTCTAGGTTTGCGTGCCTGCAGGGTAGTAATAAGTACTATAAATTGTATCTACAAATTGTTTTTATGTTCTTGCTGATGATTTAAAGTGTACATCTTGTTCTTTTTTGGTTTAGGTTGGATCTCTCGTAAACAAAGGCAAAATTAATTAGTTTAATTGAAATTTATTTGGGCGGTGATAGATGGATAGAGTGGCGGTTGAGTGAATGATTGGATGCCGTAACCAAATTATAACAGAAAATCTACGAAAATTTGATCGATGACAAAGGTCAATGAAAAGAGCAACAGGAGGAATCTGTGAACAAAAGTTTTCCCACACCCATAGACGACCACAGAAATGTAAAGTTTATTAACAACGCAAATATTGTCTAATAATGATATTAATTTCAATAAACGAATCTTGGGTAGAAGTTTAAGGTTTCACCAACCCAAGGAGGGAGTGAGTACTACACTTAAGGTTAAGAGTAGGTTGTGATAGCAATTTTCCGGAAAGATAAACTTGCTTTCAATGAAGAATCCTTTAAGTTTACTGTAAAGGTTACCTTCTGTGCACTGAACAGTGGTCACCTCAACGACTAGTTTCATGAAGAATGAGCTAACGCACAAAACATTCATTGCCCCAATGAAAATATTCATTGCAGCAATGAACAGTTTCGGACATCCGGTGATGTTGTCGTTACTGCAGTGGTAATGAATTTCTAAATTATAGCATTTTTTCTCTGTAGCTGAGCTACAAAATTGTGAAAGGAATCACTTGTAAGATTAGGTTTGCTGAAGTTCCTCTCAATGATCGGAGAATCGGTGCTTTACCTTATAACTTATTTCTGGACATACAACTAAGCCAGTAGGTAGGCCTACTTTATGCTCTGGAAGTGCTCAATCATTTGTATTAGAAGCTAGTGTTGGGTACAAATTTACTCCATTTTCCGGTAATGGAAGGTACTGGCTAGGCTGTAAGTAATCTATACTTAGGTTAGGTTATTTTAGCTTGAGAAAAAGGAGTCAACAAATTATTGCTTATATTCATAACCGATGGCTGGGCATACACCCAAGCCAGTACACGCTGAAAAAACTATATATTTTTGTCGTCTGGATGCAAACATAATGTGTTTGTAGCTTGTCGCAAATACATTACATTTGTGTCCAAACACATTATGTTTGCTATTCAATATTACATGTTTGAGACACAAAGCTTAATAAAATAAATAAATAGTTTCCCATTACATCCCATGGAGGAATCGGGGAGAGCTTCTCACAACCAGTGAGCTGTGCGCTTTCTAGTATTATACTCACTGATTGGGACCTACAGTTTTACACCGGTTCCGAACGGTATTTTTGAGAAGCATTTTCATGGCCAAATACTCGATAGTGTCGCCGTCACTACGCAAGGTGACCGCCGTCGAAAGCAATTTTAAGGTGGCAGAGAAGGGATCGAACCCAGTATCTCAAGTACAAGAGGCGCGCACACTACCCATTGTACCACCGACGGCCAAGATTAATAGGTTATGTTATATGTTTTTGTCTCCCAAATATGGCTTTGTTACTGGAAAACTGCTGAAAAGAACAGTGTCATGGCTACAATGCTTGGAATCATTTACATATGTTGCAGGGAGCGTTTTTTCAGGGTGTAGGACGTACGGAATTTGGCTCCGCTATTACGAGCAGATGTTGGAGTCTTAATCTCACAAAAATGGAAACATTATAGTAAAATTGTTCCATCGTTTCGATGCCCAACTGCATTCATTTGTATCGGTTCTTTCCATACCATGTACCTAGATGTGCGTTCAGAGTAGGGTACCCTTCGTGTGGAGTGTGTATGCCTATGTATGGAATTAGTCCAGAGAATGACAATAGTGTTTATCACGGGTGCCATTCGCACAAACCATACCGCGGGTTCCTACACCTGTTACCACTAGATTTGCTGTGAAGGCAAATGGCTGCAAAGCAGGCAATCCGCCTAGAACATTCTTCGCAATGGATCACCAGCCCATATGGTCGATCTTGGGGATCTCCGGCTATCCACAGTAAACGTCCATTACATGGCACCCACTCTAACCTTTGTAAGAAACTTCTCCACGTATATGCCGGACACACAGTACAGGAATGGACGCAAAGCAGGTTATTAAAGGTATTTAGGTCTCTATACTCATGGCTCTAAACCAGATGACAAGATAGGGTTTGGATTCTATTCTAAAAAGTTAGTTCTAGACATTCCACAAAAGCTACCGGACCATTGTAGTGTTTTTCAGGCAGACATCATGGATATAAACCGTCTGAGGGAAATATTAATAGGCTGCAATTAGAGTGCGAACATCAGACTTGAGTTGGCGAAAATGGGAGTTTAAGTCGAGAAATCTTTCTATACATTAAATGAGAAATTGGGCTCGATCCCTGCTCTGACTACCTTGCATTTCTTTTGACGGCTGTCAGTTCTTCGATTTTGACCTTCGTTGGCTCTTCCGACTCTGGTAAAGTTTTAGTGATTTGGTTGGCTCTGTGACTGTCGTCTTTCAGTATTTTTTGTCGTGTACCGAGTTTCTTGGGGAAATATTCACATACAAGAGTGAAGACCTCTACACAGCATCAAAATAAATGCAAATATCTGTGGCAAGTTTTCTAATGTTACCTTAGACGAGACACAGGACCAAGCTACGACTCTTAGTTTCCTTTATTTAGCTCGCCTTCTCTGCCACCAAAATACTATAGGACGCGTTTCAACTGATTGCAGCGTCGCCATACGTGCTACGTTATATTGTTTACTGTCAGAAGAGAATTTATCCTTGGCTGGTTGGTTGGTTGAAAAGGCTGCAAGACATCACACTGTCTAGACACTTAGGCTAAAGACGCCCATTGTGATACCCGCAGTTTCCTCTATAGCAACTATTGACTAGTCGTCTAGCCAATTTGCCCTTTCAATGAATTTGTCTATAAGACCTACAGGAATATCCTGTAGGGCTACGGTGCTAACAAAATGTGTTCCGAATATATTACTTCTCAGTCCTGCCAGAGCAGGGCAATCCAAGAGAAGGTGTTTCGTCGTTTCCTCGTCCTCTTCCGTGCAGCATCTACAGAGAGTGGAGTTTATATGTCCCAATCTTAGGGCGTATTTTCCTACAAGACAATGTCCCGTAAGTGTTCCTATCATTGTGGATAACCTACCACTCGGCAAGTTAAGTAGTTGCCTAGTCCTCTTTCAGTCCACCTGTGGCCAGAGGACCCTGGTTTGTTTGCAAGTTGAAGTAAGTCTCCACTTGTCCTTGAACATATTATCGGCCCACTGCCTGATCTGCAAACGGCAGGTAGAGACAGGCATACTAACACCTTCTTTTGCCGGAAGAACCTGTGCCGTAGTACCCTGTCTAGCTAACACATCCGCAACGAAATTGCCTGTAATGTCGCTTTGTCCCGGTACCCAGATGGGCCTGATGTCAAAATACTCTGCCATCACCCTAACTGATGAGTGGCATTCTTTCACCGTCAGGGTTGTAGCAAACATGGCTTCCAGGGATTTTATGGCAGCCTGGCTGTCTGTGTAGATACATATTCTCCGGAGGGTTATGACATACTTTTCAGTAGTTCAGCATCCTCCAGTATGGCGGTAGTTTCCGCCTGAAATACTCCACAGTGATCAGGCAGCTTGAAGGAGATATTTACATTTAGGTCCGGTGAATGGACGCCATAGCCTACTTGCTGGTCCAACTTTGATCCATCCGTGAAAAATTTGATTCTACTGGTGTCCCCTTCTAGTGACTTTTTCCAGGTATTCCTGTTCGGAATAGAAGTCCTTAGATTTGTCGCTGGTAGAAGGTAGCGGATTCAGTAGTCCGGTTTTACGGAAATAGAGTTGATCCGGTGTAGTAATTCAGCGTGTCCGGAATGCCCCGATATCAAAACGCCACAATCTCTGATTCTCACCAGGGATGTAGCGGCTGACGATTTGGCCATGATAGCAGGAGTACAGATGTTCATGATAGCACTAAGTGCAGTGCCTGACGTCGTGCCCATTGCCCCACTAACGCTAATCAGTGCTGATCTTTGAATTTTCATTAAGGAATTCAGAAAATATTCTTTTGGAGGGACATCCACCAAACTACGGTGCCATAGAGGAGTATTGGTCTGAATATTTCCGTATAAATCCACATGGTGATCTTCAGAGACAGTCCCCAGCGCTTTCCTATCTCCCCTTTACAGCAGCTTTCCTATCTCCCCTTTACAGCCTTTTTCACCCTCTCCTCCACATTCGGTTTCCAAGAGTTTTCTGTCGAGAATAATTTTTCAGATACTTGACCTTTTCAAATGTTTTAAGAACAAAGGATGATAGACTGATTGGTCTAAAGTCCTTTGCTTTGACATGAGAGCATTTGCCCGCGTTCGGAAGAAAACCACTTTGGTTTGCTTCCAAATGCTCGGAATGACTCCCAGCATAAGGCAGTACCTGAAGATTGCCTCCAACCAACTACAAGATAGGTATAGTGCCTCCTGAAGTTGCGCGGGAATTATCCCGTCAGGTCCGGCTGATTTATAGGGATTAAAGCATCTAATGGCCAATATCAGATTCTTTCTGCTCACTATTGAGCGAACTTTTTCTATGCAAGGTGAGTTTCCGCCTAACTCTTCTTATCCTTATGTGGCAACAAAAATGGTCCACTTGCAACAGTGTGTTAAAGTCAGCTTATTGGTTAAGGACGTAGACAAATTGCTCATATACAGACTAGAATGCCACTGGAGTTGGTGACCTTTTCCTCAAGACCTCCTTAAGTTTAATATTTCGAAAGTTACACAAATAGATAAATAAATCTTCCATAAATCATCACTTTCACATCGGAAAAACTTTATGTGACAAAAAATTAAAAACAAAACATTTAAACTGACAATTTGTTCTCGAATTTACGACCTAAATGTAAGAGATACGACTTAATCATTAAAGGATAGGGACAATTTGTGAAATGTTTAATATAAACCAGTCAAAACGTACAGTGTCCTGTTTTTGGTAGAGCCAGAAATGATAGTCCTTCTTCATAAATGATTAATATACGTACACATATGGAGTAGAATAGAGCACGTACAAGTATGTTCCATATATTAGGGTGCCTCTTATAATTCCATGTGCACAGTTTCCTTGTAAATGTCGTTCGGTATTTTTTGGGTCCACGAAAGGTGGTTGTTTTTCTAAAATTAATATTTCCGAAGAACTTCATAGTATTTAAGGAAAACTTGATACTATTTCTGAAGAGCTTCATAGTATATCGGAAAACTTTCATAGTATTTATGAAGAACTTTATAGTATTTATGAAGAACTTTATAGTATTTACGCAAAACTTAATAGCATTGAAGAAAATCTTCGTAGTATTCATTAACAGCTACCCAATGTTTACAAAAAAGTATCGGGGCAGATTCAATACAGGCGTGAACATCCTCAGCTATATTCCGAAGAATGCCTAAGTTGTCTTACTGGTGCCCTATAAATAGGGTAGACAAGGTGTCGGTGGTAGTCAATGAACCGGATAATGAGATGCAGTTCTAGATTCTGTCCCCACACCTACGGTAAAAATTACGGAAGTAACCGTAACCGAATCTAGAGGTTGTCATAACCACAATAGATGTCATCACATAGGAAATAGAGACTGTCGCAACCGGATTAGAGGTTGTCGCAACATATTAGAGATTCCTTCAAACGAAGTTCAACTTTGAGGACTAAATTCTGTCGTGACAAACGTAATTCTGTTGTGGCAAATTCAATTCGTTGGCAACATCAATTAGATCTGTGATCCCAGGTTTCTTAGTAGGAAGGACCTCATAGTAGACATCCTTCTGGCGGCTGGTGCGTGACGCTAAGATGTTCGATTCTGTTCGTACAGAAAATCAGTTCATATAAACTCCCTGGAACATTTTGATGTTGCCTTCTAGAGCTGTGTATCAGTAATTGGTTTTGCATTTAAATTCATATCTATGAAGGCTTCTTCTTTGGATTTGCCAGCCTATGAGAATTTTCGTGATTGATTACCAATTCGCATGGTCATGAAACCATATTAAGGGGCATACGGTAATCCTCGGTTAAAAATGCCTACATGACGACCAACTTGATATTTGAGAGTAACTAAGGTAGGTTAGAAAACTAGGTCTAGACCTAACACAAAGGCTACCAGGTTTTCGGGTAGAAGTCATGGCAATGTGGAAACTTTCCGAGCCTCAAATGCGACAACTTTGTTTGTTAACGTAGCCTCCGAGGTGAAAATGAGCTTCATCGGAAAAGATGATTTTTCGATAAAAATTCACAACTTCATCCAAGCGATCTTGAGCCCATTCACAGAGGCGAAATCGCATCGGATGGTCACGAGGCTTCAGTTTTTGGAGTAATTGGACTTACACGCTTCAAATTCCAAATTGTACATGTCCCACCCTTTGTAACATTACATTTAGTGCATCAGTGGGAGTGGTGTGCAGAGCACTCGTGATGCATATCGTCGCTATTGTCTGAACCCTAGTCCGTAGTATGCAATAGGTTGGGTTCTCAAGCACTTGCGAATCGATAACCCTATAGAGTATTGTCGGTCTTACTACCTCTATATAGTGAAAAATCCTCGGAGAATGTCTCCATTTACAATCTGTATCTTGCAGGTGCATATGACTATCGTCGCATTTTCCACTATGTTGGGTCTGAAACTAAGCTTGCTATCTAAAATAACACCCTGGTATTTGGCACACGCTGCAAGTTTAATTTCAGAACCATTGAAAGCGACAGGTTCCACGGTAGGTATTTTATACCTTCGGGTAGAACGGATCTGCTTGGTCTTGGCCCATTTTCACCGGCCCATCTTTCCAAAGTCCGTAAGCTACAAAGGAGAGGGTATTGTGATACGTGCCTCATATTGCTATTATCACATCGTCCGTCTATTTCCAATTCTGTAAGAGGTGTTGAAATAAAGAGGAAGACGATAACGTCCAATATCTAGTAAGCTACAGTGGAGAAATAACGGGGGTTCAAATGCCAAATTTTACATGCCCTATCCTTTACAACATTACATTCAGTTCATCAGTGGGAGTGAGTGGTACGCAGAGCACCCGTGATGCATTTCGTCGCCATTGTCTGAACCCTAGTCGTTATTTCACAATAGGTTGGCTTCTCAAGCACCTGACACCATTCGATAATCCTATAGAGCATTATCGGTCTCACCACCGCTATATAGATCCAGTGAAAATCCTCAGAGAATGTTCCCATTTACAATCTGTATCCCTCTTGCAGGTGTAAATGGCTATCGTCGCCTTTTTCCCTATGTTGGGTCTGAAACTAAACTTACTGTCCAAAATAACAACCTCGTATTTGGCACACGCTGCAAGTTTAATTTCAGAACCATTGAAAGCGATACGTTCCATGGTAGGTATTTTATAGCTTCGGGTAGAAAGGATCTGCTCGGTCTTGACCGGGTTTACACCTAGCCCATTTTCACCAGCCCATCTTTCCAAAGACCGTAAGCTACTTTGGAGAGGGTACTGGAATACTGGTATACTTGCCCATTATGGCTATTGCTACATCGTACGTCTATTACCAATATTGTGGGAGATGTTGAAATAAAGAGGAAGACTATAGCGTCGAACATCTAGTACGCACCTTCCCTACCTTTAGTATGGATCCATCCCACGAAGGGATTTGGGAGAGCTTCTCACAACCATTGAGCTGTGCACTTTCTAGTTTTTACACTCTCTGATTGGGACCTACTGTTTTACACCGGTTCCGAACGGTATTTTGAGACGGTTTTTTCATGTCTAAGTACTCAATAGTGTCGCAATCACTAAGCGAGGTGACCAACGTCGAAAGAAATTTAAGGTGGTGAGAACAGGGATCGAGCCCACGTTCCCATGCAAAAGAGTCGCGCACACTACAGTTGCACCACCGACGGCCACGATATTCGAAATCAATACGTATATATTCCTTTCAGTCAATGCCCTTTGATAACAGCTACTAGCGTAGAGGTCTAGGAGCGAATATCGTTATTTATTCGAACGACTCAGGCCATAACTTGATCACATTTGCCGTATATCATTCACCTGCCTCAGAGCTTCGGTTTTAGGTAGGAGCTTGCCTATGGAATTTTCCTGTTTCCCATCAAACAGATGGAATGGCTATAGCACAGATTAGCCATCGCATCTCCGATGCGCGGCAATTGTGGACAGTTCTTGAAGTCAGAAATAAAGACAGGAGTGTTTATATAGCAGTCTGACTCCTAGAGCAGATATTGATACAACTGTGGAAGGTGATGTTACGCCCCAACTAAAGTGTGTTTTCGAACTGGACCGCTCACAACGGACTATCACTTAACCCACTTAAAACCGAGCTTATCTTGTTCTCTCGGAAATATAAAATACCCGCATTTGAACTGCCGTCAGTTAATGGGGAGCAATTACAGTTGACGGAAAAGTTCAAGTATCTGGGAATAATTCTCGACAGAAAACTGTCTTGGAGGAGAGTGTGAAAAAGGCGTCTGTTGCTCTTTACTGCTGTAAAAGGGCGATAGGAAAGCGCTGGGGACTGTCTCCTAAGATCACCATGTGGATTTATATGGCAATAGTGAGACCAATACTTCTCTATGGCATCGTAGTTGAAATATATTCTGAACTCCGTGATGAAATTCAAATACCAGCATTGATTAGCGTTTAGTGAGGCAATGGGCACGACGTCAGGCACTGGACTTAGTGCTATCCTGAACATCTGTACTCCTGATATCATGGCTGAATCGCCAGCCGCTACATACCTAGTGAGAATCAGAGATTGTGGCGTTTTGATATCGGGGCATTCCGGACACGCTGAGTTACTACACCGGATCAACTCTATTCCCGTAAAAACGGACCACTGTATACTGTATATACTACTACCAGCGACAAATCTAAGGACTTCTATTCCGAACAAGAATACCTGGGAAAAGTCACTGGAAGGGGACACCAGTAGTATCAGGTTTTTCACGGATGGATCAAGGTTGGACGAGCAAGTAGGCTATGAGGTACATTCACCGGACCTAAATGTAAATATCTCCTCCAAGCTGCCTGATCACTGTAGTGTATTTCAGGCGGAAATTACCGCCATACTGGAGGTTTCTGAACTACTGAAAAGTAGGGTCACAACCCTCCGGAGAATATGTATCTACACAGACAGCCAGGCTACCATAAAATCCCTGGAAGCCATGTTTGCTACATCCCTGACGGTGAAAGAATGCCACTCATCACTTAGGGTGATGGCAGAGTATTTTGTCATCAGGTTCATCTGGGTACCAGGACACAGCGACATTCCAGGCAATTGCGTAGCGGATGGGTTAGCTAGAAGGCGTTAGTATGCCAATCTCTACCTGCCGTTTGCAGATCAGGCAGTGGGCCGATAATATGTTCAGGGACAAGTGGAGACTTACTTCAACTTGCAAACAAGCCAGGGTCCTCTGGTCACAGGTGGTCAGGAAAAGGACTAGGCAACTACTTAACTTGCCGAGTGGCAGGTTATCCACAATGATAGGAACACTTACGGGACATTGTCTTGTAGCCCTAACTCGCCCTAAGATTGGGACATATAAACTCCACTCTCTGTAGATGCTGCATGGAAGAGGACGAGGAAACGACGAAACACCTTCTTTTGGATTGCCCTGGTCTGGTAGGACTGAGAAGTAGGATATTCGGAACACATTTAGTTAGCACGGTAGCCGTACAGGATATTCTTGTAGGTCTTATAGACCAATACATTGAAAGGGCAAATTCGCTAGACGACTAGTCAATAGTTGCTATGGAGGAAACTGCTGGTATCACAATGGGCTTCTTTAGCCTAAGTGTGCTAGACAGCGTGCTATCTTGCAGCCTTTTCAACCAACCACCCAAAGAGGACCTTATTCGGTTGTCGTGGCGTCGACCTGGAAAACACTAGAATGGTCAGGTAGTATTTTGGGCAAGATCTGAACCGAGCTCTTTATAAGTAGTATAGACTCTAAAACCGACTTTGCCATCTAGGTTCAGGGCAGGAAGAGGCAATTTTTAGACCCTTTCCGTTTATTTGGTATAACACAAATTTTGGATTGAACGATCTTTAAGGATTTTTACGAACTATTATAAGTTGGTTTATAAGTTACTACTTAACCTAGCACTCTTCAGCAGCTACATTGAGGAATGCGAGGAAAATGTCTACCTTAAACGCCCGTAAACTCAATAGACGAATTTCCCGATTAAATCATGAGGACGGAACATAACACAATAGCCTATACGTATGTGTTAATAGTAGCGGACCTAATCTGGGATAACTTTGTTACTCAAGTTTTAAAGTTATAAATTTGAAAGGACATTTAGATCCAAAGTAATGACTTTGAACATGATATTAAAATTCGCTTGAGTAATAGTTCCTAAAAGGTTATAAATCAATATATCTGTAATCCTTGAAATTGACAAGCAAATGTAACCTGTAAATATAAGAGGTTTACCAATACCCTCTAAGAAATCATGGAAAACCATCCTCGAAATATATTGTGATTGGAACTTTAGGTATTTGAGAAATTTGTCCTAGAAACTAAAACCCAATTTCAAGGACGCCCTAATGTAATGTAGAAACAACACACACAAATGATACACACAGTGAGAGATTGCGTGTATATTCACACTTCCACCCACACTCCCACTCACAGTTACTTCTTTCTCTACACACACGTGTCCTTTTGACAAATATTGTCGCTATCAACGTACATACAAGCACATTTTTCAAGAATTAAAATGTGCGTGAGAGTGTTCGTGAAGGATATTATCACATGACTGGTTGACCTTTTTTTGATGTTTGATGCTCCTGTTGTTGCCGTAGAGTGCGTGTATGTATACAAACACATTTATTTGTCACTAATACAATCACATATTATTTATTTATACACATTTTAAGGGTATATAAGTACATGGCACATCAAAGTTAAGAACAAATTTGTCAGAAACGAATGGAGCCGGAGCCCTCTGAAGTTGTCTCTTAGGAAATTTTCCAAAGTGTGACTTTGGCCTTATAGAGCACCGAAGGATGTAAATGAGTATGTGAAATGATAATTTTATTTAAATAGAAGCTGCTGGAACAAAAATGTTGCCAGATCTACTCCCTGAATTATTTAGGAAAAGATTTTAACGCTAAGTGGTCTGAGGTGTAGAGGAATACTCGAATCAAGGCAGTTCGAGACAAGGTCCTGGGGCTCTTCACTTCTGTGAGATATGCGTTGTCAAGACATTGGGTTCTGTTCCGAGAATGATAACAGCTCATTAATTCTTTTCAAATGTATAGCAATTTTATAGTCTAACTCCATCAAATCAGTAAGAACTACGGAACTACTCAAAGTTCAAGATACTTCGGGACCTGTGTGTCCGGAGCAGTAAGAACTAGTTCAGCAGATGGCAGTAAGCCAACACTATTACATCTCTACCATATTGGACTCAGTAAGAGCTCGACGAGTACGAGTGACTGGGGGTTAATATGTGATGATTCAATAAGAACGCCGATATACATTTATAAATCAAAAGAAAATTATTTCCCATTACATCCCACGAAGGGATTATGGAGAACTTCTCACAACCAGTGAGCTGTACCCGATCTAGTTTTGCACTCCCCGATTGGGACCTACAGTTTTACACCGGTTCCGAACCATATTTTTGAGAGGCTTTTTCATGGCTAAGTACTCGATGGTGATTTTGGGTGGTCTGAACAGGGATCGAACCCACGTACACATGTACAAGAGCTGCGAACACTACCACCCACGGTGCAATGCTTACAAATTTGTCGAAATGACATTGTAGGAAACACAACATCCAATAAATGAACTCCAACATCCAAATACTACCACTCCTCTGGCCACACAGGATGAGCGTATCAAAGTTGTCAATGACTATGAGTATGATTTTGTTCTTCAGCTCTGGACTCCTCTCGAACAATGGCATTGTCGCGGCTTGGTTCAACATCAGTAATATTTTCGGCTGAACGACTTGTATGAGGACACCCGGGTACTGTCACGTTTTGCACCCACCCAGTTTCTTCGAATTTCTACACCAAACAGCTGATTGTTGACTCAAATGACAGATGGCCGGAAAAATCACGTAATGCTCGAAATTCCCTTTTTGCACAACGACCCTTTTCATAAAACGTTTGGATCACTTTTACGCATTGTTCTGTTCTACTAAGTATCACGCCATGACTAAGTTTCCCAAAGCCTGTAGTGCCAATTGCCTGGAAAGAAAGAAATGAAAAACATGAAGATCTGCATTACAATGAATCACCCTATAGTATGGGACAGATAGACCAATACCCAATGTCGTACCCTATTCGACATTCCTGACTTAGGTGTCCCCAAACAAGCCAGAGGGTCAAGGGCTTTACAAAATGAGGACAACATGTTTCTCCAACCGGCTCGATCTTCAGCTTTTCTCCTCCACTTGGTAACATCAAGCTCTGACAGGCAATCAGCAACCCTGTCCATCCAGAGAAGTCTTGGTCGTGCTAGTTCTCTGATATCCTTCCATTACGTCTTCGAATACCATTCACACTGGTTCATTCTGATCTATTCTACTGACATGGCTTAACCAGCGTAGATTCATGACTTCCAGTGATGTTTGCGATATGACCCAGATTTCAGCGTCATAACGCAAGACAGGTTGTATAAGAGTCTGATATAGTTGGAACTTCCTTTCTTGAGAGGGGGTTTTATCTCTGCAGTGTTTACTTAGCCCAAAGTAATACCTGTTTGCAGTCACAATTCTGCGTTTGATTCGATGTTCCAGTTTAGCTTAAAGCAGTGACAGTGACACTGCAAACCGGAAAACGGATGCGGGATTTGTTCGAACCCTGGTGATTTTTCACTTCGTTTGATATATAACTGTCCTAAGGATTTACAAATTTCCACAACAAATTTTATGCCGCAGCCGTATCAATTCCTGAATTACATCACTATATAGTCCTATCTAGCTAATTAGTTTGAAGTAGATGTTGCTACTAAAAAAAGGACATCATATTCCTTCTTCATCTCAATGATGACCTAATGTTTCTAAGGGGATTTAAGGTTGGGTGTTGTTCCATCTTGGATTAGTATTACGCAACAAAACATTCAGATCTTCTCTTTTATCCCAATAGTAGTAGGATCCTTAAATTGGGTTTCAATGCATACAAAGTGCCGCAGAGGTACAACACTCTCGTCTTCCTCTTAATTTTTAGAGTTCGTGTAGAGAACATGATCATATTTTTGGGTTTAAATGAAATTAATAAATAAGAATTCTCTCTAGGAGTGGTTATCTAGTATTTCGATAGATTTCCGTCATAATGGGAGTAAACTCGCCTGATGATGCTGCACTTTTACCTCCCTGCCTTTAGTCATTTGTCAGTCTTCGAGGCTCCGTTCTGGAAGTGAGATTGTATGTAGGAAGGGGAATACCTATAATTTGAACAGGTAAGACTCTTCAAATCTTGGCAGCTCATTAGTTCTATCGTTTTCTGAAATGTTGATTGAGGGATTGATTTCCTTTATAATGGGAACAAACATGGCCTAAGATGCTGCAAGTTTTACCTCACTGCCAGTCTTATATGATCCGTTCTGGAAGTGAGATTGTATGTGGAAAGGGAAATACCTATAATTTGAACAGGTAGAGTAGTTCCAAATCTCGGCAATACATTCGTTCTCTGAAATGTTCCTGTTCCCTAGCAGCGTTACTATAAAAGTAGATACTGTTTCATCCCGGCCATAGTACAACTTTCCCGATTGCAATGACTTCTGCCACAACTACACTACAGACAACTCATAGTCTTTGGACTGGGTCTAAATCCAATTCTCTAGAAGGGCTTCAAACCCCATCTAGTTTGCGCCCACGATCTGGCAGCCTTTGTGCTGGGTCTAGAACCAGCTGTCTAGATAGGACTTTAAAACCCATTCTCCATCGATGTCTGTCGATCGTGCAATGGTTATCACGCGATTTTCGTACTTAAAAACGTGGTCTCAACCCCCGTTCTGACCACCTAGCCTAGTGACAGAGATATGAAGACAATACCGTTCGGAACCGATGTAAAACTATAGGTCCCAATCAGTGAGTCTAAAACTGGAAAGATTTACTGATTGTGGGAAGTTATCCACAGTCCCTTCTTGGGATGTGTTGGAAGGCTGTATATTTATTTATACCGAATCCAAGCCGGTCTCAAGGGATCTGTAGAGTTTATACCGAGCCAGTAACGTGGATATCCATTCCTGACCCGTCCAAACGAATGAGCATGTGTGCAGCACACAAAGATCGCTCTTATCTGAAATTGACCAGTCTGCGAAGTTTCTGCGGAGAATTTCAAGGCAAGACGAGTGTTCCTAGAAGAGTGTTGTCAATATCAGACGAGTGTTCTCAAGCCAGGACAAGCGTTCTCACCGAGTGAATCTATTGATGTTGTTTTTATAAATAAAATTACTTTGTATCTCAAGAAAATCTTTAAAGTATCTGAATTCAAGTCCCCAGAGAAAGGTAAACCCTTCTGTTCTTATTTCGTAAACTTTTGTGGGTCCTAAGGAAAGATCGTAGATATGACGGAGCTTACCTCAGACTCCGACAAAACCACGTCATGGTGGGCCATTTAAAACTTCCTAATTCCAATAATCCAACCGATGTGGTTTATCGACCGGCAAAACTCGATACGTTAATTGAATTTTGTACGGGGATAACTTTAAATCAGCACGAATTATGCGACAAGGAGGCGTGCGAAGGATGCTCCACTTTAAAGAACGGCGACGATTGGATGTTGAAGATAACCCCTCAACGCTGGCCTCTACAGCCCGAATGTACTCATCAGACTAGCATTAACAGGGTTGCCGGTGGCGCAAAATTTCTCGTGTCAATGCTTAATGGTTTGGTTCGAAGGCGCTGTCCTCATTCGATATTTTGCACGATGCGAACGTTGTGTTCTCATAATTGAGAATGTATTTTGCTGCACGATAACAGCGCATTGGTTGTGGTGGCGTGTACGGTTCCACAAATTCACTTGGACTAATGCTACGAACGTGGGCTCTCACAAGATGTGCTGAAAACAAAAGAAAATGTAATAGGGTTGCTAGATGCGGAAGGTTTAAATGGCCTACCCTGTACCACACACACTCCCTCCAGTCCAACACACACTTGGGCGAAAGATAACTGAATTGTATTATGAGGGGGTTCGGTGAACCAAAACTGAGTCTCATAGTTTATCAGTGTTACATTTTCGAATTATCGACAATGCCTCCGAGTATTGACGGGGAACTGGTGTCGCAATTTTATCCCAAGCCATGGCCTGGAAGTGATTTTATGAAGTCAGTAGGTCGAACGGAGAACTATGTTTTGTGTCGGACGGGGAAAGTTATTTTACTTTCGACTACCTCCAATCGGTTTTCGGGACATATTAATCCAAACCATCGATATACTCCATTGACAGAGAGTATTCCATAGATTATCACGTAATAGTTTCTCGTTCCGGCAACAGTCAAGCCCAAGAACTGTGCG
The DNA here is from genome assembly GCA_963931995.1 of Phaonia tiefii. Taxonomy (NCBI): domain Eukaryota; kingdom Metazoa; phylum Arthropoda; class Insecta; order Diptera; family Muscidae; genus Phaonia; species Phaonia tiefii. The sequence goes on along the minus strand of OZ008370.1, from coordinate 19,229,436 downwards.
GGGTTCATCCCAGCCTATCGCTATGTGCTACTGTGTATGCACATGACAATGTCTCGTTTCACACAGTACATATTCATGAGCAGCAAGTTCCCTGTCAAATATATGCGATTTCATGTGTGATCTCTTTAAAAATTCCCAAAGGGCTCGGACGAAGAAGGGAGTGCCTCGATTTCATACTCCTACAAAAAACCAAAAACAACAAAAAAAAATATGCAAATTATTTTCTGGCCTAAATAAGTGTTTGTGTTTTGTTGCTGTACAGGCAAATTTTACTCGACATATGATAATGAATTCAAATGTGAATCGACTCTTTTTTCATGTTTCTACTTACTTGATTGTTTGATGGAAAAAATTTTGTTTTTGTGGAATTTTGCTCACAAAAGCAAAAATGAAAATTCACATAAATTTGAATTGAAATTAGTTGGAAACTGAGAAAAAGTACCTACTAAGAGATACTTTTTCATGTGCCACAAAGGTGAATGAAACATGAAAATTGTGTTCCATGTTAAGGAAGATGGCTGTGTATGGTGTTTTCAGAGAAAAGGACAAACCAATGAAGCTTTACGCGCATAATAAACTTGTTAATAAATATTTAACAACCAGAAGAGATAATTGAATTTGAGAAAAGTTAAGACGAAATATTGGGAGTAATATTGTGGAATATTAGTTCTAAACGAGCTGTAGGGTTGCCAAGTTATTATTCTTTATTTACTGTTGGATTGCTAGATGTGTTATCAAAATCGTCCAACCCATTAGATACGTTACTTTCTACCTCTTGCTAGAATGGACCTACCACGTTCATTGAAAGGAAGGAAGGTGGGAAGGAAGGGAGGGGAGAAAGGAAGGAAGGGAGAAAGGAAGGAAGGGAGGAAGGAAGGAAAGAAGGAAGGAAGGAAGGAAGGAGCATGGAGGAATGAACGAAGGACGGATGGACGGAAGGAAGGAAAGAAGGAAGGCAGGACGGAAGGAAGGGAAGGAAAGGAAAGAAGGAAAAAAGGAAGAGAGGAGAAAGGAAGGAAGAAAGGAAGGAAAGAATGAAGGGAGGAAGGAAGGAAGGAAGTAAGTAAGGAACGAAGGTAATAAGGAAGAAACGAAGAAAGGATAAAAGGAGAAAATGAAGAAAGGAAATAACAACGAAGGAAGGAACAACGAAGGAAGGAAGGACGGGAGGAAGGAAGTAAGTAAGGAACAAAGCAAATAAGTGAGGAAGAAAGCAAAAAAGCAAGAAAGCAAGGAAAGAAGGAAGCAAGGAAGAAAGGAAGCAGTGAATGAAGGGATTGAAGGAATGAAGGGATTGAAGGAATGAATCAAGGAAGGAGGGAAGCAATGAAGGAAGGAGTCAGGGGAGGAAGGAAGGAATGAAAGGAAGTAAGGTAGAATGGAAAGAAAGAAGGAAGGATGGAAGGAAGGAGGGAAGGAAGGAAGTATAGAAGGAAGGAAGGAAGGATAGAAGAATGGAAGGAAGGACGGATGGAAGGAAGGAAGGAAGCAATGAAGGAAGGAAGGTACGAAGAAAGGAAGGAAGGAAGAAAATATAGAAGGATGGAAGGAAGGAAGGATGGAAGGATGGAAGGATGGAACGAAGGTAAGAAGGAAGAAACGAAGAAAGGAAAAAAAGAAGAAAGGAAAGAAGGAAGGAAGGTACAACGAAGGAAGGAAGGACGGGAGGAAGGAAATTAGGAAGGAACAAAACAAGTAAGGGAGGAAGAAATCAAGGAAGCAAGTAAGAAAGTATTCATTGCATTGAAGCAATGAATCAAGGAAGGAAGGAACCAAGGAAGTAAGGAGTCAGGGGAGAAAGGAAGAAAGTTAGAATGGAAGGATGGATGGAAGGAAGGACGGAAGGATGGAAGGATGGAAGGATAGAAGGAAGGAAGGATGGAAGGAAGGAAGGAAGATAAGAAAGCAGGAATTAAGGAAGGAAGGAAGGACAGAGGGAAGGAAGCAAGTCAGGGGAGAAGGAAGGAATGAAGGGAAGAAAGTTAGAATGGAAGGAAGGAAGGACGGAAGGATGGAAGGATAGAAGGAAGGAAGGATGGAAGGAAGGAAGGAAGATAAGAAAGAAGGAATTAAGGAAGGAAGGAAGGACAGAGGGAAGGAAGCAAGGAAGGAAGGACGGAACAATGGAAAGGAGATAGGAAAGAAGTAATTAAGGAAGGAAAGCAGGAAGGAAGGAAAAAAGGAGGGAGGTAAAGAAGGTAGAAAATATGGAAGGAAGGAAGGATGAAAGGAAGGAAGGAAGGAAGGATGGAAGGATGGAAGGATGGAAAGATGGAAGGATGGAACGAAGGTAAGAAGGAAGAAATGAAGAAAGCAGAAAAAGAAGAAAGGAAAGAAGGAAGGAAGGTACAACGAAGGAAGGAAGGACGGGAGGAAGGAAGTAAGGAAGGAACAAAACAAGTAAGGGAGGAAGAAAGCAAGGAACGAATGAAGGAAGGAAGCAAGGAAGAAAGGAAGCAATGAATGAAGGGATGGATGGAATGAATCAAGGAAGGAAGGAAGCAAGGAAGGAAAGAGTCAGGGGAGGAAGGAAGGAATGAAAGGTAGAATGGGAGGACGGAAGGATGGAAGGATGGATGGATGGATGGATGGAAGGATGGAAGGATTGAAGGATGGAAGGATGGAAGGATGGAAGGATGGAAGGATGGAAGGATGGAAGGATGGAAGGATGGAAGGATGGAAGGATGGAAGAAGGTCTCCCCAATCCCTTCATGAGATGTAATGGCAACTAATATTTGCCTCTCTTTGTACAAGCTGCATTATGGTAGTTGGAATGATCAGGTGACACGAGAAAGTATCTTCGTGAGAGATCTGACTTCGTCTTGAAGAGCACGGTTAGATCTTTTCGCCGATTTTTCATGGCTAAGTACTCGATAGTGTCGCCGTCACTAAGCGAAATGAAATAAAAATGAGGTGGTCAGAGCAGGGATCGAAACCACGTTCTCATGTACAATAGCCCCGCAAACTTATTATTGCACCGACGTCGGCCACGACTATTGCTCAGCCACTTATTATTACCTATGAATGGCTGGTCATGTGGAATATATTGAAATTCCTTGGCAATGCTCAATGTTCAACGGACGACGGCAATATGCATCAATAGCTCCAGAATGAGTACTCTGCAAGGCAGATGGCTGAAAAGGATTAGCGAATATTGATTCAAAGATCTGCTACATCTATGGTTGGGTTGATCTCTGTGGGCGAGGCAGGTTTATTAACACATGGATGGTGAAGATGAACTACAAGATTTCAAGGGATATATGGTCGATACTGGGTTCGAGTGGGAATTAGATAAAGCCGACTTCTCATTGGTGTCGTAGCGGGATACTGTGACGTTAAAGACGTCACTCGCAAGTGAGCTACTGTTGGTTTTGAGGAGACGAGGAGGGAATTTAAATCATTGAAGACCTTCTCTGTCAGTGCCAGTTTTACAATATAGGACTGTTGGGTTGGCACTTTGGGAATAGTATGTGATTTTTTGGTGGGCAGTGTTGGGTAGTTTGGTGGGTAGTGGTACTTTCTGGGACTTGCTCGAGTTTTATCATGGCTTTCTGATATTCGGTCCTTCTATTTCATCCTTTCCTACAGTACAATCGTAATGGGTTGACTCACTCACGTTGGCAGATGATCATTTCGTACTTTGTGACTCTTCTCAGTAGCGCCTTAGCTTTCTAGGCCAGTGACGGCCTTGTTGACATTGTCACCAATTTTAGTTGTCGCCGACGGGGGTTCTCTCATCTTTCTCTCCTCGTTTTATATCTATTTTTGTTATAAACATTTTTTCTATAGAAAAGTTAACAGTCAAACTGTAGTTTGTAACAAGGGAGTCTCATAAGTTTTATAAAAATGTATTTCCTTGCTAAATTTCTCTGAGATACGTTCCCTTGAAATATATATTTCGTCAGGTCAATGGTTCATTTATTTATACGTGTTTCAGTCATAAAATGAAATGTATCCTTCTGATTATATTCAGCCATTAAGGCGGTAATTCGATAATATGTCGTGCCCAATTAAACTCGTTAGTAGGTTGATTGAACTCATTGGGAACGCCTAAATATAGGCTTTAAAATACGTACGCACATGTATATAAAGTATTCGTGTTATTCGCACACATTTAACGGGTAAAACATTCACACTCTATCACAATTAACTTGTGTGTATGTGTGTTTGTGTGTTTAATGTAGTACTTCCTATGGATGTAACAGAAAACTCATGACTATAGCATGTCAACGAAAAAACATCATTATCACCTTCATGTCCTAAGAATGAGGGAATTTTTGGCGTTGAACACCACATGAGAGGGATACGATACTACAACGACTATGTGTAAACCTAAAATTAGTTACTGGGTAGGGCTTACGAATATCTTCCGGCTTCTGACTCTGTTGTGTCTGGCTCTGAAGTTTATGGCGTTTTTGCCTGTTCCTTATCAGGTTTGACATGCTGCGCCAAATCGGTTTAATGAACTAAATAGACAATTTCTTTTTTTTTGTGTTAAGTTTTTGATACGAGTATTGTTCCTGTTGTTGTTGTTGTTCTTGTTGCTTTGTTTTATGTCCTGTTTTCGTAATATATTCTCTGTGTTACTCCCTCTCCCTCCTCCACATGTGTGTGCTACAAGTTTATATCCAGATAGCAAACAAGCTCGATTCCATTCCAGTGCTAACCTCCTTGCAAAACCCTTTGCCACCTCAAACCACCGTCGACTTTGAATATTTTCAACATCGTCGCTGTTGCACATTAACCTCATTTTAGTGTTTTTAATAATTCAGCAAACGCTGTTGAGCTTCCACCGATTCAGATCTGTGTCGAATAAAAGCTAAACTGGCACAAGTAAATAAGAGGACACGAAGTGAAGAGAATGTGTTGGCGCAGGAGTTGAGGCGAAAAAAGGTGCCAGAGTGATAAACAACTGAAATGTAATGAGAAAGTGAAAGGACGAACGAGATATGATACCAACAAATAATACAGTGCATTTGAAAGGATAGTGGAGAGAGCGAAGAAAAGCGTTGCAATTTTCAGTAGAAAGAGCAAAGGTTTTCTATGAAAAACCTAGTTACCAAAATTAAATCAATAGCGTAGTGACAGTTGCTAATAAGAATCAGTTATATTCTACAATAAATAATAAGGTGGGTGAAAAAATCATCTTCAATAAGAGAGAAATGACATGAACCTTCTGTATGATGTCCTCATTGCTATCACGGGTTAATGAGATTATGTTAAATCTTAGGAGATTCCTACCGTTGGTTATTAATGGTCACGCGTAAAGAATTGTGGATACATCGTCATTGTTACACGCTCTATAACAGTGATTAGGTCTGGCCAACAGCGAATCAAAATTAAAGAAACAAAAATCCATTCTGGCCAGCGTCTAATCCATAATGGGCGGCTGAAACATTATCATCGTGGCAGTAGGTAAAATGCAAAGCCGCGGTGGTCTGGCCCTGGTTTCCACCACCGTTATATTTGCAATGAAAATACAATATGAGAATGAGAAACAGGCTGACATTACAGCTAACCAGGAAATGCGATGGGCAGGACTTGAATGTACAAGGAAGAAGACCTGTGACATATGCTACAGATGCCATGAGAAAAAGGAAGAATTTGGTTGGGGATTTGTATATGACAAAATACAGCGACATCTAGTCCCAAGGTTCAACCCCCACCATCCACATAAAAGCGAAATCCTTTAACATATCGATAATTTCTATACATGCCCCGGCAGAAGAAGAAGGCCATAACACCAAGGACATGTTCTATGAGCGCCTAGAGGAAACATACGACCGCTACGCTGACCATGACATTTAAATTGTTTCAGGTGACTTTAATACTGAAGTCGGCCGGGAAAATGGGAAGTACAGTTCCCATTCTATGAAAAGACGTAGAGACGTTACTTGGTTATGGAAAAACCGCTTAAAGACAAACCATGCTACGATGAAGAGTGTCGCATGACAAGTAATGCAAATAACGCTGCACGTATGACAATGCTTTAGTCAGTTGCAACGCAAGCCGCGACAGAGCGGTATGAGGAGAAAAGGAGAGAGGAGCCCGTTTCTTTCAGAAGAAACTCCGTTGTGGAGAAACCGCCAGAGTAAGCAAATTGAGTTTTACAGAAGGAAGAATTAGGTCCATAAATTCTTAGGGGCCCCTTTGGTAGAGCTAAGAACCGGAATCTTATCACAGATGAAGAAGAAACTCCCTTGTGGAGAAACCGTCAGAGTGAGCAAATTGAATTTTACAGAAGGAAGAATTAGGTCCTTAAATTCTTAGGGGCCCCCTTTGGTAGAGCCAAGAACGGGAATCTTGTCACAGATGAAGAAGAAACTCCGTTGTGGAGAAACCGCCAGAGTGAGCAAATTGAGTTTTACAGAAGCAAGAATTAGGTCCATAAATTCTTAGGGGCCCCCTTTGGTAGAGCTAAGAATGGGAATCTTGTCACAGATGAAGAAGAAACTCCGTTGTGGAGAAAGCACGAGAGTGCGCAAATTGAGTTTTACAGAAGGAAGAATGAGGTCCATAAATTCTTAGGGGCCCCCTTTGGTAGAGCTAAGAACGGGAATCTTGTCAGAGATGAAGAACAAACTCCGTTGTGGAGAAAGCGCGAGAGTGAGCAAATTGAGTTTTACAGAAGGAAGAATGAGGTCCATAAATTCCCAGGGGCCCCCTTTGGTACAGCTAAGAACGGGAATCTTGTCACAGATGTACAGAGAATGTTGGGAATATGGAGATATCACTTCTCCGCTTTACTTGCCCCGGGAGACTACAATATAGATGAGGGTATGTAGCACCTACAGGACGATGCCGTCGACTGCCCCCTCCTAGCCAAAGCGAAGTTAGAACAGCAATTTCCCTGCTTGAGAACAACAATGCTATCGGCTGAGCTATTTAAGGCTGGCGGCTATGAGTTGGAAAGGTGCATGCACCAGCTCATGAAAAATCTGCCATGCCCGATGCTTGGAACCTTAGCATACTGTGTCCTGTTTTCAAAAAAGAGAATGTTGGGAATATGGAGAGATCACTTCTCTGCTTTACTTGCCCCAGGATACTTCAATATAGATGAGGGTATGGAGCACATACAGGACGATGCCGTCGACTGCCCCCTCCTAGCCAAAGCGAAGTTAGAACACCAATTTCCCGGCTTTAGAACAACAATGCTGCTGGTGCTGATGGACTATCGGCTGAGCTGTTTACGGCCGTCAGCTATGAGTTGGAAAGGTGCAAGCATCAGCTCATATGAAAAATCTGGCCCCGATGCTTGGAGCCTTTGCATACTGTGTCCTGTTTTCAAAAACGGCAACCCTAGTGCATCGCTCAGCTATCGTGAAACAAGCCTTTTATCCATTGCCTACAAGGTTCTCTCGAGGGTAATGTGCGAACAATGAATGCCGTTTGTAGCCGACCCGAACGAAACTTATCTGTGTGGCTGTTGACCTGGAAAATCAACTATCAATCTGATATTCACAGTACGACAAATCCTGCGGAAACACCACGAAGCGCACAGCTCACTGGTTGTGAGAAGCTCCCTTTTATGGGATTTGATGGATAATGTCCTCATCTGCCAGTTATCGTAAGGACATGTTAATTCTAGAAAAATCGAGATGTCATGTAGTGAACTCTGATTCGGGTTAGTTAAAATATTTCAGATCACACCAGGAAATGACTGTATACCAGGCAAATGAGTTGGGAATCCGGTTAACTGTCATGTTCAACATTTTTGAGACATCATTCCACATAGTGAATGATAGAATACTCGATGGTCACGTGGCACGAATTGCAGGATTACCTGACAAGTATTGTGCCAAGTTATGACCTAAATCGTACGCTAAACCTGGTATACATTACTAGACAATATACGTATATCTATGCTAGTAGACACAGAAAGGGCCCTGTATGCTAGGCAGACTCGAGTCTAGATTTGGACTCTCAGCACATGATTACTGCAAAAGCTGTGTGCATGAAGAGGAGGAAGAGAGTGTCGAATATCTCATGTCCTACTTTTGTATAAGTATGAGGAAATATCCAGGATCTTAATTCATGTTGGATCTAACAAATATTCAGGACGTTAAACTGAATGATCTTAGGACTAAATAGTTCGCCAGGTACCAATGTCACACTCTTCTTCAGCCACATCCTGGAATATCGAGATGAGTTATCAAATGGATTGAATGGCTCATAACGATACAAGTTTCAGGTTCAATGATGGGGTGAGAAAATGACGTCCCTTGGTATCACAACGGTCCTTATTGGACTAAGTGTGTCAATTGTGACAGACACTTCTACCTAACAATCTACCTGCGTCCGACACTCAGATCCCGTCCCGTTGTTACAGTTGTCGTAGGTTAGTTTAGCTTAGGCTGACGATTAAGCCAGTCTTGGTAGTCGCAAGGAGTCCTCAAGAAATTTTAATAGGAAGTTTGCGCTGCTTACAAATTCCCTCAGTATTATTAAATCTATTCTCCTAAGATGTTCGGAGCTGGGTATTATATCAGCCGAAAGGTGTTGTGGTGATAATCCTGGAAAATCGGGGAAATATCAGAGAATGCCTTCAATCAGAGAGAGTCAGAGAAAGTCTTCCTTTGAACCCAGGTCAGCTGCGCACAATAGCATGTGTGACCACACAGTTCACGAGTGCTACATCCTGAACAATCAGCTGGGAGATACCCATTCGGAGCATATAACCCTCTAACAGTGAAAGCGCTTATCGTAGGTTTTTTTTCGGCCTTTTAACTATTTTGTGTCTGAAACTTAGCTTGATGTTGAAAATAACCCATAGATATTTGGACAGATCTGCGAGTTGAACTTTCGGCTTGTTCAGAAATGTTGGGAACTATGGTGTTTTTTATTAAGTTGATAATTATTCGGGCCCTTTTTTTCTTTTTGTTTATGTCAAAACACAGTTTTTTTTTGCTTGCGTGTAAGACTCGGTATGTATTTAGTGTCTAGTCCATCTGTTCCGTGTCGTTTCACCAGAAAGAGAACCCCCGTCCGGCGAGTTATAAGCCCAGCATCCGCATGGCATACCCAGCGCTCTGGGAATCGATACACAACCTTGCAATCATTTGGAATAGCAGTCGGAGGAGCTTGAGTTTGTCGAGTGTGTTGCCCTGGTCCTGGTAAGGGTAGTATCCTCTGGCTCCTATCACTTATGACATAATGGCGCCCAACGTGGGGCCTAAGGGTTCATGTTCGCATGGATCTGAAGGTGGCTTACCCACGTTGGCACCAAACGTGCTCGTTCGACGTTTCAAGTTCTTACTATATGACATAATGTGACATATCGTCAGGTAGAAGCTGCTGTCTGGGCCTTGACCGTGGTTTAATATACAAAAGAGCGTCTCAAAAACAATGAGCTATGCGATTTCTAGGCTTACCCACGTTGGCACCAAACGTGCTCGTTCGACGTTTCAAGTTCTTACTATATGACATAATGTGACATATCGTCAGGTAGAAGCTGCTGTCTGGGCCTTGACCGTGGTTTAATATACAAAAGAGCGTCTCAAAAACAATGAGCTATGCGATTTCTAGATTTACACTCACACAAAAACGTATTTGCAGATTCGTATGTTATATTTCCAGTCATACACCTAAATCATGTATGAAGGCCCGTTGTGCACTCTTCGTAGTCCCAAGAAAACCCAAATGTTTTTATAGCAACTTCATGCTGCGTACAAATTTCCTCAGTCGTCTCCAATCCATTTACCGGAGATGTTCCAAACTTGCCCTTTATAGTTACAGACACCATATGCGCTTATGTAACAATCTGCCCCCCCCCTCCCCCCCCCTGAATTGACAAGAGGGACTAAGAATGTTCCATTCAGACAAAAATTACAAACAATACCACTCCTTGGAGCGTGCCTCTGTTAGTATACCCGATAGAGCTGTCCAATTTGACGGTGATGAAACTCCTCCTGAGCATTCCTTAAACTAGCCCCATAAGATCCACTCTCTGCTTAAACTCAAAATTTTTCTCGCAAACCATTTGATTTCTTTTTTCTATGTCTCACCTGTTTCTTCAATTTTTTCCGTGAAAGTCGATTTTATCTTCTTTCTTGCAACCAAATCCAGCTTTACTAGTTATGTGCGCACGGAATTTGTCTTCAGTTGTCATTTATGTGTCATTTCTACTCCGTTGCTGCTTCCATCCTTTGAAAAACTAAAGCAGAGAAATGAATAACTTAATTTCTCTGCTTTAGTTTTTCAATTATTGGTTTTAAGTTTTATGCACAAAGATGTTGAAAAAATGCTACAGTTTTTTTTAACTAAAGTTCGCCTAGAAACAAACACTTCACTACTCACTACTGTCTGCCTGAAGTTATGCAACGGTTTTCAGCTGAGCCTTGCAATAGTGGAATATATGGAAACATAAGTAGAAACCTGCATCTAATTATCTTTTTCTCCTAGCGGAGTTACTCCAAATGCGTGTCTTCTTTTCAAATGCACTGTATCTTTTAAGGTATGCCCTTTTCTCTGATATATATTTGTATACTCATACCGCATATACAACTGCATAAAGTATACACATATACATGCACATATGTTTGCACAGCGTTATAAATCCTTATTCTTTTTTATTACGAGACAGTAACAACAGCATAAAACATCCTTAAACTCTCTGTGCACCCGCTCCAACATTTTGCGTTGGTTCTGTTGCGGCAGATACCATTAACCAAAAGGACAACTTAACAATACCAGCCATGAATACCAGAGGTGCGGTCCTTCATTCTTTATTTGTGTGCTCTAAGCATTGCCACATCTTCTGTAACTACAAATAATAATGGTTGGATTCCTTGTTCTCTCTGGCATGTCTGAGACTGTAGTTTTAAAGTATTAAAAATGAAATCGGGCACGGTTTACATTTTCCGCATGTTCTGACTGACTCGTTCATATATTTACTTGTTCCATCTATTGTTAGTAGAGGGTGGAACATAGAAATTGCAGTGGGTTGAGAATGACGGGAAGATAGATGGCTACATTTTATTACTTTTTATTAATTTTGTATAAATTTGAGATGAGTTCCTAAGTTATCGCACGTTTGAGATGACCCATTTAAATGCTCTAACGCATTTGTTATTGTGAAATATAATATATACTTACCCTATTGGTCTTAACCATATTTAGTATTACTTCAGTTTCAATTTCAATTTATATAATCATCTTTATTAATCATTTGTGTTTACAACTACTTTGAGATGAGCTACTATTGGAGTGAATATTACAGCAATTGAAATTTGAAATATTTAAAACCACATTATATACATACATCATTGATTTGATTATTACTTCAGTAAGCCCTACGTTTTCTTAAATATTTGCCAAATTTCGTAAGAGATGTCCGATTTAACCTCATGGCGATGCTCCAAAGCTTTTATACCAGCCTTTCGTAAAATCTTTCATATGGCAGAAAATTCATTGAAATCCGCTACGATTTACAAATACGTATCTTAAAATTTCCCCCATATAGAAAACTATTGCTAGTTGCAAAAACCTATTGCATACTCTTAGGAGAGCTTATGTTATTTCCTACTTTCAAAAAACTATTGCATACCCTTAGGAGAACTAGTGTCTTCATTCATTTGATTTATTAATTTGCATTGCCACCTGCGAGTAGTAGGTTGGTTAAAGAGCCATCAAAATCTATACGCTAGATAAACTTAAATAATTCAGAAATATTTGTGAACTTCCTTTACTTGACAATTATGGCATATACTAAGGCGAAATACGGTAGATATATTTACAATTTACTGTATTATGATAAAAGTAAGTTGGGTAAAGAGTTCATTGAACCTGCTAGTAAGATATTACTCTATTACAAAAACATATGTATGTATGTGCAAATTTCCTCTGATGAGAAAAACATTGCCTACTTTTAGGAGTAGATCATTATTTATTTATGCATAGCTTAGGATAGGTTAAGTCTAATTGGCTGTCACTATTGACACACTTAGTCCAATGAGGACAGTTGTGATACCATGGGACGTCATATTCCGGCCCCATCGTTGAACGTGTGAATTCACCCGGTATGGTTAAGTACCGTTCAAACCATATTACAGCTTATCTCGATATTTCCGGATGTGGCTAAAGAAGATGCGTACAGTAGCCCCTGAAGAACCAATTAATACTGTGCAGAAAGGTCCTAAGATGATTCAGTTTAGTTTCCCGAATGTCTGTTGGATCCAACATGATGTAAGATTCTAGATATTTTGCTCTACTCATACAAAATGACGGGCAATAGCATATGAGATGTTAGATGGTCTCGTCCTCCTCTTCATCGCCATAGCTTCTGCAGTAATCATGAACTGAGATTCCAAGTTTCAGCGTGTGTCTGCCTACTAAACAGTGCCCAGTGGTCACAGCTACCAGCACAGAGTTATCTTGTCTAGGAATTGCTATTAAGTTTGACGTACGATTTAGGTTTTAAGTTGATCATACTTGCCGTGCGATCCTGCAATTTGTGCTACGGGACCATCTATTATTCGGATGTTTGAGAGCTTCGGTTTTAAGCATGAACTTGAATGCAGAAGGCGGGCATACCCACATGCTCCATATCCAATAAAAGCGATATAAAGGAAGACCAAAACCTCGCTAGGTGGACATCATGTAGCATCCTTATTATCGTAGCGGTGAACTGATCTGGTATGGTTAAGGGGCGTTCAGGCCATATTATAGCTCATCCAGGAATTCCAGAATGTGGCTGATGAAGCAACGGATATTACAGCTAGGCGAAACAATTTGTGGTCCGCACAAAAATCCTTAGTTCACTAAGGTTAAATGAAGAAAGATTCTACATATTGTCTCCTACTCACACAAGAGGTCGGACAATAGCATGTGAGTTGTTCGACGCTCTTATGCTTCTCTTTATCCCCACAGCTTCTGCAGTAGCCAAGTCTAGGACACTCTGGGTTGTTTGTTTCCTATTAGGTAACTAACCTATGACTACGGTAACAGTCTAGTACTAGGTAGGCGTTGAGACGAATTCGAGTTTCTTGAAGTAAGGTAAGCCAACCGTAAAAGATTGAAGTGCATTAGTCCCTGGTCAACCCATTAGTGATCCGCAAGAAGATCCTAAAATCCTTCAGCAAAAGACCGGCCAGTAGCATTTGAGACCTTCCTCCTCTTCATCCTCGCAGCTTCCAAGACCAAACCCCTGGGTTGTTTATAGCCTACTGAGAAAGTCAGTAAGTAGCGATAATCCTACTACTTTAAGGACAGTCTTGACTCAGCCTGGTTTTAGTAGATTTTCAGCTCCTTGAAGTAACATCTCTGGTAAGGCTATTGCTGACCCGTTGTAGTGCCGTCTTAAAGGGCATTTAAATGATAAACATCGGGCATAGGTCCTTCGAATGTAGCAACAAGAAGCAAGGTTAAGTAAGGTGTTGGTGGCAGTCAATGAACGACTCACTTAGACTTGTTAGTCCAATCTGATATCACGGCTAACGAGATTAACCACTAGCCCTACCGGAGAGCCATTTAGTTTGCTCTAATAAGCTAAAGATCTTTTCTATTCCTAAAAAAACTGCTACCCATTACATCCCATGGAGGGATGTCTATGCCTATCTGAGATAATTCCCCAAGTTCCTATATAGATAGGATAACATAGTAGATATTCTACTGCCGGCTAGTGCAGGACACATGCCGAGGAGATGCTCAGTGGAATCTTCCTCAATTCTGATCGTTAAAGCTTCTACGCGTGGGTGGATTTTCAGCTCCTTGATGCAAGCTAAATGAATCTATGGTAGGGATATTGCAGGCCTTTAAAGCGCCATGAACTAGGAAGTCTAAGGGCGTCTTTTACAGTTCTATCATATAACCGCACACAACAACTGCCACAATAAAAGGCAGCTAGATGATAAACATCGGATAATAAATGAATAAATAAATATTTTTCCATTACATCCCATGAAGGGACAGGGGAGAGTCTCTCACAATCACTGAGCTGTGCGCTGTCCAGTTTTCACTCTCAGATTGGGATCTACAGTTTTACACCGGTTCCGAACGGTTTTTTTTTGATAATGTCGCCGTCACTAAGCGAGAAGAAGTGTAAGGTGGACGAAGCAGCGATCGAATCCATGTTCTCTCGCACAGCAGCCGCGCACACTAAGCGTTGCACCACCGACGTTGCACCAACATCGGGTATTTAAAGTTAATTTAAGGGCGGAATGCCATTCAAGTGTCTACTGGAAACTGAACCTATGACTGCAATTAATTTCTCATAAAATGTCTACCTTTAGGCGCACTTTATTATGAAACGCACTACATAATTAAACGGGGTCATGTAGTAGTTCCAAGGAAGTTTCTTTTTGACAGCATTTTGCTTTCGTTTGCTATTGTAAACACATTATTTCTCTCTTATATTACAGGCATATGTTTAACTTTATGCCTTTAGCTTCAATTTAGTTGCATATTTGTAGGCGCACTACACGCTGGCAGCTATTACTCTGTTGCAAATGAAATGCTTTAATAATGAGTAAAAATCTAAATTTTATTCGCCATTTTAATGAATCTTTTTTACAAATCTCATTAAAAGATAATCAGTTGTTAAAATGCGCTATGATTATGTATATTTCTTTGTATATAGACTTGGAATTATAGACATTGCATACTTTAAGGCAGGTTATATATACGATATATTCAGGCAAGCTGTAGTTCCTTTGACATAAAATTCTTAATTAACAAAATTATAAGCCTTATGAACTGAACTTAAACATTGAGTCATGTTGTATATACTCGTATAAATCGTTTTTTACTTTTGTTGTATTGTTGTATTGAAGGCAGCAACATTCGCAATTTGTTTACATACTTTTAGGCGAACTCTGTTTTTCTTATCTGAATTAAGGCTTTGGACTTAATCTTTCACTATCTTTAAGTTAGCTTTGCTAAAACCTTATTTTGGTTAAATGGTTACAATTTCCTTGAAGATATATATTCTGTTCGAGTGCAAACTTAAGGAGTACTTGAGTACTTGCAGGAGTGGGAATCAAACAAATGTTTTTTAGATGCGTATTAATTGTCTAAAGTAGTTTAGTCCAGAAATATGATTTAAGTTCAGAGTGTGGTGAATTAAACCCTCAGTTTTTATAACAGCTACAGCTAAATACAAACAAATGTTTTTAATTCTCTTATCCTTTATACATCTTGTCTCACTCTTTGTCTGCCATATCCTTAATGATTCAATTTTGGAACAAAACATTTAAACCCTATCTGCTTTTAGGAGAGATATAATATAATTCCCATGCCATACCCAAAGATTGACAGCTGTAACTACTTATGTGGGCATCAATACGTCAATTCTATTTTGTAACGTCTCCTAAGTAACATCTGTTATACTTTATTAACCGACAGTGTTCGTTAGAATCAGTAGTATACATTTAGGCATTATAGAGTTTATTTGTTTATTTTCCCTTCATTGCTTAAGCTCTGCACCATAATCTCTTAAATACTCACAACCAGCATATGTGACAACGACGCGCATTAAGTCTATTGCATACTTTAAGGCTAACTATTGCACTTTAAGGCAAACTATTGTGTGTGAGTGAGAAAATTCAATGACACTTTGATTTCTTTATTTTCGTTCCCCTATTCAAATGATGTCTCTTGTATATCTTTCGTTATCTAAACGAAATTGACTCTCATGAAATGATTGTACAAGAGTGTTTGGTTTAAAATTAGCACTGCCGAACTATGACCATAAATTCACTGCACTACTTTAAGGCGAGTATATTTAATACAAAATTTCACCTTTCTATACAGTTTCTTATGATTTCTGCACCTTCTTTTATTCTTGTAATAAAAGGATGTACCAAAAGTCATTGCTTTTTGTTGACTGCTCGAATTTAAAATAACATTGCATACCTTTAGGTGTTGGACTATTCATTTAACACTGCGAATAGAATTATAATGTGTATTTCGTGTTCTTGACAACCTTACAATAATTGTAGCGGTGTTTTCCCATTATTGCAATCCTATGCAAACACGTTTGTAACTCTTATGAATTTTTGGGGAAATTTTAAATACAATTGCATACCTTTAGGGAAACTATAATCTTAGTATCATTAGCAAACACACATATCGTAGGAACAAAGGAACAACCCCTCCTACGAAGGAGCAAACCTGTCTACGAAAGAACGAGACCTTCTTAGGAATAATGGAATGAGTCTTCGTAGGAACATAGGATTAAAAGTTCGTAAAAACGAATGGAACAAAGGCACGGGCCTTCGTAGTAACAAAGAAAGAAGCTTTGAATGAACAAAGTCACGATCCTTCGTAACAACAAAGAAACGAGCGTTTTTTCGTAACAATAACAGAACGAGCCTTCGTAGGAACATAGGTTTAAATGTGGTAGAAACGAAGGCATAGGACCTATGTAGCAACAAAGGCACGAGCCTTCATAGGAACAAAGGTACGAACATTCGTAGGAACATTCGTAGGAACAAAGTAACAAAGACTTCATAGGGAGAAAGGAAGAGGACTTCGTATGAAAAAGGAATAAAGCAAGGGGCTTCGTAGGAACAAAGGACCCAATCAATGTAGGAACGAAAGATCAATACTAGGAACAAAGTCTTCATAGGAACAAATGATCAAGCCTTCGTAGGAACAAAGGAACAAATATTCGTAGAAACAAAGAAAGAAAACCTTTCTAGGAACAAAGCAGAAAAGCCTTCCTATGAACAATGGAACGAGATTTTTGTTCGAACACAGGAACAGTCCTTCGTAGGAACAATGGATGAAGCCTTCGTAGGAACAAAGGAATTAGCCCTCTATGGAACAAAGGACCAATCATTCATGGAAACCAAAGTGTAAAGTACAAGAACACAAATAAACAACAAGAACAAGAACAAAAATTAGCAAGCCTTCGTTGCAACAACGAATCAGTCTTTCGTAGGAACAGAAGAACAAACCGTTGTAGAAACAAACCCTTCGTAGGGAAAAGTATTCGTGGCAACAAAGGAACATACCTTCGTTCCAACAAAGAAACAAACCTTCGTAGGAACAACGGCATAAGTCATTGTACGAGCAACGAAACAAGCCCACATATCAACAAAAGGACGACCCGCCGTAGGAAGAAAGCAGCGAACCTGGGTATGAACAAAGACGCAAGGCTAAGTTAGAGAAGGTGTTGGTGGTAGTCGATGAATGACTAACATAAAGTTATTAGTCCATTTTGATATCACGGGATAACGAAAGTTAACCCTAGACCGGAGAACCATATAGTTTGATCTAAGTAGCTCAGGATCTTGTATAAGCCTATCTTAAGTAATTCTCCAGGTTCCTAAATAGGAAGGATCCCACTGTACAGATTCTTCTGCCGGCAAGTGCTGGACACATGTAGAGAAGATGACAGTAGAGTCTTCCTCTTCCTCATCGTTACAGCTCCTACATAAGTGAGTTACACTAAGCTTTAGTCTCGGCACAGGTCTACCAATCAGTCAGTGTCCTTTCTAAACTGAAACAAACATTGAGATCTTGAGCTTGACTAGAGGCATCAGGTTCATGGATTTCCTGATATCCGCTTTCAGCCAGTTTTGTATTGCGCGTTCAATATCTGTGTCCCTCCACCATATCTCCTGCATCATCATATTCGTTGTTTCAAGACATGATTTCAAGTCGCTACGAGGATTCAAACATGTTCCAATTTCTTTGATAGCTGCCAGGTAGTCCCCAGTCTGGACAGCTCATCCGCCCTGTAGTTCCCCGGAATATCCTTTTGTCAAGGTGAACATCGTGCTGCTAGGTCACCTCGTTAAGTTATCTGCGGCAGCCTCGTATGGAGATTGACTTCAGAAGAACTGATTCCAGGGGCTTGATGAACGCCTGACTACCAGATAATTGCGTTTGACTCCAATGATCGCTGGACTGTTATTCCTCAGCCAGTCTGTCACTTCCCTAATAGGTAAAATTTCCTCCTGAAACACCCTACAATGGTCAGGTAGTTTATGAGAAAGATATGACCCTAAATCCCTAAAGTATACCCTGTACCCTACCTGAACATACATTTCTGATCTATCCGTGTAGCCAAGAACTCCTTTGTTCCAGGAATCCCACTCCGGTATGAGTGTGTGGTATTTACGATCGAATAGTGGAGTTGACGTGGACATCGTCATAGAGATCAATATCGACATTGACATCGACATCGGCATAGACATCAATGTCGACATTGACGTCGACATCGGCATAGACATCAATATCGACATTGACGTCGACATCGGCATAGACATCAATATCGACATCGACATTGACGTCGACATCGGCATAGACATCAATATCGACATTGACATTGACATCGACATTGATATCGACATGGACATTGACATTGGCATCGACATCGGCATCGACATCGACATCGACATCGACATCGACTTCGGCTTCGACATCGACATCGACATCGACATCGGCATCGACATCGACATCGACTTCGACATCGACATCGACATCGACATCGACATCGACATCGACATCGACATCGACATCGACATCGACATCGACATCGACATCGACATCGACATCGACATCGACATCGACATCGACATCGATATCGCCATCGACATCGACATCGACATCGATATCGCCATCGACATCGACATCGACATCGACATCGACATCGACTTCGACATCGACATCGACATCGACATCGACATCGACATCGACATCGACATCGACATCGACATCGACATCGACATCGACATCGACATCGACATCGACATCGACATCGACATCGACATCGACATCGACATCGACATCGACATCGACATCGACATCGACATCGACATCGACATCGACATCGACATCGACATCGACATCGACATCGACATCGATATCGCCATCGACATCGACATCGACATCGATATCGCCATCGACATCGACATCGACATCGACATCGACATCGACATCGACATCGACATCGACATCGACATCGACATCGACATCGACAACTTGAGTTGAAAATGGGAAATCACAAAATATACTATTTATACGATATAAGTTGTAGATAATATCGAGCTTAGTCCTAAAGAATTTTGTTCATCATTTTATGATGGTGTGGTGGATTCCTTGAATTTTATAGTTGGCAATGGATAATGACATTTCTTGATTTCCTTCTTGTCTCTCTCTTCGTTTCGAATATCAGCCACAAAATATAAGTAGGGCCTACAACCACAACATTAACAGCCACTAGCAATTTACATTGTACTGTTATATCCAGCAACAAATTTGTGATATACATTTTAAAATGCCCTCACTCCCTCATAATTTCTGAAAGATTTACCGTACAATTTCTGCACCCATTTCGGAGCTTTCGACATCCTTGATGCAGTGGGTGGTCTAAAGAAGTGGAACGAGGTCCTGTTCCCTTGCCGATGAGAAATCGTTGAATATTGTCTTTAGTATTAAGTATATTAAATTGATTGAAATTGTCTGGTGGATGTGAGTGTATGTGGGCGTGATTGTGCCTGTGTTTTGTGTACTAAGTAATGCCTGAAAATATGCTACAATGTTTTTTGCTGATTGCTCTTTAACATTATGTGCACGGAGGGTAAGAAGAAATAAGGAAAAGCGAAAAAAGAAATGTAAAAAATGACAGAGTTCGTGTTTTTTTTATTTGAGTGTATGAGTAATTTCATTCCTTTCAGTTTTGTTGTTGTTGTTATTATTTAATGAACAAATTATGTGTGCTTTTATGCTTATTTTATTTTTGTATTCCTCCCTAAATATCCACCTTCTTTTCCGTTCGTTTACTTTATTATCAATGTCGTTCGCCAAGCACTGTCTTATGCGCCTTAATGTAGGCATTCCTGTTGTTTTCTGCTCATATAGTCCCGAAAGAAGGCAATAATAACGGTGTTGTTCTCGTTTTCTAAGCCTGATAGTAGGCAGTGTTTTTGAGTTTTTAAGTATTCTGATAATTTTTAACATCGCAGTTAATGTTTTTGACAAATTTCTCATAAAATTTTATTGCTGCGTGTTGTTTCTAGCGAAATCTTCTTTTAATAAATTATAACCCAATATAAAATCTAAGTGTTTGGGGAGGTTAAGAAATGGAAGTAACATGAACGACTTTACAAAATTGTCATATTGGGAGAATGATTAAGTGAGTCCTTATGAAATCAAAGAGATTGTATTATTGTTACTAGAAAGTTTCGGATTAGTTCTTCTAAGGGTGAACTGCTGTGAAGGCTATGGCTGCTGAAAATATCCGTATTGGTTCCATATTGTTCGAAATCGGTATAAAATTTGTAGCTCCAAATTAGTGAGTCCACAAATAAAATGTTAAATCATTTGTACAGTTTACATGACTGAATTTGAAGAATTTAAATTTAACGCGGAGCTGGAATCAGATTCAGGTATAATATGAGGAGTTTGAAACAGATCCTTGATATCTAATGAGTTAAAATGGTCTGCGCTGTCCAGGTGTTTCCGTTAGGAGACACTGAATGTTTCAAAATCAGAACAAAATAGCTAAACTTTTCTAGGACCTGAATTCAGATTCTTTAATACTTTTCTTTAGGGACAAAACAAGTTCATGTACAGGAACATCATCAGCAGACTCGCTGCTGTACAATTATACAATACTCGTCTTGGCTGGAGAACACTTGTCTTGGCTAGAGAACACCCGTTTTGGCTACAGACCACTCGTCTTGACTAAAGGACACCCATGTAGGCTAGACAAATAGAATTTAGAGGATTTAAGTCGTATCAGTTATAGGCAACTCGTATTGGCGGGAGAACTCTCTTCTATGCTAGATACGAGAAACACACATATTGTGTTGGGAAAATTTATCCCAGCCGTGATAAATTTTCCCAACACAATATGTGTGTTTCTCGTATCTATATAACATTTATATAACATTTCGCAGGATAACATTTTAAGGTCATCGGGAACTTGCCATGACATGGGAAAATCAGTTCGGATTTGCAACGATCGCTTTGGATTCAGTGGGATCAATTGGGATACGGTATGAGCTCCACGCTAGGAACAGTTCGGAATGGATTAAAACGGATCGAACTCTGTTGGGACTGTTTGAATTCAGTATGAAGCACTTGAATTCAGCAGGATCAGTTGAAATTCGGTATGAACTATTCACATTTTGCATAAACAGCTCGAATTCGATCTCGACACTGCAGGATCAATGGGAACTACTCAGATTCGGTATTAGCTTTTCGGGATGGGTAACATCAGTTCGGATTGAAAGGTTCAGGTCATATTTATCATGTTCGGTTTGAATTCAATTGGAAGAATGAAGATTCTCTACGAGCGCCATGATAGGAACAGTTTTGGATTGGTTAGCACGGACCAGACATTGAAGAAACAGTTTGGATTCGGTGTGAACAGTTCACATTCACTATAGACGGATCGATTTCTTTATATACGAACTGCTTTGTTTATATACGAGCTGCTATATATATATGAACTGCTCGGATTCTGTATTAATTTTTCGGGGTTGGTAAGATCAGTTTGGCTTGAAAGGTGCAGGTCGGATTTTACATGTTTGGTTTGGATTTAATTGGAGCAATTGAGATTCTTTACGAGCGCCACGATAGTAACAGTTCCGGATGGGTTAGACTGGCTCCAACAACTCTGTGGGAACCGTTTGGTTTCGGAATGGACGCCCTGACTTCAGTAGGAACTGCTTGGATTCGGTATGAACTGTTCCCATCCGGTATAAAAGACTCGGATTCGTTTTAGACACTCTAGGATCACTATGAAATGCTTGAATTCTGTATTAATTTTTCTGGATCGGTAAGATCAGTTCGGCTTGAAAGGTTCAGGTGGGATTTGTCATCTTCGGTTTAGATTCAATTGGAACAATTGAGATTCTTTTTGAGCGCCGCGATAGGAACAGTTCGAGATGGGTTATAATGGCTCCAACATTGTAGGAGCAGCTTGGATTCTGTATGAACTTTTTACATGCGTTTGGCTCGCATCCTTTCCAGCCACTTCAGGATCACTATGAACTGCTTGGATTCAGTATTCAATTTTCGGGAGTGGTAACATGGGTTCGGATTAAAAGGTTCAGGTCTGATTTGACATGTTCGGTTTTGGATTGGTTAGAACGGCTCAGACATTGTAGGAACAGTTTGGATTCGGTATGATCTTTTCACATTCGACATAAACGGCCCGAATTCTGGATTACTATGAACTGCTTGGATTATGAATGAATTTTTTCGGGATCGGTAAGATCAGTTCGGAAGGATAGGTTTAGGTGGGATTTGCCATGTTCGGTTTAGATTCAATTGAGATTCTTTACGAGCGCCACGAGAATAACAGTTCGGGATGGGTTAGAATGGCTCTAGCTCTATAGGAACAGTTTGATTTCGGAATTAACGACCCGAATTCAGTAGTTCAGTTTATACTCGGTATAAACGGCTCGGATTATTTTTAGACACTGCAGGATCACTAGAAACTGCTCGGATGCTGTATTAATTATTCGGGATCGGTAAGATCAGTTCGAATTGAAAGGTTCATGCCGGATTTGTCATGTTCGGTTTGAATTCGATTGGAACAATTGAGGTTATTTACGAGCTCCACGGTAGGAACCGTTCAGGATGGGTTAGAGTGGCTCGAACTGTTTCGGAATAGTTTGGAATCGATATGAAATGTTCAGATTCTTTATAAACGGCTTAAATACATCACAGACACTTCAGAATCACTATGAACTGCTCGGATTATGAATGAATTTTTCGGGAACGGCAAGATCTGTTCGGAAGGAAAGGTTCAGTTGGGATTTGCCATGTTCGGTTTAGATTCAATTGAAACACTCAGTATAAACGGCTCGGATTCTTTTTAGATACTTCGGGATCGGTGAGTTTGGATTCGGAATGACCGGTCTTAAGTCAGTGGGAGCTGCTTGGATTCGCTGTGAACGGTTCACATGCGGTATAAACGGCTCCGATTCTTTCGAGACACTTGCTTGGATTCTGTTTTAGTTTTTCGGGATCGGTAAGATAAGTTTCAATTGATAGGTTCTGGTTGGAATGGTTATACGCGGTTTGAACTAAATTGAAACAATTAAGATTCTTTACGAGCGCCACGATAGGAACAGTTCGGGCTTGATTGGAACGGCTCCAACTCTGTAGGAACAGTTTTGTTTCGGAATGAATGACCTGAATTCAAAGGAACAGCTCACATGCGGTATAAATGGCTCAGATTCTATGTAGATACGGAACGGATTCTGTACTTATTTCTCGAGATCGGTAAGATCAGCCCGGAGTGATAGGTTTAGCTTCGAGTTGTCATGTTCGGTTTGGATTCAGTTGGAACAATTGAGATTATTTACGAGTGCTACGATAGGAACAGTTCGGAATGGGGTAAAACTGCTCCAAGTCTGTAGGATCAGTTTGGATTCGGTATGAACGACCTGAATTTAGTAGGAATACCTGGGATTCGATGTGAGCGGTTCAAGTTTACCATAAATGACTCGGTTTCCTATTAGACACTTTAGGATGGATCACTATGAACTGCCTGGATTCTGTATACATTTTTCGGGATCGGTTGGATTAGATCGGATTGAAAGGTTCAGGTGGGATGCTTGGTTTGAACTAAATTAGAACAATTATGATTCTTGACGAGCGCCACGACAGGAACAGTTCGGAATTGGTTAGAAAAGCTTGAACTCTATAGGAGCAGTTTGAATTCGGTATGAACGAACTGAATTCATTAGGCACAGATTGGATTCACTGCGAAGGGTTAAGGTTCACTATAAGCGGCTTCTATATAGAAACTGCACGGATTCTGTATTAATTTCTCGGCATCGATACGTTCAATTCGGGTTTAAAGGTTCAGGTTGGATTAGTTATGTTTGGTTTGGATTCAGTTGGCACAATTGAATTTGTTGTTTTCGAGCGCCATGTTGGGAACAGTTCGAGATGGGTTAGAACGGTAGGAATATGTAGTTACGATGACATTCTTATAGGCCTAAAGTCTTTCGTAGCATAGTAAGAGTACTTTTCCGCTTTTGGGTATAAACACCCATCTTGTATCCCTCCAACCACTAGGTATGTATCTGAATCTGAAGTTTATACATGCGATGTGTAAGTTTGTCAGCCAGAGGATCAATAGATCGTCCACTGCCTAAAGTTACGCCGGTGGTATCGTTTTGGATCCAAGAGGCTTATAAAATTAGAAGCTGCTGACAACCCATTTAATCCTGGGTTGAGCAACAATTTTAATGGGAACCTCATGAGTATTTTCAAATAGTCAAGCAGTTGCAACTACTGGATCAAGTTTTTTTTGTCGTGTTATGGCTTATGAAACCTCCCTAAATTTTACACTATAACTTTCATTCAAAATCCTCCTTCCATCATTTCATTCATTTTATGTTCAGTATTCAAACATAATTTCCTAATTAAAAACAATCAATTACCAACTTGTTCCAACCGAATACATTCTCCTTCAAAAGGTTCATTTGAAACACATAAATATTTCACATAAAGGATATCATATCCCTTTCATTTTGTGGTGCAAATTCCAATTTTAGTTTCTTTTTTTTAGGTTAGCTTTGTGTTTGCTTTTTAAACAAATGAATGCCAGTTTAGTAATAAATATTTTACATCCTTTTTGTGTGGGTGTTTTGTTTGTTTTTGCAGAAAAATTTCCAAGGGAACAACTTTTCCAACTATAATTAATAAAAAGGAAAGGTAAGTTATATTTTTTTCCTTGTTCTGCTAAAACCAACAAACTTTATGGTATTCAAATTGGAAAATTGAGAATCGTAGATAGAAGAATTGAGAACGGGAAACCTTTAAGGTGAAATAGTTGGGGAAAATACGTTGTACAAATATAGAAAGCCAATGATGTGTAAAGACTTGCTGGAAGAAGGAGCAAGGATCAGGTTGCAGATATGGAATAAGTGTCAGCCTTGGAAGAAGGACGTAGTTATGACAATTTTTTTTTAATAAAATGGAAAATAATAAAGTTAATGTGAAAGGAAAGAAATACAAACTACTCTCTCTATGACAGCCATCAATAGTCGTAAACCATCAATGTGTCGCAACATGTTGTTTCGCTATCAGTTCAAAATGCTTAGTAAAAATCTGCGTCCATGTGCATAAAGGGGGCCAAGAGGACATCATAATCGATCTCAATACTCTTGATATTTGCCTTGATATTTACGCGGGATGGTGTGCTGCTACACTCAGAGAAAAATTCGGTAGAGGCAGCCGAATTACTCGTAACCAAATTTAGAGGTTGTCACAACCACACTAGAGGTCATCACAACCGAACAAGAGGTTGTCCCAACCGAATTTGAGGTTGTCCCAACCGAATTTGAGGTTGTCTCAACCGAATTTGAGGTTGTCTCAACCGAATTAAGGTTGTCATAACCGCATTAGAGGTTGCACAACCGAATTATACGTTATCACAGCCGAATTCGAGGTAGTCATTGCCAAGTTGGAGGCTGTCACAACTGCATTTTGAAATTTGTATCTCTTAATTTGAAATTTGTATCTATTAATAATCCTGCTCATAAATATTTACAAACCGCGGACATAATTCATATGGGTTAAACTTAAGGGTAACAAATTCATTTGACATCCAATTCCCACCGTTCTTGAAGTCCCGGGCCTCAAGTTCAGCGCAGAAATTCTGACGTGTTGTGTCTGTCGGTTGCTGCAACCGAATTTGATACCAAGTTCCGTCGTTACATCCGAATTAATTCCAAATTCGTTTGTTGTAACTGAATTTATAGAAAATTTAGTTGACATAATGAATATAATTGAACAGTTGAAGAGAAACAAAGTTACTTCAACCGCAATTCAGTTAAGGGAACTAAGTTCAGTCGTGACAACCTCAATTCTGTTGTGGCAACCGCAATTCAGTAGCATCAACCGAATTTACGTTTGCTACAACCTCTTTTGAAAAAATTAATTCGCTGAGTGTAGAAGTGCCCTTCGTTTCAACGAATTGGGTCTCTGGGGGTTATGTCCATATTCTCCATGGGATGATCGAGGATCACCAGGACCAGGCACGTACGGGCCCCCCGAAATTATATCATTAAGTAGTGATTTTTGAATGTTGTTCTATTTTTCAACCTAAATTTAACGTTGGCCCCCCGAAACAAAATCCTGTGTACGGTACTGACCAGGACAGTTACTTATACTTGAGTCGGCCGACTTATTGCATGCTGCCCGTTCTAGATTTTAGACTGTGCCCAGAGATAATGATGCTGGATTAGAAGCTCACTCTCTGGTTGTCTAATCTTTACGGATGGATCCAAAATGCCAGAAGGTACGGCAGCCGGGGTCTTCAGTGAAGTACAATGAGACAACCGCATTTTTAATGTGTCGAAATAAGCTTTCAAGTGTTTAGGCTTTTTAAAGCGATGCAATTGACTGTTCACGCCATCCGATCTCCTTAATATCTATACGACTTATATTCAGCCGAAAATGAAATATAAATGTCATATTTGTGCTGGGGCTCCAAACACCACCTTGGAGTTTCTTGGCCGTGTACAGAGGAGAGCGTTGATGTTGATAGGCGATAGCAGTGTGTCCAACCCTGTTGTTACCTTGCATCATCTTCGCGAAATGTTAACTGTTCCTCTGGGATACATGGCCTCATTCCAGAGGTTAGGATATTTAACTATAAATAAAAAAAAATAAATGGCTTCCCATTATATCCCATGAAGGAATTGGGGAGAGTTTTTCACAACCAGTAAGCTGTGCGCTTTTTAGTATTTTGAGAAGCTGTTTCATGGCTAAATACTCAATAGTGACCGCCGCCGAAATTTACGGTGGTCAGAGCAGGGATCGATCCCACGATCTCATGCACAAGAGCAGCGCACACTAGCCATTGCACCACTGACGGCCACTTAATGTCTACACAACTTTTGTTCGGCCGAAAATGGAATATAACTCTCATATTTGGGGTGGAGATCCTAAGACTACCTTGGAGCTTCTTGACCTTGGGCAGGGGAGAGCAGGGAGCAGGGATCGAACCCAGGATCTCATGTACGAGAGGCACGCACACTAACCATTGCACCGTCGACGGTATGTAACCATACGACACGGTTATCCAGATAATCACATCCGCTTATTGTCAGTTGGCCAGTGGATGGGACTACGCATTACAGGGAAAATTCGTTCTTGGAGCAAACGCTCCGTATTAGAAAAAAGCTTCCGACGAATGTATTTCCTATTACTTACGATATCTGGAAGTTTAGGTGGAATATTAACAAGCACTGTACACTCTTGCCTCGTACTCCTGTCTCCACTTCCTAAGTCCAAAGCAATGCACTGCATTTATTGGGGACATTTATTGAGCATTTATTGAGGACACCAATCCTCAGGGTTCACACGAAAAAAAATTCGGCAATTCTGTTTATTGACTCTATTCTCAGCCTCGACATTGAAGACAATTTTCCATAAGAAAGGTGATCTCCGTGCAGCATCTCTCAGGCCCATTCATCGAAAAGACGAAGAAGTGGTAGGTCGGCCGGCCTCAGCTCGTGCACCAGCTGTATTTGGAATAACTTTACACCTTAGGTGGTCGCATAACACAAACCCAATTGCTGTCATCTGTGACAGATGGATATATCGCGATCTTCATTAACACTGACTGATACAGCAGCAATATGCTCGTCGGTATACACTCTACGGATTCGGGTTGGTGGATTGATGTCCAATAGAGTGAAACTGGTGTGCGGAATTTGGTCACAATGGCTTGAATATCCTGCTCGGTGGGTAGATTATGAGGTTCATAAAATGGACGTAACTTGCAAACACACATTTTTCACCGAAAAGGCGACTTGTGGTAGGTCTCCCGGACTCAGCTCCTGCTCGAGTTGTATTTTGTATGGCTTTAGATCCTTACGTAAAATTTACATGGTGGTCCGATACGACAAACCCAATTGCTGCGATCGGCGACGGATGGACATATCGCGATCTTCATTAACTCGGGCTGATACAGCAACAATATTCTCCTTGTTAAGCACTCTACGGATGCGAGTTGGTGGATTGATGTCCAATAGACTGAAACTGGTGCGAAATATTATCAACTATATTGGGTAGTTTTGCTTCGGTTTGTGCCTAGACTAGCATGTGTTGGGAAATTTCTTGTTTAATGGGAAGTTTTCCAGATCGAGCCTGTAACGAATATGTAATATATATTGTAGTTTTGAACCCAATAAAAAGTAAATTTAGAAAAGCCAAAGTGAAAAAAGTTTAAAAAAGAACATTTTCTTAAATAAGTGAATTCAAAAAAAAATTACCTATTCATATTCTTGAACAAAGTACCTTTTTTTAAAACAAATACCTTATCTTAAAGAAGTACCTTTGCTTAAATAAAAAAAATAAATTTTCTTACAAAAAGTACATTTTCTTAAAAAAAGGATTTTTTCAAAATAAGTACCTTTTCTTAAAAAAGTACATTTTCTTACAACAAATTGCCTTTTCTAAAAAAAATACGTTTTTCTCTTTACCTTCTGTGACCTTTTTACCTTTTTTGTGAAACAAAATAACTTTTCTTGAGATAAGTAACTATTCTTAAAAATGTACCAATTCTTGAAAAAAGGACTAATTCTAAAAAAAAGCCCATTTCTTAAAAATATAAAATTTTCTTCAAAAAATACCTTCTTTTAAAAAAATTTATTTTTTTTAAAAATTTCTTTTCTTAAAAGTAAATTTTCTTAAAAATAAAATAATACATTTGCTCTTCTTGAGATAAGTAGCCTTTCTTAAAATAAGTACATTTTCTTAAAAAAAATAACCTTTTCCTAAAATGAGTACCACTTCTTTAAAAAGTACCTGTTCTTACAAAAGTTCTTTGTAAAAAAAATTCATACTCTTAGGCTTTTTCGTACAAAAAGGACTTCTTCTTAAAAATAGTACCTATTCTTAAAAAACACATTAGCTTTTAATAAAAGAAGTACCTCTTTTTAAAAAAGGATCTTTTCGGGAAAATTTTTTTTTCAAAAAGTTTATTACTTTACAAAAAGTATCTTTTCTTAAATATCCATTTAAATTATCGTATTTTCTCCATCATTCTGGTAGCGCCTACAATATCCGTGATCTTTCGTTGTCGCTATAGTTGTTTATGGAGATTTCCACCCATTTCCTGAACCAGTGGTGTTGCCGTTTTGAAATCTTATGGAATTTGCAGAGTATTCATCAGACTGGTTTGTTATAAGGGTATACTTTCAGGCGCAACAGTAATCGCTTTGTTATTTACATTATGTTAGTTTAGGTATTAAACATAACTACAAGCTAATTGCAACAATATTCTCCCACTTCAAGCTCTTTAACTTAGCTCTGTTAATACAATAACAGAGCTCTGCTAACAGAAGCGGTTTGTGTCTTTGCTAGTTACATACGAATTGGTAGAATCTCGGATTTTTCATTTTTCCGCTGTTTCCACAGTTTTAATTGAGAGAATCTTGGATATTGGTATGATGATAAATCTGAAAGAAACATAACGACTTTCTTATTAAGAATAAATATGCTTTCTAATTTCTGAATTTGATATTTTAATATTGTACAAATCGGCTAAATATCGATTCTAATTTTCTCCAATTTTCGATTCTAATTTTCGTACTTTTTCTGGCTTTGTTTTATTTCCCGTTTTCTCCTACAATATCCCTAATCTTTCGTTGTCGTTATAGTTGTTTATAGAGATGTTCACCCGTTTCCTGAACCAGTGGTGTTGCCGTTTTGAAATCTTATGGAATTTGCAGCGTATTCATCAGACTGGTTTGTTATAAGGGTATACTTTCAGGCGCAACAGTAATCGCTCTGTTATTTACATTATGTTAATTTAGGTATTAAACATAACTACAAGATAATTGCAACAATATTCTCCCACTTCAAGCTCTTTAACTTAGCTCTGTTAATACAATAACAGAGCTCTGCTAACAGAAGCGGTTTGTGTCTTTGCTAGTTACATACGAATTGGTAGAATCTCGGATTTTTAATTTTTCCGCTGTTTCCACAGTTTTAATTGAGAGAATCTTGGATATTGGTATGATGATAAATCTGAAAGAAACATAACGACTTTCTTATTAAGAATAAATATGCTTTCTAATTTCTGAATTTGATATTTTAATATTGTACAAATCGGCTAAATATCGATTCTAATTTTCTCCAATTTTCGATTCTAATTTTCGTACTTTTTCTGGCTTTGTTTTATTTCCCGTTTTCTCCTACAATATCCCTAATCTTTCGTTGTCGTTATAGTTGTTTATAGAGATGTTCACCCGTTTCCTGAACCAGTGGTGTTGCCGTTTTGAAATCTTAAGGAATTTGCAGCGTATTCATCAAACTGGTTTGTTGAAAGTGTATACTTTCAGGCGCAACATTAATCGCCCTGTTATTTACATTATGTTAATTTAGGTATTAAACATAAGTACAACCGAATTGCAACAATATTCTCCCACTTCAAGCGCTTAAACATAGCTCTGTTAATACAATAACAGAGCTCTGCAAATTGAAGCGGTTTGTGTCTTTGCTAGTTACATACGAATTGGTCCAATCGCGGGTTTTCCTTTTTCCGCTGTATCCACAGTTTTAATTGAGAGAATCTTGGATATTTGTATGATGATAAATCTGAAAGAAACATAAAGACATTGAATCACCATAAATACTGTACAAAAGTTAATTACTTAAATTATAAGTACATTATAAGAAAGTGTCTGTCCTAAAAATGCTGACTAGGACTACGCCCAGACTTAAGTCTCATTGATAAGGTTTTCTACGTT
Source organism: Phaonia tiefii (assembly GCA_963931995.1). Lineage (NCBI taxonomy): Eukaryota > Metazoa > Arthropoda > Insecta > Diptera > Muscidae > Phaonia > Phaonia tiefii. The sequence continues at coordinate 19,198,759 of OZ008370.1, read as the reverse complement.
TGGACACAGGGGTCGAAAATGTTGGAATAGGACAATATTTGATATTGACAAATTTCATGTTCCAAAGGTGTTTCTGTTAAAACTTGTTATTCAGAATATTAATTGCTTTCCCTATCATGTCTTCACTGTAAAATTCATCACATCTTGATACCCATTTGCTGCTTTTTTTGTTGGCCTTATAATAGAAAGTACTTAAATAAAGTACTATTTATGTACAATATGATTGGAAATTATATTTGTGAGCTTTTATGTAGTTATGAATGACTTTTGAAATCTATACAGTATATGGGGTCAAAAAACTGCTCAAAATAAGAGCCAAAGTTCGTCTGTAGTTCTGCAATAAAAAAAAAACAATCCAATTGATTTTTTCCACAGCGCAGTTTCTCCTTTCATCCCACATCAGTGGGGGTTTACAATTGGAAAAATGAACCCTATATTGAATTGAAATGTCTGCAATCAGGCCAAAGATAGTAACTCAAATCTATAAATAAAATTCACAATCATTTCTGAGAAATTTTTGTGCACAAAAAGGAAAATAAGATGATACAGAGGCTGAGAAAAGTATGAACTAAATGAAATATTATATTAGGTATCAAATTTTCTAACTTTACTCAACTTTTACGAGGTTGGTTCAAATGTCATTTCGTTATAAATTTAAGGACGTCGACAACAAAACTCCGACGTAGCGAGAAATATTGAAACCGAGAAAGACGTGAAAACAAATTGGAGAATGTATCAGCTTTAAAAGGCAATATAAATCGCTGAGACCTATAGTCTTGAATAAATTCTAAATAGTCTTACTAATCGGAATATTCGTAGCCGTTTTTAAATATTTCCAAGCCGTAATTTTAAAATATTTGGTTCTTTGCCACTTGTGGCGTATGAATGTTTTTAAATATATAAATATCCTTGAATTTTAAAAAATATCAACAGATTATTAAAATACTGTTCGTGCAACTACGATGTTCTTTACAAACTTGAATTTATTATAAATTTTTTAAATGATGCCGTTCTCACACGCCCTGTTTTGGTTTATATCAGATCGTGTAAATTGTAGATGTACCCCCGGAGTGGGGTGTCCAGGAAAAGGACAAACTTTTAGTTTGCCAAGCTTCATTAACCGATTGATGTCATTCCCAGCCAGACAGTGACAGAAGATCTTTGATGTTCTGCATGCGTGTAACTTGCCGCATAGGATATATATTCTTGCTTCTGTTCAAAAAATTCGTACAGGTACTTCTTTCTAACATATGGCGTAAGATTAATATTAATTATTAGATTTCTTGCAAATCTTAAAATAAACCCAACAATATCCATTTAACCTTAAGATTTTTGTTCCGAAACAAAAGTATGCGAATTTATCTAATGACCCACTGCTAGATGTAGACATTAGTCATTGTATTTGCCTGCTGTTTGCCCTTTATATTCCAGAGGTAACATAATTTTTTCATAAAAAGTTGATGCTGTATAAACATTTCTTCACTGTTCTTCTAACAATATGGTTCAAACTTGACACTACACTATTTTATCTCGCAAAAGGAAAACATGTTTTCCATCTTCTGTCCTTCTATCTTCTGAAAAAGGTCCTCAAAATACAGTACGCAATCGGCGTAGAACCGTACGTCCCAATCAGTGAGTAGAAAACTAAAAAAAGTGCACAGCTCACTGGTTGTGCGAAGCGCTCCTCAATCCTTTCATGGGATGTATGCAGAAACTATTCCAGTATTCCATTGTAAAAAAAATGGTGTTCCATAACATCCCATGAAGGGGTTGAGGAGAGCTTCTCACAATCAGTGAGATATGTGCTTTCTAGTTTTACATTCACTGATTCCATTGTATCAGCTCGTCTAAATTGGAAGTAGATGTGCCCTTGGAGTTTAGTATCCATGAAAAAAACACCCGCGAAACGACAAGCTTCAACCTTGCCCAGCTTCATTAAACATTTTGCCTTGTTCCTATTCCAGCCTTCCCATAGGGTCTTTCTTATTCTGCCTGGATCTAATGCGTAATGCGTCGTTGAAAGAGCTTTTCATTGTTCAAACTTATGGTATCTAGTTAATACTGTTGCTCCTCGATAAGTCCTGCTCCAGGGTCCTTGATAATTCCTATTCCGGGGTTTCTATCCATCCTAGATTCATTGGCGTTGCTCTGGATTCTGAGCACTTGGCATGTTTGGTTATCGTCTTTCCAAGACATTCTTTGTAAAGGTTTTATATTTCTCAAATTCAGTTTGATTCCTCTAAGTGCTGCTGTAAGAAACTGTGATCCTGTTGGATTCAAACTCCAAACTCCTACCTACAACCGATAACAATATTAAGATTTATTGTTTGCTTTATTGAAAGCTGGTGTAGATCATTAAAAAAGTCTTTCTCTTTCATACACGACGTATGATTAATATTATTTATAAAATTTTACTGCAATTTTAAATAAAGTCCTGTAACTCTTAAATGTGTCTGACAAATTGAAAAATATTGAGCAAGTTGATTTAAAACCTTTCAATAAATGAAACGCCTTACATATTCTGTAATGGCCTTACCCTATGGTGAGAAACAGAGCTATCATCAAAAAGGCTAAAGTTCTGTCCTGTATACGCCTCAATCCCTAGTAGATCAGCTACCCTTTCATTTTCGAAAGAGGGTCTGTGTCAAGGAGTCTAACTATATGATTTCCAGGCTAGCGATTTTGAGGAACTGCTTAATCTTCACTTTGCGAGCAACTCAAACATTGTGACAATGTAGTCGCCTGACAAATCGGTGAAGATCTTAACCCTCGTGTTTAATTATCTCATATAATTGCCTTGATCTCTGGCGTGCAACAGAAGTACCACCAGCAAGAAGAAGGTTCTACTCTATAGTCTGCTGGTTAGATTCAATCCTGGCCAGACGAGCTACCATTTCGCTGGCCAATACAAAGATGTGCCCAGGGTTTCTCCTGTTTACCAAGCTTGCAAAAATGAGAAAGTGGTTTGTCTCCTACTTGTGATCTGACACTTATGTTTGGTGTGAAACGGAATTACCACCAGCAAGGTGAGATTTATGTTCTATAGTTTGCTGTTTAGGTTCAACCCTGGTCAGATGAGCTACCACTGGTTAGACAAAACGAAGTTATGCCCAGGAATTCCTATGTTTACCAAGATTGCGATCAAGAGGAACTGGGTTGTGTCCTGCTTGTGATTTCACACATATCGTTTATGATCTCACACCTTGTGACGATATCATCACTTGGCTTTAGGTGAAGATCTATACCTTAAAGCGTCCACTATAGTGGTTTAAAGATCTTATGAATTCTGTGATCATTATAATCTTAGCTAGGAAACCAGGGTCATAGTCAGTCGAAACTGCTGCATATATATTTATGTCCTTGCTAAATCCTATTTTGTTATCTGGCCTATATCCTTTAGTTAAGCAGTGAATTCCACGCCTGCTACAGGTTTGGCAACCATCTTCTCAAGTAATTCTTTGGTGGAAGAATTGTGTATCAGTTTGTTTTAAACGTTTTACCTTGAGTGGGGTTGGGTCTTTGTTCAGATGATTAGAAGCTCTTTAGCTTTTGTACTTAGTGTTTGTGACAGGAACTGTGCGCAACTTAGATATATTATCTTTTTACCCATAGACGTTAGGAAAGTGAAATTTTCTTGTTTGTTTTCTTGTAAGTTGTTGTAGATCAATAAAAAGAGAATTTCTGTCATACACGACGTATGATTAATATTAATTGTTGAAATTTTTGTGAATTTGTACGTAAAGTACTCTAACTTTTATATATTTTCAACAAATTCAATGAAATTTAACACGTTCGTTTAAAACTTTTCAATAAATTTAACATCTCAAAAATTCTATAATTTTCTCGATCCCTGGTGAGAAATGGAGTAATCGATTCTATGACCACTGGTTAGAGTCAATTCCGAGTAGAGTAGGTAACCTTTTGTTTCCCCAAGACGCCGTAGGGCCCATGAATAATACGAATTCCAGTCTAACAATAGTGAGAAACTTTTAAAAATCCCATCTTCCCCTCAAACATTGTTTATGATCTCAGACATTGTAACGATATCGCAGAATCGCTGTCAGTGCAGACCTGTCTATTCTTGTTCCCACTGTCGTTGTTTTGCGATCTCACTGATTCTGAGGTGGCCTTAATCTCTGCTGGAAACTCAGGGTCACATTATTAAAGTAATATATTTAGCTTCTAGATGCAGTCATATTCTGAGGGTTTTATTCATCCATCCGAACTAATAAATTAGGTGGGGATTGTAGGTTGAATTGTATGGGGTCGGTTTTCTGATCCGATAGTGAGAAGCCAGGCAGCCAAACCTTTAGAAAAATCAAGATTTATTGTTTGTCTTGTTTAATTGTTTAATGTAGATGTAGATCATTAAACAAGTTTATCTGTCATTCAAGACGTATGATTAATATTAATTGATGATATTTGTTGTTAACTTTCAAATAAAGTTGTATAACTTTTGAAATTTTACAAAAAATTCAACGAAATTTAATAGGTTCATTTAAAACCTTTCAATAAATTGCACATCTTAAATATTCCGTAATTGCTTCAACCTCTTGTGAGAAATAGAGGTACCTGTTGGTTCTTGGTTAGAGTAGGTGGCCTTTTGTTCCCCAAGACGCTATTGGGACCAGAAATACATACGAATTCTGGTCTAGTAATTGCGAGAAACATTTTACCTCCACCTTCCACTCAAATATCGTTTATGATCTCAGACATTGTAATGATAACGCAGAATCGCTGTCAATGAAGACCTGTATATCCTTGTTCCCACAGTCGTTGTTTTGCGATCTCACTTGTTCTGAGGTGGCCTTTATCTCTGCTGGAAACACAGGTTCAGATTATTAAAATACTATATTCATTTAGCTTCTTGATGCAGTCATATTCTGGGGGTTTTATCCATCCTATATTCATTAGTTTAGCTGGGGAGTCATCGTGTCTGTATTTGGCTCGGTTTTCTGTTCCGATAGTGAGAACCCAGTCAGCCTTTCCTTTAGAAAAATCAAGATTTATTGTTTGTTTTATTGGCAGCTGATGTAGTTCATTAAAAAAGTGTATCTGTCATTCAAGACGTATGATTAATATTAATTGATGAAATTTTTTAAACTTTTAAAAAAAGTTCTATAACTTTTGAAATTTTCTAACAAATTCAATGAAATTTAACGGGTTCATTTAAAACCTTTCAATAAATTGAACATCTTAAATATTCTGTAATTGCTTCAACCTCTGGTGAGAAATACAGGTAGCTGTTCTATGGCCGTTGATTTGAGTAAATCCTGCTTAGATTAGGTACCCTTTCGAACCAGGAATACATACGAATGCGGGTATGGTAATTACGAGAACCTTTTTTATCTCCACCTTCCATTCAAGTATCGTTTATGATCCAATACACTGGAACGATACCGCCATAGGACCCAGGACGCGGTAGGGCCCAGGAATACCTACGAATTACACTCTGAAAATAGTGATAATTCTTTTTATCTAAACCTACCACTCAAATATCGTTTATGCTAGGGGTGTAATTGTAACGATGTTATCGCAGAATCGGTGTCAGTGGAGTTCTTCATATTCTTGTGCCCACTGTCGTTGTTTAGCGATCTCACGTACTTTGAGCTCGCCTTAATCTCTGCTGGAAGCACGGGGCTATGGTCAGAAGATTAAATGTGCTGCACTATATTTTGCTCCTTTATACAATAATTTTCCGGAGTTTCTATCTATCCTATATTCATTAGTTTAGTTGTGTATTCCTGGCTTCTTTGTGGAGGAACTGCGTAGCTGTTTGGTAGAAACATTTTCTTTGGAATGGAGTCAGGTTTCTGACCCGATGATGACAAGCCTGTCGACATTTCCTTTTGAGAGCTGGTAAACCAATTCGATTAATTCTCTTTTCGAAAAATTCATATTTCTTGTTTGTTTTATTGAAAAATGCTGTATGCCATTAAATAAGCTTATCTGTCATACATGACGTATGATTAATATTACTTCATGTAAATTTTGTAAAGTTTTCAATAAAGTTCTATAACTTTTATATTTTTCCAGCAAATGTAAAGAAATTTAACACGTTCATTTAAAACAGTTCAATAAATGAAATATAAAAAACTATATACATTAAGCTAACGTAATTTGCGTTGAAATGAATTGTAAACATAACGTTTTTTTTTCATTTGCCATTTTGAAGATTTAATTTGTAAAAACAATTAATATTGTTAATAAAGGAGAATGAAGAATTAAATAAACACTGAACTGAAATGTGTTAATTATATTGAATTGAGATCATAAATATTGGCAATATTTTGTGAATTTTACACATAATTAATATGCCAATTAAATGCAATAATGACAGATTGTTTGCCATAAAATTGAATTAAATAAAAAAACAAACAAATTTCCTATGAACTGAGGATTGAAATGGTTAATAACATAATTAGTTTATAAATATTAACAGACAACTGCAATTAATTAGCAGCAGAGGGAGCGATAGAGTGAGCAATAGAGGGGGGAGGCAGACAGGGACAGCGAGAGAGTGGAAGAGTGTGTGAGAGAGAATGAGATATATTAATTACCTGCTTGCTGGGTGGCAAATACTCCTACCTTTAATGTTGACCCTGTCAGTTCAACTGTTTTTGCTGTTTTACCTTGTCATCCACCGCCCCCCCAAACCCAATTTTTTATATTTTCCTTGGAAATTGTGCGTATTCCGCATTTAAATTCATTTTAAAATAATAATAAAAAAAAATATTCATGTATAATTGTTGTTTTGTAAAATTTTCAAGTTTATTTCCCCATTTCGAATATTTCCTTTCATCCAAATTCATTGTTTATATTCGCAATCCCATAATTTGTGCCCCAATTCCACACCAACAAAAAAAAAAGAACAACAACTAAAAGAAAGAAAAATCCGTCTGGACTCGCATTACATTTTTCACGCTGTCCTATTCGGGGGCCGTATTCTGTTTATGCTTTTACATTTTTTTTTAGTACAAACAAAATATAAATCACTTTAATTACCATCAAAGTTAATTAAATACAATTGTTTTTGTGTACATTCCCATCAGGAAAAACGGGAGTAAACAAAATATTTTTGTTGCAGCAGAGGGCAGGAATAAATGCGGCCAGGAGTGTTCGTTCCATATAATGTGAAAAATTCTTGCAAATTGTTATAATGAAACTAATGGAAGAATTTTGTTTGCTAAATTGTTCCTCTAATGGAGGGTGCTTAATTTTGATATACTACACTTTGTCAGTCAAAAAAAGTACATATTTTATGCATTTGTACACTCCAAATGTACACTCCCGCCTAAAGAAACAGCATAATGTACACTTTCCTTCTAAACTAAAATATCTACTTACGAAAATCACGAAATTCCACCCAAAAAGTAAAATTGTTCTCAACAAAAATACACTTCTTCCCCCATTTTCTTTCAAACAGAAAGAAACATTTTTCTTGCCGAAACAACACATTTATTCACAAAAAGTATGCTTCTCTTACCAAAAGTGCACTTCTCTTACAAAAAGTACACTTTTCTTACCGCAAGTACACTTTTCTCACTAAAAGTACACTTTTCTACCCAGAAGTACACTTTTACTCAATTCTTGCAATATTACACCCCACCCCCCCCCCAAATAGTAAACTTTTTTTTATCAAAAGTACACTTCCCCCCCAAAAGGTCCACAATTATCGCAATATTACACTTCCCCCGAAAAGTACACCTTTTTTTTAACAAAAGTACACTTTTTACCAAAAGTACACTTTTTGGTTTACCAAAAGTACACTCTTTTTTTACCAAAAGTACACTTTTTTTAAATCAAAAGTGCACTCTTCAGAAAACTGTTTCTTCAGAAAAGTTCACTTTCCCCCACAAAGTATAATTTACTTACCAAAAGTACACTTCTCTATCCAAAAGTGTAACTTCCGCCCCAACAGTACACTTTCCTTCAAAAACAACACTTTTCTTCCCAAAAGTACTGTTTCAGTAGCAAGAGTACACTTGTCGCCGCAATAGTAAAAGTTTTTTCCGAATAGCTATACATTCCTTACAAAAACTACTGTTTCTTCTCAAAAGTACACCAATCTTTGTAAAAGTAAAATTACACTTTTCTACACTTCGCCTAAAAGGTACACTTTTAGTACTAAAAATACACTTCTCATCCCAAAACTATACTTTTTTCCAACAAGTACACTTTTCCCCAAAAAGTACACATTTCCCCAAAAAGTGCACATTTCCTATCAAAAATACACTTTTCTACGCAAAAGTATAGTTACCGTCCTAAATGTACACTTCCCCCAAAAATAACACTTTTCTTATGGAAAGTACACTTTAATTACCAAAAGTACACTTTTGACGTAGAATACGTCTTACCTTACGGTATGAGGAGTCATGTCAGGTTTTTATTGTTGTAATCTTTATTTCATTGAATTTGAGGAAACGGCTAGATGAATTTTTTTAACATTTTTTTTTTGTAGGTAAATGAAGATGTTATCTTTCGTTTGATATACATTTCATATTGGTTGATATATTTCTAGTATTTTAATTTCTCAAATGAAAATTGTTTAAACACATACACTCAAACATATGTGTGGTGTTTGGTTGAGTGTTTTTGGTTGCTCAACATTGCTTAGGAACATGTATCTAGCAAAAAGTGAAACGAACAGCAAGCTAATGTTGCTTGGCAACATGTATCTAGTAAAAGGTGAAACAAACAGTAAGCTAACGTAATAAAGCTTTTTTGCAAAAGCTTCAATAAAGCTGTTGTAACATTAATTTTGAATTGTAAAGCGTAAAGCTTTCACACAACGCTCGAACGCTAATGCGAAGACTCGATAAGGTAAACCTTTTTTAATATTAGGGCGGCCCTCTCAACATTCGCAGAACTTATTTCAATAAAAATATTAATTAAAATACATAAATTAAATTAAGTTTAAAAAAATTCGGCCACGGACTGTCCCTGCAGGCTGTGTCAGAGACACGGCCATTAAGTTTAACGTAGAATACGCCATCCGATAAGACAGAAAATATATATAACAATAAATGATAAATAATGTAAGCAAACGAATTTATTGTTATATATGTTTTCTGTCTTATCGGATGGCGTATTCTACGTTAAACTTAATGGCCGTGTCTCTGACACAGCCTGCAGGGACAGTCCGTGGCCGAAGGCCTCGGACAACTGTCTGCTGTAATTTTTTCTCCCAACAGTACACTTCACCTAAAAGGTACACTTTTAGTTCCAAAAGTACACTTCTCATCCCAAAACTATACTTTTCTTCCAACAAGTACACTTTTCTCTAAAACGTACACTTTTCCTAAATAAATAAATGGTTTCCCATTACATCTCCTGAAGGGACCGGGGAGAACTTCTCACAATCACTGAGCTGTGCGCTTTCCAGTTTTCACTCACTGACTTTTCCTACCAAAAATAAATTTTTCTGCGCAAAAGTCTGCTACCGTCCTAAATGTACACTTCCTCTAACATTTTCTCACTGAGGGTACACTTTTCTGCCGAACTGTACACTTCTCCTAAAAACTACATTTTAATTCCCAAAAGTACACTTCTCTTCCCAAAACTATAGTGTTCTTCCAACAAGTGCACTTTCCCCCAAAGTACACTTTTGTACCAAAAGTACACTTTTCTGCGCAAAAGTATAGCTACCGTCCTAAATGTACACTTCTTCCAAAAAATACACTTTTCTTACTAAAGTACACTTTACTGCCCCAAAGTACACTCTCCCGCTAAAAGTACAGTTCCCCTCGAAAAAGTGTACTTATGTTTTACCAAAAAGAACACTTTTATGGCCAAAAGTACCCATTTCTGCCCAACAGTACACTTCCCCTAAAAAGTACACTTCTCTCCCCAGAACTATACTTTTCTTCCAACAAGTTCACTTCTCCCCAAAAAGTACACTTTTCCTAACAAAACTACACTTTTCTCCGCAAAAGTATAGCTACGGTGGTAAATGTACGCTTCCCCACAAAGTACACTTTTCTCAATAAAAGTACACTTTTCTCACTAAAAGTACACTTTTCTGCCCAAAAGTTCACAGTCCCGCCAAAAGTACACTTCTCCTCGAAAAAGTACACTTTTATTACCAAAATGAACATTTATTCTCAAATCTATAAGTTTCTTCCAAAAAGTGTGCTTTCCCCAAAGAGTACACGATTTTATACCAAAGTACACTTTTCTGCTCAAAAGTACACTCCCCCTAAGAAGTACACTTTTGGTACCAAAAGTACACATTTTTCCCCAAAACTACATATAGTTTTCTTCCAAAGAGTGCACTTTCCCTCCAAAGTACACTTTTGTACCAAGAGTAAACTTTCTGCGCAAAAGTATAGCTACCATCCTAAATGTACACTTCCACTAAAAAGTACACTTTTCTTACTAAAATTACACTTTACTGTTTTGTGTACTTTTAATTGTACATTTTGAAAATAAAACCAGTACTATTTTAGTACTTTTTAAAATTTTATAGTATAAATGCAAGTTTTGTCTCGAAACATTTATTGTCGTTTAATTTCTGTAGCTTTTTAAATATTTATTATGTGCTTTTAATAGTACTTTTTTTGGGGGAAGGAAACTGGTCGTTTTTAGGACGAAATTAAGTTCGCATTCATTTGTGTTTCATGAAAAAGTATTTAGAGTAGAAAAACTTGAATTGGAACACATTTAAGTACACATTGACAAGTACTATTTTAGTACTTTTTCAAACATTTTGAGAATGTTATTTTTTCGTAAATAATCATTGTCGTTTATCTTTTTAAGGGATTTTATTATGTTTTGGGTACTTTTAATTGTACATTTTGAAAATAAAACCAGTACTATTTTAGTACTTTTTAAAATTTTACAGTATACATGAAATTTTTGTCGCGACACATTCATTGTCGTTTAATTTCTGTAGCTGTATCAATATTTATTATGTACTTTTAATAGTACTTTTTGGGGGAAGAAGAAACTGCGTATTTTTTAGAACGCAATTAAGTTCGTATTCATTTGTGTTTAATGAAAAAGTATTTAGAGTAGAAAAAGTATTTAAAGTAGAACACATTTAAGTACTCGTTGCTAATACTATTTTAGTACTTTTTGAAATATTTTGAGGATGTTATTTTTTCGTAAAGACTCATTGCCCTTTATCTTTTGAGGGGTTGTTATTATGTTTTGTGTACATTTAATTGTACATTTTGGAAATAAAACCAGTACTAGTTTAGTACTTTTTAAAATTGTATAGTATAAGTGAAATTTTTCTCTCGAAATATTCATTGTTTTTTGATTTTTGTAGCTGTTTCAATATTTATTGTGTACTTTTAATAGTACTTTTTGGGGAAGAAGAAACTGCGTCTTTTTTTAGGACGCATTTCAGTTCAGGTTCATGTGTTTTTGATGAAAAGGCATTTAAAATGTAAAAACTTCAATTGGAACACATTTAAGTACACCTTGGAAAGTACTAATTTTAGTACTTTTTAAAGTATTTTGATGAGGACGTTATTTTTTCATAAAGAATTATTGGCGTTTTGACTTTTCACGTTTTTAATAACTATTGGCACTATTAAGTGTACATTGTGTTGTTAAAATCAGTACTATTTTAGTACTTTTTTTAATCAAACTCTTATGAAATGTAATTTTTTCCCGAAAAGTCATTCACGCATTTTCTTTTAATATAAAAAAATAATGATTTTTTATTAATTGTAATAATTAATACAAAATTTTAATAATTTTTTATTATAATGATATTTTATTAATTTTTTTATTAAGTTGTTGGTTTTCATTTGGTACATTTATCCATTGATACGCAGAACTTTCAATCCATTGCCTCCTCTTGCAATCCGGCTTTTGGCTATTTTAAAATCAATTCCTCTCATGTACCTCATCTTCTTCTTTATGTCCATTCGTCAATGCCAGCATTAATACCAGCATCATTATCCCATATTCTAGGTCCAGACAACAACATCATCATCATCATCATCATCATCATCATCATGATGTGAATCGCCTCCTTCGCCCTCCAGATTCCATGAATTTCCTTTTCATTCTTAACTCAATAGATGCGAAGAGACAATGAAAGACGCAACAATTGCCCATCATTTGCTATCATTAGAATTCAACATTATCTCGAATAACTTTAGCTGGGGCATTGTTAAGCGTTGTCATCATTGAATCTGTGTATCCTCTATTCTTTCTGCCTCATATTTCATTGAATCAAAATGACAAAATAGAATTGCCAAGACAAATTACTGAGGGGCGGTATCAGACAAAACAAAAAAAAAACAAAAATTCGCCTGATACTTGAGCTGGGCTGAGCTGAGCTAAACTTAATTTGAACATTTTTTTGTATTTGTCGCATTGCCAAAGGTGCTGTTGCTGGCGGCCGAATAAGGAAGCTGACGTTGACAAGGAGGGAAATGAAATGGAACGCAACAAAATGAAATCATGAAATAAATATATCACTTTTTAATAACAATACCCGTCAGGAATTGTAAAGGGAAACCAAAAACGAATGATACCCAATTTTAAATGGAATCAATTACGACGACACACGGCCAAGAGGGGAAAACCGAGAAGACGGACCACAAACAGCAAGACAAGTTGGACAATAAAAATGTGTAAAAAAAAAAACTGAGGGTCACTGGCAATAACATCTAAACAATTTCCTTGCAAAGCATCAAAATATAAAAACCGAAAATTGGATCATTAAAACAACACATTTTATAGTTTTGCTACTTGATTTAGTACATAAAATGAAAATGTAAGGAAAGAAAATAAGAAAATTAACGAAAAACGTTCACAACCTAGTAGAAATGATAAATTGTAATTCGATTTATACACTAAACTACATTTTATGGCACAAAAATACAGTTAAGTACGTTTTTTGGTACCGATATTCTGTTTAAAATGTATATAGATATTACACACTTACACTAATATTTTAGTTACTTACGCAAATGGGCAACAAGATATTTTTATATCGCACCAAACAAGTTGTTACATATACATAAAAGTACATTTTTTGTGGCTAAAAACAAGAAAAAATTATATTCTTGAGACACTTGTACAAATGAAAAAAGGCAATTATTATATATCACAACAAAAAAGCTGATATATTTCAGAAAAGTACATTTTTAGTACGTACAAAAAGCACTAACTAGGGACTTTTGTTGAAAATGTACAGAAAGAGTAATTAATCAACATTTTACTACGTAGTCGAATTCACAAATTGTAGACTTATTCAATAAAAAATATCAATACTCAATTACACTCAATTACCAATACTCGAGTACACTTTTTGGGGATAGTTTTCTTTATTTGTCGGACCTTTTCGACTTTTAGAAGACAATTAAAATATTTTTTTATTTATTTACACAATTGACACAACGATATTCTCGTATCAAAACAAAATAAAATCTTATTAAAAAATACCTTATTTTCGGTTAAAAAAAACTATTTAGTTAAAAAGTACTATTCAGTACTTTTAATGATAAAATAATGAAAGAAGCAAAAGAGAGAAAAATTCAATTATTGTAATGAAGTAAAATTAGCAAACTATAAACCGATTTATACACTTCAATATATTTTGTATGAAAAAATATTAATTAAAGTACATTTTTTGGGGCTGATTTTTTATGGCAAAAAAATTTAGTAAAACAGCTTTTAGTAGCTTACACAATTGGCGTAAATATACTTTTATATTGCACCAAAAAAAGTTGAACATTTTTATAAAGTACTTTTTTTTTTTTGACTAAAAGCATTTATTTTGAAATTGATTTTATTAGTGCAAAAACAATAAACAAATTTTTTTAGACATTATGATAATTGCCAAACCCTTATTTTTTTATGGCGCTAATCAAAAATCGAACATTTTTAAAAGTACATTTTTTTGTACCTACAAAGTAGCTATTTACACACCTTCGGTGAAGGCATAAGGAAAGGACAATTAATAAGAATTGTAATTTTTATTAGAATTTACAAATTCTAGACTTATTAGATACTTTACTAAATTTTGTGCTATAATTGAACATTTAAGTACACTTTTTGTGCCTCTTTTTTCTCTACAGAGTATTTTCAACTTTTGAAAAAAGAGATATTGAAAATGTTTTTTATTTGTCTACACTATCGCCACCAATATTTTTTTAATTGCACCAAACAAGTTGTGAAATATACATAAAAGTACATTTTTTGTGTCTAAAAAGTACATATTTTAAAGCTGATTTCTTGGAGTAAAACAAGAAAAAATTATATTGTTGAGATACTTTTTCAAACGAAAAAAGCCAATTATTATATATCATAAGAAAAAAAGCTAAGAAATTTTATAAAAGTAAATTTTTAGTACGTACAAAAAGTACTAACGTACTTTAGTACATACAAAAAGTACTAACGTACTTTAGTACATACGAAAAGTACTAACGTACTTTAGTACATACAAAAAGTACTAACTAGTACTTTTTGTTGAAAATGAAAGAGAAATTAATCAACATTTTACTTCGTAATCGAATTCACAAAGTGTAGACTTAATTCCATAAAAAATATCAATACTCAATTACAAATACTCGAGTACACTTTTTTATCTGATCTCTGAATTCAATTGAATTGAATTGGAATGAATTGAATGAAACTAAATTGAATTGAACTGAATTGAGTTACATTGAATTGAATTACATTGAATTGAATTGAACCGAATTGGAAGGAATTGAATTGAATTGAATTGAATTGAATTGAATTGAATTGAATTGAATTGAATTGAATTGAATTGAAGTGAAGTGAAGTGAAGTGAAGTGAATTGAATTGTAGTGAACTGAATTGAAATGAACTGAATTGAATTGAATTAAATTGAGTTGACTTGACTTGACTTGAATTGAGTTGAATTGAATTGAAGTGAAGTGAAGTGAATTGAAGTGAAGTGAATTGAATTGTAGTGAATTGAATTGAATTGAAATGAACTGAATTGAATTGAATTAAATTGAGTTGACTTGACTTGACTTGAATTGAGTTGAACTGAATTTTATTGAATCGAATTAAATTAAATTTAAATGCATTGAATTTAACTATATTAAATTGAATTGAATTAACTTGAATTGAATTCAATTGAATTGTAATCAATTGAATTGAATTCAATTGAATTGAATTTAATTTAAGCGAATTGAGTAGAATTAATTAGATTAGATTTGAATTGAATCGAATTGCATTGAATTGAATTGATTTGAATTAAATTGAGTTGAATTGAATTGAAGTAAATTAAATTGAATAGATTTAAATTAAATTAAATTGAATTAAAATAAAATAAATTAAATTGAATTGAACTGAATTGAATTTAATTGAAATGAACTAAATTAAATTGAACTGAACTGAACTGAATAGAATTGAATTGAATTTAATTGAATTTAATTAAATGTAACTGAACTGAACTGACTGGACTCAACTAAAGTGAATTGAACTGATTTGAATTGAATTGAATATTAAATGAAATGAATCGAATTGAAATGAAGTGAATTGAAGTGAAATGATTTAAAGTAAATTGATTTGAATTGAATTCAACTCAATTCAATACAATTGAATGGAATAGAATTGATTTGATTTTTTTTGATATTTAATGGTAATGCAAATTTGTATTTGGAACAAGAATCCGGGTAACGAACAGGCAAAATCGGTATTTTCGGGAAGGAAAATATTGTTTTTAAAAAAAAATTGAGTTGAGACCTTCTTCCATAAGGGGCTTCAATTGTGGCTGAGGTTATATCCGATAACTCTTAAATTTTTTAAGAGTTTTTTTCATCGCAATGGACTAGGACAAATAACATATTTCTCCTTCTGTCTGCCTCTCTAACCTAACCTAACCTCCTAACTTGTTTCTCTCAGTGTAGATTTTCAGCTTTAGATTTCCCCAACTTTGTGGGTAAAAATGAAGTTTAAGTGCTCTCTCCATACCATTTCGTGTCTTGGAGTGCAACAGCAGTCAACCATTTATTTCCATTTGTCCATATCCCAGTGACTTTGTGTTCTGCAAGCTTTCAGTGAATGCGGGAATAAATCACAAAATGATCGATTAATTTCTATAGATTTCCTCAACCATTACACGTCATTCATCTACTCAGTCACATGGTACACCTTTTTCATATCCCTCTCGTAACATTAAAACATTCATCTTATCAGCCAACATACGACGAATCATTTTGATATCCTTGCAGGAGAACACCGTGGTGTAGTAGAAGGAGCAAAAGTAAATTTTTGATTTGTAGTTGGCTGGGAAAAATCGATAGAATTACACGAAATCCTCACCAGAGTTTTGCTTTGCTTTAATCAATGTCAATAAAATATAATAAATTTTCATCACAGTTGATACATCTATCTCGAATGCAAATACGGTATATAAACAGAGTCAATAGCACTCTGGTGGAAAAATAAGCAACACCAATCCTTAAATGTGGAAATGACAACCGAGGCAGAGGACGAGAAGAAGCAAAATGGATCAGCCACATCCTTAACTCATTATAACTTTTGCAATACAATTGGTTTAAAAGGAAACACTATTCACATGATGGTTAGGGTGTAAGTGGTTGCCACTATCGCCACATTTAGTCCAGTAAGGACCGTTGTGATACCAAGCGACGTCATACTGCAAGCCCATCGTTGAAACTATAAATTGGTCTGGTAGAGGGCCTTCAAGCCATATGATACCTCATCCCGATGTGATACCAAGGGACGTCATATTACAACCCCATCGGTGAACTTTTAAATTGATCTGGTAGAGGAGCCTTCAAGCCATATTATACTTCATCCCGATATTGCAGGATGTGGCTGAAGAAAATACGTACTTTAAACTGTGGCGAATCAACTGATACTCTGAAGAAAGTTCCTAATATCATTCAGCTTAACTTCCTGAATGTAAGAAAGTTCCTAAGATTATTCAGCTTAACTTCCTGAATGTAAATTACATTCAACATTAAGTAAGACTCTAGATATTGTCCTACTCTATATTCCCACAGCTTCAGAAGTAACCATGATCTCATATTCCAAGTCTAGATGCGTATGTACCTATTAAACAGTGACCAGTAATCACAGTTACTAGTATAGAGATATCCTGTCTATGAATGGACATCAAGTCCAGCGTACAATTAAGGTCATAACTTGACCAAACTTGCCTGGTGATCCCGCAATGCGTGCAATGAAACCATTAATCCGTCGCATGTCCGAGAGCTTTGGTTTTAAGCTTCACATTGAATGCAGAAAGTGGCATCCCCACATGCTCCATAGCCAGTGGAACAGTTACGATATCCCCTAATCTTGCCAGTTCCTCTGATCTCTAGTTCCCTGCAATGTTCCGGTGCCCCGGCACCCATATAGAATGAATATTGAACTGTTTGGCCAGATGCGCGGCAGTTGTGGACAATTCTTGGAGTAAGAATTTCAGATTATCCATAGTTTATAGCACCCTGAGTGTTGGAGTAGATGTTGATACCCCAGGCGGTGATGACGTTTTGCCTCAGCAACAGGTCAACTTCTATGATTGCCATGACTTTTATCTAAACGACACTACAATAGTCTGGTAGCTCTTGTGCAAGGATTAGATACAGGTCTTTAGAATAGACTGCAATCTCTAACTACAACTTTTCCAATAGTAATTTAGAAAATATCAACTGAATTCCAGAAAACATGAATTTAATTTAAGAATTTCGAATTTAAATCCAAAAAATATGAACTAAAATTCAGAATTTCCATTTCAAAATCAGAAAATATTAATTGAAAATCAGAAAATATCAATTGAAATTCAGAAAACATAAATTAAAATTGAGCAAACATTAATTAAAATTCAGAAAACATTAATTGAAGCTCAGAAAAAGTTTACATCAAATTTCCAAATTGGAAGTTGAAATTCAGAAGAAATCAGTTAAAATTCAGAAAAAATCAATTGGAATTTAGAAAACTTCAAATGATATGCAGAAAATATCAAGTGAGAGTCAGAAAATGTATATATTTCTATTAATATTTTCTGAATTTTAACTTGAGTTTACTGAATTTCAATTGATTTTTCCTCAACTTCAATTGATATTTTCTGATTTGCAAATATAAATTCTAAATTTCAATTGGTATTTCGTGGATTTCAATTGGGAATTCTGAATATTAATTGATCGTTTTTTAATTTCAAGTGGAATTATAAATGAAAAAGGTGTGGAGCCTAATTTTTAAATTTCTAATTCAAATTCAGAAAATATCAAAAAAAATTTTAATTATTTATTGAAATATTGAAAGTATTAATTGAAAATCAGAAAATATCAATTGAAATTCAGAAAACATCAATTAAAATTCAGAAAACATAAATTGAAGTTCAAAAAACTTTTAAAAAAAAAATTCGAAATTGGGAGTTGAAATTCAGAAAACATCAATTAAAATTCACAAAATATCAATTGAAATTTAGAAAACTTCAACTGATATTCAGAAACTATCAAGTGAGAGTCAGAAAATGTATATACTTTAACAAGATTAAACTTCAACTGAAATTCTTCTGAATTTCTATTGATATTTTTAGAATTTCAACTGGAGTTTATTGAATTTCAATTGATTTTTTTTCTGAACTTCAATTGATATTTTCTGAGTTTCAAATATAAATTCTAAATTTCAATTGGTATTTTCTGAATTTCAGTTGGAAATTCTGTATATAAGTTTATCGCTTTTTAATTTCAATTGGAAATTTCCAATTTCAATTGATATTTTCTGAATTATAAATGAAAAAGGTGCGGATCCTTATCTTTATAATATACTCCAAACTCTAACCATATCTTTTTCAAATTGTAATTCAGAAAATATCAATTGAAATTCCGAAATTGGCGGTTCAAATTCAGAAAACAGAATTAAAATTTCGAAAATATCAATTGAAATTCATATAACATGAATTCAATTTACAAATTTCTAATTCAAATTCAGAAAATATCAAATAAAATTTAGAATTTCCATTTCAAAATCAGAAAGTATTAATTGAAAATTAGAAAATATCAATTTAAATTCAGAGAACATAAATTAAAATTGAGAAATCATTAATTGAAGTTCAGAAAATATTTAAATCAAATTCCGAAATTGAGAGTTGAAATTCAGAAGAAATCAGTTAAAATTCAGAAAATATCAATTGAAATTTAGAAATCTTCAAATCATATTCAGAAAGTATCAAGTGAGAGTCAGAAAATGTATATACTTTAACAAGATTAAACTTCAACTGAAATTTTTCTGAATTTCTATTGATATTTTCTGAATTTCAAATTGAGTTGACTGAATTTCAATTGATTTTTTCTGAACTTCAATTGATATTTTCTGATTTTCAAACATAAATTCTAAATTTCAGTTGGTATTTCGTGGATTTCAATTGGAAATTCTGAATATCAGTTGAACGTTTTTAATTTCAATTGGAAATTTCGAATTTCAATTGATATTTTCTGAATTATAAATGAAAAAGGTGTGGAGCCTTTTCTTTCGAATAAACTCCAAAATCTAACCATATCTTTTCCAAATTGAAATTCTGAAAATAACAATTAAAATTTAGAAAATATCAATTGAAATTCCGAAATTGGGAGTTAAAATTCAGAAAAAAATCAATTAAAGTTCAGAAAATATCTATTGAAATTCAGAAAACATCAAATGATGTTCAGAAAATATCAATTGAAATTCAGCCATCTATATAAACAGGGTGATTCAGGAAATTCCGGACAAATTTCTCCAGCGTATTCCTTGGCTCATTTCATGAAGAACAGTCCACTAGGACCATGTCCGAAAATGCAAGGGTGCAAAATGGCAGCGGGTTCAAAATTTTCGGATTGACGGTCGGAGGGGAGTAGGGTAAAGTTACTAACTTCTTAGCCAGTGGTCGGATTTTTGGGCTTGTTGGAAAGGTCTTTAAGAGGCCTTTTAGAATCAATAAAAAAAAGTATAAAAAAGTCAAATCGCCGAGATACAGAGTTGTCGGAAAAAGATGGAAAAAAATTCACATAACCTCAATTTGCTCAGCCAGATGGCAGGTAACTTATGTTTTTTCTGCTATGGTTTTTCTAGCCATACATCTTACCTATCCAAAATGACCTAAACAAAGCCCAGAGGTCTTACCGTTCCAAAGTTATGACCATTTTACTGAAATGCAAAAATGTTTTTTCCCTCGACGTTGGATTGGACGAGTTGGACCAATCGAAATCCGACCACTGGCTCAGAAGTTAGCAACTTTACCCTACTACCCTCCGACCACCAATCCGAAAATTTTGAACGAGCTGCCATTTCGCACCCTTGCATTTTCGGACATGGTCCTAGTGGACTTTTCTCCATGAAATGAGCCAAGGAATACGCTGGAGAAATTTGTCCGGAACTACCTGAATCACCCTGTATATGGAGATGAAACTTCAATTGAAATTTTTCTGAATTTCAATTTATATTTTCTGAATTTCATTTAATGTGTTTTGAATTTCAATTGATGTTTTGCGAATTTCAATTGATATGTTTTCTGGTTTCTTCTGAATACAAATGATATATTTTCTGAATTTCAATTAATATTTTTTGAATTTCAATTGATGTTTTTCGAATTTCAATTGATATTTTCAGAATTTCAAATGATTTGATACTTTCTGAATATCAACTTTAGGTTAGTGACTTTCAATTGATTTTTCCTGAATTTCAATTTATATTTTCTGATTTTCCAGTAGAAATTTTAAATTTCGATTGGCATTTTCTGAATTTCAATTGGATATTCCCAATTTCATTCGATCGTTTCTTAATGTCAATTGGAAATTCCGAATTTCAATTGATATTTTCTGAATTACAATTGGAAAGGGTGTGGCGGAACAGGTAGAGTAGTCCATAATCTTACCACCTCATCTGCTTCCTGGTTTTCTGGAATGTTCCTGTGCCCCAGCACCCATATAAGATGAATATCAAACTGCCAGCTCATTTACAAATATGCGGCAGTTGTGGTCAGTTCTTGAGGAAAGGAATACAAATTGCCGACATTTTATAGAAGCCTGACTGAGTAGATATTGATACTCCAGGCGGTGAAGACGTTTCGTTCCAACCAAAGAGCAACTTCTCCGATTGCCATAACTTTGGGATGAAAGACGCCACATTGGGCTGGTAGCTTTTGTGCAAGATCTAAATCCATCTCGTTAGAGTAGACTCCAAACTATATCTAAAGTACAGCTTAATTCAGAAAATATTAATTGAATTTGATTTATGAATTTCTAATTCAAATTCAGAAAATATCAAATAAAATTTAGAATTTCCATTTCAAAATCAGAAAATATTAATTGAAAATCAGAAAATATCAATTTAAATTCAGAAAACATCAATAAAAATTCTGAAAACATTATTGAAGCTAGGAAAATATTTAAATCAAATTCCAAAATTGGGAGTTAAAATTCAGAAAAAATCAATTAAAATTAAGAAAATATCAATTGAAATTCGGAATTTCCAATTGACATTAAGAAACGATAAAAAAAATCACAATGTCCAATTGAAATTTAAAATTTCTACAGGAAAATCAGAAATTATAAATTGAAATTCAGGAAAAATCAATTGAAATTCAGTAACCTCAAGTTGCAATTCAGAAAGTATCAACTCATTTGAAATTCTGAAAATATCAATTGAAATTCGAAAAACATCAATTGAAATTCGAAAAATATTAATTGAAAATCATAAAATGTAAATTGAAATTCCAAAAAAAATTGTAATTGAAGTTTCATCTCTATTTATATACATTTGACTGAATATCAATTGATAGTAACTTAATATCATTTGAAGTTTTCTGAATTTCAATTGATAGTTTCTGAATTTTAATTGATTTCTTCTGAATTGTAACTCCCAACTTTGGAATTTCATTTGAATGTTTTCTGAATTTCAATTGTTAACACGAAACACGTAGGGTAGTCAGAAAACATTAAATGAAATTCAGAAACTCGGATTTGAAATTCAGAAAACATGACTTAAAATTCAGGAAATATCAACTAAAGTTCAGACAATATCAAATGATATTCCGAAAATAGCAACTGGAATTCAGGCAAATTCATATAACGAGATAAAACTTCAATTGAAATATTTCTGAATTTCAAAATTATAATTCTGAAATTCAGTTAATCAGGGATGATTTTTATTTATTCGGTTTATTTACTGGTACTTTTTCATTTTATTATTCAAGCTCAATACCATTATTTATCTCTATTAAGAGATATATAGTTTTGCAAAATGAATCCTAATCATTCCTGGGAAACCGTATAGCTGTTACAGATCCAGCCACAGATTTTCATCAGCCGTTGTTTGAAATGATGCTATTGAAAAACTCATGAAACTAAATGCGGATGAAAACTTATTTTAATTGAGAATTCTCACTATGCAAGTGTGTATCCCACTATATAATATATCGCAGGCAAAACACACAAGAAAATACTTGCAACATTTTCTTTCCATCTCCAGAGAACCATGGGTTACAAAGAGACATGATTAGAAAACAATTTCAATCAATATTTTTTGAATTTCACTTTGTAGTTTCCGAATTTCAATTAATATTTTTCGAATTTCAAATAATTTGTTTCTAAATTTGAATTGATATTTTTTGAATTTCAATTTGACGTTACTGAATTTGAATTTTTTTTTCTGAATTTCAATTGATATTTTCTGATTTTCCAATAGAAATTCTAAATTTCAATTGGAATTTTCCGAATTTCAATTGGGAATTCTGAATTTCGTTTGATCGTTTTTAATTTCAATTGGAAATTCAGAATTTCAATTGAAAATTCAGAATTTCAATTGATATTTTCAGATTTTCTAATAGGAATTCGAAATTTCAATTTCAATTGGAAATTCTGAATTTCGTTTGATCGTTTTTTATCAATTGGAAATCTAATAGAAATTCGAAATTTCAATTTCAATTTTCCGAATTTCAATTGGAAATTCTGAATTTCATTTGATCATTTCTTAATTTCAATTGGAAATTCAGAATTTCAATTGATATCTTCTGAATTACAATTGAAAAAGGTGTAGTGGAACAGGTATGGTAGCCCATAATCGTACCAGCTCATCTGTTGTCTGGTTCCGTGGGATGTTCCTGTGCCCATATAAGTTGAATATCGAACTGTTGGGCCACTTCGTTTAGAAATGCAATACA
Source organism: Phaonia tiefii (assembly GCA_963931995.1). Classification (NCBI taxonomy): domain Eukaryota; kingdom Metazoa; phylum Arthropoda; class Insecta; order Diptera; family Muscidae; genus Phaonia; species Phaonia tiefii. The sequence continues at coordinate 19,175,652 of OZ008370.1, read as the reverse complement.
ACAACAACAATACAAAAAAAAACAAAAATAAATATAATGGTTCATTAACCAATCATGAGGCAGAAAGAGGTGGAGAAACAAAGTACAAAATGAAATAAAAACAAAATTCGTTATAAAAGGACTCTATTTAAGTTCATTTAATGTTAATGTGTGTACGAGTTTTGTGCATTAGCAGGAGTCGAGCAGCTAAGTGTTAGTATAACACATTGTGTGTATGTATGTATGGGTAGTGCAAATATGTAACGACCCATTGGCTGTGGTGGTTATGGTTGGCGTTGCCACCCTTTCTGTCAGTTTGATGTCCTCTGCTTAATTTTTCTTCCTTTTGTGTGGTTTTGTAATATAGAGTTTTTTTCCCCATTTTCGTTTTCATTTTCTTTCTCATTCCGATTTAGTTCACAGCATTTTGTCACTATATTGAATGAAGCCAATGGTTATAAATTCAGTCTTTTGGAAGAGTCCAGTGGCTAAGGGAAGGTGTTTGGAAGGCCTTTTAAAAATTATTCCCTTACTTAATACGCCATAGTTACGTTCAATACTAAGCGGTGTAATGGTCCAAATAACTCGAATGTCCTGGATAAATTTAAAAATTATAAAATAAAGTATGAAGCCAGCATTATTGACTGGGTTTTCTATTCCCATTTCGTTTTTTTGATTTGTGGATGTCCCAAATTCCACTACCCATGTATTTATAAATCCATAAAAGCATTTCATTCGCATATCTACTTTTGTGCTCTATATTTTGTCCAACTGGGCCCCAAAGGACCATCCAAAGTAGTTTATATTATCGCGTTCCATAATATAATTTAACCCTAAGATGTTGTATTAAGCTTTACTAGGCCCAGTTCGTATTTGTGATCGAAAAGGTCCCTGAGTGTCAGGAAAATTAAGGTTTTCGTCGCGCAACCCCAAACTAGACGTCGAACAATCCAGCGGACTACATGGGTGCATTCACGGGGCACCCACCAATCGACTGGTATATGGCGGTTTCCACAGAAGGTCGTGGTCGACATATAGGGTAACCAAGTAGGCCCGTATGTGAGAAACTAAATGTCAGGTAAATTTAGGATTTTGCTCCGCAAAACCAAACGAAACATCAAGCGACCAAACAGGATACATGGCTGGACTTACGGGACAAACATCAATAGACTGGTGTATGGCTGCTTCCACAAAAGATTGTATTATAGGCGATATAGTGTGTCAAAGTTGGCCCATATTTAAGAAAATTAAATATCAGGTACATTTAGATTTTCGCCCCGCAAACCCAAACTACTCACGGGACACAGACCAATCGATTGGTATATGGTGGCTTCAACAGAAGATCATCTTGTAGGAGATATAGGGTGTCAAAGTTGGACCGTAAGTGAGAAAACTAAATTTCCTGTAATTTTAGGGTTTTGCCCCGCAAAACGAATCGAAACATCGGGCGACCAAGCGGGATACACGGGTGCATTCACAGGACATATACCAATCTACTGGTATATGGCGGTTTCCACAGAAGGTCGTATTATAGGCGATATAGGGTGTCAAAAGTGGCCCATATTTGAGAAAATTAAATGTCAGTTACATTTAGATTTTCGCCCCGCAAACCCAAACTAGACGTCGAGCAATCAAACAGAATACACGGGTGCACTCACGGGACACAGCCCAATCGATTGGTGTATGGTGGCTTCAACAGAAGATCATATTGTAGGAGATATTGAGTGTCCAAGTTGGCTCGTAAGTGAGAAAACTAAATGTCAGGTAAATTTTGATTTTCGCCCGGCAAAACCAAACTAGACGTCGAATAGTCAAGCGGGCTACACGGGTGCACTCACGAGACACACACCAATCGACTGGTATATGGCTGCTTCCACAGCAGGTCTTATTTTAGGAGATATAGGGTGTCAAAGTTAGCCCTTATGGGTAAACCGTAAATGTCAGGTAAATTTAGGTCTTCGGGCCGCAAACTAAACATCGAGCTACCAAGAGGGATACACGGGTGCACTCACGTTACACACACCAATCGACTGGTATATGGCTGCTTCCACAGAAGGTCGTATTATAGGAGATATATGGTGCCAAAGTTGGACCGTAAGTGAGAAAACTAAATTTCCTGTAATTTTAGGGTTTTGCCCCGCAAAACGAATCGAAACATCGGGCGACCAAGCGGGATGCACGGGTGCACTCTCGTCACACACACAAATCGACTGGTATATGGCTGCTTCCACAGAAGGTCGTATTATAGAAGATATAGGGTGTCAAAGTTGGGCCGTGCGTGAGAAAACTAAATGTCAGCTAAATTTAGGTTTTCGCCCCGCAAAACAAAACTTGGCGTCGAGCTACCTATCGGGATACACGGGTGCACTGACGTTACACGCACCAATCGACTGGTATATGGCTGCTTCCGAAGAAGGTTGTATTATAGGAGATATGGAGTGTCAAAGTTGGCCCGTATGTGCAAATCATAAATGTCATGTAAATTTTGGTGTCATGTAAATTTTGGTGTCATGTAAATTTAGGACAGGTAACTCCCGCAATACCGAACCCATCTTTATGCAATTTGGTATTAGACAATAGTTTGTGACATGCGACTCTTCTATGGAAAATGGGTGGTTTTGCCACTCCCATTCTGGTACCTTCCATACAAAATATGGGCGGCTGTCCGCTAGAACGACATGATATATCTCGTGAACCACAACCGATCTTAATGAAGTTTGATGCTGCGAATATTTTGAAAAATAGACTACTGTGGCACGCCTATTTTTTACCTCCCATACCAGAGTTGATGACCTGGTTATTAGAGAACGTTTGGTTAGTTCAAAAAGGCTGTCACGATTGAAACACTTAGTTCAATGTGGGCCATTGGAATACCACGAGACGTCATATTACGCCCCCATCGTTGAATCTTCAAATTGACCTGGTATGGTTAAGGGGCGTTCAAGTCATATGATACCTCATCTCGATATTCCAGGTTGTGGCTGAAGAAGGGACGTACCTTGGTCTTTGGCGAACCAATTAGTACTCTGCAGAAAGGTCCTAAGATCATTCAGCTTAACTTCCTGAATGTCTGTTAGATCCAAAACGAAGTACGATCCTAGATATCTTCTCCTACTCACACAAAAGACCGGGCAGTAGCATATGAGCTGCGACACACATTTTTGCAATCTCTTCAACATCTTAATGCAGATAATAATGAGAAAAACTGCAGTAAAGACCAAGACCATTAACACGAAAGACCATTATCACGAAAGGCCACATCATTGGGCGAAATTTGCGAGAGGTTACTGGAGTATTTTCAAGAATCAGCGAAGGTGGGTTTTGCTGGTAATGAGGGCAAGACAAAATTGATGGTGACAACGACTAGAGAAACCTCTCGACTTGGTCAGCACTTGAATGTTGACAACCGATATAATATTGAAGTGTCTATCTTGGAACCGCCGTGGACAAGGACAACAACGCCAGCTTGGAGATAGATAGGAGAATTGTGCTTGCAAATAGAGGCTATTTTAGGCTCAGCAAGCAGTTTAGGCACAAAGTCCTCTCTCGACGGACAAAAGTCCAGCTATATCAGACTCTTATTTTACCTGTCTTGACATATGGCTCCGAAACTTGGGTCATTCATATCGCAAGCGGATGAAAAACACCTGGGAGTATTCGAGAGAAAAATTCTCCGTAAAATATATGGTCCTATTGGAGAAAACGGCGAGTACCGACGTCGCTGTAACCAAGGGCTATACGGGTGTAATTTATATTCTGACGTGGACATAGCTAGGCGAATCAAATTGGGCCAATTGCCTTGGCTAGTCCATGTTATCAGAATGGATGGATATGGACCAGCGCGAAAAGTTTTCGATAACGTACCTGATGGAAGCGGGAGAAGAGGATGACCAAGACTCTGCTGGAAGGACCAGGCAGAAGGATCCCTCCGTATCCTTGGTGGAACCAACTGGCGGGAAAAGGCGGTCCAGTTGGGGGAATATGTTGAAATTTGTTCAATTAATATGTGTAAGACATCTGACCGTATGAGGTTCACATCTTCATTTTGACAGCTTCTGCAGTAATCATGAGTGGCGACTCCCAAGTCTAGACTCGTGTCTGCCTATGATACAGCGTCCAGTGATCACAGCTACTAGCACAGAGATATCATGTCTAGAAATGGATATTAGGTGTAGCCAACGATTCAGGTCATAACTTGGCCATACACGCTGGAAAATCATTAGTAGGTTTAGCGCACGATTTAGGTCATAAATACATGCTGGAAAATCATTATTAGATTTAGCTTTAGGTCGTAACTTGTCCGTACATACTGAAAAATCTGCCTTTTTTGTTGTTGCTTGGAAGCAAATGTAAGGCGATTGTAGCTTGTCGCAAACATAGTATACTTGAGTCCAAACACATTGTGTTTGCTATTCAATATTACATGTTGGGGACACAATAATTAAAATGTTATAATATACGTTTGTGTGACTCAAATATGGCTTTGTTTGTGGAAAACAACTCAAAATAAAATCGTGACAGACAACAGGGAAACAAATAGCAGCAGATCTTCAATTCATGAATACATTGCATGAATTTATAAATACAAAATATGTACATGGTTCCTGCAATATGTTGCAGGGACCGTGTACTTGCTTGGTGATCCCGCAAATCTTGGCAAAAGACCATCTATCATGCGCATGTTTTCGAGCTTCGGTTCTAACTATGAACTTGCCTGCGGAATGGGGTATGCCCACATGCTCCATATCCAGTGGACCACATGTTGAAAAAACAGCCACCATGTCTTCTGCCAATGTCGCCCAGTACTTAAAAATTTTGAATTTTGCCCTAAAATAAAAAAAAATAAATAAAAATATATGGTTTCCCATTACATCCCACGAAGGGACTGGGTAGAGCGTCTCACAACCAATGAGCTGTGCGCGTTCTAGTTTTACACTCACTGATTGGGACCTACTGTTTTACACCGGTTCCGAACGGTATTTTTGAGAAGCTGTTTCATGGCTAAATACTCGATAGTGTCGCCGTCACTAAGCGAGGTGACCGCCGCCGACAGATGTGCTAGGAGCATGGATCGAACGCACGAACTTATGTACAAGAGCCGCGCACACTACCATCGCACCACCGACGGCCGCATTTGCCGTAAACAATACACAATTTCCCTATTTCATTGGTACGCATTTTCCCATGAATTTACATCCGACCCAGGAACAGCCACTAACATGGTTTTACACCTCCCATCAATCATCCTGCTGTTACCAATAGTTACATAAAGCAAATATGAATTTTTCCTCATAGAACTCAAGTAAATTTTACAGCGTTTAATTTTATAATTCATCATTGAATTTTAGTTAAAAACTCGTTCCAAAATTCAAAATTTATTGAAAAATTCGTATATTGTCATTTACGAGATATTATCACATCATCTAAGGAAGATTTGGGCAAAATTGGGATATATGTATTTAAGTCTCGTAAAGTTTACGAGATATGCAGGTTATGCCTTTGAAGTTCCTTTTACATATAAATGTATTTCAGGGCAACCTCTGTATGTATATCTCTCTTCTCTGTTCTCTCTTCTCTGTTCTCTCCTTAATCCTTTCTCTCCACTCGTTTCTCTCCACTTGCTTCTCTCCTCTCCTTTCTCTCCACTCCTCTCCCTCCACACCTCTATTTCCACTCATCTCTCTCTTTCAATTTTTTTCTGTGTATTTCAAAGATATTTTTCGTCCATCTTACATCTTCATGTTATAGCCTTTCTCTCCACTCGTTTCTTTCCACTCGTTTCTCTCCACTCTTTCCGTGTATTTCAAAAATATTTTTCGTCCATCTTACATCTTCATATTATAGCCTTTCTCTCCACTCGTTTCTTTCCACTCGTTTCTCTCCACTCTTTTCTCTCCACTTCTGTCTTTCCACTCATCTCTCGCTTTCAATTTCTATCTGTGTATTTCAAGGATATTTTTGGTCCATCTCACATCTTCATGTTATATCCTTTCTCTCCACTCGCTTCTCTCCACTCCTTTCTCTCCACTCTTCTCCCTCCACTACTCTCTTTCCACTCATCTCTCTCTTTCAATTTCATTCTGTGTATTTCAAAGATATTTTTCGTTCATCTTACATCATCATGTTATAGCCTTTCTCTCCACTCGTTTCTCTCCACTCGCTTCTCTCCTCTCCTTTCTCTCCACTCCTCTCCCCCTACACCTCTATTTCCACTCATCTCTCTCTTTCAATTTCTTTCTGTGTATTTCAAAGATATTTTTCGTTCATCTTACATCATCATGTTATAGCCTTTCTCTCCACTCGCTTCTCTCCACTCGTTTCTCTCCACTCTTTCTGCGTATTTCAAAGATATTTTTCGTCCATCTTACATCTTCATGTTATAGCCTTTCTCTCCACTCGTTTCTCTCCACTCGCTTCTCTCCACTCCTTTCTCTCCACTCCACTCCACTCCTCTCCCTCCAATCCTCACTTTCCACTCATCTCTCTCTTTCAATTTCTTTCTGTGTATTTCAAGGATAATTTTCGTCCATCTCACATCTTCATGTTATATTCTGTTACTAGTCGATGGCTTCTTCAGGTTTCGTTCCTTTCCTTTTTTTTTGTGTGTTGATATTAATTGCCGCTCAATTAATTCTAGATGAAGTGGTTGGTATTCCTGCCATCATTCTGCATCTTTGCTTGGGGTGTCCATTAGTTTGAGAGTGTAGCCTTCGCCCAAGCCACAAAGGTCATTACAATGATAGCATGTAAATGGGAAAACAAAAGGGTTTCCAACCAGCTCAAATGAAATGGTGAATGAAGCATTTTCATTGGAGCATAAAAATAAATTGTAATTAATCAAAGGATATAAAGAAACGGAACAGAGATAAAGGGTCATCCTTAATGTGAAATATATTGGACCACACAAATTTTAATCAAGGAAAGCGTAGAAAGAGTTTGTGAAAAGTTGACGTGAAAGTAATTTTTCAATGGCTTTTTCAATCTTTGACGAGAAGTGTACAAAAACTTCAATTTTTATGCTTAACAAGTTCACATGCAAACAAACAAACAACAACGTTTTTCTTTTGCTACGTTTGCTCAACGGTGATGGCAACAACTTAAACGTTTCCCCCAAATAAAAAAGTTTGTTGTAAAAGTATTTGGCATTGTTATAAATATACATGTATTTACCCCAAAATTTTTATCATTTACTTTTACGACCAACGTGCAAAACGTTTGTGGACACATACGCATTAACTCTCAAGAGATTTCTTTCCTGAATTGCTTCTGTCTACTTTCAACGAAAACTAACATGCAGATCCTAAGCCCTCCGTTGTTTCCCATTACATCCCATGAGGGAGAGCTTCTCACAACCAGTGAGCTATGCGCTTTCTAATTTTTCACTCGCTGATGGGGACTTATAGTTTTTCACCGGTTCCGAACGGCATTTTGAAAGGCTTTTTCATGGTGACAGTGTCGACGTCACTAAGCGAGGTGGCCGCCGACAAGCCCCCGGGCCAACTCCTGCGTACGTGTCTGCAGGAGACTCCCTAAGTGGGTAACGAATAATGGACTTGAGTTGTAAATCCAGAGAAGACCGAGTTCGTACTCTTTACCAGGAAACAAAAGTTCAAATTATTCATTCCTTGTCTCTATTTGGTGGAGAAATTTGCCTAAAGGATAGTGCAATATATCTAAGTGTGAGTCTCGACATAAAGCTTAAGTTCAAGTCAAACACAGTAGGAGCCACCTATATTCGTGTAAAAGGGTCATCGGAGGATGACGGCACGAGAATTGTTTACTGGCTATAGTATACAGCAGTTGTCCGCCCGCTATTGATTTAAGACATTGTTGTTTGGTGACTAGTACTGGAAGAATTCACTTACCTAAGTCTGTTGACAAAAGTTCAGAGAATAACATTGGTGAGTATCACGGGTGCCCTTCGCACAACCCGTACCGAAGGTTTGCTGACAAGGAAAATGGCTGCAAAGTCAACAGTCCGCCTAACACATTCTTCGCAATGGATCACCAGCCCATATGGTCAGGGATCGATTTTGAGGGATCTGCATTTAATTCACAGTAACAGTCGACTACATGACATCCACTTTAACCTTTGAGAGTAACTTATCCACTAAGATCCCTGATAGGTAGGATTTCAAGGGACGCATACCAGGTAATATAAGGTATTTATACTTCTACCCTGATGGCTCCAAACTAGATTAGGGTTTGAAGTTTGTTCTACAGAGGCCCTTGCACATAGGATACCAGAAAATTGTAGTGTCTTGCAGGCAGAAGCCATAGCAATCGGAAAAGTTATCCTTTGGCTGGAGCGAAACGTAACGCCTGGTGTATCAATATATACTGTGGCAGACAAGCTGCTATAAAATCTCTGCAATGTACATTCCTGACTTCAAGAACTTCCCACAGTATCGCTCAACTCTAAATGAGATGGACAAGCAGTTTCATATCCAACTTACATATGGCTGCCTTGGCACAGGAACATTCCAGGGAACTATATATCAGATGTGCTTGTAAGATAATAAACTACCTTACCTGTTCCACTGGATATGACGCATATGGGTATAACCCTTTCTGCATACAAACTTATGTTTAAAACCGAAGCTTTCAAACACGCAACTGATAGATGATCTGGAGGCACAAAATTCTGGAGCAGAAAAGAATTATGTGGAAGTTATGACCTGAATCGTTTCCTCAACTTGATATCAATTTCTAGACAAGATATCTCTATGCTAGTAGCTGTGATCACTGGACACTGTTTAATAGGCAGACATGCATCTAAACTTGTAATCTCAGCTAACGACTACTGCAGAACGTGTGCATAGGAAGAGGAGGACGAGAGTGTAGAATATCGCACATGCTACTGTCCGGCCTTTTGTATGAGTAGGAGGAAATATCTAGGATCTTGTTTAATGAGGGATTTAACAGATTATTCAGAAAGTTGAGCTAAGGACCTTTCTGGGGAGTACTAACTGGTTCGCTAGGGGCCAACGTACGTCTCATCTTCAGACACATCCTGGAATATAGAAATGAAGTATCGATGAAGCTTGAAAGCTGTTTAACCATAGCAGATCGAGTTACTCATTCAACGATGGGGCTAACTAACTGTGCCAATAGTGACAGCCGTTTCAACATAATCTAACCTACCTGCCATTATGTATGGAATATCACATCATTCAAATGGCCGCTTCGGCTTCACTGGCAGTGCTTCGAAGGGTCAGCTTAACTTGTGATGACTTGGTCCAAAATATGCGGCACTATTCTGGCAACGGCGTCTTGAATGATGGCGTAAAAATTTTTTAAAGCGGTTGGCTTGTTAGCGTGGACTAAAAACTTGAGGTAGCTCCAGAGAAAATAATCGAGGAGTGTCAATTTGCATGATTGCAGCTGCCAATCGGTGAACACTCACTACCCAGTCGTCAAAATTTTCCTTCACAACTTCGAGCGTTGCGTCGCTTGTATGGCATGTAGCGCCGTCTTGTTATAACTACGGGTCAGATATATCGATGTTATCGAGCTCTGGCTACAGAAGGTTGGCCAACATCCCTCTACACCGAGGACCATTGACGGCAACTGTGTCTCCTTCAGTATTTCGAAAGAAATAACGTCCGATGATGCCGGCATGTCATAAATCGCATAAAACAGTCAATCTTCGTGGATGCAGTGATGCTTGGTCGAACATTTTTGGATTGTGTTTGCTCGAATAAAGGCAAGTTTGCTTGTTGACAGAACCTCTGGGCAAAAAATTCATCTTATTCGAAAATATGTTTTTGGCCAAAATCCGTAAGTCCAACCAACATTTCCAGCGCCCAATTAGCGAAATCACGGCGTTGTCCGGCTTCAATTCCTGGCAAAAATCGTACTCGTACCTGAAAATAAGTCGGGTGCCAATGCCACGTATGAGTTGTATTTATTATGATATTATCAAGATAATAAATATCAATCATACGTAAAATTGCGTGTGAAAAACAAATATGTATATTCTAGCATATAGTCGCCAGGTTCAGCAGATTTCCCCAACCAATTTGTCCCCTTCATAATAAATCTATGTAGAAAAAACTTCGTCCTCGGCAGCTTTGCTTGGTGTCTTACTTTATTATTGAGCTAAGTTCTAGTATGTTGCTTTTTTGGCCTCAGGGCGTAAATCACCAGTCGAAACAGTTTAAAATTTCCATTGTGAAACAAATAATAATTTCAATCATTTACTCCTCCAATATATAAATATTTTCGTCTTCAAATAAATACTAAATCTGGAGAAGCTGTACGCACGTTGAACTTTGTTTGAGCTTTAATTTTAGGATTGTTTGAAATTCATTTAAATTCTCTTCAAATTTTTTCAAATTTCACCAAATATTTTAATTCAAGGGGGCTTCCCCATCTAATTCTCTCTTTTTTATTTGATTTCGAATGAAATTCACATTTGAAACGAAATCGACTCTTATTTCTATCGTCAGTGCGTATTTGAATAGAGCCATTGTAATTTGTAATAACGACTATTGTCGATTGCATATTTGCTTTTGGCCTAGTACTATTTTTGGGGGTTATTTTCGAAATCACAGTGTTGTGCGACACCTTCGCGCGTTTTGTTTGCCATAAATTTAAAAAAAAAACTTAATCTCCTGTAGCGTATGATGTGCCTCTTAAAAAAACAAATAACTCTCTAAGGGCGAGTTTCACACTTGTTATTTGAAAGCTCAATATAACGGGTTTTTCAATAAGAGCGCTACAAAAGTTTTTTTTAAATAAAACAAAACCGGTTTTAGATACCAATGAAATTCTTTATTCCTGTGAAAGTACGTTCGATGCCATTATGTATGGAACTCGGTTTCTCTTGCATGGCCACCACGGGCACGCTTGCAGAAGTCCAGACGCTGAACCCAATTTTCGACGGTTTTCAAGCATAAATCGGCCGATACTGCTGCAATTTCACGTTCGATATTCGTACGAAGTTCATCAATCGTCGCTGGCTTGTTGGCATAGACCATAGACTTGACGTAGCCCCACAGGAAATAATCTAACGGCGTCAAATCGCACGACCGAGGCGGCCAATCGACTGGGCCATTTCGTGTGATATAACACGTTCACCAAACTTGGTTTCCAATAAATTGATTGTGGCATTCGCTGTGTGGCTTGTGGCGCCGTCCTGTTGGAGCCACATGTCCTCCAAGTCCATATTATCCAAATGGGGCCAAAAATATTCGGTTATCATTGAACGGTAGCGATTCGCATTCACAGTAATGTGCCGGTCTTGATCATCACGGAAGAAGTACGGCCCAATGACGCCGCCGGCCCATAAACCGCACCAAATCGTAATTTTTTCGGGGATGCAATGATGACTCATGGATTACGTGTGGATTGCTGTCTGATCAATAACGCATTATTTGCTTATTGACGAAGCCATTCAGCCAGAAATGAGCCGACCATAAATTGGACGCAGCGCTCTTAAAGTTGGGGCCACTGACTCCAAATTTCGGTAGTAACTTTTAATAATTTCGACTCGTTGTTGGCTCGTATATCTTTCCATGATGAAATGGCAAACCTTACTGAAGAGAAATGTCAAAAGAGCGGGGAAAAATATGGCGTCGTTTGCTGTCCCTATCGATTTACTTTTGTAGAGTCTCTGTTGAAAAACCCGTTAAAAGCGCTCAGAAATTTTTAATTTTTTCATCGGTCATTTCAATGGCTAATGGCTAGCTGAGCATAAATCTTTCAATAATTCAATGAAGGGAGTCAATGGTACGTATGATTTATATTTGTTATGACGTTATAATAAATATATAAATATTGACAAGCTACAAATACCGGAGATATCAATGTCCTATCAACAGAAGCTCCCTCTCCTGCTACGGCAGAATATCCCTACTCACGGGGACCCAGATGCGCAGTGGAAGCACATCTCCCATTCTTTGGAAAGCGCTGCAAGGACTGAACTTGGCTATCAAAAACCGCAGAAGGATACGCCATGGTACGACGAAGAATGTCGCATTGCAACTGATGAAAAAGACGCTGCACGTATGGCAACGAAACAGTCAGTTACAACGCGTGCTGCGAGTGAGCGGTACAAGAGGCTGAGAAGAAAGGAAAACCAACTATTTAGAAAACCAACTATAAAAATGGCAGTGGGAGCAAAGGGAGAGTGAAAAAAATCGAAATGTGCAGGATGAATGATGAATCCCGAAAGTTTTTCAAGAGGGTAAGAAGATTGAATAACGGGGCTAATAATGGGCTGCCCTCCTGCAAGGGCTAGAATGGGAATCTGGTGACTGATAAGCAGTGTATGCCCAAAATGTGGAGAGACGACTTTTCAGCACTACTCCACTCAGACTCTTCCACTGAAGATCAGGATGTAATGATAGTGGAAGATAGTGTAGATTGTGTAGAACCAAGGCGAGATTAGAACGGCGATCTCCCGGCTTAAGAATAATAAAGCCGCTGGTGCGTATGGCCTACCCGCTGAACTTTTTAAGGCAGGTGGCGAAGGCCTGCTAGCCCATACGCATCGACTTATATGCGGTACAATGGCTGGGGAAATCTACGCCCGACGATTGGAGTCTCAATGTATTATGTTCTGTATTCAAAAAGGGTGATCCGTGTGTCTGTTCCAACTATCGCGGTATCAGTCATTTATCCATCGCGTATAAGGTCTTGTCGAGCGTATTATGTCAAAGACTAAAGACAATTATTGAAAACCTGATTGGACGTTATCAGTGTGGTTTTGGACCAGGCAAGTCCACGATTGACCAAATATTAACGCTGCGCCAAATCCTGGAAAAGACCCACGAAAAGCAAATCGAAACATACTACCTTTTTGTCGATTACAAAGCTGCTGTCGATAGCCCCATACGGGGAAAACTGTACGAAGCTATGTCTGAACTTGAGATTCCGGCAAAACTGATCCGACTCTGTAGAATGACGCTGACCAACACCAAATCAGCAGCGAAGGTGGGGAAAGACCTCACCGAACCATTCTGTACCAAGCGAGGATTGGGACAAGGCGACACACTTTCGTGCAATCTCTTCAACATCTTAATGGAGATTATAATGAGAACAGATGCAGTAATTACGAACAAGACCATTAACAAGCCATACGTTGCTGGCGTATGCTGACGACATAGACAACATTGGGCGAAATTTGCGAGAGGTTACGGCAGTATTTTCAAGAATCGAAAAGGAATCAGCGAATGAGGGCAAGACAAAATTGATGGTGTCAACGACTAGGGAAACCTCTCGACTTGGTCCGCACTTGAACGTTGACAGCCGAATTAATTTTGAAGTGGTAGATGAATTAATCTACCTTGGAGCCGCCGTGAACAAGGACAATAACGTCAGCTTGGAGATAAATAGGAGAGTTGTGCTTGCAAATAGGTGCTATTTTGGGCTCAGCAAGCAGTTTGGGTACAAAGCCCTCTCTCGACGGACAAAAGTCCAGCTATATCAGACTCTAATTTTAACTGTCTTGACATTTGGCTCCGAAACTCCGAGTATTCGAGAGAAAAATTCTCCGTAAAATATATGGTTCTGTTAGGGAAAACGGCGAGTACCGACGTCGGGGGAACCAAGATCTATATAATTTATATTCTGACGTGGACATAGCTAGGCGAATCAATTTAGGCCAATTGCGTTGGCTAGTCCATGTTATCAGTATGAATGCAGATGCACCAGCGCGAAAAGTTTTCGATAACGTACCCGATGGAAGCAGGAAAAGAGGACGACCTAGACTCCGCTGGAAAGACCAGGCAGAGGAATCCCTCAGTATGCTTGGTGTTATCAACTGGCGAGAAAAGGCGAAGGATAGAGCCAGTTGGAGGAATATGTTGAAATTTGTTTAATTTGTTTGATTAATTAATATGTCTAAGACATCTGACCTCATGAGGTTGTAAAATAGTCAATAAAACTAAAGTAAAGTATGTATTATTACTTATTGAAGTTATCTATTAAAAATTCACGTTTCAACTATGTATTTCCGTGTTTTTAAACGAAAGAGCAAATTTTGTATGCCTGCGTTTGCGTTTGCGCTAAGCGTCGCAAAATTACAGTAGAAATATCTGTGTTCTATCCTACCTTTCCATACAATATAAACACAATTATATTCAAATATACATATGTATATGAATACATACGCAGACGCACGTACATATGTATGTGTATAGTGACGTGTGTGCCCATAACTGATTGTGTGTACTTATTCAACATTTATTTTTCATGACGAAGTTACCCTTTACAACTCCCTCGCTCTACGAATATTGTGCTATCACGTCGCGTCGTTTTATTGTTGTTGCTCCCGTCGTTGCCTACAAACATTGACGCAATATGCCAAAGTAAATATTAACATTTTAATCAATAGTACTAAGAAATGGCAACAACAACAACAACAACCACTACAACGAAGACAACAACCGAAACGGTAACAGCAGTGTAATAATAATAACAGTAGGAAGAAGAAGAAGAACAAAACATATGTTTGCCAATAGCCATGCAGGGGGGTGGGGAGGGAAAGGCACTCCAAGGTTGGTGTAAGTGTCAGTAGCAGTCGTTAAGACGACTCACTTAGAGTTATAAGTCCATTATGATACCACGGGATAACGAAATTAAGCGCTGGCCACACCGAGAAACCTTTAGAAGATCGAAGTTGTAAAAAAAAATCACATGAGGTGTCAGGCGACACCCGGTTGGAACGAAGTTCCTTTCGCTATATATTATGTACTAGTTAGATCCAACCAGAGTTCTTATTTAACTCATACACATCGTCGTGGGGAATGTGTAATGAACGTTTACCCATTACCCTCAGGGTAATGAGGAAAATAATGGTTACCCACGATAATGGGGAATTACCTATCACTATTACCCATTACCCTCAGTAAAATGGGGGAATAATGGGTAGCTACCCACGGCGATGACAACCATTAGTTAAACCTACAAGTTAATTTATTTATACACTTTTTTATTTTAGCGATTTTCTTATTTTGGCGATTTTTTGAAAAAAAAATTCTACCATACGAATTGGACCACTTTATGCAAACCCCTTAGAAACCTGGCAACAATTTGGTTATTCCTTCGATTGGATGCTCCGTTTCCGAGATATAGAGATTTTTCGTAATTTGTTGAAATTTTCGATCAAACATGGAGATGGGTTACCCTGGGTAACCCATTACCCATCGCAGTGGGTAGCAACCCATTATTTTCCCCATTGCCCTGAGGGTAATGGGTGATAGTGATGGGTAATTCCCAATTTCGTGGGTAGCTGCCCATTATTTCCCTATTGCCCTGAGAGTAATGGGTAATCATGATGGGTAATTCCTCATTTTCGTGGGTAGCTACCCATTATTTTCCCCATACCCTGTGTGGGTAACCCAGGGTAACCCATTACCCACGAAATACGAACCCTGGTTCCTACACGTCTACGATAAATACGAACTTTAAGAAAATATACTTTTTGTAAAGTGATAAACTTTTTGTAAGAATTTTTTTTCACAGAATTTTTTTTTTAAATTATATTTTTAGGTAAGAATATGTATTATATTTTCCCGAAAATCTCTTTTTTTGAAGAAAGGTACTTCTTTTATTAAAAGCTACTGTTTTTTAAAGAAAATGTACTATTTTTAAGAACAAGTACTTTTTGTAAGAAAAAGCTATAAGAGTATGAAATTTTTTTACAATTACTTTTTTAAGAACAGGTACTTTTTAAAGATATGGTACTCTTTTTAGGAGAAGGTTATTTTTTTAAGAAAATGTACTTATATTTTCAGAAAGGCGACTTATGTCAAGAATTATTTTATTTATAAGAAAAGGTACTTTTAAGCAAAGGAATTTTTATAAGAAAAGGTATTTTTTTTAGAGAACGTATTTTTTTTGAAGAAAGGGGGTTTTTAAGAAATGGTAATTTTTTAGAATTGGTAATTTTAAGGAAAGGAATTTTTATAGGAAAACGTATTTTTTTAAGAGAAGGTATTTTTTTCTAAAGAAAGGGGTTTTTTAAAAATTTGAATTTTTTTTAGAAATGGTCCTTTTTTCAAGAATAGGTAAATTTTTAAGGGTAGGTACGTATCTCAAGAAAAGTTATTGTGTTTCACAAAAACGGTACCCTATAAAGAAAATGTAGTTTTTAAGAAAAGGCAATTTGTTGTAAGAAATTGTAGTTTTTTAAGAAAAGGCACTTATTTAAAAAAAAATCCTTTTTTTTTTAAGAAAAGGTTCTTTTTGTAAGAAAATTTACTTTTTTTAAGAAAGGTACTTCTTTAAGATAAGGTAGTTTTTTTTAAGAAAATGTACTTTTTTAGGAAAAGGTACTTATTTAAAAAAAAAATTATTTTTTTTAAGAAAAGTTACTTTTTATAAGAAAATGTACTTTTTTTAAGCAACGTACTTCTTTAAGATAAGGTAGTTTTTTAAGAAAAGGTTCTTTGTTTGTTTAAGAATATATATTTTTTTGAGAAATTTACTTTTTTTTAAGAAAATTCACCCATTTAACAAAATTTTCCTTTTTTAAACTTTTTTCACTTGGGATTTTCTAAATTTACATTTAATTGGGTTCAAAACTACAATATATACTAAATATTGGTTACAGGCTCCACCTAGAGAACTTCCCATTAAACAATAAATTTTCCAACACATTTTAGTCTAGACACAAACCAAAGTAAAAGTACCCAATATAGTTGATAATACTAGGTTGTAACATATCAGTGTTAAAAAAAAGTTGTTTAATTTTTTTTCATTTAACCCCCATCCTGCAACGTGCGATAAGGAACTTCGTTCCAAAAAATAGTTTCAGATAAAATCCCATGAAGGGATTGGGGAGAATTTCTCACAATCCACCTAGAGAACTTCCTATTAAACAAGAAATTTCACAACACATTGTAGTCTAGACACAAACCAAAGAAATAATACCCAATATAGTTGATAATACTAGGTTGTAACATAACAGTGTTAAAAAAAAGTTGTTTAATTTTTTTTTCATTTAACCCCCATCCTGCAACGTGCGATAAGGAACTTCGTTCCAAAAAATGGTGTCAGTTAAAATCCCATGAAGGGATTGGGGAGAATTTCTCACAATCCACCTAGAGAACTTCCTATTAAACAAGAAATTTCCCAACATATGTTAGTCTAGACACAAACCAAAGTAAAAGTACCCAATATACATAAAATATAATACTAGGTTGTAACATAATAGTGTTAAAAAAAAGTTGTTTAATTTTTTTTCATTTAACCCCCATCCCGCAACGTGCGATAAGGAACTTCGTTCCAAAAAATGGTGTCAGATAAAATCCCGTGAAGGGATTGGGGAGAATTTCTCACAATCAGTGAGCTGTGCGCTTTCTAGTTGTACACTCACTGAATGGTACCTACAGTTTTACACCGATTCCGGACAGTATTTTGAGAAGCTTTTTCATGGCTTAGTACTGGAAGGTGTCACCATCACACTTACCGTCGTTGAAAGAAATGTAAGGTGGTCTGGGCAGGGCTCAAACCCACTTCTCATGTACAAGAGCTGGTGCAATGGGTAGCCCCATCGACGGTCACAGATCGAAATTGTATGTACCCTCAAATGTGTCAATTCTTCTAGGCCCCTAAAGGAGAAAGATCACCTACCAGACTTCCTCCTACTTGCATGTTCTGGACACTTGTAGAGATGACTGTTGCACGCTGAAAAATCTGTTTTTGTTGCTGTTTGGATGCAAATATAAAGTGTTTGTAGCTTGTCGAAAATATATTATAGTTGTGTCCAAACACATTGTGTTTGCTATTCAATATTACATGTTGGAAACACAATGATTAATAGGTTATAATGTATATTGTTGTAACCCAAATATGGTATTGTTTGTTGAAAACTGCTGAAAACAAAAAAGTGACAGACAACAAAGAAACAAAAAAAGCAGAAGATCTTCAATATGCTTCAAACAATGCTTCGTCGTACGAATATGGATGTTCCAAACATAGACATGGTTGCTGTATATTGTTACAGGGATCGATTTTTTTAAAACTTCAGAAAAATATTAACTGGACGCATGCAAAAATGTCATAGTTTCTTTGAAAAATTTGTTCATAATTAGTTGGCCAATACTTTTTTCTGCCGGTGTAGTTAATTAATATTTTT
Organism: Phaonia tiefii; assembly: GCA_963931995.1. Taxonomy (NCBI): domain Eukaryota; kingdom Metazoa; phylum Arthropoda; class Insecta; order Diptera; family Muscidae; genus Phaonia; species Phaonia tiefii. The sequence continues at coordinate 19,157,585 of OZ008370.1, read as the reverse complement.
ATATTTTTTACAATTAAATATATTTGTATAATTAGTTAGGGATATTTGTAAATACTAATATGTTTATTGTTATGTTTAATTATATTTACATTTCATACCTTCCGGGTGACATCAAATTGGAATAGTTTTAAAATAATAAAGCGGCACACCACATGATTGTGCTGTAATTATAAAGTATAGACTCAAAATATATCTACTCGTATTCAAAATAAAAACAACTTTTTCAACACGAGGGTGGTGTGATAATTATCAGGCAAACAAACATATAACACAATTAATTTGTAATTTTAGTAACAACATTGTTATCTTTTTGTTTTGGAATGAAAGGCGATAATGAATTAATATGTTTCTCTTCGGGGTGGGGTAAAACATACAAATCAGATATGCCTGTTATTTGCCTAGACACGGAAGTAAATTCCACTATCAGTGGATTTGAATTTTATCACAGAGATGGTACAAAAAATGTATTTGTACTAAATCGTTGTCACTGTGGTACATTTTGATGGATCGTCAAAGTTTTCAAGCGACAGCTAGGTTTTCATTAAACTTTCTTTCGAAACTTGTATATAATTTTAATAATAATAAGATACAAATAACAGTGTACCAAAGGATGAGCCATGTAAAATTTGGAATTTACTTTCCATTAGAAAAAAATACTAATAGCCAATATGACTGCATTGGTAAGACTAATAACTAACATTTACGAGTGAATCACAACATCGTTCAAATGACTTCCACGACTTGCTTTATAGTACCTCATTCGCTCTACCCAAATGTTTCAGGGGCCTAATTATGTACAAAGTTTATGTTTACCCTCCATGTGTAACCCATAAACATCATCGTGGGGAATATGCAATGAACGTTTGCCCATTATCCACGTTTGGTTAGCGACCCACGAAAATGGGGAATTACCCATCACGATTACCCATTACACACAGGGCATGGGGGAAATAATGGGTAGCTACCCACGTAAATGGGGAATTACCCATCACGATTACCAATTACCCACAGGGTAATTGGGAAAATAATAGGTAGCTACCCACGTAAATGGGGAATTACCCATCACGATTACCAATTACCCAGAGGGTAATGGGGAAAATATTAGGTAGCTACCCACGACAATGGGGAATTACCCATTACGATTATACATTACCCCCAGGATAATGGGGAAAATAATGGGTATATACCCACGACAATGGGGAATTACCCATCACGATTACCCATTACCCACATGGAAATGAGGAAAATAATGGGTACGTACCCACGTACCCACGCTTCGATTGCTTGGGAACTCTATCTCGTAAACGACCGTAATTAACACTTATCTTTCACAGATCCACTGAGAAAATAGTCAAACGGTGTCAAATCGCAACTACGAGGCGGCCAAGGAATTTCCGAGTTTCGGTTGATTATGCGGTTTTCGAACACAGTGCGCAAAAAATCGATTGTAATCTTACCTGTGTGGTATGTAGCGCATGCTTATTGAAATAATACGTCGTCCATGTCATCCTAATTATGTGCAAAGTTTATGTTTACCCTCCATGTGTGTTGGGTAGCTACCCACGACAATGGGGAATTACCCATCACCATTACACATTACCCTCACAGTAATGGGGAAAATAATAGGTAGCTACCCACGAAAATGGGGAATTACCCATTACGATTATACATTACCCTCAGGGAAATGGGGAAAATAATAGGTAGCTACCCACGGCAATGGGGTGTTACCCATCACAATTACCCATAACCCACAGGGCACGGCGAAAATAATGGGTAGCTACCCACGACAATGGGGAATTACCCATTACGATTATACATTACCCTCAGGGTAATGGGGAAAATAATGGGTAGCTACCCACGACAATGGGGAATTACCCATTACGACTATACATTACCCTCAGGGTAATGGGGGAAATAATGGGCAGTTACCCACGGCGATGGGTTACCCAGGGTAACCCATCCCCATTTTTCCATTTTTGAATGGAATTTTCCATTTTGAATTTTTTTCAAAAAAATCGCCAAACTAAGAAAATCGCTAAAATAAAAAAGTGACTATAACTGGGAAACGATGCGTCCAATCGAAACAATAATAAAAATTTTACCTCCAGAGGAGGCTTTAACCAATAGATGTCTTCAATATGGCATCACTTTGTTTTTAACAAAATCGCTAAAACTAACACTTTTCAAAGAAAAAATCGCTAAAATGCCCTCGTGTCTATATCTCGAAAACGGAGCGTCCAATCGGAAAACCACCAATTTTTGAAGGTTTCTAATGGTTTTCGTAAAATCGCCATAATAAGAAAATCACTTAAATAAAAAAGCGACTATAGCTCGGAAACGGTGCGTACAATCGAAACAATAATACGAATTTTCCTCCAGAGGATCCAGAGCAGGCTTTAACCAATGGATGTCTTCAATATGGCATCACGTTTCTTTTAAAAAAATCGCTAACACTAAAATTTTTCAAAAAAATAAATGCGAAAACGCCCTCATGTCTATACCTCGGAAACGGGACGTCCAATCCAAAAAATAACCAAATTTTCCACGTTTCTATGGGTTTTTTCATAAACTGGTTCAATTCGGATGAAAGATTTTTTTTAAAAAAATCGCCAAATAACAAACACCAGCTTTCAACAAACAAAGCCATGTTTGGGTCACAACTTGTGTATAACATTTTAATCATTGAGTCTCCAACATGTAATATTGAAAGCCAAACAAAATGTGTTTGGACACAAGTATACCATATTTGCGACAAGCTACAAACATGTTATATTTGCATTAAAACAACAAAAAATTACAGATTGTCCAGCGTGTAATAGGCCGGATAGTTTCAGTCCCTTTCGCGGGCTTGGGTTAGGACTGGAATGTTATTTGCGTATCCAACAATCATCCTTGACTACGGTAACCGCAGGGTGCGTACACCATCATACATAATGTTCCGCAATAGTGGCCTCAGAATAGAGCCCCGGAAACAATTGCAGTGGCCTTACAGGACTTCGGTCTGTTATGTGTTTCGTACCATCAGTACCGTACGCTGGATTTTATTTCGGGGGCCCAATTTGATATTTAGCTTGAAAAATAGCACTACATTCAAAAATCAGCTCTTAAGGAAATAATTTCGTACGTGCCTGCGTACCATAGTATCCTGTTCGAAAAGCAATCTCCAACAACTTTTACCAGGTATTCTTGAAGCCTTAGTCTCCTCAACACCGGTTGGAAGTGTTTCTATCCCGTTGCATGAAGGACATTCTTGCTCGTATATCCAGGGTGAAAATTGAACTACATTATCTACCAGCACCTTCCCCCCTGAATGCCCTTTCGTGCTGAATTTGTCGCCTAAATTATTGCATTTATGTGGCCGTAGGTGGTGCAATGGCAGTGTGCGCGGCTCTTGTACATGAGAAAGTGGGTTCGACGCCTGCTTTGACCACCTTACATTTCTTTCGACGGCGATTACCGCGCTTAGTGACGGCGATACTATAGATTATTTAGCCATGAAACAGCTTCTCGATGTGGAGAAAAATAAAATTGGATAATTGTTGTTATCACTGGAAAATAATCAAAGGATGATGACGCTGCTGCCAGTTGCAATGCAACCAGAAATATGTGGAAGTTTGCCACCGCATTTTTAGTTGGATAAGGAGGAATTGAGTGAGCACGAAAAAGGGAAGTTTGAAATTCGCTGGTGAAGTTAAAGGAAATTGTATCAAGTAAATTTTATCATCGAAGCACCATGACGCTGCAGTCAGTTGCGACGCAGATTGGGATGAAGTTTAATAGAAAAGGTACAAATGTAGTTACGTATTTACAAGATGAGTTGAACGAGTGTATACGTGCGTGGAAATGAGGCGTGACAATTTTACCACTACACAATATTCAAAATATGGTGACGCTACTGTCAGCTACACCGGAAAATTCAATGGAGTTGCATAGAAATAAAATGGGAAGTTAATCGAATCTTGGTACGAAAATAATGGTCGTGGTGGACTGAAACAGCTGTTGTAATTAAACCACAAACAGAAACCAAATTGCCTGCTCATAGTGATGCTGCAGTCAGTTGCAGCGCAAAATGCAAATATATTGTAATGTGAAAAATTACTTGTTTTGTTAGGAATGACAAAGAGATTAAACGTAATATTTGAAATCAGCAGGGGAAGAAATTAAACTTCATGAAGGAGGGAAAGGTGAGTGGATCGGGATGATATACGTTGCCTACTGGGGAACCTAAGTCATGACAAACATGTAAAGATATTACAGAGCATATGGGCTGGTGCTTTTCTTTTAAACTAGTATCTGAAAATCAATTTGGACAATAAGTCCGGTGACGCAGCTGGCAATTTCAATGCAATATCTGGCGAGGAAAATTAAAAGGGTAAATAGCAAATTAAAAGAAGAATTCAACATGATTGTGCTAAATTTGCATTAGGGTGTCTCCCTCTTAGAGTAAACAAATTGAAACCATTTACGAAATAAATTTTAGATCCAAGACGATGGGTATATTTTTACGAGGGGCTTGGTCCGAAACTAAATTTACTGATATTAACATGAATGGAGCTAGTTTCCGCGTTCAATATCATTTCAAATTCATTCAAGTTTTGGCGTTTGCCCATTACAAACAAACGAATTTTTTGTTTACTTTATTTAATAATTTGTATACTTTTGTTCATTCACTTTTTTGTTATCAATATCTGTATTTGCTTTGTTATTTTATATATATAGATTTTTTTTCTTTCAGTTTGGTTTTTCGGTTTTTTTTTGTGTGTGGAATAATCGCGTACCTATGTATGTCTTATCAGATGAAACTGGTATTTCGATTAGATTAAAGGTTAAAATAAAATAAAGAACTGCCGAAAAATCAACAAAATTGAGAAATAAATTTAAGCTTTTTTCAAATCAAAACAAAGAAATTGAACAACAAAATATTTTTTGAAAATATTCGGATTTTTTAAACAATAATGATGAATGAAAATTAAATAGAAAGTACAGTGGGGCAGTTTGCATAAAGGCAATGAATACCTTAGATAGGTACTACATCAAGAAGATAAAATCCTTAAGTAAACACCATGATAGACAAACTGTATCATAATTCGTATTCGTATCCTGTATTTGTAACGATCATACGCACCGATGTGCTGCCAGTTAAAAATTTGTCATGCGCTTAGGTGGTTGTTAAAATAAAAATCATCGTACGCTAAGACGATTGAAATATTAAAAATGCTAGTACTACAAAATATAATTTGGTCATGTGACTCAACCTTAAAACAGGATGCCTGCAAATACATACAAAAAATGGTGTCCCATAACATCCCATGAAGGGATTGGGGAGAGCTTCTCACAATCAGTGAGATGTGCGCTTTCTAGTTTTTACATTCACTGATTGGGACCTACAGTTTTACACCGGTTCCGAACGGTATTTTGAGAAGCGTTTTCATGGCTAAATACTCGATAGTGTTGCCATCAGTAAGCGAGGTGACCGTCGTCGAAATAAATGTAAGATGGTCTCACGTTCTCATGTACAAGAGCCGCGACACTAACCATTGCACCACCGACGGCATGCAAATATATAATTAAAAACAGTGACAGCAATTTTTAAACAAATCTATATTGTTAACAACATACACTTGGAAAAAAATTCACAAAACTTATGAATGGTATCTTAGACGTTTTTCCATAAAGTAATTTTTTCAACGTTCCACAAACTTTATGCCTAAATTTAAACCACGGAATTAGCTTGCAAACCTTACTATGATCTTTTTGGCACTCATACGTCCAGTTGTGTAAAGGAATATAAATCATCATACGCCAAAGTGACTAAGGAAATAATAACAATCATACATGGTGTGGGTTGTATTGAGTAACATCAAGATTACCCACTCTATGTTTTCCCTGACTGTTCATGTGCACCGGCAAGCATTTACAGTAGATATCGAACTAAAGGTTGCCTCAGTAAGATTGCACATTTTAAATTTAGAGCATTTTTTTGGTGCAAGTGGCAACTGTGGAATTTGGCAGCCATCACATTTGTTTATTCCGATTACTAAAAATGGAGCGCTTTACGAATGAACAACGCGTTATAATTGTGAAAATTTATTACACAAATTTGGATACTATCTATGGTGAGACCGCTCGCAAACTTCGAAGAATTTTCAGTCGATAAAGTGCACCTAATGTTTCACCCATTCGAAGAGTGGTAAAAACAACTTCAAGAAATTGGTTCGGTTAGGGACAGTAAGACTCATGTGCGTCAACGTACCGGTCGGTCTCTTGAAATCATTGCTGCTGTAAACGAGAGTGTCGAGAACATCAATTCGGCATCGTACTCCACGACTTAAAATTTCACGAAGCACTAGGCAGCGAATTTTGACAAAACATCTCCACCTTATTATGATTATTATAATAACTTTAGAATGATTATTATAATTATCATGATGGTAACATTATGATTAAAATATCAATAACTCATACGCCTTAGTGGTGTTCTGGAATAAAATTCATCATACGCTACGGTGAAAAATTATATTTTTAAACATCATGCGGAATTCGAATTCTATAATCAATTTAAATTATGATTCCTTTAATGAACAATAAATATAAATTTTTTGTATAGAAGTTTGTTTCTATAGTTAATTATTTTTGAATTCTCTAAGAAGCCCCGGATGGGACAGTACTAGACACTGAACACTGGACGTATGATTATTATAATTAGCATTGTGATTAAAATATGAATAACTCATACGCCTTAGTGGAATTTGAATTCTATAAATAATTTGAATTATGAATACTGTAATGAACAAAAAATATATAAATTTTTGATCGAATTTTAGTTGTATAGGAAATAAATTTGAATTCTCTAAGAAGCTCCTGATGGGCCTGTAGTAGACACTGTACATTGGACGTATGATTATTATAATTATCACGATGGTAGCATTGTGATTAAAATTTCAATAACTCATACGCCTTAGTGGTGTTCTGGAATAAAATTAATCATACGCTATGGTGACAAAGGAACTCTTAAACATCATGTGGAAATTGAATTCTATAATCAATTGAATTATGAATTCTGTAATGAACAATAAATATAAATTTTTGATCGAATTTTAGTTGTATAGGAAATAAATTTGAATACTCTAAGAAGCCCCTGATGGAACTGTACTAGACACTGTACACTGGACGTTTGATTATTATAATTATCACGATGGTAACATTGTGATTAAAATATGAATAAGGGCCTTTTCGGAAATGCATCACTGCTCTGCAACTGATGCGCAGCACGTTCGTAAATGCAACATCTGACAACTTTGCAGGTGTTTTGAGACCGTAATTGCACACAAAATGCGCAACAAACAAGCATCTGCAACAGTGGTTGCAGTTCCGAATAGGCCCTAACTCATACGCCTTAGTGGTGTTCTGGAATAAAATTCATCATACGCTATAGTTAGTAAGGAGCTTTTACCCATCATGCGGAATTTGAATTCTATAAACAATTTGAATTATGAATTCTGTAATGAACAAAAAATATATAAATTTTTGATCGAATATTAGTTGTATAGGAAATAAATTTGAATTCTCTAAGAAGCCCCTGATGAGACTGTCCTAGACACTGTACTAGACACTGTACACTGGACGTATGATTATTATAATTATCACGATGGTAGCACTGTGATTAAAATTTCAATAACTCATACGCCTTAGTGGTGTTCTGGAATAAAATTCATCATAAGCTATGGTGACAAAGGAACTCTTAAACATCATGTAGAAATTGAATTCTATAATCAATTGATTTATGAATTCTGTAATGAACAACAAATATAAATTTTTGATCGAATTTTAGTTGTATAGGAAATATGACGTATGATTATTATAATTATCACGATGGTAACATTGTGATTAAAATATGAATAACTCATACGCCTTAGTGGTGCTGTGGAATAAAATGTATCATACGCTATGGTGAGAAAGTATTTTTAAACATCATGCGGAATTTGAATTCTATAACCAATTTGAATTATGAATTCTTTAATGAACAATAAATATACATTTTTTGTATCGAAGTTTGGTTCTATAGTAAATAAATTTGAGTTCTCTAAGAAGCCCCGGATGGGACTGTACTAGATACTGTACACAGGACGTATGACTATTATAATTATTACGATGGTAACATTGTGATTAAAATATGTATAACTTATACGCCGTAGCGGTGTTCTGGAATACAATTTATCATACGCTGTGTTGAGAAAGTAGCTTTTAAACATCATGCGGAATTTGAATTCTGGAATGAAATTCATCATACGCTATTGTGGGAAAGCAGCTTTTAAACATCATGCGGAATTTGAATTCTATAATCAATTTGAATTATGAATTCTGTAATGAACCATAAATTAAATTTATAATCGAAGTTTAAATAAATTTGAATTCAGTAAGAAGCCCCGGTTGGCACTGTACAAGATACTATACACAGGATATGTATTACTCATACGCCTTAGTGGTGTTCTGGAATAAAATTAATCATACGCTTTGGTGAAAAAGGAAATTTTAGACATTGTCCGGAATTTGAATTCTATAAGCAATTTGAATTATGAATTCTGTTTGAAGTTTAGTTCTATCATAAATAAATTTGAATTCTCTAAGATTTTTAAATTTGTATTTGGTTTCAGCTTAAATTTGTTTCATTGAACTCCCATTATCAGCATCTGTAGTTCTTATATAGTTAAAGCTAACTACAACTGTTGGCTGTCAGTTTGTATGGAATTTAAAAATTATAACTGTTAGTCTGCTCTACCCAAATATTGTGAACATGACCCTAAGTGTGTGGGAATTTAAATTTATTTCATATTTCCTTTTATTCCATATGTTTGTTTTCAAAATATAATTTGTTTTCCATTCTCCAATATATTTTTGAATGCATAATAATTTAAACAAATAAAATTGCTGGTTTCATATTTAATTCAGTGCTGCAAGGACACGTGTCTTCTATGAATTATAACTTCCGATTTCTTGCCTTGACATTAATAACAATTTCGTGAAATCCAATTGATTTGATATTAAATTCAAACACAGACATGATTGTATCATGAATTTCAGGGGACATAATAACTTGGAATATAATCGACGACTCAAAGTCAGTCATGTCGTCCATGTCGAGCGCAATCACAGCATCCCAATTAGGGCGAAAATAGAATAAACAAAAAATCACCCCAAGGATACTAATTTGTTTCTTTATGTTATCATTGAAGATTTTACACCTTTTGTGTTCAATAAAGATGAATGCAATTCAAGGATAACAATTTGTATTTGTGTATTATTTATGTATGTACACATACGATAGTAATGGAGGGTAAGGAATAAACCAAGTCCTTTTTGTAAACATCTGAATACACAACTACTTGTGCACCACCTAAGTACAAGTATTCAAATATGTATATAATATAAATATGTACCTGACGTTTTTGAAACACACATTTACTTATGTACATTTTCCGTATCCCATGGTTTAAATTCAACTAAAATTTTATGGAATATCAAATGTTCACTTATTCGCTTCTTGGTGTGGAGGTTGAAGGAATTTGCCATCACGTTTCTAGCTCACTTACACTCAACAAACCTTGTAGCTTTTGACAGACCCATTTTGCTGCTTACGCTTAGAAAGTAGATATGAATTTTCTCATCGGCCCCCAAAAACTAGAATCCTCATCCTCGCCCTCAAAATCAAGATAGAAAATGTGATCAAAGCAGAGAGCAAAAAAAAAAGAATCAAAAATTTCCAAGGAAAAAGCTGAAGGTAACCAATTCATAACCAATGTATGTACTATGTATTATGAGCTTACACAATTGTATTTGAATTCGCAAAATTGTACTTTAGTGTGTATATCATAGTACAGGTTTTCCAAGTATTGTGGACCGGGAACTAAAATACTTAGTATTATTTGATCTGTATGTATTTTGCCACGAACATTTCTATGAAATCTTAGTTGCTTTGGTGTTAATCTGTTAGTGATGCAATAAAATCCGGATTATTTTATAATTCCTTGAACCTTGTTACATCAGAACAACTGACGGGACATGATTAGCTTAATTAAGTTCTGAAATACAAAATTCTGTTATAAACTGTTTTGAACAAGTGACAAAAGAGTTGATAACAATTTTGAGAATTTTATATTTCGACACTTAATTAAACTAGTGATTTTCAAACGTATTTGAAGAGTTTTAGTCCATTCCACGTATAAGTACTATTAATTCTCTAACGCCCCATAGCGTATGATTTACTAAAATTGCTTTAGCCAACATAGCGTATGATTGATAATATTTGAAATACAATTTTTTATATGTATAAAACAGTGCTACAATAAATTGTATCCCCGAGGTGATCAATGGGGCAATGGAAGTAGAATCAGCGGGAAATGGAAGTAGAACTCCCTGAAGAACATATGTTGAGAACTTGGATGTAATTTCGTACCACGATAAACGTCCAACCGATATCGATATAACGACAATTCTGTCACATATAACTTTTTAAAATACACTCGCTCAGAAAACTTTATTACCCACAAGAATATTATTAATTTTGTATGGTTTCTTGCACGGTGATGGAGAGCGACTTAGCTGTACATGTTGAAGCAACTACTGATAAACTTCCACTACTCGAAAGATGTTCCTGCTCCATGTCTCCGCTGAAAGGTTGATCGCAACTGCTTGTGGGTACCAACTGGTGCCCAACTTGAAAATTAGGTTGAAAAATGTCACAACATTCAAAAATCGCAAAAAATCACATCTTAAGGAAATAATTTCTTTGCTCGCGTCCTGTACTACCTTATGTGTTTCACGGGATATGGAGCATGTTAATAACCAGTTGTGCGTGCAAGCTAATACTTAAAGCCCAAGCTCTCACAAATGCGTTTGACAGATGGTCTGTTGGCACAAAATGCAGTACCACCTGGCAAGTATGACGTGAATCGTATGCTAAACTTCCAAGACATGTTATCTCTGTGTAAGTAGCTGTGATCACTGGACACCTCGTGATTTCTGCTGCAGCAGCGGGGATGAAAAGGAGGATGAGAGCGTCAAACATCTTCTAGGAGTTTACTTCATATTTAATCTAAAAGGAATTCAGGGAGTTAAGTTCAATGATCTTAGGACCTTTGGAAAAATAGGGAAAAATTTCAAACTTCGAATGGCTGTGATCACTGCTCGGATAAAGGGGAAGACGAGAGCGTCAAACATCTTCAAGGAGTTTACTTTATATTTGATTTAACAGGAATTCAGGGAGTTAAGCTGAATGATCTTAGGACCTTTGTGAAGAGTACTAACGACGCCAGGGACTACTTTAGACCTATAATGGAGAACTGGGGACAAATTTCAAACTTCGAATGGCAGCGCAAAAAAATCCAGCTCAGTTTCCCCAACTCTATTCTTAATTGGTTGTACAGTGTAAAGATCATACACATATTTGGACATCGGGGAGGAAGGACCCCATACTCTAAGTTGTTAAAGTAATAAAAATAATAATCATAGGTTCAGGGGGTTAATAAATTGAATTTCTTATTAACAAATATACCTTCTCAGGGGAATGACGGTATTTTAGTACACTGAACGGTCATGTACTATTATCTCGCTTACACGTCAAGGTTGAGGTAAAATGTCGTAGAATTGCCGCTTTTTGAAATACAAAGTAGCTACTCCTTTGATTGGTATTTAATCCGACTGAACGCATACGTACTATTATCTCCCTACTAAACTAAAAAAATTCTCCCGTAAAAACTAACAAATTTGGAATGGCTGTACCAAAATTTTGCTCAGTTTCCCCAGCTCTATTCTATATTGATTGTACAGTGTAAAGATCATACGAATATTTCGACATCGGAAAGAAAATGTCTGTATTCTAAGGTATTTAACTAATAAAAATAATAATCATACGTCCAAGGGGTTAATAAACTGCATCTCTTATTAACAAATATACCTTAACAAAGGGAATGACGGTATGTTAACCCACTGAACGGACACGTATTATTATCTCCCTTAACTGTCTAGGTTGAGCTAATATGTCGTAGGATTGACGCTTTTCGAAATACAAAGTTGCTACTCCTTTGACTGGTATTTTATCCCACTGAACGCATACGTTTTTTTTTTTATTAATTATCTCTCTACTATTGTCTTCCCATAATGGAAAAGCGGTAAAAACTAACAACTTGGGAAGGGCTGTGACAAAATTTAGCTCAGTTTCCCCAACTCTATTCTAAAGTACATTGGTTGTACAGTGTGAAGTGCATTCGCATAGTTGGACATCGGGAAAGAAAATGTCCGTTTTCGAAGGTGTTTAACACTATAAACATAATAATCATACGTCCAGGGGGTTAATAAACTGCATTTCTTATTACGTATTATTATCTCCTTTATCTTCGACATACTTACTTGATACTTTTTTGTCTGACATAGGATTAACAAGACTTCGGCAGATAAACTCTCAATAAAGTGTCCAGGATAATAATAATAATAATAATAATCATACGTTCAGTGGTCAAATGAAGTAAATGTGTCATCGCATAGGGAAATAAATTTGGGTGTATTCTATAAGTTTATAAGTACCTAAGGGATGATGGCGTTTAGGCCCACTGACCGTTTGAATATTACTGTCCCCCCCCCTGCCGGGGGTTGATTGCCTTTGGCTTGATCGTAACATGATGAACGTAAACTTCGGCAGTTGTGGGTTCCAAAATCCAAAGATATTTTAAAATTTTACCTAATCCAAATAAACTCATATAATGGAACCTTACTTGGACTGATAGTTAATCCCACTAAATGTATACTTATTATTATCTCATTTACTCATTGAGCTTAAGCTAAAATGTCGTAGGATTGTTACTTTTTGAAATACTCACTTGATACTCTTTTGTCTGACATACTAATAAGTAGATTTCGGCAATGAAAATCTTTACCCACTAAAGTGTTGAAGATAATAATAATAATCATACGTTCTGTGAGCAAGGAAAGTGAAAGTGTAATGTTACTGGGAAACAAATTGGGGTGCCGACTATGAGATAAATGTATCCTTAGCAAAGGGATGATGGGCGTATGAGCGTATGAATGTTATTATTTCCCTTAACCTCAACTAATACCATAGGTGGTATTTGTTCCCCCTTTTTTTGAACATAGCAATACGGAATAACACTACGGCCGTTTTAGATCCTAAATCCAAGCATATTTTCCAATTTTTCCGGATGCAAATAAACGCACATAATGGAATAATCGACTTGAAAATTATACGCAAAGTTGAGTTTGGAGACAAAAATCATTATAAGCTAAGACGATGAATTTAATAATCATAATTAAAAAATAGTCATACGTTCTACTCGTATGAGGTGGAGAGTTGAATGTATAATAACACTGGGTAAACAGTTCAAGTTACATCTTTAATATAAAATTCGCCTTGCTTGTGGGTAGATGCGGTTAAGGTCTACTGCACCTATGAATATTATTATACTCCTTACACTCAAATCATACGATGATGTTTATTTTTTAGACCAACATGACGTATGATTAATAATTTTTGGTATACTTGTATTTGATGTGATTCGTGTCTCCCCAATTATTGTACTATATATTGTGTGGGAATTGATCAACGTCGGTTTAAGGTTTTTTCATCGAAATCTGTAATCAATATCTTTAATCGAAATTGGAATTATGGGAAAATGGTGTAACCATCTAAAATCATCATACGCCACAGGGACTAAGAAAATATAATAACAATCATACGTTTAGACGCTGATTGGAATGGATTCGGTCGCCGTCTTGCGCTCGAAATACACAGGTTCATTCAGAACAGAACTTGATGGATGGGTGAGACAAGGAATTCGCCATGCCTGTGGGTAGATCCGGTTAAGGTCTACTGCATCTATGAATATTACAATTTTCCTTACACTCAAATCATACTATGAGGTTTATTTTCAGACCAACATGACGTATGATTAATATTTTTTGGTATAATTACAATTTATGTGATTCGTGTCTAATAATATGTAGGAATTGATCAACATCGGTTGAAGGTTCTTTTATCGAAATCTGTAATAAAAATCTTGAATTTAAAGCGGAATTAAGGGGAACGTAATGTAACCATGTAAAATCATCATACGTCACAGGGACTAAGAAAATATAATAACAATCATATGTTCAGACGCTGATTGGAATAGATTCGGGTTGCCGTCTTGCGCCCGAAACACACCGGATCATTCAGAACAGAACTTAATTGATAGGTGAGACGTGAAAATGTATTGAAATTATTGTATTTCGTCTCTTTCTCTCTCTGCAGTTTGGTGTGTCAAAACATAAGATTCTAATAAATCCGGTGTGTTTTCAGCCTCGAAAATATGAACCCACTGTACCAAGTCTAATAATCATTTGCCGTACAATTGAAGAATTTTATGATTTTAGTACTGACGTATGATTAATATTTTTTGAAGTTTTAACATTTTGTAAATATTGACGTATGATTGATATTTTTAATCTGTTTTTATTTCCTTCATACGGAATTTCACATGGTAAACTTTTTTCTTGTTGTTGCATTCCCTTGTTTCTATCCGCCCGATTCCGCTGTAACTTCGTTATATGTCAAGCTTGGCCTCCTAGTACACAGGAGTAGTCACATCTACGATCCCGGGTTATCTTTGCCGGGTTCTATAGCAGGCTTTACTTTATGCCCCATAGGGACAGTAACATGCATAACTCTGTGTACCATTCCCCTCAATTCGGTCGTACCTTTGGTGGGCTGGTTGTCATTTTGACATGACTTCCATATACGCGTCTTCCACTCTGCCCCATTCCAATGTAACTTCAATGGGTTCGATATCAGGCTGAGCTTCCTGGTATAATTACGGTGAGTTCGCTTAAAAATCTAAGTGAATGATATTTTTAAAGGCCGTAGGGCGTATGTATAATATAGGTTTATTCGGAATACACTGAAACGTATGATTATTATTATTTAATTAGCTCTCAGTGCGTATGAGATTTTTTGTTTGAGGAAATATCTTCACGATTTCTCTTAAATATAGAATAGGTTTTGAATTTAAGGTTTCGAATAATAGCTTTGAATTTTGAATTAAGGAATTTATATTTTTTCCTTGATACACTTCAAGTTGAATGTATATTCCATCACGGGTCGTATGATGGTTTTGGTAGGATGAGTTTTGTGTTTGTTTAGGACCACTGAACGTATTGCAATTTTCAATTGAAATAACTTGATGTTTGCATTTCACTACAGATCGAATTTTTCAATTTTGCAATTATTTTAAAGTATATTTTTTTGTTTTAAATTTTCTGACTTAAAAATCACAGAGCATCATATTTTTTGCCTTTAAGACCCTAGAGCGTACGCTGATTTTTACTCATGTCCATAGAACGTATTATTATTAATGATTCGTTGGCTCTCAGAGCGAAGGACGATTTTTGTTTTCGGCGATATGAAATAATGCTTTTTCCCCATTTACGCCCTAGGACGTATGAAGTATAACAATTTGTCCTCATATCCATCGAACATATGATTGATAATGATTCGTTGGCTCTCAGTGCGTATGAGGGTTTTTGTTTTTGGCAAAATTAAATAATGATTTTTTCCCATTTAGGCCCTAGGACGTATGAAGTATAATAATTTTTCCTCATGTCCATCGAACGTATGATTGTTAATGATTCGTTGGCTCTCAGTGCGTATGAGGATTTTTGTTTTCTGCGATATTAAATCATGATTTTTTCCCATTTAAGCCTTAGGACGTATGAAGTATAATAATTTTTCCTCATATCCATCGAACGTATGATTGTTAATGATTCGTTGACTCTCAGTGTGAATGACGATTTTTGTTTTCGGCGATATTAAAATAATAATCATCCGGCTTACAGGGGATTAAACTGAACAACACTTATACTTTTCTTAACTATAGCATAGTGTATTAGTTTTCACTCAACTTTGACCTTAAAATAAATAATAAATTGTCCTTCGTTTTTGTGTGATGATGCACAAGTTCTTGTTCTTGTCTATATACTATAGATGCTGTTTTGTACTTTTTAATGGAGCCTTAAGTGAACTGAGATTTTAATGAGCTCCATTTCCCCTAAAGCTGTGAGTCCTGCCAGCATTGCTGTCACGTGCCCTCTGGACAAACACGAAATTAATTAGGTTTCCTTGTAACGAAAAATGCTAAAATCTAATTGCTTTTTATGCATTTTCACCGTTAATTGTTTAAGCCAAAAATGTAGCAAATTCCTAAGAGATTTCTTACAAGAAGTGAAGGCGTCCAGTACTGGCAAGACTGATGTTGTTTTCAATATCACTTGTTGCTAATTTACATATTTCCTTTTTGGAAATGCTGCAAATGAATTCTAAAATTTTGCAGCATGTGGTGCGAGTAAATTAGTTGGAAATATATGATTCTAAATGTGGCAGCACTAATAATAATGCACATAAATTATTCTAATAGTTTGTGTGTGAAATGTATTTTCGGGGGTATTTTTAAATAAACAATTAACCAAAGAAGCCCAGCAAAAATACGGAATCTGGAGAAAATTGCCATAGACAGACACACGGAACGCCAGCGCCTACGCTTGGGTATATTTTTAAATATTCTTTGGAATCTATTTGAATTTGAAAATGTAATATTAATTGACAGTGAATATGTTGGCAAATAAACAATTACTAAAATTGTAATATTGTTTGGGTTGAGTTCAAAACAATGCTAAAACAGAGAAGGGTAGGGCAAAAATGAAAACGTATATTTTAAGAAGATTTAAAAATGTATCCAAATTTAAAAAAAAATTTACAAAAATTATTGATACAAATATAATGATAGTAATATAAACCAGAAGTTTTAAGGCAAACGAGGGGATATTGTTGCCGGGTTATAATATTTTTCTTTGCATCATTCCTGAGCAAAATTAATGTAACAAATAGTCTAGGAGCATATTAATGTATCGGAAGATAAATCTAAATTAATAATGCGATCTGTTGCCGGAATTGGTTAATACCAATTGCAACACCATAAATTCATCATATGAACTGTAGCAAAAATGTGCATTCATCATACGCCTAGTAGTTTATTTAATATCAGTTGTAGCCAAATAAAATTCATCATACGCATTGTGGGAAACAGTGTTGAACGTATTACGATCTCATAAAACTTTAACAATAAATGAAACATACCACCAGTGGCCGTTATGAAGTCTTCCCCGGAGGCATTTACTGATTTATTAATTTATTATATGCCTAAACCCACTTGTCCAAGAAACACAAATACAATTTATCATTGACCTAGTGACAGACATAAAACAAAATACCTTATACGTTTAGTGGTACAATAAAATAGATCTAATTAATCAATCAATCATACGCTGAGGGGGCCGCTGAAAGTTATCTCAACATGGACAGATTTACTATTTTAGTGAGACCCAACACTCAGGGGATGTGTCCTATTAACACGATACATTGTGTTGGCCGGAAGTTAGCTAGATGGAAGGAGGAACTAGGAGATAGTGTATTTTGGCATTAACCTTAAATTTGTGTAAACACTAATTGTGAAAGAGGAAAGAGACGATAGTGTTTGCTGACATTAGACCTACCATTTGTGTAAATTGTAACTGTTAGTTTAGACGTCACGAGTTTTTGGCTAAAAATCTTTAGTTTTCTTTATTCCATTTTGATAGTGCGTTTTTCGAATTGTCGGCAATTCTATTAGAATCGGATGAACCATTTGGGGCATTCCACTATTTCCACGCAATATTTTAAGCTTAGGGATGGACATCGAAGAAAAATTACCATTATAAAATCTATAGAATAGTGACACACATCAATCAATCAATGGTTTCCAATTACATCCCATGAAGGAATTGGGTAGAGCGTCTCACAACCAGTGAGCTGTACTTTTCTATAAAACTTTTTATAAACTCTTTGATTGGGACCTTTAGTTTTACACTGGTTCCGAACGATATTTTGAGAAGCTCTTTCATGGCTAAATACTCGATAGTGTCGTCATCACTATGCGAGGTGACAGGCGCCGAAAGAATTTAAGGTGGTCAGAGCAGGAATCGAACCCTGAATGTCATATAAAGGGGTTTTCAACAGAGACGCTACAAAAGTTTCATCATGGAAAGATATACGAGCCAACAACGAGTCGAAATTATTAAAATTTACTACCGAAATTTGGAGTCAGTGGACTCAACTTTAAGAGCGCTACGTCAAATTTATGGTCGTCATAATCGTCCTACCAGATCAACAATGAGCGTCTAGTGGAAAAATTTGAAGCCACAGGCACAGTAGCATCGTATGTTCGTGAATTGGGCTGAGCAACAACTTGAAAATGATTCGGATTTTCATCGGAAAATCATCTTCAGCGATGAGGCTCATTTCTGGCTGAATGGTTTCGTCAATAAGGAAAATAATCCATGAGTCATCATTGCATCCCGAAAAACTGACGGTTTGGTGCGGTTTATGGGCCGGCGGCGTCATTGGGCCGTACTTCTTCCGTGATTATCAAGACCGGCACATTACTGTGAATGCGAATCGCTACCGTTCAATGATAACCGAATATTTTTGGCCCCAATTGGATAATAAGGACTTGGAGGACATGTGGCTCCAACAGGACGGCGCCACAAGCCACACAGCGAATGCCACAATCAATTTATAGGAAACCAAGTTTGGTGAACGTGTTATGTCACGAAATGGCCCAGTCGATTGGCCGACTCGGTCGTGTGATTCCTGTGGGGCTACGTCAAGTCTATGGTCTATGCCAACAAGCCAGCGACGATTGATGAACTTCGTACGAATATCGACCGTGAAATTGCAGCAGTATCGGCCGATTTATGCTTGGAAACCGTCGAAAATTGGGTTCAGCGTCTGGACTTCTGCAAGCGTGCCCGTGGTGGCCATGCAAAAGAAATCGAGTTCCATACATAATGGCATCGAACGTACTTTCACAGGAATAAAGAATTTCATTGGTATCTAAAACCGGTTTTGTTTTATTTAAAAAAACTTTTGTAGCGCTCTTATTGAAAAACCCGTTACAAGAGGCACGCACACTAATCATTGCACCACCGGGGGCCATACACACATGCTGATGATGTTCCAGGGCAGTTATTGAGTCAAGCACCGCAGTGTTCCTACACAGGTGCTTCGGCTCACTGTTCCTACACAGGAGTTTCGGCTCACTGTTCCCATGCAACCGATACCGAACCGTTCTCACCGGAGATACAAAGCACATTCCGAACCAGTATATCCGATACCGAGCCACGCAGCGAATCCGAATAATGGCGTGTGCAAAACACTGAGTTCCCGATCATCTTAGAATCGACCAGTCAGCAACCAGTCCCAGATGATTTGTCAAGCCAAGGCTAGTATTCCCAGAAGGGTGTTGCCAAGCCAAGACAAGTGCCCCTAGAAGAGTGTTGTCAACCAAGACGAGTGTTATTAAGCTAAGACGAGTGTTCTCACCGAGTGAAACAGTTGATTTTATTCCTGTATATCAAATTACTTTGTAAATTAAATATCAATAAAGAATCTGAATTCGAACCCCCCGAAAAGGGTAAACTAGTCTGTTCTTATTCCGAAAGGTTTGGTGGATCCTAACGAAAGAGTCTGAACATGGCTGAGCTTACCTGCATGTGATTCTTCTATATCTATTCATTGCACAGAAGTTGGGAGAGTGACAAATCTAAGTGTTAAAGTGGTCGTCGTCGGTGGTGTAATGACCACCATACATTTATTGTGGCGAGGATCACCTTATTCAAGTCTACAGAATCGGCTAATTAGCCATTGAAAATCTTTTCAAAAACCCGTTCCGAACCAGTGTGAAACTCTGGACCGCAAGAAGTGAGAGTAAAACTTTAAGGCGCACAGCTTTTTATTGTGAGAAGCTCTCCCCTGTCCTTTGTTGGGATGTAATGGGATAATATTTTAGATATTAACACCAGACGCAAGATATACTTCCAAGGCTAGGGCGTCGATCGAATGACTAGAGGAGGCATAGATAGGTTACCAGTTATGAACAAAGGGTAAATTACGCTGATCAGGAAGGGAGAAGAAAACAGGATGGTGCCTTGTGACTCCTCTGAGTTCATAGTAAGATCTTTGGATGAAATTGCTTCCATAAGAACACGTATAGTGCGATCTCTGAGTACGTCCGTAAGAAAACGAGTGAAGACATTACCGACACTTTGATAAAAGTTCGACGTGCCAGACTTTATGGAACGCTATGGTTATATCCAAAACCACTACCTTGCTTTTACCAAATTTATCTACGCATCCACTCCATTGTTTCGAAAGGATCATCGAGGCTAGGCTTCTACGAAAGCCATACTGTAGATCGCAGATAAAGTGGCGTACTTCAAGCTAATTTCCCAAATGCCAGCTAGTCTCGGTCTCCCGAACCTTTGCTAACGCAAATCCTTAAAACCTAAATTAAGCTCAATGTATCCAACAAAAACCGTGTAAGACACTTTCCACAGACATCCCCTTTAGGTCAGAGAACAGATTTCAACTAAAGTGCAGCTGGATAATTTTATTCCTAATTTTGTATATATTTGTCAATCAATCTCTCCAAGACTTTCAACAAAAAGAACGGGAGACTAATTGGTATATAGATCTTAAGATTCCCGATATGGATATAAAACCACAAGTAATTCCTTTCACTTATCTGAAACAAAGGATTGTCTAGGAAAATACCTTTAAATGCCCACAACTCTTTTCCGATAAGGATAAGTGTGTAAAAACCTGCACTTGATCGTAATAAAGGATAATCTAAGACAAGACCTATAATTACCCAAAAGATACGATGTTATGAAGCTGTTGCAATTTTAAAACTCAAGACAATTCGGGCGATTTGAAGGATTTAAATCAGAATTTTACTCCACTATAATTTTGTTTCATCGTCCCCCTCATCAATCACGCCTAATCGCGTAATATCAGAAACATAATTAACGTAGGCATCAGATCCTCTATTTCTACAGTTCCGGAAGAGAATCTCTATACGGAGCTCAAGCCCTTAAGCTCAAGTTAGCTCATGACCCTTCCTCTCGACTAATGATACCAAGAGCCTTGGTGTCCACAAACAACAGTTGGCGATAGCATACTGCATCATTGACTGCTTGTCTAAGCTCATAGGAGATGGTCCATCATCTGGGCCGTTTTGATTTCCTCTTTAAACTAATTGGAACTCAACATGTACTCTGTTCAGTCCTCGTTCAACTTAATTCCTTCGCTTTAGTTGCCAGTTTCCTTGTGGATTTTTGAAAATTGGTCAGTTCTTTCGTCCATTAAAGATCTTGCCACCATATTCTCGCGAAGTATCAGTAGAGTGTTTCTACAGAAGATTGGTAACATTCTATACTTTTTCATTCACTTCATTTACTGTGTTACAAGGATTTATATTTAATCTCGCTACTAGCGTAGCAAGGTAATCAAACTTCCGCCAGTCCTTTCATCTGGGCTCCCTAATGCCGTTTTGAGCCACCGCAGTAAAATCAATCTCAAAATTATAGCATCGTGATATGACAATGAGTACTATTCCGATACCAGTCAATATTGCGGATAGGATATTATATATCCTATTGTGGATATTATAGGCAAGGATTATGTCTATGATAGTCTCTCTGGATCTATTCCAAAACGTGGCTATGCTCCATATGTTACAAGTCCTAGGTTCGGGAAAGAAATATAAAATCAAGAAGTGTCTCACCTCTTCCACTAATGTCCCCATTGTCCCAATAATTGTGATGACCGTTGGCAACCTAGTATCAACTGGCACTCCTTGGCAGAAGCGTGGTGCGACAGTCTGCGAACCTCCACACCAGGTGGATCATTCTCCTTAAACGACAGATCATTCTTGAGTATTCTCCTCAAACGGCAAGCCTCAAGTTTGATCCCGGCTTAACAACTTCACATTCCATTTTGCTAGCACCTCTACTGAAATTAGGTTTATTTCTATACGGAATTTTCGTTCCACCGAATTTTGTCGTCTATATTAGACCCATAAACAAATACTGATTCTCTATTATATTGTTAGACTACGAATCGTATGATTATTGTTAATAGTAGTATGATTTTTCAATAAAATATTGGGATACTGAGCGTATGATGATTTATAATTATTGCGCGCTGGCTATACACGAGTATAAGTTTATGTTATGTTGCACATACATAATTTTGTCGTCTACTTAGACCCATAAGCGTATAATGATGCTCTATTATATTGTTAAACTAAAGATCGTATAATTGTTAATAATATCAGTATGATTCCCAATATGATTATAAAATATTGGGCTACTGCGCGTATGATAATTTTTAAATATTGCTTCCTGGGTATACATGGGTATAACTTTATGTGCAGATTTCGTTCTACCGATTAGAAGATGTATATATTTTTTGTCGTGTACTTTAGACTCTTTAGCGAATAATTATTTTATATTATATTATTTGACTACGGATCGTATGATTGCTATTAATAGTAGTAGTATGATTCTTGTCTACAATATTGGGCAACGGAGCGTATGATTATGTTTTAAATATTATGTCCTGGCTATTCATCGGTATACGTTAATGCGGAGATTTCGTTCTAGCACGTATAGTGTTGCGTATATTTTTGTCGTCTTCATTAGACCCATAAGCGAATAATGACTCTCTATTATATTGTTAGACTACGGTTCGTATGATTGTTATTAATAGTTGAATTATTCTTCTATAAAGTATTGGGCCACTGGTCGTATGATTATTTCAAAATATTGCTTCCTGGCTACACATGCGTATAAGTTTATATGCAGATTTCATGCCACCTGGTATAGTGTTGCATATATTTTGTCATCTATATTAGAGTCATAAGCGTATAATGATTTTCCATTATGTTGCTAGACTACGGATCCTATGACTGTTATTTATACTAGTGTGATGATACTTCAATTAAAAATTGGGCTACTGAACGTATGATGATTTTTAAATATTGCTTATCTTCTATACATAGGTATCGTATAAGTTTATGTGAAGATTTCATTCCGCCGACTATAGTGTTGTATACATTTTTGTCGTCTTCATTGCACCCATAACCGAATAATGATTTTATATTATTCTTGATGAGAAAATTGAGGTTATGTGCACGTTCTTATGTCTTTCGTATCTCGGCTTTTTTAAATTGTTTTAATGATTCTGATTCTGAAAGGCCCCCTTGCATTTTCGGGGATGGTCGTAAATGGACATATTTTCATGAAAAGAGCCAAGGAATACGCTGGTGAAATTTGTCCAGTCGTGACTGAACCACCCTGTATATTGTTTGACTACGGATCTTATGATTGTTATTAATAGTCGTATAAGTCTTGTATAAAATATTGGGCTACTGATCGTATGATAAATTAGTGTTTAATATTGCTTCCTGGCTATACATGGGTATAAGTTTATGCGGAAATTTCGTTCCACCGAGTATAGTGTTGTATATATTTTAATCGTCTACAGACAGCAAATAATGATTTTATCTTATACTGTTGGACTACGGATCGTATGATTGTTATTAAAAGTGGTAAGAGTCGTATATAAAACATTTCGCTACTGAGCGTATGATTATTTTTTAAATATTTCGACCTGGCTTTACATGGGTATAAGTTTGTGCGCAGATTTCGTTCCACCGAGTATAGTCTTGTATATATATTTTTCACCTATATTAGACCCATGAGCGTCTAATGAATTTCTACAACATAGGTAGAATTCGTATCGTATGATTGTTATTAATTGAAGTATAATTCTTCTACAAAATATTGGGATACTGAGCGTATGATTATTTTTAAAATATTGTATTCTGGCTATATATAAGACTATAAGTTTATGCTCAGATTTCGTTCCACTGAATATAGTGTTGCATTTATTTTTGTCGTCTTCAGTACACCCATAAACAAATAACGGTTCTTCATTGTATCATTCGACTTTGGATCGTATGATTGTTATTAATTGCAGTATAATTCTTCTACTAAGTATTGGGCTACTGAGCGTATGATTATTTTTCAAATATTTCGTCCTGGCTGGATATACAGGGGTATAAGTTTATGCAGAAATTTTGTTCCACCGAGTATAATGTTGTATATATATACGTCGCCTATCTGAGATCCATACGCAAATAATGATTTTATCTTACACTGTTGGACTACGGATCGTATGATTGTTATTAAAAGTGGTACGATTAGTTTTTAAATATTTTGTCTTGGCTATGCATGGGTATAAGTGTATGCGCAGATTTTGTACCGCCGAGTAGTCTTGTATATATTTTTGTCACCTATCTTAGACCCATAAGCGTATAATGAATTTCTACAACATAGGTAAAATTCGTATCGTATGATTGTTATTAATTGCAGTATAATTCTTCTTCAAAATATACGTTCAGTATGATTTTTTTTAAATATTGCGTTCTGGCTACATATGGGTATAAGTTTATGTGGAAATTTATTTCCACTGAATATACTGTTGTATAATTTTTTTTTCGTCTTCATTAGTCCCATAAGCAAATGCTGATTTTCTATTATATTGTTAGATTACGGATCATATGATTGTTATTAATATTAGTTGGAATCTTATATAAAATATTGGGCTAATGGGCGTATGTTTATTGTTTATTATTTCCTGCTTCGTCTAACAATAGAACTATTTCAAGCCTTCTTTGTTTTTTTTTTATTTTTGCGATTTCTTATTAATTTTACCACATAATAATGTTATGATTATTCTTTGTAAAGAAACAAGAGATAATAAAAAGAAAATTATGTTGTTTCCAAGTATCATTTACTATGCAAGTCTACGTTCATCATCAGGATAAAAATATTACCAAATTGCTCGTAACTAAATTTTTCCTGTTATCGAATATTCTCAGAATTCCAATGGCGCTGCCTTTCACCCTCAATTTGAAAGCTCTTAACAAATCTGTTGTATTTCCGTGCCGACATTTAGTTCAATGTAATTGTGAATTGATGTTTCGACATTTCGATGTCTTGTTTTTACTTGTGGAGGCAGTGAAATTCCAAAACCACGAATTCCATTAAGCCATTTACGACGAACCACAATTTTCCCTCAAAAAACGAACTACAACAAAAAAAAAACATTTAAAACCAAACAACTTTTATCTTCGTTTCGTATGTTGCGGTGGCCAATATTATGTCAGCATCGCATGGGAATCGTGCTGAATATATGTACATCCATATATACAGTAGAACATATTATTGTTATTTTCATTGTTATTGTTAATTCATTATTATTTTTTTTTTGCAAACTTGAACTTAAATAATTGGAGACATGCCAGTAAGAGAAAACATCGAACGTGTCATGATGTGCTGGTACCATGAATGGAGCTCCAGCCTTTAATAGTAGGAACAAAAACACCATGAAAAATTAAAACATTAAGATAATTGTACTATGTACTGTTAGTGGGCACTAAAATATGTTCCCTGGCAAGATGAGAATTTTAAAATGTTTATTGGGAAACATTTTTTGTAGTATTTGGCATGAGAGAGTCTATAAAAAGGAACAAATTCGTTCCATTGAGGTTTATTAAAAAATCCGCAAAAAATATGTTCCCTGGCAATATAAGGATTTTTAAATGAATAGGTGGTAAGATATTTTGTTACCACTGGCATGAGAAAAGCCGGAAAAAAATACCAAAATGCATTTCATTAAATTCTAAGTGGAAGCTGGCTCTCATTTAGCCCTAAAATATGATTATATAACAGTCATTATTCGCCCATTAGTCTTGAAGATATAATATCATAATGATCATACCCCCAGTGGGCTTAGAATAATAATAATAATCATACGTCAACTGGTATCGAAAATACTAAAGTTAACATCTATTCTGCCGTTGCACCCATTATTAATAATCATACGCCTAACCTTATGGTCGTTCATGTGCCGATCATCTAAACACGCTCCGTTTAATCAGACAGCAAACAGTTGAGTTACACTCGCCTACTTTTCTTCGATTTTGAAAACTGGCTAGCATGTGTCTAAGATATAATAAAACAAGAATCATTATCCGTCGGTTGGTCTTGAAGGGATAACAATGATTATACCCCCAATGATAATAATCATATGCCCACAACAAACGGTTGAATTTCACTCGCCTACTTTCGTTATATTTTTAGAACTGGCTCGCATTTAGCTCTAAAATATGTTGTAATAAAAATCATTATACGCCCGTCGGTCTTACAGAGATGTCAATAATTATACCCCCAATGATAATAATAATCATACGCCCACAGATAATCAGACAGCAATCGGTTGAATTACACTCGCCTACTTTTCTTAGATTTTTAAAAGTGGCTCGCATTTGTCTAAAATATGTTGAAATAAAAATAAATATACCCCCGTTGGTCTTGAAGATATAACAATGATTATACCACCAATGATAATAATCATACGCCCACAGATAATCAGACAGCAATCATACGCCCACAGATAATCAGACAGCAACGGTTGAGTTCCACTCGCCAACTTTTCTTAGATTTTTAAAATGGTCTCGCATTTAGCTCTAAAATATGTTGAAATAAAAATAAATATACCCCCGTTGGTCTTGAAGATATAACAATGATTATACCCCCAATGATAATAGTCATACGCCCACAGATAATCAGACAGCCAACGGTTGAATTAAACTCGACTACTTTTCTTAGATTTTGAAAACTGGCTCGCATTTAGCTCTAAAATATGTTGAAATAAAAATAAATATACGTCCGTTGGTCTTGAAGATATAACAATGATTATACCCCCAATGATAAACTCGCCTACTTTTCTTTGATTTTGAAAACACGCTCTCAATTAGGCCTAAATCATAATCAAATGAAAATCATTATACGCCCGTTGGTCATACCTTCGGTAAAGGAAAATAATATTAATCATACGGCCACGGATAATCAGACAGCAAACTATTGAATTACATTCGTCTTCTCTTCGTAGATTTAGAACAAATTATCAATAGTTTAGACCGAAATTCAATGTGGTTCAGAGTGGTCAACAAGGAGCTCCTGGACAAGATATTACTTATATTCACATGAATACAACATATAAAGTTCGTTTCAATGGAAAAGCAAGCCAAACTTTCAACACATCAGCAGGAGTTAGACAAGGTTGCGTCTTATGCCACATGCTATTTCTTCCACTTATGGAGAAGGTAATGGAAGAAACCAATGGAACTACACTCACCGTTTGACATTCAGTGGTATATGTATGATATGTGTAGTTGTATATGTCTGCAGATGACATGTCTTATAGCTCACACATTTGATGACAAAGTAAACAGACTGGTCGACAATGCGAAAAGTATGGTATTGCAAATAAATGTTAAGAAGACAAAGCTAAGATGTACTTGCACTGAATAGAATGCTCTACGAACAGGTCTATATGCTTTAATTGAAGACGTAGAATCTGTCATCTATTTGGGAGACAATATTACCAAGGACAGGGACTACGCAATGGATATAAATGATCGGATAAATAAGGCACGTGCTGCATTCATAAATCTCGATGAAATCTAAATTTCGAATATTCAATTGCAGTGTGAAATCTGTACTATTACAAGTGTATACTATTTGCAGCTCCTCGATGATAATAATAAAGAAGGCCCAAACGTTTGTCAATCTTTGTTGCAGGTGAATACTCAGTATTTACTGATCTAATAAAATTTGTAATGAAGCACAATTAACGTTCGATATTACTATTGGAACCGGAGTGAAACTGTCATTCCCAATTAGTGAGTGTAAAACTTGAAAGCGCCCAGCACACTAGTTGTGGGAAGATATCCACAGTCCACAGTCCCAAATTATAGTAATCGTGTACCAACGGGTCTCTAGTACACACTTATTGTCATGCATTCAATTGGGTTGATAAACAATTGATTCACTAAATAATAATAATCATACGCCTAGTGCCCTCAAAAATTAAAAAATTCTCATACGTCCAGTTGGTTCACCAAATAATAATCATCATACGCCCACTGTTCTTCAGAATAACAGAATACAAAAGACACTCTGTTGCCCTACTAAATACAAATAAGCATACGTCCCAGATACAAATTATCGCTCTAAATTACAATTACCATACACACAGTTGTGGCCGTCGGTGGTGCAATGGTTAGTGTGCGCGGCTCTTGTACATGAGATCCTGGGTTCGAACCCGGCTCTGACCACCTTCAAATTTACTTTCGGCGCCGGTCACCTCGCATAGTGACGGCGACACTATCGAGTATCTAGCCATGAAAAAGCTTCTCAAATTACCGTTCGGAATCAGTGTAAAACTGTAGGTCCCAATCAGTGAGTGAAAACTGGAAAGCGCACAGCTCAGTGATTGTAAGAAGGTCTCCCCAGTCCCTTCATGGGATGTAATGGGAAACCATTTATTTATTTTTTTATGCACACAGTTACCCCATGAAATAATAATAATCATACGCCTATTTGTCTCCAAAATACAGAAATTAACACACCCATTTCAGCAAACAAAAATTATCATTACCATTCCACACGTTTTGACTCCGCGGCTCCCTTGTACCTCTTCTCGCAAACACCCAAGTATCGTACACTCGGTTGACTTCATCAATAATATCAAGCATATTCCCAGTGATCTCGAAGTCTATAGTTTGCCCTACACCCAGTTGACTCGTTAAATAATAATAATTATACGTCAACTGTTCTCGAAAATACACAAATTAACAGCCACTCAATTGCCTTGCCGCATAAGAATAATTGTACGTTATAGATTAAAATTATTGCTAGACTGATCACCAAATGATAATAATCATACGTCCACTGAGCTGGAGGTGCACAAAACCTCATACATCTAGTTGACTCACAAAATAATAATAATAAGCATACGTCCACTGGTCTCGAAAATACACAGATTATAATACATCCAGTATATTCACCAAATAATATCAATCATACGCTCGCTGGGCTGGAAAATACACAAATTATCATTCAATCAATTGGCCTATCTAATAAAAGTAATCATACGCACTAGATTATAATTATCAGACGCCGCGTTGCATCATTCAGTTATAATAATTTTACACCCCTAGTGTTTAATGGACTATGAAGAAAATTTTTCATATGGATTTGAACACTTTATCAAAATCCCTTGGAAATCGTCAAATTTTGGAGTAGTTTTTACTAGGACTCACCTTTTTCCAGATATAGACTATATATTCGATCAAAAATTGTTATGGTTTACCCTATGTAACCCATTGGTTTGGTTTGGTTTACGACACGTGGCAATAAGAGACAGTTTACAACTGCCTTATCATCACAACACTCGGAGGTCAGTCGACCCACTATGATGGCCCATACTTATATAATCTGAAAAGAAAAAGAGAAGGGAGAAAAGAAAACGGGACGAGCTCCAGTAATAGTGGATATTTCGATAGATAGATAGACGTAGGACGAACACAAGAACCAGCCAATTAAATTTCCCATATACATAACCCCAAGTAATAAGCCCTGATCAGTACACACAATACCATCTCAGAATGAGTATCCACATATGCAGATCAAGGTTTACCATTCCAGATTATCAGTAGCGTAGTAAGAACCGTCGGTGGTGCAATGGGTA
Source organism: Phaonia tiefii (assembly GCA_963931995.1). Lineage (NCBI taxonomy): Eukaryota > Metazoa > Arthropoda > Insecta > Diptera > Muscidae > Phaonia > Phaonia tiefii. Next base: position 19,128,004 of record OZ008370.1, on the reverse strand, counting down.
GTGTGCGCGCTTCTTGTACATGCGATTCTGGGTTCGATCACTGCTCTGACCACGTTAAAACTTTTTCTTTCGGCGGCGGTCACCTCGTATAGTGACGGCGACACTATCGAGTTTTTAGCCATGAAAAAGCTTCTCAAAATACCGTTCGGAATCGTTGTAAAACCTGTAGGTTCCAATCAGTTAGTGAAAAATTAGAAAGCGAACAAGTGACTGGTTGTGAGAAGCACTCCCCAATCCCTCCATGGGATGTAATGGGCAACGGGATTTTTGTAAGAACAGTAAGCCCGGCAGGGGCTATTAGACAAACCATCTGATGTTGGTTTAGCGTGGCCATATCCTTGACATACCCCGTGAACACTCCATCAAATCCTCAATGGCCACATTGCGCATAGAGACCAGGCCATCTGCCTGAAACCATACAAAGTAATAGGGACGTATTCGGGCTGGGCATTGGCAGGGAAGATGCTCAATGGTCTCCACTTCCCCTTTATCATCACAAGCACGGCAGTAATAAATCCGGATCGTAATCCAGTTGCGAGTGAAGCCTCCAATATCACAGCGAGCCGTGATAACCCCAATGAGAAGCCGCAAGTCAGTCCTACCCAGTCGTAGAAGCGACTTTGTCCTTCTCGAGTCCACTGCCGGGTATATATCCCTTGAAAACCTGTAATCCACTCTGGCCAGCCGGGCAGTATTGATCTCATCCAGCAACCATACAACATACCCATACAAGTAACAGATCGGTGAATTTGCAGAGGCAATTGATCTCAAATCAGCAGAAGTACATCCTGCTGTAGAAAGACAGTCTGCTTCAACGCTCCCTGCGACATCACTTTGTCCCGGAACCCAGCAGAGTCTTAGCTTGTCGGCCCCTACACTGCTCAAAATCCGCTTGCAATCTCTAACCAATTTGGATTAAATGTGTGTGACCTAATCGCACTGTGTGCTGGCTTACTGTCAACGCAGATGACGAATTCGCACGATGGATACAAGCACGAGTCCATTATCTCAGTCGCGGCTCGCATGATCTGTACGATTTTCGCTCACTATGTCCCGGAATCCAGCAGAGGCTTAGCTTGCCGGGCACTACACTGTTCAAAATCCGCTTGCAATCCCTTACCAATTTGGATTACCTGTGTGTGATCTAATCGCACTGAGGGCTGGCTTACTGTCAACACAACGATACAAGCACGAGTCAGTCCATTATCTCAGTCGCAGCTCGCATGATCTCTACGATTTTCGCTTGGAAGACACTGCAGTCCGCACCCAATTTCAGCGAAATCTCGAGTTGAAGGTCCTCACTGAAGATCCCAGCTCCTTTGCCCGATTCCTTTTTGCAGCCATCTGTAAAGATGAGATGACCAGAGAGTGAAGGTATACCTCCCATCCAGTCACTCCTATCTAGCATCATGATTTCCGGGCATCACCCATGGTAACCCATTACCCATAGCAGTGGGTAATGTGTAAAGGACGCTTAGACATTCCACACGTTTCCCATTACCCATCGCCATGGGTAATGTGTGAAGAACGCTTACATATTCCCATGTTAATTTGTGAAATTTTTAATGGGAAATTACCCATTCCCCTTGTGTAATGTACAAACGAATGCCACCCATTTCTCACGACGATGTGTATAGGTTACACGTGGGTGATTTATACCCCTAAATACCTTCTTCCACCCCTCTCATTGATAACAGAGCTACGTTATAATGGCTGGAATGCGCTTGCACAGACGCTGATGTAGACGAACGCTTAAAGTGTGAAATAACACTTTACTATGATGGAGATTTATCTGAAGAAACCGCAACATTTATTGGTCTCTCCACCACTTATTAGTTTCTCCACGTCGTCAGACACCGAGAAAGTGTATTTATGTGTCATTATCAGCTGAGTGTTGAAGCACATTTATAGGCTTGAGGCCATGTTAGACTATCAGTGCAAATAGTACTCTCCGCTCAGAAGGTTGACCGCCCCTTAATTGTGGGTCTCGTCAGAATGCAGGGTACTTGTCAGGGAGCAAACTTCTTCCAAGAGATGAATAAATAAAAGTGAGAGAAATGCAATGAGAGAAATTCCATATGAAAAAATCTACGTTTAAAATCTAAATTAAAGCAAATGGAATGGCAGAAAGTGAAAACATATGTTTCCGACTTAATCGAGAGAAAACAGCTGTTAAGAAATATTAAGAGTAGGAAGAAATAATGATGTAAACAAAAATGAAGTAAGACTAGGAAATAATATTTTTCATTTCCGGGTTTCTTTGTTTTTGTTCGTTTCATTCCAAATAAAAGGGTTTTCAACAGAGATGCTACAAAAGTAAATCGATAGGGACAGCAAACGTAGCCATATTTTTCCCCGCTCTTTTGACATTTCTCTTCAGTAAGGTTTGCCATTTCATCATGGAAAGATATACGAGCCAATAACGAGTCGAAATTATTAAAATTTACTACCGAAATTTGGAGTCAGTGGCCTCAACTTTAAGAGCGCTACGTCCAATTATGGTCTTCATAATCGTCCTACCAGATCAACAATTGAGCGTCTAGTGGAAAATTTTGAATCCACAGGCACAGTACAAAATGTTCCCGTGCCAGTGAGACAAACAAGTGCCCGTAGTGTCGAGAATATTGCTGCCGCTGAGGCTTCAGTTCAAGAAAGCCCAAATGTGTCTCTCACACGTCGTTCTCAAGCGTTGGGCATCTCTGTGACGTCGTTGTGGCGAATTTTGCGAAAAGATCTCGGCCTACATCCTTACAAGATCAAATTGGCGCAAGAACTGAAGCCGCTTGACCACCATAAGCGTCGTATGTTCGTGAATTGGGCTGAGCAACAACTTGAAAATGATTCGGATTTTCATCGGAAAATCATCATCAGCGATGAGGCTCATTTCTGGCTGAATGGCTTCGGCAATAAGCAAAATATGCGTTATTGGTCAGACAGCAATCCACACGTAATCCATGAGTCATCATTGCATCCTGAAAAAATTACGGTTTGGTGCGGTTTATGGGCCGGCGGCGTCATTGGGCCGTACTTCTTCCGTGATGATCAAGACCGGCACATTACTGTGAATGCGAATCGCTACCGTTCAATGATAACCGAATATTTTTGGCCCCATTTGGATAATATGGACTTGGAGGACATGTGGCTCCAACAGGCCGGCGCCACAAGTCACACAGCGAATGCCACAATCAATTTATTGGAAACCAAGTTTGGTGAACGTGTTATCTCACGAAATGGCCCAGTCGATTGGCCGCCTCGGTCGTGCGATTTGACGCCGTTAGATTATTTCCTGTGGGGCTACGTCAAGTCTATGGTCTATGCCAACAAGCCAGCGACGATTGATGAACTTCGTACGAATATCGAACGTGAAATTGCAGCAGTATCGGCTGATTTATGCTTGAAAACCGTCGAAAATTGGGTTCAGCGTCTGGACTTCTGCAAACGTGCCCGTGGTGGCCATGCAAGAAATCGAGTTCCAAACATAATGGCATCGAACGCACTTTCACAGGAATAAAGAATTTCATTGGTATCTAAAACCGGTTTTGTTTTATTTAAAAAAAACTTTTGTAGCGCTCATATTGAAAAACCCGTTACAACCCTGATGGCAACATATTTGGAGGAAAGTGAAAAACGAGAGACAGTAGCAGGCATTTAAAAATGGTTTCTGAAAATCGTTCGCCTCAAGTTTACACTATTTCGTTCGCCCTCGGAAAATGAAGATTTTGGCATAGCCAACGATTTCTGTAATAGTATAATAGGGCATTGAGTCAGATTGGTGTCGGTTAAGCGACAGCTTTCTTCCAGATCTGCTAAAGGCTTCAACAAGTCTCCAAACATTTCCACATACCCGTTCAACGTTGGCATATAATCCCTAGCCTCCTGCGACTGATTTTGTATCTTCATCTCCTAATTTTGGTACATCCTCGTCCAGAGTCGACATAGCATTGAACATGCTAGTATATTATAAAATATTAATTTATAAAACTTCTTCGACGAAAAAGTTCTAGCCACATAATTAATTTTCCTGTAATTTCATTTGAAATTTACTGCAATTAAATTAATATCGATTTACCACACATGAACACAATTTTCAATATCATTAATAATTAAGCACGTTATCAGTTAGCATATTGACATTCTGTGCCCAGTCAGGACAATACCCACTTAATATTATTATTTCCCTACACATGCAATATAATTATCTGATTTAATATGCCTGTACTTTCGACAATTGAACAGAAACTTCCTGAAGTAGCCATGACATTTATAGAGCTGGTAATTAGGGGAAATGAGGATTTTGTTAGACAAAGATATGATTGAATGTAGGTTGAATACATTTATGGTTCGACATAACCTACAAAAGTTGAAGTGGACAAATTTACTACCCTTTGATTAGCATTTGCATAAATAACTGGGGCTACAATTGACATCTATCAAACTGTCATTAATTTATACTCGTATTTTGGTTTTGAATATAGGTTACGACAACCATTAGACTAATTGCATTTTCATTATATTAAATTAACACCTTAGGGAGGGACGTCATGATTACCACCTAACGTATGTTATTAGTTACTAATATTGTTGATGCTTCCAAATTCTTTACACATTTGAACAATACGTGCCTGTTGGGAATCGATTTTGTGATTGATTACTTTCAGTATTGGCACGTGTATTATTTTCCCTAATGCTTGATGTATTAACTTTTAACCATTTGTTAGGTAATTTAGCTTTTGCGTGGTCTCGTCTTCAAACGTCACGCACACAAATTTACTGAAATTGTCAAACAAACAAAAAACACAACAAATTTGGTAAAATCTTTAACAATCATACGTTAAGGGGGGCACGCAATGTAGTTTATCATACGCCCTGTGTGTTCATTATGCGCTCCGTGGGTTAGAACATTAAAAATCATCATACTCTCAGGGGTGCTGGAGATTACTAACTTATCAGATGCTTGGTATATGAGAAAGTCCAATCAGAAGCAGTGGTCATTTATTTATTTTATTCATTATTTTTTTAATTAATTTATAGAATTTTAAAGTAGCAAATGACAGTTGGGATTCCTGAAGCTTTGTTACATTTTAACTACGACAAAATTACAACGAGAAGTTTAATTAATTTTCCCAGATCTGGCGGCATATCACCTAAGTGGACTACACATTTAGGTTACCTGACTCCTAAACCTTTAAACGAGCTGTACTAAGCTATGCTTTATTATCTTTAGATGGAGAATATTCAAAGTGGTATTCATTCCGGGGGACATCAGAACCTATAAGTCCAATGTTTTACATCTATCAGTCTCTCTCTTTTCTTCTGAAGGCATTCGAAAAGTCATATCTCACGATCATAGGCAATTCTCAGCTGTCCACATACCACTAAGCTCACAACAAAGGTACAACCACAGAAACTGCCCTACACACTTTAGTGAGCTTCATTGAGAAATGAATTTATAAAAGTGGACCACACATTTTGGCTCCCTGACTGCTAGACCCTTATACGAGCAGTATTTAAAAAACAGGGTTTCCCATTACATCCCATGAAGGGCTTGGGGAGAGCTTCTGATATTCGCGCTTTCTACTTTTACACTCACTGATTGTGACCTACAGTTTTACACCGGTCCCGAATGATGTTTTGAGAAGCTCTTTCATGGCAAAGTACTCAATAGTGTCTAAACTAAACGAGGGTGAACGTTGTCGAAAGAAATGTAAGGTGATTTGAGCAGAGATTGAACCCACGTTCTCATGTGAAAGAGCCGCGTACACTTACAATTGCACTACCGACGGCCACCGAGCAGAAATAAGATATCCTATATTCCCGTTAGAAATTGACAATCCAAAGTCGTATTCGTTCCAAACACGGGGAGATCAACACATATCAATCAAAAAGACTTCAGACCTCTGAGTCTCTCATCTAACCTTCTGAAGGTATTGGAGAGGATGATTCACTTCTATCTGCACACGAGCATAGGTACATCTCGGTTGTCCACACGCCAGCACGCTTGCAATAAGCGTTAATCTACGGAGACCACAATGCACGCTCTAATCAGTTTTATGGAGGAATCTATTTTTGTTATAGGAAACCAGTGTGCCATATGAATCCATTACGAAATTGGCACGGACTAGTACCATCGTATATTTTGTCCGAAATGGACATCCGCTACGGATACGTAACGAATCATTTCGTGTATGAAATTTCTCTCGAAGAAGGCTACGGTTTTTTGTACTATTTTCGGATCCGTCTGGAACTCCCATAGAACTTCCTATTCGAATGTGTTTCCGGTTTGTTTTTTTTTGTAACTAAAATGTGTTTGAGACGGATCCATATTTGCGAATTCGAAACGTATCCAAGAAATGGCAATTACTCTGATTCACTTTTCTATGTTTTTACGATTAAAAACGGATCCGCGAAATCTTAATTTGAGCGATTCCCTTTTATATGTCTTGACGGACTCGTTACGGATTTGAAATGTATCCGACAAATCACAATTCCACCGATGATTCACTTTTCAATGTTCTTACGGACTCGTTACGCGTTCGAAACGGTTTCGCCAAATCACAATTTCATTGATTCGTTTTTTTTTATGTTTTAACGGACTCGTTCGATTAATTCACTTTTTTATGTCTTTAGGGACTCGTAACGGGTTTGAACTGGATCCGCCAAATCGCAATTTCACTGATTTACTTTTCTATGTTCTTACGAACTCGTAACTGTTTCGAAACAGATACGCCAAATTGCAATTTCACTGATTCACATTTTTTTTTTTGTACTTGTAACTCGCAATTCCACTGATTCGCTGTTTTTTGTTTTTTCGTACTTGTAACGGGTTCAAAATGGATCCACTATATCGAAGTTTCATTGATTTCCTTTTTTGTGTTTTTAAGGACTCGTAACTGGTTCGAAACGCATCCGCCAAATCGCAATTTCAATGATTCACTTTTTTTTTTGTTTTTACGTACTTGTAACGGGTTCAAAATGGATCCACTATATCTCAGTTTCATTGATTCTATTTTTTGTGTTTTTACGGACTCATAACGGACTTGAAATGAATCCGCCAAATCGCAGTTTCTCTGATTCGTTTTTTATATTTTTACGGACTCGCAATGAGTTCGAAACGGATCTGATATCGCAATTTGACTGATTCACTTTTTTATGTTTTACGGTCCCGTAACGGGTTTAAGAGCCCAGATGTTCCTTTTCCCGTAACGGGTTCGAAACGGATCCGCATCCGTTGGAAATACACTCTTGTCGCATGTGACGATGTAGAGGATGCTCTTACAAACGAATTGTTGGGATCGATATACACGGTTCTATCAGCACTTTTACGAGTGGATCATTAATTCGATCTACTGCCTAGGCCCAAAAGCGCATAACCTCGTCCCTGGATCACAGGACTTCACATAAAAATAACCATATTCCAACTGATATCTAAGTGCAAAAAATATCATACATCCAGTTGGATAATCAAATAATAATAATCATACGCCCATGGTCTCGAAAGTACAATATATATAAAACATACAGTTGACCCAAAAAAATATCAATCATACGCTTAATGGACTCGAAAATACAATTGGCTTACCAAATAAAAGTAATCATACGCTCTAGATTACAATTATCATACGTCGAGTTGTATCGCCGACTTGTAATAAGTATACGCCCCTAGTGTTTAAAGAAGCTTTAAAACAATGGTTTCCCACTGATTTCACTGATTGAGGCCTACAGTGTATTGATTTCATACTCATCCCAATGAGATGTCATCCATAACAATAGGTCTGGAATTATCCCCGAGAATCTAGCAATTAATATGGAGAATCTACTATTAAAACCAAACGGCTTTAAGCCTACATATGAGTGCGTCGAGACAGACTCTATCGAACGCGTTGGAAATATCCAAAGTCACTAACTAACTTCCTCTCACCCAGTTGAATTATATGTACAAACCGACTCTTGTATTCCAAGACGAACGCCATCAGGTCATGTGGAGAACGGTTGCTGCAGAAACGATCCCGTCGATCACTAACTAGACTGTAGAATTCGAGATTCATTACCATAATCAATGGACAATAATCAAGTCGTATCAGTACCAACATATACATACATACAGTTTACCAGGTGGTAGTTAATCATTCTCGACATCACTTTCTACAACATGAAGGATATTGTAATTGGTTGGTAGTTTTCGGGGTGAATAGCTTCGCCCTGGTTAGAAATCGCCTGAACATTGGCAAGCTTCCAATGGCATGATACATCTGAAAAGGAATGATACATCTGAAAAGCTAAAAAGTTTGCGCAATTGACGAGCTGGCGTCGAAGGTTACTTCTGTAAAACATGTTGCGAAATTCCATACGGGTCCGTGGATTTATTTACGTCGGGCTCCGCAAGAACCTTTTGTTCGAAAAAATTTATCAGGCATTAAAATCTGAAATCTTTGAATGTAACTCTTGCTTGCCGGAAAGCAATTAACCTCTCTGCAGTAGGATATACGTTTAGGAGATACGATTCCTACAATTAACCTTTCTGCGTTCAATCAACCTCTTTGCAATAGGAAACGTATTTCCTATCGCAGAGAGGTTGATTGTTCTCCGTTAAAAGGAGGAGATATTTTAAAAGATTTCAGGTAACAGGTTAGCTTTATCAACCTGATCAGTATATAAAGTATATGGTCATTCTTAATAGGAGCTGTTTATTCTTTTAACAAATGACCTAAAGCTCTTCGCTAAAGGACTCTAACTTGAATTCTCTGTTCGTATAGAAAGTCGTAGAGAAACATTCGTAGAGAAACATGCATACAGAAATATTTGTTCTGGAACTTAACTTGGCACATTTTAACCTTGTGCATCACATATGGAAGTGGACATCCGGAAGTGGATTATTATTCCAAATCCCACTTATATAGCCTCCTCTTTGGATCTGACAGCGTCTTTTCATGCAGGTTATTCATATAAACAACAAAAAGGAATTGCCCTGTACGGAACCGTAACTTGCAGAATCTTTAGCAATCATACGCCAAGTGGTCTTAAACGGATATTCGTCATACAACGTGGGGGGCTAAAGATATAAAAATCATACGCTTTGTGGGTAAAATAATTAATAGCAATCATACGCCCAGGTATGCTTATGATAAAAAAGGCTATAAATACTTTCGTGGATTGGCAAATGTCATGCAAAATTTTTTATTATGTATCAATATTATTGACTTAACTATAAAGGATTCGTCTATAAAGCAAATTGAGAAATGTATAAAAATCATACACTAGATAAGTTTTAGAAACGTATTCATCATTTGACGTGTGGGCTAAAGAAATAAAATTCGTTGAAAAATAAAAATCTATCATACGCTAAGGGGTGCTTAAGGGTAAAAACTATAAAATGGATTAACAAATGCCAAATGGAGGAGTTTGCTATCGTATCCTTAATATAACAAGAGCAGTAGCGAGTAAAATATAAATGATTCTTTCACAAAAAATAGAAAAACTTTAACAATCAACTGAAAAGTGGAAATATAATTCAATTCATCATATAACGTGTGGGATGAAGAAAAAATCTTTTTGCGTTATCTGGGTTATAGAATTAAAAACCATCATACGTTCAGTTGTGCTTAAAGATAAAAACTCATATCTTTAGGGGATTACCAGATTCAATGAGTTGCAGTTGGTTTTTATTTAAACGAAATGACCATTTAATTATTTAAAATATATAAGTATAAATACTAAAAAATAAAGGATTAATCGAAAATCATATTTTATATAACAAAATAATATTTTCTTATTACATATCATGGGATCACAGGGGAGAGAACATCACAATAACAATTCTGGGTTTAAACAGTGTTTTTTCATGCATAAATACTCGTCGGCTATAGAAGTATCACTTGAAGATCTAGGCGTGGAAACATTCCTCAAGAGTTGGATACTGACAATGCTACAGAGCAGAATTATCAATGCCTCTATTGCCAACAGCGAGTCATCAAAGAGATTGAAAAGGGGATCTGCTCGTGACCAACAAAATACTGCTAAAACTGACAATATGAGGACCAAACCCGTGGCGTATGCGGATGACGTGGTAATACTGGTGTCTGGTTTGTTCCTATCCGTGTTGAGCGCAATCATGTGTATCGGGCCTTGAAATCACTTAATCACGGGGCACTGGGAGTTGTGTTGGAGTGAATCCAGGGAAAACTGAGGTCATGCTTTTTACCACGAGGACCAAGATACCAATGGTTAATCCTCCTCGGCTAAGTGGAATAGAGATTCCACTATCAAGTCATGCCAAATACTTGGGCGTGATTCTCGACCCTAAGCTAGCCTGGAAGCGTAACATACAGCACCGCGCACAGAAAGCAACCGTTGCGTACAACGCCGAACTTATACTACAGCGGAGAACAGAGCGCATTGGAATATTTAGCCAAGCGGCTCTCCTATTACTTAAATCTAACAACACTGCATCTAAAATTGTTAGTGAATGTAGGGAAAAACTTGTCGAGCTAGATCAAGGTGGTTCTTACTTGTATACCAGGCCACAAGGGTCTCCTTGGGAACGAAAGGGCAGACGAACTAGCCAGGGCACGATCCTCTTCCATCGAACTCCAAATGGTGTCAGTCGCAACGTCTATAGGTTCAGTCAAAAGAGGTATTTTCCTGCATTACGTTGAACGAGCTAAGACCAGATGGGATATATGGCATATGGGATGGCATATACAGAAAAACATGGTCAGAATATAACATTCACTGGACTAACTCCCTGGTTAGCCAAAATCGGGGGAACATATCAAGGCTAATTGCCGTGCTGACTAAGCACTGGCCAATCGGTAGTCACGCAAGACGGCTGAATCTTCCATACAATGACCATCGCCGAGCCTGCGAAGACGCAGAAGAGGAGGAGACTGTGGAACATCTCCTCTGCAGTTGTACGGTTCTAATTAATAGACGCCTAATGACTATAGGTCGTCCCTTCCTGCAAAACCTCACTGAGATACACGAGACAGATCTAGGGGATCTAGTAAGGTATCTCCGATTAACAGTTTGGATATAGACACTGTACATTAGACTGTCCGGAGTGATGTGGTATGCAAAACGGTGTCCCAAGACACTAATTGATGCTAATTAGTATCTTTAGCAACCACATGAACCCAACAATACTCGATAGTGTCACCGTCACTAAATGAGGTGACCGTCGGCGAAAGCAATGATAGGTGGCCACAGCGGGGATTGAATCCATGTTCTCATGTACAAGACTGCGCACACTAACCATTGTGCTACCGACGTCCCCTTAGTTTAAATACCAGTTTTATATAGTTCGTCATACGTCTTGTGGGGAAACTTAGTAAAAGCCATTACAATCTCTGTGGGTTGACGAATTAAAAACTCAGGGAGGATGAAGAATGTGGAGACTAAATTCTAGCGACTATCCCATAACTGTTTATTTAACATGTAAAAATCCCGATGGGTTCTGTTTCGAAGATTGAAGGGAGCGTATGATCATTATTATTTTGTTAAACGCCTACTGATCGTATGATTATTATCAATTTGTTTGACATCATTATGTCAATGTGAAGTAACAGGCTGTCATGAAACTTCTTCTAAACCATTTGGATTTAGAGATGAGCCCTTTGACCAATAGCGGGCACTTTGCGAGGAGACCGTCGTCGAATGAAATGTAAGGGGGTCAGACCAGGTATCGAACTCAAATTATTCTACACAAGAGCCGCGCACACAAACCATTAGACCGCCGACTATATTTATAAAGTTAATACGATATTAATTTATATGCAGTGAAAAATCTATCTATATATTTTGATCACGTGTCGAATATTGCTCTCAAAATAAATGGTATGTTAGGAACCCCTGGGGATCAGTGACAATATCCTTAACGCAAAGGGAGGAGACCGTCATTACAAGATGCCGCAGTGCCCCGGAGTTTAAATGAGATGATCTGCAGGATATAAGTGGGGAGAAATTGTTTAGATCCTCTAAACCAGCTTATCTGCCTTTGGTTTCTCAAGACGCCACAGTGTCCCGGAATACACATGATCCAAAGGCAAGCATTTGATTTCCTTCTTACACTTGAGGACCGTAAGCGATTGCGACTATATGCATTGATTTCCACTTGGCTTTCAGTGAATATCTTCATTTTTTTTTGTGTCTCCCTCATCGGTTAGCAATTTGTCCACTCTATTATTGCCTTAGACTCTGCAAGAGACAGCGAGCTATGACCAGGAAGGCTAAAGTTCCGTTCGGTATTTATGTCCTCGATTAAGAGTCATATTACTATTCTTCCATCCGTCCTAGATACACCATTATAGCGTTTCATTCCTTGCTCGCTAACGACTAGGAAATCTTCTGCCCTTGATTCTGTCTGTAGGACAATTGGGTCTAAGTTTACTGTTCTTATCTTCTTTGGAATGCGGTCGGTACTAGGAAACGTATGATTAATCTTATTTCATCGGCATTCTACTAAGCGTATGATGAATATTAAATGCATCAGATTCAATTTTTTATAAAGAGTATTGGGAGAGCATAACAGGTTGCACCTTTAACAATCATCTTCGAAAGCTGAAGGGGACAAGTTTAAAACTAGCATCCAGCACCATGATACAAATACAAGGTAGATAGTAATTTTGTAATTTTCGTACCCAGTTATTGTCAAAATCAGCTGATAAAAATGTACACATACATGTACCATTGTGAACATAGATAGATGAAATCAAAAGAGAACGCACTCACACAAACAACTTCGGCATTTACTGGGTACAATGAAATGTAAACAAAAGAAATCTTGTGGGCTGACGCTACTACCTTGTATTTGTATCATGATCCAGCACTTTGAAACTTTGAAATATGGTTACCAAACTTCGACTACAGACCTCGTATTTGAGAATACAACAGTGATCTAGTTCACTGCGTCGCGAATTCATATTAAATTCATATATTTTGTGTCTGAAAAGTCTAATAATGCCAAAAGAGATTAGATATTAGAAAATGCTTCCTCTTCTTCTCTTTCGAACCAAATATGCTTTATTTCTGTACTAAAAGTCGAAAGCTAATTGTTATTGTAGTTTTTGTTATTGTTTTTATAGTATTATTAATAATTCACATAAATAATCCGAATTTGCACTCGTGCATAGACTGAAATGATGTGGGGGTGGGCAGTATGCTAGTCAGTTTGCCTGGAAGTGAGTGGATCAGTTTCGGCCAACACAATTCAACAAAAATTGCGGTTAATACATTTTCAATGCTATTGTTGATAGCCACCTCCCCCGGGTTGTATACATACCCTACCCTGGCTTTGTGCGAATAAAGTGCTTATTATTGTTGTTGGTTTTATGGATGCAACAATAGATGAATGGATTTTGGGATCATAAACATTTTAATTTATGACTAAAAGAGATTTTAGATCAAAGCTAAGCGATATTGTAAATTTAATGTATTCCAATATCTACTCCAATAACTAAGTGGCATATGTGTAAACATTATTCGCTGAGTGTAATGAAAACTTGATGATTTGCAATGAAAGATTGATTGGATTATTATGGAGAGAGAAAGATAAAAAAAATTACCAAATGGATTTGAATATTTAAAAGTGGAAAAGAGGAAGCCTTGAATATGCGAGGAGATTGATAAATTTTATTTAATATATGATGTCTGCACCTCAGTTTCCATAATTGCAGCATATTTTTAAAATAATATTCATCATACGTTTAGCAGATACAATAAAAATAAATCATAGGACTAGTGGGCTAGGTTAGATGTGGGCGGCTGTAGATGATGGGCTCACTTATACCTTTTACTTCGTTGTTATATCTCGTGCTGACGGGGTTAGCTCGTTGAACTTCTGTCCATACTTATTACTAACCGAAGTTTTTTGATTTATGTGGTAATGTATGAGATGTCCCTTGTAGTAGGCGTACAAGGTCAGAAAATTTTTTTTGTGTGAAATCTTTTAGGTTTTATTGGAATACCAGACGATTTAGGAAAGCATACTTTCTGCCAAGACTAGTTTCAAACTCCGTGCATCATCAGATGCCTAAATACTGTGGCTGAATTGGTACCAGATCATCAATCGTATATATAGAAGCTCGTATGACACACTATCATCCGATCTCTTCAACATTTTAACTGAGATCATCGTGAGAAAGGCTGTAGTCAACGCGAATAAAATTACACTGTGATAGTCGAAAAAATTAGCTTCGATGAATCATTTTCGAACTATTAGGGGGGAGTCCCCTGAGTGCGAAAGTACATTTGGAAGTGTCAGATTGGCTCCAGTTTTTGAGAAATCGGTATATATGGATATAGCTAAGTCTGCGCTATTTAAACGAGTTTTACCGGCCATAGGCCAATTTTTTTTGGCCTAAAAGGGCTTAAAAAGCTTATTAAAATAGAAAAAACAAATGTTTGCGCTCGGTCCAACTTCTTGAGATATGGGCCTTTAAAGCTTGAGTATATAATTGGTCATATCTCACATATTTATGGTCCGATCTGGTTCCGGTGAATATCATTACAAAGACCATTAAAAACTCTTTAAATCTGCATATAAATATATTAGATTTTATTAACCCATTGGGGACAAATTGAAAAAATGCGATTTTTTAACCTCACTTTTTTCCTAAAAATCTGATTTTCTCAAAAAAAAAAAGCCCTAGTAAACCTATTTTTTACCTAGACTCAGGTTGTAGGCAATACTTCAGGCTTTCTTTTAAGGTATAATACTTCGCATTAACCCTTCTAAGACCGGAGATATTTATGTTCAAAGTTCGAAATACAAGAAAAAATTAAAGTTTTTTTACGTTTTTCCAAAATTTTATTTATTTTCCTAGCATATGCCTCAATTTAAGCTTCAAAATCAAAATATTGGACTTTTATACATTTTTAAATAAAATTTTGGAAAAAAGTAAAAAAAAACTTTCATTTTTTCTTGTATTTCAAACTTTGAACACAAATATCTCCGGTCTTAGAAGGGTTAATGCGAAGTATTATACCTTAAAACAAAGCCTAGAGTGTTGTCTACAACCTGAGTCAAGGTATAAAATAGGTTTACTAGGGCTGTTTTTTGAGAAAATCAGATTTTTAGCAAAAAAGTGAGGTTAAAAAATCGTATTTTTTAAATTTGTCCCCAATGGGTTAATATAATGTAATATATTTATATGCAGATTTAAAGAGTTTTTAATGGTATTTGTAATGATATTCACCGGAACCAGATCGGACCATAAATATGTGAGATATGGCCAATTATATACTCAAGCTTTAAAGGCCCATATCTCAAGAAGTTGGACCGAGCGCAAACATTTGTTTTTTCTATTTTAATAAGCTTTCTAAGCCCTTTTAGGCCAAAAAAAATTGGCCTATGGCCGGTAAAATTTGTTTAAATAGCGCAGACTTAGCTATATCCATATATACCGATTTCTCATTAACTGGAGCCAGTCTGACACTTCCAAATGTACTTTCGCACTCAGGGGACTCAGCCCTAATACTTCGAAAAGGATTCATCAAAGTTCATTTTTTTCGGGTCAAAAACTATCACAGTGTTATCAGCATCAAAAGTCACATGCTGCTCGCGTATGCTGATGAGTTAGACATCTTTGGGCGACATCTGCGAGAAGATACTACAGAATTTTCACGAATTGAGAAGGAATTTGCAGAAAAGGGTTAGGCAGGGCAAGGCAAAATTAATGGTTTCGGCAAGCAGAATATCCACCCGATTGGATGAAAGGGTCAACGTTGATCATATTTATAATTTCGATGTAGTGAATGAATTCATTTCGAACTCCGTGGCAAGTTCATCATCTGATGCCTAAATACTGTGGCAGAATTGATACCACCGGTAGAGAAGATTTACACATACGAATTTTTGGGTTTCTTGTAGAGTGACGTTTGTCGCTACTTTTCTCAGAGAAGGAGGGACTACAAGGTTAGGTTACGTTCGTCAAAGAAAGAGGAGTCACAGTATGGGTATCATCTGTAAATATAATAACTAGTACTATTGTAATGGGACTGACCTTGGAGGTGAAAAGTTTCTGATAGCCACTCATTTGGCAGTGGCGTGAAAGAATCCCTCATAGGGTAGTCCAAGAATCTCACTACTTCCTAGAAGTATGTCCCGGGCAGTGGCTTTATCGGAACCCAACGTTGGAACCCAAGAAGGCGAAACGAATGAGCATCCTAATTGGTTATGCGATCACTGTTATGTCCTAGGCTAAATCGGTGACCTTGCCACTGAAGCATTTCGAAATAGCGGACATTTTATTTTGTCCTTTGAAGGCGGATGAGCCAACACTACTGACCAACATAAAGAAAGTAAAGAATCAAATATTCAGTTTCGACACACTGTATTCTGATCATCGGCTGAAACATAATCATCCTGGTAAAATGCTAAACCACGCTGAACTGGGCTTGCCTTCCTCCATCATTATATTGGAAATGAAAATACAAGATGAAAATCATAAACAGAAACCCCAGACGTTATAAGGACCACATTTTATGGATATGCACTTGGAATGTTAGAACACTATACAGATCCGGTGCCACTATCCAACTGGCAGATGTCCTCGAGATTTATAAGGCTGACATTACTAGTATCCAGGAGATGCGATGGACAAGCCACTCCTCTCCAAGGAAGAATATCTGTGACTTATACAACAGCTGCCATGATAAAAAGCATGAATTTGGTTGCGGATTTGTAGTTGGCAAAAGACTGCGACATCTGGTCTCGAGGTTCAACCCCGTGTGTGAATGTATAGCCACCATCCGCATGAAAGCGAAAGACTTTAACATATCGCTAATTTGTGTACACGCCCCGACAGAAGAAGAAGACCATGACACCAAGGACATGTTCTATGAGCGCCTAGAGGAAACATAACGACCGCTGCCATGGCCTTGACATTAAGATCGTTCTAGGTGATTTTAATGCTACAGTGGGCAGGGAATGTATCTTTGAACGAACCATAACCAACCATCGGTAAATTCAGTATACAGGCCATCACTTCCGCTAACGGAAGTGCCGTGATTAAAAACATGGCTGTCAGTAGTACGAGATTCCAACATAAAGACATCCATAAGGCTACTTGGATATCCCCTGATCAACAGCCGAAGAACCTGATTAATCACCTGGTAATTGATGGAAGGCACACCACTAGTGCAATGGCAGTACGTGTGATTCGAGGTGCTAATATCGATTCGGATAACTAACTGGTTGAAGCAAAGGTTCGCGCAAGGTCAAGCAGAGCGAGAGTCATACGAAACCAGACATATAGAAAGCTGGACATCGGAAAGCTGCTATTACCAAAGATAGCCCCGGCCTATGCAGAGAAGCTCATTCCGATACTGGCGCAGAACGCACCCCCGGCTCATGATTCTGAAGCGCAGTGGAAGTACATTTCCCACTCTTTCCCATTTCCCACTGCTGCAGAGACCGGAAATGGTTATGGAAAACCGCTAAAGACAAACCATGGTACGATGAAGAGTGTCGCGTGGCAAATGATGAAAAGAACCCTGCACGTATTGCAATGCTTCAGTCAGTTGCAACGCGAACCGCGACAAAACTGTATAAGGAGAAGAGGATAGAGGAAACCCGTTTGTTTAGAAAGACGAAACGGTTGTGTGGAAACCGCGGGAGTGAGAAAATTGAAATTTGAAAACTGCTGCAGAGACCATACTTGGTTATGAAAACTCGCTTAAAGACCAACCATGGTACGATGAAGAGTGTCGCGTGGCAAATCATGAAAATAACACTGCACGTCTGGCAATGCTTCAGCCAGTTGCAATACGAACCGCGACAGAGCGCTATAAGGAAAAGAGGAGAGAGGAAACCCGTTTGTTTAGGAAGATAAAACGGTTGTGAGAAAATTGAATATGAAATTTGAAAACTGCTGCAGAGACCATACTTGGTTATGAAAACTCGCTTAAAGACCAACCATGGTACGATGAAGAGTGTCGCATGGCAAGAGATGGAAAGAACGCTGCATATGGCAATGCTTCAGTGAGTTGCAACACGAACCGCGACAAAACGGTATGAGCCAAAACATTGAAGCCAAACCATTGAAAATGGATCAGGGCCTCTATTATGTAGAGACTAGGACGGGAATCTTGGCACAGATGTGCAGAGTCTGTTAGGAATATGGAGACATCACTTCTCTGCTTTACTTGTCTCAGGAGACTTCAATATAGATGAGTGTGTTGAACACATACAGGAAGATGGCGTTGACTGCCCCCTCCTAGCCAAAGGGAAGTTAGGATTGCAATTTCCCGGCTTAAGAACAACAAAGCTACTGGTGCTGATTGGTAGATTGGTAGAGCTGTTCAAGGTTGAAGGCTATGAGTTTGGATCAGCTCATATTCAAAATCTGGCTAGACAAATACATGGCCGATGATTGAAGTCTTAGCATACTGTAACCTGTTGTCATAAAAGGCGACCCGAGTATATGTTCAAACTATACTGGAATAAGCCTTTTATCCATCGCATACAAGATCCTCTCTAGCGTAATGTGCGAAAGAGTACAGCCATTTGTTACAGACCTGCACGGACCTTTTCGGTGTGGCTATAGGCCTGGAAAGTCAACATGTGCGAAAGACTAAAGCCATTTGTTACGGACCTGATCGGACTTTTTCGGTGTGGCTATAGGCCTGGAAATTCAACTATCGAAAGTCAACTATCGACATTTCGGAAAATCTTGGAGGAAACCCATGAAAACCAAATCGACACCTACCACCTATTTGTAGATTATAAAGCCACCTTCGATAGCCCGATGCGGGCAATCTGTGCCAAGCTATGTCGGAGCTTGCTATTCCTGCTAAGCTGACACGCATTTGTAGAATTCTACTGACCGACACGAAATCCTCAGTAAAGATTGGTAAAGCTCTCACCGGGCCATTCAGCACGAGGCAAGGCCTTAGGTAGGGCAACACCTATCATGCGATCTCTTCAACATTTTAATTGAGATCGTCGTGAGAAAAGCTGCAGTCAACGCGAATAAAACTATCAGCAACAAAAGTCACATGCTGCTCACGTATGCTGATGATTTAGACATCATTGGGCGAAATCTGCGAGAAGTTACTGCAGTATTTTCAAGAATTGAGAGGGTATCTGCAGAAAACGGTTAGGCAGTAACTCTTCCATTTTCTCTCCTTCTCTATCTCCTCTTCATATACATATATGGGCAATCATAACGGGTCAACCGACCTCCGAGTGTAGTGACAATAAGTTGTCTTGTTGTCACGTGTCCTAAACCAAACCTAACGAGTCCAAAACAAAATTAAGCACAACATCCATCCGATTGGATGAAAGGGTGAACGTTGATCAAATTTATATTTTCGAGGTTCATTTACCTCGGATCTACTGTGAACAGAAGCGATAACGTAAGCCTGTAAACCACACGGAGAATTGTGCTGGCAAACAAGTGTCATTTCGGGCTAAGGAAGCACAGCAGAGATAAGATCCTCTTTCGAGAAACAAAGATCCATCTATATCAGACTCTCATACACCCTGTCTCGCTTTATGGCGCTGAATCATGGGCCAGATCGTATGTTGATGAAGGATTACTGGGTTTATTGGAGAAAAAAATGTTCCAAAAAATATATGGTCCTATAATAAAAAAACGGCGAGTATCGACGTTGGATGAACCAGGAGGTATATTATATGTAGCCCAACTTCGACGTAGTTATGCGAATTAATATGGCACGTTTACGCTGGCTATACCACGTCAGTAGATTTGATTAGAATAAACCAGTGCCAAAGGTATTCGATGACATCGATGAATAGGACGACCAAGACTTTGCTTTAGATATCAGGTGGAATATTTCCTGCGAGAGCTTGATGTTACCAGCTGGAGGAGAAACGCTGAGGATCGAGCCGGTTGGAGAAACCATTTTATCCTCATATGGTAAGGCTCTTGACCTCTCTCTTTGTTGTTTGAGGCCACCGAAGTAGTTAGGTACTATAGTTATAAGAACCAGGAATGTAGGTTTGTGGTTTCAAAACGGGACATCTTGAAAAGATAAACTTCACCTCGATTGCCTTGAATTTCACACATATGGATTTTTATATTATTTTTAATTCTGGCCATATTTAATGATTATTATATATAAGGTTATTATTATATTTTATATATTATTATATTTTTATATATATTATATATATTATATATTTTATTATTTTTAATGAATTTTTGTATGTTTTTGTCCTAATTGACCATTTAATCCTGTAATAATATTTATCATACGCTCAGTAGGCTTAACAAATTTATAACAATCATACGCCGTAGAATCGCACTTAAGTCTTGCATTTTAAGGTTGTGGAAAGACAGTGTCAAATTGTACAATTAGGGGACTACAATACCAGTAATAACAGCTTTTCGGACACAACATAACTTGTAGAATTTGAGGAGGTAGGGTGGCATGACTTATGTCCATCTGATACCTTAAGGTATGTTGTCTACAGAGAGCTCCATCTTATGCTAGACAAAAGCGCAATTGAGGTTGCAAAGATTGGCACTGGCAAGTGGTTCACTACCTACTAACATAAGAGATTATGTATTTAGGGAGTAGGAATTTGACATAATACTGATACCAAACACTAATCACTAGTCTGTGTTAGACTGAGGAGAGAACTTGTCAAAATGGTCATCATTTTGGGTTAGAACTGAGATTCAGTTTATAAGACTATATCTCGATAATCCATCATAAAGGTTGACTAGGCTAAGGTCTTGGATATGCTACCTCCTATGGCAACGTATAAATAGCTGAACTCTTGACCACCCATCAGGCAGCCTTAAGAGGTATTTGCTGTGTAGTTTTTATTTAAATATTTAGTTCATCTTTTTTAAGTTTTCTAAATTCCCTACAAAAAAATACAATAAAACATCTTTGACTATGTTTAATATTTCCTTAGCATTTTTATAAAGTTAACACATGTCCTCACACATTCTCTGCAGGATATTTTCTTAATCTTTCTTCTCCATCATGGGATGTTTTTGTTTCGTATCTTTTTATATCTGCTTTAGCTCACACAGATCACATCTTGTCCATTGAAAATGTGACATATTTAAGTTTGTATTTTCTATATTTTTTTTTGTCTCTTTCAAACAATTTTATATTGCATGACCTTTTTGTATATTCCTTAAGAAGATTCTAACTGACATGTTTCATAAATGTGATGGGGGTAAAACGTGGGGATATGAGAAAAGTTTTGGTTGGATCAGGAAAAATATAAACTTTTTAATCGCATTGGGAAAGAGATTTCAATTAATTTTTTTATATTTATGTGTCCAAAAAAGTTAATAGATAGAGAGAGAGAGAGAGAGAGAGATCTCGCATGAGTATGATTAATATTAATTATATAGTATGATTATTATTAATTAAATCATCAGGGCGTATGATGATTATTATATCTATCGATCGTAAATTCAATAACTTTTTAAATTAATTTTATATGTTTGGGTGTCCAAGAACGTTACTAGATAGAGAGACCTCGTATGAGTATGATTATTATTAATTATATAGTATTATTATTATTAATTATAGATATAAAAATCATCAGGGCGTATGATGATTATTATATCTATCGATCGTAAATTCAATGGTTTTTAGCCCTGTTGTCACCAGAGTGTAGCAATGGTTAGTGTGCGTGGCTCGTGTACGTAAGAACGTGGGTTCGATACCTGCTCTGACCACATTCAATTTCTTCCAACGGTGTTCACCTCGCTCAGTGATGGCGACACTATCGAGTATTTATCCAAGAAAAACCTTTTAAAAATAATGAGCGGAACCGGTGTAAAACTGTAGGTTCCAATGAGTGACTGTTAAAGTTGCGAGAAGCTCTCCCCAATCCTTTCATGGTATGTAATGGATAACCACTTTTTGTCATCATCTCTGGTTATCCTCTAGTTAGTATTAACTAGCAGCTATTGCAGACAGTTTCTATTGAACTTTGAAATTTGTAGATGTGTATTTGCTCTAACCAGTCACAGTGATAATGATCGTTAAAGATTATAAGGCTTACGAGGAGTATGATGAATATTATGTTCGGAGATGGCGGAGCGTATGATTGTTATTAATTATTCTTATTATTATTACTATTTAGACAAGAAACCCAAAATTTAGACACGAAACCTATTTGGCTGGCTCCAGGATAATATTTCGTAAATGGTTGCGAACATATTTCCCAAGTATCAGATCGTAGCATTGAGTGACTGGGTATATGAGGGACTATTATGGGCACTGGACTCCACGCAGAGGGGATTCGCTTAATCCTCTTCTGAATACCTATTTCCCTAGCAACTCCCTGGACGAGGAGACCAATGTAAGTCTAAATACATGTCATAGATCAGAAGTTGCCAGGGAAATTTTTACACAATCGAGAATTAAATGGTTTATCAGCAGCTTCAAATCTTTTAAGACTCCCGGTCCCAAATTGGTATCACCAGCAGAACCGGATGCTGTGATCTACTGATCCCCTGGATGATTCATATACACATCTCAAAGTTAGAGGGATCTATGAGTAGCATTTATTACCGGACGAAGAGAAACTACTGGAAGGTACAAACAAGTCGTCAATACTAAGGAAAATTCTGGCGTCAGCTAATATTGGAGGACTCGCGTAATATATTCTCCGGGCAAACTTGGAGACCTATTCTCCTGGCAAACGAATATACTTCTCATGGGCCAGAAGTTATCTGAAAAATTATTACTCTATCGAGTTTAAATGTGGCATCGGCAGCTTCAAACCGTTTAAGTCTCCTGGACCTAATGTGGTATCGCTAGCGGAACTGCAGGTTGCAGTCGATCTACTGATCCCCTCGCTGATACATAGCGTACACAGATTTCAGATACATATTAAAAGGATGAAGGGATACAAGATTTCTATTTACTCCCAAAGTTCGAAAGGTCTGTCATACAGCCCCCAAAGATCCCCTGGCTGATAAAGTTACAGGTCGCGTACATAGACTTCTGATGTATATATTAAAAGCATGAAGGGGTACAAGATTGATTGATGTTTATACCCAAAACGCGAAAGGGCTCTGATACAGTTCCCAAAGATATGCTCAGTCGGACGAAGATAATGCAGTGGATGCTCTGCTGTAAATACGAAGAAGGTACAAACGAGTCCTCAAGACTACAGAAAATTCTGGTGTAAGGCAACACAACGATAGGGCACCTAAAGGACTCTTCTGGACGCTGGACTATCTTTTGAGCGGACTCGCTCAATCTACCCAAGATTTACACACGGAATTATTTGAAAGCTGCTGGCTACAGGACAATATTTCTTAAATGTTTGCGAACATATTTCCCAAGTATAAGATCGCAGCATTGCGTGATACCAGCCTTAGAATTTGTGTCCCTCTTTTTATTTTAAAATATTGATCATTTTGTTTTAAAATTCGTTAAAACATTTCACCATACAAATTGTTGTCTTCCTCTATACAACAAAACGCTTCCTGGATATCCCTACGTTTCTTGGCCAAAACGCAGTTATGTTTCTGTTTAAATACATATAAACCCCTAAAGCATGCCACATTTTTTTCATAATTCATTTTAAGAACATTTTGTGATGTTTCCACGTTTGCATGGACACAAGTTGAAACATTTCATCTGGTTTTATCATGATTTTTTAACGCACACCAGAAAAATATATCCAACACACAGCCATATGAACATTGAATTTTTCAATTGTTTGCTTTCCTTTTTTTACCCAACAAGTTTAATATAATGACTTTGAACAAGAACTCACAAACCAAAAAAGTATGCTACATTCTATCTCAACTACATAGCTCCTACAAGAATGCCACAATTTTGGTACAAATTCTATACTACCCCCAAAAGTATGCTGTATTTTCTAATAAGTATGCACGTTTATCATGCAAGTAGTAGTATTTGCGTTCTTGTTCACTTTTTGAAAGGGATAATCCTGATGAAAGAAACAACGAGCACAAGTACAACGAGTACAAATGCTTATAATATTTGTGTGTGTCTGTACACTGAAAGAAATGTACTTGTTCTTCAGTAACAGAGTGAGAGAGAGAGAGAGAGAAAATAATTATGTATGCACACATTTTGCTTTAATTTTAAATATCCTTCTAGCTGATGTTTGTGAAGGCGGTGGTGTGTTAAGGGGGTTAACGGCCTTAGCTCCTACTTTTATTTTAATGCTCTTTACATATGTTTAAATACAAAAACTTTTCAAGCTGTAGTACTTTAGATCGGCAAAAAGCTTTATGAGTTGCCTTAAAAATATCCTTGATTTGTTGTTGTTGTATTTCTCGTTTTTTGTTACACAAATAATGTAAAAAGAAATTTAAAGAATGTACTTAAAAATGTGTCAGATGACCTCCTTAAAGTATGCGTTTAATTTGAATTCTTTTAATAACACCGCAAAATGTAAACATTGTTTTTGCTGCCAACAGTGAATCCTAGAAATATGCGGTAAATTTAAGTACTAAAACGTGTGTTATAGTATGTTTGATGGTTTTTTATATTTTTAAAAATGTTTTACGAGATATTGTCGTTAACAGCAGGCAATAATCTCCGGGAAGTATGCTTCACATTGCAATCTGCTGTTAAGCAATACCCTAGAAGTATGCTTTTATTATACAAATATGGGAATACACAGAAATGTGAAATTAAGTTATAACAAAATTTTTTAAAAATAAGCATCCAATGGATATAATAAGGACTCTAGTTAGATTAACAATTTTCAAGCAAGCTCCTAAAAGTAGGCTTCAACTTCTATATATTTTTAAATATAAAACATACTAAACATAAACAATACATACTTGTTATAGATTAGAATTTACGGGGGAAATTGTTACTCAATCGGGGATTAAATGTCGAGCTAATGCTGTATAAAAATTACAACAGACGGAAGAGATAAACTCTTAGAGGCTCTTCTGTAAATCCAGGGTAGCTAAGGATCCCTTCTGGCCACTGGACTACCTTTAGAAGAGATTCGCTCAATCCTCTTATGAATACCTAGTTGCATGACAACTCCCTGAACGAGCAGACCAATGTAAGTCCGCATACTTGCCAGAGATAAGAAATTACCGACGAAATTTGTACACAATCGACTATTAAATGGGTTATCCGCAGCTTCAAATCCCGTGAGTCTCCTGGAACCAATTGGAGGCTGTAGCTGATCTGCTGTTACCATGGTTGATTCAGATACCTACCTAGAGTATGGAGGGATACACCAGTAGTGTTTATTCCCTAGACGACGCGAAACAAGTGAATGATTTTCTGTTAATCCTTAGAAGGTACAAACGAGTCTGCAACACCAAGGACAATTCTGGCGTCAGCCAACACTGCTGTGGAGATTCGCTCAATAAATTTTCCGGGAAACTTGCTGAATCTGGATACCGAGTTAAGTGAATATACCTTTCATAGATCACAACTTGCGAGGGAAATAATTACTCAATCGAAGTTTAAATGTGCCATCGGCTGCTTTAAACTCTTTAAGTCTCCCGGGCCCAGAGCAGTCTCACCAGGGGACCTGCATGCGTTAGCCGATCTAGTAATTGCCTGGATGACTCAGATACACATCTAAAGGTTAGAGAGATATACGAGTGCTGTTTTCCCCGGACAACGAGAAACTAATGAATGATCTTCTGTAAATCCATAGAAGTTGCAAACGAGTCCTCAAGACCAAAGAAAATACTGGTATCAGTCAAGACGACGATAAGGTACCTAAAGGCCTCTTCTGGACACCGGACTACCCACTGTGGAGATTCGCACAATCTATTTTCCGGGAATCTTGCAGCATCTAGATACCGATTTAAGTGAATATGCTTCTCAAAGATCACAACTTGCCAGAGAAATTGTTACTCAATCGAGGTTTAAATATAACATCGGCTGCTTCAACCACTTTAAGCCTCCCGGGCCCAAAGTAGTATCACCAGCGGAACTGTATGCTGTAGCCGATCTACTGATACCCTGATTCAGATATATATATCTAAAGTATGGAGAATACCATAGTAGTGTTTATTTCCGGATGACGAAAAACTAGTAAATGGAATCGCAAGGTTTCACGAAACTAGAGGGAATCAACCTCCTTAAGCTCTCAAGTAACAAACCTGGTAGAGGTCGGGATACCCAATTCGGCCGTGATACGTCTCCTGGTTAAATTTTCGTATTCAGCCTCAGTAAGATCCACGTTCACCGACGTGGCAATAGGAGGGAGCGGCTATTATTCCAAAACTTTAGAAGGCATCCTTCAGGATAGTCTACAAATGGCAGATGGGTTGTTAAAAATGGACTAGGTGCAAACTCGTCCAATACGATACTAACATGGTTCTTTGTACCCGAATGTATGAACAACCCACCGTGGTATATATCTGTTTAAACTAGTCTGAAATAAAGCTTCCTCAACATTGTTCCAGCTTAAGTGACTCATGTTAGTCCGCGGATGGAGGATGCTGACTGATAGTCAATATTTCGAAAAAGCTATCAGTGTCAAAATAATATATGATATAAAAAGATACCTGCATTTGGACCAGCCGGTATATCCTGCGAAAACGCTCCTCTGACATGATACTGATAAGGTTGAAGACTATTCTCGCTTAAGCGTTGCTAGGATCATACATTTCTTGAAACACACAATATGCCTACCCGATGGCGCCAGCGCTTAATTTCATCAGCCTGCGGCCTAAAATATCCACGAGAGTCGTTGGTCTGCCTTTAAGACCTTACTTAACATAAGCCCCAACTTATACCTTTATATTTAAAATAATTTTTGCATATTGCCGCTCAAAGTATGCAACATATTTTAATATAAATAATTTGCATATTGCCGCACAAAGTATGCAACATATTCTTTCATCTTATTTATAACAACTACTTTGTTGCAATTATATAATACAACCAAAAGTTTGCGCATATAAATCAGCTTAAGTTTATGAATGACTGGCTCAAGTTTGTCTATTAAGTCTTCCTAGAAGTATGCATTATAATTTGCATTTTGTTGCCAAACAAATCTTATTATAAAGTTTACTTTGTTTATGTTATTAATTTAAATAAGGAAAAACAGTATAACAATAAAGTAAAGTCAAGCATTCCATATTGGAAAGTTGTGACATGGGTACCTCCTGTTTATCCTACTTCATTGATAAAAATTTCTCAATTCTGTTGGTCGTTATAAATGAAATTAATATTCTCTTAAGTTATACATAAAAAGTGCCAGTAATACATCCTGGTAACGTTAACGTAAGCATCGCTTGCATTTCGAAACAGCCTTGAGGGTATGCAATACATTTTGTATTGAATTCCTCGAACAGTGTATAGGGGTGTACTATGTATATCATTATTGATCATTGCCTCAACTAATGGCATTTATTATAAACTCGTTTGCAATTTCTTTTTTTTCTTGCAGGTTGCTGAAAGAGAAAACTACTTGGGGATTCAGTTCTGGTTCAAATAATGTGCAAATAAGCTCTGAAAAGTATGTATGTGTATTTGTTTTATTGATGTTTCCTTAAAGTATGCAACATTTGTTTCTTTTCCTTTACATTATTCTTACATTTGTAGTTTTTTTTTTTGTATTTGGCTTAATATAACTTTTATTAAAAACGTTTTTACTTTCTTTGTATTCCTGGAAAATAGAAAAAAGAAAGTTTTCAAGAAAGTTGACGCAAAAATGAAATAGTAACAAATTTCTAGTGGTGCTTAAGTTTAGTGGCTCTTATGTTATGAGAATTTTGTAGCAAAATATTAATATAATGAGGAAATAATAAATATTTAACAGAAAACATTTGTACTAAAACTGTACAAAAAGTGATAGATT
Organism: Phaonia tiefii; assembly: GCA_963931995.1. Lineage (NCBI taxonomy): Eukaryota > Metazoa > Arthropoda > Insecta > Diptera > Muscidae > Phaonia > Phaonia tiefii. The sequence goes on along the minus strand of OZ008370.1, from coordinate 19,100,244 downwards.
TGGTGAAATTCTAGCAGAAAATGCCAAGTCCGTTTAAGAAATTGGACTATCGTTTCAACCGGAGTAAAATCTCTATTTCCTAACGTCAAGACCTTAGATGGAGGGAATTTCTGGTTGAACCAACGGGAAGGTTCGAGACCCCACGGGCAGGGAATCTTGGGTTTTTACCAGAGGAAACAAAACGGAACCAGGGAACTGGCGGGTACCAAGTTCAAGACCCCACACGTAGGGAATCTGTGGTTTGAACCAGACGGGAAGGTAGGCACCATGTGTCGAGACCCTACAGGCAGAGAATTTCTGGCTAGAACCGGAAGAAACAAAAGGCAACTAGAGAATAGACGAGTACCAATTTCAATACCACACAGGCAGCCAGTGGCAGAGGTAGGCAACAAGGTCGAGACCCAACAGGCGGGGAATCTCTGGCTTGTACCAGGGAAATCATAGGTAACCAGGGAGTATTCGGGTGTCGAGTTCAAGATCCAAAGGCAGGAAATATCTGACTTGAACCAGGGGGAAAGGTACGTACCAAGGTCGAGATCCCACAGACAGGGAATCTCTGACTGGAACCGGGAGAAACAAAAGGCAAACAACGAACAGGCGTGTACCAAGTCCAACACCCCACAGGCAGGGACTCTCTGGCTTGTACCAGCGGGAGAGCTAGGCAACAAGGTCGAGAACCCACAGGCAGGAATCTCTGGCTTGCACGAGGGGAACAAAAGGCAATCATTGAATAGTTCTTGAGCCCAAAGGCAGGGAATCTCTGGCTTGCACCACGGGCAATATGCGGGTAACAAGTTCACGACCCCACAGGCTCGATATATCTGGCTTGAACCAACGGGAGAGGTAGGCAACAAAGTTGAAACCCCACAGGCGGGGAAACTTAGGCTTGCACCAGGGGAAATAAAATGTAAACAGGGTACAGGCGAGTACCAAGTTCAAGACCCCACAGGCAGGGAATTCAATTTATCAGAACCATGATTCTTAATCTACTTCCGAAACCTTTATGTTTTTCATTTGGCTGTACAACTCCTAAACGTATGATACCTTTTGCCGATATTTTTATACTCACTGACAAATGTAGACTATCAGTATAATTCTTGTTACTTTGTTTGATTTACTCTTGAAGCTTTTTATTCTTCTTCCGGTTTTTACTATTTATCTGTTTATACTAATTATGTACTATTTATCAATAGTTACGATTAGTTCCGATACTACAGCTCCAGAAAGTAGGCAAAGCCATTTATCGATAATATTTTGCATATTTTCAATTTTCCCCCCAAAAATCCCCAATAGCAGTACTAACTGACAATGTATCAGAATCATTATCTTAATCGTTTTCCGTAGCCTATATTTTTCTCTACATGTTTCGCTGTATAACTCTAAAAGGTATGCTAAATTTTTGTCAACATTTCTATATTAACTGACAAATGTAAACTGTCAGTATAATTCTTGTTACTTTGTTTGATTTACTTGTGAAGCTTTTTACTCTTGTTCTGGTTGTTGTTTTGTCTCCCAAAAGTAGGCAACTGTATATTGCTTTTTGAAATTATTTCTATATTGACTGATAAATGTTGACTACTACGTTAAATCCGTTACCCAACTCAAAATGTTAAGCGTCGAAAGAGAAAAATTGAAACAGCTCCAGAAATTGGGCTATAATATTTGTTCATAATATTTGTATATTTCCAAAATTAAAGTTCGAGAAGGTAGGCAATGTTATTTATTGTAAATACTATTCTGTAGTAAGTCAATGTTTCCATTAATCAGTTTTCTTAATATATTCTTGTAGCCTTTCACAAGTTTTACATTTTTCTATATAACTCCTTAATGTAGGCAACATATTTGGAAATATTTCTATATTAACTCACAAATGTGGGTTAAGCAAACAAACAAGAGATGTACCTACTTTGTTGCGTAGTTTATTCCAGTATGCATATAAACTTTTTCTGGTTTTATGATTTACCGCCTGAAAGTTGGCAATATAAGTAGTTATTTCTATATTAACTGGTAAATGGTGGTCCATAACTTAAGACCATTAACCAAGACTGGATATTAGACTGCAGTATAATGAAACTGATATATTTAGAAGCTTCCCAGATTAGCTAATACTATTTATCGATAGTTAATATATATTTCCGATACAACAGCTCCAAAAGGTAGGCAAAGCTATTTATAGATAATAGGTCTTATTCGTAAAAACTTAGGAGAGGTTTGAGAGATAATTTTTGTTTGGTAAATCATCTCTCAAACCTGTCATAACTTTTATGCATAAGACCGAATATTTATATTTTCGTATTACCGACCTTTCGTATTATATTCAAAAATTAAATTGTTCGAGCGTTTGGTATCCAAAGGATAGTGAAATATCGAAGAATAAAAATAATTAAAGAAACGGCCAAACGCTTGAACAATTTAATTTTTGATTATTTTCCCCAATATCGTCTACAGACGTACTAACTGACAGAATTTTTTATGATTTACCTCCTGAAAGTAGGCAATATAATTTGAACTTTCTAACTTCAGACCATCCACAAGGCGTGGACGATAGGCTGCAGTATAATGAAACTGATACCTTTACCAGCTCCAAAGTTTAGCTAATATTATTTATGGATAGTTATCCAATATTAGTGGCTGTCGGTGGTACAATGGTTAGTGTGCGCGCCTCTTGTACATGACATCCTGGGTTCGAACCCTGCTCTGAACACCTTAAAAAAAATATCTTTCGGCGGCGGTCATAGTGACGGCGACACTATCGAGTATATAGCCATGAAAAAGCTTCTCAAAATACGGTTCGGAATCGGTGTAAAACTGTAGGTCCCATTAAGTGAGTGAAATCTGGAAAGCGCACAGCTCAGTGATTGTGAGAAGCTCTCCCCTAACCCTTCATGGGATGTAATGGGACACCATTTATTTTATATTTTTATCCAATATTATAGCTCCAGAATGTAGGCTTAGCTATTTATTGATAATATTTGTATATTTCCACACTGTCGCCTTTAGGAGTTATAATTGACAATTTATCAGAGACTTTACTTATCTTAATATATTTTTAAAGCCTCTTTATTTGTTTCTATTTATGTATGTTTCGCTGTATACCTCCAAAACGTATTCTACCTTTCTGCCAATATATCTATATTAACTGCCAAATGTGGACTAGAACTATAGCTATTGTTGTTTGTTTAAGATATTCCTATAGCCTTTCACACTTGTTTTGGGTCGCAGCTTACCCTCCTGAAAGTAGGCAACATTATTTTCTTCTTCTGCTTCTAATATTTTTGTATTATTTGACAAATGTTGGCTACCAGTCGCGCGTATTCTGGCTAATGTTTGACATATGTATCTATGCATGAGTGTCGCTTGGGTCATTTTTCACATCTCGGACTTTACGATGAGAGTATCCCCATTAAATCGAGCACGTGTCCGGAATGATAATTTCGTTTTATTTTTTGTACATTATTCAGTTCACAACAAACGCCAGAACAGGTATCATATGTTTCTGGTTGTGTTTTTCTGTTCACCGTTGACCCCATCGCTATAATTTGCGAGCATTTACCAGCTGCTGGTAGAGTATTGCGTTTGCCTTGGTGTCTGCTTTATGTTTCCGGTTCTTTCGCCATGGAATGTTATAAAAACTTTATGCAAACATTGTTTGTTTTTATAGTTTAGTTTACGGTTACGGCTCCTTTATTTCTCGTTATCATTTATTTAACATTATTTTTTTGTGTGTGAGTTTTGTTGCCAGTTTTATGACATTTTTTTTGGATATATTTAAAATTTTAATAATTCAAAAGCTATACAGGAATTTTAAGGATATTCATTAGATATACACTAATATAATAGAGTTAACGGTGTTTCCTAAAATTCTAAATTGGAATTAAATTGTAAATGTGTAGCAATGTAAGGAATTTTATACACTATATCTTTGATTCATTGTCCTAATTCCGCCTAATGGGTATGCAACAAATATGTCACTCTTTCACTGCTCACTACCAGCCTTGTGTTTATGCAACACGTAGCGTACGCATTATTTCTCAGTCTCAGCCTTATAGCTGGGCAATACATTTTACGCGCCTAAACCTTATGCAATATTGTTTCTCTACAACATTCTTAAATTTCTCGTAATTACGTCTAATATATTTACCTTGATACTACTTAAGCATTAGGCAACAGCTGTGTTAACTAGTATATCAACTAATTTTCATATTACAATAGCCTACAGCCATCAGATACCGGGCTGAAATTGCGGTCAATCTAAAGCAATGAATGCTAAATAATTTATTTACATTTCTAGTAAACAAACGTAGTTATGTTGGTAAATAGTTTTCAAGTTGGTTAACCAGAAGATAAACATAGTGACAGAAAGATTGAGAGGGAGAGGGAGAGGGGGATTGCATAAAAATACAGAAGAAAATGGTTATAAAGATAACAAGTATTAATATTAAAGTAACGAAGCGCAGGTGGTTACGTTCACATATTTCGCATTTAAAGTGATCCTAACAGTAGGCAATACATATTCACAAAAACTGACCACAAAACAAGGCAACAGAAATCGTACAAAGTAAGTAAACAAATAGGTTTCAACAAGGATGCACCTATAGTTGTTGTGGTCAATAATGAGGTCTGATTTGTAGAATAGGTACGCGAGCTTTGAGAACGAAACTACAAGGATAAAGACATGATTAAAAGCTTCAATAATTTGGTTAAAGAGTCCATTATAGCCAAATAATTCAACAATATTAGTTGTCAATTATAGGATGATACTTAAGCAACATTTGGTTCAGCCTACAACAACAAAAACGCTGTAGATTTGGTTAAACTGAAACCCTAAAGAAAACGCGTAGAGCTCAACTAAAAATCCATGCATTTATATTGGCTTCAAGTTTACTTAGACAGCGTCTTGAAACCGATGGAACAACAATTCCAATTTAATTTAAAACAGTCCTCCTCCACTCCAATTTAAAAATGTCCTCTTCCAATTTAATTTAAAACTTTCATTTTCAACAAATTAAACATACGTATCTGGCTGAATACCATATAGTTTTAATTAATTCCACCCTTAAAGTAGGCAGTATTTCCGCGTCATAATAAATTCCCCGAAATTCGCATATAACTCTTTCAGAAGCTGAATATTCGTAAAAGGGATTTAATTTAATTCATATAAGCTACTCTTGGCCCAAGTAATATGCTATGCCAACACACTCTCTTTTAATGCTTGCCAATTTAATTGTACTCTAATCTTTAATTTTTATTAAACAAAATATAGCAATAATTTCATTTTGTAAGGCCTACTTGTAGGCATATTTAAATTTATTAAAATCTAACTAATACTATGTAAACATGAGCATGTCTATACATTAGCAACACTTTCAATTTCACTTCAACTCTTTAGGCTATAAAAATATAATGTAAATATAACTAAAGTACAGCATACTTTAAGGATTACACTGTTTAAGAGCAGTAAGGCTAAGGTGGTTGGTCTTTTATAAAATTTTATTAATTTTGAGATTCAATTAAATGAAATAGAAAGTAAAGCATATCAGTAGGCTATCACCAAAAAATATCACAATATTTATAAGGTATCCTTCAGGGGGTACTTGAACAAAATGCTTGATTTTACTAAGATTCAACTTTCAACTGTTGTAACCTGTCCAAACACAGGATGGCAAGGGCTTGAGACTATGTCCTTCACACTACGTGGTTGTCAAACCTTGGTGTCATGCAACAACATACAAAGTAACGTTTTAATACGGACAGGTTTGAAATCAGATACATATAGAAGATAATGACCGCCGTGTGTCGCCATATTGAACCTATGAATTATGCCAAATACTACTGGCAAAATAAACAAGTTGTTCAACTAAAATTAAAAAAAAAGACAGTAAACAAATTTAAATTTATACAAATTAATACGGAATATCTATAAACCAGTAACAGGTAACTCGCACCACTAAACACCTTCTTATTTGTAATATTTCGTTGATGCTCAGAAGTAGATTTCCATTAGATGCTCAGAAACTTGGACAGGTTTAGAAATTAGAATTTGATATTTTGAACATCACCAAAGAGGTGTAGGTGTATTTGTAGCACATTGGCTGTTTCAACAGGGTGCCTCTAAGTACATGATTCTGAAAGCCTTACTCCTCCCTTACAAATGTCCAATACATTCTACAGCGATCCGTGCAACAGTTTAGAAGTTGTGATATTTTATACAATCGGCCCTTGCGTGCAAATGAAAAAAAGTTTGCAAATCAAAGTATACTTATAGGCTGTTAAGCTAATAGGGGTCTGCTAATTGTAATTTATACACATTTTAGTGCCTCTCAGAAAAATTCTCTTAGGGACAACTTTTCTAAAAGAATACTGTGCGGAAGATAAATTTTGTTAAGGATATTTCTTCGAAAGACAACTTTTAATTAAAGAAAATTTACAGAAAGACAAAGTTTTCTCTGGAAGAGAATTTTTTGGTAAGGAAATTTGTCTGGAAGACAACTTTTTTTTTCTTCAAGATTATTACTTGGAATATAAATTTTTCTTCAACAAAATTGTCTGTATAACAACTTTTCTTAAAGATTTCCCTAAAGAAGACTGTCTGGAAGTAATCTTTTATTAAAGAAAACTTACGTGGGTCGGGAAAATTGGTTGGAAGACAACTTTGCTTAATGAGAATTTTTCAGATTTTCTGAGAGAAGGAGATTGACAACTTTCCATATCGCAAATTGTCGGAAGGACAACTTCTTGCATAGAAAATTATCGAGCGGCTGAATTTTCGTATAGAAAAGTGTCGATAAGTCAACTTTTTGTATCGCAAATTGTCGGAAGGACAACTTCTCGTATAGAAAATTGTCGAGGTGAACAACTTTTCGTATAGACAATTGTCAGCAGAAGATATTTTCACGTAGAATCTTATACGGAGAATAACTTTTCTTAAACAAAATTATGGGCTGGACAAATATTCATACGGGAAATTCTCGGTAAAATAACTTTTTGTACAGAAAATAGAGAGAATTATCAGTAAGAAAATTTTTTGTACAGAACACTATCCGTAAGAAAGGTTTCCGTATAGAAAATTATGGGCAGTTGATCGTATTATATGGAGAGTTATCTGGAGGACAGCATCTCATACAAAAAATTGTCGGCTGGACAAGTTTTCGTATAAAAAACTATCGGTAGGACAAGTTGTCATACTGAGCATTATCCGTAGGACAACTCTTCGTAAAGGAAATCAACAACAGACGATTTTTTCATACAGAAACTTATCCGAAGGATAACTTTTCTTAAAGAAAATTTTTAGCTTGACAAATGTACGTATAGAAAATTGTTGGTAGGACAACTTTTCATGTGAGAAATACTCGATAGGATAATTTTTCGTACGGAAAATTATCTATAGGACAAGTTTTCGTACAGAACATTAACCGTACGACAATTTATCGTACGTAACATTATCTGTAGGACAAGTTTTCGTATAGAAAATTGTCGGTAGGACAAGTTTTCGTCTAGAAATTGTCGGTAGGACACATTTTCGTATAGAAAATTGTCGGTAGGACAACTTTTCGTATAGAAAATTGTCGGTAGGACAACTTTTCTTATAGAAAATTGTCGGTAGAACAATTTGTCGTATAGAAAGTTGTCGGTAGGACAACTTTTCGTATAGAAATTGTCGGTAGGATAACTTTTCGTATAGGAAATTGTCGGTAGGACAACTTTTCGTATAGAAAATTGTCGGTAGGACAACTTTTCGTATAGAAAATTGTCGGTAGGACAACTTTTCGTATAGAAAATTGTCGGTAGGATAACTTTTCGTATTGTCGGTAGAACAATTTGTCGTATAGAAAGTTGTCGGTAGGACAACTTTTCGTATAGAAATTGTCGGTAGGATAACTTTTCGTATAGAAATTTGTCGGTAGGACAACTTTCCGTATAGAAAATTATCGGTAGGACAACTTTTCGTATAGGAAGTTATCGATAGGACAAGATTACGTCTAGAAAACTATCCGCAGTGCAACTTTTCATACAGATCATTATCCGTAGAACGACAGTACAACTTTTCCTACAGAAAATTGTCGGCAGGACAACTTTTCGCATAGAAAAGTTTCAGCTGTACAACTTTTCGTATAGAAATTTTTCGGAAGGACAGTTTTACGTATAGAAAATAGTGGAGAGGCCAATCCTTCTGCCGGGAAGACAAGTTTTCTTATAGAAAACTTTGGGGATGCAAGTTTTCAAATTGAAAGTTTGCGGTAGAAAAACTCTTTGTGTAGAAATTTCTCGAAAGAACAAAATTTATTAAAGACTAGAAATTTTCTTATAGACAATTATTGGGAGGACAATTTATCTTATAGAAAAATGTTAAATGTTAAACAATCAATTTGTCTTATACAATTTTGTCGAGAGAAGAAATCCTATACAAAATTGTTGGGAGTCAAAATTTGTTTCAGAAAATTGTTGATATCATAACTTTCTTACAGAAAATTTTCAAGAGAGGTGGCAAATTTTCTTTTGGAAAATTAGCAAGAGAGATGGCAAATTTTCTTTTGGAAAAATTATCGGAAGGACAACATTTCTTATAGTAAAGTGTCGAAAGAACAAATTTTCCTATAGAAAATTGTCGGGAATCAAAAATTTTTACATAACATTGTTGGTTTACAGAAAATTTTTAATAGAATATCTTTCTTATAGGAAATTATCGAGAGGAAGTATAAATTTTCTTATAGAAAATTATCAGGAGTACAAAGTTTCTTATAGAAAAATTTAGAAAGATCACATTCACAAAGATTTTCTTATAGAAAAATTTAGAAAGATGACATTTCCCTAAAGAAAATTGACGGGAGTCAAAATTGTTTACAGAAAATTTTTGGTAGAGCTACTTTCTGTTTAGAAAAACAAACAATCTTCTAGAAAATATTCGAGAGGTAGTACACATTTTCTCCTCTCCACAATCCCTTCATGGATGTAACGGGAAACCATACTTTTTTTACACATTTGCTTATAGGAATCAGCCTGGAGTACACATTGTTTGTGAACAGTTATCTATTGATCCATTTTGCATGTAGAAAAATGTCTGTAGTACCGCATGGGCTCCCTATGTTATGATTCGAACACTAAAAATTTAATGATTTCATCTACGTGTTTGAACTGCCTTGAACGTCAAATTAATAACCAACTGCCGGCGAATTATCATTCGCTGCTGTAAAGATTCATCGAAATGTGTTGGCCTATTGAAGCTAATAAATTTTGATTTTTTGTCAGAAATAATTTGATTGATGGTTAAAGTGCCATGAGCTAAAAACGCCAATGCCAATGCTGATGATGATTATGATGTTGATGACAATACCTGGCCATCATTTTCGGCTTTTGTAATCAAAAGTCTGCGTAGGAGATAAGGCTATCCCTTCTTCTTGGAAACTCAAACGTATAACAGGCATTGGTGTACTTTTAGCCAATTTCAATTTGAGCTCCCTCCCTCCTGAACTGTAGTTCATAACATTGTCAACGACCTTAATGGAATTTTTTCCGGTATTGGGTTTTTGTGGTTTATAGTCACTGTTAACCTCCGTCGACATCATCCGGGTGTCCAAGAGTACCGGGAATAAGAGTTAATAAATTGGATGTAGACACATTTTGTCATAAATGATTTGTAAAGGTGTCATTTGCCGTTGTCGGCAGGGCGATGGGGAAAAATAAACCTCCGGGAATTGTTAACTCAAACACAAAGCGGATTTTTCGTCAAATAGCTAAATTTAGCCTGAATGTAGGCAATGGTGCGTGACAGTAACAAGAGACTTAAAACCCACAGTAACTTTACATTAATTTTCAAAACAATAACATCGAGGAGGGAAAGAGAAAGACATTGCCTGAGTAGGTATAGTAATTTGATAGTCATAATTTATAACAAAGGAACAAATAATAATTTACGAGCTTTTAGAGTGGTATCCTAAAGGTATGCAATGAATTCAAGTAGAACTAAAATGGTACAAATATTTTATCCCTCAGAAATTGTTTATTTGAATTCAAATTGAAGTGAATTGAAATCTCTATAGAAAACGTGTTTCAAACACTAAAGTTTTGCTCAACAAGGCCTTAAAATGTTGTGGTATTTATTCCAAAAATGTCTACACTGCAGTGTAACTATTTTGTCTTCCAACTTAAAATTTTTGTAAGTTACATGTTGTAGATTACTTTGGAATTACAAATGTTAACTTATTTATAAAGAAATCCGGATATTTGAACATGTCGAAGAGTTATTTCAAGGCTAGAAGTAGACAATATTGTTGTGAAGCAGCAAAAGCCTGAAAGTATGCAAAGTAAAATATTTGTTTTGCTTGTACCCGACAATAAACAGCAGGCTTAGCTAACAAATGTCATGAAAGTTTAGGAGATTTATTTTGTTTAGAAACTCACTACAAATTGCCTAGAATTAGGCGCAAGATTAACTTAAGATTTATTTGCAGCTTGAAAGTTAAAATCAACATTTCACTTGTGTTAAAAAATGTAATGTAATTCAACGGCAAAATTATTGTAAAAACGTTTTAAGTAGAGTGTTCCTATTTGTTTAGGTGTTTGGCCTAAAATTATGCAGCATTTTTTACATATTATATTGTTTTTAGCTCTAGAGATTGAGCGACAGAAAACGCAGAAATTTTGGCAGTGGATACAAATGTGTTTTTGTTAACAAAATGTTTTTGTTTCAATTTAGCACAATGAAAATATACTACAATTACAGTTTGCCCTAAAAATATGCAGTGTATTATAATACGAGTATGTACAAAAAAAACAAAGGAACTTGATACAACTGACTATTTCAACTAGAGAATAGAAATTTCGATTTCAAGGTTATGCCTGAAACTGAATATAACAAATTTTTTGTTGTATATACTTTTTTAAAGAGGTGGCAATCACTGTTTTGCATACTTTTAGGAGCTAAATTGTTGTATCCGAAAATTGCTATAAAAGCGTTAGTATTTGAATAAAGTTAATCTACGGTCTATAAACTGTGTGGTCGACCAGCTGTGCAGTCTTCAAACCCCCGATAAGATCTCTCTCTCGGATCAATGTCATCCATATTTTCGAACAAAAAGTCTTTGATCATGATGCGCGGTAACGATCTACATTGACCGTAACTCGAGCTCCGGCTTTACTTTTGAAGAAATAGGGAACAATGATGCCAACAGCGTGTAACCCGCACCAAACGGTCCAATTCTCTGGATGTAATGAAGTCTGTAGGGTCCGTTGTGGATTGGTCTCATTCCATAGGTGGCAATTTTGTTGCTTAACAATTTTGTTGCTCTGTTGAAACCATATCTCTATCGGAAAAATATCATCCATATTTTCGAACAAAAAATCATTGATCATGGTGCGCGGTAACGATCTCCATTGACCCTAACTCAAGCTCCGGCTTCACTTTTGAAGAAATAGGGTCCGATTATGCCTCCAGCGTGTAACACGCACCAAACGGCCCAATTTTCTGGATGTAATGAAGTCTGTAGGTTCCGTTGAGGATTGGTCTCATTCCATAGGTGGCAATTTTGTTGCTTAACAATTTTGTTGCTCTGTTGAAACCAGATCTCTATCGGAAAAATATCATCCATATTTTCGAACAAAAAATCATTGATCATGGTGCGCGGTAACGATCTCCATTGACCCTAACTCAAGCTCCGGCTTCACTTTTGAAGAAATAGGGTCCGATTATGCCTCCAGCGTGTAACACGCACCAAACGGCCCAATTTTCTGGATGTAATGAAGTCTGTAGGTTCCGTTGAGGATTGGTCTCATTCCATAGGTGTCAATTTTGCAATCGGCGAGAGAACGACGCATATGATGGTCTCGTGCTTTAATTCCTGCAACAGCTGGATCTTATACGGGTGTAGGCCAAGAACTTTGCTCACAATTGCCGACATAGTGGACGGACAGAGTCCTAGTTCCTGCGACCGATGACGAATCGATAAATTTGGATCTTCTTCCACACTTTCGTCTACAGCGGCGATAATCTCTTCAGTACGCACATTCCTTCGAATGTGCAGTACGCACATTCCTCCTACTGCATCATTTAGAGAGTATGTGATATGAAATTTATCCACAGTTCGACGGTCGAAGTCGTCTATAAGTTGCGACGTTCGAAGTCGTCTATAAGTTGCGCAAACCGATGACTGATTTTCAAAGAAAATTTGGATTGTCCAGTAGCGCTGTTCAAGCGTGAATCTATTCATGATGATTTATCAGAGTATTCTGATCATAAATGTTAAAAAGCGAGCGCAGTATGACAGTTCGTTTGACAGCTAACCCGTTCGTATGATCTATTTAAGCAAAAAATCACCCTTGACCCTGTTAAACTATCCGCGAATCGACTAAGTTTCAGTTATTATTCAGTTCCACAAACTCTAGATTCTTATTCCTATCGGGTATCAGTGGTAGTCCAATCAGGTATCCCATATTAGAAATCCCAGGTATCAGTGACGCACCGCATAATTACAGTCCGATACTCTCGACTCCAAGCTATCCGTAGGCACAGTACGCATGACACCTCGGATTCGGCGGTGTGTCAATTTATTACGGCTGGGCGAAACGAAAACATACACTAGACAATTTGCCCCTCGAAAGCAGTCACCTATAGTATATCCAGTCGTCTTGGATACTACTTAATTTGTAGCTCAATGGGGTTCAGTGAAAGTACTGTCTTCTCGCACTTAATGTTATCCAGAACATTTGTACTCCTGATATCATGGCCGAATCGGCAGCCGCTACATCCTGGTGAGAATCAGAGATTGTGGCGTTTTGATGTCGGGACATTCCGGACACGCTGAATTACTACACCGGATCAACTCTATTCCCGTAAAAACGGACTACTGTATCCCCTACCTTCTACCAGCGACAAATCTAAGGACTTCTATTCTGATCAGGAATACCTGGGAAAAGTCACTGGAATGGGACATCAGTAGTATCAAATTTTTTACGGATGGATCAAAGTTGGACGTGCACGTAGGCTATGGGGTCCATTCACCGGACCTAAATGTAAATATCTCCTTCAAGCTGCCTGATCCCTGTAGTGTATTTCAGGCGAAAATTTCCGCCATACTGGAGGTTGCTGCACTACTGAAAAGTAGTATCACAACCCTCCGGAGAATATGCATCTACACAGACAGCCAGGCTGCCATAAAATCCCTGGAAGCCATGTTTGCTACGTCCCTGACGGTGAAAGAATGCCACTCATCACTTAGGGTGATGGCAGAGTATCTGGCTCATCTGGGTACTGGGACACAGCGACATTCCAGGCAATTGTGTAGCGGATGCGTTAGCTAGACAGGTTACTACGGCACGGGTTCTTCCGGCAAAAGAAGGTGTTAGTATGCCAATCTCTTCCTGCCGTTTGCAGTTCAGGCAGTGGGCCGATAATATGTTCAAGGACAAGTGGAGACTTACTTCAAATTGCAAACAAGCCAGGGTCCTCTGGCCACAGGTGTGCAGGAAGAGGACTAGGCAACTACTTAACTTGCCGAGAGGCAGGTTATCCACAATTATAGGAACACTTACGGGACATTGTGTTGTAGGAAAAAACGCCCTAAGATTGGGACATATAAACTCCACTCTCTGTAGATGCTGCATGGAAGAGGACGAGGAAACGACCTTCTCTTGGATTGCCCTGCTCTGGCAGGACTGAAAAGTAGGATATTCGGTACACATTTAGTTAGCACAGTAGCCCTACAGGATATTCCTGTAGGTCTTATTTATTGAAAGGGCAAATTGGCTAGACGACTAGTCAATAATTGCTATAGAGGAAACTGCAGGTATCACAATGGGCTTCTTTAGCCTAAGTGTGCTAGACAGCGCTCTGTCTTGCAGCCTTTTCAACCAACCAACCAACCAACTGTCTTCTCGCTTAGGTGGTTATTGTCCCACTGTAACTCAATCGTCGCATACGCTAAAACTTCGGCAGTTTTATAATGTTTCACTTTTTTGACATTGATGTCCAACAGACTAAAGATGCACAGGTCTAGATCGTGTCTATCACGCTTATGTGCAGCCAGTGTGGCATCTTATCGTAAGATCCCATTTTGTGCCTTTAACTCTTCTGCCCGGAAGCCAACCTATGTAAACCCTGCTCTATATGTAGTATTTCCAAAGTAGTTTCGGGTACGTCGCCAAAGTATTCGGGCCTGTAGCGTAGCCTTCTTTAAGGTTTTACTAGTTATATATTGAATCCTAATAGTATTCTTTACCATTTATTTCTAATTGATCCTAAAAGTATGCTTCAGTTTACTATTCGCTCGGAAAATGTTTGCCAAATTTAACATATTTTAAAATTCAACACCAATACGAATTACATTTTCTAGCTTATCACGTATTTATCCGTTATAATGAAATGAAAATAAGCTGCGCGCTTACATCCTTATATGCCCGGTATTTTAACTATGTATGTGTTAGCAAATTTATAATTGTGTGCGTGAAAAACAGCATAAATGTTTCGACGATATTCACAGCTCTTTCACAAAATGCTGATTCCTAGAAAATTTCATTTCAAATTTATACAATTTTTCATTTAACATCCCAAAAGAGTGCAAAAATTTAATTAACATTAGCTAAACGCCATAACGTATGCAATTAGGCTTTGACGGCAGTGTAAGCATTGCGCTCCTGTGGCTTATGTATGTGTGCTTTAATGCTTCAATTCACAAAAGTGATGATATTTTCCTAATGTTTTTGGAAGTTTGAAAAATTTTACTGCGTTTCAGCAAAAAGAAGTAATAAAACAACAGCATTGATAAAGCATACGTTAAGGGGTTGGATAATTTTAAAACGTGTTGCATACTTTGGGGAAATGCATAATCAATATCTGCTTTAAAATGCAATCACGTTCGTAAAGCAAACTGGAAAACTGGGTTTTTGGAAAAAATTGGCTTTAAATATATTTGAGTATTGAAATGAATATTTTTCAAATTAGCAAGAATTCGAAAAGTAAACTTATATGTTGGTCACTGGTACAGAAAGGTATTTAATTGGTTGCCGGATATTTAAATAATGTAGTTAGATATCCCGGGAACTGTGGACTTCACAGCAAACTAAATTTCCTCGATCATTTTTCAAATAATCTTGACAAAAAGTAAATGATTTCTAAATATTTCGTAATAGATTCATGCAGACTGTTATAGGCATCACCTCTTCCTCTGAGGAGTTCCTCGTAAATGATTCGATGATATATGGAGAGGTTTTCCTTTTCTGATCACAAGGACTTCGGCGGCTCAAAACCCCTTTAGGAACGTTAGAAGAACGGACTGGGTGAAATTTCAGAAACTAGTCACTAGGTTGGCGAGATTAGAAATCTGTCGCTGCACTACAAAGGGAGATGTTATTGGAATAGTTTCCAAAGTCACGTATCTTCTTTATTATTGTTTTATTGATACATGCCGTCTTACCTTCCCGGGTAAGAGGGCGCAGCCTGTGTGGTGGACGCTGGAGTTGAGTGTTCTGCGGAAAACCACCAGGAGATTTTTCAACAAAGCTAAGAAATCGAAAAGGGAATCGGATTGTACTATGGATTGGACTAACAGTTTTTTAATCCGTTTAAACGGGTAATTAAACAGACTAATCAGGCGGGCTGGAGGATCAGCTTCTTTGAGTTCGTAAATAATAAGACGCTGCACGATTTCTTCGGGTGTTGTCCAAGGATTCAAAAGTTCTTGGTGACTTTAGGAAATCTGAGGGGTCATGGACCAACTCCGTAGCTGACGCATTTGAGCTTTCTCTGGAGACTCACTTTCCAAACTGTGAGAATTCAGGATCTACGGAGGGATATGTCCCTGTTACTCCCGTTCCCGATATCTCGCACCTGGGGGTGATTGACGACATAGTTGACTGCCATAGAAGGCTGCTTTGGGCTATTCATAGTTGAATGCCCTATAAGTCTGCTGGTGCTGGTGGGATTTTGTCGGTTATGCTGCAATAATGTGACGCCTTTGTCACCTCCCATCTCCAGAGTATCTATAGGGCGTGCCTTAGACTCTCGCTGGTACCGAATAAGTGGTAGTGGGTACTGGTTGTCTTTATTCCCAAGTCGGGTAAAATTAGTCATTTCTCTCCTAAGGACTATCCACCAATCAGCCTCTCGTCCTTTCTGACATGGTGAGTTTGTGTTTCTCTTCGTGCTGTTGCTACTGGGGGAATACTAGAGTTGGCGCGGGGACTAAAATAACTCAAAGGCTGAGTGATGGGTGCGCCTACTACTCCGTTACCCCTCCTCTTGATAACATTTTTATTAATTTATAAATAATTATATTATTTATTAATTATGACTCATTGTTTGGTGATTAGTTCTTGTGTGTCTATTCATTTCTCATTCTACACCTCCCACTATTTCGTATATCTCTGTGGCTACCAAACTTGTGTTTTCTTTAACTCCAACAAACTTCCCTTCGCAGGACAGTTGCTATGGGACAACGGACAAGCGAGTGTAGTATCAACTGGTTAATTTGGTAACCAACTAACACGTGTCTTTAATCTAACCTATTGTTAACATCTCTCATAGTAACTAATATTTTGGCTGTCTCTTGTCCAGCATAAGCAAGCAAGTGGTCGGTTTTGCCCAGCATAATACGACGCCAGTCTAACCGCTTCCCCTTCACTCTTTCCCTTCACTCCTCCCCTTCACATTCGATCAACTTACTTGCAATTAAAGTATAAGTTTCATTCGACCCTCTCTAATCATCAAATGTACTCTCACAAAAGTTTTAGTTTTCTTTTTCTTTTTATTTCCACTTCCTGGAAAATCACAGTTCTCCCTTCACGCAATGTCGGTGCTCTCATTTAAAAATTTTTATAATTAAACTAAATAGTTGTTTTATTGCTTTGTTTATTATTTGTTATTTTCGTTCTGGTATTTGTCTTTTCTGCGACATAAAGAACAACAGAAAAATTGCTACCATTAAAAAACTTTGTGTAAAATAAAAAAAAGTGTTGCCTATTTGCAGGCGTTAACATAACCACTTCCCCCAAGGCATCGCAAGACAGTAGTAGAAAGTTGTGCGTTAAACAAAGACTAAACTGTTTACATAAAAACACTTAAAGCCTACTCCAACCAAAGAGAGAGCGCCTAAATGTATGCTGTGAAGTAGTAAGATATTGTATTTGAAAATGAAATGGTTGCGCTGCTTTAAAGCATAACAACGCAAAAAATGCTCTTTAGGCTGCCGCTACTCTTTAGGCTGCCGCTACTCTTTAGACTGCCGCTAAAGAAGAACATTTTCAGATCAAAAATGCAACTAATATCTTGAAACTGTTTGGATCCTAAAATTATGCTTTATATTAAGCTCGTTTGTAGTTATAACGAGGTTATGTCGAAGGCTGAGGTACAGTCTGTCATGTCCAGGGTCTTTCGTTAGGATCCTCCAAACCATTCGAAATAAGAGGAGAATAGTTCACTTTTTCCTGGGGTTCGAATTCAGATTCATTATTAATCTTTAACTTATAAAGCAATTCGATTTACAGGAAAAAGCATCAACTGATTCACCTACAGAGAACACTCGACTTAGCTTGAGAACACTCTTCTTATTTTGACATCACTCTTCTGGAAACACTTGTCTTGCCTTGACAAAACTCTTCCGGAAACACTTATCTTGACTTTACAAAACTCTTCTGGAAACACTTATATATACTTCACTGACTGGTCGTTTTAATGGCTAGGGTCAGTAGAACAACCGAAACATTACATTCCTGTAAAACAGTCATCGGAAGATGATGCGAATATCCCCGAATATGGAGTTCCGGACATATATCCAGTACTATATCCAACATATATATATCCGCCCGATACTGTTCTACGGCATTGTTGTTTAGTGGCCGGTACTGGAAAAATCCACTTAGCTATGACTGATGACAAAAGTTCAGATATAGCGAAGGTGTGGTTCATGCGTGTCCTTCGCACAAACCCCAACATAGTGTTTGGCGTTTTTTTTCCACATGTCGCCACTAGATTTGCTCGGAAGGCAAACGGCTGCAAGGTCGGCAATCCACCTAGGATATCCCTCCTAATGGATCACCAGTCTATATGGTCATGGGTCAATTTTGAGGCATCTGCGACAATCCACAATATACATACGTCAACTACACCTTAACCTTCTCCACTTATATCCCGGAAAGCCAGACATGGAAGGGACGCATATCAGGTTATAAACGGTAGTTAGACAGTAAATAGTGTACCAACGAAGTACATAGAAATTACAAAAATATGTACATTTTGTGTACTTTTTAGTGCACTATATACGTTTTGGTGCATTTGATGTACTTTTTTGGTACGCTATGTAATTTTTGGAACTTTTGTTGGTACATTCTACTTGTTATGTACTTTTTTGGTATGTGTTATGTAGTTTTTGGTACATTTTATGTACTTTATTGGTATACTGTACTTTTTGGTTAATTTTTCGATAAAGTTTATGTACTTTGTTGGTAGTTTCTATGTACTTTTTTTTGGTACTCTAAGTACTTTTTAGTACACATTATGTACTTTTTTGTGAACCTTTTTGTACTTTTACTCTTTTGGTATGCATGTTTTTGGTACACTATGTACTTTTTTGTGTACATTTTTTGGTACACTAAGTACTTTTTAGTTCAGATTATGTACTTTTTTTTACAGGTAAACTTTTAAGTACGCATTATGTACTTCTTATCATACTTCATTTACTCCTCGGTGAACTTTATGTACTTTTGGTACAATCTATGTACTTTTGGTACATTCTATGTACTCTTTATGTAATTTATTGTATACTTTATGTCCTTTCTTGCTATCCATTAGATACGCTTGGTACATTTTGTGTACTTGTTGTACAGTTTGTGTACATTTGTAATGCACTTTGTGTAAGTTCTGTAATACTTTATGTACTTTCATGCCATGTACTTTGTGTTAATTGCATGTACTTTTTTTGGTAAAAATTATGTTAATAAACCAAAGAGGATGAAGAAAGGTAGAGAATAAACATTTACTCACGAGGTGGAATGCCAACAAAGAAAACGAGTAAAGCGCCTCGTTTCTCTGCTCTCTCTCTCTTAATCTCTTCTTTGAATATTTCAATACACGAGCAGTATTTTGATGATATTGTGGCGTCTAACTATAGAAATTCCAACCATGTTTAACTAAAACAGAGCAACTCAAGAAGCAGACAACCAGAAAATGTGCGCCATTTGGCAACCCTCGTAAAAGAGAACCATAAAGTGGTCACAATTCACTTAAACGCATTTCTCTCTCGCGTCATATCTTGATTATTTCACACTTTTTGTATAGTTTATGTAAGTTTACTTCAACATGGTTGGAATTTGTATAGTTACGAGTATATACAATAACACTATCAAAAAAGCTTCAATGAAGAGAGTAGGTGAGAGAGCAGGGGAGGATTCACTCGATTTGTTGGCTGGCATTTGAGGGAAGAGAAATTTTGACTGTCTACTGTGGTACATCGCTTTTGACTAAAATTTCATAAAGTACGTAAAAAAGTATGAAATAATCAAGTAATGAGGCGAGAGAGAAATGCGTTTGAGGGAATCGCATTGAGTTTCTGATTGCCTTCTACGAGGGTTGCCATATTGCGCACTTTTTTCATCTCTACCTGTATTCATCCACTTTGAATAAACGACAACACCGAAACGTATTCAATTATTGAATACATTTTGTCCTACCTCTCTCTATAATAGATTTTGCGTACAGGGGCTGCTGCCGAGCCACTCTTTATGTAATTTTTTTGTTTTCTTCTTCGCACCTGCTCTCGAGTCGTACATTTTGGATTTTCTTTTTTACATGTCAGGTGCGTCTTTCTACTCCTCGTTTTACGGCTGGTGACGAGTTCGCTTCTACAATGCCTGGTATGAGTATCTTTACAGAAAAGGTTGCCGACCCAGATTGGTGCATTCTTACCATTGCTCCGCCGACGGCCACTTTCTACGTTTCTTAAGATCAGGTTTTGTTTACACAAATGTACTAACTTTACTTTTGGGAAAATGTTAATGCCCCTCAGCGAAATTGTATTATTTTATATTAACAATTTTAAAAACTTTTATTTTAAAATTTTATTAATTTCTACCTAACCACTCCTTTGTATTTCTGTATAGCATACTTTTAGTTACCCGTTTACATAATACAAAACATTGCATACTTTTAAGCTGAACTAGAGAAGTCTACAGTATCAACAACATTTTTTTTATCGCTTACACAATTTCCGGCTCCATGGTGGGGTGAATAAAAATTGTTGCGGTAAATGCTAAACCGGATGCCAACATAAAGTGTGAAGTGGAGAACACTATCCTCCTTAAATAAAAGGAAAGTCGCAGGAATCAATAGCCGTTAATGATTTTATTGGCATATACCCAGTATTCGCATCCGGTTTTAATGGTTGAACTCATTGGTATACAATTACAGGCATCGCGAAATGAAATTGTAAAAGACTGAGGATATATAGGAAGAAAATTAAAGCATAGTAAAGCTGTATCCTTTGATTATAAGTATGGGATAAACATGCAGGTTAATTTAGTTAGAAGTGCTTGCCATTACTGACACTCTTAGTCCATGGAGGAGAGTTGTGATGCCCAGGGACGTGATGGGCTTTGAACCAAAAATGTAGAGGTGGTAAATTGGAAGCGTTTAAGCAAAATGTTGAACCTAGAAGGAGCATAATGTAAGGAGCATTTTAGAATGTACATGAGTGTGTACCAACACTACATACAGTGTACCAAAGAAAGTACTTTTTAGTACACCTTATGCACTTCCTTGTACACTAGTGTATAAAAGTTCCTACATTTCATGTACATTATAATATAAAACAAGGAAGTCTCCCATGTTCTCACATCTTTGCCAAAGCTGATCGATTTAAATTTTCATATACCAAACGTAATATGGCCCACTGAACGAATTCGGTAATACCTGCAGGAGCAGGGACAATTTCTTTCTCTAGTTCCATGAATGTCATTTAGAAGCTATAAGTTTGTGTCTATATATTTTACCGATCGGCTGAAAATAATATTTCATTAAACACACCGTGCTTCTGTATGTTAACATAGTTATGTTAACGCCATAACAGACTTATGCCAACTGTAGTGGTTTGTGTCTTTGCTAGTTAGTATTGGAATCTATCTTCAAGCACATGACATTTTTACTGATAGATTTAAGATGGATAATGGAGTTGGAGCTGGTGCCTACTCAATATTACTTGGTAATCAATCAGTCTCCCTATTTTTGGCAGCATCCTCCAAGCGGAAGTAGTGGCAATATCAAAGGCGTGTTGTCAGTTACGAAATCACGCAATAGTATGGAATAGTGTGATAATCCAGCCAACCGGACATAAGGGTTGTATCCTCAGAGGGCAATAGATTGATAACACAGTGCAACACGAAAAAATATAACCATATACGGACACCTCTACGTGATAAAGGATAAATAGAGAACAACAACTGTGAACATATAAAATCAAAAAAACTTCATCTTCAAGGTAAAAATCGCAAAAAATCTTTAAAAAATTTGATTTTTTACCTTTTTTCCCCCTATTCAGGTCCATAGGAAGCAAACCGTTCAAAATTCCCAACTACAAAAATTTTGTTAAGAATCATTCCTAGGAAGTTCATATGTTGTAGAAAATTGTTTATTGAGATCTTAGGTACATTCTTGTAGTTGATTGTTTCCTTGAATTTGCAAAATTTTTTTTAATTTTATATGTTCACAATTTTTGTTCTTTATGACAAGAGCTACAACTTTCCCTCAGAAAGTAAATCAAAACTCCGAACGATTTGGAAGATACGAGTCTGACAAAATGATCACTTTTTTGCAAAAATTACACCGACGCCCCAAATTTTTGGAGGCCCATAAAAAAAAGTGCTTGACTTTGGGCAAAACTGGGAGACACGGTTCTCTTTTTTTTGTCATTTATCACGTAGTGGTGTCCATATATGGTTATATTTCCATGACATAAAAAATTACACACAGTGTAATTGTCCAAAAATGCAGGAGTTTTCTAGATGATATCGGTGCCACGACAAGGTTTTTCCTAGCGTGGGTTCCGAGTCATACGGGAATAGTCGGAAACGAAGCTAGGAAATGTTCTAGTGGAAATGCGGATAGACAAAGCGTGATTGAATATCCTCTAAGATTGGTGTGGAACGCGACTGATCGCCACTTCCACCAAAAGGCAGACAAAAACTGGAGAGAACTCGCTACTTGGATATTTCGCCTGGATATGACGATACAAGAACCGAGTTCCTGACGACTCTGAACAGAAATACAATAGCCAGCATGACAGCTGTCTTAACCGGTTACTGGATGATTGATACATGTGCTGAAAACGTTGGAGTATAATCCAGACGTTACTGCCGTAGTTCCGACTACGAGCTTATGGCGAAAACCCTTGAACACTATCTGAAACAGTGCCCAGCCTTGCCACACTGAAAGAAACAGATTCATCAAAGTTATGAATTCATTCATCAATTTGATGAAACCTCTTTGCCATTTTCCAATCTACGACACATTTCATTGAATTCATAAAGAATATCTCATCAATCTTTCATCCATATTTCATCAATAGTTTACGTTGATTCAACAACAATGTTATGTCAATTTGATGAATGCTTCTCATCAAGTTGAAGTATATATTTCACCATTTTGGTGTAAATTGTTCATTAATTTACTTTAAATTTTTCGTAATTAGATGTAAGATTGTCATCAATTTGATGTAAGTTTGTCATTAATTTAATGTAAATTGGTTATTATTTTGATGTAAATTATTTGTGAATGAGTAACCAAATTCAACAAATTTATGAATTCCTTCATCAATTTGATGAAACATTTCCTCATTTTCCAATCTACGATACATTTCATTGAATTGACGAAGAACATTTCTTCAATCTTTCATCCATATTTCATCAATTGTTTACGACAATGTTACGTCAGTTTGATGAATGCTTGTTATCAAATTGAACTATATTTTTCACCATTTTGATGTAAATTGTTCATTAATTTGCTGTAAATTTTTCGTACTTAGATGTAAGGTTGTCTTCAATTTGATGTGAGTTTGTCATTAATTTGATGGAAATTGGTCATAATTTTGATGTAAATTGTTTGTTAATGAGTAGCAAAACTCTTTGGCCTCTTTTCATCGTAAAAAATCCACAACAACAGGGTATAAGCCCACATGAAAAATGGTCAGAGTGTGGATAATGTTTTCTGTCCATTTCTCTATTTTCTATTATGAATACATATTTTCAATTTTATACGCCTTTTTTTCTTTCTCTTTATTTTTTCAATACTACGTCCATATTTTGGAAGCAAACCAAAGTGATTTTCGTCCCGAAAGCCGGCAAATGCTCTCATATCAAACCAAAGGACTTTAGAGCAATCAGTCTATCATCCTTTATTCTTAAAACATTTGAAAGGTTACTGGACATTCATGTTCCACAGAATCTACTATCGAGTTCTCAGCATGCCTATATTAAGGGCAGGTCAACTGAGACAACTCTCCACTCTATAGTCAGCATAATAGAAAATTCTCTTGAGAATAAGGTCTTCGCTCTGGGGACCTTCCTGGACATCGAGGGAACCTTCAATAACATTCAACCTTCGGCGATTCTCAGGTCGTTACAGAATCTAGGAGTCGACAGCTTAGTGACACTCCTAATTGGGAAGCTTCTGGTGGATAGATCCGTCAAAGCTAAATGAGTTGGTGTTACAATTGCTAGGAACGTTAACAGGGGCCACCGCAGGGGAAGTTATGTCTCCACTATTATGGTTAACTTTTGTCAATGAACTGCTTCTTGAATTGGACAGAGCCGAATGCCAGGCCTTTGCCTACGCCGATGATATTGCTATCATCTGTACGTGTAGTGACCTCAATTTGTTTAGCATTCGTACAACCAGCCTACTTAGTCTGATTTTGAACTGGAAATATAAAATACCCGCATTTGAACTGCCGTCAGTTAATAGGGTGCAATTACAGTTGACGAGAAAGGTCAAGTATCTGGAAATAATTCTCGACAGAAAACTGTCTTGGAAACCGAATGTGGAGGAGAGCGTGAAAAAGGTGTCTGTTGCTCTTTACTCCTGTAAAGGGGCGATAGGAAAGCGCTGGGGACTGTCTCCTAAGATCACCATGTGGATTTATACGGCAATAGTCAGACCAATATAGCATCGTAGTTTGGTGGAGGTTCCTCCAAAAGAAATATATTCTGAATTCCTTGATGAAAATTCAAAGATCACCACTGACTAGCGTTAGTGGGGCTATGGGCACGACGTCAGGCACTGCACTTAGTGCTATCGTGAACATTTGTACTCCTGATATCATGGCCGAATCGGTAGCCGCTACATCCCTGGTGAGAATCAGAGATTGTGGCGTTTTGATATCGGGGCATTCCGGACACGCTGAATTACTACACCGGATCAACTCTATTCCCGTAAAAACAGACTACTGTATCCCCTACCTTCTACCAGCGACAAATCTAAGGACTTCTATACCGAACAGGAATACCTGGGAAAAGTCACTGGAAGGGGACATCAGTAGTATCAAATTGTTCACGGATGGATCAAAGTTGGACGAGCAAGTAGGCTATGGGGTCCATTCACCGGACCTAAATGTAAATATCTCCTTCAAGCTGCCTGATCACTGTAGTGTATTTCAGGTGGAAATAACCGCCATACTGGAGGTTGCTGAACTACTGAAAAGTAGTGTCACAACCCTCCGGAGAATATGTATCTACACAGACAGCCAGGCTGCCATAAAATCCCTGGAAGCCATGTTTGCTACGTCCCTGACGGTGAAAGAATGCCACTCATCACTTAGGGTGATGGCAGAGTATTTTGACATCAGGCTCATCTGGGTACCGGGACACAGCGACATTCCAGGCAATTGCGTAGCGGATGCGTTAGCTAGACATGGTACTACGGCACAGGTTCTTCCGGCAAAAGAAAGTGTTAGTATGCCAATCTCTACCTGCCGTTTGCATATCCGGCAGTGGGCCGATAATATGTTCAAGGACAAGTGGAGACTTACTTCAACTTGCAAACAAGCCAGGGTCCTCTGGCCACAGGTGGACAGGAAAAGGACTAGGCAACTACTTAACTTGCCGAAAGGCAGGTTATCCACAATGATAGGAACACTTACGGGACATTGTCTTGTAGGAAAACAGGCAATAAGATTGGGACATATAAACTCCACTCTCTGTATATGCTGCATGGATGAGGACGAGGAAACGACGAAACACCTTCTCTTGGATTGCTCTGCTGTGGCAGGACTGAGAAGTAGGATATTCGGAACGCATTTAGTTAGCACCGTAGCCCTACAGGATATTCCTGTAGGTCGTATAGACAAATTCATTGAAAGGGCAAATTGGCTAGAGGTGTTGTCAATAGTTGCTATAGAGGAAACTGCAGGTATCACAGTGGCCTTCTGTAGCCTAAGTGTGCTAGACAGCGTGCTGTCGTGCAGCCTTTTCAACCAACCAACGTCCATATTTTGAATCGATCCCACTAATTATTTTAAAATTCCAACGATGGAGATTGATGTAAAAAAGAGCATCCATTCAATGAAACTGAAAATGGTGAAGAAAAGCACAATCCTCAAATTGAAGAAAATTTTTATTGAATTGATGATTGATTCTGTTATTTTTGTCTATTTTCTTACCAGGGTAATGTGGCTATTCACACCAGCATCACTGCTATTTGGGGGAGATTTCATGGAAGGAACTCACAGTCACTGTAAACTAATATACCCTAATATCTAAATAATAACCTAATCTCCATTAGTGAAATATATGTACTTCCATTTGTAATTGAAAAAAGTGCTACTCGTATTTTAGGGGTACACTTCCATTCAAAGTGAATCCCATTCAGCGACTATTTCATAAAATTGAAAAATATACAAACTGTCTGCCTCTAGAGGGTGTTCTAGTCCCTGGTGCTATCACCATGCCACCTTTTTCTTTTCGCATAAACGTAATTATTCCTTTGCCCCAAATTAATACCTTGAACAATTTTAGGACTTTCAAATTTCATTTGAAGGATACGACATTTGTACTGGGGTTTTTATCGTATTAGCAGTAAAAGGTATACTCGTTTAAAAATGACACAGTTATCACCTTAAAAAGGGTTATTACAGTTGTCTAAATCATAGATAACGTCCTTTTATCACAAACCTGAATTTAGTCCTTTGGCATTTTATACAATACCTTTAACTCAATAAAATGTTGTTAACCACTATGTAAATTTTCAACTATTTTGTTAAATATTTAATTTTACATAATATCCTTAAATAATATGCTAATTGTTGCTACTATATTACAGCGTATTACTACGCCTAAGGTTATGCTACAATAGTTTTAAAGTTATACGCATAATTTGTATTTCACACACACATATACACTTTTTTCAACCATTTTTATTTTTATTCTCTTTTGTTTTTTTCTCTTTTATTGCCGAGTTAAATCACCAATAAATTATAACAAAAAAAAGTTGAATACTACACTAAGCGGATTATAATGTTGGCAGAGTACGTGTTTTAGAATATAACACTGTGCAACAAGATTTCGGTAGACATGCAAGAAAGGCAAAATGTTATAAAAATTGGCATGTAAGATAAATGTAAGTGTGATTCCCACAATGTGCTAGATTTGCCCCCTTAGGTATTTATATTGCTAGTGAAAATTTGTGTCTGACCTTTAGTTGACACATCTATGGAGCGATGCAGCCTAGGACTTTCACAGAAATTTCATCTGAAATTTAAAAATCACGGATGATGTGGTCTAGCCTCTCTTAAGGTTTAAAAATTCTGTCGCTTTAAACTCGGTTATCGTAACAGCTTTCGTTTGGAGTGACGAATGACGAAAATCAAGACATTGCTTTTCAGCTGACATGGCGATGCTGCAATCAGTTGAAGCGGGAGAGTCAAAATATTGTTGTAAGGATACAAAGAAACCTTCTTTGCTTTTTGAGATGGGGTCAATACTGCAGGGTGGTTTTCTGTGATTTAAATTTACCTGAAAGATTGAACATACACCTGACACTATACTCTGACAAACTGATGTGGAAAATCTATAAGATAGCAGTATCCGCTTTATCCTTATTTTCCCATTACGGCCCTCTTGCTTATGCACCACCGATGATCTCGATCTTTTTGATTAGGTGAGGTTAGGTAGAACTGATTGTCACAAATATTATTGACACTTGTGACCATGACACATTGATAACCATTGTGAGACCACGATACGTCATATTCGGTGACACACAACAAATACGCTCCGTTTCCGAGATATAGCAATTTTTTCAAATTTTTTCATATTTTCGATCAAAAGTCGGGATGGGTTACCCTGGGTATCCCATTACCCATCGTCGTGGGTAACTTCCCATTATTTTCCCCATTACCCTGAGGGTAATGGGCAATCGTGATGGGTAATTTCCCATCGTCGTGGGTAACTAACCATTATTTAAATCGTGGGTAATCGTGATGGAGAATTCCCCATTGTCGTGGGTAACTTACCCATTATTTTCCCCATTACCCTCAGGGTAATGGGTAATCGTGATGGGTAATTCCCCATTGTCGTGAGTTGCCAATCATTATTTTCCCCATACCCCGTGGGTAATAAGTTCTGAATCAGAGTCAGATTCGAACGACGATTTGGATCCACAACTTAAGAGAGTGCGATTTGCAAGTCCGGGGCCATCAACATTATAAACATAATACGAATATTGTTTTTATTATTTTTGTAATAGCATAGTATCACAATGTTGAAGGAAAGAAAAAACAAATGAAATAAAAAAATGTCGGGGAATTTTTCACTTTTGCTGCTACCTAAATGCTACCTAAACGGTGTTAAGAATCATTCCTCGGAAGTTCATATGTTGTAGAAAGTTGTTTATTGAGATCTTAAGTACATTTTTGTAGTTGACTGTTTCCTTGAATTTTGAACGGTATGGGCCTGAACAGGGGAAAAAGCTAAAAAAATAAAATAAAATAAAGCGATTTTGACCTTGAAGATGAAGTTTTTTTCATTTTATATGTTCAGTTCTTTATGATAAGAGGTACAACTTTTCCTCAGACAGTAAATCAAAATTCCTAACGGTTTGCAAGATATGAGCCTGACAATATGATGACTTTTTTTTGCAAAAATGACACCGAGGCCCCAAATCTTTGGGGGTCCATATAAAAAAAGTGCATGACTTTGGGCAAAACTGGGAGAAACGGGTCTTTTTTTTTTGTCTTTTATCACGTAGTGGTGTCCGTATATGGTTATATTTTTTCGTGTTGCACTGTGTAATAATGGGTTACCCAGGGTAACCCTTTGTCCACGAAATACGAAAAATTTCAAAATTTTGAACGTAAATATCTCCGGTCTTTGAAGTGTTATTGGTGAGTGTTGTACCTTAAAAAAAGGGTAAAATATTGTCTATTATTGGAAAATAAGTATAATGGGGCATTTTTTTAATACATTTTTAATCAAAAAAGTGAGATGAAAAAATAATTTTGTTTTATTTACACCCCCCCCCCCCCCCAAATGGGTTAATAAAAATGGTGAGTGTTGTACCTTAAAAAAAGGGTAAAATAGTCTATTATCGGAAAATAAGTATAATGGGGAATTTTTTTAATACATTTTTAATCAAAAAAGTGAGATGAAAAAATAATTTTGTTTTATTTACAACCCCCCCCCCCCCCCCGAAATGGGTTAATAAAAATAAATATCTTTATACACAGATTTATAGTGTTTAGAAAGACCTTTGTAATGATACCCATATCAACCAGATCGGATTATAAGTACTTGAGATATGGGCGATTATATACTCAAGCTTTAAAGGTCTATATCTCAAGAACTCAACGCAGAAGCTTTTGTCTGTGGTGAAATTTTAGTGTAGATCAGAAAGTAGGTGCTAAAGTAAATTTATGCCGAGATACCGATTGGTTTAAAGTCTGCGATGATTTCCCCACCTTTGGAATTTATACCACCTTGGACTCCCTCCTTCAAACGGGAATATACGATAGCTTGATGCAGCTCGTATAAAGTTTCAGTTGTCAGAGAGCCTAATTGCATAGTCCACTTTGTAACTCACTGAAAAAAAAAACTACCGCAGCAACATATTGCAGCAACCATGTGTATGTTTTCAAACTTTGTTTTCACATAATTGAAGAACTGCTAATTTTTTGTTTCCTTGTTGTCTGACACGTTTTGGTTTCCAGCATTTTTCAACAAACAAAGCCATATTTGGGTCACAAGAACATATAATATAACATATTAATCGTTGTGTCTCCAACATGTAATATTGAATTGCAAACTCAATATGTTTGGACACAACTATACTATACTTGCAACAAGCTATAAATACTTTATACTTTCAAATAAACAATAAGAAAAGACAGATTTTTCAGCGTGTAGGTTATTGAAGGGTTTAAAACTTCATATTGTCCAGTATAGTGCTCCTTTTATCATGATATTTCCCGCAACGCTTGAGACGACGTGGCCTTATGACCAGCCTTATGTCTTATGACCAGTTTTCAAGAAAGTGTGTATCATGCCGGGGGGTAACGATTCATGAGTCGATGTCGTCCCCTGTCTATTTTGATCTTTCAGATATTCCAAAGAGATGGGAGACGTCGAAAAGACTTTACCCAGTCTGGAAATCTCAGGCTAGTTTTCACTGGCCTTGCAGAAAAAATTGTGTATATAACAGTACTATAGGTGTAAACAAAAAGATAAAAATACACAAAAGTACCAAAAAGTGTACGCAAAGATACAAAAAATGTATAGACCTAAAACAAATTTCTTGACAAAGGAACGAAAACTAACCCCATTAAAAGTTAGTACACTCCAATAACTCACTGTACAAGACGAACATCAATGATTTTATTACGTTATCATTGAAGAAAACGAAGGCCAGGCACAACCAAAAATAATATCTATGAAGACGGAAAGAGAAGTACTAAAGATGTAAACAAAAAGACAAAAATACATAAAAGTACCAAAAAGTGTACACAAAGATACAAAAAATGGATAGGCTGAAAACAATTTCTTGGCAAAAGAAAGACAACTAACCCCATTAAACACTACTACACTCCAACATGTCTGCACACGGTGTCTCAAACCCTCTGTACAAGGCGAACAGCAATGATTTCATTACGGCACAACCAAAAATAATATCTATGAAGACGGAAAGAGAAGTACTAAAGATGTAAACAAAAAGACAAAAATACATAAAAGTACCAAAAAGTGTACACAAAGATACAAAAAATGGATAGGCTGAAAACAAATTTCTTGACAAAAGAAAGACAACTAACCCCATTAAACACTAGTACACTCCAACATGTCTGCACATACACTCCAATATAGTAACTGTATGCATACGGTGTCAAAAACTCACTGTACAAGACGAACAGCAACGATTTCATTACGATATCAATGAAAAAACGAAGGGCAGCCACAACCAAAAATAATATCTAGGAAGACGGAAAATGAAGTAGTAAATGTGTAAACAAAAAGATAAAGATACACAAAAGTACCAAAAATTATCACTAATACACTTCAACATAGTAACTGTCTGCACACGGTGTCAATAACTCACTGTACAAGACGAACATCAACGATTTCATTACGATATCAATGAAGAAAACAATATCTACGAAGACGGAAAGAAAAGTACTAAAGATGTACACAAAAATACACAAAAGTACCAAAAAGTGTACGCAAAGATACACAACCCGAATAGGCCGAAAACAAATTTCTTGACAAAAGAAAGAAAACTAACCCCATTAAACACTAGTACACTGCAACATGTCTTCACACGGTGTCAATAACTCACTGTACAAGACGAACAGCAATGATTTCATTACCATAACAATGAAGAAAACGAAGAGCAGGCATAACCAAAAATAAAATCGATGAAGACGGTAAGAGAAGGGTGCAGACAGTAAATTAAACGTGCATAAGTCTTGATATACAAATGAATATTCACAGTCATTGGACAAAAAAACGAAATGTAAAAATAATTTCAAATTTACTTTTGAAGTTTCATTTTTGTTAAGAGTCTTCAGGATACACTGTCTTTTTGATGAGATGGTCTCTCCAATTTTCTTATGGAGTGATGTGAATTTCTGAACCGCTTTACAGTATACAGTAGGTCTGTTTATTTTATTTCCTGCTAAACTAATATTTCGACCGCTTTACAGTATAAGTAGGTCTGTTTTTTTTATTTCCTGCTAAACTAATATTTCGACCACCTAAGCAATTTTAAGCGTCCCACCATACAAACTCGTCGAAAATTAACTTTAGCGGGAAATAAAAAAGCACGCTTAGTGTTGACAATAATTGATGGCACAGGTTGTTCGCTTTGCCTAATCTTCTGCAGGAGATTGATAAAAAACACGTGCATATTCCATTTGGATTTAGCACCTTGAGTCTCTACAAATAAATAATTAGTCTCGTCTCTACAATTTATAATTATTGATTATAGTGATACAGATACAGTATAGTAATTAGGAAACTGACTTTTGTCGCCCTGTGATGAAATTTAGTATCTCGGGAAACTTTAACAATTTTGCCATGTAGGGTTGAATTTCCGGACGGCTGCACTGCCACTGACAATCTCCAAAGTTATTTCAGTCTATTTATAGTTACGCTTTCTATGTCTGACACATTTTCTCCAAGTCCTGAACAGCTTATGAAATTTCCACTATACAAACTTACTGCACTTACGACCATACCACCACATTCCTATTTACTAATTGCGTATACGAAAATGTGACTTTAATTGACAGCAACTGTTTTGACACAAACTTTTGACTGCCGCCAACCCCCACCTACTTAATGTGGGTATACATACATTTGTACAACACACAAACATACCCATCAGCCCACCAATAACACACACACAACAACCAAGGATATACTTTGAACTTTGTTATGCAGAAATCATTTGCATACTTCCAGGCATACGTACACACAACTGTAGGTAACTCATACATGGGATTCATTAATTACATGGCAATTATAATTTATAGTTTTATTTGAATTGTCGGTACAAATGCGAACTCAAACCAAGTTAAAAAACCATTGGCAAATGTAGGCGTTTTAAACGCAATTGTTTAATAGCTGGGGATTTTAGTTTTTAACGAATTTTATATTTACAGGTTTGTGGATTGGCTAAGGGAGGATAGGGACCTCTAATCAAAGACACAAACCTGCTCATATAAAATTCTTTAAACCCTAAATTGCTAGCAATCAAATAAATTTAAAAAGTGGCAATATATCAAAAGTACTACACTATTTCAACACTTTGGAAATCCGATTCCACAACCATTTCTTTGCAAATTGATATGCAAAATGTTTGAATTATAAGTGCGTACAAGGATATGTCTATTTGCATTTAGATTAAATAATACAAATTGAAATGTAATGCAAATTACACAATCCCAAAACTGAAGCGGATGAATATTTGTATGTATGTTTGTATAACAAGACCGAGAAGAAGAAGAACGTAAAAAATACTACCAAGAATTCAAAAACAAATGGGACTACACACGTGCGTCTAATTTGGTAACAAATCAGGAGTGGGCTGATGAAAGAAATGCCACTGAAACCTAAATGATAATGGCAAAATTAAGCACAAGGTGTGACAGAATCATACTGGTTGGTTATGTTTTCTTTTTAAATCATTAAAAATGAATTCTAAAAATAAAACTTTAAAAAGAAACAAAACTTTATAAATCGCCATTTTGACTTTTTAAGTTTTGGGAAATTATAAATTTATTTTTAGAACGTCTTACTTACTTAGGTGGCCTCAAATAACCCAAAGGGTCAAGGGCTTTGCAATATGAGGATAACACATTTCGCCAATCGGCTCGATCTTTCGCTTTTCTACTCCAGTTGGTAACAGCAAGCTCTCGCAGCCAATCTGCCACCTGGTCTAACCAGCAAAGTCTTTGTCGTCCTATTTTTCTATATCCTTCGAGTACGTCTTCGAATACAGAGCCAGTGAACAATGCTCGGAGTAAACCACTATTTACAACGTATAGCCATTTTGCAAGTGTAAAGGGATATTGTCGCCTCTTTCGCCTGCTCCGTTTTATTGGGACTGAAACGAAGCTTGCTGTCCAAAATGACACCCACACACTGGAAAAATCTGTCCATTTTTGTTATTTGGATACAAATATAATGTGTTTGTAGCTTGTGGCACAAATATTGTACACTTGTGTCCAAACACGCTGTGTTTGCTATACAATATTACATGTTGGCGACACAATGATTAATAGGTTATCAAATATGTTTTTGTTACCCAAATATAATATGGTTTTGATTATTGAAAACTGCTGAAAACAAAAACGCGACAGGCCACATAGAATCAAAAAAGCAGCAGATCTTCAATTCAATGAAAACAATGCTTGCAAACATATACATGTTTCCTGCATGTTTTTAGCGTGCAGGTATTTGGCAAACTGCACAAGTTTAACATCAGGACGTCATACCCACAGTGCCTACCTTTATCTACTACTCCAAGAAAAATTTATATGGTCATATCTTGACTTTAATATTTTTGGAATACTATAGGTCGTATTCATAAAAAGTTGTGACAGGTTTGTGAGACGATTTATCATACAAAAAACGTCTCTCAAACCTTTCATAACTTTTTATGAATAAGGCCGTAATGTCTTTAGTGGCCGTCGGTGTTGCAATGCCAGTGTGCGCGCCTGTTGTACATGAGTACTTGGGTACAATCCCTGCTCAGACCACCTAACATATCTTTCGATGTCGATCACCTCGCTTAGTGATGGCGAAACTGTCGAGTATTTAGCCATGAAAAAATCTTCTCAAAATTACCGTTCGGAGCCGGTGTAAAACTGTAGGTTTACAATCAGTGAGTGTAAAACTAGAATGCGCACAACTCACTGGTTGTGAGAAGCTCTCTCCTTAATCAATTCGTGGGATGTAATGGGAAACCATTTTTTTAATGACTTTAGAGACCAAAGATATTTGTCTCAGGTTGGAATTTACTGATATTTGAACTTCTTAGAGCGAACCGGCCTTAGGTGGTACAATGGTTAGTGTACGCGGCTCTTGTGCATGAGAACGGGTGTTCGTTCCCTGCTCTCACTATCATACATTTCTTTCGACGTCTGTCGCCTCTAATAGTGTTGGCGAAACTATTAGCCTTGAAAAGGCTTTTTAAAATACCGTTCGGAATCGGTGTAAAACTGTGGGTCAAAAATCAGTGGTTGAAAAACTAGAAATCGCATAGCTCACTGGTTGTGAGAAGCTCTCTTCAATCTCTCAAGCTCTCCAATCTCTTAATGGGAGAAAAAGCGCAGTTTCACATTACATGTGATGAAGGTAGAGTGGAGATTTTCTGATGCTTAAGCTCACTGATCAGGACATATAGTTTCACACCGAATCCGAAGGATTAAGCATTGAGAATTTTTTTCACTATTCAATTTTTTGATAGTGTTGCCGCCACTTAGCAAAACGACCGTCGGCGAAAGACATGATAGGTTATGGGAGCAGGGGTTGAACCCACCACCTCATACTCAAGAGTCGCGTTACTCCGGGTGGAGTTAGTGATGAATGAAGCTTTAAATGAGCTGTATTCTTTCTAATTTGTACAATCGTTGATCAGGACCTACAGTTTTACTCTGCATCCAAACGGTTCTGCATTGAGAATCCTTTCCATAGCTAATTTATTAATAGGATCGACGACACCAATCGAGGTGATTGAGACACCTTAAAACATGACACGTTACCGAAGCGGTGGTTGAACTCACATTCTAATCATCAAGAGTCGAGCAACCTCAAGTGGAGTTATTGCTTAATCTCGACTTTATCTAGGTCTTTAACCTAATCGTAACGACAACGCTGCAGAAGTCGTCCAGGTCTCCAAGAATGAATCCGAGAGTAGTTAGCTCTTAACCATGTCGTTCTCTTGGTTTTTAACCCAATCTTAACGACAACGCTGAGGAAGGTATCCAGGCGTCGAAGAATGAACTAGTAGCCAAATTTTGAGTGAAACTATCGAGTGGAAGATCGATTAGCTTGGAATTCTTTGAAGTTGGAAACTTGTAGTTGGAAACTTGTAGTTGAAGTTGGAAACTTGTACACTCCTTCCGGCGTTTTTCCACTAGGTTGGGTTTTTTTCTGTTTCGCACCCTGTAATTTAAGTGTCATAGATAGAAAATGAACATTTGATGTATTGGCGAATCAGTAAAACAGTTTTTAAATGGTTTTCTAAATGTGCCCAGCTTAAAAGGACGATTTAAATGGATTTCAAAGGATATTTTCAGCACCTTGCAAGTGAAAATGTGAGTGTCGTTTAGAAACACCAGGCACGTGCGAATCTCCTCTTTTTTAATCATCCGTTCATTGTATCCGGTAGGCAAAGGATTAAATTCCGGTTCTGTTGTGCTTTAAGCCAACTTTTTTTTAAAAACATTTCTCCTGCATCTCCTTGTCTTGACTGCCTGTCACCGTCACTCCCTATTGTAGTGGCAGTGTGGAAGAAGAAACAAATTAACACACAATATAGAAATAATTTTTGGAAACTGATGAAAATGTCCCTACAACACATGTGAACAAAACTGATTTTAAGGATTAGCAAAGCATATGTGTGTGTGAGCATGAACAGGACTCTTCGTGTGTGAGCAACCTGAATGTATTGCTTTGTTTACTAATACTGCGACAAAAGAATAAAATAAAACATCAAAAAAATCTGTGGCATTTTGCCAATAAAGCCTGCAAAATGATTCAAAGATGGCAGCGTAAACGAATTTAACAAATCGTTACTTTCCTACATAAATTATTTGAAAGGACTTTAACAAAATGATGGTTTTCACACAAGATTTAGTAAACTGCCTTTGCTAGTAGATGTGTGCGCGTTCTTTGCTTTCCCGGGGGGAAACCTCAAACTTTTCTATAGAAAATCCATTCTGCGTACAAATTTCCCCGGCCTTCTTAATCTGTTCCCCTTGGTTCCGCCAACCCAGGTATTCTAACCTCGGTGAGGTGTGGCAGACATAATTCTGGAAGTTGTGGGCTATAACAGAGAAAGTATTCCACCGTTTTGATGTTCCATCACATGCTGTTCATTCATATGCATCGGCTCGTTCAATTTCAATTGTCCGATGTGGCCGCAGAGTGCAGCGTCCAGTTAAGACGCCCTTGAATCGGTTCAGTTTGATCCATCTGTATAAGTCCTCTTGTCTTGTTCCCATCCGGGTTATCCTACAAAATCTGTGCCATTCTGCTCCCGTTTATTGCGTGACATAAAGCCTGTTTTTTATTCTCTGCTAAACAAATTTTTGGATGACTTTGTATGGGGAACTAAGCGATTTTAAGTGACACTCCATTCAAAGTCGTCGAAAAATTAATTTAGCAGGGAATAAGGGAATAAAAAAACAAGCTGCTTATAGTCTTGTAAAATCGAAAATCGCTGCTCTTCTCTTCCACACCTATACCGTAGAGTACTACACAAAGAGTGTGCACGGGTGTTTCAGTTCCACCAAATTCTCGTCGAAAAACATTGGACTAATGGTAGTTTTGATATCTGGCATTTATGCCAGAATTTCGAAGTAAAACAAATAAAATTAAAAGAAAATTGTTGGGTTCGTTCAAATCAATTTGCAACTTAGGTTGTCGATCAGCTGTTTCATTGAAACCCCATGACCTATGCATTCTGGGAATTAATAAGAATACATATATAAACACGCCATTTGTTGGATTCACAAGCACGCCATCTGTTGGTTTCACAGGCAACGATACTACAATGACGCCATCTGTAGGGAAATATCATCAATAACCAATCATCGACCAAAGTCATGTATACCAACCTATTGCAAGATGGTGAATTTCTGTTAAAAAGTTAACAATAAGCCTGTTTTTTTAATCCCTGCTAAACTAATTTTTCGACCACTTTGTATGGTGAGCTAAGCGATATTAAGCGGCTCCAAATAAAAAGTCATCGAAAATTTGTTTAGCAGGAATTAAAAAACAAGCTTTATGTTATTTTTATGTTACCTGCATTTGAGGGTTGCCAAGCTTTAAATAAAGCAAAAAGTGGTAAAAGTTATATTTCGGAAAACAAATAAATCAAGTTTTTGTTAAAAAATATATTGGAAAATTTTATGTATTAGATTTTAAAATTTGAATTGATGTCTTTAAAATTTCAACTGATGACTAAAATTTCAATTGATGACTTTTAAAATTCAATTTATGTGTTTCAAATTTCAATTGATGTCTTTTAAAATTCATGTGATGTATTTTTAATATCAATTGATGTGTTGTAAATTTCAGTTGATATCTTTTAAATATCAATTGATGTCTATCAAATTTCAATTGATGTTTTTTAAATTTCAATTGATGCCTATCAAATTTAAATTGATATCTTTTAAATTTAAATTGATGTATTTCAAATTTCAAATAGAATTTTTAAATTTCAATTGTTTTTTTTTAATTTTCAATTAGAAATGTTATAGTTTTACTCTCACTGCATTTCGAGCGATAGCTTGAGAAGCTTTTTCATGTAAGATGGTCAGAGTAGGGATCAAACCCACCATCTCATGTGCAGGAGCCGCTCACACTGCAATTGCTCCACCGACGTTTATACACCGACGTCTATATGTAATAAACCCAACACAAACTTGCCGATTTTAACAGAATATATGTTTTATACTGAAATTCTGTAGTGATGGTAACTCTATACGCATATTTAAGCTTAACGCTGTTAACGCACTCGTCAATTCACCATTTTGCACTAACTATCGCCATCTACATGAATCAGCCAATTTGGCATGTCGCAACTTGTTGGTATGTTTATGCAATGACGCCCTCTGTAGGGCAATACCAGCAATACACAATCATTGAAAGCCGACCATCAGCTGATATAAGTTCAATTACAGATTAGGCGGATGACATCAATTATCAGCAAGTATAAAAGACAGATCAACTTCCCCACTGGAAATCGAACTGGTTCAAAAACAGTCATATCTTGGCTGCTAGTGGGATCTTTATCTTGGTATATGTATGCCTTTATTTAGTTCAAGCTGCTTGTAGCGTATTGACCTTGTTACCTATTTTACCTCCGTTTCAAGCCTCAGCTTTACTTCCTGTGGGTATCGGCATTGTTACCTTCATTTTCCCAGGTTCAAGTCAGAGATTTCCTGGCTATGGGGTCGTGACCTTGGTACCTACCTTTTCCTACAACCCAAAGATTTTCCGCCTGTGGGATTTTGATGATGTCACCTACGTTTGCCCTAATTCAAGCCAAACATTCACTGCCTGAGGGATATTGACCTTGCTTTATGCCTTGCGTTGTTCAAACCCGAGATTTCCTGACTGTAGCTTCTCGACCTTGTAACCTAATTTTACCCTGGTTCAAGTCTGAGATTCCCTGCTTGAGAGGTCACGACCATAATAAGTATATAGCTATTGTTATCAACCAGAGGTTCGTTCCCTGCCTGAGGAAATTCGTGCTGGTTACAAAGTAAATTCCTTCATCTAGTCAGAGGCCACCTATCTGCTTCCTACTCCGGTGTACAGAGTTTCCATAACGGTCCTTGAACACAGACATTCTAAGTTTCATTGCACCGCAATAGAGGTTGTCACAACCGCAATAAAGGTTGTCACAGTCGCAATTGAGGTTGTTACAACCGCATTAGAGGTAATCACAACCGCAATAGAGGTCACAACCGAAATAGTGGTTGACACAACCGCCATAGAGGTCACAACCGCCATAGAGGTCACAACCGCAATAGAGGTCGCAACCGCAATAGAGGTTGTCACAACCGCAATAGAGGTTGTCACAACCGCAATAGTGGTTGCCACAACCGCAATAGTGGTTGTCACAACCGCAATAGTGGTTGTCACAACCGAAATAGAGGTCAACCGGAATAGAGGATTTCAAAACCGCAATAGAGGTTGTCACAACCGCAATAGAGATAATCACAACTGAATTAGAGATTTTCACAACCGTGTTAGACGTTACCACAACCGCGTTAGGGGTTGTCACTACCTAATTAGGGAATTCCTCAACCGAATTTGAGGTTGTCTCAACCAAATTAGAGGTTACTCGTATTACTGCGGAATTAAAAAGGGCGTCACAGCCGAAATTAGAGGGTGTCCATCGAATTTTTAGGGTGCCCTAACCGAAAATCTCGGTTGTTTCAATCGAATTAATGCCATCTTTGGTTATTGCAACCGAACTCTTTCAAAATTCGTTTGTTCCAACTGCAATTCTATAAAATGTATTTAATAGAATGCATATAATTGGAAATTCAATTGTCACAACCGAATCAAGTATTTCAACTGAATTTCAGTGGTGTGGACTCAATTCTGTGGCAACCGCAATTCGTTGACATCAACCGAATTTACGGTTGCTACAACCTCTTTTCAAACAATTAGTTCTCTGAGTGTAGGCTGACCTGTAATGCAATAAAATCGTACTTTTTATAGCACAATTTCTTGCGAAATGGAAAAATCTTCAATCATCATGATGCCTTTGCTGCATCTACCACAAATTTTACCGAGTTGTCGTTCGTGATACTCAATTTGCAAATGACATATAACACAATAAAAGTGTACACTTTTAGTACAATTTCTTATAAAAATGAATACTGTAATCTATGCAAGATGTAGCTGTTACAAATATCCAGAAGATACCTCTGTTACCAACAACCCCACCACCGAACGGAAGGTTCGAAGTTTGCGATACTTCATCTTCAGCGTTGTTTAGCTCCTTAAGCCACAGCATCACATATAACACACACAATGTATGTATGTATTTTTCTTAAGGAATCAAACCCTGTAATCTATTCATGTTGTCTCTTTGGCAATACCCCTCTCTATTGACCCCAAATAACAACTCTATTCACCCATTGACAGTTGATAATGGTGAAATATATTTTGAATAAATTTCTCGTCTCCTGTGTACGGATTTCCGCATCAGTGCAAGGAGAAAAATTAAACAAGAACTTGAATTATATTCATTTATCAATCAAATCACTGACATTGAGATTTTTATATATTTATTTGGTTTTATCAACAAAAAAAAATAAAAATCATTTATTTCAATACTCAACTCACTGGGTTTCAGACATGTTATTGTTGTTATCGTTGCCGATGGATGCTGTTTTCACAATTTGTATTTGTTGTTGTTGTTGTTTTTACTATTGTTATTGAAAGGACTGATCAAAACAAATATCCCGATTGAACTATATAAACTATACAGCATATGGGCATGTGTGCAAGCACAGTGGTTTGGAGAGGCATTCTATTTGAGCGGAATTATTTCAATACTCAATTTATATTTAGTAGTTTTAATTGAACTTGATTTCTTATAACATTCGTTTGAATAGAATTTGCGATTAAGTCGTTATGGGCAGCACAACAGGGTAGATTTTGGTGCATCCTTAAAAGCAGTGTACTTTTCGGTACACATTTTTAGATTGCGACACATTTAAATTTAAAAAAAAAAATGTAAAATTTCAAATACATTTTCAAATGATAACTGGATAACTTGTAGTACGCATTAGCAGAAAGTGTACTTTTTAGTTACACAATTTTAGTTTGCGACACATTTACATTTAAAAAAAAAATTACAACATTTTTAAATTTAAAAAAAAAATTTCAAATTTTTTAAATTTAAAAAAAATTTTGAAATTTTTTAAATTTTAAAAAATTTGAAAATTTTTTAAAATTTAAATACATTTTCAAATGATAACAGAATAACTTGTAGTACTCATTAGCAGAAAGTGTGAAGCAAATTTATTTTATCAGCATTATTGGATAAATGCTGATTTAAAAAAAAATCCAGAAGTCTATATTTTCTGAAATATAGGCCTCCAAAGCTTGAATGTATAATCGCGCATAACTCTGCCATTTATAATCCGATTCTAATGAAAAAAATTTCATTAAAAAGGTCCATTTAAAATCTGTGAGTTTATAAATTTTAAAAATATTTGTTTTTATTAACCCATTGGAGGCCAATGAAAAACAAACTTTTTTTAACCTCACTTTTTTGATAAAAATTTTTTTTTTTTCAGAAAAATTTCGTAGTATGCTTATTTTTTTACTACACTCTGATATAGTGTATTTTTTTACTACACTCAAAGATCAGCACTGATTAGCGTTAGTGGGGCAATGGGCACGAGGTCAGCTACTGCACTTAGTGCTATCCTGAACATCTGTACTCCCGATATCATGGCCGAATCGGCAGCCGCTACATCCCTGGTGAGAATCAGAGATTGTGGCGCTTTTATGTCGGGGCATTCCGGACACGCTGAATTACTACACCGGATCAACTCTATTCCCGTTAAAACGGACTACTGTATCCCCTACCTTCTACCAGCGACAAATCTAAGGACTTCTATTCCGTACAGGAATACCCGGGAAAAGTCACTGGAAGGGGATACCAGTAGTATCAGATTTTTCACGGATGGATCAAAGTTGGACAAGCAAGTAGGCTATGGCGCCCATTCACCGGACCTAAATGTAAATATCTCCTTCAGCTGCCTGATCACTGTAGTGTATTTCAGGCAGAAATTACCGCCATACTGGAGGTTGCTGAACTAGTGAAAAGTAGTTTACAGACAGCCAGGCTGCCATAAAATCCCTGGAAGCCATGTTTGCTATGACACTGACGGTGAATGAATGCCACTCATCGCTTAGGGTGATGGCAGAGTATTTTGACATCAGGCTCATCTGGGTACCGGGACACAGCGACATTCCAGGCAATTGCGTAGCGGATGCGTTAGATAGACCGGTCACTACGGCACAGGTTCTTCCGGCAAAAGAAGGTGTTAGTATGCCAATCTCTACCTGCCGTTTGCAGATCAGGCAGTGGGCCGATAATATGTTCAAGGACAAGTGGAGACTTACTTCCACTTGCAAACAAGCCAGAGGGTCCTCTAGCCACAGGTGGACAGGAAGAGGACTAGGCGACTACTTAACTTCCGGAGAGGCAGGTTATCCACAATGATAGGAACACTTACGGGACATTGTCTTGTAGGAAAACACGCCCTAAGATTAGGACATAGAAACTCCACTCTCTGTAGATGCTGCATGGAAGAGGACGAGGAAACGACGAAACACCTTCTCTTGGATTGCCCTGCTCTGGCAGGACTGAGAAGTAGGATATTCGGAATACATTTAGTTAACACCGTAGACCTACAGGATATTCCTGTTGGTCTTATAGACAAATTTATTGAAAGGGGAAATTGGCTGGACGACTAGTCAATAGTTGCTATGGAGGAAACTGCAGGTATCACAATGGGCTTCTTTAGCCTAAGTGTGCTAGACAGCGTGCTGCCTTGCAGCCTTTTCAACCGACCGACCCGAAGGGGATTTTTTTAGTACACCTTTGTAAAAAGTGTGCTTTTTTGTACAAATCCTCGAATTATGTATTCTTGTCTTTGTTATTCAGTTGTCATATCTTTTTCTTTTTAGAAAGAATTATTTAGCTTGTTAATCATTTTTGAACCACTGTTCATGCCATCATATCAAGCAAATCGTAATACGCAAAACAAATTTGTAACTATTGATTTCATCTCTCTGCATGTGTATATGTCGATGTGTGTGTGTTTGTAATTTGCTGCATGCATATCCTGCTGTTAACACCAACAAACAACTACACGCGTGCTATTTCTATATCCGTTTCCCCTCCTTAATACTACATATGCTCTTTGGCAATTTCTATAGTCAACATGACTGATGCCAGGATTCTAGCAACATCTCCCCCTCAAAAAATCTATACAGGTTTGCATCTCGATTTTTGTTATTTTGGGGTTAAAGCAATCAATCCCCTTGCATGACGAGCAACAAATAAATTGCCAACATCAACAAAAAAAAGTACATATTTAATTGCCACCCCAGCAAATGAACTATTAATTAGACGCCGGATTATGGAGAGGCAAGGCCATCTTAGCATCACCAAGTGATAGTGGAAAATTAGTGTGAACCAGCCCACACACAAAGTGACCATAAATACAATTTGTTTACCACATGTTGACTGATTTTTGGGGGCTCCCAGAAAGTCATTTTGGATTACTTGGATTTGCAGGTGGATTAAGTGATTTTCTCCTACCTGATCTAAAAAGTTCAAAAGAAATATTTAGGCTGTTCATGAAACTTTTACCATTGCTGAAAAATCATAATGTCTTAAGCAGGCATCGTAAACACACTCTCGCAGCTCAATCACTCGCCACGAGCCGGAGAAACGCACCTACTCGTTAGTCGTGAGATGTAAACAAAATTCCAAAATATACGACACGCGAGCTCGTGGGAAAAAGAAAACAAAAAACGCACGCCCACACGAGTGGGTTGCGTGCGTTTATTTATATGAATTTTTGCACGCTCCTTAGCGTCTCAAAGGATTAAAACGAGCGACTCGGGAGCAACTCGGGTAGGAAAAAATGGATCCAATAAATTATAGTTTTTAAATTATATAATATAATATATTATATATTTAAATTAAATTAATATATAATAAATTAATCGATTTCCACGTTATTAACATAATTATTGTTATTAACAAAAAGTTCCTGCCGTTAACAAAAAGTACATATTATGCCCATGAAAGTACAGAAAGTGTTGCAGAGGGTACAAAAATCTACATAAATTG
Organism: Phaonia tiefii; assembly: GCA_963931995.1. Classification (NCBI taxonomy): domain Eukaryota; kingdom Metazoa; phylum Arthropoda; class Insecta; order Diptera; family Muscidae; genus Phaonia; species Phaonia tiefii. Next base: position 19,056,662 of record OZ008370.1, on the reverse strand, counting down.
TAAAAAAACTACACAAAATGCTCCCAACGTATATAATGGGTAGCAAAAAAGTACATAAAGCGTAATATAAATTACACTAAGTGTACCAAAGAGTACATAGAATAAACCAAAAAGTAAATAAAGCCTACCGAGTGTAAAGTGTACATAATGTGTGCTAAAAATCGCATAAAGCGTACTTGAAAGTGTACCACAAAGTATAAGTGTACCACAAAGTAATGTATACCAAATAGTACTTACAGTACCAAAAATTTAAATAAAATGTACCACAAAATACATCGTGTACCAAAATAGTACATAAACTAAACGAAAAAGCATGCCAGAAAATTTACATTAATAGTAAAAGTAAAAGTATAGAAAATGTAGCAAAAATTTACCAAAAACTACATAGAGTACCAAAAATAGTACCAAAATAGTACATAAAATAAGCCAAAAAATGCATGCAAAAGTACATAAAATATGCCCAGAAGTATATAGTGTGACACAAAATTAAATAAAAAGAGCCAATAAAGTGCATAGAGTACCAAAAAGTACATTGTGTACCACAAAAGTACATACAATGTAGCAACAATTTACACAAAAAGTACATAGTGTACCACAACAAGTACCAAAATAGTACATAAAATAAGCCAAAAAGTGTACTGCACACCGAAAAATTACATAAAATATGCCCAAAAGTACATAGCGTGCCAAAAAATTGCATAAAAGAGCCAAAAAAAATACATAGAATACCAAAAAGTACATACTGTACCAAAAAAGTACATAAAATGTAGCAAAAATTTACCAAAAAGTAAATATTGTGCCACAACAAGTACCAAAATAGTACACAAAATAAACCAAAAAGTGCACTGCACACCGAAAAAGTACATAAAATATGCCCAAAAGTACATAGCGTGCCAAACAATTGCATAAAAGACCCAAAAAAGTGTATAGAGTACCAAATAGTATATAGTGTACCAAAAAGGTACATAAAATTCAGCAAACATTTACCAAAAAATACATAGTCTACCAAAAAAAGTACCAAAATAGTACATAAAATAAACCACAAAATGCATTGCACACTGAAATAGTACATACAATATACCCACAAGTACATAGCATGCCAAAAAATTAAATAAAAAGGGCCAAAAAAGTGCATTGAGTGTACCAAAAAGTACATAGTATACCAAAAAAAGTATAGAAAATGTAGAAAAAAATTACCAAAAATACATAGTGTTCCAAAAGCGGAAAAATAAAATAAACCAAAAAGTACATAAAATGTGTCAACAAGTACATAGCATGCCACAAAAGGAGATAAAGAGAGTCAAAAAAGTGCATAAAGTGTACAAACAGTACCAGAAGATTACCAAAAACTTCTTTTTGACCAAAACCGTACAAGAAACATTAATTTTTGGTAGGAAAAAAATTACATAAAAGTACCACAAAATTTACTTTTGGTACCAAACAGTACAAACAAGTACCAATCGGTGTACTTCTAAGGGGAATCTATACATAAAAGTACCAACAAGTGTTGCTTTTAATGCCAAAGTTTGTACTTTTAGGTACCATTAATTACATATTTTTGGTACTTTTAGTTACATTGCTACCCAGTTTTCTTTTTATGCCCCAAAAGCACTTCTAGTAGCAAACAGTACTTTGTTGGTTGTGTGTACTTTTTTTGGTAGACTGTAAATTTTGGCAATTTTGTTGGTGAACAAAAAGTACCAAAAAATACATATTGTCCCAAAAAAGTACCAAACTAGTACATAAAATAAACCAGAAAGTTCTTTGCATGGCGGAAAAGTACATAAAATATACCCAAAAGTACGTAGCCTGCCACAAAATTACATTAAAAGAGCCAAAAAAAAGTGCATAACTTTTACCAAAAAGTACAAAGTGTACCAAAAAAGGACATAAAATGTACCAACATATTACCAACAACTATATAGTGTACCAAAAGAGGACACATAATATAAACCAAAAAAAGCCTTGTACACCGAAAAAGTACATAAAATATGCCCAAAAGTACATCATAGCCTCCACAAAAGAGAGGGCCAAAAAAAGTACATAGCGTACCACAAAATTACATTAAAAGAGCCAAAAAAAAGTGCATAACGTGTACCAAAAAGTACAAGTGTTCCAGAAAAGTACATAAAATGTACCACCAAATTACCAACAAATACATAATGTACCAAATGTACACATAATGTAATAAATGTTCACTATGTACTTTTTAGTACACTAAACCAAATAGTACCAAAATGTACGAAAAAGTATTTTTTGGTACAAAAAGTACCAGAAAAAGTAATTTTTGATAGCAAAAAATCACATAAAAGTACAAAGAAGAATACTTAAAATATTTTAAAAATAGTACATAAAAGTACCAAAAACTGTACTTTTAATGGAAATCAGGATCTCACAAAAAGTACCGCCAAATTTACTTTTGGCACCAGAAATTGTATTTTGTTGGTACCTGAATGTACATATTTTGGTACGTTGCATGTACCTTGTTTAGGTTTAATATCGGGTGCACGAATTGAATATCGGGCAGGCAACCGCTGCAAGTCAATAACCTATATTTGGCGATAGGTCGCATCGTCAGACCTTGTTTTTCTTGCAGGAATATAGGGCAACTGATCCCGTAAATATTCTTGGGCTTGAAATTGTTCATCATCTCGAAGTTAAGGCCAACTGTATGATGAATTTCTCTTCCATATTGCGACATTTACTCAATATACGAAGCATTCTGATTACTAGTAAATTGGTCTGTTCTCGGGTTTCTCCCTATTAACAACCAGCAGATTCTTGACAGCTCACTGCAATTGGCAGGACTTGAGCTTATGGTACGACTCTGCAACCTATTTCATTTAATTTATGTAAAATGCTATACAGAGTAGGGATGTCAGGAACAGATGACATCGCATTCGAAATTTCAGTTCTTGTACAACACAAAAGTTGTTTGCTTCCCCAGGCAGTCAAACATAAACCAAATGACAAACATAGCTGCCTAAAGTTACGATAGTAGAGTGTCTTTTATAAATTACTGATGAATTTCAGGATAGCCCTTAAGGACATCAGCATTCCACATCTGCCATCACTGGCTACGTTGCCATGTAATACCGGATTTTCAAGACAACAATTTTTTTGAAATTCCAAAGTTTTTTGTAACTTTGTTTCTCGATTAAAACGAAATTGCCAGTTTTTTTTTGCTGCCGTTGAGATAATGAGGCCCTCTATCGTGAACTTAAGTAAACGTTAGGAAATCCTATAGTTGAAGTTTTATCACTCGAATACAACACACACTTTGTCCTCGACGTTATCTTGTTTTCGAGAGGTAACAGATTGTTGTAACGAATATTCGGATGCCCCAGGGAAAGGAGGGCAAAAGTATGAAAATATAGGAAATGGGTATCACCTATATATATTGTATTTACCATGTGTGGGAGTTTGAAATGTAACACGATGACAAAGTGTAGACACAACACCATCCTCTATCTCTCGGTTATTTTGAAGCCTCCCCCAGGATAACCTTACAAATGGTCCGTCTACATCTGATCACATGAGTAGTTTTCAAAAAAAAAAAGAATGGTGGTTCACACAATCTTTCCAAGATGACAACCTCATTATAATGATTTACAACAAGGAACAATCGAAGGGCAAAAGAGAAAGGCGAAAAAAACGAAGGGACAACGAGGTAAATGTGGAAAATATCCTTTGTTTGACTGCGTTGAATAGGTCAGGGCTGGCAGCTGTGGGAAATATGAGTGTTTCCTTCACCAAACAACAATGACAGGTTGTGTGGGTCATGAGGCAGGATAGGTTGAGCTTGATGTGTAGACGGTTGGTTGTGAGATTTGTTTGAACTTTTGATGGGAATTTAAGAAGCGTACAAATTTTCCGTTAACATTTTGTTGGTGTTTTTTTCTTAACCGAAACATTGTCAAGGTTACAGTCGCTCCACCTTCTTGGAGAAGCTGATCCCTGTATAAGGTATACCTACAATATTCTTTGGGACTGAAATAGTATTTTGAATTTGAATTTGAACCACACTCTCAATAGGTATTAATTTTAACGATGCGTATGAGTGTTACTTTAAAAGCATTAAATTCATATCACTCATACGCACTAGATAAAGGTACAATAGATTCCTATCACTTATACGAGCAGGCAGATGAATGGAAAATGATTTGATCTGCCTGCGTCAAGTGGATTTACGGCTCAAATGTTACATTTGAAAGGCTAATGAGCCGTAGAAAATATACGTATATAGGTACATTAAAATAACAGGAAATATTATTACTTTGAATTTGAAGGTTAGTTCGAGAATTGATATTTTATGCAAGGAAACTCTCTTTTGATTAAAGATTTCCTAAAGAATATATTGACATATTTAAATTGTTTATCTTCTATGTGTTGTACTACACTAAACGAAATAGTTCCAGATTTGTATTCGTATCTGAATCCGTCAGAATACAGTATGGAAAGGGGACACAATATACAGAGATTAACTGCCATTTCCACACACTGTTGCCGTTTGTCCTACCAAGAATTAATATAATCCACTTTAGATTTTCTTACGATGCGTATGAGTAAAATTTATTGGGCATTAAATTTATATCACTCATACTTGCTGGCAGAGGGATGGGAAATTCATATTACTCATACGTTCTGTGTGAAGTACCTCAAATTCGTATCACTTATGTTTTGTGGTTTGATGGGCGGTAAAACGTTTGAAATACCAAATCTCTAATGTAACATTTGAAATGTTAATGAGCCATTCAATGAGCCATTCAAATAGAGATGTATAGGTTTTGGTTACGTTTAAACCCTCATTTGTACTATTCCATGTAAATATTTCCAGACGGCTGTGTTGACATACGCACAACTTTAATATACTTTATAATAGTTCTGCGAGAATATATATCTAGAAACGAAGAAAATCTATCACGATATCAGGAGATAATGGGGTTATGAATTAGGAACACGGGATAAAATTACCACACCCTCTCATATACCCCCTGGTCTTAACGACGGTTCAAGATACTCCAGTTCAGGTTTTCTAATGATGCCTATGAGTATTATTGTAATGAAATGATATTTATATTACTCATACGCGTTGGTGGAGAGTTCGGGCGATCATATATAACTCAGTGATAGGGTCCTGCATCAAACTAACTGAAACTTCTAAATGAATCATTTTAAATTTCGATTCGCCAATATAATATGTAACATTAACATAATAAAATATTATAATAACATTTTTAAACTTGAGTATTTGTTTTTAAATACTTCGAACTGCAGTACCCAATGATTAGGTTGGGTTTGGCTAGACTGGCAGCGTACTTACCACAGGGACAAAAGAAATATATGTGATTTTTCCTAATCCTCGTTTGGGACTAGTTTGTTTGCTTTAAAAAGCCCAAGAGTCGGTGAATGTCAACATCAGCTAGATTTGCTAACTCCTTAAAAAAATTAAACCCCGTGTAACCTGCATATTTCTGGAAAGAGCGGGGAACAGACACAGAGGGTCACCGCCTCCTTCACCTTCTCTTCGTCACCACGGCTTCTGCAAACATAATTACTCAAGACTTTCCATAGCTCTGCGTGCCGTCCAATGTTCCGTCATGACAGACAATTGACACATCCGGACTCAATAGCGGCAACAGGACATTCGAGCGTGTCAAGTTTAGGCGGGGCTACATCAACTTGGACTGTACACAGTTCCCTACTATTGACGAACTACCATTATTTTTCATAAAGCCACAATTTCTCAAGAAGAGATACCAAGTTGCTAGAGGTATGTCCGCATATTCCAGTTTCCCTGGAGCTTGTAAGGCTCAGTCCTCAGTCTAGCTAGTTCATGTGCTTGGCAGTTCCCTTGTATGTCCCTATGGCCGGAACCCAAATCAGGTGCATATTATACTGTTTAACCACTTTGTTAAGAGATCTGCCACAGTTGGGGGCAGTTCCCGAATTTAGAACGAGAGTTTCCAAGATAGATAAACCAGATCAGAACCTTAGATAAACCACATCGGAACCTCTAACGATATGTCTCAGTAATAATTTCTAATTAATATTACTCATACGCGTTGGTATATTTATATCACTCATACGTCCTGCCTTAATAGCGGTAGGATTGACGTCTGAAGTATAAAAACACAAAGATCGTTCCAGGATGCCTGTATTGTACTTTGTTCAGTACTATACAAAACTTCTTTGAAATCATAGCGATGATTAAGGATACAAGATTCGTGGCTCAAACCAAGACTGATAAAATGAAGCACTTTTAATGAATGCCATGACCATATAAGACTTTTTGCAAGCAGCCGTGCCTAATGTAGATGAAAGGCCAAGCCTATAAGTTTGAGGTGGTCCCATTTATTTAGCACAGTCTGTGCAGGATTAATCGTATGATGATCACAACTCTGCCTGAATCGATACAGTCAGTAGGCTAGCAATCCGTGTAGACACAGCTAGGAAGTGTCAGTCGATGAGCCCTTGAGTCTCGACTACTGTAAGCTTTATGACTTTAAGGATGAACTGGGAAAGGCACACGTACTATTTTTGTAACGACTTGCAGTCAATGTGTCCTCAGTACCTGCCAAAAACAGGGGCAAAATATTTCTAAACAAGATAAACCAGATTCCAGCGATACTCCTTAGTAATATTTTGTAATTAATATTAATTATACGCGCGGACTGATAGTTTGTATATTTATATCACTCATACGTTCTATCTTAATAGGGGTACGATAATCGTATAAAGTAGAAAACAAGGAGAGCGTTAAAGGCTATTTGTCTTGTACTTTGTGCGGTAATATACCAAACTTCTTTGGAACCATAGCGCTCACTCAGGACACAAACGATAGCTATAATTAAGAATTCATTACTCAAAGTAAGACAGATAAAATTAAGGTCTGTTCACTACTCTGCCTGAATCGATACAATCAGTGGGATAGCAATTCATGTGTATACAGACAAAAAGTTGCAATCGAAGATCCATTGAGTAGCCCTTACCGAGAGCTTTAGCATGGACTTGGAAGTGACACACGTGCTATTTTTGTTAAGCTTTGCAGTCAATGTGTCCTTAATTCCTGACAAAATTCGAAATATTTATACTCAAGATACACCAGTTTAGATCCTCTATCGATATTCTATCGTAATATTTTCAAATTAATATTACTTATACGCGCTGACTGATAGATTGTACTTAAGTATATATTTATATCACTCATAATTTGTAGATGACTTAGGTTAGGATAACGTACGAAGTGAAAATCAAAAAGAGCATTAAAGGGCATCTACCATATTGTGGTTCTTGGAAACCTTGACGAGAATTCAGGTTACCAGATTCATGGCTCGAAGCAATCAAGGTCTCCTCATAAAAGTCATGACCATACAAAGCCATATTGCAAGACTCAAGGCATAATCCAATGCAGACCTTCTAACGATTAATATTAGTAATAAAAAGTTGAAAATGTATTCGTTTCTATTAATAATACGTACTGTTTTCAATTTTATATATTTATATCACTCATACTCATAATCGTAAGTGAAAGAGAAGGAGAGCTTTTCAGACCGTCTTCCTCGTCCTTTTTTCAGAGGTGGCTTCTATGATTTCATAATACAAGTTTCATAACTCAAAGCAAGAAGGACAAAATAAACAATTCTTAATGAATGTCATGGGTCGTATAAGGAGTTTTGTAAATAAAATAATATTGGTATGTTTAACAATGCCTGCTGTTCAACATGGCTTGTATTGACAAAATGTTGCCTACATTTAGGCTTAAAATTTTAATAAGTTACATAATTGCTTATGTTAACCAAATTGTAGTTGTTGCCGATATTATTTTATAGTTTAATTAAAATAATGTAGATTTTTTTCATAATGAAATTTCCATATCAGTTCACTACGCTAGATTTAATTGCCTTGAGAAATTATTTTTGACGGAAGTAATTGCTATAAACTAATTAATTTTTGTTTTAAATATCACAAAAGGATATATGGAAAAGGATTAAATTCTTTTGCGTCGTCCTTTTTTCCGTTATAGCCTTCTATTTATTAATTATATATTAAAAAATTGTTAATCTTTAAAACTTCGAAGGATGTTTGAAACCAGTGCTGGCTTGTGATTTTGTTCGCCAAGGAAAGATGTATTAAATAGGTTATATTGGGATGGGTGGCGTTGATAGAAACAACAAAGTCGGTTGCGATCTACCATACAGCATCCTATTGCCTGTTTTCTAACGTAGTATTAATATAAAATCATTGCATACTTTAAGGCATTCAAAGTAAAATAATTGTAGTGTTCTTTTTCTATATTTTAAAGCAACATTTTAAGCAAGAGCTCGCAGCTGATGATTCCCTCTAGAGAAAGATGTATTAAATAGATTACCTTGGGATAGGCCGCGCCACTAATTTCGGCAATTATGAGTTGATAAAAACACCAAAGTCTATTGCGATCTATCGTACAGCATCCTATCGTCTGTCTTCTAACGTAGCAGTTATATAAAAAGTTGCATACTTTAAAGCATACAAAGCAAAATAATTGTAGGGTGGTTTTTTTATCTTAAAGCCAGATCTTGTACAATTTATTAATAGGTTTCAATAGTGATGGTGGTGTTAACACCGTCTTATATATTATCACACTCTGATATTGCCCACGTCTTTCCAGAAAAGTCAAGATACCCTCTTTAGGGCCATCCTTTGACAAGTCTAAAAATTAATTTTGTGAAATTAAATGTTGCCAAAGGATATTAAAAGCAAAAGGACCATGCGATATAGAAATTAAATGACATTTCCACGCTCTGTGCCTTTTTATCCACAAGTTCTACCAAGACTTAAGATAAGATAACTTTGGGTTTTCTTACGATGCGTATGAGTCATACTCATACTTGTTGTCGGTGGGGCGGAGAATTCATATTACTTATACGTTCTGTGTGAAGTACTTTAATTTCGTATCATTTGTGGTTTGATGGACCTATTCTGGGTCATCGTGTGACAAGTTTAAATATAACCTTCCTTATCGCCATATAAATGTATAAGACAGGTGAGCCAGTAAAGACCCATTCTTGCCGTTCTGTGGATTTCAGCTGATCGAAACTCCAAACTTCCAGGGGAATCGGCATAACCAATTTGCTTTGCATGAAGAGTTGTATAAAGTGAGTCCATTTGTGTCGCCAGAAAACCACTTTAACTTTAAATTACCCGTCCTTCAACATATTTTCTAATTTAAAAACATTGCCTGCCTTTAGGCATAAGATACAAAAGAAGAAAAAGTATTTCTACCTACATAAAGCCATCGAAGTCAATGATACAAGAAATATCAGCTGCTTATTTCTAGCCCCGTTCGACGATAATACCGCCGGTGCGCCACTACGGATACACTCTCTGGCGCATACTCCTAATGAGGTGCGAAAATTTTCGATCGAAGATCCTTTGAGTATCAAGACAAACTAGGAAACTATGGGTAAAGTGCCTGCCAAACTAGGGGCAAAGTACCTGCCATGCAAAACGGTGTCCCAAGACACTAATTGATACTAAATATTATCTGTAGCAACCACGTAAACGAACCTGCCGCCAATTAAGGCGACATATTACTACCAAAGATAACCAGATGAGACCCTTCAACGATGTCTTAGTTATATTTTCTAATTAATATTACTCATACGTGTTGGTTTATTTATAGCACTCATACGTTTTAGGTTAATAAAAATAAAAAATAAATAGTTTCCCATTACATCCCATAAAGGGACTGGGGAGAACTTCTCACAATCACTGAGCTGTGCGCTTTCCGGTTTTCACTCACTGATTGGGACCTACAGTTTTACACCTATTCCGAACGGTATTTTGAGAAGCTTTTTCATGGCTAGATACTCGATAGTGTCGCCGTCACTATGCGAGGTGACCGCCGCCGAAAGAAAATTTGAAGGTGGTCAGAGCCGGGTTCGAACCCAGGATCTCATGTACAAGAGCCGCGCACACTAACCATTGCACCACCGACGCAATAGGGTTAATAGGGGTACAATAATCGTATGATGTAAAAACAAGGATAGCGTTAAAATACGTTTGTCTTGTACTTTGTACAGTAGTATACTAAGCTTCTTTGAAATCATAGTGACCATTAAGGATACAAAATTCATGACTCAAAGCAAGACAGATGAAATGAAGGTCTGTTAATAAATGCCATGAAAGAAAGAAATTTTGTAAGCAGTTCCACTATTGGTGATGGTATTTAGACTGTCTTACACATTATCACATATTGCCCATGTCTCCCAGAAAGTCATGACTACCCTTTTTTGGGTCATTAGCTGACAATTCTAAAAATTATCTTTGTGAAACTACATTCTTTGACAAGACATAAAAAGAAAAGGGGCCCTGCTATACAGAGATTAAATGACATATTCACGCTCTGCGCCTTTTTACCCAAAAGTCCTACCAAGACTTAAGATAATTTACTTTGAGTTTTCTTAGGATGCGTATGAGTACGAGTAAATTTATATCACTCATACTTGTCGTCGGTGGAATGGAGAATTCATATTACTTATACGTTCTGTGTGAAGTACTTCAATTTCGTATCACTTATGATTTGTGGTTTGATGGCCCTCTTCTGGGTCATTGTGTGCTAGTCTAAAAATTAATTTCCCAATCGTCATATAAAATGTATAGGAAAGTCGAGTCAGTAAAGACCTATCCGTACCATTCTGTGGATTTCAGCTAAGTCGAAACCTCAAATTTCCTAGGGAAACGCCACAACGAATTTGCTTTGCACGAAGAGCTCTAAAATGTGAGTCCTTTTGTACCCCCAGAAAACCACTTTAACTTAGATTACCTACCCTTCAACATATTTTCTAATTAAAAAACATTGCCTACCTTTAGGCATAAGATACAACATTTTTTAATTTAAATCAAATTTGTTGCCTTTCACATTTTTTCACCGATTCTTTTAAATTATAGAGATTTTCCCGTAATAAAATTTCCATATCAATTCACTACACTAGATTTGTTTGTCTTATGCACTTATTTGTGATGGATAGTTGAGGTAATTGCTATAAATTAATTAAGTTTTGTTAAAAATAAATCAATTTGATATGTAGAAGATAATAAATAAATCTGATATTACTTCCTTGATTCTGCAGAATCTCTCCCGTTTTTTTGTGCAAACTAAATTATTTAAAAATAATGACTTTTTCTGTGTGATGTTGCCTACTTTTAGGCACTTAATTTCAATTCAAATAACAATTTGTGGCTGTGTGGCTTACATCAGGGCTGATTTACCACGCATACACTGAAACTAATTTCATTAAATGTTAAGTTATACTGTTGGTGTAAAGATATGTGTACATTTGTGTAGTGTTTGTGTGTGTGTGTTTGTATGTGTAATGCCAGGATATGTAGTCTGTGTTATGTATCTGCATTTGTGTAGTGTGGACAGTAGGATGTATTTGTGGCCATACGTAAAGTTTAATTCCTGGTCTCTGTGTTATTACTTCCTGTACTTGTATAATATTTGTATTAAATTACCAAAAGCCAATGAAACCACACACAATAACACTGTCCTTGCACACATGTCCTTGCCCTTCGCCCTCATTCTTGTTGAATTAACACCCACGCAAAAATACGCCAGCATACACCGTAAATGTGGTTTTATGTTAAGGCATGAGATGCTGACTCCAAGGGACCTTTATCCAGTTGGAGGTAGGGCATACACATGTTCTGTGTAGAACTGGTCCCGCTGTTATGACCATGGTAATATATGTAAAATAACATCTTGTTCAACTGGCTCATTGCAGAAATATACAAATGTAGATATAGGAAATGGTTGATTGTAAATATTCATCCATGTACATAACCATATAATGACATTAATACCCATAAGACAAACATAATGTTCGTGAATTCAACCCATACATTCATATTTTATAAATACACTGACAGATATGTCAAGCAGAGAACGGCATTGCATACACTATGAGTACATTCTAATAATTGTTTCATATTCTTTCAGCTACCTATGGAGTTGAGTACTCATAAGTTCAAGCGTTTATATTTTATAAACACCTTAACTTACATGTAAACCAGAGAACTGCAATGAGTGCAATATGAATATACTGTAAGAATTGATTCACATACTATGTGTCCATTCAGACGCAGTTGCTTTTCACTCTATTCTATTTTTAATTCATACCTGTTATATCCTCGAAAACTGATAGTGTAAATTAAAAACAGAGTGGGAATGCGACTTCTCTTACGTTAGGGATAGGTTAGGTTAGGTTGGAGTAGCAGCTTCATATCAGGATCACTTAGACCTCATGGTCCATTGTGATACCACAGGGATCAAAGGAAAAATATGAGACTTGTATAGTCCCTCTCGTAGAACCCGCTTGATTGCTTCAAAAAGCTCAAGAGTTGGCGGATGCTAACAGCAGTCAGATTTGCCAACTCCCCAATGAAATGTGAGCCTAATGTTCTCTGCCGCCTCTCTGCAGTGGGGCACTGACATATAAGGTGTTCTACCGACTCCGCCTCCTCTTCGTCACAGCAGCTTCAGCAAAAGTAATTTCTCAAGAGTTTCAGTCTCTCTGTGTGCCGTTCAATGAGACAGTGACCCGTCATGACACACGCGATAAGTGAGACGTCCGGCCTCGATATCAGCAGGGCGTTGCACAGAGGGATTTTGCCGTCAAAAATACCCTTTTTCGAGTGTCAAATATCAAAAATGTAATGATGCAGTTTTGTAGAGAATTGTTTAATTAAGAGAAATGAATCATTAGGTTTTTTCAACAAATTTTGTTTTTGTACAAAAAAACGCGGCAAAGTCAACAAAATGAAACTCTGCAGTAACCTGCCTCAGATTTTCATGCATTTCAATGGGCTGGAAACATATCTTCTTTTTGTCGTATCGATTTGGAATATGTATATTTGGAAAATTGTGGTATTTCTACATTAAGTTTTAAGAAAAAATAATTGAATAACAATAACAGATTAAAATATATTCATGCTTTTATGATGACACTCAAAAAATTAAGTGTTTTTAGTTTTTCTTGGACTAAAAAAAGGTGGTCGTTATCGATCGTTGTGGTCTGGTTGCTAAAATGTGAAAGGTGGGAGTGTATTCTTTTGATTTCATAAATAAAATTCCCATAATATTTTATACTGTTGAACAAAGTTATAAATTTTATAAAAAAAGTGCCACGAAATTTCATTACAAAAATGGATGAAAACACCATATAAAATGGTGTATACTTTTAGGCACACCACAATATGAATTTTCAAGTGTATTGCCCACAGAATCTTCTTTATTTACTTACATTATGTTTTGGTTGTGTTTTATATATCATATCCCTAAAAGTATACACTGAGAAATGCTGAAAAATTAATAAATTTCGATAATTTTATAGTACAAATTTGACTTTTATTTGGAATGATTCGTTAATTAAAAAAAAAACGGTAAACTATGGCCCCCTAATTTTTTTTGCAAATATTCAGCTAACATATTAGGCTTTAGTTATTTATATAGATGTAAGTGCTGATTTACATCTATCACAAACTACAAAGAATTATATCTGTGTTTTCGAAAATTTTGAAAAATGAAAATTTGTATATGGGCGTTGGGCGTGGCACTTAAATTTTTAATATAAATGAGGACTCAAATGCAAGCACTGGTAGTAATTTTTATTGACATAGATATGAAAATGAGGAAAATACAACGATTTTTTATTTTACGTTATATGGGAGGTAGGCGTGGTTGTGGGCGGATTTGAACAAAAACTTGCTTTTTTTTCTAATTTAGCAATATGAGAGATGTGTGCGAAATTTCAAAGCCCTAGCACGATTCCTTCTAATTTTTGCCGCGGCTTGTATGAAGAAATCCCACTGTGCGTTGGTGCGTTTCAAGTCTCAGCATGGCCATCTTAGCTTGGAATGTACACAGCTCCCTACTGGTGACCACCTACCGTTACTTGCCGTAAGGGCACAATTTCTCAAGAAGAGCTTACAAGTTGCTACAGGCATTCCCACATGTTTCAGTTCTCCTGGGCCTGATTTGATTCGTTCAGCCGTTGTTGCTATGTCTCCAATAGTTTGTATCTTCAGTTCAAGGTCTATTTGGACTAAACCTATTGCAAGAGTGTCTAAACTTTCCCCAGTCTGCCTTCCGAATGTTGCGTAGAATAACAGAACTATGAGGCTCTGCAATTACGTAAAAACTAATACATTGATTGGTCAGGAAAGTTATGAGCGTCCAAAACTTTCCATTCATATATTCTATCGCCTCTGTTCTCAGATACAAGATTAATATCAAACACCTCCTGTTTATTTCTAGTAATGACTGCGGGTTCGTACCCTCAGTACTCACAGGAAAATTTTTAGAGCAGCGGAAACCGACTTAGGGTGATGGGGGGTAATCTACAGAAGCCGAATCACAACTGTTACATCCGCCTCGTCATCGGTGTCGCCAAAAAGCTCATCCAATCCCAAAGCAGTCTTAGAGTGGTTAAAGTTAATTTGCAGAAGCCAGACCTAATAGTCAGGTTTCGACACCGCTGTTATATCGGCCTCGTCGTCATGTGGTCCAGTGATGTAGAGCTTCCCCACGCATCCAATCTCATCGGAAAACTATGAAACGCTAGTATCCTCCAGTTGCATCTCATACACATGCGATAGGGCAGGTTCCCCTATGGAAACTACGCCAGGATTATGTGGTGGGGTATCTTCAACGGTGCCTGCTTTATCGCTCTTGTACACCCTCAGTTGGTTGAAGAGAGGCCATGGTCAGATTTCGCCGTCACTGTTACATCCGCCTCGTCGTCGGTATCGCTAAGAAGCTCGTCTTCAAGTGGCTCGCGCGGACCCGGGATGAAGAGCTTCCCTACATCCAATACCTAAGCAGTCTTAGAGTGGTGAAGGTTAATTTGCAGAAGCCGGATCAAATGGTCAGGTTTCGCCACCGCTGTTACATCCACCTCGCCGTCGGTGTCGCCTAGAAGCTCATCTTCAAGTGACTCATACGGTCCTGTGATAAAGAGCTTCCCCACGCATCCAATATCATCGGAGAACTACGAAACGCTAGTACCCGCCAGATACATCTCAGACACGTGCGAAAGGGCAGATTCCCCTAAGGAAACTACACCAGGATTTTGTGGGGAGTATCTTCAGCGTTGCCAGCTTTATCGCTCTTGTTCACCCTTAGTTGAAGCGAGGCCATGGTCAGGTTTCGCCACTACCCTTTTATCCGCCTCGTCGTCGATGTAATGAAAAAGCTAACCTTCAAGTAACCCGTCCTGTCCCGTGATGAAGAGCTTCCCCACGCGTCCAATCCCTAAGCAGTCTTAGAGTGGTGAACGTTAATTTGCAGAAGCCGCACCACATGCTCAGGTTTCGTCACCACTGTTACATCCGCCTCATTACCTCCAGACTCGGTGTCGCCGGTAGCTCATCTTCAAGTAGTTCACCCAGTCCCGTGATGAAAAGCTTCCCCTCGCATCCAATCCCTAAGCAGCCTTAGAGTGGTGAAGGTTAATTTGCAGAAGCCGGACCAAATGGTCAGGTTTCGCCACCGCTGTTACATCCGTCGCCTAGAAGCTCATCTTCAAGTGACTCATTCGGTCCCGTGTAGAAGAGCTTCCCCACGCATACAATCTCATTGGAAAAGGACGAAACGCTAGTATCCTCCAGATGCATTTCAGACACTTGCAATAGAGCAGCTTCCCCTAAGGAAACTACACCAGTATTATATGGTGGAGTATCTTCAGCATTGTCTGCTTTATCGCCCTTGTACACCCTCAGTTGAAGCCGGACCACATGGCCAGGTTTCGCCACCACTGTTACATCCGCCTCGTTGTTGCTGTCACCGGCAGCTCATCTTCAAGTGGCTCATCCGGTCCCGTGATGAAAAGGTTCCCCACGCATCCAATCCCTAAGCAGCCTTAGAATGGTGGAGGTTCATTTGAAGAAGCCGGAGCAGATGGTCAGGTTTCGCCACGTCCAGGATTATGTGGTGGAGTATCTTCAGCATTGCCTGCTTTATCGTCCTTGTACACCCTCAGTTGAAGCCGGATCACAATGTCAGGTTTCGCCGTCACTGTTACATCCATCTCGTGGTCGGTGTCGCCAAGAAGCTCATATTGAAGTGACTCATCCGGTTCGGTCATGAAGATGTTCCCCATGCATCTCATCCCTAAGCAACCTTAGAGTGGTGAAGGTTAATTTGCAGAAACCGGACCATGATCAGTTTTCGCCACCACCGTTGCATACGCCTCGTTGTCGGTGTCGCCAAGAAGCTCATCTTCAAGTGACCCATACGCTCCCGTGATTAAGAGCATCCCATCGTATCGGAAGCGAAGAAACGCTAGTATGCTCCGGATGCATCTCAGACACGTGCGATAAGACTGGTTCCCCTAAGGAAACTACACCAGGATTATGTGGTGGAGTATCTTCAGCGTTGCCTGCTTTATCGCTCTTGTACACCCTCAGTTTAAGCTGGACCAAGGTCAGGTTTCGCCACTACCCTTATATCTTCCTCGTCATCAGCGTCGCCAAGAATCCCATCATCAAGTGACTCATCTGGTCGCGTGATGGAGAGGTTCCCAACGCATCCAATCCCTAAGCAGCCTTAGAGTGGTGAAGGTTAATTTGCAGAAGCCGGAACAAACGCTCAGGTTTCGCCACCGCTGTTACATCCGACTCGATGTCGGTGTCGCCGGAAACTCATCTTCAAGTGACTCATCCGATCCAGTAATGAAGAGCTTCCCCACGCATCCAATCCCTAAGCGGTCTTAGAGTGCTGAAGGTTAATTTACAGAAACCGGATCAAATGGTGTGGCTTCTCCACCGCTGTTGCATACGCCTCGTTGACGGTGTCGCTCATCTTCAAGTGGCTCATCCGCTTTCGTGATGAATAGCTTCCCCATGCATACAATCGCATGGGAAAATGAAGATACGCTAGTACCCTCCAGGCGCATCACAGACACTTGCGATAGTGCAGGTTCTTATAAGGAACCTACACCAGAATTATGTGGTGGTGTATATTCAGCGATGCCTGCCTATTCGCTCTTGTACGCGCTCCGTTGGATCCTACTGAATCCATATGATATGCGGCCATCTGACTTGATGAGGTGTGACAGAGACTCGGCATTCAGTAAAAACTGTATGCCTGCTGTCCCTATGTGCATCACCAAATCGACCGGCATTCCAGTTTTTGGTTGGAAGACCTGGATTGCAGTCTTGTAGTCGCTTTGTGACTGAATCTGCACGAATTCATGCGTGGGTCCTGGGCCAAAACGGGATGTTGTTTTTTTTTTGAGAACATCCAGCGCTGCACCCCGCCAAATTTCACATCTTTTCCTCAGAGCGCAACGATAGCACTCGACACAGCGCTTATCGCTGAAGCGCATTAATTGTATGCGGCTTGATTCGAGCCTGCGTGGTCACAATCGGGAGATTGATCCGGAAAATCCCTGAGAACATCAGAGCATACCACGGCACTACATTTAAATCGGTCGTTTGTAGAAAATTCAAATTTGAATTTCAGCGGTAAAAAGTTGTTGGGAGCGGAAGGCATAAACTGAGATAAAAGAAAGATTCAAAGACCAGCAACGTTATAAGTAGCATTTGAGTACATAAAATCCATAAATGTGAATAAGGGAACGGGAATGGTCTTTATTTCCTTCTTCATCATGTTTGGTTTCTCATTTCGTTTTTGGTTTCACTCCCTTCTTCAATCTACCGATCAATTGGTCCTTATGAATGCTGCCGTCTTCATTTCCCCTGACGTTGACCGCCAGCATGTAGACGTCCTTAGTGGCGTCATTAAAGGACATTGGACCAGCGTTTCCACTGAACACTTTGGTCCATTTGGAAACCAGCGGTACATCAGGCGAGCGCAGCCTCTTACCAGACTGCTGTATCTTGGAATTGGATGAAGCATCGAAGCATCCTTAATTAATAAACTATAGGACGTCCCCCTAATACAGGGTGTATATCTTCCTAGAGGTTGTTGCAGCCACAGTAAAAGATTCGGTGGCGGTGGTCCAATGGATCACTCGCCTTAAATTTTAATTATTCCAGAACATGAATAAATGCACATATTGATTGATTTTTATTAAACTGTTCCCTTCGGACCAGCTACTTTAAAATCTACTGTTGCACAGCTGTCGAACAATATATATTTAAATAATATTTATATTTAAATATATTTTATGTTTCTAAATATAATCACGACACCACCTATTTTGGAAAATTCTACATTCTGTACATGACGACTACATTCTCAGAAATCATACAAAATGTCAATGACAAAGTAATTTACGAATTTCACGATACTAATCTTTTAAAATCCACCCTAACTGTAGTTTCAAGGAATGCCATGACGAAACACCAGAAAGATGCCTAGGTATGGCAACGTTTCAGCCGGTATCAACGCTTTATTTTAAACTCTTGACGAAAATTTAACAAGCGTTCGAATTTTTCATTTCCTTTTGTTACCGAAACATTGTTAAGTTTACCGTCCCCGCCCTACGGTAAATATTTCTCTCTCTGATCTCTCAAGGATATTTAAAATGCTTGCCATTTACTTTGTGCCTGAAACCACTTTACGTTAATGTTGCAAATAATTGGAAGTGGCTTTAATCTCAAAACAATCTTAATTTTGTAACGATGAATATGATTATTATTAAAAATGTATTTTAATTCATATCACTCATACGTTTAGGCCAAGGGATGAGAAATTTATATTACTCATACGTTAAGGGATGCCATATTTTTATCACTCATACGTTGTTTGTGTATGCCATGGGAAGTGAATTGTAAATCTGAGAAATATGGGTTTCAGCAAATATGGCAATTCCTAATATTGTCAGCTAATCTGTCGAGCCGTAGAATGTTCCTGTGCCCCGGCACGCAAATAAGGTGAATATTTAACTGCTGGGTCATCTCATAGAGAGATGCGTTGCAGTCGTGGTGGGCAGTTCTGAAAGTCAAGATTACAGATGCTGCTTTTACAAAAGCAGCCTGATTGACAGAGTAGATATTAGTGGCACAGCTGTGATGACGTTTCGTCCTAACCAAAGGGTACCTTCTCCGATTGCCTTGACTCAGTACCGTACGCAGGATTTTCATTCAGGAGGGCACGACTTGAAATTTAGGTTGATAAATAGCACTACATTCAAATATCACCACTGGAGGATATAATTTCCCGGGGGTTCGGGCACCCCCCCGTCTGCGTACGTGCCTGCATTGACTTATGCTTGAAAGACACTAGAATAGTCTGATAGCCTTTGTGCAAGGTCAAGACCCAGCTTTTTAGAATATACTCCAAAACCAACCTTGCCATGTAGTTTGGAGCCATCAGTGTAGAAGCATAAATATGTTCTATAATGTGGTATAAGTCACTTCTGGACCTGTCTGTCCAGGATATGGTTAGAGAAATATCTCTTAAAAGATGAAGTGGGTATCATGTAGTCGACTTTTACTGTGGATATCCGCAGATCCCTCAAAATTAATTAACGAAATTGCAGCCATTTGCCTTTCCAGCAAAGCTAGTGGTAACAGGTGTAGGATAACCTCAAGCGAAGTGTACACAAAAGTACAAAAACTGTACAAAAAAGTACAAACAGTGTACATAAAGTACAAACAGAGTACACAAATATACAAAACGTGTACACAAAAGTTCGCGAAGAACAAAGTGTGTACATATAACTATAAAAAAGTGTAAACAAGAGTACAAAATGTGTATATAAAAGTTTTAAAAGTGTACGCAAATTTTCAATATGTGTACACAGACTTACAAAACGGGTACACAAAAGTTCAAAAAGAACAGAAAGTGTACATAGAAGTACGAAAAGTGTATAAGATATACACATAAATGTACGAAAAGTGTATACAAAGTTTCCAAAAGTGTACACAAACACAAATATAAACCCAAAAGTAGAAAAAGTGTACACAAAGTACAAAACATCTACAAAAGTACAAAAAGTGAACATAAAGTACAAAAAGAGTACACAAATATACAAAACGTGTACATAAAAGTTCACGAAGAACAAAGTGTGTACATATAACTATAAAAAAGTGTAAACAAGAGTACAAAATGTGTATATAAAAGTTTTAAAAGTGTACCCAAATTTTCAATATGTGTACACAGACTTACAAAAAGTGTACACAAAAGTTCAAAAAGAACAAAAAGTGTACATATGAGTACCAAAAGTGTACAAGATATACACATAAATGTAGTGTATACAAACTTTCTAAAAGTCTACACAAACATCAAATATAAACCCAAAAGTAGAAAAAGTGTACACAAAGTACAAAACATCTACAAAAGTACAAAAAGTGAACTTAAAAGTGCAAAAAGAGTACACAAATATACAAAACGTGTACAGAAAAGTTCACGAAGAATAAAGTGTGTACATATAACTATAAAAAGTGTAAACAAGAGTATAAAATGTGTGTATACAAGTTTTAAAAGTGTACGCAAATTTGCAATATGTGTACACAGACTTACAAAAAGTGTACACAAAAGTTCAAAAAGAACAAAAAGTGTACATATGAGTACCGAAAGTGTAAAAGATACACACATAAATAGACGAAAAGTATACACAAATTTTCATTAAGTGTACACAAGCACAAAATATAAACCAAAAACTTGAAAAAGTGTACACAGATTTACAAAAAGTGTACACAAAGTGTACACAGAAGTACCAAAAGTGTATAATATATACACATAAATGTACAAAAAGTATACACAATTTTTCATAAAGTGTACACAAACACCAAATATAATCCCAAAAGTAGAAAAAGTGTACACAGCATTTCAAAAAGTGTACACAAAAGTTCAAAAAGAACAAAAAGTGTACATAGGAGTACCAAAGTACAAAGTAAAAAACTTCTACACAAAAGTACAAAAAATATGAAGAGGCCGCAGCAGGAGTTTATGGCAAAAATATACTAAACCCATTAAACACTACAGCAAAAAAGATTTCACATATGTTTTCTAGACATGGTTGTGTGATAAATCGGTTGACACAACCGAGTGTAGAAAAACATCTGAACGGTCTAGTCACTAAATCTTGCTAATTAAATGCATCCGTGTGTTTGTTGAATCCCTATTTAGTGCTTAACACTGTCATCTGTTTATTCTCCAAAATTTACCTATTTACTGTAAATCCTAAAAGTATGCTATGGCTATAAATTGTATACTTTAATCCCCTGTTAGTACGTAAAGTATACAATGAAATTGAAACAAAACAATGTAATTTATAGTAACTGCTGTTCATAATGCCTCAATTTTCATTTAATAATGCATACTTTAAGGCGTTAAGCCTTAAAATATGCCAATTTTATTGTTAACTTTACCCATAATTGCATATAATCTACTTAAAGCTTAAGATTTACCGTCATTATATACAATTAAAATGGAAAATCATACAGCAGGCATTGTGTCACATATAGAGTACAAGACAATACCTGAGGACATAAATTGTATATATATGAAATTAAGTATGTATATACACAACTAGCGGAATATATAAGTATGTATATAATTTCGAAATGTATATGCGAAATACGAACCACTAATATTTTTGTATATAGGAGTACATAAGGCTTCCTATATAGTCATATTCATATCACCTTCCTTGAAGTCTGCGGTGTTGATAAACATCCGGTGTTCGAAATATATACATATATACTATGTATGTACATAAATATTCCCTAAAGTATGCTATATTTTATAGATTGTAGTTATTAAGTTTCCTTTACGTTTCTTTATTATCACTTTCGTCTGCCTTCTCGTTCCTTGTACTTGTCAAACCATCCTGTGTTCTTGCGAAATCCCCTAAAAATATGCTGCATGAAATGTATATAGAGTCGCCTTATAAATATGCAAAAGTTGTTATCGATGCCTTTGCTCAACTGTTTTTGTGACTGTCAGAAGCAGCTTACCCTACGCCTGAAAGTATGATCAACGCTAAAATGAAGGCATACTTTTAGGCGAACAATATGGTTAATTTCATTGTTCTCATGCTACAGTCAACGCATCACTTTAAGTTAATACGGAAAAATAAAATACTGTAATTTCGTTTAAATGAATTTAAAGGAAACCTTTCGTGTGTGTTAAAGTGGAAATAAAAATCGAGGAAAATACATTTTCCAGAAAATCTTCAATAAGTGGCTACTCCTGCGTTTTTCTACCCACTGGCGTCTATCGTTTTTATTATTTCTTTGAGTAGTTTGTCTTTATGTTCTCTCCCATGTGTCACTGGCAATACAACAATACGTATTATATCCTTGTATACCATTGAATATTTGTATAGTCCGATATTCCTCAGTCAATAGAGAAATTGTACCCAAATGACACATATTGTCGCAAATGAAAACAAAAAGGAAACTCAATTTCAATTGGAAAATTAAACGAGTACAATATAAAGGACTTAGGTTGATAAGATTGAAAAGAATTTGTTTTTTTATTTAATTTCCTTTACAGACTTAGTATAATAAATGCGGAGGAGACATAAGGATGATTTGCTAATAAAGCCATAATGTCCTTGAAAAACCATGAAATTCGCCTAATTCAATTTAACCCATTAAAGAAGTTAACGTTAAGGTAACCATGCAAAAAGTTTTTCAAGACAACGCCTGAGAAATGTATAAATTGAGAAATATTTAAAAATTTCGTCCAAAGTTCTGAGCCAGAACATGAAAATTTTTACCAAAAAAAATTTTGTCCGTTGAAGCTAATTTTCACACCCGTGGCTACATTAACAAACAAATTTGTCGCATCTGGGACGCGGATAATCCACACGTCGTATATTGAGGACTTAAAATATGAAATCGACGCTGTCGTTCACGAGATAGAGGATCAAACAATCGAAAATTTACTGAAAAACTAGGTAGATCGAATGAGAGCTTCGTTCCTAAATGTCAGTGATGGGTCTTACCAATATAATTGTAATTTTGACCAAATGTGTAATTTTAAAGCGAAATTAAATTATACTCCAAATGTTACAATGGCCATCCTTTATAACTACATCAAATGACATCTTTATCAACGCAAAAACTTTCTCAGTTAGTCCTACAGTTGCTAAAACCAAATGTGAACCTACAATCGTTTACCTGAAGTAATCTCTACTTTGCCAATATGTATTTACTAGACTGTTCAAAACCGAAACCGAAAAAACGGCAAAACTGGATAATCAGCTTTTGAAATAGACCTTGTAACGGTTTTTTATAAAACGTAATTCTCGACTAAACCGTAACCCGGATATTTGACGTCGCCTAATTGAGTATTTTGTGTTAAATATCTGTACAAAAGATAAAAAATTAAACAAAACAAATATGATTTTATAATATCAATTCATTTAATTCAATACAATTCAAATCAATCCAATTCAGTTCAATGCAATTTAATTCAATTCAATTTATTTCAATTCAATTTAATTCAATTCAATTCAGGTTAATTTAATTCAGTTCAATTAAATTCAATTCAATTCATTTCAATTTAATTTAATTCAATTTAATTCAATTAAATTCCATTTAGTTTAATTTAATTCAATTCGATTCAATTAAATTCAACACTGCTCGATTCAATTCAATCCAATTCAATTCAAATCAATTCAATTCGATTCAACTCATTTCGATTCAATTCATTTCGACTCACTTCAATTCGATTCAACTCAATTAAATTCAGTTCAATTCACTTCATTCAGTTCAATTCAATTCACTTCAGTTCAATTCAACTCAATCCAATTCAACTCAATCCAATTCAATTCATTTCAATCCAATTCAATTTGATTCAATTCGATTTAATTTAGGGCAATTCAATTCCATTCATTTTAATTCAATTGACTTCAATTCAATTCCATGCAATTCAATTCAATTCATTTCATTTCATTTCAATTCATTCAAATCAAACAATCAAATCATTGAATTTAATTCAATTCAATTCAAATTGATTCAATTCAAACCAATTTGATTCAGTTCAATTCAATTCAATTCGGTTAGATCCGATTCGATTTGATTCAACTTAAGTCAATTCAATTTCATTTATTTTAATTCAATTCAATTCAACTGAATTCAATACAATTAAACTCAACTCAAGTCAATTCATGTCAACACAATTCGGTTCAATTCAAATCAATTGAAGTCAATTCAATTCATTTCAACTTAATTCATTTCAGTTCAATTCAATTCAGTTCTATTCAACTAAATTCGATTCAATTAAATTCAAGTCAATCTAATTCATTTCAATTCAATTCAGTTCAACTCAATTCAATTAAGTCCAATCCAATCAATTCAATTTGATCTGAACACAATTCATTTCAATTTAATTCAACACAACTCAATTAAATTCAGTTCAATCCAACTCAATGTAATTCAATGCAATTCAGTTCAATTCAACTCGATTTAAGCTAATTCAATGCAATTCAATTCAACTGAATTCAATTCAATCCAACTCAGTCCAATTCAATTCCATTCAATGCAATTAAATCCAATTCAATTCATTTCAATTCGCTTCAATTCAATGCGATTCAAGTCACTCCAATTCAATCCAATTAAAATCAATTCAATTCAATTTAATTCAATTCATTTCGATTCACTTCAATTCAATTCAATTCAATTCACTTCACTTCAATTCAATTAAATTCAGTTCAATTCACAGCAGTTCAATTCATATCAATCCAATTCAAATCAATTCATTTCCATTCAACTTAATTCAATTCATTTCCATCCAATTCAATTTGATTCAATTCAATTTAAGTCAATTCAATTCCATTCATTTTAATTCAATTGAATTGAATTCAATGCAATTCAATGCATTTCAATTCAGTTCAATTCAAATCATTCAATTTAATTTAATTCAGTCAATTCAATTCAAATTGAGTCAATTCAATTCAAATTGATTCAATTCAATCCAATCCAATTCGATTCAGATCAATTCAATTAAATTCGGTTAGATTCGATTCGATTCAACTTAAGTGAATTCAATTTTATTCATTTTAATTCAATTGAATTAAATTCAATTCTCAACTCAACTCAATTCAATTCAATTAATCTCAACTGAATTCAATTCATGGCAACACAATTCAGTTCAATTCAAATCAAATCAATTCAATTCATTTCAACTCAATTCAATTCAATTCAGTTCAATTCAATCCGAATATAGAATTAAAATCGGAATTATTGTGATAAATTTTCGGAATAATAAAGATTATATTTACGGGCAAACGAAACAAAACTTGAATTTAACTATTATTTTGTGCTGATTTTGTATTAATGTTTCTACAAAAATTTAAACATATTATTTCCATGCGAAATGAAAAAGCCGAAAAACACCAAGTTGAAAACACGAGTGTGAAACCGAAAATCAGGTTTTCGGAAAAATGATTTCTCGAATAAACTGAAAGCCGGTTATGCGAAAATATCGGATTTTTCCCACACTAGTATTTACCTTAGGTTATCAATATATAAAACAAAAAGTCGATTAAAGCAAATCAAATTTGTAAAACTAGAGTTATATTAACAATACAATAGGAGTGCCAAAGGCAAACTTTTCTATATGAAATTTGGCCTAAAACAAATGATTTCATACATAAATATGGTTAAGGTTAACAATTCTACAAGAAATGTTTCCGCAGAAAGCTCCCTAGTTTTCTATTTGCTTTTCTACTAAAAAGAACAGAGAAATTCGCATTTCTCTTTGGTAAGAAATGGGTCCATCCAAATCACAATTGTCGTTCTAAATGTTCAAGAGAATTTGATTTTATTTCCTATTAAATAAATAAATGGTTTCCCATTACATCCCATGAAGGGACCGGGGAGAACTTCTCACAATCACTGAGCTGTGCGCTTTCCGGTTTTCACTCACTGATTGGGACCTACAGTTTACAACCGATTCCGAACGGTATTTTGAGAAGCTTTTTCATGGCTATATACTCGATAGTGTCGCCGTCACTATTTCCTATTAAATATGTTAAAACCTTTCACTGCATTTTAAAGTTACGCAAATCAGGTACATACTTTTGCGGAATACTGTAGAAACCCACACATATATATGTATATATAGCAGATTTAGAATGTAGCATGACAATAGTTATATTTTATTTGGTTTCAAATCGGCCCATTTTAAGCCGAGATGGTTTCCTATTGGTAGTTAAATTAAATAGAAAGATAATAAGCCTTTATTGCCTATTTAATATTTTGAAATGTTTCCCTTCATTTCAAAGTTATGGCGAAACCAAATCAGCTCTCCACTTTGGTGCACCCTGTTGATATCCTTTTTTTTTGTCAAATACGCCTACGGCGATTGAGTTGCAAATTGTTTACCCTTTACTTGTAAATGTCTACAATTTATACTAGCTTTTTATTTAAAAAGTGACATTATATTTCCCCCCTGTTTGTCCTTAACATAAAATCACTTTCAGGACATTTTCTCTCTCTCTCTCTCTCTGTTGTATTGACTCATGGACCTCTTTTGTTTGTGATTGTGATTTTGTTGAGATGGGATTTTCGGAAATGAAAGAAACTTGAAAGTTAATTGAATTTCAAATAAGGTCTTTACATAAAATAAAAATTATAATGATTTCAATTCTGTCGTTACATAAACTGCTTAAAACTTTAAGAGAATATTGCCCGAAGCTTGCGATTACATTGTGACTGGTGCAATGAAAGGTATGGGGAATAGTTAAAGCATACTTATGCGGAGGTGACTAAATGTGAGAACTATAGCATACTTTCGGGCTTATATTTAAAATGATGATATTATTTAATCGGCTTCGGAAAGTTTTAAAGTATGGCATATTTTAAATTTGGTAAATGTTTAAGAAGTTATTTTTGGTATCGCAATAAATTAAATTGAAATAAAATTTATTTGAGAATTTTTTCTTTTTTTTTGGTATTTAGGTTATTAATGCCAGTGTGAAATCTGAAATAGGGTTGTGTTTTATTTTTTTCAAAGAAAGTGAAATGTTATTAACTCAAATTGTCCGGAGAATGACCATGTTAAGAAAAGTTGTCCATATATAAGGGATACCAAACTGTTTGGCCATCTCTTTTTGAGATTTGCGGCAGAAATGCGCAGTTTTTAAAGTCAGGAATACAAACAGCCAGAGTTTTATAAAACCTGACTGTTAGACCATTTCAACAGATTCACCATTTCCAATTGAAATTTAAAAAATATCCGTTTCATTTTTAAAAATATCAATTGCAATTTGAAGATTATATTCAGATACATTAATTGGAATGTAAAGTTTCTATTTGAAATTTGAAATATATGAATTAAATTTTAAAAACATTAATTATAATTTAAAAGACATCAATTGAAATTTAAAAACATTAATTGATATTTAAAAGACATCAATTTAAATTTGAAAAATTAATTAAAATTTAAAAGACATCAATTTAAATTTAAAAGGAATCAATTGAAATTTGAAACCCATCAATTGAAATTTAAAAGGCATCAATTGAAATTTAAAAACATCAATTGAAATTTAAAACACATCGATTTAAATTTAAAACACATCAATTTAAATTTGAAGCATCAATTTAAATTTAAAAGACATCAATTGAAATTGTAAACACATCAATTGAAATTTAAAAGGCATCAATTGAAATTTAAAAACATCAATTGATATTTAATACACATCAATTGAAATTTAAAAGACATCAATTGAAATTGAAAAAACATCAATGTTGAAGTTTGAAGCACATCAATTGAAATTTGAAACCCATCAATTTAAAATTAAAAGGCATCAATTGAAATTTAAAAACATCAATTGAAATTTAAAACACATCAATTTAAATTTGAAGCATCAATTTAAATTTAAAAGACATCAATTGAAATTGTAAACACATCAATTGAAATTTAAAAGGCATCAATTGAAATTTAAAAACATCAATTTATATTTAAAAACATCAATTGAAATTTAAAACACATCAATTTAAAATGAAAACACATCAATTGAAATTGAAAACACATCAATTGACATTTAAAACACATCAATTGAAATTTGAAACACATCAATTTAAATTTAAAAACCCATCAATTGAAATTTAAAATTCCAATACATAAAACGGATTCGGATTCGGGCTACTGGTTCTGGGCCGATGATTGAGAACTCGGCATTCGGTTAGATGGTGAGTGTCGTCGTTAATCGGGATAGGGTACGGGCACAGCGTTCGGGATTATTGAGTCAGTGATTGATTTCCGGTATTCTGGTTACTGGTTCCGCTGTAATAGACAATAATAGCAGAGATAATGAAGCTGGGTTAGTAAAGTAAAAATAGTGGAAACAAAGGTACTGGGAGTAACATTAACCAAGTCGAGATGGGAACTATAGGGTAGCTCGATTTCTTTGGCCGGCCATTGATGGAACACCTACCAAAGGGCTGCTCTCCCTTCGAACGAATACACTCAGCACTCTCACAGGAGTCATAACTGGACACTGCGTGATAGGCCACATAACTGCAGGCATGAAACTTCCATATGAAGACTTCTGCAGCAGCTGTTTAGATGAAGAAGAGCAGGAGTCAGTGCAGCACTTTGTTCATGTAGAGGACTGCAAGAGTATCGTCTAACCTTCCTGGGGGCAGGCTCTTCGAAAACCTCTAATGACCTAGCAGACGCCCCAATTAAAACCCTCGTCAAATTCATAGAGAAATATCGCTGGTTCAGCAGAGCACAAGACGACAATTGAAAAATGTATGCGCTTGACTGTCTTTTTGCGCTAGACTCTCTTTAGCTTACCCTCTCTCTTGCATTATTCCTCTTCTCTACAACTATTCCTTTCCCCTTTCTTCTTTCAACTATATATAAAGGAACTACAATGGACGGAATTTACAGCCTGGAGTGAACTCGTTATTTGTTTTTAACTCGGGCTAAATGACGGGCTTCCCTTTCAACCTAACCTAACCTAGGGTACAGTACCCACGAGGAGTAAAGCTTTCGTAATAACCAAGGTGCAGTACCCACGAGGGATAAAGCCGTGGTAATAACCAAGGTGCAGAACCCACGAGGTATAAAGCCGTGGTGATAACCAAGGTGCAGTACCCGCGTGGGGTAAAGCCGTGGTAATAACCAAGGTGCAGTACCCACGAGGGATAAAGCCGTGTTAATAAGAAAGTTGCAGTACTCGCGAAGAGTAAAGCTTTCGTAATAACAAAGGTGCAGTACCCACGAGGCCTAAAGCCCTAGTATTAGGATCGGGTATGTTGTCTCCAACTTGGCAATAAACTTCGCCTTGAAATGATAGCCGACGATTACCTCTTACCAGAGTCGACTATTTATGCAATGACTACTATAACCTCAACGAGAATTATAAAGGTGGCATAAAATAATAATCCACACCGGCTCTCGTATTCTGCCGCAAACCGATAGGCCATCGGCTGTCATTCAATGGAGATGGCAAATGTCGTATAGGTGTACGATTTGTGGACAGGGTTGGTAAGAATTCGTATAAATGTACTATTCGCGGGTGTCGCATATACTGGACGACAGACATAAGTAAGAGGATTTGTCCCGCATCGGCCACCAAATGACAATGCCGTAAAGCACTATCGGGCGGACAATAGCTGTGCATATCCAGAAACTATTTTCGTAAATAGATCCTATCGACCGGCAATTGCATACCGGCAGGAATTTGCTTCACTTATATATCCACTGTGGTTTTTACTGATCCTGTCTATAGTGTTAGGCTTGAAACTACGTTTTCTGTCGATAATCATATCTATTAGATATTTGACATTATTTTTCAGGCAACGTTTTCTACCACCTAGCAGCAATGGCCCAATGTACAAAGCCTTTCGGTACCGGTTAAAGAGTATGAGCTCGGGTTTCTCCGGATTTACTCCCAACCCATTCTTCGCGAATGTGTTCGTTTGGCCCAAACATATTTCGTTTACTCCAAAGATATTTCCTTGGTTACTTATTTTACCGCAAATGTTGGTACCTTTTGCAGCAAATAAAAAGCTTTTGTCGTAAAACTCTTTTCGTTTGTTGTAAATGAACTTTAATTTATCCTAAAATTGTCACAATATACTAGTGACAATTGTAGTCAGCTGGTAGGAGACTTGTTTGTATAATTTTTTCGGAGCAAGACGAAATTAGTTAAGCTCAAATATCACTCGATTTTCATGAAAAATCTTCCGTAGAGGAGGCTGTTCCAATAGTAGAGCTCAGTAGCTCAGTAAGAACTCAAAAAGTACCAGCACTTTACACAGGCTCAAGTAAGGCACAGACATATATGTGGGCATGGAATAGTGAAAGAATTTCTCAATAGTCCTTAGTCTGATTTTTGGTAAAAGGCTGGGGAAGCCGAGAGCATAAATAAATAAATGGTTTCCCATTACATCCCATGATGGGACAGGGGAGAACTTCCAGCTTTCCAGTTTTCACTCACTGATTGGGACCTACAGTTTTACACCGATTCCGAACGGTATTTTGAGAAGCTTTTTCATGTCTATATACTCGATAGTGTCGCCGTCACTATGCAAGGTGACCGCCGCCGAAATAAATTTTAAGGTGTTCAAAGCAGGGTTCGAACCCAGGATCTCATGTACAAGAACCGCGCACACTAACCATTGTACCACCGAAGCCGCGAGCATATCATTGATAAAAAGTAACACTTGGAAGGCATGGGAAAAACTAGTTTGGCTCAGTTTGTCGAAAAATGTTATTCCAGAAAGAAGAAGTTCGACTAAAAACACACTGGCTCACCCATTGTTCGGTATTTATCAAATTCTCTCCCGCTGGATATGGTATTTCCAGACGGATTTGAGGCAAAATCCGTTAAAGTCTGCAGCCTCCAGAAAATGTTGAATGATCTACTGCAGACGAGCAGCAAAAGTACTATACTTTGCTACCCTGTATTACAACATTCTCCATTGCAACAGGGTATTTTTAAGTGTTATATTCTGAAAGCCTAACTTCTCCCCATTCTACGTTGACACCCTGTAGAAAACTCTACGGTACAACAGGGTGCCTCTAACTCCAATATTATACTGCAAGTATCAAACAATATTTAGGTTTTCGATGAAGAGTCATCTTCCTTTTTCTCAATCCGTCCTAGATCCGTCTGTACATCAGTGGATTCCTCGCTCACCATTCAACGAATTCCTCAGCTGTTCCATTGTGAGTCCTGTTTCTTCAGTCAGAAAGTAATTTGTCATTAGAAATCATTTGTATTCTGCGCATTTGCTCGATTGGTTGTGTTCTTTTGCATTCCGCGTCAATCATAGTTTGTATGGGATTTCGACAGGAATTTCTAAAATCTTAGGGACATCGTTAAAAGTGTCAACGTGTCTTCGAAATAGCTTCCAAGACTTCCGTTTCGCTGTCTGTAACACCTTGTTGTGCTCACCAAGTTTCCTATGATAGTGTTGACTTTGTGCTCTGTTCCGACCTGATCTATAATAGAGCCTACACACTGTTTGACCCATATTTTCTATTCTCTCTGTCATTCAGGGCTGGATTTTCTCTCTCGAATTGTTCAGCACCCCTCAAAAGTAGTCACCAGAGTTTCCGTCTACTTGTTTACTTCCCTTTCAATATCTCATGGTCTTAGGAAACGCACAATGGGAGCTTCAAGCCGAGTTCTCAGTTTATCCCCAACCTTAGGCTAGTTCCCGAAGTTAGTAGGTATGAGATTGGGAATTCGACCATAACGAAGTTAATGAGAATTGGCATAACTTCCTATATGGATTTCACTGATTGCGTTTATCGCTCTTATTACCAGATGTAGTTCCGTTTCCGGTGCTAGGATCGATGTGTCAATACTACACACTTAAAACTCGGTCATTGTTTCTTGTTTGGAAGAAAATAGCTCTTGTTGCAAATATAGTATACTTGTGTCCAAACACATTGTGTTTGCTATCTAATATTACATGTTGGTTTCACAATGATTAATAGGTTATAATACATATTTTTGTAACCCAAATTAAGCTTCGTTTGTTGAAAACTGCTGAAAACCAACAACAAAGAAACAAAAAACGGCAGATCTTCAAATCATGAAAACAATGCTTGCAAACTAATACATGATTCCTGCAAATGTTGCTGGAGGGATATACCACGTAAAGGTACATGGAACCACGGTCCATCTGGGGAGAAGAAAAATCATAAGTTTCGGTGGCATAAAATTCAAGTTGTAGTTAGAGACCACATCCTTGCAGAGAAAAGATTGTCACTATTCAAACCAGCCACTTTGCTCTTAACCGTACAAGGTTCCTGGATTAAGACAATGTGACACCCGATCCACCAGATTCAACTTTAGCTCAAGGCTCGAGATAAGCTCTCCTAATAATGGCGCAGGATCGAACTAATACGAACTCTCGTTCACAGTCTATTGAAGGTTATGTGTCAAAAACTTTGAACTATTAATGTCGTCTGTGCTTAAGCATCCTCAGTTATATTATGTCAAATGCTGTGTGAAACTGTTAATTTAACTTTTAAATAAAATCCAAACACATAACTTATTAACTTCTAAAATTGTTTAAATTGTAAAAAACATCAAATACAATTTTTCCCACCTTTTCCCAATTTCAACAAACCTCATGATTTATGCCTGTACTCCTAGGGGAAAATTTCTTTTTAAATAAAGTAATCAATAAATTTATTATATTTCAACAAAATAGGATTTATAGTTTAGCCGATAAGCGCACAACATACAAAAGAATAGAAATCAAAAGATTTTAAAGAATAAAAACCTATAAATTTCGCGCACAAACTGTTTCCGTAAAGGCTATAAATAAATATTTATACTATATACAGTCATCTACACGTATATACAAATTCTTAGACAAATATCCCTTCCAATTCAAGTGGAAGTGTTATACCATCACCTCTTAAACTTGCACGCTCCTTTTGGTTATGCTTTGTTGACTTAAAGCAAACGATGCCTAAAAGTATGCTATACTTGATATCAAATTCGTTTATTATACACCAAACGTCTGCTGCAAAAAGCCCAAAAGTGCTATATGTGTGTGTGTGTGTGTATTTATATAAAAGCCTATGTGTTGGTTGAATGTCTCAACCAATGTAATTCAAGACATTGTTTGCCACCATCCCTCTGATACCCCTTATAAACAGGCGTTCGTCCTAACCTTATTGTTCCATACCATCATCATTATACACGTTACTGGTTATACCTCCTTCTTAATAATTTCTTTCCTACGTCTGCAGCCAAACTTTTCGTGGAATGCTAAGGACGTGCAAAAAAAAAACAAAGTATAGAAGGTCAAGTGCTTTGCAATGCTAAAATAAACTTTCAATCCTATACAGTACAAAATTGTAAAAATATCATTTAATAATTTAAAAGTTACACAATTTTTGGGAAGTTATAAAAAATTTCAAAATATTCCGAGCTAAGGACCACCCGACTTGGAAGTGGATCTAGCGAAGAACCTGTCAGTTGTCTCCCAAAAACCATAATTATCGCATTGATAAATTTTGGAATATCATTGAAGCTAACAACTTTTGTTAGTTTTTTTTTCAAACTGTCAAAATGTTTAAACACAGTAAGAAATCAAAGAGGAGTTCGATAAAGTTCAAAGGCAGATGTTACGTTCGACCCCTTATTCAAACAAAAATTCTGTTTAAAAATAAATAAATGGTTTTTTTAAAAACCATATTTTTCGAATACTGTTGTCCAGTTCACCGGTTACATGTTTATCATTTACTTCAATGCTATTCATTTCAATTAATTCCATTTCGTTTCGTTTCAATTCGTTTCATTTCACTTCAATTCAACTCTATTCAATTCGATTCAACTCAATTTAGTTCACTTCAATTCAACTCAATTGCATTCAATTCAATTCGACTCAATACAATTAAATTCGATTCAACTTCATTCAATTCAATTCAAATAAATTCAATTCAATTCATTTTAATTCAATTCCATTCAATGCAATTCAATTCAGTTCAGTTCAGTTCAGCTCTGTTCAGTTCAATTCAATCAAACCAAATCAATTCAATCATGCCCATTCAAATCAATTTGATTCAAGTCAATTATCCAGTTCACCGGCTTCGTGTTTAACATTCAAGTTTCTACTGACTTTATATATTTTCTTTTGCTTCAATTCCATTAATTTTAATTCATTTCGTTTCAATTCAACTCTACTGGTTTTAATTCAATTCGATTCACTTTGATTAAATTCAATTACATTCGATTCGATTCAATTCCATTCAATTCAATTCAATTCATTTTACTTTAATTCAAATCAATTCTATTCCATCCAATGCAATGCAATTCAGTTCAAGTCAATTCTTTTCAATTCAATTCAGTCCTATTCGATTAAATTCAGTTCAATTCAATTCAGTTTAAGACAATTCATTTCAATTCAATTCAATGGAGTTCAATTCAATTCAATTTAGTTTAATTTAATTTAATTTAATTTAATTTAATTTAATTTAATTTAATTTAATTTAATTTAATTTAATTTAATTTAATTTAATTTAATTTAATTTAATTTAATTTAATTTAATTTAATTTAATTTAATTTAATTTAATTTAATTTAATTTAATTTAATTTAATTTAATTTAATTTAATTTAATTTAATTTAATTTAATTTAATTTAATTTAATTTAATTTAATTTAATTTAATTTAATTTAATTTAATTTAATTTAATTTAATTTAATTTAATTTAATTTAATTTAATTTAATTTAATTTAATTTAATTTAATTTAATTTAATTTAATTTAATTTAATTTAATTTAATTTAATTTAATTTAATTTAATTTAATTTAATTTAATTTAATTTAATTTAATTTAATTTAATTTAATTTAATTTAATTTAATTTAATTTAATTTAATTTAATTTAATTTAATTTAATTTAATTTAATTTAATTTAATTTAATTTAATTTAATTTAATTTAATTTAATTTAATTTAATTTAATTTAATTTAATTTAATTTAATTTAATTTAATTTAATTTAATTTAATTTAATTTAATTTAATTTAATTTAATTTAATTTAATTTAATTTAATTTAATTTAATTTAATTTAATTTAATTTAATTTAATTTAATTTAATTTAATTTAATTTAATTTAATTTAATTTAATTTAATTTAATTTAATTTAATTTAATTTAATTTAATTTAATTTAATTTAATTTAATTTAATTTAATTTAATTTAATTTAATTTAATTTAATTTAATTTAATTTAATTTAATTTAATTTAATTTAATTTAATTTAATTTAATTTAATTTAATTTAATTTAATTTAATTTAATTTAATTTAATTTAATTTAATTTAATTTAATTTAATTTAATTTAATTTAATTTAATTTAATTTAATTTAATTTAATTTAATTTAATTTAATTTAATTTAATTTAATTTAATTTAATTTAATTTAATTTAATTTAATTTAATTTAATTTAATTTAATTTAATTTAATTTAATTTAATTTAATTTAATTTAATTTAATTTAATTTAATTTAATTTAATTTAATTTAATTTAATTTAATTTAATTTAATTTAATTTAATTTAATTTAATTTAATTTAATTTAATTTAATTTAATTTAATTTAATTTAATTTAATTTAATTTAATTTAATTTAATTTAATTTAATTTAATTTAATTTAATTTAATTTAATTTAATTTAATTTAATTTAATTTAATTTAATTTAATTTAATTTAATTTAATTTAATTTAATTTAATTTAATTTAATTTAATTTAATTTAATTTAATTTAATTTAATTTAATTTAATTTAATTTAATTTAATTTAATTTAATTTAATTTAATTTAATTGAATCGAATCGAATGTAATTGAATTTAATCAAAGTGAATCGAATTGAATTGAATTTAATTGAATTGAATTGAATTGAATTGATTTGAATTGAATTGAATTGAATGGAATTGAATTGAATTGAATTGAATGGAATTGAATTGAATTGAATTGAATTGAATTGAATTGAATTGAATTGAATTGAATTGAATTGAATTGAATTGAATTGAATTGAATTGAATTGAATTGAATTGAATTGAATTGAATTGAATTGAATTGAATTGAATTGAATTGAATTGAATTGAATTGAATTGAATGAATTGAATTGAATTGAATTGAATTGAATTGAATTGAATAATGAATTGAATTGAATTGAATTGAATTGAATTGAATTGAATTGAATTGAATTGAATGAATTGAATTGAATTGAATTGAATTGAATTGAATTGAATTGAATTGAATTGAATTGAATTGAATTGAATTGAATTGAATTGAATTGAATTGAATTGAATTGAATTGAATTGAATTGAATGGAATTGAATGGAATTGAATGGAATTGAATGGAATTGAATGGAATTGAATTGAATTGAATTGAATTGAACTGAACTGAATTGAAAGGAGTTAATTGAATTGAATTGAAATAAATTAAATTAAATCAAATTAAATTAAATTAAATTAAATTAAATTAAATTAAATTAAATTAAATTAAATTAAATTAAATTAAATTAAATTAAATTAAATTAAATTAAATTAAATTAAATTAAATTAATTAAATTAAATTAAATTAAATTAAATTAAATTAAATTAAATTAAATTAAATTAAATTAAATTAATTAAATTAAATTAAATTAAATTAAATTAAATTAAATTAAATTAAATTAAATTAAATTAAATTAAATTAAATTAAATTAAATTAAATTAAATAAATTAGATTAAAATTAAATTAAATTAAATTAAATTAAATTAAATTAAATTAAATTAAATTAAATTAAATTAAATTAAATTAAATTAAATTAAATTAAATTAAATTAAATTAAATTAAATTAAATTAAATTAAATTAAATTAAATTAAATTAAATTAAATTAAATTAAATTAAATTAAATTAAATTAAATTAAATTAAATTAAATTAAATTAATTAAATTAAATTAAATTAAATTAAATTAAATTAAATTAAATTAATTAAATTAAATTAAAATTAAATTAAATTAAATTAAATTAAATTAAATTAAATTAAATTAAATTAAATTAAATTAAATTAAATTAAATTAAATTAAATTAAATTAAATTAAATTAAATTCAATTCAATTCAATTAAATTAAATTAAATTAAATTAAATTAAATTAAATTAAATTAAATTAAATTAAATTAAATTAAATTAAATTAAATTAAATTAAATTAAATTAAATTAAATTAAATTAAATTAAATTAAATTAAATTAAATTAAATTAAATTAAATTAAATTAAATTAAATTAAATTAAATTAAATTAAATTAAATTAAATTAAATTAAATTAAATTAAATTAAATTAAATTAAATTAAATTAAATTAAATTAAATTAAATTAAATTAAATTAAATTAAATTAAATTAAATTAAATTAAATTAAATTAAATTAAATTAAATTAATTAAATTAAATTAAATTAAATTAAATTAAATTAAATTAAATTAAATTAAATTAAATTAAATTAAATTAAATTAAATTAAATTAAATTATATTAAATTAAATTAAATTAAATTAAATTAAATTAATTTAAATTAAGGTAAATTAAACTAAATTAAATTAAATTAAATTAAATTATCTTAAATTAAATTAAATTAAATTAAATTAAATTAAATTAAATTAAATTAAATTAAATTAAATTAAATTAAATTAAACTAAATTAAATTAAATTAAATTAAATTAAATTAAATTAAATTAAATTAAATTAAATTAAATTAAATTAAATTAAATTAAATTAAATTAAATTAAATTAAATTAAATTAAATTAAATTAAATTAAATTAAATTAAATTAAATTAAATTAAATTAAATTAAATTAAATTAAATTAAATTAAATTAAATTAAATTAAATTAAATTAAATTAAATTAAATTAAATTAAATTAAATTAAATTAAATTAAATTAAATTAAATTAAATTAAATTAAATTAAATTAAATTAAATTAAATTAAATTAAATTAAATTAAATTAAATTAAATTAAATTAAATTAAATTAAATTAAATTAAATTAAATTAAATTAAATTAAATTAAATTAAATTAAATTAAATTAAATTAAATTAAATTAAATTAAATTAAATTAAATTAAATTAAATTAAATTAAATTAAATTAAATTAAATTAAATTAAATTAAATTAAATTAAATTAAATTAAATTAAATTAAATTAAATTAAATTAAATTAAATTAAATTAAATTAAATTAAATTAAATTAAATTAAATTAAATTAAATTAAATTAAATTAAATTAAATTAAATTAAATTAAATTAAATTAAATTAAATTAAATTAAATTAATTAAATTAAATTAAATTAAATTAAATTAAATTAAATTAAATTAAATTAAATTAAATTAAATTAAATTAAATTAAATTAAATTAAATTAAATTAAATTAAATTAAATTAAATTAAATTAAATTAAATTAAATTAAATTAAATTAAATTAAATTAAATTAAATTAAATTAAATTAAATTAAATTAAATTAAATTAAATTAAATTAAATTAAATTGAATCGAATCGTATCGAATCGAATCGAGTCGAGTCGAGTCGAGTCGAATCGAATCGAATTGAATTGAATTGAATTGAATTGAATTGAATTGAATTGTATTGATTTGAATTGAATTGAATTTGATTGAATAGAATTGAATTGAATTGAATTGAATTGAATTGAATTGAACTGAATTGAATTGAATTTAATTTAATTTAATTTAATTTAACTTATTTCAATTCAATTCAATTCTAATAAATACAGTTCAATTTAATGCAATCTAAGTACATTCAACCGAATTCAATCCAATCCAAACCAATTCAATTAAATTTGATACAATTCTATTCATTCAATTCCATTCAATTCAATTCCATTCAATTCAGTTCAATACAATTCAGCTCAATTCAGTTCAATTCAATTCAGTTAAATTCACTTAAACTCGATTCGATTCAATTCAATTAAATTTAATTCAGTTTGAATTGAATTCATTTCAATTCAAATCAATTCAATTCAACTCAGTTTAATTCATTTCAACAGAATTCAATTCCATTCACTTCAATTCAATTCACTTCAATTCAATTTATTACAATTAAATTCAATTCGATGCAACTCAATTCACTTCAAATCAATTCCATTCAATTAATTTCAAGTCAAATCAATGCAAGTTAATTAAATTCAGTTCAATTCCATTCAGTTCAACTCCATTCAGTTCAGTTCAATTCAATTCTATTCAACTCAATTCCCTTCAATGCAATTCAATATAACTCATCTCAATCCATTTCAATTCAGTTGAATTCGAAGCAATTCAATTCAATTTACTCAATTCCATTCAACTCAATTCCATTATAATCAATTGCAGTCAATTTAGTTTAATTTAATTGAGTTCAATTCAACATAATTTAATTCAGTTCAATCCCATCCAATCCATTCCAATCCAATCCCATTCAGTTCAATGCAATGCAATTCAAATCAATTCTATTAATTTCAATTCATTTCGTTTCAATTCAACTCTACTAGATTCAATTCAATTCAATTCGATTCAATTTGATTCAATTCAATTACATTCGATTCAATTCAATTCATTTTCTGTTAATTCAATTCTACTCAATTCAATACAGTACAATACAATTCAACTCAATTGAGTTCAATTCAGTTAATATCATTTAAATTCGATTCAATACAATTCACTTTATTTCATCACAATTCAATTCAATTTCATTCAATTCATTTCAATTCAATTCTATTCAACTCAATTCACATCAATTCAATTCAATGCAATTCTATATAACTCAACTCAACTCAATCCATTTCAATTCAATTCGAAGCAATTCAATTCGATTTAATTCAATTCAATTTACTTAATTCCATTCAAGGCAATTCCAGTCAATTTAGTTTAATTTAATTGAGTTCAATTCAACAGAATTTAGTTCAATTCAATTCAGTTCAATCCCATCCAATCCCATCCAATCCCATTCAATTCAATGCAATGTAATTCAAGTCAATTCAACTCAATTCAATTGAATTCAATTCAATTAAAATCAATTCAATTTAATTCAATTCAATTTATTTCAACACAATTCAATTCCAATCAATTCATTTCAATTCAATTCAATTCTGTTTAACTCAATTCATTTCAATTCACTTCAGTTTAGTTCAGTTCAATTCATTTCAATTCATTTCAATTCAATTCATTTCAATTCAATCCATTTCACTTCAATTCAAATCAATTCAATTTAATACAATTCAATTCAGCTCAATTTACTTCAACACAAATAATTTAAACTTAATTCAATTCAATTTAATTAATTTAATTCAATTCAATTTAATTAATTTAATTGAATTGAATTGATCGATTTATTTCACATTAGTTTAATTCAATACAATTCAACTCAACTCTATTCAATTCATTTCAACTCAACTCACTACAAATCAGTTCAATTCAGTTCAATTCAATTGAACTGAATTCAGTCCAATTCAATTCCATTCATTTCAAATCAATTCAGTTCAATTCAATAAAAAAAAAACGTTTCCCATTACATCCCATGAAGGGATTGGGGAGAGCTTCTCACAACCAGTGAGATGTGGGCTTCCTAATTGCTCACTTACTGACTGGGACCTACAGTTTTACACCGGTTCCGAACGGTATTTTGAGAAGCTTTTTCATGGCCAAGTACACGATAGTGTCGTCATCACACTAAGCGAGGTGGCCGTCGTCGAAGGAAATGTTAATTGGTCTGAGCAAACCCATTGCACCAACGATGGCCACTTGTTAACGTACTCATTGAGCCAAAAATGAGGTTCGTCGTTGAAGACAAAGAACTGGACTTACATTGCGAAACACATTTTTCACAGAGCACGAATTTTGATAATTAAACTCAATGATTTGCAAGCCTTGTTCTCTTTGTAAGTCTATTCGTGATGCGTTGTTCGTTTGTAAGGGTATTCATGATGACATGGCAAGGCAACCTGAACATTTTTAACTTTAACGGGTGATTTTAACTGAAAAAAACTTAACACTGAAAAAAATCAACCATTACATTGTACTCTTCGCCAATTTTTCCAAATAAATTTTTTTTACATAGTAAATTTTTTACAATTTCGAAAGTATTCGCGGACGCGAGCCTTTCCTACAACTAACGACTTACGAGGCGCATATTTTTTGCCCGAGTTGTGATATTTTTCTTGCATTGAAAAGTAGACATGTTTCGATTAAATATGAAATAAGAGATTTATAGTAACACCCTTTACAAACAGAGATGTTACAACTTTTTTTGGGACATTCTATAAGTAAACAAGGTTTTTGTTTCTTCACAAACTTTTGAATTAATCCCTAATTTGTACCCGTCTGCAGGAGCATAAACCGACAATAAATAGTTGCTGCTGATACATTTTCTTAATTACTGCGAACTTTATGGCATCCTACTATAATTAACCTCATTTTACAAAACCAATAGCAACAGCAACACATTTTCCTTTCCCCATATTAACCATAAATTTGTTATAAGTTGGTGAACAAATAACTATTGACGTCTTAAATTTAATACTCAATAAATTTAATACGATTCTCCGGGCAAAAGCAGTCAAAACTATTAACAACTACGCAAGATTTTTTTCTTTTTATTACATTTTACTCCACAATAAATCAACCGCAACAACAATCAGGTTTTTATTTTGTTTCACACTATTTCTTTTCTGTGTTTTACAGCTGACAATTAAAAACAAAACAAAGCAACGATAACGACTGCGACTGCAACAGCGACAGCGAATACGACAACAAACATATGATCATCATTAAAAACAACAATAACAGCCACGACATTCCAGTAACGGCAGCAGAGTTGCCACACAGTTGGATTACACAGGAGATGTGAGACAAAATTATACAAACCAAATCCCCAGGAATAAATTGTCTGTGTAAATAACACACAATAACTAGAAAATAACAAGAGATGTTACCATTTCATCCCGTAAAAATATAACAGTATATACAAATAAAAAGAGGAAGAGGACGAGGAAGAAGAAGACGTCGAAGTCAAAGTCGGGTAGGAGGAGCTGAATAAAAATACAACTTTTGAAAGGACACACACCATACAAATGTCCACAACGTGATTGTAGTCACAGTTGTAGTAATCGCACTTAAGCAGAAACCCAGACTGGCCTGCAGGGAGAAGGTGGTCAGTTAAAGGAGGCTTTAATTTATTTCCGTTTCCCTTTGCGGCAACATTGTGTATCATAGCAAATCCTTTGTAGTGGTAGAGGTCGAAGTAGCAAAGAAAGATGACTAAAAAGTACGAGTTCGATTGGATAATACCGGTGCCGCCGGAATTAACGACCGGCTGTGTCTTTGATCGCTGGTTCGAGAATGAAAAAGAAACGAAAGAGAATGACTTTGAAAAGGATGCCTTATTTAGAGTGGATGAATATGGATTCTTTTTGTATTGGAAAAGTGAAGGCAGGGTAAGTAAAAAACTGAAAATGCATTAAAACTATATAATCTCTGTGATACGTGGGGGAAGTGCTAATGGTTTTTATGCGACGAATGTGGTTATAAAGGTAAAGTACTTGCATTAATTTGTAACATTAAACGAATTACTGATGAATTCAAGACAAAAATAACTAGGTATTCTAAAACCTCCGCGCTAGGGAATGTCTATGTAAAGGGTGTCTCAGTAAGAACGAACTTTTTGGATGGGACTGTCCGTGGAGGTGGAAAGTTTCTGATTGCCATTCACTTGGGAGTGGCCAGAAATGATTCCTTCATTGGGCAGTCCAAGCAGCTCACTACTTCCACGCAGTATGTCCTGGGCAATGGCTTTTTGGAAACCTCCGTTAGCTAGCTAAAGTGAGAAGGCGAAACAAATGAGCATCAAATCAGGTTTAGTAGGTGACTGATGTCACTGAAGCTCATCAAACAATCGGGCATATTCTTTTGTCCTTAGAAGGCGGATGAGCCAAACATACGGGCCAACGGCGGATAGAAACTAAAAGAAGAAAATCCAGGTTCAACATATCGCATCCTGGTCGGCGTCTGATCCGTAATGGGCGGCTGCAATCACATATCCTGGCAGTAGGTAAAATGCAAAAACACGGTGGGCTGGGTTTGCCTCCCGCCACCGTTCATAATGGCAGTGAAAATACGTAAACGAACAAGAAAACATAAACAACCCCTATTTGTTGACGACCCCCGCAAACGTTATAAGGACCACGATTTACGGACCACGATGCACTTGGAATGTAAGAACTCTATATAGATCCGATGCAAGTATCCAACTGGCAGATGTCCTCGAAAGTTATAAGGCTGACATTACCGCTATCCAGGAAATGCGATGGACAGGACATGGCTGCACAAGAAAAAGAAACTGCGATATATAAATACTATAGTTGCCATGGGAAAAAACATGAATTTGGTTGTGGATTTGTAGTTGGCAAAAGACTGCGACATCTAGTCTCTAGGTTCAATCCTGTGAGTGAACGTATATCCACAATCCGCATAAAAGCGAAATATTTTTATGTTTCCCTAATTTGTGTGCATGCCCCGACAGAAGAGAAAGATGATGGTGCCAAAGACATATTCTATGAGCTCCTAGAGGAGACGTATGACCGCTGCCCTGGCCATGACATTAAGATTGTACTAGGAGATATTAATGCCAAAGTAGGAAGGGAGAATGTGTTTAATCCAACTATTGGCAATTTCAGTCTACATGCTGACAGTTCCGACAACGGTATGAGACTGATTGACTTTGCCGCGGCAAAAACATGGTCATTAGTGGTACAAGATTCCAGCATAAAGACATCCACAAGGCTACTTGGGTATCCCCTGATCAAAGACCGAAGAACCAAATTGATCACGTGGTAATTGATGGAAGGCACTCATCCAGTGTAATGGACGTACGAGTGATCAGAGGAGCTAACATCGATTCTGATCACTACCTGGTAGCAGCAAAGGTTCGCACAAGATTAAGTAGAGCAATAATCGTACGAAACCAGACGCAGAGCAAGCTGGACATCGGAAAGCTGCAATTACCAGAGGTAGCCACAGCCTACTCAAGGAAGCTCTCGCAACTTTTGGCA
Organism: Phaonia tiefii; assembly: GCA_963931995.1. NCBI lineage: Eukaryota > Metazoa > Arthropoda > Insecta > Diptera > Muscidae > Phaonia > Phaonia tiefii. The sequence continues at coordinate 19,012,701 of OZ008370.1, read as the reverse complement.
CAGAACCCACCCCCTCCCGATGACGATCCTGATGCGCGGTGGAAACCCATTTCCGACTCTATAAAAACTGCCGCAACAACCGTACTTGGTTTCGAAAAACCGTTTCGCAATGGACCGTGGTACGATGAAGAGTGTCGCATTGCAAATGACGAAAAGAACGCTGCACGTATGGTAATGCTTCGGTCAATTGCAACGCGAGCTGCAACTGAGCGGTATAGGGAGAAAAGAAAGAAGGTAAACCGTCTCTTTCGGCGTAAGAAAAAGGAATGGGGAGAAATCGCGAGAGTGAGAAAATTGAGACATACAGAAGGAAGAACGAAGCCCGAAAATTCTACCAAAATATAAAAACGGAACTAATGGACATGGTTCAGTGCCCCCTTCTGTAAAGACAAGGACGGAAATCTCGTCGCAGATGTGCAGAGCATGTTGGGAATATGGAGAGAGCATTTCTCCGCGCTACTAGTACCTGAGATATCCAATGACGATGGGACAATCGATCACAATATGGACGACGACGTCGATTGCCCCCCTCCTAACCAAGACGAGGTCAGAACAGCTATTGCCCGGCTTAAGAACAACAAAGCCCCAGGACCAGATGGATTACCGGCGGAGCTGTTTAAGGTTAGCGGCGATGAGCTGATAAGGTGCATGCATCAGCTCATTAGCAAAATTTGGTTAGATGAATGCATGCCCAGCGATTGGAGTCTCAGTGTACTATGTCCTATATTTAAAAAAGGTGACCCGGGTATCTGTGCCAACTACCGTGGAATAAGTCTTTTATCCATAGCATATAAGGTTCTATCAAGTATAATGTGCGAAAGACTAAAACCAATTATCGCTGACCTGATTGGACCATACCAGTGTGGCTTTAGGCCTGGAAAATCGACAACTGACCAGATTTTCGGGCTACGCCAAATCCTGGAGAAGACACACGAAAAACAAATTGACGCCTATCATCTATTTATAGATTATAAGGCGGCCTTCGAGCTTGGTATTCCTGCAAAACTCATACGCCTTTGCAGGATGACCTTGACGAACACCGAATCCGCAGTGAAAGTTGGTAAGGATCTTACCGAACCTTTCGAAACTAAGCCAGGCCTCAGGCAAGGCGACACCCTATCGTGCGATCTCTTTAACATATTAATGGAGATCATTATGAGAAAAGCTGCAGTCAACATGAATAAAACCATCAGCAGCAAAAGTCACATGCTGCTCGCGTATGCTGATGATATAGATATCATTGGGCGCACAATTAGAGAAGTTACTGCGGTTTTTTCGAGAATTGAGAAGGAGTCAGCAAAAGTGGGTCTGACGGTAAAGGAGGACAAGACAAAATTAATGGTTTCAACGAACAGGGCATCCACGCGATTAGATCAAATCGTGAACGTTGATAACCGTTATAACTTCGAGGTAGTGGACGAATTTATATACCTCGGATCTGCCGTAAACAAAAACAACTACGTCAGCCTTGAGATCAAGCGGAGAATTGTGCTTGCGAATAGATGTTATTTTGGGCTAAGCAAGCACTTTAGAGATAATGCCCTCTCTCGAGTAACAAAAGTCCAGCTGTACCAGACTCTCATTCAACCTGCCTTGCTTTATGGCGCAGAATCCTGGGTCTTATCGCAAGCAGACGAAACATCTGTTGGAGTCTTCGAGAGAAAAATACTCCGAAAAATTTATGGCCCTATAGTACACAACGGCGAGTATCGGCGACGCATGAATCATGAGCTGTATGAGCTTTATCCTGACATTGACATAGTTAAGCGGATCAAGATAACGCGATTGCGCTGGCTAGGTCATGTTAGTAGAATGGATGAAGACGAACCAGCACGAAGGGTTTTCGAAACCGAACTCGAAGGAAGACGAAAAATAGGAAGACCAAGACTCCGCTGGAGGGATCAGGTTGACGAATCCATGCGTACACTTGGTATTGCCAACTGGAGAAATAAAGCAAAAGATCGAACTGGTTGGCGAAATATGTTATCTTCGTTTTGTAAGGTCCCTGACCTACCGGGGTTGTCCGAGACCGGATATTTTGTTCCATACTTAATCGGAGCATGTATTCTCAGTAAGAACGCACATCATTGGATTGTAAAGACGACATGTTCCGATTAAGTATGTAATAAAATATCCGTCTAATTGCCCCCTCACGGCTCTGATGACAGGCCATTACACTTTTCATGAAATTTTCCATGACTTTTTCACAGAGATGTGGCTGTATATCACCGATGACGCATTGGATCTCGGATTTAATCTTAGGAATTGTTACTGGTTTATTCGCATAACGCCGAGATTTCACAAAACACCAAAGAAAGAAATCGCACGGCTTTAAATCTGATGATCTTGGTGGCCAGTTGACATTAGAATTTCTTGAGATAATTTGTTCTGGAAATCGTTGCTGCAATAAATCGATTGTTTCTTGCGCGGCGTGGCAGGTGTTGCCGTCTTGTTGAAACCACATGTCGTCCAGATCCACGCCATCCAGTTGAGGCCACAAGATCTCCGATATCACGCTCCTGTAACGAATGTCATTCACTTTACTTTACTTACTTTTACTGACTATATTACAACCTTATGAGGTCAGACGTCATACGCATATTAATTAAACAAATTTCAACATATTCTTCCAACTGGCTCTATCCTTCGCCTTTTCTCGCCAGTTGGTAACACCAAGGATACGGAGGGATTCTTCTGCCTGGCCTTTCCAGCGGAGTCTTGGTCGTCCTCTTTTCCTGCTTCCATCGGGTACGTTATCAAAAATCTTTCGCGCTGGCTCATCTTCATCCATTCTGATAACATGACCTAGCCAACGCAATTGGCCCACTTTGATTCGTCTAGCTATGTCCACGTCAGAATAGAGATTATATAGCTCTGCGTACCAGCGACGTCGGTACTCGCCGTTTTCCCTAACAGGGCCATATATTTTACGGAGAATTTTTCTCTCGAAAACTCCCAGGTATTTTTCATCCGCTTGCGATATGACCCAAGTTTCGGAGCCATATGTCAAGACAGGTAAAATGAGAGTCTGATATAGCTGGACTTTTGTCCGTCGAGAGAGGGCTTTGTTCCTAAACTGCTTGCTGATCCCAAAATAACATCTGTTTGCAAGCACAATTCTCCTGTCTATCTCCAGGCTGACGTTGTTGTCCTTGTTCACGGCGGATTCGAGGTAGACAAATTCATCTACCACTTCAAAATTAAATCGGTTGTCAACGTTCAAGTGCGGACCAAGTCGAGAGGTTTCTCTAGTCGTTGACACCAACAGTTTTGTTTTGCCCTCATTAATAGCAAGACCCACCTTCGCTGATTCCTTTTTCGATTCTTGAAAATACTGCAGTAACCTCTCGCAAATTGCGCCCAATGATGTCTATGTCGTCAACATACGCCAGCAACATATGGCTTTTCGTGTTAATGGTCTTGTTCGTATTTACTGCAGCCTTTCTCATTGTTATCTCCATTAAGATGTTGAAGAGATTGCACGAAAGTGTGACGCCTTGTCTAAGTCCTCGCTTGGTACATAATGGTTCAGCGAGGTCTTTCCCCACTTTCACTGCTGATTTGGTGTTGGTCAGCGTCATTCTACAGACGCGAATCAGTTTTGCCGGAATACCAAGTTCAGACATAGCTTCGTACAGTTTCCCCGTATGGGGCAGCTTTGTAATCGACAAAAAGGTGGTATGTATCGATTTGCTTTTCGTGGGCCTTTTCCAGGATTTAGCGTGGCGTGTATATTTGGTCAGTCGTGGACTTGCCTGGTCTAAAACCACACTAATAAGGTCCAATCAGGTTTTCAATAATTGGCTTTAGTCTTTCACATAATACGCTCGACAAGACCTTATACGCGATGGATAAAAGACTGATACCGCGATAGTTGGAACAGACACACGGATCACCCTTTTTGAATAGAGGACATAATACACTGAGACTCCAATCGTCGGGCATAGATTCCCCCAGCCATATACCGCATATAAGTTGATGCATGTGGGCCGCCACCTGCCCCAAAAAGTTCAGCGGGTAGGCCATCCGCACCAGTAGTTTTACCATTCCCAAGGCGGGAGTCCGCCGCTCCGATCCCGTCTTGCCTGGTGTGGGGGAGAGATGGGAGATGTGCTTCCACTGCGCATCTGGGTCTTCGGGAGGGGGGTATTCTGCTCTAGCAGGAGAGAGAGCTTCTGTCGATAGGACATTGATATCTCCGGTATTCGTAGCTTGTCAACATTCGCAGCCACCAGGTAATGATCCGAATCGATATTGGCACCTAGAATCACACGTACATCCATTACACTAGAAGATTGCCTGCCATCTATTACCAAGTGATCAATTTGGTTCTTCGTCCGCTGATCAGGAGATATGCAGGTAGCCTTATGAATGTCCCTATGCTAGAATCGTGTGCTACTAACTACCATGTTCTTTGCAGCGGCGAAGTCTATCAGTCTTATTCCATTATCGGAGGTGGTATCATGTAGACTGTGATTACCGATGGTTGGTGGAAAGAGACTTTCCTTTCCCAATTTGGCATTAAAATCGCCCAGAATAATCTTGATATCGTGGTCAGGGCAGCGTTCATTTCCCGGATCGCTGCGATGTCAACTTCACATTTTCCGAGGACATCCGTCAGTTGGAAAGTCCTGTATAGCGTCCGCACATTCCAGGCACATATCCTCAAATCATGATCCCCATAACGCTTGCGAGGGTCGTGTGATCATTTTTACGTAAATGCGTGAGTGCGTATGCCAAACGAGTGGATATGACTGTACACAGTCGACAGAATGAGAGAAATTTACGTTCTTCGTAATCTGTGCTCTCATTTGAAAAATGGCTAATTTCAGTTATCACAAACGTTTTTTAAATTTGCAGCAACTGTAATTTTGTATGTACGTGTTTGATGCAAACGAGAACTCGTTTGCAACAACATGATGGACATTTTTTGCGATATATGAGTTTATTTGGGAAAACTAAATGAATGGTTGCGATTACTAAATTAATACAAATCAATCAAAGTATTGTTGCGGCGGCAACCGAGCAATAAACGTTTTGTTTTCTTTGCGTGTAATCGTACACGTATTGTTAGACCCTCAAAAGGATAGATTCAATAAACAAACAAACGCTATAAACAAATAAATGTCAAATGATAAGATCCTTACCAATATGACGATGAGGCGTCTCAGTCGGTAGGTGAAACTGTGATCAGCGGGTCAGGTTCATACCTGTAAACATAAAAACACGCCTATTATAACCTAAATTAATATGTATATACAATGTAAATCATTTCAAATTAAATCACAAATACTCTTTTGTATAACACTTAAGTACACTATATTATTTACTTTCTTCTTCTTCTTTTCTTTTTCATTCCCAGGGAGGAGATGTCATAGAATTATGTCAAGTTAGTGATATAAGAGCTGGCGGTGTCCCAAAGGTAATTACAAATATAATTTTCAACATGTTGGTTGAATTTTCTCTTCAGCATCACCATCATCATCATCATCATTAGCATCAGCATCATCGTCTTTATTATTATCAACACCATCAAATTCCCCAGAATTACTTGTATTTACTTACTTTATATTCAAGAATAATGAAGTCAATGTCACATAGTGATAAAATCTTAGATAAAAGAATTTTCTTTGGTTACAACCATCGGAAATGGCTTGGAAGAAGCAGGCGAACTAATGGCGAAATATACGTATGTATAGTGTTGGACCCTGGCTTGAGTTCATCAAAAACAACATGTGTGCTTAGGTGGTAATTAAATTGTATTTGCAGGGGATTAATTAAGGGCTTTTGTTGGACTTGAAGGTTCATCCCTAAGAATAACAACGGTAACTGCTTATATGTGATATAATTCTTTAAAGATCCTTGATACATTGGGTGGTTTTTAGAGGAAGTATATATTTGTTTTGACACACTTAGTCCATTAAACCATCATCGAATTTTCTTCAGCTAAAACTTTTGTCGAAAGCAAAAACTCATTTAGTTTTTAACTGGTTATATTTTATTCGCACTTATAGATTTTGTTTCTGTTAATTGTGGGAAATTATGTCCGACAAATGGCCGCGGTCAGCGTTTATGCAAATTTGGGCTCTTTCAATTTTGTAAAACTGTGCTCAGCATTTGTGGTATCACGTTATCAACTTCGGCTCCAGTGTTGTTTTTTAACTCCCACAAGTTCCGAGGCTTGCTTGCGACTTCACATATGCCCAGAGGAAGAAGAAGTTCGGACAGTCAAAGGTCGGCAAACCTAAATAACCAAAACGCGAGATCACACGCACTTCCTTCAAAATACGCATTGTGTCAGGAGCAGTAAAGCAATTGGCCCTGTCCTGTTGAAACCACATGTCCTCCAAATCCAGATCGTCATTCCGGTAAGAAAAATTAGGACAGCATGGCTTTAGAGCGGTCGTCGTTTAAAGTAATAGCGTTACCGTCGGCTCCTTCGAAAAAAATAAGGTCCAATCACCTTTTCCGACGTAACAGCACACCATACGGGGATTTTGAGCTGGTGTAATGGTAAATCAGGAATTAAGCCTGAATTAATCAGGATTAAGCCTGCTGCACGATTGGGATATTTTCGCCGAAATTTACGTTACATTTACACCACTGACTAATTATTGGGCTCAAACAAAAATGGTTTCCCATTACACCCCATGAGGGATTGGGGACCTACCGGTTTACACCCATTCTGAACGGTATTTTGAGATGATTTTTCAAGGCTAAATACTCGATAGTATCGCCGTCACTAAGCCAGGGGCTCACCGTCGAAAGAAATGTACGGAGATCAAAGGAAGGATTAATCCCACGTTCTTTCTTATATACAAGAGGCGCCCAAGGCCACCATTATAAAAAAATCAAACTTTGTTCTAATTTTCAAGCGTTCTTTAGGCGTATAGCAATTCATTGTTATTCCCTATAAATCTGGCACGTGTCTCCATCATGAATGCGAAAACCAAAGTGACAGACGATGCCATTTACAAAAATGGCAACACTTTCCAATTGACATACGATGCCATTTCCAAAAAATGGCAGCACTTTCCTTTTACAATAGGCATACACCGGAACGGCATGTTCCGTCCCCATTTTTTAATTGTCGCAGTGACCTGCTGTACTCCAGAGAAGTAGGTTAAGTAAGTTGGTTAGTTTAAGAAATAGTAGTCGAAGCATTGGTACTTCGCACTATGTCCTATTTGTGGGTGCATATATTTAACCTAGTTCCTGCTATATAGAAATTGTTTCTTCAAATTTCTAGTCTTAATTTGTACTATCGCAACTTCGTATTTCATTCGTACAGGACAATCACAATGACCGAACCTCGAGTTTAGTTATAAATATGATAACCTTCAATTCTCTATGTTTGATTTCCTCTACCAAATCTTACCTAACCTAGCCTACCTTAACTTAACCTTATCTTATATAATCTATTCAATCCAATCCAATCCAAACCCATCTAATCCAATCCCATCTAATCCAATCCAATCCCATCCAATCCAGGACAGGCCAACCCCATCCAATCCAATCCAGGACAGGCCAGTCCAGTCCTATCCAGTCCAGTTCTATCCAATCCTATCCCATCCTATCCAATCCTATCCAATCCTATCCAATCCTATCCAATCCTATCCAATCCTATCCAATCCTATCCAATCCTATCCAATCCTATCCAATCCTATCCAATCCTATCCAATCCTATCCAATCCTATCCAATCCTATCCAATCCTATCCAATCCTATCCAATCCTATCCAATCCTATCCAATCCTATCCAATCCTATCCAATCCTATCCAATCCTATCCAATCCTATCCAATCCTATCCAATCCTATCCAATCCTATCCAATCCTATCCAATCCTATCCAATCCTATCCAACCCTATCCAATCCTATCCAATCCTATCCAATCCTATCCAATCCGATCCAATCCTATCCAATCCTATCCAATCCTATCCAATCCTATCCAATCCTATCCAATCCTATCCAATCTTATCCAATCCTATCCAATCCACTCCAATCCAATTCAATCATATATAATCCAATCTAATCCAATGCAATCTGATCCAATAAAATCTTGAATTAGATCCAATTCAATCCAGTCCAGTCCAGTTCAGTTCAGTTCAGTTCATTTCAGTTCAGTTCAGTTCAGTTCAGTTCAGTTCAGTTCAGTTCAGTTCAGTTCAGTTCAGTTCAGTTCAGTTCAGTTCAGTTCAGTTCAGTTCAGTTCAGTTCAGTTCAGTTCAGTTCATTTCAGTTCAGTTCAGTTCAGTTCAGTTCAGTTCAGTTCAGTTCAGTCCTGTCCTGTGCAGTCTAGTCCAGTCCAGTCCAGTCCAGTCCAGTCCAGTCCAGTCCAGTCCAGTCCAGTCCAGTCCAGTCCAGTCCAGTCCAGTCCAGTCCAGTCCAGTCCAGTCCAGTCCAGTCCAGTCCAGTCCAGTCCAGTCCAGTCCAGTCCAGTCCAGTCCAGTCCAGTCCAGTCCAGTCCAGTCCAGTCCAGTCCAGTCCAGTCCAGTCCAGTCCAGTCCAGTCCAGTCCAGTCCAGTCCAGTCCAGTCCAGTCCAGTCCAGTCCAGTCCAGTCCAGTCCAGTCCAGTCCAGTCCAGTCCAGTCCAGTCCAGTCCAGTCCAGTCCAGTCCGGTCCAGTCCAGTCCGGTCCAGTCCTGTACAGTCCAGTCCAATCAAGTCCAGTCCTGTCCTGTCCATTCCAGTCCTGTCCAGTCCAATCAAGTCCAGCCCAGTTCAGTCCATATCCAATCCTATCCAATTCAATTCAAACCAATCCAATCCACTCCAATCCAATGCAATCTAGCCCAATAATATCCAATTCAATTCATTTCAATTGAATCCAATCCAATCCCTACCAATCCGATCCAATCCAGTCCAGTCCTATCCTATGCAACTCAATCCAATCCAATTCAATTCAATCCACTCAATCCAACTCAATGGCATGCAATAATACATCCAATCCTATTCAATTCGGCCAATTAAATTCAACTCAAACCCAATCCACAACAATAGAGTTCAATCTAATCCAATACCGGTCAATGCAGTTCAATTCAATTCCATTAACTTCAATTCAAGTCAATTCAATTCAAGTCAATTCAAGTCAATTCACTTCAATTCAATTCAATTCAATTCAATTCAATTCAATTCAATTCAAGTCAATTCAAGTCAATTCAATTCAATTCAAGTCAAGTCACTTCAATTCAATTCAGTTCACTTCAATTCAATTCAATTCAATTCAATTCAATTCAATTCAATTCATTTCAATTCAATTCAACTCAATTCAATTCAATTCAATTCAATCCAACCCAACCCATTCCAAGCCAATTCAATACAATGCAAGCCAATCCCATTAGTTCAGTCCCGTCCAATCCAATCCAATTCAATTCAATCAAATTCTAGTCAATTGAAATCAATTCAAAATCAAGTCAAAACCAATACAATCCGATACAAGTCAACTCAATTCAATTCATTGGAATTCAATTCAACTTAACTTAATTCAATTCAAGTTTATTGAATTCAATTCAAGGCAATTCAATACAATTCAATTCAATCCAATCAAATTAACCAAAATCCAATAAAATACGATCCAATCTAATCTAATCGAATCCGTCCAACCCAATCCAGTCCAATTCAATTCAATCCAATTCAACTCAACCCAATCCAATCAATCTAAGCGAACCTGACCTAACCTTACCGAACCTAACCTAACGGAACGCAATGCACAGTAACGTTATCTAATCTAGCCTAACCTTACCTAACCCTAGGTTTTCTTGTAACAGGTTCCACTATTTCCATAGGTTCTACTCAGGGAAGGGAATAGAATCATTATTGGTCTTATTCATTTTGTGTCAGAATAGGTAGAGGTGCGAAGATAGAGAAACAGCCTCACTTCAAGGGCTTAAGTCATAGATTCCCCACAGTTAAAAATGTTAATAAAAATATGGTTTCCAATTACATTCCATGAAGAGATTGGGAAGAGCTTCTCCCAACCAAAGCTGTGTGCGTTTTCTAGTTTTGACACATAGTTGTTCAGAACTACAGTTTTACACCGGTATCCAACGGTATTTTGAGAAGCTGTTTCATGGCTACATACTCGCGAAAGAAGTGTATGATGGTCAGAGCAGGAATCGAAAGCCGCGCATACTAACATTGCACCACCGAAATGTCATGAAAGCTCTGCAAGGTTAGGTTATGTGTTGGTGGCAGTCGATGAACGACCCACTTTTGCTAAATAGTCTATTGTGATTAACACGCTCTCTATAGGATAGGCACTAGCCCCACTGGACATCCATTCAATTTGCTGCAAGAAGCTTAAGATCTTGTTTATACCTATCGAAGATACTTCTACCAGGTCAACAAATAGGTGTGATCCCATAGTAGAAATCCAAGGCTCGGCTCTTCAAATAGTACGGTAAGGGGTCTATTTGCAAGCGATAATTCTTGGACGGTTATTATTCAGTGTAGGACTCCATTCAGCTTTTATTTGAGCCAAAGTTGTGCTGGTGATCTGGGTAAATGCCTCTCCTTATCCAAAATCGCAGTATTGATTGCAGTTTCATTTAGGACTTTTTTGCGTTGATAACAATTAATGGGTTCCGAAACCGTCAAAATCTGCAATACCATCTGAGCTGCTGATATATAGTTGGAATGACATCTAGTATGTCTAAGGACTAGCGTCTGCTGTTCTACAGGATGTAATGAAGTGATGGATACCGCATCAAAATGTTATGACTGGGTTGGCTATGCCGATATCAGATCTGTTTATGGAACATCACTTGATTTTATTTTACTGACAACATCCTGGTCTCCTCATGAAAGCGATTCACAATCGCCGTTTGAACGAATCCGATCGCGATTCGAAATGCAAACCTTTCCAGTGCGTGTCAGCATTATTATGAAAACATGCACTTATCGCCTTGTGCGTCGTCACACTTGTTTCCTTTTCCTTACCTCATGAGGTACCTGCTACTGATTTCCGGACCTTTTTTCTGGACTAGCCGCATATTGGTAACACCACAGAGAATGTTGTCTTCCAAATCGTGAATCTTCTCTGGGGCTTATTGGCGTAGACTAGCGACTTCACATACCACTATAGAAAATAATCCAACGGTGTTGAGTCGCACGATTTTGGAGGACCATTCTACGTCGATTTCGGCACGCTCTGTGTGACATGTGGCGCCGTCTTGTTGAAACCACAGCTCTCCTATGTCAATTCAAGATAGAAGTCATCGATCATTACTCTACAGCGGCCGACATTAACTGTAGCGTTCTGGCTGGCATCGGTCTTGAAGCAATAAGGTCCAATAATTCAACCAACCGATAAAGCACGCCAATGACTGAAGTTTTCTAGATGTAACGGCGTCTCAGCTGTGACTCAGAGGATGTGGTTAGACTACTGTTCATCGTGAAATAAATGATTTGCTCTGACGAGCGTTTATGCTGGTCTTACAAGGAATGAATTGCGGGTTTTGTTTCACGAACAGAGCCATGCTTTTCAAAATAAATCAGCAGAATTTGCTAGCGTTGTTCATGCGTCAGTATATTCCCAACGAGGTATCCAACCAAACCAAACATACATCACGTGGCAACTATCAAAATGGCTGACACTGAAAACAGTGTTGCCATCTTAAAGTTCTATACCTAGCAATTGAAATAATTCCCGCTTTCTCACTATCCATAAATTTTTGCGGGTGTAGCGATTCTTTTGCCCAGATACATATGACAGAGTACACAATTATGAAAATACAGTTGAGTGTTCTACTCATTCAACCGTACCAGTGTATATGTCAAAATTCCTGACACACAACCAATCTGTTTCTATCGCAAGTCAACTTGGTTGTTATGTATTCCAAAGCGGATAATGTATTTGATGGATTGCTGACGTTACCGCTATTTTCCCACCCAGTAAATCTAGTGGTAAGAGATGAATGATAACCAAAAACCCCTCGGTAGGATTTGTGGGTACGGCACTTGTCATATCCACCATTTCCATTCGTTTTCTAAATCTTTGCCAGCAGACTCAGATAAGTTGGTTCATCCAGTACCGGTAGACAGACGATGATACCCTCGAAAAATGATTAAATTCACTATCTTTACTAAATCTCCTTCTACACCAGAGAAGTACAATCCACTACAAGTTAACACAAAGAAAAAGTTCGTGATGAAGTTTTCTTTACTTGATGAAACTTTAAGCCAAAAATGTTTTACCTTAACCTCAAACCTCTTGACTGATATAAAAAAGGGATTGGTTGTCATTTGACCACTCTCTCCCAATTCCTTCCCATGTACCCAGGAGAAACATTTCAACAAGGAATCTTGTCAAAGAGTACCTACTAAAACAATGCAACTCTGTAACCTGTCTGCGTTCCGTTTGCCATTGAAATTGACAACACGTTTGCAACATTAAATATTAATGAATATGTTGTTAACAAGTCGTACATGTTAAAAGGGAAAAACAAGTCGAAAGAGCTGCATAAACAAGGGAAATGGGCGAGAACTAACACTGAAATGGAATGGCACCACAAAACTACGGCAATATCGTACCAGCAAATGTGAAAATGACAGCTAACATTTTGACAGCTACATAATAAAGATGACACATGACAGCAACAGCAGTCATGACGCGTTATATTTGTTGGGAGAGAAATAACGAAATGACAGAAGCTTAAGGCAAGAAAAAGATATGTAAACTGATAAGGTCTTACAAAATGCAAATAGGTATTGTTGTCATTTCAAAATTTTAAAATATAAATGGAAACTGGGGAGACATTAACTTGAGTGAGTTTTTAAAAAGTCTCTGCGAAGTTGAGTGTTAATAAGAAATAAAGTATATTTTGATGAAAATGTTGTCAACTTGATCGCTTTTGACAGCTGGCAATGTTATTAAATGTTAGTAACTGGAGTAACTGGTGAAAATAGAACAGGTCACCTGTTATCTGAGATTTATGTCGCATTGAGACCGAAGTTTATCGCAGGCAGGTTTGTGATAACTTTGTTCTCTAATATTTGCCGTTTACATCACCCAATTTGAGATTAAATATACATTTCAGGTGGCAACGTTCTGCTTGGAGCAACTCTGTGCCGAGGCCAAATTATCAAAGACGGTGGCGCAACAGAAAAATTAAATTGGCCGGTTTCCATTTGACTACTTTTGTACAAATTTTGGATCCTTTTGAAAAAACTGAACCTTTAAGGTCAAATCAGGCGAGTCAGTCAAATCGTCTCACATTTTAAACCGATGAACGTCAATTACATCGGCGGCGGCATGAGCTTCAAAAAACTGTGAGTGGCGGCGACGCGTCGAAAAATTTTCGTTCGGCTTCCGTCTGTCAAACAGTTGATTTTTTGAGTATTTTTTTATTATGGTTGCATTTTTTTAGTAATTAACTGTGTTGCATCAAATTGTACACCAGGGGGCACCAATGAGGGTACAAATTAAACTTCAGTATTTACAGATTAAAATTGTATGAATAATCTTGTGGGTTAGAGTGGTTTTATATCCCATTTAGACCGCAGTTTATCGCGGCCTGGTTAACGATGACCTTGTTTCCTAATCTTTGCCGGTTACACCCCCAAATTGAGATTAAAGTAACATTTGTAAACATTTGGGATTTTTTTGTAATAACTGAATCTTTAAAATTCGATCAGTGAGTCATATCGGGACAGTCGGTCAAATCGGTACACAGTTTAACCCGATGAGAACAGTTTAACCCGAAGTCGGCGGGAGCTTGAGCTTCAAAAAACATCGACGCGTCGAAACTTTTCGTTCGGCTTCCATCTGTCAAACAGTTGATATTTTGTGTATGTTTTTATTATGGTTGCATTTTTTAGTAATTAACTGTGTTGCATACCAGTTTAAAATGAGGTTAAAAATTAAACTTCAGTTTCGACAGACTACAATTGTATGAGTAACCGAGTTAACCTTCGAAATGCAATAATCTTGATCGATTTAAATGCCGTATTACCTTATCTTGCTGCCTGCTCACATTCCAACAATCTGGTAATCCTCAAAACCAACTGTTGCACATTACAAACTTCACCTTATTTTCTTCTTGCTTAAATTGCAACAATCTGGCACCATCCAAAGCCAACTGCTGCACATTAAAAATACGGTGTTGCATTTGAAAGTAATTACAAAATCATTTCCCTTTTTAAATGTCATATGTAATTATTTAATTAATTAAATTTTTTTGTTGTAACTAAAGTGTCAATTATAATAACTGAATTAATACATTTCCTGCCTGCCAAACAGGTAGGAAAGGAAATGACAAATTTATGTAAAATTTAATTTCACATACGAAAACCAAAATGACATATGGACAGCATTGACAACAGCTGCAGCAGTAGCAACAAGAACAAGTGCACCGAAATATCCTTGAGCCAATTAAATGAATGCATATTGATATTTTAAAAACTATTAAAATCAACTTGGGGTCGCATAGAGAAAGCAAAAGAAGGCTTAAAGCCTCATTGAGGTCTACACCGCACTAAGAATTATCACCAGACAGGTTAATTACAATAGGTATTCATCTCATCAGATGCATGATGCGTTTCGTCTTAGATGCATTTTCATTAACTCGTCGATCAAAAAAAAATCTAGTGCGTTAGTGAAATTCTGCACACTTTTTATTTTAACCTATTTTGACAGACATCGCACGCTGCGCTTTTATTTAGGTTCGCGTCTTATTCAGACGTATTATGTAGTTTGGAAACTCGTCATACTGGCCTGATGTTTTCGTTCCCGTATAAAACATAACGACAATTTTGTGAAGAGCAAATTTCGCTCACTTTTCGTTTGCTTGATACTCAGCTCTATGCGAAAGTTTGAAGAATACAATCAATTACAGAGTTGTTATGCGAAAGTTATTTCGTTCGAACCTCATTGGTTGCAAATTGTTTCGAAACTTAAATTTCATATTTCGATTATTTTATTTTATTTATTTATCCTAATATGGAGAGGAATGATTTCCTACAATATGTTCAAGATAAATCAGTTACTTTCTTAGGTGGCCTCACACTTCCCAGATGGGTCAAGAGCCTTACAAAATGAGGATAACATATATCTCCAACTTCCGATTTTCTCCTCCAGTTGGTAAGATAAATGAGATATAGATGGTAACTATCCCCCAATACGGGGTGTCTACCTGAGCGCCTCAGTGACTAACTATCGGAACACCACTTGGTTGTTAAGTAATGAGTGGTATTGAGAACGAGTAGTATTGAATACTCCCTTCAAAAATGATTGTGTAGTATCGAGTATTCGTCGATATAGCAACTCTTTATAAAACCCCATAATTAGCCCTTATGACATATTCCTTCCCATAGGAAGTACGTGTATAAAATATATCCAAAATATCGTGAACCTAAAATTTCGCGCACTTTTCGTTTGTTGTTTGTACTCAGCTCTATGCGAACATTTTGAGAATACAATCAATTACAGGGTTGTTAAGCCAAAGTCAGGTCGTTAAACTTGTATTGCTGTTTCCATAGATTTACCCTTGCTGTATGCTTGCAGGCACGGGTTCCTTAGAACTTTCTAAGAATTTACTTGCACTCTCATCCTCATGTTTTATCATCATTAACTGCTGCTTTATGTCAAATTTGCTGTTTAGCGTTTAATTTTTCTCTCTCTTTCTCTTCTATATTCTTCAAGGATCCAAAAATTTTAGATAAAGTCACAAAAAAATGTGGAGCAGATCTGACTGCGTTGGATAAAAAATCATTAACAATATGTTCCAATACAGATTATATAAATATAACATATCATCATGTAGTGTGTCCGGATGCGGATACGGCAAAGGTAAGTTAAGGAAAGGTAAAATTTGAACAATATTTTGGAAAATAAATGAAATAAATTTCGCGTGGGAATTGGAATGTTTTTCAAATATTGGGCAATTTCTGGGATTTTACTGAAAAATAGTGAATAGTGATTGGAAAAAGCTAAATAGTCACATACGGATCTTTGTGTCATAAATAGTCCTCGATATGTTTTTAGCAGATCGGATATTGAAAGTTCTCAAGATTGTCGCATGATCAGTTGAATTGAGTGCCGAGTTGAACCTTAATTGCCAGCAAATACAATCGACGGAGTCTTTGGTTCCCTTAACCGGAATTTGAACGAATTTAAATTTGGTTTCATAAACGAAGGAATGGTGAAAAACATAAAGACCAACCCGTAATATCATCGTCTCAGAGTTTCCCCTTAACTAAGGGATCAACCAGAGGAGTAAATGGTTTCACGTTACATCCCGTGATGGGATTAGGCAGAGCTTTATACAAACCAGTGAGCTGTGCGCGTTCTAGATTTACACTCACTGATTGGAACCAACAGTTTCGTACCGGTTCCGAACGGCATTTTGAGAAGCTTTTTAATGGCTAAATACTCGATAGTGTCGCCGTCACTAAGGTGGTCAGAGCAGGGATCGAACCCACGTTCTCATGCGCAAGAGCCTCGCGCACTACCATTGCACCACCGACGGCCACCAACCAGAGGAAGCCGATGACAAATTCAGCAATACAATTCAGGTGTATCCTTCCAGCGAATTGCAATGGATGAGGCTGGTCGTTTTCCAACCAGTAGCTCTTGAAGCCCGTGTATCTTACTTCACCAACTGAATTAAGAAGCAAGGACGTGAGTGAATACCAACGTATGTGGCTGCTTCATTTCCAAACAATAAGTTTGGGAACCACTTTGTCTTATCGGTTATGGGCTACCTCAGCAAATGAGCCGAAGTTAGCGCAGTTCTGAACCAAAATGCTCAGATAATAATAACCGTTATTGCACAAGTCTAGCAGAGACGATCAAGAAGTAGACGACCAGGAGATGTGTGCAATTTGGCAACCCTCGTGGAAGAGAACTAAAAAATGGTAACAATTCACTTTCTCTTCTTACTCTCTCGCTTCATATTTTGATTATTTCATACTTTTTGCATAGTTTATGTAATTATATTTCAACATGGTTGGAATTTTTATAGGTCTATACAATAACACTATCAAAAAGCTGCTGGTGTATTGAAATATTCAATGAAGAGAGTAAGAGAGTAAGAGAGAGATCAGAGAATGGCTAGGAGTTCAATCGTTTTGTTTGTTGGCATTCGAGTGAAGAGAACTTTTGATTGTCTACTTGTACATCGTTTTTGCATCTAGATGCATCTTTTTGATGTTTTTTCAAAACTTCATTCGGATCAGGGTTAAAATTTTGAGTCTACCATCTTTACATAAATCCACGAGTCATATTAATAATGAAACCCGAAAGCAACACCACTGTATCCTTAGGCTAATCACATGGTGTCGAGATTCATTCGAATATTTGAAAAATTTCTGAGAAAAACTCACATCTATAAGACTGGGAAGAACACCCATCAAAATTCGTCCTGGAATATCGGTGATACACCCATAAAACCAAAGCTCGAACATGTGCTAAAGTCATCTTCGGAACGGAGTATTAGCTTTCTAAAGATTTGGAGTTCAGAATTAAAGCTATGTTCCGGTATACCATGATTTCATTTCCATAAACAGCTGTTTCTTGTTCGGCTCTGGAAATTTTTGGTAGCTTGAAATCTCGAAAACTTCAGAATTGTAGTATACCTGATCTCCGATTAAGTCAGCTTCTAATATTGGGAACAACGATGACATCTCCCACCATCAGTAGGTCCATGAATTTGTATGCAACATTAAGTTGATCAGCAATACACAAAAAACCACGCACCAACATTGTTGAAATCGGTTCAAAAATCACGGATTCTGGAAAAAAATCCACGCATTAACATTTTTGAAATCGGTTCAAAAATCATGGATTCTGGAAAAATGCATGCACCAACATTTTTGAAATCGGTTCAAAAATCACGAGTTCTGGAAAAAATGATGTTTGGAAGAAGCTATGATCTCCCAATTTATAAGCAAGCAAAAGTAAAGGTGGCCAATAATAAAATAAAAGCCACCCAGCAACATTTGACATTGGTTCTAAAATCATATGGTCTATAACAGTTTCTTTTTGGAACGAGTTGTGTTAGGTTAGGTTGAATAAGAGAATTCCAAGCATTCTCCTTTCGATTCCGGACCGACTTCTTAGCATATCCCTAATGAGGTTGATTTAGACCCTGTACGAAACATCATCGCCGGCTGGGGCATTACCTCTGACAGTTAGGCTCATCGTAATCTGTCTTCGTGACTTCAAGAACTGTCCAAAACTACCGAGCATCTCTAAGTGAGATGATCAAGTGTATATGGAAGACACTATCTGTATATCCTCTCAATCTCTTCTTTCCTTCTTCCCTGTACCAAACTTCTGGGCAGCACAATGCATCGCTTTTATAGGGAGCATCCTCTGAATGTTAGGGACATTGGAACATGCTGGCATACCACTGGAGTGGCAGGTATTGTGCACGCACAATGCAAATCTGGCTCACAGTGACAGGTGGTAGATGGCAGCGGGAGATGTACGAAACTTCTGCAGCTATATAGACCAAAGCTCTCAGTGTTTGACTTGACGTGACACTGTCTGATTAGTAAGTAAGAATAAAAATTTACTGTATTTTCCATAGAAAATTCCTGTCCCGCAAAGATTTCAGTTGAATATTTCCGGACGTGCTGGGGAGTACTTTCAAAATTTGCGAACAACGATCCACGTTCATGATTTGGAACCGTTTTCATTTAAATCTGTTCGTAATAGAGTCGTACGTCGTACGGACGGTACGCAAGTTGCTATCGAGACGAAAAATAGCTTGCGTTCGATTTTCCCTTCGTTTTGTATATACTCTTCATCTTACGGTTCATGGCGAGTGAGCGAACTGTAAGCAATGTTCGTATTTCGTGGGAATGGTAACCCAGGGTTACCCATTATTATTGCCGTGGGGAATGGGTAGCGATCGTTTACGCATTACCCACAGGGTATGGGGAAAATAATGGGTAGCTACCCACGACAATGGGGAATTATCCATCACGTTTACCCTCAGGGTAATGTGGAAAATATTGGGTAGTTACCCATGGCGATGGGGAATTACCCATCACGATTACCCACAGGGTAATGGGTAATCGTGATGTTTAATTCCCCATTGCCGTGGGTACCTACCCATTACTTTTTGAAAAACCCTTAGAAACTGCCAAAAATTGGTTATTTTTCTGACTGGACGCTTCGTTTTCGAGATATAGAAATTTGTTCTAATTTTTTCATATTTTCGATCAAAATCCCTGGGTAACCCATTGCCCATCGCCGTGGGTAACTACCCATTTATTCCCTCATTACCCTGAGGGTGATGGGTAATTCCTCATTATCGTGGGTAGCTACCCATTATTTTCCCCATTACCCTCAGGTAATGGGTAATTCCCCATTTTCATGGGTAGCTACCCATTATTTTCCCCATACCCAGTGGGTAATTTCATTACATATTCCCCACGACGATGAGGAGGTAAATACGAACACATGGGCAGGTAAATTCGAACTCTGGCTGAAAGAGTGCGTGTACAATGCCTGCTGGTATGCATGCGACAAAATTTTAGGAAATCTACTAAACATTTTCTCTGCGCGTGTTCAGCACTAGCCAACTATGGGATCCTACTTTTTAGGAAGCTGGTTGAAATGTATCCTTTCGACGTCGATGGTGCAATTATTAGTGTGTGCAGCTCTTGTACATGAGAACGTGTGTACAGTACGATAACTCTCCGAAGTGTTAACATTTCCCCGTTGACGAAGTAAATGCGGAAGGTGACGATTTTATATGCACGTTTTTCGATGAACTTCGAACGAGATCGGAATTCCATCTAGGCTCTTGTATATAAGAACGGGGGTTCGATCCCTGCTTTCACCTTGTAGTCACCTCGCTTAGTGATGGCGACACTATCAAGTACTTAGCCAAAAAAGAGCTTCTCCAAATACTTTTCGGAGCCGGTGTAACACTGTAGGTCCCAATTAGTGAGTGTAAAACTTGAAAGCGCACAGCTCAGTGGTTGTGAGAAGCTTTCTTCCAATCACTTCACGGGACGTAATGGGAAGCCATTTTTTTGGCCAATACATGGTTCAGAGCCTCTTGGAGCTTACAAATTAGTTATCCGTTAGGGCTAGAGCTTCGTCTCGTTAGCTCGTGGTATATCATCGGACTAAAGTGAGTCGTTCATCGACTGCTACCAGCATCTAACCTAGACCACTAGACGTATGATGTATTTGTTATTCTATCTATTGAGCGTATGATGAATATTATTTTAAGTTACACGAGTATGTATGAGTAGAGCCTCTTGGAGCTTACAAGTTGGTTCTCCCTTAGGGCTAGCGCTTAATCTCGCTATCCCGTGGTATGTCAACGGACTAAAGTGAGTCGTTCATCGACTGCCACCAGCATCTAACCTAGACGTATGATGTATTTGTTATTCAATCTATTGAGCGTATGATGAATATTATTTTAAGTTAAACGAGTATGAACGAGTAGAGCCTCTTGGAGCTTACAAGTTGGTTCTCCCTTAGGGCTAATCTCGCTATCCCGTGGTATGTCAACGGACTAAAGTGAGTCGTTCATCGACTGCCACCAGCATCTAACCTAGACGTATGATGTATTTGTTATTCAATCTATTGAGCGTATGATGAATATTATTTTAAGTTAAACGAGTGTGTATATGTTTTTGGGATGTAACGGGAAACCATTTATTTATTTATTTTTATATGTTTTTGAATTTTGAAATTGTAGTGCAGACATCACAAATCACACAAATTTAAGTCTTTTGTCAGCATGCATTATCTCCTCTCTCCTCCTTCCTTCTAAGTAACAATGCATCACATTTAAATGAGGCATCCCGATGAGTGTTGGTTAGACCAATAAAACTGAAAGATCAATCACTAATATTAAAAAAATAATTAAACAGTTTAATTACACTGAAAAAATATTATTAGACTTTCTTTTGGTAGCACCATTCATCTGTATATCTTTTTTAATATCAGAAGTATCGCAACTTTTCTCATCTCGTTGGATAATCTGAAGCAAACTTTCGCTAGCACCAGTTAATGATCAGATTCGATTTTGATGCCTTGTGACACGCAGTCATCATTAACACAGGAAGTGACAGGCCGTGGGGAACTACGTGACACTACTGTGTTCCATTGATAACGTCATAAAATTTATGATTTCTAACTATCATATTTGTTGCTGAGGCAAAAACTATCACTTCTGTTTTCAATATCGGACGTGTCGGCATGCAAACTTTTCTTACACCGACTTTGACATTCAAATCTTCTCCCCTCCCCCAGCAATGGTTGTGTCATGACTAAAGAGAATGAACCTAAAGAAATATAATCCCTTAAATTGAATGTTTGCCATTTTGGTCGATATAAAATTCCATTTCCATTTCCACAACCACATTTTCTTATAAAGCCCCAAAATGAATCGATTCCACTGAGTCAATTCAAACTGCAAGCCATAGAGGACTTGTAATAGTTTTGTTGACTTTTTGCCATTTCCCCTGTTAGATATTGTAAATTGCTGTCAGAAATGGCTGTAGTTTGAAAAGTAAATTATGGCAGATCTTATGTTTTTCTTTAACTTTTTGGTTTATCAACTTTTTCCACTTTTTCCTATTTTATTTTTGGAAACTTTTTCATCTCAGGTTTGAATAAAAGTTTGTTTACGTGTTTGTTGGATACGAAGTTTCGGTGTGTGTGTGTGTGTGTGTGTGTGTGTTGGTGTCAACCTTAACTCGTGTATGGATGTAGGTATTATATTGGATTGTCAAAGACTGCTGGTGGTCATACCTCATATAGATGAATACAAATGTTCATATCTACACTCGTAGTGAAGCAACACTTGCGGACAAAAATATGTGTGATATTCTGAAAAGGCTACAATCCTTTACAGAATTGACAACTGAATATCAGGATCTTCACAAAAAATGTTTCACTATCCGTGGTTGGAGCTTTCCCAAATTGGCTTTTAATTTTGTCCGATAGTTTGCAACACTTGCGGACAAAAATATGTATGACATTTTCAAAAGTATCCAGTTGTTTCCAGAATTCAATTTCAAAAGTATTTACAACTTGATGCCAGAAACTTCACAAAAAACAAATGTTTAATTTTTTGTATTTAAAGTTTTTTAACAAATAGGCGTTTACTTTTGTCCCACAGTGTATAAACTTACATATAAATGGGCAAAAATCTGCTTGACAATGTCACCATATATTGGTTTAGAAAGGAAAACTTTTAATAAATCTCACAAAAACTTTTACTTAATTCTGGTTTCACAACAAATTGCAAAAGCAGTTTAAACAAATTAGAAAGCTATTTTGAGAAAGAGCATGAAATGTGCAAAATCTAAAATCAAGTGGCCGTCGACGAAGTAGGTTCAGAAAGTCAGTCACTGAAAGAAGGGGGTTTCAGCACAGACAGCATCGCCTTCGAAATCGAGAGGGCATCTTGGCTAGAATGGGTTCCAGCCAGCGATCTGTGAACTTGGAATACTTGCAACTTTTCTAGGCAATAGCGGCCGAGTATGGCGCATAAGTAAGAAGAATCTACAGAAGAATATGAAATGCACCGGAAGGAACCAGAACGGTGGAGCGACTCGGCTGCGAACAAGATCAAAGGTCTGATGAAGCTGAACAAACTCGAACAGAGCCGCTTCATGGGGTTTCTGACAGAACACTCCATTCCGCAGACACTTATCTACTTAGGGAGCTACGTACAAAAGAATGGTGTCCCATAACATCCCATGATGAGATTGAGGAGAGCTTCTCACAAACCTAGTGTTTACACTCACTGATTGGGACCTACAGTTTTACACCGGTCCCGAACGGTATTTTGAGAAGCTTTTTCATGGCTAAGTACTTGATAGTGTCGCCATCACTAAGCGAGGTAACCGTCTTCGAAAGAAATGTAAGGTGGTCTGAGCAGGGATTAAACCCACGTTCTCATGTAAAAGAGCCGCGCACACCAACCATTGCACCACCAACGGCTACGTACAATACTGAAGGGTTAATAGCCTTACATAGCGACCGGTTGTGTAGTTAGATTTTCGTTCCATTTGGTAACACTGAGCTCTTCCACCTGGGTTTTCCACCCGAGTCATTAGGCGACCCGAAAATGTATCAAAATGTCTATTGTCGCGCGTGCTATGTTTGCAGTTGCACCGTATTGTTTAAATCGCATGACCCCCAGTCCCAACATGGTTCTGTATCAGTCAACAGCCGCAGTAACCGTATTACCCTCTGCGTCCTCGAAAAAACTAAGGCCCGATAACACCTCCAGTGTAAATGGCGTACAAGGCAGTGACTTTGAGTAGATGTAATGGCTCTTCGTGAACGACACATGACACATGGATTCTCTTCATGAATGATACGTGGATTCCTAGTGCCCCACAAGCGCAATTGTTGTTTCATTACGTATCAGTTTAGCTGAAAATTGCCCTCTACGTTCGTGATAAATTTCAATCGAAAATTGTCTACTATCGTAAAGTTTAATGGCCAATTTCCTGGCAGGTCGCCTAATTGACGTTGACAGCTCATCGGCGACATCTTCAGCCCCAACCGCAATATTCTCGATGGAACGAGCAATGCGAATCGTCCCAGCACCTCGTGTTGTTCCAGTCTCTTCGAAGTGAACACCTAAATACCATACTGTTTGACCAGTTGGCATAACACGACCAGAAAATCTGCGCCGAAACTCATATTGCACCAAAGTCACTAATGAATAGGTCTGTAACAAAAAAATCCCGCGTTCTTGAGGAGTATAGCGTTCCTTGGCTTGTCGACGTGTATTCTGTATCTGGTTGCTTCACATACATTGAAAGTAGTATCTGAATAGTATCTTCCAATGCCGTGATACATTTTACCAAGTGATCAATCTGGTTTTTCTTTAGCTGATCAGGAGCTACCCAAGTAGCTTTGCGGATTTCTGTATGTTCGAATTTCGTACTACTGTCAATCATGATTTTTCGCCTCAGTGAAATCTATCAGGCTCCCTCCGTTGTCGGAAGTGCTGACGTGTAGATCGAATTTCTCCCCGCCGATGTTTGCATTTTAATTGCTTATCCAGTCTCGAACAACCCCGGGGGTCAGGGAACTTACAAAACGTAGATAACATATTTCGGCAACCAGTTCGATCTTATGCCTTATCTCTCCAGTTGATAATACCAAGTGTACGCAGGGATTCGTCAACCTGATGGCTCCAGCGGAGTCTTGGTCATGCTATTTTTTGTCTTCCTTCGAGTTCGGTTTCGAAAACCCTTCGTGCTGGTTCGTCTTCATCCATTCTACTGACATAGCCTAGCCAGCGCAATTGCTGCTGATTGGTTTATTCATGTTGTGGCGGTCGGTGGTGCAATGGTTAGTGTGCGCGGCTCTTATGCATGAGAACGAGGGTTCGATCCCTGCTCTGACCACCTTCAAATTTCTTCCGACGGCGGTCACCTCGCTTAGTGACGGCGACACTATCGAGTACTTAGCAATGAAACAGCTTCTCAAAATACCATTCGGAACCAGTGTAAAACTGTAGATCCCAATCAGTGAGTACAAAACTACAAAGCGCACAGCTCACTGGTTGTGAGAAGCTCTCCCAATTCCTTCATGGGATGTAATGGGAAACCATTGTTTTGTTTGTTGTTGTTGGTTTATCCATGTTGACTGAAGCTTTTCTCATAATGATCTCCATTAAGATGTTAAAGAGATCGCATGATAGGGAGTAGCGTTGCCTGAGGCCTCGCTTAGTTTCGAAAGGTTCGGTAAGATCCTTACGAACTTTCATTGCTGATTTGGTGTTCGTCAAGATCATTCTACAAAGGCGTATGAGTTTTGCAGCAATACCCAACTCAGACATTGCTTCCTGGAGTTTCTCCCGTATCGGGCTATCGAATACCGCCTTATAATCGACAAATAGATGAAAGGTGTCTATTTGTTGTTCGTGGCTGTTCTCCAGGATTTGGCGTAGCGTGAAAATTTTGTCTGTTGTCGATTTCCCCAGTCAATACCCACACTGGTATGGTCCAATCAGGTCAGCGATAATGGGTTTTAGTCTTTCGCACATTATACTTGAAAGAACCTTATTTGTCATGAAAACTAAAGGTTTAATCCACAATAGTTGGCACAGAGACTTGGGTACAGCCTTTTTAAATATGGCGCATACTACACTGAGACTCCAACCGCCGGCCATTCATTCATCTAACCAAACTTTGCTAATGAGCTGATGCATGCACCTTATCAGTTCATCGCCGCCAGCCTTAAATAGCTCCGCCGGTAATACTTCGCTCCTGCGGCTTTGTTGTTCTTAAGCCGGGCAACAGATTGTCTGACCTCGTCTTGGTTAGGATGGGGGCAATCGACGTCGTCGTCCAAATTGTGATCGATTGTCTCATCGGCATTGGATTTCTCAGGTACCAGTAACGCGGAGACACGATCTCTCCATAGTCTCAACATGCTCTGCACATCTGTGATAAAATTTTCATCCTTATCGTTACTGTAGGGAGGCCCTGAAGCGTGTCCATTAGTTCTGTTCCTGACTTTTTGATAGAATTTTCGGGCTTCGTTCTTCCTTCTGCTGTGTCTCAATTTTCTCCCTCTCGGGCTTTCTCCACTGCGGTTTCTTACGCCTAAAGAGACGGTTTACCTCCTTTATTTTCTCCCTATACCGCTCAGTCGCACCTCGCGTTACAATTGACTGAAGCATTGCCATATCGTTTTGCTATGCGACACTCTTCATTGTAACATGGTTTGTTGCGAAGCGGTTTTTCAAATTCAAGCACGGTTTTAGCGGCAGATTTTGTAGAGTCGGAAATGGGTTTCCACTTCGCTTCAGGATCGTTACCGGGAGGGGGTGGATTCTGTGCCAAAAGTGGCTAGAGCTTCCTTGAGTAGGCTGTGGCTACCTCTGGTAATTGCAGCTGTCCGATGTCTAGCTTTCTCTGCGTCTGGCTTCGTACGATTTGCGGCTCTACTTAATCTTGTACGACCCTACCAGGTAGTGGTCAGAATCAATCTTAGCTCCTCTGATCACTCGCACGTCCATTACACCAATCATCTTTCATTAATTACCACATGCTCAATTTGGGTCTTCGGTCTTTGATCAGGGGATACCCAAGTAGCCGTGTGGATGTCTTTATGCTGGAATCTTGTACCACTAATGACCATGTTTTTTACCGCGGAAAAGTCAATCAGTCTCTTACCGTTGTCGGAACTGTCAGCATGTAGACTGAAATTGCCAATACTTAGATGAAACACATTTTCCCTGCCTACTTTAGCATTAAAATTAACTAGTACGAGGGCGGATCAAGAAGTCCGTGACTTTTGAATGAAATACAGTTTAGTTTGAAAAAAAAAGTATTTTTCAACATAATCTCCTTTTAGCTTAATACACTTAGTCCAACGTTTCTCCAATTGTTGTAGCCCTTCCAAAAAATAGGATTTTTCGAGGTGTTTGATCAATAGTTTCATCGTTGGAGCTAAATCTCTTTCCAACGGGCCATTTCTTTAGGTTTGGAAATAGGAAATAGTTCGGAGAATATGGCGGATGAAGTACCAATTCGTAGCCCAATTCATGGAAGTTTGCTTGGAAGTTTGTTTTACGGTGCACCCATCTTGCAGACAGCTTTCTTAAACCCAACTAATCATTTAAAATCGAAACCACACTGCCATATGAAATGCCTATGGCATCAATAATCTCACGCACTTTTACTCTTCGATAGGCCAACACCATATCGTGGATTTTTTCGACATTTTCGGGAGTATTGACCTCAATTGGCCGTCCAGAACGTTCAGCGTCATTTGTACTTGTGCGACCACCATGAAAGGCGGTAAACCACTGTTTTACCATTGAAATCGATGGTGCAGAGTCCCCATATTATTTATCAAGCTTTTTCTTGGTTTGATTGACGGTTTTTTCGCAAAAATATTTTTAATGAGCACTTGAAAATCACTTTTTTCCATTTTTTAAAAAAATGTTTTGAACAGCTATTAAACGCAAGATAAATGAGGGAACTTGCTCAAAATCTTACAGTAGTTTATTAACAGGTGGTACTTGATGGGAGCAGTATTGCATTTCATATAACCACGAGGGAAGTTCGAAAAGGCACGGACTTATTGATCTGCCCTCGTACAATCTTAATGTCATGGCCAGGGCAGTGATCATACGTTTCATCTGTTAACTGTGTTTCTTAAAATCGCCGAAAGGTCAAAATTCCGGTCCCAAACCATTGTTTTCGTACGAAATAACTTTGGTATAACAACCCTGTGTTTGCTTACGAAATTTCCGCAAAGAGCCGAGTACCAAGCAAATGAAAAGTGTGCAAAATTTCCGGTTCCCGAAATTTTCGTTATTTTTTATGCACGCACTTCTTATGGGAACAAAAATTTCGAAAGAACTGAATACGGAGCTTATTGGGGCATATAAACAAATTAACGAAATGTTAGAGTATTTCGCTTTTGTGCGAAAGATGGCCTAGGGTTGAGTCTACGAGCTAGATATCGTAGCCATTTGTCCACTAAAAATCCGCAACTAAATTAGAAAAAAGATGTCAGCTGCAGCAGATGCCAAAATTGTTCCTTCTATCCAGTCGATCGCATTTCCTTGATAGCACTAACGTCGGCCTTATAATTTTCAACGATATGTGCACAATTGATAGTGGCACCCGATCTGGATAATAGTCGAACAAGTGCATATCCGTAAGTCGTGGTCCTTTGAACGTTAGCAGGTATAACCTGGACTTTGTTTTGATCTGGCCTCATCCGCCGTTGACCAGTAGTGTTGGTTCATCCGCCTTCTAAATATATGTCGAGTAGGTCTCAGGTACTTGCATGGTTAAGAAGAGCATCGGGAAAGCTGAGATAACCTTTAGTTCACGCAGCCACTTTGTATCCGAATCACCATCGCGAATATGCCTCCACATCGCGTCAAGATCGTTGCCCCAGGTGGGATAAACTTGATTGTCACCATATGTTAACCGATTATAACGAAATGCATGAAGATCTTTAGAAATGTTTTTCCACCATTCATTAACCCATTGTAACCCAGTTGCAAAATTTTCGTTTTGTTTTAACATTAGTTTTGTTGTTATAAAAATATCAATAATTTAAAATATAACCGATATAACGGTATGTGTCTTTAAACTGCAGATTATACCTAAGACTTTTAGCTTTAATTAAAGTTATAATATGACCCATTAACCCTTCCAATGCCAAAGATATTGAAGCTCATACTATTTTCTATTTTATATAAAGTATATTAAGTTAAAACAAATATTATCTTCTACAACTTGTATTTTCTTTTAGATTTGGTTAAAAGGAATACGCAAAATTACCCATAATGTTAAGGCCAATAATATCTGTCCAATGATGTGTTTAAAAAAACAGTAAGTTTCCCAGGGATTTCCATCCGGCGCTTAACCCCCTAAGCGCCAACAATATTACTAACACAATATTCAAATTAGTTTCTAATTTTATTTCTGTTTCTATAATTAATTTTTCGTGCACGCCTTTGTTGTCGTCATCTTTTCAAGCGTTCATTCACACTTCCGCTTTAGACGTCCATTGTGGTTGCGTCGCGTTACCCACCATTTGATTAGTTACCTACGTTTGCATGTCAAAGTCAAATTCAACTCTCTTTGTTGTGGTTGTGACATAAGTGTTGCCATATCGTTATAATCGTTTGTTTTATGAGTTAACATTAGTATTGTAAATAATTGAATTGTTTTTCTAGGCAAAACAATTAGAAACACGCAATTATAGGCGCGATATAATACAGGTGTTGGTCGGCATAAGGGAAAATCAACAGTTGGATGTCAATAACCTAGTGGATGTAAAATATTATACAATGAATAAATATATTTTGATTGATTTATATAGAATATGTTATATATTTGAGTTCTGTACAACAATTTTTATTAAGGTATGAAATCTAGATGTCCGAATCTGAGGTTTCTCTATAACAGCTGGAAATTAGTAGCAGAAAGAATAAGAAATGTTTTGTTAAAATCTTGATTACGGAATCTAGGTTATGTGAGTAGTATAAAGCTATGTTCAGCTATAGCGCAATTTTGCAGTTTTCGGGATTTCATTTCCATAAGATGCTGGTGAGTTAAAATTTCGAGTTGAATACCTGAACGCCGCTGAAGCGCAAAGCATAAAAAACTTTTCACAATGTCTTGTTTATACTAGACATCTTTTTAGAGTTGAGTGCCATTTCAGACAGCTGTTTTCTATTTTGATTTGTGTAAACTTATCACATATTAGTGTGGTGGCTTAGAAACACAACGATTACATTGCTCTCACAGTTCGAGATTTCTACCTCATTTGCACTGGAAAAAATTTGCTTGATTTCGTATCAAAAGTCTGAACAAATTATTGGTTGATAATTATTGGATTTGGTTGAAAGTCAAAGCGCATTGAAGAGGTGGTGTTACTACGGCAACAAACAAAAAGATAGGCATTTTGTTTTGTCTGGTATTTCCCACAATCAAATTCAGCACAAAAGTATACCAAGAGAAGAAGTAAACAAAAAGGTACAAAAAAATCATTTGAATTTGAAAAAGTAGAAATACGTAAGAAGTGAAAAAAAATAAGTCAGCTGTTCTCGTAGTACCACCACTTCAATTGAAATGGTTGTAAACAAACGTACTTTTCATCGGTAATGAGACATAAAACCGTTTTACATAAAGCCGAGTACTAAGATCGTTCACGTGAAAAATATTGTGCAACATCAATTTGTTTCGCTGCGAAATGGGCCAACAACATATCAGTGATGACGACTAAATTTTTCTCTGTTTTCAAGTTTCATTTACACTAAAAATTTATTTTTGATCAGAAATTTTGCGACAGTTGACAACATTGATCATATCTTCGTTCACTTTGATTGTTCGTTGCATATTCCTTAGCAACAGTAAAATGTTGCTCAATACATGTTGCTGATATTTCGCGTGAACAGCGAACGTGCACAGGGGCAAAATTATTTGGGCGATATTCCGCAGGCATTTTTTTATGGAGTTTTATAAAATTTCACGTGGAATGTTAATCTTAGTACGGGCCTTAAAGCAAATCAAGCATTTTTTCTTGATTTTCAGACAGCCAGGGAAAAGACCCCGATTTGTCGGTTGCCAAAATGTATGGGAAATCGAGCAATTTCTGCTTTAAATCAACAACAGTGGCAACATCAAGAAACTCGTTGTCAGTGCGAATGCCGCATTCAGTTCGATCAGTAAACAGCTGATTATTTGTTTTGGTAAACAGCTGATTGATAATAATTTCAATTGACAATTTTTCAATAATTTTAAAACTTATTTATGTATTTTTCTTTTATCTTTTTTTTTGCATGTCTGTTCGTTGTTCTATCTACTTTATTTATCTATATTGTCTTGTACATTTTATTCGAAAACTTTTATTTAATATTGGAAATTTGCACGCTTTTCTTCTAAACCATGCACCATTTTATACTAATACATCTGAATTGCCCTCGTACACACAGCGTTGGCAAGATGGGTTACGACATATAAACTACAACAATAAGGCAACTAATGTCTGTCCAACGACCAATTTGATGAAACAGTAAGTACAGATTTTAGTAAAAGAGAAGTTTCCAGGAAAGTCATGAAAATCCCTAAAGAAAGGTAAGTAAAATCAGAGAAAATTTAAAATAAAAAATATGCAATTCTGATACAGATAATATCAAGGACATCTGGCGGTACATATTTTTAGATTCAGGTGTCGTTTTCCCCGAAGACAGACATCAAACTATCATTACTCGTGCCTTATACTTTGGAGCATAGTATCGTCCATCCTTTTTTAATAATCAGCCTCTCTACCAATAGAAACAATAAACGAATTTGGAGGTTGTCACAACCACATTAGATATCACCACATCCAAATTAGACGTTGTCGCAACAGAATAAAAGGGTGTCACAACAGAATAAGAGGGTGGGTATCACAACAGAATAAGAGGGCGGGTGTCACAACAGAATAAGAGGGTGGGTGTCACAACAGAATAAGAGGGTGGGTGTCACAACAGAATAAGAGGTTGTCACAACCGAATAAGAGGTTGTCGCAACCTATTAGAGGTTGCTTCACCTTAATTTCATCTGTGGATACTAAATTCAATCCTGACAACCTCAATTCGGTGGCCACAACCTAACGTGTGGTTACTACAATCCCTTTTCAAGTAATTAGTTCTGTGAGTGTACGACTCATTCTCTCTCATGTCATATAACGTTTAAGCTTTCCTGTGGCTTGAGGAGTTGAAAGTGATCTCTGCTCCATTAGCCGAGGCTACAGACAAAGGTACAGTGAATAAAAATGGAGTATCGTACTATACTTTTTTAATAATCAGCCTCTCCACCAATAGAAACAATAACCGACGTTAGAGGTTGTCACAACCGAATTTCAAATCACCACATCCGAGCTACAGGTTGCCACAACCGCCTTATAGGTTGTCGCAGCCGCATTAAAGGTTGTCATATCCGCATTAGATGTTGTCAACCGCTTTAGAGGTTGTCACAACCATAGTAGAGGTTGTCACAACCGTAATAGAGGTTGTCACAACCGTAGTAGAGGTCGTCACAACCGCAGTAGAGGTTATCACAACCGTAGTAGAGGTTGTCACTATCGTAGTAGAGGTTGTTACACCCTATTAGGGGTTGATTCACCCGAATTTCAATTGTGGAGACCTCAAGTCTCCAAGGCGTGAAAACCTCAATTCGTCTGCTTCAAATGCAATTCGGTAGCCACAGCCGAACTTGCGGGTGCTACAACCTCTCTTCAAGTAGTTCCTTCTGGGAGAACATGAAAGTGATATCTGCTCTATTGCCCAAGTCTATTGGCAAAGGTACAGAGAATAAAAATGCTGTATTGTACCATCCTCATAATAATCAGCCTCTCCACCAATAGAAACAAGAACCGACGTTAGAGGTTGCAACAACTACAATAGTTGTCATCACATCCAAATTAGTGGTTGTCACAACAGCATTAGATATTGTCACAACCGTATTAGAGGTTATCGCAACCGTAGTAGAGGTTACCGCAACCGTAATAGAGATTGTCACAACCGTATTAGAGGTTGTCACACCCTATTAGGGGTTCATTCGGCTGTTTCAACTGCAATTCGGTGGCCACAGCCGAACTTCCGGCTGCTACAACCTTTCTTCAAGTAGTTCCTTCTGTGGGAACATGAAAGTGGTATCTGCTCTATTACCCAAGTCTATTGGCAAAGGTACACAGAAAAAAATAGTGTGTCACAAGGGTAATCTACCCACAGATAATAATCCATACTCTACCTCTTACCATTAGGTTGAAGGTCAGACCAATTGCGGCTACGTCAGAAAGCAGTCTTAGCCATTCTTCTGGAGGTATCGCCAGTTCTTATAATTACGGAATAATTTTGGCAGCCTTGCCACAATCCCCATTAGTAGCGCACTACACACGCGGAAAATATATGGTTTCCGCCACACGATATTTTAGGCAACTAAACTTCGTTTGCGGCAAACAAACATCAATGCTTATGAGAAACGAAAAATGTAGACTGGTGGTAGCCGAAGTTTAGATGATGTGCTGTATCACCCTTGATTAAATATTGCGATCAACGTTGAATGTACGTACCAAATGATCTCCAAAGTTTGTTTTTTGCTTGAATGACACCCACTTCGACAATTAAGAGAATCTTCTACACACGCTGAAAAATCTGTTTCCTTCTGTTGTTTTGATGCAAATATAACATGTTTGTAGCTTGTCACAAATATAGTATACTTGTGTCCAAACACATTGTGTTTGCCTTTCAATATTACATGTTGGAGACACAATGATTAATAGGTTATAATATATATTTTTGTGATCCAAATGTTTTTTTTTTTATTTGAAAACTACTGAAATCAAAAATGGGACAGACAACGCATAAACCAAAAAGCAGAATATCTGCAATTCATAACAACAATGCTTTCAAAAATATACATGGTTCCTGAATATGTTGCTGGGTTCGTTTTTTCGGCGTGCACTCATATACTAAACACGCAGGCGTCATCATCTCCTAGAGTAGCAAATTCTTCTCCAAGAGTCAGGCTGCTATAAAATCTCGGCGATATTTAATCCTGACGTCGAGAAGTAATCACAACTATCCGACATCTCAAATCGTTTAGTCAACGCATCTTGCTACCGTCGTCAACCTAATATTCTATATTACATATTTTTCCAACCCCGCCATTGAAACTGGAACATTTAACTAGTGTGGTTCTGGGGCCTTTCAGGCGGTTGTTCGTCATTTAAAAAATAAATAAATGGTTTCCCATTACATCCCATGAAGAAATCGGGGAGAGCTTCTCACAACCAGTGAGCTGTGCGCTTTCTAGTTTTACACTCACTGATTGGGACTTACAGTTTTACACCGGTTCCGAACGGTATTTTTGAGAAGCATTTTCATAGGTAAATACTCGATAGTGTCGCCGTCACTATGCGAGGTGACCGCCGTCGTAAGAAAGCAGGGATCGAACCCAGGATCTCAAGTACAAGAGGCGCGTACACTACCCATTGCACCACCGACAACTCCTCATTTAGTGACTCATAAATAGTCCTTGACACACCCATTTATACCATTCGAAAAACTTATAAAATCCTTAAATGTATTCCAGATCCAAGACTGGGTGCCTGTCTATTAAACAGTGACCAGTGATCACAGCTACAATAGACATATCCTGTCAAAGGATGGCTGTCAGGTATTTCCACGGATTCATGTGACAATTTGCCCAAACGAGTTAGGCCTCCTCGCCATTTGTCGTTCTACTGCCTTAATGCTTCTCTTCTGAGAATGAACTTGCATGTAGAAAGAAGCAATAAAACCAGAGCAAATATCGCTCAAAATATCGCATTTTCCCTTATTAGTTTCCATGGAAAATCCATGGGCCCTGAAATATAAGTGCCGCTGAGCCTTCGCATTTAGAGAATTGTTCGGGACAATTTTTAAGTTCATAAATACTAATATCAGGGACTTGAACGCCGCCAAGGTGTGCTATTATTCCCCAGCCAAGCGATGGCTTCCTTTATCACCAACATGTCCGCTACAATTAACAGGTGGTCTACGTGCAAGATAAAATCCTAGGTCCTTAGAAAAGAAACCTCATTGCTCGTCATTGCTTGAAACGTCGTTGCTTCTGGAACCATATGCGTCGAAATTCACATATCCCTCTACATCAGGAACGTCTTTGTTCCAGGAATCCATTTCCGGCATGAAAGTGTAATATTTCCGATCGAATATTGTTTTCGGTCGACTATTGGTTGGTTTTCGGGTAGTCGACATATTCACGAACGTTCGCCAGACCTTCCAACACAAATCCATGACCAACTCCGATCATGCCTCATTGTGAAAGATGGCTTAAGTGAATAAGTAGAACCAGTTAAATGGATAGAAGCTTTGGGCTCACCCATAAATGTCTAATCTCTAAATGTAAAATTTGAAAGCGCCCAGCTAACTGCCAGTTAGAGGCCCTCCCCAATCCTTTAATGGGATGTATTGGGAAGCCATTTGATTTTTTGATTATTTGGTGCGTACATTAATTACTATCGCTCCCATTATCCACCACCCTTTAGTTTTAAAAAGAAGGATTAAAAATACAGTGCAATACTTCACAAAAAAAATCTAGCAATGTAAAGGAGATGCATCACATTCCACTTCACCCTCAAAAGCACATCATTTACAAATTCTAAAGATTTCATGCGATTGAAAAATTATACCTTCTTCTATTCCCACCACAACCTACCACGCCATGAACTATGAAAATTGTAATAACTTTCCACGAACACATTTTACTGTATTGCGAATTTATGGTAAAATACTGTGAATCCCTCAACAATGGCATAGAAATCATCAAAGCCAAGTTAGCAGCATTGGCATTTCTTAAGCTGGAATGCATAACAACAGCCAGCAACTAAAATGGAAATGGTGAAGTTAAATTGTTGTGCCGAGGAATCTGCAATTGACAGTGGGCAGTTTCCTGTATTGTCAAGGAGGAAAAATGAGAACCAGCAACCACACAACCGCTTATTATGACAGATTCATCCTGAGCTTGGACGGAAATATTGAATTATTAAAGAAAAATAGTGTCAAGATTCGAAGGACCATGTATTGAACTCCAACTCAAATCAATAAACCGCTTCCATGAGAAGCTTCGTGAATGACTAGGGATGAGCAGTGGTCTTGTCGGCAACTACTCTATTTATATAACCCCTTCACGGTCATACATTTTCTGCCGAAGCGATTTAATTTTTATGATTATTTTCTTGATCCGTGACCTAATAACGGGTTTTTCAATAAGAGCGCTACAAAAGTTTTTTTAAATATAACAAAACCGGTTTTAGATACCAATAAAATTCTTTATTCCTGTGAGAGTACGTTCGATGCCATTATGTATGGAACTCGATTTCTTTTGCATGCCCACCACGGGCACGCTTGCAGAAGTCCTGACGCTGAACCCAATTTTCGACGGTTGTCAAGCATAAATCGGCCGATACTGCTGCAATTTCACGTTCGATATTCGTACGAAGTTCATCAATCGTCACTGGCTTGTTGGCATAGACCATAGACTTGACGTAGCCCCACAGGAAATAATCTAACGGCGTCAAATCGCACGACCGAAGCGGTCAATCGACTGGGCCATTTCGTGAGATAACACGTTCACCAAACTTGGTTTCCAATAAATTGATTGTGGTATTCGCTGTGTGGCTTGTGGCGCCATCCTGTTGGAACCACATGTCCTCCAAGTTCATATTAACCAATTGGGGCCAAAAATATTGAACGGTAGCGATTCGCATTCACAGTAATGTACCGGTCTTGATCATCACGGAAGAAGTACGGCCCAATGACCCCGCCGGCCCATAAACCGCACCAAACCGTAATTTTTTCGGGATGCAATGATGACTCATGGATTACGTGTGGATTGCTGTCTGACCAATAACGCATATTTTGCTTATTGACGAAGCCATTCAGCCAGAAATGAGCCTCATCGCTGAAGATGATTTTCCGATGAAAATCCGAATCATTTTCAAGTTGTTGCTCAGCCCAATTCACGAACACACGACGCTTATGGTGGTTAAGTGGCTACAGTTCTTGCGTCAATTTGATCTTGTAAGGATGTAGGCCAAGATCTTTTCGCAAAATTCGCCACAACGACGTCACAGAGATGCCCAACGCTTGAGAACGACGTGTGAGAGACACATTTGGGCTTTCTTGAACTGAAGCCTCAGCGGCAGCAATATTCTCGATACTACGGGCACTTCTTTATCTCACTGACACGGGAACATTTTGTACTGTGCCTGTGGATTCAAATTTTTCCACTAGACGCTCAATTGTTGATCTGATAGGACGATTATGACAACCATAAATTGGACGTAGCGCTCTTAAAGTTGACGCCACTGACTCCAAATTTCGGTAGTAAATTTTAATAATTTCCATGATGAAATGGCAAACCTTACTGAAGAGAAATGTCAAAAGAGCGGGAAAAATATGGCGTCGTTTGCTGTCCCTATCGATTTACTTTTGTCGCGTTTCTGTTGAAAAACCCTTTACAAGCTGCACCGCAAAAAATGGTACCAACATTTTGTACTTTTTTTTGTAAATCTTTTTAAATTTTTGCTGAAAGGCACGTTTAAATTTGACCTGAAATTTTTTAAGAGTTAAGGTATGAGCTCAAAACGTTCCTGAGATTTCCTTCACGTGCGACCCTTTTCTCGACCCGTTGCAACCCTTTGTAGTAAGACCACTATTTGACCCACTTAGATGGCTCATAGGGGTGAAGTAGAATCCGTTAGGAAATTGACACCTACTACACTATTGTTGCTACTAATGTCCTCTATAATTTTTTACACTATTGTTGCCACTAATGTCCTCTATAATTTTCTCTATCCCAAACCTGTACAGTTATAAAAAAATAAATAAATGGTTTCCCATTACATCCCATGAAGGGACTGGGGAGAACTTCTCACAATCACTGACCTGTGCGCTTTCCAGTTTTCACTCACTGATTGGGACCTACAGTTTTACACCGATTCCGGACGGTATTTTGAGAAACTTTTTCATGGCTAGATACTCGATAGTGTCGCCGTCACTATGCGAGGTGGCCAAGCAGTATTCATGAATATTGATTCATTTAATATGGGTGGTAGGGAACAGGCACAGTCCAGGTAACTGCAGAGGGTTAGACTAGGGACTACCCTACATGTTTCAAAGGGCATGCAACGTGTTGACATACCCCCAGCGCCTCGTTAGCAAATCCTGCACGAACGTTGCTATGGGATAATGTAGGAAATGTGGACTAGGGGCATAGATTGTGGTGGTGCACTGTCTGATTAGTGGTGCACTGTCTGATTAGTAGACCTCAGGCGAGATAGGATATAGCCAGATCGGAGCAAATGACATCTGTAGAAGCTGTAAAAATGAGGAAGAATCCACTGAACATATTTACTCTGCGTTTCCAGCTCTAGCCGGCAGAAGGATGCCTACTATAGAATTCTACCTATTTCGAGGCGTGGGAGACTTGTCTCAAATAAGCGTAGACAGGATCTTGAGCTTCTGGCAGAAAATTAAAGGGTTCTCCGGTAGGGCTAGCGCTTAATCTCGCTTGCTTGTGTCATCACAATGGACTGCCACGAATACCTAACCTAACCTAACGACCGCTTTGGAGTGGCTCTCTGCATGTGGAGGGGTATTTGCCCTATACTGTAATTGCCAGGTCATCAGCATATGCTACGACTCTTCGAGTCAAGCAACCTAAAATCAAGAGGTACCAAATTCCACAGCAACCCTGAAGAGTTCCTCTACTCATATTTCTGCAAAAGGTTGTGTGACCTCGGGACGAGGGTATGCGCCTTTCCGTAAGTAGTCATTTGGTAACATTTAAGAGCCCCTGTCAACGCGAAGATCCGATTTTAACAATCCCTGTTAGACGTTGTTAAAGGCAACCTCCATATCGACCAGAGTGTTTACCTTCAGGGTAAATATGAAATGTGATATAAAGCTCTCCAGAGCATGGAAAGCGGTTTCCGTAAGTTTGCCCTCGCTGCTTTCATGCAGCCATTTCCTTTCTTCAGTGGTCGAACTCAGGTGTGAGTCATTCATCCTTTCTTTGTCTTCAGAAGGTAAAATGAGAGATTGGTAGACCTAAAGTGTTTTGACATGTGATGATTTCCTCGCTTTCGTAATGAATACCACCTTGGATTCTCTCCATCTAACAGGAATATTGGATAGCTTAATGTAGCCCGTATAAAAATTCAGGAGCCACACTGTGTGGTCCACTTTGTAACTCCACTGGTAAGATAGTGTCCGTGTTAGGTGATTTAAAGTTTTTAAAACTTCCTATTGCTTGGGGAAGCGTTTCAGTCATCACTTGTTAAGCCCCAATTTGTACACATTTGAGTCTCGCTGATTCCTTGACGACCTTAGCCTTGTTAAACAGCTTTCAGCTTAGCTTTGTTAAAAAGCTTTTGCAGGATTTGTAGATCCCAGACCCGCTACGGAAATTTCTTCCTACCTCTGTAGAAACCGTTGATCTGGTGGGAGCTGAGGTGAGATCATCAACAAGATTGCACAGTTTTAGACATTCCTGCCTCTATCCATCCTTGAGGACTTAACATTCTTAAAAAGGGTTCTGCATGATTTTCCCAGGATTTTCAGTCCCAACTCGCGTGGCCGTCGGTGGTGCAATGGGTAGTGTAAGCGCCTCTTGTACTTGAGACCCTGGGTTCGATCCCTGCTTCGACCATCTTAAAATTTCTGTCGACGGCGGTCACCTCGCATAGCGACGGCGACACTATCGAGTATTTAGCCATGAAAATGCTTCTCAAAAATATCGTTCGGAACCGGTGTAAAACTGTAGGTCCCAATCAGTGAGTATAAAACTAGAAAGCGCACAGCTCACTGGTTGTGAGAAGCTCTCCCCGATTCCTTCATGGGATGTAATGGGAAACTACTTATTTTTTTTTTTTTTGTCCCAACTCGCAAGTTTCTTCTTACAACTGTAGCAACAAGTGATCTATTGACAGCTAAAGTGAGAGCATGAGTATGATACAAACTCAGTTGAGCGCGATTCAAAAAGTCACACAAGTTTAATGACAGGCACGACCTCTCGTCGCTTCAAAATCGATTTGGTGTGGAGAGGTTTTACCGTTCAATCAAGTATGTATTATGAATATTTATCAAGCCAATATTTTGAAGAGGTGAGTATTAAATTTTTAATAAATTTGTGTAGCTTTTACTAAATACGAACTTGAATTACTTGAATGTATCTTCAATTAAACTCACATCCTTCTATCTTACCCATTTCCTTCTCAGTTGGATGCGTTTATCGTTCTCGGTGGAAAAGGGTGGGAAGATACCCATAAAAGTTGTGGCCAAAACATTCGCTTCCGGTAAAACTGAAAAGCTTGTATATCAATGTATCAAAGATGTCGGGTTGCCAGATGATAAAAGTGCCGTAATGACCGCCGATCAATTTACATTCGATAAATTCTACGCTCTATATCATAAAGTATGTCCTAGAAATGATATCGAAGAATTATTTACAACGATGTAAGTTATAACGGTAATTTTGATTTGAAATTTCAAATATAAAATAAAAATTTTTTTCGTTTTTTTTTCTAGAACCAAGGGCAAGGCGGAAGTAATAGAACTTAATCAATTTATACAATTCATGAATGAGAGACAGCGAGATCCTCGTATGAATGAAATTTTATATCCTTTGTATGAAGAGAAAAGATGTACAGAAATTATCAATGATTATGAATTAAGTGAAGATCGCAAGAAGGCTGGTAAGTTCGTATACTGTTCGCTGCATAATAGGTGGCAACCTTTTTTTCTGAATAACATGATTTCATTTCACACCACCAGGTCAATTATCTATGGATGGCTTTAAGCGCTATTTAATGTCCGACGAAAATTGTCCAGTATTTTTGGATCGTCTGGAAATGTATCAGGATATGGACCAGCCATTGTCCTGTTATTATATTAACAGTTCCCACAATACCTATTTATCGGGTAGGCAAATCGGTGGCAAATCAACGGTGGAGATGTATAGACAAACTTTATTGGCTGGATGTCGGTAAGTTATTGGATTTGAAATATACAAAAAATTTAAAATTTTTCACTTTCTTGAAGGCGTTAGTATTATCGCCAAAAGACTGTTAATAATTTCTGCAATATTGATTCGTGCTCTATCAGGGAGCAATTGATCGCCAGTATTAATCGAACCACAGACTTGCCATTCATCAGCATGAATATCAGATGTTTGAACATTAGAACATTGATGTTTATTGTCGCTTGACCGGCCTTCTTAATACCAAAAATGAGTGTAATCGAAGTTGTTCGCATCACTATCATGTTCACAAAATTGTTTGGTTATATTTTTACAAATTCATCAGTCAGATTAAAAGTTATCGACCAAGCTCGTACTAACGAATGACAAGTCTGAGGTTTGCGTTAGATGTCTGCAAGTAATCGGTTAGGTTCAATTACGAAACTGGAGTTGAAGTAATAGAACTTCGTTTCACGGCCCATTTCTGAACATAAACCCAAGATTGTCGGACGTTCCGTCTATGTCTATGCCCTCTACATAGACCTTATCATTTTTCATACGAAGTTGGTGCTGGATATAAACGTTCCACAATAGGTATTTTATTACGGGAGTTGTTGGAATTTTATTCCTGGGAAAGACTGGCAGTGATAAATAAATTATTTCACTGCTTCAATGTCCTCCTGACACGCTCTGGATATTTTGGGCTGGCTCGGCAGTTTGGCCTATAATTCCCCCTAAAGTGAGGTGTGGCCAGCTGGGGCATTGAATACTCGTCTAAATAGGAGTTTCTCCAGAACCATTAACCCTCTGGTATTGCTTCTATCTAGGCCACTCTATAGAATTATCGCTGTTCTGTGCCCATCTTATACGCCTTGGCGGCCTTGATGTTGTGGGCTATTCTGGCGCAGTGTCGAAATGCAACATTTATTGCTTAAAAAATCATTTTTGTTTAGACATAATGACCTTTGTTTGGAGCCTTTCCTGAGCAGACAGTAAGCCCAACCCTTTTTTATGTCCTCTTGAACCGGGCAGCAATGAATCTGCTTCCAAGAAACATGAATCCACAAGGACACCAATCCGGGCAATGACTCCACCACTCCACCGACTCCATTTGTTATGCTTTCAGTTATAGCCGTGAGATGTCCCCAAACTATCCGTCCTATCATGCCCAGATTGAAACGCAAACCTACGAAACTTAGACCGAGGAAAAGTTAGTTCGAGGAAAGTTAAAGTTGTCATGAAACAGTATCAGCGCCTACACTATCAGATCTTCATTTCTGAAGTATACTTGGAAAACCTTGGAAACCTATCATAAAATACAAAGCTGTCCACACAAATGATTAAATTATTCGACAAAATCTTCTTTCGGACGACCGTTCCCCGAATAGGCTCCGTATTCCGAACGATTAAACTTTCGCGTTACATCGTGACCATATCCTGGGCCCAGTTTAACCCCCATCACCCCTTATAAAAGAGTACCCTGTTCCACGGGCTTAAATACAAGCAGTGGTGGAGAGTGGTCGGGCACCAACAGTTTGGTACATTCCCACCGGTCTAGTTCTTGCCCTAGTCGATACTTTTGTCACATTAGCGATGCTAAACCCATACGCTGTTTCATTCTTCTTCCATAAGCAAGTGCCGCCGTCCGGAAACAAGGCCTCGTTCGTCGCGTCCATCCCAACTCTTGGTTTATACTGCTATCCGGCCTAGTGGCTACAGTTGTCGATGCTAAGCACCATATGCTGCTTCATAATTTTCGGGGTAGGATGGGTGAATCTTGTTGCCCCGTTTATCTCGTTTGTTCACCTTGACCGCACAACTCGTCCTGATAGATGTTCTAGTCCATACTATCTTTTTGTTTCTGCACCGGAACGACAAGTGTTATTGACCATCTAGGATGATCCTAAATACCAGTTGGAAAGCCAGTCGTATTTCTAGCGGTGTAATAGGACAGAGTAGAATTTCCGTCACGAGGATCAATTACCAATTTTTTGATTGAATATCGATTCGTAAATGTCGAACCAATTCATGCCTCCTTCACAACCGGCATCCGTTAGTCTGGTGGAGAATTTTGCTGGACTTCAATTAGTCAACAAGTGTTTACAAGTGGTCGGGCTTCATAGGTTTTGCGTCAACCATTCGGGTCATTGGCAGCGGACTAGATCCTGCCCTAGTCGATACTTTTGTCGCATGTGCAATGATATGCATCACACTGCGTTTCAAGATTCGTTCGGAATCATGGCCTCCATTCGCGTCTCTCGACCGGTGTTGATCGCTTGAACCATCCTCATGGTTAGTCTCTTCCGTCCTAATTGTAGGTTTCTACTAGTACTGGCGTAATCACTGCCGTTGTCGATGCTAAGTTCCATAAGCTGATTCATCCTTTTTCCAAGAACAAGGGTCCCGTTCGCGTAAATCTAGTCCCGTCCATTTCGTTCCTTTTGTCCTCATCTCGAGTTCTTCTGTCTTCATAGTTAATGAAATGCTAGTTGGCTAGCCAGTCGGATTTCTAACGATGTGGTAAGACAGAGTGAAATTCCAGTTACAGGAGTATCCATTGAGGATATTTGTCGATTGAATATCAAGTCGAGAATGTTGAACCAATTCAATTCATAATCGGCATCCGTAGTCTGGCGGAGATTTTTGCAGGACTTCAACTAGTATCGTGCATCATAGGTTTTGCGTCAACTGTTTGGGGAATTGCCGGCGGACTAGTTCCTGATCTAGTCGATACTTTTGTCGCATATGCGATGACATACATCCGGACCTCTGTTGGTGTCGCTCGTCCGGTTTTGATCGCTTGAACTATCCTGATGGGTCGTCTCGTCCATCCCAACTTTATGTTTCTAAGGTTGTCTTAGTCGCAGGAGTTGTCGATACTGTCTTCCGGGAGAAAAGGACCCATTCAGGTAAATCTGGTTAGCCTGTATACCTCGTTTATTTGCCTTGACCGCACAACTCGTCCTGATAGATGTTTTCGTCCATACTAATATTTTGTTTCTGTTCGGGAACCTATGTTCACCCGGTACATTCCCAATTTAGCGACAAGTGTTATCAACCGTCATCTATCTCGGATGATCCCAAATACCAGTTGGCTAACCAGTCGCATTTCTAGAGGTGTGATAAGGCAGAGTAGAATTCCAGTCACGAGCGTTGGCACTGACGAAGTTTTCGATTGAATATGGAGTCGAAAATGTCGAACAAATTTATAACTCATTCATAATCGGCATCTGTTAGCCTGGTAGAGAATTTTGCGGAACTCCAACTAGTCGCTCAATGGTTGCGAGTGGTCGTGCGTCATTGGTTTTGCGCCAACTGTTTGGGGAATTGCCAACGGACTAGTTCCTGACCTAGTCGATACTTTTATCGCATATGCCATGATATACATCACAGTGTGTTTCAGGATTCTTCCGGACCTCCGTTCCCGTCGCTCGTCCCGTCTTGATCGCTTGAGTTGCACATCTTGGAACGCCGGGGGTGGTTAACGTCTGGCTTGAACGCCCATAATAACCATACTTTGTCAGTTTAGTTCCCATGGAATCATGACCACCCTCTTAGCATACTGGTTGCATCATCATGATAGTTGTCCCTCAAAGTGTATCTCCATGTAATACATGTTCGAATTCATACGAACCCCAGTTTCTCGTCCCACAATAAACTATATTTTGTTGGATCATTTCTGGTATATTCCAGAAATTGAATCATAAAAATGATTCCAATTCAAATTCTTATATGTAGTAGTAAGTAGTAACTTGACGACACTAATATTTCGTATAATTATAAAGTGAAACTTTGAACTTGTTTTCTCCACAGTTGCGTAGAATTGGATTGCTGGAATGGCAAAGGTGAAGATGAGGAGCCAATTGTTACTCACGGTCATGCCTACTGTACTGAAATTTTATATAAAGTAAGTAAAGATGCTAACTTGAATCCTTGTAGCCGACATTGTTGTTATCCATTCGTTTTTGGGAATTTTAGGATTGCATACAAGCTATCGCCGATTGTGCTTTCGTGGCCTCGGATTTTCCCATTATATTATCATTTGAAAATCATTGCAATCGTGCCCAGCAATATAAATTAGCTAAATACTGTGATGACTTCTTTGGTGAATTCTTGTTGAAAGAACCACTTCCCGACCATCCGGTAAGTATGAGAGTATGAATTGGCAACACTTTCAAAAGAGAGTTGCCAAATGTTTTATTTGACGCTCGTTAGCGATAAGTGAATTCGCCAGATAAAACTGATATACATACATTCAGCGACAAATTGCTCGTTATCCTGAACTTGTACAGTAACGTATATCATTTTATAATGTTGATATGTCTTTTTTAGCTTGAACCCGGTTTGCCACTCCCACCGCCCTCAAAATTAAGACGTAAAATTATGATCAAAAACAAACGCATGAAACCCGAGGTGGAAAAGGTCGAACTGGAATTGTGGCTTAAGGGTGATCTAAAAACCGACGATGATCCCGAAGAAGATGCTACAGCAGTAAAAGCTCCTGAACCGGCTCCACCAGAACCTGCGCCTCCAGCAGAAGGTGCTCCTCCCGGTGAACCAGGTGCAGAAGGAGCAGCTGAGGGTGCCGAACCAGCAGCTGCATACAGTGGCTCCACAACCAATGTACATCCATGGCTGTCCTCAATGGTAAATTATGCGCAACCCATTAAATTCCAGGGTTTCGATAAAGCCATTGAGAAAAATATTGCCCACA
Source organism: Phaonia tiefii (assembly GCA_963931995.1). Lineage (NCBI taxonomy): Eukaryota > Metazoa > Arthropoda > Insecta > Diptera > Muscidae > Phaonia > Phaonia tiefii. The sequence continues at coordinate 18,968,008 of OZ008370.1, read as the reverse complement.
ATATGTCGTCGTTTGCCGAATCGGCCGGCATGAATTACCTGAAACAAAATGCTCTTGATTTTGTCAATTATAACAAACGACAAATGTCTCGAATTTATCCCAAAGGCACTCGAGCCGATTCTTCCAATTACATGCCTCAGGTCTTTTGGAATGCCGGCTGTCAGATGGTCTCGCTGAATTTCCAAACATCCGATTTGCCCATGCAACTGAATCAGGGCAAATTCGAATACAATGGTGGCTGTGGTTACTTGCTGAAACCTGATTTTATGTGTCGTACCGACAAGGATTTCGATCCCTTCGCCGATGCTCCTGTGGACGGTGTGATTGCCGCCCAATGTTCTGTCAAAATTATTGCCGGTCAATTCTTGTCAGACAAAAAAGTTGGCACCTACGTTGAGGTCGATATGTTTGGTCTGCCCTCCGATACAGTTAAGAAAGAATTCCGTACTAGATTAGTACCCAACAATGGTCTCAATCCCGTGTATAATGAGGATCCCTTCGTATTCCGTAAAGTTGTCCTGCCCGATTTGGCTGTGCTGCGTTTTGGCGTCTATGAAGAGAGCGGCAAAATGATTGGTCAACGTATTCTACCTTTGGATGGTCTGCAGGTGGGCTATCGTCATGTCTCCTTACGTACCGAAGCCAATTTCCCCATGTCTTTGCCCATGTTATTCGTTAACATCGAAATGAAAATCTATGTACCCGATGGTTTTGAAGACTTCATGGCCATGTTGTCGGATCCCCGAGGTTTTGCCGGTGCGGCAAAAGCGCAGAATGAGCAATTGAAAGGTCTCGGCATTGAAGAGCAAAGCAGTGGTGCCGCTAAAGATACTGGCAAATCGAAAGAGGAGGAAAAGAAGGAAGCTCCATTGGTCTTCGAACCGGTGACACTGGAATCATTGCGCAACGAGAAAGGTTTCCAGAAAGTGGCAAAGAAGCAAAATAAGGAATTGGACACGCTGAAGAAAAAGCATAGCAAGGAAAGGATGGGAGTTCAAAAGACACAGAATGCGGTCATCGATAAGCTCATCAAGGGTAAAAGGTAAGGGGTGGCTAAACATCTTGTAGTTAGTATACAAGATTATATTCTGAACATTGGCGATATATTACGATATTAGCGAATACGATATTAAGGCAATCAAATCATTTGATAACCAGCAGTAGTACGGCTGAGAAATTATGGTTGGCAACTCCAAACAACAAAGTGAAAAAAGTCCTTTGTGCTTATACGAGATACAGTTGTTGTTTGGCGTTGCCCACATAAGCTATTAGTGCAGTCGGGAGCAGTAACTTATGGTTTGAATTTCCCGATTTTCAGCAAGGACGAAATCCGTAACGATTCTGCCATTAAGACCGCCATTGCGGATCAAACGAAACAATGGACTGAAATGATTGCCAAACATAAGAAGGAAGAATGGGACCTCTTGCGTACACATGTCCAGGACTCTCAGGAAGCCATGAAAGCACTTATGTTAACAGTGCAAGCTGCGCAGATCAAACAGCTGGAGGAGAGACATGCCAGGTTAGTTTAAATATATATAAAAGAAAAGTCGGCACATTCTGTCTGTCGTAACGCCGCGCTTATTTGAAAGCTTCATTGTAATTCTTATTCTTTTTTATTTCTTATAAAATTTACAGAGATGTCAAAGATTTGAATGCCAAACAAGCCAAGACTTCCACCGATACCGCAAAAGATGTGGCAAATGACAAAACTTTAAAAACCAAGAACGAAAAAGATCGTCGTCTGAGAGAGAAGAGACAAAATAATATCAAACGCTTCATGGAAGAGAAAAAGGTTTGGATTGCTATCTTTTAATGAATTTACTATATTTTATTTCAACTTTTACTTTATATTACAGCAAATCGGTGTAAAACAGGGTCGAGCTATGGAAAAACTAAAAGTGGCCCATACCAAGCAAGTCGAGGAATTCGGAACCGATGTCCAAAAGGTATGTGTTAAACAGGGGGACTAAGATGTTCATTTGAATATTCCAATGACATTCCTTAATTGGAAAAGATGAAAGCTGTACTACAGTTAATCCCGGCTCTTTTGAGAACTGCGAAGGTGAAGACACTCTCTCGTCTATTAAATATTTCCCAATTCACTAATCGTTTTGGTGTCCAGTGTGGAAAGATTTGGTGGGAAAATTTATTCCTTATATGTGCATTCTCTGCTCTGGGACTTTCGAGTTACATAGATGGTGCTGGATTCAGCCGATGTAGGACTAAAATAAAAGTCCAGGAACTATTTAGTTCCTAAAGAAGTTGCACCCCATGGAAAACAGTCTGAACAAACACAGAGAACATGTTACGTGGAGTCTTCTTCTCCCTTTGTAACAGCTTCTACTGCAGTAAAATTCGACGGTATCCGAATAAATTAATATAATCATTACGATCTTGGGCCTAAGTAAAGGCAAGATTCATATATCTCATCCTATCTAAAGTTGGTCAGATCTGTATTATTCTTGTACAGTGTGTGCCTCTTGTTCGCCATTACTGCATCATCACAAGTTAGCGTTTAGGAATAATACGTGCAAGGGGCATTACAACACTTCTTACTTCGTATGGGACCTTAGGTCGTCCCCTCTACAGTTCCCCGATATGCTTATATGTATGTACCATGGCACCCATGTTAGGAATGTCCTACTGATTTGCCCTATCGATGAGCGATCTGGGGATGTGCCGAGCTGATGTTGTGTTCAGGTAAAATGTTTGTACGGATTTGATAGCTGACTGGATGTTTAAGAATACATTGACCTCCATCACTGCAGGACCACCGACATTTAGCCAACATTCCACTTCTCCAATCACCAAATTCATTCCACTACTCCAATCACCGAATTCTCCAATTTCAGCCAGAATAACACTGCATGTTTCTGATAGAAAGAGACAACCAGCATTCTCTAAGATTTATCTCATACCCTACCAGATCATTGGGTTAGGTTGGGTAGAAGTGTCTGGCACTATTACCACTCGTAGTCCAATGACGACCGTTTTGATGGGGCTGAAAAAGAACCGTGTATTAATCCCTGACGATCCAGGCTGAGCTCCACAAAAAGGTCCGATTATTTATCTAAACTCCCTGAATTTTCTTTGGAACTAAAACGGAGTAAGGCCCTAAAAATGGAATCCTATTCACAACAAAAGGCGTGGCAGGAATATATCAGATGTTAGACCTGGAATGGTTAAGAGCTATTCGAGCTATATGATACTTCATCCCGGTATAGGATGTGGCTGAAAAAAAGACGTACATAAGTACCTGGCGAACCAATTAGTTCTCTCATTCAACTTAACTCCTTGAATGTCTGTTAGATCCAAACTGAAGCAAGATCCTAGATATTGCCTCCCGAGGTGTTCGACGCTCTGGTCCTCGTGTTCATCTTTACAGCTTTTGCAGTAATCATGAGCAGCGATTCCAAGCCTAGCCGAGTGTATTCAACAGTGTCCAGTGATCACAGCTACAGGCATAGAGATAGCTTGTGTAGGAGTGGATATCATGTTGATCGTAAGATTTATGTCATAACTTGACCATACTTGTCTGGTGATCCCGCAATTTGTCCCACGAGACCATCTATCATTCGAATATATGACAGCTTAGGTTTTAAGGAAGAAAGGGGCATACTCACATGCTCCATAGGCAATGTAGTTCCTAATCTTGGTAGCTCATCTGCTCTATGGTTCCCTGGATGTTCTTGTTCACCGTCACCCATATAAGTTGGATATCGAATTGCTTGGATATCTCATTTAGAGATGCGCGGCAGTTGTGGTCAGTTTTCGGAGTCAGGAATATAAATTCCAGATTTTATAGCCTGACTGTCAGAGTTTTTGTGGGAACCCCAGGCGGTGGTGATGGTTCGTACCAGCCAAAGGACAACTTTTCCGATTGCCATAACTGCTGTCTCATATACTCTACAATGGTCTGCCTTTATGCAAGGTCTGGACGCAGCTCTTTGGAATAGACTCCAAACCCAACTTTGCCATCTAGTTTGCAGCCATCAGTGTAGAAGCCTAAATATCTTCTATAATCTGATATGCGTCCCTTCCAGTCCTGCCTGTCGGGTATATGAGTGGATAAGTTTCTCTCAAAAGTTGAAGCGGGTGTCGCCATGTAGTCGACTTCTACTGTGGATTCCAGCAGATCTCTTAAAATCGTCCCATGACCATATGGGCTGGTTATCCATTGCAGGTAATGTCTTAGGCAGATTGCCGACATTGCAGCCATTTGCCTCCCAATCAAGTATAACGGTAACAAATCTAGTGGTCCCACCAAATCTAATGGCCCCACCAAATCTAGTGGTCCCACCAAATCTAGTAGTCCCACACAATCTAGTGATCCCACCGAATCTAGTGGTCCCACCAAATCTAATGGCCCCACCAAATCTAGTGGTCCCACCAAATCTAGTGGTCCGACCAAATCTAGTAGTCCCACACAATCTAGTGGTCCCACCAAATCTAGTGGTAATAAACCCTCGGTAGGGGTGGTTGTCTGTGGTGCAATGGTTAGTGTGCGCGGCTCTTGTACATGAGATCCTGGGTTCGAACCCTGCTCTGACCACCTTAAAATTTCTTTCGGCGGCGGTCACCTCGCATAGTGACGGCGACACTATCGAGTATATAGCCATGAAAAAGCTTCTCAAAATACCGTTCGGAATCGGTGTAAAATTGTAGGTCCCAATCAGTGAGTTAAAACTGGAAAGCGCACAGCTCAGTGATTGTGAGAAGTTCTCCCCTGTCCCTTCATGGGATGTAATGGGAAACCATTTATTTATTTGGCAATTGTGGCAAGTTAGTGCGCGCGGCTCTTATACATGAGATTGTGGGTTCGATCCGTGCTCTGAGGACTTTACATTTCTTTCGGCGGCGGTCACCTTACTAAGTGACGGCGACATTATCGAGTATTTAGCCATGAAAAAGCCTCTAAAAATTCCGTTCGGAACCGGTGGTCCGGTAGGTCCCAATCAGTGAAATTAAACTAGAAAGCACACAGCTCACTGGCTGTGAGAAGCTCTCCCCCTTCATGGGATGTAGTGGGAAGTAATTTTTTACTGGTTGCCCGAAGCGAGATTCTCACCATTGGCATTCTTTGAAATGTTGTCAACAAACTTGAGTAAATGGATTTGTCCAGTACCGGCCACCAAACGACAATACTGTAGAGCAATGCTTAGCGGAAACCCGCTGTGTACATACATCCAGTATTCTTTATTCGGGGATAGGTCTCATCGTTCTCCAATGAGCCTTTTATACGAATATACTGTGAATCCACTGATCCCTATCCATGGGGTCTGTTTTGAAACAAAGGGGGGGACTGTGTTGAAACAAAGCTGATTTGAAACAAAGCTTTTTGTCAAGCATCACTCCTAGATATATTGCATTATCCTTTATGTATATTTCTTTGTCAGACAAACAAAATGACTGAATACACGGAACCTTCACCTTCCTGGTACAGAGTACGAGCTCGAATTTAAACCCATCTCAGTCTCCGTTGCTCATTAGAGTTTCTCCTGCTTATTAGAGTACGAGCTCGACTTTAAATCCAGCTCAGTCTCCGTTGCTTATTAGAGTGTCTCCTGATTAAGACTTGGAGCACGTCTCTGCACGTGAAGGATATTTTGCCTGTACTGACATGTCGACAGCATATGGTACGAATGCGCAGCTTGACCCTCCAGCTTAAGACTAATATTATCCAGTGATAAGTTCCAGAGATATGAAGGTGTTCCTATATTCACATTTTGAGTTAAAGTCATGTGTTTCAGGAACGGGCTTATGCGCCTAGGCGTAAGTAATCCAAGATCAAATAAATGATCTCCTGGCCAAAACAAAATGCCGCTTGAGCTGATTTTATCGATCCCGGTAAGACGTTAACTCTGTAGCGACAAATGCGACCAGAGTGTATTCCTTTAGATAAATAGACTTCTCTATGAAGTTGTAAGCGTGCTGGCCTGTTGTTGTAAGCGTGCTGACATGTGGACATCTGAAAAGTTGCAATGGTCGTTCGCAAATATTTATGAATCATCCTTTCCAAAGCCTTCAGAAGGACAGATAAGAAACTGATTTATAGAGAGCCTTTTGGACTAATATGCGATGGTTTCACTGCTTTCGGAGTGAATGCCACCTTGTAGTCTCTCAATCTAACGAGCTTGATACAGCTCATATAAAGTATCGGATGACAGTCTCATAGAACTAATTGTTTGAAACCGAATATTCGGCTGCTTTCACCGAATTGCAGTTGTAGCAACCGAATTGAGGTTGAATTTCGTCGTCACAACTAATATTCAATTGAAGCAGCCTCTAATAGGTTGTCAATCTCTAATGCGGTTGTCACCACTTCTAATGCGGTTGTGCAAACCATTAACGTGGTGGTGACAACCTTTAATATGGTTGTGACAACCTCTAATCCGGTTGCGGTAACCACCAATTTGGTTGTGACAATCTCTAATTCGGTTGTGACAATCTCTAATTCGTTTGTGACAACCTATAATTCTTTTGTCACAACCTCTCATTCAGTTGTGACTACATCTAATTCGGACGTGATGGCAACTAATGATGTTGTGACACAAGGGCGTATCAATAAGTCCGTGACTTTTCGAACTTCCCTCGTAGTTATATGAAATGCAACACTGCTCCCATCAAGTACCACCTGCTAATAGACTACTGTCAAATTTTGAGCGAGTTCCGTCATTTACTTTGCATTAAACAGCTGTTCAAAACATATAACCTCGTAAATTTTTTTAAAAATGAAAAAAAGTGAATTTCGAGTGCTCATTAAACATTATTTTTTGCGAAAAAAAAACCGTCATTCAAACCAAGGAAAAGCTTGATAAATACTATGGGGACTCTGCTCCAACGATTTCAATGGTAAAAAAGTGGTTTACTGACATTCGGTGTGGTCGCACAAGTACAAATGACGCTGAACGTTCAATTGGGGTCAATACACCCGAAAATGTCGAAAAAATTCACGATATGGTGTTGGCCGATCGAAGAGTAAAAGTGTGTGAGATTGTTGATGCCATAGGCATTTCATATGGCAGTTTGGTTTCGATTTTAAATTATCAGTTGGGTTTAAGAAAGCTGTCTGCAAGATGGGTGCCGCGTTTGCTCGCAATAGACCATAAACGTAATCGTGTGACAACTTTAGAGGATTGTTTGGAGTTGTTTAATTTGGCTACGAATTGGTACCTCATCCGCCATATTCTACGGATTTAGCACCCAGTGACTATTTCCAAACCTACAGATTTGGCTCGGTGAAAAGAGATTTAGCTTCAACGATGAAATTATTGATCAAACAAATGCCTATTTTATGGACCTCGAAAAATCCTGTTTTTTGGAGGGTTTACAAAAATTGGTGAAACGCTGGACTAAGTGTATTGTGCTAAAAGGAGATTATGTGGAAAAATATTTTTTTTTCCAAAAATAAAACTGTGTTTCATTCAAAAAGTTACGGACTTATTGATCCGCCCTCGTAACCTCTAAATTCGGTTACGGCTAATTCCGTTAATTTTCCTGTGAGTCCAGGGAGCCAAAATGTAGAGTCCACTTTGTAACCCCACTGGTGATATACCGTCTGGATCAGGTGATTCAAAAAAACTTCCTTAAAACTTCCTATTCCCCAGTGTAGTGTTTCTCATTTCACGAAATTTCCCGCAACGTGTGAAATAACGTAGTTGTTGGGTGAGTCAGTTGTGGTACCTCCCATATTAAAGTTATACCTAGATATTCAATATATTTTTTTAGCTTTAATAACTCAGCAGTTTCGGTCTGTTTCTCATGTAAATTTCATTTGTATTTATTCCTCGCAGCTACTGGATATGTACAAAGTTGAAGAAGAGGCCTATAAAATTCAAGGTAAATCAGAATTTTATGCCTAGGATTTGCTAACAGAGGATTCCAATAAAATTCCGCAAAAACAATAATATTTTTTTAAACTAAATGCGAAGAGAAGCAGAATAATTTTATAAACCAAAAAAGATGATGGGACTTATATATAAAAAAAAATATTTTTGTATAAAACCAAAGAAAGCCCCATTAAAGCCAAAAGGAAGAAGATTTTTTGAATTTTTTTGAAAGTAAAATGGCTTGAAGAGAAATCTTTAAAAAAAAATATATACATAAATGCAATCGAAATATTAAGATGTAAGTTAAAGAAAAGGAAAACTAAAAACTAAAATTATAACATAAACTAATTTATTTATATAAGTTTAAAACAAAATATGTATTAAAATATATAATATTTTTAAGCAAAGTATAAGAAATGGAAAACCTGGACCTAAATTAAGTAAAACAAGAAAACCCCCTCTAATAATGATACCTAGTATATATTTAAACAAGAAGAAGAAGCAGATAATAACCCAGACTCCTTTAAAACAATTTCCCCCGTCAAACAAATATACACCGATTATACAAAAGTTATATAACAACAACTACAACAACAACAACAAATCTAGTCAAATTTATGATATAAAAAGGTAATAAAACAACAACACTATAAAAGGTAAACAAATAATAACAGTATTCTATGAAAAATAAAAGAATAATTCAAGAGTTTCCGTTTAACCACCTAATAATATATGAAAGATAACAACCCTGCATTGTGTCATCACTACGAGAGATTGGCAACGCGAACCGTTAAGCATTTTGTTCCGCTATGTCATAGAGGAATTTAGGATACAGTAATTTATTATCTCATCTGACATTTGATTTCACACTCTTCGTCGTAGGTTTGTACAAATGAGAGCAATTTTACGAAAATTAACTTACAGCAGGTGGAGTTACAAGAACTGTTGACTTAACTTTTTTATTTCGTTTTCGTAGGAGAACTGTGCAATTTAAATGTATTGTGCACTTTTTTGTTGACTTTTATCGTTGGTCTATATTTTTGTTGTATTTAACACAACTATTTTGCCACAAAAACAGGAAATGTTGTTCCTTTGTTGGACTTTGTGTACTATTGCCTCTATCTGGTATTATTGAAACCACGCTGTCCACCATCCCATGTTCACTTGCAACCATACCTATGACGTTAAAAATATTGAGAGAAAAAATTACTCTATCCTAAACTCCTCTATTTGCTAAGTCTACAGCTAAGAGTTGCCACGGTGCTGCGCGTAGTCTAAGGTAGCTAATACACATACATAAGTAATAAGGGGAATCTACAGTAAACCAGAAAGATATGAATGAAAGAACTGTGGCATTTAGACCGCAGTTTGTCGCGGTCAGGTTAGTGATAACCTTGTTCTCTAATCTTTGCCCTTTACTCCTCCCAATTAGAGATTAAATTGACATTTCAGGTGGCAACTTTGTGCTTAGACCAAATTAGAGAAGGTCCCTGCCGAGACCAAATTATCGAATACAGCGGCACAACAGAAAAATTAATTTGGCGGCTTTTGGTTTTGCCAGTTATGTACCAATTTGAGATGTTTTTGAAATAACTGAACCTTTAAATTGGATCAATCGGGTCAGTAGGTCAAATCGGCTCACATTTTAAACGGATGAGAGCCAATTATATCGGCGGCAGCGTAAACTTAAAACAATTGTTGGTGGCGGTGACGCGTCGGAAAATTTTCGATCGCCTTCCGTCTCAAAGACGGTCACGATCTCAAAGACGATCAATATTAGTGCGCAATTTGGTAACGCATTTCTCTCTCGCGTCATACATATCTTGAATATTTCATACTTTTTATAGTCTTTTTGCAATTTTACTTGAACATGGATTGGAATTATATACAATAACATTCTTAAAAAACTGTTCGTGTATTGAAGTTTTCAATGAAGAGAGTAAGAAAGAGAGAGACAGCAGAGCACCGTAAAGCTTCACTCGTTTTCTTTATTAGCATTCGACTCGAGAACTGTCTACTTTATGATTGGTTTGCGTATGTTTTTCAAAAACGATGTACTAAAGTAGACAGTCAAAATTAACGTTACGTTAATCATTCTCTGCTATCCCTCTCTCTCTCTTACTCTCTTTACTGAATATTTCAATACACGAGCAGCTTTTTGATAGTGTTATTGTATATAACTATAGAAATTCCAACCATGTTGAAGTAAAATTACATAAACTTTACAAAAAGTATGAAATAATCAAAATATAACGCGTGAGAGAAATGCGATTGAGTGGTTCTTTTGGTTCTCTTTTGCGAGGGTTGCCAAATTGCGCACATCTTCTGGTCGTCTACTTCTTGACCGTCTTTGTGTTTTTATTATGATTGTATTTGTCTATGCTGGTACTAAAAAGGATGTACAGGGAGAGAAGAAAAAACCCGCAATTTGGCAACCCTAGTAGAAGAGAACCAAAAAAGCATTCCTTTCCCGCGTCATAACTTGATTATTTCATACTTTTTACATACTTTATGCAATTTTCTTTAAATATGGTTGGAATTTCTATAGTTAGATACAATAACATCATCAGAAAACTGATCGTGTATTGAAATATTCAACGTTGAGAGTACGAGAGCGAGAAGAGAAACGACATGCTTCACACGTTTTCTTTGTTGGCATTCCACTCAATGAGTAAATTTTCTTCTCTATAGAATAGTTGCTTTATGGCTGGTACCTACCAGTGTTGCATCAAATTGCACACCGGTTTAAAATGAGGTTAAAAAAATAAAAAGTTTTTACAGATTAAATAAAAATTATCAGTTTTTACAGATTGAAATTGTATGAATAGTCTCCTGAGTTAGCGTTGGTTAACGAAGTTAACCTTCGAAATTCGCTTATCTTGGTCGGTGTAAATGCCGTATAATTGTAGATTTTCCAAGGCTTTTAACACTTTCGCGTTACCAATCCGAAGCAGTGTAATCTCGACCGTTTGTTTAATTTATTTGCAATACAACTCTGAAACTTACTACATACACTAACAAAAATATTCTTCCGTAATGATGAAATAAAATTTTTCTAACAGATTAAAGCATTTATTTTTCAAAAAAAATAAAAAAATTTTGTTACAAAAGAAAAATCAATAAAACACACTGAACTCAAACATAAATATGGAAATTTGAAAATGGCAAGAAAACAAGAACTCAAACAATTGTAGATTGTTTTTATACATTACAGGTTTTTTCAAAAACCACAAAAAAAAAAAAACGGAAAACTAAAGGAATGGAAAGTATAACAATTAATTAACAATTTTTAATTTATAAATTGAAAACATTTTCAGTTTGAAATGCTTAAAGCTTCTAAACTAACTAACGAATATGGAAAAAACCAAAAAAAAAAAACTAATTTGCTATTTGAGAAATAAAATAGAAAAAAAAAACAGAAAACTTGGATTAACTTTTATATGTGATACATAAACTAATACTATATAATTTATAAAGAAAAGAATTAACTTAATTAGCTAAAAGAAACATTTGTTTGATTTTAAATAAAAACTATATACTACTATGATTTATAATAAACAAAAAAAACTATAATTTCCTAACTAAAGAATAAAAAAATAAAAAATTTCAATAAATTTTAAAACAAATATGAAGAAAAAAATAAAAAAAAACAAACAACCTGCGCTGCGTATGAACTTATGAAAAACCCCCCAAAAAGAGTATTTAATTAAAAAAAAATCCCCAAAAACATTCAAAATATTTTCTTTAAATTGTAAAGAAAATGGATTTTTCTTAAATAATAAGAATAAAAAAGAGAAAAATAAGAGGAAAACAATTAAATAGCTATCATTTCCCCACACCTTAAGTTAAATGGCAATGGAAAATTGCTTAAAAGCAATTAAAAACAAATAAATTATTCAAATCTAATTTATTAAATAATTTAAAACAAAATACAATTATAACTTTAGAAAAAATACATATTAAAGCAATTAATTTAGTAAAATATTTATGATTTAAAATGGCATTAATGATTTTTCGCAGTTTAAACATAAAGTATATGTAGTTTTGAGAGTTTGGTGTTACAAATGCCAAAGTATGCAAACAAAAATGTGGCAACTCTTGTAAAAGGCATTAAAGTTAACAAGAAATCTTTGTTACACACCGTATTCACTTAGCGTGTTCAACACGTTTGACATGTTTTGGTATCGAAATCAGCTGATACTTGCATGAAAAAATCAACTGATTGTGGTCTTAAAGCATGTTGAACGAGTTATGTCGTATTTACACCGCCGTTTATGGCGCCCAGGTTAGCGATAACCTTGTTCTCTAATCCCAAAGACGATTTACAATTAGACGACCAGAAGATGTGCGCAACTTGGCAACCCTGGTACAAGAGAACCAAAAAGTGCTAGGAGTTCACTCAAACGCATTTATCTCTCGCGTCATATCTTGCTTATTTCATACTTTTTGCATAGTTTAGGTAATTTTACTTCAACATGGTTGGAATTTGTATACTTATATACAATAACACTATCAAAAAGCTGCTCGTGTTTTGAAATATTCAATGAAGAGAGTAAGAGAGAGAGTAGGGAAGTACTAGGGTTTCACTCGTTTTGTTGGTTGGCATTTGAGTGAAGAGAAATGTTGACTGTCTACTTGTACATCGTTTTTGCTAATCCTTGCCGTTGACACCACCCAATTTGAGATTAAATTGACATTTTGGGTGGCAACTCTGTGCTTAGACCAACTCCGTGCCAAGACAAAATTATCGAAAACGGCGGAACAACAGCAAAATTAAATTGGCGGCTATTGGTTTTGCCAGTTTTGTACAAATTTGGATTGGTTTTGACATTACTGAAACTTTAAGATTGGATCAATCGGTCAAATCGGGTCAGTGGGTCAAATCGGCTCACAATTTAAACCAACAAGAGCCAATTATATCGGCGACGCATGAGCTTCAAAAATCGGTGCCATAAATTAACATACGTTGTAGGAGTCTGATATAGCTTTGAGAGTCTGATATAAATAGCTATATCCTTATTTCTCGAGAGATGGCTTTAAGCACTTGCTCAGGCCGAAATAGCGCCAATTAGCAAACCCAATTGTCCGCTTGATCTCAAAGCGCACGTTATTGTTGTCGCTTACGGCAGAGCCGAGGTTAATAAGTTCGTCCAAACGCGATCAAAAAGTAGACGACCAAGATGTGCGCAATTTGGCAACCCTCGTAAAAGAGAAGCAAAAACTGGACATAATTCACTCGAACGCATTTCTCTCCCGCATCATATCTTTTTGCATAGTTTATGTAATTTTATTTCAACACGGTTGGAATTTGTATAGTTATATACAATAACACTATCAAAAAGCCGCTTGTGTATTCAAATATTCAATGAAGAGAGTAAGAGAGAGGGCAGAGAAGTGCTAGGGTTTCACTCGTTTTGTTTGTTGGCATTTGAGTGAAGAGAAATTTTGACTGTCTATTTGCACATCGTTTTTGTCGGTCTGTGAAACAGTTGATTTTTTGTGTATATTTTGATTATGGTTGCATTTTTTTGTAATTAACAGTGTTGCATCAAAATGTACACCAGTTTAAAATGAGGTTAAAAATTAAACTGCAATTTCTACAGATTAAAATCGTATGAGCAGTCTTCTGGGATAGCATGGGTTGACGAAGTTCACCTTCGAAGTGCTTTAATCTTGTTCGGTGTAAATGCCGTATGAGACACTCAAGTGGAAACATGGTGTTACAATTTGTTCACACAACAAACGAAGTCTATTGTTTCGAGAAATCATTCAGTCAAATAACTGTTTACACTTAAAAATTTCGCTTGGAATCCCAGAAAAAGGAGATTTTGTTTAAAGTGTCATCAAGGTATAAATGTTGACATAAAGGCTTTCTGTGTTATTTTTATTTAACATGAAATTATTGAAATTGTTTTGTAATAAAAATATAATTCCCTTTTTATTTTTATTATTTTTTTTAAGTTTATTTTATTATAATTTATTAATTTGTATAGTTATTTTAAGAATTGTTTTTATTTGTTTTTTTTTAATATTTATTTAAATTTTTTTTATTTAGTTTTATTCTAATTATAATAACTATTTATTGCAAGAAAAAAACAATTAAAGTCCCCCCTCTACATGTTAACAAAATCTGAGAAATAAGTAAATTATTATAGAAATCAAGAGCAGAAGAAACTAGATCGTATTTAGTTTTTTTTTAGGCTAAACAAATGGTATTATCAATGAAATGTTCATCAAATCCCGTTTTGAGATGAAAAACAAGTATTTATTGTAAAGAAACTGATGCTGGAGAAGTAGAAATATATAAGAAATGATCAAGTTATATAGTATAAATTAAAAAAAAAAGAAAATATATATTATAATGCGAAATGCAAATTAAAAATATTACCTTGTTTTATTTTTGGAAAAAGAGAGATTATCGATGGCTTGCTAGTTATGAGTTTAAGGGTAGCTAGGATGGGTTTAACACCGGGTTCGCGGCGTCGCCAGATTTTTCTGTTACAAAGTTTTTAAGCGGCCGGCCTTTCGCCGCCGGACTTGAGGGGTTTTCTCCTCTGAGAAAGATTCAGCACCGGCTCCTCGGCTTCGGCAGTTTTTTTGATGTTAAAAAGCTTTCTGCGTGGACGGCCTTCAGCCGGGCTTAGGGATTTTCTCCTATTTTATAGGTTCAACACCGGCGCCGGCAGATTTGTCTGTTAAATAGCTTTTTTGTGTGGCCGGACTTAGGGGTTTCGCGGCTTTGACAGTTTTTCATGTTATAAAACTTTCTTCGTGAACGGCCTTCTGCCGGCCTTAAGAAATGTTTCGTCTGGTAAGGGTTGGCATTTTTTCATAGTACAAAAGCTTTCGGTGTGGATGGCCTTCGGCCGGGTTTAGGGCTCTTCTCCTCGGGGAAAGTTTCAACGCCGGCTTTGAGGCTTCGCCAGTTTATTTTACTGAGCTTTCTGCGTATACAGCCTACAGCCGGGCTTAGGAATTGTCGCCTCCGGTAAGGGTTCAACACCAGCTTTCGCATGTTTTTTTTTTTGTTACACTACGTAGCTTTCCGTGTGGACGGCCTTCCGTGGTGCTCAGAGATATTCTCCTCTGGGTATGGTTCAACGCCGGCCTCGGCAGTTGGTTAATAGTATAGTCTTCTGCGAGACCAGACTTCAGCCGGTCTTAGGGATGTTTTCCTCTGCGTAGTGTTCAACTCTAGCGTCGCAAAAGCAAAAAAAAATCAACCAATTTTTCTTTACAGCATGCAATATATTTCTTTAAAGTTTCTGCAAAATTTGTTTTTCAATTTTTCAAAATTACTAGCAATGAAGCAGGTTCCATTTCCTTAAATTTGAGAGCCCAAACTAAGGACGAGTTTCACAGAAATTTTTCACATTAAATGACAAACATCAGGCATTTCAAGAACATTTATATGGAGAATTTTCATCTTTGAAATTGACCATAAGTTTTTGGCGCTCTCCGATTCTCAAGACCCACTATAGTATGGTCAATTGAGGATACCCGGGACCACAGGTGTCGCTCCATAAAAATAAAGACACCATTAAATTTAGGAGAAAAATCCCTTTCATATGAGTACCCACAGTTGCCTGTTTGTAGACGTTTCTAAATGGCCCCGTTTTTTAACTCTGTAGGCCCCATAGTTCCGTCTGAACAACGGAGAAGATATTTTTCGTGAACTTAAGTACTCCTCTCTGATTTTTTATCAAGTTTTGAGCCTCGCTCGAACTCCGGCAATTCAGCCGAAAGTTGTTTTAAAACTTATAAGTGACAATAAGAAAGACAGCTCTTTTAATTCGCATATCGCTCATGCACTCTCCTTCACATTTTATTCTGTATGAGATTTCAAATTACGAGCATGATCAACAGTTTGATCAAATACGCAGAGGGATTATATGGCACAGCTGATCGAAAAGGTACTAGGCCGATGATGGAGAATGAGAGAGCAAAGACAGTAACTAATTTTAAGTATTGTTTATTGATACTAATGACAGCCAAATTATGTTTTATGTTGTTTGCATTGAACGAAAATACGCATTCCCTTTGATTTCTGTCCGTTTTATGTCCAACGAAAGTGTAAAATTGGTAAAATACAGCAGCAAATAAAACTCTATGAAATGGCCTACTGCCTCGTCGTCATGAAGAAACATCGAAGAGAGTAACGAAAACTCTTAAGTATTACTCTATGGCCTACTTCAGGTTTACACATCCCTGATGTATACCGGCTTTTTTACATATAAAGCTTTTTCATCATACTTTTACACCACCCTTTGTGAGGTAAATGTTTAAATAAAATTCACCACCAATGGCCAGCTGATGGCCAAAGCTTTTCAAATGAACACATCATCCTCATCTGTCATATACATAAATAAACAATTTGTTTGCGATTTCATGACAGAGTTCCGAATCAACTTGTGGCAATAGATTACGCACTACCGGTTGTAGTTAAAAGAGCGGAAAACGGAAAGAAGGCGAAAGTAGACAACAATTGCAATTTCACAATAAAAAGAAATTGATAACTAAGCGAGAATATAATTATACAAACCAGATACATACAATATACTTACATACATACGTTAAAAATGTCTATATTCGGCCCAGAGTTTGAAGAAATATGGCCAAAACCCGGTGCAGCCATAAAACTAAGCGATTTCGGCAAAAAACTACTAAAACAATGTGAAAGCATCAAGAAACCGGAAACAAAGGAAGTCGACATAAATGAATTTAAACTGAAATCATCTAATTTTCCATTAGAAGTAAGAAGTTTAAATGATTGCAGCTGGAATTTCCCTGTAATTTATTGTGTCTTCTCTTTATTCTCCCTGCCCTCTAGTTTGGCACCAACACTTGTCGTGTCATGAGCCAACCCAAAGACCGTTACCCCAATATACAGAAACAAATTGCTTCAGCCTATCCGGTGATACACGAGAGGGTGTTGAAATTGTATTTGGATTTCTTGGAACACAAGTGCCAATATGGTAAGTTTTTTATATTACAACTACGACAACCGCAACATCCCCGTGTTGTTACCATAACAATTTCACAATTTGTCTGTTGACAGCAATGGAATAAACAAATGAAAGTGCAAGTTTATTGAATGTAAGTTGGAACGGGGTTGCCAACGTTACTTAAGGAAAATAACGCAATTTTGCCTTTAAGGTTCAATTAGACGTGACTTAACATAAGAAAACTTAACATAAACGAAACAGCTGATCGAACCAAACGTATGGGCAACAATGTAATTGATTAGTGGTGACTTAACATAATGCCAGCGACACAGGGTAAAACGTAGAAACCAATTGGTTTTTGGTATTTTGACATAGCATAGCGAGACAGCTGATTGGTGTTTTCATTTCTTTGGTGTTTTCTTTTGTGTTTTGATTTGCTTGAGTACGGACGTAAAATATTGGTAAGTTTTAATTTATTGTTTTGGCTTCTTTTATTGGTTTATAATACATAATATTTTATAAGTTTTAGACAATGGATGACGAAATTTTAATAGAGAGTGTTAGGAGCTCTTCGTTTGAATAAAATATCATTCACTTGAATAAAATATCATAAAGCTGCAGGGACATTCTCGTGTGAGCAAAGAATTCTTGTTCGTCCATATTTTTGATATTCAGGAACACTTTCCGCTGGTATCCGTGTTCGAACCAATCCATGTTAATAGGCCGGGTACGCCATCGTCTTCTACGCTTCAATTTCTTTCTTTTAACGTATAAACTCATTATACCAAGAAATAAATTCTCAATTTCTTCACCACTGCTCATATTTCTTTATTTTGTATTTGTTTGTTAAGCACATGGAAGTAAATAAACAACGACAACATACATACCAGCTGTTTATTGTTATGGCACCACTAATCGATGACAAAAAGCTAAGTTACGGTTTTTGCTATGTTAGGCGTAAAAGTTTATGTTAAGTCACGTCTAATTGAACGTTAAAGACCTGTACTAAGATTATTACTTTACGTCAAATTTTACAAAACTCCATGAACAAATATACGAAATATTTTCACACCGGATGTTGAATTTAAAAAAATTATCGAATATTATAGTTTTTGATAAATCTCAGTTATTGAAATATCGGATGTTGAAATTTTGAAATACTAGCGAAAATTTTTTTAATTTTGTTCCTAATTAAATATTTTTTCTGGTAGGAAATCAACTAATGCGCGAAAAATGTAATAAATACTTTCGATAAATCTCTTAGATATCGAGATACCGGATGATGACTTTTAATGAAAAAATATAATATACTTTTTTAAATTTCACCAATGATAACTCGCTTAGTTATTAAAATATCCGATGTGACTTTTTAAAAGAAATATCGATTACTTTTATAAATGTACAGAAAGGAATATTTTTTCTGATAGGAAATAACTAAACAATTTTGACAACACGTTTCGTTATCGAGTACAATCGAATATTTTGTTAAATTTTTTCCCAATGAAATAATGTTTTCTGATAGGAAATCAAATACAGTAAACGCTCCCATAAGAGAACACCCACCGTCGGCGAAGATTTTGTCCGTTAAGTGGAGATGTCCGGTTATTAGATCGGAACACAAAATTTTTGAATATTATTTAGTTTTTGAATATATATCTTTTGTAGAAATCTTATCACAAATGTATTGTATAAAAACAGTATTTAAAAATTTTTTAAATTAAGATGTGTGAAAATAATGTGAGATATTTTTTTGCTTGAATTTGGCTTCTGTTTCTTTCGACATTTGCTCTTTATAGTGGATTTCTAATGACTTTAAATGTTCAAATGCTGTGTAGTCTTCTTCTGAAAATTTCTTTAAACGGTCAATTTGCTCCAAGGCTTCCTTATACAAAGATATTTTGTTAAGGTCTTCTACGGTGATAACTGTATCATCTCGTTTATGTTATGGTCTTCAACAAAGACTTCTATAAAATCAGATTCTGTCAAAACGTTTCCATCAATTTGAATAAATTCAGGGCATTCAAAATTCTGAGATCCAACAACCTGACTATCAAATGTTGCAAAAGTTGATAACGGCATATCATCCTCCGCAAAAAAAATTCCGAAGAAATGCAGCCTTTTATAAATTCTGCCTTTCGGAAATAGTTTTTTGAAGTGATGACAACGTTTTTAAATGCCCGTGGAAGTGCTGCTTTTCCAATCACCAATAATTGTTCTTTCCCCCCAGCCATGTCGACACAAAATAAAATTGTAAGTCTCTCTTTGGACATTTTTCCACCAATCAATTTTTCGTTTTTTAAAGCCAGTGTTTTATCTGGTAGAGCACGAAAGAAAAGGCCGCTCTCATCTGCATTATAAACGTCCTCAGGCACATATCCAGATAACATAGAGGGTAGTTTCAGTCACATCTGCTTGATTTACGCTTGAAGCTTCTCCTGAAATCCTCCTAAAATGTATGGAATGTCTGTTACGCCACTTTTGCAGCCAGCCATCAGAGGCAGAGAAATCGTAATAGCCAGTTTTGTCCACAAGTAGACAGGCAAAATTTCTCTTCACTCGAATGCCAACAAACACAACGACTGAAACCCTAGTGATTGTCTGTTCTTTCTCATACTCTCTTCATTGAATATTTCAATACACGAACAGCCTTTTGATAGTATTATTGTATATAACTGTACAAATTCCAACCATGTTGAAGTAAAATTACATAAACTATGCAAAAAGTATGAAATAATCAAGAGATGACGCGTGAGAGAAATACTTTTGAGTGCATTTCTAGCACTTTTTGGTTCTCTTTTACCAGGGTAGCCAAATCGTCTAATTCTAGATCGTCTTTGACTTTTATTTTCTTAACGATGTTTTCATCTCTTAAGGACTGATTAGTGACTCTGACGTAACGTAACGTAGCATACTATAAAGTGATGGAAGCAATTACGGTTGCAAGTAATTACTTGTACAGCCCTAAATTCAGCAAAGCAATATACATTAATTTTTTTGTGTTTCAGTGGAATTAGTGTCCACTTGTTAGAGATTTTTTGACCAAAAGTTTTGCGAATTATGTGTCCGCGGCCGGTCATTGGAATGGATTTTGCTTTCTGTTTACAATAACTTTAACTTGAAAACCAAGATTTGTCCGCTCAATGGAGCTGTCCGCTTATTGGAGCTGTCCGCGAGGAGAGCTTTTACTGTAATACACGAAAAAATAATAATTAAAGTTTTCGATAACTCCCTTAGTTATCGAAATATTTCATGTAAATTGTTAAAACAATTATTGATTGCTTTTTTAAATGTAAATTTCTTCAAATTGAAAACAGCGAAATCAATATAGCGAAATTGTTTCGCTACACATTTCGTTATCGAGATATCGGGTGTTGTATTTTTAACAGTTATTTAATATATTTTTAAATTTTTTACCAACGAAATAATTTTTACTGATAGGAAATCAGCTAATACACAAAAAACTCAATTCAATTTCGATAAATTTCTTAGTTACCGAGATATCGGATATTGAATTTAAAAAAGATTATTTTTTATAAAATAATTTCTATTAATAAGACAACGAAAACAATGTAGCGAAATTTTTCACACACGGTTAATTATCGGATGTTATATATTTAATAGTTATCGAATATTTTTTTAAAATTTTTCCCAATGAAATAATTCTTTCGGATAGGAAATCAACTAATACACGATAAAAATTTAAAAAATTCGATTATATTTCGATTTCATACCACCGATTTCAATAATGGTCTTGGGATGAAAACAACGAAGAGGGAACTGGTTGTTTTCAGTGGAAAGTATAAGATGCAAACTGCTGTACCTGTCTCCTTAGGAGTATTAAAATCTCGTCAATGAAAGCGCAAAATACTTAGGTAGTTTACTTGACAGGAAGTTAAACTTCAAACCCAACATTCTGGAAAGATGCAAAAAGGCTTGTGGTGGGTGCAAAAGGACAATGGGCACTGCATCGAAGTTGTCTGGCACAACAATCGATCTTAGATGACCTGCACGAAATACGACCTGAAGCGAATGTCGGCCCCAATTACATTCACTATACCAGTTTTAAGTAAGATACGGTGGGGCATCATCGTCATATAAAGATTTATGGTCATCAATGCACTATTCTCTTGATAATCCACGACAGTTGTGAGAAATAATAGCACGAACATTTTTCGAGTCACTGAGCACGACGTGTCAACACGTTTTGACTACCGTTAACCTGCAAACTGTAACAATTTCCAATGGTGGTGCCAGATTGTACCTGGCAACACAACAAATTTTCTAGGCCATGATATTAAATGACAACCCTCGTAGTATCAGTTTAATGTCGCATTTACACCGCAGTTTATCGCGGCCACGTTAGCGATAACCTTGTTCTCTAATCTTTGCCGTTTAAACTGAAGTTACACCTACCCAGATTATCGCCTTTTCGGGATTTAATTGTCAAACTCCATAATAAAAAAACGTCGGTAATCCCAAAAATGCCATAAACTAGGTAGGTGTAAATGCCGCTAAATTGGCATTTCAGATGGCAACTCCGTGCTTATGCCAACTCCGCGCCGAGACAAAATTGGCACAATAAAAAAAATTAAATTGACGGCTATTGATTTTTCCAGTTTTTTTTTTAAAAATTTGGGATGGTTTTGAATTAACTGAACGTTTAAAATTGGATCAGTTGGTCAATTCGAGGCAGTCGATAAAATCGGCTTACATTTTAAAACAATACGAGGCAACTACAATGGCGGCGCATGAGGTTCAAAAATTTCCGTTTGTCAGACAGTTGTTATTTTATGTATATTTTTATTCAGGTTGCATTTTTTAGTAACTCACAGTGTTGCATCAAAATGTACACCAGTTGAAAATGAGGTTAAAAATAAAACTTGCGAGTTTACAGATTAAAATTATCTTCGGGGTTAGAGTGGAGTTAACCTTCGAAATGCTTTAATCTTGATCGGTGTAAATGCCGTATAAGAAATTTCAACGAAATTTAGTACATGAAATTATGCTTACTATGATCACTTTTGTCGCTGGGGTATTTGATATAAAGTAGTTGTTTCAGTTCTCATTGGCCACCTTAGCCCTCTTAGGCTGGGGTTACTCATCGGGTGAGCAAAACTTCTTCTCCGCTTGTTACGATGGTAGAGAACGTAGAGAACGACGCTGTAATGCCTTGATTATAAATAACAATACGATTCCACTTTAGAGTATTTATATATCTGTCCGGTACTAAATGTCTCCTAGTCGACATCACCATTTCTCTTTATAATCCTAAGAACTCGACCTTGGCTTTATACCTGTGGCTGGTGTACGGACATGTTTGGTTGGTTGGTTGAAAAGGCTGCAAGACAGCACGCTGTCTAGTACACTTAGGCTAAAGAAGCCCATTGTGATACCTTCAGTTTCCTCCATAGCAACTATTGACTAGTCGTTTAGCCAATTTGGCCTTTCAATAAATTTGTCTATAAGACCTACAAGAATATCCAGTAGGGCTACGGTGCTAACTAGATGTGTTCCAAATATCCTACTTCTCAGTCCTGCCAGAGCAGGGCAATCCAAGAGAAGGTGTTTCGTCGTTTCCTCGTCCTCTTCCATGCAGCATCTACAGAGAGTGCAGTTAATATGTCCCAATTTTAGGACGTGTTTTCCTACAAGACAATGTCCCGTAAGTGTTCCTATCATTGCGGATAACCTGCCTCTCGGCAAGTTAAGTAGATGCCTAGTCCTCTTCCTGTCCACCTGTGGCCAGAGGACCCTGGCTTGTTTGCAAGTTGAAGTAAGTCTCCACTTATCCTTGAACATATTATCGGCCCACGGCTGGTAGAGATTGGCATACTAACACCTTCTTTTGCCGGAAGAACCTGTGCCGTAGTGCCCTGTCTAGCTATCGCAATTGCCTGGAATGTCGCTGTGTCCCGGTACCCAGATGAGCCTGATGTCAAAATACTCTGCCATCACCCTAAGAGATGAGTGGCATTCTTTCACAGTCAGGGACGTAGCAAACATGGCTTCCAGGGATTTTATGGCAGCCTGGCTGTCGGTGTAGGTACATATTCTCCGGAGGGTTGTGACACGAATTTTCAGTAGTTCAGCAACCTCCAGTATGGCGGTAACTTCCACCTGAAATAAACTACAGTGATCAGGCAGCTTGAAGGAGATATATACATTTAGGTCCGGTGAATGGACCCCATATCCTACTTGCTCGTCCAACTTTGATCCATCCATAAAAATCTGATACTACTGGTATCCCCTTCCAGTGACTTTTCCCAGGTATTCCTTTTCGGAATAGAAGTCCTTAGATTTGTCGCTGGTAGAAGGTAGGGGATACAGTTGATCCGGTGTAGTAATTCAGCGTGTCCGGAAGGTAGGGAATAGAGTTGATCCGGTGT
This sequence comes from Phaonia tiefii, assembly GCA_963931995.1. Lineage (NCBI taxonomy): Eukaryota > Metazoa > Arthropoda > Insecta > Diptera > Muscidae > Phaonia > Phaonia tiefii. The sequence continues at coordinate 18,944,845 of OZ008370.1, read as the reverse complement.
AGTAATTCAGCGTGTCCGGAATGCCCCGATATCAAAACGCCACAATCTCTGATTCTCACCAGGGATGTAGCGGCTGACGATTCGGCCATGATATCAGGAGTATAGATGTTCAGGATAGCACTAAGTGCAGTACCTGACGTCGTGCGTATTGCCCCACTAACCCTAATCAGTGCTGATCTTTGAATTTTCATCAAGGAATTCAGAATAAATTTCTTTTGGAGGGACCTCCACGAAACTACGATGACATAGAGAAGTATTGGTCTGACTATTGCCGTATAAATCCACATGGTGATCTTAGGAGACAGTCCCCAGCGCTTTCCTATCGCCCCTTTACAGCAGTAAAGAGCAACAGACGCCTTTTTCACCCTCTCCACCACATTCGGTTTCCAAGACATTTTTCTGTCGAGAATTATTCCCAGATACTTGACCTTTTCCGTCAACTATAATTGCATCCCATTAACTGACGGCAGTTTACCAGACGAGCTTCTTATCCTCTCCAATGAACTGACAATGCTGGGCCTGCATTAGGTGGGGCTTCAATTGTGTCCATAGTAATGGTCTCGCCACATTGGCATCGAATGGTTTTCCGCCAACTTTAGGCCTAACAGTCTTCCCTTTATCTGTTTGTGTTGTTGTTGCATTTTTATTATATTCCCTTATAATAGCCTTCATTGTGTTTCCCACGAGTTAAGGTCAACCGAACCATAGCCCCTAGTAGTACGGTAAGAACCTGGTCGAAGGCCTGTTACTCACTGACGCGCCCAGTTATCAGTGAAAACCCCGGATCCCTTTACATCCCACGAAGGAATTGGGGAGACCTTCTCATAACCTATGAACTGTGCGCTTCCTAGTTTTGTACTCACTGATTGTGACCTACAGCATACACACTTGTCGCATGTGTCGATGTAGAGGATGCCCTTACAAACTTATTACCGGGACCGATATGCACGGTTCTATCGGCAACTTTTACCAGGGGATCATTAATTCGATATATTGCTTAGGCGCGAAAGCGCATAACCTCTTCCCTGGATCACACGACTTCACATAACATAATATTTTTTTTTTAAACGGACTTGAATCAAATGCCGTTGGTAAATATAAAAATTACAGCAGACAGTTGTCCGAGGCCTTCGGCCACGGACTGTCAATGCAGGCTGTGTCAGAGACACGGCCATTAAGTTTAACGTAGAATACGCCATCCGATAAGACAGAAAACATATATAACAATAAATGATAAATAATATAAGCAAATGAATTTATTGTTATATATGTTTTCTGTCTTATCGGATGGCGTATTCTACGTTAAACTTAATGGCCGTGTCTCTGACACAGCCTGCAGGGACAGTCCGTGGCCGAAGGCCTCGGACAACTGTCTGCTGTAATTTTTTTTATGATTTTGTTTAGTAGCTGTTTTTGATTTTAAATCTGAATCAGTTTTGAAAATTACAAAATTCCCTAAATCTTCTAATTCAAATCATTTCCAAACATTCTTACAGGAAATGCCATTGAAAAAGAAATCTATCCAAATGTAACCTTATGCGGGTTTATACAACGTCTGCTCTCCCAACGTTGTGCAAGTTTCTTCAGCAGAAATGATAAGTTTCTATTGCTGTCCCGCCAAAGAGGCTGTAGTGGTTTCATGGATGTGGGTACGGCCGACCAAAAGCCACCGTTACTCTTGAAAGACGTCCTGAGTTATGATGAAGTCAAGGTAAGTACCTTAAATATAACATCTTTCAAAATAATTTCAACTTTAAATTTTTCCCCTCTAAAGCTGTCAGCCTTGTTATCGGTTTCCTCACATTCCGAGCTTTTAAATAATGGATATCGACAAAATTGCGGCGTTATCGAAAAGAATAAATCCTTAATCGAAAGAGAGGGAGTGGTCGTTGGCGTTATAGGGGCACGATTAACCCGTCGCGATGTTATGGAATTCCAGGATATTGTTATAGCGAAAACACAAAATACCAAGGATAATGGTTATGGTTTCGCCTTAGATGATGATACTAATAATAGAGCTAAGGATTATCGCCAGGTCTGGAAGAAATTCTATGAAGAACCGGACCATCTTTTTGAAAGTGTTAAAAACGATGGGAAACGTTTTGGCGCCTCTAAAAATCAAAATGATATTTTCGATAATTTAATTATGAAAAAACGTTATACCATCTCCTTTGATACTTTGCTACTGGAGAGTAATGCCCGGGCCAAAGTAGCCGGCAAACAGGCCTATGTACATGTGGTGGGCATTGGTTTGGGTGTATGGAGGGCCGCCGAGCAGCAGGAGAAAATCTTCTTGGAGACATTTACCCAGCGTATTAAGCATTTGCTACCTAAGTTGGATAACATCGATGTGTTGCATTTCTCTTGGTTTCAACTTAGTGAATGGGGTGATTTGAAAAATGGTAAAGTTTTCAAATCCGAAACACATCCCTCGGGAGGCGTCAAATGTTTTATATCGAAAAGGAATCCAGCGGACAAATTGAAAACTCCCGAAACGGAAAATATGCTTTTAATTATATCCTATGCCTGGGATGGCAATGCCTTGCCGGGTAATGAATTTTGGATGGTAAATAACAATTCATGTACACAAATTCTCTAAATTTAATATTCAAAATTTGTTATTTTTATTTGCAGAAAATGTTAAAATCTACCGGAGACTCTTCAACAGCTTGCAGTACTTTGATTACGGAAATCCACAATCCTCACATCAATACGGATTGGGTGAATGGTGATAACTTGCATATAGCTTCGGAGAAATATGGAGTTATCCACTTAGCCGATTATGCCAAAAATTTTAGCGAAATTTAACGATTGATTGAAATAGAATTGAAATGGATTGATATTGAATTGAATGGATTGATTGAAATGGATTGAATGAATTGATATAGATTTGAAGTGCAATATTGGAATGAAATTTAAGTGCAATATTTAAATTACTAGTTAAAATTTTATTAAATATTTAAGGTGTATAAATAAATTTTAATATTTTATTGTGCAATATTTAAATTATTAGTTATAGTTTATTAAATGTTTTCTTTCTATAAATAAATATTAATATCATATTGTGTCGAAAACAAGTTCGATGGGAGATTTTTCTATTGGCATCTTTAAAATTGATTTTAAAAAATGTCAAAGGAGTTTGGTCGATAACTTTTAATCAAGACGCATGAAGATTATAGGTTTTCACTTAAACTCTTAAGCGAACCACAGTCTTGTCATTCATGCGCCTGAACATCAGCTATCGTTGATGTATATTGTCGGTTTCCGTCCTTCTTGATACGAACTAAGAATGTATTCGAATTTGTTCGCGTAACTATCATGTTCACAAAAAAAAATTGGTAATATTTTTTCAAATTCATCAGCCAGATAAAAAGTTATCGACCAAGCTCATGCTCATGAACGACAAGTCTGTGGTGTCGTGTTTCTCATAAATTCCAATTCAAATTTGTATGAAAAATATTTGACATTTCGTAACTACACAAGTTTTACGATGTATACGAGGGATATATGAGTTTGAATGAAATCACATAGTATCGTTATCCACCACAGCAATTTTTACGTCGTCCGAAAAATTTATAGCGAATTTCCCTCTAAAATCGCAGAATGAATGACTGACTGAAGCTAAATTACGTTAAATGACTGGCCAAGGTTACTTCGACACGTACACGGGTGACTGATCAGTCAGACTGAACCATGGTACAAATAAATGGTACGTCCAGTACAACAAATACAACAAGCCAAACAACAACAGACAGAAGTTGTCCCCTTAAGCAACGTTCAGGTATACCGAGATTTCGAAGTTTCGAAATTTCATTCCACAAAACATGAGCGGCATTCATGCAAACGTGAAACCCGAGAACTTTTGCTCAGCGCAAGTTTCCCTCGCACCGTTGCATGAGGCACCAAGTAAAGTTGCTCAGCGTAGTTGTGCTCAAAACCATATCAGCTGACCAAGATGGATACATAAAGTGGTAGCAATTGCATGTATTATGTATGTGTACTTTTTCTACTGTTCTAGTGCTATCACCTTATTTATCCATCCTAGTCAGATGACAACGAAATGTCAAAAGTTTACACGTTTCTCCATCCCACGTTTGCGCGGCAAATTTGCCTCGAAAACTTTCCACTTTTGAGCAAGTCGCTTTGTATGGGAAATTTGTTTGTTTTGACGTTTGCTGTGCAAGTTTACGATGTTTTCGAGCTTAAGGGGTTCTTTCGAGCTTTCATGAAGACCACTATGTTTTGCCGTACAGAAATCGGCTGTTTATGTAAATGAAATCCCAAAAACAGCGAAATCTCGGTATACCTGAACGTTGCTTTATGTCAAAGTTTGTTTACATTTATTTGTTTGAAACCCGCGCTCGACTGCAACTGTTGTTTTTGAAACGTTAATATTCACTCTTAAACTCTTTCAAAATGTCGAACAAATAACGGTCATTTTCTAAACAGCACTTTTTCCTATTTTTTATACATGTTCATTATTTTTCAATCAGCTGACTTGACACCATCCAGCCACTTACCTGGCGTTTACACGGGCCAGTTTTGCTCCGACAGTAGAAATACATTCACACACTTTTACTACCACACTTACACTTCTCTCACTTGCCTCGCCACTGTCTTTGATTTTTCAATGACAGTAACTTCGGCAAGAGATTTGACATAAGCGGCCAGATCATGGCTGAACTAGTAAAGGTTGGCGCAATAGAACAACTGATTTTGCTTTCTTATGACTCCATCTGTTAAATTCAGTGTATTTTGTTGTTGTTCTTTTTTGTTTACTGTGTTTGTTCATATGGATCTGTGTTGAATTTGACGGTTACAGTCATGAAACAAAAACTAAATGCCTGTTGTTGGTTCACACAATTACAACAAATCCTACTGCGTCAACCTCTACTAGTTCAGCCATCGGCCCTATCGGTGACGTTTCGTAGTAATTTGAGATAAATGCAAAACATCGCAAACGACTTTACAAATTGGGAAATATAAATGTATTTGAAAATTTTGCTAATTTATATGCATATATTGTTTGACAATACAAAGATATAAACATGAATACATGTCTAATTTTGCAGAGTACATCAGTTCCATTGTAAAAACAAAAAATCGGAGCACGAAATTTAACCAAACGACACTGTGGGCGGTTGCTTAAAACTGTACTGTGTTTATAACTGGCTGGACGCGACCGTCACACAAACAATTTTTCTATTTTTGACATGTCTTGTCGCAAACTGTCACGTGTAAACGCACCGTTAGCAAAAAAAATGCCTGTTGGTTGTTTTCATTTGATGTCGTACTGCATTTACAATTACACTTGTACCATGACACCTACGTTATCGCTCCGATTGTGTCCGTGCACTCACTTTTCCATGGTAAACTGAGTAAGGTAAACTCGTTAGAACAGCTGATTTCAACATATTTCTTGCTTAGGTGTTTCTCTTATGTCAAATTCACATGCATTTTGTTAGTGTACATTTTTGTTTACTTTTACAGTAGATACACACATGAAGAAAATTTGACAGATTATGGACACCAAACAAAAACAAAATGCCTGTGTTTGTTGTACCAATTCCTAGTGCGTTTACCTTACTTATTTTACAATGCACTTTTCTATTGAAAACGGCGTCAGCTTCGTGCATTGTAACCATATAAGCAGTACGGTTATTTGCCAAAGCAGCGAAGAGCATTATTCGTATTTAAAGTCAGATCAAACATAATACATCAAAATTAACTAATTAAGAATTTAAATAAAAAACAAACAAAAAATTGGTTTCCCATGACATCTCATGGAGGGATTGGGAAGAGCTTCTCACAACCAGAAATCTGTGTGCGTTCTAGTTTTACACTCACTGATTAGGACGGTATTTTTAAGAAGCTTTTTCACGGCTAAATACTCGATAGTGTCGCCGTCGCCAAGCGAGGTGGGAGGACTCCCCGAGGGATCGACCCACGTTCTCATGTACAAAAGCCGCACACACAACCATTGCACCACCGACGACCGAATTTAAATAAACATGCAAAAATTGGGTGTAAGTATTTGCCGCAAGATATTCGTCAATACATAGTAAAATAATCAAATAGTACCAGTATACGATATTGTACTTGTCGGCAACAACAACAGGCGTTTTGTTTCATTTGCTTCAGTTGCCAAACTCTACTCGAACGTATACCAACAATACAAGTACAAGGTGGCGCAAAAGTAAACTTCCGATGTTTTTTTGGCTGTAATTTAAAAATAAAATGAAAAACTTTGATTCTTCCTGTGGACTATTTTTATTTGGTCTTTTAATTTTTTTTACATCAAGTCGAGAATATGATGTCATGTAAGTGGCCGCCGCCACAGTTGAATGTCATTTGAGCCCTTTTTATGGCATTTTCCATCACTTTGGCCAAAACTTCCGGCGATACGTCCTCACATTCTTGACGGATATTGTCTTTAAGAGCTGCAAGAGTCTGAGGCTTGTTGACATAAACCCGCGACTTCAAAAAGCCCCACAAAAAGAAGTCTGGAGCGGTCAAATCAGGCGATCTTGCTGGCCAGTGCAAATCGCCAAAACGGGAGATTAGGCGCCCGGGAAATGCATCCTTCAGCATATCGGTTGTGGCACGTGCAGTGTGTGCCGTTGCACCGTCCTGTTGGAACCACATGTTTTCCAATCCCAATTCATCAAGTTGCGGCAAAAAGAACTCGCTGATCATTGCTCTGTCGCGTGGCGCGTCGTCTGGTCGATGTCGACGGCGCTTCCATGACATCCTCGGCTACAGCAGCAATATTCTCTGCAGAACGGCTACTCCGGGGTCTGCCACGCCTGGCAGCATTTCGTGTTGTGTCAGTCTCTTCGAGGCGAGCGGCTAAACGCCGCAGTGTTTCACCAGTAGGCGTTGGACGGCCAGGAAATCTGAGACGAAATTCACGTTGTGCCAAAGTCACCGACCGATTATTGGTCAAATAAATAGTCAGCAATATTCCGCGTTCTGGAGCAGTGTAGCGTAACATTGTTTATTAACGTGTATTTCGCATGTGTTTACTACACAAATGTCAAAACAGAACTGACATTAGGGGCCAATCGCAAAATGTATAGCATTTTCTGATAGGAGGATTACTTTTGCGCCACCTTGTATATAAAAAAGTACAAAAACAAAATTCATATGTGATTGACAACTGAAGCGACAAATGTTTTAAACAAATTAAATCAGCTGTTCTACCCTTACCACTTGATTATTTGGAACAACTCTATTTTAGGGGCAATTGAGCAATTTTTTTAATTTTTTTACATAAATTTTAATTTTTTTTTTTAATTTTATTTTTACATAAAAAAAAACAAAAAATTTTCCCGGAGGCCCATATTTCCCGAGTTATAGCCCTTCAAAGCATAGATAAAGTAAACAACTAGATGAAGCACAAGTGTTGGGAAAATTTTAGTGTAATGGGTACTTTTCTAGATGTCGTTGAAAGCAATAAGGGGATTTTTTTTGTTCCCAAAAAAAGTCAAAAAATATGACAATAAAAATCTAAAATTTCATATCGAAAGAAAAAATTATTTTCAACAAAAATATCAAGAATACAAGAATATAACACGTTACTTAAAGTAGAATATCTGATGGTCATCGAATTGCAAAGCCATGTCACCACCGCCTCTGTCCTAATAAATTGGTCCTTCCTCCGGTTCAGCTACCATTCCTTGTTGAGAGTCCTCAGACACTAACAGTTTAGACATCGGCGACCACAAAAGTTGTTACATTTCTTGGGCGGGCAAGTTTTTAGATTAAAAATGCGTTCCGGGATGTTCATCTTTGGGAGGTCTTACGGGTTTTCGCCTATTGATATCCCAACACCGACCTCATGGCTTTGAAATAGTTTTTTATATAAGAAACAAATGCTATTATGTAAAATCACATAAATTTTGTCACATTTTCCATTGTTTAAATTACTTTCACAAAAATTTCCCACAATTTTGAATAAATGTCAATGAGAATTATGGGAATCTTCAGTGAAAGTGACAGTAGTGCAGGACAGCACCTAGTGAACAAAGTTGACAATGGTCGCCCTATATATATTATTTCCTTTATCTATGCTTCAAAGTTCACATATGTAACATATTCGGTTCGAGTAAAAATTCCGTTACGTTATTTTTGAAAATCGTTAAATTTATATTCCACCTATTCCCCCGGCCGTCCGGCTATACTCAGGCAGGGGGTTCAATTTCCCTCTGTAACTTAAGTCAATGTGTGGCAAAATCAGAAAAATCGCGCGATTTGTTTTAAAATAATTTTTGATGCAAATTAATAAAAATAAAAATATATTTAACCGTATTTGTAGAGTTTAAAAATACCTTTCTAATGACATAATGTTCAACCAGGTCGGAAAAACAGTTTCAGAGATATAGCCGACTATACATTCAAGCTTTGCAAGCCCATATCTCAAGAAGTTGGGCCGATTGTACAAAAAAAATACATATATTTCAGCTCAGCTTAAAAATTTATATTGATGATAAAATTTTGATTCCTTTCCAAGAAATGCCCCTAAACTAGAGTTAAGCCAATATGTTCATAAATATTATTCGTCAGGTTCTTAATTTGGTCCAGATATGTTATCTAAAAATGGCGGTAATGTGAAAGTGACTTACATGATCAGGCCCATAATGAGATCGAGAAATGGTTGTATTAGCATACAGCTTTAAAAATGGTGCATGATTTGCTACACACGACCATTAATTTTCGTATAATCACTCATTTTCGTTCAGCTTTCCACTAAAATATCCATTTGGTCGACTTTTTTATTGTTGTTCATGTAATCACGGCTCACTTTTCACTTTGTAATCTCACTTTTTAATTTTATTTTTTTTCGTTTCTTCCGCGCACATGTTTACACTTTCGCTTTTCGACACAAACTGAACAGATTTACCACAGACGACGATTCACGAATACATCAGAGTGAAACATCATGTATGGATACTTTTAACCAAGTCAAAATCACACTTCCCTGATGAACTTTCACACAAACAGCATTCTCATCATACTTTTACAACACCATTTTGTAAGACAAAAGCTTCAAATTAAACTCACCACGATTGGGTCAGCTGTTAGGCAAAGCTTTTCAAATACACACGTCAGCTGTCAAATACATAAATAAACAATTTGTTTACGATTCCATGACAGAGTTCCGAATTAACGAATTAACCTGTGGAAAGCAATTCCAAAGAACCGGTGTAGCTGAAGAGCGGAAACAAACAAAATACGAACGTATACAACAATTGCAATTTCATAATATAAGAAATTTGTTAACTAAGCTAAAATATTCAAAACCAGTACATAAAATATTAATCAGAAATGTCTATATTTGGACCGGAGTTTGAGCAAATATGGCCAAAAGCCGGCTCAGCTCTAAAACTAAGCGATTTCGGCAAAAAACTGTTAAAACAATGTGAAAGCCTCAAGAAACCGGAAACAAAGGAAGTCGATATAAATGAGTTTAAAATTAAATCGTCAAATTTTCCATTAGAAGTAAGAAAGAATTGCAAAGGATTACAATTGGAATTTTCTTAGGTCATTTTTTATGATTTATGTTTCTTCTTCATGCCCTCTAGTTTGGTACCAACACTTGTCGGGTCATGAGTCAACCCAAAGATCGTTACCCCAACATACAGAAACAAATTGCTTCAGCCTATCCGGTGATACATGAGAGAGTGTTAAAATTATATTTGGATTTCTTGGAACACAAGTGTGAATATGGTAAGTTTTTGCATTATAGTTCTGAAACCCCCAAATTTATTTATTTCACAACGAAATAAACAAAGGACAGTGCAAGTTGCTAAAGGGGTTGCCAACTTTCGTTAAGAAATAATAGACGAAATGTTGACTTACGAAAATTAGGGATTTTTTAAGTAGCATTTTGGAATTACCCCTTGAACCTATTTTTTTATTTTATTTTATTAAGTTTTATATCATGTAAGACCCATTTAAAGAAACTCGGAAAACATTTTCGGTTGCATATGGTTTCCATATTAAGCCCGGTATTCAGTTTTTATGAAATTTTCGTCATCGTAAGAAGTACATACGTGTATAAAAAATAAAAAAATTTCCTGAACCTAAAACTTCGCTCACTTCATTTTATTGAAATGTTGGCAAGGAGCGAAAATTTCGTAGGCAAAATCAAGTACAGGGTTGGTATGCCAAAGTTATTTCGCACGAAACCAATGGTTTGATAAGCACTACATTCCCCATTTTTTCGAAAATGGCGGTGGATCATATTTTCCGAAATATAGGCCTCCAAATCTTGAATGTATACTCGGGCATAAGTCAGTCATTTATTATCCGATCTGGTTGAAATGGATATCATTTCAAAGGTCTTTCTAAATTATATAAAACCCTGTGTAAAGATATTTATTTTTGTTAACCCATTGGGGATTAGTTACAAAAATATATTTTTTAACCTCACTTTTTATAAAAATGATTTTTTTCAAAAAAATCCCTATTGTACTGATATTTTTGTAGGTTCCGCTAATAGACAAGACCTTCCTTTTTATTTAAGGTATAATATTCAACAATAATCCTTCATATCCCAAAGATATAAACGTTCAAAATTAATATCGAATTATAGGCCTCCAAATTTTGAATGTATAATCGGGCATAAGTCAGCCATTTATTGTCCGATCTGGTTGAAATGGGTATCAATTCAAAGGTCTTTCAATTATATTATCAATTATTATAAAACCCAATTATATAAAACCCCGTGTAAAGATATTTATTTTTTTTAACCCATTGGGGACTAGTTAAAAAAATATATTTTTTAACCTCACTTTTTTATTAAAATGATTTGTTTCAAAAAAAATCCCTACTGTACTGATATTTTTGTAGGTTCCGATAATAGACAAGACCTTACTTTTTATTTAAAGTATAATATTCAACAATAACCCTTCAAATCCCAAAGATATTAACGTTCAAAATTAATGTTCAAATTAAAGTTCATAGTCTTTTTGTGTTATAAAGCTTTTTGCGTGGGCGGACTTTGACTGGGATTAGGTGGTTTCTCCTTTGAGGTGGGTCCAACACTGGCTTCGACATAGTATTTCTGTGCTGTAAAGATGACTAAGTGGACGGCCTTCGACCGGGTTTAAGGATTTTCTACTCTGGAGTGTGCCCAACACCGAATTCACAGATACGGCTTCGTATTTTTGTGTTATAAAGCTTTCTGCGTGAGCGGCCATAGGCCGGGCTTATGGATTTTCTCCTTTGGGGAAGGTCCTACACCGGCTTCGGCATAGTATTTTTGTGTTAAATCGCGAGAATTTTTAAATATAGTTTTGGCGAAAATAACGCCATATGCATTTCAAAACTTTCAACGTAAAAATCTCCAGTCTTAGAAGGGTTATTGGTGAGCATTAGACCTCAAAAAATATTAAAGTCTTCTCTATCATCGGAGTCTTCCAAAAATAAGTTTAATTAGCATTTTTTTTTAATAAATTTTTACAAAAAAGTGAGGTTAAACAATTGTTTTGTTTAATAAAAATAAATATATATGTTTACACACAGATTTATAGAGTTTAGAAGGACCTTTGTAATGATATCCATTTCAACCAGATCGGACTATAAATACCTGAGATATGAGCGATTATAAACTCATGCATCAAAGACCAATGTCTCAAGATGTTGGACGGATCGTGGGGAAGAAAAAACTTTTTGAACTCAGCGCAGAAGCTTTTGTCGGTGGTGAAAGTTTGGTGTAGATCAGAATGGTGGTGCTAATGGTGGTAAATTTATGCCATTGTTTGGAACCGAAATTTTGACATTTCGATTATTTTAATAACTTATTAATAATAATTTATAATAATATTTATTATATGGGTTAAAAATAAAATGAAGTCCGAAGAGGAATTATTCGTGAAATATTTGCAAGGAAAATCAAAGATAGGTGGTTACTCTCCGCAACAATCTTGTCCGTTTATAGATAAATGACAAAAGTTCTCACGAAAATTTCGCAGGAAATGAATACGGGGCTTTAAGTGGCACCACAATTTTGGATATATATTTATATATTAATCATTTGTTGTGGGATCGAAACAAAATATAACTCTTTGAAAGTATTGTCGGAATGTCCGCGCAATGTCATATATGTATAACTTCGATGTTCACATAATCATTACTTCCCAGCGGCGGAAGTCATGACCTGGAAGGCCTGAAATCATGACCGAACAGGCCTTCTTTAAAATACGACAGGCCTTCCCTACACCTTACCTCCTCCTTTCTTTTTAACATTGCGTGAGATTGGGAGGCAAGGCCTTCCATCCCTCTCTACTAGAAGGCCTGCAAAAAGAGTACATAGATTTAGAAGGACTTACGTAAAAATAAAAAAAATATATATGGAAATTAGCTTCATATTTCAGATTTATACTTTAACCAATTGTAATTCTTATAAATGATTTTTTTTTAAATTCTGCAGCCACAGGAATCGAACACATGACCTTAGAACTTACAATCGGACGCTTTATCTACAGGGCTATCGGATGTTATGATTTTGCAACGACGAATTGCGAACATGTGGAAAGACAGGGTTTCATGAACAACAGCGTCTTCTGGCATTCTTTTAACAGGTCTGTGGAAGCCTTCTAAAATCATACATTTCGCAGGTATTATAATAATTATTAAAGTAGGCATTACCAAAGAAGGATTCCGCATGCCTTATTCGTGGAAGGCCTCGCAAATTCCGCCGCTGGGTTCTGTCGTAATGTGTAAAATCTAACTGATAATTGGTAGTGTAAACACTACTAATGTTATCGTTAACATAACAACGTCAGGTCTGTCTGACAGTATGTTCTCTTTTAAAAGTAAACTCTCCTTAAGCAGACCTAATTTATTTATCGTTAGCTTGATCATTAGTTATCGCTGGCATTTATAATCGTTTTAACGCTATTCCCGATAACAAATGTAATCGATGTGGTTTGCATTGCTATCTTGCTTGAAAATCTCGTTAGTAGTCTTAAATTGATTTGAGAAGCCAAATATAAAGTTAACGACCAAACTCATAAATAACAAGCAGGTGGCCTGCTTTATTCGAACATTTTAAGGTAAAGGAATTATCGATATGTGTTTCTCTGATCACAATTAATGTAAACTTGTTTATGTTTGACATATAATTATATATGTAGTTTCATTCGTTTATGTCCTTGTTCGTTCAAAATAGGCCTCAGGTTTGTCATTCGAAAGCCTGAGTTTGGCTCACAATCTTTCATCTGGCTGATCAAACCGCCTTAGATCTAAAAATTATCAAAAAGTTGTTTGGGAGTACGAGATTAACAGTAATAATAAGATTAAGAGATTTAGTAAATAATCGATTTTTATCTTATTTGGCTTTAGAAATGGAAATAGCCGTTGCTCATGCTCTCGTTTGACAAATGTTTGATCCGCTTTGAACTCTACATTTCGATAGACTACATATAATATATGTTTCGATTACAAAATTTTCTATAATCTCAGGTAATGCCATTGAAAAAGAACTTTATCGAAATTTATCGCTAAACGATTTTGTTCAACGATTACTAACGAAACGTTGTGTCACATTTGTGGGCCCTATGGACGCCTATTTGTTGCTCTCTGGAGAGGAAGGCAGAGGAGATGATTATGTCAAAGTGGGCACAAGCTCTGAGAAGGAGCCATTAACTTTGAAAAAGTGTCTATCATATGACGAAATTAAGGTAAGACATATTGAACTATATAAAAAGTTATCACTTTTATCGAACAATATTTTGGATCTGACAAAAATTTTACAAGTGTTTCGTCACATAATATCACACTTATCGATAATTATCATCAGATGCAAGTGTCCGATAAAACTGATAACAAGAACTTCGCTTAAAGCGAACCACAGACTTGTCATACATGAGCACGAACATCAGTTATCGTTGATGTTTATTGTCGATTTGCCGCACCTCCTGATATCAAATAAGAATGTAATCGAAGTTGTTCGCATCTCTATAATTTTTACAGCATTTTTCGGTAATATTTTTTCAAATTCATCAGCCAGTTAAAAAGTTATAAATCAAGCTCATGCTCATGAATGACAAGTCTGTGGTTCGGTTAAGGCACAAAATAAAGGCCGTGTTAGACTATTAAAGAAATCGTTGTATGTCAAAATTGTTGTTTGATTACACTGTGTAATTTTGAATTTTTTTACATAACCATATACGGACACCACTATGTGATAAAAGACAAAAAAAACAGTGTCTCCCAGTTTTGCCCAAAGTCATGCACTTTTTTATGGGCCCCCTAAAATTTGGGGCCTCATAATCATTTTTGCAAATGATCTTAGGTAAATTTTTGTAGTTGATTGTTTCCTTGAATTTTCAATGGTTTGCTACCTATGGACCTGAACAGAGAAAAAGGTAAAAAATCCAATTTTTTAAAGTTTTTGTTTGCGATTTTGACCTTGAAGATGAAGTTTTTCTGATTTTATACGTTCACAATTTTTGTTCTTTATAACAAGAGCTACAACTTACCCTCAGAGAGTAAATCAAAATTCCAAACGGTTTGCAAGATATGAGCAAATGATCTTAGGTAAATTTTTGTAGTTGATTGTTTCCTTGAATTTTCAATGGTTTGCTACCTATGGACCTGAACAGAGAAAAAGGTAAAAAATCCAATTTTTTAAAGTTTTTGTTTGCGATTTTGACCTTGAAGATGAAGTTTTTCTGATTTTATACGTTCACAATTTTTGTTCTTTATAACAAGAGCTACAACTTACCCTCAGAGAGTAAATCAAAATTCCAAACGGTTTGCAAGATATGAGCCTCACAAAATGATCACTTTTTTGCAAAAATTACACCAAGGCCCCAAATCTTTTGGGGCCCATAAGAAAAAGTGCATGACTTTGGGCAAAACTGGGAGACGCGGGTCTTTTGTTTGGCTTTTATCACGTAGTAGTGTCCGTATATGGCTATATTTTTTTCGTGTTACACTGTGTTAGTTATGGAATAGTGTAAACTTGAGAAGAACGATTTGCCGAACAAATTATGACAGTTCTGCTGGATTTCTCTCAGTTTTTGATATTCCTTAAAAAATTATGCGATCAGAGTTGCATTTTGAATGAAACGAATAAAACAACGAAAACGGCAAAAAAAAACTTTTATTTTGTTTTTTTTTCAAATGTTTAAACTTTGTTTACAACTTGTTCTTGTTCTCTATTCTATTTTTAATTTATAACTGTTGTATTTTGTTTGTCACTTTGCAGACAGATGGTTTTGCTTTCTACAAAAATAATAGTGTAAATCGAAAGTAGAATGATCGTACTATTTCCTTCAAATGACAGAGGTATTCCTCCCATTTCTCTCTCCGCGAATCGTTCTAATTGCACTAATAGTCTAACACAGGCTTAACATATATTTGACAGATACAATTCACCCACCAGTTATCGATTAATTATATAATTTTGAATAATAGCTGTGTTCGTGTACTTTTCCAGTAAAAATTATCAAGTAACTAGTTTTCGGAGAGTAAGAATGATTTTGCTCTCTGAGTAAAAAATATAACAAAAAGTACGCGAACGACATCCAGTAAAAACTTGCAAGAAATAAGAACTTTGTATGTAAACAGCTGATATGCCATGTAAACATTGGAAGAACCAACAAACGCAATTCGAACAAAACATTACAAATCACCAAAACTGTTTTCTTTTTTAACAGAAATACTTAAAAATGAATAACAAAGAATTCAAAAATCATATTTTCTCTTAAAAACTAAAACTCCAATGATTAATTTTTTTATTTTATATTCTTTATACGTCCTAATTTTGTTTGTTTATATAAAACATATGTTTTAAAACATATGTTATTATGTACTTGCAAATTCTAACGGGCAAAAATTTCCCCAGTAAAAACTTGTAAGTTCTCTATCATTGAACTGTCAAAATATTCTCTCTCTGGCTCTCTCGTTACTGGCTTTTTGGAGTAAACGAACACTATCAAGTAAGAAATAGTAATAATTTGTACAAATTATCATGTTCTCGAACACACGTATTATTTGATGACAGGTATTTAATCTGGCAAATTTGTAGTACGCGAAGTTTACCTTGTCATTTGTATCAGTAGCAATAATGTTTCTGTTAGAAATTGGTCAGTGCGGACGCCTGTCGTCAGATAATTGCCAATGTAAATACATTTATCGATAACTTGCCTCAGAAAGTTCTTGCCTGAAAAAGTGAAGTTCACCTTACCACAATTTATTTTGCATTAAACATTAATTTTATCCTTTAAACAGCTTTCCGTTTTCCTGTCGGTATCATCTTATACTGAGCTCATTAATGATGGTTCTCGCCACAATTGTGGCATTGCTGAAGAGGATCTTACAAAAATCGAACGAGAGGGTGTAGTTATTGATTTCACCGGTGCCCGGTTTCAAAAACCCGGTTTCATGGAATTCCAGGACATTCTTATTAATCCCCAGCAAAATACTAAGGAAAATGGATACGGCCACGGAGATATCAAACCAAGTATATGGGAATCGGTGGTTGGAGATTATATACCTAATTTAATTGGAAACCGTAGTCAAACCTCGTTAAAGGAATATCGTAAATTATGGCGCAATTTTTATGAAGAATCTGACTTTTTATATACCGATATAACTAAAGATAACCCACGATTTGGCATTGTTGTCAGGCATACAGAACCGGAGTTTTTCGATATTTTAATGATGAAGAAACGTTTCTCCATTTCGTTTGATACTCTTCTAATAGATACCCAATCAAGGGCGGCTGCAGCAGATAAACAAGCGTATCTCCATATAGTGGGCATAGGTTTGGGCACTTGGCGTGTAGCAGAGCAACAAACCACCATATTTTTGGAAGCATTTATGCAAAGAGTGGTGGAGCTTATGCCTGTGCTAAATAATATCGGCGTGCTGCATTTCTCCTGGTTTGGTGTGAATGATTGCGGTGATTTAAAGAATAATGGTTTGATTGCATCTGAAACACATCCCTTGGGCGGCATAAGAACTTTCCTGTCAAATCGTAATCCAGCTAAAAAACTTCAGGGCAAGGACATTGAAAAAATGCTTTTAATGATTTCTTATGCCGGGGATGGTAACGCATTACCGGGCAATGAGTTTTGGTTTGTAAGTTGATGTTCTAGATAAAGAAACCCCGAAGTGATTCGTTTTCAAAGTTATAGTTTAAAAACATTTTAAAAAGACGCCTCATGTCACAGTCCAAAGAACACATTGAAATCAGATAAAAGAAATTGTGTCAAATTGTTGCATATCTCCTTTAATTTCCCAGATATCGGAAGTTACAATTTGTAAGAATCGATAGAATTTAAAACTGATGTTTTAGTTATCGACTCATGGGAAGGTGAAACTTGAGATTGAAATTGATTTTTGGACAGTCGACTCAGATGAGATCTCGGGTAGTGTAGTTATTACCTAAATAAACGTCAAGGTATAATGGATTATTTACTTGGAAAATTGGTGCCGAAAGAAATTTGAAATTAATACTTCACATACAGGGTGATTCAGGAAGTTCCGGACAAATTTCTCCAGCGTATTCCTT
This sequence comes from Phaonia tiefii, assembly GCA_963931995.1. Lineage (NCBI taxonomy): Eukaryota > Metazoa > Arthropoda > Insecta > Diptera > Muscidae > Phaonia > Phaonia tiefii. The sequence continues at coordinate 18,927,315 of OZ008370.1, read as the reverse complement.
GGCTCATTTCATGAAGAAAAGTCCACTAGGACCATGTCCGAAAATGCAGAGGTGCGAAATGGCAGCGGGTTCAAAATTTTCGGATTGGCAGTCGGAGGGTAGTAGGTTAAAGTTGCTAACTTCTGAGCCAGTTTGTTTTTGGGCTTGTTGGAAAGGTCTTTAAGAAGCCTTTCTGAATCAATAAAAAAGTAGAAAACAGTCAAATAGCCGAGATACAGAGCTTTCGCTCAGCGCTCAGCAATTTGCTCAGCCAGATGGCAGGTAACTTATGTTTTTTTTCCGTTGAAAGGTAGCCATACCTCTTACCTTTCCAAAATGACCCAGAGGTCTTACCGTTCCAAAGTTATGACCATTTTACTGAAATGGAAAAATGTTTGTTTTTGGAAGCGAAATAAAAGCACACATTTATTTGTTTTTGTAAATTAACACGTTTAAGATTTTATTTTATTGAAATTTTTGGCTGAAGAATCAAACACATAAGGAATAAACAACATTTGATGTTAAAGGAAGTTTTCAATGTGGTTCCTATTTTCTACTAAACACAATTGCAGCCGTTTGCGAACCACATCCGCCACGTTTAGTTCACTCATCTATTCACGAACTTTCACCGCAGCTTCCTCAATGCGTGCAAGTAACTGCTCACGATTGTGGATCTGCACAGAATACACACAATCTTTCATGTAGCCCCACAAAAAGAAATCAAGTGGTGTGAGATCTGGAGATGGTGGCGGCCAGGCGATTGGTCCAGCTCGTCCAATCCAACGTCGAGGGAAAAAAACATTTTTGCATTTCAGTAAAATGGTCATAACTTTGGAACGGTAAGACCTCTGGGCTTCGTTTAACCATCTGGCTGAGCAAATTGAGGTTATGTGAATTTTTTTCCCCATTTTTTTCCGAAAGCTCTGTATCTCGGCGATTTGACTTTTTTCTACTTTTTTTTATTGATTCAGAAAGGCTTCTTAAAGACCTTTCCAACAAGCCCAAAAACAAACTGGCTCAGAAGTTTGCAACTTTACCCTACTACCCTCCGTCTGCCAATCCGAAAATTTTGAACCCGCTGCCATTTCGCACCCTTGCATTTTCGGGCATGGTCCTAGTGGACTTTTCTTCATGAAATGAGCCAAGGAATACGCTGGAGAAATTTGTCCGGAACTTCCTGAATCACCCTATATATCGATATCTAAACGAGTTGGAAATATTTTTATTACAACCTTTTAGTTTATTTTCATGACGCCTTGGATATCAGACTTTTAGCCCTTAGATTTATAACTTTGAAAAAGATCACACTAGTAACGAATATTATAGTTTTTCATTTCATAAATTTAATTTCATGTTACAGCAAAATTTGAATGGTTCCAGTGATTCCGCCACCGCAAGCAGTACTTTAATAACTGAACTACATAATCCTTACATAAATACCGATTGGGTTTGTGGTGAAAATTTGCACATCGCCTGTTTGGAAAAAGGAGTTATACACATATCTGATTTTGCGCAAAATATATCTAAGGAATTGTAAACAAAACAAAAAACCCAAAACTGTTAAACATTCATATAGTTGGCAACACCGGCACAATTATTTACATTATAACCTTAAATTTGCATCAATTTCAAATAATTTGTTTCTAAACTAAAAGTTAAAAACAACAATTGTATCATATTTGTATAATAATCAATATTTATTCTATGTATTATGCTTAAACTAATAAAGTTTTTGAATCAAGTATTTTTTTTTCATACATGGCTGACTAGCTACTTTTCCATATTAAGCCCCATTTCCACCATCGCTGGTTACACAGTAGTACTGAATTGTCTTCTCTGAAAGTCGTACTGAATTCCCAAAACTGAAGCAGATCTTTTATCGAAGTGTCTGTAAAGTATTGTATTTGCCAGGACACAGCTAGACTCCGTGGAACTGCAGAGCGGAAGAGCTGGCAAAACAAGCGACTGCCTTATTGGTTTTACTGGAACTGGGATCTATTGGTTAAACCAGATTATTCTGCCCGGCCGCTCCTATAAAACAATACGGTACATGTGAACAAGGACCACAAATTGTATACGCATAAATCTGGTCGACATTTCTTGGAAAGGCAGATTTGAAACTTTTGTTACTACCTTTGTAGTTCAGCGCAAATCACTGTTAAGTGGAGAAAGGTGCACTTAGCCAGCAGCGGGACTCTTAGCATTTGTTCCAATTCCGTCGGTGGTGCAATGGCTAGTGTGCGCGGCTCTTGTACATCAGAACGTGGGTTCGATCCCTGCTCAGACCACCTTATATTTCTTTCGACGACGGTCTCCTCGCTTAGTGATGGCGACACTTTCGAGTACTTAGCCATGAAAATGCTTCTCAAAATACCGTTTGGAGCCGGTGTAAAACTGTAGGTCCCAATTAGTGAGTGCAAAACTAGAAAGCGCACATCTAACTGATTGTGAGAAGCTCTCCCCAATCCCTTCATGGGATGTTATGGGACACCATTTTTTCCAATTTAGGGAGCTAGAAGATTTGTCTTATCTGAATAAAGCGACATGTTTCTGTTTAATCTAACAAATTAAACGGTATCTATTAAGGAAAATAAAAAAAATGGTTTCCCATTACATCTTGTGCATGAGAACGGGGGTTCGATCCCTGCTCTGACAACCTTAAATTTCTTTCGACGGCGGTCACCTCGCTTGGTGACGGCGACACTACCGAGTATTTAGGCATGAAAAAGCTTCTCAAAATACCGTTCGGAACCGGTGTAAAACTGTAGGTCCCAATCAGTGAGTGTAAAACTAGAGCGCGCACAGCTCACTGGTTGTGAGAAGCTCTCCCTTCATGGGATGTAACGGGAAACCATTTATTTATTTATTCATTACATCCCACGAAGGGATGGGACCTGTAGCTTTACACCTGTTCCGAACGGTGTTTTGAGAAGTTTTTTCATGGCTAAATACTCGATAGTGTCGCCGTCACTAAGCGAGGTGACCGCCGCCGAAAGAAATATAAGGTGGTATGAGCAGGAATCGAACACAGGATCTCATGTACAAGAGGCGCGCACATTAACCTTTGCACCACAGAAGGCCACTATCTATTAAGGCTATCGCTTAATCTTGGAATTTTTCCGCACCACAGCATTCGCAGAGGTTTAATTATCCTAAGTGTGTCGTACACCAACCGCCACCGACACATTACCTAACCTAAGTGGGCAGCGGAGAATGGACTGGCAGTATATCATCCGAAGAAACTCGAGCTCAGTTACCAAAGGACTCCGTATATTGAGTCATTGGCTCTAGGTAGTAGATGTGATTCGCTCGACATAAAGCTAAGTCTAAGCCTTTTTCTTAGGACAGGGTCATTAAAGCTACAATCGCCTTATAAAGTATTCCTGTAACGGGGCCATCGGATGGCAATTTCAGTTATTACCCAAGAAGGAATATATGATATGTATATACAGCGGTTGCCGTTCCATGTTGTACTGGGCCATAGTCGTTTTGCTGTTGGTACTGCAATCATGGCTGCTCCTCAATCGTGGCTGCTTACTTGAAACATGACTGCTCTACATAGAACCTCTACCGAGGGTTCTTATTTGCTGGAAAGGCACTTAACGGCAACATCTCCAATCTTCCTAAGTTCTTCTTCTAGGTTAGGTTATATGTATGCAGTCGAGGACGTATCACGTGGACTTGAGTCCATTTATAAATTTCAATGCCAAGGGCAAGCTGTTGCCGGATACGCGAATGCATATTCAACTGTAGAGCTTGGTCACATCTATGTTTGGTTGGTTGGTTTTACCGTTTTGCATACCACATCACTCCGGGCAGCCGAAAGTACCATGTCTATATCCAGCCTGTTAATCGTAGATACCCCATTAGATCCCCGAGATCTATCTCGTGTATCTCAGTGAGGTTATGCAGGAAGGGACGGCCCATAGTCTTCAGGCGTCTATTCATCAGAGCCGGACCACTGCAGAGATGCTCCACCGTCTCCTCCTCTTCGGCGTCATCGCAGGCACGGCAGTGGTCATTATATGGCAGCTTCAACCATCTTGCGTGATTACCGATTGGCCAGTGCCCGGTTAGCACGCCAGTTATCCTAGATATGTCTCCCCGATTGTGGCTAATCAGAGAGTTAGTCCGGTGAATGTTATAGTCTGGCCATGTGTTTCTGGATATAAGGCACGTTTCCGTCCTATCCCATCTGGTCTTCGCTCGTTCAAGGTAATGCAGGAAAATACCTCTTTTGACCCACACTATAGGCGTTGCGACTGACACCATGTGGTGTTGGGTGGAAGAGGATCCTGCCCTGGCTAGTTCGTCTGCCTTTTCGTTCCCTAGGAGAACCTTGTGGCCTGGTATCCAGATAAGAACCTAGCTCGTCAAGTTGTTCCCTACATTCACTAACGAGTTTAGATGCAGTGTTGTAAGATTTAAGTGATAGGAGAGCCGCCTGGCTATCTACAAAAATTCCAATGTGCTCCGTTCTTCGCTGTAGTATAAGAGCGGCGCAGGCTTCTTCGATGAGTACCTTCGCTTGGAAAACGCTGCACTTGTCTGGGAGTTTGAATGATAAATTGAAGCATGCCTCTTCGGAGAATACACCCGAGCCGGTTCCATTTTGTATCCGTCCGTAAAAACTTTGGTGTCAAAACCTGTAAGTGGTTACCCTTTATCCCACTCTATTCTCCTGGGAAACCTGACATCGAATAGGTTATCGAACATGGAAGAGGGGGTGCAGTAATCGGTGGTTATATTGAGGTCTCTTGGGATTGTCTGTAGTATACTCGCATGTCCATATGCGTTGGTCTTCCAGAGTCCAAGAGCACTAGCTGTGATGTGAAGGTCGATTGGTATAATATGAAGCATCGTATTAAGGGGTTCATCTGGACTGTTCATCCGAAAATTTACGACTGGGAATATCAGACCCCAAGCGCTCGATGTACGCTGCATTTAATCGAAAATTGCAGCACGAGCGAGATTTCGATCGGGACGCTTTGACAGAAACAGTTCGTACAAATATCTCACTGTTGAATCCCCAGCTAAATAACATGTACGACAAATGGTTGAAGGCGGTCGGCGACGGCAATGGCTGCCTATTATTCACCGATGCTTCTGTTACTCATTTCGCTGGTTTTGACTTCTATTCGTTCTTCTGGAATAGCAGCCACGTTGTTGAAAAGTAGTCGGTTGTCGGCTCACGGAGCGTTAAAATTGCCATTGAATCCTCAGGTGAATGACGAATATATACGCTAACTCTGCGATGGCACAGGTCTTGAAACCTTGCAAAATTATCATCTGGGATGAATGCACAATGGCACGCAAGCGAGCATTGCAGGAGCTTGATCGAACCCTGAAAGATTTTTAGAACAATACCAGGCGTTTTGGAAGCGCAATGATGCAGCTGGTCAGCGATTTCTGTCAAACTTTACCTGTCATCCCGCGATCAACGCCTGCAGATGAACTCAACGCTTGCCATAAATTATAGTATTTCTGGCGATTCGTAAAGAAGCTGCAATTGACGACAAACATCCTAGTTTTGTAGCAGGACGATCCGTCAGCCGATGATTTCTCAAAACAACTCTTGGCAACTGGCTCGATTTCATTCCAGCCGATTTTTGTGAATACACACCGATGAAGGAAGAACTCTTCAGTAAAGTGTTCCCGAACATCGGTCAGAATTACTTATATCCCGAATTCCTCAGTGAACTCCCGATATTAGCTGCGAGTAATAAGGACGTCGATGACTTCAATTTCATTATTCAAAATCAAATCGCAGCCACGATGCATTCGCTGATCGCGCAACAAATGATCACGAAGCAACAAACTATTCAATTGAATTTTTGAAAACGTTGAATGTGCCTGGTCTACCACCGTCCAATATGGGACTCAAAGTCGGCTCTACCTCCATAATGCTCTTAACCAGCCGAAACTGTGCAAAGGTGCCAGTTTGACGGTAAAGAAACCACCAGATTTTATACAGAAACGATGTGTAGATTGAATGTGATATGACGCAATTTGTGGGGGTTTGATTTAAAAAGAGCTGTTTGAGAAATATAATGTTCATTAGATATCCAACAACTAATACAACTTTTGACTAATGTAAACGGATCCAATGCAATATTTTCAAGTCTATGATTTCTTATGGCCAGTTTTTCGGTCAGTGGTGATCTTCGTTTCTTAGTTAAATTCTGGTTAAACATCGAATTGTGTTTCTCAGTCATTGTTTAACTATGATTTAACCCACAATGTTGGTTGGTTAACTTTTAGCCAGAACCATATGATTTTGACAATCAAATTACTGACTGTCAAAATGAGAAATGTAAGATTGTTTAAAATATAGTATATGCTTCTGTTTTGCGTATTTGTACCATAGAGTAAATTTATAGTAGAGCCGCCATTTGTCTCATCTGACGTTTCCTTTCACACTCTTCGTGATGCGGTCGGTGTGATAGAGAGATGTTTGACGAAAAGTGACATACACCAGGTGGAATTACAATAACTTCTTGCTTTAATTTTTCATGCCATTTTGGTGAAAAACTGTGAAATTTAAATGTGTTTTAAACTTTTTTATTGACTGTTATTGTTAGCATACATTTGTGTTGTATTTAACACATTAATTTTAACACACAAAACGAAATGCCGTTGTTGTTATTTTGTTCGTTGTTTTGAACCATTGCCTCTATCTGGTATTAGTAAAGCAATTATTTTCAACATCAAACGTATACATCACACGAGGACAAATGTCAGAAATTTGATGAGTGAAAGATTTTCTCTACCCATATTTACTCTATGGTACTTTACACTACATATACATATGTATACACTTTATTAACACAAAAGGAAAGAAAAAAATTCATTACGTACACTGAGAAAATAAGCGAATTTCATTTTTGCATAATTTATCTGTAGCGAATATGAAAAAAAAAAATAAATTATGAAAAATAAATCGGTTTCCCACTTCATATCCATTATGCAAAATAAACTTGACACTTGTAACTCAAAACGCAAATTAATTCTTTAAGTGTTTCAACTTCCACCAAATCATTTAAAAAATACAAACAAAATGAACAAAGCATGCGAAAGATATCTTCTTCTCTTCCCCCCATTTTCTGCTCAAATGAAACCGTTGTTGCTTTCAACTAGGTGCAGGTGTACTGCAGACAAAATTGATTATGATTAGCAATAACAAAACAATCGAAAATTATGAAAGCATTTTCGGCGCTATGGCATTGTTTTTGCTTTGCTCTTGGTTTGCTCTTTCATACGGAAAGTTTGTTAGTGTAATCCATTGAAATTGCTCTTTGTATATGCGTCTATGTTCTAGCTATAACAAGAGCATTTACAAAAACAAAAGAGCACCAAGAGTATAGGCTGTCGGCAGCCCCTGGTCTAGATCGTTAAATGATTGCGCCTTTATAGTTTTTTACACATTTTTATTAAAATAACTTCGATTTTATGCGTCTATTTCTTATTTTACATAATTTCATTTTGTTTGTTCCCTCTTTGTTGTTTTGGTATTTATCTCAAACCAGTTTTTTTTTCCAATAAGAATACAAGAGTTGCCATGAATACAACAATATGGCGACTTACATTAACTCACCACTGAAAAACAAAATGCAAAGTTAACCTCAAATTAACTTTCAATTACGATTAAGTAATCTTATAGTTAACTACCCACTTAAAAACTGGCCATTAGGGTCTTCTACTTAACCCTAGTGAGATAACGAACGTCTCTGAGATTTTTAAGTCGGTTTCGCAGTTTAAAATTTCAGGCCGTTTCTTTAGATAGCATTTTTCATAGAGCAAAACTTAATCTTATTAATATGAAACAAATTTTATTTTAAAACATTTTGGAACCTTAAATAATTAGACCTCAAACTAGCATACGTCTTTTATGTATAAAAAATAAGGTTATATTTCTAGGGTTAAGTAACTTTACCATAACTCCTACAACATTATTCATTTACCCATATTTTGTAATCCATCTATTACCAGGCTATTCCTTGGAACAAAATCTCTACAAAAACATGACCTTCACTGAGTTGGTGCAACGTCTATTAGACAAACGATGTATCACATTTATGGATGACAGCGATTCCTATTTACTTTTATCTGGCCAAAGTGGAGAGGGTGGATTTACAAAAATTGGCACGCCTTTGGAAATGGAGCCATTGGTTTTGAAAAATTGTTTGTCATATGATGAAATGAAGGTAAACAAATATTATCCAATATTTTTTTAAATAACTTAAGTTTGTATAACTTGGCAGCACTGTTGTGAAGTTGCAACGCAAGTCAGGAATAAGTAAGTTTAAACAAATTACTTAAACTTAGAAGAGACCATTGATTTCAAAAATTTAGAATTTTTGATATAAATTGTAAGTAACAGTAACAGATGTTTGGCTGAATCAAATGTCAAATCCAGATATTTCATTTGAAATGTGAGCAAACACCAAAGACGATTTACAATTAGACGACCAGAATATGTGCGCAACTTGGCAACCCTGGTAAAAGAGAACCAAAAAGTACTAGGAGTTCACTCAAACGCATTTCTCTCTCGCGTCATATATTGCTTATTTCATACTTTTTGCATAGTTTATGTAATTTTACTTCAACATGGTTGGAATTTGTATAGTTATATACAATAACACTATCAAAAAGCTGCTCGTGTATTGAAATATTCAATGAAGAGAGTAAGACAGAGAGTAGAGAAGTACTAGGGTTTCACTCGTTTTGTTTGTTGGCATTTGAGTGAAGAGAAATTTTGACTGTCTACTTGTACATCGTTTTTGCAAACACTTACAAACAAAACATCTTGATAACAGCTGTTTTGGTGGAAGTTCTAGAACATCTACTTTATCAAGTGTAGTTTCTCATATTGTTAAGCATTCACTCGAACTTGTTTTTTTATTAGGAAAAAACAGTAACTCAAATAAGTAAGCATACATAGTACATTACTGTGACATAAGTAATGCGGCATTTACACCGACCAAGGTTAGCGCATTTGGAAGGTTAACTCTGTTAACCCACGCTAAAGCCCGTTATTCAGTTTTTTAGAAAGTTTCGTTGCCATCCGAAAATTTTGCCCACTTTTCATTTTGCGAAAATTTGGTGGGCAAAGGCAAATCGGCGCTATCGGTAGTTTGAGTTGATCAGGGTATCATTAATTTGATCTATGAATTACTAACGCAAAGACGCATAACCTTGTCCCTGGTACACAGGGGTCGAAATATGAAAATTTCAACGAACCCCTTAAAGGCGGAGTCTTACATCCAGTTCTCTGGAATTTAGAACCGGATAGTGTTTTGTTTGAATTCAGTTTGCACAGTCGTAGTATATGCTGACGACTTGGCAATTGTAGTGCAGGGAAAATACTCTTCCACATGCAGAGATATGCCACAGGGCTTAATCACCAAACTCTCTAAGTGGGTTCGTAAAACAGTCGCTTCAGTATATTCAGTCATTGTATGTATGTGTTAGAGAAATTTGAATCGAGGATAATGTAAAACATCTAGGGTGATTCTTAATGGAAAGCCTAGTTTTGAACCAAACAATATCGATGGGATCGACAGAACCACAGTGGCCCTAATTTCGTCACACAATGGGTCATCAAAGAACAATCATACCTATCCTTGAAAATAGTCTACTGGATATATAAGTTCATATATAGCTGTTGTCAGCCCGATATTGCTCTACGGCATAGCCGTTTGCTGTCGCGAAAAATCCACTTACCTAAGGTCTGTTGACAAAAGCCCAGAGAATGACAATGGTGTGTATCACGGGTGCCCTTCCTGCAACCCGTACTGAGGGTTTGAGGGTTATCCTTCACCTAGAGATCTGATATTATATGGCGTGAAGGTCCCTTAACGTTGGGGATAGAATTTGACGCCTCGTGGTATCATAACGGCCGTTATTGGACTAACTGTGCAAATAGTAACAGCCATTTCTATATAACCTAACCTATGTTATAGTGATATGCGGTTCCGCGTAGCTTAAGAACCGGTTCTGTCGAGTCCGGTATTTAGACCAGTTCCAATTCTCAGCAAATTGCTGCTCCAAAGAGGCTAAGTGAAGTATCTTATTATAAAAATATAAAATTTGATAAAAAAATACATATTTTTTCTGTCCGAGAAAACCCGATTACATGGACCGGTTCCGGTTCTCACCAAATTGCTGTCCCAAAGAGGCTAATGAAATATCTTATTATAAAAAAAATAAAATTTTTTAAAAATACACAAAATACACATACACGGTTCCGAGATAAACCGGCTATATGAACCGGTTGTGGTTCTCAGTAAATCGCTGTGCCGAAGTAGCTATAGATAAATAAAAAACCATAGATGGTGAAAGATAAGTGGTGGATTTGAAAGTAAAGGAACATTTTCTAGATGGCGCCGCAGTGTTGGATATGGGCAAATTTCCCTGGAAACAAAAACTATTGAAAATACTAATTAACCATGCTTATTACTTTTATATTGTCAAAAAATATCGAAAGCGATATGCTTTTCTATTGTCTATATTTTATTTTCAAATTTAAACAACAGAATCGAAATAAAAATGATTTTTGAGTGCTTTTTCGTCGCATCCGAGTGAAAAATAGTCGCACGGAAACAGCCTTTGCCCTCTGGTGAAAATGATGATTAAGCAAATGAATCTACTGTTTTTTATTTATCTATGAAAGAGGCTTAAGTGAAATATCTTATTATAAGAATATAAAGCTTCCTAAAAATACACATTTTCGTATCCTCGCCCAAAGGTTAACGCTCTTGGTTCCTTTGGCAACGAGTCCTCTTATTCAGGAACCGATTTATAGTTCTGTTCAATCCGTTTTTCTGTTCCTGTAGAATCGTTTTCGGTTTTTGAAATTGTTTTCGGTTCGTTCGAACACGATTTTCGGTCCATAAAGAACCGTTTTCGGTTCATATGGACCTGTCTATCGGTTCTTGTAAGTTCCGGTCCGGTCGGTTATTTGCATCTCTACTACGATACTTTAAAACACAATAAAATCAGTTAGCGACGAATGATTCTAAAGTCAAATTTGGAAGGATAGGTCGGTATTGAACTCTCTTTGGAAAGTGTAAACACAAAAAAGCTGTTGTAGAACTTTTAAATTTATTCAAAATGTTTTCACATATCCCACCTTTGGGGGTAGTCACATGTCTTTGGTCATATTGCCACCTCTTTAACACAACACACAAAGGATGTTGCCAATCGTTTAGAACCACTATTATTTTATTTTTAATTTTTTTCTTCGGACTTGAAATTTTAATATTCAATACAAATGTGTGCTTTAGATTCTTTGTAATATTTTATCTTTTTCCGGCAGCTTTCAGCTTTTCTCTCCGTTTCTTCGTTCACAGAATTAATAAATGATGGTAACCGTTGCAACGACGGTGTCTACGAAGAGGATCGCTCGAGAATAGAACATGAGGGCGTTGTCATGGGCGTCATAGGTGCCAGATTTGAAAAACCTCAATACATGGAATATCAAGATATAGTCATAACACCTAAACAAAATATTCCGGAAAACGGTTATGGTTACAATGATAAGGATGTTGAAAACCTTGAGGTTAACCAAGAATTAAAACACAAAATAGAAAAACGTAAATTGTGGCAAATGTTCTATGAAGAAAACGATTTCATATATGCCAATGTCTTAAAAGATAATCAACGATTTGGTAATTGTAGTTTGGAAGAGTCCCAGGGTATATTCGATAATGTTGTAATGAAAAAACGTTATGCCATCACGTTCGATACACTCCTCATAGAAGCTCAGACTAGAGCCAAGATGATTAATAAGCAAGCCTATATCCATATCGTGGGCATAGGTTTGGGTGTATGGAAAATAGCCGAGCAGCAACGTCAGATCTTTTTGGAGACATTTTCGCAAAGAGTACGCCATCTTTTGCCGAGATTAAATAACATTGGAGTTTTACATTTCTCCTGGTTCCACACGACAGAATGGCATGATCTTCAACACAATTGTTTTATTGAATCCTCAACACATCCGTTGGGTGGTATACGGGTATTCATGGAGAATCGCAATCCAGCCGACAAATTACGTGGTGATTATGAAAATATGCTATTGGTAATTTCTTACGCCTGGGATGGCAACGCTTTGCCCGGAAATGAATTTTGGAAGGTGAGTGAAACTGGTATAAAATACAGATTTTTCCAAGTTTAATTGTTTTTCTCTTAATTCCAGGGCTCTTTGTCTGGTTCAAATGATCCCTCTACGGCTGCCAGTACTTTGATTACGGAACTGCATAACCCTCATATTAATGGGGACAGGGTGTGTGGTGGCAATTTACACATAGCAACTACCGATCGTGGGATTATTCATATCAGCGATTACGTTAGACAAGTGGCAGTTCAATTGTAATCAAATATTTAATTATTGTTTTTGATATTGTTTGAATTTTAGTATAAAATTAAAAACAAATTTTTTAAATATTGTACTTATAAGTTACATTGACTTCAATCTAATTTGTGGCTTTATAATATTATATGGGACAAGTTAATAAAATGACAAGTAGAATTTGTAGTTTAATTTAAATTACCTCTACAAATGCAAATTCCAAAAAAAAATATATAATTCATGGAGTAATCATATACGTAGAGTAGCGACTTCTCTCAGTAAACTTACGAAGTTTGGTTTGGTTACGTATGGACGTTGGATGTTTAAAAGTATTTCTTTAACAATAGCAAGTAGAGGTATTGGTTAAAAACAGCCATCAAGAAATCAGCAACGGCATTTCGTTTTGTTTGTTAACATTTTTGTATAAATACACCACATATATATATATACTAACAATAAAGGATAACAAAAAACTTCAAAATGCTTTTAAATTTCACAGTTCTCAACCAAAACGACAGGACAAACTTTAGTTTTAGTATTCAAATATTTTTTATGTACAGGTTTATGAATTTGGAAGTAAGTACTACGAGGTAACACCATAATTTTTATTTCGATTCTGTTGTTTAAATTTGAAAATAGAATATAAATAATAGAGAAGCATATCGCTTTTGATATTTGTTCACAATACAAAAGGCAAAAATGCATGGTTATATAGTTTTTTTTCCAGGGAAATTTGCCCATATCCTCCACTCAGGCGCCATCTAGAAAATTTCCCTTCACTTTCAAAGTCATCACTTATCTTTCACCATCTATGGTTCTTTACAAAAACGATGTACAAATAGACAGTCAAATCCTAGTACTTTTCGGTTCTCTTTTACCAGGGTTGCCAAGTTACGCACATCTTCTGGTCGTCTAATTGTAAATCGTCTTTGTTCTTTATTTCTCTATGGTAACACCAACCGAAACCACAAACATCTACATATAAAGTACTTTAATCTTCTTGTTTATGTGCCTATTCATTTTCCGAATGTTAGCGACCAATACAATTATATTTCATCATTTCATAAGTTGTTCACCATCTCGGCAAATGTTTTTCCTTTTCTCGCCTCTTATTTTCTTTGTGTATTTATTTGTATTTGTATGGTATTTTGAGAATTCGTCGATAAGACCACGGAACATATATGTGTGTATTTCGACGGCGGTCACCTCGCTTAGTAACGGCGACACAATCGAGTATTTAGCCATAAAAACGCTTCCCAAAAATACCGTTCGGAACCGGTTGTAAACTGTAGGTTCCAATCAGCGAGAGTAAAACTGGAACGTGCACAACTCACTGTTTGCGGGAAGCTCTCCCCAATCCCTTCGTGGGATGTAATGGAAAGCCATTTTTGTTAATACCATTGCCCGGTGTCTTATACTTTAAAAACAGAATTGCCAGCTGTCAAACAACTTCAAAATATCAAACACATTCCCTAATTTCATTACTATCATGGAAAAATAAGTAAGGTAGAAGTAGTAGGAATTGAAGGCATTTTGTTTTTATTTCAGGAGTCGACCTTGTCAAATTAAGCCGATCGAAATTGTCAAGATGTATTTATTTCAGGTTATATCAGGAGGAATTGTTGTAATTTTCGGCAACAACCACAAGGACAAGAAAACGCTACCACCTGTACTAAAGACATCTTAGAATTGGTATTTGACAAGGTCGGACCACAACGGCAAGAAAATATTGAAATCAGCTGTTTCAACGCTTTCACCTGTAATAGATACATCCTGATTACTATTAACATCCGATTCCACAACCTTCATTTGTATTGCCTAAGCAAATGGATATTCAAATTGTCATTGCGAACAATGGTAATTCTTCCGCATGCAAATTACAAAATCCCAACACTGTGTCGTTAATCGAACATCAACATCAAGCCAGCATTACAAACCACTGGCTGCTTGCGTATACTGAGGATATTTATATCATTGATCGGACTGTTGGAGAAGTTTCTATGGCATTATTGATATTCGAAAAAGAATCAGCAATAGTGGGTTTGGTAGTAAATGTGTTCAAAGCCTAAGTTAACGGCCTCAAAAAGTAGAGCATCCAATTGTTTGGAGCATATCATGAACCTTGGTAACCATTATAACTTCGAGATCGTGGACGAACCACAAACGATGTACTAAAGTAGATAGTAAAAATTGCTCTTCACTCGCATGCCAACAAACAAAACATTATCTGCTCTCTCTCTTACTCTCTCCATTGAATATTTCAATACACGAGCAGCTTTTTGATAGTGATATTGTACTTACCCTGTAGGAAGTCTGGGGACAAGTGTCTCCATGTCACCACTTTTGTCAACTATTATGGTGACATTGTCGATAATTTGTCTACAACTTGCCTACAAATATTTGTCTGGCTTTGATGTGTAGAGAAATTTATGACAAATGGACGTCAATGCTTCTTCTTCTTTTTCATTGTTTCGCTTTGCTTGGTTGTGAAAACACGTGGTGTAGTTGGAAAATAATTTAAAAAGAAAAAGTGTATTAAAAGACTGATAAATTTTTTTTATGTAATTTAGATAATAAATATGATTTTAATTTTGAATTTTACGTCTATTTATTTGGTAAAAAAATCCAGGGTATATATACCCTGTAGGAAATGTCTATAGTGAAACAGTACTGACTTACTATTGACTGTGTCACCAGTACTACTGACCAAATATACCCCAGGCAATGTAAAATTCTATTGACATTTAACATGTGCTTGTCATTGAGAATGAACTACTGACACAAGAACTACTGACTAGGTGGTACTTTTGGAACAATATGCAGACATTGGAACCACTGAATCAGTAGTCCATTGTCGCTATTTTTGTCAACACTTGTGATTTTTTTACCAAATAAATAGACGTAAAATTCAAAATTAAAATCATATTTATTTTCTAAATTACATTAAAAAAAATGTTATCAGTCGTATAAAACTCACTTTTTCTTTTTAAATTATTTCCAACTAAATGTACGCGACACCACGTGTTTTCACAACCAAACAAAGCGAAACAATGAAAAAGAAGCATTGACGTCCATTTGTCATAAATTAAAAGCCTGACAAATATTTGTAGACAAATTGTCGACAATGTCACCATAATAGTTGACAAAAGTGGTGACATGGTGACACTTGTCCCCAGACTACAATTCCAACCATGTTGAAGTAAAATTACATTAACTATGCAAAAAGATATGATGCGGGAGAGAAATGCGTTTGAGTGAATTATGGCCAGGTTTTGCTTCTCTTTTACGAGGGTTGCCAAATTGCGCACATCTTGGTCGTCTACTTTTTGATCGTGTTTGGACGAACTTATTAACCTCGGCTCTGCCGTAAGCGACAACAATAACGTGCGCTTTGAGATCAAGCGGACAATTGGGTTTGCTAATTGGCGCTATTTCGGCCTGAGCAAGTGCTTAAAGCCATCTCTCGAGAAATAAGGATATAGCTATTTATATCAGACTCTCAAAGCTATATCAGACTCCTACAACGTATGTTAATTTATGGCACCGAACCGTGGGTCAAACAGACGAGGCAACATTGGGATTGTTCGACAGATAAATGCTCCGGAAAAATATATATACAATCCCATTTCATTCCACGAAGAGATAGGAGAGAGCTTTGTTTTCTAGTTATGCACTCACAGATGGGTATCTACAGTTCCACACTGGTTTCGAACGATTGTTTGAGAATCTTATTCATGGCTTAGTACCCGATAGTGCCGCCGTCACTAAACGAGAGGGCATTCGTCGAAAGAATCGTAAGGTGGTCAGAGAGGGGATCGAACTCACGTTTCAATATACAAGACATCTATAATAAAAAACTGCTGGTATCGGAGTCGTATGAAAAACAAACTACATGAAGAATATCTCGGCATCGACGTACGAGTATTTAAGTGAGTCAAAATAATGCGATTACGATGGCTAGGTCCTGTCAGTAGAATGGATTATGATTAACCAGCGCAAAAGGTAATTGAAGACATACTTAATGGAAGCCGACAAATAGGACAATCATGAGCACGCCGTTAGGATCAGGTGGACGAACCCCTGCTAAAGCTAGGTGTCCCCAACTGGAGAGACATTCATTAGTGGTCTTCATGAAAGCTCGAAATAACCTCGTAAACTCGAAAACATCGTAAACTTGCACAGCAAACGTCAAAACAAACTAATTTCCCATACAAAGCGACTTGCACAAAAGTGGAAAGATTTCGAGGCAAATTTGCTGAGCAAACCTGGAAAAAGAAACGTAAAAACTTTTGACATTTCAATGCCAATATTTTTGTATTGATAAAAAGAGAGGGTTTTTGATTTATGTGAAAAAAAAAATAAAATAATGGAATAGGTAAAGCATATACTTTTAATTTTACTTTGTTTATTTACTTTATCAGACTTTTTTTGACAATTGCTGCATAGATACACTGAGCAACTTTATTTGGTGACTCATGAAACACTTTGTGGCAAACTTACGCTGAGCACAAGTTCTAGGTTTTCTTGTTTGCATGAATACCACTATTGTAAATGATCGAATCGGTTGGAGAAATGCTATGTTGTCTTCCTTTTGTAAGGCCCAATTTGATTTTGAGATTTTGAGACCAATTAAATGAAATGAAAATGAACCATTGAATTTATTGCACCGTCGGTGGTGCAATGGTAGTGTGCGCGGCTCTTGTGCATGAGAACGTGGGTTCAATCCCTGCTCTGACCACCTTAAATTTCGACGGTCACCTCGCTTAGTGACGGCGACACTATCGAGTACTTAGCCATGAAAAAGCAATCAGTGAGTAAAACTATAACGCGCACAGCTCACTGGTTTGTGAGAAGATCTCCCTAATCCCTTCATGAGATGTAACTGGAAACCATTTATTTTATTTTTATTTAGAAAGATGTTAGAAATACAATATATGGTGAAATATATGTGGTGGGTTTGAAAGTAGATGGCGCAGGAATGGTGGATATGGCTAATTTTCCCTGAAATCAAAAACTAATGAAACAACTATTTAACATATTTAAAATAATTTTTGATTACTTTTTCGTCGCATCCGCGTGAAAAATTATTGCATGGAAACAGCCTATGCCATCTGGTGAAAATGGTGAATAACTCTGTGATAGTCGAAAAAATGAACTTTGATGAATCCTTTTCGAACTATTAGGGGGGAGTCCCCTCAGTGCGAAAGTACATTTGGAAGTGTCAGATTGGCTCCAGTTTTTGAGAAATCGGTATATATGGATATAGCTAAGTCTGCGCTATTTAAACAAATTTTACCGGCCATAGGCCAATTTTTTTTGGCCTAAAAAATTAAAGTTTTTTTTACTTTTTTCCAAAATTTTATTTATTTTCCTAGCATAGGCCTCAAGTTAAGCTTCAAAATCAAAATATTGGACTTTTATATATTTTTTTGTTTTTTTTTAAGTTAATTAATTCAAAGAAATGAAAACTTTTTAAAAATAACCGTTACATAAATACATTTCTTGTATTTCAAATTTTGAACATAAATATCTCCGGTCTTAGAAGGGTTAATGCGAAGTATTATAACTTAAAACAAAGCCTGATGTGTTGCCTACAACCTGAGTCTAGGTAGAAAATAGGTTTACTAGGGCTGTTTTTTGAGAAAATCAGATTTTTAGCAAAAAAGTGAGATTAAAAAATCGTATTTTTTAAATTTGTCCCCAATGGGTTAATAAAATGTAATATATTTATATGCAGATTTAAAGAGTTTTTAATGGTCTTTGTAATGATATTCACCGGAACCACTCAAAAACTATCACAGTGTAATCAAACTCACCATCTATAGTATTTACAAAGACGATCTAGAATTAGACGACCAGGAGGAGATGAAAAGAGAGCCAGAAAGTGCTGGAAATTCAATCAAAGGCATTTCTATCACGCATCAAATCTTGAATATTTCATACTTTTTGCTTAGTTAATGTAATTTTACTTCAACATGGTTGGAATTTGTATAGTTATATACAATAACACTATCCAAAAGCTGCTCGTGTATTGAAATATTCAATGAAGAGAGTAAGAAAGAGGACAGAGAATGACTAGGGTTTCACTCGTTGTGTTTGTTGGCATTAGAGTAAAGAGAATTTTGACTGTCTACTTTGACTGTCCTTTGATAAAAATGATGTTCGATTTCTTTTTCGTCGTATCCGAGTGAAAAATGGCCGCACGGAAAGAGCCTTTTCCATTTGGTGAAATGAAAATCATCTTTTTGATGTGTTAACATCTATACGCGCGCCTCTAGGGCAGTAAACTATCAGTTTAATACATACGCAAGTGTTAGGTATATAAGAGTAAATCATCGTTTGTTTGTTCGTTGCTTGACAGTCGGTATTGAAAGTGATTATTGGGCGATTTTCATATAATTTTCCCACGCGATTTTCTCCGGAAATTCGTAGCCGATTTTATTAATTTTTGGATTAAAAAGCTAGTGCGGGTTTCGACGAAGAGTTTAGGCCAATAATTAAGGCGATCCGATATCGGCGAGCCGAGATTTAAGTGTTTTAATTTGGAGTATTAATTTGGAGTAATATTAAAAAAGTGTTTTATGTTGATCTTCGGTTTTTTTTATTATAGTGAAAGGTAAGTCCAATCATAGATTAATACTTATAGTAGATCTATTAGTTCTCCCACCAAATTTATAACATTTGGCCTGGTGTGATATTTACGTTTGATGTTGAAAAGAATTGCTTTACTAATACCAGATAGAGGCAATGGTTCAAAACAACGAACAAAATAACAACAACGGCATTTCGTTTTGTGTGTTAAAATTATTGTGTTAAATACAACACAAATGTATGCTAGCAATAACAGTCAATAAAAGAGTTTAAAACACATTTAAATTTCACAGTTTTTCACCAAAATGGCATGAAAAATTAAAGCAAGAAGTTATTGTAATTCCACCTGGTGTATGTCACTTTTCGTCAAACATCTCTCTATCACACCGACCGCATCACGAAGAGTGTGAAAGGAAACGTCAGATGAGCCAAATATTCTCTCTAGTCTGAGATTACTCTATGAGTCCAATAAAATGTGGGTGCGGAGCACTCTCAGAGCAAAGAGAGTAATGACGTTTATACGTATATAAAAATGAGATAGCAAGAGAGCAACGACAATTTTGTGAACTTGTGCAGCGTATGTACGAATATAACAATGTATGTATGTATATACAAGTGTCTGTTGCTTTGCATTCTTTGACTTTTGTGGGAATAAAACAAAAAGTATTGAGCAAGAAAATAATGACACATGTGCTTGCACTGGGTCTTTAAATAATTTTAAGTATTAATATTATTTAACTGTAACGTCATCATATGATTGAACGCTGTTTTTTATTTTCCAATGTAACATTTACGAATGTGTTCAAGGAAATCGAACAGGTACCGTGTAGCAAACAGGTGTTAACACATCGCCCGTGAGTTCGAACACTCATTGGATTTTTTTTTATTTATAGGTGATTTCAGGAGTCAGGCATAAATAAAGTCAAGTACGAAGTATTAAAATGTACACATTTTTGCAGCATGGCCGGAATTGTCCCCTTTGAATCAGGAGCCTATAAAGCTTGAACTCAAAACAATGTTGCCTCTTTACAACATCGTTTAACACTTACGAGTGTGTATTGTCGTATTCGAACTGTTAAACAGTAAAGTAATTTTTGTTTCCAATTCTTCAGTTTATGACGTTCATACGCAATCTACAACACTATATAGTATAAATAAGAGGTATTATTATTAATAACAATAACAAATGCCAATAATATACAATTCTTAAAAGCGATAAAAACCACAATGTTTATATCAAAGTCATAACAAAACAAAAACATGGAACCCCATTCTTCAACCCACCCCCAGCGAAAACGTCTCATTCCACTTGAATTTATGCGATATCTGCCGACTCAAATCTGCATAAGGTGGCATCCTGTTGAAAAGAAAGTTCAACGCTTATGATACTATATTCGAAACCACACGACGTTTCAACTTCCACTGATTCATTGTGGTAGCGAAAATATCTTTGTATCTTATTTCTGCCAGTCGGTTTGTAATATTCGCCTATACAATGTCGGTATTCGGTAAAGAATTCGAACAAAATTGGCCTCTCAACACTGTCGATCGCAATTTAACGAAATGCGGTCGAAAATATTTGGAGAAATGTAAACAAATTGAGAAACCTGTTGCTTCGGATATTGATATACAAGAATTCAAAGAAAAATCTTCAGATTTTCCCATTGAGGTAAAAGATAATTTTGCCATCTGCATGGAATGTGAAAATAATTGAATTGTTGTAATTTGAAAATGTTTTCAGTTTCCCATCGATACTTGCCGAGTAAAAACACAGCCTGAGGAACGTTATCCCAGTATACAGAAACAAATTGTATCCGCCTATCCGGTGATACATGAAAAAGTTCTCTTCCTGATTATTGATTTTTTGGCACACAAACAAAAATATGGTAAGTTGCAATATAATGTGGCAAGGCCATTGAAAAGCTTTCTTAACAATTTGAATGTAAGAGTTGCCATTTCTCAATTTATCAAAGCCTGCAAAGCGTAATTCAGCACGGACAACGATATTATTAAATTTTTCGTTCGGGTGAAAAATTATTGAGCAACATCAATTTGTTTCGCTGAAAAATGTACCGGTAACGACCAGAAGATGTGCGCAATTTGGCAACCCTGGTAAAAGAGAACCAAAAAGTGGTAGCAATTCACTCAAACGCATTTCTCTCTCGCGTCATATCTTGATTATTTTATACTTTCTGCATAGTTTATGTAATTTTACTTCAATATGGTTGGAATTTGTATAGTTATATACAATAACAATATCAAAAAGCTGTTCGTGTATTGAAATATTCAATCAAGAGAGTAAATGAGAGAGCAGAGAATGGCTAGGGTTTCACTCGATTTGTTTGTTAACATTCGAGTGAAGAGAAATTTTGACTGTCTAGACTGTCATTATTTCTTCCAGTGTGATTGGTCGTTAAATTTTTCATAAAAACATTGAAATGTTGTACGATACATGTTGCTGGTATTTCGCTTGAACAAATTTGAACCACACGTCGTGAAATATTTCGCAGGCTATTTATACCCTCACCCATAGGGATGGGAGTATATATCATTTAATACGTAAAAAATGTAACACATAGAAGGAGCCATATTAGACCCTTAGTATCTTTGGACGAAATTCGTTTTAGAACTTTATACGACGTTTGTGCCATGTCCGTCTGTCTGTCTGGCTGGCTGGCTGGTCAACACGATAACTGCCGTAAATCTTTACAGATCACAATGAAATTTTGTCAGTGCCTATTATTTCCCAATATTGAGTTTGGGATTGAAAATGGGCGTTGTGACCACGCCCCTTCTGGTACCTCCCATACAAATCGACACTTTTAGCACAAAATCATATTTCTTTCAAACCTTTCTTCTGGTAGATGTGATTAGCTTCAACTCTCAAACCGGTTAATAATCTGTAAATGCCGAGTTAACTGAAGGATATGGGCGAGATTGTCACGCCCATTCTGGTACCTCCCATTCAAAAAAGGGTGTTCGTTCGGGTTGTCAATCCGATAAATCGCGTGAAACACTTCCGACCTTACTGAAATTAGGTATAAGGCTTCACGTTATCAAATGCCAATCACCGATTAAAACAAGGGTGATTTTGCTACGCCCATTTTGGTACCTCCCATACAGAAGTTGTTTGGCCGTTCGTCACGAGAAGTCCCGCAAAACCAAACCAATCTTTATGAAAGTTTGTACTAGTTAATATTTAGTCAAATGACACTCTCCTATAGAAAATGAGCTGGTTTGCCACACCCACTCTGGTACCTCCCATATAAAAATTGGGCGGATGACCGGTTGATCGACACGATAACTCTCGTAAAGTACAACCGATCTAAATAAAATTCGGTACTAGGCAATATTTTGCTAAAAGCTGCTGTGTAATTTATAACTAATTATTGGGCCACGTCCAGTTTCGTACCTTCCATACAAAAGTTGGGCGTATTTGCAGTTTGCCGACTCGGTATCTCCAATATATCATAACCGATCTTAATAAAATTTGGTACTGATCAAAATTTTGGCAACAACTTAAATAAAAAATAAATGGTTTCCCATTACATCCCTAGAAGGAATCGGGGAGAACTTCTCACAACCAGTGAGCTGTGCGCTTTCTAGTTTTATACTCACTGATTGGGACCTACACTTTTACACCGGTTCCGAACGGTATTTTTAAATCAAAAACTAAATAGTACAACAATCTAATTGATCAAATTGAAACTAAATTAATTTTTGTTAATTTTATTTTATTTCATAAATGACTCATAAATTTCGACCACCTTGCATTGCCGATAGCGCCTAGTCGTACCGCCCCTCAATATCCGTTACATAAAAGGTTGGATTTCAAAACCCCACCATAAGAAGCTGTACTTTAACTATTATTTTTGGATATCCGAATGGATGTAAAAATTAGCACTTAGATGGATATAGATATATTTTTAGACAACAAAGTGCAAACGGGCCTGGGAAAACCCACTCGACCATCCTAAGATTAAGAGAGAAAGAACGTTTCTTTCATCCGGTTTGCTAATTTGTATTAAAATATATTTTGTATC
Source organism: Phaonia tiefii (assembly GCA_963931995.1). Lineage (NCBI taxonomy): Eukaryota > Metazoa > Arthropoda > Insecta > Diptera > Muscidae > Phaonia > Phaonia tiefii. The sequence continues at coordinate 18,904,353 of OZ008370.1, read as the reverse complement.
CACGTCAATCGCGAAATTGCGTTTTACAAAATTTGTCTTAACTGAGGTCTCACTGTTCCACTTTTGTTTTCGGAGATAAGTTTATCAGTCTCATAAATTGCCCGTGTCGTTACATTCATATCATCACCTGGCAACTCTTTTACTCTGAACTTTTTTCAAAAGCTTTCAAAAGTAATGTTAGTGAAAGCTTTCAAATGCCCACTTTTGCCAGCACAAATCTCCTTGTTAAAATCCCTCTTTTAAATACACAGGTTCATCAAAAGAACAAAAAATATATAGAGCTACAACAATCACGGATTTTATTCAAAGACTATTAACAAAGAGATGTGTCAGTTTCGTGGGAAGTGATGATGATTATTTGCTAATTACCGGAGAAACTGGGTTTGGACCGAAATATCTAACTGTTGGAACAGAACAGGAAAGGGATCCTTTGATTTTGAAAAATGTTCTCAGCTATGATGAGATTAAGGTAAGCAGGATCAATTTGTAACACAATATAAATTCATAACTATTTATCTTTCCCTTAAAGATTTCAGCCTTTCTTTCTGTTTCCTCCTTGAGTGATTTCATTAACGATGGCAATCGTGCCAATAGCGGCAAACTCATTTCCGATCCAACGAAAATCGAACGTGAAGGCATAGTGGTGGGTATGATTGGCGCACGATTCGAACGTAAAGAATTGATGGAATTCCAGGATATAGTATTAACCAAAATGCAAAATATTCCCGAAAATGGTTATGGCCTCAAACAATTCGAAAGGGTAAAAGTTGAGAAATCTCTGTTGACCTCATTGAATCCCTTAAAGAAACCCGATAAACTGGCAAAACTGCAGGATTATCGTCGTATTTGGAATAAATTCTATCAGGAACATGATCATCTCTTCGAAGAGGTCACCAAGGATAATAAACGTTTTGGGGATTCCCTCAATTGTTTGGTCACCTTTGACAATGTGATGATGAAGAAACGTTATGCGATAGCCTTTGATTTACTGCTACTGGAATCGGACAAAAGGGCCAAGGAGGCGGGGAAATTGGCCTATATTCATGTGGTGGGTTTCGGTTTGGGCGTATGGCGCGCCGCTACACAACAGGAGAAGATATTCCTAGAGACATTTTATCAGCGTTTGAAATATCTATTGCCATTTCTCAATAATATTGGAGTCGTGCATTTTGCTTGGTTCAGTCTAAATGAATGGGGTGATTTGATGGATGAGGGATTTCTGCAATCCGATTACCATCCTAGGAATGGTATTAAAACTTTACTTTCGAAAAGGAATCCAAATGATAAATTGGTAAGTCACCGAGGTGTTCTGCATTCCACTTTCACGTAATGTGGGTTTAAGCCCGGTATTCACTCCTTGCGAAATTTTCGTAAGGAATTTTGTCATTTATCTAAATGTTGCTTACATTTCATTTGGTTTGGTTTAAAGAAGTTCTTTGCGAAAATGGGAAACAGGATTGAAATCTCAGAATTCATCATTTTTGATTGCAATATTATTTTCTTGCATTCCTTCCTAGAAATCACCCGATTATGATAATATGCTGCTGATAGTTTCATATGCCTGGGATGGAAATGCAATGCCTGGAAATGAATTTTGGACAGTAAGTATTTGTTGGAGAGTAAGTTTCTACAAAACACGGGCCACACGCCATTAACATGTTCTATTCCATTATCAAAAATAATCCATAACGTCATATTATTGATTATTGGACTTGACCTTCAGCAACCGCTCTATAGCAAGGCACACCAATTACAATATTTTACCTTCACTGATCTAAATCTTAGTGACTGAGACTATTGTTCGTAAGAATTCGCGTTCAATTAATTTTGTTTTGCGACAATCAAATCGTTAAGATGAAACAAATTCTAAGCACAATATGATTCGGAACCGGTATAAAACTATATGTTGCGATCTTACTTACTGCCTTACAAAATTAAGATACCATGTTTAACAACCCGGTTCGGCTCGATCTTTTGTTTTCATCCGCAGTTGGTAACACCAAGCTTTCGCACGGATTCGTCCGCCTCATCCTTTCAGCCGAGTCTTGGTTTACCTATTGTTCGACTTTGTTCGAGTAATCCTTCCAATACCCTTCGCGCTGGTTCATCCAGCATGGCATTACCTTACCAGCGTAAGCCAAAAAGGATGCACAAGTAGAGAAAAAAACCCGGCGCAATTTGGCAACCCTAGTAGAAGAGAACCAAAAAAAGTCGACGTGATTCACTCAAACGCATTTCTTTCCCGCGTCATAACCTGATTATTTCATACTTTTTACATACTTTATGTAATTTTGTTTAAATATGATTGGAATTTCTATAGTTAGATAGAATAACATCATCAGAAAACTGCTCGTGTACTGAAATATTCAACGAAGAGAGTAAGAGAAAGAGCAGAGAAACGACACGGTTCACCCGTTTTCTTTGTTGGCATTGTAAACTAACGTACTATTCGTGCGTAGTGTGAGATCAAAAAGGATGTATAGGTAGAGAAAAAAAAAACCCGCAATTTGGCAACCCTAGTAGAAGAGAACCAAAAAAGTCGACGCGATTCACTCAAATGCATTTCTTTCCCGCGTCATAACTTGATTATTTAATACTTTTTATATACTTTATGAAATTTTATTTAAATATGGTTGGAATTTCTATAGTTAGATAGAATAACATCATCAGAAAACTGCTCTTGTATTGAAATATTCCACGAAGAGAGTACGAGAGCGAGCAGAGAAACGACACGGTTCACCCGTTTTCTTTGTTGGCATTCCCCTCCATGAGTACATTTTCTTCTCTATACAATAGTTGCTTTATGTTTATGGTGAGATTTTTTGGTGAGATACAACAGCGTTGCATAAAGCAAATCATGCATCTTTTCCTGATTTTTAGACACATAAGAAAAAAATACCCGATTTGTCGTCTGTCAAAACGTAGGGAAATCATGCGAATTTTCTTGAATTCTGTTTAAAATCTACAAAAGTGGCAAAAATCAAGACAACCGATGACAGTGTGAATATTGTATGAAGTTCTGGAGCACCATTCTGCATGTGGACGAGTATTTTCCCTGCACTGCAATTTCCAGGTCTTCAGTTATTTATAAAAATACACAAACTTTACTGTAATGTTGAAAATGAAAAAATTTTAATTAAAATTAAATTTATAATTAATATTGTTAGGTTAGGTTGCAATGGTAGATTGATCTTGTGGTCCAATGTTATACCACAGAAACAACAGGAAAATTATGAGATTTTCCAAGTCTCTCCCGTTGAACCAGTTTGATTGCCTGCACTGCAGTTCCCAGGGCGTCAGTTATTTCTAAAAATACACAAACTTTAATGTAATTCTGAAATGAAAATGAGAATTGAATTTTCATTCAATAGTAATGAAAAAAATTTATATTTTTTTAAATAATATTGTTAACTAGCTGACCCGGCAGACTTCGCCCTGGCGACAAAAAGTATTCAATGATGTCATGGCCACAAATGAATTCACACATTTTATATAGGAAAGCCATACATTAATACTTATAGTAGATCTACTAGTTCTCCCACCAAATTTATGACATTTGGCCTGGTGTGATATTTACGTTTGATGTTGAAAAGAATTGCTTTACTAATACCAGATAGAGGCAATGGTTCAAAACAACGAACAAAATAACAACAATGGCATTTCGTTTTGTGTGTTAAAATTATTGTGTTAAATACAACACAAATGTATGCTAGCAATAACAGTCAATAAAAGAGTTTAAAACACATTTAAATTTCACAGTTTTTCACTAAAATGGCATGAAAAATTAAAGCAAGAAGTTATTGTAATTCCACCTGGTGTATGTCACTTTTCGTCAAACATCTCTCTATCACACCGACCGCATCACGAAGAGTGTGAAAGGAAACGTCAGATGAGCCAAATATTCCCTCTACTCTGAGATTACTCTATGAGGAAAACACATCATCACAAAAGTGTGCGTAAAACGGAAATGCGTAGATATTTTTCGATGTTTTTTTGGAACGAAGTTATGGGCTAAATGAAAAAAATTAAACAACTTTTTTTTATCAACTTTATTACATCCCAGTATTATTACCTATATTGGGTACTTTTGCTTTGGTTTGTGTCTAGACTAACATATGGAGGGAAATTTCTTGTTTATTGGGATCATTATTAACATAGGTTTTTTGTAAATATCTTCGGAACTACATAACCGATTTAAGAGTTTGATATCTCGTTTTGAAAAACATGGCAACGGCTTTAAAAAAAAATTAAATAAAAAGGCAAAAAAATAAATATATGTATGAATATGTCATTGGTGGTACAATACGAAAATTGGATTTTGCCACGCCCCTCCGCCCACAGAGCGGAAATCAAAAATCAGACTTCACAGTGTCACCCGCCTGAATATTCTGAAGATTCCCTGAAAATTTCATCAAAATCGGCCAAGTCGTTTTGTAGTCCATACGTTACATACATACACACATGCTGTTTTATATATATGTATATAGATATGGTTAAATTTAAATTTATATTAATTTCTGGTCAATACTTCATTTCATCAGGGAGTCGATAACAATTTTATTTTATCTATATATATATTACGCTAAGGTATTTATAGTGTAATTATTGTAACCGCTTCTCCTCCTAAACTAAAGGTCGCACAGTCAAGTGCGATACACCGTTGGAAAGGTAGCGGTCTGAAGGGGTGCACTAAGCATTAAAATTTAGTAAAAGTTAATTCCAACAGTGATTTAAACCGGATTTAATTAATCCTTAATCCCTCCATCTACCGGCGGTAGTGGCATCATTTGAACTGGTGAATTTACATTGGTGGTGAAATTTTATTTAATTTGCTTGCTTTTTTAAATGCATCTTTTAATTAAGTCTCTTTTTTGGCAGGACGAAGTCTGCCGGGTTTGCTAGTTATAATTATAACCTAAAAATTGTTCGGATATTAATTGTAATCGTGTATTTTTATCTCATACAAAAATTAATATTATTTTATTCTATTTATTACATTTATTATATTCATTAAATTTATTATATTTATATTTCATTTTCTATTTTCTATTACAGAGAAATCTTCAGGGCTCCAATGATCCTTCCACAGCCTGCAGTACTCTGATTTCTGAACTGCATAATCCCCACATTAACACGAAATTTGTAAATGGCAACAATTTACACATTGCTTCGTCCGAACATGGCATCCTGCACGTCAAGGACTATGTGGAGAAAATACTACCCAGCCATAAAAATGAGTGAACAAATTTTATCTAAAACAAAAATCTAAACATATGTGGCCTTTTAGAAAAACGAAATCGAACTATATAAACGTTAAATAAATGATTTTTAAAAGTTTTATATACAAATCTTGGAGGAATCGCAAGGGTGGTTTCTTCCTGCAGCACAAATTGACCAATAGAATAGTGGTATCTCGTGATAAAACACCCCCTGGCACAACACAACCAACTGCTCCGTAGAATGGGTAAGATGTTGAAAGCGTTTGGCAACCCTTGAGAAAAAAAGCTTTCGATAAGGTACGAAAGAGATGGAGAGCAAAAAGTTTATTTGCCTTAACGCTATAAAAATAATGGGTTAAAGAGAAACGCAAGATGAAGCAAAAACAAAATGGCTAACGTTTCTTGAAACGGGGGAGGTAATTTAGCATTCATTTCTCTTAAATCCTTAAGAACAGGCGAAAGCGTCATGGAAAGAGAGTGTGTGTGTGTGAAAGAGAGCGCGCATGCAAGGGTTCAAATGTCAGTTAAATGCTAAACAAAATATTTAATCCCTTACCCTTAGTCCTGTGCTCTGCTCTGCTTTGGTTTTGGCTTTTCTGTAATTGCTTCATGTTATCGTGGCACCAAAAGTTTTGTTTGTTTTTCTTTTCTTTATTTTTTGCAGTTTGACATCCGTCTCGTCCATCCTAACTGTCAGTATTTATTTGTAATTCATTTAACGTTGTTTAACTTTAAAAGGGCACAACGTTTGTCTGTCACGTTATCCGTTGTAATGCTATGGCGCTTTTCTAAGCTAAAGGATTTTAGCAACTCTGGCGTTACGGCAGTTGTTCATTTCGCGTTGTCGCGAACACTTCGCTTAAACGGCTACAAAATTATAAACGGCTTGTAATTGGAAGGAATCGAGTGATAAAAATCAAATTTTAACCGTCGGGATTTGAAAGAAATATTTTACAAAAAACATATTTGCTATCAAGTTAAAACAGTGTTAAATATTTGACTAAAAAATCACAATGCATAATCAAAACTCGAAATCTTTTCTAATCCGTGATCTATTGGGGGATTTAATCAGTCATCAACAACAGCGGGAAGATGGTAAGGATTATGATTTCAACAAGTCTGTGTTGGAAAGTAAAAACAAGGTTTCAATCTCCACCGGAATTCTGTAACTTTTTAACGATAAAAATCAGTAAAGTTGGCAAAATTCGAAAACTTTGTATTGAAATTTTATGAATTTTGACAATTTAGCTACCTATTTTTATCGTTAAAAAGTTACAGAATTCCGATGCTGTGGGACGAAGAGTGACAATTATTTTTTAAAACTTCCCAGATTGTAACGGGTGATTTTTTTGCACTTGACTTTTGAAAATTATACAAAACAGAAAATTTCTACAAGTGAATAAAATATATGGCCGTCGGTGGTGCAATTGTAGTGTGCGCGGCTTTTGTGCTTGAGAACGTGGGTTCGATCCCTGTTCAGACCACCTTAAAATTTCTTTCGACGGCGGTCACCTCGCTTAGTGACGGCGACACTATCGAGTATTTAGCCATGAAACAGCTTCTCAAAATACCGTTCGGAAACGGTGTAAAACTGTAGGTCCCAATCAGTGAGTATAAAACTAGAACGCGCACAGATCACTGGTTTGTGCAAAGCTCTCCCTAATCCCTTCATGGAATGTAACGGGAAACCATTTATTTTTTTTATTTAAAATATTTATTTGGATCGATAAATCAATGCCTGCCATTTACTTTTTAAAAATTGTTTCGTGAAAATGTTGCGCACGGCTACGCCTCACGTGGTCCATTCTGAAAGTCCAATTTTGGCATCCTTTTTCCAACACTTCGGCCGGAATCTTGAAATGTTGGCCAATGATTGAAATGTTGTTTTCCTAAGCTTGCCCGTATAGACGAGAGACTTCACCTGCCCCCACAAAAAAATAGTCTAGTGGGGTCCAATCGCACGAACGAGGCGGTCAATTGACAGCGTAACATCATGAGATTAATTGTACACCAAATTCGCCACTCAATTGGTTCATGGTATCGCGTGCAGTGTGGCATGTGGCACCTGTCCTGTTGAAACCACTTGTCAACCAAGTCCAATTCTTCCAGTTTGGGCAAAAAAAAATGCGTGATCATCGAACGGTGCCTTTCCCCATTGAACGTAACATAGCGGTCATCATCGTCTTTAAAGAAGTATGGGCCGCTGGCCCATAAAACGCACCAAACAGTGAATTTTTCAGAGTGCACTGGCAGCTTTTAACAGCCTCTGGCAGCTCTTAGGATCGAATTCGGAAACTCTGTTTATTGACGTACCCATTGAGCAAGTTTTCCACAATTTTTCGATAAAAAAATGTGATCTTCCAGCTTCTCTAAGTTTCATTTACCGAAAAGAGGCCGTTGTGGTGCAGGGTGGCGCACCAATTGTGCTACAATAAAAAATTCAAATAACTTCTTTTTAAATCAATGTATTTCATTTGTTTTTTTTTATTGTAGAGAAAGTTAAATTTTATTTTATATAACTAATTGGTTTTGAAGATGATAGACCATGAATGGCCAACATGCTCATCCACGCTTACGCGGCACCTGATCAGAAAATTATTCATTGCGGCCTGAAGGAATATGCTCTACACTCTCTAAAGTGATGGAGACCATGGTGAATTACCATCTGGTCAATTATCTGGAACTTAACAGTCTACTAAGTGATCGACAGTATGGCTTCCGCAGAAACCGTTCTACTGGTGATCTGATGGCGTTCCTCTCTGAACAGTGGAGTCGGTCTATTCATAGGCTGGGAGAGAGTAAAATAGTGGCTCTGGATATATCCAAAGCTTTTGATAGAGTTTGGCACGATGCACTCGTGTCCAAAGGTTAATGCTTTTGGTTTAGGTAGTAACTTCTCTCGATTTGTATCGAATTTTCTCAGGGATCGCACTATACGTGTTGTCATAGATGGGATCTCTTCTGACGAATATAGTATTAATATGGGGGCACCACAAGGTTCTGTCCTCTCTCCTACTCTTTTTCTTATCTTTATTAACGACCTCTTGAGTCTTACTTCGAGTCCAATGTACTCATTTGCGGATGACAGTAGTATATGTCATTCATATTCATTTGATAGTCGGCCAAGTCCACAGTGCATGAGAGGAAACTGATGATGAATGACTCACTCCACCAGGACATTCGCCTGGTAACTGAGTTGGGTAGGTCGAATCGGGTCGAATTTAATGAGCGTAAGACCCAGTGCTGCATTGTATCGCACAAGCGCACGAATGACATGTCCCTGTCACCTATTTCTATGAATGGTGTGGACATTGAGGAATCAGATGCTCTTGTAGTTCTTGGCATGAAAATACAGTGTGATGTTCGGTGGAATGATCACGTATTTAACGTGTCCAAAGAAGCTTTCAAGTGCTTAGGCTTTTTAAAACGGTGTAAGAAATTTTTCACCTCATCTGATCTCCTCAATATATACATTTCATATATTAGCCCGAAAATGGAATACAACTCTCATATTTGGGCTGGTGCCCCTAGGTCCACATTGGAGCTTCTGGACCGCGTACAACGGAGAGCGATGATGCTTATAGGAGATAGCAGGGTAACCAACTCTGTTGCTTCCTTAGAGCATCGTCGAAACGTGAGTTGCGTATCACTTTTGTATCGGTATTTTCACGGTAAGTGTTCATATGAGATACACGCCTCTATTCCGGAGGTAAGAGTATTTAATCGCTCAACGCGCCTTTCCAGTAGTTTACATCCATTTGTTATTTCTTGACCTGTGGATAGAACTACTCACTACAGGGAGAATTCGTTTTTTAGCCGTACAGTTCGTATGTGGAATAAACTTCCGGCGGGTGTATTCCCTAATTCTTTCAATATCGAGAGATTCAAATCAAACATTAACAAACATTATACCCTTTTTCCTCCCGCCTCTATCCCCACTTCCTAAGTCCAATACAATGCACGGCATTTATAGGGGGCATCCCCTGAGTATTGGTCAATGTGAAAAAAAAGTCGGAATCGCCTCAATTATTGTGTTAATGGACTGATTCAATTCAGTAAAATTTTTGGGTTTCGTTTTGTACACCTATTGCTTGACATAACCCCCATAAAAAAAGTCCGGTGCAGTCAGGTCAGGTAACCTTGGCGGCCAGCGGAAAGTGAAGTTTCTAGATATTAATTTGTTTGGGAATTTTCTTTAGAGGTCCGCGGTATCCGGTCTGGCTATGTGTGCAGTTGCTCCAAATAGCTGGAACCAAATGCTATTGAAACGGATACGTCTTCGCCGCAGTTCTGGGTAAAAAAAAAACTCCTTCAACATCTTTAATAAACGGTCCCCATTGATAGTTACTGTTACACCGTTTTCTTCAAAGAAGTATGGCCCCCCAATGCACCTTGATGAAACTGCGCACCACACAGTGACTCGTTCTAGGTGCAGTTCCGTCTCATGGACTATTTCTGGATTATTTGCATTGCCTTTTGAATCAAAATGGAACACATCAGACACAAACACGCAATTTATCAAGTTGTTGTCTTCTTCGACCGTTTCAAAATTTTTTTTTTTTGGCGAAATTCCAGGCTAATATGCAAGTCCAGAGGGTTGGTTTAATTTGCTGTAATTTGGACTTTGTACGAAAGCAAGTTTAAGTCATCATGAATTATCCGTTGGAATGACCGTCTGCTAACTCCAATTTGCGAAGAGAAGTTTCGAGTCGAAACTCTTGGATTTGCTTGAATTGACAATGCTACAGCCGCGATTGTGTCTTGAACCCGAACATAGGTATCTCGATAGTACGATCTTCGTGCGATGCTTTCAGATTCGGCAAACATGTTTACCCACCTCATAATGGTCCTTCTAATCGGGAGAGTGCCGCTGAACTCCCGTCTAAATTCCCTTTCGACGGAAATGAAGGACTGCAAAGCATGGTACAGCTGCACTATCCAAATGTTGTATCCCAAGCATTCATTTTAATAAATTTAAATATAAACCTGAAAAATAAATAAAAATATGCCGATTACTCACACAGAAAGAAAAGTTATTACGTTTTAGTTTTGTAGCACGATTCGCGCAGCACCCTGTAGATCGTCCGGCTTCACCTCCTGCACCAGCTGTATTTTGTATAGCTTTAGACCGAGGTACTTACGTAAAATCTTCCAAGTGGTCGAATAATACAAACCCAAGTGCTGCGATCGGAGACGGGTGTACACATCGCGATCTTCATTAGCACTGGCGGATACAGCAGCAATAATTTCGTCGGTACGGACTCAATGGATACGGGTTGGTGGATTGATATTCAATAGACTGAAACTGCTGCGAGTACTCAATGTAGTACTCAATACCATGGCTAAGTACTCAATAGCGTCGCCATCACTACGCGTGGTGGCCTTCGTCGAAGGAAATGTAAGGTGGTCAGAGTAGGGATCGAACCCTCGTTATCATGCCGCGCACACTAGCCATTGCACCACCGACGGCTTATGAATGTATACCTCAATATTTAGAGCAGTTGCAGTGTCTACAAATTATACGATTCCACTGTGATGTAGTGCAGTTTGGAAAAAGAAGAGATATAATTGTGGAAATTGATTTACTTATCCGGCCTCGAACAACCCCGGGCAGTCAGGGACCTTACAAAACGAAGATATCATATTTCGCCAACCAGTTCGATCTTTTGCCTTATCTCTCCAGTTGGCATTACCAAGTGTACCCAGGGATTCGTCAACTTGATCCCTCCAGACGAGTGAGTTCCACCGTCCAGCGAATGTGAGTTCGAATCCCACCCGCGGCATTTACATTTTTTTCACTAACCGGAGAAAACGTGATCTCTTACAGCCTTAAAGGAAATTACAACTTGGTCTTCCTATTTTTCGCCTTCCTTCAAGTTCGGTTTCGAAACCTCTTCGTCCTGGTTCGTCTTCATCCATTCTACTGGCATGGCCTAGCCAGCGTTATTTTGATCCGCGTAACTATGTCGATGTTGGGATAAAGCTCATGGTTCATGCGTCGCAGCTACTCGTCGTTGTGCACTAGAGGGCCATAAATCTTCCGGAGTAGTTTTCTCTCGAAGACTCCCACAGATGTTTCGTCTGCTTGCGATAAGACCCCGGATTCTGCGCCATAAAGCAAGACAGGTTGTATGAGAGTCTGGTATAGCTGGATTTTCGCCATTCGAGAGAGGGCTTTATCTCTAAAGTGCTTGCTTAGCCCAAAATAACATCTATTCGCAAGCACAATTCTCCGCTTGATCTCAAGGCTGACGTTGTTGTTTTTGTTTACGGCAGATCCGAGGAATATAAATTCGTCCACTACCTTGGAATTATAACGGTTATCAACGTTCACGCTTTGGTCTAATAACGTGGAGACCCTGCTTGTTGAAACCATTAATTTTGTCTTGTCCTCATCTACTGCCAGACCCACTTTTGCTGACTCCTTCTCAATTCTCGAAAACAACGCAGTAACATCTCTAATTGTGCGCCCAATGATATCGATATCATCAGCATACGCGAGCGCAGCATGTGACTCTTGCTGCTGATGGTTTTATTCACATTGACTAAAGCTTTTCACATCATGACCTCCATTAAGATGTTAAAGAGATCGCACGATAGGGTGTCGCCTTGTCTGAGGCCTCGCTTGGTTTCGAAAGGTTCGGTAAGATCCTTACCAACTTTCACTGCGGATTTGGTGTTCGTCAAGGTCATCCTGCAGAGGCGTATGAGTTTTGCAGGAATACCAAGCTCAGGCATTGCTTCATATAGTTCTCCCGTATCGGACTATCGAAGGCTGCCTTATAATCGATAAATAGATGATAGGTGTCGATTTGTTTTTCGTGTGTCTTCTCCAGGATTTGGCGTAACGTGAAAATCTGGTCAGTTGTCGATTTTCCAGGCATTATACTTGATAGAACCTTATATGCTATGGACAAAAGGCTTATTCCACGGTAGTTGGCACAAAGACTCGGGTCACCTATTTTAAATATGGGACATTGTACACTGAGACTCCCATCGCCGGGTATGCATTCATCTAACCAAATTTTGCTAATGAGCTGATGCATGCACCTTATCAGCTCATCGCCGCCAGCCTTAAACAGCTCCGCCGGTAATCCGTCTGCTCCTGCGGCTTTGTTGTTCTTAAGCCGGGCAATAGCTGCTCTGACCTCGTCTTGGTTAGGAGGGGACAATCGACGTCGTCGTCCATGTTGTGATCGATTGTCCTATCATCATGGGATATCTCAGGTACTAGTAGCGCAGAGAAATGCTCTCTCCATATTCCCAACATGCTCTGTACATCTGCGACGAGATTTCCGTTCTTGTCTTTACAGAAGGGGGGCACTGAACCATGTCTATTAGTTCCGGCTGACTATTCATTCCATCATAACAGCTTCGACAACTGTCTTGCTCAAGAGTGTGTTAATAAATTTACCTAAGCGGCTTGGGCTGATTGTTAAATCATAGCGGCTTCGGCTTCCTATTCCCCATATCGGCTTCGGCTGGCTATCCTTCTTAGCTGATTCGGTGACTATTCTATCATAGCGGCTTCAGCTGCTTATTTCCCATAGCGGCTTCAGCTGCCTATTGCCGATAGCGGCTTCAAGTGAGTATTCGATCATAGCAGCTTCGGCTGACTACTCCCCATAGCGGTTTCGACTGATTATTCCATCATAATGACTTCGGCAACTATTCCCGACAATGGCTAACTATTCGATCATAGCGGCTTCGGCTGTCTATTCCCCATAGCGGCTTCAGCTGAGTATTTGATTATAGCGGCGTCGCTTGACTATTCCCATAGAGGGTTCGGCTGGCTATTCAATATTAACAGCCTCGGCTGACTATTCGCCTTAGCGACTTCGGCTGACTATTATATTGTATTCACCAACTCTTCAACAACCGATGTCACTTCCCCTGTTCCGATCCTAAGCAGTTCGCACCGATCCTTAACTGTTAGTATCGGGTTAGAACACCGGAAACCGAACTCCAACCGATACCATTCATGTAAAGCACTGCCACTAGACATGTAAAGATCACACCGAGCCAGTATCCGATCTACGCAGCTAATCCGAATGTTCGCGTGTGCAACACACTACGTTCCCGATCGTCTTAAATCGACCAGCCCGTAAAGTACCCCTAAAGAGTGTACCACCTCAAGACTAGTGTTCCCAGAAGAGTGTCGCCAAGTCAAGACAAGTACTCCCGGTGGAGTGCTGCCAACACAAGACGAGTGTTCTCAGCGAGTGAATCTCATGATTTTGTTTCTATAAATCAAATTACTTTGTAAATTAAAGATTGTTAAATAATCTGAACTCGAATCCTAGAAAAGGGTAAACTATTCTGTTCCTATTTCGAAATGTTTGGTGGATCCCAATAAAAGTCTCTGGGCATGACTGAGTTTACCTCAGGCTTCGACAAAACAACGTTGCACGGTGCTTCAAAAGACGTCTATAAGATGACGACCGGCGACGAATCATTTATCTATGCATATGAACCTGAGACTAAACAGCAATCGACTGTATGTGTCTTCCAAGACGAGCCAAATCGAAAAACAAGTTGTTCAGGCATGAAGCACTTCAAAACAAATGGTGACTTGTTCCTTAACTGGTCATGTGGCTGCAGTTTCGTTAGAGCTCCTTAGCATGGTCAATTCTGAATGGTACACAACCATTTGTTTGCCAAAAGTTTTTGGTGAACTAAGGAAAACAAACCCCCAAAGAAGAATCATTCTTCCTCACGATATTGCTAGTCCTCATACATCGGCTGGAACGAACGCGTACTTGACCAGCAAAAACATTGATTTGACGGGTCATCCGCCTTACCTAATGATTTTATTTTGTTCCCGCACATTAAAAACAAATGGCGTGGTCAACGATTTTTGATGCCTGAAGAAGCAGTTGATGCATTCAAAATGCATGATTTGGAGCTACGTCATTCGGAGTTGCAAAGGTGCTTGGGAAATTGGTTCACACGCATGGAAAAGTTTATTGATATCCATGGAGAATATTTTGAAGAGCAATAAAACCAATTTCTATCATCAATACTTGTTTTTTCAATATTTCATAATAACGGTTTTTCCAATAAGGCCTTGACAACTTTTTTTTTAAATAAAACGCAAACCATTTGAGATATTTCCAAAACTTTGTGATCGACTTGAAATACAATCAAAACATTTACGAATGGAACTCGACTTCGTTCATATGGCCACCGCCAGCACGTCGGCAGCGGTCGATTCGTTGGACTCGGTCACACATTTCGGCCGTGACGGTCGCTATTTCGCGTTCGATGTTGGCTCTGAGTTCTTCCAAGGTCGTCGGCTTGTTGGCATAGACCAATGGTTTGACGTAGCCCCAAAGAAAAAAGTCTAGAGGCGGTAAATCGCACGAACGAGGCGGCCAATTGACTGGTCCATTTCTTGAGATAACACGCTCACCAAAGTTAAATAAAAAAAAATAAATGGTTTCCCATGAAGGGACTGGGGAGAACTTCTCACAATCACTGAGCTGTGCGCTTTCCAGTTTTCACTCACTGATTGGGACCTACAGTTTTACACCGATTCCGAAAGGTAATTTGAGAAGCTTTTTCATGGCTAGATACTAGATAGTGTCGCCGTCACTATGCGAGGTGACCGCCGCCGAAAGAAAATTTGAAGGTGGTCAGAGCCGGGTTCGAACCCAGGATCTCATGTACAAGAGCCGCGCACACTAACCATTGCACCACCGACGGCCACCAAACTTACTCTTCAATAAATCGATTGTAACGTGTGATGTGTGGCTTGTGGCACCGTCCTGTTTAAACCACATGTCGTCCAAGTCCATGTTTTCCAATTCGGCGCAAAAATTCACAGTAACGTGACGATCGTTATTGTCGACGATAAAATATGGCCCAATGACGCCGCCGGCATTCAAACCGCACCAAACAGTTATATTTTGTGGATGAAGTGGTGATTCATGAAGCACATGTGGATTTTCTCCAATCCAATAAGGCATATTTTGCTTATTGCCCATTAACCCATTGAGCTAAAAATGAGTTTCGTCACTGAAGATGATTTTGCGATGAATTCATCATCTTGGCGCGTCTTTTCCAGAGCCCAATCGGAGAACGTACGTCGCGTCAAATGGTCGATCGGTTTCAATTCTTGAGTCAGCTTGACCTTGTATGGGTGTAAACCAAGATCTTTACGCAAAATTCGCCATAAAGTGGTTCTTGAGAACGCCGCGGAATCGACTGATTTGGATCGTTTGCTACGAACGCCTGAATGGCAGCGATATTGTCGTCACTTCGACCAACCCGTTGTCTCACTGGCGCGGCAGCATCACACAATGAATATGTAGACTCAAATTTTTGCACTAAACTTGTTATTGCTTGCCTACTAGGGCGAGAATAACGCTCGAAAATTGGAGTTAACGCTCTTAAAGTTGCGGTCACCGACTCGGAATTTCGCTAGTACATTTTTATAATTTGCATACGTTGTTCGTTCGTGTACTTTACCATGATGAAAATGTTGAGTTTACGGAAAAAAAGGAAAGTAACAGTTAGATGATCCGTGAAATAGTGCGTTCACAAATTAAATTCAAAGTTGTCAAGTACCTATGGGAAAACCCTTTATAAACAGCAACACAAAACAACAATTTAGGATTATGGAGTCTGGCCAAAATTGGACGACTCCGGCTACAACTCCGACTACAGCAATAGAAAAAAGCCACTCCGACTCCAAGAGAATATCCCAGACTCCGACTCAAAGACCCTGACTTCAACTCCGACTCCACAGCACTGCAGAAATACCATGACAATTTGACAGTTTGACTGACCTGTCGTAAAATCTCTATTAGAAAAGTATCACTAAATGAATCACCCTATACAACACATTTACACAGCAAATGCATCTTCATTAGCATTATATTCGCAACATAAATGAATTTTTGACTAAATTGTGTATTTAACATTTAAATAGTTGCTAATTGTTTATTATGATACTTGACGACAACACAAGTTTATCATCTACTTCATGATCTGCACTCTATTTAACACACTAATTAACATTCACATATAAAAATATCACAAGAGATACTACACACATACAAATGCAAACGCACACACACACACACACATCCTGGCAGATATACCAACGCATACAAAGGCACTCACCCATACACTAACGTTTTGCTCTCAAACGCACACAAAATGCCTGAGGCCGTTTTCTTGGGTGTTTTTGGTTAATGTCGGCTATGAATTCTTTCTCTATTTGTTGTTATTTTACATTTTTAATTGCCCCGTATGATGATTTCAGCCAACTCGTTTTGCACTTGTCACCATCAACATCAACATCACTACCACCTCCACCACCACAAGCGGCTTAGAAGGCTAAAATTCATGACATCTCCTTCTCATATCCAGGGCTTGCATACTTTCTCTTTTTCTGTGTGTATTTTGAAAAAAAAAACAATAAACAATTGTCATTTAGAGAGTTGTTATTTTAGAATGTCGTACGTGACAAATTGCTTATAAAGTTGTTAACATGTCCTTATTGTTGTGGTGGCGACATTAGCAGTACACGCTACGTTAGGTCGCTAGCGAATGCAATCTATCTTAAAACAAGTGGGCAGGGTCAGAAGTGGGCAGGAGCAAAGTTGGATGCAAACAATGCTATAGTCGGTCAAAGCCGACCATATTAATCTGTACACCATATAATAATTTGTGTTATATGCCAAAAACGTGTATATTCATTCTATTCTAACGGGTCCGCCAAATAACTTTTTTTTTTTTGAAAATGCTATAAAAAAAAACTACTGAATATTTTCTCAAATTTCTTTTTTTATTTGAAAGTATAATCCTTCCGGTTAATAATGGAAAATAATTTCATTCAAATGGCTGCCTCGGCTGGCCATGCAGTAGCCTACACGATCGGTTCAATTTTTAAGCACATTATCGATTGTGTGCAGCTGTATTTCACCAATGGCTTCACGAATATTGTCCTTTAAAGCGTCAACAAAAACAAGCAAAATTGTCGCATTTGGGGCACAGAAAACCCGCACATTGAAAAGCCGATGCACCCAAAACGAGTCACTGTTTGGTGCGGATTTTGGTCCAGAGGCATAATTGGGTCATTTTTCTTCGAAAATGAGCAAGGTGTTGACGTTACAGTCAATGGCGATCGTTATCGGGCCATTTTGCACGAATTTTTGTTCACAAAAATTGAAGAGGAGGATATTGGCAACATTTGATTTCAACAGGACGGCGCTACGTGCACAAAGCCGTAGCTACACTCGATGTTTTGCGCCCTGTTTTTGAAGATCGCATTATCAGGCGCAGAGCTGATGTTGTTTGGCCACCTCGGAGTTGCGATGTGACACCGTTGGACTATTATTTGTGGGGTGCCCTCAAAGATAAGTGTTACGCCGACAAGCCAGAGGCAATTGACGTTTTAAAGCACAATATTCGTGAAGCCATTGGTGAAATACAGCTGCACATAATCGATAATGTGCTTAAAAATTGGACCGATCGTGTAGGCTACTGCATGGCCAGGCGAGGCAGCCATTTGAATGAAATTATTTTCCATTGTTAACCGGAAGGATTGTACTTTCAAATAAAAAAAGAAATTTGAGAAAAAATTCAGTAGTTTTTTTTTCAAGCGTTTTCAAAAAAAAAAAAGTTATTTGGCGGACATATAATTGTAAAATCTACCTTCACTGATCTGACGGAGTGTTACGAAACATTTTTTTATTTTTACAAGCGATTATGATTTGTGAACTCTGGAGCCGAAAGTTCCAAGCTTGGTAGCATAGACATAGATAAAGGAAATAAGTAGATATCCCACAGGCGTTGTCAAGTACTGCCACTAGGTGCTGTGTTGTCGTTTTGTAACTTTCATTGACGTTTCTCATAACATTCACTGACGTTTATTCAACAGTGTGGGACATTTTTTCAATACAAAAATGGAATCATTTTCCAGGTTGTGCTATTCAAACAACTAATTTAGTTTTTTTTCATGTCGTTGTGTTCCCCACTTTCAAGTTAAAATTTTGTTATTTTGATTGTATCTTTTTGTTTACTGTTATTGTTGGTGTTCGTTTCTGTTGAATTAGAGAGCAACGGACAACAAAACAAAAACAAAATCCCCGTTGATGTTGCCTACCACACCTATTGTTAGCACCTGTTCTAAATACATCTTGCAAGGTATATTTTGTTCGGGATCAAACGTTGTAATTATTACATTCAGCTCCATCTAGAAAATATCCCATTGAACAACAAATTTCCCAAGGCATGTGCGATATCTAGTTAATTCCTTTATCTATGGCATAGATAAAGAAAATAAGTAGATATCCCACAGGCGTTTTCAAGTACTGCCACTAGATGCTGTGTTGTCGTATTGTAACTTTCATTGACATTTCCCATAACATTCACTGACGTTTATTCAACAGTGTGGGACATTTTTTCAATACAAAAATAGAATCATTTTCCAGGTTGTGCTATTCAAACAACTAATTTTAATTTTTTCATGTCGTTGTGTTCCCCACTTTCTAATTCAAATGCATTTTGGTTATGAGCTTTTTTGGTGTACTGTTATTGTTGGTATTCGTTTGTGTTGACTTGTACAGCATCGGCCCACTAAACAAAACACAACGCCTGTTGAAGTTGCCTACACCACCTACTGCTATCACCTGTTCTAAATACATCTCGCAAGGTTTATTTTGTTTGGGATCAAACGTTGTAATTATTGCATTCAGCTCCATCTAGAAAATATCCCATTGAACAAGAAATTTCCCAAGGCATGTGCGATATCTAGTTAATTCCTTTATCTATGCTTGGTAGTACATACAATTTTAATATGACTATAGGGGCGTTTTTTTCGTATCTTACTACGTTTATACGCACGCCTTACTTGCGAGTAACAATATCGCGAGTAAAAAATTTGAGCGTAAAAAACGGTGAGTTATTTCCTTACTCGCAAGTAGCTAACTCACGAAAATAAGTCATGAGTAACGACGCTACTTGCGAGTAAATTTTAAAGTGCTGCCATATGTCTCAACAATGAAAATCTGGTAGCGCATCAGATGTTTCTTTTACAAACAATTCAATTGGGATTGTGATATTGGCGTGCATGTATGTCTGAAATGTCTGACAAATGTCTTTCACTTGAGGCCATATAACTTAGCTGCATCTGCAGCATTATTTTTTGCAGCCATTGCTTCCTTTCTTGCATTAACTGCTTTGCAATAACAAGCTTTTTTGTTGCCGACATTTACGCACTGAAAAGAATTTCACTCAATGAATTATAATTAAATATCAAAACAAACAAAACATCTGTTGATGCTGCCACAGTTATATATTTTTTTAGTTAGGCAGCACTGAAAGCGCTGTAACTCCTGAATGCAAACTACCGTATAAACAGTGAGCTCAGTACTCGCGATTAATTTTACTCGCGAGTTGGCTGCCGTATAAACGTAGTATCTTATACACGTTAACTCACAAAATGAAAACATGTATAATTTTAGAAGTTGAGAATAACCCCGATAAAAGTGTTACCAAGTTTGACTTTATTGTTTTGAAAATATAAAATGTATATCATTCCATTTCTTATATTTCCACAACGTTTCGAAAATTATGATGTAAATATAAGGGGTAGTTACGTTTTTTAACAAAATATTTAATAAGTTGTATACAATATTATTGATTTTTTCTTCTTCCACAAGCAGAATTCCAAGACAATACGGGAGACAAACAGCAACTAAATCATACCCAAAAGGAAGTGTAGTGAAGAAGAAAGCCGAGGAATAGCTCGAGTCACAAAAAGATACTTTCACCGATATTCTCCCATGACTTGATTCGTTCTGTCTGCTTGATGATCATTGTATTCTTTTCTGCACTTTTTCGAACCTTTTTTTGTACACTTAGTGTACTATTTGCATACACTTTGATCTTTTTGGTA
Source organism: Phaonia tiefii (assembly GCA_963931995.1). NCBI lineage: Eukaryota > Metazoa > Arthropoda > Insecta > Diptera > Muscidae > Phaonia > Phaonia tiefii. Next base: position 18,884,226 of record OZ008370.1, on the reverse strand, counting down.
TACATTTTAGTACCGTTATGTATTTTGTTGGTGCTGTTTACATACTTATGTTTTACTACACCTAAAGTATTTTTGGTAAAGTGCTCGTGGTGTGTACTTTTTGTAAATTGTTGACTAAATTTATGTACTTTCTGGTGCAGTTTATGTACGGTATGAGTACAGTTATGTACGGTACTTTGTGGTACATTCTCTGCACATTTAAATGCATGATGTGGTAAATAAATGTTGTATGTAGTTTCTGGTACATTGTATGTACGTTGTGGTAAATTGCGTATACATTTCGTGCAAATTATGGCTAATAAATAACGATACCGATCCACGTTCATCACTTGGAGCCATTTTCCCTTACTTTTCTTCTCGTTTGAGTCGAAAAAGTGCCTACGAAAATGCATATAAACAAATGCATGGGGCTTGCTCGGGGATGGCTGGGTTTTTTTTTCGCACGTGTTCTTGAGCCGTATATTTTTTACGTACATGTTCGTTAACTATGCCTGGTCTATTTTTAAATTTGGTGATACCCCAATGTGGCATTAAATTATTGAACCATTGCAATCGAAATCTCGTGTTTGGTACTAACTGCTAACCAAGTGAGAGAATGTTGTTGCAATGTCAATGCAGTATAACCACCTCATATATTACATTGAAATTTTTTAGAATTTTGTTTTGTGTTTGACTTTTAAATTAACGAATTGACAAATACAAAGGAAGAATTATCGAATGAAGCCATGTTAATTATTACTCAACGTCTATGGGTTTTTTTCGTAACAGTTGATGTTAACTTACGAAAAACACGCCCCTTACATCAAAATTGGATCAGATATGGTAAATTTTCAAAAACTACGATCACTAACACTGTGCAACATTGGGTCTCGGGCCTCAACCAAACCAAAAACTTGTGAAAGTACTTGTACGTGGTATCACAAAACCCCGCTCGGTTTTGCCCGTATACGTAACAATTTTCTTTTACAGACCGAAGAAAATTTTGGAGGCGATTCAGGGCTCTATTTCAGATTTTACTTCAATAAATCCTAAACGGCTTGAAATATTGGATTACAACCTTTGACAATATTGTAGCTATTTTCCTATTTCACAATTCCCTCTAATATATTTCTAAGGAAAGTACAATGTTAATCGATTATTTCACTAAACGTCATGAAAAATTGCACATATTTTATATGTTTTGACATTTCTTGCCTAACGGTAAATATATTGCTGTAGCTCTCTTCAAAAGAATTGAAGCTTATAAATATCTTGATAACTTTTCTAAATACACTAATCAACAAAAATTATATTTAGAGCTCCATAATTGGTGTGGAAATGCTGAATTTAACCATATTCTTTATTTTGTTGAAGTAAAATCTGAAATAGGTCCCTGACCCACCTCAACAATTTTCTTCGGCCTGTAAAAAAATTGTTACGTATAGGTGCAAAACCGAGCGGGGTTTTGTGATGCCACGTCCAAGTTCTTTCACAATTATTTGGTTTGGTTGAGGCCCGTAACAAATTCCTTTCATTTGTGTCACAGTGTAATCTAAGGGAATCTTACGAAACAAATTTTGCTGAGCTTGATCACGATTTGTAAACTCTGATGCCGAAAGTGCCAAGCTTGGTAGTACACTTTATATGTGAGCTATATTTATTTGTGGACCTATACGATACATTTTCAGAAAATACTATCCCTGCTCTACTAGTGAGTTTACGTGCACTCGACTTTGCAGATCGACAAATTACTCTATTATCATGTGATTTCTCATACATTTTTTTTCGAATTGAAATTGTCGAACGAAATTGAAATCGTTCACACTGGTATTTGAGCAATTTCGTCTCAAAATGACAACTGTTTGTTTACAAACATTACCATGAGCAAAATGTTGGTGCCTGGACACAATAACCAAAATTTAGTTCGAAAATGAATGAAAACAATAGTGGTCTTCATGAAAGCTCGAAAGAACCTCGTAAACTCGAAAACATCGTAAACTTGCACAGCAAACGTCAAAACAAACACATTTCCCATACAAAGCGACTTGCTCAAAAGTAGAAAGTTTTCGAGGCAAATTTGCTGCGCAAACGTGGGATGGAGAAACGTGTAAACTTTTGACATTTCGTTGTCATCTGACTAGGATGGATAAATAGGGTGATAGCACTAGAACAGTAGAAAAAGTACACATACATAATACATGCAATTGCTACTGCTACCACCTTATGTATCCATCTTGGTCAGCTGATATGGTTTTGAGCACAACTACGCTGAGCAACTTTACCTGGTGCCTCATGCAACGGTGCGAGGGAAACATGCGCTGAGCAAAAGTTCTCGGCTTTCACGTTTGCATGAATGCCGCTAATGAAATAAATGAATGGTGCATGAACTTTAACATGAAGCACTGATTTTGCAAGGTTTTTAGTTTCTTCTCACTAGTCTATATCGATGAAAACTTAAAAAATTTAAATTTGATGCATACAATTGTTTATTTTTTTAGCAACTACGTGTTCAGTAAACGAAGCCGATCCCGAATTATCCACGGCGTTACGGTGCGTTTACACGGGACAGTTTGAGACAATATAGTTGAGAATATGTATCAGTTGTCATAAAGAGAAAAATTGTTTGTATGACGTATGCGTCCAGCCAGTTATAAAGACAGTACAGTTTTAAGCAACCGCCGACAGTGTCGTTTCCTTAAATTTCATGCTCTGATTTTTTGTTTCTTCGCTCTTTTGCCATTGTGTTTTGTCTTACTTCTCCAAATTACAATGGAACTGATGTATTCTGCAAAATTAGGCATGTATTCATGTTTATATGTTTGTTTTGTCAAACAATATTTCAATAAAAATTAGCAAAATTTTCAAATACAAATATATTTCCCAATTTGTAAAGTCGTTTGCGATGTTTTACTTTTTTCTCAAATTACTACGAAACGTCACCGATATGGCCGATGGCTGAACTAGTAGAGGTTGACGCAGTAGGATTTGTTGTAATTGTGTGAACCAACAACAGGCATTTAGTTTTTGTTTCATGACTCTAACCGTAAAATTCAACACAGATCCATATGAACAAACACAGTAAACAATAACGTACAACAACAAAATACACTGAATTTAACAGATGGAGTCATAAGAAAGCAAAATCAGTTGTTCTATTGCACCAACCTTTACTAGTTCAGCCACGATCTGTCCGCTGATGTCAAATCTCTTGCCGAAGTTACTGTCATTGAAAAATCAGAGACAGTGGCGAGGCAAGTGAGAGAAGTGTAAGTGTGGTAGTAAAAATGTGTGAATGTATTTCTACAGTCGGAGCAAAACTGTCCCGTGTAAACGCCAGGTTAGAGCAACAAAAAAATGTATCGACAACTGCAACTGAGTTTTTATTAAAAGCGATTTGTCGGCAGACGTTACTGTTAGGTTCTTCTCGTTGGTTGTGTAAAAAATTTAGATCTTTTTTTAGTAATTCGGGCCTTTAAATGCAGTTTAACTGATAATATCGGCTAACATTTTAAGTCGAAGCATGCCTTATTCCGTGTTTATGCTGCAACCGATATCTCGATTATCTAGATTTAATTCACAGGAACAGCTGATTTGTGTATGGAAAATCAGATGTTTAGGCCACGAAATCTTGATATCTCTAGATTTCGAGTGCAGTATAAACATGTTTTTAAAGACGGAGGCGTGAACTTCAAAAAATTATCTACGACCGCGGCACACCAGAAAATTTTCTGTCGCCTTCGTTCTCTTGAATATGTGCAAAAAATTGTACTAAGTTAATTTGGCTGAGTAAAAACAGCGTTGTATACGACAATTTCAAGTCAATTTCAACGAAATTGTCGTAAATATCTCAATTTCGTAGTTGTCAATATATATGCGAAATTGGGCAATTTCAACTCAATTTCGGCCCAAATTGCGAAAGACTTCAATTTGGCGGCAGCGTGAACAAGGCGTAATACTATGTGAAAACGAAATAGAAATGGAAAAGTAAGGGAAATGTACTTCACTGAACATGTACATTAATGACAACTCATACAAACATGATTAATATAAGAGGTAGTGTTATAAGGATAACTGATATTGTTTTGTTTTTCTTTATAATAAATACCAACAAAATTCTAAATAAATTCCACATAAAAATATTGGTATTACATAAAAAGTTAGTTCTACAAATAAAGAAATAGAAAAAATGTCTGAATGACAGAATTATATGATAATAATATAAGTATATACTACAAATTATCATACCATTACATAAAAAGTCATTTCTACACATAAAGAAATAGAAAAAATGTCTGAATGACAGAATTATATGATAATAATATAAGTATATATGTACAAATTATCATACCATTACCGGTGTAATTGCATAATGTCACCATGAAATACAAAAATGTCAAAACAAAATCGAGCAAAAATGCATGTTAACACCATTTTGCCGTAGAATGATAATCACGACATTAAGGGCCCTCGTAGTTATACGAAATGCAACACTGCTCCCATCAAGCAAAAAGGATTTACAGGTAGAGAAGAAGAAAACCCCGCAATTTGGCAACCCTAGTAGAAGAGAAGCAAAAAAGTCGACACGATCCACTCAAACGCATTTCTTTCCTGTGTCATAACCTGATTATTTCATACTTTTTACATACTTTATGTACGTAATTTTATCGAAATATGGTTGGAATTTCTATAGTTAGATAGAATAACATCATCAGAAAACTGCTCGTGTATTGAAATATTCAACGAAGAGAGTAAGAGAGCGAGCAGAGAAACGACACGCTTCACTCGTTTTCTTTGTTGGCATTCCACTCCATGAGTAAATTGAGATGAGAAGAACTATACAATAGTTGCTTTATGCATCAAGTAGCACCTGTTAATAGACTACTGTCAAATTTTGAGCAAGTTCCGTCATTTACTTTACGTTTAACAATTGTTCAAAACATACGACTTCGTGCATTTTTTTAACAATGGAAAAAAGTGAATTTCGAGTGCTCATTAAACATTATTTTTTGCGAAAAGAAACCGTCAATCCAACCGAGAAAAAGCTTCATAAATACTATGTGGTTTACTGACATTCGGTGTGCTCGCACAAGTACAAATGACGCTGAACGTTCTGGATGGCCAATTGGGGTCAATACACCCGAAAATGTCGAAAAAATCCACGATATGGTGTTGGCCGATCGAAGAGTAAAAGTGCGTGAGATTGTTGATGCCATAGGCATTTCATATGGCAGTGTGGTTTCGATTTTAAATGATCATTTAGGTTTAAGAAAACTGTCTGCCAGATGGGTGCCGCGTTTGCTCTCAATTGACTATAAACGTAATCGTGTGACAACTTCAAAGGATTGTTTGGAGTTGTTTAACCGCAATTCGAAGGAGTTTTTGTGGCGTTTTGTAACTGCATCCATCACAATACTCCGGAGACCAAGCAGCAGTCTAAAAATTGGGTTTCTCCGGGTGAAACGGCTCCGAAGAAGGCCAAGGTAAGTTTGTTGGCCAATAAGGTGATGGCAATAGTTTTATGGGATGCACGCGGGATAATGCACATCGATTACCTTTAAAAGGGAAAAACAATAAACGGCGAATATTATGCTAACTTATTGGACCGATTTAACGAGGATTTAAAAAAACAGACCACATATGGCAAAACAAAGTTATTTTTCATCAAGATAATGCACGGGTGCAGTAAAATTCCATGAATTGGGCTACGAATTGGTACCTCGACGACCATATTCTCCGAATTTAGTCCCCAGTGACTATTTCCTATTTCCAAACCTAAAGAATTAGCTCGGTGGAAAGGGATTTAGCTCCAACGATGAAACTATTGATCAAACAAATGCCTATTTTATGGAGCTCGAAAAATCCTATTTTTTGGAAGTGATACAAAAATTGGAGAAACGTTGGACTAAATGAATTAAGCTAAAAACAGAAAGTCATGGACTAATTGATCCGCCCCCAATACAACCCGGAAAGTGAGTATTTTAACGAATATCCAGTGATTCCACTGTAGACTCCACTCATGAGTCGTCACCACAATTGATAAATGCAGTATGGGGGTGACCGTTAAACAAGAACTTCCCGAATCTGACGGAATCGATAGATTCAGCAATGAGTCTGGTGGCGATAGATTCAGCAATGAGTCTTAAAGCTTTTACCCCTTAATTAGTTTATTGTTTCGACTAATTTCGTCAGCTTTCAATTCCTATCTCTTGAATGTCTTTCGATGAAGTTGTCTACGCTTACGGAAAAACATTTGCAGAAGCATTAATGAAAAATTTTTGAAACCAAAACCGTTTGGAGTCGGTGTAAAATTTAACGACCCTATCGGTAAGTCTTAGATAAATAAAACTCTCAGTTAATTGATTGTTCCAGCCATTTCATGGCAGACTATGAGTTGCATGAGCGGTGTGAACTGACAGATCATTTAACTCAACCTGATGGTGAATCTGGACGTATACAAACAATGCTGCCAAGTTTCCAGAAAATAACCAATTCGCAAATTGCTCTCCAGCATGTAGGTAATCTTTTAGGTCGACTTAAACTCATTTCCCCCCCATTTCCATCTCCTTGTTCTCACTTTGTAAATACGGTTAAAGAACATTTAACTTGAGGGCATTTTTCGTTTATTACTTAGGAATTTTCAGCTTAATTCCAAGTTGTCTTTAGTCCGTCCAGTTGCTGCGTTATTCTGTGTGGTTTTGATTTCACTTTTTATTATTCTACATGTGATTTCTCTTACACAAGTGACGAGCTATTAACAGTTGTGGATTTCAAAAGAGATTCTCATTCATTCATTATAGTGCCACTAATTGGTCTGGTTATATCCTGTGGTTTTTCATTCATTTGTTTGTTGTTTGAAGGGTTGATTGTTGACAGGACATAGGATATTGTTGCCATTTAATTCTTTTTGATGCTATCTGGCTTAGAGATTTATAAGGATTTTCTGTAATTGAGTTGTAAGAGAAGGTAATCGTGTGGAAGGACATAAGGTTGCATCAATTTAATCTAGAACAAGGACCCAGGTTTACAATGCAAGCTGGAATTATCTAACTCTTTCCTATGGCCATGGAATATGTTTCACTGAGGAACAGTAGTAGATCTCTAAATTTGAACACCTTTCCGACTATAACCTAGGGGCATTAAAGAAGTGTCACTTTAGCCACAAATATCTGTACTTATTCCGGAGCAAATAGTACGGGTATACAATGGGAATCCCATGCTATACTGACGGATGTAGGACGAATTACGAACATAACCTAGGAGCGTTGAATACGTTGTATTATCGCAACAGAGCGGAAATAGGAGGGACCTCATAATAGGAATCCGATGCTATATTGACAAATCTAGGACGGATGGGGAAGACCTTTGTGACCATAATCTACTACCATTGACTAAGTTTAACTATCGCAACAGAAAACGTACCGTATTCTGGAGAAAATAGTTGGAAGAATGTAGTGGGACTTCAATGTTATACTGACGCATGTAGAACGGATGAGGACCAGGAATATCCTTCTGACCACAACCTAGTGGAATTAAATAACATTCACTACCGCAACAGAGAACAGAGTAAATTCCATCGAGTCCCATGCTATGTTGATGGATTTAGAACGGGTCAGGAATAGAAATTAATCTCTATATTTAGCGACATTTCGGTGCATAACCTAGGGACATCGAAAAAGTTTCACTATCGCGTAGGGGACACGTAATGGGAATCTAAGGTAATGTTGGCGGCTCTAGGACGGAGTGGGAATAGAAGTAGATCTCAATGTTTGGATACCTTTCTAACCATAACCTAGTGAAATTGAATAAGTCTCACTATCGCAACAAAGAACGGACCGTGTTCTATAGCAAATGGAAGGAGCATATAATGGGATCTATTGTTTAGAATGTTATAACAAGTTTAGCGTACAATTCACGTCATCACTTGGTCATACTTGCCTGATGATCTTACAAAGCGTTCCTCCAGACTATCAATCACACGTAACACTGAGAGATTTGGTCTAAATCATTAGCTTGCATCCAGAGAGGGGCATAATCACGTGCTCCCTATTCATATCCAGTTTAAGAGATAAGATAGTCCCTAATGTCGCCAGGTCATCCGCTCTATGGTTGTCTGGAATATTCCTGTTCCTGGCACCTATTTCACAGATATATCCAACTCCTTGTCCATCACGGTGAGAGATGCGCGGCAGTTGTGGCCAGTTCTTTAAGTCAGAAATACAGATTACAAAGATTGTATGCCAGCCAGAGTAAATATTGATACCTCAGGCAGTGATGAGGATACGTCTCTACCAATGGGCAACTTCTGCCCGACAGACACTAAAATGGTCTGGCAGCCTTTTCAAATATCTAGCCTCACCTCTTTAAAATAGACCCAAAACCCTAATTTGTCATCTACGAGTAGTTTGAAGCCATCAGTGTGGAAGCCTAAATACCGTTTATAACCTAAAACCTAAATATGCTATCCTTCTCATCCAGCCTGTCCGGAATATCGGTGGAAAAGTTTCTCTCAAAGGTAGAAGTGGTTTGTCAAGTAATCTACTTCTATTGTGTATTATGGCAAATCCCTTAACAGCGCCCCATGACCTTATGAGGTGGTGTTACATTGCGAGGAACGTCTCAGGTAGACTACCAACGTAGCAGTCATTTGCGGTCCCAGTATAACTATTGGCAACATCTGAAGAATAGCCCTCTGTTGGGGTTATGTGAAGGACGCCCTTGATACACACCATTGTCATTATCTGTTCGACACCTAACGATAATGTAGTAGAGTAATATTGGGCGGACGACAGCAGCAGTCCTGTATTTGGAAAACCCAACGATATAAACGTTTGCATTCCAAGATCTGTGCGCCGTTACATCGGTGCGCCTTTTATGTTATTTGCTATTTCAAACGTTATTTACGACCTAGGATTGCTCCCAAGTATTTATCTAGATGTGCATCTTTATAGTTTTTTCAAGGAAGCTAGGATCCACGAAAGCGGCTATCTCTCTCGTCCTTGTAAATAAACGTATATTTTACTCTCCCGTTAGTTACATGAAACATTCGTATGGATTTCTTCACCTGACCCTTCCAATTACACATTGACCATCCTAAACTAAGGCAACACTGCAGAATGTCCCCGAATGTCTAATATCCCTGACACACATGTGGTCTACAGACCATACTAGCGTTCAATACCACATGTGTGTCAACCTATACCACCACGTTCCGGAACGTAGCATAAATGTAGTATTGTAATAAATATACCTAAACATAGCTCCAAAAAAAACGCTTTCTAACACTAGCCAAAAAACACTTAAACACTGCTCAATCAAATCTCATTTGATTAGCTGTGATTTGATCAGCTGTTAATCATTTATTTGTTATTAATTAAAATGTCGAAATCGGTGAAAAGAAATGTCCTCGGGACAAAAGATATTAATATTATTATTGATATCTGGAGGGACAACATCGAAAAATTAAGAGGAGGAAGTTATTTTCTTGTTTTCTTTTTCCATGTTTCTTACCATATGATGAAATATCAATTGACCATATGATCAAATGTCAAATGAAAACACAATGTACATGTGTGTCACTGTATTTTAGTATGTTAAACCATAGTATTCATACAATGGCTTCTATACTATATGTGTGTTAGGGGTATTACGCGCTGATTCGTTTTTAACCATTCGCTCTAGAGCAGTGACCATAGAGTAAATATGGGTAGAGAAAATCTTTCACTCACCAAATTTCTGACATTTGTCCTCGGTGATGTATACGTTTGATGTTGAAAAGAATTGCTTTACTAATACCAGATAGATGCAATGGTTCAAAACAACGAACAAAATAACAACAACGGCATTTCGTTTTGTGTGTTAAAATTAATGTGTTAAATACAACACAAATGTATGCTAACAATAACAGTCAATAGAAAAGTTTAAAACAAATTTAAATTTCACAGTTTTTCACCAAAATGGCATGAAAAATTAAAGCAAGAAGTTATTGTAATTCCACCTGGTGTATATCACTTTTCGTCAAACATCTCTCTATCACACCGACCGCATCACGAAGAGTGTGAAATGAAACGTCAGATGAGAGAATAAGTCTATCTAGGTATGTATTAGTCTATGGCAGTGACCGGCAAACTCATACAACCTTAATTCCGCCGTTGTGTGAGTGAGCTGCACTGAGAGAAAAGCAATAAACATTTGGGATTACCGGAAAAAATTTCGGCAAACAAAAAATTATATATTACTTCTTCATGGAACATTTCTCACAGTGTAATGGAAACTGCAAGCGACGATTCACCTTCTTGTTGGAATACTCAAGTGAGACTGAATGATTTCGTTGGGCTTCGTTGTTGGAATACTCAAGTGAGACTGAATGATTTCGTTGGGCTTCGTTCAGTGCGTGAGTGCATGTCGATGTGACAACACGAAGCACAAAAATGCACGGTGTATAGCATAGTAAAATAACCACGAAGTAGCACTAGACGTTGTTGTTGTTGTAGGCAGCAACAACAGGCATTTTGTTTTTGTATCAATCGCTTAAGTTGTCAAACTATACACGTTAGTATACCAACAAAACAGGAATACAAAAACAAAGTACACCCAGTTTGACAGCTGATACGATCAACCACAATGAAAAAATTGATAACATCTGTTCTAACGAGTTTACCTTCCTTATTTTACCATAGTGCATAGCAAGGCTGATCTAGTAGAGGCAGGGGGATTCTATGGCACAGCTGATCGAAAAGGTACTAGGCCGATGATGGAGAATGAGAGAGCAAAGAAGACAGGAACTAATTTTAAATAGTGTTTATTGATACTAATGACAGCGAAATTATGTTTTTTGTTGTTTGCATTGAACGAAAATACGCAATCCCTTTGATTTCTGTCCGTTTTATATCCAACGAGAGTGTAAAATTGGTAAAATATAGCAGCAAACAAAACTCTATGAAATGGCCTACTACCTCGTCCACATGAAGAGGCATCGAAGAGAGGTAATGGAAACTCTTAAGTATTACTCTATGGTAGAGGTTAACGCCTTAGGGCCAGTTTTTGACTTCGCAATCAAAGTCTATTTATGTTTAAATGCGACTTAAATCAACATTTGTGTTTTTCAGTCATCATTTAAATAACATTTAAACTACCTCCCATGGGCATTTAAGTTTTATTTAAATACGATGAAACGACCATATGGTTTTGACAGTTGTTTGTTGTTGTTCGTTTCTGCTCAAATTACATGAAATTTTGTGAAAAATTATAAAAATAAAAACTAAAATGGATTCAAGCTGCGAAGAAGATATGAGCGATATCGAAACATGGGAGTTGCTGAATAAAACTATATTACGAAGAAAGCGAACTATAAGAGCGCGTCCAAACCATTTTAACATGTTTGATGATGCAGATTTCTACGCCAGATTTCGCATGTCCAAAATGTATTCCACCTCAGCGCTTGTAAAATTTGGGCTTCTTTTGTCCATTATAGATGCAATATTGATTAAAAGAAAAGTAAAACAGACGGACGGAGTATCGCGGACACAGACAGACGGAGTATCGAGGACAAATATAAACTAGCGGACGGAAAATCGATGAAAATGCAAACCGACGGACAATACTGCTAATCGCGGTGTTTATTTATATCTTCTTCTTTTTCTTCATAACTCAGCTGTTTACACAAGGGATATCAATCATAAATTTTGACTTTTAATAGTGTTACCATATTTTAACACTGAAATTAACTGAAAATTAACTTTTCACTGAAAAACACAATCCGTAATTAAACGGTGTTTAAAATTAAAATTAAATTAGCTAATTTTAATTTAAATACGAAGTCAAAAACTGGGCATTAGAACAGCTGATTTTATTTTCTTATGACTCTATCTGTCAAATTCAGTGTATTTTGTTATTGTACTTTTTTTGTTTACTTTGTTTGGTCATATGTATTTTGACATTTAGAGTCATAGAACAAAAACAAACTCCCTGTTGTTGGTGCCCACAACAACAACAAATCCTACTGCGTTAACCTCTACTAGATCAGCCTTGGTGCATAGGCTTTCCAGCCACTGCTCTAGAGTTCAAACAGAACCAGACACGCTACCGACGACGAAGGTTTTTTTGCATATGGTTCTTATGAAAAGGGAAATATATTACAACCTTTTATAATTTCTTTGCTGTGGTCCCACGAACATTCTCAACTGACGTTAGATATTTTTAACGTCGCCATCGGTAGCGTGTATGGTTCTGCGTGAACTTCTAATTTGTTATATTTAACTAATTCCATGTTGGAAAATTACTCGTTGATGAGTTTCATAAAACTGGAAAGTGCATACTTCACTGATTGTGAGAAGCTCTCCACAATCCCTTCAAGAGATGTAATGGGAATCCTTTTTTTCGTACAACGTTTGACAATTATTCCACATATTTTTAGGAGTAGACTCCCAGTTTTGCGTAATTTGTATGTGAGGAAAGTCAGCAGTCGCACAGAGCCAATAGGCGAGTTTTAATTACAAGCTAGCGATTATCACTTGCTTGTGAGTGACCACAGACCTGCCATTCATGAGCATGAGCTTTCATGAGCATAACTTTTGATCCGACTGATGAAGTTCAAAAAATATTACCAAAAAATTTTGTGAACATGATAGCGATGGGAACCTGCTGTTCATGCTCATGAATGACAAGTCTGTGGCTCGCTTAAATCATCAACCTATCGATAATTTGGAGTTATATGTATATAATCGTCTTGCTCTAACACATGATAGTTAGGCATTCTGTTTATTTTCTTCTTCTTATCTTTGAACTAACAACAACGAGATCTAACCCCGTTATCTTGAATTTTTCATACTAGCGACGTAATGCCTGTTTAAGAAAGAAATGTATAACCGTTTTGCTCTAACGCATGGTATGTAGTCATTCTTGCAAATGTTTATTTTCTTCTTCTTATCCTCGAATTCACAATAACGATATCTAACGCCGTCTTTCTGAATTTTGCATACCTGCGACTTAATGCCTGTTTAAGAAACAAAATATTTAATCGTTTTGCTCGAACGCATGGTATGTAGTCAATCTCGCAAATGTTTATTTTCTTCTTCTTATCTCTCCTCAAACACATGGTATGTAGTCAATCTCCCAAATGTTTATTTTCTTCTTCTTATTTTTGAAATAACAACAACGATATCCAACGCCGTTTCCTTGAATACTGGGAACTTTATGTCTGCTGAAGACAGAAATGTTTGCGGTAATTTCAAATGTCCCATAATTTTAACTCTTTATGTATAATATTATATACAATTTTATATCTAGTATCTAGATTCTATTGAAGATTGAAATGATATTCGGCCGTTCGAGGTATGTTGTGTATTCGGTGCAGACAACATCTAGCTTTTAAATCTAGATTTCAAAAACACAGCTGATTTGTATACTGATTAGCTGCTGTTGTGGGAAAAATTATAGTTTGCAACCGAGACTTCCTGCCACCATAGACAAGGCATAATAAGAAAAATATCCTTGCCAACAAAAATTCCTCCTTAGTTCTATTCTATTATCACTCCCCATCAATTTATCAATTACTTACGTGTTTAACGTAAATATGAAATTATCCAACAAAATCCCATAACGAATTCAATTTAAAATAATTGCTACTTGACTTCGGCAATTGGGAAAATAAAAATGCGCTCTCTTAAAATGCAAGGATAAATAATTGTTGATGTTGTCTATACATATATAAACTAAATTGATTGGACGTGACTTTTTAAATAAAATCCTTTAAGATATTTTTTCCCTTTTAGCTGGTAATACGTACATACACCCTTCAGTGTGTCGTTATCTTCCTTCTGAGCTTGTTAACCTACGAACACATAGTATAAATGGAAACACTTCGGAACATATGAGTTAAGACAGTAGGCGTAAGGACATTCATGTCTAAAGTGTTTTGTGCGATGTTAAACAACAGGATATATTTGCAGGATATGTGTAAAACATTTGCCCTGTCTTGTGAATTTTATGGTGAAAGGGTGGGTTCTATTTTTTTTCGGTTTTCATAAAAGGGGTTGTAATTCAAATGCCCTCAAGGGCAAAATCTCAATTGATTATCAATTTGTCGATACATTTTTGCCGGGATATCATCAGTTAAAGAACAATAAAGCATTAAGGATATCCGTGTGTGAACTTGATCAGATTATTATACAAATATTCATTTGTGGAACAAAGAAATGTTGCACATATAACAAATTCATTGTTTCCAATTTCCTCAATACAAACAAAATTCCTGCGAAATTTGGACGAAAAATGACCCAACGTAAGTACTAAGTTTTTCACGTAAACTATCAGCATTATCATCGAACAACATTTCAATGTTTTTAAGAAAAATTTAACGACCAACATCAAATTGTACGAAGAAATTATCAATGTTGTTAACTCTCATTTAGTATCTTAAATAAAGAGATTTTTATTGTGAACAAACTTTGAAACAGAAACAGAGAAAAATATAGTCAGTCATCAACACTAATATGTTGCTGGTCCATTTCGCAGCGAAACAGACTACTGCTGCTCAATATTTTTCATACGAACGATTTCAGTACTCGACTTAACTCGTAAAATAGTCTTGCAGGATGTCTTTCCTTTAAGCCGAGTACTAAGATCGTTCGCGTGAAAAATATTGTGCAACGTCTATTTGTTTGTGCTGCGAAATGAGCCCATGAATATATCAGTGTTGACGACTATATTTTTCTATTTTAAGATTTTTTTTCACTAAAGATATCTTTATTTTTTGAGAAATTGAATGAGTGTTGACACATTGATCATTTCATCCTTTAACTTGATTTGTCGTTACATTTTTCTTAGAGGCATTCAAATTTTTTTGTATGGAGTTTAGTACAATTGCACATGCAATATTGAACAGGGGTGGGTTAGCTATACCACTTTCTCTTAAGGAATTTGTGTCAATTTGTCCACTTCATTTTTATGGATTCTGTGATATGTTTAACTGGCAGTAATCGTCTAACAACAGTGAATGCCAGCGAAAGTTTGGTGTTACCAACTGGAGAGAAAATGCTAAAGATCACCTTAAGTACCCGAATTCCTAAATTCAGATGACCTCTTGACACTAAATATGGGCAACTGTGCTATCGTTGTTAACAAATTTAGGGATGGAGTGAAAAAGGGTATCCAAATTAATTTGGAATTTTTTTCTGCGCAGGTGGCAGCTCTGAAATTTGACAGCTATCATCTACGATTGTTCCGATTATTAAAACTGCATAAAGGAAACTCCATTACAAAAATGGGACATGTTTCACACAGCCACTCACAAAGTTTGCGGAATTTCCGGTCGTGGAAGTGCTGCTTATTTTTCAACAATTCGAAGAGTGATCAAAGAATTTGAAGATGTGTCGATTATGGACAGTGTCTTAGGAAATGTAAGAACAGATGGACTGTCTCCTATGGTATCCAAACGGCAAACTGTGAAAATGGAAAACACAAACTTTTCCAGGCCATAAAGGCCGACCTTCAGCAATGGGCATGCATTAGACAGACACAGTGCGCTTTATCGCTGCGAATGGGAGCAAAACCAGACAGTTGATTAAGCAGGACAAAATCGGACTGAGCCAAATTATGGGTATCATAACTGCACATGTTTGGAAAAGTAAATGTATTTTGGGCCGAAGTCATTAAGAGCTCTGCAAACTATTTATGTATTCCCGAAGTAGTGTATTTTCCAAATCAGATTAACTTTCCATCAGAGGTTACCTATTTCCTGAATGCCGCATCTACACAGCGCAAGATTAGCGCTTTTCGAAGGTAAACTCCGTTACCCCACGCTAACTCAGAAGATTTCTGATACAATTTTAATGTGTAAAATCTGAAGGTTAATTTTTAACCTCATTTTAAACTGGTGCCGACTTTGATGCAACACTGCTAAGTACCAAAAAAATTCAACCACTATAAAAACATACAAAAAATCAAATGTACTGCAAGTCACCACAAACGGAAGTCGACCGAAAATATACCGACGCGCCACCGCCACCACATTGTTTTATAGATAGTTTGTTGTTGTTGTCTCATCGGTTTAAAATTTGAGCCGATTTAACCGATTTGACAGACTTATCCGATTTTAAAGGTTCAGCTATTTTAAAAACAGCCCCATTTTGAACACAACTAGCAACACTCGGACTCCAAGTTTCATTTTTCTTTTGTGCCGTCGTGTTAGTTTGGTTTTGGCACGGAATTTGTCTAAGCAGGGTGTTGCCACTTTAAATGTAAATTTAATCTCAAATTGGGAGATGTAAACGACAAAGAAGAGAGAACAAGGTTATAGCTAACCTGCCCGCGATAAACTGCGGTCTAAACGCAGCATAATTACCCTTACTTAGTTAGTGACCAAAAAGTGGGGCACAGGGCGTGAAAATCGGATTTCTTTTGGTTTTAAATGAAAAATTATATAAAAATTCAGGAATTTAGTTAAAACAAAACTAAATATATCAAAAAGACTTAGTATGTTGTACATAATCATTTTGTTATTTTAAATTCAAGTCGGAAGATATCAAAAAGCGCAGAAATCCCTCAAAAAGTAGGACATGCCTTTCAAAAGCCGGACGTTTGGTTACACGGCATTTACACCAAACAAGATTATCGCATTTTCGGGATTATCGACGTTTTTTCTTATGGAGCTTGACATTTATAATCCCGAAAAAGCGATAATCTTGGTTGGTGTAACTGCAGTTTTAGGTTAGGCTAATGCAACTTTTAAGAGTTGCCAGATATTAACGAAAATCTTTAAAGATTCATATTTCCGTAATTTAACTCGGTTAACCATTGTTATGTATCTTCTCTCAACTCATGAGCAATTTAACTACACACTCTTCCTATTGTATCATTGACGTCCACACATATTGTTTTCTCAAACACGTGAATATAATGATTCCAACTGTGTCCTCCATTACAGAGGGTCACAAAATTACCGTCTGCCAACGAGCGCACATGCCACATTTAACCACCGACAAGGATACCAAGAAAATAGAAGAACAGGATAAAAATAAAACAATTATACAATTCCATACTATTTTTATTGCAATCGAAAATGAATCAGGATATTTCAGGGAAATTATGCGGCAAATGGGTATCATGCGGTTCGACAAAACTCTCTCGACAATAAGTGAAACATAAAGTGATGCGCACAATGAGGACGACTCCTGCCAGCCAGTCTGAATGCTGTGGATGTGTATGTGGATGACGATGGAATGGAGAGATGATGCAGAAGGACTGGCTGGCTGAGTGTATAGGTTGGTTGGTTGGTTTCGATGGCTGGCTGATGATGAGTTTGATTTGAAGTGATTTTGAAACATATTGTGGACGACGAACGCCCACTTGAGAAAACATTAAAATTGAATATTTTTGATGAAATTGTCTTGTAATGATTGCATATGATGATGATAATATGTATGAGTGGGTTTCGCCAAATGGAATCTGGAGTCTAAGATGATTATTTTTAACCCAAAAACCCATTTGCTAAAAGCTTTTGTACTCGTTGGTGGTTAAGCGGTTACACGTGGTAAACCGCAGGAGCCAAACAACTCAAAACCACAAAATAAAATTTACAAATCCATGAAATGTTAAGATTTCTTTTGTTAAACTATGATTGTTTCTTCTTATCCTCCTTCTATTTATAGATTCCGATTTGTCAGACAATAACTCTGATATTGATATCGAGGACCGTTCTTCACCCGACTCGGAAGCCTTGAATTGCCACTACGCTGGCGTTGTGGGAACACAAATGTCAAATGGCCCCCTAAGTTTTAGTAACAATGAGTCTAGCATGGATTCGAATTCGTACAACATGAATGATGCCGATCATGCTTCTTCCAATGGTGGTTCACAAACCCAATCCAACAACTACCTTAATGATCCCAAGATGAATCTTGTCAAAAGTGGCCGCAAACCACGACGCAGACGTACAGCATTCACACATGCTCAATTGGCCTATTTGGAGAGGAAATTCCGTTGTCAGAAGTATTTGAGTGTAGCGGATCGCAGTGATGTGGCGGAAACGTTAAATTTATCAGAGACTCAAGTGAAAACTTGGTACCAAAATCGAAGGTAAGCAAAAAAAATCATGCACTAATGTTTAATTTTATTCGGAAATATCAAACATGGAAACATGATGAGATCTTTTTAAAGCACGCCTAAACCAATGCGGATATCGTGCGAAAATCGTGTCGCACCCAAATCGTAATGTATCGGTTTCGATGCGACACGATTCCCTCACGGCAGCGGCTTTTGTTTGTGCAGGTCTTGAAGTTCATAACAGGTATAAGCTTTACGAGATCTATCTAATAGCGTCGGTAAATATATACTGTCGGTAAAAATACACGTGGTGTCATACTACAATTAATATTTTTAACCGTTAAGCACAAAGTTTCGTGCAGTGTATATTCGTGTCAACATGCATGAAATATCTCACAAGTCTTTAATTCTGTTCGAAATATAATAAATTCAAATCCAGCCGGTCGACCTCCTAGCAGCAAATTTGATATAGTTCACATTAACCAAAACGCCAAACTAGCGATAATTTATTATAATATATATAATCGTCTTGCTCTAATGCATGGTTTGTAGTTATTCTTGAATATGTGTACATTCTTCTCCTTGTCTTTTGCTCACAATGACGGTATCCAACACTGGTTTTCTGATTTTTTCATACTGGCAACTTTCTGCCTTTTTCAACCGGAAATACATACAATCGTCTTGCTCTAACGCATGGTTTGGAGTTATTCTAGCAAATGTTTGTATTCTTCTGCTTAACGATAACGATATCCAACACAGTTTTTCTGATTTTTTTCAGGCTGGTAACTTTATGCCTGCTTAGAACTGAAATGGAAGCAGTAACTTCAAGTGCCGCTTAATATCGCTTAGCTCTCCATACAAAATAAATGATAATCTAAGCAAGCGGAAAGAGAGTGAGCGATAGGCGAATTGCTTAGATTATCATTTATTTTGTATGGAGAGCTAAGCGATATTAAGCGGCACTTGAAGTTAACAAAAGAAATAGACTGACTTTAAAATTGATTTTATTGACATTTATGACTTTTAAAATAACTTGATATGCAATAAATTTGTTTTGGTTTGAAGAATAGTAAAATTTTCATTAATTTTACTTGTATTACATCCAAATTCTGGCAGAAAAAAACTGGCATAAAAAACTGTATCAAAGCTGTCGTTAGCCCAGTGACTTTCGACGGGAATTTGTTGGAACTGAAAACTCATGGCATCTCTTTAGCATTTCTCAATGGTCAGGTCCACACCAGAAAATCCATTTAAGGCCATTATGTGCTTAGCCAGTCATGCAGAAACATGCCGCGTGCATGACTGTCGCGTTTGCTCACAGTAAACACCACACACCTTCATGGCTTTTGCAGGTTCTGCTGTAATTATAAAGATATCCTGTATTGTTGCAAAAAAAAACATTTGACAGAACATGGAGACTGAACCCAAAAATGGTATTATGGATGGACACAGCGGTGGTTAGGCCTGTTCCGACCTATGGAGTATCGGCAAGGCGGCTGGCTATAGAGAAAGATAAAAACATGTCAACAGAACAGAGAACAGCATGAGTTTGCATGACAGGGGCATTACGAACGTGACCCTCTGCTGCTCTCAATGCGATGCAGAACAATTTGCTAAGAGTGCAGTGGCCAAAAGTTTTGTACGGCTTAGAGTTTTGAAATTTTGGACCCAACAAAACTATGGGTATAGAAGGATTCTGTACATTTTGCGTAGTGAGGTCATAACTGAAACAACCGACTATGCTAGCCCAAAGTTGATCTTCCGGAATAACTTCAGAGCAATGATACCTCATAGAGAAAAGTGGAGGAACACTCACTGTTGCAAGATGTTGGCATAGATAATTGTCCAAATGGATCTAAGATGGATAGTGGAGTGGGAGCTGGAGTCTACTCAAGTCCACTTGGTATAACACTATCAATCGGTCCCCTCGTTTTTGGCACTATCTTCCAAGCGCAGTAGTAGTAATATCTGAGGCATGACGTCAGCAACGAAATCATGCAATAAAAGGGAAGAGTGTAAAAATCTTATCGTATCAGACAGCCCAGGAGCGATAGGGCCTCTATCCTCAGTGGAAAATAGATCCACACTGGTTCGAGAATGTAAGAGTTTTGTAGACGAAATCGACGCAACGACAAGACTGGACAAGACACAACAAGACCTAGTGTCGGAAACGAAACCGCTGACGAACTGGCCAGCAAAGATTGTAGTAGAAATGCGGACAGAAAAGCGCAATTGAAAGCCCTCGAAGAGTGATGTGTAACGCCGCGACAACATTTTTGTTACCAGCAATGACAATAGACAATTTTCTCCTGAAGATGTTAGGAAAAATATATTTAACTTCGAGACAAAATTAAATATATTTGTTTTATTTACATTTAAAAAAAAATACTAACCTAAATTATCCCCCTAAAATAAATATCTCAAATATAAATCCATTTTATTTGTTAATATGTTATATTACAGCCCTGTTAGTTTTGTAATCTTTACATAATTTTTCGTCTCTCTCTCTCCTTCTCTTTGTAGAACTAAATGGAAACGTCAAAATCAATTGCGTCTTGAACAGCTCCGCCATCAGGCCACCATGGAAAAAGACTATGTGGGTGAAGGTCCCGGCAACCCACTGGGATGTTGTCCTCCCGGCTTGTCAACATTTAATAACACAAATCCATGTAATTTTCTAACATCCGCCGCTGCAGCAGCCCTATTTCGTAATGTTGGCTATGTACACGGTTGTCCTTTGTAAGGAGTAAGAAACGAAGGGACAATTGCTTCAACGAAATGCATTAAATATTTGTTAATTAATTTTTAAAACAATTGTAAATAGTCGTAGATTATTATTTTGTGCCAACAATGTGCAATATTTAACATAAATAATAAAATACGTTAAGCACTATATATATATATATATAAAATTAAAAATGTAAAGTTATTAATAAAAATCAATCTCTGATTACACAAGTCTACAATGAGTTTCATTGAATTAAAAAATAAAAGTAAATTAACCTAATGACATACAGGAAAAGCGATATGGCAATCATAGGAAAATATATAACAAGTGGCAACATTGATTTTAACACTGCCAAAAATGGCAGGCTCAACGCTATCTATAAAACACGGTAAACGGACGTAGATGACACTTAGTAGTATCTAGCTACTAACGAAGTTTCCATCAATTCCGAGGCAAGGAAGTGGAGCAATTGAAACAAAGATGAGCTAACAAGCCGGCATGAGAGCTTACTTACTAATTTTCTTATTACATTCCACGAAGAAATTAGGGACAGCTTCTCTCTATAAAACATTGTAATCGGTCGGCTTAATTAATTCCTAGTGGTGTGTATCTAAGAAATAAATATGGTTTCCCATTACATCCCTTGAAGAAATCGGGGAGAGCTTCTCACAACCAGTGAGCTGTGCGCTTTCTAGTTTTATACTCACTGATTGCGACGTACAGTTTTACACCGGTTCCGAATGGTATTTTTGAGAAGCTGTTTCATGGCTAAATACTCGATAGTGGTCAGAGCAGGGATCGAACCCAGTACATCAAGTACAAGAGGCGCGCACACTACCCATTGCACCACCGACAGCCATGTATCTATTGGGAGGAATTTTCGATGAATTCCGAGGCAAAGAATCCTGAACAATATAAACTAAGATGAGTTAACCACAGCGAGTGGGAGATTACGTACTAATTTTTCCATTAAATTCCATGGAAAATATGGGGAGAGCTTAACTCTATAAAACACTATAATCGGACGTATTTGTCGGACGTATAGTATGCAGCTACTAAGGCGGATTCTCAATCAATTCCGAGGCAAGGAAGCCTGAACAATCTAAACTAGGATGTGGTAGCCAACCCGCGTGAGAGCTTACCTACTAGTTTCCCCATTACATTCCCCGAAGTTATTGGGGAGAGCTTCTATCTCTAAAACATTATAATCGGACGCAACTGACACCTAATAGTATGCAGCTAGCTAGAGCCATTTTCAACCAATTCCAAGGCAAGGAAGCACGAAGAATCTGAATTTGAATGAGGCAACCAACCGGCGTGAGAGCTTACCTACTAATTTTTCCATTACATTCCCCGAAGATATTGGGGAGAGCTTCTATCTCTAAAATATTATCGGACGTAACTAAAATATTAATCGGACGCAACTGACACCTAATGGTATGCAGCTAGCTCGAGCCATTTTCAACCAATTCCAAGGCAAGGAAACACGAAGAATCTGAACTTGGATGAGGCAACCAGCGCGCATGAGAGCTTACCTACTAATTTTCCCATTATATTCCACTAATGGATTGGGGAGAGCATTTCTCAGTAAAACATTGCAACCAGACGCAATTGATACTTAATGGTATGTAGCTACTAAGGGGGATTTTCGTTCAATTCCGGGGCAAGAAAGCACGAACAATCTCGACTAGGATGAGTTAACCAGCATTAGTGAGAGCTTATCTACTAATTTCCCCATTACATTTGGCGAAGAGATTGGAGATAGCTTCGTTTTCACTCGGAATAGGAATCATCAGATTAACACTGATTCTGAAGCGTCATCCTTTGACCGTTATTTCCCTAGCTTATTACTCAATACATTACACTAAGCGCGGTGAAAGTTGCAAAAGAAGTGAAAGGCCATCAGTAGTCCATGCTTGGACCACCGCTCTTATGTACGAGATTCCTTTGCGAAAACCATTGCCCCACCAACGGCCACGCGATAGCTTAAGTAAGGACAAATAACTGAGCATTTCAATTCTATATATTGAGATTGAATTCATAATATAAAATCCAGTGATCGATTTATAATAGGCGTGTTTTGGTTGCTCCGCTTGCTTAGATTGTCACTTCTTATTTTGTATGAAGAGCTAAGCGATATTAAGCGGCACTTGAAATAACCGCTTCCATTTCAGTCTAAAGCAGACATAAAGTTGCCAGTTTGAAAACATCTGAAAAACAGCATTTGATATCGTTATTGTGAGTTCGAAGACTAGGAGACACATTTGCAAGAATACCTACAAACAAAGAGTTAGAGCAGGCGGCCATCTATATTTCCGTTTTAAAGAGGCACAAAGTTGACAGTATGGAAAACAGTGTTGGATATCATTATTGTGAGCTCAAAGACAAGGAGAATATACACATATGTAAAATAACCACAAACCATGCATTAGAGCAAGACGATTATATCGTATATATTACAATATATTATCGCTAGTTTTGCAATTTTGTTACTAGCAAGCAAGCGATAATCGCTAACTTGAAGCGAAAACACGCCTAATATGCGGCTGAACTCTAAAAGTAGGTACAATGAAAGCCCCCGATTGTTTTGTAGTTTCATCGTTAAGGTCCATAATCTCCTGATATATCTTTAAAACTTGAGTAGTTGATATCGCACCGGAGATGTAGTTCCACCATCTGATATCCAGGAAATGGGATATACTGGACATAGGGGCAATTTAAGGATTGCTGGCAGTCTACGAACGATATTCTAAAACTTTTTAAACCATTGTGATATAAAGGGCTAATGAAATTAAAACATTTGTTTTGCTTCAAGAAGCTAAAGATCCTGTCAATGCCTGTTCGCAGGTCTACCATCCAGACAGTCTTCCGCCAAATCTGGCATCAAGCATTGATACACCTAAAGAAAGAAAAATTCGGTTGAGACAACCAAATTAGACGTAACCGAATTTAATGGTCATCACAACCCAATTAGAGACTGTGACCGATGAATTGAAGGTTGTCACAATCCTATTAGAGGTTATCATAATCGAACGACATCTTGTCACAACCGAATTAGGGGTTGTCACCATCGAATTAGAGTTTGTTGCAACTGAATTGGAGGTTGTCACACCCGCATTAGATTCTGTTACCGACGAATTGAAAGTTGTCACAACCCAATTAGAGGTTATCACATTCGAACGAGATCATATCACAACCGAATTAGAGGTTGTCACCATCGAATTAGAGATTGTTGCCATTGAATTAGAGGTTGCCGCGCCCGAATTAGAGACTATCACCGCCGAATTGAAGGTTGTTACAACCCAATTATCATCAACTCTATTATTACAATCGAACTAGATCTTGCCACAACCGAATTTGGGGTTGTCTCAACCGAATTAGAGGTCGTCACAACCGAATTGGGGGTGTCACTAACGAATTTAGTCGGTGTACCAAACAAATTTAGAGGTTATTGCAACCTAAACAAATTGGTTTCCTATTAATTAAAGACGCATTTAGTGAGAATTTTTTAATGTTTCATTGATAATTTAATTTCGTACATTCTCATAAATAATTACAAAACGAGAAATTAATCCACTTTACCTGGGTTAATATTTGGGGGATCAAAATAATTTTACCTGTCACTTCCGACCGCTTTCGATGTCCCAACCATTCGACTGTTCATATTCAGTTGTTACAACCGAAATTTAGAAAATTTAGGACGAATTTAATTGAAAATTCAGTTTTCACAACCGAATTAATTATGAAACGGGGTTGCTTCAGCCGAATTCAAGCTTTCTGGACTAAATTGCGTCCTGACAAACCTAACTCCGTTGTGCCAACCGCAATTCGGTGGCAACACATGAATTTTTGGTTCCAACAACCTCTTTTCAAACAATTACTTCTGTGAGTGTAACTTTATCTTGGGTGTGGTTATAGACAGGAACTGCATTTAACTCCTAATGTCCATTATCGGCCGGATTTTTCTTGTGTCCTAACATTATCATATAGGAAGGAGCGTTCACGTAGCATATGCTTGTAAGTCTCTAGGGTCATGCCCACTCGTTGCAATTCCCGTGGAACCTGTCTCATCTCATCAGTCTCATCCGCACTGCAGTTGCCTAGAATATCCCTGTGCCCTGGTGAATATTGTACTGTACTCACCCACGGTATAATGATCAGGTAGTCACGAGAAAGGCACAACCCTAGTTCCCTGGAATAGACCCCATACCTTACCTGATGGCTCATTTACGACCCATCCCTGTAGATATTCATATATCCCTTTTACCAGGAACTCCTTTATGACAGGACTCTCTTCCGCTTCGAGGCAAATGCAGAAACACTCGGAGAAGCTTCTGGCACTGTTTCATGATCGACTCCTACCATACCAGATTTTGATAGTCGCCTTAACTTGATGGCAGGCGTACAACAAGCATGAATTCATTCGATGCAGAAAAAAATATAACACTTCATTCGATGCGTCAGTGGTAGTGATGTGCAGAGTATGCTTCATACCCATCCTTGTCGTTCTCTGAACCCTAATCAGTATTCTCATGCTCCTGCCACCACACGATAACCCCATAGATTATTATCGGTCTTACTACCTCTATATAGATCCAGTGAACAATCCTCAGAGAAATGCTTCAGTTGCAACCAATACCCATCCTACAGGTATATCGTCGTACTTTTTCTCCCTTCCCACATATTGGGTCTCAGACTAAGCTTGACTTCCAAAATTACACCCAGCTATTTGGTACACTCTGTGAGCTTAATATCGGACCCATTCAACGTGATAGGTCCAAGATAGGTATTTTATACATTCGGGTAAAAGCGACCAGTTCAGGCACCCTCCCCGTCTGAGTCCGTAAGCTATCCTGGAGTATGTCCCCGAGGGTACTGGGACGCTTGTCCCTCACTGTTATTACCAGGTCATCCGTATAATCAACTATTATGCCGCACGCTTTTTCGTCGTTAACTGGTATTTCATACAGCCCAAGGTTCCATAGAAGTGGAGACCAGGCCACTCATTTGATGTGTGCCCCTGTAAGAGGTCGAATTGGGCTCGTCTTCTATTCACACTAAAGGTCGATTCCTCCAATTACATCACACTAGATGTGATGTTTTTGAATGCACCTTCAACGTCAAGAAATGCTATCACAGAATATTCCCTAGGAGCCAACGAATTTTCTACGAGTTTGAATTTTATGTTTCGGGATTAGAGAACAAAAACAAATATTAATCATCGAAAATCACTTTGTTGTTTTTCAAAATATTCCCCATGAAAATTTATGCACTTTTGCATACGTTTGAACCAATTGTCGAAACACTTTTGCCACTCTGATTGAGGTATCTCCAAAACATGCATTCTGAGTGCAGCAACCGCTTCTTCAGGTGTCGAAAAACGTTGACCTCTCAGTTTGGTTTTTACGTACGGGAATAAAAAGATGTCAGTCGGTGTCAAGTCAGGACTATACGGTGTTCAAATCGATGTTTTGGGTGCTCAAAAATTCAGTTGTTTCAGCCGATGTGTGAGAGCAAGCATTGTCGTGGTGAAGAGTGATCCGTCTTCGGCGGTTGGTTTTCCCGATTTCTTGGATGACAACTGGCAAACAAATGGTTGTGTACCACTCCGAACTCACTGTTCTGTGTTGTTCTAGTGGTACGGTTGCGATATGTCCGGTTTTTCCGAAAAAACAGGCGACCATTTGCTTGGAAGTGCTTCGGGCGCGAACAACTTTTGTTGGAATTGGCTCATCTTCAAACACCCATACAGTTGACTGCTGTTTACTTTCGGGCTCATACGCGTAAATCCAGGATTCATCACCTGTCACGAAGTCATAGACGTGTTTCGAAGCACCGCGATCATATTTTTGGAGCATTTCTTTCGACCAATCGACACGAGCCTTTTTTGTGAGCGATTGACAAATTGTGTGGGATCCAACGCGAACAAATTTTTTTGACAGTCAAATGTTTATGCAATATTGAATGTATGCTTGTCCCACTAATGCCTAAGGTTGTCTTAATCTCACGATAGGTCACGTGACGATCTTGCAAAATCAGTTCGCGCACAGCATCAATGGTTTTCGGAACAACAGCTGATTTTGGACAACCTTCACGAAATTCGTCTTGGAGAGAACTACGACCACGATTGAATTCACCATACCATCGATAAACACTGGTCCTTGATGGAGCTTCATCGCCAAAAATTGAATTAAGTTCATCCATGCACTGTTGCTGAGTTAGTCCAAGTCGAAAGTTGTAAAAAATAATCGCACGGAAATGTTCACGATTTAATTCCATTTTTGGGCCGAGATGAATCTTTTAAGTTACTGTAAACAACACAAATAGAGCTCGTATGTCAAAACGCTCGGAGTACGCATAACCTCAAAAATGTCCAACTTTACGATAGAGCTGTCAGTTGCCAGATTGCAACACTAGGGTTGCCAAATCCCGAAACATAAAATTCAACCTCATATGTATCCTAAATTCAACCTCATATGTAGCAGTACGATAACAGGGGAACTGCATAGCAGATGGGCTGACAAGGTTAGGGTCTATCTCACAGGTTCCAAAGGAATTTGAACATGTTTCCATTCCCCTATTAAGTAGAAGAGGTAAACGAAGGTCACCGGTTTTTTACGGACAAGATAGATCAGTCCGACATTAAATATGAAGAGAACTATGAACATTCTACCTCTAACATTCTGTCTCTACCTCTTTACATGGTTACAGCTCAAGCTGTAACAACGATGAAGAAATTGTATTTTCTCACATGACTCCGCTCAAGGCATAGACTTCTCCTCTTAGATTCATATCATATTTCTAATGTAAAGCCTATATTGTGGGCCGTACTAGCCCTTACTCAATTACAGCGTGGCCCTTTAAGCCGGATACATGCATTCAACCTTTGGCTCGTGACAGAATCATAAAGCTCATTAGCATAATTTAATTTAAAGTATTTCTACAAAACTCCAAAACAAATCCCACTTTTCCCCAAATGTTAACTAAAATTCCCATTTCAACTCGAAAACTCTACACCATGTTTAAACTCACCCAATAGCTTCCGCCTGTGCTAAAATCGATATCCACCAACCACAACTCACTTCGGGGCAGTTTACCATACGATAACAATAATTATGAAAACACAATGATTCCATAATTATTGTGGTCGGTTTGAAGAAGTCATTGAAACTTTTATACCACAGTACTTTAAACTCGCAATATCGTTGGGTTGGCTCCCCATTCCATTCCATTCCACTCCATGACCTACCATCCACCCTGTGTAATGGCTACGTGGTTCTTCACATTAACCCCCCATTGGCATGATATGTCTGAGGGGGCAGAGGCAGCCGCAGTAATGTCGATTATCTGCTCATTAGTGATATACAACGGTACGTTTGACTTCCGTTACAAAACGTACCATAATACGAACATTTGTTATATTTTAAATGAAATGATAATTCTACAATTTCAAAATGACGCAGTGGTGGATGGGAAGTGTGGTAGAAATCAAAACGTTTTGAAATAAACGAGGGCTAATTAGGAAGTATCATATATTAAAGTAAATACTTCGATGCAAGTATTTCATGAATTCATTCCAAGTGATTCATGAATTCATTCCAACTGATTCCATCAAATGTAGGTCAAAACCAGTGAGTCTAAAAATATAAAACCCACAGCTCACTGGTTTTAAGAGCTCTATACTATCTCGCCGTCGGTGGTGCAATGGTTAGTGTGCGCGCCTCTTGTACATGAGATCCTGGGTTCGAACCCTGCTCTGGCCTCCTTAAATTTTCTTTCGGCGGCGGTCACCTCGTATAGTGACGGCTACGCTATCGAGTATTTAGCCTTGAAAGAGCTTGAGAAGAATAACTTTCGGAATCGGTGTAAAACTGTAGGTCCCAATCAGCGAGTAAAAACTGGAAAGCGCACAGCTCAGTGATTGTGAGAAGCTCTCCCCTGTCCCTTCATGGGATGTAATTTTTTTTTAAAATATCTCTCCATAGGATATATGTAATGGGCAAATAAGGACCATCTGCAGATATAACAAGTTTAGATGACGGAGAAATTTTGCGAACAGGGTCACGAAATTCTCGAGAAGTCATGGGGTATGTAGACCAGAGCGAATGGGAAACCTTCCTGATGTAAATGGAAAATTGAAGACATAGGGTGATACGATGGAAATCGTTTAGAAATGTCAAGTCTTCGAGAATCAAAAATGACTGTGGGATAGCCACGTCTTCAAGAAACAAGTATGGCATCGTTTAGTTAAGACGACATAGGATGTAAGTTCTTCTGCGAAATAATTGAAGGCCTTATGGTTAAGTGAAGACTAGAGTCAAGCAAGAGCACGAAAATAGTCTTTCTGATTACAAGGGATACCGATTTCCCTGGAAACAGGAAACCTATATAATCGAAATATGAGACCTATATAATCGAAATAGGCGACCTATATAATCGAACATAAATAGGAGACTTGCAGTAGTACACCGGACTTGTAGGTGTACGACGATTTCGAACGGTTGTTTGAGAAGCTTATTCATGGCTAATTACTCAATAATGTCGCCGACACTAAGCGAGATGACCGTCGTTGAAAGAAATGTAAGGCGGTCAGAGCAGGGTTCGAAACCACTTTCTCAAGGTCCAGAGCCGCGCACACTAACCATTGTACCACGGTACCTCTAACCATATCGGGTCAATTTATAGGTTCAAAGACAGGTAAGGAATATGCCGTAGCCTGATAATACAACGTACATCATTGGACTAACGCCCTAATCGCGGATGCCCCATTCACTTCACTTGACATTTTTGACGTCACATAATAAACAGACTAAGTACTTGCTGTAAGATTTTAACAAATTCTTATGTATAAATGAACACAAGGAATACAAATTTTAACAAAAATCATACGTCAGATTCTTAATTTAGTCAAGGGATGATGTCGAAAAATGAGGTGAATGTTAAAGTGACTTACATGATCAGGTCCTCAGTGTGTCAAACGTGGCAGTCACTTTTACCTTACCTAAACTAAAGTAATCTAACATAATCTAACCTAACCTAGTATAACTTAACATAACAGAACATAACCTAACCTTACCAAACATAACCTAAACTAAACTAACCTAACCTAACCTTACGTAACATAACACAACCCAACACAATACAATACAACAAAATACAACACAACATAACCTAACCAAACCTTACCTAACATAACATAACATAACCTAACCAAACCTAACCTAACCCAACCTAACCTACCATAACCTAACCTAACCCAAAATAACCTACCATAACCTAACCTAACTTAGCCTAGCCTAACCTAACTTAAGTCCACCTAATCTAACCCAACCTAACATAACCTAACCTAACGATATTTAACTAGCAAAACTACCTGGGCTGTTCGTAAGCATCTCCTGTTCCAAAGGTCCTATATGACGATGAAAATGTGAACTATCGACACACATTTTATAGGCACACGACAGATCTGACATACATTAGAAGGGTGGGAATCCTCTATACTAAGGCCCAAATTTTGACTGGTTAGTTAAATTGGTAATCAGTTGATTTTGATTTATGTTTGATCTGACTTTAAATACGAAAAGAGTTTTTCAGTGCTTTGTCAAATAATCTTAATATTAATAATAAACAATGTGGCAACAGTGGCAAATGCTACGAAAAATAACCGGTATTCATACATTTCTCGGCTAATCGTTACGATGCATCAAACTGACGCCATTTGCAAAACAAAAGTGAAGTGATAAAATACGAAATATTTAATGAAATTGGAGAATATTTGAGCAGAAATAAAGTTCTAACTGCACTACGAGTTAAATGATACGTTTTTATTGTTATTTAAACTAGGATGGTAATTATAATTGTTCACATTAACAATTAAAGAAGCTTTGTGCTTGTTCTTCTTGTTGTTTTCTGTCAAAATCATACGGTCACTTGATCATAGTTCAAATGCCCAACTTTGGCTGTTTAAACAGCAATTAACTTTTAACCCAAAAAGTGAATTCAGAGTTTAAATTATGTTTGATCGTTGATCAAAGATGACTTTCCACTCAAAAATTAGGCCTAAGTCTGAAGATTTTAATATTTGAGCCAGTTTTGACAAGACGAGACTAAGTGGTAGACGAGACTAAAAGTCAGAACAGATAGAAGCTGAAGCTATAAGATCCGCGTACTATGTTCTCTGTACGTGCCCAACATGATGTCTGCTATGGAAGGATGTGTTCCTCAGGAACCTTGAAAGGAGTCGGTTCTTCGATGAAGCTTGCGCATAATCTCACTAGCTCGTATATACACATAGACTGCCACCAGCAGCTAACCAAACCTAAATTATTTGACGAAAACTTTCCATGAGACCCTCGTATCCCGCAATATAATTGTTAAAACAACAGTCAGGGACTAACGACGGGATAAAGCATTTCGACTATTATGTAGCCACTTGTTAACTGCACAAAAAAATCTAAAAGTTGAATTCTGTTTCTTTTTTCTGTTCATTCATTTTACGGATATCAAAATCAAGTGGTTGAAATTTTTGCATGTGAACGCAAAAGTTCCAGTCGAAACGGGACACGTAAAAAGGGGCGGGCGTTTATTATTTTTCTACAAAAAAAAATTATAAAACAAAAAGAGAAATCTTTCCGTTTTGTTATTATTCCGTTTGGAAAAATGTTATAAATTGTATTTATGCTTTGAGGCATGAATGATGTGCTGCAATGCAGTGCTATGCTGTGATCTCTTGTCGCAGCAGACACAGACTTTGACTTTGACAGTTTTATGGCACAACACAAATTGACGTTTAGAAATGGCGGCGGATAAAAACACACAGAGCCACTTGATGTTTTACTCAATTAAAAAGCGATTTATGACATGACATTTGTGTGTGTTGTTGATGACATATGATACACAATTTTTGAATGGGAAAAGGTAATCGATGAAATTGTAAAGGTTTGAAAGGATATTAATATTTAGTTGAATGATGCTAAGCATCATTGCCATACTATTGATATTTATGTTACGATATATTTACCATTCTATTTATGACATTACATTTAATTTAACTCAATATATGTATAAGTAATGCAGTAGAGATTTCAACCCATTTTACCCTGTTCTCAATTTACAATTATCCTCTTACCTTTATTTCATCATTTTCCCATTGAAGTATTCGTCATTAATTAGCGTTATATAACTTGTTAAATAAGTAAAAGTTTGTATTCGGTTTTTTTGTGTATTCCTTGCTCATCGTATTCTATTCACATTTTTATTTTCGTTATCATTGCTTATTCATTGCATTTTATATTAAACGCTTAAATGAGGAAAAATTTGCATCCACTTCAAATCTCACCCACCCACGGCATTTTATTTACCCCATCATGTAACGTTCGCAACAGGAGCTGCCACGGCCAGTGATATTGATGCTGTTGCAACTGTGACTTTCTATAACTAACGTGTTTTTATACTCATAACCGATCCACCAGATTGGTTCACTGCACAACGGTTTAACTGGGTATGAAAGTCGATTCTGTAGAGTTGCCAGATTGAACAGTTGACATAACTATGCCCAGTACTTTAATAGACTACTGTCAAATTTTAGGCAAGTTCAGTCATTTACTTTGCGTTTAACAGCTGTTCAAAATATACAACCTCGTTCATTTTTTTAACAATAGCAAAAGTGAATTTCGAGTGCTCACCGTCAATCAAACCAACGAAAAGCTTGATAAATACTATGGGGACTCTGCACCATCGATTTCATTGGTAAAAAAGTGGTTTACTTACTTTCGTTGTGGTCGCACAAGTACAAATGGCGCTGAACGTTCTGGACGGCCAATTGCGGTCAATACGCTAGAAAATTTCGAAATAATCCACGATATGATGTTGGCCGATCGAAGAGTAAAAGTACGTGAGATTGTTGATGCCATAGGCATTTCATATGGCAGTTTGGTTTCGATTTTAAATGATCAACTGTCTCCCAGATGGGTGCCGCGTTTGCTCTCAATTGACTATAATCGTGTGACAACTTCAAAGGATTGTTTGGAGTTGTTTAACCGCAATTCGAAGGAGTTTTTGCGGCGTTTTGTAACTGTGGATGAAACATGGATCCATTACAACACTCCGGAGACCAAGCAGCAGTATAAAAAATGTGTTTCTCCGGGTGAACCGGCTCCGAAGAAGGCCAAGGTGAGTTTGTCGGCCAATAAGGTGATGGCATCAGTTTTTTGAGATGCACGCGGGATAATCCACATCGATTGCCTTCAATAGGGAAAAACAATAAACGGCGAACATTATGCCAAGTTATTGGACCGATTTAACGAGGATTTAAAAAAAAAACGACCTTATTACTCTTATTTTCATCAAGATAATGCACGTGTGTAGTAAAAAAAAAAGGTTTTGCGTTACATCCCATTTAGGGATTAGGGAGAGCTTCTCACAAACCAGTGAGCTGTGCGCGTTCTAGTTTTACACTCACTGATTGGGACCTACAGTTTTATACCGGTTCCGAACGGTATTTTGAGAAGCTTTTTCATGACTAAATACTCGATAGTGTCGCCGTCACTAAGCGAGGTGACCGCCATCGAAAGAAATTTTAGGTGGTCAGAGCAGGGATCGAACCCACGTTCCCATGCACAAGAGCCGCACACACCACCATTGTACCACCGACGGCCTCAATGGAATGTAGTCTCAATGGAAAAATTCAATGAATTGGGCTACGAATTGGTACCTCATCCGCCACATTCTCCGAATTTAGCCCCCAGTGCCTATTTCCTATTTCCAAACCTAAAGAAATGGCTCGTTGGATGGAGATTTAGCTCCAACGATGAAATTATTGATCAAACAAATGCCTATTTGATGGACCTTGAAAAATCCGATTTTTTGGAAGGGACACAAAAATTGGAGAAACGTTGGACTAAGGGCGAGTTTCACACTCGTCATTTAAAATTTAAATTTAAAAGCTCACAGAAAATTTTCATATTAAATGACATTCAAATGACAAGCGTCGGGCCAAGATGTATCTATTACAAGGTGAAGCGTTAGAACAGCTGATTTCCATTTTTTCTTGTCTTTGTGGTCCGACCTTGTCAAATGTTGTTTATACTAATTCCAAGATGTATCTAGTACAGGTGGTAGCGTTAAAATAGCAGACGTAATTGTTTCTTGTCCTTGTGGTTGTTGCCAAAAATTACAACAATTCCTCCTGATATAACCTGAAATAAATACATATTGACAATTTAAATCGATTGAATTTGACAAAGTCGGCTCCTGAAATAAAAACAAAATGCCTTCAATTCCCACTGCTTCTACCTTACTTATTTTGCCATGCGTCAGGCATTGAAACTACATTTAAATGCAGTATTTTCAACTGTGAAACTGGCCATAAGTGTATTTAGCTAAAAGGTGATTATGTTGAAAAAAAAAATTTTTTATCCAAAAACATAACTGTGTTTTATACAAAAAGTCACGGACTTCGTATTCAGCTTGACCAGGTATTTTTTGTATGACTTTCCAAAATAAACCGAAACAAAAGATGGAAGATATCGAAAAATAATTCTGTTATAGGGATATCTGTTGTTGAAATTTTCAGATAAGTTTTTGAGGCATTACTTGACGTAATAACCCGTTAAGCACCGGAGATATTAAAGGTAAAAGCTTCATGTGTGGACAGCATTCAGCTGGGATTAACAACACTGGCTTCGAGGCTTCGGCAAAGACGATCTAGAATTAGACAACCAGAAGATGTGCGCAATTTGGCCACCCTGGTAAAAGAGAACCAAAAAGTGCAAGAAATTCACTCAAGCGCATTTCTCTCTCGCTTTATATCTTGATTATTTCATACTTTTTGCACAGTTTATGCAATTTTATTTCAACATGGTTGGAATTTTTATAGTTATATACAATAACCCTACCAAAAAGCTGTTCGTGTATTGAAATATTCAATGAAGAGAGTAAGAGAGAAACCCGAGAATGGCTAGGGTTTCACTCGTTTTGTTTGTTGGCATTCGAGTGAAGAGAAATTTTGACTGTCTACTTGTACATCGTTTTTGGCTTCGGCAGTGTTTTGTTTAGTAAAGCATTCAGTGTGGATGAGCTTTTGTGATGACTATAATACCGGCTTCGTCATAGTACTAAAAACAAATTGATTTATCTTAGTTGCAATCACCGATATACCGATAACTACGCAAGTTATCGAAAAATTTTGTTGAATTCTTCATTCTTATGAACGAACATCGTACTCTCTTCAAGTTATCTCACAGCATTACAATTTTGAGCCGATTTCAACCGGCGCGCCGCCACCATCGACTAACAATTGGATCAGCCGCCGTCCCCGATAATATCATGTCGGAGAACAAGACCTACACACCTTTGCATTTGCACAAATCCTCTGATTTTTCGAAAAACTTAACATCTGGCATCTGTGTTTTCATACTGTTTTCATATCATAATACACAAACAGTAATTTGTATATTCTTGTTGCTTGTTTTCCGGTTGGCTAAATTTTTCTGACTTCCATTTTTTTGATACCCACCCCACTCTTTATGCCTCTCATTGCTACCCCACTTTATGCTGTTTTCGTTCCTTCATCCCCCCACATCATATATCCATTTAAAATATCCTTTCATTTATGCGAGTATTATTTGGGATGCAGCGCGCGTTTCGTGTTGGTTAGAGGTATGAGGGGCATTGGAGGTTCCTGGCATATTTCAAGTACTACTGGCAAATTGCGGTTGTATTCATGTATAGTTTACATCACATTTTCATTTCTCTTTTTGAAGCATCTATAGATTTGTATTTTTTTTTAATTCAGTGGTTTTTCTTTTTGCACAGAAAATTTATTTTTGTTAACGGATGAAATAATTTGTTAATCGTAATAAATAGAGTTGAAGTGCCTGCAGATTGTTATTTTGCAATTCTAGCCCATTAACATTTATTGAAGCTGCTTCAATTTTTTGTTTTGCTCTGAATACGTAATAATATAAACTAATTGGACTAATTGAATCGGTTTTTTTAATGCTCAACAAAAGGATGAGGCCATTTGTAGCCAAGAATCTTGGGAGTTGTGAATGGAGAATTGTGCATGGAGATAAGAACTTGTCCCATTATCTTTTCGTCGAACTAGACTTTGCTATCCTCCAGTAACTAAAGCAACTAATAAAGGTTCGTCAAGGCATCTTCAACTAAACTCCAATCTACTACCTATACAAAGAACTACTTACGGGTTTCACAAGCTGTCTTAAGGCGAGGCATTTTCACCAACAAAAGGAAAGTGATTACTTCTACTTTTATTTGCTATTTTACAACCTCATGATGTTAGATTTCCTACTCATATCAATTAAACAAACAAATTTTAATTTAATAAATTTTCCAACTATCATTCGTTTTTGTTCGCCAGTTGGTAACACCAAGGGAAAGTGATACCTCTTTATAAACTTTCAGAATTTACAACACCTTTCGCTAAATCAATTAAAAAATGCATCGTAGTCCACTGATTTAATGTAAATTTGTCATTGATTTGGTATCAATAAAAAAAATAAAATGGTGTCCCTTAACATCCCATGGAGGGATTGGGGAGAGCTTCTCACAATCAGTGAGATGTGCGCTTTCTAGTTTTACACTCACTGATTGGGACCTACAGTTTTACACCGATTCCGAACTGTATTTTGAGAAGCATTTTCATGTCGCCGTCACTAAGCGAGGTGACCGTCGTCGAAAGAAATTTTAAGGTGGTCGGAGCAGGAATCGAACCCAGGATCTCCCGTTCAAGAGGCGCGCACACTAACCATTGCACCACCGACGGCCACTGATTTGGTATCAGCTTTACATTAAATTGAAGAAACCTTTCTCAATATTTCACTAAACCAGTGGTAGACAAAACCGAACGCACGCACACAAACGTATTCTGTCCTTGTGCGCAGTCGTAAACGCACAGGCATAGTCCCAGCGGCGGAAGTCATGACCTGGAAGGCCTGAAATTATGACCGAACAGGCCTTCTTTAAAATACGACAGGCCTTCCCTACACCTTACCTCCTCCTTTCTTTTTAACATTGCGTGAGATTGGGAGGCAATCCCTCTCTACTAGAAGGCCTTATGAAGGCCTGCAAAAAGAGTAGATTTAGAAGGACTTACGTAAAAATAAAAAAATATATATGGAAATTAGCTTCATATTTCAGATTAATACTTTAACCAATTGTAACTCTTATAAATGATTTTTTTTAAATTCTGCGCAGCCACAGGAATCCAACACATGACCTTAGAACTTACAATCGGACGCTTTATCTACTGGGCTATCGAATGTTATGATTTTGCAATGACGAATTGCGAACATGTGGAAAGACAGGGTTTCATGAACAACAGCGTCTTCTGGCATTCTTTTAACAGGCCTGTGGAAGCCTTATAAAATCATGCATTTCGCAGGCAATATTAAAGTAGGCATTACCAAAGAATGATTCCGCATGCCTTATTCGTGGAAGTCCTCGCAAATTCCGCCGCTGGGTAGTTGTTGTTGTGTACATGTGAGTTGCCGATCGTGTGTTTGTGAAAAATACGAGAAAATACGATTATTGAGCTTGTTTTTTTATTACTTGCTAAACTAATTTTTCGACTACGTTGTATGGGGAGCTAAGCGATGTTAAGCGATTTTAAGCGGCTCCCCATACAAAGTCGTCGAAAAATTAGTTTAGCAGGAATTAAAAAACAAGTCTGCCTCGCGAGGGTATGGGTTGGTTACCACTGCACTAAAAAGTTGATAGTAAAGGATATTCAAACTGATTAGTAAAACCAAGTTTGGCAATTTGTTTCCTTATAGAAATCAAACTTACTTGAAGACTGTAAAATGTGGACAATGCAACCCATTTCCAAGCAATAAATACTGCATTTCAAAATTGGGTAAGAATTGTCACACCAGTCTGAGGTGTGAAGGGTGCTTCTAAACGATGGAACACTTTCTCTGCAATTATCCCGCCGTCGCGAAACCCCCGAACTATAAATATTGGTGTCCCATAACATCTCATGAAGGGATTGAGGAGAGCTTCTCACAAATAAGCGAAAAATCCTGAACTACAATGTGTTTCAAAAGAAGTCTCCGATGTTGTTTGGCTCTCATTTTTTTTTTTCTAAATGAAAAACTTCGGTTCTGTTTTTTGATTATGTTTATTTGAACCTTTAGAATTTTAGTGGTTAAGTTGAGAAGATGATATCGGCTAAATGGGCGCCGTCACAATTGATTACCATACGGACTCGTTTTATGGAATTTTTGTTCCTACTGATTTGAAAATCATAATGAACGATGAGGCTCATTTCCACCTCAGCGGGTACGTGAACAAGCAAAACTATCGCTTCTGGGGCACCGGAAATCCACGAGTGATGCACGAGGAGCCATTACACCCGCTCAAAATGACTGCATGATGCGCTGTTCACGCTGGAGGAGTCATCGGGCCATTTTTTTTCGAGAACGCCGCAATTCGACGAATTAGGACTGGAGGACATGTGGTTCCAACAGGACGGGGCAACGGCACACACTGCGAGAGCCACATCTGATATTCTGAAGGCGGCGTTCCCGGGTCGCCTCATCTCTCGTTTTGGCGATTTGCACTGGCCCGCAAGATCGCCCGATTTAACCGTTCGAAACTTTTTTTGTGGGTTTTTTGAAGTCCCGTGTTTACGTGAACAAGCCCGAGACCCTGGAAGCCCTCAAGGTTAACATTCGACACGAGTGCGAGAATCTGTCGCCCGAAGTTCTTGCCTAAAGGATAATGCAAGATATCTTGAGGTGATTCTCGACAGAAAGTTTAGTTTTAAACCAAACACTATGGATAGAATCAGTAGAGCCACAGTGACCCTATAGTCGAGTAAAATGGGGATCGGATGACGATGCGCCTGTCCTCGAAAATATTTATCTGAATGTATTCAGCTGTTGTCCGCCCGAATTGGTTCTACGGCATTGCTTACCTAAGTCTGTTGTTAAAAGTCCGGACAATGGCAATGGTATGTATCACGGATGATCTTCGCACAACCTATACTTATCCGGTATCGAACAAACTCGGGGTAAGATTACAAATGCAAGATAACATATTTAGCCAACCAGTTCGATCTTTTGTTTTATCTCTCCGTTTGGTAATACCAAGTGTACGCAGGGATTCGCCAACCTGATCCCTCCATCGGAGTCTTGCTCTTCCTATTTTTCGAATTCCTTCGAGTTTGGTTTCGAAAACCCTTCATGCTGGTTCATCCATTCTACTGATATAACCCAGCCAGCGCAATCGCGGTATATTCAGCCGCTTAATTATGTCAATGTCGGGATTTAGCTCATACAGCTCATGGTTCAGACGTCGCCGATACTCGCCTTTGTGCCATAAAGATCTATACATTTCTCGAAGTAATTTTCTCTCGAAGAGTCCTTGACATGTTTCGTCTGCTTGCGATAAGATCCAGGAGTCTGCGAAATAAAGTAAGACAAGTTGTATAAGAAACTAGTATAGCTCGACTTTTGTTACTCACGAATGGGCTTTATCTCTAAAGTGCTCACTTAGTCCAAAATAACATCTATTCGTATGTACAACTCTCCGGTCGATCGCGAGGCTGACGTGTTCTTTCTTTCCGTAGTGCAAGGAAAGAGGCGAACAATGAATGACACGCTTAATCATGACTTGCATCTGATTAGTGAGTGGAGCAGGGAAAACCGAGTCGAATTTAATGCACGTAAAACACAGTGTTGCAGAATATCGCACAAGCACACTGGAGACTCGACGCTTCCAATGATTTCAATGGGTGGTTTAGATGTTGGTGTTTCGGAAGCTCTTAATGTTCTGGGCATGTTGGTGTTTGGGAAGCTCTTAATGTTCTGGGCATGAAGATACAATGTGACATTCGTTGGAGTAAACACATTTTCAACGTGTCGAAAGAAGCATACAAGTGCCTGGGATTTTTAAAGCGGTGTAAAAGATTGTTCACCCACCCGATCTTCTCAATGTCTACACCACGTATATTCGGCCAAAAATGGAATTCAACTCTCATATTTAGGCTGGGGCTCCAGCGTCCACCTTGCAGCTTCTAGACCGCGTGCAAAAAAGAACGTTGAAGCTCATAGGTATCCAGCACTGTTGCCTCCTTGGAGCATCGACGAAATGTTAGCTGTGTCTCGGTATTTTATAGGTATTTCCATGGAAAGTATTCCGCCGAGTTACAACCTCATTCCAGAAGTTAGGGTATTTAACCGTACGACGCGGTTTTCAAGTGAAACTCATCCCTTTTCTATTTCCTGGCCGTTGGATCGAGCTGCGCATTACAGAAACAATTCGTTCTTCAGCCGAACAGTCCGTATATGAAATAAGCTTCCGGCAAGTGTATTTCCCACTTCTTACAACATCAGCAAGTTTAAGTCAAATATTGACAAGTACTTATCTCTCTCTCCCCCTACTCCTATCCCATTTTCCTAAGTCCAATACAATGCACTGCATTTATAGGGTCATCACCTGAGTGTTGTTCATCGCGAAAAAATAAAAAAATTCTCGAAAACACCGCAGTAACTTCTCTAATTGTGGGCCCAATGATATCTATATCATCAGCATACGCGAGCAGCATGTGACTTTTGCTGCAGATGGCTGTGTGTTGACTGCAGCTTTTCTCATAATGATCGCCATTGAGATGTTAAAGAGATCGCTCGATAGGATGTCGGCGTGCCTGAAGCCTCGCTTAGTTTCGAAAGGTTCGGTAAGATCCATACCAACTTTCACTGCGGATTTGGTGTTCGTCAAAGTCATCCTGCAAAGACGTATGAGGTTTTCAGGAATACCAAGCTCACACAATCCATAGCGAGGGGTTATCCTTCACTTGTTACCACTAAATTTACTGGACACGCAAATGAGTCAACGCCTAGAATCCACCTAGGAATTTGTTTGTGATGAATCATCAGCCCATATGGCCATGGGACATAAACGATATACTAAAGTAGACAGTCAAAATTTCTCTTGACTCAATGCCTTCAAACAAAACGAGTGAAGCATTACGACTCTCTGCTCTCTCTCTCTTACTCTCTACATTGAATAATTCAATACATGATCAGTTTCTTGATGATGTTATTGTATCTAAATATAGAAATTCCATCCATGTTTATTTAAAATTACATAAAGTATGTAAAAAGTATGAAATAATCAAGATGTAACGCTAGAGAGAAATGGGTTCTCGGTTCTCTTTTACGAGGGTTGCCAAATTGCGCACAACTTCTGGTCGTCTTCTTCTTGATCGTCTTTGCATGGCACGATGTTAAGGGTTCTGTGGTAACCTGCAATAGAAGTGGATTACATAAACCCACTTTGAGAGAAACTTCTCCACTCATATCCCACATAGGCAGTACTGAAAGGATCGCATACCAGGTAATACAAGGTATTTAGGTATCCACACTGATGGCTCCAAACTACCGGGTGGCTCAAAAACACCCACCCGATGTTGTTTTGCTTTATTGTATCTTGAAAATGGAACGACATAATTTCAAAACTTATTTGTAAAATGTTTATTTGGACTTTAAATTTGGTTCCACTACTTTTGGAAGATGCCATAGGTTAAGTGAGTTTCGTTTTTTCACCGTTTTGACCGCATTTTCAATCGTTCTGGCCAGAACTTCGGGCAATAAGTTCTCGCACTCTTGTCTGATATTCATTTTAAGCTATTCCAGCAGAACCTGTGGCTTTTCAAAAGTGTCCGAAAAAAGACGTCTGGAGTGGATAAATCGGGTCATATGGGCGGCTACTGCAGATCTCCAAAAGGAGACATTAAGCGACCCGAAAAATAATCCCCCAAAATGTGTTTTTTGTGCTTCACAAAAAATCAACTGTTTAAGAGAAGGGAGCCGATCGAAAATTTTCCGGCGCCTCGCCGCCACCAACAATTTGTTGAAGCTCCCGTCGCTGCCCATATAATTGCCTCCCATCGTTGTAAAATGTTAGCTGATTTGACCAACTGAGCCGATTTAACCGATTGATCCAATTTTAATGGATCAGTTATCTCAGAAATGTCACCAATTTGTACAAAACTAACAAAACCATGACTGTTGTGCCGCCGTCTTCGATAATTTGGTCTCGGCACGGAGTTGTTCTAAATTGGTCTAAGCCCAAACTTGCCACCTGAAATTACAATTTAATCTCAAATTGGGTGGCGGACACGACAAAGTTTAGAGAACAAGGTTATCGTTAACCTGGCCGCGATAAACTACGGCCTAAATGCGTCATTGTGTTGTGATTATATTACTGCATTTTTGTTCACAACTTTAGTTTTAATCTGTTCTCCTTGCATTTTATAACTGACGGATTTTGTTTGACACTTTGCAGACAGCTGTTTTTGCATTCTCCTAAACTTATAATGTAACTTTAAACAAAATTAGGACATTATCTCACTCAAATTAAAGGGAGCTTCATTCCACTTTTCTTTCCGCAAATCGTTCCACTTGATTTGGTGGTGTAATTTTGTGTAACATTGGCTTTAGACTTATTAATCAAATTCACCATAGAAAACATTGTGTAACAACGCCCCATTTTTTACAAAAAAAAAGAAGATCAAGTGCGAATCGTCCTTTTCTGATTTATATCTATAATTTAACAATTATTTGTAGTTTTATCTGTAATTAAGACTTATTATGCAAACTAAACGAAATGGAAATCACACAAATTAGTCCAAAATGACAAACATAAAAGGGAAAGGCCGGATAAGCGGAACAGCAACATAAAAGAGGGTGGATAATTTGGAGTAATTGAAAATTGTCACTGCCTGCCACCTCGGAAATGGCAAATTCGAATCCTCTTGTTATGTTTATAACCACAAATTATTTAAATTGTGTCAAGCAAAATAGCACTTCACAACAACGACCCGAAAAGTGTCAAACAAAAAGGGAAGTTGTTGACTTTACGGATAACACTTGAATGAGGAATGAGGAAGCGATGGTAAAAAAACAAAACAGAACTACCCTTAAGTGGAACAAAAAGTTTAATGGGTTTTATCATAATCTTCATAAACCAAAAAATCAAAATAATCCAGAAAAAGGGGGATTGAGAACAAGTTTGCACACGGTCCTTACAAGATTAATATGTTTGACAGATTTGTCAATGATGGGAAAGTTTTAACGCCACATAACTACGAGGACGAGGCCGAGGGTGGCGAACATTGTATAATAACAGGCCAACACACTTGTTATATAACAAATAATAACAAGTTTTGA
This sequence comes from Phaonia tiefii, assembly GCA_963931995.1. NCBI lineage: Eukaryota > Metazoa > Arthropoda > Insecta > Diptera > Muscidae > Phaonia > Phaonia tiefii. Next base: position 18,841,287 of record OZ008370.1, on the reverse strand, counting down.
AGTTTAATTAGCTGTGAATTGTTATAATTGTTATACGCCATGATAGCAGTAATAGATTACATCAAGATTTGTCGATTGTGGTTATGTTTCTGTTTGAGGTTATGTTTATGTTATGCTAAACAGAAAAAAATGAGGTTATGTTAAGGGGATTACAAGTGTTTTTTTTTATAAAGTATTACATTTATAAATTCTGAACTTTGGCTTGGATGAAGTGTTGATTATCAACTGCGTAGAATACAGATAGGTATAAAATTATGATTTAAATAGTTTTTTTTTGTTTTAATTGAAGTCCTTTTGGCATTTAGACGCATATTTAATGAGAAATACAATATTTCCCTTATACATTTTTTATAATATTTCACTTTATTTGTCACCACATTCCTATTACGATTACAACCATAAAGGCCTAGAGAAATCTTTAGTTGTTGTGGCAAGTTTTGTGTATTTTATGTAGACTTTATTTTCTAAAGGATTTCAATAAACGCATTCATCATGTAGGAAGCTTATGCTGGCTTCGTTTGTAAATGTTATCATTATTTTTAATTAAAACATTATATGTTCATCTATATTATATGTTGATGAAATGAAATAGACAAAACTGTAACGGGAAATACAGGATGAGAATAAAAGGCAGTAACCACAATGTCATTGTTTTCAACATAATATTCTCCTTGATATGGGAGAGCCAGTTCCGGAAGGCTAGCTGAGTAGTCTGCCGATTACACTTTGCCCAACGTTGTGTTCCAAATCTTTAGACCAATGATCTTTAATCATAAAATTGGGCAGTAGATACCCCCATAATTTTCTGGGAATATAATTTTTACTCATGGCTCTTAAGGCTGGCACTAACTTCGGTGAAATTGCATAGTTACATATCAGTGTACATATTTGACTCCATTTTTAGGTTTTTTAGACTGAAATGATCTTTTTTTTTCTTGAGAAATTATGTGACAGTTGACAACATTGATTATTTCTTCTTACAATTTGATTGGTCGTTACATTTTCTTAAGGCTATGTTGCCGTCGGTGGTGCAATCACCAAACGAGGTGACCGTCGTCGAAAGAAATGTAAGGTGGTCTGAGCAGGAATCGAACCCACGTTCTCATGTACAAGAGCCGCGCACACTAACCATTGCACCACCGAGTGATGGCGACACTATCGAGTATTTAGCCATGAAAACTCTTCTCAAAATACCGTTCGGAATCGTTGTAAAACTTTAGGTCCCAATCAGAGAGCATAAAACTAGAAAACGCACAGCTCAGTGGTTGTGAGAAGCTCTCCCCCAATTCCTTCATTGGATTTAATGGGAAACCATTTATTTATTTAGACGAATTTATCTACCTTGGAGCCGCTGTGAATAAGGAAAACAACGTCAGCTTGGAGATAGATAGGACAATTTCTAGATAGGAGCAAGCAGTTTAGAAACAAAGCCGAGAGGGTATATCAGACTCTCATTTTACCTGTCTTGACATATGGCTCCGAAACTTGGGTCATATCGCAAGCGGATGAAAAACACCTGGGAGTATACGAGAGAAAAATTCTCCGTAAAATATATGGTCCTGTTAGGGAAAACGGCGAATACCGACGTCGCTGGAACGCAGAGCTATATGAACTGCACACACTGCTTCTCAGTCACCAGATTCCCATTCTCGTCCTTGCTGGAGGGCGGCCCATTATTAGGCCCGTTATTCGATCTTCTTACCCTCTGGAAAAACTTTCGGTATTCACCGTTCATCCTGTGCATTTCGGTTTTTTCACTCTCCCTCTCTCTCCACCCACTGCCATATTTTTCGCCTAAATATTTGGTTTTCCTCCCTTCTCAGCCTCTTGTACCGCTCACTCGCAGCACGCGTTGTAACTGACTGTGTCGTTGCCATACGTTCAGCGTATTTTTCATCAGTTGCAATGCGACATTCTTCGCCGTACCATGGCTTATCCTTCTGCGGTTTTTGATAGCCAAGTCAGTCCTTGCAGCAGTTTCCAAAGAATGGGAGATGTGCTTCCACTGCGCATCTGGGTCTTCGGGATGGGGGGTATTCTGCTCTAGCAGGAGAGAGAGCTTATGTCAATAGGACATTGATATCTCCGGTATTTGTAGCTTGTCAATATTCAACCTTTCCTGATATTGGCACCTCGAATCGAACATTCATTACACTAGAAGAGTGCCTACCATCTATTACCAAGTGATCACTCTGGTTCTTCGGAGATATCCAGCTCGCTTTCTCCCACCTATCTATATAATACGCACAAGAAAAAGTCTAAAGGGGCCAAATCTCAAGTACGAGGCGGCTAATCGGCATCGCCAAGACGGCTGATAACATGATTACCGAACTTATTGCACAAAAGACTGATTGTTTGATGAGCGGTGTGACATGATGCGCCATACTGCTGAAACCACAGATTATCCAAGTTTTTTCATTCTAGCCCATACAAAGTGCGTAATTATGGTTCTGTACAGCCAGGGGATAGAGAATGAGAGAGCAAAGAAGACAGGAACTAATTTTAAATAGTGTTTATTGATGCTAATGACAGCTAAATTATGTTTTATGTTGTTTGTATTGAACGAGAATATGCATTTCCTTTGATTTCTGTCCGTTTTATGTCCAACGAAAGTGAAAAATTGGTAAAATACCGCAACAAATAAAACTCTATGAATGGCCTACTACCTCGTCGTCATGAAGAGGCAACAAAGCGAGCAATGGAAACTCTTACGTATTTCTCTATGGTACAGCTCACTCATGGTAGAATAATAGCAGCACGCGTTGTTGTCGATGTAACCAGCAACAACAGGCATTTTGTTTTTGTTTCATTCGCTTAGTTGTCAAACTCTACATAGTAGATGTATACCAACAACACAAGAATACAATAAAGTACAAAAACAAAATACATATCAGTTTGACAACTGAAGCGAATAATGCCATGAAAAATTTGAGATCAGCTGTTCAAACTACTTTAACATATAATATTATTGTACCATGAGCTCGCTGTTTTCTGATATCGCGTTGCCAGCAGCATTTTCAGAAAAGGCCAATGATGCCACCACTCAAAACTCCACACCAAACATTCACTCTCTGTGGATGCATTTGCTTCTCGACAATGACGAGCGGGTTTTCCGATCCCCAGATGTGTCATTTTTTTGATGGCATAGTCGCCGAGATGGAAATGGGCCTCGTCAGAAAAGAAAGTCCAAATTCGATATCAGATTGAAGTTTCTGTAAGGCCCAAACTGAGAAGCCGTAACGAAAGATGGTCATTTGTCTTCAATTGCTGAGTCAATTGGACCTAGTAAGCGATTAATCCGAGATCTTTGTGCAAAATTGTCATAATGCTGGTGCGTGAAATGCCGAGATGTTGAGATCGATGGCGAGTCGATGTTCGTGGATTGAGTTGCACACTTTCGGCCACAGCATCAATATTATCATCGGTACACACCGTACGACGACGGGGACCATGAATGTTGTGCAGTAGCAAGCCAGTCTCACGAACATTTTACACAAAATTGCGTACAGCTCGCGCTGTCGATGCAGTACTCACTTTGGTAATAAGTTTGCAATATTTCCTGACGTTTTTCAAGCGTAAAGCGACTCATTTTATTCCGCTGAGGTATAATACTGACGACTATAGCCCCGTATTCAGTTCTTGCGAAATTTTCGTAAGAAATTTTGTCATTTGTCTTTGAACAGAAAGTTTTGTTACAGAGAGTTACTACATATCTCTGATTTTCCATGCAAATTCTTCATTAATTAGTAGTTTTTGCACTCCATTATATTTTTAACGCGTGTGGTATTACGTTTACTTTCGTACTTACTTTCGTTACTTTCGTACTTATCCCAGGCTTTAAATGTTATTGTGTGATTGTGTGTTTGCAAAATCGGAAGCCACTAACTATTTTCGCTGTCATCTATGCGAACGAAAATGTCAAAACCAGTCACTTGTCTTTTGCTTGTCGCATAGCTGGAAACATAGAGTAAATATGGGTAGAGAAAATCTTTCACTCACCAAATTTCTGACATTTGTCCTCGTGTGATGTATACGTTTGATGTAGAAAAGAATTGCTTTACTAATACCAGATAGAGGCAATGGTTCAAAACAACGAACAAAATAACAACAACGGCATTTCGTTTTGTGTGTTAAAATTAATGTGTTAAATACAACACAAATGTATGCTAACAATAACAGTCAATAAAAAAGTTTAAAACACATTTAAATATCACAGTTTTTCACCAAACTGGCATGAAAAATTAAAGCAAGAAGTTATTGTAATTCCACCTGGTGTATATCACTTTTCGTCAAACATCTCTCTATCACACCGACCGCATCACGAAGAGTGTGAAAGGAAACGTCAGATGAGACAAATGGCGGCTCTACTATAAATTTACTCTATGGCTGGAAATCAAATAAAAGCTTGAAACAAAAACAATTTATATAGAATTCAATGGAGGAAACACAATGGACAAAAAATAATATCATTATAATAAATTTGTTATTAAAATATATTTCCATTTTAGCACAAAAACGCCAACTTTGCGGCACCTGCAGATACTGGTTCTTCGTACTCTTCTCTCACGCTCCGAAATTAAATGGCGAACGTCAAGTTTATGTTATTGCTTTGAACAACAACCACACAAACACACGTAAAACCATGCGAACGACAAGTCGAAAGATAGTGACTCGCTTTTTGAAACGAAAGCGAGTGACTGACTTCGTTCGCTTGGATTTTGTAGGAGAGAGTGTAAGTGGGGTCCGATTTTGTACTGAATTGTATATGTTTTCGTTCGCTTGTTAGTGACTTGCAAATTAGCTGTTTGTCGCATAGAAAGAAAGCGAAAGTTAACTTTCGACATCGTGACTTTGGCTGTTAAATAATCGAAATGTCAAAATTCCGGTCCCAAACAATTATCACACAATTGTTTTCGTACGAAATAAGTTTAGCGTAACAACCCTGTACTTGATTTTGGCTACTAAATTTTCGCAAAGAGCTGAGTACCAAGCAAATGAAAAGTGAGCCAAATTTTCGGTTCATGAAATTTTCGTTATTTTTATACACGTACTTCTTATCGCAACAAAACTTTCATTAAAACTGAGTACCTGTCAAAACTGTCAAACAGACATTTGATTCAAATATATACTTGCATTTTAACCTCCCTGTACCTAGTTCATGAACCTGTTTTCATTTAAAAATATTCACACGCTCCTGATGTCCTCAAATTACAATGCATACAAAATACTTGTATTAATTCAAAAGTGCATGAATTCGAATAGATTTATCTTCTTGTTTATATTCTCCCAGCACTTCATCATAGTATGATCACATGCCTTAACATATAAGATTCTGTTCTCATTATCCATTCATATTTCACAATATAATTGATATGATTTTCTATGTTCGCACGAACAAACAAATCTGTGCATACTCGTATTTATGTAGAGATTTATATTTAAACAAGATTTATTTCATATTTCTTTGGTATTTTAGAAAAATTAAAAAAAGCTGAGTATAAAAATCTGTTTGTATATTACGACTAACGAGCTCAAAAGTGTAACCGGATATGAATGAGATGTGTAAAGGTGTGGTGAGTGAGATGTGAGCGAGTGCGGTGGGTTGTGGTGGCATGTGCTATGCTTTATGGCGTGGTGTCAGTGTATGAAAAGACAAAGTGTTTCGGTTGTTACGTGGGGTGAATAGTCTTCCACTAAACCTTCAGCCATCTATGCTCCCAACCAACCTCTTTAGCACTTTTGCATGGTTATAACTTTTTTGCTTGGCCTTTTTCCTCTCTTTCTCTATCTCTTCTTACAAAGTTGTTGTCGTCGTCACCGATGCTCTTCGTCTTCTTGAGTTGGTTGCACTTTTTGCATTCGCGATATGGCTTGTATTCGCTTTTTTTCTTCATTTTTAATAAATTTTAATTATGCATTCACATGAAAAGATTATCAACTTTGGTATTTCGTTGTTTTCTTTTTTTATATTTTTTTTGCTCTTCTTTGCCATAAGTATCATAAGTTGTACATTTTAATTTTAATTACTTCTTTGGGGTGGTTGGATTCTCCTGCTGCTCTTAGAATTCTCAGATGTTGGATATTGTATATAGTATCTTGAGATGAATTTCATTATAATTGGTTGGATATATGGTAATTTTCTTAGAAAGTACAAACACAAAAGAAATGAGGTCATTTAAAGATAAGGTCTCAAATATAAAATACCATGTGGGTAAGAGCAATTTTGGATTATAGCCAGTCAAGACCGAGTATAGGAGACCCTTCACCAACAGATGGGTAAAGTCAAACACAGCCATTTCACTAGAATGACAGGTACAAGTGGACTTCTTCTACTAAAGATATTTGATTCAGAACACCTTTATCTAACAGCAACCATGACTATCAGGGTTGTATATCACTAAAACAGATATGTTCAGGTTATAGTTAAACAGTAAATAGAAAACTGATGTGAATTCACTCCTGTTGTCTAGAACGTACATCTAGTGAATATGCATGTTGAGATTAGTGCATAACCAGTTCAAAATTGTGTAACACGTTTTCTGGAAAATAATCTAATTTGCTTTTACAGACAAATGATGTTAGGTACTACGTAGCAATATTAATTATTGAAGCTTAAAATAGCATTTCCTCCGCCAAGAAAAAATTAGTTGGGCGTAGTCAAAACGATTAACTTCTATATGGTAGGGACGCGTACCAACAAAAATCCACGATGACGAGTTTATACTACACTTGATTCTTATGTTTCCAAACTTCCACCCTTCAAGCTTCATTCCATAGATTAATTTATACATAGATTTGTCAACTCGCTCATCGGTTTAATGACTGAACGGAAGCGTACTTGTATTTGAACGTCAAGAGAAAAATTCTGCCGCTGAGGTTGACAAACACAGATGAAATTGTTACTGTGAATGTTCAAAATATGTAAATATATGAACATCGAGAATGCACAAAACTAAAAATTCATGATTTTGTTCGGCGTTGCTGACAGAAGTTCGTTTCCTCATTGAAGAAGCTCAAAGAGAAACGTCAAATTAGATGGATAACAAGTCTATGTATAAATTAATCTATGCTAGGAAGAAGGTCCTGAAAGCTTGCCACCTAGGGCAAGGGAAGTGAAACCATTGTGACAACGCACAAGACCGCTCACAACCTAATTATGTTGGCCCCATTTTTACAAGGTTAACACCGAGTCCAAAAATATCTGTCATTTGCCCAGTAACCTCAACCATAATATGCTGCCGCAGGATCCACCTTCTCTTCAAATCCTGAAGGGCATCAGATGCTATTGGGTAGACATTCACGATGTCAGTCCACCTGCCTTCAACCGCAGATTGAGGACAGTGATGCTCTCTCAGCATACCAGTAAGGGTTCAGGGATACACGTTGAACGGTAAACCCAAGATAAACCCAGTTGATGCTGGGGTTATGGGGAACGCATTGGTAGGGTGGCTCCAAGGAATACAGTGATGTGGTTATACTCGACGTGGAAAATACCTTCAACTCGGTGGAATGGAGACAAGTAAGAAGCGCTCTAGGACGCGGATACCTACCAAACCTAATTTCGATTTACTTCCCTGATCACATGCTAATTTATACCAGCGGTAAAGGGAACATGTACAATGGTCTCCTAAGATTGATGACTCTAAGTCGTTCCGCTATTGCTGGTATTGCCCAGCAATATTGCTGGATCCCAAGCAATAAATGGGTTAGGAGAAAGGGAGTGACTGACAATTTTGTAAAAAATGTTCTTAATGAACTTCGTCAAGTGGAGAGGGAAAGAATTGGTCTCAGAGACTGGAGGGATGGACCCTTGTCAGCCACTGATCCATAATGGGCGGCAGCATGGTACAATAATATCTACATGGTAATAGCAGAACGCGTTGTTGTAGTTGTAGGCAGCAACAACAGGCATTTTGTTTTTGTTCTATTCGCTTCAGCTCAAACTCTACACAAATACATACCTACAACACAAGAATGCACAAGAGTACAAAACCAAAATACATGTGAATGTGACAGCCGAAGCGAAGAATCTCATGAAAAAAATTAAAACATCTGTTCCATGGTAAAATAAGTAAGGTAAACTCGTTAGAACAGCTGATTTCTCGCTTAGGTGTCTCTCTTATGTCAAATTCACATGTATTTTGTTTTTGTACCGTTTTGTTTACTTTTACAGTAGATACACACATGAAGAAAATTTGACAGATTATGGACACCAAACAAAAACAAAATGCCTGTGTTTGTTGTAACAATTCCTAGTGCGTTTACCTTACTTATTTTACCATGATCTGTTCTTACGACTTTACCATGTACATATTATTGTACCATAAGCGGCTGCAATTTGACACAAGCTGCAATTTGACAGCTGCTGCAATTCAACTACTGGACTGGTCTTGATTTCAAATATTTTGATGTCGAAATTTGTTATAAAAATCAAAAAGAAAAGTCGGTACAGGAAATATCATAGATAATTTTATTCGCTCAATAAATTAAACGTCATAGGTACGGTGGAAAGTAAACATTGGATGGTGGAAAATATGGGTTCAACAATACCAGACAGTGGCAATAGTATACAACGATCAACAAAGGAACAACAACCGAATTTCGTGTTGTTGTGGCAAACTAGTTGTGTTAAATACAATACAAATGTATACCAACGATAAAAGTCAACAAAAAAAAGTGCAAAATATATTTAAATTTTTCAGTTCTACACCAAAACGACAGGAAAAAGTTAAGTGAACATATTTTGTAACTCCACCTGGTGTAAGGTAATTTTAAATTTAATTGCTCTCATTTCCACAAACCTACGATGAAGAGTGTGAAATGAAACGTCAGATGAGAGAATAAGTTTATCTATGTATGTATTATTCTATGGTTGAAACCATTAATTTTGTCTTGTCCTCATTTACCGTCAGACCCACTTTTGCTGACTCCTACTCAATTCTCGAAAAAACCGCAATAACTTCTCTAATTGTGCGCCCGATGATATCTATATCATCAGCATACGCGAGCAGCATGTGACTTTAGCTGCTGATGGTTTTATTCATGTTGACTGCAGCTTTTCTCATAATGATCTCCATTAAGATGTTAAAGAGATCGCACGATAGGGTGTCGCCTTGCCTGAGGCCTCGCTTAGTTTCGAAAGGTTCGGTAAGATCCTTACCAACTTTCACTGCGGATTTGGTGTTCGTCAAAGTCATCCTGCAAAGGCGTATGAGTTTTGCGAAGCTCAGACATTGCTTCATAGAGTTTCTCCCGTATCGGACTATCGAAGGCCGCTTTATAATCGATAAATAAATGATAGGTGTCGATTTGTTTTTCGTGTGTCTTCTCCAGCATTTGGCGTAGCGTGAAAATCTGGTCAGGCTTATTCCACGGTAGTTGGCACAGATACTCGGGTCACCTTTTTTAAATATGGGACATAGTACACTGAGACTCCAATCGCCGGGCATGCATTCATCTAACCATATTTTGCTAATGAGCTGATGCATGCACCTTATCAGCTCACCGCCGCCAGCCTTAAACAGCTCCGCCGGTAATCCATCGGCTCCTGCGGCTTTGTTGTTATTAAGCCGGGCAATAGCTGTTCTGACCTCGTCTTGGTTAGGAGGGGGTCAATCGACGTCGTCGTCCATATTGTGATCGATTGTCCCATCGTCATTGGATATCTCAGGTACTAGTAGCGCGGAGAAATACTCTCTCCATATTCCCAACATGCTCTGCACATCTGCGACGAGATTTCCGTCCTTGTCTTTACAGAAGGGGGGCCCTGAACCATGCCCATTAGTTCCGTTTTTAACTTTTTGGTAGAATTTTCGGGCTTCGTTCTTCCTTCTGTATGTCTCAATTTTCTCACTCTCGCGCTTTCCCCACTGCCGTTTCTTACGCCTAAAGAGACGGTTTAGCTCCTTTCTTTTCTCCCTATACCGCTCAGTTGCAGCTCGCGTTGCAATTGACTGAAGCATTACCATACGTGCAGCGTTCTTTTCGTCATTTGCAATGCGACACTCTTCATCGTACCACGCTTTATTGCGAAGCGGTTTTTCGAAACCAAGTACGGTTGTTGCGGCAGTTTTTATAGAGTCGAAAATGGGTTTCCACTGCGCATCAGTATCGTCATCAGGAGTGGGTGGGTTCTGTGCCAAAAGTTGCGAGAGCTTCCTTGAGTAGGCTGTGGCTACCTCTAGTAATTGCAGCTTGGTATATATTTGTGTAGAGTTTGACAATTGAAACGAATGAACGAAAATAAATGTTTATTGTTGCTGCTTACAACTACAAGAAAATCTGCTGCTACCATGTGTTTGTTGGCACTTGTTACAATTGAGTTGCCGTATCGAATTTTTTTACAGCCATTACAGCAAATGTTGCCACGTTTCGTAGTATTAAGTGTGGATCGATTTATTTGGAAAGCCGTAAGTGGCGATAACTTATTGGAATTAAAAGTCTTAATAATAATAATAATAATGTTTACTTGCAACCACACCTAAATAAATAAATAAATAAATGGTTTCCCGTTACATCCCATGAAGGGATTAGGGAGAGCTTCTCACAACCAGTGAGCTGTGCGCATTCTAGTTTTAAACTCACTGACTGGGACCTACAGTTTTACACCGGTTCCGAACGGTATTTTGAGAAGCTTTTTCATGGCTAAATACTCGATAATGTCGCCGTCACTATGCGAGGTGACCGCCGTCGAAAGAAATTTAAGGTGGTCAGAGTAGGGATCGAACCCACGTCCTCATGCACAAGAGCCACGCACACTACCATTGCACCACCGATCAATCACTGTCATTAAAAGAGCTGCAGATATTTCAAATTCTTTTCCTATTTATTTAAATTCAAATTGGCAAATAAGTTAATGTAATCTATTTGCAAACAAACGTGCAAAAATATCAGCCGTGTCCAAGTGATACATAGAGCAACTATAGAGAAGAAAATTTACTCATGGAGTGGAATGCCAACAAAGAAAACGAGTGAAGCGTGTCGTTTCTCTGCTCGCTCTCTTACTCTCTTCGTTGAATATTTCAATACACGAACAGTTTTCTGATGATGTTATTCTATCTATCTATAGAAATTTCAACCATATTTAAATAAAATTACATAAAGTATGTAAAAAGTATGAAATAATTAAGTTATGACGCGGGAAAGAAATGCGTTTGAGTTAATCGCGTCGACTTTTTTTGTTCTCTTCTGCTAGGGTTGCCAAATTGCGGAGTTTTTTCTTCTCTACCTGTACATCCTTTTTGAGTGATATCAGTGGGTCTCTGTTGAACTTTCCTCTTTTTTACTTCACTAGAGCAGAGCGATGAGAACATTTCTGATTGGAAATTTGAGAGCTGTTAGTGTTTTTGTGGCAAAATGAAAAAATAAATGGTTTCCCATTACATCCCATGAAGGGATTAGGGAGAACTTCTCACAACCAGCGAGCTGTGCGTGTTCTAGTTTTACACTCACAGATTGGGACCTTCAGTTTTACACCGGTTCCGAACGGTATTTTGAGAAGCTATTTCATGGCTAAATACTCGATAGTGTCGCCGTCACTAAGCGAGGTGACCGCCGTCGATCGAAATTTAAGGTGGTCGGAGTAGGAATCGAAGCCACGTCCTCATGCACAAGAGCCGCGCACACTACCATTGCACCACCGACGGCCACAAAATAGTTGTGTTAAATACACAAAAAAGGTGCAAAATACTTTTAAATTTTACAGTTCAACGAAAACGAAATGAAAAAGTTAAGTCAACAGTTCTTGTAATCTCCACAAACCTACGACGAAGAGTATGAGAGCATACTCAGGTGAGAGAATAACTGACTCTGTCCTAAATTCCTCTATGGTTATACGGTGTATAAATAAAAGTGCAAACATATCGGTTAGTAATCAAAAACAAATTATACAAAGGTAATCGGAAGATATGTTTTTTTTGTGAATCCAAAAACCATTTAAATTGATTTCACTAAAATCACACAACAATTGGCATTGACTGTCAATAAAAAACTGTCCATAAAAATGTGTTCCTTGCCGCCTAGTGAGATGTGAACTTTTAGTTTTGTTCACATTTTTGATGAGAGTTATACATTCTCTATGGTGATAGTGAAAACCCAAAATCATGCCGAAAACGTTTAAACTGAGTGATCTGCAGAACAAGTATAAATCACGTGAGGGATTTCGTGCCTGCGAGTTATTTTGAAACAGTGTAATATCAGAATTTTGGCCGATTCGCTTTATGAAAAATTGTGGTTTAAATTATTTTTTTTTAAATATGTTTAAGAATCAAGCAGTTCTCTTTAGAACGGTTTGAGAGTACACCTGTGTCCCGGAAAATAATTTTCCCGAATAATAAAAAAGAGCTCCCTCCCACAAAGAAAATATGTAAACCAGGAATTTGGTACGTATCATTTTATTTATTTTTAGTAATATTTGCTAACGTTTTCCATATTGTTCAACAATATACTTCAGTCCAGAATTATTCATCCAAAACATTATCTAACCATTGTTGTATATCATCTTTGTTATTATCTCCAGCTACAGCCGCAGTATTCGTATTGCCAGGTGTAGAAGGCTTAACAGCTGGAGTATTTCGTCCTGATTGCAAACTAGCCTTAGACATTTGATCTGTGGTCATATTAAGCAATTCATCTGGTTCATCAGTGCCGGCGGCGGGTTTTGTTGTATTCGGCACTTGTGATCTTTGACTTTTAGCCGAACTTGTTTTACGACTTGCTGAATTTATTTGAATGCGGGGATTTTCAATATGATCCTTTAAGACATTTTGATAGGTTTTATCCGCAAGCTCTGCTGACTTTTCCATAGTTGTCAACTCGTCATTGGTAAACATGGAAGATGAATAGTCCAAACGTTTGTAGAACGGTATGGTTTGTAAGCCCACATTGATGAGCTTGAGATTTAAAGTGAAATATTCACTGGCTTCCGTACTATCTAGGAATGGTTCATTTTCCGCTTGCTCCCAATGTTTTTCAGAGGAGAACTTAAAGTGACCACCTACAGATAAAGGTAATTGGGACATTTTCTTAAAGTCGCCAGCACGCATTTGTTCATTATCTTCGTCTTCAAGCTGCAAATCATCCAAATCGCGGACATAACCCATTTGACTTTGAACATTTTGTACACGACCCTTAATCCATTCATTTCTATCAACGAAACGTTCATCACTGGAGTCAACTACATCTACGTAGCCTCTAATAGGTTCAGGACCACCGGAACTTGAAGAAGTTTTGCAGTACTTGCTTTTATTGCGGTAATGGCTCTTCATCTTGTGACGTTTGCTGGCAAGGAAGGAAGCGATTATAAAGAAAAGCTAGTTCGATGTGATTGTTGGAACTTACTCTTTCGATCGATTGTCCTTGCTACTCATTTTGTCTGGTGGGGTGGTTGTGTTGCTAGGTTTTATTTTCAGGAAGTGATTTCAGGTTGGCTTCCGTTTTGTTTACCAAGCAACCGGTGACACAAATACTAACAGCTGTTTGCTGTAAGTTCTGGTTTAGTGTTGATAAGCACAGATTGACTTTTTTGTGTTGGAAAGTGAAGAAAAGAAGTGATGTCAATTAAGAGACTTTTTGTACAATTTCTCACCAATGTATAGCTCATGGTACAATAATATGTTAATGGTAAAGTCGTAAAAACAGCTGTTTTAATTTTTTTCATGAGGTTCTTCGCTTCGGCTGTCACACTCACATGTATTGTGTTTTTGTACTCTTTTGCATTCTTGTGTTGTTGGTATGTATTTGTGAAGAGTTTGACAGCTGAAGCGAATAGAACAAAAACAAAATGCATGTTTTTGCTGCCTACAACAACAACAACGCGCGCTGCTATTACCATGAAGATATTATTGTACCATGAACATGCGTTTTAAAACATATGTTTTGTGTAAACAAACAAAATTAGGAAATGGAAAGAATATTAGTGCAAATGGAAAGATTTACAGGAGAGAAATGGGATAAAACTCTCGTGCATTTGAAAGAAATCGTTCCACATTCTGCTTGCGATTTGCACTACCAGTTTTGGAGAATGCAAAAACATCTGAATGCAAAGTGACAAACAAAATACAACAGATCAGATATAAAATAAAAATGGAATACAGAAAACAGTAAATTCTGAACCATAGACGAATATAGTATAGACACATTTATTCTCTCATCTGACGTTTCATTTTACACTCTTCGTCGTAGGTTTGTGGAAATGAGAGCAATTAAATTTAAAATTACGTTACACCAGGTGGAGTTACAAAATATGTTCACGTAACTTTTTCATGTCGTTTTGGTGTAGAACTGAAAAATTTAAATGTATTTTGCACTTTTTTTGTTGACTTTTATCATTGGTATACATTTGCATTGTATTTATCATAACTAGTTTGCCACAAAACACACGAAATGCGGTTGTTGTTCCTTTGTTGGACGTTGTTTACTATTGCCTCTATCTGGTATTATTGAACCCATGTTTTCTACCTTTACTTGCAACCATACCTATGACGTTTAATTTATTGAGAGAATAAATGTGTCTATACTATATTCGTCTATGTTCTGAACAAAAACAAAACATTTGTAAATAGTGACGAAATAAAACGTGTATTGCCTTTTTTTTTGTCTTTGTTCTTTTCGTTCAAAATGCAACCCTGATCGCATAATTTTTTGAGCAAAATCAAAAAATGAGAGGAATCTAAAAGATCTGTTAAAATCTTTTCTGCAAATCGTTGTCCTCAAGTTTATACTATTCCATACTCTCTCACAAAAATAAAATGTTGACACATCCAACGATTTTTCTAACAATCTAACGGCCTGAAGAAATGGTAATAATTTGTACAAATTATCATGTTCTTGAACACAGCTATTGTTAACCATTCACTGAAAATGTTTAACCACAATTTGACTAAAACTGCAGTTACACCTACCAAGATTATCGCCTCTTCGGTATTATAAATGTCAAACTCCATAAGAAACAAACGTCGATAATCCCGGAAATGCGATTCTCTTGGCAGATGTAAATGCCGCTTAAGAATCGAAGACGACCGCTGACTGAAAAACTAGCCATTAGGTCTGTCTGCGTACTGATAATTTGTAACAATTTGTACAAATTGTTACTGGATTTTGGCTGTGTACACCAAAAAACCAGTAACGAGAGAGTAAGAGAGAGTTTATTTTGACAGTTCGATGATAGAGAACTTACAAGTTTTTACTGGAGAAATTTTTGCCAGTAAGAATTTGCAAGTTCGAACAGCTGTTTTGGATCATATGTTTTATGTAAACAAACAAAATAAAGTTGAAATTGAACAATGGCAGAAGTAAGTATTTTGAGAATTGTGTGAATCCAAATATTTAATTTGTAACATCATTATACTTACCATTTTGAACCCTCTTAAATGTTCCTGGCGAGCACTGCACATCGAGTTGTCTATCGCTACTCATTTTCAATTCAGTACTTTTGTTGTCTTTTAAGTTGTTTACATTGCAATCAGCTGTTTACGAACCAGCTGATTTTAATTTCTTGCAAGTTTTTACTGTATGTCGTCTGTGTACTTTTTGTGATATTTTCTACTGAGAGAGTAAATTTTTTTTTACTCTCCCAAAAAGTTACTGGATATTTTTTACTGGAAAGGTACCCAGACAGACCTAATATTATTTTAGTATTTTACTCGATTTCCGTTTTTTTTAGCGCCGCCCCACCGTGTGCATATTTGCCTTAGTTTGTTGTATAGTCTGGTACTATTTCCCATAAGAAACTAGTATGGGTAAAGGGATAATTCGATAGAATATTAGGGGAAAGTACGATATACCAGGCCAATCGAGGAAAATCCATGTTTTTTATAACACCGTATACTATATAAATAAACGAACCACCCCAAAGACAAAAATCATAAAGCACTGTCAAGGCATTCAACTCTGGTAACTTTAGATTTGCCCCAGATGAGAAAATCCTTGAGGACAGTCATACAGAAAGCTTTATCGATCGAATTCTGTGCTCGAAGCGTAAAACCGGCCTAGTAAAACGATAAAAGGACGGTAACGATTGTTTTAAACGATAATTTTTGTTTCATTTAATCGGCTTAGTTTGAGGGGTTCTACAGGGTGTTTCAAAAGTGACCACCCTATTGGAAGATGCTCTTATTTTTGCAAATGGCCGCCAATATCAAATCTGCTTTGACATTTGTGGACTAGACAGATGTAGAATACAAGTAAACAAGCCATGGAGCGATACACTCCTCAAGAACACGGAATAATCTTGTCTATTTTTTTTCGTAACAATTCGTCTGTAGTGTTGGCGCAGCGCGAATACAGTCGCCGATTCCCCGGCCGTCCGACACCGACTGCGCCGTTTGGCCACACACCTTGAAGAGTATGGGACCACACGAGACGTTGCCAGGAGTGGCCGGCCCCGGAGCGCCCGTTCTGCCGAGAATATAGCCGCTGTCGCGGCTGTGCCTCGCAATTAGCCATCAGCCGGTCGTCCCTATGGTGAATTTTGGTCAAAGACCTTCGCATGTTCCCACACAAAGTCCAGTCCAGTAACCTACGCCCAAGCCATCCTCAATCTCGTGGACGATTTGTCCACCAAAATCATAATGAGCCATAAGGCTCATTTAAACCTTAGCGGGTACGTGAACAAGCAAAACTATCGCTTGTGGGGCACCGAAAATCCACTAGTGATGCACGAGAAGCCATTACACCCGCTCAAAGTGATTGCATTGTGCGCTGTTCACGCTGGAGGAGTCATCGGGCCATTTTCTTTTCGAGAATGCCGCTGGTCAAACGACAACAGTGGACGGTGCGCGCTATAGGGCCATGTTAACCAAGTTTTTTCTGCCGTAATTCGACGAAATAGGACTGGAGGACATGTGGTTCCAACAGGATGGAGCAACGGCACACACTGCGCGAGCCACAACCGATATTCTGAAGGCGGCGTTCCCGGGTCGCCTCATCTGTCGTTTTGGCGATTTTCAAGGTCACGAGTGCGAAAATCTGTCGCCCGAAGTTCTCGCCGAAGTGATGAAAAATGCCATAAAACGAGCCCGTATGGTAATCAATTGTGACGGCGCCCATTTAACCGATATCTTCTCAACTTAACCAATAAAATTTTAAAGGTTCAAATAAACAGTCAAAAACCATAATCGAAGTTTTTGATTTAGAAAAAAATGAGAGCCAAACAACATCGGATGACTTCTTTTGAAACACTTTGGTAACTTTAGAAAAATAATTTCGCCTATAATTGTAGCTATCAGTACTTCAGTTCGATTTAACCGAAAACATTCCACAAGCAGCAATTGAAACTGCAATTTTTTTAAATAGTTTTTTAATTAAATCTTAGTTTTTATTAAATTTGTATTTTGTTGAATATTTTCTGTGTTATCAATAGTTTTACTAAGCTAAATCGTCCACAAACTGCGATGCAATATCATCTACCAAAGCATCTTCGTCTATATCCATAATGATATCGTCGGTACTAGTATTAGCAATGCCATTGTCAACGTTGTCATCTTCGTTGGTTTTATTTTCATTAGCTGCAATTTCGAGTTCCTTAGTTTTAGTTTCATTGTCAGCCTTAACTTCAAACCCAACTTCCGTTCCATTCTCATCAGATGCTTCTTCTACACGGGGCTTTTTGTTAAGAGGCTCTTCCTCAATACTAACAATTTCTACCTCATCCTGTTCAGAATCTTCGTCAACTCGAAGTTTTATGGGATTTGATTCATCTCCGGATGATATCTCTACGGGACGATGAGAGGGCGACATGACACCATCATCAGAATCTGAAACTGTTTGGGGTGAATCAGGAGTACTTTGCAAGTCCTTTTCTTCATTTATAATGTTTTGTGGCTCTTTATCCTGTTGATTATTCAGGGAACTAACGTCATCGCTGGCATCCACAGACTTCTGGTTTTCAGTTTCCATTTCTTCGTCATCCCCATTTGTTAGTAAATTATTGTCAGCAATATCTTCAACTTCTTCGTCCGTTTCTTCATTATTTAACCCATTATTAGAAAAACCATTGTCGGAATTTGCCAGCAGCCTTTCCTGGCCCATCATAATAAATGTATTGCGAATTTCCCTGGCATCTACGGGAAAAATTAAGCTTTCCTTTTGTGGATGTATGATTTTCTCCAGATTTTGTAAAATCCATGAGCAATGGGTGCGCACCTTCATATTTCCTTCCCGACCACTTGCATTATTTAGTACCGCCAGTATAATATCCGCTGGAGGTGGCGACAAATGGTGAGGCGTTGTCATCAGCACATACAAAGCATTGTACATTTCCAAGCGGCACTGGGCACTGCCGAATAGATAACCCGCGTCCATAGGCAGTTCATAGAAGTTGCCACAAATCTGTATTAGCAATGACTGCAGTTGTTTTATTTTGGTTGGTTTAATAAAACTGGCTGCAGATACTAGCACAGCCTGGAGGCATCTTAAGGCCGCAATGCACAATAATTGGTTTCTTTCGTCATTTTGGGAGGCCTTTAGATTCCTGCTGCCTTTTAAAGAAGTCTGGGCAATTTTTGATCTATCATTTTGAGCTTTTTGTAGCTGACGCTTCATTTTCTTGGATGTATGTTTGCTGGCGGCTTTGCTGACCTGCAGCGTAAGTTCATTTGATTTGGGAGTTATGTCGTTGAATATATCTTGCAACAAATGCTCTACTATTGCTTCACAGCGGCTGCCTGCATTATGGACTTTGCACCACAATGAGATGGTGTCATACACCTTGGCTCTTAGATGCCTGAAAGGCTTTTGATTGCTAACATAGTGCTCTTCCTCAGCTGTAGATTTCATGACATCCATAATAAGACCTAAGATTTGGTTGTAGTACGGTAGCAAATGTCCGCGTAGAATTATAGTGGCTACATCCAACAATTGCAACAGTTCCAGGTGAATTTTAGGCAAGAGCAACGACAAAGCTATATTGTCCGATATAGGATTCTGATGAAGCAAATTACAATTCACACCCAAACCACGACTTATGACACCCAAAATCATTTTAGGCAATAGAGGCTTCTCCACCGGGAAGGGTTCCTTTAAAGCCGTTATCAAGTAGTTTAACAAATTATGACAGCGCACATACATCTGGGCGACCTTATTTATGGGGTCTGGTGACAACACTAACTTGTCCATTGATGCCAATCTTTCCTGCACCACTTTATCGTCCCACATCTCGGCACAGCTTGCAAACATATCATCAAATACCTCATGTATACTGCCCACCAGTTGTGTTTGATAATTCTTCCATAAAGTTTTGTGATTGGCACTGTTAGCCTCACCACCACTTACTTGTTGCAAGAGATGTAAGCATTTACTCGTACAAGAAACCACATTGGCATCCAGACTATCATGAAAACGTGCTAGGAACTTATCTAGAGCTCTCTTTGAAGGGCCACTAGCTGAAGGATATAAGCGCAGACAGTCTTCCACGCAGCGCAAAGCAGGCACTACACAGGTGGCAGAAACATTCGTCAACGATTCGTACACCTTGGTCAGATGAGTGGTAGCAAATGTCTTCGTCAGCTCAGGTGTTTGTAGAGATTTTAAGGCTAGCTTTCCCAACGCCTCGTATGCGGATGCCGAATCCTGTTGACCCTGGCATGATTTCAATACCAACGAAGTCCATAAGTTTCCCGTTCGAGTAAAGACCTCTGCATTACATTGATCAGCATAGTTGTTTAACAATCTAATACCAAGAGCGCGAGTTGTTGCCTTGGACAGTAGCGAAGATATGGTTTGGACGACATCGTTCAATTGTTCCGTCTGCAAATTGAACACCTGGTCATCCACACCATCGATGTAGATGTTGAAGTACTCATTTTCGGTCGACAGAACATTGTGAGCAACAGATAAAAGTCCTTCCACACCCATTTTGTTATAAAGAAAAGAAGTACTAAGTTATTTACTTTTTTTTTTTGTTTAAATTGCTGTCACTGAAGAAAAACGTGCGCCGCCAAGGGTTGCCAAGTATCCAAATGAGAAATGTAAAGCGAAGTTCACATCTTTGATTCATTTAACTAACACTGTGTGGTTACTAGAGTATTCAAAAACCGAAACCGAAAACCGGTTTTTTGGGTAACCACCGACCGCCGGTTTTGTGAAAATTTACAATTTCGAACAACCGGTGAAATCGGTTTTTTCTTGTCGGTTCCACCGGATTTTTTATTACATTAACACATTTAAACTTAATACTAACTAAAAATATTTATTTTTTAAATGGACTAGTCTCCATAATTAGAATTTTTTCTTTTAAAGCTATGCTTTTAAATACTTTTAAATAAAATCCATTCATAAGTTTATTAACAATTACTAAAGACTTTCTACACTGCCAAAAAATTTAGATATTTCTTTTGCAAAATGCAAATATATGGGAAATTTTCAAAAGAAAATGTTTTAACTTCTGATAAATTAAGAAATTTCTTTTTCAAAATACAAATATATGGGAAATTTTTGACAGAAAAAATACAACAATTTTAACAAATTAAGATATTTGTTCTGCAAATTGCAAATGTATGGAAAACTGTCAAAAGGCCCGGTTTGCTGGAAAGGGCTGTTTTTGAACACTCTAGTGGTTAAACGCTTAAGATTTTAGTTTTAATTTAAGCACACAGACTCTTGTTAAAAGTCATTTCAAATGACAGCTGTAACTAGAGTGTTCAAAACCCGGTTTTTTACTGAAAAAAATAAGAAAATATGAAAAGCAATTTAAACGCCTTGATGTTTTCATTAAGCAGTTTAAACTGAATTTCCAGAAGAACACTCAAAGAAAACAATAATTATGTAAACATTTTTAAACAGTCCTAAACATAGGTTTGTTCCCGTACTTTTTTTTAATAGTAAAACTAGTAAAAGAGAGTTTCACCAGAAATATCAAAAAATTCTTTCTGAGAGACCAAGTCTCAAAAAAGTACGGGAACGAAAAAATTACAAATGTGGTAAAACTTATGTCAGAAATGTGTCCACAACATGGTCCTCGTCCGAAACATCCAACAGGAAATACCCTGCACTGCTGGAATCATCCACAGTGATATTATATTATGTATTTCCGTTTCTGTTTTCAATAAAAACCATTCACTTGTCGATATTAAATTATATTTTCAATTTATTTTGACAATTCAATAGAGAATGACAATTTACCACGTTTACTCGGTAAAATTCTTCGAGTAAAAACTAGTAAAAAATTACTATTTTTACTATTTTCTTGAGTACGGGAACACTTTTTCGAGTAAAAGTCGTAAAAGTGGTAAAACTACTAAGTTGTAGTACGTACGGGAACAGAGCTCATGTTGCATTGTTGCGAGTTTTCATTATTGTTCTTACAAAATTTAAACATTTGCCCAATTTGTATACATATTTTATTAATAACGGTTTTACTTTTTTTAAATGAAAAATATACAATTCCTAAATGGAAATTTACCATGATTTGAGGTCAAAATCAGCTGATTTTTCATACAAAATTCAACTATTCCGGCCCGAAATATGTTAAACACGCTAATTACCAGTTTTTCGGTCAGTGGTCACGTCGATTTTCCGTTTAATTGCGGTTAAACATCGAATTGTTTATTCAGTCATTGGTTAACAACGCTTTAACCACCCAATGTGCGTTTGTTAACCTGTAGTCAGAATCACATGTTTTTGACAATCACATTACTGATAAAAATAGGATATGTAAGATTGTATAAAATACATGATTCTGTTTTGACTATTCGTTAAATTATAGTTTTCTAATAGTTTTTAGAGTTTTTTTTTAATTTTTTTTTAAAATGATTTCCATTTGATGCATTTATTATTTATTTTACATAATTCTATTTTGGCTGTTCCTCTTTGTTGTTTTGGTATTTAGCCCAAAACAGATGTTCTTTCTAACAAGAATTCAAGGGTTGCCATAACCGTTAACAATATGACGGCTTACATGAACTCGCCACTGAAAAAGAAAATGCTAAGTTAACTTTTAACTAAATCCCAATTACGATTACTTAATCCGATAGTTAACTACGCCACAAGTGGATAAGATGTTAACGACTAATTAACTTTAAATTTCGATTAAGTAATCCGTTAGTTAACTGCACACTATAAAACTGACCTTAAGTGGATAAGGAATTTACACGGTGTCTCGACTAGCTATAATTCATGGCAATGTTCATATTCAAGTCAGAGAATGTTTTAACGTCAAAACGCAAGAAGTGGGCAAATTATGTCTAGACATTCCATTTCCAAAATGTCTGAACCATAAACAAGATATTCATCTGCCGTACACTAAAATTTGTGTCCAATTTCCTCACGCACTTTTCTTTTTAAATGCGTCCTTTTATAGTTTTCACCTTTGTAGTCCCATAAACACTCATATTCGCGATATATATTAATGAAATTGTGAATTTCGCTTTTATTTAATTTAAGTTGCTCCATTTTAAACTACTTAAACGTCAAAATCGAATGAAACTTCAAAATAATGGCAGGTCTTATGGCAGAATTTCAATCATGGCAAAAAGTTAGATTTTTAAGACATGACACGAACATTAGCAGTCTCCACTAGCCATTGACTTGAACATTGCCATGAATTATAGATAGTCGAGACACAACGTTAAGACTTGAATATAAAAACCGAAACCAGTTGAAACTGGTTTTTA
Source organism: Phaonia tiefii (assembly GCA_963931995.1). Lineage (NCBI taxonomy): Eukaryota > Metazoa > Arthropoda > Insecta > Diptera > Muscidae > Phaonia > Phaonia tiefii. The sequence goes on along the minus strand of OZ008370.1, from coordinate 18,818,680 downwards.
CATTTAAAAAAATCAGTGAGTGTTCGAACTCACGGGCGATGTGTTAACACCGGTACCTGTTCGATTTCTATGAACACATTAGTAGATTTTACATTGGAAAATAAAAAAGGATAGTTTTTGTGCTGAAGGCTTTTTTGCTATTGCACTTTCTTTTTTCTTACATCTGCTTTAACATTAGATGTAATATTGTTAAAATATATAAAGCAATATTTAGCTCACTGACATAATTGTTTTTATTTTGTCATAAACAGAGTGACGACAAAAAGTATTGAATAGTATAGAGAACTTATTGCACTCTTTTTCCGCTCTCAAGTAGAGAGCATGAGTAAAAGAGCATAAACGAGTATTATTCTCTTTATAGAATATCTCAATGTAAATGTACCATTTCGACAATGTTATTACTCGTACATAAAACACTACAAAAACCATAAAAGTTGCAAAAGGCATCAATGTTTCACATCATAATTATGAATGGACCAAGTTATGACAAAAAGACGTTTTGAATCATTCGCCAGATGTCGCCAGTGCTTTCGACTCATACAATTCGTTCAATGAGTTCTCTATACTATTCAATACTCTTTAGCAACGACGACCTGCTTGTTTGTTCACTGCCGCTACCTCAATACCAGCATCATACTTATTTTCAGGCAGAGACTATTATTGTACAACAACCACGTATGTGATGCCAACGCTGAGTGTTGTTTGCATGTGTTCACTTATATAGATTGCCCTACCCGTACCCATAGATGTTAACACTTCAAAAAACCGGTGGAACCGGATTTTAAAAACCCCAATTTTTCGTAACAACCAGTTTTCCAGTATTGACCGGTTTTTATGAATACTCTAATTGTCGGTGGTGCAATGGGTAGTGTGGGCGCCTCTTGTACATGAGATCCTGGGTTCGATCCCTGCTCCGACCACCTTAAAAAAAATTGTTTCGGCGGCGGTCACCTCGCATAGTGGCGGCGACACTATCGAATATTTAGCCATGAAAAAGCTTCTCAAAATACCGTTCGGAATCGTTGTAAAACTGAAGGTCCCAATCAGTGAGAGAAAACTGGAAAGCGCACAGCTCAGTCATTGTGAGAAGCTCTCCCCAGTCCCTTCATGGGATGTAATGGGAAACCATTTTTCTTTTAATTGTGATTGTAGGTTGCAAACAACTAAATATATTGTCAATTGTATTTTCAAGATGCCGTCTTCAATGAAACACCGTCAAATTCCAACCTCATTGAAGTGCTGCAAGGAATAAATATTCTTCATAGCACCAGAAATTGATTCACAGGGAGAGTATTCAAAAACCCGGTCAATTCAGGAAACAGGGTTTTAGGTTACTGCATTAGTATTAGAGGTGAAAATAGGACAACCTCGACAAGGGCTATGGAGACTATTTTATGCATCCAGCCAGTCGAAATTAGGGTCAAACACGATACCGCCCTTGAGACAAAAAGCCTACAGGCAATAGGTGAATGGATCAACAGGGATCTTAAGTCGAAACACCAACGGATAATGGAGGCTTTGTCCGGTTGCATGCAAGATGCAAGTGAATTTGCCCGGATACCCGGTCAGGGTCCCGCTTGGCAGAATGGGACCCTGGCGCAAACAACCAACACAATAACTGGCGAAAATATTTACCAATCACAATAGCATTTTGTCAGTGTTTTTTTCTTATCCAAACATATGTCAGAAGGTTGGTATTCGATATGGGCGTTGTGGCAACGCCTCTTTAGGTACATCCCATAGTTAGTTAGTTTGACAAAGAGGGGTATGATTGAGAAATCACTCTGATCTCTCCCATGTCCGTAGACATACACTTAAGACGCTGCTAATAAACTTTTTCACTAGGATATAAAGGAAGTGGATTTGAATAAAACTCATAGCTGATTGATTGTAACCTGGCGTTTACACCGGACAGTTTTGCTCCGACAGTTGCAAAACATTCACACATTTTTACTACCGCATTTACACTTCTCTCACTTGCCTCGCCACTGTCTCTGATTTTTCAACGACAGTAACTTCGGCAAGAGATTTGACATAAGCGGCCAGATCATGGCTGAACTAGTAAAGATTGGCGAAATAGAACAAATGATTTTAAATTCAGTGTAATTCAGTGAAACAAAAACTAAATGCCTGTTGCTGGTTCACACAATTACAACAAATCCTACTGCGTCAACCTCTACTAGTTCAGACATCGGCCATATCGGTGACGTTTCGTAGTAATTTGAGAAAAACGCAAAACATCGCAAACGACTTTACAAATTGGGAAATATATTTGTATTTGAAAATTTTGCTAATTTTTATTGACATATTGTTTGACAATACAAACATATAAACATGAATACATGTCTTGTTATGCTGAGTACATCAGTTCCATTGTAATTTCGAGAAGACAAAACACAATGGCAAAAGAGCGAAGAAAAAAAAATCAAAGCACGAAATTTAACGAAACGACACTGTCGGCGGTTGCTTAAAAATGTACTGTCTTTATAACTGGCTGGACGCGTACGTCACACAAACAATTTTTGTCTTTGTGACAACTAATACATATTCTCAACTATCTTGTATCAAACTGTCCCATGTAAACGCACCGTAACATGAGATTTATTAATTTATCGTATTAAATTATTTCCTCAACATAAAATAACACGTATATTTAAACTATATACATATTAAATACTTTATCAGTTTAAGTCAGTTTCAGGAATATTTTGTGGAAATGGACAATTGTAACCGTCTTAATGTTATAATTACTGTCCATCTATGTAAACGTCATATTAATTTTAAAAAAAATCCTACCACACTAAACGTTGTTTTTGACGTAGAATACGTCTTACCTTACGGTACTCAGGTTTTTATTGTTGTAATCTTTATTTCATTGAATTTGAGGAAACGGCTAGATGAATTTTTTTTAAATTTTTTTGTAGGTAAACGAAGATGTTATCTTTCGTTTGATATACATTTCATATTGGTTGATATATTTCTAGTATTTTAATTTCTCAAATGAAAATTGTTTAAACACATACACTCAAACATATGTGTGGTGTTTGGTTGAGTGTTTTTGGTTGCTCAACATTGCTTAGGAACATGTATCTAGTAAAAAGTGAAACGAACAGCAAGCTAATGTTGCTTGGCAACATGTATCTAGTAAAAAGTGAAACAAACAGTAAGCTAACGTAATAAAGCTTTTTTGCGAAAGCTTCAATAAAGCTGTTGTAACATTAATTTTGAATTGTAAAGCGTAAAGCTTTCACACAACGCTCGAATGCTAATGCAAAGACTCGATAAGGTAAACCTTTTTTAATATTAGGGCGGCCCTCTCAACATTCGCAGAACTTATTTCAATAAAAATATTAATTAAAATACATAAATTAAATTAAGTTTAAAAAAATTTAACATAATATTTTTTTTTTAAACGGACTTGAATCAAATGCCGTTGGTGAATATAAAAATTGCAGCAGACAGTTGTCCGAGGCCTTCGGCCACGGACTGTCCCTGCAGGCTGTGTCAGAGACACGGCCATTAAGTTTAACGTAGAATACGCCATCCGATAAGACAGAAAACATATATAACAATAAATGATAAATAATATAAGCAAATGAATTTATTGTTATATATGTTTTCTGTCTTATCGGATGGCGTATTCTACGTTAAACTTAATGGCCGTGTCTCTGACACAGCCTGCAGGGACAGTCCGTGGCTGAAGGCCTCGGACAACTGTCTGCTGTAATTTTATAAGTAGTTTACAGACGCGGAATTAAACAACAGACGCGAATACGAGTTAGAGTTTCACACTGTGAAAAACTAATTCAACTGCAGCATCAAACAATTTCAATTATTAATTTCAATCTTCTTTAATTATCAAATATTTATTTCCAATTATATCACAACTGATTCAAAAATGCACATTTTGTTTACATTTTTATCAGCTGAGTTTGACAGAAGCCAAGTGCGATTATGCACATGATTACACACATATTTACTGTTACTACCGTGATTAGTGTGCCCTGGTACTGAAGAATTTTACACGTAGATTCGCTAAAATTTCTTAGAATAAAATTAATACTCAAATTTCTTATTCCACACGTCTTTTTGTTAGGGAAATTAATCAAACGATTTCCCAAAGGTATTTCGATACGGATTCCAGTAAACTAAATACAAAATATCAAGTAAACGAAATGTAATATTTACTTTGTCGTCGTTTAGTAATCACTATCAGGGCAATAACGTAGCGTCGATGCGAAATCCGTTGGTGATAAAAAACCACGCGGATACCTTATTCTTAGTAAACAATCCTTTTCCTACTGAAAAAAATGCGTACGGACACTTTTATTATAGAAAACTATCCGTATGTACACTGTTCTTATAGAAAATTAAGCATACGCATCTTTTCTTATAGAAAACCATCGGGACAGACACTTTCCGGATAATAAGCTATCCGCGTAAACTCTTTTCAGTTAGAAAACTTTCCGTAAGTACAGTTTTCCTATAGAAAACTAACAGTTCGCAACTTTTCTTATAGAAAACTATCCGTACGAACAATTTTCTTGTAGAAAATGTTATTCTTATTATGATTGCGGATAAAGGTAGCAAAACTGTTTCAGTGTAAGATAATACGAGGAAAATTTGCCAATATATTGGGCGATATTTGTGCGCACTTAAGAGAGACCTCACGACAGGTCTACAGGACAAAAATAACAAAGTAGTGGATAAACTGTACGAGTGATAATTTATTGACACTGCAACAAGGAGAAGATTAATTACGATAACCCAGTATATACCGAGTGCCTAAGATTCTTAAAGAGGGAAACCCATTCGACCGAGTTGATCATCAATTAATGCACTGGGCATTCCTCTAAGGACAACCTCTCCGGCTCTAAGGACAACTCGAATGAAACTGGAACATACACAAACATAAAGCGAGTGTTTATGGAAATGTTGTCATTTTGTAGCAAAAATACACTATTTTAATTACGAAACAGGGATATCAATGCCACAGCTGATCGACTATGAATTTGGAAATTTATAGAAAACAGAGTAGATGGGTGAATTGGGGGAAAACCCGAAAATTTTGATGAAACGTATGAATGATTTATTTCTGGTCATTAAGAAAGCTGAGTTGGATAGCACAATTCATGCACTAAACTCGTTTAGCGGACAATTACAATCTACCGTGGAAGAGGAAAAGAGCAATGGCTTACTATACTTGGATAATTTAGTCCATAGATAAAGGAAATAACTAGATATCGCACATGCCTTGGGAAATTTCTTGTTCAATGGGATATTTTCAAGATGGAGCTGAAGGCAATAATTATAACATTTGATCCCAAATAAAATATACCTTGCGAGATGTATTTAGAACAGGTGATAGCAGTAGGGGTTGTAGGCAACATCAACAGGCATTTTGTTCTGTTTAGTGGGCCGATGCTGTACAAGACAACACAAACGAGTACCACCAGTAAGAGTACAGCAAAAAAGCACATAACCAAAATACATTTGAATTTGAAAGTGAGGAACACAACGACATGAAAAAAACTAAATTAGTTGTTCGAATAGTATAACCTGGAAAATGATTATATTTTTGTATTGAAAAAATGTCCTACACTGTTGAATAAACGTCAGTGAATGTTATGAGAAACGTCAATGAAAGTTACAAAACGACAACACAGCACCTAGTGGCAGTACTTGACAACGCCTGTGCGATATCTACTTATTTCCTTTATCTATGATTGTAACATTTGATCCCAAATAAAATATACCTTGCGAGATGTATTTAGAGCAGGTGATAGCAGTAGGTGTTGTAGGCAACATCAACAGGCATTTTTTGTTTAGTGGGCCGATGCTGTACAAGTCAACACAAACGAATACCAACAATAACAGTACACCAAAAAAGGACCTAACCAAAATACATTTGAATTTGAAAGTGAGGAACACAACGACATGAAAAAAACTAAATTAGTTGTACGAATAGCACAACCTGGAAAAATATACTATTTTTGTATTGAAAAAATGTCCCACAGTGTTGAATAAACGTCAATGAATGTTATGAGAAACGTCAATGAGAGTTACAAAACGACAACACAGCATCTAGTGGCAGTACTTGACAACGCCTGTGCGATGTCTACTTATTTCTTTTATCTATGGTTCTAAGTGTGGATCGTTTTTGTTTAGTCATAAGCGGTAGTAGCTTAATGGAATAAATAAACAGCCCTAATATAAAAATCGCGAGAACTTAACACTAAGAACGGTTCTAAAAATAAAAAGACGATTGCGATTTTTTTAAACGTTATAATTCACTTTTATTTAAAATAAATTTGGTCACAGATCACAGAATAATATATACTTATGCGTTGAAGGGGGAAAATGAGACTTAACTAACGTAAATCCAAGTAGAGGAAGGCAAAGAAATTAAAAGGAAACAATAATTAGTTGATTTCAAAACTAATAAGGGAATTCACGTAAAGGAAAATAAATAATTGAGGAGTTTCTTTTCAAAACTTGACTATTTCACTTTTTGTGCGTTCGCACAATTTGTGAAAATAGTTTTTTAGGAATGCAACTTTTGACGAAAATTAGTTATTGTTTTTCCCGATGTAATTATAGAGTTTTGGCCCAATTTTCTTTTCGCTGAGTTTTCATTTCCAGTTCTATTAAAAGTGGAATAGTCAATTTTAGAAAAGAACCTCCTCAATTAATTTCAAAGAAAAAATAAAAATGAGAAATGCATTAAAAATATAAATTTTGTATGGTATTTGCAATTGTCGTAGTACTCGAATTGTCGTTAATGTAAACACCGTATTAGTCTAAAAACCCTTTCAAACTAAACGCATCCCAATCCAGCTCTTCTGATGAATACATTCGATTAAAATTAGATTTTTGCCATATTCCGGTATTAAGGGCACCGCATACATAAAATGTTCCTCCGTCATTTGTATTTTGTATTGGAAAATCAAATGATATTGACTTCAATAGTTCCAACATTTTCAGAGCATTCTCCGGTATTGTCACTACTGTGTGACATTGATCGCTGTCACGAATTAGGGACTCAAAACAATTTTTAAATCCATAAAAATAATCAATTTTCTTTAGATCTCTATTAATATTTTCGTTAACAATTCGAATATCATCAGCTGGATTAATATTTCGAAAATGCTGACAAAAACTCCGTATGAAAGGACAACCAGTTTGAGATGCTCTCGGGGATTGAATTAGATTTGGAACACTATATAGAACAACTGTATTTTCGCTCAGATGACTATTGTCCGTTGGCTGTATTACCTCCAGATCTTCTTCATCGGCATATTCTGCATCAATTGGACCCCGACAAGCGTTGACTATTATAAGCTTTTCGACATCTCGAAGAGTTGTGTTCGCTTGTATTGGGTTCACAATATCAGTTTTTATATTCAATTGACCATCGTGGGTATATAAGATGTCTTCGGAATCTCCGTGAGACATTAGGAAAAGTAAAAACGATTTTAATGGATTAAAATCTTTCTTCTCCAGATAAGCGAGAATCTGTAATAATTCTTGGTGATTGCAGTCTTCTACCAGAATATATGGAATTCCGGCAACTTTCAATTCACGTATTAGTTGCACTACATCCTGCTCACTACCCTCTCGTATTGTGTGAGGATTTGTAAAGTAGTAATTGTTGATTATGATCGCCAGAGAGGGATTTATGCTATATATATAAAGTTCAGCATTAGACGACGCTGTATATGACCTTTTAAATAATGTTTGTATAACACTTTGAATTGGCGCGAAAGGTTTACTCAACATATTGTAAAGCACGTCGGCATACTCATATGATGTATGGACAACTGTACTATTCCATTGCATAAAAATTAAATTATCCATATGTAAGTCAGGAGATGTGGTGGCAATTTTATTGACTCTGGAAAATGGAATAGTTCCACCAAAATGTCTCCACATTATAATCTTGGATTTATATCGGAGACACTTGTTTTTTCGAATAGCTTTCAGTGCGCCCAAAAGGTGCATTTCATCCTCAACTATAATCACTATGCTGGCATAGCCAATAAATTTCGATTTTGCTAACTGATTAAGCATACCATCACAAGTTTCTTTAAATAAATTGACGGTTGGTAGGTACGTTGAGAATATTTCTGTTTTATTTTGATCACGCCACCGCCCACAAGAGTTTCCAGTATCGAATATTCCAACTCCGAGAGCTCTTTCATCTGCCACTTGCTTCAACTCGCCCATAATTAGGTGATTAGCCATTATCTCATATTTTTTTGTATCCACCAAGAAGACTTCATTGAATTCTTTCCAATTATATCTTTGGGAAGTGTTTGAGTATTCGATATTTAACATGACGTTGGATGACTGTATTCGATTTTGTAAAATTAACTTTGTTTGCTATATTTATTATCCGGTATTTATAGTGCGGTTCAGTTTGCGGTTATTGTCTGTAATATTTTGAATGGAATGCATGTTATTCTTCATTATATTAGAGACAATTGCTATTAATAAATGGTTGTGCCTGATGCTCATCTTTTTTATTGTTTTTATTTGCCTTGTGCTTGTTTCATTTGGTGTTTTTTCCTTTGTTCCCTGTTATACAGTAGTGAACTAAAGTGAATACATTAATTCAAGATTTTTCGAAATTTGTTATACATAATTATTTTGATTGTAGAAACGTGATGATTTTTTAAAGCATAAAACTAAAACATTCTTCTTCAATGAATACCTAAATATAGTACACTAAGTCATTAAGAAGTTAATACAAAAATATAGAAACTTTTGACCGGTTTTATCCAGTATTGCTCATATTTGATATGTTCGCCAAGTTTTTTCATTAGTATTTTGTCCAAAGTCCTGTGTTGATTAAAACACATTTTGTGCCAGAAGGCGTGCTTTCCACGAGATTTTTAACAGTTTGAACGTGGAATATTAGCCCATTCCGCTGAAACTCTTTGACCCAACTTCATCTAAGGTGGTCGGTGTTCGTTCACCTTGGGAGAGTTATTTTGACTATTGCCCAAAAATTCAAATCGATTCAAATCGGGGCTTTGAGCTGGCCACTTCATTGTTGGGAATTCTTGTTCAGCAAGCCATTTTTGCACAATTTTGGCGGTGTGTTTTGGATCCCCATCTTGATGAAAATTTATTTCTGTTGCAGGGTAAGCGCACTCTTCAATAAAGACGGGCAAATTCTTCTGCAAACTACTTAGCTAGTATTCCTTATTCATAATTCCTTCTATTTTTACCAGAGGACAAATGCCCCACTAAGTGAAACATCCCCACACCATTACAGACCCACAACCGTGTTTCACCGTTTGCTTGACATTAGTGGTATTCGTGTAAACGCGCAACAGCCTCGACAACTAGCACAGCAAACTTCAATTACAAATTGTTCTCATACAAAATGGCTTGCACAAATGTAGAAAAGTTTCGAGTCAATTTTGCTGAACAAACATCGATAACGAAACGTCGGAATTTGTCGTTCTGTATGAGAAAATTGTTGTTTTGCTTTGACGGTTGATGTGCAATTTTCCAGGTTTTCAAGTTTACATGAATACCACTACTATGTCGCTAAATGGTTTCACCGGGCCTCTTCGAACAATATTGTATTCCATCAGCTTGGAAACGATTAATTTTTGTTTCGTCCGACCAAACCACTCGTTTCTCGTCATCATGTGTCCAGTTTTTATGAGTTTTGCAAAAATTAATCGGAGCCTTCACATTCTTGTATCAACTTTAGTCCACTACTGATCACATTGTAACATTCATACGTACGTACATATTTCGATTGTTATGATCATTTTGCATTATTTACCGGCTATAAGTTATCACTAGTTTTCAGAGTCCATTTTTCGCTGTTATTTGTTTGCAACTTATTGCAGGCAGTCCATTTTCCCTATATTCTACTGCAGTAAAAGTTAGTGTCCCAGCAATGGTACAACAATATAGACATGGTAATATCACCGCTCGTTATTGTAGTTGTAGGCAGCAACAACAGGTATTTTGTTTTATTCGCTTCAGTTGTCAACCTCTACACAGATGTATACTAACAAAACAAGAATGCGAAAGCGAACAAAAACAAGATACATATGAGTTTGAAAATTGAAGCCAAAAATCACACGAAAAAAATTAAATCAGCTGTTCAAACGACTTTACTACGTGGGCGGATCAATAAGTCCGTGAATTTTTGAATGAAACAAAAAAAATATTTTTCAACATAATCTCCTTTTAGCTCAATACACTTAGTCCAACGTTCTCAAATTTTTGTATCCCTTCCTAAAAATTGGGTTTTTCGAGGTCCATAAAATGATTTCATCGTTGGAGCTAAATCTCTTTCCACCGAGCAATTTCTTTCGGTTTGGAAATAGGAAATAGTCACTGGGGGCTAAATCCGGAGAATATGGCGGATGAGTTACCAACTCGTAGCCGAATTCATGGAATTTTGCCATTGAGACTACACACGTGTGCACCCGTGCGTTTATGGTCTTTTGTATGGTCAATTGAGAACAAACGCGGCACCCATCTTGCAGACAACTTTCTTAAACCCAACTGATCATTTAAAATCGAAACCACACTGCCGTATGAAATACCTATGGCATCAGCAATCTCACGCACTTTTACTCTTCGATGGGCCAACACCATATCGTGGATTTTTTCGACATTTTCGGGTGTATTGACCTCAATTGGCCGTCCAGAACGTTCAGCGTCATTTGTACTTGTGCGACCACAATGAAAGTCTGTAAACCACTTTTTTTATCATTGAAATCGTCCCCATAGTATTTATCAAGATTTTCCTTGGTTTGATTGATGGCTTTTTCCGCAACAAAATAATGTTTAATGAGCACCCGAAATTCGCTTTTTTTCGTTTTTCAAAAAATGCACGATGTTGTATTTTTCGAACAACTGTTAAACGCAAAGTAAATGACGGAACTTGGACAACATTTGACAGTAAAATTTCACTCAAATTTCATTTGCTTAGTACTCAAAATTTCTCACGAATATTTCACAAGAACTAAATACGGGGCTTTAGGTAGCAGCCATGGTAGAATTTTTTCATATTTTATAAACTACTTAAACGACAAAAGTAACGCGAAGTGACTGATTCACGACTTATAGAATACCACCCTTAAAAACTCCCAAAATAGAATCATGTCCTTGTGATTATCCACTAGTGAAAGAAGAAGAACTGACAACTATTTGTTTACATTGAAAGATGGACAACAAAAGGTAAACGTACAAAAATATTTAATTTGTGAACATTTTAATGAAATGCTTTTGAATTAAACAAAAATAATAGCATCCAATATGAAACTGTTAAATGTTATTTGGCGTAGAATACGTCTTACCTTACGGTATAGGGAGTCATGTCAGATTGTTATTGTTGTAATCTTTATTTCATTGATTATGAGGAAACGGCGAGATAACTTTATTTTAAATTTTTTTTGTAGGTAAATGAAGATGCTATCTTTCGTTTGATATACATTTCATATTGGTTGATATCTTCCTAATATTTAAATTTCTCAAATGAAAATTGTTTAAACATATACACTCAAACATATGTGTGGTGTTTCGTTGAGTGTTTGAGTTTGTAGCGTGAACACAAACTATGCTGCTGTTTCAGTGTGGACACAAACCTTCGGCTGTTGTTTTGATTGATGAAATATTGAAATTTCGTATATTTACTTATGTATTTAAGAGAAACAAAATGTTAAATGTGAATTTGAATTTAACATGGATATATAATTAAAAAAAATATATGAAAAACTTAATTCATACATTTTTATGTTAAATGAAAGTGCTGCCAAGTAAGCAAAATAACAATGCTGTTTGACAGCAGCTGACAGTTGACGTTTATCATTTATTGTTATATATGTTTTCTGTCTTATCGGATGGCGTATTCTACGTTAAACTTAATGGCCGTGTCTATGACACAGCCTGCAGGGACAGTCCGTGGCCGAAGGCCTCGGACAACTGTCTGCTGTTTTTATTTTATATTTCGGAAAACAGGAGATATACCCAAAATTTTACATCAAACCAGGAAAGCTTCCTTCTATCGCTGTGAGAGGATAACATCGACAGCCTGCTTGGGATTAGAAGAAACGGGCATATATACCAAAAAAAATAGCGGATAGAATGTGTAAAAATGGATACTCTGTTACCGCATCTGTCCCTTACGTGCATCCATACGGATCGGCTTTGATTTGATTTTTTTGATTTTGATTTTCTGATTTTGAGTTTGATTTTTTTTAAATGATAATTTTTAAATATTTATTACGTTTGCGAAAATATATCGATGTCTCAATTTTTTTTAATTCTATTGCACATTAAAAATGTTTTAATTTAGAATATTCGTGTACACTTTCCATTTTGCAAATAATTTTTTTTTTAATTTTATGACCGATTTTTTTAGGTTTTAGTTAATGTATGAGAAATTTATACTACAAGCTTACAAGGTCAGGAACATGGTAAAATTATCTATCGGGTAAACGCGTCAGCCCAGCTGTTTTGTGGTTTTTTCATCTTTTCCGTCGGTAAGCTGTCAAATTCGATTTTGTTTCTCTTTGTTAATAAAATTCAAAGAATTTCAACCAAAATGCAATTTAATAGCATAGACTTTGTATCAAGTAAGACAATCTTATAACAATTTTCACATTTGGTGTACATAGTGGTTTTCATTATTCAGCTAATTTTGACAGCTTAACGACGGAATTGCTAATGCGACTACCTAATAGATAATTCTACCATGGTCAGGAACATTTTTCTAATTGAAAAACGTTTGGTTTTGTTGGAAATAATAGACAATTCAGTTAAGCACACATACTGGCGTGATTAGTTTCGAACTCCGTGACAAGTTCATCATCAGATGTCTAACTGCTGTGCCTGTATTGATACCATCGGTTGATCATCAATCGTATATATACAAACTCAATTCTGCAATTACAATTACAAACCAACCATTTTTCAATTAGAAAAATGTTCCTGATTTTGTAAGCTTGTAGTATGAATTTTTCATACACTAACTAAAAACTTTTTCGATATTCAAAATTTGCAATGCGACTTAAAAGTCAAAAGGCGCTATGTGAACGGCCAAGCTTCCAGTGCGAGTTTAACATGAAAACGTTTAAAAGATTTCCAGTCTGAAAAAGCTATAAAGCTCTGTATTCAGCTCTTGCAAATTTTTGTCATTTAACTCTAAACGCTCCATCCTAGTTATTTTGACTAATGGTACTCAAATGGAAGAAAATTTCCTCACCATTGGAAATATGCCTTTACTTTTCGGATCGAGAAAGTGTGGGTTCTGCTAGACCTCTTTTAGAGACTGTAGGGATCCGATCCAAACAAGGAAAAAATTTAAAATATTGAAGAAACATCGATATTTTGTTAGGGCAGCGGTTACGGCCGGAAGAGAAAAGTTATATTAAAAGGCCTATTTTGGCCTAAGTGGAGAAATATAATAACTTACCAGAATAGGCAAATATTTGCATAGTGGAATTCAAAGCACACAAATAGACTGGGTAAACTTTTAGTCTTTTTCAACGATTAGGTTATTCGCTGTAAACCTATTAGTGGCGTAGGTAAAATCGTGGAAATAATCGAAAATAAAATATGATAGAGGAAATCGGGTGGAAGTTCAGTGGGTGTTCGGCGCTTATAAGAGACAATCTGAGGAATCATTTATGGTCTTAGAAAAGAGGGATTCCGCCAGCCAACTCCCTATAATACGGGATTGGATTCTACTGGTTATCTTCATCACTCCCTTTAATTTGAGTACCCACACTAAATGTTTGACATCCGATTCTCAAGACCCACTATAATATGATGGCATACAACTATTTTAGCAGCAAAATCAGATCTACACCAAAATTTCACCAACCGTAAAGGCTTTTGCGTTGAGTTTAAAAATAAATCTTGATTTTTGCGCTAGGTCCAATATCTTCAGATATAGCCCTTTAAAGCTTGAGTATATAATCGGTCATACCTCAGGTATTTATCATCGGATCTGCTTGAAATATGTATCATTACAAAGCCCTTGTAAAACTCTATAACTCTGTATATAAATATTTATTTTATTAACGCATTGAAGGCTCATTTAAAAAATGTTTTCTAACCTCACTTTTTTGGTTTAATCAACTTGTTGTTCTTGTTTTTTGGTGTTGTTGTCTTTGTCGTTGTTGTATTTTATTTCTGTTGTACTTTGTTGTAATAATAAAAAAATATTTCTAAAAACCCGCGCGATTTTTCTGATTTTTTCACACATCGACTTAAGCTACAGAGGGTATTTGATCCTCCCTGTGGCGGGGTGACTAGTTGGAATATAAATTTAACGATATATGAAATTTATTTCATCTGGATCGGATATTAAATGGCAGAGTTATGCGCGATTATACATTCAAGCTTTGGAGACCTATATTTCGGAAAATATGGACTTCCGCACTTTTTTTTGAATTCGTATTTTAACCAGGCAAAAAAATACGGTTTCGCTGCTAAAAGAAATTTGCTCCCTTAAATATGGTGAAATCAGCTGTTTTTAGCACAAAATTTAACTGCGAGCTTACCTTAAGATTAAAGAGTTGCCGTGAGTATAAGAACAAAAAATAGCACTAGCCCCCACAGTGCGAGATGTCATTCATCAGCTGTTGTTGACATTTCTATTGACACTTAGCTGTATGGTTTTACAACAAAGAACGTGTTTCGTGTTTCTGGTTATCTTGTGATTTTTGTTACTGACTTTTGGACGCAAAACTTGTGAAATTATTGAAAAGATTTTAGAAATTATGTCAAATTTTACATGCATAAATTGTAGCGTGAAATTCGCATCGGCGGACATACAAAGGGATCATTATAAAACCGATTGGCATCGATATAATCTCAAGAGACGTGTGGCGGAATTGCCGCCCGTCACGGCGGAGGAGTTCCAAGCGCGTGTGTTGCAAATGCGCAGCGCCGAAGTCACTGCCAATGAGGAACGACAAATGAGTTTGTACTGCAACGCATGTCGCAAGCAGTTTGGCAACCAAAAGGCCCACGACAATCATTTAAACAGCAAGAAACACAAGGACAATCTGGTGAAATTCGAGAATGAAAATTTCAGTGGTGACAAGGAAGTAACCACCAAGTCATTGGTTCAACAAAGACCTCATCCAGCAATAGCAGCTGCCGCTGAGGGCAAGGGCAAATTTGCTTTGCAACAGGTAGCACAAAGGAGCGATATGGAAGACGAAAGCGACAATGATGATGACTATGAAGATGTCGATGAAGAAGAACAATTGGGTGAAGTCGATGAATTGGAAGAGATTGCTGAGAATCCCTTGAAAGACAGAGATTGCATATTTTGTCCCCACCAAGGCGAAGATATTATGGACAATTTGAAACACATGTCGGAGACACATTCCTTTTTCATACCCGACGTGGACTACTGTACAGATTTGGAGGGTTTGCTTTACTATTTGGGCGAGAAAGTCGCTGTGTACTTTATATGTTTATGGTGCAATGATAAAGGCAAGACTTTCTACTCATTGGATGCAGTAAGGAAACATATGCTCGACAAGGGTCACTGTCAGATGTTACACGAAGGTTTGGCTTTAGCAGAATATGCCGATTACTACGATTACAGTGCCAGTTATCCCGATCATGTAAGTGCTGCTGCTTGCAAATCCACGATGTTTAAGATTACAAAAGACTTCATTTTTCATTTTAGCAAGAGGGCATGGATGTTGACGAAGAAATTGTACCCGAGTTATTGGATGGTGATGAATATCAATTGGTATTACCTTCGGGTGCCACAATTGGCCATCGTTCGTTACTGCGCTACTATAAACAGCGTTTGAATCCCAATCGTGCTTTGGTTGCCAAAAAGCCCAATCGCAAACTACATCATCTTTTGAGTACTTACCGTGCCTTGGGTTGGACCAAGACCGAACAAAATGCAGCAGCTCGTAAGGCACGTGATATTCATGTAATGAAACGCGTCCAGGCCAAGTGGCAGATGAAATTAGGTTGTCGTGCCAATAAACTGCAGCATCATTATCGTGCTCAAGTTCTGTTCTAAGATGGAAATTTAAACAGGAAAAAAATTCTTTTTTTTATTTAATAGTTTGCAATTTTAGATCGTATACAGTTTTATGAGTAAAGAATAATAAATTATAAATATTTAAGTAAAATCTGAGGGCATTTTTGGATACTATGCACATTGGATCGCCGTTCTCACATCGTGTAGAAATCTGTATTGCGATTTCATTTAACGACCAGCAAACTGTGACTTGTATTTCCCGCTTAAACTTGAAATAAGTCGTATCAACATTAGTTTATTTCAAGCGCTGCAATTTTAGTTGCAAAACTATTTGGGTTATTAATAAATTTTTGTGAAAAAAAGTTTTGAATTCACTTAATTTCCATATTTCGATACTTTCAATCAAAATGTTTTGTTTTTGAAACTTCTATGCTAAAATTTCGCATTGAAAAAATATTTGAAAACTAAACCGTTTTGATTAAGCCCGACTTGGACCAGGACGTACATTTTATTCTTCTTCGTTCAGTAGAGTACTTCTTGAAAAAGATGGAAATAATTGTGCCCGTTCCAAACAGTACGCCTAGCAATAATGACCCTGTATTCAGTTTCTGCGACATTTTGTCATTTATCTCAACGAAAAATTTTGTGGCAGAAAGTTATGACATATCTCTGATTTACCTTGCAAATATTTATTTAATAATTCAAATTTGCACTCAAAATGCAAATGTCAGTACTCAAATTATCAATATATTCAATATTAAATATATGTATATTCAAATTAAAATATTCAATTATCAAACAACTGTTTTCGTACGAAATACCTTTGGTGTAACAAACCTGATCTTGATTTTGCCTACGAAATTTTAGCAAAGAGTTAAGTACCAAGCAAATGAAAAGTGAGCGCAATTTTCGGTTCATGAAATTTTCGTTATTTTTTATACACGTCCCAGCGGCGGAAGGCCTGAAATCATGACGTCTTTAAAATACGGAAGGCCTTCCCTACACATTACATCCTCCTTTCTTTTTAACATTGCGTGAGATTGGGAGGCAAGGCCTTCCTTCCCTCTCTACTAGAAGGCCTGCAAAAACAGTAGATTTAGAAGGACTTACGTAAAAATACAAAAATATAATGTATGGAAATTAGCTTGAAATTTCAGATTTATATTTTAACCAATTGTAATTCTTATAAATGATTTTTTTTAAATTCTGCAGCCGCAGGAATCAAACACACGACCTTAAAACTTACAACCGGACGCTTTATCTACTGGGCTATCGGATGTTATGATTTTGCAACGACGAATTGTGAACATGTGGAAAGACAGAGTTTCATGAACAACAGCGTCGTTTGGCATTCTTTTAACAGGCCTGTGGAAGCCTTATAAAATCATGCATTTCGCAGACATTTTTAAAGTAGGCATTACCAAAGAATGATTCCGCATGCCTTATTCGTCGAAGGCCTCGCAAATTCCGCCGCTAGGGTACTTCTTATGGCAACGAAAATTTCATAAAAGCTGAATACCGGGCTATACAGTGGTGGTCATACAATTAGAAACGCCACTTTAGAATTTGTATTGTATAACAAAATTACTTCCATACAACGAAAATTAAAAAAGAAAATATCCAGCATGGTACCATGATATCCAGGATTGTAAGACTTTTTGCTTTAGAGTCCAAACACAATCAAACACGCTACAGACGACGTTGTTTTTTTTACAGAGTTTTTTTTTTGTGGCAGGGAAAAATAGCGACGGAAATCCGCTGCGGCTGACGTCTCGTCGCTAGAATAGAATCTTTTATAATTTCTTGGCGTCGCTCTCACGAAATCTCTCTATTGGGAGAATGGACTTGCCACATTTTCATAAAAACCATTACAGCAACCAACCAAAACATATGTACATACGTTGGAACATGCGTGTACAAAAGAAATTTAAAGAAAAGGGTTCAAAACGATTTATTGTTAAACACAATACAATTAAAGTGAATGCAGAATTGTTAAAAGCAGTAAAAACAATTTCAATTCTGTAAATTTTTTTTTAAAGTGTGGGTTTTTTTTATTGAATCTGTTCTTAAAGAGCCTAAAAACATGTTAATACTGCACTCGAAATCTAGAGATATCTAAAACATCCTAAACATCTGATTTTCCATACACAAATCAGCTGCTCCTGTGAATGAAATCTAGACAATCGAGATTTCGGTTGCAGCATAAACGCGGTATAACAATAAGTATTCGAATCTTATATTCTAATCAGTTTAATTCAATTATTATTAAATAAATAAATAAAACTGATGGGAAATCTCTTCTTCGTAGTCGGGATGAAGTTGTTGTTATTATCAAGTTTCTTGCCAGAGGGTTTCTGTGCTGTTCCAGTTTTTGATTATGGCTCTGTTTGATGCGCTGGAGTTCGTCTCTTACCTGGCGTTTACACGGGACAGTTTTGCTCCGACAGTAGCAACACATTCACACTATTTTACTACCACACTTACACTTCTGCCACTTGCCTCGCCACTGTCTCTGATTTTTCGACGACAGTAACTTCGGCAAGTGATTTGACGTATTTGGTCAGATCGGTGACATTTCGTGGTAATTTGTGAAAAACAAAGCAAAACATCACATACATACATATAAACATGTATACATTTGAAATTTTCAGAGTACATCAGCTTCATTGTAGTCTGGAGAAATAGGGCAAAACACATAGCAAACGATCGTAGAAATTGGGAAAATTTAGTTTTATTTGGTAATTTGGAGTTTTATTGAAATATTATTTGGCAACACATACTAGATATAAACATGTATAAATAATATATGTATGTAGCAATCTTCTTTTAGTAAATTAAGATTTCAAGCAAATGTGAAGAAGAGCAAATCAAAATCAGAGCACGAAATTTACAAGAAACGACACTATCGACGGTAGCTTAAAACTGTTCTGTCTTTATAACTGGTTGGACACATACGTCACACAACAAATTTTTCTCTTTTTGACAACTAATACATATTATCAACTGTCCGGTCTTAAACTGTCCGGTGTAAACGCACCGTTACAACAGGTATGTATCTTTACGGTGAGTTTACACGGGACAGTTAAAGACCGGACAGTTGAGAATATGTATTAGTTGTCAAAAAGAGAAAAATTTGTTGTGTGACGTACATATGTGTCCAGCCAGTTAAAAAGACAGAACAGTTTTAAGCAACCGTCGATAGTGTCGTTTCTTGTAAATTTCGTGCTCTGATTTTGATTTGCTTTTGTTCACATTTGCTTGAAATCTTAATTTGCTAAAAGCAAAACTCGAAAGAGCCTCGTAAACGCGTAAACCTCGCAAACTTAAGCGGCAAACGTCAAAACAAAGAAATTTCCCATACAAAGCGACTTGCACAAAAGTGGAAAGTCTTCAAGTCAGGGCCCTAACTATGTAACTCGATTCGAAAGAAAAATTTAACGGAACCGAATTTTTGGTACCATGGATCTCGAATTCGAATGAGCGATATCCGAAAGTCGGATTCTAGTTTCGATTTACGGAAAGATTGAACCATGTATCTCGATTTTCGAACAGAAATGAACTCGATTTTTGAGATTCTTATTCGGTTGCTCTTGAGAAACCGGAAAGATATAAAATATTTGATTTTTATAAAAAAAAAAATTTATATTATTAATTAAGGAATTTTTATGCACAATAAGAAAAAGAATGATTTTTTGTATCAAAAACTTATTTTAATGGCTAAATGTCTTTTAAAAAATTTGATTATTCAAGGTTATATGGTAATTTTCAACTTATTGCCGTGCCCATGATCAGTATCGCTATACTTTGGAAAACAGCGACTCTAAGGAATTCGTGCACTAAATAAGACGACAAAAAATCTCCTATTACTAAACCATAGTATTAGTGTCTTTGTGCCACTGCCTCTTTCTTCGTTTATTAGAGCCTTCGTGAGATAGTCTGCATATACTTATAACGACCGTAATGATTTTCACTCACTAAATGAATTTTGAATGTAGGGAATGTGGTTATGTCATTGACTGCTGCCGAGGTCGCATTATTTTGTAAATGTTCAATGTATATGAATAGGGTGCAAAATGGCATAGTCCAGTATGGAACTAGGGACGGGCGAAATGGTTAAAACTAGTGCATAATAAGAAATTGTAATTTTTTTCCTTACCCTTCCAATGAAATAATTAACCCCAGGACCCCTAATTTACTTTATCTGGGATATTTCTATAACTTATTTATGAACAATAACAAACCAAATATAATTTTGACATGAAATGTTGCCAACCAAAAAAAAACATTTTCCGAAAGTATTGGTAACACTTTTTGTTCAATCCGAAAGTTGTACATGGTACCATTTCAAATACGAATCGGAAAGAACTTTCGAATAGTTTTAATTTTCGAATCGAATTACATAGTAGGGGCCCAGATTTGCTGCGCAAACGTGGGATGGAGAAACGTGTAAACTTTTGACATTTCGTTGTCAGCTGACTAGGATGGATAAATAAGGTGAAAGCACTAGAACAGTAGAAAAAGTACACATACATAATACATGCAATTGCTACTGCTACCACCTTATGTATCCATCTTGGTCAGCTGATATCGTTTCGAGCACAAATACGCTGAGCAACTTTACTTGGTGCCTCATGTAACGGTGCGAGGGAAACATGCGCTGAGCAAAAGTTCTCGGCTTTCACGTTTGCATGAATGCCGCTATTATTTATATACGTTTATATGTAGTATGTGTTGCCAAATAATAGTGGTATTCATGCAAACAAGAAAACCTAGAACTTTTGCTCAGCGTAAGTTTGCCCCGAAGCGTTTCACGAGGCACCAAATAAAGTTGCTCAGTGTATCTATGCAGCAATTGTCAAAAAAGGCTGCTAAAGTAAATAAACAAATTAAAATTAAAAGTATATTCTTTACCTATTCCATTATTTTATTTTTTCCGCATAAATCAAAAACCCTTTCTTTTTTTCAATACAAAAATATTGACATTGAAATGTCAAAAGTTTTCACGTTTCTTTTTCCAAGTTTGCTCAGCAAATTTGCTTCGAAAACTTTCCACTTTTGTGCAAGTCGCTTTGTATGGGAAATTTATTAGCGGTCTTCATGAAAGCTCGAAAGAACCTCGTAAACTCGAAAACATCGTAAACTTGCACAGCAAACGTCAAAACAAACAAATTTCCCATACAAAGCGACTTGCTCAAAAGTGGAAAGTTTTCGAGGCAAATTTGCTGCGCAAACGTTGGATGGAGAAACGTGTAAACTTTTAACATTTCGTTGTCATCTGACTAGGATGGATAAATAAGGTGATAGCACTAGAACAGTAGAAAAAGTACGCATACATTATACATGCAATTGCTACTGCTACCACCTTATGTATCCATCTTGGTCAGCTGATATGGTTTTGAGCACAACTACGCTGAGCAACTTTACCTGGTGCCTCATGCAACGGTGCGAGGGAAACTTGCGCTGAGCAAAAGTTCTCGGCTTTCACGTTTGCATGAATGCCGCTTTTGTATTACTTCGATGTTACTCGCGCTAGCGTTTCCCCATATCTGGGACCCATATGACCAAATAGGCTTAATCATAGTGTTGTAAATCGTTACCTTATATTCTAATCTCAGTCTTGAGTTCGAGTTAAGTAGCCAATGCAGTTGATGCGTCTTCAGCTTTATTTGTGTCTTCTTGGCTTCTATATTCCTTTTCCAGGTCAGTCTACGATCTAGATGTATACCCAGATAAGTAATATCACATAAGGGAATTGGTACACGGTTGAGTTGTACAGGGTGGCGCCGAATGAGCTACATGGTTTAAATGGTTTCTAACTTTTTTATTTATGCGATTATAATAATTATTTTTTTTTAAATACAGTAAATTATTGGGGAATTTTTTGCAATTAACTTTGAAAAATTATATCCTGTAAGTGATGTCCATTTTCTGCTTCGCACATACGTGCTCTTTTTAGCATATTTTCCATAACTTTTCGCGGAATTTCGGGTGTAATGACCATGATTTCATTTCGAATGTTGATTTTTTGTTGGAGAATGGTTCTTGGTTTGTTAACGTACACTATTTCTTTCAAATATCCCCAAAGAAAACTGTTAGGAGCTGTTAAATCTGGTGAACGTGGAGGCCAGTTAAAATTGCTTGTGCGCGAAATAATGCGTTCGCCGAATATGTCCCTTAACAAAGCCATTGAGGCACGTGCAGTATGTGCTGTGGCTCCATCTTGTTGATACTACAAGTTTGGATGGTTTTCCACAGCTGGCCTAATACAATTTTCCAACATCGTCCGATATGCAGCACCGTTGACAGAGATTGAGACACCACTTTCATTTTCAAAAAAATATGGGCCAATTATCCTTTCGGAGGATACACCGCACCAAACAGTACACTTAAGTGGGTGTAATTCTCGCTGATGCACTGCTCTTGGATTTTCCGTAGCCCCAATCCTGCAGTTTTGCTTGTTGACATACCCATTTAACAGGAAATGGGCTTCATCGCTCATTACCAAATTGTGAATAAAGTCGGGATTTTCCTCCGCTTTTCAATCTAATTATTTGTGCACGTTGTTCGATCGTGTATTGATTCATAATTAATTCCCCAAGTCTTCAAAAATTTCTGAGAAAAAAAAAGAAAAAATAATAATTAAAAAAGTTATAAAGAATTCAAACCATATAGCTCATTCGGCGCCACCCTGTATTTGTGGGCAAGTTCTTGCATTTAATGCGAACGTAATTTGTTTGCTCTTCGTCTCGTTTACTTTTATCCTCCAGTTAGCAATCCAAGATTCGATTGTTTGGAGATGTAAGCTAAGATTGTCGGCGGCTTTACATGGGTTTCTATGAGAGTTCAGTATTGCCGTATCGTCTGCAAAAGTAGACGTAAGCAGATCGCTTCTCGTGGGGAAGTCAGCTGTAAATATAAGAAAAAGAAAAGGACCGATAACAATTCCCTGCGGGACCCCGGCATATATTTTGTATTTAACCGTAATTATGTCTCCCTGCTTGACTCTAAAATATCTATTTTCCAAGTAACTTTCGAAGAGA
This sequence comes from Phaonia tiefii, assembly GCA_963931995.1. Classification (NCBI taxonomy): domain Eukaryota; kingdom Metazoa; phylum Arthropoda; class Insecta; order Diptera; family Muscidae; genus Phaonia; species Phaonia tiefii. Next base: position 18,795,643 of record OZ008370.1, on the reverse strand, counting down.
GAATGTGTATTAACTGGCAGATATTTTTTAATTTTATGTAATAGACCCACAAGCCAGACCTTGTCAAATGCCTGAGCAACATCTAAGAATACAGCACAACAATATTCTCTTTTTTCATAAGCTTTTCTAATCTAAATAATTTCTAATTGGTCAAACGATTTGCTTGTTGTAGAGTAATATGGCCCTCCTTGAAACAAAATTGGTTATCAGGGATGATATTATGAAGCGAGGTGAGGCTTTTAAGTTTTGTAAGAAATGCTCTCTCGAAGAGTTTTGATAGGCATGGTAACAAGCTTATCGGTCTATGAGTCCAAACAGAACCAAACACGCTTCAGACGACGACGGAAAAAATCTCTAGCGTCTAAACGAAATGAGAGAGAGAGAGCGTCTTGCGACTTCGGTTGATTTTTTTTCTCTCTGCGTCATATATACATATATATTGAATTTGTACTTTTCATATTGTTTTTCAATTTACTTGATTTCGGCTAGTGTACAACTTTTTTTTTGACTGACTGTATTTTCGGCACTTTTCTGGAATTTGAAAGTTTGGGAAAATTATATTGTTGTATAGGAATTAAATTGTGTTTACTGCTTTTAAAAATGTATTTACTTTTATTGTACTGTGTTTAACAATAAGTTATTTTTAACCCTTTTCTTTAATTTTGGGTTTCTCTTATGATTTTCATCAACATGTGGCAACTTCATTCTCTCAACTGAGAGATTTCGTGAGAGCGCCGCCAAGAAATTAGAAAAGATTCTATTCTAGCGACGAGTCGTCAGCCGCAGGGGATTTTCGTGACGATTTTTCCCTGCAATAAGAAACCTATGTAGAAAAAACGTCGTCGTCTGTAGCGTGTTTGATTATGTTTAGACTCTATATGATGAAGCTAAAGTTTTGTCCTTTCCTGGCTTTAATATCAATTTCACTAGAGACATTTTCCACGCATTAGGGAAGTAGCTATATTTTATTATATTATTGAACTCGATAGCTATTATCGGAAGTTCTGATATCATCCTCTGTTATTAGATCATAACCAGGAGCTTTTCTAGGACTTGCTGTTTGCTTTATAATATTGACAACCTCCCCGACCGAAATTCTGTACATAAATAATATTCGGCCTTATTCCCGTTGTCGTCGTCGACGTCATCAGATTTTTGTCAACTGTAGAACGTGTCACATCGACAACAACAAAGTTTTTGATGTCTATGATCGAAAAACAACCCTCTTAAATCATTACGCAAATTTTTTTTCCAAATGCCTTCAAGTCGCCAATAAAAATGGTGTCGATATTGTATTGACGTCGACGACGACAACGGGAATAAGGGCGATTATGTTTCCAAACTTTCAAACAAATTGCAGAAAAGGGCCGCAACTATACACGATCCAGAGAGAAAAACTCAATTCAAGTCGCCTGACGCTCTCTCTCCCATTTCGTTTAGAAGCAGGGGATTTTTTTTCGTCGTCGTCTTAAGCGTGTATGGTTCTGTTTGAACTCTTAGTGGAAACTCTATTTTCTAATAGATCTCAAAAATTCGATGGTCATGCAATTAGCAATAATGACAAAAACAATATTATATTCCCAATTTTGCAGAAAAATAAAATAAAATAATACAAATGAAGCTTAATACCTTATATTTTATGATATCGGCCAATCTCAGTGGTAATCTTTCCAAACGATTTCCAAACGTCCTTAATATTTCGGAAATGTTCGTCACATTTTCTTGGGATGTTTGTTTCTAAATCTCGTTCTACATCTACCTATAAGTTTTCAATTAGACTTACATAAGTCCGTACTTTGTGGTGGCCAGACCAAAACATTGGTATTCGTATCCATAAACCATTGCTTCACAACTCGGGAAGTATGCTTAGGATCGTTGTCCTGCTGGAAAATATATGCAATTTACGATCGTGCTGCGTATCAGATGCAGAGAAGTGATTTATTACCCAACATACCCTAAGGCCCAATTTTTGACTGGTTATTTAAATTGGTAATCAGTTGATTTGGATTTATGTTTGATCTGACTTTAAATACGAAAAAGAGTTTTTCAGTGCTTCGTCAAATAATCTTACTACCATGTGGCAACAGTGGCAAATGCTACGAAAAATAACCGGTATTCATACATTTATCGGGTAATCGTTACAATGCATCAAACTGACGCCACTTGCAAAACAAAAGTGAAGTGAGAAAACACAAAATCTTTAATGAAATTGGAGAATATTTGAGCAGAAATAAAGTTCTAACGGCACTACTATTTAAATGATACATTTTTATTGTTTTTTTCAACTAGTGGTGATTAAAGAAGCTAATCACATTAACAATTAAAGAAGCTTTGTGTTTGTTTTTCTTGTTGTTTTCTGTCAAAATCATATGGTCACTTAATCATAGTTTAAATGCCCAACTTTGGCTGTTTAAACAGCAATTAACTATTAACCTAAAAAGTGAATTCAGAGTTTAAATTATGTTTGATCGTTGATCAAAGATGATTATCCACTCCAAAATTAGGCATAATACCTACAGAAATAAAGATGAGAGACTGATTGGTTTAAATATGCGATGATTTCTCAGCTGTCGGAATGAATACCACCTTGGATTCTTTCCCTCTAACGGGAATATATGATAGCTTCATGTAGTTCGTATAAAGTTTCAGTAGCTAGGGAGCCAATAGATGTATTCCTCTTAGTAACTCCACTGGTGCTACGCCGTCAGGGCCGGGTGATCATATGTAATATAATAATATACATAATTCATAACCGTCGGTGGTGCAATGGGTAGTGTGCGCGCCTCTTGTACAGGAGATCCTGGGTTCGATCCCTGCTCCCAACCACCTTCAAATTTCTTTCCACGACGGTCACCTCGCTTAGTGACGGCGACACTATCGAGTATATAGCCATGAAAAAAGCTTCTCAAAATACCGTTCGGAATCGGTGTAAAACTGTAGGTCCCAATCAGTGAGTGAAAACTGGAAAGAGCACAGCTCAGTGATTGTGAGAAGTTCTCCCCGGTCCCTTCATGGGATGTAATGGGAAACCATTTATTATAATTCATAAAAGGTCATGAGAGGTTTGAGAGACGTTGTTTGTATGATACGAGGGTTGGATTTTATGTTTCGGGATTAGAGAACAAAAACAAATATTAATCATCGAAAATCACTTTATTGTTTTTCAAAATATTCCCCATGAAGATTTATACACTTTTGCATGCGTTTGAACCAATTGTCGAAACACTTTTGCCACTCTGATTGAGGTATCTCCAAAACATGCATTCTGAATGCAGCAACCGCTTCTTCAGGCGTCGAAAAACGTTGACCTCTCAGTTTGTTTTTTACGTATGGGAATAAAAAGAAGTCATTCGGTGCCAAGTCAGGACTATACGGTGTTCAAATCGATGTTTTGGGTGCTCAAAATCGATGTTTTGGGTGCTCAAACATGCAGTTGTTTCAGCCGATGTGTGAGAGCTCGCATTGTCGTGGTGAAGAGTGATCCGTCTTCGGCGGTTGGTTTTTCTGATTTTTTGGAAGACAACTGGCAAACAAATGGTTGTGTACCACTCCGACTTCACTGTTCTGTGTTGTTCTAGTTGTACGGTTGCGACATGTCCGGTTTTTCCGAAAAAATAGGCGACCATTTGTGGAAGTGCTTCGGGCGCGAACAACTTTTGTTGGATTTGGCTCATCTTGAAACACCCATACAGTTGACTGCTGTTTACTTTCGGGCTCATACGCGTAAATCCAGGATTCATCACCTGTCACGATGTCATAGACGTGTTTCGAAGCACCGCGATCGTATTTTTGGAGCATTTCTTTCGACCAATCGACACGAGCCTTTTTTTGAGCGATTGGCAAATTGTGTGGGATCCAACGCGAACAAATTTTTTTGACAGTCACATGTTTATGCAATATTGAATGTATGCTTGTCCCACTAATGCCTAGGTTGTCTCAGTGCACAGCATCAATGGTTTTCGGAACAACAGCTGATTTTGGACGACCTTCACGAAATTCGTCTTGGAGTGAACTACGACCACGATTGAATTCACCATACCATCGATAAACACTGGTCCTTAATGGAGCTTCCTCGCCAAAAATTGGATTAAGTTCATCCATGCACTGTTGCTGAGTTAATCCACGTCGAAAGTTGTAAAAAATAATCGCCCGAAAATGTTCACGATTTAATTCCATTTTTGGGCCGAGATGAATCTTTTAAGTTACTGTAAATAACACAAATAGCGCTCGTGTGTCAAAACGTTCTGAGTACGCATAACCTCAAAAAAGTCCAACTTTACGATAGAGCTGTCAGTTGCCAGTTTGCAACACTAGGGTTGCCAAATCCCGAAACATAAAATTCAACCCTCGCAAATCGTCTCTCAAAGTTTTAACTCTTTATGAATAAGGCCGTAAGTATGTAAAGGGATTTTCAATAAGAGCGCTACAAAATTTTTTTTTAAACAAAATTAAACCGGTTTTAGATACCAATGAAATTCTTTATTCCTGTGAAAGTACGTTCGATGCCATTATGTATGGAACTCGATTTCTTTTGCATTGCCACCACGGGCACGCTTGCAGAAGTCCAGACGCTGAACCCAATTTTCGACGGTTTTCAAGCATAAATCGGCCGATACTGCTGCAATTTCACGTTCGATATTCGTACGAAGTTCATCAATCGTCGCTGGCTTGTTGGCATAGACCATAGACTTGACGTAGCCCCACAGTAAATAATCTAACGGCGTCAAAACGCACGACCGAGGCGGCCAATCGACTGTGCCATTTCGTGAGATAACACGTTCACCAAACTTGGTTTCCAATAAATTGATTGTGGCATTCGCTGTGTGGCTTGTGGCGCCGTCCTGTTGGAACCACATGTCCTCCAAGTTCAAAAATATTCGGTTATGCCGGTCTTGATCATCACGGAAGAAGTACGGCCCAATGACGCCGCCGGCCCATAAACCGCACCAAACCGTAATTTTTTTCGGGATGCAATGATGACTCATGGATTGCGTGTGGATTGCTGTCTGACCAATAACGCATATTTTGCTTATTGACGAAGCCATTCAGCCAGAAATGAGCCTCATCGCTGAAGATGATTTTCCGATGAAAATCCGAATCATTTTCAAGTTGTTGCTCAGCCCAATTCACGAACATACGACGCTTATTGTGGTCCAGCGGCTTCAGTTCTTGCGTCAATTTGATCTTGTAAGGATGTAGGCCAAGATCGTTTCGCAAAATTCGCCACAGCGACGTCACAGAGATGCCCAACGCTTGAGAACGACGTGTGAGAGACACATTTGGGCTTTCTTGAACTGAAGCCTGAGCGGCAGCAATATTCTCGACACTACGGGCACTTGTTTGTCTCACATTTTGTGCTGTGCCTGTGGATTCAAATTTGTCCACTAGACGCTCAATTGTTGATCTGGTAGGACGATTATGACGACCATAAATTGGACGTAGCGCTCTTAAAGTTGAGGCCACTGACTCCAAATTTCGGTAGTAAATTTTAATAATTTCGACTCGTTCTTGGCTCGTGTATCTTTCCATGATGAAATGGCAAACCTTACTGAAGAGAAATGTCAAAAGAGCGTGAAAAAATATGGCGTCGTTTGCTGTCCCGATGTCGATTTACTTTTGTAGCGTCTCTGTTGAAAACCCCGTTATATGTACGTGGAATGTAGAACAGGATATTTTTATTGTCAACACTTTTGAAAACATCTGAACTACTTACATTTGTATATGTTTTTCACGTGAAAGCCATCGACACAAGCCATTACATCAGCAAACTTTCAATCTTGTGAAAAAAGATATGGAAGGAAGATGGCGCATGGACGCTGATTTACAATTAAAGTATAATGTAATTCTTTTTTATGTTTTAAATCAATTTTAAATTTATTTAAATTTTAAAGTCACAATTATAACTAATTTAATTCCTTAATAGCTAAAAATGGGTTTTAATGTTTTTTTCTCTTCTATTTTTGTTTTTGTATAATATAAAATTAAAATTAATAATAAAAAATTGTATGTATTGTATATGTTTCCTCACTACACGGGGGTGGGGTGAAATTTCTTCATCGAGGGCAGATATATATATGCATGTATGTAAAAATGTGTGTTCATTCATGTACAATTTCTATATATGTATATGATATATACGTTTATATACTTCTTTTCGTAATATTAAAAACAACGCGAGGAAAAAAATCTTGTGGGTGCATGTGTAAAAAAAATTTAACTAAAAAAGCAGTAAATAAATTAAGGGGAAAAATAAAGTAAATTTTACTATTGTTTTGCGTAAAAGCGTTTTTTCTATTTTATGTATGTATGGGAGAGTGGTGTATGAGAGAGAGACAAAATGAATGAGAGTAGAATGTTTTGCCATAAACTTAAAAATTGAATTAAAGTAAAATTCAATATCTGCAGAGATATATTCACAATTAAGCTACACAATTCTGGAGTCAACTGTGTTATACTGCCTTTAAGCTATGTTCAGGTATTCCCCGATTTCGCAGTTTTCGGGATTACATTTCCCCCAAAACAGCTGATTTCTGTGCGGCAAATCAAATGTTTGGTGGGTTGCAATCTCAAAAACTTTGCAATCGCGGTGTCCTGAATATCACTTTACCATGCAATCGAAATTTCGATTTTCTAGACTTCATTCTGCCGAACAGCTGATTTGTGTATATGGAAAATCTGATGTTTAGGCTACGAATTCTAGAAATCTCTAGATTTCATGTGCAATATAAACATGGTTTTAAGAAATGATGTTTAAACCGAAATTAAACAACAAAGGGGTTGTATACCAGTTATTGTTTGGGAAATTTACAATTCTTAAATGTTTAAAAACAAATCGTAAAATTTTTCAATAACAACTCGTACAAATTTCACATTCATAAAACTTATGAAACGTTTAATAAGCAAAGTGTTTATGCAATAATCGTCTAATAAATCTCTCATATATGCTTTATGAATATCGGCCCTGTTCGGTAAACAGAATCGAGACAAACATAAAACGTTTCAGAATTTTTGGGTTTCTGTAAATCAATTCAGAAGAAAAATACCAGTTTTGAATTAGAATGCAAATACCTTGTGATTTTAAAAACAAAAAAACAATTCAGAACAAAAATATTTCATGTTTTAAGAACATCAAAGTTGTAGACTTTTCATTCTGAAAGAAAATTCTGATTCAAAATGATTCTGAATGCAGAACAGGGCCGTATATCTTTATAGTTATTTCCATCTAAAAGTTTATGACAAAAAAAATTCCTCCCTACTGTATTTAATGCTTGTTATATTCCTTTTTGTTTATTAATGTTAGTTATCGAAATTTAAGCTATTGAGTAATTTTTTTTTATGTATTATTATTTTTGTTTTATTTCAGTTACATATTTTTCAGTTATAAACCAAATTTAAATAAAATTCTTACAATATACATTGTAATTAGTTGAGTTTGGGCGTTTTCGGAAATGCATCACTGCAGAGCATCTGATGCGCATCACGTTCGAAAATGCAACACTTTGCAACACTGCAAAAGTCGCATGTTCTAAAAGTAATCAACACAGAGTAGCAAAATGGCTGATGCAATGAATGAGTAAGTACGGAATTTGATATTAATTTATGTTTTCTTTATAAAACTTACTATTTTTAAAAATTTTTAGAGTCGAGGTGGGTGCTAGGGATAATATCCTTATAGTAATCCAAAACTTTTGGAATTCTCCGCTTTTTTTCCGCACATAAATTGTAATAACAAATTCCTTTTTTTATTCTTTAAAAGTTTTCTTTGTTGCAAACTACATAACTTCAATTCACTTGGCTTATCATCAAATTCACAAATTAAATTTATTAAAAATTTTCCATTGAAATATTTTCGTGATCGGAATTGCAAATCAAAATAAGCAACAATCAAGCATCTGCATCAGCTGATTGGCATCAGCAGTGCAAACGCATCACAGTTGCGCATCAGATGCTCTGCAGTGATGCATTTCCGAAAACGCCATTTTTAATTAGTTTATACCACCTCCGGGTCTGACTGTTTAAAACAAATTTAAAAACGATAAGTATGTTTACTAATTTTCGCAAATGTGTTTCTATTTTTAAGAGCAAATGTGGTTATCATACAACAGAATTTTGTAAAAGGTAATAAGGTGTTTAAATTCAAATCATTTTTATTCAGAGAAAAAAATATATATTATAAAGTACTACATTAAAATTATTTTAAAACCGTAAAATCAACTGAAAATTGCATTTAAAAAAAATATAATTTCAGTTAAAAACCGAAGACGACAATAAAACAACTTATTTAGGTTTAGGTCCTCCTGAATTTTAGTAGGAGAAACAAAAACCAAACAAAAAATAGCCTATAGCACTCAGTGAAAACGCAGCATTCTACTGGTGAAAGAATTTTTAAAATCAGATACATAAGTAGTTTAGAAGATTACCCCCTACATACAAACTAACAAACTCACAAACATTTCCTCTTTATAATAGCTCTGTTCCCGTACGTACTACAACTTACTAGTTTTACCACTTTTACGACTTTTACTCGAAAAAGCGTTCCCGTGCTCAAGAAAATAGTAAAAGTAGTAAGACAATTTAAGAGAGAAAAGAAAAACAGGGCGTTCTCTTTTACAACTTTTTACTCGAAGAATTTTACCGAGTAAAAGTAGTAAATTGCCATTCTCTATTGAATTGTAAAAATAAATTGATAAAAATAATTTAATTTCAGCAATTGAATTGTTTTTATTGTAAGCAGAAACGGAAATACATAATATAATATCGCTGTGGTCGATTCCAGCATTGCGGGTTATTTCCTGTTGGACGTTTCGGACGAGGATCATGTTGTGGAGACATTTCTGACATTTTACCACATTTAAGGCTGGGTGTCGCATACAGCTGAAGCTGAAAATGAATTTCATACATTTGTGACTGAAACAGAATAGCAGCTGAATTCCTGCAGCTGAATCCGATTTTCAGTCGCTGGTGACTGTAACAGAATTCAGTACATTAGCAACGGAACTGAAAAAAAGTACTTTTGACTTAATTTCAGTCGGTGTCCGACTGAAATGTGATTTTTGACATGTCAAATTCGACAGCTGTCGATACTGTCACACGCGTTGTTTCTTTTTTAATTGTGAAAAATTAATTTTATCGCAACGACATGGGGAAAAAATTAAAATTTACCCTCGAAGAAGAAGAAAAAATCGTAGACTTCGTGATGCAGACTTGAAGAACCGGCTGTGGCTTGAGTTGGCGAATGAACTGTATGTTTATAGTGAGTTTTCTCCCATAGGAACCAACATCCACTGCCACAAATTTATAATTGGCATCGACGATCGCCAAGAGAACGATGGAGTGAAAGCCTTTATAATTAAAGAACGATGAGCCGGCTCTCGGTGGACATTTGATTCTAATGTGCTTCCCATCTATAGCACCAACACAATTCGGGAAATTCCATTTTGCAAAAAATTCTTGATATTTTGTTGCAATGATGCAGTCGTTGGAGTCGGAATTGCTTTCTCCAAGAAATTTTTAATAATTACATCAAAACATTTGTCCACAATCCGTCCAATGGTTGAACGGTGCACACGATATTGAAAAGCTAGAGATCGAAATAGTTCGATCGAAACCGCTTAAAATCGCTTAGTTCCCCATACAAAGTGGTCGAAAAATTAGTTTAGCAGGGAATAAAAAACAGACTCATAATTTCCTAAAAGCGAATGATTTCGAAGCGCCATATCTTAACAATGTCCAATTTATCCTAAATTTTCAGTATAACATTTTTATACCGAGTGTAAAAATATTGCGACATTTGCTCCTTGAATTTCATTTTCAAAACTAAAAAAAAAATGCACATACATATATCAAATAACTGGTGGTCCAAATACAGGATCTTTTTATATCATATGCTCTTTTGATACTGGTAAATTTTTTCCGTTCGAAATATTGACCATCAGTCAGATCAATATGTGTGGCCTACGCTTGAATAATGTTGGGAAATATTGCAAACTTATTTCCAAAGTGCAACCAAAAACGATGTACAAACAGACAGTCAAAAGTTCTCTTCACTCAAATGCCAACAAACAAAACGAGTGAAACCCTAGTACCTTCTCTACTCTCTCTCTTACTCTCTTCATTGAATATTTCAATACACGAGCAGCTTTTTTATAGTGTTATTGTATATAACTATACAAATTCCAACCATGTTGAAGTAAAATTACATAAACTATGCAAAAAGTATGAAATAAGCAAGATATGACGCGAGAGAGAAATGCGTTTGAGTGAACTCCTAGTACTTTTTGGTTCTCTTTTACCAGGGTTGCCAAGTTGCGCACATCTTCAGGTCATCTAATTGTAAATCGTCTTTGATCTCACCATAAACATAAAGCAACTATGGTATAGAGAAGAAAATTTACTCATGGAGTGGAATGCGAACAAAGAAAACGAGTGAAGCGTGTCGTTTCTCTGCTCTTTCTCTCTTCGTTGAATATTTCAATACACGAGCAGTTTTCTGATGAGGTACATAAAGTATGTAAAAAGTATGAAATAATCAAGTTATGACGCGGGAAAGAAATGCGTTTGAGTGTATCGCGTGGACTTGTTTGGTTCTCTTCTACTAGGGTTGCCAAATTGCGATGGTTCTTTTCTTCTCGACTTGTACACCCTTTTTGCAAAGTGAGTACAGAGTTGTCAAAACTGTGCGTTTGTTGAAAATAAGTTATGGTCCAAAATGAAGAACCCACCGCGAGTGCTGTACCTAAGTTTGTGTAAAAAGTTCGTGAGACTGGCTTGCATTCACGGTCCCCGTCGTCGTGTAGTTCGGACCAACGATATTGACAGATTAATATGGATTTTGAAGTGGTGGCATCATAGGCCCATTTTTTCCGAAAATGCTGCTGGAAACGCAATTGCCGTCAACGACGATAAAGAGTATGGAATTTTAAATAGAGAAGAAAATTAGTGGAATGCCAACAAAGAAAACCAGTGAAGCGCCTTGTTTCACTGCTCTCTCTCTTACTCTCTTCATTGAATATTTCAATACACGAGCAGTTTTTTGATGATGTTATAGTATCTAACTACAGAAATTCCAACCATATTTAAATAAAATTACATAAACTATGCAAAAAGTATGAAATAAGCAAGATATGACGCGAGAGAGAAATGCGTTTGAGTGAACTCCTAGTACTTTTTGGTTCTCTTTTACCAGGGTTGCCAAGTTGCGCACATCTTCAGGTCATCTAATTGTAAATCGTCTTTGATCTCACCATAAACATAAAGCAACTATGGTATAGAGAAGAAAATTTACTCATGGAGTGGAATGCGAACATAGAAAACGAGTGAAGCGTGTCGTTTCTCTGCTCTTTCTCTCTTCGTTGAATATTTCAATACACGAGCAGTTTTCTGATGAGGTACATAAAGTATGTAAAAAGTATGAAATAATCAAGTTATGACGCGGGAAAGAAATGCGTTTGAGTGTATCGCGTGGACTTGTTTGGTTCTCTTCTACTAGGGTTGCCAAATTGCGATGTTTTTTTTCTTCTCGACTTGTACACCCTTTTTGCAAAGTGAGTACAGAGTTGTCAAAACTGTGCGTTTGTTGAAAATAAGTTATGGTCCAAAATGAAGAACCCACCGCGAGTGCTGTACCTAAGTTTGTGTAAAAAGTTCGTGAGACTGGCTTGCATTCACGGTCCCCGTCGTCGTGTAGTTCGGACCAACGATATTGACAGATTAATATGGATTTTGAAGTGGTGGCATCATAGGCCCATTTTTTCCGAAAATGCTGCTGGAAACGCAATTGCCGTCAACGACGATAAAGAGTATGGAATTTTAAATAGAGAAGAAAATTAGTGGAATGCCAACAAAGAAAACCAGTGAAGCGCCTTGTTTCACTGCTCTCTCTCTTACTCTCTTCATTGAATATTTCAATACACGAGCAGTTTTTTGATGATGTTATAGTATCTAACTACAGAAATTCCAACCATATTTAAATAAAATTACATAAACTATGCAAAAAGTATGAAATAAGCAAGATATGACGCGAGAGAGAAATGCGTTTGAGTGAACTCCTAGTACTTTTTGGTTCTCTTTTACCAGGGTTGCCAAGTTGCGCACATCTTCAGGTCATCTAATTGTAAATCGTCTTTGATCTCACCATAAACATAAAGCAACTATGGTATAGAGAAGAAAATTTACTCATGGAGTGGAATGCGAACATAGAAAACGAGTGAAGCGTGTCGTTTCTCTGCTCTTTCTCTCTTCGTTGAATATTTCAATACACGAGCAGTTTTCTGATGAGGTACATAAAGTATGTAAAAAGTATGAAATAATCAAGTTATGACGCGGGAAAGAAATGCGTTTGAGTGTATCGCGTGGACTTGTTTGGTTCTCTTCTACTAGGGTTGCCAAATTGCGATGGTTTTTTTCTTCTCGACTTGTACACCCTTTTTGCAAAGTGAGTACAGAGTTGTCAAAACTGTGCGTTTGTTGAAAATAAGTTATGGTCCAAAATGAAGAACCCACCGCGAGTGCTGTACCTAAGTTTGTGTAAAAAGTTCGTGAGACTGGCTTGCATTCACGGTCCCCGTCGTCGTGTAGTTCGGACCAACGATATTGACAGATTAATATGGATTTTGAAGTGGTGGCATCATAGGCCCATTTTTTCCGAAAATGCTGCTGGAAACGCAATTGCCGTCAACGACGATAAAGAGTATGGAATTTTAAATAGAGAAGAAAATTAGTGGAATGCCAACAAAGAAAACCAGTGAAGCGCCTTGTTTCACTGCTCTCTCTCTTACTCTCTTCATTGAATATTTCAATACACGAGCAGTTTTTTGATGATGTTATAGTATCTAACTACAGAAATTCCAACCATATTTAAATAAAATTACATAAACTATGCAAAAAGTATGAAATAAGCAAGATATGACGCGAGAGAGAAATGCGTTTGAGTGAACTCCTAGTACTTTTTGGTTCTCTTTTACCAGGGTTGCCAAGTTGCGCACATCTTCAGGTCATCTAATTGTAAATCGTCTTTGATCTCACCATAAACATAAAGCAACTATGGTATAGAGAAGAAAATTTACTCATGGAGTGGAATGCGAACAAAGAAAACGAGTGAAGCGTGTCGTTTCTCTGCTCTTTCTCTCTTCGTTGAATATTTCAATACACGAGCAGTTTTCTGATGAGGTACATAAAGTATGTAAAAAGTATGAAATAATCAAGTTATGACGCGGGAAAGAAATGCGTTTGAGTGTATCGCGTGGACTTGTTTGGTTCTCTTCTACTAGGGTTGCCAAATTGCGATGGTTTTTTTCTTCTCGACTTGTACACCCTTTTTGCAAAGTGAGTACAGAGTTGTCAAAACTGTGCGTTTGTTGAAAATAAGTTATGGTCCAAAATGAAGAACCCACCGCGAGTGCTGTACCTAAGTTTGTGTAAAAAGTTCGTGAGACTGGCTTGCATTCACGGTCCCCGTCGTCGTGTAGTTCGGACCAACGATATTGACAGATTAATATGGATTTTGAAGTGGTGGCATCATAGGCCCATTTTTTCCGAAAATGCTGCTGGAAACGCCATTGCCGTCAACGACGATAAAGAGTATGGAATTTTAAATAGAGAAGAAAATTAGTGGAATGCCAACAAAGAAAACCAGTGAAGCGCCTTGTTTCACTGCTCTCTCTCTCTTACTCTCTTCATTGAATATTTCAATACACGAGCAGTTTTTTGATGATGTTATAGTATATATCTATAGAAATTCCAACCATGTTTAAATAAATCATAAAACAACTATGGTATAGACAAGAAAATTTACTCATGGAGTGGAATGCCACCAAAAAAAAAACGAGTGAAGCGTGTCGTTTCTCTGCTCTCTCTCCTACTCTCTTCTTTGAATATTTCAATACACGAGCAGTTTTCTGATGACGTTATTGTATCTAACTATAAAAATTCCAACCATATTTAAATAAAGTTGCAAAAAGTATAAAATAATCAAGTTATGAAGCGGGAAAGAAATGCGTTTGAGTTCTACTAGGGTTGCCAAGTTGCGCCGGTTTTTTCTTCTCTACTTATACATCCTTTGAATAAATTACATTAACCACAAGAGAGAAATGAGTTTGAGTGAATCGCTTCGACTTTTTTGGTTCTCTTCTACTAGGGTTGCCAAATTGCGCCGGTTTTTTCTTCTTTACTTCTACGATTACATATTTTTTGTGGGCTGAAATTGAGGATATGAATTTGGATAATCTTTGGTTTCCGCAGGATGGCGCACCATGTTACACAGCTCAGCAAACAATCGATATTTTGCGCACTAAGTTTGGTAATCGTGTTATCAGCCGTCTTGGTGATGTTAATTGGCCACCGCGGAGCTGCGATTTGACCCCTTAGACTTTTTCTTGTGGGGAAACGATCTACACCCTTAAGGCTAATATCGTGCGAGCCATTCGTGAGATAGAACCAGAAACCGTCAACAAAGTTTTATAAAATTGGACTGACAGGATGAGCTGCTGCGAAGCCAGCAGCGGTAGCTACATGAATGAAAACGTGAAAATTGAATACAAACTGATGGAATATAAGAAGATGTATCTATTACAGGGGAAAGCGTTAGAACAGCTGATTTAAATTTTTTTCTTGTCGTTGTGGTCCGACCTTGTCAAATGTTGTCTAGTACAGGTGGTAGCGTTAAAACAGCAGATTAATCGCTTTTGTCCTTGTGGTTGTTGCCGAAAATTACAACAATTCCTCCTACTATAACCTGAAATAAATACATCTGATAATGTCGATCAGCTGTATTTGACAAGGTCGCAAGGCTGATCTAGTAGAGGTTGACGCATTAGAACAGCTGATTTTGCTTTCATATGACCCTATCTGTCAAATTCAGTGTATTTTGTTATTACACTTTTTTGTTTACTTTGTTTGGTCGTATGTATGTATTTGACAGTAAGAGACATGGAACAAACACAAAATCCCTGTTGTTGGTGTCCACAATTACAACAAATCCTACTGCGTTAACCTCTACTAGATCAGCCTTGCAAGATCGGCCCCTTAAATAAAAACAAAATGCCTTCAAATAAATCCTACTGCTTCTACCTTAAGGTACAATTAGTCTTGACGGTTGACGGTTAACTTCAAATCCTACTGCTTCTACCTTAAGGTCCAATTAGTCTTGACAGTTGACGTTCTACTCAATATTGCGCGGTTAGTTATGACGGTTAGACGGTAGAAAGACAAAACAAAACAAAAAAAACTGATTGAAGAGCATTTCGTCACCTGAAATGCAAAAGGCCGTAACTAACAACATTTCCAAAATTGACTTTTTGATTGAAATTGGTACATAATACCAAACTACACGTCCTCGCAAATTTTTAGCCTTCTCCCACTAAAAACACCGACATTATTAACGAAATTCTTAAAAGATTTACGAACAAATGTGAATAAATTTATTTAGTTTTTTTGCTTCTCCTGAACAATTTTGAAAATGTTAGTTACGGCCTTTTGCATTTCAGGTGACGATTTGTACAAAATATAATTTGCATGCATGAGTTTTGTGTTAAAAAATCATTGTGTCAATAAAAAAATTAAAATTAAAAGAAAATTGTGGTTGCCGTGTAATTGTGTATTGCCGCGCACAAAATGTCGAAGTAAAAGCAATAACAATAACAGCTGATCGGTCTTGACGGCTGACGGTTGATTCTGCAACCTGCATAAGTCTACCGTCGTAAACCGTCAATTTTAGTTGTCACTCTCTCTAACACATGCAAAATGCAACCCCAACTCAAACAGCTGATCGCTTACCGTCAAGACTAATTGGACCTTTACTTATTTTTCCATGGAATATAACTTTTGGTTACTTAAACTTTTACACAACCACTGACAATACAAATGTGGGTAATGCTCGATTGTCTAGATTTCATCCAAATCTCGATTGTCTAGATTTCATTCACAGGAACAGCTGATTTATGTATGGAAAATCAGATGTTTAGGCCACGAAATCTAGATATCTCTAGATTTCGAGTGCAGTATAAACATGTTTTAAGTAAATTTTAAAAATTGCAGTCATCTTGAAACACTTCTGTTTTGTTGACTTTCCCCCGTATTTATAACAAAAAGTTAGATACTGGACATGATCTAAGAAACAATTTTTAATTCATGATAAAGGGTCCGCCATCTAACGTTTTTTTTTTCAACTAGTGCTTATTTCGTGAATGATAACACTTAGCTCATGTCTGATTTGACAGATAATTAGTTTTATCCTTCCGCTGAACGAATATGGTTGTGTATACGTTTGAACAACGCTGGGAAATATGGGAAAAATAGGCCTGCGATCGACTTACAGAAGATGCCGATTTTGCCAAAAAAAAAATCATCTTTTCAGATGAAGCTCATTTTGATCTTGGCGGGTATGTAAACAAGCAAAATTGTCGCATTTGGGGCACAGAAAACCCGCACGCATACATTGAAAAGCCGATGCACCCAAAACGAGTCACTGTTTGGTGCGGATTTTCGTCCAGAGGCATAATTGGGTCATTTTTCACCGAAAATGAGCAAGGAGTGGCCGTTACACTCAATGGCGATCGTTATCGGGTCAACAACATTTGGTTTCAACAGGACGGCGCTATGTGCCACACAGCCGAAGCTTCACTCGATGTTTTGCGCCTGTTTTTGAAGATCGCATTATCAGCCGCAAAGCTGATGTCGTTTGGCCACCTCGGTGGTGCGATTTGACACCGTTGGACTATTATTTGTGGGGGTGCCCTCAAAGATAAGTGTTACGCCGACAAGCCAGAGACAATTGACGCTTTAAAGGACAATATTCGTGAAGCCATTGGTGAAATACAGCTGCACATAATCGATAATGTGCTTAAAAATAGGACCGATCGTGTAGGCTACTGCATGGCCAGCCGAGGCACCCATTTGAATGAAATTATTTTCCATTGTTAACCGGAAGGATTATACTTTCAAATAAAAAAAGAAATTTGAGAAAATATTCAGTCGTTTTTTTTTTATAGCATTTTCAAAAAAAAAAGTTATTTGGCGGACCCGTTACATCAATTACACGGTGCCTACGAAGCTTTACAATACTGCCTAACTTTTGACGAACAATTGTCGTTTTACTAACAACAATTGGCTAAAATATACATATTCATATTAGAGATAGACAGTATATCGAGAGCTTATATTCAATACCAGCTATACGCAAAAACACAATATTTCAGGAGAAGGAAAAAACAGTTTATTTTCCGAACTCTCGAAGATTGAAGTAAATTTTCTTCTAGTATTTTTGTTAAATATTATTAGTGGGTACTGCATACAAAAATTATTTAAAGATTCAATCTTCGAGAGTTCGGAAAATAAACTGTTTTTTCCTTCTCCTGAAATATTGTGTTTTTGCGTATAGCTGGTATTGAATATAAGCTGTCGATATAGGAAACTGTTATGAACTGGCTAACCACTAATGGCCAGTTTTTAAGTGGGTAGTTAACTATGGGATTACTTAATCTTAATTCTAAGTTAATTAGAGGTTAACTTTGCATTTTGTTTTTCAGTGATGAGTTAATGTAAGTCGCCATATTGTCAACTAATATGGCAACACTTGTATTCTTATTGGAAAAAACGCGTGTTTTGTGATAAATACCAAAACAACAAAGGCGAACAAACAAAATGGAATTATGTAAAATAAGAAATGGATGCATAAAATCGAAGTCATTTTAACAAAAATGTGTAAAAAACTATATAGGCGCAACAATTTAACGATCTAAACTCAAGGTATGTGTACAAATACGCAAATCTGAAACATGTATTTTATACAATCTTCATTTCTCACTTTGACAGTCAGGAATTTGATTGTCAAAATAATATGGTTCTGACTATAAGTTAACCAACCAACATTGGGTAGTTAAATCATAGTTAAACAATGACTAAAAAACACAATTCGATGTTTAACCAGAATTTAACTAAGAAACGAAGATCACCACTGACTGAAAAACTGGCCATAAGCCGACAAAAACATTCTAGTTAGCCACTCGTTGCGCGAGGCGTACACAAACTTTGGATTAACTTTTCGTTATGAATATGGGGGGGGGGGGGCTTTGTCTTTATCATCATATCAGCTGTACAAATATAAATAATTGGCCAAAGTTGAAAAATAATACAAGTAGTTTAAATTATACATGTGATTTGAATTTATATTACCACTAACTTCTAAACAGATTTGTTCTACAGAATACACAATCAATCTTTTCAGTTTTGTATGTAAGATATTTTTGTTTTTAGAAACTTTTGCAATAAACCAGTTGCTGCTAATTTGAATTTCTATTGTTTTAGTTTTAGACTGCGGTTCATTCCCCTGCTGTGACAATTGTCAGTTAAATGATATAACAAAATATAGTTTGAACCCGGGACTTAAAATTAAATTTATAGTATATAATATATGTATATATAATCTTTTTAAACAAATCTCTATATAAATACATATATATATATATATAGACTTATATAGAAATATATAGTATACCTTTATATATTCGTAAGAATTTATATTATAATCATATTTATTATATCATTGATTTTGTTTTTAAATATATTAGTTTTTATATTAAGCAAGAAAATAATCGATTAATTCTTTGTTTCAAATTAAATACAAATATGTATGTATATTTAATAATTAGTTAAATATATATATATATATATATATATATATTAGGTAGGTATATTTATATTATAAATATAAAATAAAAGAAAGAAAAATAGATTTCAAATTTAGAGGTTTGCCAAGGGGAAAGAAAGGAAGGATGGTTGGCGGTCTTGGTTTTGAAAATATGAAATATTCCCCCACTCAAGACCTTTCGCATTTATCCCCCAAAAGTAGAAGAAGAAGGCACTCCATATGTGTGAAACGTTACAAATGTAATGAATGTTATTATAGAGTTGGCTTTTCGGAAAATATTATAACAAAAAAAAAAAAAAAACAAAAACAAAAAAAAAATGTAAAGACGGGACGTTATCGTTTACATGAAACTAATGTATAACTACAGGACTCTGTTGAACACAAACGCCCACCATAGGCGAAGAAGCATCTCCACTAGCAGATGAACCGCTACCGGCACCTCCCACCACATTGGCAGGACCCACACTGGCCGAATTCGAACTACTCGAGGAACCAGGTGGCAAACGTGACTGCGAATCGTTACGTCTTTGCATCTGATGTTGTTGCTGCGGCTGATGTAATTGATGATGTTGCTGCTGTTGTTGTTGCATATGAGCCGGTAGTGGAGGTGCCACCATATCACCAGCTCCTCCCATACTAACCGCACCACTAGTTGCTGTTGGCATGCCAAAGGCATGATTCGTTGTGGCTGTATTGGGCCATGATGTGTACGAGGCAGGTCCGGCCGCTGAGGCGGTTATAACACTTGAATCTGTCATCATTAAATGCGAGGCAGCCGCCGATAGCGGATGATGTACCAAATCTAAAGGCAACGAAGCGGGTGCATAGTTGTGATGATGGGCTAACGCTTGCGGTGGTAGTGGTGGTGGCGGCTGTTGGACTTGTGGCAGTTGTGTTGATGATTGTACCATCGATTGAGGAGCGGCGGCATGCACTTTACTGAAACCAACGCCAACACCGCCTCCCCCTCCGCCACCCGCACTACTACCAGAGTTCTGGCGTAAGCGTGAACTAGCCGCCCCTGCGGATCCCGAAGATGACGATGACGACGATAGTCCCGATGTGGTCGAGGTAACACCTCCACCTTGTAATGAGGTGAAACGTGATTGCTGTTGTGGCGGCGGTGGTGGTGGCATTTGATGGGAAATCAATGGCGGATCACAGTCCATGGCCAATGGGTACTGATGGTGATTGTTGCTTACACTATTATTATTGTTGTTGTTTTGGGTAGTACTGCTACAACTACTGCTATTACCCGGCGAGAGTAGACCCTGCAACGATTGTTGAGCAGCCAATAGTTGTTGCTGTTGTTGTTGTTCATATAATGATTTCATTATAGACATTCCAGATTTCATCGCTACAGACTTTGGAACACTATCACCAAGAGCGCGTGAACGTATAAAGTTGGACGATTGTCCTGATCCTAGACTATTTAAACTGTGTGGCTGTGGGCTGGATGGAAGCCATAAAAGACCTGCGAAGGAAATGAAAAAAAAACGAATATTGTTATTCACACGATTAAGAAAATATTAGAAAAATTTAAATTTTCATTTGTAACATATGATTTGATATCCTAGAGGGAACTATATGTGACCTGATACGAAGAATGGGACACAGTGTGCGAGTTTCAATTCAATTAAATAATTTTACTCGATTTGGCATTCTTGTCTTTGCCCGAACCGGTCAAAACCTGAGAAACAATTTTTTTTGACACACTAACACCAGAATTCTGTAACTTTTAACGACAAAAATCGGTAGTTAATTTGTCAAAATTCATAAAATTTCAATACAAAATTTTCGATTTTTGTCAATTTAACTACCGATTTCTTCCGGTGTAGATCCCTTTTTCCAGGTCACATATGATGATTTGTACATTTTTCTCCTTAATTTATCATTTTTTGTTTAGTAATTCTATACTAGACTCTAGTAATTCTATCTAGACTCGGTTTCGTTATGAGAAGAAACCCAAAATTTGATATAACTTTGACGTGTTGATCACTGCAATATACAATTAAGAGAATTTTGTCCATTTTTTCTGGCATAGTCAATTTCTACTGGACGATCTCAGTAGGAAACGCAGCCGATCGAATCAGTTCCAGATCGAGTGAAATATGAACCATCATCAATGCCACTACACTTTGAAACAGTAACAAGCAAAAACAGCGTGAATTTCGGACGGGCAGAACTTTATACACCCTCCAACAGGGATAATTGGATCCCTGAAACAGTTTTAAATAATTGAATACTAAAGCGTGACCAGATAGTAATGCAACTTTTTCCAATTGATATATTTCAGACCGTCGGTGGTGCAGTGGTAGTGTGCGCGGCTCTTGTGCATGAGAACCTGGGTTCGAACCCTGCTCCGACCACCTTCAAATTTCTTTCGGCGGCAGGCAGCTCGCATAGTGACGGCGACACTATCGAGTATATAGCCATGAAAAAGCTTCTCAAAATACCGTTCGGAATCGGTGTAAAACTGTAGGTCCCAATCAGTGAGTGAAAACTGGAAAGCGCACAGCTCAGTGATTGTGAGAAGTTCTGTCCGGTCCCTTCATTGGATGTAATGGGAAACCATTTCTCCGCGCTGCTGGTACTTGAGATAACCAATGATGACGGAGCTGGTTAAGGCTAGCGGCGATGAGCTGCTAAGGTGCATGCATCAGCTCATTAGCAAAATTTGGTTAGATGAATGCATGCCCGGCGATTGGAGTCTCAGTGTACAATGTCCCATATTTAAAAAAGGTGAACCGAGTATCTGTGCCAACTACCGTGGAATAAGCCTTTTATCAATAGCATATAAGGTTATACCAAGCATAATGTGCGAAAAACTAAAACCACTTATAGCTGACCTGATTGGACCATACCAGTGTGGCTTTAGGCCTGGAAAATCGACAACCGAACAGATTTTCACGCTACGCCAAATCCTGGAGAAGACCCACGAAAATCAAATCGACACCTATCATCTATTTGTCGATTATAAGGCGGCCTTCGATAGCCCGATACGAAAGAACTATATGAAGCAATGCCTGAGCTTGGTATTCCCGCAAAACACATACGCCTTTGCAGGATGACCCTGACGAACACCAAATCCGCAGTGAAAGTTGGTAAGGATCTTACCGAACCTTTCGAAACTAAGCGAGGCCTCAGGCAAGGCGACACCCTATCGTGCGATCTCTTTAACATCTTAATGGAGATCATTATGCGAAAAGCTGCAGTCAACATGAATAAAACCATCAGCAGGAAAAGTCACATGCTGCTCGCGTATGCTGATGATATCGATATTATTGGGCGCACAATTAGAGAAGTTACTGCGGTGTTTTCCAGAATTGAGAAGGAGTCAGCAAAAGTGGGTCTGAATGTAAATGAGCACAAGACAAAATTAATGGTTTCAATGGAGCAGGGCCTCCACGCGATCAGACCAAAGCGTTAACGTTTATAACCGTTATAATTTCGAGGTAGTGGACGAATTTATATACCTCGGATCTGCCGTGAACAAAAACAACAACGTCAGCCTTGAGATCAAGCGGAGAATTGTGGTTGCGAATAGATGTTATTTTGGACAAAGCAAGCACTTTAGAGATAAAGCCCTCTCTCGAGTAACAAAATTCCAACTATACCAGACTCTCATACAACCTGTCTTGCTTTATGGGGCAGAATCCTTGTTCTTATCGCAAGCAGTTGAAACATCTGTAGGAGTCTTCGAGAGAAAAATACTCCGAAAAATGTATGGCCCTATAGTGCACAACGGCGAGTATCGGCGACGCATGAACCATGAGCTGTATGGGCTTTACCCCGCCATTGACATAGTTAAGCGGATCAAAATAACGTGATTGCGCTGGCTGGGACATGTGAGTAGAATAAAGACGAACCAGAACGAAGGGTTTCGAAACCAAACTCGAAGGAAGACGAAAAATAGGCAGACCAAGACTCCGCTAGTGGGATCAGGTTGACGAATATCTACTAGGGTGTTCTAACCCGAAACCTATATCAATAACCGCTTGCCGGTTAAAAAATAATAATTTTTCGAATACGAAAAATAGGCAGACCAAGACTCCGCTAGTGGGATCAGGTTGACGAATATCTACTAGGGTGTTCTAACCCGAAACCTATATCAATAACCGCTTGCCGGCTAAAAAATAATAATTTTTCGAATACCCGGACAGCACGGATTTTTCACGTTGGTTATTCGGTTTCATGCTCAAAATTCCAATTTCAAATTTCACTTGCCATTAAATACCTATCAATACAATTCAATTCGATTCAATACAATTCAATTCAATGCAATTCAACTAAATTCAATTCAACTAAATTAAATGCAAGCCAATGCAATTCAGTTCAATTCAATTAAATGCGATTGCATTGAATTCATTTTAATTTAATTCAGTTCAAGTCAATTCAATTCAGTTCAATTTAATTCAATTAAATTAAATTCAATTCAATTCAATTCGTTCAATTCAATTCGATTCAATTCAATTCAATTCAATTCAATTCAATTCAATTCAATTCAATTCAATTCAATTCAATTCAATTCAATTCAATTCAATTCAATTCAATTCAATTCAATTCAATTCAATTTAATTTAATTCAATTCTATTCTATTCAATTTAATTTAATTTAATTTAATTCAGTTCAATTCAATTCACTTCAATTCAATTCAATTTAATTTAATTTAATTTAATTCAGTTCAATTCAATTCAACGCAATTCAATTTAACTTAATGCAATTCAGTTCAATGTATGCAAGTCAAGGGTTATCGAAAGCGAACTCGAAGGAAGACGACAAATAGGAAGACCAAGACTTCGCTGGAGGGATTAGGTGGACGAATCCCTTACTTATACTTGGTATTGCCAACTGGAGAGATATGGCAAAAGATCTAACTGGTTGGCGACCCGGGGTTGTTCGAGACGGATAAGTAAGTAAGACATGCCAGTCAATTCAATTGAATCAACTTGTATTCAGTTCCATTCAATTCAATTAAATTAAATTCAGTTCAATTTAATGCAATGCATGTTAATTCAATAGCATTTAATTCAATTCAACTACATTGAATTCAAGACAATTCATTTCAATTCCTTTTAATTCAATTCAATTCCTTTTAATCCAATTCAATTCCATTCAATTTAATTCAATTCTATTCCATTTAAATCAATTCACTTCAATTCAATTCACTTCAATTCAATTCAGTTCAATTCAATTTAATTCAATTCAGTTCAATTTAACTTAATTGAATTCAGTTTAATGCATGCAAGTCAAGGTTGTGAGTTCGAAAGCAGACGAAAAATAGGAAGACCCTAACCTTAGTACACTTGTTATTGCCAACTGGAGAGGTAAGGCAAAATATCGAACTGGTTGGTGAAACATGTTATCTTCGTTTTGTAAGGTCCCTGAAGACCGGATAAAATCAACTTGTATTCAGTTCCATTCAATTCAATTAAATTCAGTTCAATTTAATGCAATGCATCTTAATTCAACAGAATTTAATTCAATTCAACTACATTAAATTCAAGACAATTCAACTCAATTCATTTCAATTTCTTTTAATTCAATTCAGTTCATTTCAGCTCAATTCAGTTCAATGCAATTATATTCAATTCAATCCAACTTCATGCAATTCAATTCAATCCAATTCGATTCAGCTCAGTTCAATGCATGCATGTCAATCCAATTCAATTCGATCCAATTCAGTTCATTGCAATTCAATCCAACTGTATTCAATTCAATGCACTTCGATTCAACTCAGTTCAATGCATACAAGTCAATCCAATTCAGTTCAATGCAATTCTTTTGAATTCAATCCAACTCCATTCAATTCAATTTCATACTAATCAATTAAATTTAATTCAATTCAATTCAATTCAATGCATGTTAATTCAATAGCATTTAATTCAATTGAATTCAGTTCAATGCATGCAAGTCAATCAACTTGTAGTCACTTCAATTCAATTAAATAACATTTCAATAACATTTGATTTTATTCAACTCATTTCAATTCAATTCAATTGAATTCCATTCATTTTATTTAATTTCAATTCAGTTTACTTCAATTGAATTCAATACTGAATACGGGGCTATATTACACACGGCGAGTAAAAAGTATTATAATTAGTCGAAAATACAACCCTGACTTTGTTCTTAGGTTCTTAACATTTCAACCAAAATGTACACTTGTCACCCGCTCGGTATTGTTGAGTTGTAGGAGTTTCAAGCAAAAATATTAAAAAATTAAAATGTTCCGAGTGTTTGGTCGATATTTTTTAAACAATTTTCTTCTTCGATATTTCGCTGCCCTTTGGGTAGCATCATCAGGAAGATAAACACAATTATTAATTAAAAGCGAAAAGAATTGATAAACAAAATTTTTTCTTATGTCATTTAAAAAACAACAATAACAAAAAATTAAAAAATTAAACAATTGAAGAAATGTTCTTGTTATATGAAAAATGTTTTAAGTTACATCCCGAAAAATTTTTGGGTAGAAATAGTTTCTCTAATTTACAGCCAGAAAAATAATTGTGTTTATCTTCCTGACGACGCTACCCAAAGGGCAGCAAAATATCGAAGAATAAAATTTAAATAAAAACGACCAAACGCTCGACCATAAATAGTTTCTCTAATTTACAGCCAGAAAAATAATTGTGTTTATCTCCCTGACGACGCTACCCAAAGGGCAGCAAAATATCGAAGAATAAAATTTAAATAAAAACGACCAAACGCTCGACCATTTTAATTTTTGAATATAATATCTACGAAAGGTCAGATATCATAACAGTTTCAAACAATGTTACAAAGTTTACGCAGCGGAAAAAATTGGAAATTTCTAAATTGACATTGCGGAAGAGAGAAATAGACGATTATACAGTGTGTAATTTTTTAAGTCATGGCAAAATAACCATATACGGACACCACTACGTGATAAAAGACCAAAAAAAGGCCCCTGTCTCCCAGTTTTGCCCAAAGTCCTCCAGGTTTTTTTTTATGGGCCCCCAAAGAAGTGGGGCCTCGGTGTCATTTTTGCAAAAAAGTGATCATTTTCTCAAGCTCATATCTTGCAAACTGTTCGGAATTTTGATTTAGTCTCTGAGGCAAAGTTGTAGCTCTTGTCATAAAGGACAAAAATTGTAAACATAAAATCTTCTTCAAAGTCAAAAACGCAAACAACTTTAAAAAATTAAATTTTTTTTACCTTTTTTCCCCTGTTCAGGTCCATAGGTAGCAAACCGTTCAAAATTCAAGGAAACAATCAACAACAAGAATGATGCTAAGATCTCAATAAACAACTTTCTAGAACACATGAACTTCCTAGGAATGATTCTTAACACCGTTTAGGTAGCCCTTAGATAACCGCAAAAGTGAAAAATTTCCCGAAAATTTTTTAATTTAATTTGTTTTTTCTTTACTTCAACATTGAGATACTATAAAGTATAATTATACTTTGATGTTTTTGCCGCAACTGGCGCAAGTGGGAAAAGAAAAAAACAATAGTTACCACAGTTTTGGTTGATTATATCATTAATTTGTTTCTTAAAACAGAAAAACACACACGCAATGTTGCCACAGTTTTGGTTGATTATATCATAAATTTTTTATTAAGTTTTTTCTCTTTTGTTTCGCTTTTACCATCTTTTTTTTATTCATATAATCATTATTTTGTTATAATAATAATAATATTATTGGTTTATTCATTATTATTACTTGTTTTCTTATTTTGTTTATATTAATATTAATTATTAAATGTATTAACTTAAAGTTAAATGAAATATGTATTATTTTTAATTATTATTATAATTCTTATTTTTCACTTATTTCGTTATGTTTTATTTGTTGTTAATATTTTGTTTTAATTTTTTTTTGTATTATTTTTAATGTTTATGAATTTTTGTTTAAGATGAAGTTTGGTTTATTTGTTGTTGTTGTTACTTATATAATAAATGGCTTAAAGTTGTATAACATTTTCATTCTGTCTTCATGTTTCCTCTTACGACTTTGACATTACTTTTATGAATTACGTTGCGGTTTATATGGGTGATGAGAAAATAAAAAAATGGGTAATGGGTAATAAAAAAAATTTAAAAAATATAAAAACAAAGTTCCAATAAATAATTTTGGTTTATTTAAGTTAATTAGGAGAAATAATATACCAGATATTGAAATATATATATGTATATATCATTATTCAGTGTAGTTTCTTTATTT
This sequence comes from Phaonia tiefii, assembly GCA_963931995.1. NCBI lineage: Eukaryota > Metazoa > Arthropoda > Insecta > Diptera > Muscidae > Phaonia > Phaonia tiefii. The sequence continues at coordinate 18,768,807 of OZ008370.1, read as the reverse complement.
TTATTTTTTTTTTTAATGAATTTTGAAGGTTTGCCATTTTTTTAGTTTTTTTTTAAAATTTTTTTATCTGTTTGTTTTTTTGTAAATAAATATTTTTTCTTTTAATATTTGTTAGTTTACCTTCTAATATTTTCGGGTTTCATATTTTCTTTGTTTCTGCCTTCGGTTCAGTTTATTTTATTTTCAATACTGTTGGGAGTGTCTCTTTCAAATATAAATATTTTGAAAAAATTGTTGTTGTTGCTTGCTAAACGATTTTCGTTATCCTTAAAAGAGGACCATCATTCAAATTTCCTTTGTAGGTGTTCAATTTTCTAATTTCTCGTAAACATGTATCTACTCTTCTTGTGTTGTTTAACAAATTATAATTGTTTTATATATAAAATATTGAAATAAAATTAAAAAAACAAAAATTAAAAAAAAAAATAGTAAAATTGAAAAAAAAACTAAAAAATGTCACCTTAAAATCGGATAAAAATCAAATATGATTTTTTATTTCATAATAAAAAAATTAATCTCAATACCGACTATGGCTCCTTTGTACTAAGATTTGAATGCCTATCAGAAGCTGGAAAGTAATCAGCAGTAAACGGTCGAACTAGTTTAACCCATTAGTGGACACTGGCTCTCCGTAGAGAAATGTTAATGAAACTTGGTATATATGTTAATTTTGATGTTTTGAATTTATGTTTGACATCACCTTACCTTGACGGCTCCAGGTAATTCGAATTTCAAATGAATATTTTTCAAAATTTAAAAAAATTGGCTTCAATTACCCTTTAAACACAATACTAATATGAGTACTGTCGTATGGCACTCTTAACTTGTAAAAAAATACCAGTTCATTTACTGGTGAAATATGAACTAGTTCCAGAGCCACAGTCTAAAGGAGCTGGCCCACAACTAGTTCCAAATTGGCCAAAAACAAGACAATTTCTCCCCAACGAATAACTTCACATTGTTATAGGGATAGCAACTCACTCTATGGTAAATAAATTCTAGTTCCAAACTAGTATTTCTTTTTCTACTAGTGAGTATTAACTAGTTCCAGTGTCACAGTCCAAAGGAACTGGTCCGTAACTAGTTCCAAAGTGAAAAAAAGTGAAAATTCTCCCAAACCAATCACATCGCATTGTTAATTTCTAAAACTGTTTGTAGAGATAGCAAATAATTCTATAGCACATAAAGTCTACACCATTTCCAATTGAAAATTAGTAAATATATATTTAATTTTGAAAAATATCAATTGAAATTTGAAACTTCTGTTTGAAATTGGAAATATATCAATTTAAATTTAAAAACTGTTTAACATTTGATAAACATCAATTGAAATTTAAAAAAACATCAATTGAAATTTATAAGACATCAATTGAAATTTGAAATATACAGGGTGTTTCAAAAGTGACCACCCTATTGGAAGATGCTCTTATTTTTGCAAATGGCCGCCAATGTCAAATCTGTTTTGATATTTGTGGACTAGACAGATGTAGAATACAAGTAAACAAGCCATGGAGCAGCGATACACTCCCCAAGAATGCGGAATAATAGTGTCTATTTGTTGCGTAACAATTCGTCTGTAGTGTTGGCGCAGCGCGAATACCGTCGCCGATTCCCCGGCCGTCCGACACCGACTGCGCAAACACTGCGTCGTTTGGCCACTAACCTTGAAGGGTTTGGGACCACACGAGACGTTCTCAGGAGTGGTCGGCCCCGGAGCGCCCGTTCTGCCGAGAATATCGCCGCTGGTGCCAAGGATGTGGAGCTGTCGCCGGAAACATCGACCAGACGCCGTGCCTCGCAATTAGCCATCAGCTGGTCGTCCCTATGGCGAATTTTGGTCAAAGACTTGCGCATGTTCCCATAAAAACTCCAGCCCGTGCATCAGCTGCTGCCTGTCGACCGCCAAGCGCGTGTAACCTACGCCCAAGCCATCCTCAATCTCGTGGACGATTTTTCCACCAAAATCATAATGTGCGATGAGGCTCATTTCCACCTCAGCGGGTACGTGAACAAGCAAAACTATCGCTTCTGGGGCACCGAAAATCCACGAGTGATGTACGAGCAGCCATTAGACCCGCTCAAAGTGACTGCATGGTGCGCTGTTTACGCTGGAAGAGTCATCGGGCTATTTTTTTTTCGAGAACGCCGCTGGTCAAACGACAACAGTGGACGGAGCGCGCTATAGGGCCTTGTTAACCGAGTTTTTCCTGCCGCAATTCGTCGAATTTGGACTGGAGGACATGTGGTTCCAACAGGACGGAGCAATGGCACACATTGCGCGAGCCACAACCGATATTCTGAAGGCCTCATCTCTCGTTTTGGCGATTTGCACTGGCCCGCAAGATCGCCCGATTTAACCGTTCCAGACTTTTTCTTGTGGGGTTTTTTGAGGTCCAGTGTTTACGTGACCCTGGAAGCCCTCAAGGTCAACATTCGATACGAGTGCGAGAATCTGTCGCCCGAAGTTCTCGCCGAATTGAGGAAAAATGCCATAAAACAGCCCGTATGGTAATCAATTGTGACGGCGGTCATTTAACCGATATCATCTTCTCAACTTAACCAATAAAATTCTAAAGGTTCAAATAAACAATCAAAAAACAGAATCGAAGTTTTTGATTTAGAAAAAAAATGAGAGCCAAACAACATCGGATGACTTCTTTTGAAACACTTTGTATCAACTGAAATTTAAAACACATCAATTGAAATTTAAAAAACTCAATTGATATTTAAAAGACATCAATTGAATTTTTAAATTTTGCCACTGGAAAATTAAAAATTATTAACCGATTTTATGTAAAAGATTTTTAAATTTCAATTGATGTATTTCAAATTTCAATTGATGTGTTTTAAATTTCAATTGAAGTATTTTGAATTTCAATTGATACGGCACAAATTTCAATTGATGTCTTTTAAATTTCAATTGAGGTCTTTTAAATTTCAATTAATGTCTTTCAAATTTCAATTGATGTGTTTTAAATTTCAATTGATGTGTTTTAAATTTCAATTGATGTCTTTTAAATTTCAATTGATGTCTTTCAAATTTCAATTGATGTTTTTTAAATTTCAATTGATGTATTTCAAATTTCAAATATAATTTTCAAATTTCAATTGAAATTTTTCAAAATTAAATTGATATTTTTCAAACTTCAATTGGAAATGATGTAGTTTGACAAATATTTCGAACCTGAAACTGTTCCTTCATATCAGACATGGTGAAATATGGGAATACAAGAAAAAGTACATCTAATTATACGTATATAATTTTATCCGACATCCGATCAATGTAGATATAAAAAGATAACGAGATTATGAGAAGCCTGTAGGTGATTAAATTCTTCAGCGTATATGTTCTAAAGGGTTTTTCAACAGAGACGCTACAAAAGTAAATCGATAGGGACAGCAAACGACGCCATATTTTTTCCCGCTCTTTTGACATTTCTCTTCAGTAAGGTTTGCCATTTCATCATGGAAAGATATACGACCCAACAACGAGTCGAAATTATTAAAATTTACTACCGAAATTTGGAGTCAGCGGCCTCAACTTTAAGAGTGCTACCTCCAATTTATGGTCGTCATAATCGTCCTACCAGATCAACAATTGAGCGTCTAGTGGAAAAATTTGAATCCACAGGCACAGTACAAAATGTTCCCGTGCCAGTGAGACAAAGAAGTGCCCGTAGTGTTGAGAATATTGCTGCCGCTGAGGCTTCAGTTCAAGAAAGCCCAAATGTGTCTCTCACACGTCGTTCTCAAGCGTTGGGCATCTCTGTGACGTCGTTGTGGCGAATTTTGGGAAAAGATCTTGGCCTACATCCTGACGCAAGAACTGAAGCCGCTTGACCACCATAAGCGTCATATGTTCGTGAATTGGGCTGAGCAACAACTTGAAAATGATTCGGATTTTCATCGGAAAATCATTTTCAGCGATGAGGCTCATTTCTGGCTGAATGGCTTCGGCAATAAGCAAAATATGCGTTATTGGTCAGACAGCAATCCACACGTAATCCATGAGTCATCATTGCATCCCCAAAAAATTACGGTTTGGTGCGGTTTATGGGCCGGCGGCGTCATTGGGCCGTACTTCTTCCGTGATGATCAAGACCGGCACATTACTGTGAATGCGAATCGCTACCGTTCAATGATAACCGAATATTTTTGGCCCCAATTGGATAATATGAACTTGGAGGACATGTGGTTCCAACAGGACGGCGCCACAAGCCACACAGCGAATGCCACAATCAATTTATTGGAAACCAAGTTTGGTGAACGTGTTATATCACACGAAATGGCCCAGTCGATTGGCCGCCTCGGTCGTGCGATTTGACGCCGTTACATTATTTCCTGTGGGGCTACGTCAAGTCTATGGTCTATGCCAACAAGCCAGCGACGATTGATCAACTTCGTACGAATATCGAACGTGAAATTGCAGCAGTATCGGCCGATTTATGCTTGAAAACCGTCGAAAATTGGGTTCAGCGTCTGGACTTCTGCAAGCGTGCCCGTGGTGGTCATGCAAAAGAAATCGAGTTCCATACATAATGGCATCGAACGTACTTTCACAGGAATAAAGAATTTCATTGGAATCTAAAACCGGGTTTGTTTTATTGAAAAAAACTTTTGTAGCGCTCTTAGTGAAAACCCCGTTATATCTGTTTCTACATGAACAGGGGTTTTTTATCGGTTCAAATTCAAAATTTAAAACAAAAAACATTGAAAAATTTAAGAGGATTTAGTAGAGATAAAAAACCATAAAAATTTGGTGATTATTATATTGCTGAGTAAAATATTAAATTTCGATTGTATTTAAAAAGTTTTCTATCAATAATAATATTAATATTATTTAAGTTTTAGTTTATTTTAATTATTATTATGTTATTTTAATAATATTTCAATATTTTACACACACACACAAAAGTAATAATGTTTTTTTTTTGAACATTTATACTGTGTTTTGTTGCTGTTGGTTGTTTTAAATTTTATATATTTTTTTTTCTTATTTATTTTTTAATATTATTTTTGTATTATTTTCTTGTTTTTGTTTTGTTTTTATAAACTATGATTTGCTTTTATTATTATGTTGTTGTTGTTGTTGTTTACCGTTACTCTTATTCCATAATTTTTATATTCTAATATTTTGTTGTTATTATAATTATTTATTATTAAATATTTAATTATGTTTTGTTTTGTATACGATTGCTAATCAAGTTTGGTTTGGGGTTTTGGTTGATTTTATTTTACAAGTGTATAAGTTGTTGTTTTAAATTTATTTGTAGTATTATAAGTTTTTACAACTTTCATGGTATAAATATGTTTCATTATTTTTTTTTTATACTTTGTTGTTTTTTGTATGAATTATTTTTTTATTTTTTTGTCGAGAATTTCACATTATTTTTTTTCCATTTTGTATGCAAATAATGAACTCTATGGTGGTTAAAATCACCTAATAAATGCATAATTTATTTTTTCATCTCTTTATTTTAATTATTTTCCCCGTCACTCTTTATTCCTAAACTGTAAACTTTTTATTATTATTATTTTAAATTTAATTTCTATTCGAATTTGTTATGATCTATATATGAATGAGTACTAGATGTGTTTTTTTTTACATGAGAAATTGAAAAAATTAAACACCGAAAATATAGAATTTTTTTTTTACTAAAATTGAAACCTTATAACTGTTATAACTTGAATGTAATAATTGTTCAAATACCATGAATTACTATTTTTTATAAATAATTATTTTAATTGATTAAACTAAAATTGTTAATGAAAGTAAACATTTAATTTGGGATTGAGGGGGATTCCATGTAGTTTATGACTATAATATGTTTGTACTAATCAAATATAATTATTGACAATTATATTATGACCGAGCAACAATTATATTATGGTTGCAATGATCAGGTATGCTTGGGCGACAATGTTATCATAATTGTGGATCGTCATATTAAGATTGCGATGCATCACATAATTGTGATGGAATCATATCTTAATTTTATTTGATCATAATATGACTGGAAATTCACCATTTTATGATTATGGCTGCGATGATCTGTTACTATTGGGTGACAATATCATTATGATTGTGACCACATCATATTGTGATTGGAATGTTATCATGTTTTCAGTTTGTCGGGTTATATTATGATTAAGATTCGGGTGTAAAACTAGAAAGCGCCCAGCTCACTGATTGTGAGAAGCTCTCCCCAATCCCTTCATGGGATGTAATGGAAAAGCATGTTTATGTGTTTAAGATTCGGTTGCCATCATATTTTGTTTTACCCTGATCATATTATGATTGGGAGTCCATCACAAAATAAGTTTTTGGGACTAAAGGTTCGGCATATGATTCTTTTCATCATACATATTATTATTTTGGCTGCGATGACAGTTATGATTGGGCGACAATGATATTATGATTGCTACCCATCATATTAAGATTGGGATTTCATCATATTATGACTGAGGGTCCATCTTATTATGATTTTCGTTGAAAATATTATGATTGAGAAGCAGACTTATTAGCATTTGGCTGATCATATAGCTCATTGGTCCTAATAATGGCACAATCCAATCGTTAAACCGCATAAATTGGAGCTTGGGTTTCTACCAACTTTATTATTTTAAGAAAGTTGTCACACGATTACGTTTATGGTCAATTGAGAGCAAACGCGGCACCCATCTTGCAGACAGCTTTCTTAAAACCAACCAGGGTTCGTATTTCGTGGGAAATGAGTTACCCAGGTGTGGGGAATGAGTAGCGCTCGTTTACCCATTATCCGCAAGTTCTGGGGAAAATAATGGGTAGCTGCCCACGAAAATGGGGAATTACCCATCACGATTACCCATTACCCTCAGGGCAATGGGGAAAATAATGGGTAGCTACCCATGACAATGGGGAATTACTCATCACTATTTCCCATTACCCTCAGGGAAATGGGGAAAATAATGGGTAGCTATGATTGTGATGGAATCACATGATTGTGATGGAATCATATTTTGATTTTATCTGATCATAATATGACTGGAAATTCACCATTTTATGATTATGGCTGTGATGATCGGTTAATATTGGGTGGCAATATCATTATGATTGTGACTCATCATATTGTGATTGGAATGTTATCATGTTTTCTGTTTGTCGGGTTATATTATGATTAAGATTCGGGTGTAAAACTAGAAAGCGCCCAGCTCACTGATTGTGAGAAGCTCTCCCCAATCCCTTCATGGGATGTAATGGAAAAGCATGTTTATGTTTTTAAGATTCGGTTTCCATCATATTTTGTTTTACCCTCATCATATTATGATTGGGAGTCCATCACAAAATAAGTTTTTGGGACTAAAGGTTCGGCATATGGTTCTTTTCATCATACATATTATGATTTTGGCTGCGTTGATCAGTTTTGATTGGGCGACAATCTTATTATGATCACATTAATATCATATTAATATTGGGATTTCATCATATTTTTGGTCACATTAGGATTGAGAGACCATCTTATTATGATTTTCATTGAAAATATTATGATTGAGAAGCAGACTTATTATCATGTAGCTGATCATAAAGCTCATTGGTCCTAATAATGGCACAATCCAATCGGTAAACCGCATAAATTGGAGCTTGGGTTTCTAGCAACTTTATTGTATTTTAAGAAAGTTGTCACACGTTTATGGTCAATTGAGAGCAAACGCGGCACCCATCTTGCAGACAGCTTTCGTAAAACCAACTAGGGTTCGTATTTCGTGGGTAATGAGTTACCCTGGGTTACCCAGAGTAAACCCATTATTATTACCGTGGGGAATGGGTAGCAATCGTTTACCCATTACCCACAGGGTATGGGGAAAATAATGGGTAGCTACCTACGAAAATGAGGAATTACCCATTACCGTCAGGGCAATGGGAAAAATAATGGGTAGCTACCCACGAAATAGGGAATTACCCATCACGATTATCCATTACCCTCAGGGCAATGGGGAAAATAATGGGTAGCTACCCACGACAATGGGGAATTACTCATCACGATTTCCCATTACCCACAGGGAAATGGGGAAAATAATGGGTAGCTACCCACGAAGATTGGTTATGGGCTACCCAGGGTAAACCATCCTCATTTTTGATCGAAAATATCAAAAAATTTGGTTATTTTTATTTTTTCGATTGGACGCTCCGTTTCCAAGATATAGAGATTTTTCCAAATGTTTTTTTGATATTTTCGATCAAAAATGGGGATGGATTACCCTGGGTAACCCATTACCCAACGTCTTGGGTAGCTACCCTTTATTTCCCCCATTTCCCTGAGGGTAGTGTGTAATCGTGATGGGTAATTCCCCATTATTTTCCCCATACCCTGTGGGTAATGGGTAAACGTTCATTACACATTCCCCACGACGATGTGTATGGGTTACACATGGGGGGGTAAATACGAACTCTAAAACCAACTGATCATTTAAAATCGAAACCACGCTGCCATATGAAATGTCTATGACATCAACAATCTCACGCACTTTTACTCTTCGATCGGCCAACACCATATCGTTGACGTTTTCGACATTTTCGGTTGTATTGACCTCAATTGGCCGTCCAGGACGTTCAGCGTCATTTGTACTTGTGCGACCACAACGAAAGTCAGTAAACCACTTTCTTACCATTGAAATCGTTGGTGTAGAGACCCCATAGTATTTATCAAGCTTTTCCTTGGTTTGATTGACGGTTTTTTTTGCAAAAAATAATGTTTAATGAGCACTAGAAATTCACTTTTACCCATTTTTAAAAAAATGCACGAGATTGTATGTTTTGAACAGCTGTTGAACGCAAAGCAAATGACGGAACTTGCTCAAAATTTGTCAGTAGTCTATTAACAGGTGGTACTTGGTGGGAGCAGTGTTGCATTTCATATAACTACGAGGGAAGTTCGAAAAGTCACAGACTTATTGATCCATGGGATGTAACTTGAAGCCATTTGTTTTATTATGATTGGGAGCGTTTAGCAATAATGTGAGCTCTGCGCTTTCAAGTTTTTACACCCACCGACTGGGATCTAAAGTTTTGCACCGGTTCGAATTTTTTTTTTGATGGATAATGATGGATAACGCCGCCGACACTAAGCGAGGTGACCCCGCTGCCGAAATAAATGTAAGGTGGTCAGAGCCCGGAATCGAGCCCATGTTCTCCTGTACAAGAGCCACGCTCACTAATCAATGCACTACCGACGGTGCCATTTTACACGACGCAATACCGGGTTTCGATTGGAGCACTGAATTTTCGGTTTAATGGTTTAACTTTGCGCCTGAAGTATTTTCTGCTCTGTAGCCAATCCAACTCCGACGCCCTCGGCATACTTTTTTATGTAAAAAAAATCTTGAAGCGTGGTTGACTTTCGGTCAGGCTTACAAATTTCCTTCTCTGGATACTTGTTTTTTAAATTTTCCGTCTTATTTTGAAGCGTCCTAACTACCGAAAAACATTATCGAATCGAGGGTCGTACTCTCTCCGCTTTAAAGCGAACCACAGACTTGTGACTCATGAGCATGAGCTTGGTTGATAACTTTTTATCTGGCTGACGAATTTTAAAAAAATTTTACCAGTAAATTTTGTAAACATGATAGAGATGCGAAGAACTTCGATTACATTCTACACAATTGATTACAGTTTGGTATAAAGAAACCCGACAATAAACTCCAACGACATTAAAATGATTTGTACTGTAAAAAAAAACCGTTTCCCATTGCATCCCATGAAAGGATTGGGGAGAGCTGCTCACAACCAGTGAGCTGTGCGCTTTCTAATTTTTCACTCACTGATTGGGACCTACAGTTTTTACACCGATTCCGAACGGTATTTTGAGAAGCTTTTCCATTGCTAAATACTCGATAGTGTCGCCGTCACTATGCGAGGTGACCGCCGCCGAAATACATTTTTAAGGTGGTCAGACCAGGGATTGAACCAGGGATCTCATGTACAAGAGGCGCGCACATTACCCATTGTACCATCGTATCTGTCAGAAAAGTATACGTACGGCAAACAAAATAGTTCTGTCGGATGCAACGTTTGCGTCCAGTAGTCCAACATCACCTTAATTTCTAATAATACTAGTAACAGAAACAAATCAAACGGGATCACGAAAATCCCGGCATCTCGAGCAAAAAATTCTGGTATTCGGTGTACTGAAAAAATTTCTCATTGTCGGGTCTTTCGCCAGACTTGGGTATATTATTCTCTGGGATGTGCATAACACCGGCTTCAGCGTAGTTGTCCGTTTCTTTATATCTATGGCATTATAAACAAAAGTTGAGGTTACTATATTTCAACCACCGATATCTCGATAACTAAAGAAAATCTCGTGATCTAGAGGACAAAATCCTGGGATTCGGTATTCTCTGGGATGTGTACAACACCTGCTTCAGTATAGTTGTCCATTTATTTATATCTATGGGGCATTATAAACAGAAGTTGAGATTTCTATATTGCAGCCACCGATATCTCGATAACCACTGATATCTCGATAACTAAAGCAACACAATAGTGCTGTTGGATGCAACGTTTGCGTCCAGTAGTCCGACATAACCTTAATTTCTAATAATACTAGTAACAGAAACAAATCAAACGGGATTCCGAAAATCCCGTGATCTAGAGTACAAAATCCTGCGATTCGGTATGCCGGAAATCTTTCTGCATGGCCGGTCTATGGTCAGTTTTGGGTATTTTCTTCTCTGGGATGTGTACAACACCGGCTTCAGTATAGTTGTCCATTTATTTATATCTATGGGGCATTATAAACAAAAGTTGAGATTTCTATATTTCAACCACCGATATCTTGATAACCACTGATATCTCGATAACTAAAGCAACACAATAGTGCTGTCGGATGCAACGTTTGCGTCCAGTACTCCGACATAACCTTAATTTCTAATAATACTATTAACAGAAACAAATCAAACGGGATTCCGAAAATACCGTGATCTAGAGTACAAAATCCTGGGATTCGGTATGCCGAAAATCTTTGTGCATGGCCGGTCTATGGTCAGTTTTGGGGATTTTCTTCTCTGGGATAACACCGGCTTCATCATATTTGTCCGTTTTTTATATCTAATCTATGGCATTATAAAAAAACGTTGGTATCTATATTTCAGCCACCGATATCTCGATAACCACTGACTGATATCTCAATAACTAAAGCAATTTTATTTAATATTTCCCTCTTATTTTGAAGACATTATCGGTTTAAGGGATCTCATATATCGTACATCGTTCTCTCCCCGCTTTGACACATTCAACAATCTGTCAAAATATATATACGTGAAATAAAACAGTGCTGCTGGATGCAACTTTTGCGTCCAGTAGTCTGACACCACCTGCATTTATAATAATACTAGCAAAAGCAATAAATTAAACGGGATTCCAAAAATCCAGGGATCTCGAAAGAAAAAATCGCGGGATTCGTGAAATCCCGATATTCGAAATGTCGCGTTTCAGTATCATATACGACTACACCCGTCAAACAGCAGTTTTGTAACTGATCCACAACTAGTTCCAAACTGTCAGAAAAAATGTAAAATTTCTCCCATAACTTATGACATCACGATGGAAATTTCTGCAGTTGCTTGTATGGTAAGGAAATACTAGGTCTATGATAGAGAAGTATTTTGTATTAATTTGTATTATGGAATGTATTATCCCGCTTCACGGAAAAGGGACAAAATTTCCTTCAATCCTATGCCATCGCAACTAGAATTTTTTCCAACTTCTTTGTCACTTTCTATTCTTTTAGATTTTATAATAGAATCCACGGGTCTATTGTCAATCATTGTGAATATATTTACATTTCCAATATTTTTACCACACATTGTGGTAACTTTGACATTTCAAGAGAAATACTCTAACTCAGTAAAGCTAAAGCCTGGTATTCAATTCTTCTGGCATTTGCATTCTCATAAGACTTACGTGAATCGAACTTTCCCCGTTGATTGGTAGTCAGTTCTTTGAGAACCAAAATCAATTACAGGGTTGTTATGCCAAAAATATTTTGTACAAAAACATTAGGTTGTAAGACTCTGCTACAAAAATTTTCATTTCGAGATAAATGAACAAATTTCTTACGAAAATTTCGCCAAAATTACATTTGGGGCTTAATACTCTACAGGACATAAATTATTAGGAATCTCAAATAAAAATAACAAAAAAAATCATAAAATACGTCGCCCTTATTCATAACAAAATGTTAATCACTGGATGTACGCTCTGTACAGCGGCCGTCTAACTACAACCTTTTTAAGACTTAGTCACTCGCTAGTTGATTCATAACAGTTTCCTATATACTGTCCAATTCCAACATGAACATACCTGTTTTATGCAAATGCAACCCTGATACCCATGATTGTTGTTAGTAAAACGATAGCGGTTCATTAAAAATTACCATGATTTCGTTTGCTTCGTAACACCTAGTTGCACACAGTTTAGTTGAAGTATTATAAATTAAAAATCGTTAGTCAGACGATAGCCGGTGGCTAAAATTTCGTTATGAATACAGGAGGTTACACATCAAGCAATGTTTTTTTTTTTCAAATATTTGAACAATTGTTGAAACGCATAATAAAATTAATTAATAAGAATTGAATATATTTTTATTTTAACATTTCGCAGTATGACAGTTATAATGTTACAATTATTGTGTGTATTAAAAGAATATAAAACAGTATTAATATATGCTGGAAGAAATATACTAGATATAACTAAATTTAAAACCTGTTTCGATATTATAAAAACGACACTGTCAGAAATGTAGTGGAACACACTTTTAATCGAATTCATCTTGATCTTTGTTTTTTTTTTGAATACGCGAAGACAGATTCTAGGAACCCCTCAAACTCTGTCCCGCTTTAGTAAACAATTCTATGCGATTAAAAGTCAATTGCAATAATATTTCTGTGGGTTTTCGGTTTCTTAATTACACGGTTTATGGTTTGATTAATTGGATAAACATTGCCATAGAGTCCAAAAAGTAGTAAAATATTATATGCTTTGTTTTCTGTATTTTTCGTTTTCTTTAAATTATTATTATTATTTGTTGTTTATGTTTCTTTGTAATTTTAATGTGTTTTAACTGGTATATGTTATAGTTCGATGCCAAAAAATATGCTTCTATAGTTTTTTTTTTTAAATCCTTGTTTTATTATAACTTATTTCCATAATTTTTTTATTTCAGTATTTGTTTTATAAATTTTCATTTCAAATGGTGTTTAATCCATTTGTCGAAGTAATTTATGGGACAAAATTAAAGGTTCATGGTCGTATAACAGCTTTGTTATCAAGGAAAACCTAGATAATTATGGGCGTTGCAAAAAACTTAAAATTATAAATATTTAAATTAAATAATCATTAAGTCTTCAATACATTAGCCTGTGGACCTATGTGGAAGATGTTGCCATCCCGAAACTATACTACCTACCTAACCCATTACTTTAGTAAAGTAAAGTAATGAGCCTAACAAAGCCGAGTAGGGATAAATCCAACCAAATAATTTTCAAACTGAAGAAATGTCAAAACTGCGTGTGAATACAAAAATGGCGCTACAATTCGCTGCAATATGGATTTTCAAAATTGCAAAATTTATGAAACAGTTTGTGGACATGGTTAAGGTGTAACGGTTCCGGGGAAGTGATAGTTTATGTGATCAATGAGTTAAAGGGATTTTGGACTTTTCCACAGCTTTAAGCCCTATAAATCTCTGGGATATTGCCGGTAATAATGCAAGGGCGTTTCGATTTTATTACGCCATAAGTGTTGAGTATTTGGGACTTTCCTTGACGCCGGTTAAATAGAGAGAAGCATTTGAGATTTTAGTCTCCAAACCGACTAAACCGTTATGAGAATTATGGACGAGTTAGCTTCTCTTTCATTCTGTAGAAAGTGGCTTATATGTTAGACATCTGAAACTGAGAGGGAGCTAGTGAAAAGTGCCCTAACTGAAGTTTTTTTTTGGATACATTGAGGACAATTTGGGTTTTGGAGATTTCACTTTAGCAGGTTTCTTATATCGGGTTATTCATTAAAAACAAAAATGGTTTCCCATTACATCCCATGAAGGAATTGGGGAGAGCTTTTCACAACCAGTGAGCTGTCCGCTTTCTAGTTTTATACTCACTGATTGGGACCTACAGTTTTACACCGGTTCCGAACGGTATTTTGAGAAGCTTTTTTTAATGGCTAAGTACTTGATAGTGTCGCCGTCACTAACGGTGCGTTTACACGGGACAGTTTGAGACAAGATAGTTGAGAATATGTATTAGTTGGCACAAACAAAACAATTGTTTGTGTGACGTACGCATCCAGCCAGTTATAAAGACAGTACAGTTTTAAGCAAGCGCCGTCAGTGTCGTTTCGTTAAATTTCGAGCTCTGATTTTTTGTTTCTTCGCTCTTTTGCGATTGTGTTTTATCTTACTTCTCCAAATTACAATGGAACTGATGTACTCTGCAAAATTGGACATGTATTCATGTTTATACGAGTATGTCTGTATTGTCAAACAATATTTCAATAAAAATTAGCAAAATTTTCAAATACAAATATATTTCCCAATTTGTAAAGTCGTTTGCGATGTTTTGCTTTTTTCTCAAATTACTACGACACGTCACCGATATGGCCGATGGCTGAACTAGTAGAGGTTGACGCAGTAGGATTTGTTGTAATTGTGTGAACCAACAACAGGCATTTAGTTTTTGTTTCATGACTCTAACCGTCAAATTCAACACAGATCCATATGAACAAACACAGTAAACAAAAAAGTACAACAACAAAATACACTCAATTTAACAGATGGAGTCATAAGAAAGCAAAATCAGTTGTTCTATTGCGCCAACCTTTACTAGTTCAGCCATGATCTTCTGGCCGCTTATGTCAAATCTCTTGCCGAAGATACTGTCATTGAAAAATCAGAGACAGTGGCGAGGCAAGTGAGAGAAGTGTAAGTGTGGTAGTAAAAATATGTGAATGTATTTCTACTGTCGGAGCAAATCTGTCCCGTGTAAACGCCAGGTAAGAGAGCTGACCGTCGTCGAAAGAAATTTTAAGGTAGTCGCAGCAGGAATCGAGCCCACGATTCCTGTAAAAGAGGCGCGCACACTAACCATTGCACCACCGACGGCTAGGATTATTCATTAGAGATACTTTTTCCAGTAGATCATTTATGACAGATCAAACTGTTATGGTATTTTGTGCAGTATTATTTGACATTTCATCACATTGAAAGACGTATTGCAGACGGCACAGCGTCTACAAATTGAAAGCTTAAGGTTTGAAGAAGATCTAGCCAAAAAAAATTTTGTTCAGCGATGTGACCCATTTTTGACTTACGTCAATAAACAAAATTGAAGAGCAACCCGAAGAGGTCCAAGAGCAGCCATTACATCCAGACAAAAAAACAGTTTGGTGTGGTATATGGGCTGGTGGAATCTTTGGCCAGTATTTCTTGAAAAATGAGGACGGTCCGAATATTTGTTGTCTGTATTTGAAGCCAGTGATCTCGACATTTGGTTCCAACAAGACAACGCTACTTGCCACACAGCCCGATCATGTGATATCAAGCCTTCTAGGCTTTTTCCTGTGGGGCTACGCTATTTCCAAAGTCTACATCCAAAAACCGGCTACGATTGAGAGATTGAAATCCAACATTACTCGCGTCATTCGGCAAATACCACTCGATAGAGGTGAACGTGTTATCGAAAATTGGAACCTTAAAATGCACCCAGATAACTGCAGTTACGGCCACAATATGAAAGAAATAATCTTATAAAATAAATGTAAAGAATGATTCTTTTACATGATAATAAAGTATGCCGGATAAAATTAATTAATTTCTTATTTTGGGAGAAAAAATACCTATAAATGAATCACCCTTTATATTCAGAAAGTGCCTTTAATAACATATCATGTGGTGCTATTAATTCAGAGATGCTTTTAAGTTTTGAATCTGAAAATGTTTATCGGCTGAACGGTTTAAATGCTTGGACACCCTATAAACAAAATCTTTACTGGGAGAAGGTTCTATACCGTAGGTAGCCCTACGTAACATACCACACAGTGGTGAAATCTCCCCCTTCTGTGGCTACTACACGCTGAAACAACGGCCCGGCCCCATCACATATTGCAGGAAACGTGTATATGTTTGGTTTCCATTAATTGAAGATCTGCTTGCATTTGTGTTTCTTTGTTTTCAGCAGTTTCCATAAAACATTTGGGTCACAAAAACTAGTACATGTTTTTAATCATTGTGTCGCCAACATGTAATATTGAATAGAAAACACAATGTGTTTGGACACAAGTATAATATATTTGCGACAAGCTACAAACACCTTATATTTGCATCCAAACAACAACAAAACACCGATTTTTCAGCGAGTAGTGGATAATGACCCGCCCAAAACTTAACTCAAAAGGTTGTGACCTACGTAGATGATGTTGTCGGGAAAGCTAGCTTTGTGATTCCATTTGAAAGACTTTGCAAGAGGGTGAAAAACTCTCTGCGTTAACCCTTTAAATCCTGTTTCTTCCCTTTCAATCTCTGATTCATTCGTAGACGTAAGATTAAGGATTTTAGGATGCCCAGGCTATATAATGTAGAGCTATCATTATCCTCGGAAGCCACTTATCATGTTGTAATGCTACACCAGAATTTAAATTGGATACGGAACATTAGGTAAAGGATGAAGACGTGCATGAATGTTCTGTAAGTATATGCCTGACGAAAATGCCTAGGTACAAGTTACATGCTATTGTCGTAAACAGTCAACTGTCTAAATACGGTAATTTTTGGTACTATCATTACTAATGGAAGCTTGATTTTGTGGAATGCCTTGTTAGTCTATTGGAAATGCTGCGCAAAGATCCAAGGATCGCAGACATGTGCAACTGTGAATTTTAACAAGATTTCATATCTGACAAATTTCAAAAAATGAAGCAGGAAAAGATAAAAATTAAAATGATTGATTTTGTCTAATTTTTACAATTTTGAAATACACACTGAAAAACCCGGCCCCGGCAAGATATTGCAGGAAACATGTACAAGTTTTCATGAATTGAAGATCTGTTGCTTTTTTGTTTCTATGTGGTGTGCCACGTTTTTGTTTTCAGCAGTTTTGAACAAAGCTACAGTTGGGTAACGAAAACATATATTATAACCTATTAATCTTTGTGTCCCAAACATGTAATATTGAATAGCAAACACAATGTGTTTGCACTCAAATATACTATATTTGCTACTTTTATTTGCATCTAAACAAAAAAAAAGACAGATTATTCAGCGTGTATGTTTTTGAATTTACCGTTTTTTTGTTTGTTTGCAAATTTTCAAACTTTAATTTGAATTGACTGGAGGCAAAGTTCAATCGGTCGGCTCTCGGCCTGCGCAACGGCACTCAAACTTGGGAACTGACCCACGAACTGGGGACCGAAGTTTAACTTGTCGAATTGGCCACGAGAGCCAAAGTTTAAAAAGCCGGCTCGCACATTTAAGACCCGGCTCAGAGCCGTGTGTCGCCATGTTGAAATGGGAACCGGCTCGTGAGCAGGGGCCCGACAATTTGAACGTTGGCTCACGAGCGAGCCTCTACGGAATGTGTTTTAAATATCGTCCTTAATCTCACCATTCTGGATCAGTGCTACCAAATTAGCGCTCCCTCGAAACCAGTGAATTAGATTTTTGGAATATTCTCCTGAGTTTACCTGAGCCGATCGATCATCATGATAGACCACTATGGCAAACTGGAGTTTGTTAGTATACAACAAACACGTTTGTAGCACATATTACTCACTCCAAATCAGAGATTTGGATGCTTGGAATATTCTACTTGATAGGGGAAGAGGCCTGTTCGGAAATGCAACCCTGCTCTGCATCTGATGCGCACAACGTTCGTAAATGCAACATCTGACAACTTTACAGGTGTTTTGAGTTTGTAACTACTAATAAAATGCGTAACAAATAACCATCTGCATCAGCTGATGCATTTCCGAAAAGGCCCAAGGTCCTATACGATAGTGTACGTAAGTTGATCATCATGCTACACCCCTATGACGACTGGGATTTCTGAAATAGCCCGAAAGTCATAGTGAGAAGCGAATTGGAAAATGAAATATTCATTTCTAAAACTGGGTTATTCGCATAATTCTTAGATAGAAACTGGAACAGGTGGTGGAATTTTAGTCAAGATCTAGAACTCAACATATATTTTAGACGGCCTATTTGCAGCGCTTTTCAAGACAAGGATCATTTTTTGCTCAATGGGTACGTCAATAAACAGAATGGCCGAATTTGATCTGAAGAGCAGCCGGAGGCGGTTCAAGAGCTGCCAAAGCACCCTGAAAAATGAATTGTTTGGTGCGGTTTATGGGCCGGCGGCATCATTGAGCCGTACTACTTCAAAGACAATGACGGCCACAAAGTTACGGTCAAGGAAGTAGGGAACCGATCGATGCTCACGGAATGGACGAATTGAACTTGGTTGAAAAGTGGTTTCAAAAAGACGGTGCCACATGCGACACTGCAAGAGGTACCATGTACCAATTGAGAGGCGAGTATGGTGAGCAATTAATTTCACGTTGTGTAGCTTTTGACTGGCCGCCTCGTTCGTGCGATGTGACCCCACTATACTATTTTTGGTGGAGTGGCACATGAAGTCTCTCGCCTATATGGATAAGTTAACCATGACTGCTGCTTTGGATGACAACATTACATGTGCCATTGGTGAGATACCGTCCGAATTGGTGGAAAAAGTGTGCCAAAATTGGACTTTCAAAACGGACAACGTGAAGCGTAGCCGTATTTGCATGAAATAATCTTTAAAAAGTAAATGGCAGGCATTGATTTATCGATTCAAATAAATATTTAATTACCTTGTATACATTTTCTGTCTTTTCATAAATTTTAAAAAACTAACTACAAAATTACTCATTATTTCTATTCGTATTATGTCCAAATTCTGAAATCATTCCACATCTCCTACGACAATGCACATCCCTGCAATACTACAAGAAACGGCATTACCCAGGTGACAGGCTTTTGGATGGTGTGTATCCAAATGCTGAAGTCATTCCACATCTCCTACGACAATGCACATCCCTGTAATACTAAATAAAACGACATTACCCAGACGTCTGGCTTTTGGGTGGTTTGTATCCAAATTCTGAAATCATGCAGCATCTCCTACTACAATGCACATCCCTACAATACTAAAGGAAACGGCATTACCCAGGTGCATGGCTTTTGTGTGGTTTGCCTGAAATCATTCCACTTCTCCTACGACAATGCACATCCCTGTAATACTACAGGAAACGGCATTACCCAGGTGACTGGCTTTTGGGTGGTTTGTATCCAAATTCTGAAATCATTCCACATCTCCTGCGACCATGCACATCTCCGCAATACTAAAGATAACGGCATTATCCAGGTGAATGGCTCTTGGGTGGTTGGTATCCAAATGCTGAAATCATGCAGCATCTTCTACAATGCACATCCCTGTAATACTAAATAAAACGGCATTACCCAGGGGTTTGGCCTTTGGGTGGTTTGTATTCAAATTCTGAAATCATTCCGCTTCTCCTACGACAATGCACATCCCTGCAATACTAAAGATAACGGCATTATCCAGGTGAATGGCTCTTGGGTGGTTGGTATCCAAATGCTGAAATCATGCAGCATCTTCTACAATGCACATCCCTGTAATACTAAATAAAACGACATTACCCAGGTGACTGGCTTTGGGGTGGTTAGTATCCAAATTCTGAAATCATTCCACTTCTCCTACGACAATGCACATTCCTGCAATACTAAAGGAAACGACATTACCCAGGTGACTGGCTTTGGGGTGGTTAGTATCCAAATTCTGAAATCATGCAGCAACTCCTACGACAATGCACATCTCTGCAATATTAAAGGAAACGGCATTACCCAGGCGACTGGCTTTGGGGTGGTTAGTATTCTCTAAACTTTATTGGGCATTGCCTTTTGTATTGAAGAAACAATTAATAACATTTCAAATTAAACCAAGCCAAATTATACTAATTTTTATTAAAACTATTATACAACACGTCCATAGAGTTATAATTTTAAACAGGTATACAAATAAATTTGTTTATTACACTTGAAGAGCATAAATTTATTGGTGAATTTCAAGAAAATATAACGTACACATGTTAAATTTTACTTGTGTCTTAGCGAAATTGTTTCAAAATGTTGTTGAAGTAATAAATATATGATAATTTTTAAAATATATAACAATTTTTTTAAACATTTTAAATGTATAACTGTTTTAAATTTATAATAAATGACAAGTTTTAACAAAAAAAAAAAACATACACCAACCTATAGACATCTTGTTTGTTATCAAACTTTAAAAACATATGTATGTAAATATTTCCAGTATAACAGTTGAAACTGTAAAAGTTATAAAGTATGATTTTCTATTAATTGGGGATAACACAACTTAAAATAATAAATTGTAGCTTTTCAACAAGAACCTAGTTACAAGTTACAAAAACTTTTTAAAACTGTTATACTAACTACCAGTTCACCAAAACATGACAAATATAGAGAAGCTATAAAATTCAAAACATTTAAATTAAAACTGTTATAAAATCAGTTTTCAAAATCATATATATAGAAGTTATGCAAAATAACCGATAGTTCTTTTGAATTTGGGAATCATTTCATTTCAGATTGTTTTGAAAAATTGGTTATCTTGTTGTATTTTGCTGTTTTTGTTTGCTTGTTTCTTGATGTTTCCCTTAAAGAATGGAAAGTGGAAACTTGGTATTTTTTGTTTCTAAAAAATAAAACAAATTTAATCGTAATTTAAATTATGTTTTTTTTTGTCTCTCTCTTCTGTTTTGATATATGTATATACGTTTTAGTAGATTTTCTTGATTATAGCCAAAAGTTTATGTGTTTTTACTCCTTAAATTTTGCTTTCTTTAGAGGGTTTAGAAACAGTTGTTCTTTCAGTTTTTAGTTGTTTTTTTTTTTGTTTTGAAAAATGACCTAAAGGTTTTGCTGTTTTATTCATAATTTTTATTGTATTTATGTTTTTACTAAAACTATAAATGTTTTTTGTTTTGTTTTATTACTACATATATATGTTTTTTTTTCGTTTGTTTCTGTGGTATTTTCTTTATTTTTAGATATTTAATTTTTGTTTGTTTTGTTTATAATAATTTCGATTACGACAATGTTGAACCAACTAATCCTTTTTCTTTTATATTGTATAAATTACTGCTGCTGCTGCTGGTTGTTATGGGGGAAGTTGGGTCAGGATTTTTATTTAAATCCTTATGGAGCAATTTTATTTCTTTTTTTTATTGAGATTTATTAGATTCAGTTTTAATGCTTTGTCTCTTTGTTTTGTTAAATAAAATAGTAGAATTTCGTTTTAAACTTTTTGTTTCTTTTTTTGTTTTTAATAATTAAATAGAAATGTTTATGAGTTTTTTTTTTAAATTTTTATTTATTTTTTTGTTGTTATTATTTTTATCTTTCATTGTTTTATTGTAATTAATTTTAATAAATTATGGCAGTTACTTAAAGTCGTTTTGTTGGTTAGTTAGGAAAATTAAACATAAGTTTGTATATAAATAAATTGAGTAGTAAATTATTGTTAATTATGATCAAGAACTTAATTATTTATACAAGACGAAGTGAGATTTAAAAAAACAAACACACACAATAAAAATACAAATATTTCACACAAATAGATATCTAAATTAAGGTCGTGTAAAATTCAAGGACATGTCATCATAGCCTTCAAAACTTTTGTTAACCAATTATTTTTTTTTGATAAAATATAAGAATTCTAGGAAAATTATATTGTAAACATTTTAATAAATGAGTATTGACGAAAATCAATGGAACAGAAGAGTAACTACTTGCAATATGGCCTAAGACATAAGGTGCTTATCGTAATCTGTGACCTACACTCAGAGAACTAATTGTTTGAAAAGAGGTCGTAGGAACCGTAAATTCGGCTGTTACCACCGAATTGAGGTTGCCCACAACCGAATTGAGGTTGCCCACAACCGGATCGAGGTTGTTACGACCGTATTTAGTCTCCACAACCGAAATGCGGTTGAAGCAACCTCGTTTCATAATTGATTCGGTTGTGACAACTGAATCTTCAAATTATATTCGCTCAGCCAACTAAATTTTTTTAAAATTTCGGTTGAAACAAGCGAATTTGAAATTAATTCGGATGCAACAACCGAAATTGGTACCTAATTCGGTTGTGGTAACCGAATCTGGTTTTAACCAACCTCAATTCGGTTGTACAAGGTGGCGCAAAAGTAAACTTCCGATGTTTTTTGGCTGTAATTTAAAAAAAAAAAAGTGAAAAACTTTGATTCTTCTTGTGGATTATTTTTATTTGGTCTTTTAATTTTTTTTACATCAAGTCGAGAATATGATGTCATGTAAATGGCCGCCGCCACAGTTGATTGTCATTTGAGCCCTATTTATGGCATTTTCCATCACTTTGGCCAAAACTTCCGGCGATACGTCCTCACATTCTTGACGGATATTGTCTTTAAGAGCTGCAAGAGTCTGAGGCTTGTTGACATAAACCCGCGACTTCAAAAAGCCCCACAAAAAGAAGTCTGGAGCGGTCAAATCAGGCGATCTTGCTGGCCAGTGCAAATCGCCAAAACGGGAGATTAGGCGCCCGGGAAATGCATCCTTCAGCATATCGGTTGTGGCACGTGCAGTGTGTGCCGTTGCACCGTCCTGTTGGAACCACATGTTTTCCAATCCCAATTCATCAAGTTGCGGCAAAAAGAACTCGCTGATCATTGCTCTGTCGCGTGGCGCGTCGTCTGGTCGATGTCGACGGCGCTTCCATGACATCCTCGGCTACAGCAGCAATATTCTCTGCAGAACGGCTACTCCGGGGTCTGCCACGCCTGGCAGCATTTCGTGTTGTGTCAGTCTCTTCGAGGCGAGCGGCTAAACGCCGCAGTGTTTCACCAGTAGCGTCAAATAAATAGTCAGCAATATTCCGCGTTCTGGAGCAGTGTAGCGTAACATTGTTTATTAACGTGTATTTCGCATGTGTTTACTACACAAATGTCAAAACAGAACTGACATTAGGGGCCAATCGCAAAATTTATAGCATTTTCTGATAGGAGGATTACTTTTGCGCCACCTTGTAGTAACAGAATTTGACATCAATTCAGTTGTAACTATCAAATTTGGTTCAATTCGGACGCAATACCCGAATCTAGCCTTAATTCGGTTGCAACGACCGAATTTGGCGTCAATTCGGTTGCTGTAACCGGATTTCTCATGAATTCTGTAGGTACAACCGAAATCATTTTCAATTCGGTTACCACAACATAATTCTATGTATTTAAATCTGACGTTTACAATTTTGTAATCAAATATTATTTTAAAAAGTTAAGTAAAATATATTTTGTATTAAACCGTCTTATTTTGCAGATGTTATTTAAGCAGATATCAACAGCAGATATACGAGTATATGCGGTAGTCTGGATACAAAACGGCTTTGGACCTAGAGCAACCGATACACACGTCAGAATTAGTGCGGTGTCCCATGATGGCCAGGACTTCAATAAAGGTTGGAAGAGGCATGTAAATTAAATGTATTATTCTACTTATATAGATTACCCCATATATCTGTGGTCACAAACAATAACAGCCTAACTCGAGTTAGGGCAAAATTGGAAAAACAATTTTGAGAAGTCACCGTGCTCAAATAAGCAACTCTTTTTTGTTAAGAAGTAAGTAAAAGAATTCGTTTCCTTGTTATCTGTAACAAAGTTATCACAAAAACTCCGACTCCTCATTTCCAGAAAAGATATTAAACTTTAAACTGCCCTCCCTGAAAATTTTTAGAATCGACTTAGGCTGTTATTGTTTGTGACCACAGATATATGACTTTATTTTCTCGCTTTTTAATTCATTTATAAAAATACAAGAAAATAAATCATCACTTAATAATAAAAAAAAAAACTTTAATAATTCATTTGTGACAGTATCTAAATTCGGTTGTAACAACCTCTAATTCGGCTGTGACAGCCTCTAATTTGGCAACCTCTAATGAGGTTGTGCCAACCTCTAATTCGGCTGTGACAACCTCTAACGAGGTTGAGTCAAACTCTAATGAGGTTGTGCCAACCTCTAATTCGGCTGTGACAACCTCTAATGAGGTTGTGCCAACCTTTAATTCGGCTGTGACAACCTCTAATTCGGCTGTGACAACCTCCAATTTGGTTGTGTCAACCTCTAATGATGTTCTGTCAACCTCTAATGAAGTTGTGTCAACCTCTGATGAGGTTGTGTCAACCTCTGATGAGGTTTTGCCAACCTCTAATACGGTTGTGACAACCTCTTAATTCGGTTACGGCTAATTCGACTGTCTCAACCGAATTTTTCTGTGAGTGTAGTGCGATTTCTAATTTGTAAACTCATTGAGTAGGTCCTAAAATTGTACACCGACCATGGACGTTTAATACACTGAGAAATTGTTTCGTGGCTAATTACTTGATTGTATCGCCATCACTACAAGAGGTGACCGTTGCTGAAACTAATGAAAGGCAGTCAGAACGGATATGAAAAAACCCATGTTCAGCTATAAAAGAGTTCCAGCAAACTAACGATTACTCATAGTGTAACATGAATACTATCATCGTGTAACACGGACCATGGAGATCCATATCTCGCGACGCCATGTGTTTTTGAAGGCAACAATGGCAATATTCAATGTAGATTTAAGTACCCACCAATGCAGGTCGTGAGAGGAGGACAACACAACGATGAAACACTTGATCAACCATGCCACAGTTTACAATTTCGTACAAGAGTGTAATCAAATACGTATTGACCTTCTGCTTCTATACAGTTACAATAACTGCAAACAAATTTATATTTTACTAGCTGACCCGGCAGACGTTGTCCTGCATAATATTTCAAGCGATTTGTATGGAAGGTACCACGCCCCTTTGTCCAATTGGACCGAATACTAAATCTAAAGAACCCAGGGCGCTACCCAAACGCATACAAAAAAAATTATTCAAATCGTTCCAGAAGTTTAGGAGGAATTCAGTCACAAACACACGTGCTGTAGAATTATACATATATATAAAGAGATTGTAACAGTTCCATTAATTTGTTTAAGGCTCATGTTCGTTCTTATGTCAATGTCTCTTACATTCCCAGCAAAAATTGCACTGATTCTTCAGTAACTATTTTGAATTATGGCGGTCTACATACAATACCAGCTCTAAACAAATGCCTTTCAGACACCACGTCCACAAAAACATCTCTCCAATATTAAGAGCCGATTGGAGTACTACCATGACATTTTACCGCGCAGGGATTTTCCTAGGCACTGTAGATTAATGCCCTTATTATGGATTGACAACTAGACCGAAACTAGTTGTAATTTGAAGACTAGTTGTAATTTCGGTATTATGATTTACAACCAGTAACACAATTCGTTAGTTTTAAGTTGTGTTGTCATTTTGTAGCTATTATGAATCAAGGGTTGGCATTCACAGTTGTTAGATATTGTATAAACTAACGAATTGTGTTACTGGTTGTAAATCATAATACCGAAATTACAACTAGTCTTCAAATTACAACTAGTTTCGGTCTAGTTGTCAATCCATAATAAGGGCATAAAGTTCGATCTCTGTATCTTAGGGCGGGTCAAATTGTATGGAACGATTTTTTTTTGATGAAGCGTATAGCAAAAACGTAATCTATAGGTGATTCTGAGAAATTTTGCTCAAGAGACCATAGCTCCCCAAATTTTCAAAATAGATATTAATGTTAATAAATAGTGTTTTTTTTTTGTTGAAACCTTGAAAATGTTGATTTTTCAGATCGATTTTCCTACAAAAAGGAGTTCGAAAACAAAAAAATTTATCGTAATAAAAGTTGTTGGAAATTATCTGAACTTTCATAATCTACAAAAAAAAATCTCAAAAAAAATCGAAGAAAATTCAGAATTTGTTAGTTAAAAGTTCATTTTAGGCTATTTTTCGACAAAAAATTCCTAATATCTCTACTAAAAATAAAAAAATATCAATACAGATTCTGAAAGGTGATGAAAATACCTTTTAAACAAGCCCACATTGAGAAATCTACTATAATTCTATTCGATTTTATGACGAATTTAATTAAATTATTCTATGTAACGGGTTTTTCAACAGAGACGCTACAAAAGTAAATCGATAGGGACAGCAAACGACGCCATATTTTTTCCCGCTCTTTTGACATTTCTCTTCAGTAAGGTTTGCCATTTCATCATGGGAAGATATACGAGCCAACAACGAGTCGAAATTATTAAAATTTACTACCGAAATTTGGAGTCAGTGGCCTCAACTTTAAGAGCGCTACGTCCAATTTATGGTCGTCATAATCGTCCTACCAGATCAACAATTGAGCGTCTAGTGGAAAAATTTGAATCCACAGTACAAAATGTTCCACAGTACAAAATGTTCCCGTGCCAGTGAGACAAACAAGTGCCCGTAGTGTCGAGAATATTGCTGCCGCTGAGGCTTCAGTTCAAGAAAGCCCAAATGTGTCTCTCACACGTCGTTCTCAAGCGTTGGCCATCTCTGTGACGTCGTTGTGGCGAATTTTGGGAAAAGATCTTGGCCTACATCCTTACAAGATCAAATTGACGCAAGAACTGAAGCCGCTTGACCACCATAAGCGTCGTATGTTCGTGAATTGGGCTGAGCAACAACTTGAATTTTTTTTCATCGGATTCGGATTTTCATCGGAATATCATCTTCAGCGATGAGGCTCATTTCTGGCTGAATGGCTTCGGCAATAAGCAAAATATGCGTTATTGGTCAGACAGCAATCCACACGTAATCCATGAGTCATCATTGCATCCCGAAAAATTGACGGTTTGGTGCGGTTTATGAGCCGGCGGCGTCATTGGGCCGTACTGCTGCCGTGATGATCAAGACCGGCACATTACTGTGAATGCGAATCGCTACCGTTCAATGATAACCGAATATTTTTGGCCCCAATTGGATAATATGGACTTGGAGGACATGTGGTTCCAACAGGACGGCGCCACAAGCCACACAGCGAATGCCACAATCAATTTATTGGAAACCAAGTTTGGTGAACGTGTTATCTCACGAAATGGCCCAGTCGATTGGCCGCCTCGGTCGTGCGATTTCACGCCGTTAGATTATTTCCTGTGGGGCTACGTCAAGTCTATGGTCTATGCCAGACATGTGCAAACTGACACAAACGCATTTCAAATCAGTTTTACGAATTTTGCGACTGTGTTAAGTTGAACAGAGCAAGCAGAACAAAAGCAGAGAAAACAAAAGTAGTACACTGAGTAAAAAATTAAAATTAAAAAAATTAAAACTAAATCTTAAAAAAAAAATCAAATATCAACATCTCCAATGATTATTTCCATTTATGATTTTTGCCATTTACAAACATAAAAATTTCTTTATATTCGTCCATGGCAATTAAAATTTAATTTTTAAGTGTAGTGTTTTTTATTACAAATAATTTTGCTTGCAAAGCGATACGGTGTTGCTTGGTCAAATGCAGAACAGCAACTGACTTTGAATCGGTAAACAAGCAGCAAGCTTTCGGACATGTTGGTGTGAAAAAACGATCAAGCTACTATCGGTGTGAAAACACGATGACTCAAAAGAGTACTAGCTGCACATCTATGGTCTATGCCAACAAGCCAGCGACGATTGATGAACTTCGTACGAATATCGAACGTGAAATTGCAGCAGTATCGGCCGATTTATGCTTGAAAACCGTCGAAAATTGGGTTCAGCGTCTGGACTTCTGCAAGCGTGCCCGTGGTGGCCATGCAAAAGAAATCGAGTTCCATACATAATGGCATCGAACGTACTTTCACAGGAATAAAGAATTTCATTGGAATCTAAAACCGGTTTTGTTTTATTTAAAAAAAAACTTTTGTAGCGCTTTTATTGAAACACCCTTTATATATGGAAAAATATCTATTTTGAAATTTTGGGGGGCTCCAAATCCCACTTAGAGCTATGGTCTCTTGAGCAAAATTTCTCAAAATCACCTATAGATTACGTTTTTTGCTATACGGTTCATCAAAAAAAAATCGTTCCATACAATTTGACCCGCCCTAATGTATCTACAATACAGAAAGTATTTTAATACGATTCTCCATACCGAATCTACCGAGTTGGGGTCAATTG
This sequence comes from Phaonia tiefii, assembly GCA_963931995.1. Taxonomy (NCBI): domain Eukaryota; kingdom Metazoa; phylum Arthropoda; class Insecta; order Diptera; family Muscidae; genus Phaonia; species Phaonia tiefii. The sequence continues at coordinate 18,740,588 of OZ008370.1, read as the reverse complement.
ACCTATGGGCTAAAATTCATGGATGTGACAGCATATCTGTAGCTTCTTATTTCTGCTAAAGGGTCCGCCATCTAACGTTTTTTTTTTTCAACCGCAAGTAACTTGCCGAGTGTGAAAGGGGTCTAAGTAATTCCAGAAACCAACCAAGAATAATTTCAAGTTTTACATGATTTTTTTAAATTTTATAATTTTTTATAATAATATTATTAACAGTTGTATTAAAAGTAGGGCCATGCTCTTCTTATGGCCAGTTTTTAAATGGGTAGTTAACTATCGGATTACTTAATCTTAATTCTAAGTTAATTAGAGGTTAACTTTGCATTTTGTTTTTCAGTGGTGAGTTAATGTAAGTCGCCATATTGTCACCTAATATGGCAACCCTTGTATTCTTATTGGAGAAAACGTGTGTCTTGGGATAAATACCAAAACAACAAAGGGGAACAAACAAAATGGAATTATGTAAAATAAGAAATAGATGCATAAAATCGAAGTAATTTTAACAAAAATGTGTAAAAAACTATATAGGCGCTATAATGTAACGATCTAGACTCAACGTATGTGTACAAATACGCAAATCTGAAACATGTATTTTATATAATCTTCATTTCTCCCTTTGACAGTCAGTAATTTGATTGTCAAAATAATATGGTTCTGACTAGAAGTTAACCAACCAACATTGGGTGGTTAAATCATAGTTAAACAATGACTAAAAAACACAAATCGATGTTTAACCACAATTTAACTAAGAAACGAAGATCACCACTGACTGAAAAACTGGCCATTAGGCTTCGACCAAAATCCTGACTTGTCAAGTGCGAGGAATGTTGTGGCTGTATGAACACAAAAGGTGGGAACATTTTTAAATTGACAATTTGGAAGAGAGAAAGAGATGTACACTCGTACACTTTGACGTTTTCCCGCAAATGACACATTTGTGCATGCATCGTTGAGGCCTTAGATCAATGTCAAAAGACCCAGTTGTAAGTAGTCACCTAAGAGCAATAACACGTTCCAAAAAGCCCCAGTTGTAAGTAGTTACCTAAGAGCAATAAAACGTTCTAAAAATGCTGCTCTATAATCTTTTATTTTAGTAATCAATACCGAAAATGTATTGGAAAGTTTCTTAGATAATCAAAATCAAAGTTGTTAAGCTTCCGCGATTAGAAAAAACAACAGGTTTGTAAAATTTTGTCTAGCATTTTCAAAAAATTGTTGGTTAAGTTTAAATTTTGAATAAAAAATATGAAAACTCAATTAGATGCCGATCTTATCATTGTTTTGATTCTAAATTAAATCGTTTTTCGTTTCGTCTAATGTTTTAGTTGTTTTGCTTCTGTTTTTTTTTTTTAACGTCTCTTATTCCCACTTCATTAACATAATAATTTGAATATAAAATAACTAAAATTTTCTAACTTAACATTAAAATTATATGAGAGAGAGAGAGAGAGAGTAATAAATAGAATTAATGTTATATAGAAATATAAATATAATTAAATGTGTAATAACTACAGAATAAATATATGCTACACACAGCTTCTTATTTTTCTTCGTCCTTATCATAATCTTTATAATTCTTATTACGTGTTCACCTTTTTTTTCTTTTTTTTTTTAAAGAATGTTTTAAACTTTACACACACACAAATAGAAAAACATCTATGTGACATCTCCGATAAACGGGAAACGGAAATGGTTATTGATAATCGAGTGAAACCAAGCACGTATGTAAATCAATGACGTCATGATAAATTAGCAATGCATTTTGAAATCAATATCAAATGATCTCATTAAACCATAATAATATATACAGGGGGATGAAATACCAATTTATGAATTCTTTATTTGAATTTGTGTGTTGGAAAGGGGGAAAAGTTAAAACACTTCTTCTCCACCGCCCTTAAACCAAATGATGATGTACAGTACCATGTGTTGCTTGTTGTTGACCCGTTAATGTGGTGTTCGAAGTATTATCAGCAGTGGCTGCTGTTGCGGAGGTGGTTATAGCCGATGCTGTTGTCACTGTTACTGTAGCTGTTTTATTAATATTCCTTTTAGCCGTCGTATGTGAACCTGAGGAAGCTATGGATGTGTTGGATGATGACGTTGATGATGATGTTGAAGCTGAGGCTGATGATTTAAGGGATGTTGAATGTTGTTGCAAATGTTGAGTGTTGTCTTTCAATGTTGAATGTTGCGGTTGTTGATGTTGATGTTGATTGTTGTCTTTGTTTGTGGAAATTCCAGGTCATCGTCGATCATCTTTGTGTTGAGTTAATTGTTTTTGTAAGTTGAACACAATAAATTATAAAATTTTGTTGTCATTGTTGTATTTAATAAATTTAAATAGTTGTTGTTGTTATTATTGTAAACAATAAAAGAAAATGCAACAGTTTTTAATTAATTAATTATAGCAACATGTATTTCACAATTTCATATATGTATATGGAACGTAGAAGAAAAGAGAGAGAGAGAGAGAGAGAAGAAAATATATATTGTTGTTATTTTCAAAACATTATATGTTTTAATAAAACCGCCTCTCTTTTGACTTTTGATTAAAACTGAAATGTAACGTCTTTATTCACAAAAATTCAAGAGGAGATTTGAAATCATACAAAAAAAAAAACGTCTCTCAATTCAACCACAACATTTCAGGAATAAGGCGCAGAAATCTTTTAAAAAATTTGAAGATCTTACATTAAATTTTGAAAACTTTTATACAATTTAAAAAAAGCGGTGTTCAGCAAATACTGCAAATTCCAACATTTTGAGATTTTCAACCAGCAATCATATGGTTTGCCGTACAAACATCAACAGTTTACTGCAAAATCACGATATATGTACCTGAGCACAGCTATAAATATTTATAGAAGATCTTTTTTAAATCTTTTCAAAATCCTTTCAAATGCTTCTTCGTTTCGTAGCTAAAGTCAAAAGAGTTGCGTTTTTACTTATTATACTTTTTCTCACGTTACATTGTAAATAAAAGGAAATTCCAAAAAAAAAGAAAATCTACTTGAAATACTACAAATTATTGCACAATAAATTAAGAAATATCAATACAAATAATCAAAATTATTATTTTCAAACAATACAATTTTACAATAAATAATCAATATTCTTCGAGCTTGAGGTCAGATTTGCTGTTGTTGTCTTTATTTTCCTCGATATTTCGCTACACCTTTGTGTAGCATCATCAGGAGATATAAACAATATTTAACAATTAAAATAAAATAACAATTGTGAAAAAATTATGTCAATTTAAAAATGTGCAAACAAATTTTCCCGCCTTTTTCCAAAATTTTCTCAAGTTACACAAACAAAAATAATGTTCACAAAAAGTTCATATAAATTAAACCAAAGACAAAAATTTTAGACTGATAAACAATTTGTGCTCAAATGGTTCTACTTTTTACTAATTAAATGTCTGTAAATTTGGGCTGTTTTATAGTTAATTCTTTTCAATGTTGGTGTAGTAATTATTTGTAGCATTTCTAACATATAACGACGTTTATAATTTTTTTCTTTATTTAAAACCGCTGTATCCTGAAAGTTTGGGTAATGATTTAAACTAGCACAATGGGATGTTAATGCTGTTTTCTGTGTAGAAATGTGCCTGTATTTCTGATCTGATTTGTGTCCTGCAATTCGTGTTTTTAGTTTATTTTTTGTAGTTCCTACATATACTTTGTCCCAAACCTCGGTTGTCATTCCCCTTACATGGTATTTTATACAGGGTGTCCCCTAAACTTTTGTATAAACTCTTAAACACGTGATAGCTGAGAACAAAAGCTACAATGTTTGTTCTTACGCCAATTGCCTAGGTGGCTTCGTTTTCGATATATTCGTGTTTAACATAATTGCATTTTTGAATGCATTTTCAATAAATGCATAATCTACTTTTTAAATGCAAAAGAAATATCATTGAAAATTGCTTCAAAATTGATTTTAAATAATTTATTTTTTCGTTTGAAATGAAAATGAATTTTTGTTTAAAATGTTTTCAATTAACGAAAATTTTACAAAAAGAGCGCCTTGTTGCGTTATGCACTAAGATAGGCGGTCTCTTATTTCAGTTGTAGTTGTATTAATAGTCATTTCCTGTCGCATTTGATTTAAAATCAATTTTGCAGCAATTTTCAATGATATTTCTTTTGCATTTAAAAAGTAGATTATGCATTTATTGAAAATGCATTCAAAAATGCAATTATTTTAAACACGAATATCTCGAAAACGAAGCCACCTAGGCAATTGGCGTAAGAACAAGCATTGTACCTTTTGTTCTCAGCTATCACGTGTTTAAGTTTAGACAAAAGTTTAGGGGACACCCTGTGTACTATATTAAACATATCAAATTTGTCCAAACTATCCTTTGTTTTACTAAATATTCTGCCTATTGTGTTATATGTTTTGTGTGCTATCCTATAATTCTTGTCGTCAAATATTTTTGACTTCGCCAACCTATGTTATTCCTGGTATGTACGTTATTGACTTGTACATTTTCGGCTCATCTGTAGTAACCCTCTTCGGTTGACCTTTATCCACAAATTGCCTTATCAGTCTGTTGGTAAGATGGTCCGGGAAGTTGTTGTCCTTGAGAATGCTTCTTAAGGTGGTATCACACAATTTGTACATTTGTACAAAAAATGACAAATTTAGATTTGTACACATTTGTGAATTTGGGTATCGATGTGCAAATGATTTGTTTTGCGATCAGACGATTTGGCTATTAAACATCAAAATGATTTGTCACACATTTGTACACAGCAGTAAAGTGACAAATATTTGCCAGTTCATTCACACGATTTAACCATTTGGTCATAAACACTAAAACAGCTGATCAGCTGTTAACCATAATTTTGCATCTTTATTGTAAAATTTAAAGTGAAATAAACGAAAATGATGGTAACGCAAAGGCAAAAGAAACTCGCTGCAGTTACATACATATGTACATTTACTATTATTTAAAACGCGAAAAAAGTGTCAAAAATAAAGTTACTCGTAGACATTAAGTAAAATGGTAAAATCAACTGAATCAATGTTTTGCTTTTACTTGCCAAAACACCTGCTGAGTCGCGAGAGGAGACAGTGTTGCCAATGTGTTGATTTTTTCGTACATTTCAATTTCTTTGCCATTTTGAATGAAATTTTGCTCCTCACCGATTTACACCAAAGATTCACTATCGATAGAACTTTTTAAACGATTAAAAATGACCGACAATTTTTTTGGCGGTCGATCCCACTTTTTGATATATAGGCCTTCAGAGCTTGAGTATATAATCGGCAATATCTCAAGTATTTATGGTCCGATCTGGGTCAAGTGAGTATCATTAGAAAGCTCATACAAAATTCTATAAATTACATTATGTACGTTTTTTCATTTTTGTTAACCCATTGGCGGAAAATTACCAAAAAGGTTTTTTTAACCTCACTTTTTTGATAGAAACCTATTTTTCTCAAAAAATGGACGTCGTAAAGTTAGTTTTTTTCTTGACTTAATGAGCAGACAACACTTCAAGCTTTTTTTAAGGTATAGTACTCCTTATTAACCTTTCAAAGACCGTAGATATTCACGTTCAAAAAGACTAAAATGCCCAAAGAGAAAGTTTGATAGCAAAATTCGGGCCGGAAGGGGTTTTTCGGTTTGTTTACAAAGTAAATTAATAACAAGGGAGTCTCAAGTCGGGGATCCCCTATTTTCAATGTCCAATGTTATTATGTTACTGATCACTGTGACATACTAAATTTTTTCAGTTTTATAACTTTGAGATCTCTTGACCCAGATCTCTGGTGTTTAAAGGGTTACTGCAGAGTATTATACCTTAAAAAAAAGTTGAAGTGTTTTAACTTTACGACGTCCATTTTGTGAGAAACATAGGTTTCTATCACAAAAGTAAGGTTAAAAAATTCTTTTTGTTAATTTTCGGCCAATGGGTTAATAAAAATTAAAAAAATGTATATAATGTAGTTTATAGAAATTTGTATGAGCTTTCCAATGATACTCACTTGACCAAGATCGGACCATACATACCTGAGATATAGCCGATTATATACTCAAGCTTTGAAGGCCTATATATGAAAAAGTTGGACCGACCGCCAAAAAAATTGTCGGTCATTTTTAATCGTTTAAAAAATTCTATGAAATCGGTGAGGAGCAACTAAAGTGTAGTTATGCCAAATTATTAATCAAAATGGCAAAGAAATTGAAACCATAACAAGTACGAAAAAATCAACATATTGGCAACACTTACACTTGTCAACAATATTTGTCTATTTGGCACTTGCATTTGTCTTCAAGTGGCAAATCAGAAATTTGGCCATTTTCATAAATTTGATTTGGCTTCTGTGGCAGCATTGCGTTCACACGATTTGGCATTTATGGTTGTTTTTGATTTGTTACAAGAAGCCAAATATTTGGCATTTCTGATAAATGACAAATGCAATTTAGAGATCACACGATTTGTCTATGAATATGACAAATTTTTAGCCAAATGTACAAATCGTGTGATCCCAGCTTTATACTTTCCTTATTGACCTTGTGGAATTCTACATCACTTATAGTCAAAACGCGTTCTATTAAATTTTTCGCCGTATTTATAATCACACGTTTTTGATGCTTCGAGTAGAAGTTGATTATTCTTCCTGAAGACGTTGGTTTCTGATACCAATTAATTGATAAATTTTCCCCTCTCCTGACCACCAATGTGTCCAAATAGGGAAGTTTTGAATTTGACTCTTTTTCCATTGTAAATTTAATACTGAAGTGGAAATTGTTAAAAACATCCAATATTGTATTTATTTCGCCCTCTGAAACGACACAAAATAAATCGTCTACATATTTTGTAAAAATTTTTGGTTTTATATCCAATTTTTCGATACGAGTCCAGTAAATTTTCCATAACGATGTCAGCAACTATTGGAGAAGCTGGTGAACCCATTGGGAGTCCTTTTTGTTGCAAATATATCCTCCCATCATGTTGGAAATATCGGTTATCCACTATACAAAATCTTAATATATCTAAAGGGTGTCCCAACAAGAGCGCAATTTTTAAATTTTAAATAAAACACAGATATTTAAAAAAAAATCGTGAAACTTTATTATATCGTAAAGTAGACAGAATGAGGTTATGTATGGAACAATATATCGTGCAGATGGCCGCCGCGACTTTGCTGGCGTACACGCGATCTTTTAATGAAATTTTCAATGACCGTTTTGCATAAATGCTGCGGTATTTCATTAATGCAGCGTCCAATTTCCTCTTTTAAGGTTTGAGTCGTCGTCGGCTTATTCGCGTAAACCATCGACTTCAAAAAACCCCAAAGAAAAAAATCTGATGGTGTTAAATCGCACGATCTAGGCGGCCAATTCTGATCTCCAAAACGCGAAATAACACAACCGGGAAATGACTGATGCAGCAATTGAATTGTTTCTCTGGCTGTATGACATGTGGCGCCTGTGGCCATGTGGTTCCTGAGTCAATTGAACTTTGTATGCATGAAGATGCAAATCTTTCGTCAAAATTCGCTGCATAGTGGATTTGGAGACACCAATTTGCTGAGCTCGGTGTCGAATTGAGGTGGATGGAGTTTGAGCGACATCATCACGTACAGCTGCGACATTTTCGGTCGATCGACCTGGTCGATGGCGCGTTGTTGTCTTTACATCACTAACATACCCAGTTTCGGCAAATTTATCCATTAATCTCTTTACAGTTGACTCTTTTGGAGCATTATTGTGACCCCAAATTGATCGCAATTTGCGAACTGTAAACTTTCACCATTTTGGTAAAACAATTTCACAATGAGAATGCGTTGTTCATTCGTGTAGCGCTCCATTTTTACTAACCTCGTACCTTCTACTAGCAAACAATAACAATTGTTCAAATGTCAAACAATGACACTTCGAATGTTGCCAGATTTAAAAATTGCGTTCTTGTTGGGACACCCTTTAAAAATAAAGATTTATTAATGTCTGTATGTTGTTTTAATGTGTTCCATTTTTCCTCTATGATACTGATAGCTAAGTCTACGGGAATACTCGGGAATAGAGATACTACATCAAACGAAACTAAAATTTCGTTACTATTAATCTTCTGGTACTTTATTCTGTCCTTAAATTGTATTGCATCTTTTACATTATATTTCGAATTTTCCGTTGTCTTTTTAAGGATGTTTGTAATGTATTTACACAGTTCATATGATGGAGAGTTAACAAAAGAGCAAATTGGTCTTAATGGAAAATCTTCTTTGTGTATTTTTGGAACTCCATGTAATCTCGGTGCTGTGGATACTGCTGTTTTAAGTTAATTCTTCTGTGTTTGATTAAAAATTCCTACTTCTTGTAGTTCCTCAACGAATTTATTATTCTTCCTTTCTAGTGTACTCGTAGGATCTTTGCTCACTAGCTTGTATTCTGATGTATTTCCAACAATGTTGCCTATTCTCGAGTCATAGTCACATTTCTTTATAGCTACTGTTGCATTTCCCTTATCAGCATTAAAAATTAAAATATCATTATTACTTTTAAGGAATTTCTCTGTCTTATTCACTTTATCTAAAATGAATTTTCTGTAGTCGTTAGTTTCATTTTATTCATTTGACTATCTTACATTGTCATTAATTTAGTCCGTGCTATTTCCTGTTCTTCCTTTTCCCCTAAGGTTTGTACAAGATCCTCCCCCTCTGCGATCATTTTCTAAATTGGGAAATCTTTCCTCTCTACTGGTAGTGCATGTTTCTGACATAGTGAAAGAATCCACTTCACCTTAGGAATGTCTACGTCAGTTTTATTAACAAACCACTTTTCATTTAATTTAAAACCTAAATTCTTTTCGTGTAAATTTACAAGTGAATTACATTTCCTTTAATGTATTTCCTTTGTCCTATTATTTTTTGATATCGTTATCCTATCCTCATATTCTAAAAATTCTCTAATTTCTTCTTCTGAAAAATATCTACCTAAATTATTTCTTATACAAGGTGGCGCAAAAGTAAACTTCCGATGTTTTTTGGCTGCAATTTAAAAAAAAATGAAAAACTTTGATTCTTCCTGTGGACTATTTTTATTTGGTCTTTTAATTTTTTTTACATCAAGTCGAGAATATGATGTCATGTAAATGGCCGCCGCCACAGTTGATTGTCATTTGAGCCCTTTTTATGGCATTTTCCATCACTTTGGCCAAAACTTCCGGCGATACGTCCTCACATTCTTGACGGATATTGTCTTTAAGAGCTGCAAGAGTCTGAGGCTTGTTGACATAAACCCGCGACTTCAAAAAGCCCCACAAAAAGAAGTCTGGAGCGGTCAAATCAGGCGATCTTGCTGGCCAGTGCAAATCGCCAAAACGGGAGAACCACATGTTTTCCAATCCGAATTCATCTAGTTGCGGCAAAAAGAACTCGTTGATCATTGCTCTGTAGCGCTCACCATTCACAGTAACCGTTTGGCCCGCGACGTCTTCGAAGAAAAAAGGTCCGATGACTCCTCCAGCACACCATACAGTGACTTTGAGCGTGTGTAATGGCTCTTCGTGGGTTACACGCGGATTTTCAGTGCCCCAGAAGCGTAAATTTTGCTTATTTACGTACCCGCTAAGATGGAAATGGGCCTCATCACTCATGATTATTTTTGATGAAAAATCATCTTCCTCTTGGTGGTGATTAAGGATGGCTTGAGCGTATTTTAGACGCGATTGGCGGTCAGCAGCTAACAGCTGATGCACCGTCTGGACTGTAAAGATGGAAACATCTTCAAATCTTGTACCAAAATTCGCTGTAAAGACCGTCGACTGATACCCATTGGCGTGGCACGTCGTCTGGTCGATGTCGACGGTGCATCCATGACATCCTCGGCTATAGCAGCAATATTCTCTGCAGAACGGCTACTCCGGGGTCTGCAGCATGTCGTTTTGTGCCAGTCCCTTCGAGGCGAGCGGCTAAACGTCGCAGTGTTTCACCAGTAGGCGTTGGACAGCCAGGAAATATGCGACGAAATTCACGTTGTGCCAAAGTCACCGACAGATTATTGGTCAAATAAATAGTCAGCAATATTCCGCGTTCTGGAGCAGTGTAGCGTAACATTGTTTATTAACGTGTATTTCGCATGTGTTTACTACACAAATGTCAAAACAGAACTGACATTAGGGGCCAATCGCAAAATTTATAACATTTTCTGATAGGAGGATTACTTTTGCGCCACCTTGTAGTATCCATCTAATTATTAGTTTCCCTTAGTAACACGTGCTTTTGTTTGATTGTTAGATTGAGTAGTTTGTTGTGTAACTCTTGTGTATAATTGGAAATATTTTGCTGAATTGATGGCAACCCATTTGCAGAAAAGATTCTTTGTATATTCCTACTTGAGTTTGTGATGAAATTTGGGAAAATAAATACAACAACAGCAAATCTGACCTCAAGCTCGAAGAATATTGATTATTTATTGATAAAGAAAAGGTCGAACAACAGAATAAAAATACAATTTTACATTAACAAAAATCTAAATTATTAATTAATAATATTTAAATTCTATGTGAAATTATAATATAAGAAATCATTTAGTAAATTAGTAATTATTTTATGCAAAATAAATATTCATACGTTTCTTATAAACAACTAATTTTATACATTACAAATAAACATAAATGATACTGGAACTTATTGCTTTATTTTTCAGAAAGAGTTTTAGAGAAAATCGTTGGTGAATTAAAATTAAATTTTAAAATAATTACAAAACATAAAAGAAAATACTTTAAAGTGACCTATCATGGCGTTTAAAAGTATCAGTATAAATATAATAAAAACGTTTTTAAACAGAGTCATTATCACAATATCTAGTTAAGCAGAGTATAATTTTTAAATTCCATACAAACTGAATTTCATACAGCTACAAATTTCAATTAACTTTAACTGTATGACAACAGGAGAGGGTGATAATGGGGGTTAGACTTCCTATTTTAAATAAATAGTCCATGAGCTGTCATTAAAATATTTATGCATATTGTAATTGTATTTGTAATTTGTTTTCAATCGAATTTAAGATACGAGTTCAGATGACACAATAAAAAATAAATATATTCCTAGGACGTCTTCTAATTAATCAATCACCCTTATTACGGTTGTCGTCGTCGACATAAAACGACGCCGTCTTGTGACGACAGTTGAAAATCGGTATTTATGTAGTCGTTATCGATTAGTGCCCTGCATGAATGCACTCTCTTTTAGAATACATTCATTATCTCACTGTACCAATACCAACGGTCCGAATAGTGTAAACAACGAAATGAAACGATACGTGCCTATGTGCTCTTGGAATGAATGTTGTATGAATCTCTGCTCTGTTAACTACTCTGTTCGTCTCAATTCTGTTTAACACAACACAACATTTTACTCAATAAATGTTCGTGAATGTAAAAACCATTCGAATACATAAGAACTATTCGAATGAAAGAACGGTAAATTATGAGTGGTTATGGGTCTCATTTGCTTTCTCGTCAATGAAAAGATCAGCAACGTTGTGTGAAGACCAAACAAATAAATATTCGTTTTTTATGAGTTTAACTGCAAAAATATATATTGGAAAATGGAAATTGACGAAGTAAATTATTTTAAAAATAATTTATTAAACATTAAAAATATGTAGTCCTCAACTCAATCGGCCGCTGTGGGTGAAGAAAATAGTATTGTTTCGCGAATTTCAAGCGGTGAACTCGTGTTGAAGGAGAAAAAAGGCCGCAGCAAAGTTTGGGAAGTTTTTTCCTTAATTGTGGATGGAGACGGCAAAGAAATGAAATATGTCAGTTGCAATAACTGCAAACAAATTTTGAAACATTCAACTTCGACATCAAATCTAGTAAGTGCTACATTTCTAAAATTTACTTAATTTTAATCCTATTCTTTATTCCAAAGAAATTAGAACCTCAAATCATACCAAAACACCATTTGCTTTAGTTACGCTTTTCTTTAATATGTCTCATGAATACATTTCATTATTTGAATAGTTCTGCTTGTCTCTAAAGACCTCTAACTCAATCTAATTACTACTCCTTCATACAAGAACTCTCTCTGCTCGGTTTCATTCTGCTTCGTACCCGATGCAACACGCTGAGAAGAATGGTTGTATATATCGTACTCTAATCGATAGAATGAGAACATTAACCCATTCAAAAAATATGAATGTATTTGAATGTGTGAAAATGTATACTCATGCAGGTCTCTATTATCGATCACTAACGACGGCTGTCGACACATATTTGGTATTTTGTAACTAGAATTGACGTCGACATTGAATTGAAACGACTCTATTTCTGTCGACACAGTTTTGGACAACGACTTGAAGAAAATTCGCAATTTTTTCTTTCAATTAAAGAAATGTCCAGTTTTATTTTTGAATTATGGATTAACAAATTACAATTTTTAGTTCCCAACTTTTAATGGCGGACGGAAACCCCCATGGAGAGTATGCAGGAGTATTCCAGAATAGGATCCGCTTTATACGTATGACGAGTATGTAAATGCAGATGTCTGTCTGACGGTAAATACAATGAACAAAAGGGTTCGTTTTAATGCTAATTTATTGGCCTTATTTTTAATAATTTGAACTTATACAAACAGTTAATGAAAAATAATATTGGGTATTAACGCGGTCACTGTCCTGAATCAAAATTAGCTGCTGGAATTGAGTTCCTTCAGGGATCAGTTAGAACTACAGGCTTCGGTGTCTTCAGTGTCAGGTGTCCTCCAGGTCGTCTTCTAATTAATCAATATTTGTAATATGGCGGGCTTGTGTCACGTGGGATCCCAGCTGTCAACTATATAAATTTGGCGACAACCGATAATATAAATCCCACCTTTAATGCTGAAACAATCTGCCACATGCACACATTCCCCTTAGCAAAGATCATACAGCATTGGGGGGTTTTTTTTTAGGAAGATGCTCCTGGAGAAACATATTTAGGAGTAAACCATTTCTTCCAAGTTTTAAACCTAACGGTGCGTTTACACGGGACAGTTTGAGACAAGATAGTTGAGAATATGTATTAGTTGTTACAAAGACAAAAATTGTTTGTGTGACGTACGCGTCCAGCCAGTTACAAAGACAGTACAGTTTTAAGCTCATACGCCTTTGCAGGATGACCTTGACGAACACCAAATCCGCAGTAAAAGTTGGTAAGGAAAGTTGGAAAAGCTGTAAACAACATGAATAAAACCATCAGCAGCAAAAGTCACATGCTGCTCGTGTATGCTGATTATAAAGGGTTTTCCACAGAGACGCTACAAAAGTAAATCGATAGGGACAGCAAACGACGCCATATTTTTTTCCGCTCGTTTGACATTTCTCTTCAGTAAGGTTTGCCATATCACCATGGAAATATATACAAGCCAACAACGAGTCGAAATTATTAAAAGTTACTACCGAAATTTGGAGTCAGTGGCCTCGACTTTAAGAGGCCTCAACAATCAGCGATGAGGCTCATTTCTGGCTGAATGGCTTCGTCAATAAGCAAAATATGCGTTATTGGTCAGACAGCAATCCACACGTAATCCATGAGTCATCATTGCATCCCGAAAAAATTATGGTTTGGTGCGGTTTATGGGCCGGCGGCGTCATTGGGCCGTACTTCTTCCGTGATGATCAAGGCCGGCGCATTACTGTGAATGTGAACCGCTACGGTTCAATGATAACCGAACATTTTTGGCCCCAATTGGATAATATGGACTTGGAGGACATGTGGTTCCAACAGGACGGCGCCACAAGCCACACAGCGAATGCCACAATCAATTTATTGGAAACCAAGTTTGGTGAACGTGTTATACAACACGAAATGGCCCAGTCGATTGGCCGCCTCGGTCGTGCGATTTGACGCCGTTAGATTATTTCCTGTGGGGCTACGTCAAGTCTATGGTCTATGCCAACAAGCCAGCGACGATTGATGAACTTCGTACGAACATCGAACGTGAAATTGCAGCAGTATCGGCCGATTTATGCTTGAAAACCGTCGAAAATTGGGTTCAGCGTCTGGACTTCTGCAAGCGTGCCCGTGGTGGCCATGCAAAAGAAATCGAGTTCCATACATAATGGCATCGAACATACTTTCACAGGAATAAAGAATTTCATTGGTATCTAAAACCGGGTTTGTTTTATTTAAAAAAAAACTTTTGTAGCGCTCTTATTGAAAATCCCGATACAATTGTATTTTCCACTAGGACAATATTTACCATTTCTAGATAAGTTTTACCTTTTCTTTTAAGAAATAAGACTCGTTATTTTCCTAAGGAAAGACAAATAATGTAAGAATTCATCAGGAATAAATCAAATTATATATATTGTTTATATTAGGATCTGTGTTAATCTTAGAAAAGATTTACATTGTCACCCAAACTGTATCTCAGAAAATGAAAAGAAGCAGTTGATTGCAAAGGCTACTAGTGTACTTTTTAATGTTCAAGAGAGACGCGTACACGATACATTGAAAAGCTCAAAACAATATTTCAGAGAACCAAAAGGATTCATGAAGATGAATCAAAGATTTCCAAGAGTTGCTATGTACAATTTGTACAAAAAGTTGTATCTTTCTGTGCGGTGGGGTACCGCTTATTAACCACAGACAAAATTTGTTTCAGTAAAAATAAGGAAAGGTAAAACTGTTTCTGTTTTGTACGGTGTAATACTTATTAAGTTATGGACTCTTGCATATAACACAAATATTTAGTCTATGGTATATTAAGGTATGTATAACCTCTTCCGCAGATGGAACCATTTGCATCGAAAATGTGTATCCTTTCCTAAGCGAAAGAGATATGGGTGATTGTTCGGAAATTGTTATTTTTCAGATAGCAATTTTTCCAAACCTCGATATGTCTGCAGTAGCATTTTTTTACGTTTCTGAATGTTATCATGGTCCAAAAGTATGATCTGAAGATCACTATACTACAACACCAATGACCGCTAATATAAGTATATCAATTGAATAAAACGCACTATTTTAATGTTTTAACTAATTTATTTAGTTAACTTCGCCAATAGACTAATACCTTTCACGACCTACACACGACTGACGATTGCCACAAGATATGGCAAATACTTCACTCTCGTTTTGCCAGGTCTTCGCAAAAGCCTACTGTGTTGTCAGGTCTTTGCAACAGCCTACTCCACATTAATCATTCAGTGTCAAGAAACCATTATTTATCAATTTTAGTCAGAATTGGAAACTATATGACACGGTTGTGACTTTCAGTGTTTAGCCTAACCGTGCTCCGGTTTGGAATTCGACAAGTTCCAAAGACAATGAAGTTCAGGCAATGAAATATTACTTTCATAACCGGGAATCAAGCCTAAATATCTATCGTACGGCATATGTGAATCATAAGAGAACGGTTGTGACGTATTATTTTGTGACTTAGCTTTTCAATTTTTCGAATTGAATTCCCCTTCGTATACATGTGCGTGTGTTGACTTCTGCCGGTGTAAATACTGCCACTACCACTCCAAAATGCCAGCAAGTGGGTCATATTGAAACCCCGGAGATGGCGCCACCACAGTCGAATTCAAATTGTACAAAATTCTGACAAAACTGTTGGACAGACTTCGTGGACCGTTCAATAACCATGGCGTGCATATTCCTCCAATTTTTTTTGCGTAGAATTGTAAATCTAAATGTCCCTTAGAACATATATGCAGGTAACTTCTTTCAAGCCACGTCCTTGACGGATATTACTGCTGAAGTCCTGAATTCGATACGGAGGACAGGCCATGGTTGTGACATTTTGAACAGTTTTTTCTCCCTAAAACCGACTTACACGGTTCAGAATGAAATGTATTTCATGGAAATAATAGAGTGCCATCGTAGCTTCGGGAACATGTCGCAATTTAATCACCATTCGACCATTTTAGGGTGGGAAAATTCAAAGGACGAGAAAATGATAATTTCCGAACAATCACCCATATGCTATCCTAACAAAAGTATGGACCGTGACTCCCTTTTAATGTCGCTAAATTTTAAAATGAGAGGTTAAATACTTTTATACGATTTTTCCATAATACATTTGTCCTGGAAACCCATACAAAATGTAAGTTTCCCTTAGAAAAATATGTGTAATATATAAACCAATTTGTTTAGCCTCTAGTTTCAAAAGGGAAAATGTGCACCTCATGCCCCAAGATTATTGATTATTTCTTGGGAAATTACAATTGTTATTAAAGAAAAACACCTTTTCCTATAAGGCCATGCATATTCTCGCATTGGAATGACGGTATCTTTCACTCTATTAATCTTTCATCAACCTTAATTGAAAAATATCTACATTGATGTAGGCAAGAAATGGTGCTTTATGCATCTAATGGTGCTTTATGCATCTAATGGTGCTTTATGCATCTAATGGTGCTTTATGCATCTAATGGTGCCTTATGCGTCACTATTAATCTTTCGTCAACCTTAATTGAAAAATATCTACATTGCTGTAGGCAAGAAATGGTTCATTATGCATCTAATGTACAAGAAACCCCGATATTCCTATAACAAAAGATCTTGCTAACTTGCTGGAGGTTTCCCAAAATCATAATGTTTATTTTACACACATATTTTAATTTTCTTATACCCATGGAAATCTATTCGCAAATATCTAAGCACAAACAAAAATTATGTGTCTGTTCCTCGATGTCGATCGAAAGCTTGCGTTCCCTATTCCATTCGAAAGAAATTTGATTTGGGTTTCATAATCTTGTAATTTCAAATCAAACGAAAAGGTAAAATAGTTCTATTTCGTATGTGCTGTCAGTTGCCATCAAAGATACAGTCAGTCGATCGAAACAAACGAAAAAGTAAAATTACTCTATTTCGTATGTGCTGTCAGTTGCCATCAAAGATACAGTCAGTCGATCGAAACCTTTCCATAAATCAATTTCAGTCGAATTCGATGCGAGTGGCTTTCGTTCGAGATCGAGGAACAGGGCATAAAACCTTGTACGTTCATAAATTGGTAAGCAAAACAAAAAAAAAAAGAGATCAACAAATCAAACTAACCACAACATTTATAATAAAACTCGAACAGAAATAACTACTACTTATAGAAAAATAAAAATATACAACAAATGTAGATAATAACAAAATCGGAATTTAAAGAAATATCATAAAATAAATTTACAACTTACCATGACTTTGTTGTTCTGAATGTTGCACCGCACTGGCCGACGCTAATTGGGCCGGCACTAAGGCGGCCGTTGACGATGATGTTGAACTAACGGAAGGCGAAGATATTGCTATACTACCAGGTTGTACTGCACCAGCACCGGTGTTGGTACCCTCGTCTGTGGTACGCTTAAAAAAATTATGTTGAAGGGCATAATAGGGTGTAACACGGGTCTTTGGATCGAAATCCAACATTCGCAATATTAAGTCTTTAAATTTCAAATAATCCGCCACTGAATGGCCGGGTTCGTCCATACGTCGGCCACCTGGGCCGCCCGTTTCAACGCCTAAGATATCGTGTAACTTTCGAGAACCCGGCGGTTTATACTTGCGGCCATTTTGACTTTTCTTCAAGACATACGAACCATCTGACACGGTCTTGTCGAAGAATTTACGAGTCTTGTGCGCTTGATCCAAGAGATATTTGGGTGGCATACCCAATACCTCGACAATTTTATTCATTTGATCGATTTCATTGCAGCCAGAGAACAAAGGCTCCCCAGTGTGCATTTCAACCAAAATACAACCCAAAGACCACATGTCGATGGCCAAGTCATAAGGTATGCCCAGTAAAACTTCCGGTGAACGATAGAAACGTGATTGTATATATTGATATATCTGTAACAAAATAATTGAGTTAGGAATTAGTATTTGCTTGGTAGCTGTGTGAGGTGTGAACAGTAATTACTTACCCTTTGTCCCAATTGACATGAACTACCAAAATCAACAATTTTAATGGCCGATCGTTTGGGATTACAAAGTAATATATTCTCGGGTTTTAGATCACAGTGGATTATATTCAGTTCGGGAGTACTCAAGAAGAGCAAAGCAGTGCATAGCTGTTGAGCAAATTTTCGCGTTAGATTCAATGAGACACCGCGAAAATTTGTGTTACGTAATAAATCATATAAATTATAGGATAATAATTCAAATACTAAACATAAATGATTGCGCCACATAAAATGCCTTTTAAGTTTAACTGCAAAGAGATAAATAAAAATAAGAGTTAATATTAGATAATTAGTATCATGGTTGGATAGAAGTACACCTAAATATTTTATTTGAGTTACAAAAGCTATCCTTTGTATAGGTAAAACATTTTATCCTACGTCTTGTCCGGTAGCTTGATTAAAAAAAATATATACTTCTATTGATCTTCTGTCAGGAGATTTATAACTTTGCATTGGAAAGCCCAGATGCGAAATAAGGGACCCACTGATTACCCTAAAACCACGATGTTCTTTTGCCACACAAAATACTCGTACAATGAAGTAGGAATTTTCTTCCTATTTTTAAATCCTTCTCAATCCTACATTCTTTCTGTATTGAATACTTCTTTGTGAAAATGCAATTCATGTATTCAAAATAAAGTAATCTCAGCACCATTATCACTATATCTCGTTAAAACTACAGTTTAAAGTTGAAAATTCAATATAAACTGACTGACCTCCTCTAACTATCGGCTAATTACACTATGCGACAGTCAAAATCGGGATGGGAGGATGAAACCAACGGGAAATGTTATATCGGTCAAAAACAAGTTATACGTGGCCCGGCGTTTCGCTGGGTCACGTCTAGGAATCGAGATATATCGATTTGAAGTTAGTAACTAACATATAGGCGAAATTGTCACCTTTGGTGGTCTTTTTTTTTGACATAACTCGAGAACCACTAGTCCGATTTTGCTCAAACAAATTTAAAAAAATTAAAAATTACAATTCCTTTAATCTGTTAATACAACGTTTTTCTATATACCCAACAGTTTTGCCGGTAAAAATAAATGTATGAAGAAAAAAAATATTATTTTTGCCTAAAAATTAAAATTTTTTTTTTTTAATTCATAAAAAATCCAAAACGGAAAAAAAGGTCACATAACCTTTACACAAAATAAGACATAGATCATGAAAATCGATGGACGCGTTTCGCTTTTATTCACAATTAAGTGAAGGTATCTCATTTTGACAAGAATATTTATTTTATGTTTCAATGAATTTGGATAATATTTATTATACATATATTATTTATTATTAACACGTAAAATTAAAAATTATTACAGGTAATTATTATGAACAGATTGAAGGAATTGTAATTTTTAATTTTTTTAAATTTGTTTGAGTAAAATCGGACTAGTGGTTCTCGAGTTATGTCAAAAAAAGACCACTAAAGGTGAAAATTTTCCCTATATGATAGTTACTAACTTCAAATTGATATATCTCGATTCCTAGACGTGACCCAGCGAAACGCCGGGACACGTATAACTTCTTTTTTACCGATATAACTTTCCCCGGTAGTTTGAACCCTTCCCGATCACTGACCCCTACCATTTGTCTCACAGTGTTAGAGATGGTGATAATAGTGGCCAGACTATTATTTTGGGCAAGAAGTTTGCAGAGTAAATACTACTTTGGTACTAGTATTTCTGTACCATAACAGTTGTTCTTATTCATTCAAATACATGTGGAAATTATGTGCGTCGTCTCGGACAAATTGTTGTCTTACTACCACATTGGAACTAATTTTGGTCCAGCCCCAGATTACAACTCCTGACTAACAAGTGACTAAGCCTAAAAAACGTTCCGAGTTAGACACTAACTTTTCGTTATGAATACAGAGGTTAGTACTTTTGTGAACTAGTTCAATCGCTTCCATTTAGGTAACTAATCTCACCACTTTTTATCTTTATACAAAAAGTTGTGATGTTCATAGCGCCTACGTCGCAGAGAATTTGATGTTTATAATCGTCCACAGCAGTTATGTCATGCGATCATTCTCTTGGAGAAGGAGGGCAGTTTTACGCTCTATTTGCTCTATTGAAATCTCATGTGGATTTAAATTAAGTTACTAAACAAATTCTCTTTCGCCATTCCATAAAAATATCACTACCAGTCCTCCAACAGGGTTCGTAGGAAATATAATTTTGCCCACTATAAAAAACTGTTACTTTCTTAGTTGAAATATGTATATTAGGTACACCACCATACATATACTATGAGTACACTAAGTATAATATGAGTACACTATGAGTATACTCAGTTACTATGAGTATATGTATACTAAAGGGTTTTTCAACAGAGACGCTACAAAAGTAAATCGATAGGGACAGCAAACGACGCCATATTTCTTTCCGCTCTTTTGACATTTCTCTTCAGTAAGGTTTGCCATTTCATAATGGAAAGATATACGAGCCAACAACGAGTCAAAATTATTAAAATTTACTACCGAAACAACGTGTTATCACACGAACTGGCACAAGTCGATTGGCCGCCTCGGTCGTGCGATTTGACGCCGTTAGATTATTTCCTGTGGGGCTACGTCAAATCTATGGTCTATGCCAACAAGCCAGCGACGATTGATGAACTTCGTATGAATATCGAACGTGAAATTGCAGCAGTATCGGCCGATTTATGCTTGAAAACCGTCGAAAATTGGGTTCAGCGTCTGGACTTCTGCAAGCATGCCCGTGGTGGTCATGCAAAATAAATCGAGTTCCATACATAATGGCATCGAACGTACTTTCACAGGAATAAAGAATTTCATTGGTATCTAAAACCGGTTTTGTTTTATTTAAAAAACTTTTGTAGCGCTCTTATTGAAAAAGCCGTTATTAGCATTAGGGTGTAGTGAAAACCTCTTCTTTGGAATTTCAAGCGTGGAGGTGTGAAAAGATGCACCACCATACATATACTATGAGTACACTAAGTATACTATGAGTACACTAAGTATACTATGAGTACACTAAGTATACTACGTTACTATGAGTATACTCAGTTACTATGAGTTACTCCAAGTATAATATGTATACTATTAGCATTAGGGTGTACTGAAAACCGCGTCTATGTAATTTCAAACGCGGAGGTGTTAAAAGATGCATATTGAAGAACTGATTACGGAAACGTCAAACCTTTTTCCATACGAGGGTACTTATTGTCCCTTACCGGCCGTTGAAATTTCAGTAGTGTATTCTTTTGGATAATATATAGCTCAAGCGTCGTGTCATGATGTGCATGATTAGCATAATTTTAACGTTCCCGGAATCAGTTCTTCAATCCCCATCATTTGAGACACTACCCCTCCAAAAGCAAATCCTAATGGGCATACTAAGTACCCTATGAAGCATACTATGAGCACACTAAGTACAATAAGTTAGCTAAGTATACTATGAGTATATTTGAAGTATACTTAAGGCGAGATTTACATTCGTCATTTAAAATGACAGTTAAATGACAAATATCGGGCATTGAAACTACATTTAAATGTAGAATTTTTCAGCTGTGACACTGGCCATAAGTATACTAGTATCCGAAATATTCGATAAGAAAATTACTCGTAAGTATATCGTGAGAATACTAAGTAAACTATGGGTATACTAATTATACCATGAGTAAACTAAGAATAGTGTCATTATACCAAGTATACTATGAGTATACTAAGTATACCATTCGTATACTAAATATACCACATGAGTATACTAAGTGTACCATGAGTATACTAACTATACCATGAGTACACTAAGTATTCCTTATGAGTACTGAGTGTGCAATATAATTTTCCTTCTAATAATGTAAATTTACCAACTTACCAATATAATATTTATTTTCTGCATCTGCACGATTCATCATTTCCAATAGTTTAACCTCGATTTGTGCCTGACTTAGGAACGGTTTTTTGTTTTTTATTATTTTTATTGCTACATAACCTTGCTCTTCATGATCATACGCCTTGACCACCTGCCCAAAACTGCCTTTACCTATAAAAAGACGAATTCAAAAAGACACATTAATATACATATGAATTTTAGGAAACCAAATTTATGTACTTACCAATCAATGAATCAATTTCATAACGATCCAAAAATTGTTCTCCATGTATTATTATATAGTCGTGATTATCGTCATCATAACCATCGTTATATAGTTTACGTTCCTTTTTATTGGAGGAATCATCTTCGCCTTGGGTTTGTTGGGCACGTCGCTTCTTTTTAGCGTAATAAACCTAAAGACGGGAGCGAGGAAAGAAAATGTCAACAATTATATGGAAGATTCACTTGATGAAGAAATAGTTGATGGAAATAGTTAAATCTCACAAGAGCCTGTGTAAAAACCATCTTTAGAAAATATATTATGTAGATGAATGTTATATTACAAAAAATAAAATTGTTATGCTAAATGTCAGTCAAGTTTGAATTATTTTACTCATAGAGTAAATATAGAATAGTGGAGTTTATTCTCTCAATAGATTTAACTTCATTGCTATGGTTGCTTGTAAACGTTGGATGGTAGAATGAATGCATGGACACAATTACACCAGATAGAGGCATTACACCAGATAGAGGCATTAATGTCAGTCAAGTTTGAATTATTTTACTCATAGAGTAAATATACAATAGAGGAGTTTATTCTCTCAATAGATTTAACTTCATTGCTATGGTTGCTTGTAAACGTTGGATGGTAGAATGAATGCATGGACACAATTACACCAGATAGAGCCAACGGCATTTCGTGTTCGTGTGGTAAAATATAGTCGTGTTAAAGGAGCAAATTCCTTTTGGCAGCAAAATTGGATTTTTTTGGTTTTTTTTGCCTGGTAGAGCATTAAATGTGGATTTAAAAAAAAAGGAAAAAGTTTGCGGAAGTCCATATTTTCCGAATTATGGGTCTCCAAAGCATAACTCTGCCATTTATTATCCGATCCTGATGAAATAAATTTCATAACTTGTTAAATTTATATTCCAACTAGTCGCCCGGCCGGGCTCAGGCAGGGGTATCAAATTCCCTCTGTAGCTTAAGTCGATGTGTGACCAAATCAAAAAAATCGCGCGAGTTTTTAGAAATAATTTTTTTTTATTTTGGTGTGTAAAAACTACAACAAAGGACAACAGAAATAAAAAACAACAACAGCAACGATAAAAGACAAAACTAAAAGACAAGAACAACAAGTTGATTGAACCAAAAAGGTGAGGTTAAAAAACTTTTTTTAAATGAGCCCTCAATGGGTTAGTAAAAGAAAATATATTTATATACAGAGTTATAGAGTTTCACAAGGGCTTTGTAATGATACATATTTCAAGCAGATCCGATGATAAATACCTGAGATATGACCGATTATATACTCAAGCTTTAAAGGCCTATATCACAAGAAGTTGGACCTAGCGCAAAAAACAAAACTTATTTTTCAACTCAGCGCAAAAGCCTTTACCGTTGGTGAAATTTTTGTTGCAGATCTGATTTTGCTGCTAAAATAGTTTTATGCCGTGTTAAATACAACTCAATTGTAACGGGTTTTTCAATAAGAGCGCTACAAAAGTTTTTTTAAATAAAGTAAAGTGAAAGTACGTTCGATGCCATTATGTATGGAACTCGATTTCTTTTGCACGGGCACGCTTGCAGAAGTCCAGACGCTGAACCCAATTGTCGGCGGGTTTCAAGCATAAATCAACCGATACTGCTGCAATTTCACGTTCGATGTTCGTACGAAGTTCATCAATCGTCGCTGGCTTGTTGGCATAGACCATAGACTTGACGTAGCCCCACAGGAAATAATCTAACGGCGTCAAATCGCACGACCGAGGCGGCCATCGACTGGGCCATTTCGTGAGATAACACGTTCACCAAACTTGGTTTCCAATACATTGATTGTGGCATTCGCTGTGTGGCTTGTGGCGCCGTCCTGTTGGAACCACATGTCCTCCAAGTCCATATTATCCAATTGGGGCCAAAAATATTCGCATTCACAGTAATGTGCCGGTCTTGATCATCACGGAAGAAGTACGGCCCAATGACGCCGCCCAATGACGCAAACCGCACCAAACCGTAATTTTTTCGGGATGCAATGATGACTTATGGATTACGTGTGGATTGCTGTCGCATATTTTGCTTATTGACGAAGCTATTCAGCCAGAAATGAGCCTCATCGCTGAAGATGATTTTCTGATGAAAATCCGAATCCGATGGAAAAAAAATTCAAGTTGTTGCTCAGCCCAATTCACGAACATACGACGCTTATGGTGGTCAAGCAGCTTCAGTTATTGCGTCAATTTGATCTTGTAAGGATGTAGGCCAAGATCTTTTCGCAAAATTCGCCACAACGCCGTCACAGAGATGCCCAACGCTTGAGAACGACGTGTGAGAGACACATTTGGGCTTTCTTGAACTGAAGCCCCAGCGGCAGCAATATTCTCGACACTACGGGCACTTCTTTGTCTCACTGGCACGGGAACATTTTGTACTGTGCCTGTGGATTCAAATTTTTCCACTAGACGCTCAATTGTTGATCTGGTAGGACGATTATGACAACCAGAAATTGGACGTAGCGCTCTTAAAGTTGAGGCCACTGACTCCAAATTTCGGTAGTAAATTTTAATAATTTCGACTCGTTGTTGGCTCGTATATCTGTCCATGATGAAATGGCAAACCTTACTGAAGAGAAATGTCAAAAGAGCGGGAAAAAATATGGCGTCGTTTGCTGTCCCTATCGATTTACTTTTATAGCATCTCTGTTGAAAAACCCGTTATATTAACAATAAAAGTTAACAAAAACAAACTTCCACTCTTTTGCACATCAAATATACTCCCATTACTATGGGTGTGGGTATATAAATAGACCTAACCATTTATACCATCTCTAGTTATCGCATTTACAGCTGACCAACAGTTATAACTGTCAATTTTGTATGAATTTTGTTTTAATTTGTAACTGTTGGTTGGTTTCATGTTGGTTGGTTGATTTCATGCGTGTCATGTTGTAGTCTGGAACATCCTGACCAACTTAACCGAACCAGGTTTACTGAAAAAAAAACCAACCCGGTTCAATGTATAGACCGTCAAGCTCTGTAATATCCACCCTCTGACAAAAAAAAAATCTGTGTATGAAAAAAATGTGTATGAAACCAATATGGGTCGAGGAACTACGCCTTTTCCTATTGTAATTCAGAAAATATCAATTGTAATTCAGAAAAGATCAATTTAATATAAGAATGTCTAATAAATATTCAGAAAGTTTCAATTAAAATTCAGAATTTCCTTTTGAAAATCAGACAATATCAATTGGAAATTCACAAAATATCAATTGAAATACAGAAAATATCAATTGTTCAAATGAAATTTAGAATTTTTAATTGAAATTCAGAAAATACCAATTAAAGTTCTGAAATTCCTTTTAAAAAGCAATAAATATCAATTGGTAAATCTGAAAATAGCAATTGAAAATAAGAAACGATCAATTGTAGTTCTGAAAATATGAATTCAAATTCAGAAATCATCAATTGAAATTCACATCAATTGAAATTTAGAAAACATCAATATCAACTGAAATTCAGACAAATCGTCGCTACAATCTTGATTTGTCGTATACGCCAAATTGCCGTTTTGAGAAAAACGACTTCAAAGTTTAAAATTTGATAACCATCGGGCTTATACGTCAAAATCAATACTCTATATCTCTGAAACCAATGAAGATAGAAGAATGAGGATCAGCGTGCCGTAAAATTATAGCGTTTCTGCAAAGAGAATGATATAAAGAGAAGCCATGAGCTTTTCACTTCCACCAAATTCCCGTGGAAAGTCACTGGGCTATGGAAAGTCTTGATACGATTTATATATGCCTTTTTTCCTGCCAGAATTTGAACGTAATACAAAAGAAAAGAACTGACAATTGTTGTGTTCTTCAAAACAAACCAAATTTATTGAATAATATTTGTTCCCTGAAGAAGTCGCCCAATGTGGAGACGAAATATTGGAGATAAATAAGCAAAACAAATAAAAGATCTTAAGCTCGTTTAAAGAATATGAATAATTTCAATTGAAGATCGTGGAAAACTTTATATATTTATTGAATATAAAATTATTTTAAAAGTCATTAGTGCCAATAAAATCAAATTGAAATCAGTTTTTTCAATTCCCCTATCGCTGCTCACTCTCTCACATTCTGTCCTGTATCGAATTTGCAGCTAAAAGGTCGACCAGCTGTGCCATCGAAACCCCCCGCGTTTCTGGATCCAAATCCGTTTGTAAATCAAAAACGCCAAAATGGCGAATACGGCAAATTAAGATTCAGGCTACGAACTGTAGAAGTATATAACGACATGAAATTTCAATTGACATTTTAGTTCTTTATAAGAATTTTTCTGAATTTCAATTAATGTTTTAAATTTCAATTGATATTTTCGGAATTTCAAATGATTTGTTTCTGAATTTCAATTGATATATGCAGAATTTCAATTTGAGTTTACTGAATTAATTTTCTCTGATTTTCAATAGATATTTTCTGATTTTCAAATAAAGGGTTTTTCAACAGAGATGCTACAAAAGTAAATCGATAGGGACAGCAAACGACGCCATATTTTTTCCCGCTCTTTTGACATTTCTATTCAGTAAGGTTTGCCATTTCATCATGGAAAGATATACGAGCCAACAACGAGTCCAAATTATTAAAATTTACTACCGAAAATTGGAGTCAGTGGCCTCAACTTTAAGAGCGCTACGTCCAATTTATGGTCGTCATAATCGTCCTACCAGATCAACAATTGAGCGTCTAGTGGAAAAATTTGAATCCACAGGCACAGTACAAAATGTTCCCGTGCCAGTGAGACAAAGAAGTGCCCGTAGTGTCGAGAATATTGCTGCCGCTGAGGCTTCAGTTCAAAAAAGCCCAAATGTGTCTCTCACACGTCGTTCTCAAGCGTTGGGCATCTCTGTGACGTCGTTGTGGCGAATTTTGCGAAAAGATCGTGGCCTACATCCTTACAAGATCAAATTGACGCAAGAACTGTAGCCGCTTGACCACCATAAGCGCCGTATGTTCGTGAATTGGGCTGAGCAACAACTTGAAAATGATTCGGATTTTCAACGGAAAATCATCTTCAGTGATGAGGGTCATTTCTGGCTGAATGGCTTCGTCAATAAGCAAAATATGCGTTATTGGTCACACAGCAATCCACACGTAATCCATGAGTCATCATTGCATCCCGAAAAATTGACGGTTTGGTGCGGTTTATGGGCCGGCGGCGTCATTGGGCCGTACTGCTTCCATGATGATCAAGACCGGCACATTACTGTGAATGCGAATCGCTACCGTTCAATGATAACCGAATATTTTTGGCCCCAATTGGATAATATGGACTTGGAGGGCATGTGGTTCCAACAGGACGGCGCCACAAGCCACACAGCGAATGCCACAATCAATTTATTGGAAACCAGGTTTGGTGAACGTGTTATCTCACGAAATGGCCCAGTCGATTGGCCGCCTCGGTCGTCCGATTTGACGCCGTTAGATTATTTCCTGTGGGGCTACGTCAAGTCTATGGTCTATGCCAACAAGCCAGCGACGATTGATGAACTTCGTACGAATATCGAACGTGAAATTGCAGCAGTATCAGCGGATTTACGCTTGAAAACCGTCGAAAATTGGGTTCAGCGTTTGGACTTCTGCAAGCGTGCCCGTGGTGGCCATGCAAAAGAAATCGAGTTCCATACATAATGGCATCGAACGTACTTTCACAGGAATAAAGAATTTCATTGGTATCTTAAACCGGTTTTGTTTTATTTAAAAAAAACTTTTGTAGCGCTCTTATTGAAACCCCCATTATAAGTATGTATTACATTTGTAATCAGAATTTTCTTTCAGAATTAAAAAGTCTAAAATTTTGATGTACTTAAAACATGAAACATTTTTGTTCTGAATTGTATATTTTTAAAATCACAAGGCAATTGAATTGTAATTGAAAACCGATATTTTTTTCTGAACTGTTGTACAGAAACTCAAATATTCTAACACGATTTATGTTTGTCTAGATTCTGTTTACAGAACAGGACCGCTAAATTATGAATTTCAATAGGTATTTCCTGAATTTCAATTAGAAATTTTGAATTACATTTGATCTTTTCTTTATTTCTGTTGAAAATTTCGAATTTAAATTGATATTTTCTGAATTACAATTGAAAAAGGTGTAGTGATGCAGTTCGATTTCTAGGACTTGAAACGGGTAAACCCGTGGAGTTCGCTCAAGTCTTTACTTTTTTTTAACCTTGTAATGTGTAATTTTAGAATTTTAACTGATGAATTTTGAATCTCAATTATTTCCTTTAAATATCAATTGATATCTTTAAATGTTTTTCTTTCTACCGTTCGGAACCGTTGTAAAACTGTAGGCCCCAATCACTGAGTGTAAAACTAGAGCGCGCACACCTCACTGGTTTTTTCATCTTTAAATGTAAAGTGATGTTTTTTAAATTTCAAATGAAGTCTTTTAAAATTCCTAACATAAAGTGTACTAAAAAGTACATATTGAACCAAAAGCTACATAATGTGTGCCAAAAAAGTACACAAGAGCACCAAATAGTACATAAATTTTGCACAATTACAAACATACATTAAACCAAAACGTACATAAAGTGTAGCACAAAGTATATACCGTTTCAGAAATGTACATTAAGTGTACCAAAAAGTACTTATTTCAGCACACTTTATGTACGTTTTTGATACGCTTAATGTAGTACATTTTGTAACACATTTTGCTACCAAAAAGAAAATTTTTGGTACACTTTATATACAATTTTGTTACACAATATACTTTTTGGTAACGACAAGTACTTTTTTCGGTGTACCAAAAAGTACTTATTTCGGTAGACTTTATGTACGTTTTTGTTACGCTTAATGTAGTACATTTCGTAACACATTTTGCTACCAAAAAGAACATTTTTGGTACACTTTATATACAATTTTCATACACAATATACTTTTTGGTAACGACAAGTACTTTTTTCGGTGTACCAAAAAGTACTTATTTCGGTAGACTTTATGTACGTTTGTGTTACGCTTAATGTAGAACATTTTGTAACACATTTTGCTAACAAAAAGTACTTTTTGGGTATACTTTATACACAATTTTGATACACAATATAATTTTTGGTAACGACAAGTACTTTTTTCGGTTCACTTTATGTAATTTTTACACACAATGAACTTTTTGGTATAATTCAAGTACTTTATGTACATTTTTGTACAAATTTTGATACAATTTACGTACTTTGGTACTCTTGTGTACTTTTTAGCACACTTTAAGTACTATGTAGTGCATTTCTTGCATACTTGATGTTCTTTTTTTTTTGTACATCTTATTTATGCATTTATGACAAAATTGATGTACTCTTTTAGTACATATTATGAACTAGTGGCACATTTTATGTATAGTATTATATTTTGGTGCAATTTATGTACTTTTTAGTACAGTTTATGTGCTTCATCAAATATGCTGTGCACTTTCTGGAACATTCTATGTACTTTGTGGTAAATTTAATGTTCTTTAGTTTCTTTTTTACTTTGTGGTAAATTTAATGTACTTTTAGGTACATGTTATGGTAAATAAATGCTTTGTTTTATGTACTCTCTGCTACAGTTTATGAACTTTGTGTTAAATTTAATGTACTTTCGGTACGAATTATGGTGAATAAATGTGAACACCGATCGACATTCATTACTTGGACCATTTTCTTGTACCTATAAGCTTTTTATGTCTCAAATGCGGTTCGCGATCTGTTTGTATCAGACGAAAACGAACATGCGAAAATTCAAATAAACAAACGCAGACAGCTGTTACACGGACGCGTGCGCATTTGTGTTCTTTTTCACACGTACTCTCAAGTTGTACGAGTACATTTTGCATTGTTTTCCCTTTCACGACTAACGAGTAGGTGCGTTTTTCTACTCTTCGGTTAACGGCTGGTAGCAAGCGAGCGAGCTGTGGGCGTGCGTTTTTGATGCCTGCTTTTAGTATGTAATTCGAAAAATTATTTGTACTAAATTAGTACAAAGTACACTATTGCCACATTAATTGTACTATATTAGTGCAAACAATATAGTACAAACAAAAGTACAGTGTCTGTATATAATTGCGTAGTACTAAATTTCTACAATTATTGCACTAAATTGTGTACCTATTTACCTTTTGTGTGGTACCTAAATGTATTAAAAATTTGGAATAAGGAAATTATTACTCCTTTTTGTGCACTTTGCAGTTGTATATCAGACTAATTTGTGTTCCTAATAAGTACCCTGTCTCCAAATTCTACAAAGTCAAATATGTATTGGGGCTAGTGGAGAGAGAGAGAGTGGTGCCTTGTTTTAGAGGGAGGGTGGGTACACAATTGTAGGCAAGGTGGTAGAAGAAGGTATCAACTTGTGAAATGTAAACACAACTAAAAGCGCATGTGTCTCATGTGTTGATACGGACGACGTGGAAGGGGCAAAGGGGAGGCGGTATAAGAAGAGCATACCGAAAGTCGAGGAAACAACAAAACTAAAATTGAAATGAAAACTACAAAAACATTCGAGAATACTTAAGTAGAAAATTATGGGGAAAGCGGTGCAGGGACAACAGGAAGAGGAGATACAAAAACAACAATCGCTTAACATAATGCACAACCATCATCATAGGCTGTTACATGGCTGGCTTGACTCATCTCCTCCACCAGCCAGCCTTTCCTACGTTCCCGGATTGTTTGGTGGTTAGAGCAATGCAAGAATTACAAAAAAAAAACAAAAACGAACGAACGAAAGTAAACATCATGTTCGCCTAACAAACGCAAACAGATAGTAGACCAAAGACTGACTGCCGCCTTCTTCCCTCCCTGGTATACCGCACAGGCACAGCAAGCCAACTAACTAACCATCCATCCGCATATTTAGCCAGCCAGCCTTCTTATATCCATCCATTCAAAACAACCTGCCAGCCAGCCAGCCATCCAACGAACCGGCCAAATGTTTTGTGATGTGAAGTTAGTTCTGAAGCCGGCTCCCCCTTTTCATTGATGTTCTCTTTCCACTTTTTGCGACTATACTTACGTCTTTCGTATTGCCCCCGCAACTACACAACACATCTCTTTCTCTCTCTCTCTCTCTCTCATCGCATAAAAGTATGCAATGAAAAATCAAAAATTGCAAAAAAGTTGTTGCTAACCCGTGGAACATTTAGAATTCTGCTGTACAGAAAGAAAGAAAGATATGTATATAAAAGCAACAACAGCAATAATAACAACAACACCAACAGCAACTACACCACCATAAACACAACACCACCACCAGCTGCGCCAAAATGACAGCAGCAGCAAGGCGGAAAATACACACACGCACACACTCCAAAGCACAGAGTTGCATTGGATACTCTCTAATACAACACAACAGAGGCGGAAACAGCGACCGACAGAGATGCCGTAAGTTTAGCAGAGAGAATAACATGGGCACAGCAGCGAGAGAGAGAGAGAGAGCTAAAATATAATGTAAATACAAAAAGTTCGTTGAAAAGTACATAAAACTCTGGATGAATCTAAAAAACCAAGGTGTGAAAGTAACATGAAACTGTCTGTGGACATCAAATGATATCTAGTAACAGTGTTGTCATTTTAGTGCTTTCTCCTGTGTCTGGTAACGTATTGTGTGTCATTGCCTTTTAATTAGAGTATTAAAAGAAAAGCCGGCCCATCCAAACAACCCTGGGGTTTCGGTTGATTAGTAAAATTCAATTTTTAAAAACGGGTCAAACGGAAATAAATCGCAGATGGTACACGGTCGCGCCAACAGTTGTTGGCTGTTTGGTCAGTGTTTGTTCTGCATCCCAATGAGCACAAAAACGGATCCGTTATGGACCCGTTCCGGATCCGTAATAGACTTAAAAAAAGGAATCAGTGCAATCACGAATTACGGATGTAAAAAAGGAATCAGTGTAATCGCGAATTTACGGATCCGTTGCGGACCCGTTTCGGATCCGTAAAAAATTTAAAAAAGGAATCAGTGTAATCGCGAATTTACGTATCCGTTGCGGACCCGTTTCCGATTCGTAAAAAATTTAAAAAAGGAATCAGTGTAATCGCGAATTTTCGGATCCGTTGCGGACCGTAACGGATTCCGTTACGGATACGTTTTATTAAAATACACGGGTCCGCAACGGATCCTAATATGCTGTCCATAACGAGTCCGTAACGGATCCGAAAAACGGACATAAAATCCGTTTTTGGATCCGTTTTTTTGGGAGGAATTTCTCCCGCTTGCGGATCCGTAACTTATTCCGTTACGGATAGAAAGTACGAAGAAGTGGATCCGTTGCGGATCTGAAAC
Source organism: Phaonia tiefii (assembly GCA_963931995.1). Taxonomy (NCBI): domain Eukaryota; kingdom Metazoa; phylum Arthropoda; class Insecta; order Diptera; family Muscidae; genus Phaonia; species Phaonia tiefii. Next base: position 18,708,306 of record OZ008370.1, on the reverse strand, counting down.
GGATCCGTTTCGCACACTGGGATGTTGCTGTTTATCACTGTAATGGTTCTATTCAAAACTAACACTCCCTATCCGGAGTGTCACGCGTACCATACCTTGGGGGTATCTGACAGTATTTTAGCAGTGACTCACTGAGTGACACTCTATGAGTATCAGCGTGTCGGCCAAGTTCTTGTCGTACTAATGGGTGCTATTAGGGTGAGGTTGAACTCAAATCCCATACACTCGTGCGAATCACAATGAAGACTAATAGAAAGGAAATTATAAAACAACAACTTAAACAGAGGAAGGGCTGGACGGTGGCGTAGATTTGGCGGAAAACTCTACGATACCAATATGACAGAGTCCACTAATATGCACGCAATTCAAACGCGACCTGATGTCAGATCCGGCGTTGCCAGTTCTTTGGAGAGGATAGGAGTCTCGTCTGGAAAACATGTCAGTGCATCTGACGCAGGTATAAAGTCACACCTACACCCCTTCAAACGCAAATTTAACGATCGTCGTTGAGCTCTTAGGATTATCAAAAGAAATGGTGATGTCGACCAGGAGACACTCCCTGCTAGACAGAGAGATTCTCTGAAATGAGCTCGTAATGTTACATTACAGCGCCTTCCTCATCGGATCGAGCTGAGAAGAGGATTCCTTCGCCCGATTTAACGATCGTCGTCAAGTTCTTAGGATTATCAAAAGAAATGGTGATGTCGACCAGGAGACACTCCCTGCTAGACAGAGAGATTCTCTGAAATGAGCTCGTAATGTTACGTTACAGAGCCTTCCGCATCGGAACAAGCTGAGAAGAGGATTCGCTCGCCCGATGATCATCCACAGGCGAAGAGAGCTAATGGCGTCCAGTTGGAACTCATTCCAAAGGTCCTGTAGTGAGGTTGTAAAAGACACCCAGGTAATGACGGTTCTCGAACAGGGAGGACGACGGAATCATTACGAAGGATAAATGGTAATATATTGCAAACGCATTGTCCAGATCCGAAAGGAGATTATTCAGATTGTTGTTGGAGATTGTTCATTGTTCAAATCCGAAAGAAGATGCCGGGACCTCCTATGCGAACTCGGAGACGACTGTTTTCAATACCGGACAAAGTTTGTGACTTTTGGAGATCAGCGGTCGGTAATTACTACCATAGAGTTTTGAAAAAAGTGGGTGCGCTGTGGTTTAGATGTTATTCGGATGGGGGACCTTCTATCCAGGCCCAGGGCACATACATTCTCAAGGATATTAATTCCGAACTTGCAACACACAATTGAAAAATCGGACGACTGGAAATGGAAGATGGCGTTCGTAGACACGCGATGTTAATTTTAAACGAGTCACTTCCAATCTTGAAAAAATCCGGTAACGTGGTCTCGTCTGCTTTTAGGTGTCTGACGACGAACAGAATGTGACGGTGTTAGAGCGGAAAAAAAGGTTGTGGTTTCTTCTGACCAACCTACATCAAAGTAAGTGGCATCTCCCACTTTAAGGCTACGCCTAGCAAAAGGCGAGATGGATGTGGTCCTAATCGAAGAGCCTGGGATTGTGGCGTAGGCAATCTCAGAGCTTGCATTGTGGCAAGAAACGGTCTCAATATGACCCTGTTAACGGCATATAACGACAGAGACAACGTTGTGGCTAGCCTGGTACAGAACGTATCCAATATTTGGTTGGTAGCATCGTACATGCCCCGTGATGAGAAGAGACCACGAACGTCTGTCCCGAGGGCAAGAGACCAGTTGCCATCAGTACCCTTAAGATGTCTCATAGAGGAGGGAAAAAGGGTAGGTACCCCAGTGATTGTGTGCGCTGACGCTAACGCACATTATCCATAATGGAGTAGCACTGACACAAATGAGAGGGGTGAAATACTCATGGAGTTCATACTAGGTACTAGCTTTGCTTTATGTAATAGAGGCAATGAACCGACTTTCATCACCAGCTCCGGGCTAGAGGTACTAGACGTCACCTTTGCAACGGAGGACCTGCATGAGATGATCAGGGAATGGAATGTCCTTAAAGGCAATTCATTCTCTGATCGTAACCATATTGGCCTCGAGTTGGACTACAACATGATTCAGTCTGAAGCAGTTCGTCGCAATGTGAGGAAGACAGACTGGACTGGTCAATGTTAAGACAGACTTGTTTGAGATCTGTGGAGATCAGGTCCGTATATGACATAGATAATGTAGCGGACAGAGTCACGAGTGCTCTCAACAAGCTGCTACAAATCTCTTGCCCGAGAACTAAGCCAAGGGGAAAGTAGAAGCCTCGATCGTGGAAAGGAGAACTTGCGAATATAAGAAAGTCATGCCAACGAGAAAGGGATAATTACAAAGTTTAGCTAAGGCGATATAAGAATGCAATAAGGTGAACCGAAATAAACTCGTGGATGGTCTTCTGTAAATCAATAGAAGATACATCCGATGCGTCGAGGCTAAGAAAAATACTGGCGTCAGGAAATACGTTAAACACGGTTACCTGAAAGACTCTTCGCGGCATTGGACAACCTGTAGTGACGATTCACTAAATCTTGTTATGGACACCAATTTCCCTTGCAACTCACTGAACAAGGAGTTCACTGTAAGTGAACATACCTCTCATAGATCAGAAGCTGCTATTGAAATTGTTCTTTAATCTATCATGATATGGCACAGATTTTTCAGCATCTTAAATAAATAAATGGTTTCCCGTTACATCCCATGAAGGTATTAGAGAGAGCGTCTCACATACCAGTGAGCTGTGCCCATTCTAGTTTTACACTCACTGATTGGGACCTACAATTTTACACCGGTTCCGAACGGTATTTTGGGAACCTTTTTCATGGCTAAATACTCGATATTGTCGCCGTCACTAAGCGAAGTGACCGCCGTCGAAAGAAATTTAAGGTGGTCGGAGCAGGGATCGAACCCATGTTCTCATGCACAAGACCAGCGCACACTGCCATTGCACCACCGACGACAACATTTCTACCTGTACACGCTTAAAAATCTGTCGTTTTTGTTGTTTGGATGGAAATATAAAGCGTTTGTAGCTTGTCGCAAATATAGTATATTTGTGTCCAAACACATTGTGTTTGCTATTCAATATTACATGTTGGCGACTCCATGATTAATAGGTTATAATAAATGTTTTTCTGAACAAATGTGGCTTTGTTTGTTGAAGACAGCTGAAAACAAAACCATGCCAGACAACAAAGAAACAAAAAAGCAGCAGATCTTCAATTGAAGCACAGCCGCGAATAACGTTGTAAGTGACAAAATGTAATTTGTTCACCAGAGACAAACGACTATTTAAACTAGTGGCCACTTATGTAGTCTTTGATTGTCTATTTAAAATTTGGATTTATTTCTATTTTTATTAACATTAAACAGAAAATTATATTAACTAAAACATAGGTATTTAGAAAATTTAATTTTTACCGGTTTCTCCATGAAACAACCATGGCAAAATAAGTAAGGTAGAAGCAGTAGGAATTGAAGGCATGTTGTTTTTATTTGAGGAGCCGACCTTGTCAAATTCAGTCGATCGATTTATTTGTTTCTTTATTTGTTTCATTTGTTAAATTTTTTTACTTTGAAATGGATTTAAACTGTCGGAAAATGAAATTTTTACTTAGTTTTTAACTCAAATAATCTGACACGAGTAATTGGAACTGGAATTCCCGAAAAACCTACTTTCCAAAATTTGTCGCTTACAAAGTTATTCAATTCATGAAAAGAATGCTTGCAAACACATACATTCATGGATCATTGATCAATCGCACAACTTCGCCGCCGAAATTTTCCATTCCTTCATACCCCTATCCGCACACACAGTCTTCCCCCTCCGAAATGCACTTGAATAGGGAAAATGCAGTTGTCGTATTCGGCAATGCAAACTTCGGACCGTGAGACATTTGAAATATTTGCACAAAAACTTATAAAGACCAATTGCTTATTTTAAAAAGAAAATGATATATACCCCCATCCTATGGTGAGGGTATAATTATTAGAAACATTTTGTATGGTTTGTGATTTTTCAAACACATTTGTTTTTAGGCGTATTTCATTGTAAAGGGTTTTTCAACAGAGACGCTACAAAAGTAAATCGATAGGGACAGCAAACGACGCCATATTTTTTCCCGCTCTTTTGACATTTCTCTTCAGTAAGGTTTACCATTTCATCATGGAAAGATATACGGCTCGAGTCGAAATTATTAAAATATACTACCGAAATTTTTGTGGCCGTCGGTGGTGCAATGGTTAGTGTGCGCGGCTCTTGTACATGAGATCCTGGGTTCGAACCCGGCTCTGACCACCTTCAAAAAAAAATTTTTTCGGCGGCGGTCACCTCGCATAGTGACGGCGACACTATCGAGTATCTAGCCATGAAAAATCTTCTCAAATTACCGTTCGGAATCGGTGTAAAACTGTAGGTCCCCATCAGTGAGTGAAAACTGGAAAGCGCACAGCTCAGTGATTGTGAGAAGTTCTCCCCAGTCCCTTCATGGGATGTAATGGGAAACCATTTATTTTTTTACTACCGAAATTTGGAGTCAGTGGCTCAACTTTAAGAGCGCTACGTCCAATTTATGGTCGGCTCATTTATGGCTGAATGGCTTCGTCAATAAGCAAAATATACGTTATTGGTCAGACAGCAATCCACACGTAATCCATGAGTCATCATTGCATCCGGTTTGGTGCGGTTTAGCCGTCAGTTAGCGTCATTGGGCCGTACTTCTTCCGTGATGATCAAGACCGGCACATTACTGTGAATGCGAATCGCTACCGTTCAATGATAACCGAATATTTTTGGCCCCAATTGGATAATATGAACCACAAGCCACAATCAATTTATTGGAAACCAAGTTTGGTGAACGTGTTATCTCACGAAATGACCCAGTCGTTTGGCCGCCTCGGTCGTGCGATTTGACGCTGTTAGATTATTTCCTGTAGGGCTACGTCAAGTCTATGGTCTATGCCAACAAGCCAGCGACGATTGATGAACTTCGTACGAATATCTAACGTGAAATTGCAGCAGTATCGGCGGATTTATGCTTGAAAACCGTCGAAAATTGGGTTCAGCGTCTGGACTTCTGCAAGCGTGCCCGTGGTGGCCATGCAAAAGAAATCGAGTTCCATACATAATGGCATCGAACGTACTTTCACAGGAATAAAGAATTTCATTGGTATCTAAAACCGGTTTTGTTTTATTTAAAAAAAATTTTGTAGCGCTCTTATTGAAAAACCCGATATTTGAATAATAATATCTTAACTGAAAATCCCCAATTCTTAAGACTTAGGGTGAATTTCTCAATTGTCATTTAAAAACTCAGAGAAGTTTCATATTAAATGACATTTAAATGACAAACATCGGGCATTTTAATTCCATTTAAATGGAGAATGGCTAACTGTGAAATTGATCTTAAGTATTAAAGCCCATACGGGCGGAAACCGGGTTTGCCTTCAAAAAACAGAAACCGGTGGAATCGGTTGTCCAAAAAAAAAAATTCTTTTTCGAAACAACTGAAAACTTGGTTTCTTGGATTTGGCGGTTTCATTTTTAACTCTAGTTTTATCCCCTCAATAGGCAATAAAGTTTTATCCCCTCAATAGGCAATAATATAAATATTGTATCTTTCTTTCGATAGAAACGAAAACCGCTATGTTGGCATCACTGGTTTGCTGTAACACAACTGTGACTGCAAAACGAAGAAATGTAATAATATAAGAGTTTTCATACATGCGCCTAAAACTATGCAAAGCCAGAGCTCTCCATTTCGACTGAACGCTTAAAAATGGGTGTATGCCAAAATGCAGTTGACGCGAAGCTATACATCAGCGTCTACGTCGTCGCTTTAACAACTACAAAGCTTTAGCTTTATAACCCCAAAGGATGAGAGAGAATATGAAAGAGTGCAAGAGAGTGTGGTATTTGTACAAGTGTGGAAGTTATGCATAATTTCGGACAGTTTCTGTCGTATACGGTTGCTGTCATTTGTAAAATTTCGAAACTTATTCCAGAATTTGTCGTGTTATGGCACCGCCAGTCCAGGGTTTATGAGGTGTTTGTCATCAATAAGTGTTTTCACAGGGATATACAAATAACAATTTCCAGTATTAAAGGTTAGACTGCATTTAAATTTGGGACAAGTTAGTAGCATTAAAAGACGTTGAATAAAAAGTGTCTCTAAAAGTCTTGGCGGTTATAAAGAAAAACCATTTAAAAATCAATAATACATATTGAGAAACAATGAGTAGGTTATAATAAATGTTGAAATATCGAAATAAAAAGGACTCTAATAGGTGCTATCATTTGAATTGCCGTAACAATTTAAAACTTTACTCATATATCCTATTCGTTGTATCTTATATTTCTTCATCCTATTTATATTCAATGCCCGCGTTCTCTCACACATTTCATCTCATTTATTTCCCTCCCCTGACTTCAATTCTTTTCCTGCATCAGGACCAACATCCTTGTTGGCTTTTATTAGATTTTCTGTGTCTAGCCCTAACATGTGTCTGTTGGATGCATGTTAGGAGTCTGACATTTCTCTGACATGCCAGAAGCACAGCATAGGAGACAAAAAGAGTACCCAGCCAACAGTTGAAACAGCAGTAATATTTTCTTTATCATAGGCGGCAATAACATCCTCTCTTTTCCTCATTATCCTGGAGAACTTAATCATCGATAGCGCGCACAACAAAATGGGAGTATACACCATCATCATCTACCCTCATAATCATTATCCCATCAGATGGAAAGGAAAATATTCAACAGCGTGTTAACATCCGGTTCCCCCATATATAGAGGATTTAGAAACTAATTGTATTTTTAAAAAAATAGGTTTCTAAAGAACCTTATGGGACCTCTATACAAAATATCGTTAGCAGAAATGCAAAACCACGTAACTACAATTTTAATTCCTATTTCCAAGCGAAGAAACAATCCTCGTAAAAAGGTGAGGATTTACTTTTTCAATTAAAATTTTCAAATCTTTGCTAAAGTAGAGTCTTACCTTCAGTAAGATTCGAAAATACACTGGCAAACTGAATTTTTTGTAGTTTTTTATAAGTTTTTGTTCAAATCCTTTGAACAAAATGAAAGTTGTATTTACGTTCTTGTGCATTTTAGCTGACTTTAGCAGTTTCAAACAACGATTTCAACGATTTTTCAAACGGGTCTTTCAAGTGTAAATTAATAAGGGAACATCCTTTTTATTTTAAGAAACAGCAGCATAAATGGTAACGTGGAGCCAGTTGCAACGCCAACTGTAAAAAATGCATATAAAGTAGCTCATAACGTTATTAGAGGAACCACCTTCAAACCTTAGAGGTTTTTTTTTTTTTTTTTTTTTTTTTTTTTATAATACTTCGCTAATACTTTCCCTAAGTACCTTGTATTTTACTCACAGGATATTCAAATGCGTTCAAGCTTCCTACGTGTTCTTCACTACAAAGAATGGTTTCCTTACATCCCATACTCGGATTGGGGAGAGCTACTCACACAGAGAGAGAGAGAGAGAGAGAGAGAGCTGTGCACATTCTAATTTAACACTCACTGATAGGGACCTGCAGTTTTACACCGGTTCCGAAAGGTACTATTGAGAAGTTTTTCATGTCTAAATTACTCGATAGTGTCGTCGTCACTAAAGGAGGTGACGATCGAACCCACGTTCTCATGTACAATTGCCGCGCACACTTCCTCTGCACCATCGACGGCCACAATACTTTTCCTTTAAAACTTTGCTTTAAAAAGGTTTTTGTATTCTCTTGTCACAAAAGCGAGGCAATGTCATAGAAATTTTAACCTCCCTTCGTTACCGTACCCTCATGCCCAGCATTCCTTACAACGGGTCCGCCAAAAAACTTTTTTTTTTTGAAAATGCTATAAAAAAAAACTACTGAATATTTTCTCAAATTTCTGTGTTTATTTGAAAGTACAATCCTTCCGGTTAATAATGGAAAATAATTTCATTCTAATGGCTGCCTCGGCTGGACATGCAGTAGCCTACAAGATCGGTGCAATTTTTAAGCACATTATCGATTGTGTGCAGCTGTATTTCACCAGTGGCTTCACGAATATTGTCCTTTAAAGCGTCAATTGTCTCTGGCTTGTCGGTGTAACACTTACCTGTGAGGGCACCCCACAAATAATAGTCCAACGGTGTCAAATCGCAGCTCCGAGGTGGCCAAACGACATCAGCTCTGCGGCTGATAATGGCGATCTTCAAAAACAGGGCGCAAAAAATCGAGTGTAGCTTCGGCTGTGTGGCACGTAGCGCCGTCCTGTTAGAAACCAAATGTTGCCAATAGCCTCCTCTTCAATTTTTGTGAACAAAAATTCGTTCAACATGGCACGATAACGATCGCCATTGACTGTAACGGCCACTCCTTGCTCATTTTCGATGAAAAATGACCCAATTATGCCTCTGGACCAAAATCCGTACCAAACAGTGACTCGTTTTGGGTGCATCGGCTTTTCAATGTATGCGTGCGGGTTTTCTGTGCCCCAAATGCGACAATTTTGCTTGTTTACATACCCGACAAGATCAAAATGAGCTCCATCTGAAAAGATTATTTTTTGGCAAAATCGGCATCTTCTGTAAGTCGATCGCAGGCCCATTTTTCCCATATTTCCCAGCGTTGTTCAAGCGTATACACAACCATATTCGTTCAGCGGAAGGATAAAACTAATTATCTGTCAAATCAGACATGAGCTAAGTGTTACCATTCACGAAATAAGCACTAGTTGAAAAAAAAACGTTAGATGGCGGACCCCGTAGTTAGATGTACCCTGAAAATGAAATTTCCATTTACAACATTCATGAATCAACTAAGTTCGAGTTTATCTTGATTCATTAAACCCATGCTCTTATTCCCTTTCTGGAGGCCTAACAGTATCCTCCCTGTTCACTTAAAGAAAAAGCTTCGTTACCTAGACGAAGAGTTTCATCAAAGATATAACGTGCAATCATTGATACCACGTAACAAATTCATTGAAGCAACGATAATATCGGAGAAAATACGAAATTTGTCATAGCAACAATGTCAACACTGTAAGAAACGGGTGTAGACATTCCCAGAGCCTACATTGTGGTCAAAAGTGATCTAAAATTTGCAAACTGGCACGGGATAACATTGCGGTCAGCCTGGAACTAAACAAGTTCAACGTCTCGATGATGGTGACGTGTATGCCACAAGAAAAAATGAGACCACGAACACCCGTCCCGAGGCGGAATAGACCTATTGCCAGTAGTACTCTTAAGACGTCTCTTGTCTCGTTGATGGTGACGTGTATGCCACAAGAAGAAATGAGACCACGAACACCCGTCCCGAGGCGGAATAGACCTATTGCCAGTAGTACTCTTAAGACGTCTCTTGTCTCGTTGATGGTGACGTGTATGCCACAAGAAGAAATGGGACCACAAACACCCGTCCCGAGGCGGAATAGACCTATTGCCAGTAGTACTCTTAAGACGTCTCTTGTCTCGTTGATGATGACGTGTATGCCACAAGAAGAAATGAGACCACGAACACCCGTCCCGAGGCGGAATAGACCTATTGCCAGTAGTACTCTTAAGACGTCTCTTGTCTCGTTGATGGTGACGTGTATGCCACAAGAAGAAATGAGACCACGAACACCCGTCCCGAGGCGGAATAGACCTATTGCCACTAGTACTCTTAAGACGTCTCTTGTCTCGTTGATGGTGACGTGTATGCCACAAGAAGAAATGAGACCACAAACACCCGTCCCGAGGCGGAATAGACCTATTGCCAGTAGTACTCTTAAGACGTCTCTTGTCTCGTTGACGGTGACGTGTTTGCCACAAGAAGAAATGAGGCCACGAACACCCGTCCCGAGGGGGAAAAGACCTATTGCCAGTAGTACTCTTAAGACGTCTCTTAAAGGAGGCGAAAATTGTGGGCACGGACGCAAGCGCAAACTATCCATTATGCAGTAGCACTGATACCAATGTGAGGGATAGCACTGAAACCAAAATTATTGAGTAACTACAAGGTTCTATGCAAATAGGGACAATGAACACACTTTCGCCACTATGACCAGACAAGAGATTTTAAATGACAAGTTTGCAACGGAGTACGTGCGTGCATGGTATGACCAGGAATTGAAACGTCTTTGACAGCGTATAGAAACAGGGATAAAGTTACGGTCAGGTTACCTATCAACATGTGGTAGGTCTCGATGTAAATGCTCCATAAAGAAATGCGACAACGACCATGCATATCGCGAAAAAGAAATGGGAAAATGGTTGGAACCCCACTGATTGTGACCACGAAAGCAAACGTCCACCTTCCATTATGAGGTAGCACTGCACTAATACCAATAAGAGGGGTTGAATCACTTATTGAGTAACTACAAGGTACTAACCTTGCAATATACAATATGGACAATGAACCGACTTTCGTTACTAGAACCAGACAAGAGGTTTTAGATGCCACATTTCCAACGGAGGACATGTATGGGATGATTAGGTAATGAAATGTCCTTGACATCGTATAGCAGCAGGGATAAAGTTACGATTAGCCTGGAACTAAAAGTGCCCAACATCTGGTAGGTCTTGGTGTAAAGAAAGAGGACCAGTAATACCTATCGCGAGGGGCGCGGAACGGAACGCACATCGTCCTTTATAAGGTATCATACTATGATACTTTGCAAGATATGAGCCTGACAAAATTATCACTTTTTTGCAAAAATGACACCGAGGCCCCAAATCTTTGGAGGCACATAAAAAAAAGTGCATGACTTTGGGCAAAACTGGGACACACAGCTCTTTTTTTTTGGTTACATTTTTTCGTGTTGCACTGTGTTACTTTTTGAGTAACTACAAGGTACTAAACTTGCTTTCGTCACCAGAAACAGACAAGATGTTTCACCTTTGCACCGGAGGACCTTTATGGGATGATCAGGTAATTGCGGAACATTCGTTCCCTGATCATAATTACATCGAATTCCAGTTCGAATAAGTTCGTCGGAATGTGAAAAAAACTGACAACTGGTCACTCTATGATAAGACGAGCACGAGAATTTTGTTGCCACAACCAATTGTAAATATAAGATGCGCAAACGACATGGCCGTCGGTGGTGCATTGGTAGTGTGCGCGGCTCTTGGACCTGAGAACGTACATATGCTCGATCCCTGCTCTGACCACATTCGACCACGACACTATCGAGAATTTAGCCATGAAAAATCTTATCAAAATACCGTTCGGAAACGGTGTAAAACTGTAGGTCCCAATCAGTAAGTATAAAACTAGAAAGCGCACAGCTCACTGGGTGTGAGAAGTTCTCCCCAATCCCTTCATGGGATGTAGTGGGAAATCATTTTTTGAGTTTTGTTGTTGTTTCTAATTGACTTACAATTTCATGGCCAGTAAGCCACTATAAACCTTGGCCCGCATTCATAACGAAAAGATGGCCAACGACTATCATCTGACTAATGATTTTTAGCTCATAAAACTGTTTACAACGAGTGGCTACGAAGCGAAACAATAAAGGGTTTTTCAACAGAGACGCTACAAAAGTAAATCGATAGGGATAGCAAACGACGCCATATTTTTTCCCGCTCTTTTGACATTTCTCTTCAGTAAGGTTTGCCATTTCATCATGGAAAGATATACGAGCCAGCAACGAGTCGAAATTATTAAAATTTACTACCGAAATTTGGAGTCAGTGGCCTCAACTTTAAGAGCGCTACGTCCAATTTATGGTCGTCATAATCGTCCTACCAGATCAACAATTGAGCGTCTAGTGGAAAAATTTGAATCCACAGGCACAGTACAAAATGTTCCCGTACCAGTGAGACAAAGAAGTGCCCGTAGTGTCGAGAATATTGCCGCCGCTGAGGCTTCAGTGCAAGAAAGCCCAAATGTGTCTCTCACACACCGTTCTCAAGCGTTGGGCATCTCTGAGACGTCGTTGTGGCGAATTTTGCGAAAAGATCTTGGCCTACATCCTTACCAGATCAAATGAACGCAAGAACTTAAGCCGCTTGACCACCATAAGCGTTGTATGTTCGTGAATTGGGCTGAGCAACAACTTGAAAATGTTTCGGATTTTCATCGGAAAATCATCTTCAGCGATGAGGCTCATTTCTGGCTGAATGGCTTCGTCAATAAGCAAAATATGCGTTATTGGTCAGACAGCAATCCACACGTAATCCATGAGTCATCATTGCATCCCGAAAAAATTACGGTTTGGTGCGGTTTATGGGCCGGCGGCGTCATTGGGCCGTACTTCTTCCGTGATGATCAAGACCGGCACATTACTGTGAATGCGAATCGCTACCGTTCAATGATAACCGAATATTTTTGGCCCCAGTTGGATAATATGGACTTGGAGGACATGTGGTTCCAACAGGACGGCGCCACAAGCCACACAGCGAATGCCACAATCAATTTATTGGAAACCAAGTTTGGTGAACGTGTTATCTCACGAAATGGCCCAGTCGATTGGCCGCCTCGGTCGTGCGATTTGACGTCGTTAGATTATTTCCTGTGGGGCTACGTCAAGTCTATGGTCTATGCCAAAAAGCCAGCGACGATTGATGAACTTCGTACGAACATCGAACGTGAAATTGCAGCGGTATCGGCCGATTTATGCTTGAAACCCTTCGAAAATTGGGTTCAGCGTCTGGACTTCTGAAAGCGTGCCCGTGGTGGCCATGCAAAATAAATCGAGTTCCATACATAATGGCATCGAACGTACTTTCACGTGAATAAAGAATTTCATTGGTATCTAAAACCGGTTTTGTTTTATTTAAAAAAAACTTTTGTAGCGCTCTTGTTGAAAAACCCGTTACATGTTAACATTTGAAAAACAGCTGTTCTATTGTTAACAACAATCATGGGTTGCATTTGGCTACAACAGACATGTTCATATTAGAGTTAGACAGTAGATAGGGAATTGTTATGAATCAACTATTGACTTACGAGTGACTAAGTCTAAAAATCATTCTAGTCACTTGTTGTTCGACCTTACGCACAGTTACTAACTTTTCGTTATGAATACGGGGGTTAATTTCCAAGAATGGACCTAAGGAGAAAGAAGTGCCCTGGGGGAATATATTATCATGCCGGAAACTAATTAATAGAGCTATGTAGTTCAGAGGAAAGGATGGCAAAAAATAAATGGTTTCCCATTACATCCCATGAAGGGACAGGGGAGAACTTCTCACAATCACTGGGCGGCGCGCTTTCCAGTTTTCACTCACTGATTGGGACCTACAGTTTTACACCGATTCCGAATGGTATTTTGAGAAGCCTTTTCATGGCTATATAGAAAAGAAATTTGAAGGTGGAAAGAAAGAAATTTGAAGGTGGTCAGAGCAGGGTTCGAACCCAGGATCTCATGTACAAGAGCCGCGCACACTAACCATTGCACGAGGGTTGCCAAATTGGGCACAACTTCTGGTTGTCTACTTCTCGTACGTCTTTGATATTATCACTTATTTTATACGAAGCGCTTAGCAAAGAGTTGCCGACACAAATTTTTTTTCTGAAAGTGTTACCATATTTTTGATTAATCTGACTTATCGCTAAGTTGTTGTTTTCTTTCAACTTGCGTGTAACCAAAACACGACTATTATCTACTTGGTAGGGACATAAATATTGTTACTAAATTGAACATACCGATGATAATAGTAAACTTGAACATACTCTTTTATTATCATATGGTTTTTGAAAGTTAACCTCTATAGCGTTATAACGCATTTATCGCGGCCAGGTTAGCGATAACCTTGTTCTCTAATCTTTGCCGTTTACACCACCCAATTAGAGTTTAAATTGACATTTCAGTTGGTAACTCCGTGCTTAGACAAACTACGCGCCGAAACAAAATTATTAAAGACGGCGGCACAACCGAAAAATTAGTTGGTTTTGCCGCTCGGCATTAGTCGCATGTTCGTCTACAGGCGCATACAATTGTTCGAGGAGACTGAACATATAAAAGACCGCCCCTGTCGGGCCGCCCACGTACCGTTCGGACACAGTAAAGTCATCAAAGCCGTCAAAGCAAGAATTCAAGGAAATGCTCTTCGGAAACAGAAAATTATGGTACATGAGATGAAAATCACGGAAAAGTTCATGAGTCGAATTATTAAAAAAGTGTTGGGACATGGAGCTTTCAAACGGCGTAAAGGACATTTGTTGACTGCAACTTTAAAAAGAAATTAAGATAGAAAAATCCAAACGACTTTTGGTGAAGTACGCTAATAACTTGCATAGAAAAATCTTGTTTACGGATCAACAAATTTTTAGCGTATAGGAAAAAAATAATCTATATTCTCCGAGCTTGAGGTCAGATTTGCTTACAAGAAAAGCTCGGAGAATATAGATTATTTATTGACAAAGAAAAGGCCGAACAACAGAATAAAAGTACAGGAAAAAATTTAACAAAGACATGATCATGTAAAGAAGCATCTGAGCTCATTCCACTGATCGAAAAGGGTCATCATCCAGCTGCAGTCATGATTTGGTGGGGTGTCTTTTATGATGAGGTAACTGACTTGAATTTCTGTGAACAAGGGATGAAAACATCGGCCAAAGTTTACCAAGAAACCGTTTTGGAAACAGTTGTGAAGCCGCTTAACAATTCCCTGTTCTAAAATCAGCCGTGGCCTTACCAGCAAGATTCAGCTCCAGCTCATAAGGCTGAAACGACACAAACCTGGCTTCGAAACAATTTGACAGCTTTTATATGCTCTGAAGAATGGCCCTCTGGCAGCCCTGATCTGAACCCTCTGGATTACAAATTGTCGACCTGTTTAGAGGACATGGTCTTCCACAAAAGATACCCCAACATTGATTCTCTTAAGACAGGTCTGGTTCGTGCTGTAAACAATTTTCCAATTGTTTGGGTGCGTGCAGCTATTGATGATTGGTCAATGCGACTTAAGGCGTGCGTGAAGGTCAAGGGCGCACATTTTGAATGACTCTTAGATTTTTGTATACAATACATATTAATAACTATACAGCGTGATTCAGGAAGTTCCGGACAAATTTCTCCACCATATTCCTTGGCTCATTGCATGAAGAAAAAATCCACCAGGACCATGTCCGAAAATGCAAGGGTGCGAAATGGCAGCGGGTTCAAAATTTTCGGATTGGCGGTCGGAGGGTAGTAGGGTAAAGTTGCTAACTTCTGAGCCAGTGGTCGGATTTTTTTTCTGAAAATTTCAATAAAAACATAAGTTACCTGCCATCTGGCTGAGCAAATTGAGGTTATGTGAATATTTTTTTCCGAAAGCTCTGTATCTCGGCGATTTGACTTTTTTCTACTTTTTTTTATTGATTCTGAAAATTTCAATAAAATAAAATCTTAAACGCGTTAATTTACAAAAACAAATAAATGTGTGCTGTTATTTCGCTTCCAAAAACAAAAACAAACATTTTTGCATTTCAGTAAAATTGTCATAACTTTGGAACGGTAAGACCTCTGGGCTTCGTTTAGGTCTTTTTGGAAAGGTAAGAGGTATGGCTATCTTTCAACAGAAAAAAAAAACATAAGTTACCTGCCATCTGGCTGAGCAAATTGAGGTTATGTGAATTTTTTTCCCATTTTTTTTCCGAAAGCTCTGTATCTCAGCGATTTGGTTTTTTTTCTCCTTTTTTTATATTGATTCTGAAAGGCCTCTTACAGACCTTTCCAACAAGCCCAAAAACGTTTCAGATTTTTTTTTATTGAAATTTTCAGAAAAAATCCGACCACTGGCTCAGAAGTTAGCAACTTTACTCTACTACCCTCCGGCCAACAATCTGAAAATTTTGAACCCGCTGCCATTTCGCACCCTTGCATTTTCGGACAAGGTCCTAGTGGACTTTTCTTCATGAAATGAGCCAAGGAATACGCTGGAGAAATTTGTCCGGAACTTCCTGAATCACCCTGTATAAAAAAAATTTGGTCCAAAAATGTTCATTACTTTTTGTTTTATAGCCCGAAATATAAGTAACAGTAGTTATGTCCCTAAAAAAAAAAAAACAGTTTCCCATTACATCCCTGAAGGGTTTGGGGAGAGCTTCTCACAACCAGTGAGCTGTGCGCTTTCTAGTTTTATACTCACTGATTGGGACCTACAGTTTTACACCGGTTCCGAACGGTTTTTTGAGAAGCTTTTTCATGGCTAAATACTCGATAGTGTCGCCGTCACTATGCAAGGTGACCGCCGCCGAAACAAATTTAAAGTGGTTACGGCAGGGATCGAACCCAGGATCTCATTTACAAGAGGCGCGCACACTAGCCATTGCACCACTGACGGCCACACTAAGTATATCTGTATAGATTTTTAACAATTGCCTTTACTCTAATAAAAACGTTTTAACTCTGAGCAACTCTGTAATGTGACAGATATTAAACGTCAAACTAAAAGGAATGCGGAAGTGTTAATGCTATTTTGTGAGTTGTTTTCATTTAATGCAATGTTAATTCTATTTTTTTGAATTTTTTTCTTTTATTGAAATCGAATCAAATTGTGTGTCAATAAAACGCGATGAATTTTATTGGCGGCCACACATTTGACAATGACAACTGAAAATCACATTAGACGAGAACAAAAGAATGGACGTAAGTAAGATGTAAGAAGAAGCGAGCATACACAAAGTATCGAAAATGCAACGCAACGTATATATGTCCAACCATCCATCAGTTTAGAACTGCCCTTGACCCATTTTAAAGGGCACGCCAACGACAATGACAACAACAATTTGTCGATATCATATGTATAAGTATAAAGTAAAAACAGAGTAGCACATTTCTATTAGAATTTTAGATTAAATCAGAGAAAGCAGGGACAGAGAGAGGAAGAGTGACATATAACTGAATGGTACGTAACAACAAATGCATTAAGTTTGTTGCTAAATGCAGAAATTTTAAGCAACACGCAGTAAATGTCAACGCCTGACGACGCTACGCTTCGATTGTATTTTGATTAGTGTACAATTTAAGCAGTACATAATACAGTGTAATAATTTGATATCTTAATTTCTCTGACTGTGTGTCTGTCTGGTGTGACTGTCTGACTTACCTCATTTATATGTTTGTAGGTCTTTATTAAATCCACACTTAATTTTCGTAACGGCGCCGTTGCGGGATCACGAAAATGTGTTGGAATTCGTGCTTGCATGGCGCGCACCTCTGATGAAGACGTTGGACTAGATCGCTATTTGGAAAAAGAAGAAGAAGAAAAAAAGAAAAAGAAAAGAAAAAATAATAAATTTTGTATTAAATTTATGGTAATGTTTTTTGTTTTTTCTTTTTAAATTAAACGTTTTAAACATGACTTGAATTAAGTTTCTCACGACATGATACTATTTATTGTATGTATAAAACAAAAATATTTAACCATAATAATATTTTCATTAAATTAACTACACTTAAAAAAATATTCTTCGTAAAACTCAAGAAAGATTCTTCATTAACCCAATGAAGTTTTTCGTTAAGGTCATGGATATGAAAAACTCTCATAATCTGTTTACGAATTTAGGAAAATTTATAATTAAGGGAAAATTTATAGTTTGTGGTATATTGTGTTTGGTTGTCAGGATTACTTCTCGAGCAATTTTATTCTACATAATTCTCATTGCCTTTAAAGCTTTCGTTACATATAGCTTGATGATTTTTATACCCTCATCCATAGGGAGTATACATATATTCGAGACCAGCATGAGTATACATTTTCACACATTCAAATACATTCATGTTTTTTTAATGTGTTAATGTTCTCATTCTAGCGATTAGAGTACGATACATACAACCATTCTTCTCACAGTGTTGCGTCGGGTACGAAACACAATGAAACCGAGCATAGAGAGTTCTTGTATGACGGAGTATTAACTAGATTGAGTAAAAGGTCTTTAGAGACAAGCAGAACTATTCGAATAATGAGATGTATTGATGAGACATATTAAAAGAGCGTAACTAAAGCAAATGCTGTTTTGGTATGATTTGAGGTTCTAATTTCTTTTGGAATAAAGAATATGATTAAAATTAAGTCAATTTTAGAAATGTAGCACTTATGCCTCACTAGATTTGATGTCGAAGTTGAATGTTTCAAAATTTGTTTGCAGTTATTGCAACTGACATATTTCATTTCTTTGCCGTCTCCATCCACAATTAAGGAAAAAACTTCCCAAACTTTGCTGCGGCCTTTTTTCTCCTTCAAAACGAGTTCACCGCTTGAAATTCGCGAAAGAATACTATTTTCTTCACCCACAGCGGCCGATTGAGTTGAGGACTACATATTTTTAATGTTTAATAAATTATTTTTAAAATAATTTACTTCGTCAATTTCCATTTTCCAATATATATTTTTGCAGTTAAACTCATAAAAAACGAATATTTATTTGTTTGGTCTTCACACAACGTTGCTGATCTTTTCATTGACGAGAAAGCAAATGAGACCCATAACCACTCATAATTTACCGTTCTGTCATTCGAATAGTTCTTATGTATTCGAATGGTTTTTACATTCACGAACATTTATTGAGTAAAATGTTGTGTTGTGTTAAACAGAATTGAGACGAACAGAGTAGTTAACAGAGCAGAGATTCATACAACATTCATTCCAAGAGCACACAGCACACACATTCGTTTCATTTCGTTGTTTACACTATTCGGACCGTTGATATTGGTACAGTGAGATAATGAATGTATTCTAAAAGAGAATGCATTCATGCAGGCCACTAGTATATATCATTTAATACGAACAACATGTAGCGCATAGAAGGAGCCATATTAGACTCTTAGTATCTTTGGACGGAATTCGTTGTAGGACTTTTTGAGACGATTAAGGCATGTCCGTGACAGCTGGATATCCGTGGGGTGCAATTACAGTTGACGGAAAAGGTCAAGTATCTGGGAATAATTCTCGACAGAAAACTGTCTTGGAAACCGAATGTCGAGGAGAGGCTGAAAAAGACGTCTGTTGCTCTTTACTGCTGTAAAGGGGCGGTAGCAAAGCGCTGGGGACTGTCTCCTAAGATCACCATGTGGATTTATACGGCAATAGTCAGGCCAATAACGGGGTTTTCAATAAGAGCGCTACAAAAGTTTTTTTTTTAAATAAAACAAAACCGGTTTTAGATACCAATGAAATTCTTTATTCCTGTGAAAGTAAGTTCGATGCCATTATGTATGGACCTCGATTTCTTTTGCATGGCCACCACGGGCACGCTTGCAGAAGTCCAGACGCTGAACCCAATTTTCGACGGTTTTCAAGCATAAATCGGCCGATACTGCTGCAATTTCACGTTCGATATTCGTACGAAGTTCACCAATCGTCGCTGGCTTCTTGGCATAGACCATAGACTTGACGTAGCCCCACAGGAAATAATCTAACGGCGTCAAATCGCACGATCGAGGCCGCCAATCGACTGGGCCATTTCGTGAGATAACACGTTCACCAAACTTGGTTTCCAATAAATTGATTGTGGCATTCGCTGTGTGGCTTGTGGCGCCGTCCTGTTGGAACCACATGTCCTCCAAGTCCATATTATCCAATTGGGGCCAAAAATATTCGGTTATCATTGAACGGTAGCGATTCGCATTCACAGTAATGTGCCGGTCTTGATCATCACGGCAGAAGTACGGTCCAATGACGCCGCCGGCCCATAAACCGCACCAAACCGTAATTTTTTCGGGATGCAATGATGACTCATGGATTACGTGTGGATTGCTGTCTGACCAATAACGCATATTTTGCTTATTGACGAAGCCATTCAGCCAAAAATGAGCCTCATCGCTGAAGATGATTTTCCGATGAAAATCCGAAACATTTTCAAGTTGTTGCTCAGCCAAATTCACGAACATACAACGCTTATGGTGGTCAAGCGGCTTCAGTTCTTGCGTCCATTTGACCTGGTAAGGATGTAGGCCAAGATCTTTTCGCAAAATTCGCCACAACGACGTCACAGAGATGCCCAACGCTTGAGAACGACGTGTGGGAGACACATTTGGGCTTTCTTGAACTGAAGCCTCAGCGGCAGCAATATTCTCGACACTACGGGCACTTGTTTGTCGCACTGGCACGGGAACATTTTGTACTGTGCCTGTGGATTCAAATTTTTCCACTAGACGCTCAATTGTTGATCTGGTAGGACGATTATGACGACCATAAATTGGACGTAGCGCTCTTAAAGTTGAGGCCACTGACTCCAAATTTCGGTAGTAAATTTTAATAATTTCGACTCGTTGTTGGCTCGTATATCTTTCCATGATGAAATGGCAAACCTTACTGAAGAGAAATGTCAAAAGAGCGGGAAAAAATATGGCGTCGTTTGCTGTCCCTATCGATTTACTTTTGAGCGTCTCTGTTGAAAAACGCTTTACTTCTCTATGGCTTCGTAGTTTGGTGGAGGTCCCTCCAAAAGAAATATATTCTGAATTCCTTGATGAAAATTCAAAGATCCGCACTGATTAGCGTTAGTGGGGCAATGGGCACGACGTCGGGTACTGCACTTAGTGATATCCTGAACGTCTGTACTCCCGATATCATGGCCGAATCGGCAGCCGCTACATGCCTGGTGAGAATCAGAGATTGTGGCGTCATGATAATCGGGGCATTCCCGACACGCTGAATTACTACACCGGATCAACTGTATTCCCGTAAAAACGGACTACTGTATCCCCTACCTTCTACCAGCGATAAATCTAAGGACTTCTATTCCGAACAGGAAAACCTGGGAAAAGTCACTGGAAGGGACACCAGTAGTATCAGATTTTTCACGGATGAATCAAAGTTGGACCAGCAAGTAGGCTATGGGGTCAATTCACCGGACTTAAATATAAATATCTCCTTCAAGCTGCCTGATCACTGTAGTGTATTTCAGGCGGAAATTACCGCCATACTGGACGTTGCTGAACTACTGAAAAGTAGTGTCACAACCCTCCGGAGAATATGTATCTACACAGACAGTCAGGCTGCCATAAAATCTCTGGAAGCCATGTTTGCTACGTCCCTGACGGTGAAAGAATGCCACTCATCACTTAGGGTGATGGCAGAGTATTTTGACATCAGGCTCATCTGGGCACCGGGGCACAGCGACATTCCAGGCAATTGCGTAGCGGATGCGTTAGCTAGACGTGGCACTACGGCACAGGTTCTTCCGGCAAAAGAAGGTGTTAGTATGCCAATCTCTACCTGTCGTTTACAGGTCAGGCAGTGGGCCGATAATATGTTCGAGGATTAGAGGAGACTTACTTCAACTTGCAAACAAGCCAGGGTCCTCTGGCCACAGGTGGACAGGAAGAGGACTAGGCAACTGATACTTAACTTGCCGAGAGGCAGGTTATCCACAATGATAGGAACACTTACGGGACATTGTCTTGTAGGAAAACACGCCCTAAAATTGGGACATAGAAACTCCACTCTCTGTAGATGCTGCATGGAAGAGGACGAGGAAACGACGAAACACCTTCTCTTGGATTGCCCTGCTCTGGCAGGACAGAGAAGTAGGATATTCGGAACACATTTAGTTAGCACCGTAGCCCTACAGGGTATTCCTGTAGGTCTTATACACAAATTCATTGAAAGGGCAAATTGGCTAGACGACTAATCAATAGATGCTATAGAGGAAACTGCAGGTATAACAATGGGCTTCTTTAGCCTAATTGTGCTAGACATCCTGCTGTCTTGTGGCCTTTGCAACCAACGTCTGGCTGGTCAGCACGATAACTGCCATAAATCTTTACTGATCATAATTAAATTTTGTTTCATTAGTTCTCCAAACATAGTTTGGGATTGAAAATGGGCGTTTTTAGCACGCCCCTCCTGATACCTCCCATACAAATTGACACATTTAGGGCAAAATCATGTTTCTCAAAAAAATTTTTGTCTATGTGATTACATGTAACTAAAACATTGGTCAATAATCTGCAAAAGTCTACTTAACTGGATAAAATTAACGAGGTTACCACGCCCATTCTGGTTCCTCAAGTACAAAAGCTGGGTGGGTGATCGCGTAAAACACTTCCGATCTTAATGAAACTAGGTATTAGGCTTCACTTCACCAAACGCCAGTCACCCACTAAAACAAGGGTTATTTTGCTACGCCCATTTTGGAACCTCCCAATACAAAAGTTGAGTGGCGGGCTAGTTGTTAATGCAAAACCGAACCAACTTTTATAAAATGTGTTAATAGACTATATTTAGTCGATGGGTACTCTTCCATGGAAAATGTGCGGTTTTGCCACGCCCATTCTTGTACCCTGTAGTTTTCATGTACACTCGCTCATTGATTGTGATTTATATGGATTAAACACTTTTACGCAGCAACAGTGAATGATTGTTTTCACATAGCCTCAAGTCACACAACCGCTTTACGATCATACGCCAAAATCATACATGAATGTCCGTGCTTATTTATTTTGTGTTGTATCAACAAACAGTGATCGCTGTCGGATGTTCGATTGAGTTGCAATGATTGAAAATGAACAAAGGATGATCGAACATACTCGATCGCGATTGAAACCGGTCTCTGGTAGGCACAGATCCCCGCTCGGCGATTGTTCTGAATGATGCTATTGTTTGTGAAGCATCATCTTCAGCAGCGTCTAGCCCGTTAAGCCACTGCGGTGTGTGAATGATGCTATTGAAAAATGCATTATGCTATATGCAACGAAATCTCTAAACTCAATGAGAATTCTTTAGTGTAGACAAACAATGTTGACACTCTAACGCAAGATACCGAAAATTAAAACTTTTCATTCCATCAATGAACAAACATTTTATGAACCATTTTTATGAATATGATTTGTAAATTCGTAAACTTTGTATGAACGTTTTTCAACATATGTATGAATTTTATGAAAAACTTCATAAGAGTTATGAAAACTTTCAAAAGAAGAATGTTTCAAAAATATTACGAGGAAAATTTTTGTCAGTGTGTTTTTCATTATCGTCAATAACTTTTAAATTTTTGTCAGTGTGTGTTTGCAAATTTTATTAATAACTTTTAAATTACATTTGAATGCTTTTAGATTTTAATTTGTGTTTTGAATTTGAATTGATGTCTTTTAAATTTTAATTGAATTTCTAAATTTCAATTAATGTCTTTTAAATTTCTATTGATATCTTTAAAATTTCTATTGATATCTTTTAAATTTCACTTGATTAATTTTAAACTTCAAATGCAGATTTTAAATTTCAATGAATTTTTTTTAATTCCATTGATATTTTTTGAAATTCAATTGTAAATGGTGAACTACACCATTTCCAATTGAAATTTGAAAAAAATCAATTGAAATTTATAAATTCTATTCGAAATTTGAAATACATCTATTGAAATTTGAAAATTCTATATGAAATTTGAAATACATCTATTGAAATTTGAAAAACATCAATTTTAATTTAAAAGACATCAATTGAAATTTGAAATACATCAATTGAAATTTGAAAAAAATCTATTGAAATTTAAAAATTATATTTGAAATTTCAAAATTCTATTTGATATTTGAAATACATCTATTGAAATTTGAAGAACATCAATTGAAATTTAAAATACATCAATTGAAATTTGAAACACATCAATTGAAATTTAAAAGACATCAAATGAAATTGAAAACACATCAATTGAAATTTGAAATACATCAATTTTAATTTAAAAGACATCAATTGAAATTTGAAATACATCAATTGAAATTTGAAAAAAATCAATTGAAATTTAAAAATTATATTTGAAATTTGAAAATTCTATTTGAAATTTGAAATACATCTATTGAAATTTGAAAAACATCAATTGAAATTTAAAATACAACAATTGAAATTTGAAACACATCAATTTAAATTTAAAATACATCAATTTAAATTTAAAAGACATCAATTGAAATTTGAAATACATCAATTGAAATTTGAAAAAAATCAATTGAAATTTAAAAATTATATTTGAAATTTGAAATACATCTATTGAAATTTGAAATACATCAATTGAAATTTAAAATACAACAATTGAAATTTGAAACACATCAATTTAAATTTAAAATACATCAATTTAAATTTAAAAGACATCAATTGAAATTTGAAATACATCAATTGAAATTTGAAAAAAATCAATTGAAATTTAAAAATTATATTTGAAATTTGAAAATTCTATTTGAAATTTGAAATACATCTATTGAAATTTGAAAAACATCAATTGAAATTTAAAATACAACAATTGAAATTTGAAAAAAATCAATTGAAATTTAAAAATTATATTTGAAATTTGAAAATTATATTTGAAATTTGAAATACATCTATTGAAATTTGAAGAACATCCATTGAAATTTAAAATACATCAATTGAAATTTGAAACACATCAATTGAAATTTGAAATACATCAATTGAAATTTGAAAAAAATCAATTGAAATTTAAAAATTATATTTGAAATTTGAAATACATCTATTGAAATTTGAAGAACATCCATTGAAATTTAAAATACATCAATTGAAATTTGAAACACATCAATTGAAATTTGAAATACATCAGTTGAAATTTGAAACACATCAATTGAAATTTGAAATACATCAGTTGAAATTTGAAACATCAATTGAAATCTAAAAATCTAATATATAAAATCGGTTAATAATTTTTAAATTTCAAGGGACGAATTTTAAATTTCAATTGATCTCTTTCAGACTTCAATTGATGTCTTTCAAATTTCATTTGATGTCTTTTAAATTTCAATTGATGTGTTTCAAATTTCAATTGATGTATTTCAAATTTCAATTGATGTATTTCAAATTTCAATTGATGTCTTTCAAATTTCAATTGATGTTTTTCAAATTTCAATTAATGTCTTTCAAATTTCAATTGATGTCTTTCAAATTTCTATTGATGTTTTTCAAATTTCAATTGATGTCTTTCAAATTTCAATTGATGTTTTTCAAATTTCAATTGATGTCTTTCAAATTTCAATTGATCTATTTTATATTTCAAATATAATTTTGTAATTTCAATTGATGTATTTCAAATTTCAAATATAATTTTCAAATTTCAATTGATATTTTTCAAAATTAAATTGGTATTTTTCAAATTCATTTGCAAATGGTGTAGTGATTGGTATGAATGAAATGCTTTTACTCGTTCATTTTTAGCAACTCATGTAGTTTTATATGAATTAGTGGAAAGATTAGGGGGACCCTAAATAAATTTCATTTTACTTGATTTAAAAAGCAACAATTTTAGAAAATCTTTAAAACTTTTCTAGCTTTCGTAAAATTTTCAATATTATTAAATTTTTGTTTATATTTTCCCAACTTTTGCCTCCAAATACTTACATGATGCATGACATCGCGATGTGTAGCAGGAAGCTCTTCTTCACCAACAAAACGACCATAAAGTGGAGCGTGACGCTGGCGTCCACTACCACTACCCGCCTCGGCGCCCGATGCCGCACTGGATACATAAGCTGCAGATACTGAAAGTAAAAAAAAATAGATAAAAAGACATTAAAAATGTGAATGAATTTGAATATTTGCATGTTTACAAAAAAATTGTGCTAAATATATTCACAAGCATAAAAATATACAATATTGAAATGATTTTGTTGTAAAAAAATTAATTAGCATCTAAAAATTTGTGTGCATTTCATCACCTGCCAAAAAAAAAAGTCGTATACAAAAATGCAGAAAACACACAGCGTCGATATTGGTCAAAAACATAGATATGCGTTTCCTGTTTGGAGGAATGTGGGGTGGAAAGCACAAATGTGGCACAACAGGTATACGCAAAACAAAAAACATTTAGAGATCGTTCATCTCAAAAATATTTATGTTTCCCCAAAAATATTTCGTCGCACGACCACAAAAGTAGATACTTTTCCCGCAAATATAAAAAATTAACTCAAAGGAAATGGATAAAAAAAAAACACAAATTCACCATAATTTACTTTTGCGGCAAATAAAGAAACGTTTATTACAAACGAAAAAGTATATACAAACTCATACACTTAAAGATGATTACTCTCATGAATTGCTTCTCTCTGCTTTGAGTGAAAATAATTTTGTACAAATCATAAACTAATTATACCCTCACCCATAGGGATGGGGGTATATATCGTTTAATACGTAAAAAAAATGTAACACATAGAAGGAGCCATAGTAGACCCTTAGTATCTTTGGACGAAATTCCTTTTATGACTTTTTAAGACGTTTGAGCCATGTCCGTCTGTCTGTCTGGCTGGCTGGTCAACACGATAAAATAGTTATCGATGACAGCAAAATTTTGTCAGTGACTATTATTTGCCAATGCTGAGTTTGAGCCCCTTCCGATACCTCCCATACAAATCGACACATTTAGCTCAAAATCATATTTCTTTCAAAACTTTTTTCTGTTAGATGTGATTAGCTTCAACTCACACACCGGTTAATAACCTGTAAATGCCTACTTAACTGAAGGAAATGGGTGAGATTGCTACGCCCATTCTGGTACCTCCCATACCAAACAGGATGTTCGTCCAGGTTGTGAATCCGATGAATCGCGTGAAACCCATCCGACCTTAATGAAATTAGGTATAAGGCTTGACGTTATCAAACACCAATCACCGATTAAAACAAGGTTGATTTTGCCACGCCCATTGTGGTACCTCCCATACAAAAGTTCTTTGGCCGTCTGATTGTTCGGCACGAGAAGTCCCGCCAAACCGAACCAATCTTTATGAAAGTTTGTACTAGTCAATATTTAGTTAAATAAAACTCTCCTGTAGAAAATGAGCTGTTTTGCCACGCCCATTCTGGTACCTCCCATATACAAGTTGGGCGTATGACCGGTTGATGGACACGATAACTCTCGTAAACTACAACCGATCTTGATATAATTCGGTACTAGGCAATATTATACTAAAAGCTACTGTTTAATTAATAACTGACTATTTTTCCACGCCCAGTTTCGTACCTCCCATAAACAATTTGGGCGTATTTGGGGTTTGCCGACTCAATATCTCCAATAAATCATAACCGATCTTTATAAAATTAGGTACTGATCAAAATTTTGGCAACAACTTGCCACGCCCATTTTTGTACCTCGCATACAAATATTGGGAGGGAGACTAACTAACTTGGGTATTCACTAATATTAAGCGCAATGTCAATCTTTTATTGAATATGGTCACTTTTGAGTATGACTTAGGGTGAGGGTATGATTAAGTCGGTTCACCCGACTGGAACTTATGTACTGGTTCTTATACTACACTTAACATTTCTCTCAGCAAATTTATGACATTTGGCCTGGTGTGATGTCAACGTTGGATGTTGAAAATAATTGCTTCAATACTAGCAGATAGAGGCAATGGTTCAAAACAACCAACAAAATTACAACAACGATATTTCATTTTGTGTGTTAAAATTATTGTGTTAAATACAACACAAATGTATGCTAACAATAACAGTCAATAAAAAAGTGTAAAACACATTTAAATTTCACAATTTTTCACCAAAACGACATGCAAAATTAAAGTCAGAAGTTCTTGTAATTCCACCTGTTGTAAGTCACTTTTCGTCAAACATCTCTCTATTATACAGACCGCACCTCGGAGAGTGTGAAAGGAAACGCCAGATGAAACAAATATTCTCCCTCTAAAGAAGTACTCTATGATACAAATACACTCTCTCGAATTCAGTTTGTCCCTTTGCAATGAAAACAAACAAGCTAATCCTAATCCCAGAAGCGTAAACGTCGACGCATTCTTAAAGCATGCCTGCAAAAATGTCTCCTGAAGTAGGCATACATACCGGCTTTACTTCTTACGCCTTCGCCTAGACTGACGAAATATTCGGTACGCATTCCCATCTTGCTTCTTAAAGAAGACCTGGAAAAAGGCCTCCACTAAATGCTAGAAAAAACCCGAGATATATGTATATATTCCATCCTTAAGCAGGTATGTTGACTGACCTATTTGTGGAAGGCAAAATGGAGGGTCATATGCATGCACACTCCCCTTCTCTAAACACGCCCGTTGGCATGTTCTCTGGTGAAAGGCAGAATGCATACTAGTTATTTTAGAAGGCCTCCTAGTGGACGGCAGAATGGAAAGGGAATACCGTCTAGAAGACGTTTAGAAGTCCTCTAGAAGCCATCTAGAAGTCGTCTTAAGATAAGGAATATATGCAGGCATCCCCCATGAAATTGCGTTTGTAGGGTAGCCCTTCTGACTGACTGCGTGGGCCAAGGGCACCGAACTCTTTGCCCGACAAATCTAAGCCAGCTTCAGTTACTCTTTGTTCCCACTGTGCCTACATCACACAGATGCAATTATGAATGCGAGGAAATGTGAAAAATTAAAACCAGTAAAATACCATAGAATTTTTGAGGCTATGACTATAAAAATACCAACAATTTCACCTAAATTCTACGGATGCCAAAAAGTCTCGTATACACTTGTCTGGGCCAGACATATAAATGACAGATTTTCTTCTTCTTCTTCATCTTTTTCATTTTATATCATCTTAGTATATATTGATCTACACAATGTATCTTTTAGATGGCACAACGAAAAATTCTTTTGTAACTTTTTATTACACAACTTTTAATGGGGGCACAAAATAGGAACACATATTTGTCATGATAGAAAATTTGAAATATGGCGGTAGTAAATAGCACTGTGGAACACAGAGAAATATTATCAAAAGGCCCTCTCATAGAGTTTGATCTCCCGGCAACATAAGAAAAATTTTGTAAATTCCATATCTTCCCCTTGTGGGAGGTTCATTATTCAGTCTGTAAGTTCCGCAAACGAATTGTACTAAAAAAAAAGTACATATACTTAAATTTTTTAAAACTTTTTCAAATTGTTGAAAAAAGAAAATGCTTTTGAAAGATGTACTATGAAAAAGTACTTTTCAAAACTGTACCTTCTATCTAAATTGTATGTACATACGTCCATTTAAGTACAGTTCGGAGAAATATACAGGGTGTTTCAGTAACGACTGGACAAATTTCACCAGCGTATTCCTTGGATCATTTCATGAAAATATGTCCATCTACGACCATCCGCGAAAATGCAAGGGGGAAAAATGGCAGCGGTTTGAAAATTTTCCGATTGGTGATCGGAGGGTACTAGGGTAAAATTGCTAAGTTCTGAACCAGTGGTCGATTTTTTTTTTGGTTTTGGCCTTGTTGGAAAGGCCTTTAAGAGACCTTTCAGAATCAAAATTGTTTTTACCCTGTTTAGGTAATTTTGGAAAGGTAAGCAGTAGGTCTATTTTTGATCACATTTCATTTCATTTGATCATATTTCGGTTAATTTAACTGAATGTTAGAAATGCATGACTATCGTTGCAAGCACTGTAACATACACAGAAAAAAAAAAATTTTCAATTCAATTAAAAAATTTGAAAATTCAAACAAAATATTAATTGAAAATCCTGTGATAAAAAAATCACATATACTACAAACAAGGTGGCGCAAAAGTAATCCTCCTATCAGAAAATGCTATAAATTTTGCGATTGGCCCCTAATGTCAGTTCTGTTTTGACATTTGTGTAGTAAACACATGCGAAATACACGTTAGTTAACAATGTTACGCTACACTGCTCCAGAACGCGGAATATTGCTGACTATTTATTTGACCAATAATCGGTCGGTGACTTTGGCACAACGTGAATTTCGTCGCAGATTTTCTGGCCATCCAACGCCTACTGGTCAAACACTGCGACGTTTAGCCGCTCGCCTCGAAGAGACTGGCACAACACGAGATGCTGCCAGGCGTGGCAGACCCCGGAGTAGCCGTTCTGCAGAGAATATTGCTGCTGTAGCCGAGGATGTCATGGAAGCGCCGTCGATGTCATGGAAGCGCCGTCGATGTCATGGAAGCGCCGTGAGCGCTACAGAGCAATGATCAACGAGTTATTTTTGCCGCAACTTGATGAATTGGGATTGGAAAACATGTGGTTCCAACAGGACGGTGCAACGGCACACACTGCACGTGCCACAACCGATATGCTGAAGGATGCATTTCCCGGGCGCCTAATCTCCCGTTTTGGCGATTTGCACTGGCCAGCAAGATCGCCTGGTTTGACCGCTCCAGACTTCTTTTTGTGGGGCTTTTTGAAATCGCGGGTTTATGTCAACAAGCCTCAGACTCTTGCAGCTCTTAAAGACAATATCCGTCAAGAATGTGAGGACGTATCGCCGGAAGTTTTGGCCAAAGTGATGGAAAATGCCATAAATAGGGCTCAAATGACAATCAACTGTGGCGGCGGCTATTTACATGACATCATATTCTCGACTTGATGTAAAAAAAATTAAAAGACCAAATAAAAATAATCCACAAGAAGAATCAAAGTTTTTAATTTTTTTTTTTAAATTACAGCCAAAAAACATCGGAAGTTTACTTTTGCGCCACCTTGTATTAGCTTGTTTATTAGGCTGTTTATTTGTAGGTTGTTCATTGGAAAAATATTATTTTTCAATCGATGCAACATTTCAGCTTCATCTACGAAAATATGCGAACGTTATTTATCAAAAATATTTTCGTTTTTAGTCGATGAAGAATTTGACATATTAACAAACTAAATTGAATCACAGTTTTCGTTTTGTCGTCGATTCGAAGTATTTTTAAAAATTTTGTTTATTTAAAAAAAAAAAATTAAACAGCCGCAGTAGGATTCGAACGTACATCCACTGGAAGCTCGTTTCGATGTTTGTGACACAGCGTCGTTTCGGGCAGCGTCTAGCCCGTTACGCCACCGACTGCCTGTTTAAAACTTATCTCTAACTGAAGTTATATGGTTGTTCGTATCGTATTTACTTCGTTAAATATTGGGGTATTTCTTAGGAATTTTTTTGTTGGTTCCATTTATCGATTTTCATTTCAATATTTGAGTAATTTGTCAGTATATCAATGAAAAATGTAATTGCGTGCTGAGATATTTCACGTACCAATTTTATATTGTTAAAATTTTACAGTCGTCTTTTTTTCTGTGTATCAGATGTTTATTTTATTTTATTTTTTGTGCAGTGTAATTTTTTAAAATTATGGCGGAAAACAACTTGAAAGCACTTCTCAGTTGCCGAGGCACTTTACTTATTGACCTGGTAGAAGAATGCAAACCAAATACATACTTAACACAAAACAGCTGTTGTTAACGGTTGTCAGCTGTTCGCATTTATCGTTCCGATATACTGCAACCGGTGTTAGACCACCTGTTAACGTTATCGGCCAGATAAATTTTAAGTAAACATTGAGAAAATTAAATTCTGCTAACCAGTATTTGACCGCTACGATAAAAGACAAACGGACATTGAGAGACTGACCCATAAAGTTTGAAAGTACACAATTAAAGTACAATATTTTAAAAAGTACTCCTCCGGAGAGGAAGTTCAATACCCTTTTGTGAACAATTCTTGAAGACGTATTTGTAAATGCCCAATGTCACATTTGTAAATGCCCAAAAACGGATGCGGATTCGTTTCGAACTCGTCGTTACGAGTCCGTAAAATCATAAAACAGCGAAATGTGAGTTCTCGAATTCGTTTCGAACCCGTTACGAGTCCGTAGAAACATAAACAAGCGAATCATTGAAATTTTGATTTGGCGGATTCGTCTCGAACCCGTTACGAGTCGTCAGTAAAAACATAAACAAACGAATCAATGAAATTGTAATTTGGCGGATTCGACTCGAACCCGTTACGAGTCCGTAAAAACATAAACAAACGAATCAATGAAATTGCGATTTGGCGGATCCGCCTCGAATCCGTTACGAGTCCGAAAAACAAAAAAAAAGCGAATCAGTGAAATTGCGATTTGGCGGGTCCGTCTCGAACCCAATACGAGGCCGTAAAAACATAAAACAGCGAATCAGTGAAATTACGATTTGGCGGATTCGACTCGAATCCGTTACGATTCCGTAAAAACACAAAAAGGCGAATCAGTGAAATTTGGCAGACCGTTCTCGAACCCGTTACGAGTCGTCAGTAAAAACATAAACAAACGAATCAATGAAATTGTGATTTGGCGGATTCGACTCGAACCCGTTACGAGTCCGTAAAAACATAAACAAACGAATCAATGAAATTGCGATTTGGCGGGTCCGTCTCGAACCCGTTACGAGTCGTCAGTAAAAACACAAAAAAGCGAATCAGTGAAATTGGGACTTGGCGGATTCGTCGCGAACCCGTTACGAGTCCGTAAAAACATAAAAAAGCGAATCAGTGAAATTGTGATTTGGTGGATCCGTCGCGAATTCATTTTATTTCCAAAAAACGAATACGAAACGGATTCGAATATGAAGTTCGTTACGAGTTCGAGACGGATCCGAAATAGTACAAAAACAATTCGCATTTTCGAGAGGAATTTCAAACGAAAACGAATTCGTTATGAGTCCGTAACGGACGTCCGTTTCGGACAAAATGTCCACAGAAACGGATCCATCTCGAATTCGTAATGAATTCATACGGCACATTGGGTACGTAATAGTAATTTGGCCGTCGGTGGTGCAATGGTTAGTGTGCGCTCCTCTTGTACATGAGATCCTGGGTTCGATCTCTGCTCTGTTCACCTTAAATTTCTTTCGGCGGCGTTCACCTCACATAGTGACGGCGACACTAACGAGTATTTAGCCATGATAAAGCTTCTCAAAAAATACCGTTTCGAACCGGGGTAAAACTGTAGATTCCAATCAGTGAGTATAAAAGTCACTTGTGTGAGAAGCTGTCCCCCAATTCCTTCATAGAATGTAATGGGAAACCATTTATTTACTTAAACATAAATAAAGTTTAACTAAAAATTTCTTGCTTAACTAAACTTGAATTAAAATAAAATAAATCACATCTCAAAAACAACATTCCTACACGCTGAAAAAAAACACGGCCCCAGAAACATATTGCAGGAACTTTGTATATGTTTGCAAGCATTGTTCTCAAGAATTGTAGATCTGTTTATTTTTTTGTTCTTTATTGTCTGTCACGTTTTTTCCAGCAGTTTTCAACAAACAAAGCTACATTTGGGTCACACAAAAACATATATTGTAACCAATTAATCATTGTGTCTGCAAAATGTAATATTGAATAGCAAACACAATGTGTTTGGACACAAGTACACTACATTTGTGATAAGCTACAAACATGTTATATTTGCATTCAAACAACAAAAAAGACAGATGTTTCAGCGTGTAATTTTTAACTAAGTTTAACCAACAAACAGCGGTAAACTACTTTCCTAAAACTAAATTTTATTGCCAGATTTGAAGTTGGTAGTTTACCACCGGATTATTTAATACTAAATGAAAGTTAATTAGAGGTTACCTATGCATTTTATTTTGCAGTGGTGAGTTACTGTAAGCCACCATATTGTTAACAAATATGGCAACATTTGTATTCTTATTGGAAAACATCTGTTTTGGATTAAATACCAAAACACCAAAGTGGAACAACCAAAATCGAATTATGTAAAATAAAAAATAAATGCATAAAATCCAAGTCATTTGAACGAAAATATGCAAGAAACTACATAGGCGCAACAATTTAATGACCTAGACTCAAAGTATGTCTACAAACAGTCTAAACAGAAACATGTTAATATGTTACATTTCTCATTTTGGTAATGAGCAATATGATTGTCAAAATCATATGGTTCTGACTACAGTTTTTCGGTGGATAATGTATTGTTAAACATTGTCTGAAACGCAATTCGATGTTCAATGCGATGTTCATTCGATCTCCAAAATGTAATATTGAATAGCAAACACAATGTGTTTGAATACAAGTACACTATATTTGCGACAAGCTACAAACATGTTATATTTGCATTCAAACAACAAAAAAGACAGATGTTTCAGCGTGTAATTTTTAACTAAGTTTAACCAACAAACAGCGGTAAACTACTTCCCGAAAACTGGCTCTTCTTGCCAGTTTTTAAGTTGATAGTTAACTACCGGATTACTTACATTTTATTTTACAGTGGTGAGTTAATGTAAGCCACCATATTGTTAACAAATATGGCAACATTTGTACTCTTATTGGGGAAAAGATGTGTTTTGGGCTAAATACCAAACCAACAAACAAGAGCAAGCAAAGTGGAATTATATAAAATAGAAAATAAATGCATACAATCCAAGTCATTTCAACAAAAATTTGCAAGAAACTATAGAGGCGCAACAATTTAATGACCTGGACTCAAAGTTTGTCTACAAATATTCTAAACAGAAACATGTACATATTTTACATTTCTCAATTTTGATAATGAGCAGTGTGATTATCTATCGGGTGAACGCGTTAGCTCAGCTGATTTGTGTTTTTTTTTCACCTTTTCCGTGGGTAAACTGTCAAACTTGATTTTGTTTCTTTTTGTTTATTAAAAAAAAGTCCAAAGAATTTCAATCAAAATCCAATTTATAGCATAGACTTTGTATCAAGTAAGACAAGCTTACTTAATTTCCCACATTTTGTGTATATAGTGTTTTTCATTATTCAGCTAATTTTGACAGCCTTTCCGCGGAATTGCTAATGCAAGTACCTAATAGATTATTCTACCATGGTCAAAATCATATGGTTCTGACTAACAGGTTAACCCACCAACATGGGGTGGATAATGTATTGTTAAACATTGTCTGAAAAACGCCGTTCTACCTTTAACCACATTTTAACTACGAAACGAAGATGACCAAAGAAGATGGCAACAGTGGCAAATGTCACGAAAAATACAGAAGCTTTGTGTTTGCTCCTCTTTTTGTTTTCTGTCAAAATCATATGATCGCTTGATCAAAGTTTAAATGTCCAATGTTTAAATGTTTACACAGCAATCAACTATTAACCTAAAAAAAGAATTTGGAGTTTAAATTATGTATTTCTGTCAAAATCATATGGTCACTTGATCATAGATTAAATGCCCAAAATTTGCTGTTTACACAGAAATCCACTATTAAGCTAAAAATTTAATTTAGAGTTTAAATTATGTTTGATCGTTGATCAATGATGAATTTCAACTGAAAAATTGGGCCTTAAGTGTTTCAAATATATACTTGTTTTATAAAATATATTTAAACTTTGTTGCCAAGCAAAACAATTTATGACATTTGTCATAATTTAAAAATATTTTAATTAGACCTGATGAAATGAGTCTGAACTTTTTTTTGTAAATGGTCAAATGACATAAAAGCAACTAATGCGAACAAAACAGTACAAAAAAATATTCACCACCTACAATTTCGAAGCAGCTGATGTGATCGGGCAATCTCATGATCAACCAATAACATTTCATCCATATTTGTAGCATGAACGTCATCAGCGTCATCGTCTCTAAAGTAATCAGCAGCAATGGTTTTAGGAGCCACCTCAATAACATCATCATGATCAAGATCAGGTGGATCGGATATGAAAGGATTCGTGGTGGTATTTGTGGTGACGCCAATATAGTACTGACCATGATAGTCACCATCACCACCACCACCACCCTCAACGTTATCATAGTAGTGATCTTGCTGGTGGTGATCGTGATCGTAATCGTAATAGTTATAACGATTGGATTTTGGATAGGACTGATGATGATGATGATGGCTATAAACATCATTCACCACCGCTTCTTCATTGGTAGGGTATCCGCCGCCGTCTGTCCTACCATAAGTATGACCTATATTTTGTGGAAGATATTGGTAGTGTTGTTGTTGTTGATGTTGATGGCCGTGGTTACTACCCGACTTTTTCCAATCATTATCACGTTCGATACTATTGATTTGTGGCTGATGATGATGCTGTTGCTGACTTTGCTGATATTGAAAGTGTTGTTGTTGTTGTTGTGGTTGATATTTCATGGTGCTATTGGTGTTGTTGTTGTTGCTATTGAGACGTTTCTTGCTGTTCGTTGTCGTTGTGTTGTTGTTAAGCGGCGGCGGAGCCGATCCAAACATTGTTATCGTGGGACTAATGGTAGTACTATCGGGTACAGCAGCTGTTGAGTTTGATGTAGAAACGTCAGCAAAGGCGGCGGCGGTGGCGGCGGCGGCGGTGGCGACGGCATTAGTGGAGGCTTTTATAGGGACGGCCGCTGATGATGACGTTGGTTGCCAATAATAGAGGGCAGCAGCAGTAGACATGATGAGGTTTTTCAACCAAAAACAAAAATTTTTGTTAAGTAATTGTGTTTGTTATCGTTTTAGTTTTCCGAAATTCTTTTAAGCAACAATATTCACACGAACACAATTTTTAACGAATAAATTTCTATTTATTTCAGCAAAATTTTTTTTTCTATCTACTTTTTCGCCAACATCAGCATAAATATATATATTTTTTGCGTCTTTATACAAAATAAAAATATTCGAATTTTTTGTTTGTTTTATTACTGTTTAACACAAAAGTACAAGAGAAACCGTTGGTTTTTTGTTTTGATTAAGATTATTTCAGTTGTTACGATTAATTATCAACACGTAATTTTCTTTCCGGTTTGGCAGTGTAAGAAATACACGGAGCAACAAAAGTTATTTTCAAAACATTTTCATTTTATTATTATTTGAAACTTTTCTTTTGATTCGTTGTTAAATATGCATCAGATGTTGATATGAATTGTTAAAAACTTCGATTTTTAAACCACAAAAATTGCCTTTGAAATTAAAAAAAAGCAAAATTATATTTTTAAGATAAAATATTTTTTTATACAGGGTGATTCAGGAAGACCTTTCCTCTTAAAGACCTTTCCAACAAGCCCAAAAACAAAAAAATCAGAACACTGGCTCAGCAGTTAGCAACTTTACCCTACTACCCTCCGACCGCCAATCCGAAAATTTTGAAGCCTCTGCCATTTCGCACCCTTGCATTTTCGGACATGGTCCTAGTGGACTTTCTTCATGAAATGAGCCAAGGAATACGCTGGAGAAATTTGTCCGGAACTTCCTGAATCACCCTTATAAAAAAATAATATCTTTTTTTTTTACAAAAAATACTTTTTTTGTATTAAAAAATGGAATTTTTTCCTCAAAAAACTATTTTTACTTTGGACAGTAATTCTATTAACATAAAAAAAATAATACCCTATAAAATGATATTTTATTATTCAACAAATATTTTTTTTATTATAAACAAATAATTTATTTGGCATAAAACTATTTTAGCAGCAAAATCAGATCTGCACCAAAATTTCGCCAACGGTAAAGGCTTTTGCGCTGAGTTGAAAAATAAGTAACTTTTTTCGCTCTGGGTCCAAATTCTCGAGATATAGGCCTTTAAAGTTCGAGTATATAATCGGTCATATCTCAGGTATTTATCACTGGATCTGCTTGAAATATGTATCATTACAAAGCCCTTGTGAAACTCTATAACACTGTATATAAATATATTTCCTTTTATTAACCCATACCAGGCAAAAAACAACGAACAAAATCCAATTTTGCTGCTAAAAGAAATTTGCTCCATTTATTTTTATTATAAAGTTATTAGAGCCGTGTCCGAACTCCGGGAATTCCGCAAAAAACAAGTATATTTTTCTATAAAAAAAACTTAATAATTTTTACTAAAAAAATTAACATATTGTTTATTACAACAAAATTATATTTTTTATAATAATATAATTAAATCCAAAAATATTTTGTTAATTCAATAGGGTTACTTGATCGTTAGTTTTCTTCGTGTAAATAAACTTAAAATATTTTTTTTTTTTGGAAAGAAAGATATTTTTTACAAAGAATTTTTTCTAATAAAATATCAATTTTTATAAAAACATAAAAATTTTAATAATAAAATAACTAATTTTATAACAAACTAAAATTTTTGTTATAATAAACAAGTATTTTCTAAAAAGAAAAAATACTTCCTTTATAATAACAAAAATATTTCTTCTATAATTAAAAACATTTTTTTTATAATAAAAATATTAATTTTTTTATAATACAATATATATTTTTTTATAATACAAAATATATTTTTTTATAATACAAAATATTTTTTATTATAAAAAAAAATATTTTTTTTATAATAAAATAATAATTTATAATAAAACTATTTTTTTATAATAAGTCATTTTGTTAATTATACTGGCAAAGTTTGTTGCAATAAAAAATATATATTTTTATAAAAACAAGTACATATTTCTTTTTTTTATAACAAACGAATTTTATTTATTAAAACAAAAGTATTTTGTTTTATTATAATAAAGGGTCCGCCATCTAACGTTTTTTTTTCAACTAGTGCTTATTTCGTGAATGGTAACACTTAGCTCATGTCTGATTTGACAGATAATTAGTTTTATCCTTCCGCTGAACGAATATGGTTGTGTATACGCTTGAACAACGCTAGGACATATGGGAAAAATGGACCTGCGATCGACTTACAGAAGATGCCGATTTTGCCAAAAAAAAAAAATCATATTTTCAGATGAAGCTCATTTTGATCTTGGCGGGTATGTAAACAAGCAAAATTGTCGCATTTGGGGCACAGAAAACCCGCACGCATACATTAAAAAGCCGATGCACCCAAAACGAGTCACTGTTTGGTGCGGATTTTGGTCCAGAGGCATAATTGGGCCATTTTTCTTCGAAAATGAGCAAGGAGTGGCCGTTACAGTCAATGGCGATCGTTATTGGGCCATGTTGAACGAATTTTTGTTCACAAAAATTGAAGAGGAGGATATTGGCAACATTTGGTTGCAACAGGACGGCGCTACGTGCCACACAGCCGAAGCTACACTCGATGTTTTGCGCCCTGTTTTTGAAGATCGCATTATCAGCCGCAGAGCTGATGTCGTTTGGCCACCTCGAAGCTGCGATTTGATACCGTTGGACTATTATTTGTGGGGTGCCCACAAAGATAAGTGTTACGCCGACAAGCCAGAGACAATTGACGCTTTAAAGGACAATATTCGTGAAGCCATTGGTGTAATACAGCTGCACACAATCGATAATATGCTTAAAAATTGGACCGATCGTGTAGGCTACTGCATGGCCAGCCGAGGCAGCCATTTGAATGAAATTATTTTCCATTATTAACCGGAAGGACTGTACTTTCAAATAAAAAAAAAAAGAAATTTGAAAAAATATTTAATTTGTTAATTTTGTTTTGTTTTAATTGTTGAATATTGTTTATATCTCCTGATGATGCTACACAAAGGAGTAGCGAAATATCGAGGAAAATAAATATAACTACAGCAAATCTGACCTCAAGCTCGAAGAATATTGATTATTTATTGATAAGGAAAAGGTCGAACAACAGAATAAAAATAAAAAAATATTTCTTTACAATAAAAAAAAATTTATTTTATAATAAAAAAATATTTCTTTATAATAATAAAATTTCTTTATAATAAAAAATATTTCTTTATAATAAAAAAATGTATTTTATAAAAAAAAATATTCCTTCATAATAAAAAAATATTTCTTTATAATAAAAAAAAATTTCTTTGTAATAAAAAAATATTTCTTCATAATAAAAAATATATTTCTTTATAATAGAAAAATATTCTTTTATTATAAATATTTATTTTATAATAAAAAAATATTTATTTTAAAATAAAAAAATATTTTTTTAATAATGAATATTTATTTTATAATAAAAAATTATTTCTTTATAATAAAAAAAAATCTATTTAATAAAAAAAATCTATATAATAAAAAAAATCTTTATAATAAAAAAATATTTCTTTATAATAAAAAAATATTTCTTTATAATAAAAAAATATTCTTTTATTATAAATATTTATTTTATAATGAAAAAATATTTATATTAAAACAAAAAAATATTTTTTTAATAATGAATATTTATTTTATAATAAAAAAATTATTTCTTTATAATAAAAAAAAATCTATATAATAAAGAAAAATTTTTATAATAAAAAAATATTTCTTTATAATAATAAAATTTCTTTATAATAAAAAATATTTCTTTATAATAATAAAATTTCTTTATAATAAAAAATATTTCTTTATAATAAAAAAATGTATTTTATAATAAAAAAATATTTCTTTATAATAAAAAAATATTTCTTTATAATAAAAAAATATTCCTTTATAAAAAAAAATATTCCTTCATAATAAAAAAATATTTCTTTATAATAAAAAAATATTTCTTTATAAAAAAAAATATTTCTTAATAATAAAAAAATATCTCTATAATAAAAAATAATTGTTTAATAAAAAAATATTTCTTTGTAATAAAAAAATATTCCTTCATAATAAAAAAATATTTCTTTATAATAAAAAAATATTCTTTTATTATAAATATTTACTTTATAATAAAAAAATATTTATATTAAAACAAAAAAATATTTTTTTAATAATGAATATTTATTTTATAATAAAAAAATTATTTCTTTATAATTAAAAAAAATCTATATAATAAAAAAAATCTTTATAATAAAAAAATATTTCTTTATAATAATAAAATTTCTTTATAATAAAAAAATATTTCTTTATAATAATAAAATTTCTTTATAATAAAAAATATTTCTTTATAATAAAAAATGTATTTTATAATAAAAAAATATTTCTTTATAATAAAAAAATATTTCTTTGTAATGAAAAAATATTTCTTTATAAAAAAAATATATTCCTTTATAATAAAAAATATTTATTTTATAATAAAAAAATATTTTTTTACTAATGAATATTTATTTTATAATAAAAAAAATATTTCTTTATAATAAAAAAATCTTTATAATAAAAAAATATTCCTTCGTACTAAAAAAATATTTCTTTATAATAAAAAAAAATCTATATAATAAAAAAAATCTTTATAATAAAAAAAAATATTTCTTTATAGCAAAAAAAAATCTTTATAATAAAAAAAAATTTCTTTAGAATAAAAAAATATTTCTTTATAAAAAAAATATATTTCTTTATAATAAAAAATATTTAGTTTATAACAAAAAAATATTTATTTTTTTAAAAAATGAATATTTATTTTATAATAAAAAAATATTTCTTAATAATAAAAAAATTTTTCTTTGTAATGAAAAAATATTTCTTCATAATAAAAAAATATTTCTTTGTAATAAAAAATATCCTTCATAATAAAAAAATATTTCTTTATAATAAAAAAATATTCTTTTATTATAAATATTTATTTTATAATAAAAAAATATTTATTTTAAAATAAAAAAATATTTTTTTAATAATGAATATTTATTTTATAATAAAAAAATTATTTCTTTATAATAAAAAAAATCTATTTAATAAAAAAAATCTTTATAATAAAAAAAATATTTCTTTATAGCAAAAAAAAAATCTGTATAATAAAAAAAAATTTCTTTAGAATAAAAAAATATTTCTTTATAATAAAAAACATATTTCTTTATAATAAAAAATATTTCTTTAATAAAAAAATATTTCTTTATAATAAAAAAATATTTCTTTTATATAAATATTTATTTTATAATAAAAAAATATTTATTTTATAATAAAAAAATATTTATTTTATAATAAAAAAATATTTATTTTATAATAAAAAAATATTTCATTAATAATAAATATTTATTTTATAAAAAAAAAATGTTTTTGTAATAAGAAAATTAATTTTGCTATAATGCATAACAATTTTTTCTTCACAATAAAAAATACTTATTTTTATAAAAAGCACTTCTTCTAATATAACAAAGTATTTTATTTGTTATAACAAAGGATTTTTTTTACTACAACAAAAGTATTTTTTTATTCTAATAAAAGTATTTTTTTATTATAACAATATTACTTTTTAATAATATAATTAATATGTATATTTTGTTAATTTATTAGTCAAGCTCAATACCATCTATATCTCAATAACAAAATAAAAAAATATTTTTTTATTAGAAAACAATTCCATTTTTGTTAAAATATTTTTTTGGTTATAAAGGCAAAATTCCTCTAAATTAAAAAATAATGTTAAATTTTTGATCTCAGAGTTCAGCGACGTAAAATGTTTTACTATTTTGGACTTTGGTTTCATTTAATTTTGTCTCTTTGTAGTTTTTAATGTTGAATGTTATTAAGTTAGGAATTTAAAAATTTCACTTATGATAAAACTCAATATTTTTGTTGTTTTTTTTAGATTGTTTTTTTTTGGGGATTTCTATACACCGTTAAACAAAAGTATAAATACTATATTTAATTATATTTTTTTATATAACAATCTCTCTCAGTTATGATACATGTATTTATTTCTTTTTGTACATGTATTTTTTTATATTTATTTTTTTGTAAATATTCCACTATTATATGCACTTGAATTTTGTTTCATACAAATTCTCTACATTTTCACTTAGAAACCGAAATTTTGGGATTTCGATTCAAAATTTTATCGCCACCGTCGTCGCCTTCCGTCCATTACCGAATTTCGTTAAAAACTGCAGTTTTCAGTGAATTGTTTTGAAAAACAGCTAGTATATTTTTCTTTTCATTTTGTTTTGTGGTTTATTTCTAAAATTTTTGTACTGTGGTTTTATTCAGAATTCACAATAAAATAAAAAAAAACAAAACGATATAACAAAACTTCCATTCCAATTGTTATGTTTTTATTTTAAAATATCCACCGAACAATACTGTCGTCGTTTGAAATACAAAAATTGCGAAAACCAGATTCGTACAAAAATACTATCTTTAGAGAAACATAAATAAGAAACTCGAGAAATCACAACAAATGTTTAGAAATTTAAATGACCACAAGGAAAAGAAAAACGAACGAAATTCGCGCATCGAAGTGTACAGTGGAGCAAATTGTAGCTACAACTGTTTTATCTGTTGCACATAAAGGGTTTTTCAACAGAGACAGTGTCAGTGGCCTCAACTTTAAGAGCGCTACGTCCAATTTATGGTCGTCATAATCGTCCTACCAGATCAACAATTGAGCGTCTAGTGGAAAAATTTGAATCCACAGGCACAGTACAAAATGTTCCCGTGCCAGTGAGACAAAGAAGTGCCCGTAGTGTCGAGAATATTGCCGCCGCTGAGGCTTCAGTTCAAGAAAGCCCAAATGTGTCTCTCCACACGTCGGTATCAAGCGTTAGGCATCTCTGTGACGTCGTTGTGGCGAATTTTGCGAAAAGATCTTGGCCTACATCCTTACAAGATCAAATTGACGCAAGAACTGAAACCGCTTGACCACCATAAGCGTCGTATGTTCGTGAATTGGGCTGAGCAACAACTTGAAAATGATTCGGATTTTCATCGGAAAATCATCTTCAGCGATGAGGCTCATTTCTGGCTGAATGGCTTCGTCAATAAGCAAAATATGCGTTATTGGTCAGACAGCAATCCACACGTAATCCATGAGTCATCATTGCATCCCGAAAAAATTACGGTTTGGTGCGGTTTATGGGCCGGCGGCGTCATTGGGCCGTACTGCTTCCATGATGATCAAGACCGGCACATTACTGTGAATGCGAATCGCTACCGTTCAATGATAACCGAATATTTTTGGCCCCAATTGGATAATATGGACTTGGAGGAAATGTGGTTCCAACAGGACGGCGCCACAAGCCTCACAGCGAATTCCACAATCAATTTATGGCAAACGAAGTTTGGTGAACGTGTTATCTCACAAAATGGCCCAGTCGATTGGCCGCCTCGGTCGTGCGATTTGACGCCGTTAGATTATTTCCTGTGGGGCTACGTCAAGTCTATGGTCTATGCCAACAAGCCAGCGACGATTGATGAACTTCGTACGACTATCGAACGTGAAATTGCAGCAGTAACGGCCGACTTATGCTTGAAAAAAGAAATCGAGTTCCATACATAATGGCATCGAACGTACTTTCACAGGAATAAAAAATTTCATTGGTATCTAAAACAGGTTTTCTTTTATTTAAAAAAACTTTTGTAGCGCTCTTATTGAAAAACCCGATATATGACCACGCCCCTTTGTCCAATCTCGCCCATATTTTGATAGTTCATGTTTGTCGTCGCCTATAGTTTGCGTGCGAAGTTTCACCTCGATTGGGTCACGGGAGAAGGGTTAAAAATCAATCCAAACTTTTTTCGGCCTGCATTCATACAAACAGGTGAAGTTAATATAAAGAATTTAAAAAGTATAAATTTTATTTCCAAAAATTCCAAATGCGGTTTTAAAAAATTGAATTTGATATTT
This sequence comes from Phaonia tiefii, assembly GCA_963931995.1. NCBI lineage: Eukaryota > Metazoa > Arthropoda > Insecta > Diptera > Muscidae > Phaonia > Phaonia tiefii. The sequence goes on along the minus strand of OZ008370.1, from coordinate 18,664,362 downwards.
CAAATAATTGTACCAACAAGTACAATAATTGTACCACCAAGTACAATAATTGTACCAAAAAGTACAACACGTGTGCCAAAATGTATAATAATTTTACCTAAAAGTACAGTAATTGTACCTAAATGTAGAATAATTGCACCAAAAAGTACAATAATTGTACCAAAAAGTACAATAATTGTACCAAAAAGTACAATAATTGCAGCGAAAAGTACAATAATTGCACCAATAAGTAAAATTGCCAAAAAGTACAATTGTACCAAAAAGTACAATAATTGTGCCTAAAAGTACAAGAATTTTACCCAAAAGTTGAATAATTGCACTAAGAAGTACAATAATTATACCAAAAAGTACAATAATTATACCAAAAAGTACAAAAATTGTACCAAAAAGTACAATAATTGTACCAAAAAGTACAATAATTGTAGCGAAAAGTACAATAATTGCACCAATAAGTAAAATTGCCAAAAAGTACAATTGTACCAAAAAGTACAATAATTGTGCCTAAAAGTACAAAAATTTTACCCAAAAGTTGAATAATTGCACCAAGAAGTACAATAATTATACCAAAAAGTACAATAATTATACCAAAAAGTACAATAATTGTACCAAAAAGTACAATAATTGTACCAAAAAGTATAATAGTTGTACTAAAAAGTACAATAATTGTACCAAAAAGTACAATAGTTGTACGTAAAAGTACACTAGTTGTTCCAAAATGCATACAGACAGTTGAAGTTAATATAAATAATTTAAAAAATATCAATTTTATTTCCAAAATACCAAATGCGGTTTTAAAAAATTGAATTTAATATTTCAAACTTAAAATGCAAACATTCAATTTGATATTTAAAAATTTTATTTTAAGTTTAAAAATTCAATTCGGAATTTATAAATCCAGTGTAATTTAAATTTTTTTAAATTGAATAATTCAATTTCAAGTTTATAAATCGAATTTTAAATTTAAATTTTCAATTTAAAATTTTAAAATCAAATTAAAATTTTAAAATCAAATTTAAAATATGAAAATCCAACTTAAAATTTCAAAATTCAACTTGAAATTTAAAAACTCTATTTGACCTTTAAAAATGTAACATTAAATTTTAAAGTACGATTACAAATTCAATTAGAAATTTAAAAATTAAGTTTAAAATTTAATTAGAAATTTATAAATTTAATTTTAAATTTTAACATTCAATTTAAAATTTCAAAATTTTACTAAAAATTTAAAAATTCGACTTGAAATTTAAAAATTCCACTTGACTTTAAAAATGTAACTTTAAATTTTAAAATAAAAAATTCCTTTGCAGTAAGACCACTTTTTGACCCACCTGGATGGCTCATACAAGTCAAATCGGATCAGTTAGAGTATTGACGGCCACTACACTATTGTTGCCCCTACGGTTCTCTACAAATCACCCATGGATACATTTGCTCGATCTCCTGCCTGAGATATCCTGTAGTCGTCAAAGGGTTAAAGGCCCCAAATGGGGCTGTAAACCCCATCTGTAATTTTAAGGTTAAACCTGTATTTTTTCGTCTTTCATAAATCTGTGCTATAAAAAAAGACAATCAGTTTCTTTTCCCCCCATTTAATGATTCCTTAAAGTTACGCTCCTTGCTATAAAAATTACTCCAAGCATCTTCTAATGAAATGAAATTTACCAAATCCTTGTGAAAATTAATTTCATCTTGTTCCACTGTCCTAAAACCACCACAGTGATTCGGTTTAGTTAAAAATACACAAAAATTTATTTTGCTATTGCTGTTGATTTTCCCGTGCAATTAATGACGACAGTCAGACGGATAGAGATAAAGAAAATCGGAATATATAAAAATAACACCAACAAATGTTTGCGTCTCTGCGAAAATGTCAACATAAATAATGAAATATCATCAATGGATGAAAATATCAGACGGATGGACAGGCAAGACAGGAAGAAAGGTATGCATGCAACGGCAAAATAAAACAAGTGATAAATTTAATTAGACCCTACTAAATTTAAAAAGCAGTAAATGTGTGACTGGAAAAAGCAAAACAATTGAAAATTCCTTCTAAGGGAAAGGAAAATTTGTTACGAGCTGCATACTTTTTTTATTTACAATTACCTGGGAAAACTTGTAAGTCACATTTGACAGAGACGTCACTCTGTGTACCGGTGAGTCACTTGCAATATTTGATATTTATTTGCAAAATTAACTAGGAATGAGTAGCAAACATGAAGTAATTCAGGAAAAATGCAAGATGCTGTCACAGCATATTTAAAGCTCATGATGCATATTGCAATGTTAAAAGCTGAAATAAATTGTTGCAAACGTCGCTGCACTGCACCCGGTATATGTTGATTCAACTTGTTTGAGGAATACTCATAGGAACATGAAAAAGCTTCTCAACATACCGTTCGGAATCGGTGTAAAACTGTACGTCCCAATCTGTGAGTGAAAACTGAAAAGCGCGTAGCTCAGTGATTGTGAGAAGCTCTCCCCTGTCCCTGCATGGGATGTAATGGGAAAGCATTCACTTTTTTTATTCATAGGAGGCATCACTTTAAAATGATGGAGACTATTACAAAGAATGCTGCAAACACTGCGACACTTCAGCCAGTACCAAAGTTTTCAATGCCACTTCAACTGTTTGCAATATCATTCCTGATTGAGAAACAACTTTTGTAGGAATCACTTCAATTACAAACGTTGCTATTATGAAGAGCATATGCATGGCAACACTTCGGCCAGTTGCAACGTCATCAAAGACACATTTACTGATTGTAATGACATTTCTGATTGTGACACACCTAGAGGAGAAATCAACATTTGAAAAAACCAAACAACATTTGAAAAAACCAAAATTCTTTGTATATGACCACGCCCCTTTGTCCAATCCCGCCCATATTTGCAGCAGATCTTAGAATATGTACACGTAACCAACATACCCAATTTTAATCAAATATCGTTTACAGGAGCAGAAATAATGGATTTTTAATTTGTGATTTGCATGGGAGGTACCACGCCCCTTTGCCCAATCCCGCCCATATTTTGACAGTTCATTTTTGTCGTCGCCATTAGTTTTCATTTCAGCTCGATTGGATCACGGGAAAAAGGTTAAAAATCAATCCAAAGATTTTTCGGAATGCATGCACGCATGCATACATGCATACAGACAGGTGAAGTTAATATAAAGAATTTAAAAAGTAATAAAATTCTGCCACAAAATAGTATAATTGTACCAAAACGTACAATAAGTGCACAAAAAAGTACTAGAATTGTACCAAGCCGCGTTATAATTGTACAAAAAGTAGTATACTAGTAACTACCAACAAGTACAATAAAAAAGTACCAAAATGTGTAATAACCCAAAAGTACACTAATTGTACCACAAAGTACAATAATTGTACCAACAATTAGAGTAATTGTACCAAAAAGTACAATAATTGCACCAAAAACACAATTGTACCAAAAAGTACATTAATTGCACCAAATAGTACAATAATTGTACCAAAAAGTACAATAATTGTAACAACAAGTACAATAAGTGTATAAAAAAGTACAAGTGTATAAAAAGGAGAGTGTACAAGAAAGAACAATAATTGTAACAGAAAGTACAATAATTTTACCAGAAACTATAAAAGTTGTACCGAGAAGTACAATAGGTGTACCAAAAAGAACAATAATTGTACCAAAAAGCACAATAATTGTACAAAAAGTATTATAATTGTACTAAAAAGTACAATAGTTGTACCTAAAGGTACAATAAGAAAAATACCAATAACTGTACCGAAAAGTACAATAATTGTACCACAAAGCACAACAATTGAACCAAAAAGTACAATAATTGATCCAGAAAGCACAATCAGAAAAAGACCAATAACTGTACCGAAAAGTACAATAATTGTACCACAAAGCACAATAATTGATCGAGAAAGTACAATAATTACCAACAAGTACAATAGTTGTCCCAACAAGTACATTAAGTGTACAAAAAATACAATAAGTTTATAAAAAAGTACAGTAATAGTACCAAAGAGTACAATAATTGTACCAAAACGTAAAATAATTGTACCCACAACTACAATAAGTGTATAAAAAGTACAATAATTGTACCACAAAGTACAATAATTGTACCACAAAGTACAATAATTGTCCCAACAAGTACAATAATTGTACCAAACTGTACAATGATTGTACCAAAAAGTACAATAATTGTACCAAAAAGTACAATCATTTTACCAACAAGTACAATAATTGTACCAACAAGTACAATAATTGTTCCAACAAGTACAATAATTGTTCCAACAAGTACAATAAGTGTATAAAAAATACAATAAGTGTATACAAAAGTACAGTAATTGTAGCAAAAAGTACAATAATTGTACCAAAACGTACAATAATTGTACCCACAAGTACAATAATTGTGCCAAAAAGTACAATAATTGTACTAAATGAGAACAATAATTGTACCAACAAGCACAATAAGTGCAAAAAAAGTAGAATAAGTGTATAAAAATGTTGACTAAATGTCCCAAAAAGTACAATTGTATCAGAAAGTACAATAATTGTACCAGAATGTACAATAATTGTACCAGAAAGTACAATAATTGTACCAAAAAGCACAATAATTGTACCAACAAGTACAATAACTGTACCAAAAAGTACAATAATTGGACAAAAGTACAATAATTGTACAAAAAAGTACAATAGTTGTACCAAAAAGTACAATAATTGCACCAAAAAGTACAATAATTGCACCAACAAGCACAATAAGTGTATAAAAAAGTACAATAATTGTACCAGAAAGTACAATAATTGTACCAAAAAGTAAACTAATTGTACAACAAAATTACACTAAAATGTACAAAAAGTACACTAATTGTACCGAGAAGTACAATAATTGTACAAAAAAGTACAATAGTTGTACCAAAAAGTACAATTGCACCAAAAAGTACAATAATTGCACCAACAAGCACAATAAGTGTATAAAAAAGTACAATAATTGTGCCAAAAAGTACAATAATTGTACCAAAAAGTAAACTAATTGTACAAAAAATTACACTAAAATGTACAAAAAGTACAATAATTGTACCAAAAAGTAAACTAATTGTACAAAAAATTACACTAAAATGTACAAAAAGTACACTAATTGTACCGAAAAGTACAATAATTGTACCAAAAAGTACAATAATTGTACAAAAAAGCACAATAATTGTACCAAAAAGTACAAGTATTGTACCAAAAAGTACAATAATTGTACCAAAAAGTACAATAATTGTACCAAAAAGTACAATAATTGTACCAAAAAGTACAACAATTGTACCAAAAGGTACAACAATTGTACCAAAAGGTACAACAATTGTACCAAAAGGTACACTAATTGTACCGAAATGTCCGGAATTCAGTCAACGACAGAAGTTCATTTATATAGACTGAATGTGCCATGACGAATATCTGGAGTCATGAAGAACGTGCCGGATAAGAAAGTTATTTACCTGCGATTTCTGTATCGAATAAATTTGTCGGTTAATCTGGACTACCTACTTGGTCCATGTTTAGACTACAAACAAAATCACAAGTCTTGAGTAAAACAACTTATGTACATCGTGTGACATTCCAAGAAACGATTTGTTTAATTTTATATTTTTTTAATTTTGTGGTTCTCAGAAAATTCCCTTTTATTTCCTTTTTGTCATGTTGTGAAAATACCACACATGAGGAAAATACCACACAATCATGAGAAGCGAAAAAACAAAAAACAACAGAATCATCAGTCTTGTTGTTGGTTGACTATGTAAACGAAAAAACAGCTGACAGTTTTGAAATTTTGCCATATTCTGCTCCTTTAGTATCAACATCATCAAGTGTAACAACTAACAGTCATGTGGCATCCATCCACCCCACTTGAAATCTTGACGAAAAGAAGCGCGCGTAATTTTGAAATGTTGTTTTTGGTAACCAAACGATTTTGTGCCGTTGAGCTGTAACTATGGGCGTGAAAGGAGGAGGGGAGGGCAGATTTGTTGGTTCTTACATTACCTATATTGATTTTCTGATGAAATAAATGGTTGGGTAAGATTTTGTACTTTCAAACTTTTGTTGGCATTTTATTGAATTATGCAGAAATACGAAAGAACGACAACAAAATGTTCTTGATAAACTTATATCGTAAGTTCGACATACACACATGCATAAGTATGTACATATGTATGTACATACAGTGGTGTGCGATGAAATAGAGTCACACACTCGTCAAAACTTTTATTCTCTGCAAATCAGTGGTCCAAGATGTTTCATGTCAAGAAATTCTGAACCTGATTGACCGGTCCCCTCTGCTGAATATAATGCCGTCATTTTTAATAAATTTTGTACACTACTGTTCTCCAGGTCAGTGTCAGTATTTTAAAGGCTATGTAATGACGTGTGCTATAAAATAGAGTCAATTACAAAAAAATATATATTTTTTTATTTTGAAATGGTTAATGGTAGTTTGAATTTGAATTTGAAAACAAAGTTTAGCTTCTAAATATGATTAATGTTTATTAGTAGCATTCAAAAATTGTCATTATTGACGTTCCAAAATGGGCCGATGTAAATATTGCAATCATGAGCGCCAAGAAAGAATAAAAGAGACGATAAAAGAAAACAGAAGCTACATACAAGTTTCAGACATAATTGGATGCTCAAAGAAAATGTTGGAGACGGGAATAAAATATAACCCCAATCCAGGAAACAGACGGTAAAACCCTGAAAATTACAGAACATTTGGAACCAAAAATATTGCGCCACGTAGAGTTCGACTTTTGTTACCTCTACCGCTCTTAAAAGGCAATACGATCGGGATGTTGACACCTCTGCATTAAGAAAAATGCTAACTAAAAACAATTTAAAGGCAAAAAGTGTCCGAAAAGTTCCATTTCTATCCAAACGGAACGTTCAAAAAATGTTGCATTTTGCCAAGGAGCATGTGAAATAGTCCGTACGCAAATGGCGAAATATTTTGAGGACAGCTGAAACTAAAGTGAGATTGGGTAATTACACTGAAAGAAAAGCGCTTCATACCATCAATGAATGGGTTACATTAATGGGTTTACGTTGATGCAATGAAAAGTTTCTTTGATGCTATGAAATGTTACATTACTTCAATGAACTCCTTCATTGCTGCATTTTGTGAATTTGTGGACCCTCATTAATGCTAAGAAACCTTTTACATTGATGGAATGAAATATGTTTTTCATGTAAATATGGGAAACTATACAGAAAAATTGTATGTATTGTATTTACTTATGTATGTACAATATGTACACAATATATGATAAAGAATAAATAAGAAAAAAATAAAAGGCTTGAATGCAGAATCCCGCGACATTTAAAAAAACACCGAAAATCGAGCAAAATAATGGGATTTCAAAAGCCAAAATTTTTTTGTCGGCCGGACCTATTGGAACCCATAAGGTCCAAAAAATTTCCCAAAAATCAAAAAATTCCGAAATCCAAAATTTGCAACACAGATATTCCTCTCCCTGGCCCCGTCCCTGAAAACCTAATAATCGTCGAAAAAAATTGGCCACAAAAAGCCCGAAGCCCATAACTCCTAGAATAGCGATTCCCTCTAACTTTTGCATTTAACATTTTTTGCTTAGAATCGTGGGTTCAACCCCCCCCCCCCCCCAACATTTTTCTCTGACCATTTTTGGACCCTATTTACCCCATAGGTCCGGTCGACAAAAAATTGGTTTTTGAAATCCCCTTATTTTGCTCGATTTTCGTTTTTTTTTTCAATGGCGCGGGGGTGCATTTTTTCCAAATAATTTACATGAATGTGTGGCAAAAGTTAAAATTGCATTTAGTTATGGAAACTGTCTTATACTCTCAATGAAACATATTCATACCATGAATGAATCCGGTTCATACCATCAATGAATCCTGTTCATACTATCAATGAAACCTATTCATACCAACAATGAAACTCCTTCATACCATCACTGAAACGTGTTATACCATCAATGAAATATGTTCATATAATCAATGAAACATATTCACACCTTCATTACATTACATTAACGAAACATGCTCATAGCATTAATGAAACATGTTCATAGCATCATCATAACATCAATGACTATATCAATGAAACGGTTTATAATATCAATGTAACATTTTTCTTTAATACAATGATAATGTTCCATTCCGGTTAGAAAGTTTACATTAATTTCAGGTTTATGAAACATTTTTCGTTTAATGTAACATTGTTCATAGCATTAATGAAGCCCGACATTGGCTCAAAAACAATGACACATTTCATTGATGCAATGTAAGAATTCATTAATGATATGAAGGTTTTTCTTTCAGTGTATGATAAGAGTAATCTTCCTGTACGAAGACCTTCCAACACCGAATTCAGGCCCTAGAACACAATCCAAACAGTTAAACGTGGTAGCGGAAACATAATGTTACGGGGTTGTTACTCTTACATTGGGACAGAACCTTTTAATCCAAATTGAACAGACAATGGACGCTGCATATTATACCACTGTATTAAAAAAACATCATGATGCCTTGTGCTAAATGGGAAATGCCGCTTCGATGGGTGTTTCAACATAATATCGACCCCAAAACACACATCGAAGCGAGCAAAGGCTTCGTTTGATAAGAATAGTGTCATAGTTTTAAGATGGTCTATGCAGTCGCCGGGCTGAAATCCTATTCAGAATTTGTGGAGGGACATTAAAGTGTCTATCAAAGGAATAAACCAATTTAATAAAGATGAGCTTATTATGACACTGGTACAATCGGCGTGGAAAACATGACTTGTGGAGACTTGATGATTCAATGTCAAGGCGTTGGTTGCTTAGCTGTGATAAAAAAAATAATAGTTATTTCATAAAGTACTGAGAGAAAGGATTAATGAAACATACATTTTATTTGACACAGCTATTTATTCTAGTTCAGATGATGAATCGCGATGACTCTATTTTAATTCACAGGCAAAACGGGCCATTTTGAAATATTTTGATTTATACCTAATGATTTAATTTTAAATTACGACATTAATGTTCTAAAATGGTATATCTAGTTCTTAATTGAACAATTAAAAATAAAAGTTATAAACAAAATTTAATTTTTCTACATTTGTTTTTGTTTTGAAAATGTTGATTAGTGTTGACTCTATTTCATCGCACACCACTGTATATCGTAAGTTCGACATACACACATGCATAAATATGTACATATGTATATATATAACATGCATCTGACTAGATATTGTGTAATAGTTTTTATTACTTTTTTTCTTTTTCTTCTTATTCTTGTTCTTCTTTTGCTTGTCAGTCTGTTGTCGATGATGTTGGTGGTGGGTTGGTTGTGTTGTCACAGCCATCAAAATCTTTCTTTCATTCTTCGTTTTCTATCTTTTAGATACTTTTTTTGTTTTGTTGCAGACCCCCACTACCTGACGACAACTGTAAAATTATCTCAATTTTCTTGGCATTTCAACGCAAATGAAAAATGCCAGCGAACGCAAGATAATGCAGAGATCTTTGACATCTTTTGATTTACAAAAATCAAATGAACACACAGCAGCACTGGCACTGTGGGCCACACAGCCAGACAGAGCGTCGGAGGAGGAGGACAGACGGTCTATTTGAAACGAACGTCTACACTCTACGAATATGTAATCATGTTAAAAGGATATCACTCAGTTTACACTTTCATTGTTGTCCTTTTTCTTTGAATCCCATTTCAAATAGTTTCCCAACATTTCCAGTTATTTGTCAAAAAAAAAAACAGGAAACATTTCGGAAAACCGGTATGGGGGGACACGGGAAAACTTTTCCCTTTTTTGTTTAACAAAATTAAGCGGATCTGTCAAAACTGACCAGAAAATTTTTTCTCTTTTAAATATCATTGAAGGATATCTATTGTACAGGGTGATTCAGGAAGTTCCGGACAAATTTCTCCAGCGTATTCCTTGGCTCATTTCATGAAGAAAAGTCCACAAGGACCATGTCCGAAAATGCAAGGGTGCGAAATGGCAGCGGGTACAAAATTTTCGGATTGGTGGTCGGAGGGTAGTAGGGTAAAGTTGCTAACTTCTGAGCCACAAAAAATTCACATAACCTCAATTTGCTCAGCCAGATGGCAGGTAACTTATAATTATTTTTCTGTTGAAAGATAGCCATTTCTCTTACTTTTCCAAAATGACCTAAACGAAGCCCAGAGGTCTTACCGTTTCAAAGTTATGACAATTTTACTGAAATGCAAAAATATTTGTTTTTTGTTTTTGGAAGCGAAATAACAGCACACATTTATTTGTTTTTGTAAATTAACACGTTTAAGATTTTATTTTATTGGAATTTTTTGCTGAAGAATCAAACACATAAGGAAAAAAAAACATTTGATGTTAAAGGAAGTTTTCAGTGTGGTTCCCATTTTCTACTAAACACAATTGCAGCCGTTTGCGAACCACATCCGCCACGTTTAGTTCACTCATCTTTTCACGAACTTTCACCGCAGCTTCCTCAATGCGTGCAAGTAACTGCTCACGATTGTTGATCTGCACAGAATACACACAATCTTTCATGTAGCCCCACAAAAAGAAATCAAGTGGTGTGAGATCTGGAGATCGTGGCGGCCAGTCGATTGGTTCAGCTCCAACGTCGAGGGGAAAAAAAACATTTTTGCATTTCAGTAAAATGGTCATAACTTTGGAACGGTAAGACCTCTGGGCTTCGTTTAGGTAATTTTGGAAAGGTAAGAGGTATGGCTATCTTTCAACAGAAAAACAAACATATGTTACCTGTCATCTGGCTGAGCCATTTAAGGTTATGTAATTTTTTTTCGAAAGCTCTGTATCTCGGCGATTTGACTTTTTTCCACTTTTTTTATTGATTCTGAAAGGCCTCTTAAAGACCTTTCCAACGAGCCCAAAAACAAAAAAATCCAACCACTGGCTCAGAAGTTAGCAACTTTACTCTACCACCCTCCGACCAACAATCCGAAAATTTTGAACCCGCTGCCATTTCGCACCCTTGCATTTTCGGGCATGGTCCTAGTGGACTTTTCTTCATGAAATGAGCCAAGGAATACGCTGGAGAAATTCTGTCCGGAACTTCCTGAATCACCCTGTATAGAGAAGAAAATTTACTCATGGAGTGGAATGCCAACAATGAAAACGAGTGAAGCGTGTCGTTTCTCTGCTCGCTCTCTTACTCTCTTCGTTGAATATTTCAATACACGAGCAGTTTTCTGATGATGTTATTCTATCTAACTGTAGAAATTCCAACCATATTTAAACAAAATTACATAAAGCATATAAAAACTATGAAATAATCAAGTTATGACGTGGGGAAAAAATGCGTTTACGTGAATCGCATTGACTTTTTTGGTTCTCTTCTACTAGGGTTGCCAAATTGCGGGATATTTTTCTTCTCTACCTGTACATCCTTTTTGAGGATATTTCGCAGGGTTGAGGCGCTTTGATCTGCTAAACTTTGTATGCCTAGCAGTTCAAAACCAGTACAGAAATTTCAGTCGGGTGAAACGTTTTAAACCACTAACCGGTAGTTACCGGAGAGGGCGGGACCAATTCATTCATATGCAGTAGCAGAGTGACATTGACTTAAGTAAAGGGTTAAACGTTTTGAAACACTAACCTTTAGTAACCTAAAAGGGTATGGCAAAAACCTCCATATCCAGTAGCTCAGTGACATTGAGCAAAATAAAGGGTGTTCCAACACAAGTGCACGATTTAAATGTTGGCATTTTTTTCTGTGCAAGCGCCAGCTCTAGACTTTGTCGTGTTTTAGATTTTGCGTCTTCAGCCTGCGTTAATCGTTAAATTCTCTTTTGAACACCCTTCGTAAATCACGACCATTTACACACTGCGTGGGTTTACACACTACCCATGTGTTCTTTATCGTCTAATCGGTTGTTCTGCATCTTACTTACATTCGTAATAATTAATTTTTCAAACAAGGATGTCTGATTTTCATTTTGCTGATGTTTATTAATCAAAATCTCCACGAACTATTGTATCTACACATTTTATTTAATATTTTTCGATTTATTTCTATTCATATTATAGAAATAATCAGAAAGTGTAATCAGAGAGTGTGAAACAACATGGCAGAAATAAGAAGAGAGTAAAGAGAAACATCACAAATCCTCTCGAATTCTCGTCTCGTGCGTGTTTTTTTACCTCTCTTGCTTCTTCCCACCTCTCGCTAACCGAACTCGAAAGCCTTGGGTGAAAGCCACGGGTGAAACACATAGTTTAACGGCTGTCTTTGATAGCTGTCATCTACAATTATGCCTATTATTGAAAATAGAGCGATATGCAAAACCTTGAGCTTGTCGCAAATATAATATACTTGTGTACAAACATATTGTGTTTGCTATTCAATATTACATGTTTGAGACACAATTATTAATATGTTAGAATATATGGGTTTGCGACCTACATATATTTATGTTTGTGATACAAATACAGATGTGTTTGTTGCACTGTCTACGTTCTCGAGAGCGAAATATATTCTTTGTGTACCAACGAATACCGATAACCAACGCATAGCTGAAACCTTCCGACAACAAAAACGTGAGAGACAACAAAGAAAGGGGGGTAATACGCATATGTTTCCACGTAAAAGCATACATATTTGCCAGTAAACATGATGCGTTTTACATTTAAACACAAGTCAGTTTGGGACTTGAAAATATATTAATGTTTGAAGTGTGTGCTCCAAACATATACTTGGTTCCTGTAGAATATGTTTGTGAGAATATGTTAGAGAGACCGTTATTTTCAAGCGTGTTGTTGGCCGTTACACACGAAAACCCCACTGTTTCGACTTCAGCTGAGATTCTGTCATCTTGCAATAGATTTGTGTTTCATCCACGTTCTTGAAACAAGATCCCAAAAACTCATCCTGATTGTTTAAAAAAAAACACTCCTTCGGAACTGTCACACGATTGTGTTGGCGGTTAGCCAAGGGCAAACGCGGCACCCATATTACGCATAGGTCTTTCATACACAACCGATCATGCACATAGTTATATGATATGCCTATTGTCTCCAAAATCTCGGGTATTTTCAAACTCTGTTCGCGCAGCAATATATGTATTGGTTACTCTGAGGCCAAATGATCTAACACCACAAAATCCCAAACCTGTTACAAAGCGTCGAGTTAAATCAATTGTAATCTGAGCACCACAGGCCAGGGATTTGGGCATTTAAGTTGGTTGTTGCAAACTTAACTACTGATTATATCACAGCACTTTTGTGCCCATAATTAAGTAATGTTTATATTTTCCTTCTGTCATTATTCAGCAACTCTTAAAAACTTTTCTCTTCTGGGTAAAGTTTTGTTTAATGTTTTGTGTCAGCTCCTTGATGTTTTGATGTCAATCAAAAACAACAAAAAAAACTTTTTTAGGCATTTTTTGATTTAAGTGTGTTAGACATGCATGCCAAATCAATTTACATCTTTTAGAGTTCTAGCTACGTAAAGGTCATTACATTTCTCACCCCCTAATATTTTCAATTTTCCACCTCAGGTGGATATTTAATATTACAAAAATTAATGAATTTTGATTTTGTACATATGTACAAAACAAAGTTCACAAAATTTCCAAACGAACTTTTATTCCTCAACGATCTCACGTGCTAGAGAGACCCGCTCGCTGTTAAAACTGTTTGTTACCTCATCCTCATGGTCCGAATAATTCCCACAGCTCCTTTGAAAGCCTTTTAACATTTCCAAAACATCTATATGAAATGTGTGAACACAAGAAATTGTTAACAAACGCGGCAGTCAACTGAGGAATTATTTTTCATCTGGAGTTCAATCTACGCAATTCATAAAGAAAGAAGCAACAGAAATGAATTTAGAGAGGGATCAATTCCTCTACCATTTATTGAATGTGTGCTACAGTTTCAAAGCCCTAGGTTCAAATATATAAACGCATTGCCCGCTTTTTGGGTAGGTAGCGAAATTTTGTTCTGTTTCAAGACACAAAGAACTTTTTCGAAAAATATTTAGTACAAATTTTGTGGTTATTAGAATTATGTACAATTTGTGACATTTTGAGTAGAATTTATAACGTTTTTAGAAAATATATGCAATTTAAAGTTAAATGTATATACTTCAAAGCAGAGTTCGTATTTACCCCCCATACACATCGTCGTGAGGAATGTGTAATGAACGTTTACCCTGAGGGTAATGGGAAAAATAATGGGTAGCTACCCACGACAATGTGGAATTACCCATCACGATTACCCAGAACCCTCAGGGTAATGGGGAAAATAATATAGGTAGCTACCCATGACAATAGGGAATTACCCATTTTTTGATTGAACGCTCCGTCTCCGAGATAGAGAATTTTTTCTATTTTGTTCATATTATCGATCAAACATGGGGATGAGTTAACCTGGGTAACCCATTACCCATCGTCGTCGGTAGCTACCCATTATTTTCCCCATACCCTGTGGGTAATGGGTAAACGATCGCTACCCATTCCCCACGGCAATAATAATGGGATACCCTGGGTTATCACGAAATACGAACCCTGCTTCGAAGGGCAATCTGTGCCCTTCTTTTGTAGCAAAATTTGTGTACTTTTTATTGCAATTTATTTTATTTTTGCTTAGTGAAATTTCAGTACAAATTGTGTACTTTTTAGTACAATTTGCGGACGTTATAGTAAAATTTGTGAGGTTTTTAGTAAAAAATTTTTACTTCTTTAGTACAATTTAGTACAACTGTGTACTTTTTAGTACAATTTAGTACAACTGTGTACTTTTTAGTACAATTTGCGCATGTATAGTGAAATTTGTGCGGGTTTTAGTAAAAATTGTGTACTGTTTTTTTAGTACAATTTGTGTACAACAAAATCATACGTGATGAATTTCTGCACAATATACTTATACTAACTGGAGAGAGATTTGCTGAATCGTCTCTTGGGGATTGTGGATGCTGTGGACTGTAAATTAGCTTTTGAGTGTTAAGAATTCCTAGTGAGAGAGATGGAATTCTTTATCACTTGCATAAATTCTCAGAGATTGAGAATTTATGTAAGTAGGATTAGGGTTAGTGAAAGAAAGAAAAAAACCAAATCCAAAACCATCTTGGATCTAGATGTTTTAAAATGCAGATTTTATTTTTTGAGACTGATGCTCACCTTGAGACTGTTGCTGCCAGAATACTTTTTAATATACATTTTGGTTATAGGAAACTTCTTTTTATCCATTTTCTTTACTTTATCCAGTTATCTTGGTAAAAAACAATTCACAATAAGTTTTTGGTTGTAATTTAGTACACAGTACTATTTAGGGTTGAAAAGAAAAGGTACTAACAATAGTACATTTTTTGCATTTACTCAGCTTTAGATAGATAAATAGTGGTTTCACAGAAATTCATTAGATTATATGTTAAGGTAATTCAGTTTCATATTCTTATATAATTTTATCTTCTTATAAGTATAATGTTAACATTATACACTAACACAATTTGTATACTTTTTACAAACTATACTTTTTAGTACATATTTTGATACTATGTATAATTTTTAGTGCAATTTGTATACTAAGTTGTGTAGTCTTACCGCAATATGTGTACTTTTATACAGTTAATGAACTTTGTAGTAGAAATTGTGAACTTCTAAGGAAAATTTGTTTATGTACTTTAAAGTGCTCTTGTTTAGGATTTGTGCACGCTTTAGAATAATTTGTTGTTTTATAGTATAATTTGTATAAGTTTTTGGTACAATTTGTGTACTTTTTTTTGGTACAATTTGTGTACTTTTTGGTACAATTTGTGTACTTTTTTTTGGTACAATTTGTGTACTTTTTTGGTACAATTTGTGTACCTTTTTTGGGTACAATTTGTGTACCTTTTTTGGGTACAATTTGTGTACTTTTCTTGGTACAATTTGTGTACCTTTTTGGGTACAATTTGTGTAAATATTTAGGACAATGTTGTGTACTTTTTAATACAATCCGTGCACATATTTAGTACAATTTGAGTGCATATTTAGTACAATTTTTTTTAAATTTTTAGTACACTCTGTGAACCTATGTATTATAATGTCTGCATATCATGTACAATCTGTGTACATATTAAGTACAATCTGTCTACATATTAGTACAATTTGTGTACCCTTTAGTACATAATATTTTATTTTGCTAATTTTGTTTGTTTACTTTTCTGTACTTTTATTTTAGTACATTTTAGTACAATTTACGCATTTTTGTGCTACAATTTATTACAACTTATATAGTCTTGAGAAGTTTGTGTACATTTTGTGTTCTTTTTAGAAAAAATCATATTCTTTTTAGTACAATCGGTGTACTTTCTACAATTTGTTCTTTTTTAGTACAATTTATGCACTTTTTGGGGTAATAAGTTTTAGTTTATGTACAATTTGTCGTCTTTTTAGTGTATTTGGTACAAGTTCAGTACAATTTGTGTACATCTTTGTACTAGGTGTGTACTTTTTAGTACAATTCGTGTTCTTTTTGCAGAATTGAGATACTTTATAGTAAATTTTTTAATTAGTACAATCTCTGTACTTTTCAGTACAGTTTTCCACTGCTTTAGCACAATTTTATTGTACTGTTTGGGGTTTTTTAGTAAAAATATAAGAACTTGTTACTACAATTTGTGTAACTTTTGGTAAAATTTATGTAATTTTTGGTAAAATTGGCCAAACATTTAGCACACGTTGTATACCTTTCGTTACAATTTGTGCTGTGTTTAGTACAATTTGTGTACTTTTATAGTACAATGTATGTACTTTTATACTACAATTAATTTTTTAGTACAACATATGAGGATGTCGGAGGTGTAATGGTAGTGTGCGCGCCACTTCTACATCCGAACGTGAGTTCGATCCCTGCCCCGACATGAACACTTTTTGTACAATTTGCGTAAAAACTACAATTTGTGCACATTTGAGTAAAATTCGTGTACTATTTTGGTACAATTTTTTTACTTTTTTATTATAATTTACTAACATTTGTGCACATCCTTTTCGTACAAATCGGGTACCTTTTTAGTACAATTTGAATACTTCTGTATCACAACTTGTGACCGTTTTAGTACAATTTATGTACTCTTTTAGTACATTTTTGCACTTTTTTCTCTTCAAACTCCAGTCGGTCGGTCATTTTGTACATCTTTATAGTAAAATTTGGGTAATGTTTAGCACATTTTGTTTACTTTGATACTTTTTGTACTTTTGGTACTTTTTAGTGCATGTGAACTTCTTCAACAATTTGCGTAGAAAAGTACAATTAGTGCACATTTTAGTAAAATTCATGTACTTGTTTGGTACAGTTTGTGTACTTTTTTATTAGAATTTGTGCACGCTTTACTACAATTTATGTACCTTTTTAGTACATTTTGTGTACTTTTACTGCTAAAAACCCAGTCGGTCATTTTGTATATCTTTCTAGTAAAATTTGTGTAATTTTTAGTACAATTTGTTTGCTTTGAAGTAAATTTTTGTACTTTTTAGTACATGTGGACTTTTTTTGTACAATTTGTTTACTTTTATATTATAATTTATATAAATTTGTGCACTTTCTTTCGTACAAATCGGACACCTTTTTAGTATAATTTGAATACTTCTGTATTACAATTGGTGATCGTTTTATCCCAATTTATGTACTCTTTAAGTACATTTTCCGAACTTTTTTTCTCTTAAAAATCCAGTCGGTCATTTTGTATATCTTTCTAGTAAAATTTGTGTAATTGTTAATACAATTTGTTTAATTTGAAGTAAATTCTTGTTATTTTTTAGTACATGTGCACTTTTTGTACAATTTGCGTACAAAGTATAATCTGTACACATTTTAGTAAAATTCGTGTACTTTTTTGGTACAATTTGTTTACGTTATTTACTAACATTTGTTAGTACAATGTGTATACAGCCTTTCGTACAAATCGGATACCGTTTTAGTACAATTTGAATACTTCCGTATCACAATTTGTGACCGTTTTAATACAATTTATGTACTCTTTTAGTACATTTTGTGTACTTTTTCTCTTCAATATTCAGTCGATCGGTCATTTTGTGTCTTCCTAGTAAAATTTGGGTAATGGTTCGCACAATTTGTTTACTTTGAAGTAAATTTTGGTACTTTTGAGTACATGTGAACTTTTTGAACAATTTGCGTACAAAGTACAATCTGTGCACATTTTAGTAAAATGCGTGTATTTTTTTTGGTACAATTTGTGTACTTTTTTTATTAGAATTGTTGCATTGTTTTAGTACAATTTATGTACGTTTTTAGTACATTTGTAGTACATTTTGTGTACTTTGTTCTCTTAAAAATCCAGTTCGGTCGGTCATATCATAAAATAGCATTTGAGTATTTGACAACTGATCCAGTTTCCCATCGGAATGAATAAAATGATTTCATACATTTCTAACCCCAAACTAAATGTTATTTTTTGTTTGCTTACACTTTAATTTAAATTATTAACACAAATTGTTAATGTAATATATGAATAATAATGCATTAACATTTCCCAGCTCGTATTGGTGGGGACACTTTTGTGTCATTTGATTTTTGAGAATTTTTAAAACGAAACAAACCATATGCTAGTTAGCGTTGATTTACTGACGGACAGACTACATTTGCGTACAGTTTGAAAAATCCCACGCTAAAGTCGCGCCGAACAACAAAACGATACAAATTGTTTAGTTGCGATCGAGCGAGTGGGGGGAGAGAACGAGAACGAGACATAGAGAGAGGTGAAATATTTTTTTGCCATATGTAAACTTTGTGAAAAAAATAAAAACAATTTAAAGTATTTGACCAAAAATAAACTTAATTTACCGCAACAAAATGCGCAAAGTTTTGCCCCCTCAGCAGGTCCGTTAATTTCTCGGCGAATCATTGAGCGTGAAGAATTCTATTTAAGGTAGCAACTCTAAATAGGAATTTCCGATTAGCTGGTTATATCTAGACAATTTAAAATCTAATAATAAAACTAAAAATATTCGCTAATTAAATAACTAAAGAAGAAATCTGATTTCTTAAAAATAACCCTACGATGACATTTAGTTTATTTTAAACTAGTGACTTAGGGGAAACAATTGTTTGAAAGAGAACAAAGTGCAATAAAAAAAAATAAAACAAACAAATAAAAATAAATATATTTTGCTAAATGAACTTTTACTAGTGATTTTAATTTTCCCAAACTTAGTGATTGAAAATTACCATTATGAACACGCTTCTTCTGATACCTAAAATACAAAACGACACATTAACTTGACGTTTACACGAGACAGTTTTGCGATTACAATAGCAATACATTCAACTTTTTTTTACTAAACACTCACACTTCTCCATTGTCTTCGTCACTGTCTCTGAGTACACAGTGACACACAAAAAAATATAATCATATACGGACACCACTACGTGATAAAAGAGGGAAAGTTGTAGCTCTTGTCATAAAGAAACAAAAATTGTGAACATATAAAATCAAAAAAACTTCATCTTCAAGGTCAAAATCGCAAAAAAAATTAATTTTTTTGCCTTTTCGCCTGTTCATGTCCATAGCTAGCAAACCGTTCAAAATTCAAGGAAAAAATCAACTACAGAAATGTTCCTAAGATCTCAATAAACAACTTTCTGGAACATATAAACTTCCTAGGAATGATTCTTAACACCGTTTATGTAGTCGCAAAAGTGAAAAATTTCCCGCAAATGTTTTTAATTTCACTGTTATTTTTTAAGTCATGGAAATATAACCATATACGGACACCACTACGTGATAAAAGACCAAACAAAAAGACCCGTGTCTCCCAGTTTTGTCCAAAGTCATGGCCTTTTTGTTTATGGACCCCAAAGATTTGGGGCCTCGGTATCTTTTTTTGCAAAAAATTTATCATTTTGTCAGGCTCATATCTTGCAAACCGTTCGAAATTTTGATTTACCCTCTGAGGAAAAGTTGTAGCTCTTGTCATAAAGAATACAAATTGTGAACATATAAAATCAGAAAAAAATTCATCTAAAAGGTCAAAATCGCAACAAAAAAAAAACTTTAAAAAATTCATTTGTTTACCTTTTTCGCCTATTCAAGTCCATGGTAGCAAACCGTTCAAAATGCAAGGAAAAAAACAACTACAGAAATGTACCTAAGATCTCAATAAACAACTTTGTAGAACATGAAAACTTCCTAGGAATGATTCTTAACACCGTTTAGGTAGCCGCAAAAGTGAAAAATTTCCCGCAAATTTTTTTAATTTTTCTGTGTGTAATTTTGTAAGTCATGGAAATATAACCATATACGAACACCACTACGTGATAAAAGACCAAAAAAAAAACGACCCGTGTCTCCCAGTTTTGCCAAAAATTATGCACTTATTTGTTATGAGCCCCCAAATATTTGGGGTCGCGGTGTAATTTTTCCAAAAAAGTGATCATTTTGTCAGGCTCATATCTTGCAAACCGTTCGAAATTTTGATTTACCCTCTGAGGAAAAGTTGTAGCTCTTGTCATTAAGAACAAAAATTGTGAACATATAAAATCAGAAAAAACTTCATCTTCAAGGCCAAAATCGCAAAAAACTCGCAAAAACAAAAATTCGATTTTGTTACCTTTTTTCCCCTGTTCAGGTCCATAGGTAGCAAACCGTTCAAGATTCAAGGAAACAATCAACTACAAAAATGTACCTAAGATCTCAATAAAAACTTTCTGGGACATATAAACTTCCTAGGAATGATACTGGGAGATACGGGTCTTCTTTTTTTTTTGTCTTTTATCACGTAGTGGTGTCCGTTTATGGTTATATTTCCATGACTTTAAAAAATTACACACAGTGTTACTCAAAGCCAATAAATTCGGCAAATGATTTGATGTAAGCGGCCAATTCGGTGAAGTTTCGTTGTAATTTGCGAAAAAAAAATGCTAAATATAATAGAAAAAGACCGCACAATTTGCGAATTTGCTAGTAAAATTTGTGTACTTTCTAGACCAATTTTAACAGCTTTTGGTACAATTTGTGTCTTTTTTTTAACATTTGTGTATTTTTTAGTACAATCTGTGTCCTTTGCTGATCAAGTTAGTTCTTGGAGAAGTTATAGAAAATATGCTTTCAATGAAGAAACGTTGCTACGTGACTGACTGGAAGAATTCGGGTTGCGTTGTGCGGTTTTCATACTTCTGCAGCCGCGTATCACGCCATAAGTACAACACTCATCAACTGGGAGTAAATTATGAAAATGAAATCAATTAAAAAAGGGATATTTAGTGAAAAAAATCAATATGTAATGAAGTGTTAGAGTAGAATTATGTGTGTAGATCCCAATTAAAACACAAATTGTTAAAATTAAAGATTTCTCTCATTCACTATATGTTTTTTCAAGTCTTCCACGAACTTTTTTAGAACATAAAACAGCTGTTGCAAACTCTTGTTAATATTACTCTGTGAAAATTTGTGTTATTTTTAGTAAATTTTGTTATTTTTAGTAAAATTTGTTATTTTTAGTACAATTTGTGTCCATTTTAGATAAATTTGAAAACTTTTTACTTTTGTTTGCTCACTTGTGCACTTTTTTGTACACTTTGTAAAATTTGTGTACTTTTTAGTACCAATATTAACAGTTTTTGGTACAATTTGTATTCTTTTTAGTAACATTTGTATACTTTTTAGACCAATTTCTTTCCTTTGCAATACACTTTGTGTTATTCTTAGTAAAATTTAATCTTTTTAGTAAATTTTGTAATTTTAGTACAATTGGTGTTTCTTTAGGTCTATTTGGGTACTTTTTAGGATAACTGATATGCGTACTTTTTTTTAGTACAATTCTGATATTTTCCGATGCTGTTTGCTCACTTGTGTACTTTTTTGTACACTTTGTTTGCAACATTTTTGTACTTTCTAGTTCAATATTTTTTTTGAGTTCAAATTTTTGGTACAATTTGTATTCTTTTTAGTAACATTTGTGTACTTTTTATTGAAATTTCTTTCCATTGCAGTACAATTTGTGTTATTCTTAGTAAAATTTATTCTTTTTAGTAAAATTTGTTAATTTTAGTACAATTGGTGTATTTTTTTTTAGATCAATTTGAGTACTTTTTAGGTTAATAGATGTGCGTACTATTTAGTACAATTCAGATATTTTCCGATGCTGTTTGCGCACTTGTGTACTTTTTTGTACACTTTGTTTGCAAAATTTGTGTACTTTCTAGTACCAATATTAACAGTTTTTGGTACAATTTGTATTCTTGTTAGTAACATTTGTGTAATTACAGTGTAATTTCTTTCAATGCAATACAATTCGTGTTATTCTTAAGAAAATAACGAGGATCTAAGACAACTAAATTTAAAATTTATTATTTTTAGTAAAATTTGTGTTTTTTTTTAGATCAATTTGAGTACTTTTTAGGTTAATTGATGTGTGTACTTTTTAGTACAATTCTGATATTTTCCGATGCTGTTTGCGCACTTGTGTACTTTTTTGTACACTTTGTTTGCAAAATTTGTGTACTTTCTAGTACCAATATTAACAGTTTTTGGTACAATTTGTATTCTTTTTAGTAACATTTGTGTACTTTTTATTGCAATTTCTTTCCATTGCAGTACAATTTGTGTTATTCTTAGTAAAATTTATTCTTTTTAGTAAAATTTGTTATTTTTAGTACAATTTGTGTTTTTTTTTCGAGGTTTTGAAAATGAGTTTTTCCTCGGATCTAGAAGACATTAGTAACCAAGAAATGTGCGAAGAATTTTGTTATGAGGTTACAAGAAAACAACGCACAATAATCACTTCAATTTGCTTGGCGATAATGACTTCTATGAAAGATTCCCGCTAACAAAAGCATCTGCATATGCAGTTCTTGAATTGATTGGGCCACATATAAAAAACACATACATATGTATATAAAAGAAGCTGCAACCACATAGAACAATTACCAAAACAAACAAAAAAGACAAATAACAACAAACAAATGTTGATATATTTTACATTTGCACAGGGTTGCCATGACAGAGTAAAAAAACTGTGATGTAACGGGTTTTACAATAAGAGCGTTACAAAAGTTTTTTTTAAATAAAACAAAACCGGTTTTAGATACCAATGAAATTCTTTATTCCTGTGAAAGGCCATTATGTATCTAACTCGATTTCTTTTGCATGGCCACCACGGGCACGCTTGCACAAGTCCAGACGCTGGACCCAATTTTCGACGATTTTCAAGCATAAATCGGCCGATACTGCTGTAAGTTCATAAATCGTCGCTGGCTTTTTGGCATAGACCGTAGACTTGACGTAGCCCCGCAGGAAATAATCTAACGGCGTCAAATCGCACGACCGAGGCGGCCAATCGACTGGGCCATTTCGTGTGATATAACACGTTCACCAAACTTGGTTTCCAATAAATTGATTGTGGCATTCGCTGTGTGGCTTGTGGCGCCGTCCTGTTGGAACCACATGTCCTCCAAGTCCATAATATCCAATTGGGGCCAAACATATTCGGTTATCATTGAACGGTAGCGATCCGCATTCACAGTAATGTGCCGGTCTTGATCATCACGGAAGAAGTACGGCCCAATGACGCCGCCGGCCCATAAACCGCACCAAACCGTAATTTGTTCGGGATGCAATGATGACTCATGGATTACGTGTGGATTGCTGTCTGACCAATAACGCATATTTTGCTTATTGACGAAGCCATTCAGCCAGAAATGAGCCTCATCGCTGAAGATGATTTTCCGATGAAAATCCGAACCCGATGAAAAAAAATTCAAGTTGTTGCTCAGCCTAATTCACGAACATACGACGCTTTATGGTGGTCAAGCGGCTTCAGTTCTTGCGTCAATTTGATCTTGCAAGGATGTAGGCCAAGATCTTTTCGCAAAATTCGCCACAACGACGTCACAGAGATGCCCAACGCTTGAGAACGACGTGTGAGAGACACATTTGGGCTTTCTTGAACTGAAGCCTCAGCGGCAGCAATATTCTCGACACTACGGGCACTTGTTTGTCTCACTGGCACGGGAACATTTTGTACTGTGGATTCAAATTTTTCCACTAGACGCTCAATTGTTGATTTGGTAGGACGATTAAATAAAAAAAAAAAATGCTTTCCCATTACATCCCATGAAGGGACTGGGGAGAACTTCTCACAATCACTGAGCTGTGCGCTTTCCAGTTTTCACTCACTGATTGGGACCTACAGTTTTACACCGATTCCGAACGGTAATTTGAGAAGCTTTTTCATGGCTAGATACTCGATAGTGTCGCCGTCACTATGCGAGGTGACCGCCGCCGAAAGAAAATTTGAAGGTGGTCAGAGCCGGGTTCGAACCCAGGATCTCATGTAAAAGAGCCGCGCACACTAACCATTGCACCACCGACGGCCAGAAGGATTATGACGACCATAAATTGGACGTAGCGCTCTTAAAATTGAGGCCACTGACTCCAAATTTCGGTAGTAAATTTTAATAATTTCGACTCGTTGTTGGCTCCTATATCGTTCCATGATGAAATGGCAAACCTTACTGAAGAGAAATGTCAAAAGAGCGGGAAAAAATATGGCATCGTTTGCTGTCCCTATCGATTTACTTTTGTAGCGTCTCTGTTGAAAAACCCTTTATTTAACTGTGCACTGAAAAACAGAATAGACAGTTAAACTAAGATTATATCTAATCTCAGTTTTAGTAATCCGCGGTTTAAACTCGCTCTGAAAAATTGTCCATTAATTTTAAAAGCATATTTTAAAAGGGTTGCCAATTATAAAAACATATTTTGAAAGGGTTGCCTTAAAACTTGTAAAACATATTTGACTGCCGGCAAGACGGATCAGCTGTTATATGCAGTTCAAAGGATTTTTAGCCTAATATTCAACATCAAATATTTTAGTTAGTGTTTGAGGAATAATAGTATTTTAAGATTGAAATTATACTAATACATATATATTTATTTTAATGTTTCGGATTTTATTTCAATACTTACATTTTTGCTTGGCCTTGTCCATTGCGGCACCGCTGGTATCCTCCAATCTATACATATATATATTGTTTTTTGTCTACGCGCGGAGAAGAAATATAAAGAGAGAGACAGCGAGAGAGAGAGATAGCGAGTCGCGACTTCGTACCGTTCACACGCGGCGATTTCGTATAAAAACGAAAATTTCGTTTGGTATGAAACTTAAAACTTAATAAACCCGACAAGTTGTTAAGTAGATATTATTGTTTTTAAACTTAAATTTTATTTATTTTTATTAAATTTCTTTTTAAATTTAAGTAGCAGATTTTAATGAATACTATTTCTTGTATATTAACTTTATCTGTCAGCTTTCTAAACTATAACTAGTCTGTTTTAACTTTTACTTTTAGTTGTTAATAATTTTCTTGGTTTTAACAAAAAACCAATTTAGAAATTTTTATTTTGCAGTTGAGCCAGACTTTATTTATTTTTTTAATTTTCTTAATGTTTTAGTTTTCTTCTTCTTATTTTTTTTTGTATTATTTCATTAAACTGCGTCGTTGTTATGTCTTTTGAGACAAGTACTTTGGAAATTTTTCACATTCAAAATTAACGCCACAAAATTCAAATGACAACGAAACATTTTATAAACTTTTTACTTTTTTTTGTTTTGTTCCGAAAATGTGTTAATTCTTTTTTTTTTTTGTATTTTATTTTTTAATTGGGGACAACATATAACGTCGTTTTATGATGTATTGTTTCTTGCTCTTCTTCGAATTTTTTCCCCGTTTTTACGACATTGTTATTGTTGTATTTTATAAAAAAAAAAGTTTTGAAGTTTCAGTTGCAATAAATTCGTTTCGTTTTAGTTTTAATAGTTGAGAGTACAAAATCTGAAAAGGAAAGAAAAATTTCATTAAAAACTTGCACAATAGTTGGAAACAAAAAAGGAAATGATGGGGTGTCATGTCAAATAGTTGATGCAATAAAATGATGTAGTAAAAGTTATTAATATAATGAGTGAGTGTCAAGCCAGGTCTAAAACCTGAATATTACATTGTTTGTTCCCTCGCAATATTTAACCATATTGCCCTCTCACAACTACCCGTTCTCCATAGCTGTTTCGTTTAGTTTAGGTTATAGGTGTTGCCAGCAGTCGAGGAATGACGCAGTTAGACTTATTAGTCCACTGTGATGCCACACCCACAGAAAACATTAACAGAATTGGCCGTAACTGAATTTAGAGGTTGCCACAACCACATTAGGTGTCATTACATACGTATTTGAGGTTGTTCGAACCACATTAAAGGTTGTAACAAACTCATTAAAGGTTGCTCCAACCGAATTTCAGTTGTGGGCGACAGAATTTAGGCGTGACAACCTCAATTCGGTTGAGGCAACTGAAATTCGATGGCAACTAATGAAATATTTGGTTGCTGCAACCGAAGATGTTACCAATTTCAGTTGGTGCAACCGAATTTATTTATTGCAACCAAAATTGCGTTATTGCAATCGAAATTATAGAAAATTTAGTTGAGAGAATGAATATAATTGATATTGCAACAACTGAACTGACAACGGAAATTCGGTTGAAGCAACTTCTAATAGGTTGGAGTCTATTCTAAACAGCTGAGTCTAAACTTTGCACATATAAAGGGTTTTTCAACAGAGACGCTACAAAAGTAAATCGATAGGGACAGCAAACGACGCCATATTTTTTCCCGCTCTTTTGACATTTCTCTTCAGTAATGCTTGTCATTTCATCATGGTAAGATATACGAGCCAACAACGAGTCGAAATTATTAAAATTTACTACCGAAATTTGAAGGCAGTGGCCTCAACTTTAAGAGCGCTACGTCCAATTTATGGTCGTCATAATCCTACCAGATCAACAATTGAGCGTCTAGTGGAAAAATTTGAATCCACAGGCACAGTACAAAATGTTCCCGTGCCAGTGAGACAAAGAAATGCCCGTAGGGTCGAGAATACTGCTGCCGCTGAGGCTTCAGTTCAAGAAAGCCCAAATGTGTCTCTCACACGTCGTTCTCAAGCGTTGGGCATCTCTGTGACGTCGTTGTGGCGAATTTTGCGAAAAGATCTTGGCCTACATCCTTACAAGCTCAAATTGACGCAAGAACTGAAGCCGCTTGACCACCATAAGCGTCGTATGTTCGTGAATTTGGCTGAGCAACAACTTGAAAATGATTCGGATTTTCATCGGAAAATCATCTTCAGCGATGTGGCTCATTTCTGGCTGAATGGCTTCGTCAATAAGCAACATATGCGTTATTGGTCAGACAGCAATCCACACGTAATCCATGAGTCATCATTGCATCCCGAAAAAATTACGGTTTGGTGCGGTTTATGGGCCGGCGACGTCATTGGGCCGTACTTCTTCCGTGATGATCAAGACCGGCGCATTACTGTGAATGCGAATCGCTACCGTTCAATGATAACCGAATATTTTTGGCCCCAATTGGATAATATGGACTTGGAGGACATGCGGTTCCAACAGGACGGCGCCACAAGCCACACAGCGAATGCCACAATGAATTTATTGGAAACAAAGTTTGGTGAACGTGTTATCTCACGAAATGGCACAGTCGATTGGCCGCCTCGGTCGTGCGATTTGACGCCGTTAGATTATTTCCTGTGGGGCTACGTCAAGCCTATGGTCTATGCCAACAAGCCAGCGACGATTGATGAACTTCGTACGAATATCGAACGTGAAATTGCAGCAGTATCGGCCGATTTATGCTTGAAAACCGTCGAAAATTGGGTTCAGCGTCTGGACTTCTGCAAGCGTGCCCGTGGTGGCCATGCAAAAGAAATCGAGTTCCATACATAATGGCATCGAACGTACTTTCACAGGAATAAAGAATTTCATTGGTATCTAAAACCGGTTTTGTATTATTTAAGCGTAGCGCTCTTATTGAAACACCCTTTAGAGCTGTCATTCTTCTCATCTGATATTTCGTTTCACACTATTCGTGGTGTGGTCGGTGCGATAGAGTTATTTGACGCAAATTTACTAACACAAGGTGGAATTACAAAAAAAGTTGATTTCAATTTTTCATGTCGTTTTAATGAAAAACTGTGAAATTTAAATGTATTTAGGACTTTTTTGTTCTATTCTATAATTAGTATATATTTATATATATTTGTGGTGTATTTATACAAAAAAAACTAACGCACAAAACGGAATACCGATGCCGATTTATTGTTTTTGTTGGTTTGAGCCATTGCCTCAATCTGGTATTATTAAAGCAATACTTTCCAACATCCAACCGCCTATCTGCAACACACCAAATGTCATCAATTTGCTGAGAGAGTTGGCTACTCTATATGTCATTACACTATGGCAATTGAAGATTCAGTTGTAACGAACAGATCAATTACGAATCTAGGTTGCTTCAATTATGGTGACTAAAACCACAGTCGTGACAACCTCAATTCGGTTGTGGCAACTGACAGTTGATGCCATATTTGGTTGCTGCAACCGAATTTGGTAACAATTTCAGTTGGTGCACCCGAATTTATTTCGAATTGGGTTATTGCAATCGAAATTATAGAAAATGTACTTGACAGAATGAATGTAATTGAAGATTCAGTTGTAACGAGCGGATATTTACGAATCTAGGTTGCTTCAGTTGTGGTGACTAAAAATACAGTCGTGACAACCACCTCAACGGTTGTGGCAACCACAATTCGTTGGCAACAGTCGAATTTATGGTTGCTTCAACCTTCTTGCCGACAATTACTTCTCCAAGTGAAAGGTCGGGTCAAATAGCTTCTGTAGAAGCTGTAATGATGGGGAAGAGAAAGAGTCAACTGAACATTTTCTCAGCACGTGTCCAGCACTAGCAGCAGACTATCCCATCTACTATGGGATTCTAGCTATTTGGGAACCAGGGAGAATTATCTCAGATAGGCGTAAACAAAATATTGAACTTCTTTGAGCAAACCAAATAGGTCTGTGGTGGGGATAAGCTTAATTTAGTTAGCCCGTGCAATAGCAGTATAAATTGATTGAAAAAAGGTTGTAACACAACCGCAATTTCTGTTGTAGTCACTGAATTATAGTTGCCGCAACCGAAAAATGTTGTAACAACCGCAATTGTTAACTTCTTTTATTTTCACATAAATCAGCTGCTTTTACTTGTCAAAATTGATATTTATTTCGAGCTGGTAACACCATAACAATTGCAACCAAAAACAATTGTGAACCACAATACAAGAGATAAGTTTGGTCGTGTTGAAGTTGGGTCGTCTCTAAGTCGACCAAACTAAGTTGAGTGGTGAACGGTAATAGGGGCATAAACTAGTTTTGATTTTTGCCCGACTTCACCTTACACTGGGAGATGAGTCGGCCCGACAATCCGCTGGTCTAAGGTGCCCTTTAGAGAAGGCCTCATTCCAGATATCCTTCAAGAAGCGAGATGTGAATGTACATATGTATATTGAATTTCTCGTCAGTCTGGAAAAAGCGTAAGGAGGGCCTGTATATCTGCCTGCTAGGAGATGGCATAGTTGAATGTCAACAAACTGCCGCAGTAGACATATTAGTCGTGTTTTGGTTACAAGCAAGTGATTATCGCTTGCTAAGTTGCAAAGAAAACGGCTTTTTAGCGAGATGTCATTTTCTTCAAAAATATGAAAAATGGTTAAAAACGGTAAAAGATGTCAAAATTTTTTTGTTTTAAACTTAGCGAAAATGAATCTCGTCGCTAAGTTCTCGCTAAGGCTTCGCTAAGTGCTTCATACAAAACAAGCGAATATACTTATAAGCAAGCGGTGTAACAAAAACACGCTTATTGTGAGAATGCGTCGGCGTTTACGCTGCTGTGTAGTGATAACTGTTTAAAAGATAAATGCAAAATCGTTGATATTGATAATCATTCTGCTCTCCCACATAAATGACTAACAACACTGTTGTTGTCACTCGTTTCTCCTCCATTTCTATCACTCTCTTTCTCAGACTTCACACAGCGTCATTGTCAACACTCTGTGTGTGTGTGCGTGTGTGTTTGTGTGAGCAGCGTCAGTAGAAGCACGAGAGAAATGTTTGTGTACAACACAACAAAATACCGCATGGCAACACCGCTTGGCAACATTGCGATTAGTGGCAAATAATGCACAAAGAAACTACTACAAAGAACTACAAAGTACAACGAAGGCAATGAATGTGGGGAGGCAAGAAAGAAAGAAAACCCATATGACGCTTTGGTTTTGTCTAAACCGCAAAGAAAAAAAAAGTTTATGTACTAAAAACTGACCTCAACATACATTCATATTTTCAAGCCACACACAAAAAACGAAAGGGAATTACCAAGCAAAGAGGGAGTTAACAACAATGCAAAGTCTACTTATTAACTTAAATTGAAGGTTTTAGAAGTAGAAGTATGTATGTAGTTGGAAAAGAAATACCAACGCTAACACTTTCTCCCAGCACAAAACAAAAAATATGAGATTACACAAAGTAGACGAAAAGCGAAAAGAAATATGCGCTAAATGACTAAATTGTTTTGCAAAACACGCAAGAAAAAAAAAGGCAACAACAAATGAAAACTACAACAATAACAACAACAACAGATACGCTCCCGCACGCACACATTATGCATTCACACACGCGAATAAATTCACTCACAACAGCGGAGCCAGCATTAACATACATCCATACACGAGTGTGTATACATATACATAAGTGCTATGAAACGTACTCTTCACCCACCATCTTCGTTTTCAAACACAACGCGTTTTACTCACATCACTCACGCACCTATAATTATTGTCCCATCACACACACACACACACTCACTCCTTCTCAAAGAGACGACACCCAAAAATTATCTCCAAAAACAAAAAACATAATAAATAAATCGATAAAAACTAGTGAAAGACTAATGTAATCGCACAGATGCGACTTGTCGCCTACGCCCTCGTTCTGCTTAGACGCCATCATTAACAAATATTTGTTTCGTTGGATAACAACAACATTTCGGACTAGACAGAGGAGCAATAGTGTCATAAATCCACCGGCATCTTCTGTGTGTGTGTTTTTTTTTTAATATGTATGTATGTATGTATACTCTTGTTTCTTTATTATCATCATCATCATCAACAACATTTTATCTTCTTTATCTCGATGGCACAATAATCGGTGGTTCTCACTCGCTATGGCGTATGAGTAATCAAAATTGCTAGACTCTTGTGAGGAAATATTGGACATCTGTTATGCGTTGGTGTCACCAACCGATGACATTATATACAGTATTGCGCAAAACTGCTCGCATGAAAGTAACGGTTATTTTCCAAGACATGAAGAGTAATTGCAAATTATTAATTATCGTTCAGTTGTGATCGATTGTGCCCCGTGAGAGGATCAAGTTTGATTAAAACAATGAGCCGTAAAATATACGATAGACATTTTAAATTGCTCGTGCTGGAGGCATATAATGGAGGTCAGTCAAAATGTGAAACAGCCAAAAAGATATGGCGTGAAATAAGAGATTAATACTTTTACTTTTATTGACTATTTTATAACCACATGAGGTCAGACGTCGTACACATATTTATTAAACAAACAAATTAAACAAATTTCAACATATTCCTCCAACTGGTTCTATCCTTCGCCTTTTCTCGCCAGCAGGTAACATCAAGGTTGCGGAAGAATTCTTACGCCTGGTCTTTCCAGCGGATTTTGGTCGTCCTGTTTTCCTGCACGCTTGAAAAGACGGTGTCTGTAACATATTCTGCAGGAACCATGTATATGTTTGGAACTAGGGGTGCCATACGTACTGTTTTTTGCAGTACATGTACTGCTTTTTGTTAAATGTACTTTTTTATGCACAACACCCAAAACAGTACGCAAATGTACTGCTTTTTACACATTGTACTGCTTTTTGTACTTTTTTTTTTGTTAAATGGTGAAAAGCTATTTTAATATATGACAAAAAAAAAATTGTTTCAGTGTACAATGAAACCAAATGTGTTAAGAAACACCCTGTCATATTTATTATAGCAGATCGCTTCTTTACAACGCTTCATATTCATATTTTCAAAACAAAGTTTATGTTTGCTAAACAAATTATAAAAAGTTTCATGTATCCTTTAAGGAAACAAACAATTTCAGGGGTAAGATGAAGTTATTATACTCAGAAGTAAGTATAGTTTATTTCACAAACTTGCTCTTTAAAAATGGATGGTGAGGATATAATGTCCGACGAATCTTTGTCAGATAGCTCGACTAAAGATGTGGAAGAAGTAGCCTGTACATCGTATTCCTAACAAAAGAAGCAAATTGGTAATCGACGCAAAAACAAATTTAAAGATAGTTGGAAAAACAAGTTTAATTGGATTGCAAGGGCTAATGAAGTAACAAGGGCCAAATGCTTTATTTGTGGTGTTTCTTTCTCAATCGCTTGTGGTGGTATTTCAGATATCAAACGCCATATGAAGACATCAAAACATATGCGAAATTCGGGAAGCCACCAGCAAAAACCTGTAAGTCATTTTTTCAACCAGAGTACCAATAAAGAAACGGAAGGTGCAAGACAGTCAAGCTCGATGGCAGAGGCAGTTTTTGTCTATCATACCATCATGCACAGTCACAGCTACCAATCCGCAGACTGCAGTAGCAAGCTTTTTAAAGAAATGTTCCCAGATTCTAATGTAGCGTCTAATTTTACATGTGGTAAGACAAAGTTATCGAAGATCACCAGTAATGTTCTTGCGAAGTATTCTATTAACTCTATAATAAAGGATTTGGATGATGACCACCCGTTTCCCATTTCAACCGATGCGTCAAACAAAGGAAACATTAAAACCTTTCCAATTGTTCTACGATACTTTTCTAAGCATACTGGAGTAAATACAAAATTGTTGAACTTTTATGAATCGAATTCCGAAATGTCAAATGATATTGCTGATTCGTTGAAGTCTAAATTGGAAGGTCGCAATTTAAGTTTAGCCAACGTTACTAGCTTTTGTGCAGATAATGCAAATGTTAATTTTGGTTGCAATAAAGTGCAACCAGTTGAAAGGCTCTATAAAGGCTATCCAGCCATAAAAACGTATTTTCTTTCTCAAGATGGATGTCCAGCAGTTTTAAAACAATTTTTTGAGCTTGAGCCTTCCGAAGCTTATTTGGCATTTGTTCACAATGCCGGTACTGCATTATTGTCATCAATAAAGAAATTAGAAGAGAAGAACAATCTGGTTATAATCGACATTTATAAAATAGTTAAGATGCTTGTTGACAAGTTTCAACATAAAAAAAAAGAAAAGTTTTATGGTTACTTAGCCGAAACTGATAACTTACAAAAGGTTTCTTTATTTAAAAAACGAGCTGACGCTGTTCTATCATATGTAATTAAATACATTGAAGATCGATTTGATTTAAAAAATAACAAATTTGAAAAATTGAGTATTTTTTTTATTTAAATCCTAGCATTTGTTAAATTATTCTCAATTAATTATTAATTATTCTCAATTCAAAATATTGATATGGACCTCTTATTTGATGAATTCATCTTCTTGAAAACTTTTGCTAAAAACATACAAAAAGACAAGTGTATTCATGAAAAATGGATTGAGTTTTTGAACAGTGGCACATTTCCAAATTTTGAAAAAATTTGCAATTTTATTTTTTCAATACCCCATTCAAATGCTGACACTGAAAGAATTTTTAGTTTAATGTTTTTATATTGGAGAAAAGAGAGGAATAGACTTTTGATTGAAAACTTGGAAAGTGAGTTAATTATAAAAACAAACTACAAATACGACTGTAACGAATGTTTCAGTTTTTTAAAAACTGAAGACGGAAGAAATGAAATCGTAAAACTTATACAAAAAAATGTTAAATATGTGTAATAAGTAATTTACAAAGCTACTTTGTACGTTAAACAGTAAAAATATAATTTATTAGTACTTTATTTTTTTAAGTATTGATTTCCGTAATTTATGATCTCATATTTTTTATTCTTTTTTTTATAATATTTTTGTTGCTTATTGAATGAATTAAAATTAAAACAAATGTAATGACTTGAATAAATGTTATGTTTTCGTTAAAAAAAATTTACTGTTTTCTTCTCAATTGCACTGTTTTTTTGACCAGGGTGTACTGTTTTTCCGAATTTCAAATCCGGCTACCCTATTTGGAACACACTTCAAACATTTATATGTTTGCAAGTCCCAAACTCAGGTATATTTAAATGCAAACATTAGCATGTTTACTGACAAATATGCATGCTTTTACGTGGAAACATATGCGTGCTTCATCCCAAACATGCATATAATTACGTGGAAACATATGCGTATTTTCTCCCAAACATAAAAATATTTAGAAACGAATTATTCTTTCATCCTTTATTTATTATAATTAAAATAAATAATACAAAAAATTAAAATATTTAAAATTACCCTTTTTACATTTACTTGCTGAATGCATTACTTTTTTTTGTGATATGAGAATCTGCTGCTCTTTTGCTTCTCCTTTCTTTGTTGTCTCTTACGTTTTTGTTTTCAGAAGGTTTCAGCTATGCGTTGGCACACAAACAATATACTTATATACAACTCTGGTTCATGCAAGACTAGCGTGTATTAATTACTTGTGTTTTATTTATTATATTTCAGAAATGGTCCGCCATTCCGATTTTTTTCAGTAGAGGTTCGGGCAGAAAAAGGGATTCACGTTTCTTTCCACAAAAACGTTTCTCACTTTGGTAGCGCACATAAATATATGCGAAACACATTCGCAAAAACCAAAGCAAGATCACAAACCATTTAACCGTCCGAGCCTTCGTTTATTCTTTTTCACTGATAAAGCCTTTTTGATATCCTCTGTCCGATGATGAAACATTGACGACTGAATACATGAAACTAAAACGCAATACATCAGCCAAAATAAGAAACACTGACTTCATCTGCCATTTGCACGCACATTCAGGAATAGTTATCAATCACTCACTGAGAAAATAATGCAAAAATACAGATGCACACTTACAAGATATACACACTCGTTGCTCCTCTTTTTTCCTCTTGCTCTCGAGAGAGCATAAACAGTGCAAGAAACACGGCTGTATTTATATCGCAAACAGAAATATATTTGGGTCGCAAACACATATGTTATAACATATTAATTATTGTGTCTCAAACATGTTATATTGAATAGCAAACACAGTGCGTTTGGGCACAAGTATACTATATTTGCCACAAGCTCCAAACACATGTTATATTTGCATCCAAATAACAAAAAACTACGGATTTTTCAGCGTGTGCTTCTATCGGGTATGTGCTTCTATCGGGTATCGGGTACGTTCATGCTGGCTCATCTTCATCTATTCTGATAATATGGCCTAGGCAACGCAATTGGCCTAATTTAATTCGACTAGCTATGTCCCCGTTCGAATATAGATGATAGTACAAGGTGGCGCAAAAGTAATGCTCCTATCAGAAAATGCTATAAATTTTGCGATTGGTCCCTAATGTCAGTTCTGTTTTGACATTTGTGTTAGTAAACACATGCGAAATACACGTTAATAAACAATGTTACGCTACACTGCTCCAGAACGCGGAATATTGCTGACTATTTATTTGACCAATAATCGGTCGGTGACTTTGGCACAACTTGAATTTCGTCGCAGATTTCCTGACCGTCCAACGCCTACTGGTGAAACACTGCGACGTTTAGCCGCTCGCCTCGAAGAGACTGGCACAACACGAGATGCTGCCAGGCGTGGCAGACCCCGGAGTAGCCGTTCTGCAGAGAATATTGCTGCTGTAGCCGAGGATGTCATGGAAGCGCCGTGAGCGCTACAGAGCAATGATCAACGAGTTATTTTTGCCGCAACTTGATGAATTGGGATTGGAAAACATGTGGTTCCAACAGGACGGTGTAACGGCACACACTGCACGTGCCACAACCGATATGCTGAAGGATGCATTTCCCGGGCGCCTAGTCTCCCGTTTTGGCGATATGCACTGGCCAGCAAGATCGCCTGATTTGACCGCTCCAGACTTTTTTTGTAGGGCCTTTTGAACTCGCGGGTTTATGTCAACAAGCCTCAGACTCTTGCAGCTCTTAAAGACAATATCCGTCAAGAATGTGAGGACGTATCGCCGGAAGTTTTGGCCAAAGTGATGGAAAATGCCATAAAAAGGGCTCAAGTGACAATCAACTGTGGCGGCGGCCATTTACATGACATCATATTCTCGACTTGATGTAAAAAAAATTAAAAGACCAAATAAAAATAGTCCACAGGAAGAATCAAAGTTTTTCATTTTTTTTTTAAATTACAGCCAAAAAACATCGGAAGTTTACTTTTGCGCCACCTTGTACATAGCTCTTGATTCCAACGACGTCGGTACACGCCGTTTTCCCTAACAGAACCATATATTTTACGGAGAATTTTACTCTAGAATGCTACCAGAAGTTTTTCATCCGCTTGAGATATGACCCAAGTTTTGGAGCCATATAACAGGACAGGTAAAATGCGAGTCTGGTATTGCTGGACTTTTGTCTGGCGAGAGAGGGTTTTGTTCCTAAACTGCTTGCTAAGCCCAAAATAGCATCTATTTGCAAGCACACTTCTCCTATTTATCTCCAAGCTGACGTTGTTTTCCTTGTTCACGGCGGTTGCAAGGTACACAAATTCATCTACCACTTCAAAATTAAATCGGTTGTCGACGTGGGAGAGGTTTGAGAGACGATTTGTCACACAAAAAACGTCTCTCAAATCTCTCACAACTTTTTATGAATAAGGTGGTAAGTCTATGCGGTTTGTTAATAAAGTCAGAGTTGAGAGTTATTAAAGACTCTTAACTCCCCTTCGGTAGTGCAAACTAAAACTTCAGGTAACTCAGGAAAACGAATCGAAATTGAGGAAATGTTTCTATAATAAATGATGTGCCCTTGGCAATACGATAATCGCATATAGCAGGCCTACATAAGTGTATGGACCTGGAGTTCTCTTTTCCAAGAACAACCTAACCCTACCTAAGCACCTTGATCTCATTATATCAAATAGATAATAGGCGTGTTTTTTATTCCCGCTAAACTAATTTTTTGACGACTTTGTGTGAGTCGAGGTTTACAATAACTTAATATCGCTTAGAAAGTGATGGAAAATTTAGTTTAGCAAGGGATAAAAAACAGGCCTAATAAGGGTGTATCAGTAAGATTGCACTTTTTACATTTAGTGTAATTTTTTTTGTGCAAGTGGCAACTCTGAAATTTGGTAACTGCCACATATGTTTAATCCGATTATTAAAAATGCAACGCTTTACGAAAGAACGACGCGTTATAATTGTGAAAACTTATTACAAAAATTTGGAAAGTTATGCTGAGACCGCTCGCAAACTTCGAAGAATTTTAAGGCGAAAAAGTGCACCTAATCTGTGTCAACTATTCGAAGAGTGGTCCACAAATTTTAAGAAACTGGGTCGGTTATGGACGGTAAGACTCCAGTCCGTCCACGTACCGGTCGACCACT
The DNA here is from genome assembly GCA_963931995.1 of Phaonia tiefii. NCBI lineage: Eukaryota > Metazoa > Arthropoda > Insecta > Diptera > Muscidae > Phaonia > Phaonia tiefii. Next base: position 18,626,948 of record OZ008370.1, on the reverse strand, counting down.
TCAAAACTTTGGTGCTGTAAACGGAAGTATCGCCGAAAAACCCGAAAACATCTACGCAGCGAATTTTGACTCAGGAGCTACGCAGCGAATTTTGACTCAGGAGCTCAATCCAGTAGTCCATGGAAAGCGCCAGCAATTCGTTCAATGAGTAATGGAGGAAATTGAAGTCAATTTAAATTTTTCAAAAAAAGTCACCCTCTCCCATGAAACGCATTTCCATCTGAATGGCTTCAATAAGTCCGTGAATTTTTGAATGAAACACGGTTTTTTTGCAAAACAAAAAAGCTGAAGATGATGCTTCACAAACATCGAAACGATCGTCCAGCGAAGGTGCGTTCGAATCCCACCCGCGGCATTTCCATTTTTTTCACTAACCGGCGAAAACATGATCTCTTACAGCCTTAAAGCAAAATTACAACTTTAAACATAACGAGGATCTAAAACAACAAAATTTAAAAAAAAATTATTTTTCAACATAATCTCCTTGTGAAAATACACACTAAGTCCAACGTTTCTCCAATTCTTGTATCCCTTCGAAAAAATAGGATTTTTTGAGGTCCATAAAATACGCATTTGTTTGATCATTAATTTCGCCGTTGGAGCTAAATCTCTTTCCACCGAGTCATCTCATTAAGGTTTGGAAATAGGAAATAGTCACTGAGGGCTAAATCCAGAGAATATGGCGGATGAGGTACCAATTCGTAGCCCAATTTATGGAATTTTGACATTGAGACTACACACGTGTGCACGCGTGCGTTTATGGTCAATTGAGAGCAAACGCAGCACCCAACTTGCAGACAGCTTTCCTAAACCCAATTGATCATTTAAAATATAAACCAAACCATCATATGAAATGTGGCATGGCATGGCCTATGGCATCAACAATCACACGCACTTTTACTCTTCGATCGGATCGGATTTTTTCGACATTTTCGGGTATATTGACCTCAATTGGCCGTCCAGAACGTTCAGCGTCATTTGTACTTGTGCGACGACAACGAAAGTCAGTAAACCACGTTTTTACTATTGAAGTCGATGGTGCAGAGTCCCCTTAGTATTTACCAAGCTTTTCCTTGGTTCGATCGACGGTTTTTTTTCGCAAAAAATAATGTTTAATGAGACCTCGAAATTCACTTTTTTCCATTTTAAAAAAAATGCACGAGGTTGCTTGTTTTGAACGGCTGTTAAACGCAAAGTAAATGACAGAACTTGTTTAAAATTTGACAGTAGTCTATTAACAGGTGGTAGTTGATGGGAGGTGGCCGTCGGTGGTGCAATGGGTAGTGTTCGCGCCTCTTGTACAGGAGATCCTGGGTTCGATCCCTGCTCCAACCACCTTAAAATTTCTTTCGACGACGGTCACCTCGCTTAGTGACGGCGACACTATCGAGTATATAGCCATGAAAAAGCTTCTCAAAATACCGTTCGGAATCGGTGTAAAGCTGTAGGTCCCAATCAGTGAGTGAAAACTGGAAAGCGCACAGCTCAGTGATTGTGAGAAGTTCTCCCCGGTCCCTTCATGGGATGTAATGGGAAACCATTTATTTATTTATTTAGTTGATGGGAGCAGTGTTGCATTTCATATAACTACGAGGGAAGTTTGAAAGGGCACGGACTTATTGATCCGCCCTCGAACACAAAATTTTCGAATTTGGAGCCCAGAAAATCCTCATGTAATCCAAGAGTAACAAATGCACCCACAATGAGCAACTGTGATTGGGCCTTACATTTTTGAAAATGAGGCCGAAATTGCTATGAACGGCTTTCGTTACAGGAACATGAAATCGGAGTTCTTGTGGCCTCAACTGGACGGCATGGAACTGGACGACATGTGGTTTCAGCAAGACGGCGCCACCTGCCACACCGCGCATGACAACAAATAATCTCAAGAAATTCTGATGTCTACTGGCCACCATGCGACTTAATGCCGTGCGATTTCTTTCTTTGGGGTTTTGTGAAATCTCGGGTTTTTGCGAATAAACCAGAAACAGTTCTTGAGCTCAAATCCGAGATCCAACGCGTCATCGGTGAGATACAGCCACAACTGTGTGAAAAAGTCATGGAAAATTTCATGAAAAAAGAGTAATGGCTCGTCATCAGAGCCGAGGGGGCCATTAGACTGGTACTTTATTCCATACTTAATCGAAACATGCCTTCTTTGATGGTTGAAAAGGCTGCAAGACAGCACGCTGTCTAGCACACTTAGGCTAAAGAATCCCATTGTGATACCTGCAGTTTCCTCGATAGCAACTATCGACTAGTCGTCTAGCCAATTTGCCCTTTCAATGAATTTGTCTATAAGACCTACAGGAATATCCAGTAGGGCTACGGTGCTAACAAAATGTGTTCCGAATATCCTACTTCTCAGTACTGCCAGAGCAGGGCAATCCAAGAGAAGGTGTTTCGTCGTTTCCTCGTCCTTTTCCAAGCAGCATCTACAGAGAGTGGAGTTTCTATGTCCCAATTTTAGGGCGTGTTTTCCTACACGGCAATGTCCCGTAACTGTTCCTATCATTGGGGATAACCTGCCTCTCGGCAAGTTAAGTATCAGTTGCCTAGTCCTCTTCCTGTCCACCTGTGGCCAGAGGACCCTGGCTTGTTTGCAAGTTGAACTAAGTCTCCTCTAATCCTTGAACATATTATCGGCCCACTGCCTGATCTGCAAACTGCAGGTAGAGATTGGCATACTAACACCTTCTTTTGCGGGAAGAACCTGTGCCGTAGTATTACCCTGTCTAGCTAACGCATCCGCTACGCAATTGCCTGGAATGTCGCTGTGTCCCGGTACCCAGATGAGCCTGATGTCAAAATACTCTGCCATCACCCTAAGTGATGAGTGGCATTCTTTCACCGTCCGGGACGTAGCAAACATGGCTTCCAGAGATTTTATGGCAGCCTGACTGTCTGTGTAGATAGATATTCTCCGGAGGGTTGTGACACTACTTTTCAGTAGTTCAGCAACCTCCAGTATGGCGTTAATTTCCGCCTGAAATACACTACACTGCTCAGGCAGCTTGAAGGAGATATTTATATTTAGGTCCGGTGAATGGACCCCATAGCCTACTTGCTCGTTCAACTTTGATTCATCCGTGAAATATCTGATACTACTGGTGTCCCCTTCCAGTGACTTTTCCCAGGTATTCCTGTTCGGAATAGAAGTCCTTAGATTTGTCACCGGTAGAAGGTAGGGGATACAGTAGTCCGTTTTTACGGGAATAGAGTTGATCCGGTGTAGTAATTCAGCGTATGCGGAATGCCCCGATAACGCCACAATCTCTGATACTCACCAGGGATGTAGCGGCTGGCGATTCGGCCATGATATCAGGAGTACAGATGTTCAGGATAGCACTAAGTGCAGTATCTGACGTCGTGCCCATTGCCCCACTAACGCTAATCAGTGCTGATCTTTGAATTTTCATCAAGGAATTCAGAATATATTTCTATTGGAGGGACCTCCACCAAACTACTACAAACTACTACAGGTGTCCCCTTCCAGTGACTTTTCTCAGGTATTCCTGTTCGGAATAGAAGTCCTTAGATTTGTCGCTGGTAGAAGGTAGGGGATACAGTAGTCCGTTTTTACGGGAATAGAGTTGATCCGGTGTAGTAATTCAGCGTATCCGGAATGCCCCGATATCATAACGCCACAATCTCTGATACTCACCAGGGATGTAGCGGCTGCCGATTCGGCCATGATATCAGGAGTACAGATGTTCAGGATAGCACTAAGTGCAGTACCTGATGTCGTGCGTATTGCCCCACTAATGCTAATCAGTGCTGATCTTTGAATTTTCATCAAGGAATTCAGGATATATTTCTTTTGAAGGGACCTCCACCAAACTACGATGCCATAGAGAAGTATTGGTCTGACTATTGCCGTATAAATCCACATGGTGATCTTAGAAGACAGTCCCCAGCGCTTTCCTACCGCCCCTTTACAGCAGTAAAGAGCAACAGACGCCTTTTTAACGCTCTCCGCCACATTTGGTTTCCAAGACAGTTTTCTGTCGAGAATTATTCCCAGACACTTGACCATTTCCGTCAACTGTAATTGCACCCCATTAACTGACGGCAGTTCAAATGCGGGTATTTTATATATCCGAGAGAACAAGATAAGCTCGGTTTTAACTGGGTTAAGTGATAGTCCGATGTTAGCGGTCCAGTTCGAAATCAGACTAATAATTCCCGACATGTCTTCTTTACAAGCCAATAAAAAAATCACAACTATCTGAAAAAATAAATAAATAAATGGTTTCCCATTACATCCCATAAAGGAATCGGGGAGAGCTTCTCACAATCAGTGAGCTATGCGCTTTCTAGTTGTATACTCACTGATTGGGAGCTACAGTTTTACACCGGTTCCGAACGGTTTTTTGAGAAGCTTTTTCATGGCTAAATACTCGATAGTGTCGCCGTCACTAAGCGAGGTGACCGCCGGCGAAAGAAATTTTTAAAGTGGTCAGAGCAGGGATCGAACCCAGTATCTCATGTACAAGAGCCGCGTACACTACCATTGCACCACCGATGGATACGTGGTTTTATTTTAAAATGAAAAAGTGCATGCTTACTGAGACACCCTTTATAAGACTTTCAAGGGCATTGAACTGAAACAAGATTTTTTTTTTACCAAAAAATTGCTTCGTTTAAAATGTCAGTAAAATGGTTCCGATTCGCCCTCGTAACTAGCCCTCCTCCAGTTTAAGCCTTCTGTCAAATTTCTAAAAATACATTTGTTTCTTGATGATAATATAAACAGTATGAATATAAAAATAAACCTTTACATAAACAATATTCTATACAAGTTATTTATTTAATTTCTTAATACATCCGTTAGACAGCAACTACACAACAAAGTCAATAGACAAGAGAGGGCAAGAACAGTGACAGCAGTAAAAAAAAACAACAAACGAAGAAACGTTAATATTTTCTTAAGTATTTAGGTCATAACATGACGTAGATTTCTACTACCACCGCTGCTGCTTCTTCTACTAGTACTACTTGACAACACAGATACGACGATTATAACCCAGCAAGCAGCCAACATACAGTGGTGTGCGATGAAATACAGTCACACACTCGTCAAAACTTTTATTCTCTGCAAATCAGTGGTCCAAGATGTTTCATGTCAAGAAATTCTGAACCTGATTGACCGGTCCCCTCTGCTGAATATAATGCCGTCATTTTTAATAAATTTTGTACACTACTGTTCTCCAGGTCAGTGTCAGTATTTTAAAGGCTATGTAATGACGTGTGCTATAAAATAGAGTCAATTACAAAAAAAAAAATGTTTTTTTTTTTTTGAAATGGTTAATGGTAGTTTGGATTTGAATTTGAAAACAAAGTTTAGCTTCTAAATATGATTAATGTTTACTAGTAGCATTCAAAAATTGTCATTATTGACGTTCCAAAATGGGCCGATGTAAATATTGCAATCATGAGCGCCAAGAGAGAATAAAAGAGACGATAAAAGAATTCAGAAGCTACATACAAATTACTGACATAATTGGATGCTCAAAGAAAATGTTGGAGACGGGAATAAAAAATAACCGCAATCCAGGAAACAGACGGTAAAACCCTGAAAATTACAGAACATTTGGAACCAAAAATATTGCGCCACGTAGAGTTCGACTTTTGTTACCTCTACCGCCCTTACAAGGCAATACGATCGGGATGTTGACACCTCTGCATTAAGAAAAATGCTAACTAAAAACAATTTAAAGGCAAAAAGTGTCCGAAAAGTTCCATTTCTATCCAAACGGAACGTTCAAAAAATGTTGCTTTTGCCAAGGAGGATGTGAAAAATAGTCCGTCCGCAAATGACGAAATATTTTGAGGACAGCTGAAACTAAAGTGGGATTGGGTAATTATGATAAGAGTAATCTTCCTGTACGAAGACCTTCCAACACCGAATTCAGACAACAGAACACAATCCAAACAGTTAAACGTGGTAGCGGAAACATAATGTTACGGGGTTGTTACTCTTACATTGGGACAGAACCTTTATTCCAAATTAAACATGCAATGGACGCTGCATATTATACCACTGTATTAAAAAAAACATCATGATGCCTTGTGCTAAATGGGAAATGCCGCTTCGATGGGTGTTTCAACATATGTAATATCGACCCCAAAACACACATCGAAGCGAGCAAAGGCTTCGTTTGATAAGAATAGTGTCATAGTTTTAAGATGGTCTATGCAGTCGCCGGGCAGAAATCCTATTCAGAATTTGTGGCGGGACATTAAAGTGTCTATCAAAGGAATAAACCAATTTAATAAAGATGAGCTTATGACACTGGTACAATCGGCGTGGAAAACATGACTTGTGGAGACTTGATGATTCAATGTCAAGGCGTTGGTTGCTTAGCTGTGATAAAAAAATAATAGTTATTTCATAAAGTACTGAGATAATATTGTTACGAATAAGTAAAAGCTTTTGCGTGCTGTTAATGACTCTACTAACAGTATGTAAATAACAGGCGGTTAGTGCTGCGCCTGAAAGTATACCAGCTCGCTAAACCAGTAGCATGAATTAACCTCAGTAAAGATAACTCTCCGCCATTGGAGATTGTTTTACAAAGATAAGCAATGACAACAATGTCTAGAAGGTTCTTGAATTGAGATCTACTACCTACATTTGAGTATGGTGAGTTGGTATAAATAGCGGAGGTCTTTGGAATGGAGAGTTCAGTTTGTGATTAACCGCCGTAAAGTAAGCAACGCGATTTGATAGTAAAACATAAGACTTATTAAAGTGGTGTAAATAAAGTAAACTGTTGTACTATATAAGTAAAATAAAAGGAATTTAAACCGTTGTAATTATCGAAATTTAAAACGAACCTTGTTTTATTATTGGGAATAAAACAACCCAAAAAGGACGAATAAGGAAATTCGTAACAATATAAAGGATTAATGAAACATACAGTTTATTTGACACAGCTATTTATTCTAGTTCAGATGATGAATCGCGATGACTCTATTTTAATTCACAGGCAAAACGGGGCATTTTGAACTATTTTGATTTATACCTAATGATTTAATTTTAACTTACGACATTAATGCTCTAAAATGTTATATCTAGTTCTTAATTGAGCAATTTGAAAATAAAAGTTATAAACAAAATTTAATTTTTCTACATTTGTTTTTGTTTTGAAAATGTTGATTAGTGTTGACTCTATTTCATCGCACACCACTGTACATACTATGTGTCTTGTGTTCAAAGTACAACTGGTGATACCGCCGATAATTTTACCTTCCACCTTGCCACCTTTTTCACAACAAAGCAAGAAACCCCACATACGAACGTCAACACAGACGCCAACGTGAACTCATTTACCACGGCGATAATCGCCGAGTGGGTGAGTTCAAACTCTGTCATCACTACAAAGCTCAATCATAATCGCAAGCATTACGTAGTGCCAGACCTCGGCTCCTCATTTTTTGCATCCATCACTTTTCTCCTGTTGCCTTTTAAACCTTCTATTACCTCTCTCCCCCCTCACAGATCGATTATCCTTTGTTGCTTGTGATTATTTTATTATCTATCATACATACATTACACATTAGATGATGATAAATAAAAGGGAACGTACAAGAACGAGCAAAAATTATAATAACAATAACAATAATAACTACTATTTCAATAAAAAATAAAAAAAACAATAGAGGAGAAAATTAAAAAAAAAAAAAAGAAATTGCTAACAATGAAATGTCAGAGTCCCACAAAAGAATGTCATCACAAAAGAGTTGGTGGAGTAACGATCGGGATGTGGACAGACGGAAGTGGTGATGAGAAATATAATTTTATCTAGAAAATCTGTCTGGAATTCATAAGCCAGACAAAAGTCTGCACTCTATTTTATTGGAAAGTGTGTGATTCAACAAAAACCAGAAAATGTTATACAAAGACCCAATTTTCTACGGGGAAATAACCACTTGTTACATTCAAGTCAGTGCTGAGTGACGACCAATTTCATTCCAAGTTGAAACGTGCATAACAATCACCAACATTTTCGCAACTAATCGACAAAAATTTGTGCTAAATTTCACATCCAATGTATCCAATCCAATGAATTTTACAAGATGTTGCCATATGACAAAAGCTTTTTAAATTTAAAGGATGGAATACTAGGGCGAGTCCGTGACTTTTAAAACTTCCCTGGTAGTTATATGAAATGCAACACTGCCCCATCAAGTACCACCTGTTAATAGACTACTGTCAAACTATGAGCAAGTTCCGTTATTTACTTTGCATTTAACAGCTGTTCAAAACATACAAGCTCGTGCATTTTTTTAAAAATGGAAAAAAGTGAATTTCGAGTGCTGACTAAACATTATGTTTGCGAAAAAACCGTCAATCAAACCAAGGAAAGGCTTGATAAATACTAAGGGGACTCTGCACCATCGACTTCAATGGTAAAAAGGTGGTATATTGACTTTCGTTGTGGTCGCACAAGTACAAATGACGCTGAACGTTCTGGACGGCCAGCCAATTGAGGTCAATACACCCGAAAATGTCTAAAAAATCCACGATATGGTGTTGGCCGATCAAAGAGTAAAAGTGCGTGAGATTGTTGATGCCATTGGCATTTCATATGACAGTATAGTTTCGACTTTAAATGATCTGTTGAGTTTAAGAAAGCCGTCTGCAAGGTGGGTGCCGCGTTTGCTTTCAATTGACCATATATGCACGGGTGCACACGTGTGTAGTCTCAATGGCAAAATTCCATGAAGTGGGCTACGAATTGGTACCTCATCCGCCACATTCTCCGGATTTAGCACCCAGTGACTATTTCCTATTTTCAAACCTACAGAAATGGCTCGGTGGAAAGAGATTTAGCTCCAACTTTGAAATTATTGATCAAACAAATGCCTATTTTATGGACCTCGAAAAATCCTATTTTTTGGAAGGGATACCAAAAATTGGAGAAACGTTGAACTAATGGTATTGAGCTAAAAGAAGATTATGTTGAAAAATATTTTTTTTTTGCAAAAAAAACAGTGTTTCATTCAAAAAGTCACGGGCTTATTGATCCGCCCTCGTACTTACGATATCAACAAGTTTAAGTCAAACTTCAGCAAACACTATTCCCACCATCCTCTTATTCCCATCCCCCCCATATCATACTACATTTATAATGGGCACTCTCTGACTGTTGGTTACAATTTAAAAAAATACTGTTCGGAAAAGTGTAGTAAAAATTTCACATCTCCACCAGTGAATTACATATCGTGTTGTCATAGAACGGAACTACTTTCATTTTTACCACCTTCGAACACAATTTCAGCTATCTAATAGTACAATGGTAACCGCACTGAAACAATTTTCTTCATAAATATTATGATTTGCTTGATGAAGTCTATAAATTTCTTCATTAATTTTCAGCCAACGAAACATTTCATAGTATCTATGACACATTTTCATAGATTTTATGAAAAAACGAGATCTATGAAATTTGTTCGTAACTTCTATGAAACATTTTCATAGATTCTATGAAAAGAAATCTATGGAATTTGTTCATAACGTCTGTGAAATATTTATTATACTCTATGAAACGAAATTTATGAAATTTGTTCACATCTATTAAACATTTTCATAGATTTTATGAAATGTGTCATTGATTGGGCAATTTGTTCGTACATCTATAAAATATTTTCATAGTCTTTGCAAAACGAGATCTATGAAATTTATTCGTAACATTTATGAAACATTTTCGTAGATTCTATGAAAAGAAATCTATGAAATTCGTTCATATCTTAAGTAGTATGAAATTTTTTTCACAGACTATGAAACGAAATTTTAAAATTTATTAATTTTGGTTTTGTCATACGACGGAAGTACTTCAAATTGTACCACTTTCCAGGACAATTTCAGGTATTTAATAGCACAATAATAGCATTGCCCTAGAAACCCATAGAACACACTGAAACAAATTTATTCATAGGTATTATGAATTGCTTTGTAGACTCCATGAATTTCCTTCATTAATTTTCAGCCAACGAACCATTTCATAGAATCTATGAAAAAAGTGATGTATGAAATTTTCTTCGTAACATCTATGAAACATTTACATAGATTCTATGAAAAGAAATCTATGAAATTTGTTCATATTATTTATGAAATATTTATAATACTCTATGAAACGAAATTTATGAAATTTGTTCACATTTGTTGTGAACAACGAGATCTATGAAATTTGTTCGTAACATCTATGGAACATTTGAAAATAAATAATAAATAAATATATGATATTCGTTCTTTCATATTCGTTTATCATATTCATGAAATTTGTTCATAACATCTATGAAATATTTTCGTAGAATTTATGAAAATTGAATTATACATCGTGTTGTCATAGCACGGAACTACTTTCATTTGCCACTTTAGAACACAATTTCAGAGTCTATAGAAAAAATATAGAGAGTCTATAAATTCCTTCATTAATTTTCAGCCAAAGAAACATTTCATAGGATCTATGAAACAATTTCATAGATTTTATGAAAAAACGAGATCTATGAATTTGTTCGTAACATCTATGAAGCATTTCCATAGATTCTATGAAAAGAAATCTATGAAATTTTGATCATAACTACTATGAAATTTTCTTCATAGACTTCCTGAAACGAAATTTATTAAATTTATTAATTTTGTTTAGTCTTAGTCTTAATTTGTACTTAAAATTCGACCACTTTCCATCACGATTTCAGGTATTTAATAGCACAATAATGGCATTGTTCTGGGAAGATATAACCACACTGAAACAATTTTATTTATTATTGAATGAATTGAATTATTATGAATTGCTTCATAGATTCTATGAATTCTTTTTTCCGTAACATCTACAACAGGACGTTTTCATAGATTCTATGACAAACAAAGTTCATGAAATTTTTTCGTACTTTTCATAGATTCTATGAAAAGAAGTTTTGCATAGTTTTATGAAATTAGAAGGCGTCTACCTTATACTTGCAAACCCTATATCAATTTCAGATCTTGACACATATCTATTGTTCTGAAGGATGATATTTAAAAATGTATCATGCTATATGTAACGAAATCTCTAAATGAAATGAGAATTCTCTAGTATACAATTGCTGGAAAAATAATGGTAGCACCCAAAAACAAATAACGAAAATAAACAATTTTCATTAAATTTATGAAAAATGTTGTATGACACTTTTTCATGAATATATTTCGTAAATTCGCAAACTTTTTATGTAAGTTTTTCATAATATTACGGAATTTCGAAACGGCGCAGAAATTCCTTCTTATTGCCCACGCCCCCCGTCATTTTGGAACAGTTTTTTGCGAGTTTTCAAAAACAAAGTAAAAATTATGGTTATAAAGGGTTTTTCAATAAGAGCGCTACAAATTTTTTTTTAAATAAAACAAAACCGGTTTTAGATACCAATGAAATTCTTTATTCCTGTGAAAGTACGTTCGATGCCATTATGTATGGAACTCGATTTCTTTTGCATGGCCACCACGCGCACGCTTGCAGAAGTCCAGACGCTGAATCCAATTTTCGACGGTTTTCAAGCATAAATCGGCCGCTACTGCTGCAATTTCACGTTCGATATTCGTACGAAGTTCATCAATCGTCGCTGGCTTGTAGGCATAGACCATAGACTTGACGTAGCCCCACAGGAAATAATCCAACGGCGTCAAATCGCGCGACCGAGGCGGCCAATCGACTGGGCCATTTCGTGAGATAACACGCTCACCAAACTTGGTTTCCAATAAATTGATTGTGGCATTCGCTGTGTGGCTTGTGGCGCCGTCCTGTTGGAACCACATGTCCTCCAAGTCCATATTATCCAATTGGGGCCAAAAATATTCCGTTATCACTGAACGGTAGCGATTCGCATTCACAGTAATGTGCCGGTCTTGATCATCACGGAAGAAGTACGGCCCAATGACGCCGCCGGCCCATAAAGCGCACCAAACCGTAATTTTTTCGGGATGCAATGATTACTCATGGATTACGTGTGGATTGCTGTCTGACCAATAACGCATATTTTGCTTATTGACGAAGCCATTCAGCCAGAAATGAGCCTCATCGCTGAAGATGATTATCCGATGAAAATCCGAATCATTTTCAAGTTGTTGCTCAGCCCAATTCACGAACATACGACGCTTATGGTGGTCAAGCGGCTTCAGTTCTTGCGTCAATTTGATCTTGTAAGGATGTGGGCCAAGATCTTTTCGCAAAATTCGCCACAGCGACTTCGCAGAGATGCCCAACGCCTGAGAACGTCGTGTGAGAGACACATTTGGGCTTTCTTGAACTGAAGCCTCGGCGGCAGCAATATTGTAGACACTACGGGCACTTATTTGTCTCACTGGCACGGGAACATTTTGTACTGTGCCTGTGGATTCAAATTTTTCCACTAGACGCTCAATTGTTGATCTGGTAGGACGATTATGACGACCATAAATTGGACGTAGCGCTCTTAAAGTTGAGGCCACTGACTCCAAATTTCGGTAGTGAATTTTAATAATTTCGACTCGTTGTTGGCTCGTATATCTTTCCATGATGAAATGGCAAACTTTACTGAAGAGAAATGTCAAAAGAGCGGGAAAAATATGGCGTCGTTTGCTGTCCCTATCGATTTACTTTTGTAGCGTCTCGGTTGAAAAACCCTTTACGTGGCAGTTAGAGGGTTTATTTGTTCAACAAAAATGTTTATCTGAATCTTTTCTATAAAACTTCTCAACATATTTTGTACGTCAGAAGTAAGGAACACACAATGCCGATATGTTGCAGGAAAGTTCCAAGGGGCGGAAACTTTGACCGGCCCCAAAAAAAATTTTGATCAGATCTGGCAAAACGCCGATATACGTATTTTTTTTTAAACCTTTCTACCAGAATCCGTTGACAGAACACCATCATTTTGAAAAAATCTAAATTTGTCTGACAGTGTAATTGAATGGTTAAAATAGATTCCACTCACACAATGTAGTGATCACTGACATTTGCAAAACTGTCATCAAAATAAAAGCAGATTTTGTTGAAAAATAAAAATTCATTTTGAATGTCTGTGTCCTTTAAGCCAATTTACATAAAGGGAAGGAAAGTCAATAGAGAATCTCTTTATTTTACTTTAGAACACAGTAAAGTTTATCAAGCACAATCTGCTGGCATAATTAATTAGTTGCTTCATTCACAGCTCAAACTCAAACCAAAAGCAAATGTTTTTTGTTTCAAATCCCTTTTAGCATTGAAACGGTCAGCAAACCGGTTGTGTCGCGTTTCTTAGTTTCAAAAACAGTAAATTGCGAAAACAGGTGCAAGAGGAAACAAATGTTTCTCATTTGTGAGTCAGTTATCGCAAGAATCTGTTTTCGTTTTCAATACGTTATGGAAAATGCACCTGCGAATTGAATTGACCCTTAGCAACACGAGGCAAATGATACCACGCTCTGTAGTTGATGGCACAAGTAAGAGTTTCAAATTAAACAAAAAAAGTTTTAATGTTGGTTCTGACAATTATGTTAATGACAATGATCGTGGAGGTGATAATGACGATGATAAATATATTAGGGATCATGAGGTGTTACAAACTTGTCCCTTGGCAAAAACAGACTCCCAAAGTGCATCTGTCTTTGCTGTAGCCAGGCATCGTAAACACTCACTAGCCACGAGTCGTAAAACGAATAGTAGAAAGACGCCAGCTACTCCTTAGCCGTGAGATGTAAAACCAAACTAAAATATACGACTCGAGAGCGAGCTTTTGTTTATATACAGTGGTGTGCGATGAAATAGAGTCCACACTAATCAACATTTTCAAAACAAAAACAAATGTAGAAAAATTAAATTTTGTTTATAACTTTTATTTTCAAATTGCTCAATTAAGAACTAGATATGACATTTTAGAACATTAATGTCGTAATTTAAAATTAAATCATTAGGTATAAATCAAAATATTTCAAAATGCCCCGTTTTGCCTGTGAAGTAAAAATAGAGTCATCGCGATTCATCATCTGAACTAGATTAAATAACTGCGTCAAATAAAATGTATGTTTCATTAATCCTTTATATTGTTACGAATTTCCTTATTCGTCCTTTTTGCGTTGTTTTATTCCCAATAATAAAGCAAGGTTCGTTTTAAATTACGATAATTTCAACGGTTTAACTTCGTTTTATTTTACTTATATAGTACAACAGTTTACTTTATTTACACCACTTTAATAAGTCTGTTGTTTTACTATCAAATCGCGTTGCTTACTTTACGGCGGTTAATCACAAACTGAACTCTCCATTCCAAAGACCTCCTATGTATACCAACTCACCATACTCAAATGTAGGTAGTAGATCTCAATTCAAGAACCTTCTAGACATTGTTGTCGTTGCTTATCTTTGTAGAACAATCTGGAATGGCGGAGAGTTATCTTTACTGAGGTGAATTCATGCTACTGGTTTAGCGAGCTGGTACGTTGTTTCAATGCATACTTTCAGGCGCAGCACTAACCGCCTGTTATTTACATACTGTTAGTAGAGTCATTAACAGCACGCAAAATCTTTTACTTATTCGTAACAATATTATCTCAGTACTTTATGAAATAACTATTATTTTTTATCACAGCTAAGCAACCAACGCCTTGACATTGAATCATCAAGTCTCCACAAGTCATGTTTTCCACGCCGATTGTACCAGTGTCATAAGCTCATCTTTATTAAATTGGTTTATTCCTTTGATAGACACTTTAATGTCCCACCACAAATTCTGAATAGGATTTCAGCCCGGCGACTGCATAGACCATCTTAAAACTATGACACTATTCTTATCAAACGAAGCTTTTGCTCGCTTCGATGTGTGTTTTGGGGTCGATATTACATATGTTGAAACACCCATCGAAGCGGCATTTCCCATTTAGCACAAGGCATCATGATGTTTTTTTTAATACAGTGGTATAATATGCAGCGTCCATTGTCTGTTCAATTTGGAATAAAGGTTCTGTCCCAATGTAAGAGTAACAACCCCGTAACATTATGTTTCCGCTACCACGTTTAACTGTTTGGATTGTGTTCTGGGGCCTGAATTCGGTGTTGGAAGGTCTTCGTACAGGAAGATTACTCTTATCATACACTGAAAGAAAAACCTTCATATCATTAATGAATTCTTACATTGCATCAATGAAAGGCGTCATTGTTTTTGAGCCAATGTCGGGCTTCATTAATGCTATGAACAATGTTACATTAAACGAAAAATGTTTCATAAACCTGAAATTAATGTAAACTTTCTAACCGGAATGGAACATTATCATTGTATTAAAGAAAAATGTTACATTGATATTATAAACCGTTTCATTGATGTAATGAAATATAGTCATTGATGTTATGATGATGCTAGGAACATGTTTCATTAATGCTATGAGCAAGTTTCGTTAATGTAATGTAATGAAGGTCTGAATATGTTTCATTGATTATATGAACATATTTCATTGATGGTATAACACGTTTCATTGATGGTATGAAGGAGTTTCATTGTTGGTATGAATAGGTTTCATTGATAGTATGAACAGGTTTCATTGATGGTATGAACCGGCTTCATTCATGGTATGAATATGTTTCATTGAGAGTATAAGACAGTTTCCATAACTAAATGCAATTTTAACTTTTGCCACACATTCATGTAAATTATTTGGAAAAAATGCACCCCCGCGCCATTGAAAAAAAAAACGAAAATCGAGCAAAATAAGGGGATTTCAAAAACCAATTTTTTGTCGACCGGACCTATGGGGTAAATAGGGTCCAAAAATGGTCAGAAAAAAATGTTGGGGGGGGGGGGTTGAACACGCGATTCTAAGCAAAAAATGTTAAATGCAAAACTTAGAGGGAATCCCTATTCTAGGAGTTATGGGCCTCCAAAGTTCAGGCTTTTTGTGGCCAATTTTTTTCGACGATTATTAGGTTGTCAGGGACGGGGCCAGGGAGAGGAATATCTGTGTTGCAAATTTTGGATTTCGGAATTTTTTGATTTTTGGGAAATTTTTTGGACCTTATGGGTTCCAATAGGTCCGGCCGACAAAAAAATTTTGGCTTTTGAAATCCCATTATTTTGCTCGATTTTCGGTGTTTTTTTAAATGTCGCGGGATTCTGCATTCAAGCCTTTTATTTTTTTCTTATTTATTCTTTATCATATATTGTGTACATATTGTACATACATAAGTAAATACAATACATACAATTTTTCTGTATAGTTTCCCATATTTACATGAAAAACATATTTCATTCCATCAATGTAAAAGGTTTCTTAGCATTAATGAGGGTCCACAAATTCACAAAATGCAGCAATGAAGGAGTTCATTGAAGTAATGTAACATTTCATAGCATCAAAGAAACTTTTCATTGCATCAACGTAAACCCATTAATGTAACCCATTCATTGATGGTATGAAGCGCTTTTCTTTCAGTGTAATTACCCAATCTCACTTTAGTTTCAGCTGTCCTCAAAATATTTCGCCATTTGCGTACGGACTATTTCACATGCTCCTTGGCAAAATGCAACATTTTTTGAACGTTCCGTTTGGATAGAAATGGAACTTTTCGGACACTTTTTGCCTTTAAATTGTTTTTAGTTAGCATTTTTCTTAATGCAGAGGTGTCAACATCCCGATCGTATTGCCTTTTAAGAGCGGTAGAGGTAACAAAAGTCGAACTCTACGTGGCGCAATATTTTTGGTTCCAAATGTTCTGTAATTTTCAGGGTTTTACCGTCTGTTTCCTGGATTGGGGTTATATTTTATTCCCGCCTCCAACATTTTCTTTGAGCAACCAATTATGTCAGTAATTTGTATGTAGCTTCTGAATTCTTTTATCGTCTCTTTTATTCTTTCTTGGCGCTCATGATTGCAATATTTACATCGGCCCATTTTGGAACGTCAATAATGACAATTTTTGAATGCTACTAATAAACATTAATCATATTTAGAAGCTAAACTTTGTTTTCAAATCCAAACTACCATTAACCATTTCAAAATAAAAAAATATATATTTTTTTGTAATTGACTCTATTTTATAGCACACGTCATTACATTTCCTTTAAAATACTGACACTGACCTGGAGAACAGTAGTGTACAAAATTTATTAAAAATGACATCATTATATTCAGCAGAGGACCGGTCAATCAGGTTCAGAATTCCTTGACATGAAACATCTTGGATCACTGATTTGCAGAGAATAAAAGTTTTGACGAGTGTGTGACTCTATTTCATCGCACACCACTGATACTATATGAGATATGGAAAGTTTTTTCCACCATTTTTATAAATTTCATTATTTTACGCTTTTACTGTTAAATGAAAAATGTTCTAGAATTCATCAAAAAAAAAACGCATACATTGTTTTAAATTAAAAACCATTTAATTGCCGTCCCAGGTATTTTCTTATATTTTTCCATGAAATCAAACCCTGAAAATTGCTTTGTTTACTTCAATTCTGTAAATATCGTAATTTTCGAAATAGATATGCCAGCGTAATTGACCTTTTGCAAATGATTTATATATTTAGAGCAATATATTCCAAATATTTACACATGCCTGCTTGTAGGTAAACGTGTGGTGTTGGGACAACACGGTCGTTGGTATCATCAGCAGCTATCCCGCTGAAGAGCGAGCAAAAGAGAGTGAAATCGTCGATTGATTTCTACGCAACAAGTTGAATGTATATTCTTTTGTCTACTTAAGTTTCTGCAGTTGTTCTCGTCGACAAACACATTTCAAGTGCGCAAATTACTTTCCGGCAAATGAAACGTAAAAGTATCAGGGACGTCATTGAGACCGTGTACGTCAAATGTGATTTCTGGTCTATTATTCAAAATTCGTTGGGTATTAAAACACACATGTGATATTGGTGGTGTTTACTGGGAATGATCGGCAAGGAAATAGAGGGAAGGGAGATCGACAATATGAAAAGAAAATGCCAATTTAAAAAATCTACAAAAAATTTCTACCAAAAAAGTATCGAAAATGTTGGCAGCATAAGATGTCTAGCCACTAAGACCCGTTTTATTCCTCCTGTCCAATTAGGCTGTTTAAACAGGCAATCTCACAATTCCAGTCAATATAAGGGTTTTTCAACAGAGACGGTACAAAAGTAAATCGATAGGGACAGCAAACGACGCCATATTTTTTCCCGCTCTTTCGACATTTCTCTTCAGTAAGGTTTGCCATTTCATCATGGAAAGATATACGAGCCAACAACGAGTCGAAATTATTAAAATTTACTACCGAAATTTGGAGTCAGTGACCTCAACTTTAAGAGCGCTACGTCCAATTTATGGTCGTCATAATCGTCCTACCAGATCAACAATTGAGCGTCTAGTGGAAAAATTTGAATCCACAGGCACAGTACAAAATGTTCCCGTGCCAGTGAGACAAAGAAGTGCCCGTAGTGTCGAGAATATTGCTGCCGCTGAGACTTCAGTTCAAGAAAGCCCAAATGTGTCTCTCACACGTCGTTCACAAGCGTTGGGCATCTCTGTGACGTCGTTGTGGCGAATTTTGCGAAAAGATCTTAGCCTACATCCATACAAGATCAAATTGATGCAAGAACTGAAGCCGCTTGACCACCATAAGAGTCGTATGTTCGTGAATTGGGCTGAGCAACAACTTGAAAATGATTTGGATTTCCATCGGAAAATCATCTTCAGCGATGAGGCTCATTTCCGGCTGAATGGCTTCGTCAATAAGCAAAATATGCGTTATTGGTCAGACAGCAATCCACACGTAATCCATGAGTCATCATTGCATCCCGAAAAAATTACGGTTTGGTGCGGTTTATGGGCCGGCGGCGTCATTGGGCCGTACTTCTTCCGTGATGATCAAGACCGGCACATTACTGTGAATGCGAATCGCTACCGTTCAGTGATAACCGAATATTTTCGGCCCCAATTGGATAATATGGACTTGGAGGACATGTGGTTCCAACAGGACGGCGCCACAAGCCACACAGCGAATGCCACAATCAATTTATTGGAAACCAAGTTTGGTGAACGGGTTATATCACACGAAATGGCCCAGTCGATTGGACGCCTCGGTCGTGCGATTTGACGCCGTTAGATTATTTCCTGTGGGGCTACGTCAAGTCTATGGTCTATGCCAACAAGCCAGCGACGATTGATGAACTTCGTACGAATATCGAACGTGAAATTGCAGCAGCAACGGCCGACTTATGCTTGAAAATCGTCGAAAATTGGGTTCAGCGTCTGGGCACCTGCAACCGTGCCCGTGGTGGCCATGCAAAAGAAATCGAGTTCCATACATAATGGCATCGAACGTACTTTCACAGGAATACAGAATTGGTATCTAAAACCGGTTTTGTTTTATTTAAAAAAAAATTGTAGCACTCTTATTGAAAACCCCTTTCTCATTCTCTTATTCTGTAGACTATATACACAGTTGTATCCACTCGTTTGATCACACACTCCAATGCTTCTACCTTGCCAAAATATATCTTGGAATTGTTATTTGAATGCAAGGCGGGACAGACGCCAGTCAAAAAATAGAAAAAAATGTGTAAAACCAAAATCATAAGACTTGGAAATTACACAAAATGAACTTATGGAAGGTATAAATAAAAGTTTTAATTACAACTCTGTTGCTGTAACCGAAAGAACAGATGGTGAAACCGTTTTTCGTTTCTCGCAAATAAATAAAAGTTTTAATTACAACTCTGTTGCTGTAACCGAAAGAACAGATGTTGAAACCGTTTTTCGTTTCTCGCAAACGTTTTTTCAGCTCTAATTTTGCATAACTCGTTTACTCCAAACATTTGTAAGTTCTCGCAA
Source organism: Phaonia tiefii (assembly GCA_963931995.1). Lineage (NCBI taxonomy): Eukaryota > Metazoa > Arthropoda > Insecta > Diptera > Muscidae > Phaonia > Phaonia tiefii. The sequence continues at coordinate 18,607,156 of OZ008370.1, read as the reverse complement.
ACTTTTTTTTTTATTTCGGAGTAACTAGAGCTCGGTTGCTGTAACCGAAACAACAATTGTCGGAATCGTTTTTTCGTTTCTCGCAAAAGTTTTTTCAGCTTATAGTTTTCATAACTCGTTTGCTGCAAACATTTTTCGGTTATCCCAAACGAAACGACATGTTTGAAATAACAGAAGTTCGTTTCTCCCAACAACAATCCCCAAACGAACTTCAGTTATCTGAGATTTCGTTTGGGAGGAACAAGTTTTTTCTTTGCGCGTATGAATATGAACCTAATGACCACTCACTTTTAGGTCGAAAACGTATTTTACAATTGAAACCAATAATAATGTAATGTGGCATTTAGGCATTAGGTCTTAATCCCTGTAACGCTTCAATCTAGCTGTGTGTAAACGCAGTATAAGTCGCTTTGCCAGGCACGTCATTTTACAACATCATCTCTTGACCAAATTACAATATGTATTTCTTAGTAAAGGGGTTTTCAAAAACTACAAACAAACTTTGTATTAAAATAAACCCCGAAGACTGACAATGTAAACAAGACGGTCACTGACTTGGAATGCTAGGGCGCTCATGATAAGTTTCACAAAGTTGACATACGACACTGGGAATGAGAAGTCACAAACTTCGACATTTTTAAATTGAAATACCCTTGATCTGTTGAGCACAAAGGAATTTGAAACAATTAGGGAATTCACATGGTCTCCTAAAGTCATAAGTCGTAAAGTCATATTTAACAAATTAGTACATATGACTTATGCATGTGAGCAGCATGTTGTATGTGCTAAATCAGAAGTCATAAAAATGTCAAATAAACGTCAAGCAACAAAAGAAAATTATTAAAAAAAATTAAAAAATGCCAACAAGAAGCGAAAAAGATAAAATTTTTACGGTTTTGTGTGAAAGTAGTTTCTTCTCCTTCCATTTGTCCAATTTCCTTTCTTTTTATTATTTTAAAATTAATTCTTGAGTTAATGTTGTAGAAAAATGCAAAATTTCTTCAAAACACAACAATATATCTGATTAAATAGTAAACAAAAAACAGCTGACACTGAACATACAACATAGTAACTGGAAAAACAGACATGCTCAGGTTGTATAGTCGTAAAATATATTTACATGAAGAATACCAACAACATATTTACAACTGTTGTATTATTTTAGCATATACGATAAATACAACACAATAGTACACCATGTGAACTCCCTAAATATTCTTCTAAGAAATAATTGCGTATCATATATGTACGTATAACGATGAAAAAGTCAGAATAATTCAAATATCTGTCAGTTTTATTCTAGTGTAGTACACATGTTAAATTTAAATATGAAATTCGATTTCGTTCATTGTAGAAATCGATTCTTTGGAGCCAATTTTCCACGGTGCGTTTGTATCGAAACACAATATTTGTTATCTCCCTGATGGAAACCCCGATGTAATAACTGTTCCAAACTGTACAATAAATGCACCAGAAAGTACAATAATTGTACAACGAAGTAGTGGTCAAACACACATCAACTGCACCAGTAGTACAACAATATTACCAAAAAGTCCAATAAGAATACTCTAATTCTGTCACAGAATGCATTAATTGGAGCAAAAGGTACAATAAAAATGCAACAAAAGTACGAAATTTTGTTTAACAGAGTACAGTATCATAAGGTATATTATTTCCCCAAAACGTACAATATTTTTAACAAAGGTCGCAATATAAATGAACAATATTACCAAAAAGTCCAATAAGAGTACTCTGATTCTGTCACAGAATGCATTAATTGGAGCAAAAGGTACAATAACTCTGATTCTGTCACAGAATGCATTAATTGGAGCAAAAGGTACAATAAAACTGCAACAAAAGTACAAAATTTTGTTTTACAGAGTACAGTATTTGTATCATAAAGTATATTATTTCCCCCAAAAGTACAATATTGTTAACAAAGGCCACAATATAAATGAACAAGAACAATGAAACAGCAATAGCTGTACAAAAGTTCAATACTTGTGCCAATAAGTACCTTATTTGAAACAAGAAATACAAAATCAGAACCAAAAACTACAACCTTTGTACAAACCTCGACACTTGGATCAAGAAGTACAAAATGCGTAAACAAATTCACCAGTTTTACCAAAAGGATACATTTAGACTTTTAACAATAATTGTGTACAATAATTTACAATGTATAATGTTCAATAATTTTTCCAAAAGTGCAGGAATTGTTTCAAAAACATACAATATTTCTACCATTAGTACATTTCTACCAAAAAGTTCGATATGTGCAGCAAAAAGTACTATACTTGTACAAAAAGTACGATATGTACTTCTATCAAAAAGTACAGAACTTGTGTTTAAAAATTGCAGTATTTCTGCCAACAGTAAATTCTAAGCAGAAAGTACTATATATTCACCAAAAAAGTATAATATATACAATAGAAAGTACAATATTTGCATCAGTCAAAATTTTGTACCAAAAAGTACAATATTTCTACCAAACAGTACAATATTTGTACCAAAATTACAATATTTACACCAAAAATGTACAATATTTATACCCAAAAAAGGACAGTATTTTTGTTTACAAATTTCAGTATTTCTGCCAAGAGTAAATTTTTAGCAGAAAGTACTATATATTCACCAAAATGAAGAATATATACACTAGAAAGTACAATATTTGCATCAGTCAACATTTTGTACCAAAAAGAACAACATTTATACCAAAAAAAGCAATATTTCTACCAATCAGTATAATATTTATACCAAAATTACAATATTTGTAACAAAAAGTACAATATTTTTACCCAAAAGTGAAATATTTCTACCTAAAAGTACAATATTTATACCCAAAAGTTCAATATTTCTACCAAAAGTACAATATTTATACCAAAAAAGACAATATTTCTACCAAAATGTAATATATTTCTACCAAAAAGTACAATATATACCAAAAAATACAGCATTTATACCAAAAAGTTCAGTATTTATACAAAAAAGTACAATATTTACACCAATAAGTACAATATGTATAACAACAAGTACAATATTTATACCAAACAGTACAATATGTATACCAAAATGTACACTTTTTAAACCAAAAAGTACACTAATTATAACAAAGTGCAATATTTGTACCAAAAGTACAATATTTATACCAAAAAGTACAATATTTATACCAAAAAATACAATATTTATACCAAAAAGTACAATATTTATACCAAAAGGTACAATATTTTTACCAGAGTACAATATTTACACCAAAAAGTACAATATATACCAAAAATTATAATATTTATACCAAAAAGTACATTATTTATACCAAAAAGTACATTATTTATACCAAAACGTACAATATTTATACCAAAAAGTACAATATTTCTACCAAAAGGTACAATATTTTTACCAGAGTACAATATTTACACCAAAAAGTACAATATATACCAAAAAGTACATTATTTATATCAAAAAGTACATTATTTATACCAAAAAGTACATTATTTATACCAAAAAGTACATTATTTATACCAAAAAGTACAATATTTATACCAAAAAGTACAATATTTATACCAAAAAGTACAATATTTATACCTAAAAGTTCCACATTTTTGGCAAAATATATAAAAGTTGTACCAAATATATGTATATTTGCACCAAAAATTACAACAACCATAAGCTAAGAGCTAACTAACGGTTATAATTTTAAAAATCCATACGAACTGACAGTTAAAACTTTTAATTAGCACGGATATCTTGAGCTTGTGATAAAGTTGGCAAGTTTGTAATATTCATATTCATTAGAAATTTAAAAAAAATCAATTGAAATTACGAAATTCCATGTGAACTTTAAAACACATTAATTTCAATTCATTACCTGGATTTGAAATCAATTAAAATATAAATTAAAAAATGCAATTTCAAATTGAAAATACATAAACCAATTGAAAAGAATTTGAAATAAATTGAAATTTAGACAACATTAATTGATATTTAAAACACATTACTAGAAATGAAGTCATAAGTTTTTATATAAAAGTCATCAATTGATATTTAAAACACATCAATTCAATTTAAAATTTCATCAAAAGACAGTCAAGTATTAACAGATTTTATATATTCGGTATTTTAAAGTCAATTGATGTTTTTTATATTTCAATTGATATCTTCTGAATATTAATTGATGTGTTTTACACTTCAATTGATGGCTATTAAATTTCCATTAGCCTCTTTTTTTAAATTTCAAATGGTATATTTTAAATGCCGATTGATGCCTTTTAAATTTCAATTACTATCTATTCAATTTCAATCAATGCATATTAAATTCAGTTATCTTTTGAATTTGAATTGATGGTTTTTAATTTCAATTGATATCTATTAGATTTTCGTTGATTTCTTTCAATTCCAATTTATGTCTATTAAATTACCTAGGATGTATATTAAATTTCAATTGATATCATTGAATTTTGATTAATGCATTTTGAATTTAAATAGATGTCTATTGAATTTTCATTGCAATCTTCTGAATTTTTAATGATGTATTTTCAATTTCAAATGGTGTTTATTAAATTGCAATCAAAAATAATTTGGTTTCCCATTACATCCCATGAAGAAATTGGGGGGAGCTCTCAACCAGTGAGCTGTGCGCTTTCTAGTTTTATACCTACTCACTGATAGTTTTCAATTGTTGTTCTTAAATTTCAATTGATGTCTATTAAATTTCACTTGCTGTGAATTTAAATTGATGTGTTTTCAATTTCAATTGATATCTATTAGATTGCCGTTGATGTCTATCAGTTTCAATTGATGTCTATTAAATTACCTTGGATGTATTTTACAGTTCAATTGCTATCATTGAATTTTAATTGCTGCGCTTTTAATTTAAATTGGACTATCAAATTTTCAATACAATCTTTTGAATTTTTAATGATTTCTTTTGAATTTCAACTGAAGTGTTTTAAATCTACTTGATGTTCTTACATTTCAATTGATGTCTATTAAATTTCAGTTATTATTTTTGAAATTTTGATTGTTGTGTTTTAAAATTAAATTGGTGTCTGTCAAATTGCCAATGATGTCTTCTCAACTTCAACTAATGTAATTTAAACTCCAATTGAAATTGAAATGCGCATCTTTGGAATTTCTATTAATGTGTTTCAAACTTCAATTGGCGTTTTAAATTCAACCGTACTTAGTGCTTTAAATTTCAATTGATGTACTTTCAACTTCAAATGGATTTTTTTTGAAATTCAACTGATGTGTTTTAAATTTAGTTTTAACGTGGAATGGAATTTTTGAGTTTTAATTGATGCCTCTTTCAACTTCAAATGGTCTTTTTTAATTTGAATTAATGTATTTTAAGTTTCAAATAAAGTTTTGTAATTTCAATTAGTTTTTTTTTAAATTACCCTGCTAGTTTTTAAATTCATTTGGAAATGGTGTAGAGTATGAGTTGTCGGGAAGATATTCAAAGTTGAAACTAAAACAAAAGCGCTTGGTAACAAATATTCTAGCAAGAAAATTAACCAAAACAAAGACAAAGAATATTTGAAGATATAATTAAAATAAACACAAATAACACAAATAACAACAACAACAACAACAACAACAACAATAATAATAATAATAATAACACAAATAACAAAACTGTTCGCTTAAACCTAAAGAGAGCATGACGTTCGTGTTTATAAGGTACAATGACCCACGGTAGTAGAACCACACACGCCAGCAACAACTACAAGTTCGAATAACAAAAACAACGTGAGACAGCAGTGACAGAAACCAACAACCACAAGCAAAAAACGAGCTGTATTCGTATGATACCGACTAAAGATGTAGACAACCAAGACGAGGTTGGCTGTGAGAAGTAGAACACACACAACGCAGTTTTTTTAATTTTCTAACAACAAATTAAAGCTCCAACAAAAACCCCAATAATGAAAAATGTTTGTCGAAAAATACACAGTCATACATATGTACATATGTATGTACTTCTATGCATGCATGAATTCTCTCTTGCTCACTAGCAAATAAACAGATACGAATACGTCATATTAAAAAAGCAAAAACACAGAAGGTTTGTGTCATGGTAGAATGAGAAAGGTAATTTCGTTAGAACAGCTGATTTCAACTTTTTTCTTGTTTTTCCGCCAGAACTCTATATTAGGGGGGTTTTGAGCTCAGTAGTACAAAGCATTTCGGCTAAATTCATTCCAATCTATAATTTGTGCAATCTTTCGATATGAGTACATTTTCAATTTAGAATTTTGCATACAATCCTATACAGCTTGAAACTTTCCTGGAGTTTACCCGAGACAGTTTGCGTGTACAATAGGAATATATAAAGGGTTTTTAAACAGAGACGCTACAAAAGTAAATCGATAGGGACAGCAAACGACGCCATATTTTTTCCCGCTCTTTTGACATATCTCTTTAGTAAGGTTTGCCATTTCATCATGGAAAGATATACGAGCCAACAACGAGTCGAAATTATTAAAATTTACCACCGAAATTTGGAGTCAGTGGCCTCAACTTTAAGAGCGCTACGTCCAATTTATGGTCGTCATAATCGTCCTACCAGATCAACAATTGAGCGTCTAGTGGAAAAATTTGAATCCACAGGCACAGTACAAAATGTTCCCGTGCCAGTGAGACAAAGAAGTGCCCGTGGTGTCGAGAATATTGCTGCCACTGAGGCTTCAGTTCAAGAAAGCCCAAATGTGTCTCTCACACGTCGTTCTCAAGCGTTGGGCATCTCTGTGACGTCGTTGTGGCGAAATTTTGCGAAAAGATCTTGGCCCACATCCTTACAAGATCAAATTAACGCAAGAACTGAAGCTGCTTGAACACCATAAGCGTCGTATGTTCGTGAATTGGGCTGAGCAACAACTTGAGCGATGAGGCTCATTTCTGGTTGAATGGCTTCGTCAATAAGCAAAATATGCGTTGTTGGTCAGACAGCAATCCACACGTAATCCATGAGTCATCATTGCATCCCGAAAAAATTACGGTTTGGTGCGGTTTATGGGCCGGCGGGGTCGTTGGGCCGTACTTCTTCCGTGATGATCAAGACCGGCACATTACTGTGAATGCGAATCGCTACCGTTCAATCATAACCGAATATTTTTGGCCCCAATTGGATAATATGGACTTGGAGGACATGTGGTTTCAACAGGACGGCGCCACAAGCCACACAGCGAATGCCACAATCAATTTATTGGGAACCAAGTTTGGTGAACGTGTTATCTCACGAAATGGCCCAGTCGATTGGCCGCCTCTGTCGTGCAATTTGACGCCGTTAGATTATTTCCTGTGGGGCTACGTCAAGTCTATGGTCTATGCCAACAAGCCAGCGACGATTGATGAACTTCGTACGAATATCGAACGTGAAATTGCAGCAGTATCGGCCGATTTCTGCTTGAAAACCGTCGAACATTGGGTTCAGCGTCTGGACTTCCGCAAGCGTGCCCGTGGTGGCCATGCAAAAGAAATCGAGGTCCATACATAATGTCATCGAACGTACTTGCACAGGAATAAAGAATTTCATTGGTATCTAAACCGGTTTTGTTTTATTTAAAAAAAACTTTTGTAGCGCTCTTATTGAAAAACCCGTTACATATTATTGTACCATGGTGACGGCCGTGCATGGAATGCGCGACATGTCAAATGCACATGTGTTTTGTTTTCTATTTTTTTTTCCTAATATTTATTGTAAAAACACACATGTTTTAAATTTGACAGAAAAGAAATACGAAACAAAAACAAAATGCCTGTTGTTGTTGCCTATATTCACAACAACACCTACTGCGTCTACCTTATTTATTCCACCATGGTTGGCGTAAAACAAAGAAAAAACCAACAAACAATTAAAAACAACCCGATGATCTTCATCGCCATTGTTCATTTGCCTAATATAACTTCTTAAACGTCAAGCTTTAAAAAAGAGAGAGAGAGAGGGTACATAATACAAATGAGAGCGACATACATAGTAGGGTTGCCAAAACAAACATCAAGGAGTTCAGAAACATCTCCAGCTTCTGAAGTTCAAGCTTATTAATTTTCAAAACAACAATAAATATAAAAACAGACACAATTCTCATTTACATTGTCAAGTTAGTTAATTTATTTTCTTTTTGCAATCAAAGTACAATAATATTTGTAGCGTAGAAATTGCAATAGGATCGGAGTCGGATTTCAAATAGCCAGACAGCGAGGAAGGAGGCTGGAAACGAACCAGCCTTGCGAATAACAACATACAGTGGTGTGCGATGAAATAGAGTCACACACTCGTCAAAACTTTTATTCTCTGCAAATCAGTGGTCCAAGATGTTTCATGTCAAGAAATTCTGAACCTGATTGACCGGTCCCCTCTGCTGAATATAATGCCGTCATTTTTAATAAATTTTGTACACTACTGTTCTCCAGGTCAGTGTCGGTATTTAAAAGGCTATGTAATGACGTGTGCTATAAAATAGAGTCAATTACAAACAAAATGTTGTTTTTTTTTTGAAATGGTTATAGTAGTTTGGATGTGATTTTGAAAACAAAGTTTAGCTCCTAAATATGATTAATATTTATTAGTAGCATTAATAAATTGTCATTATTGACGTTCCAAAATGGGCCGATGTAAATATTGCAATCATGAGCGCCAAGAAAGAATAAAAGAGACGATAAAAGAATTCAGAAGCTACATACAAATTACTAAAAAAAATAATTGGTTGCTCAACGAAAATGTTGGAGACGGGAATAAAAAATAACCCCAATCCAGGAAACAGACGGTAAAACCCTGAAAATTACAGAACATTTGGAACCAAAAATATTGCGCCACGTAGAGTTCGACTTTTGTTACATCTTCCGCCCTTAAAAGGCAATACGATCGGGATGTTGACACCTGTATATTAAGGAAAATGCTAACTAAAAACAATTTAAAGGAAAAAAGTGTCCGAAAAGTTCCATTTCTATCCAAACGGAACGTTCAAAAAATGTTGCTTTTGCCAAGGAGGATGTGAAAAATAGTCCGTCCGCAAATGACGAAATATTTTGAGGACAGCTGAAACTAAAGTGGGATTGGGTAATTATGATAAGAGTAATCTTCCTGTACGAAGACCTTCCAACACCGAATTCAGGCCCCAGAACACAATCCAAACAGTTAACGTGGTAGCGGAAACATAATGGTACGGCGTTGTTACTCTTACATTGGGACAGAACTTTTATTCCAAATTGAACAGACAATGGACGCTGCATATTATACCACTGTATTAAAAAAACATCATGATGCCTTGTGCTAAATGGGAAATGCCGCTTCGATGGGTGTTTCAACATAATATCGACCCCAAACACACATCGAAGCGAGCAAAAGCTTCGTTTGAAAATAATAGTGTCATAGTTTTAAGATGGTCTATGCAGTCGCCGGGCTTAAATCCTATTCAGAATTTGTGGCGGGACATTAAAGTGTCTATCAAAGGAATAAACCAATTTAATAAAGATGAGCTTATGACACTGGTACAATCGGCGTGGAAAACATGACTTGTGGAGACTTGATGATTCAATGTCAAGGCGTTGCTTAGCTGTGATAAAACATAATAGTTATTTCATAAAGTACTGAGATAATATAAAGGATTAATGAAACATACATTTTTAGTTCAGATGATGAATCGCGATGACTCTATTTTAATTCACGGGCAAAACGGGACATTTGGAAATATTTTGATTTATACCTAATGATTTAATTTTAAATTACGACATTAATGTTCTAAAATGTTATATCTAGTTCTTAATTGAACAATTAAAAATAAAAGTTATAAACAAAATTTAATTTTTCTACATTTGTTTTTGTTTTGAAAATGTTGATTAGTGTTGACTCTATTTCATCGCACACCACTGTATATGTTGTTTTGATTTTGTTCGCTTTTGTTGTCAAACTCAACACACAAAAGTTTAAAAGCAAAATATTGGGTGCGCCATCTTTTATGTTGGTATTGCAACTGATTTTGACATTTATCAGCCGAGTGACTAAGAACACATGTTTTCGAACGTCAATTCATAATTTTTTTTTTTTTAATTTTTTTTTTTATTTTCAGTTAATGTATGAGAAGAGAAGTTTAGCAACACTTTTCTAATGGAAACATGTTTGGGTTAATTTTTTGGAATAATGGATATCATCTGTGCTTGAATTGATACCATCGGTATATCAAAAATCATCAATCGTATTAGTATATACAGTGGTGGTCAAAACAAATGCAACCAAAATGCATCTTTTACGAAATATTACGTAAAAATTTTCTACAAATAAAATTTGCAATTTTGTGTTTTAAATTTTATACTTTATTGCTTTAAAACTAAGGAGAAGGGATCTACTCCATAGATATTTAGAAAAATGAATGAAAAAACAGAAAAATACATATTCATTCTTATATTTCAGTGGCCAAAACATATGCAACTAATAATATCAAGCGCAGTTCAATGCAAATGAATTGAATATTTTTCTAGCAAATCCGTAAAATCCAATGTATCCACTTATGCCCGTTTTGGTTTTTGGTGTCTGGTAACACTGGCACATGAGTCAAAAGCATACGCAATATTTACCATTATTTGAATTATTGTGAAATTCAACAGAGTAAATACTTTTTGTGCTACCGTTGATATTTTCATTAGCTGGATACTACATTTTTCGCAAAAATATTCCCTTCGTGACAAAATTAAACCGAATCATTGAAATTACAAAAAACGGTGTTTCAACCCGTAGAATTGCTAAAGGAGTTGGTGTTTGCTTCAAGTTAAAACAAGACCTAATGTAGAGCCGCCAGAAGACAGGAAATCGCGACCAAGATTGCTTACCAATAGAGATGCTCGAACTATGGAACGGGTAATACCGACCAAACATGTGACAACACCTAACGAAGCTGCAGCAGCCATAAACAAACCCGTTGGTGGGTGGAAAGCACGTAGAACGCTTCGGCGAATTGGGCTGACAACGGCAGAAAATCGGAAGAAACCAGCATTATCCGCGAAAAATGTATCGGCACGTCTCAAATTTTACAAAGAGCCCAAAAATAGGAGCGTCGACTTCCGGAAGAGGGTAATATGTTTAGACCAGACCAAAATCAATCGTTTTCAGTTGGATGGTAAGCAATATTTCTGGCACCGTCCATATGAAACGTTGAAGAAGCGCCAAGTCAAAGAAAAAATGAAGCATGGAGGTGGTAACTTGATGGTGTGGGGGTTGATTTACTTGGTGGCATATCGGTCCATTGGTAAAAATCGACGAACTAATGAAAAACGAAGATGTATTCGTATTTTGGATCATAATCTACTACATTTTGTGGACAAAGGCGCGTATTCCGAGGATGAAGCCATATATTAGCAGGATGGAGATCCTAATCATACGGACAAAATTGCCAAGCAATGGCTCGCTGGTCAAAAATGTAACAGAATGCAGTGGCCAGTTCAAAGTTCGGATCTTTACCCGATCGCAAATCTATTGGCTTTGTTGAAAAACTACTGGCTACATAAGAAAATGTACCACAGAGCTTGAACGAACAATGGTCTCGGTACATGCGGAGTGAGTCAATATTCCAAAGGAACACATCGAGAAACTGGTTAAAAGCGTGGTCAAACGATTAAAAAGTGTCATTAAATCTAAAAGGTCGTTATACAAAATACTAAACAACGTGATTAAAAACATTTAATTAAATGCATACATTGGGTTGTTTTCGGTTTAAGTTCCAAATGTTACTTTTTTTTATTAAATATTGGAGAATCCAGTTATGTTTCATTTTTCTAGAATTAATAAAGAAATTGTGGCCGTCGGGGGTGCAATGGTTAGTGTGCGCGGCTCTTGTACATGAGATCCTGGGTTCGAACCTTGCTCTGACCACCTTCAAAAAAAATTTCTTTCGGCGACGGTCACCTCGCATAGTGACGGCGACACTATCGAGTATATAGCCATGAAAAAGCTTCTCAAAATACCGTTCGGAATCGGTGTAAAACTGTAGGTCCCAATCAGTGAGTGAAAACTGGAAAGCGCACAGCTCAGTGATTGTGAGAAGTTCTCCCCGGTCCCTTCATGGGATGTAATGGGAAACCATTTTTTTTTTTTTAATAAAGAAAAAAAATAAAAAAAATAAACTTGGTAGAAATTAAGGCTGTTTATTTATTCCATTAAGCTATCGCCAGTTACGACTTTCCAAATAAAACGATCCACATTTAATACTACAAAATCTGGCAACATTTGCTGTAATGTGTGAAATAAAATGCGATACGGCAACACGTTTGTAGCCAGTGTCAACAAATACATGGTAGCAGCAGATGTTGTAGTTGCACGCAGCAACAACAGACATTTTTTTTTCGTTCATTCGTTTCAGTTGTCAAACCCTACACAAATATATACCAACAATACAAAAATACAAAAAAGTATAAAAACAAAATACATATGATTTTGACAAGTGAAACGAAAAATGACATGGAAATAATGTGATCACTTATTTGAACGACTATACCTGATAGATAATTCTAACATGATCAATATGTATAACATTTACCGCGCGTTGTTGTGAACAATTTAGTTCGTTTTGTTTTTAATCGGAAATAAAAATTTTTCCTTCAATTTTAGAGATATAAAAGTATACGTATTATTCCATTAAATAAAATAATTTTAATGAACATCAGATGTGTAAGCCATTTTGCAAATTTTGGATTTGTCTCTCCTTGGTAACATTTTCATTCACAAGAAATGATAGCAAAATAACTTTTTGTTGCCATTTCTTGAAATTGAACATGTGGCAACATTGTCATTGCTCAAGTCATAATTTAAGTGGGAAATTGAAATGCCACTTAATATCGCTTAGCTGTCCCGTACAAATTAAGCTATAATTAACTTTAGCGGTGTAAAAAAAAAACACTTATTGTTGTATTTTTACGGGTTTTACAACTGGACAAAGTCAAATGTGATTGTGATGTATCCACATCTGCTCGCCACTGTACACCGACGAATCGCGCCGCCGTGCGTCAAAACCCTCTAAAAACGGCGGCGACATAAAGGTCTACTAAGTACCAACACACACTGAAAGATCCATAATTCCAACACAAAAACAAAAAATCTTTTCCTTCATGTTCCTCTTTCCTCTTGCATACGCGGGCTGATGATGACCGGGCTAGTGTCAGTTTCAATTTTTACCTTGTATCGCTTTATAACAAATTATGGAAAAGGGCACATTTTGCCCTGGCCAATTGGTTGTATTCTTTTTATTTATTCAATATTATTATACCGACGTAAAAGATGGCGCACCCTGCACATCAAATATTGGTAGTGTAAATTTGAGTTTGGAGTAGTTCAAATCAATTGTGAAGGATTAAATTAAATAAAAATATTACGTACATGGAAATTGGTGTTTTTCTTAGTCATTCAATATTCCCTTCTCAACAAAAATGATGGCGCACCCTGCACTTACATGAGAATCTCCGAATTGAAATTAGAAACAACGTGAAAGAAATTACTATAACTGGTCAAATGACAATACCTTGCAGACATTGTACCAGGACTGGATGTCCACAACTATGATAGAACAACAAAGGTAGTAGCTAGCAGTAAGTGTTGTTTAGTTTTTGATGGCGCACCCTGTACTTATGTACATTAGAATCTGCCAATTGAAATGAGAAACGGCGTGAAAAAAATTAAAGTAACTGTTCAAATGACGATACCTTGCACACATTCTACCAGGACTGTATGTCCACAACTATGATAGAATAACAAAGGTAGTAGCTGGAAGTAGGTGTTGTTTTGTTTCTGTTGTAATAGGCTTCCTCCCAGTGTCCCGTAGGAATCTGTTTCGAAACGGTCTTGCTTATTTGTACATTTTGTCGAAACGGAAATCTGTTACGGAAATATAACGAATCCGTTGGCGTATGAAATTACTCTCGAAAAAGCTGCTCTTGTCTTCTAGCTTTTCAAATCCGCTTCCAACTCACAGTAGAATTTATATTCGAATCCATTTCGGGATGGTTTTTTTTTAAATAAAATGAATTGAAATTTAAAACAAATCAATTTAAACTTAAAACAAATCAGTTTAAGTTTAAAATACATAAATTTAAATTTAAAACACATAAATTTAAATTTAATTGAAATTTCGAATACATCGATTGAAATTTAAAAGACATCAATTGAAATTTAAAACAATCACTTGAAATTTGAAACACAGCAATTTATATTTAAAAGATATTTATTGAAATTTGAAAAACATAAACCGGGTTAATAATTTTTAAATTTGAACTGACAATTTTCAATTTCATTAGAAGAGTTTTAAATCGCAAGACTTTTAAATCGCAAGAGTTTTAAATCGCAAGAGTTTTAAATAATGGATTTCTTCACGGATGGTTCGTTCTATTCTCAGGAACTAATCTATTAGGGTATTCACAAGAGTATCCTAACTGTTGTATGTGTCGTATGTGCTAAAGTTCTACAACAGTTGTACAACTGTAGTAGATTTTTTCCATACAAAAGTGTTGTACGATAGTACAACTTTTGCAGATATGTTTTTGCGGTGTACTAAGCGATCAGCTGATACCATTTGTTGTACAACTGTAGTAGATTTTTTCCATACAAAAGTGTTGTACGATAGTACAACTTTTGCAGATATGTTTTTGCGGTGTACTAAGCGATCAGCTGATACCATTTGTTTAGCATTTGTAGCAGGGCGTAGTTAAGAAGGTGGTTGCACCAACATAGCTGATCGAGTTTGTTTATATTCGCCTCAAAATTACAGTAATCAAAAACAGAAAACCGGTCCACCAGTAGGGCAGAAGATATAATTGTACAACTGTAGTAGATTTTTTCCATACAAAAGTGTTGTACGATAGTACAACTTTTGCAGATATGTTTTTGCGGTGTACTAAGCGATCAGCTGATACCAACAGTTGTACAACTGTAGTAGATTTTTTCCATACAAAAGTGTTGTACGATAGTACAACTTTTGCAGATATGTTTTTGCGGTGTACTAAGCGATCAGCTGATACCATTTGTTTAGCATTTGTAGCAGGGCGTAGTTAAGAAGGTGGTTGCACCAACATAGCTGATCGAGTTTGTTTATATTCGCCTCAAAATTACAGTAATCAAAAACAGAAAACCGGTCCACCAGTAGGGCAAAAGATATAATTTTAAAAAGAAAATGTAAGATACAAAAGATTGGGTAACATTCTATATTAGGAGTTATGGGCCTCCAAAGTTTGAATATACCGGGGGCTACTATGTATTAAAAAACATCTACCGGAATTTGTCTGGCAGCAATTTTTGGACAATATAAGGCAAAATAAACAAAACAAATTAGATGAACATTTTCGATAACTCGCTTTGTTATCGAAATATCGGCCGTTCACATTTTGAAAAATTATCGAAAATAGTTTTTACATTTTCACAAAATCCAAAAAGTCCAGAAATGCAAATTAAGGAACAGAGGTCTGTCTTTCTCTCCTGGTCCCTGAGCCCGGCCGGACGACTCGAAATACAAAATAATCGTCCGACAAAAAAAAATCGTGCGACAAAACCCCCCGTTATCCGGACTTTGGAGGCCCATAGCTCCTAAAATAGGCATTTTCCCCAACTATTGTATTTAACATTTTGTGCTGAAAATCGTGTGTTCTACCACCTTCCCATCAAATTTTTGATACAACAAGACATAAAGTCTATTAAATGGAAATATGCGTGAAAGTTTTAAAAGAAGATAATAAAAAGAATCATGAATTAACATAATTTATGTTTTTTTTCTATAAAAACGTTATTAAAATATTATTTAATATTATATTAAAAATAACAACAGAAACCCCGGTTTGTGGGATAGGCGGGTTCCTGAATACTCCTCTCACAATCAGCAGATTTTGACAATTTAATTAATTAGAAGCCGCTCAATAACATCTAGTGCAAAGTGTATTTATATCAAGTGGAAGCATTAGCACAGCTGATTTCAGTATTTTCATGACGTTGTACCTAGCAAATGTCAAATTAATGTGTATTTTGTCTATGTACATGCTTGTTTACTTTTATTGTTGGTATAATCATACATACATACGATACAAGCAGAGTTTTACACAACGTCGGAACGAAACAAAAACGTAATGGCTGTTGTTTTTGCCTGCAATTATAACAACGCCTAATGCTTCCACTTGATATAAATACACTTTGATCCAGTACCACCTCCTTCTTCAATACGCTTTGGATTATAGTATATGCATTTACGACAGGGTGATCACATATGTGCTATTGGAGGTCTTATATTTTCTTACAACCTACAACCTTAGTACACCTTGTGAATTCCCTATACCTTTACTATAGACTACCTGAATACGACAGTGGCTTGTTATCTGCGGAATACGAGACCTGCAGAAACAGGAGTAAAAGGCCAACTCTGACAGCCAAGTCGTCTATCAAATCTCTGAAATCAATCTCCGATAAATCAAGACTTACATCGTCCGTCACCATTAGTACTAAGACATCAGTTTATTATCGTTTCATTCGGCACCTGGCTAATCAATTACATTGTTAATTGTTCCGCCCTTCAGTTACAGTTTAAGTCATCACTGCGCTTATTATCATCTTCCATTTTGCCATTCCTTTCGTGATCATAAAACTGATCTTTGTCAATATGATTAACCTTTACAATTTGGAAACAGATGATGATGACACAGACAACGACAATGCAAACGACTTCGACGACGCCTCTGAAAGTTCAATAAACGTGGGAGATTGACAGTTCCACACACCACACAAAGTACGAAAACAACAAGGAATGCCGAATCAACTGGGTATGGGCGGAGATGCGCTAATGAATGAAAGGTAAATGTCCCATAAAATAATAAAGATGATCATTCGAGAAGAGTGAAGAGCAAAGTTGACTGACATTTAACGCCAAAGAAGAGAGTGCAGACTTAAGCAGTAGGGGATTCTTTACAAAGAGAAAATGTTAAATCTGGTATTCAAGTCATGCAATGAGTAGATACTTTAAACGCAAGTTCAAGCGTGATCCAATTAGAGAGAACTCGTTACTTAAACATCCCTTAAAGACATTCGAAGTTGCTTCATAAAAAAGGCACGAGCTTTTTGTAATAAGCTGAATACTTGACACCCGATCCACACATTGTAAAAAATATCGCTGCTGTCACTAAGCGAGATGGTTGCTGACGATGTAAATGATGTATGTAGCTGAGGGATAGAAATTGTTACAGTCACCAAGTAATCAATGGGTACACTTTCGCCAAATGACTGCACTAAATGGCTAAACTTTCGTCAAAACCCAACTTTATACTTTGATATTAGTATTACAATAGTTTGAAGCGGACAACTTTTGTTATTTCCAAACAAAGGAATACCCTGAAGTTTTGTTGTATTTCCGGTAATGTGAATTGTGAAAAAGTGCGCCTCCCTTATATGCAACTTACTCTTATATTTTGGCTTCTATACAATATAAGGAGTTATAGCAAATCCCCTGAATTCCACCCTTAAACATAATTCGTATCATTTCCAAAATCAAGCTTTATTCATTTAAAATTTTAGAAAAGAAAATTCGAAGAAATCGTAGTTACATGAAATTCAAGACTGCTCCCATCAAGTACCACCTGTTAATACCGTCATTTACTTTGCGTTAAACAGCTGTTCAAAACATACAACCTAGTGTATTTTTTTTTTTAATGGAATAAAGTGAATTTCCGAGTGCATTAAGCATTATTTTTTGCGAAAAAAAAACCGTCAATCAAACCAAAGAAAAGCTTGATAAATACTGGGGTCTCTGCACCATCGATTTCAATGGTAAAAAAGTGGTTTACTGACTTTCGCTGTGGTCGTAAAGGGTTTTTCAACAGAGACGCTACAAAAGTAAATCGATAGGGACAGCAAACGACGCCATATTTTTTCCCGACATTTCTCTTCAGTAAGGTTTGCCATTTCATCATGGAAAGATATACGAGCCAACAACGAGTCGAAATTATTAAAATTTACTACCGAAATTTGGAGTCAGTGGCCTCAACTTTAAGAGCGCTACGTCCAATTTATGCTCGTCATAATCGTCCTACCAGATCAACAATTGAGCGTCTAGTGGAAAAATTTTAATCCACAGGCACAGTACAAAATGTTCCCGTGCCAGTGAGACAAAGAAGAGCCCGTACTGTCGAGAATATTGCTGCCGCTGAGGCTTCAGTTCAAGAAAGCCCAAATGTGTCTCTCACACGTCGTTCTCAAGCGTTGGGCATCTCTGTGCGGTCGTTGTGGCGAATTTTGCGAAAAGCTCTTGGCCTACATCCGTACAAGATCAAATTGACGCAAGAACTGAAGCCGCTTGACCACCATAAGCGTCGTATGTTCGTGAATTGGGCTGACCCACAACTTGAAAATTATTCGGATTTTCATCGGAACATCATCTTTAGCGATGAGGCTCATTTTTGGCTGAATGGCTTCGTCAATAAGCAAAATATGCGTTATTGGTCAGACAGCAATCCACACGTAATCTATTAGTCATCATTGCATCCCAAAAATATTACGGTTTGGTGCAGTTTATGGGCCGGCGGCGTCATTGGGCCGTACTTCTTCCGTGATGATCAAGACCGGCACATTACTGTGAATGCGAATCGCTACCGTTCAATGATAACCGAATATTTTTGGCCCCAATT
Organism: Phaonia tiefii; assembly: GCA_963931995.1. Taxonomy (NCBI): domain Eukaryota; kingdom Metazoa; phylum Arthropoda; class Insecta; order Diptera; family Muscidae; genus Phaonia; species Phaonia tiefii. Next base: position 18,588,520 of record OZ008370.1, on the reverse strand, counting down.
GGATAATATGGACTTGGAGGACATGTGGTTCCAACAGGACGGCGCCACAAGCCACACAGCGAATGCCACAATCAATTTATTGGAAACCAAGTTTGGTGAACGTGTTATCTCACAAAATGGACCAGTCGATTGGCCGCCTCGGTCGTGCGATTTGACGCCGTTAGATTATTTCCTGTGGGGTACGTCAAGTCTATGGTCTATGTTAACAAGCCAGCGACGATTGATGAACTTCGTACGAATATCGAACGTGAAATTGCAGCAGTTTCGGCCGATTTATGCTTGAAAACCATCGAAAATTTGACTTCTCTGGACTTCTGCAACCGTGCCCGTGGTGGCCATGCAAAAGAAATCGAGTTCCATACATAATGGCACCGAACGTACTTCCACAGGTATAAAGAATTTCATTGGTATCTAAAACCGGTTTTGTATTATTTATTTTGTAGCGCTCTTATTGAAAAACCCGATACAAATGACGCTGAACTGTCTGGACGGCCAATTGAGGGCAATACACCCGAAAATGTCGAAATATCCATCGAAGATCGAAGAGTAAAAGTGCGTGAGATTGTTGATGACATAGGCATTTCATATGGCAGTATGGTTTCGATTTTAAATCATCAGGTGGGTTTAAGAAAGCTGTCTGCAAGATGGGTGCCGCATTAGCTCTCAATTGACCATAAAAGCACGGGTGCACACGTGTGTAGTCTCAATGTTAAAATTCCATGAATTGGGCTACGAATTAGTACCTCATCCGCCATATTCTCCGGATTTAGGCCCCAGTGATTATTTCCTATTTGAAAACCTAAAGAATTGGCTCGGTGGAAAGACATTCAGGCTCCAACGATGACATTATTGATCAAACAAATGCCTATTTTATGGACCACGAAAAATCCTACTTTATGGACCTCAAAAAATCCTATTTTTGGAAGGGATACAAAAATTGGAGAAACGTTGGACTAACTGTATTGAGCTAAAAGCAGATTATGTTGAAAAATATTTTTTATTTTGCAACAAAAAAAACTGTGTTTCATTCAAAAAGTAACGGACTTATTGATCCGACCTCGTATCAACGTCCCACACAAAGCAGCGACCGATAAATGAAACTCTCTGCTGAAATGGGCTACCGTCTTGATTTCTCCAGCCAAGTGGTATTGGCTATGCATTACTAGGTCGCGATTGGTAATGAGTCCTTGCCATTCTAATTACCGGAACCAATTGTAAGAACCCCAATCCCTTCATGGGATGTTATGGGACACCAATTTTTTTTTTAATTGTAAGAACTTAGTGCTCGTGTAGCTTAGGTTGCACCATAAAGCCACAGCTGTGTTTGCGCATGTTTATTGACGATTTGGAAGGATGTAGTGGCTTTCACCGATAGGAAAGTGGTTGATGAGAAGATCAAGTAAATGTGTTTGTGACACGATAATCGGACAGCTCTGTACGCATTACGATGTGAAGAGTACATACACTCTTCCAAACTCTTTTTCCACATTTTGATTACAGATTCTGAAAGTATTTGGGAAGAGCTTTCCAACGAGGTATGTGAGAACACGGGATAATTGCTTGTTTTCGCACAATGGGCGAAATTATTTTTGGGGGTCTGAAAGTAAATCAGGATCTTTTCTTACTTCCAAACTCTTTTTCCACATTATGACTGTAGTTTCTGAAAGTATTTAGGAAGAGCTTTCCAATGAGGTATGTGACAACACGGGAGAATTGCTTGTTTTCGCACAATGGGCGAAATTAATTTTGGGGGTCCGAAAGTAAATGAGGATCTTTTCTTATTTCCAAACTCTTTTTCCACATTATGATTACAGATTCTGAAAGTATTTAGAAAGAGCTTTCCAATGAGGTATGTGAAAACACGGGAGAATTCCTTGTTTTCGCACAATGGGCGAAATTAGTTTTGGGTGTCCGAAAGTAAATCAGGATCTTTTCTTACTTCAAAACTCTTTTTCCACATTATGACTGTAGTTTCTGAAAGTATTTAGGAAGAGCTTTCCAATGAGGTATGTGACAACACGGGAGAATTGCTTGTTTTCGCACAATGGGCGAAATTAATTTTGGGGGTCCGAAAGTAAATGAGGATCTTTTCTTATTTCCAAACTCTTTTTCCACATTATGATTACAGATTCTGAAAGTATTTAGAAAAAGCTTTCCAATGAGGTATGTGAAAACACGGGAGAATTCCTTGTTTTCGCACAATGGGCGAAATTAGTTTTGGGTGTCCGAAAGTAAATCAGGATCTTTTCTTACTTCAAAACACTTTTTCCACATTATGATTACAGATTCTGAAATTGTTTAGGAAGAGCTTTCCAACGAGGTATGTGAGAACACGGGAGAATTGCTTGTTTTCGCACAATGGGCGAAATTATTTTTGGGGGTCCGAAAGTAAATGAGGATCTTTTCTTACTTCCAAACTCTTTTTCCACATTTTGATTGCAGATTCTGAGTGTTTATGAAGAGCTTTCCAACGAGGTATGTGAGAACACGGGAGTATTGCTTGTTTCCGCACAATTGGTCGGAATTATTGAGGAAAAGTAATTGAGGATCTTTTCTTAGTAATTGAGGATCTTTTCTTACTTCCAAACTCTTTTTCCAATTTTTGATTACAGATTCTGAAAGTGCTCGTGAAGACCTTTCTAACAAGGTATGTGAGAGCATGGGAGAATTCCTTGATTTTCAAAGTTGATCGATTTAAATTTTCATACACTAAATTTACTTTGGTCCACTGAGCGAATACGGTAATACTGACGGCAGAAGGGACAATTTATTTCTATAGTCCCATGAATTACCTTTAGAAGCTATAAGTTTTGTTTCTATATGTTTTGCCGATCGACTGAAAATATTATATCATTAAATACACCATGTTTCTATATGTTAACATAGTTATGTTATCGCGATAACAGACTTCTGCCAACTGTAGTGGTTTGTGTCTTTGCTAGTTATATTCGGAATCTATCTTCACGCACATAGACTCAAAAGCCGACAGCTTAAGTCATTCAGACACGACCCTCGGCTTGCACAGAGTACCGATATCGGGATTGTGAGTGAGGTTTTCGTCCCAATGTTTCTACTACGATCTACGATGCATTCGACCTACGAATTGCGCTAAACAAGTAGTCAGAGGAAATCGGGAAATCTAATGTCAAAATTGCGAATAGAAATTTTGTTTTGAAGATCGAGGAAGCCCAGTCTTGTCTTTATATGCACTACGCACTTTCTACGAAAAAAAGACTTGGTACTCCCAAATTGTTTCATACTGCGTCTAATTATTGTTGGGATTGTTTTTTTTTTTTTTTTGAGAAATCAACATTTAATCTTCTTCTTTCATTTTATTTATTTTCCATGTTAATATTTCCTCATGAATCGATGCAGCACTTTCACACCACCACCAATGACGTGTTTTAAATAGGGTGGGGGGGGGGGGGGGGTTGGTATTCCTATTTACCTACCGCCTCTAGCCTTTTATCAATTGCGTCGTAAAATGACTCTGCCTTTTTTCGCCTCAATTAATAAGTGCAAATTGTTATTGTAACATTTACGATTTATTTACATTTTGTTGAAGTTCATTATTCAGTTTCTGTTGTTATTGTTAATAATAAACAAACTTTTCCTCTTCTTCAAGAAATATAAGCGCAATTAACTATTAGTTATGATGAAATTGAAAATAATAACAAAATATTTATTTATTTCTCTCTTTCTTTTGTATTTCACTTGTGTGTTGTGTCGTCTGTACTAAACGGAAATTCCACTTAAATTTTTCTACAGATTTCATTTGGTTCCGCCCGCAGATTTTTTTTTCTCGTCTGGTTTTTCTTTCATTCCTCGGAACAGAGTGTAGGCTCTCTGCTCTGCCCATCATCTTGACACTTTCTCGCTGCTGGCGGGGTGAATTGGCTGGTGATTGTATTCTTTTTTTTTTTGGAAATTTTAATACTAAAATTTGTTCATCACTAAGGTTGTTGGTGGTTCATTGTCTTTTAAGATTTCGTAAATTCTAAAAAGTCAATGAATTCCCCAACTTATTCAAATGAATCCCCCCTCCACAGCCAATATGAAAGTCAATGAAATTTTACAAAATAATCATTTGGACGGGGAATTTTATCTCATTTTCTTCTGATTCGAAAATAAATGAAAAGTGGATATTCCCCACTACATAGTTATCCACTCAGTAATGGTATTCACTAAGGATTTTTTTGAAAATATATAGTACATTTTAAAGGAAAAAGTAATGTTAAACCCCCTTTTTTTAAATAGCACCCAATGGGCTAATTAAAGGAAATATATTTATAGACAGAGTTATAGAGTTTCAAAGGGGCTTTGTAATGATACCCATTTTAAGCAGATCGGATAATAAATACCTGTGTTATGAGCGACTCTATACTCAAGCTTCAAAGGCCTATATCTCAAGAAGTTGGACCCGACACGGAAAAAAACTAACGTTTTGAACCCAGCGCAGAAGGTTTTGTCGCTGGTGAAATTTTGGTGTAGATCAGAGCATGGGCCCTAAAGTGAATTTAAGCCCCTGTAAGCATTGGTAATGTTCAATAAATTGTAAAATAAATTTTTTTTCATCCGCGCACTTGTCCATGTTGGCTGTCACAATTCAAATGAGCATTTGATTGACAAGCATAAGTGGCGAACATCAAATGAAACGCCATCAAATTAGAATATCAACATTTTTTGATTTTCATCAATCAGAGCCGACAACGCATGTGTGTAGCCATGGTAGAATGAGAAGGTAAACTCGGTAGACAGCTGATTTCAATTTTTTCTCGTTGTTTGGTTGGCCACTTCTGCAAGATTCAAAGATTTTGTGTTTGTTTACATTTATTTGTTGGTATACGTATGTGTTGACTTTGACATGAGAGCCTAAACAAAAACAAAATGCCTGTTGTTGTTGCCCACAATTGTTGTTGTATCTACTGCGACTACTTGGTATTTTTACTATGTGTGTAGCCGACGAAAGCACTGATTGATGGACTTTTTTGAACGTTGCCTGGGCCCTTAACACTGAATGAAAAGTCGGTCCAACCGAATGTAAAACAGATCTTATCTATTAATCTATTCTAGTGATATCACTAGTGATACCCCGCTTGAAAGACCAGGCAGAAGAATCCCTCCGTATCCTTGGTGTTACCAACTGACGAGAAAAGGCGAAGGATAGAGCCAGTTGGAAGAATATGTTGAAATTTGTTTAATTTGTTTGTTTAATTAATATGTGTAACACGTCTGAGCTCATGAGGTTGTAAAATAGTCAATAAAAGTAAAGTAAGTGAAATCACCTGTTGTAAATATACATAGCTCGCATTGAGCCGTTCAAAACGACGGCGGCGTGAAATGTTCTCGGTGGCAGCTCAATTTCGGCCAGGTTGATTTATCTGTTTTACTGTACAACCCCGTTTGTAGGCACGCAAAGTTTTTCAATTTCACAATATGTAGTTTTTTTTTGTGCATCAAAACTTTAATAAATTTACTATCATATTTCATTTAGTAGGTATCTGTATGTATTTTCTTTCGATTCTGTTTTATACTTACATTTATTTGTAGCAGCTCATCTTCCGTTTTGCTCAAGTGTCATTCATTGTCATATTAGTTTATTTTTCTTAGAAAATTATAACAATTTCCTTTGTTGTTATTATTATATTCCGTATAAAACAATACTACTGGTTGTTGGTGCTGTTATTATAGTTGCTGGTGTGTTGTTGTTGTTGTTGTAGTAGTTTGTGGTATAGCAATAACAAAACTAAAAACAAAAACACAGAGAAGAAATGAAAATTACTTTTGTTGTTATTGTTTTCCGTTTTATAAACAAAAAGACAAATTTAAAACAAAAAAAAAAAAACAACAATTAATAAATACGAGAGAGAGAGAGAGAGATAACAAAAAACACACACAATGAATTAAACTGCAAAAGGAAACTCAAAAAACTCTTCGAATTTGAAAGGTATTAAACGAGAGCATAGAATAACACATACGTAGAAGGTTTTATTCGCTCAATAAATTAAACGTCATAGGTACGATGGAAATTACACAGTGGAGGGTGGAAAATATGGGTTCAATAATACCAGATGGTGGCAATAGTATACAGCGATCCACAAAGGAACTACACCCGAATTTCGTGTTTTTGTGGCAAACTAGTTGTGTTAAATACAATACAAATGAATACCAACGTTAAAAGTCAACAAAAAAGTGCAAAATACATTTAAATTTTTCAGTTCTACACCAAAACGACAGGAAATAGTTAAGTGAACATATTTTGTACCTCCACCTGGTGTATGTAAACATTTCCACAGACCTACCGAGAGAGTGTTAAATGAAACGTCAGATGAGAGAATAAGTTCTTCTATAGTATGTGTTATTCTATGAACGAGAGAGCAACAGAGCAATGAAGTGAAGTGAAATGTATGATGACGATATCGTTGTGAATGAAGAGTGTTGTTAATGACTTGAATGGAGAGTGTAAATGATAGAATTGAAGATGATGATGATGATAATGATGACGATAATAATGATAATGTTATGTAGAGTATTTTTATGATTTTGTTGTTTAGAGCTGTTGATGTTAAGTTCAGAGTAATGTTATTGAGAGTGCAGATGAATGATAATGTTGTTGAGTATGTTTAATGTCGGTTTATTGTTGTTTTTGTTTGTTTTTGGGTGTATCTTTGTTTGCCTAAATATGTTGGTGGTGGTGTATTTGATACAGATGAGTGAGTGACAGTGAGTGTGTGCGTTTTGTTAGTGGCAATGTGTTTTTATTGTGTTTGCTTTTGTTTTTGCGATCCTTGCTTTGTTTTAGCCTGCTTGCTTGCTTATTTGTGTCTGACTGACGGACTGTTGTGTTTTTGTTTAATTAACTTTGTACTTTTTGTTGTTGTGCTTTCTTCAATGACAATGGGTTTACATTTGGTTTCTGTTTTGCTTTGTTTTGTATTAAGACACTTTTGTTGTTCTCTGGGTTGTTCTTTTTTTAGCACCACAAATTGTGATGTTTTCTTTTCCTCTCACACAGTAAAAGTTTTACTTTGAATGAATTTCTATGTTATTTTATTTAAAATAGAGCAGTTTAGTTTTCAAGTATGTATATGTATCTAGAAAAAAAGCAAGTTTTGTTACATTTCTTTGGTTGGATTTCCGTTTTGTTATTATTCTTCGCGTTCATTGATTGTGTTGTTGCAGTAACAGTGTAGATGATAATGATAATATTAAAAATGATTATGACGATGTTGTGTATAATGTTTTTGATGATGACATTGTTTTGTTAATGTTAGTTTTGCTGATGATTCTTTTGTTGTCTAAAATGCTAAATGTTTGTGTCTGCCGTCTTCTCTCCACGTACGACGGCGTCAACGTTAACTTTAAAGTGGCGTCCAAAATAGATTCAGCAACAGCGCTGCATTTTTCATAGGCGGCGTTACCTGCGCCGTTTGCCGCATATGCACCAACTATACACAACAAAAAAACCTTTATTTTTCTTCTTTACATTGCTATGTCCTTTCCAGTTTTTTTCTTTTTGGGATATCGCTCTCTCTCTCTCTTCCTTTTCAGCCAGAATTCATTGCTTTTTTATTCCCTCAGTTTGACATAAAAAATTTAATCTTTTTTTGCTTAACCACCAACTTTTATTTTGTTATTTTAGAAATATTTTACATTTTAATAAATTTCCCACCTTTTTGTTTCTTCTTTAAATCCTTAAACTTTCGTGTTAAATTTGTTCAATTTCTCTAGATTTGGTTTAAAAATTTTCTATTTTTCTTGATTTCTTTCATCGCACACATTTTTATGGGCGACGTCGTCGTCGTTGTTGATTTTTTCCTATTACTTCCACCTTATTCGTATAATTCTGCTTCTTCTTCCAGTGCTTTTTCTAGCTAACACAACGATTGGTACTTTTTTCTGTTATTTTTCACTTTAGCACTTTATTCTTTCACAAATTTGTTTAATTCATTCATAACTTGATTGCTACAAATTCTTTACAATATTTGCACAAACTTTACGAAATTTCCTTTGATTTTTTTCACATTTCTTGTGTGTGTAAATTCTTTATTTTATACAACACAAAACATCAACCAACAGAGGAGACGACGGACCGACGACCATCATCATCAAAACGACCAAGCAAAAAAAAACAATCAAACATCAGAAAACCCTTGGTGAGGGGGGGAAAATACACTCTACACACAAACGCACGCACGCATACTAACACGACTTAATACAGAGCGCGAGCGAACCAACAACGAACGAGCGAGGGCACACAAAACAGAACATACAACGTATAAGGAAAAAAATTTACCGCCGCACGGCGTTGTCTTCTGTAATTTGTGTCAGGTGAAATTTTAAATGCATTTTATCATCTTAAATTTTGCTAATTTCCACTGAATTTCATGCGCTAGTGTTAGGCCCGCACTAGGTCTTTACATTTTTCATAAATATACTTTAGTTTGCATTGAATTTTATAGGAAATTTTCAATTTTTCTTTGCAAACCACACAAAATATAAAAAAATTCACACTTTTTTCACTTTATTTCACACCGACACAATGATACATGATTATTCTTCTTCCAGCAGCACCGTGAAGAAACACCGAAACACAAAGTAAAAACGGATAGACAAAGAACAACAGCAGTCCGCAGCGACACACAAAAGATACGTAGTAAGAAAAAGTAGGGAAAATATCAACCCAGAATATAGGTACATTCTAAATGCAACTCTGTTGTCCCTAAAACAAATTTCCCAAATAACATAACAAAACATAGAACATAACATTACCAATACGACAAAACAACCACCACAATAGAAACTCCAATAAACAACTTACAAAACTATAATACATTTGACAAATGTCTTTAAACTTGTATTTAATTCAATACCAACATTTTGATACTTTTTAAATATTCCAGGTTAGAGTTGTATTTTACAGTATTCAGCAACAGAGCTGTATTTACTCACCACAATTTCCCGGTATTAAGAAAATTCTTTTCGAAAACAACTCTTCCCTTTTTAGCCCATTATAAAGCAATCACTCTCTTTGTTTAATATAGTCATCCCTTTTTCTCGTACGCATAAACCGCAATTGACTGCCGTAGACAGCATTGGTTTTTGTGTATACTGTTCACCAGCTCACATACCCAAACGCACACGAACAAAAGTATGCTCTGCAACTCATTCCATTAGTGTGACGATTTGTCTTGTAAATGTTTGCTTGGGTGTGTGTGTGTGTGTGTGGTTGGATGATTTTTGTGTCTGGCCGGCTCGTTAGTTTTCTTATAAAACAGCGTGCATAGCAACACCACCTAGGCGAGCCAGTCAGCCAACCAACAACAACTCGGAAAACAGCGGCTAATACTTGTAGATGATAGACGGCCGGACGACCGAAAATACCACAAATAAACTTTAAAATTAAATAAAGAGAATAAATTATATTTATAACGCATGAAATAATAAAACAGTTCATCGAAACAATAACTTGCACTAAATGTGCACGAATTATTTTTAATATTTCATACAGGTTGCACAGGCTTTCATTTGCAAACAGAACAGTTGTATCAACCGCTGTATTGTCTTTCACTAAATCTTCGCTTACAACAGTATACTTTTAGGTATAAAGTTGTTTGCTCTGAAAACTGTGTTATCCGATACATTTGTGTATACCAGTGATGGGAACGCATTTGCTAAATAGGGCCAAAATAGAAATTTCTCATATTTTAAAGGGCCCCTCAATATTTGTATTGTTTGTTTTAGAACGAAAGGCAAGCAAACGAATATTTTTAAATTGGGTTTCTAAAAGACGCACGAATGTTTATGTTCACAAAACATAACTTTCGTTGTCTTGCCAATTAATGTCTATTTCGAAATTATTGTTTAGCTCCTCAAGGGGCCCTTAGACCTGTGGATAAGTTGCAGCGACTTCCAGTTGATGTCAACTTATCCATGGTGTAAGGTGAAGTTGGTGGTTTGCACAAACTAGTTGATGTAAAATCAAAGCCATTTTGATTTTTTGAAGTTGATATCAACTTATCCACCAGTGTAAGGGGAAGTTGCATCAACTTTCATACGCATTTCGGTGAGAAACGTTCATGAGACAACATTATCGGCAAAATGTAAATAAATGAACCAAACAATATATAAATTAAACAGTATGGGAAAAATATATACTAAATAAATGTGATTTATAGTGTTATTTATAAATATTTCAAGAATATAAAAATGTTTTTTTTCTTAAAATTTGTGATCGACATCTGACAAGAAAATGAAGTTGCCTCAACTAGTTTGAGAGTGTAAGGCAAACTCGAAGTTGATGTGAACTTGAAGTCGAGCAACTTATCCACAGGTCTAAGGGTCCCTCATACAAAAATATTGGCGACTAATTGTGTATGGCTATAATCGTTCAAACGATACTGAAATGTCGATAATAACAGCTCGTGCACAATTTAAATACATGTATTCTTTAACTTCACTACCGACAATACGATAATAAATTCGAAATGGTTTCTTACACAATTAGTCCCCTGTTTTAATAAATATAATGGTATTCCAACATAATATGTACACCCAAAATATTCCGTGGTTGATAATGACCAAAACTTCAACCACGACGTGGGTGAAATTCCCCTGACATTGGTGTAGTTGATTAGAATCGGTTGATAATAACTGGGTCTCTAGACAAATAAACGTTTTAACTAAACCGATTGGTCTTGTCAATGATACTTTGTTAATTTCAACGAAATGTTTGAGTAAATTTGAGTAAACTACAAGGCTTGGTTATTAAATGCTGCAACTGACAATTAATAACAAGTCATTGAATATAAATTTGAAAATGTTTTATTAAAATTATGATATTTTGCAAAAAATTTTCTTTTCTTTTTTTCGATAGCGGACTTGCATAAACACTTTTCCTATATGTTGAAACATATAATAAACCGATACGTAATAAACAGAATATGTAAATTTATAATATGGGTAATCATACAAACTTTTAAATGATTTTTCAAGCTCGAGGTCTTCGTTTTTTAGTTTATTTATTTGTTTTCAATATTTAGCCATCCATCTTTGTTTGTTTGCTTTATATTTAATCGTCGTGATTGATTTCTGATTGAATCGAATCAAATTAAGACGAGTTTTGAAGTCTACGCTAACTTGCTGAATTAAGAAAAACTGAGATAAGGAAAAATTGAGTATTAAATCACACTTACGGAAATTTTCGTTACAGTATTTAACTAAGTTGACATGAACAAAAGGAAAAATATGGTAGCATTCCCAGTCCCTGTCATATTTGAAGTTATAAGAATGACAATTGTTACATAATCTGAATTTATGTCATTAAATGCATTTCTATATAAAAACAACACATTGTTTGACCTATGTTATATATCTATTTATATTAATAAGAATTTATATTTTATTTATAAGATTGAATTTGAAATATGTTATGAAATTATATAACACTTACAACTTTGTACACAACACTGAATTACTGTTGAAACATCTCCCTATTTGTACATGACGTTGCCAATCAATGTTAATTGTCATACCTGCTACCGAGTTTTCGTGGTGACGAATAACGAAGGCTCAGCTCGGCCTCTTTCCTTCCGCGGACTCATCTCTTGACAGCACCGTCAGCCAAATTATCTCAAATAAATAAATGTAAGTTGTCATCGAAACCTCTGTTTTATTTCCCTCAAATAAATCCCGCTCGAATCCTCCTCGAACTACAAAACTCGTACCTCTCAACTTTGCTTCGATTGACGCTTATTGTCAAAATTTTGAATTTATTAGCACAAGACTTCATAAATTCCACAACAATTGTTAAATAATCAAAAAAAATTAAATAAATTAAAAATTTTCAGGCTATAGGTCTGTCTGCGTACTTTTCCTGTAAAATATATCCAGTAACTATTTATGAGAGAGTATGCTAGATTTTACACTCCCAGTAGAAAATATTACAAAAAGTATACAGACGACATCGAGTATGAACTTACAAGAAATTATAACTTTTGTATGTAAGCAGCTGATTTGCAATGACAACATTGGAATAACCAACAACCGCAGTTCGAATAAAATGTTACAAATCACCAAAGCTGTCTTGTTTCTTAAAAGAAGTAGTTAAAGATTAATTACAGAGCATTAGAAAATATTTGGTTCTATTAAAAAATAAAATTCCAACGATTTATTTATTATTTTATATTCTTTATATTTCCTAATTTTGTTTGTTTACACAAAACATATGCTCGAACTTCCAAATTCTTACTGGCAAACATTTCTCCAGTAAAAACTAGTAAGTTATCTATCATCAACTTCCAAACTAATCACTCTCTTGCACTCTCGTTACTGGCTTTTGGTGTAAACAGACAACATCCGGTAATAATTTTTAAAAAATTATCAATACGTATATTGGAAAATGTTAGCCTTTGGTGCCACAACACATGGGGCTTATTAAAAGATAATTCTAGAATACAGAAGAAGGCGATAATTTCAAGGCTTGCTTGTTTTTCAGTATTTAAAGTTTTTATAAATGTATATATTTTTGAATTTAAGTATATGTATTTTTATTTATAAGTCAAAAAAAGTGTTTTATTATAAATCAAATTTTCAAACTTAAGTAAAATTTGTATAAACTATAGACTATAAAAACCGCCCAAAATGTCGGAAATAGTAGTTGCATATATTAGGTACAACGAGCGTACACCTACGTTAATAAAATCAAATTTTGTCAGTACATTATGAACTTTTGTGGTTTTTGTTCATATTTTAATTCTATATTTTTAAGTCACTAAGTATTAGTTAAACTAGCTGAATGGCTAAAAATCGTTTATTTGATCTTTATTTGTTAAGAATTAAACTTTTTCGTAAAATAATTAAATGTAATGATAAAAGTAGAAAATAAGAAACGGCCTAAAATTATTCGCGCGAGCCGCACACAAATCAACAATAGGGCCCCTGACGGCCGCCTATTACCACCCCTGGTATATACGTTACAGTGATGCCACAGTATCATTTTAACAACGGGTTGTGCAAATTCATCTACTACAGTATAGTTTTAGGCGTTGGAGTTTTTAATTCTGAGAACTGTGTTATCAAGTACATTATGCACTACAGTGATGCCAGAGTGTCGAAAATACAAATTAAATATGTCCAAATTCAAATGAATTTGACATAACACAAATACGTATGAATTTTCGAAAACAACAACAAAACAAACAAGAGTAACACAAATTTTAATTGGAAAGTAATTGTGTAGTGCAAACGGATATTAAGGCACCAATAAATTAATATTTATACTAATAAAATAAATTCAACTCGAAAGAAACAACACTTAATATTGAGAATAGCAAAGTTTATATTGGGAATTGAAAAATTTGCTTCTTTGAAATGACAAATTTAAAGTGAATTGAATATGAATAATTGAATATGAAAATACTTAAATGGTATTTGAATTATTCTAATCACTTGATAGGGTTAGGTTCCATTTACGCCGCACAGTGGGATTTTGGCTGCAAAAATAACCTTTTTCGAGTGTAAAATATCAAAAATGTAATGATGCAGTTTTGTAGAGAATTGTTTAATTAAGAGAAATCCATCATACAATTTTTTTAAAAAAAATTTTTTTTGTACAAAATAACGCGGTAAAGTCACCTAAACGAAATTCTGCAGTAACTGCCTTAGATTTTCATCCCATTTCAATGGGCTGGAAACATAATTTCTTTTTGTCGTATCTATATTATGTAAGTATATTTGAAAAATATAGTATTTCAGCATTAATTTAAAAAAAAATAATTGCATTACCATAATATTTTAAAAAATATTTAGGTTCTTTTTGATGGCACTCAAAAAGTCAGTGTTTTTAGTTTTTCTTGGACAAAAAAAAGGTGAACGTTATCGATCTTTGTGTTGTGGTTGGAAAAAAATGAAAGGTGGGACTGTCTTCTTTAAATTTACCCAAAAAAATCCACCAACTTTTCTCAATATTTTACAAACGTATAAATTTTATAAAAAAAAGCAATAGAATTACATCGCACTTTTGCAATAAAATGTAATAAAAAAAAGTCTGCCTACTTTTAGGCATGCACTTTTTTAATGTATTTGCAGTTATGAATTATAACAACAATTTGTTAATAACTGATTGACAGCAATTCCAAAGAAAAGCATAACAAAATAACAAACAAAAACATATGATTTGGTAAATAAAATTTGGTAGACCAAAAGTGTTATAAAATTGTGAAAGATAAATATTGAAATGAGTTCATTTTCTGTGTCATATAGTGAATTGTGTATGGAACTTATTAATTGTCGTAATAATGTTAATTTATTAACCGATTTTATAAAAGCAAAAAACTCGGTGCTTACGATTAATGAAATCCAAATAGTGACAAAAGACATTCGTAAGCGATTTCTTAGTAATTTTTGTAAACGCTGGGCGGAATCGCACAAAATAAAATCGTATTTCTTGAAGAAAAATGATGCCTGGCTAAAAAGTAAGTTGCGAAACAAAAATAATTTATTGTGAACTTTGTAAACCATAACAAATTTTTTTAAGATATATTTGAAGTATCACTTGCTGATGACCAACCTTCTTGTTCAAGGAACAAGGGAAGGCCAGTTAAGGAATTCGATGATTGCAAATATCGTAGTAAAAGGTACAAAGCTGCCGATTTAACATCCCAGTACACCCAACAACAATTAACAATGGCAAGTGGAGTAACCGACTCAAAAACTAAATCATTTTCATATATTCCTTCGTCTACTGGGCTGGCGTTATTGCTGGATGCAGAGTTAACAAAACATCAATACGAAACAATAAAAAATGTTTTGAAAGGAGAGGGATATGAGAGGGATATGAAGAAAAAATGTTATCCCAATGAAATCCGAGTATCAGAAAAGGAAGCGTCTGTAAGCTTGCAAAGTTTGATGGATCACACCACAAAGCGTCTCTTTGAAAGTTTTTCGCGCGAAAAGGTTAATGATATGACAAATTCAAATTACACTCTTACGTCGAAGTGGGGTTGCGATGGCTCTTCGGGTCATGCAGAGTACAATCAGAGTTTGTCACCTGATGTAAGCGATAGAAGTCTGCTATTAGCATCGATGGTACCTTTAAGTTTAAAAACAAACACTGAAGAAGAACAATGGCGCAATAAAAGTCCATCATCAACAAGGTATTGTCGACCACTTTTCTTCGAATTTGCTTTGGGGAAAACGAATGTTGAAGTATTCGGCAAACAGTTCAATGTAACGCACAATTTAGTGTTTACGATGCTAGATGGAAAAACGCCTCAGACAGTTACACGTACACCTTCATCAGCCGTATGTTATATTTGTAAAGCAAAGCCCTCTGAAATGAACGATTTGGACAAAATTTCAGTGAAGAGTATTGACAATGAGGCTTGTAAATTGGGCATTTCGTCATTACACGCCCGAATAAAATTTATGGAATGTATACTCCATATAGCTTATAACTTGCCTTTTCAAAAGTGGTCTGCGATCGAAGCAAGAAATAAGATTTTAAAACAAGAGAACAAGGATCGAATTCAGACGGCATTTAAAGAAAGAATGAGTTTGCGAGTGGATGCTATACAACAAGGATCTGGCTCTTCGAACAATGGCAATACCTCAAGGCGTTTCTTCTCCAATCCTGCACTTGTTGCTGATATAACAGGTGTTAATGAAGTACTTATAGATCGCTTTCGAATCATTCTGCAGATAATAACATGTGGACAGAAAGTTGATAGTGTGAAGTTTCAAAAATTTGCATGGGATACAGCTGAGATATTTGTTCAAAAATATAAGTGGTACTTTATGCCTCTTACTGTGCATAAAGTACTTATACATGGAAAGGACATAATTGATGCAGCAGTACTCCCTATTGGTATGCTATCCGAGGAAGCAGAAGAAGCACGCAATAAAGATTACAGAAACTATAGATTAATGTTTTCTAGAAAGTGCAATAGAACTGCAACAAATACTGATGTTTTCCATCGTCTGCTTGCATCATCTGATCCATATATAAGTAGTATAAGACGTCAACCCAATAAAAATCTGTTAGAACTAGATGATGTAGTTAAAGAAATGATAGTTGAAGAATAAAGTTTTGCTTTGGTTGTGTTTGTTGTTGTTGTTTGTGTTTAGCCGACTGAATCTTGTTTACTTATTTACATTATGTTTTGGTTGTGTTTCATATATCATATCCCTAAAAGTATGCACTGAGAAATGCTGAAAAATTAATAAATTTCGATAATTTTATAGTACAAATTTGACTTTTATTTGGAATGATTTGGTAATTAAAAAAAAACGGTAAGCCATGGCCCCCTAATTTTTTTGCAGATGTTCAGCTAACATATTAGGCTGTAGTTATTTATATAGATGTAAGTGCTGCTTGGCATCGATCACAAACTACAAAGGCTTAAATCTGTTTTTTCGAAAATCGTGAAAAATTAAAATTGTTATATGGGCGTTGGGCGTGGCTCTTAAAATTTTAATATAATTGAGGACTCAAATGCAAACACTGGTAGTAATATTTATTAACATAGATATGAAAATAAGGAAAATACAACGATTTTTAGTTTTACGTTATATGGGAGGTAGGCGTGGTTGTGGGCGGATTTTAACAAAAAAAATTTTTTCATCTAATTTGAGCGCCGTAGCGAGAATAAACCATGAAATGGAATAAGCACTCGATTCTGGAATATTACAAATTATAGGTCTGCTTTTCTACTCATTGCTAAACTAATTTTTCGACCAATTTGTATAGAGAGCTAGGCGATATTAAGCGGCTCTCTATACAATGTCGTCGAAATAGTAGTTTAGCGGGAATTAGAAAAACACGCTTTATGTCGCAAAGGGAATGCAAATTTTTGCGAATGTTTAATGCAAGATAACATTGTCATAGTATAAACTGAACAAAATTAAACACTATAATTGTTTTTTTATTCCCTGCTAAACTAACTTTCAACGACTTTGTATGGAGTGCCGCTTAAAATCGCTAAATATCGCTTAGTTCCCCATACAAAGTCGTCTAAAAATTAGTTTAGCAGGGAATAAAAAAACAGGCTTATTGTCATAGTATGAAATGAACAAAATTAAACACTATTGTATAAGTAGAATGGCTTAAGTGGGTTTTGCAAGTCTTGATTTAAAAAAAGGTTGTAATTTCGTTTTTCTTCCAGCCAATTTTTTAAACTTCACCAATAAACTCATAGAGTAATATAAAACGAGTGTGCACGAGTGTTTCAGTTCCAACAAATTTTCGTCGAAAGTCACTGGGCTCACAGAGAAAGATATATGTAGAGTGTTCATGTGTGTTTCAGTTCCACAAAATTCTTGTCGAATGTCACTGGACCATAGAATAATACATACATAGAAACTTTTATTCGCTCAATAAATTAAACGTCATAGGTTCGATGGAAAGTAAACATTGAATGGTGGAAAATATGAGTTCAATAATACCAGATAGTATACAACGATCAACAAAGGAACAACAACCGAATTTCGTGTTTTTGTGGCAAACTAGTTGTGTTAAATACAATAAAAATGTATACCAACGATAAAAGTCAATAAAAAAGTGCAAAATATATTTAAGTTTTTCAGTTCTACACCAAAACGACAGGTAAAAGTTAAGTGAACATATTTTGTAACTCCACCTGGTGTAAGATAATTTTAAATTTAATTGCTCTCATTTCCACAAACCTACGATGAAGAGTGTGAAATGAAACGTCAGATGAGAGAATAAGTTTATCTATGTATGTATTATTCTATGCACTGGAATAACGACAGTTTTAATGCGTTTTTTTGTGCCAGTTTTTCCTGCCAGAATTTGGACGTAATACAAATAAAAAAATTGGCCGTCGGTGGTGCAATGGTAGTGTGCGCGGCTCTTGTGCCTGAGAATGTGGGTTCGATCCCTGCTCAGACCATCTTACATATCTTTCGACGACGGTCACCTCGCTTAGTGATGGCGACACTATCGAGTACTTTGCCATGAAAAAGCTTCTCAAAATACCGTTCGGAACCGGTGTAAAACTGTAGGTCCCAATCAGTGAGGTAAAAACTAGAAAACGCACATCTCACTGATTGTGAGAAGCTCTCCTCAATCCCTTCATGGGATGTTATAGGACACCATTTTTTTTTTACAATTAAAAATTAAAGAAACTTGTGTTCCTCAAATCAAAATTAAGTTATTAAGTTATTGTAAAAGTCATAAGTGCAAATAAAATCAAATTTAGAGTAATTTTTTTGAATTCGCCTATCGCTCATTCTCTTTAAAATTCTTTACTTTACTTTTATTGACTATTTTACAAACTCTTGATGTCAGATGTCGTACACATATTAATTAAACACATTTCAACATATTCCTCCAACTGGTTCTATACTTCGCCTTTTCTCGCCAGTTGGTAACTCCAAGGATACGGAGGGATTCTTCTGCCTGGTCTTTCCAGCGGAGTATTAGTTGTCCTCTTTTCCTGCCTCCATCAGGTACATTATCAAAAACCTTTCGCGCTGGCTCATCTTCGTCCATTCTATAAACATAGCCTAGCCAACGCAATTGTGTGATTAAGCTCTTTGTTCCAACGACGTTGGTACTCGAACTATTTAAAATTCTATCCTGTATCAAATTTGAAGCTAGGAGGTCGATCAAATGTGTCATCGAAACCCCCTGAACCGGGCTAATAACAATTATAATACAGTTTATATAAATGCCAGAATGTTGACAAAATAAAAATAAAAGAAACGTGTTGTGTTCGCCCATATCAAAAATCAAAAAATTGTTTTAAAAGTCATAAGAACCAATAAACTCAAATTTACAGCCCTGTCCTGGCAGGGTTACAAAAGTCACCACGGTTACTATTTGACAGCAATGTGACAATTGTCACAAATCGGTATTCTGACACATTTTTTTGGTGACAAAAGCAACAAAAACTGTTACCTGCCAAAGAGGAGGTAACAGCGCGTGACAACTGTTTTATTTGCGGAAAGTTGATACACAAACATTTTATAAATTCTGCAAGAAAACAATAAAACTTTATACGGGAAAAATTAATAATATATTTTGTACCAAAATGACAAGAGGGCATAATTAAATGAAGGAAGGACTTTTGTTACTTTGTGCTATGGAATTGGAGCAGAAAGAACTTGTTTTTGTATTAGAAATATTGAAAAAGCGCGAAATGTATTACAAAAATGTACAGACCGGGTCTTTTAAGGGATAATGTTGAGTAATATACCTTTAAAAAAGGCGTCTTGATAATTATCGGAACCTGCCAAAAAATACGTATAATATGACATTTTTTTGAGAAAAAAAAATAAATTGTTAGCAGAAAAGTTAGGTTAAAAAATGGTTTTTTAATTAGCTCCCCTATGGGATAATAAAAATAAATATGTTTATACACTGATTTATAGAGCTTAGAAAGACCTTTTTAATGATAGCCATTTCAACCAGATCGGATTATAAATCTCGGAGATACGAACGATTATATACTCAAACTTTAAAGGCCTATATCTCATGAATTTGGACCGACCGCGGGGAGGGGAAAAACGTTTTGAACTCAGTGCAGAAGCTTTTGTCGGTGGTGAAATTTTATATACCTTTAAAAAAAGCGTCCTTCTTATTATCGGAACCTGCCAAAAAATACGTATAATATGACATTTTTTTGAGAAAAAAAAATAAATTGTTAGCAGAAAAGTTAGGTTAAAAAATGTTTATTTAATAAAAATAAATGTGTTTATACACTGATTTATAGAGCTTAGAAAGACCTTTTTAATGATACCCATTTCAACCAGAGCGGATAATAAATCCCGGAGATACGAACGATTATATACTCAAGCTTTAAAGGCCTATATCTCATGAATTTGGACCGACCGCGGGGGGGGGGGGGGGAACAACTTTTTGAACGCAGTGCAGAAGCTTTTGTCGGTGGTGAAATTTTGATATAGATCAGAGAGTTGGCGCTAAAGTAAATTTCTTCTTCTATATGGCGCTGATGTGCGGGAGTATTCTTTCCGCTTACCATCTGTGGATGTTCCTTGAGGAAGGCAATATAGCATTCCAGCTGTGCCTTTGCGGTGCGCTCAAATTCCCTAAATAATAATGTATTAATTTTAATTCAATAAAACAGAAATATATTAAATACTTACTTTTCCTTTTTTACCGCGTTCATTTTGTGCCGAAAACCATATGTTTTTGTTTTGTTGTCCCTGCTTTTGAACAACCTGTTATGGTGAGGTGAATTATTTGTTACGAGGTGAATTTTTCGTTGTCACTGTGTTGCCAGATACAAACAATGGTGACAACTTTGTAACAATTTTGTGGTTACAATTTGATTGTTACCACAAACACAGAATTGGGGTGTAATAGCGTAGACAGACGACAGCGTTAATTTGCATTAAAAGCTCACTAATGTGAATTAACATTTTGCCCTGACTGACGATAGTTTTTGCATTCAGTAAACAGCTGTTGACTTTGAATCCATTTTCAATTGACGATAGCAAACAATTTGACAACAGCTGATTCAAGATGTATCAAATACATGGTGATAGCAGGTGGTGTTGTTGCAATAACATCCACTTCAGCGGTGTCAAGCATCAGTACATAAAATCAACAAAGCAAACAACAAACACAAGAAAGTTCCAATTCCACTGTGTTCCGGCTATCACCTCTATGTATAGATACATCTTGAGCTGATTGATTGTCGACGGTGTTGCCATATTGAAATACCTAAATGCAGTATAAATGCACTCTGATTTCATGCATTTACGCCAAAGCTAATACACATTGGGACGGGGATAATTCACAAGTTAATTTGAATTAAGACTGCTAATGCAAATTAACGCTGTCGTCTGTCTACGCTATAAGAGTGTTTTCGTGACTATGAGAAAGTTCCCTTCCTCTCTGAAATTCTCAGTGTTGAGATATTGCCCTATTACCACAATTTAAAAAACAAATATTTATATTGTCCTACTACCATAATTGAAACAAATAATACGACCACGATTTTCATTATTATCCTTATTTATTTATATTATTATATATTTTCAAAAAAAGAAAACAAACAAAATATTTTATATCAGTCTATGAAATAAGTTTTTCTTCTTTTCATTGAATTAATTAATTAAATAATTATTTGGTATTACTTTTTTTTTGTATATTGAATACTTAATTATAATTATACATAATAAAACTAGTACATTTATACTAAACACATTTATAATTGGACATTTTGGTTTGGGGGTTTCAAGCGTTTTACTGTCAAGCGTTAAATAATGTTTTTTAAATAAATAAATATTTACATTTGTATCTTCAGATTTTGTTTTTTTTTTTTAAAGGGAATGCTTTGAAAGCTGTACAAGCTACCTATGTGTTCTTCTTGACAAGGGTGATCAAACTGACCTTAATGAAACTTGTTTTGCGTACTAACGGCCGATTTCTCCATGTCTAGTTATCATAGAGTTTGAGCTAACGAACTGTTTTTCCTGTCAGTTTGTATGGAATTTATAATTTTTAACTCTCAGTTAGCTTTAACTTTGTCTGGTGAAATTGGGCGTAAATGTACATAATTTATAGTTTCCCTTTTGAGTTTTAGGAAGAAAGTCTTAAAAACATGTTTATACTGCACTCGAAATCTAGAGATATCTAGAGTTCGTGGCCTAAACATATGATTTTCCATACACAAATCAGCTGTTCCTATGAATGAAATCTAGACAATCGAGATTTAGGCTGCAGCATAAACGCGGTATAAGTGTCAAAAAGAAGTCTTGCCATCCATTTGTGGGAAAATATTGCTTCCGGGTGGTTTACATGCGATATATGAATTTTGGGACATTTTTCTTTGGTAAAGTACCTCTCTTTGAAACATACGGTATTTTATTTTCGGAAGCTGTTTTCGGTTGGAATTGTTAACGTTACTATGATTTATATCGGATATTAGAAACACTTTTCAAGGAAAAGAAAAAGTTCCCTTTCTTTATTAAAGGTGACATGCGATATGTAAAATACATGTCGTATAAAGATGCTTAAGCGAACCCATGGAAAAAATTAGAATAGAGAATCCATTTTTCTCATATGACGTTTCATTACACACTCTGCAAATAAGAGATATTCGACGAAAATTACTTACACCAGGTGGAGTTACAAGAACTGTTGACTTAACTTTAACATTTCGTTTTGGTATAGAACTGTGAAATTTAAATGTATTTCTCGGCTTTTATCGTTGGTATTCATTTGTATTGTATTTAACAGAAATATTTTGCCACACAAACACGTAATACGGTTGTTGTTGCTTTGTTGCAGGTTATGCATTATTGCCTCTATCTGGTAGTATTTCAGGCATGCCTTGAATCATCCAACGTTTACATGCAACCAAACCTATGAAGTTAAAATTACCGAGAGAATAAAATATTCTATTCTAATTTGATATGTGAGCGACCCACAGACTTGTCATTCATGAGCATGACCTTTGTCAACAATATTTTATCTGCCTGATGAGTTTGAAAAAATATTAAGTGGGTTTGAAACCATTCCATGAGCATCAACCTCAGCTATCGTTGATGTTTATTGTTGTTTTACCTTCCTACTTGATACCAAATACGAATGTAATCGAAGTTGTTCGCAATACTATCATGTTCACAAAATTTGTTGGTAATATTTTTTCAAATTCATCAGTCAGATAAAAAGTTATCGACCAAGTTCATGCTCATGAATGACAAGTATGTTGTTCGCTTAAAACCTGCGGATAAGTTGCTCGACTTCAAGTTGACATCAACTTACCCATGGTGTAAGGTGAAGTTGGTGGAATATACAAACTATTTAGTTTTTCAGTTCTACACCAAAACGACATGAACAAGTTAAGTGAACATACATATTTTGTAACTCCACCTGGTGTAAGTTAATTTTAAATTAAATTTCTCTCATTTCCACAAACCTACGACGAAAAGTGTGAAATAAAACGTCAGATGAGAGAATAAATGTGTCTATGCTATATTCGTCTGTGTTCCAACCGCACATAAGCAACACAACAAATGTTATCAATTTACTGAGAGAGTTGGCGTCTCTATACGTATATTTACTCTATGGGAAAAAGGTTAGATTCAAGGAACTTTAGTGCAAAATAGAGAAGAAAATGTACTCATGGAATGGAATGCCAATAATGAAAACGAGTGAAGCGCCTCGCTTCTCTGCTCTCTCTCTCTCTCTTACTCTCTTTGTTGAATATTTCAATACACGAGCAGTTTTCTGATGATGTTACAGTATCTAACCATAGAAATTCCAACCATGTTTAAATAAAGTTACATAAAGTATGTAGAAAGTATGAAATAATCAAGTTTTGAAGCGTGAGAGAAATGCGTCTGAGTGAATCGCGTCGACTTTTTGGTTCTCTTCTGCGAGGGTTGCCAAATTGCGCCGGTTTTTTCTTCTCTACTTGTACAAAAACAACATGATTACAATATTTGTAATCTTGTAATTTGTTATCTTAAATTCAGAAGAGAAATTGATAAAGAACCGATGTAACGTACTTTCAGATATTTTCCTGCTGAGATTAAATTGATATTTCTTGTGGCAACTTTGAGCTTAGACCAACTCCGTGCCGAGACCAAATTATCGAAGACGGCGGCACAACAGAAAAATTAAATTGCCGGCTCTTCGTTTTGCCAGCTTTGTACAAAACTGCAATGTTTTTGAAATAAATGAACCTTTAAAATTAAATCAATTATAGGGGCGGCGGCGTTAGCTTTTAAAAATGTTTAGTGGCGGCGACACAGCCACTAGCAGGGTTGCATAAAAATTGTACACCAGTTTAAAATTAGGTTACAAATTAAACTTAATTTTTTACAGATTAAAATTGTATGAGTAATATTCTGGGTTAACAGAGTTTACCTTCGAAATGCGCTAATCTGTGTCGGTGTAAATGCCGTATAAATGACAAGGATTAGAGACAAAAGATTAATTCTGTACAAAATATAATTTCCTTAAGCCCGGTACTCAGTTTTTATGAAATTTTCGTTGCCATAAGAAGTACGTGCATAAAAAATAACGAAAAATTTGCTCACTTTTCACTTGGTTGGTGCTTAGCTCCTTGCGAAAATTTCGTAGGCAAAATCAAGTAGACAGTCAAAATTTCTCTTCGCTCAAATGCCAACAAACAAAACGAGTGGAACTCTAGTCATTCTCTACTCTCTCTCTTACTCTCTTCATTGAATATTTCAATATACAAGCAGCTTTTTGATAGTGTTATTGTATATAACTATACAAATTCCAACCATGTTGAAGTAAAATTACACAAACACTGCAAAAGTATGAATTGAGTGAATTTCTAGCACTTCTCTTTACCAGGGTTGCCAAGTTGCGCACATCTTTTGGTCGTCTAATTCTAAATCGTCTTTTAAAATCAATTACAGGGTTGTTACGCCAAAGTTATTTCGAACGAAAATAATTGTTTGGGACCGAAATTTTGACATTTCGATAATTTTAGCAATCAATCCCAATCCCTTCATGGAATGTTATGGGACATCATTTTTTAAGAGGTTACAATACATGCGTTAAAAATAAAATGGAGCACGTCGAGGAATTATAAATGAAATATTTGCAAGGTAGATCAAAGATAGGTGGAACTCTACGCAACATAATTTTCCATTTAGAGATAAATGACAAAATTTCTTACGAAAATTTGGGAAGAGCTGAATACGGGGCTTTAGTTCAACTAATTAATACCATAGACCAATACATACATAGATAATTTTATTCGCTCAATAAACTAAACGTCGTAGGTACGGTGGAAAGTAAACATTGGATGGTGGAAAATATTGGTTCAATAATACCAGATAGTGGCAATAGTATATAACGATCAACAAAGGAACCACAACCGAATTTCGTGTTTTTGTGACAAACTCGTTGTGTTAAATATTAAAATACAAATGCATAACAACGATAAAAGTCAACAAAAATGTGCAAAATATATTTACAGTTTTCAGTTCTACACCAAAACGACAGGAAAAAGTTAAGTGAACGTATTTTATAACTCCACCTGGTGTAAGGTAATTTTAAATTTAATTGCTCTCATTTCCACAAACCTACGACGAAGAGTGTGAAATGAAACGTCAGGTGAGAGAATAAAAATATATATGGAAGTATCTATGCTCTCATTTCCACAAAGTATCTATGCTCTCATTTCTACAAACCTACGACGAAGAGTGTGAAATGAAACGTCAGATGAGAGAATAAAAGTATCTATGTAAGTATGTATTGGTCTATGATTAATACTAACACTGAGGCAAGTTTTTCAGTTGGAGATCATCTTCGGATAGGAGTTAAACTACGTTTAAACCAGATTTTCATTTTTTCAGTCAAAGGTAAAACTAGGATTAACTCTCCAATTTGTGCGAGTTAAACTAAGTTTAGATTGTGTCGGCTTTTGACAGCAGCAATGAAAAACAAGAAGAAGAATTTTGTGAATGTAAGCAATAAAACATTTTGTTGATATTTTTTGGAGTTTTGATAATGAGTTTTTCCTCGGATCTAGAAGACATTAGTGACCAAGAAATTTGTTATGAGGTTACAAAAAAATAACGCACAATAATGACGCGGACAAATCACTTCAATTTGCTTGGCGATAATGATTTCTATGTAAGATTCCGGCTAACAAAAGCATCTGGATATGCAGTTCTTGAATTGATTGGGCCACATACATATAAAAAACTCATATAAAAAAGAAGCTGTAACCACATAGAACAATTACCAAAACAAAAAACAGAAAAAAAGACAAATAACAACAAACAACTGTTGACATATTTGACATTTGCACAAGGTTGCCATGACAGAGTAAAAAAATTGTGATGTATTTAACTGTGCACTGAAACACAGAATGTACAGTTAAACTAAGATTAAATCTAATCTCAGTTTTAGTAATCCGCGGTTAAAACTCGCTCTGAAAAACTGGCCATGAGTCCGGCAACATCAGTGACTTGACAACCAAATCTCAGATGGCAAAACTGAGCTTAGATGAAAAATCAAAAATAAAATGTCAGTTCTGCTATTACTTTACCTGATATGGTCACAATTGTTCGATTCCGGTGTGAATTCAGATAGTGTAAGTATGGTTTAAGGAGAGAGAAACATTTCGTCTGAAATAATTTCTGAAATTTGTCAATTTTATTTGAAATAGTACGAAAGTATCGCTACTCTACAAATATTTCCTCTTGGGAAAGGGCAGTTTCAGAAAGCTCGATTTCGAAATCAAAGGTCTCGGAATAATTTCTGTTGAAAGCCGAACTTGGCGTGAAAGTGGTACGACAGCATAACTTGCTTGGAAGGGGAGATTATAAAAAGCTTCCTTGCATAGTATACTCTCTTCGAAAATGGTTTCATTAATTTAGCTTGTGTTTTTTACCATCGATGAATTAAGACGTCAAATCATGATAAGGACTGTATATTGTTGGAATAGACTATATTGTTGAAAAAGAAATTTTCTATGACCAAAGCCTACCAAAAGATGGAGTTCCCAAGATTAATTTCGATCGTTCTACAGGGAGCCCCTAATTGATATACACGTACCCAAACATTCAATTTATTTTTAGGCTTAGTTTTTTTTTAATTACCCCATTCAGTCTTTGTATATTTTACTTGGGAAATATAATAGTGATATTCACATCAAACGTTTAATTGGTGGTGGTACATCCAGAAAGATTTGCAACTGAACAATAATATGTTTCTTACCAATTCGATAGTGTTACAACTTTGTTGACTTAGGAAAGGGAGTTTCTGGTTTCTGATTCCAACGACAAATCATCCAAGCCGCCATCTTTTAACAATATATGAATTTTTATTTCCTTACAGTTGGGAATAAGTAAAGTTCGCCTCATAAAACGGATTAGTTTAAGACAAGTTGTTATGGGAAATGTTAATTATAACACCGGTCCGTATTCTGCTTTCAAATAAATAAAATCATTTGCCCCTAAGCTTCCCTTCATAAAACTTAAGATCGGTTCTACATGATCACCCTTAACACCAAAATAGTCTCAAACCAGCATAATGTTATATATCTCTCTCTCCCAGAAAATCTAAAAATATTTTGATTT
This sequence comes from Phaonia tiefii, assembly GCA_963931995.1. Taxonomy (NCBI): domain Eukaryota; kingdom Metazoa; phylum Arthropoda; class Insecta; order Diptera; family Muscidae; genus Phaonia; species Phaonia tiefii. Next base: position 18,561,460 of record OZ008370.1, on the reverse strand, counting down.
AATAAGCCTTTGCCTTTTCTATATATGTAGTATAATGAGCACTTCACATTACTTGTTATGCCATGATTTCGAATCTGCTGATTTGAAAACTACAATATGGTAGCGACTATTTTGACCTTTAACCTCGGCATACTTAATTGCTTTTATATAGGAGTATAATTTTGTTGAGTACATATTTCCTTATGGAAACAATCTTACATTAGGTGTAGTGATGTTTGTTCACAAGCCTAGGTACAACAGTGATAACTATGGCCACCAGAGTTTACACCGCTACTGCCACCGCTTGAACCATTCCTGAGGACATAATCATTATAGATCAGCGAGTTCGATGATGTGGTTTTACTGTAACTGGTATGGTGGACCTGTTGCGAGTTACTGTCAATAGAATGCACTGTTTTACACGAGAATTGTCGATGATTTGCTGAGTCCTGAAAGATTCCAAATTATTTTTGACGTCCTGAAGCATTTTAATGAAAACTCAAAGTTGTTGCTAACCTTAGGTTGTATGGGAAAGCAGCACCATAAAATGAAGGCGACAAAGGCTACAAAGGTGCCTACCAGCAGAATAAAGTCCTCGATCGTCTGGAAGTGGAAACATGATTAATAATAAATTTAATGTTACAATATATTTTGTTTTGTATTTTTATTTTATATATTTCGGGAAGTATCATTCTGGTTTTCAGGAACAGGAACGTTTAATGTGCTACCAAATATGCGCTTTCAGAATATTTGTAGTGGCAAACGACATAATTTCCTAAAACAGCATTTACACCGACCAAGAATATTCGCATTTTCGGGATTATCGATGCTTTTTTCTTATGGAGTTTGACATTTATAATCCCGAAAAAGCGATAATCTCGGTACGTGTAACTGCAGTTTAAAAGTGGTACAAACATATTGGCTATGGGCTTGCCACCCGCCACCGTTATACAGCATTTACACCGACCAAGATTAGCGCATTTCAATGGTTAACTTCGTTAATCCCCGCTAACCCAGAAGATTATTCATACAATTTTAATCTGTAAAAACTGAAGTTTAATTTTTAACCTCATTTTAAACTAGTGTACAATTTGATGCAACTCTGCTACGTATCAAAAAAATGCTACCATAATAATAACATACACAAAAAATCAACTGTTTGGCAGACGGGCAAAAACGATGTACAAGTAGACAGTCAAAATTTCTCTTCGCTCAAATGCCAACAAACAAAACGAGTGGAACTCTAGTCATACTCTACTCTCTCTCTTACTCTCTTCATTGAATATTTCAATACACGAGCAGGTTTTTGATAGTTTTATTGTATATAACTATACAAATTCCAACCATGTTGAAGTAAAATTTCATAAACTATGCAAAAAGTATGAAATAAGCAAGATATGACGCGAGAGAGAAATGCGTTTGAGTGCACTCCTAGCACTTTTTGGTTCTCTTTTACCAGGGTTGCCAAGTTGCGCACATATTCTGGTCGTCTAATTCTAAATCGTCTTTGAGACGGGCAAAAACGATGTACAAGTAGACAGTCAAAATTTCTCGTCACTCAAATGCCAGCAAACAATACGAGTGAAACCCTAGCCATTCTATCCTCTCTCTCTTACTCTCTTCATTGAATATTTCAATACACGAGCAGCGTTTTGATAGTGTTATTGTGTATAACTATACAAATTCCAACAATGTTGAAGTAAAATTACATAAACTATGCAAAAAGTATGGACTAATCGAGATATGACGCGTGAGAGAAATGTTTTTGAGTGAACTACTGGCACTTTTTGGTTCTCTTTTACCAGGGTTGCCAAAATCCGCTCATCTTCTGGTTGTCTAATTCTTCATCGTCTTTGAGATGGTAAAACAAAGGTAAAAAAGAATGAAAAAGTAGATAATACTTTTGGTCATAGATAAAGGAAACTAATAGATGAAGCACAATTGTTGGGACAATTTTAGTGTATTTGGTAATTTTCTAGATGTCGTTGAAAGCAATAAATGGGATTTTTTTTGTTCCCAAAAAATGAAGTAAAAATATATGACATTAAAATTCTAACATTTCATATCAAAAAAATATAATTTTCAACAAAAATATCACTTCGAAAGAAGAATACAACTCGTTACTTTAAGTAGAATATCTGATGGCCATCTAATTGCAAAGTCATGTCACCACCGTCTATGTCCTAATAAATTGGTTCTTCATCCGGTTCAGCTACCATTCCTTGTTGAGAGTCCTCAGACACTAACGGTTTTGGCATTTGCGACCACAGAAGTTGCTACAGTTTTTGGGCGGGAAGTTTTTAGATTATCAAGGCGTTCCGACATGTTCATCTTTGGGCGGTGTTACGGGTTTTCTCTTATTGATATCCCAACACCGGCCTCATGGATTTGAAATAGTTTTTTATATAAGAAACAAATGCTATTATATAAATCATTTAAATTTTGTCACATTTTCCCTTGTTTAAATTATTTTCACAAAAATTACCCACAATTTTGAATAAACGTCAGTGAGAATTATGGGAAACTTCAATGAAAGTGACTGTAGTACAGGACAGCACCTAGTGAACAAAGTTGACAATGGGCGCGCTATATCCATAGAGCAACTATGGTATAGAGAAGAAAATTTACTCATGGAGTGGAATGCCAACAAAGAAAACGAGTGAAACGCGTCGTTTCTCTGCTCTCGTTGAATATTTCAACACACGAACAGTTTTCTGATGATGCTATTGTATCTAACTATAGAAATTCCAACCATATTTAAATAAAATTACATAAGGTATATAAATATTATGAAATAATCAAGTTATGACGCGGGAAGAAATGCGTTTGAGTGAATTGCGTCGACTTTTTTGGTTCTCTTCTACTAGGGTTGCCAAATTGCGGTGGTTTTTTCTTCTCTACTTGTACATCCTTTGTGGACAAACAGACTTTTGGTTCTCTTTTACAAGGGTTGCCAAATTGCGCACATTTTTTCTACTCTACCCTTTTCGTCCTTTTTGAGACGGAATCCGATTGGAAATTTTCCGACGTGTCGCCGCCACCAAAAATTGTTTATGCTCACGCTGCCGCTGGTATAATTGGCTGTCATTTGTGTAAAATTTTAAAGGTTAATTGTTGTGTCACCGTCTTAGATAATTTGGTGTCGACTCGAAGTTGCTCTATCATGGTCTAAACACAAAGTTGCCACCTAAAATATCAATTTAATCGCAAATTGGGTGGTATAAAAATCAATGATTAGACAACAAAGTTATCGCTAACCTGGCCGCGATAAACGGCGGTCTAAATGCGACATTATATTGACAATGAATATACAAAATGGGAAATACAAATGGGAAACCAATGGGACCATGATTTACGGATATACACTTGGTGCCAATATCCAACTGATAGATGTCTTCGAGAATTATAAGGCTAACATTACTGCTACGTAGGAGATGCGATGAACTGGTCATGGCTGTACAAGAAAGAAGAACTGTTATGAGAAAAATCATGAATTTGGTTGCAGATTTTTAGTTTGCAAAACACTGCGACGGGTTCAACCCCGTGATTGAACGTATAACCACCATCCGCATAAAAGCAAATTACTTTAACATCTAATATGTATACATGCCCCGGCAGAAGAAAAAGACGATGACACCAGGAACATGTTCTATGAGCGCATGCCCTGACAGAAGAAAGGACGATGACACCAGGGACATGTTCTATGAGCCCCTAGAGGAAAGATACAACCGCTGCTCTGGCCATGACATTAAGATTGTTCTAGGTGATTTTAATGCTAAAGTTGGGAAGCAAAAACGGGGAAACTCCATCGGTAAATTCAGTCTAGACACCCTCACTTCCGATAATGAAAGGAGACTGTAAGATTTTGCAGCGCCGAAAAACTTGATAGTCAGTAGTACGAGATTCTAACATAAAGACATCCACAAGGCTACTTGGATACGATATCCCCTGATCAATAAACGAAGAACATATTGCTCACCTGGTTATTGGCAAAAAGCACTAATGGACGTACTTGTGATTCGAGGGGTTGATATCGATTCAGAGAACTACCTGGTTGCGGCAAAAGTCGTACGACTGAACATCGAAAAGCTGCAAATTCCAGAAATAGCCACGGCCTATGCAGAGAAGCTCACTCAGCTATCTACGCAGAACGCACCCTCGCCTCATGATCCTGAAGGGCAATAGAAGTACATTTCAACTCTATGAAAACTGCTCCAGAGTTATGAAAAACCGCTAACGACAAACCATGGTATGATGAAGAGTGTCGAATAATGAGTGATGAAGAGAACGCTGCACTGTTTCAGACAGTTCCAACGCGACGAGAAGGTATAAGGAGAACACGAGAGAGGAAACCCGTTGATTTAAGAAGACAAATGGTTGTTGAGAACATCTGTTCGGACCGGAGCATATTTACTAGCTGACAGGTGGATATCTGCTATCGAATTCTACTTATTAATGGACCTTGAAGAATTCTCTCAGATAGGCGATGACAGGATCTTGTGTTTCTGGTAGTAAACTAAATGACTTTCCGGTGGAGTTAGGGCTTAATATCTTTGGCTCATAGTATCACAAAATCTATGTTAGTTGTTTATCGAGTGTCTTACCTAACCTTAAGTCCTTTTAAGAATACCTTTCTGCAGACCTACTAGCAGGCCTTCCTTTGCTGTCCCCTAGGAATCATCACATTAGCATGGCTGCCATTTGAAGGGCTGAAAGGAATGGTCTCATACAAGGCCTTTTCTCGGCAGGTCAGGTAACAGGTCTGGCAAGAGAAGGTAAATGTGCCTGCCTCACCTTTCTATGGGGGTTAATTGCATTGCCATCGTTGGGTGGGGTTTCTGGCTGTCTTTAAAGATCTGTTAGAAGCCATTCAAAGTACCCCTTCTGTTACTGGACAGTTCATATGGCGTTTGTAAGTCAATTCATGCCGAAGTGGGAAGGCAAACTGAACATTTTTGACTTTGACACATGTCACGAATCACGCGTGAAGTGGCAAAAACCTAACACTGAAATACCAAATAGCAAACAAAATTAACCTGAATAGCAACCATACGAGGGCGGATCAATAAGTTATATGAAATGTATCACTTTTCCCATCAAGTACCATCTGTTAATAGACTACTGTCAAATTTCCATCTGTTAGTAGACTACTGTCAAATAGACTACTGTCAAGTTCCGACATTTACTTTGCGTTTAACAGATGTTCAAAACATACAACCTCGTGCATTTTTTAAAAATGGTAAAGAGTGAATTTCGAGTGCTCATTAAACATTATTTTTTCCGAAAAAAACCGTCAATCAAACCAAGGAAAAGCTTGATAAATACTATTTCAATGGTAAAAAAGTGGTTTACCGACTTTCGTTGTGGTCGCACAAGTATAAATGACGCTGGTCATTTACCTCATCCGCCATATTCTCCAGATTTAGCCACCAGCGATACTTTTCCATTTCCAAACCTAAAGAAATGGCTCGGTGGAAAGAGATTTAGCTCCAACGATGATCAAACAAATGCCTATATTATGAACCTCGAAAACCCCTATTTTTTGGAAGGGATACAAAAATTGGAGAAACGCTGGACTAAGTGTATTGAGCTAAAAGGAGATTATGTTGAAAAATATTTTTTTTGTTTTTGGAAAAAAATGTGTTTCATTCAAAAAGTGATGGACTTATTAATCTGCCCTCGTATTCAGATTTTTAATATAAACATTTCCTTTAAAACCCATAGTAGTTAATATTATCATAAATTAGAATATGTAAGATTAGATGGAAATTGAACTGAATTGAACTTACTTGAATTTAATTGAAGTGAATTGAGTTGAATTGAATTTATTTGAATTGAAGTGATTTGGAATGATTTGAATCGAATTGAGTTGAATTGACTTGAATTGAGTTAAACTGAATTGAATTGAATTTATGTGAAATTAATTGAATTGAATTGAAATAAATTCAATTGAATTGAGCTTAATTTATTTGTGGTGAAATGAATTGAATTGACTTCAACTGAATTACATTGAATTGAATTGAATTGAATTGAGTTGAACTGAATTGAATTGAAATGAGTTGAATTAAACTGTATTGGATTAAATTGAATTGGAAAGAATTGAATTGAACTAGATTGCATTTGATTGGATTGGATTGAATTGAATTCAATTAAATTGAATTGAATTGTTTTGAAGTGAATTGCATTAAATTGAACTGAATTTAATTGAGTTGAATTGAATCGAATTGAGTTGAATTGACGTGAATTGAGTTAAACTGAATTGAATTTATGTGAAATTAATTGAATTGAAATAAATTGAATCGAATTGAGTTGAATTGTTGTGAAATTAATTGAATTGAGTTGAAATTATTTGTGTTGAAATGAATTGACTTGAATTTAATTGAATTGCATTGAATTGAGTTGAATTGATGTGAAATTAATTGAATTGACTTTAATTTATTTGTGTTGAAATGAATTGAATTGACTTGACGTGAATTGACTTGGATTGAGTTCAACTGAATTGAAATGAATTGAATTGGATTATATAGAATTTGACTGGATTGAATTGAATTCAATTCAATGGAATTGAATTGTTTTGAAGTGAATTGCATTAAACTGAATTGAATTGAGTTGAATTGAATTGAATTAATGAATTAAATTGATTTGAAATTAATTAAATTGAGTTTAATTTCTTTGTGTTGAAATGAATTGTATTTAATGGCATTGATTTGAATTGAATTAAATCGTATTGAATTGAGTTCAATTGAATGTAATTGAATATAAATGAATGAATTGATATAGAAAGAGGAGAGAAACTCCGGCGACGACAACTGTTATTAGTTACAATGTGAACAAGACGGTTACTGGCCTACAACGCTAAGGCGCAGATGAGAAGAGTCACAAACTTCGAAACGACCGTCCGCCAACGTGAGTTCAAATCCTGGTGCCAACTGTTTACATTTTTTCGAATTGCAGAAAAACTCATGGTCTGTGAAGCTCGTAAGAAATAGAAAAATATTCTTCTAAAAATAAGTTCAGATAGAATCGTATACAATAATAATTGAATAAAATTGAAATGAATTGGATCGAATTGAAATGAATTGAATTGAATCGTATCTGTGAAGCTCGTAAGAAATATAAAACTATTCTTCTAAGAAATAACTTCAGATCGAATCATATACAAAAATAATGGAATATAATTGAATTTATTGAATTGATTTGAAATTAAATGAATCGTATCTGTGAGGCTCGTAAGAAATAGAAAACTATTCTTCTAAGAAATAACTTCAGAGAGAATCACATACAATAATAATTGAATATAATTGAAATGAATTGATTTGAAATGAATTGATTTGAAATGAATTGGATCGTACTGAATTGAATATAAATGAATTGGATTTGAAAAGAATTAATTTGAATTGAACTGGATAGAATTGAAATGTATTAAATTGAATTGAGTCAAATATCAGGTTTTCGGGTTTTTCTCGAAAATTACGTTTTTTAAAAACCCGGTAGACTGTTAATTGCAAAAAGCGGGTTAACCGATTTCTCTGGGTTTTCTGTGTTGGCTTTGAACACTCTACTAATTAGCTAATTAATTACCAACATAGAAAAAGGATGCATTGCTGTTTCATGAATCAAAAAAATCAATGAATCAAACAAATTTTAAATGATACGGTGCGTCTCTGGCCTTAGAGTCGGTTTACAAAGAATACTGTATATATTAAGCAAAATTGGCCAGGTTAGTGTATGACAGTGTTTAATACACAAGCCAGAAACTAGCTTTTTGGAAAGCCAGCATTATAAATTGAATTTACTTATTTGAATACAGTCTAATTCTCCATAGTGTTTTCTTATATATATAAAAATTTCTTCTTTAATAGCAATTTTCAGTATTTTCCATAATGATTCTGATTTTGAAAGGCATTGTCTTAAATATTAGAACCCTTAGAAATTAGTGTAGCCACAATTAGTCAGACTCCCCATTGCAAAAATTTCTCCAGGGTTTGTTATTTTTGTAGGCAAATGTATAGCATACTTACCGGCTCTTCGCCCAATAGAACGTGATTTATTAAATATGAAAAGTCGTCGAATGGTGTCATTTTGTGGCTGTATAGTATATACTTTATCGATTTTTATATATGAACAATTGATTAATTTACAATTTATTTTTGTTATGCCGATATTCTCTAACTATCCACTATAAATAGCAACAAAACACTTGGATACAATAAAAAAAAACAATGGAAATTATTTGCAATCAATTGCAATGTCAAAGCAGACAATGCTGAAGTTACTCGCTCTCTCGACTACAGTTCTCCTCGTTGTAAGGTTCTCCTTACACACAAATGACAGTTGATATAATTTACTGCTATCCTTTTGAAAGAGTTCTCTCATTAACACACACATAAACTCGCTCTTTTTGAGGGTATTACTGCATATATTTTGAAATGGCAACAACACTAATCTCTACGAGGGAGAGTATTTCCATCGTTATTATTTTCATTACATATTAAAGGGGTGTTTGTATTTTGATTGGCATTGCACTTTTGGTCGAACATTAAATGCCCATAAATAATCGTAAGACCACTTTAGGATAAGACGAGTTTTTCACTACTATTCTTCTTTGTTAGGTAAAAACAAAGTAGAAAGCAAAAGTGTGGTTCATAGCAATTTACTTTAATACAACTCATAAATATTTATTGAAATTATTTAATTCTTATTTTTCTTTAATTCTGTTAATTCCTTTCTTATTTTGGGCTTTCGTTGCACACAAAAAAACTACTTTGCAATGTCCTTTCTGTAACAAATGTCAAATGTTTTTGTTCCATTTCCGTTTTGACAGCTGCGATCGAAATCAACCACTGTCTTGCATTAACAAAATAGGGCTGCCAGATGTTTCTAAATAACCAAGTAGATAGATTGTCCAAAACTGTAACCGGTAGTACCGGTTAACCAGATTCTTTGCAATTAACCGTGTACTGGGTTTTCAAAATGTTTTACAAAAACTTGAAATATGTTAAAAAGATTGTAAATATCGGTGGTGCAATGGGTAGTGTGCGCGCCTCTTGTACTTGAGATCCTGGGTTCGATCCCTTCTCTGACCACCTTAAAATTTCTTTCGACGGCGGTCAACTCGCATAGTGACGGCGACACTATTGAGTATTTAGCCATGAAAATGCTTCTCAAAAATACCGTTCGGAACCGGTGTAAAACTGTAGGTCCCAATCAGTGAGTATAAAACTAGAAAGCGCACAGCTCACTGGTTGTGAGAAGCTCTTCCCGATTCCTTCATGGGATGTAATGGGAAACCATATACATATATATAACGGGTCCGCCATCTAACGTTTTTTTTTCAACTAGTGCTTATTTCGTGAATGGTAACACTTAGCTCATGTCTGATTTGACAGATAATTTGTTTTATCCTTCCGCTGAACGAATATGGTTGTGTATACGTTTAAACAACGCTGGGAAATATGGTAAAAATGGGCCTGCGATCGACTTACAGAAGATGCCGATTTTGACAAAAAAAATCATCTTTTCAGATGAAGCTCATTTTGATCTTGGCGGGTATGTAATAAAGCAAAATTGTCGCATTTGGGGCACAGAAACCCCGCTCGCATACTTTGAAAACCCGATGCACCCAAAACGTGTTTGGTGCGGATTTTGGTCTAGAGGCAAAATTGGGCCATTTTTCTTCGCAAATGAGCAAGGAGTGGCCGTTACAGTCAATGGAGATCGTTATGGGGCCATGGTGAACGAATTTTTGTTCACAAAAATTGAAAAGGAGGATATTGGTAACATTTGGTTTCAACAGGACGGCGCTACGTGCCACACAGCCGAAGATACACTCGATGTTTTGCGCCCTGTTTTTGAAGATCGCATTATCAGCCGCACAGCTGATGTCGCTTGGCCACCTCGGAGCCGCGATTTGACACCGTTGGACTATTATTTGTGGGGTGCCCTCAAAGATAAGTGTTACGCCGACAAGCCAGAGACAATTGACGCTTTAAAGGACAATATTCGTGAAGCCATTGGTGAAATACAACTGCACACAATCGATAGTGTGCTTAAAAATTGGACCGTACTGCATAGCCGGCCGAGGCAGCCATTTGAATGAAATTATTTTCCATTATTAACCGGAAGAATTGTACTTGTAAAAAAAGAAATTTGAGAAAATATTCAGTAGTTTTTTTCTTATAGCATTTTCAAAAAAATTATATTAAGTGAGTTTATCCAGCATCGTTCACCAATCGACAAAAAACCTGTTTTTTTATTCCCTGCTAAACTAATTTTTCGATCACTTTGTATGGAGAGTTAAGGGATTTCAAACGGCTCCCCATACAAAGTCGACGACAAATTAGATTAGCGGGAATTAAAAAAAACACGCTTTATGACATATATCAACATCGGGTAGGGAACAGCTGTATGCCTGTCAATCTAATAAATTAATTTTTTTGTGGTTTAGGCTGCATTGTCGTTATATTATACGAATATATGGTCAATGTGGCTTTCCGGATCCTATCCATAGCGTTTGGCCTAAAACTAAGATTTCTGTCACGAATCACACCTCGATATCTTGCAATATCCTTCAGGAAAAATTTTCAACGACCTAGAGTCAATGGCTAAGTAAACGGAACCTTCTCTTTCCTGGTAAAGAGTACGAGCTGCACTTATTGAGTCTCCTGATTACTTCCTGGAGAACCTCTCTGCATGTGGAAGATATACTCAAGTTTAAAGCCGACGGTTTTCGACGACTTTAAGCTAGCGATTGTAATCCTTGTACAAATTGGTCGTAAAATTAGTATGGCGAGGAATTCAAAAACACACCACGTAATCCAGTTTTTATGAAATTTCAGGAGTCGGAAATGTTGTTTACTTTTCCTGGCTATAATCAATTACAAGGCTGTTATGTCAAACCAATTGTATGCTAAGTCTTTGGGACCAAGATTTTAAAATAAAACGCTTAGGCCTAATTCTTGATTGAAAGATCAACCATCAAACGTAATTTAAACTCTGAATTCACTTTTTAGGTTAATAGTTAATTGCTGGTTAAACATCCAAAGTTGGGCATTTAAACTATGATCAAGTGACCATATGATTTTGACAGAAAACAACAAGAAGAACAAACACAAAGCTTCTTCAATTGTTAATGTGAACAATTATAATCACCATCATAGTTGAAATAACAATCAAAACGTGTTATTTAACTCGTAGTGCAGTTAGAACTTTATTTCTGCTCAAATATTCTCCAATTTCATTAAATATTTTGTATTTTATCACTTCACTTTTGTTTTGCAAATGGCGTCAGTTTGATGGATTGTAGCGATTAGCTGATAAATGTATGAATACTGGTTATTTTTCGTAGCATTTGCCACTGTTGCCACATGGTATTAAGATCATTTGACAAAGCACTGAAAACTCTTTTCGTATTTAAAGTCAGAGCAAACATAAATCAAAATCAACTGAATGTCAATAACCAGTCCACAATTGGGCCTTAGTAAAGAAATCAGCTACGATGACACTCTGGCAGCACATTTAATACAAAAATCAACCGCTGTACCATGTCCGTTCATACTACCAGGGTTGTTTTAAAAGAAAGCAAAAGAAACCAAACTAGTGATGCACAAATCGTTACTACGCCGAGTGTGAATATTCTTCCTCTGTAAAGATTAGTAAACGATTTATCTTGACCTAAAATAACTAAAACTCATCGTAGTTAAATTATCTTGTTTTTTAAAATATTTTTTTTTGTATTTGGTTCTTTTCGTTGTGTTTTCGTTTTACATCACTAAATAACAATTAAATTAAAAACTAACATAAATTTAATTTACACAAATTTGTTTTTCGTCTTCTCTAAATTACAAGCGTATAAAAGTACATACTAATGAAAAATAATTTACAAAAGAACTTGTGTGGTTGCATGATTCACATACAAAAAGTTGAATTTAATCATTCATAATTTTCAACACGCAAATCTACACTAAGGGACGAAATTGAGTATATGCGATTGTTTTAAGGTTTGTAGAAAATAATTTGTTTTTCGTTTCTCATCTTTTGTAGAAAAATAAAATTCTTGTACATGATTTTATAGCCATTTTAAAATTAAACACAATCGTAATGGAAATTACGTACAAATATTTGGTATAACATTTTTTGAAAATATTCAATATTTTCTTTTTGTTATATAAAATAAAATATTGAATATTTTCCTTCCCTCCTTGCTTTAAATAAGATTTGTAATCTTGTAAGCAGTTTGTATTTTCTTTTTTTTTTTATAAAACTAAACAGTCTTAATGTAACTTATTATGAATTATAAAGTATAATTTTTTGTGAAACTTGTTTAAGGACAAGAGATGAATAAAATTATGTACATTAGTTGTTGAATGTTAGCATTTCTTGGGGAAAAATACATTCATTTCAATCAAAATTTGTAGTACTATGAAAACCATATAAACTGTGAACAATAAAGCTCCCACCCGTTTCGTCAAACGGTAACCGGTAAAACTGAGACCAAAGAAAAGCGCCAGCGTGCAGAGAATCAAGATGAATATACTGTATTCGATGCCCTGGGAGGCAACATTAACCATGTTATTGTCTTTACCATAATTCAAACAATTCTTGATGAACCATGGTACGCCCAAGGACAAAAGAATGGCCAATGAATTGGCACCCAAAGAGTTGGAGACACCAATACCACTTTCACCTTAAAGAAAAAGAAAAGAAAAGGATTTTGAGAAAAAATAGAAATATATGAAATGTTATAAAATACTTACCACTTCTTAGAGAAATAACACTGGAAACAGCCTCTGGAGTTGTTGAACCCGCTGCCAAGAATGTTAGACCCATAATGATGGTGGGTACTCGTATTGCAGCACCTAAAATTCCAAACAAGAATCCAATTAGACTTACTGATTTTACATTTAATTGTCCATCCATCCCACTTACCAAATGCTGTCAACATCCAGACAATAACGTAGGCATTGATTCCAATGGCCACAATACACATTATAAAGGACAATGGATACAATTTCCGATATCTGGCAGGATGGGGTATGACGCAGCTTAGCAGAAATTTAATGGGAAATGTAAAGCCCCACCAGAATTTCATAATTTTCGATTCGCCATGAGGTAAAGCGAAGAGTTTGTCGGGTAATGGAACTGTTTCAATTTCGCCATCCCCTGGAAAGATACAAATAATTTTAATATTGAAGAGCTTTACCACAATAAAGATTCACCACTTACAGCTTTTTGAATGGCACAAATGTATCCGTGAGGATATGGAATTCGTATTTTCCGGTAAGTTGATAACGAACAGGCCATTTCCTGTCAAATGCTCCTTTTTCGTGGGCAACTTAGCTTTGGCACTGTTCTCTGGCGGTTCGGTGAGATCTAAACGAAAATCAAAAGGGTTTAAAAATATTTCCCGAGTACTTTCCTTGTACCTCAACTTACCATATCTTGTAGAGAAGCAGCAATTCAATTTATCCTCCACAAATACCCGTATGGCGGGCATAAACTTGTTATTGTTAAATGTAATCAAGTAATACAGCAGAAGAAATCCCATCATGATACAGGATTCGATGAAGGTAATTTTGCCACCCCAGGCCAAAATGATCAGTACGATTGTGTTGAAACCATAAATAAAACAATCACGGGCAATAGGCCACCAGTCAAGTTGAATAGGCTGCAAATAAAAATGAAAACATGAAAAATATATAACAATTATGTTGAAAGCGAACCACAGACTTGTCATTCATGAGCATGAGCATCAGCTATCGTTGATGTTTATTTTTGATTTACCGCCCTTCTTGATACCAAATACGAATGTAATCGAAGTTGTTCGCATCACTATCATGTTCACAAAATGTTTTGGTAATATTGTTTCAAATTCATCAGTCAGATAAAAAGTTATCGACCAAGCTCATGCTCATGAATGACAAGTCTGTGGTTCGCTTAAGGTTTTACTTGATTTTATTAATTCTTAAATTGAAAGAAAGTACGGAATTGTTCTCGTGGTCACAAATCGACATTTTGCAATTTAATAACAGGCGTGTTTTTATCCCCTGATAAACTAATTTGTCGAGCACTTTGTATGGGTAGCTAAGATATTTTAAGTGGCTCCCATGCAAATAGGTCGAAAAATCAGTTTAGCGAGGTATACAAAAACACCTCTATTATTAAAATTAAAAAACACGCCTAATATATCATTCAAAACCTAGAATTGAAATCAATTAACGAACTACTAGCTAGCGGTTACTGTTCTAAAGTCCAATAATCAAATTTAAAATGGTTTTAACGTCGATCTGTAATTCGAACTTCAATTGTCATACGGTTGGCTAGTTTGAAAAGAAGGGTGCGATGCAGAGTGTTCAAGAGCACTTTGATCTTTCCCATGTCTGTAAACAAACACTTAAGCTGCTGATTCGACCTGTTGTGCGCACTCAATTTTCCCCACTAAGTCATTATACCTCTCTTAGGAATTCGGTGCAATTCACGAAATTCCTCAAGATATTCCAGTCCATTTCCACAAGGGCAAGTTCGGTATTATTTTATCCGAGATATACGTGGATCTAGCTTGTGTGAAGACCGCGTATTGGCACAGGAAATGCTCCATCGTCTTCCATGCACGCCCTGCACTCACTATTCGCCACTACTCCAATACGGTACAGGTGGGGCCGTAATCCCGAATGTCCCGTTAAGACTCTCATCATTTTGCTCATTTCAGTTTTTCCCAGTTTCAGCAAACCCATGGAATTATAATACATATCTACATGGTAATAGCAGCTCGCGTTGTTGTGGTTGTAGGCAGCAACAACAGGTATTTTTGTTTTTGTTTTATTCGCTTCTGTTGTCAAACGCTACACAGATGTATACCAACAACACAAGAATGCAATAAAGTACAAAAACAAAACACATATGAGTTTGACAACTGAAGCGAATAATGTCATGAACAAATTGAAAACAGATGCTCTAACGACTTTACCATGTAATATTATTGTACCATGAGCAAACCTTTTGTCCTCGGCCCATCTGGGTCTCCACGTAGAAACTTTTGTCTTTTGTTTCCTGGTTCCACAGGACTCTGTGGACCGATTCCGCCCATGCACACAACTTCGTCACCAATAAAGGTTTCGCTCTTTCTAGGCTCACCGTTTGAAGTTTCCAGGATTTCGTTGCCAGAAGGTTCGCACGTTCATTGACAACTATTCCACTATGTCCCGCCACCCAGATGATGTTGAGTCTCCCTGGCGTGGAATAATCGTTAATTACCTTCTTGCAGTCAAGGACCGTACTACACCATTTCCCATTGAAATTTGAAAAATATCAATTTTGAAAAATATCAATTGAAATTTGAAATTTGAAATACATCAATTATATTTTAAAAATTCTATTTGAAATAGATCAATTGATATTTGGAAAACATCAATTGAAATTTGAAAGACATCATTTGAAATTTAAAACACATCAATTGAATTTTGAAAGACATCAATTGAAATTTGAAAGACATCAATTGAAATTTAAAATTCGTCACTTGAAATTTAAAAATTATTAACCGATTTTATGTATTAGATTTTTAAATTTCAATTGGTGAATTTTAAGTTTCAATTGATGTGTTTTAAATTTCAATTGATGTCTTTTAAATTTCAATTGATGTCTTTCAAATTTCAAGTGGAAATGGTGTAGATTTCACAATTTTCGATTCCCATTTAGCTAACCGTGAAGATATTCGCTTCGGCTGGGCTGCATTATCCCCGAGGCATTTGATGCACTCCGTAATCGCCCGAACTTCCGCTTGAAAATTTGTATTGTGATCAGGGAGGCTTAGATGGGTTTCTTTTGCCGGATTTTCAATGGAAAATTCTAGATCCATTCTTTCACCTAGCTTTGAACCATCCGTGTAAATCCCCGTATTCAGTTCTTGTGAAATTTTCATAAGAAATTTTGTCATTTATCTCTAAACGGAAAATTTTCCTGCAGAGAGTTACCACATATCTCTGATTTACCTTGCAAATATTTCATGTATAATTCGCCTACGCTCTCCCCTTTAATTTTAATAGTGGTTAAAATGATCAAAATGTCAAAATTCCAGTAGCAAACAATTATGAAACAATTGTTTTCCAGCGAAATAACTTTGGCGTAACAACCCTGTAATTGATTTTGCATACGAAATTTTCGTAAAGAGCTGAGTACCAAGCATATGAAAAGCGAGCGAAATTTTCGTTACTTTTTACACACGCCGGTTCCATTTGATGGATCCCATCCAGCCAACCGTCCCTAGATGGCGTCATAATCACACAATTCGCCTTGCGTGTCTACTTGGCTTCCAAGAGACAAATATAAAATGTAGAACTCGGGTATTCGGTCGGGTTCACTCGCAGCTTGCGTGTAACCGGCCACACATTATTACACTTGAATTTAACTACATTTTGAAAAGTAATGATTAATTACACTGTTGAACACAAAAAACCAAAAACAAGGTTCTGACAACGGATTCTGGAAGAGGATACGGTTACTCGCCCAAATTAAACGATTATTAAGTGATTTACAGAAATGTATTAAATAAATATTGAAGCTCTTATCCCTACAAATATTTACAAAAGTAACTAGTAATTTTAAAACAAAAACTTTATGAAAAGTCAAAAATATAAAATCTTTTAAATATGAATTATTATCGAATACCCGTTTATTTATTTATTTATTTTTTTAACTTACCTTGTTTATCGACAATGCCGCCAAACTTGCAACACCCAATGTATTGAACATGAGCGAACCGATAATGGTACCCAAGCCCATATCCGATTCTGTTATCAGTGTACTAATGGTATTCGTAAAAAACTCCGGCATAGAAGTGGCAGTGGCCATAAATGTTGCAGCTGCTACATCTTTGGACAAATTCAAATCCTCGCAAATACATTGAACGGTTGGCAGGAAATAGTCATTACAAACGATGGCCAATAGGACAAAGAAGTATATGGCTCCAATAATATGTAAGATAACCCAACCCTGGCGTAATTCCTCCACTGGAAGAGAAAAGTTATCATTACTATTAGAAAGAGAACAAACGAAATGAGATGATATTTTGGAAATAAAATAAATGTCTCATAAAAATCACCAGATTTTTTTTTGTGTTTGCTTTTCTTTACTTTCGAGAGTAAAATTTCAACAAATCTTATCTAGAATCTTGGCATCAAGTGTTTATGACAAAAATATGCAGTTTTGAAACAAAATCGATAACTTGTTATCGTTACATGCACAGAGCTACGGAAGAACAGAACTTATTTTGTTGACCAGATACGTTATCTCTAGAAGATTATGGCGGTAATTTATATTAATTGGTGCAGGGTAGGAAAAATCTAAGTACATACATAATTAAATTTTTCTATAACTAATCAAGGATAAGAAATTAATAAACAATTTTAATTAAATATTGAAGTATATATTATTTGGATTCAAGATTTCCCTGATATATTCGTCTGATTGACAGACGTGCGAAGAGACTAACGATTGGAAGCTATGAATTTAAATAGTGAATCAGTAAGTTAATATTACTGCACCCTATATTCACATGTCGTGTGCTTATAGACAGCTCTTACTTTAAGCCCAGTATTAACTTCTTGCGAAAATTTCTTAAGAAATCTCGTCATTTACCTCTACATCTCTTTTGTTGCAAAAAGGATGTACAGGTAGAGAAGAAAAACCACGAAATTTGGCAACCCTAGTAGAAGAGAACCAAAAAAGTCCACGCGATTCAATCAAACGCATTTCTCTCCCGCGGCATACTTGATTATTTCATACTTTTTACATACTTTATGAAATTTTATTTAAATATGGTTGGAATTTCTATAGTTAGATATAATAACATCATCAGAAAACTGCTCGTGTATTGAAATATATTTATGGCACGAAGAGAGTAAGAGAGCGAGCAGAATTTTGTCATTTTGATGTACGGATTCATGTGATGAAATTTTGACAGATCATTAACAAATTTTTGACATTCCGTCGCCGCACAAAACAGGACAAGTCAGTGAGTGGTAAAAAATAACTTATTTTTGCGGCTTTGGAAGAATTTGTGAAGTTGTAGTTCAGCCAAAGGACGTTGTTGTTAATATTCCACGCAAAAGACAAACGACCAAAACAAATAAAACATTTGTGTCCCTATTTAGCAAGATGTATTCCATAAGGTGGTGAGCGCAGCAGATGTTGATGTTGTATAACAAACTTTGGTTTTAATATGACCTGATTACATTGAAAATAAAACTCTAAAAATTACTTAAAATTGCATATATGTATTTATATTTTTCATTTTAAACACTGCCAACACAATTGTTTAAACAACATTTGCCAAATGAATGAAACAAAACCAAGCAGCATTGTTGATGCTATCATCTTACAAAAACATATTGTTGTTAAACAAATGTCATTATTTGGTTCGTTGTCAAAATTTATACAAGCAATGGGGCTAGTCTAATTTTTGACACTAGAAATTTACCACGCAAACTTCAAAATGTTGTTCGGTGCAAAATATTTGAACCAATTCGCCCACAGCCAAAGTACACAAGTTAGTAAAAATATGACAAGTTTGGAAATTTTTGAAGTTTAACAAAAACACACCAGCGGGCAAACAAGTTGTGTAGAGCGAAACAGAATTGCAGCCGCACCAGATTTTTTTTATTCAGGTGAGGCGCCGTTGAAGTTTATCAGAGTTTAATTTGAATTACGATAACTCAATCCATTTTAATAAGTATAATTGCCAGTTTTTCCGTATTTACATTTATATTTATATTTTGCAATAATATAATTTCGTTTTTCAGTGTTTTTAAATATTGGCTTCACCCAACGCCGTTCGAATTTTTTGTTCGGCGCCACCGTATCTGTTTATGTCGAATTGTAGCTCTGTTAATCATTTATTTGTAATCAAAACAAAGAAATAGGAAGAAATTTGGTAGCAATTTGGAAGAATTTTTGAAGAAATTTTGTATAAAGAAAATATCCATGGATTGTGAAGATCGCATTTGCAAAAGCAATGGAAAATATTTTCTTAAAATGTTTATTGCGCAAAATTATATTTCAATGGCGTCCGAATACGATTTGACATAATACGATTTGACATAATAATGATGTTTTTAATGGATATACATTTTATTTATTCCTATTAAATAATAATGTTTATATAAAATATTTGTCCTCCAATATTAGGATTCATGCCAATAAAATTCGTTTAAATAGTAAAATCGTATTCGATTTAGATTCGATCGTTTTTCATCACATGCCGCGTAATATATATAGTTTTATTGAATTAAAATTAATAAATTATTTCTCCGCACCGAAGAGGCACAGCTGGAATGCTATATTGTCTTCCTCAAGGAATATTCAGAGATGCTATGCGGAAAGAATACACCTGTGCATCCGCGGCAAATAGAAGAAGAAACTTACTTTAGCACCAACTCTCGATCTATGTACACCAAAATTTCACCACGCATAAAAGCTTCTGCGCTGAGTTCAAAACGGGGGTTTCCCCCCGCGATTGGTCCAACTTCTTGAGATATAGACCTTTAAAGCTTGAGTATATTATCGCTCATATCTTAGGTATTTATAATTACAAAGGTCTTTCTAAATTCTATAAATCAGTGCATAAACATATAAACCAGTTTCAGCCTCACTTTTTTAAAAAAAAAATTCCTATTATACTTATTCAAAAAATGCCCTATTATATTTATTTTTTGGTAGGCTACCTTATTTAAGGAATACTACCCACCAGTATCTCTACAAAAACCGAAGATATTTACTTTCAAAATTTTGTAATACATTTGGCGCTTTTTCAATTTGTTTACACAAAATCAAGTCCTTTCTGCTCCATTTCCATATCACAAAGTGACAAGTCTTTCCTCCATTTAATTAGTACAAAAAAAAAATATTTTTTTCCAGTATACACTTCTATTGTTTACTTGCAGAATTGATAAAATGTTTTTGTATCAACTTTCCAGCAAACAAAACAGCAGTCACGCGCTGTTACCTCCTCTTTAGCAGTTAAGTTTTTGATATTTTTGTCACCAAAAAATTGTGTCAGAATACCGATTTGTGACAATTGTCACATTGCTGTTAAATAGTATCCGTGATGACTTTTGTAACCCTGCCAGAATAGGACTGTTACTCCATTTTTGTTTTTATGAGGCGTTTACACACACGATGATTGGCGGATTACAAATGTGAAATTCCATAAAGAAAAACGCCATTAATCCCGATAATAGGATAATCTAGTTATATGTAAACGTCGTATTAACGAATGTGGTGTAACTTTTGTTTGTCAAAGTATTCGAAATGTCAAAATTGCGGTCCCAAAAAATTATCAAATAAAGCATGCGCCAAACCAATGCGACTGCCTCTCGGGTATCGTATCGCACCCAACTCGCAATGTATTTTATTATTATTACAGCCATAAAAAACATTGTGATTTGAATACGACACGATTTCCGCACGGCAGCCGCATTGGCTTGGAGCGTGCTTAATTGTTTTCGTGGGAAATAACTCTGGCATACCAACCCTGTAATTGATTTTTTTCACGTTATTTTAGCATAGAGCTAAGTACCAAGCAAATGATGAGTGAGAGAAATTTTTGTAGTTTTTTGTATACGTACTTCTAATCGGAACGAAAATTTCATAAGAGCTCAATAAGGGGCTTTAAGGGTAGAGGGTTTTATCTCTGAGAATTAAGCATACTCCAGTCACGTTTCTATAAGATTTTAATTATACTAATACTGCTTACTTTTACTTGCAATTTTACGCCAAATCATATGATTATCGATTACCTGATACCTACGAAGTGTCTATTATTGTAATTTCATAATAAATAAATAGCTGTATGAATTTTCAAAATAATAGCACATTGGTAGTAGTTTTCATTACATACAGCCAGTTCCTTGTGTTTAAACCAAAATAATAAAAACGCCAATTAACATATGATTACATGTTCATATTCCACCTATAATATGATAATCTTTTCTTTAGTTGTTGTTAATTTAAATCATTTTTATGTTTCATATAATTTGTTTTTGCGGAAATAACAAGAACAAATGTACTAAGTTCGGAATACTTAACAAAAAACCACACTAGTTGTCTACAGATTTTAGTTAAACCCAAAAATATGGGTGGGTTCGGTTAATTCATACTAATGTTAGTAATCGATAAATGCGATTAGGAAACGGTTTAAAAGGGTAATTAAGTTCCATAACAAACAATTAGCCAAAGTGTATATTATGTATATTTCAACGAAGAACTATATAACATGGAAAACTACAAACACTTCGGATTCATTGATAATAAGTAACAAACAAACACTTGGTTTTTTTTTTGGAATAGTAACAACAACAAAATATCAATTGATTGTGCATACGCATTCAGAAACCCTAATTTAAAAATTACCAGTTTTCTGATTTAAGCCCCGTTTTCAGTTCTTGCGAAATTTTCGTAAGAAATTTTGTCATTTATCTGTAGAAGGAAAATTTTCTTGCTCAGAGTTACCAAATATCTTTGATTTACCTTGCAAATATTTCATGTATAATTCCTCTACGGGCTTCATTTTATTTTTAACGCATGTCGTGTTGCTTTTAGTTGTTAAAAATATCAAAATTCTGGTCCCAAACAATTATCAAACAATTGTTTTCGTGCAATTGATGTTTGCCCACGAAATTTTCGCAAAGCTCTGAGTACCAATCAAACGAAAAGTGAGCGAAATTTTCGGTATATGAAATTTTTGTTATTTTTTATACATGCACTTCTTATAGCAACGAAAATTTCATAAACACTGAATACCGGGCTTTACCTTTCAACTATGTATTTCATACATTTCTTCGTACTCCTTTTATGTTTTTACGCAAGTGGTGTAACCATAGAGTAAAGTAGAATAGAGTAAAGTAGAATAGAGAAACCATTGCTCTCATCTATCGTTTCAGTTCACACGAATGCGTCGTGGGTTTGTGGAAATGAGAGATGTTCGACGAATACTAACTTACATCAGGTGAAGTTACAAGAACTGTTGACTTAATTTCGTCATGTTGTTTTGGTATAGAACTGTGTATACTGTATAAGAACTTGTATAGAACTGTTTTTGTTGACTTTTATTGTTGGTATACATTTGGGTTGTATTGAAGACAACTATTTTACCGCACAAACATGAAATGCAGTTGGTATTGCCTTGTTGGATGTTTTGTATGTACTAATGCTTCTGGTTGGTATTATTGAACCCATGCATTCCACCATCCAACGTTTACATGCAACCATATACTTCTATTTACTCTATGGATGCAGTTTTCGCTCGTCACAATAATCGAAATATCAAATTGCCGGTGCCAAACAATTATCAAACATTATCACTAAATTTTCACAAAATGCTTAGATTCAAGCAAATGAAAAGTTCTCAGTTCATAACTTTATGGAAACCAAAATTTCATAACAGCTGAATACTATTCTTGACAATGTTCTATATGTACCATTTAAAAAGGAAATAAGTAGATATCCCACAGGCGTTGTCAAGCACTGTCACTAGGTGCTGTGTTGTCGTTTTGTAACTTTCATTGACGTTTCTCATAACTTTCACTGACCTTTATTCAACAGTGTGGGACATTTTTTCAATACAAAAATAGAATCATTTTCAAGGTTGTGCTATTCAAACAACTAATTTAGTTTTTTTCATGTCGCTGTGTTCCCCACTTCCAAGTTAAAATTTGGTTATTTTGATTGTATCTTTTTGTTTACTGTTATTTTTGGTGTTCGTTTCTGTTGAATTTGAGAGCAACGGACCACAAAACAAAAACAAAATCCCTGTTGATGTTGCCTACCACACCTATTGTTAGATACCATAGATAAAGGAATTAAGTAGATATCGCACAGGCGTTGTCAAGTCCTACCACTAGGTGCTGTGTTGTCGTTTTGTAACTCTCACTGACGTTTCTCATAACTTTCATTGACGTTTATTCAACACTGAGCCTGTGCCAAAGCGATAGATTTTCCACCTAGTAGTAAAAATATGACATTTGCGAGGTGAATAAAATTTCACTAGCCCAGGGGGCTAGGTAAATTTTTGGCAACAGGCTGGAAATATTTGACAACCACAATACAAACACCAGGGCTGAAGCAGATTGCATAGCACAGAACCGAATTGCTGCCGTTGTCGATATATTTTGTGCGGCGGGTTGCCGCCGGTATTTTTCAGTTTATGAATTGCATAAAAGTGTCCCAAATGGATTTGAATAAAATAAATTATTAATATTTTCCCTCAGTTACACGCATATTTTTATTTTTAACATCATAATTTTGTGTTAAAAAACTTTATTTCAGTGTTAACTTTACCCAACGCAGTTTGAATTTTATGGCCGCCGCCGTCGACAACTTTTTATGTCGGCTTGTAGCTGTGGCCATCAGTCATTTGTAAACAGACATTTGCCGTAAGCCATTTAGAGTCCATTTATATTTTTGTAAATTTGACTTTATTACAATGGCAACAACGGCAAAAAGATGCAAAAAGAATTATAATTCATGTAATTATGTACATGTAAATTTGGAGAAGTAACTACAAAGAATTTTCTGAACAAAATGCCATATCTACGATAATATATTTCTACAAATATTCATTATAAAAATGATTACATTTCAGACGCGTCTTTAATTTCTTTCATCTTACGAACTGTCAAATTTTTACTACTGTGGAAAAACTTTCGGTTTGGCACAGCAAAGAGTAAAAATATTCTCACCACAACTCAATTTTTTTTCACCATAGGAAACTTTCACGGATTGACACGCACCCACTGTGGGAAATTTGATACATACAAAAATAGTATCATTTTCCAGGTTGTGTTATTCGAACAACTAACTTAATTTTTTATGTCGTTTTGTTCCCCACTTTCAAGTTAAAATGTTGTTATTTTGATTGTATCTTTTTGTTTGCTGTTATTGTTGGTGTTCGTTTGTGTTGAATTTCAGAGCAACGGACAACAAAACAAAAACAAAATCCTTGACGAATGTTTATAGAAATATAAATTTAAAAAAAATTTAATTTACTGTGGTAAAGGATGATTTGTTCTCTAAGGAAAAAGAAAATTTTCATCAGCTTTAATTATCGTCTGTGAACTTGATGAGAAAAAAATGGAAAAATTAAGAAATTAAATGTTCGAAGAAGTACTTGGGTCAGAGAGTGGCTCACAAAAAGTAGCACTGATGGCGCAAAAATAAATATTGGCGCATATTGTCTTCTGCAATTGCCGCCCTAGAACACAATACATATTGGAGTATATTTTACATCTATATTGGTGCACAGTTAAGCCCGGTATTCAGTTTTTATGAAATTTTCGTTGCCATAAGAAGTACGCGTATAAATATAACGAAAATTTCATGAACCGACAATTTCGCTCACTTTTCTTTTGCTTGGTACTCAGCTCTTTGCGAAAATTTCGTAGGCAAAATCAAGTACAGGGTTGTTACGCCGAAGTTTTTAGTAAACAAAAGTAATACCACATGCGTTAAAAATAGAATGGAGTGCAAATATGAATTATTAATGAAATGTTTGCAAGGTAAATCCTAGATATGTGGTAATTATTTGTAATAAAATTTTCCGTTTATAGATATATCACAAAATTTCTTACAAAAATTTCGCAAGAACTGAATACGGGGCTTTACCTATCAAGCTTTCACATGATTGCCGCACCAGGCTTGCATTTGATTGTGCCAAATAAGCACAATATTGTTGGGGGTTGCCGTATGAGCCAATGAATTGTGAAATCGCACGATTGGCGTATAAAATAGATCAATAATTGGTGCATTGTGACAATGGTCTGATCCTACCGTTTGGAGGTGAATAACTTTCATTTTGTTAATAGACCAAACTCTGTTCATTATTCATAGAAATGATCAGCACAGTTATATACGTTTAGTGAGTACTACTTACCTAAAAGAAAGTACTAAAACATTTTAATTTGTCCCCCTTTACTTACGTGTAAATAAATCCGGAAATTCGTCGAGAGGATTGTCATCTGTGTCATTTGGACATGTGTCACGTGCCACGCCTCTTAATATCACGAAGTCTTCAAAACTTTGCAAAAATGTTTCAAAATTATTCTGTGAGTGTTGTGATATAGAGCCATTATTCTCTGTAAAGAAAGAGAAACCCAAAAATATGAGAGAATGGAAAATTAAAATGTGTTATCTTAACATGTGCAACTTATTCCAATGAGTCGCACATTCACTTCACTAGTAAGATGGGAATAACAAATCAACCATTCAGGTGTTGATGAACGGTCTAAATGCTAGAGATAACAATTAATTAATAACTGATTTTCACAATAACCAGCTTGTTTTTGCTTTGCAATGATTGATGGAATTAAGTAATATTATTCAAGTTATTCCATAAATCACTAAGTCTTACTGCTGGTAGGGGAATCAAAGACTTTACTGGGAGGGGATTCAAAGACTTTACGCGTGTAATATACTTACCTACAAGTTATCTTGTCTATTATTTGGAATAGATAGAACTTAATATGACCTGAAGTTTCGCTGGCAGTTTATGGCCAGGGGAACCTCTTCAAAATCTAATGCAAAATAAGACGACATATAAATTATCAAATCATTTTGTTGATAAGATTTATCGGCATTTATTGTTGT
Organism: Phaonia tiefii; assembly: GCA_963931995.1. NCBI lineage: Eukaryota > Metazoa > Arthropoda > Insecta > Diptera > Muscidae > Phaonia > Phaonia tiefii. The sequence goes on along the minus strand of OZ008370.1, from coordinate 18,535,849 downwards.
GGCGAATTTTGTTCTATAAACAGTAAATGTATAAAACGTAATTTATTTTCAGTTACAAATGCATTAAGTTTACTAGTTTGAAAATTACATTTAAATATTTCTGTCAACTGAATAATTAAAGTGCTAAAATCACTGCAAACAAAATGTCATTATTAGCACTTCACGTGGTTACATAGTATGTGAACTAAAACGTGATAGGGAGGGAAGTACACTATTCTTTATCCTAGACTAGCTGACCCGGTAAACGTTGTTTTGCCTTCAAATTGTATTTTCACTGAAAGTGTGGTTCCGTTGCAAAGTCATGGTGGATTGATACTCGTATTTCGAAGAAGAGTTTTCAACTCAAATCAGCAAGAACTGTCAAGGCAATATATAGGGTTGCCAGACGTACTGTTTTCAGCAGTACGCGTACTTTTTTTTACTAATTGTACTTCTGACTGCATAGCACCTAAAGAAGTACGGAAAAGTACTTCTTTTTAGCCTCGGTACTTCTTTTTATACTTTTTTTGTTATGCCAACAATAAATACGAAAATGTTACTTCTTATTCATACCAAAAATCGTATATAAGTATTTACATAGAATACCGTTTTACTTTAATAAATAACAAATTTGAAAAACTTTGCATTTTTAACCTTAATTCAAACATTTCATATCATTCATGGCGTAATTGAATTATATTCAATCAAATATACTGGCTTGGATCAACTCTTTGACGAAAGAGTTGTTGTACAACTTAAGGCTTTCGACAAAATTGTCAAATACATCAATGTCCTAAAATGTCATATATGATCTCAAAACATAAAAAATATGTGAAATTTTTCTTGACGTTTCGTGAAATAATTGAATAACAGTGTACTTTTCCTTAGAAATACATTAGACGGAATTGTGATATAGGATAATAGCTACAATATTGTCAAATGTTGTAATGCAATATTTCAAGCTGTTTAGGAGTTAATGAAGTAAACTCTGAAATAGGGCCCTGGCCCACATCCAAAATTTTCTTCAGCCTGTAAAAAAAATTGTTACGTATAGAGGAAACACCGAGCGGGGTTTTGTGATACCTCGTCCAAGTACTTTCACAATTGTTTGGTTTGGTTGAGGCCTGAAACAAATTCCTTTCATTTGTGTCCCAGTGTTATTAAATAATTAAAACAAGAAGGTTATATTCCGTATTAAAAAAAATTAATATAGAATAGTTTACACTCTTTTTACTTTTAAAAATAAAATGTGAAACACCTGACTAGTTTTTATTTAAAAATATATTTGTGGTCTCTTAGTTCCTTAATTTATAAAATCTTACTGTTATGTACTGATTTCTTAACTTAAAATGTTATTTTTCTGTACTGAACTTTGTGATTTGTTAATAACAGAAAGTGTACTTTTATTTTCTTAATTGTACTGCCTCTTTTTCCTCGATGTACTTTTTTTGTTGATTACAAATCTGGCATACCTAGCAATATATGAAATTCATTGGAATTCTGTCGAAAATTTGTCGTACCAACTCAGAAACCATGGTACAATAATATGTTCATGGTAAAGTCGTAAGAACAGCTGTTTTCATTTTTTTCATGAGGTTCTTCGCTTCGGCTGTCATACTCACATGTATTTTGTTTTGGTACTCTTTTGCATTCTTGTGTTGTTGGTATTTATTTGTGTAGAGTTTGACAGCTGAAGCGAATAGAACAAAAACAAAATGCCTGTTGTTGCTGCCTACAACAACAACAACACGCCCTGCTATTACCATGAAGATATTATTGTACCATGTCAGAAACCTTCGTGGGCTCATGCACAACAACTTTGCTAATACCGCGTTTATGCTGCAACCGAAATCTCGATTGTCTAGATTTCATTCACACGAACAGCTGATTTGTGTATGAAAAATCAGATGTTTATGCCACGAAATCTAGATATCTCTAGATTTCGAATGCAGTATAAACATGTTTGAAAGATCATTACATGATCAAATGCATAGTTTACGATTTTATAAAGGACATTCAGACAAATATTATCAATATCATGAAAGCTCGAAAGAACCTCGTAAACATCGTAAACATCGTAAAGTTGCACAGCAAACGTCAAAACAAACAAATTTCCTATACAAAGCGACTTACACAAAAGTGGAAAGTTTTCGAGGCAAATTTGCTGAGCAAACATATTTTTGTATTGAAAAAAAAGAGAGGGTTTTTGATTTATGTGAAAAAAAATAAAATAATGGAATAGGTAAAGCATATACTTTTAATTTTACTTTGTTTATTTACTTTATCAACCTTTTTTGACAATTGCTGCATAGATACACTGAGCAACTTGCCTCATGAAATGCTTCGGGACAAAGTTACGCTGAGCAAAAGTTCTAGATTTTCTTGTTTGCGTGAATACCACTATTAATTTTTAGATTATAGTATTTGTCCGTTTCTTTACGATATAAAATTTATCCGCTCAAACGTGTTTAGAATTCGCATTATGTGTATTCATAATAATTTCTCCGATCCCAGAGGGATTAGGAAACTAGTGCTGAAAATGTTAGGTTATAATGAGAAAGGGTAATTGATATATTCATGACCCATTTCTGAGCATACACAGAAAAAAAATGACCACTTAAAATGGAAGGAAACCACTAAGATTTTTCCATGGTTTTCATCCAAGAAGATTTTAAACCAATAGACACGACCTTTCTTTTAACGAGTAACCACATATTAATTAGAATAAATCTTCTCCTCTTTGAATCAATGTGGAAATCCCATAGAAAAAATGTAAAATCACTTTTATTTTAAGGAAAAACCATATTATTTGCTAATAACAAGAAATTATTCACATAATATCAAGAGGAAACCATTAGTGTTTTTAAGTAAATCTCTTAAAAAGCATATGAAACACTCCGCCCCATTGCTGCTCAAGAAGGTTGTGTTATAAGAACAGCTGATTTGATTTTTTTTCATTACGTTGCAACAAAGTGGTGCGCAATAGCTGTCAAATTTTGTTTACCCCTTTTTTTGTGCACGTTGTTCGTAGTACGTTGATATTGACATAAACTACGAACTAAACAAAAACAGAATGCCGGTTGTTGTTGCTTTGTTGAAATTTTTGTAGTATTGCTTCTACCTTTTCAAGCTGCCTTGTTCCGGACCCCAAAAACGATGTACAAGTAGACAAACAAATTTTCTCTTCACTCAAATGCCAACAAACAAAACGAGTGAAACCTCGTACTTCTCTACTCTCTCTCTTACTCTCTTCATTGAATATTTCAATACACGAGCAGCTTTTTGATAGTGTTATTGTATATAACTATACAAACTCCAACCATGTTGAAGTAAAATTACATCAACATTGCAAAAAGTATGAAATAAGCAAGATATGACGCGAGAGAGAAATACGTTTGAGTGAATTTCCAGCACTTCTCTTTACCAGGGTTGCCAAATTACTCACATCTTTTGGTCGTCTAATTCTAAATCGTCTTTGCGGACCCTAGTCAAGGGCGAATTTTGGTTGTGGCCTTAAAAATCACTTGTGTCATTTGCGGAAAAGGTAACAAAGTTTACTTGTGTCTATTTCTACCTTCCACCGGGGCTTTGTTCAACGCAAGTGTTATCGATGAGACAGCTGATCAATTTAGTACTTGGTGAACAAATTGAGAAGACGCATTCTAAGAAGAAAAGGTGATGGGTGACTGGGTTGTGTGGTGTGATTTTCCAAAAAGGATGTACAGGTAGAGAAGAAAAGAAGCCGCAATTTGGCAACCCTAGTAGAAGAGAACCAAAAAAGTCGACGCGATTCACTCAAACGCATTTCTTTCCCGCGTCATTACTTGATTATTTCACACTTTTTACATACTTTATGAAATTTTATTTAAATATGGTTGGAATTTCTATAGTTAGAATAACATCATCAGAAAACTGCTTGTATATTGAAATATTCCACGAAGAGAGTAAGAGAGCGAGCAGAGAAACGACACGCTTCAGTCGATTTCTTTGTTGGCATTCCACTGCATGAGTAAATTTTCTTCTCTATACAATAGTTGCTTTGTGGATTTTCATACTTTTGCTGCCGCGTGTCAAACCAAAAGTACAAAATACATCATAAATAAAATAAATAAATGGTTTCCCATTACATCCCATGAAGGGACCGGGGAGAACTTCTCAAATCACTGAGCTGTGCGCTTTCCAGTTTTCACTCACTGATTGGGACCTACAGTTTTACACCGGTTCCGAACGGTATTTTGAGAAGCTTTTTCATGGCTATATACTCGATAGTGCCGCCGTTACTATGCGAGGTGACCGCCGCCGAACGATTTTTTTTTTTTTTTATCGTGGTCAGAGCAGGGTTCGAACCCAGGATCTCATGTACAAGAGCCGCGCACACAAACCATTGCACCACCGGCGGCCACACAAAATACATCAACTGGTAGTAAATTTTGCAGACGATGAAAAATTAGACGAGCAGAATATATGCGCAATTTGGCAACCCTGTTAAAAGAGAACCAAAAAGTGCTAGAAATTCACTCAAACACATTTCTCTCTCTTGTTGTATCTTGATTATTTCAAACTTTTTGCATAGTTTATGTAATTTTACTTCAACATGGTTGGAATTTGTATAGTTATATACAATAACACTATCAAAAAGCTGCTCGTGTATTGAAATATTCAATGCAGAGAGTAAGAGAGAGAGCAGAGAATGACTACCCTGCAAACCAACTACCAGAAATCTACCGTGGTATATATCTGGTATTCTACCAGGAAGTCTTATTTGAAAAATACACATGCTCGTGACAATTCTACCCAATTAAAATTGTGTACATGTGAATACAAGTGATTGTTCATCTTGTTTTCACGCATACTAGATTCCATAGCGCTTTCTCTGTTACTGGTAGAGTTTCTGGTAGATCTTCCAAATAATGTGCCAGAAATGCGGTTAGCATGCGTTAGTAGCGAAGAAAAATTGTTTTAATGTGTTGGTGCTTTCGCATACTTTTTGGTAGACGTGGTTTGCAGGGTAGGGTTTCACTCGTTTTGTTTGTTGGCATTTGAGTGAAGAGAAATTTTGACTGTCTATATTAGTACATCGTTTTTGAATTTTGCCAATTAAATCGTTAAAAAAAATGGATATTCAGTGAAAAAAATTAAAATTTAATGAAGTGTTAGAGTAAAATTATTTGTGTAGATCTCAATTAACACCCAAATTGTTAATATTAAAGATTTCTCTCATTCCACAATAATTCTCTATACGTTTACCTCGTATCTCGCGATCTTCGTTAGTACAAAAAACAGCTGTTGCAAACTCTTGTTAGTATATTACTCTATGGTTCAACGCATGGTAGAATTATCTATTAGGTAGTCGCATTAGCAATTCCGTCGTTAAGCTGTCAAAATTAGCTGAATAATGAAAACCACTATGTACACAAAATGTGAAAAATTTTATAAGATTGTCTTACTTGATACAAAGTCTATGCTATTAAATTGCATTTTGGTTGAAATTCTTTGAATTTTATTAACAAACAAAGAGAAACAAAATCGAATTTGACAGCTTACCGACGGGAAAGATGAAAAACCACAAAACAGCTGGGCTGACGCGTTTACCCGATAGATAATTTTACCATGGTTCAATGTATGCCTTTGCCAGAATTCGTATTATTTAAAAAACTTTGTTCGAAATTCATACAGTCGCAAAATGACGCAGCGGAAACAAGCGCACATTTTGTTTAATGCCTAAATTATTATCATCCACATGCAGCTGTTTATTGTTATGATTGTGTATGAAAGAAGACCAGCTGATGCGGTTAAAATCTTTCTACTTCCAAAGAATTATATAAGTACCTACTACATATAAATTTCCTATTGGTATGTTTATTTGGTATATGGGGCAAATATTTACTTAAGTGATTTGTTAATTGTCAATTTGTTTCTTGTTGCCATTTGGTTTCCAAGTAGTGTAGTAATTCTGACATTGACACACACAATATGTAGTTGATGTTTAATCAAAACAAAAAAAAAAAACAAAAAGCTGGCGCTCGGTGCAGCGGGGAAAAGTGGTAAGTAATACTACGTCATAAATTAATATGAACTTATATCCCTGTCATTCTTAACTGAGCTTAATGTAAGTATGTATATGTATGGGAGTGAGTACTCGTGTACCTACCACCCTGCTTCCCCCATAAACAGACGGCAAAATTATCTATTTACATTTGATATTTGCGGGATTTTTATATTTTTGCGGCGTCGATTACTCGTACATGAATACCAAAGTCTGAAATCCCCACTTGTTCGTATCTATTTATCGAAAGCCAACATCGAGTGGGGTTTATGGCTATAAATAACGGTCAAGATACTCAGTAGCTTAAAAAGGCTTTATTTTGTCTATACAAACAATCTCGGGAAATGCTCATGCGCACGTGTTAACGAGATACAGGTGGTGAATTTGTCAAAGTGATAGACAAATCGCACAGGATGACAAACAGATTGACAGCTCTAAGTTCAAAGATAACGTGAATGGGTGGTTACGTACATATTTGTTTGCACTTGTGACGTTTGCGATACAAGTGTTTATTGGGAAAATGCTATTTTGTGTGTATTTTCATTCAATTAGACTCTTACGATTCTGCGAATCAATATTATGATCACAACTAAACCCGGTTAGTTCAAACAACTATTACAATAAATATTGGAAACTAATAATATATGTGCATTTGTATGACATTTGGAGATTCTTAGTAATCCGTTAATGATCTTGAGGCAATGAAAACTGAAAACAACGATTATCTTTACATCAATAAAAAACCATAGCAACTCGAACAATCTACCTATGAGAAAAACCGATTATACCATGGTATAATCAGCATGGTAGCAAGGCAGCTTGAAAAGGTAGAAGCAATACTACAAAAATTACAACAAGGCAACAACAACCAGCATTCTGTTTTGTTTGGTGTGTAGCCAGATGGATTCATATACAGTGGCTCAACATTATAATGGGACACTAACCCACATAATAAAATATGTATGTATATATTATTTTTAAAATATGGAACGGAATTTTGACTTTATTTTTATGATTTCATATTGTTAGTGTTTATTATTTAAGGAAATAATTGCTGCCTTATATTCAATTGAAATAAATTTATAAGCATTCATTCACAATAATACAGATCACGACCCTCAAAGTAATAATGGGACAGATGGCAACCATTTTCAGTTTAGCTTTAGATAACGGTACCAAATGTTGTTTTTTTGACTGGCACTTTTAAGAGAACTGTATATAGAATATTTCAGTCAGTTGTGTTATAAATATCCATCATGGCGCCACGTCGTTCCCAAACATCGCCAGAGCTGAGGGATTAATAATTACCCACTCAAAGTCTGGAAAATCTGTGCGAGATATCGCGGAAATAGTAAACCGACCAAAATCTACAGTGTTTAACATTATTAAAAGATATAAAAACTCAGAAAATTTTGAAAACATTGGGAAACCGAGCAAGCGAAAAATATTTTCGGATTCAGACGAGCGTTGGCTCTTACAGCAAATAAAGAAATGCCCACATCTTAGCGCAACTAAACTGGCGGCTGAAGCAGATTTATTTTTGGGGAAAAATGCTAATCCCGAAACCATAAGAAATATTTTACGAAAGCATCAATACAACGGTCGAGTAGCTAGGAAGGAGCCTGATATCAGTAAAGTCAACAAGCTGAATCGACTATCATTTGCAAAAGAGCACAGAGGAAAAGATTTTTCGTTTTGGAGCAAAGTGATTTTTACTGATGAAAGTAAATTTAATATTTTCCGATCAGATGGGCAGTCATACGTATGGAGAAAGCCGAACGAAGAGCTGCGCGAAAGAAATTTACGACCGATTGTGAAGCACGGGTCAGGGTCAGTAATGGTATGGGGTGCAATTTCGGCAGCTGGTCCTGGGAATCTTCATATTATTGAAGGAATTATGGACCACAAGTACTACTTAAACATTTTTCGATGTAACCTTTCAGAAACATCCAAAAAATTAGGCCTTTCCAACGAGTACTATTTCTACCAGGACAATGATCCAAAGCATAAGGCTTATTATCTTCGGAATTAGTTGCTCTATAATTGCCCACATGTACTCGAAACACCACCACAATCGCCGGAGTTAAACCCGATTGAGCACGTGTGGAGTTATTTGGAACAAAAATTAAAAAATCACCACATTAACAACAAAAACGCACTTACACTTGCTCTTAAGGAAGAATGGGAAAAACTATTGCAGAATGCTGGTTGAATCGATGCCGCAACGTTTGAAAGCGGTAATACAACAAAAGGGCCTCCCAACAAAATATTGAAGTTTTGAATATGATACCTTATTTACTTATTTTTTAATTCGTGTCCCATTATTACTTTGACCCTAATACTATGAATTACTTTACTTTATTTTGTTTCTTACTTTTTGTACTAATGAAAATGACTTCTGTTTATATTTTCAATAAACTCATCGCATTAGCATTAAAACGTTATATAAATTTGTTTTCTTAAGTTAGTTAGTTCAGTAGAATATAGGGAACATAAGTAATATTAATAGGTGTCCCATTTTAATTTTGAGCCACTGTATAGTGAACGCATAAGCACAGCTGATTTGTTTTTTTTTACTGCAAACCACTTTCGAACTGTCAAGTTCACATGTATTTTGTTTTTGTATCTGTTTATTTACATTTATTGTTGGTTTACGTATGTTTTGGATTTGACACAACGTAAGTGAGAAGCAAACACAAAATTAGGGAATTCACATGGTCTCCTAAAGTCATAAGTCGTAAAGTCATATTTAACAAATTAGTACATATGACTTATGCATGTGAGCAGCATGTTGTATGTGCTAAATCATAAGTCATAAAAACGTCAAGCAACAAAAGAAAATTATTAAAAAAAATTAAGAAATCCCAACAAGAAGCGAACAAGATAAAATTTTTACGGTTTTGTGTGAAAAGTTTGTGCACAAAAACTTACCGAAGTAGTTTCTTCTCCTTCCATTTGTCCAATTTCCTTTTTTTTTATTTTACCAATTAAAATTAATTCTTGAGTTAATGTTGTAGAAAAATGCAAAATTTCTTCAAAACACAACAATATATCTGATTAAATAAAAAAAAAAAAAAAAAAAAAAAAATGGGACCGGGGAGAACTTCTCACAATCACTGAGCTGTGCGCTTTCCAGTTTTCACTCACTGATTGGGACCTACAGATTTACACCGATTCCGAACGGTATTTTGAGAAGCTTTTATCATGGCTATATACTCGATAGTGTCGCCATCACTAAGCGAGGTAGCCGGCGTCGAAGGAAACTTAAGGTGATCAGAGCAAGGATCGAACCCACGTTCTCATGCACAAGAGCCGCGCACACTAGAAATTGCACCACCGACGGCTACAAGCAAATAAAAAGTGCGCGAAATTTTTGGTTCACAAACCTGTCATTATTTTTTTATACACGTACATTTTGTGGGATCGAAAATATCATAAGAGCTGAGTACGAGGCTATAGAAGAAAAATGCTAAAAATCGATTTATTTAAATTTTACCAAATATTTATTTATTTACAATAGATTTGCATGACCAATTGCTCAATTTCGTTTGTACTATCGCATCCACCCATAAATATATTAAATGATTTTGAAAACGTTATTTTGCAGTTTTCGTGAGTTTGAAATTTAAAACAATACAATTGTTAACAAACAAGACATTATTTTTGGACAGTAACGCCAATATCTTGTAAACCCGCCAACCGATTGACAAAACAAGCATACATATTATGGGTGGTTTTATTAAGAATTTTCTAATAATTTTTTACGAAGATATGTGGTTCAATTTTTGAAAAATATTAAAAAAGACCTAAGTAATTTTTGAAAAATATCAAAACCTAAAAAAAAGTTTTTAAAAATTATTTAAAAAAATATTCGTATTCTAGCTACGATAAAGATATAGTATTGTGACAGTTCTGAATGAAACATTGTGTTGCCTAGTGTTATTAACCGAGAAATTTAAATTTTCTTACGCGAATATGACATTTATAATCTAAAAATTTGTTTCTCAGAGATTTTCAAAAAAAAAAACAGAATCGTTAAACTGACCTGCTTACCGGAATAAAAAAAAGTCTTTACAACTCAATTAATTGTTTATTTGGTATAATGAATTAGAATTTGTTGTTATCTGACTTGCCATAAAGTAGATATCTGAGAAATTGACACATCTTTTATAAATTTGCGACAATCTGTGGTAAATACTAAGCAATCCACTAGTTTGGTGTTTGTTTTTTAATTGGTCTAGATACAGACTTTATAATGTCACATAAAATATAAATTTTTCCTTGTAAGAGGTGATCAACTCATTTTTTTTTTGGAATTTTTTTCTGTGTTAATTATTGAAGTTTATAGATACGTATCGTCTGGAAAGGGGCAATTAACTTATGAATCTGGCATACAGCAGTAAATTCCTTAAAACGTGAGTTCTCACAACACAATTTGTTAAATATTTATAAATGTTATATGAGCAATAAATAGAGATATTGCTTACTTTGTTCGAAATGATGGATGTTTGTTTGGAAAGAGCTGTATGAATTCCATTGAACGTGGAGAAAGGTGGGTAATTAATTAACTGTTATGTATAATTATTTTTAGCAATTATCTATGAATTAAGTGGAAATGTATACGAATGTATTATTGCTTTCAAACTATTTGACTTACACAAGCCGATAAATGACAAATGCCCATAGAGTTTTTGCTTTAAAGCAATAAAGTATTTCATAGAATCCTCAGCAAAACTACTAAACTATTCTTCGAAAGACATCATTGGGAATTCTGAAACATGATATAATTTAAGGCTCGCATCGACTTAAAAAGTTAGCCGAATTTACCGGCTAACCGCCTTAAAGGTCCGAGTTAAACACCCATCAAAATTGTTTACAAAACCAACGAGATGGGCCAAGATGTATCTATTACAGGTGGAAGCGTTAGAACAGCTGATTTAAATTGTTTCTTGTTGTTGCCCGACCTTGTCAAATGTTGTTTCTAGAAATTTCCAACATGTATCTAGTACAAGTGGCAGCGTTAAAACATCAGATTAAATATTTTCTTGTTCTTGTGGTTGTTGCCGAAAATTACAACCTGAAATAAATACAGTACCTCATTTCTGTAGTTCTCGAATCGAAAAAGTTTTCACATTAAGCAAAAATGCCATCGTTTCTCGATTTGTGAGTAAAAAGTGTTACTGTATATCCATGCGAAAAGAGGCAACACTGAAGACATTTTTATTGGAATATTCCAAGAAAGCTGTCAAGTAGGAAAATAATGTAAACAAACAATTTTAGCTAGTGTGAAAAAGAACAACAAACCGCTTAAAATCGCTCAATACCGCTTAGCTCCCCATATAAAGTGGTCGAAGAATTAGTTTAGCAGGGAATACAAAATATTCTCAAAATAAGCTTGTTTCTTTAATTCCTGCTAAACTAATTATTCGATGACTTTGTATGGGGAGCCGCTTAAAATCGCTTGATATCGCTTAGCTCCCCACATAAAGTGTTCGAAAAATTTGTTTAGCAGAGAATAAAAAACATGCTCAAATAAGCATGTTTTTTAATTCCTGCTAAACTACGTGTTCGACGACTTTGTATGGGGAGCCGCTTAAAATCGCTTAACTCCCCATATAAAATGGTCGAAAATTCAAAATCTCGCACCGTTTTAATTTGTGAGTATTTTTGACGTTTAAAATTTAAACTTTTTCGACTGCCTACTTTTTAGAAACAGTTTTTCTCGCATTTTTCCAATAGGCATGAAAAAAGCAGTACGTCACAGAAAGTTTTCGCAAAACAAATATTGTAGAAACAGTCGCATGTGAGAATCGATTTTTTGTATCGATTCGTAGCGTTTTTGTTTCAATTCACATGCTTCACGTGAAAACTTTTTCGATTCGAGAACTACAGAAACGAGGTACAGCTTGACAATTTCTATCATAGACTAATACATACATAGATACTTCTATTCTCTCATCTAACGTTTCATTTCACACTCTTCGTCGTAGGCTTGTGGAAATGAGAGAAATTAAATTTAAAATTATCTTACACCAGGTGGAGTTACAAAATATGTTCACTTAACTTTATCATGTCGTTTTGGTATAGAACTGAAAAATTTAAATGTATTTTGCACTTTTTTGTTGATTTTTATCGTTGGTATACATTTGTGTTGTATTCAACACAACTAGTTTGCCACAAAAACACGAAATTCTGCTGTTGTTCCTTTGTTGAACGTTGTTTACTATTGCCTCTATCTGGTATTATTGAACCCATGTTTTGCGCCATCCAAAGTTTACTTTCCACCGTATCTATGACGTTTAATTTATTGAGAGAATAAATGTATCTATGTATGTATTAGTCTGTGATTTCGATCAGCTGAAGGCAAGGCTGATCTAGTAGAGGTTAACGCATTAGAACGGCTGATTTTGTTTTCTTATGACTCTATCTGTCAAATTCAGTGTATTTTGTTATTGAACTTTTTTGTTTACTTTGTTTGTTTATATGGATTTGTGTTATATTTGACATTTAGAGTCATAGAACAAAAACAAAATCCCTATTGTTGGTGCCTGCGTTAACCTCTACTAGATCAGCCTTGGCTGAAGGTTTATGCCAGAATTTCTTTCATAACAAAAAGTTGGATTTTTAAGTCATGACATGAACCATAGAGAATGAGAAAAGAGCCGCTATGCCTCTCTTCGTGTTTTCTTGATGACGACGAGGTGTAGGCCATTTCATCGAGTTCGAGTTGCTTTTGTAATTTACTCTTTGGTTGGCATAACAAACAACATAATTTAGCTGTCGTTAGTATCAATCAAACACTTTAAACTTAATTTGCTGCATGGCCTATAATCTGTATGTCTTCCTTGGTCTCTTATTCTACATCATTTCCCTAGTACATTTTCTTTACTGAAAAGAAATTATAAACTGTGTGGACTAAGTGTTTCATGTAAATATTCATGTACCATTCATTTATTTTATTAGCGGCATTCATGCAAACGTGAAAGCCGACAACTTTTGCTCAGCGCAAGTTTCCCTCCCACCGTTGCATGGGGCACCAGGTAGAGTTGCTCAGCGTAGTTGTGCTCAAAACCATATCAGCTGACTAAGATGGATACATAAGGTGGTAGCAGTAGCAATTGCATGTATTATGTATGTGTACTTTTTCTACTGTTCTACTGCTATCACCTTATTTATCCATCCTAGTCAGATGACAACGAAATGTCAAAAGTTTACACGTTTCTCCATCCCGCGTTTGTGCAGCAAATTTGCCTCGAAAACTTTCCACTTTTGAGCAAGTCGCTTTGTATGGGAAATTTGTTTGTTTTGACGTTTGCTGTGCAAGTTTACGATGTTTTCGAGTTTACGAGGTTCTTTCGAGCTTTCATGAAGACCAGAAAGAAATTTTCGTTATTCTGTTCAGACACGAAAGTTTAAATCATGGCAATGTTTGTAAACAAACAGTGCCTGTAAACAAACAGTTGTAATTTTGAAATGAAATTGCTCAAATACCCAGTATCCTGAATTGTCAATTTCGCTGCAGCGTAATCAAAGCACTACTCATGGTAAAATTATCTGTCGGGTAAACGCGTCAGCCCAGCTGATTTGTGGTTTTTCATCTTTCCCGTCGGTAAGCTGTCAAATTCGATTTTGTTTCTCTTTGTTTGTTAATAAAATTCCAAGAATTTCAACCAAAATGCAATTTAATAGCATAGACTTTGTATCAAGTAAGACAATCTTATAAAAATTTTCACATTTTGTGTACATAGTGGTTTTCATTATTCAGCTAATTTTGACAGCTTAACGACGGAATTGCTAATGCGACTACCTAATAGATAATTCTACCATGGCACTACTTGTGATTTTTGAGCTCACAATCCACTGTATCGGTATAGAAGCGTTGTTTATATATGGAAGTCGTATCAACACAGACAAGTTTTCGGCCCATCAATATTGCTCATCCCTGGTGCGGTACTGTAACCCTTAAAGGCCATGACTCACTATCAGATTCAGTCTTTGGATATGTCAAAAATCGTATGTGTGCTGAAAAAATAGGATAGTCTGGATTGCATGCGAATAAATATGAAAGAGAAACTAAAATAATTATGACAGGTCTGTTAGATTTGGTCATGTTTTGAAAAGTTGCAAACAATTAATATTTTCTCTGCGATCAGGGTTGTGTTTTGGGAGACAGCTGATAAGAATAACAACAACACCAGCTGATACAAAAATAAACGCGCTATTATTATGTTAAAATTATTTCAGTTTTCGTGAGGTAGTTGTGCAAAACAATAAATAAATGAATATGTCGAAAAATATTAAAGTGGGTATGTTGTAAATCAGTGGTCACCGTCCATAGCCCCCAGGGGCCGAACACGAACGGCTTTTTACACGAACACAACACGAACGTCAACAAAAAGCATATCAAAGAGCGTATGAGAGAAGAAAATTTCATTCAGTAGCACATTAGCTTTCAACGAAGAATGGTCATGCCGCTTTGTTCTGGATTCAGTACAAAGCCGCTTTGTTCTGGATTCAGTACAAATACACCAATAAATTCACATTTGATTAGTATTCTCTTTTAGGTGACCACTGTTGTAAATACAAACGAAATCAAAATATCATCAAAAGCAATCCAAAGAACCAACGTGATGTTGAAAACACATGGTTTTGCATCATTTTTGTGTGATGGTCTGGCATCTACAACACACTTGGATCGGATTTTTTCAAGTGTGATGCGATTTTCTTCAAGTGTGATAAGATTCTGTCAGATTATTTTTTGAATAAATCGCACCACTATCTAGGATAGTGAGTCACGGCCTTAAGTGACGTTTACACAGATGGTGACTAGTGCATTAGGTGGATTATAAATGTCAAATTCCATAAAAAAAATATCACCGTTAATCCCGACAATGCGATAATCTAGTTGTGTGTAAACGCCATATTACATAATTACATATATATGTAAACGGATCATACCGAATAACATAGAAAAAGATATAGAGAGTGTTCATGTGTGTTTCAGTTTCACCAAATACTCGCCGAAAGTCACTGAGTTAACGATAGTTTTGATACGTTTTTTTATGCCAGTTTTTTCCACCAGAATTTGGACGTAATACAAATAAAAATTAAAGAAAATTGTTGTCTTCTTCAAATCAAACGTAATTTATTGCATATAAAGTTATTTTAAATGTCATAAGTGC
The DNA here is from genome assembly GCA_963931995.1 of Phaonia tiefii. Classification (NCBI taxonomy): domain Eukaryota; kingdom Metazoa; phylum Arthropoda; class Insecta; order Diptera; family Muscidae; genus Phaonia; species Phaonia tiefii. Next base: position 18,520,642 of record OZ008370.1, on the reverse strand, counting down.
AAATAAAATCAAATTTAAAGTCAGTTTTTTTAATTCGCCTATCGCTCATTGCCTTTGAAATTGAATCCTGTATCAAATTTGCAGCTAAGAGGTCGACAAGGAGTGTCATCAAAACCCCCTAATCAAAATTGTCGTTAGACCAGTGAGTTTTGATGATAATTTGGTGGAACTGAAACACTCATGCATACTCTTTATATGTATATTACTCTGTGGTTTTGTGTCAAATAGAATTGCAAAGATTGCCCCAATAGAGAAATTGACCATTTTTGTACATCTAAAAGAAAAGTCAACAATAAAAATGTGTTTCTTTGCCAGAATCATAAAATATAAATGTCGTGTGTTTTTCTTTGTAATTTTGTTCGAAGCAAAAAGGGGTGAAATGTCTCATATTCTGTAAGCGTAGCAATAGAGTAATACAAGAAGCACAGTACTACTTATATATAGAGCCTGTTTTGTATTCCCTGCTAAACTAATTTTTCGACCACTTTGTATGGGGAGCTAAGCGATATTAAGCGATTTTAAGCGGCTCCCCATACAAAGTCGTCGAAAAATTAGTTTAGCAGGGAATGAAAAAACAGGCTCATAGTTATATAAAGAGTGAGCATGAGTGTTTCACTTCCACCTAATTCTCATCGACTGTCACTGGGCTAATGGCAGTTTTGATACAGTGAGGGTGTTTTTTTTTTCATTTTCCGCCACACTAATTTTTCGACGACTTTGTATGGGGAGCGGCTTAAAATATCTTAACTGCATTGAAAAAAATTTGGTTTTTTAACATTAAATCAAAAAAAAAAATTTTTGGCGTCGCACTTACACATTTCTGGGTACACAAATACTTTACAATTTATATTCTATCGTATCATATTTAACTACATATGTATGTCTTTGCTAGTGTAAAGTTTGCATTAGAATCAACCTATAGTCATACGATCATATTAAAATCATAATTATAGTCATCAATGTCAATTCAATCTATCTTATCGATTTATATGATTAAACGACTTGAAAAAGTTTAATAACTTTTGTTCATTTTCTTGGCAAACTCAAAGAAGTCATTGATTTTAATTGTTTTTTTTTATATAAAAAAAAACGACATTTGTTAAACATTTTAATGTGTAAACAAAACAATACATGATGACATGAGTTGAACAAATGCCAGTATAGATAAATGTAACTATTACGGTAAATTACAAAGAAAAATTTATTAGAAAAAGTTAAAACCGCCAAATAAATATTTAATTGTAATGAGTTACTTATCTATCTCCTTGAAGATTAATGTTTATTTAATCAGCGTATATATAAAGTAGTTATGGGGTATTAAATATAAAAGAAATAAAAATAAAATTATGTGGGATATTAAATAAAAAAGAAATAAAAATAAAATTATGTTTAAATATAAAAACTAAATGCTGACCTAAATTTATTGAAATTACAATGTCATCATATATTCCAACAAGGGAAATTTTCGAGTGTATAATATTGCTGAGAGTTGCCAAATATCCGCCACACATTGCAGAGACTTAGCACATTTTTCGGCTGCAACATGGTACAATATATCTACATAGTAATAGCAGCAGGCGTTGTTGCAGTTGTAGGCAGCAACACCAGGCATTTTGTTTTTGTTCCATTCGCTTCAGTTGTCAAACTCTACACAAATTCATACCAACAACACAAGAATGCAAAAGTTTACAAAAACAAAATACCTATCAGTTTCACAATTGAGGCGAAAAATCATATGAAAACAATTAAATCAGCTGTTCGAACGACTTTACCTTGAAAATATTATTGTACCATGGGCTGCACCTTACAAAAATATTACACATATGACCAGTTTTTAAGTGGGTAGTTAACTATCGGATTACTTAATCTTAATTCTAAGTTAATTAGAGGTTAACTTTACATTTTGTTTTTCAGTGGTGAGTTAATTTAAGTCGCCATGTTGTCAACTAATATGGCAACAAAGGGGAACAAACAAAATGGAATTATGTAAAATAAGAAATAGATGTATAAAATCAAAGTCATTTTAACAAAAATGTGTAAAAAACTATATAGGCGCAACAATTTAACGATCTAGACTCAACGTATGTGTACAAATACGCAAATCTGAAACATATATTTTATACAATCTTCATTTCTCACTTTGACAGTCAGTCATTTGATTGTTAAAATAATATGGTTCTGACTATAAGTTAACCAACCAACATTGGGTGGTTAAATCATAGTTAAACAATGACTAAAAAACACAATTCGATGTTTAACCACAATTTAACTAAGAAACGAAGATCACCACTGACTGAAAACCTGGCCATTAATACAAAAACGATGTACAAATAGACAGACAAAAGTTCTCTTCACTCAAATGCCAACAAACAAAACGAGTGAAACCCTAGTACTTCTCTACTCTCTCTCTTATTCTCTTCATTGAATATTTCAATACACGAGCAGCTTTTAGATAGTGTTATTTTATATAACTATACAAATTCCAACCATGTTGAAGTAAAATTACATAAACTTTGCAAAAAGTATGAAATAATCAAGATATGACAAGAGAGAGAAATGCGTTTGAGTGAACTCCTAGCACTTTTTGGTTCTCTTTTACCAGGGTTACCAAGTTGCATACATCTTCTGGTCGTCCAATTGTAAATCGTCTTTGATTAATACCTCTTCGTATTCAATTTTCGATTTTATGAATGTGGTGTTACATATGGCTGTTAAAATAACGAAGCTGTCAAAATATATATGATCGTTCACGGAATATTTGTTTACACTTAGGCCCGTATTCATGAAATATATGAAATGTTTAAAAACAAAATTTTCATACAAAATTCGTTTAATAAACCTGTCATAGGTATTATAAATATGATCCTTAATTCTTAAACTCATATTACGTTTTGACACTAAACACTAAATATTGGCCACAGCACTTGCTACCTTTGTTAACGAAATTAGGGAAGGGATAATAGATTCCAATTTTTGCTCTGAAAACCTTGATCACAATATCAGTTACCATTCTCATGGTGGTCTTGTTTACTTTTGACTTAAATTTGAATAATTTTGAAAGTTACTTATTTTAGCAAATTGAAAAAAAAACAACAATAATTATATTTCCTTATAAGTTGCTTAATACAATCTATTTTACGAACTCAAAATTATAAATTCACGGAAAGAAAGGTAAATTGTATAATTAATTTCATGTTCAAAAAACATTATAACAAAGAAGTAATACGTTTTACTGCACAAATGCCACGTATTCAGTTTGAATCAAATTTTCGCTCCCATAAGAACTACTATGTGTATAAAACAAAGTACATACATAGATACATTTCGTGTGCAGAAAATTACGCTCTACTCATTTGATTGGCACTCAGCTCTTTGCAAATATTTCATGAACTAAATCTATTACGCGGTTGTTTACGAAAACATGTGGAGACTTTTTGTCGTACGAAAAAAATTGTTTGGTAATTTTTTTGGCACTAACATTTTGACAGATTGATTATTTTAACTGACACATGCGTAAAAACCAAACTTAATTGTGACGGGGAATTATTTTGGAATATATAAGTAGAAAAATAGAGAATGCTGGTAACTCTCTGTAATATTCGATACACAAAAATTCGCAAGCACCGTATTCAGTTTCTATTTCGTTCCTATTAGAAGTACTTGTATAAAAAATAGTGAATATTTCGTGAACCGAAAATTTGGTTCACTTTTTATTTGCTTGATACTCCCTTCATTGCGAAAATTTCGGAAGCAAAATAAATTACAGGGTTGTTATGCCAAAGTTATTTCGTACTAAAGTAATTGTTTAATAATTGTTTGGGGCAGGGGTTTGGACATGTCGTTTATTTTAAAAAAACAATTATCATATCATTCGTTACAAATAAAATGCGAGTGCGAAGATGAATTATCCATACTTGCAAGGTAAATCAGAGATAGGTGTTACTTCCCTTCAACAAAAATGTTGGTTTAGAAATAAATGACAAAATTTCTTACGAAAATTTCGCAAGAACTGAAAACAGAGCTTATTCTGTGAATAACTATAGTACTCGGATGAAACTTCAAATTCAAAAGAACTACGTGTACAAACCAACCTGGTTTTCAGGTTCGGAAAATATTCAGTCGGTGTAAGGTTTCAGCTTAAAATGAAGCGCAACGGAATTTTTGACATTGGATGTCAAAACCATCATACTATCACGAAATTTTAGCCAGTTTTAATACACGTATTTCTCATGGCAGCGATAAGTTATTTATAGCTGACTACAAGCTTTAAGCGTGGTCCTAAGTTCGTTAAGCCCCGTAGTCAGTTCCTGCGAAATTTTCGTGGAAAATGTCTTCATTTACCTCCAAACGGAAAATTTTGTTTTTAGTTAATGTATGAGAAGTTCAGAAGCTCAATGCCAGAAGACGCTGTTGTTCATGAAACCCTGTCTTTCCATATGTTCGAAATTCGTCGTTGCAAAATCATAACATCCGATAGCCCAGTAGATAAAGCGTCTGATTGTAAGTTCTAAGGTCGTGTGTTCGATTCCTGTGGCTGCAGAATTTAAAAAAAAAAATTTATAAGAATTACAATTGGTTAAAGTATAAATCTGAAATATGAAGCTAATTTCCATATATATTTTTTTTATTTTTACGTAAGTCCTTCTAAATCTACTCTTTTTGCAGGCCTTCATAAGGCCTTCTAGTAGAGAGGGATGGAAGGTCTTGCCTCCTAATCTCACGCAATGTTAAAAAGAAAGGAGGAGGTAATGTGTAGGGAAGGCCTGCCTTATTCTATAGAATGCCTTCTTGGTCATGATTTCAGGCCTTCCAGCTCCTGATTTCCGCCACTGGGTAAGTACCAACACACACTGAAAGGTCTATAATTCCAACACAAGAACAGAACACTTTTTTTCATTCATGTTCTTATTTTCCTCTTGCTTACTCGCATTGTTGCAGTGCTTCGAGTTGAGTTTTTACTATATCACAGAGTTGAATTTTTCTATGGTACAGCAGTTTGATGACCGGGCTAGTGTCTGTTACGTTTTTGAATTTGAATTTCTGTTGTTTGTTATCACTTCTTTCTGATGTACTCCTCTTCGCACTCCATTTATTTTGTAAAGCATGTGGTGTTACTTTTGTTCGTTAAAATTTTAAAATTCCGGTTCCAAACAATTATCAAACAATTGCTTTCGTATCAAATATTTTTTGGCGTAACAACCCTGTTATTGATTTGGCCTACCAAATTTTCGCATAGACCTGAGTTCCAACCAAATGAAAAGTGAGCGAAATTTTCGGTTTATGGAATTTTCGTTATGTTTTTATACACGTACTTCTTATTGCAATGTAAATTTCATAAAAACTGAATACCGGGCTTTAGAACGAAATAATTTTTACCACTCATATTTTCTCGTGGTGTCATTGGCCAGTAACAAATCAGGGTTGATTGACTACCATATTTTCTCTATTCTTAAAACAGTTTTTACACAAAAAATCGAATTTTTCGACAGATTGAGGGAGAATTACAACATATGTATATCATTTTCGTCGATATTTCGCACGCAACTTTTTTTTTGTATGGAGTTTTGTTAATTTTCACGTGAAATGTTGATCTTAGCACGGCCTTTAACAATTAAAGCCTTTAAAAATTAAATAAAGCAGTTCTTAAGCACTGCGGCTGCCACGCGGGAATTATGTTGCAACCAAATCCTTATGTATTTTGTTACTGTTAAGCGGCATTTATATGGCTTTTACACTAAACAAGATTAACGCATTTTCGGGATTATTGACTCTTTTCTTATGGAGTTTGACATTTATATTCCCGAAAAGTGATAATCTTGGGAGGTTAAACTGCAGTTTAACACCTGCCTAGATTATCACATTTTCGGGCTTATCGACGTTTTTTTCTTATGGAGTTTGACATTTATAATCGCGAACAGTGATAATCTTGGTAGTTGTAACTGCAGTTTTATAGTTACAAAATTCATTGCAATTTGAATGCGACACGAAAGTAGTTATTCAACGCATAACATAACGTAACTTAAGAACCTGCAGAAAACAGATTCTTCTTACGTTCCCTTATGTTTGGAGGAATCAGCTGATTTATTTGCTGGTAGTGTTGTTCGAAAGTTTGCTGGTATTGAAATTTGAAAAGTTTTGGTGGTAATTTAAAGTCTATTGAAGTAATTGGAAAATTAACGACGAAAAGTTAATTTGTGTGGTGCAAAATTATAGCTTTTTGTTTTGTTTAATTTATTTGCGTTTTGTATACACCAGCTGATTCATTTCCTTATGTCTCTTATGTTTTCACTAATCGCTACTATTGCACTATGTTATGTTTGTTTTGTTATGTTTGTTTTGTTATGTTATGTTATGTTATGTTATCTTATGTTATGTTATGCTGAGACTAACTCCCCCATAAGCTTAGTACTCACTTGCCGCGAAATTTTCGTTTTTTTCACTTTCTCATTTGTCTTTGCAGGCGAAATTTTCGGGTGTAGACCACTAATTCACACAGTTAATACTTTTGCCTGATTCACCAATAAGTAAACTGTGTTTTAATTTGAAATTAATCTTAAATCAAATTCTTTTATTTACCTACTGTGTACCACCACCATTTCCCAGCGTTATCCATAACAGCCATATTGAAACCGAAAGCTATAATTGTCGAAGTTTCTAGACACTTTTTCTAATTTGTTTTGGATTTTAAAATTTCTAAGAAATTTTAATTCATAATTGCATTTTGTTTTCTTTGTATTTGATTAGTTGTCACTGTGAACAGCCCTGTTTGCCCTCTTTAATTCCAGGTCTCTTTCACCGACAGCATCACTACTATTGTGACAGCTGTCTACCACAATTGCAGCGTCAACCGCAACATAACAACGCGAGATTATAATAGTTTATGACAAACGTTTATGCGTTTACAATGATTTAACTCGTTGTATAATTAGATTTTTTTCTACACTTTTGATTTGTATTTGTATTACTTTCGTTAAAATTAAAGGTTACTGCTGGTGAATTGCAACGAACTGACAGATATGCGGTCGTCTACTAAGCCATTAATTTGCGGTTACTTTACTTTAATACAATTTGTGCCGGTTATTGTATTGTTGTTACTATCCGGTTATGTTTTTTGAAATCGTATAGATTTTACAATTTTTTTTACAAAAACTCCGCGCAGAAATCACTTAGAACTACTTCAATTATAAATTGAATTGCCGTTTATACGAATGTATGCTATTCGTATTTTTTATTTAGGATTGCTATGCGCGCGTAAAAGTACTCGATCCGTCTCGATATTATTGCTATTATTGACTGTTGGGACTTTCAAGAATAAATAAACTCTTGCGTTAATTTTATCATTAGTTTTATACTGCAAAATGTTTTTTTTTTTTTGCTTAAACTAAACTTTGTGCAAAGTCAACATTGCCAAGTTTAATCATCGCAAAAAGTGGCAACAGCAGCAGACAGAACAAGCGCGAGCGAATGAAAATCAAACAAGAAAAACATTTGAAAAGGTTTCAGAAACTTCTCTCAAAATATTGGAAAAAAGATAATAATAAAGAAATACGATTCAAAAGCTTTTCATTTACTTACCAACAACACTGTGGACGAATGAAATGTTGACTATTCCAATTTTTTTTTTTGGACAAGATTATTAATTTATGACAAGATTATTTAAGCACGTCCCTACACTGCAATAACAGGCGATTATTCTCTGCACTACACTATTTCCAATTGCAATTAAAAAAAATATCAATTTAATTTTGTAAACTATCCATTAAATTTTTTTAATTTCAATTGAAATTAAAAATACATCAATTGAAATTTAAAATTTCTATTTGAATTTGCAAATATATGAATAAAAACGTCACCTGCAATTTATAAACCATCAATTGAAATTTAAAACACATCAATTGCAATTCAAAAGACATCGATTGAAATTTAAAACTTATCAATTTAAATTTAAAACATATCAATTAAAATTATATTCTCAATTGTGGTATAGTTTTTGTTTATTTTTATCTCCGATATTATACAAAACAATCGATTTTTGTAAATTTCAAGCGTATAACTCGATAACTATCGACAACTTATCGAGTTATATTTTATTTAATTTTTTTTTGAGGCTCAAAATTTACGGATCGAGGGTCTTCCCTCTTTCTTATTTTTTTTATTGTGTGTGCCTTGTCTGTCATTGACAAACACATCCTTCTATGGTAAAGAACTGATTTGTCTATAGTAAAGGCTTGTACTAAATTAAATATTTCTCGCGAAATTTTATAAAACTTTATAAAAAAAAAAATTCAGCGAATTATCAACCAACATTTTCTGCCAGTGTAAAGAATACATTTAATTGGCTGCAAGAAGTCTTGAAACAAGAGATTTCGAATGAAATGTGAGCGAGGGTTTATACTGCATGCAGGATTTCTCATTTGGATTTTTCATTCAGGATTTTCTCATTTGGAGATTTCGAGTAAATTTTGAGCTGATTATTGTTTTGAAAAAATATGTTTGGTTAAACGAAGTATAACGAGATATCGACTATAATGTGTTCCAGGGGGATTCTATAGCACAGCTAATCGAAAAGGTACTAGGCCGATGATGATGAATAAGAGAGCAAAGCAGACAGGAACTAATTTTAAATAGTGTTTATTGATACTAATTACATCTAAATTATGTTTTATGTTTGCACTGAACGAAAATACGCATTCCCTTTGATTTCTGTCCGTTTTATGTCCAACGAAAGTGTAAAATTGGTAAAATACAGCAGCAAATAAAACTCTATGAAATGGCCTACTACCTCGTCGTCATGGAGAGGCATCGAAGAGAGTAATGGAAACTCTTAAGTATTACCTTATGTGTGTTCAGAGCTTTATGCTGGAGTTAATGTCGACGGCGTCAAATGTCAAAAAAAAGTTGAATCGGATGAAATTGTATGAGAGCAGTTAATCTCAACGCCGTAAGAAATTCGACGCCGAAAAAGTTCAATCTGTTTCAACTTTTTCGGCGTCGTTGCGGCGTTGCTCAGACAAAAACATACTGCTGGAGTTAATGTCGACGTCGTTGACGGCGTCAAATGTCAAAAAAAATTTGAATCGTTTGAAATTGTATGAGAGCAGTTAATTTCAACGACGTAAGAATGCAGTAGTACACAGCTGTGTTAACATCGTCGACGGCGTTGACATTAACAGAAAAATGAAATTTTACGCCGAACAGCACAATTTCGGCGTTGAGACGCCGTCAACGACGTCGACATTAACTCCAGCATTAGATTCAATTCAAAACAAAAAACTTAATTTGTTGACTTGTATTCTTAAACACTATAGATTCATTTGAATCCGCCTTTCAATTGGAAATGGTGTAAAAAACTGTTAAGTGTTTTAATGTCTTTTCGTTTTCAAAATTTATGAGACTAATCCGTAGGGGATTTTTTTTTGTATTCTCTTGAATCAACTATGTTTGGGATGTCGACACTTGGAAGTGTAGTACAGTAGATTATTTACAGGAGGTTTTTGGGGAATTCCGTCAAAAAGTTTACATTTTATTAAATGGATTTATGCTACAATTAAAATTTTTTCAACGACTGCTATTTGAGCGCTTGATACTACAAGCGATTGATTGAATCACATGTACATCTGGTGATAGACAGCAGGAGATATCATTATAATGGAAGGCTACAACAATAGTCATTTTGTGTTTGTTTGGTGGGCAGAACCTGTCAAATTCTGCAAAATGTAAAATAAAATTAAGCAAAAAACAATAATACAAAAACAAAATACATTTGAATTTAACAGTTGGGAACCACAACAATATGAATAATATCTAATCAGTTGTTATAGCGCTTTCACCTGTACAAATCCATCGTGCGATTGAACTTGAATTTTTGTTTAATGTGACTTAATGTGAAGTAATTCCGATTATATCGGGGGATTACCAAATGACTTTACATTTAGCAGAGATAAACAGATCAAAAAGATGAAGTACCAGTGTTAGGAAATTATAATAGTGATGGGTTATTTTGTAGGTGTCACTGATAGCAATTAGTGCGAAATTGTTGGGAGAATCTCTTACTATAAGGTGTGTTTTGGTTACACCGCTTGCTTAGATTATCACTTATTTTGTATGGAGAGCTAAGCGATATTAAACGGCACTTAAAGTTATCGCTTCCATTTCAGTTCTAAGCAGGCATAAAGTTACCAGTCTGAAAAAAATCAGAAAAACTGTGTTGGATATCGTTATCGTTAAGGAGAAGAATATAAACATTTGCAAGAATAAGTCATGTTTTAGATTTTGCGTCTTCAGCCTGCGTTAATCGTTAAATTCTCTGTTGAGCACCCTTCGTAAATCACGACCATTTACACTCTGCGATCAACCCATGGGTTCCTTATCGTCTAATTGGCTATTCTGCTTCTTACTTACATTCGTAACAATTAATTTTTCAAACAAAGGTGTCTGATTTTCACGTTGCTGATATTTATTAATCAAAATCTCCACAAATTATTGTATCTACACATTTTATTTAATATTTTTCGATTTATTTCTGTGCATATTATACAAATACTCAGAAAGTAATATACGCAAACGATGTTCTCCCTTCAAAATCAGAAAGAGTGTGAAACAACATGGCAGAACTAAAAAGGAGAGTAAAGACAAACTTCAAAAATCCTCTCGAATTCTCGTCTCGTGCGTGTTGTTTACCTCTCTTACTTCTTCCCACCACCCGCCTACTGATCTCGAAAGTCGTGGGTGAAAGTCACGGGTGAAACGCATAATCTAAAGGGTATCTAACTACAAGCCATGCTATAGAGCAAGACAATTATATGTATTTCAGGTTGAAAAAGGCAGAAAGTTGTCAGTATGAAAAAATCAGAGAAATAGTGTTGGATATCGTTATTGTGCGCCAAAGACGAGGAGAACAATATACACATATTCAAGAATAACTACAAACCATGCGATAGAGCAAAACGATTATATATATTAGCGGCATTCATGCAAACGTGAAAGTCGAGAACTTTTAGTCAGCGCAAGTTTCCCTCGCACCGTTGCATGAGCCACCAGGTAAAGTTGCTCAGCGTAGTTGTGCTCAAAACCATATCAGCTGACCAAGATGGATACATAAGGTGGTAGCAGTAGCAATGGCATGTATATGTATGTGTACTTTTTCTACTGTTCTAGTGCTATCACCTTATTTATCCATCCTAGTCAGATGACAACGACATGTCAAAAGTTTACACGTTTCTCCATCCCACGTTTGCGCAGCAAATTTGCCTCGAAAACTTTCCACTTTTGAGCAAGTCGCTTTGTATGGGAAATTTGTTAGTGTTGACGTTTGCTGTTCAAGTTTACGATGTTTTCGAGTTTACGAGGTTCTTTCGAGCTTTCATGTTCGGCGTTTTGGTTACTAGCAAGCAAGCGTTAATCGCTAGTTTGTAACGAAAACAAGCCAATAATAGTCACGCTTCATTTATCACAGCGGTTCTAACGTCAAGTCCCGTAGTCAGTTCTTATGCAATTTTCGTTCCCATAAGAAATACGTGTATAAGAACAACGAAAATTACGTGAACCAAAAATTTCGCTCGGTTTTCATTTGCTGTTTGCGAAAATTTCGTTGTCTTGTTGGGGACCGGAATTTTGATATTTCGACTATTTTAACAAACAAAAGTAACTCCGCATGCTTTAAAATTAAAATGGAGTACTAAAAGCAATTATTCATGAAATATTTGCAAGGTGAATCACACATAGGCCGTAACTCTCTGCAACAAAAATTTCCGTATGGAGATAAATGACAAAATTTCTTTCGACAATTTTCCAAGAACTGAATACGGTGCTTCAGCGAAGTTAGAAATTGTTAAAGAGCGACCTCTTCGCCGGTTAACTACTAGAGTTGTGCAGTTCCGGAACGAACTAGTTCAAAGAAACTATTCACTGAAAGGAACTGAGTGAACTACTCTTTCGTTCATATAGTTCCTTTTGCTCCATTTAGTTCCAGATCATTATTTGTTTTTTGTGTATCTGTCTCTTTCGTGTTGAACTGTTTATACAGCTGTTTTCAGTGTAGCCACATGAAAGAAAAATACCATTAAATTCGGAATACCTTTAATTACTCTTGCCGATAGTCGGTGTCCTTTAGATGGCCCGAATTTTGGACATTGTGACCCCATGGGTCCGATCCGGAATTTCTTCATACTTTTTTGTGGTCTGTACATTTTGTATGTCTTTGTGGCAGTCGGTGGTGCAATGGTTAGTGTGCGCGGCTCTTGTACATGGGATCCTGGGTTCGGACCCTGCTCTGACCACCTTAAAATTTCTTTCGGCGGCGGTCACCTCGCATAGTGACGGCTACACTATGAGTATATAGCCATGAAAAAGCTTCTCAAAATACTGTTCGGAATCGGTGTAAAACTGTAGGTCCCTATCAGTGAGTGAAAACTGGGAAGCGCACAGCTCAGTGATTGTGAGAAGTTCTCCCCTGTCCATTCATGGGATGTAATGGGAAACCATTTATTTATTTATGTCTTTTTTTTAACAATGGCTCGGAGATCAAAAATTCACCCGGATTTTTTAATATCATTTTTCATTTTATCCACAAATTTTTAAATTTACATCTTTTTATCTTTATCGTTCTTTACACTTTGTCGTCACGTTAGGAAAATTGACGTGTTTTAATTGACTGCGTTGGAATCAATAATTTTTAGTTCCTTATAGAGCTTTTGGTAATGGTACTAAAAAGAACGAACGTTGTAAGGAACTGAAATGTGTTGTTTGAACCAAGGAACTAAAAGGAATTAGTGAACTATAAAAAAAAACTAGTTCCTGGACCGGAGTGGAGCTGAAAGGAACGATCACTGAAGGTAACTAAAATCAAGGGGTATCGATGAGACAGCTGATCAAGTTAGTACTTGGAGAACAAATAGAGAATGTGCTATCAAAGAAGACTCCGTGATAGAGACTGGGTTGCGTGGTGTGATTTTCAAACTTCTGCTGCCGAGTGTCAAGCCAAAAGTACAAAACACATCAACTGGGAGTAAATTTTGCCAACTAAATCGATTAAAAAACGGGATATTCAGTGAAAAAAATCAAAATGTAATGAAGTGTTAGAGTAAAGTTATTTGTGTATATCCCAATTAACACGAAAATTGTTAAAATTAAAGATTTCTCTCATTCTCTATTTGTTTTCCTCGTAGGTCTCGGAACTCGTTAGTACAAAAGCAACTAGTGCACACTCTTATAGTATTACTCGGTGACTAAAATGCCCAACTCTATCAACTACATTCAAAGTAGATTGGGGCGCTGAACTACTGTTGTAGAAAGCCCCGTATTCAGTTTTAACGAAAATTTCGTGAATCGACAATTTCGCTTCAATTTCATTTCCTTGGTACTCAGCTCTTTGGGAAAATGTCGTGAACAAAATCAGTTACAAGATTGATATATCAAAGTTATTTCGTACGAAAACAATTGTTGTACGATTACCGCTTCATATCATGATATGGGGAACAGATGTTCTTTTCAAGATGTATGCATTACAGGTGGATGAATTAAGAGAGCCCATTTGAACAAAATGTCGGTTGTTGCCAACAACTACACCTTCTGCTATTCCTGTAATAAATAAACCTCTGTGTTTTTTTCCGTGTGAGTTGACACGTGGCTGCATGGTTTTGATGGGTGTTCGTAGCATTTGTTGAATGTCGCATAAACGGTGACACTAGGATATCGTGATATGGTCCATATTACGATATGCACCGTATTAACGTAGTAATAGAAGCAACTAGCCCGTATATTTCTTTATTTACACTTTCCGGTAATTGACGCAGGTACGAAGCTCATATGACATTTTCGTTTCCCATAAGAAATATGTGCAACTGTTATAAATTTGTTGGCAACTGCAATCTTCGCGGTTCCTGACGAAAATTTGTACAGTTTATGAAATCTATTAGGCCAATACCTAAATAAGGACGGAAAGCATAATTTCATCCAGAAATAAATGACAATCCAGGTTGTTATTCCGCTCGCAATCCCGAAATACGCCCAAAAATAAAATGAACTATGTATGCATAAAACATATAAAGGGAGTTTCAACAGAGACGCTACAAAAGTAAATCGATAGGGACAGCAAACGACGCCATATTTTTTCCCCCTATTTTGACATTTCTCTTCAGTAAGGTTTGTCATTTCATCATGGAAAGATATACGAGCCAACAACGAGTCAAAATTATTAAAATTTACTACCGAAATTTGGAGTCAGTGGCTTCAACTTTAAGAGCGCTACGTCCAATTTATGGTCTTCAGCGATGAGGCTCATTTCTGGCTGAATAGCTTCGTCAATAAGCAAAATATGCGTTATTGGTCAGACAGCAATCCGTACTTCTTCCGTGATGATCAAGACTGGCACATTACTGTGAATGCGAATCGCTACCGTTCAATGATAACCGAATATTTTTGGCCCCAATTGGATAATATAGACTTGGAGGATATGTGGTTCCAACAGGACGGCGCCACAAGCCGCACAGAGAATGCCACAATCAATTTATAGGAAACCAAGTTTGGTGAACGTGTTATTTCACGAAATGGCCCAGTCGATTGGCCGCCTCGGTAGTGCGATTTGACGCCGTTAGATTATTTCCTGTGGGGCTACGTCAAGTCTACGAATATCGAACGTGAAATTGCAGCAGTATCGGCCGATTTATGCTTGAAACCCGTCGAAAATTGGGTTCAGCATCTGGGCTTCTGCAAGCGTGCCCGTGGTGGCCATGCAAAAGAAATCGAGTTCCATACATATGGCATCGAACGTACTTTCACAGGAATACAGAATTTCATTGGTATCTAAAACCGGTTTTGTTTTATTTAAAACAACTTTTGTAGCGCTCTTATTGAAAAACCCGTTATTAAAAGTTTTGTTTCCGATGATTATACTTTTATATTTTGTTGTAAATTTTTTAGTTTCTTTAAATTTGTTTAATAAATAAATTAATTAAATCTGTTTTGTGCGCTCCTCTTTTTTGCTTTACTTGCTCTCTTTGCGTTTCGTCGAAGTTGTAACCCTGCAATCCACGTCTGCCAAAAAGTATGCGAAAGCACCAACACATTAAAACAATTTTTCTTCGCTACTAACACATGCTAACCGCATTTCTGGCACAATATTTGGAAGATCTACCAGAAACTCTTCCTAGTGCACAAAATTTTCCTATCCACATATTGTCGTCTTTCTCTATTTCCAGGGGAAAACACGGCAGAGTAACAGAGAAAGCGCTATGGAATCTAGGATGCGTGAAAACAAAATGAACAATCACATGTATTCACATGTACACAATTTTAATTGGGTAGAATTGTCACGAGTATGTGTATTTTTCAAATAAGACTCCCTGGTAAAATACCAGATATATACCACGGTAGATTTCTGGTAGTTGGTTTGCAGGGTAATTATTAAAGCTTGCGTCATTTCTGGAGCTCACAAGAATACATGCATGTTAGTGGTTTTTCGCTTCCGTCCTTATTTAGGTACTGGCCTAAACATTTTCTTATAATCCCTTAAAAGTGTTGCCAAATTGTTTTTATTAATCAGAAATTTGTGTGTACAAGGAAATACAAAGAAGCTTCCAATTAAAGCAAGTAAGTAACGTATGGCTAATAAATTAATATTTTAAACATAGTATTGGGATCTCCCCTTCGTAAACGTTGCCAATTAAAAAGGGAAATTACATATTAGTAAAAAATTCCACGAAGACTTAAGCGGTGAATCTTACTGTACTCTACTGATGGGCTGTTAACCAGTAAAAGTTTAAAGCAATCAAATGATTTGTTTACAATGATAGTAAACCCTCATAATATTATATACAATATTCAGAATAAATTTAAATATTAACTATTTTAAATCATATTATACAAGCTGAATAATATGTATGTATGTATCTTTTTTGTATTGATAACTAAGCTTGTGTAAAAACTATGTTACACAATGCTACTAGAATGCAATAATTTAATTGTATAGTCTGACAGGCTTTTAAAGGTCCTGGCTCACTTCCCTAGACAGTAGTTTGTTTCATATGGAGAAAACTCGACCAGAATTACCCTGCACTTGAATAGAATCTTAATTCGGGCACCCATTACTTGTGAGCAATATGTTTTCGGGTTCCCAGTTGAATGCCAAATCTAGGCGTCACACTGATATTGAAAGATTGGAAGTAAGTAATCCAATTATTTCACGGATCAGTGGTGCAAGTAAAACAGATGTTGCTCATTCTTATATTTTAATCTGTGGCCAACCTCCACTATTGCCCGGCTTAAGAACTACAAAGCCGCAGGAGCCGACGGATTACCGGCGGAGCTGTTTAAGGCTGGCGGCGATGAACTGATAAGGTGCATGCATCAGCTCATTAGCTCAAGAACTACATTTGGTTAGATGAATGCATGCCCGGCGATTGGAGTCTCAGTGTACAATGTCCCATATTTAAAAAATGTGAACCGAGTATCTGTGCCAACTACCGTGGAATAAGCCTTTTATCCATAGCATATAAGGTTCTATCAAGTATAATGTGCGAA
Source organism: Phaonia tiefii (assembly GCA_963931995.1). Lineage (NCBI taxonomy): Eukaryota > Metazoa > Arthropoda > Insecta > Diptera > Muscidae > Phaonia > Phaonia tiefii. The sequence goes on along the minus strand of OZ008370.1, from coordinate 18,504,124 downwards.
AGACTAAAACCAATTATCGCTGACCTGATTGGACCATAACAGTGTGGATTTAGGCCTGGAAAATCGACAACTAACCATATTTTCACGCTACGCCAAATCCTGGAGAAGACACACGAAATCAAATCGACATTTATCATATATTTATCGATTATAAGGCGGCCTTCGATAGTCCGATACGGGAGAAACTCTAGGAAGCAATGTCTGAGCTTGGTATTCCTGCAAAACTCATACGCCTTTGCAGGATGACCTTGACGAACACCAAATCCGCAATGAAAGTTGGTAAGGATCTTACCGAACCTTTCGAAACTAAGCGAGACCTCAGGCAAGGCGACACCCTATCGTGCGATCTCTTTAACATCTTAATGGAGATCATTATGAGAAAAGCTGCAGTCAACATGAATAAAACCATCAGCAGCAAAAGTCACATGCTGCTCGCGTATGCTGATGATATAGATATCATTGGGCGCACAATTAGAGAAGTTACTGCGTTTTTTTTCGAGAATTGAGAAGGAGTCAGCAAAAGTGGGTCTGATGGTAAATGAGGACAAGACAAAATTAATGGTTTCAACGAACAGGGCATCCACGCGATTAGACCAAAGCGTGAACGTTGATAACCGCTATAACTTTGAGGAAGTGGACGAATTTATATACCTCGGATCTGCCGTAAACAAAAACAACAACGTCAGCCTTGAGATCAAGCGGAGAATTGTGCTTGCGAATAGATGTTATTTTGGGCTAAGCAAGCACTTTAGAGATAAAGCGCTCTCTCGAAAACAAAAGTCCAGCGGTACCAGACTCTCATTCAACCTGTCTTGCTTTATGGCGCAGAATCCTGGGTCTTATCGCAAGCAGACGAAAAATATGTAAGAGTCTTCGAGAGAAAAATGCTCCAAAAAATTTATGGCCCTATAGTGCACGACGGCGAGTATCGGCGACGCATGAATCAGAGCTTTATCCTGACATTGACATAGTTAAGCGGATCAAAATAGCGCGTTGTCAGTAGAATGGTGTCAGTAGAATGGATGAAGACGAACCAGCACGAACGGTTTTCGAAACCAAACTCGAAGGAAGACGAAAAATAGGAAGACCAAGACTCCGCTGGAGGGATCAGGTTGACGAATCCGTGCGTACACTTGGTATTGCCAACTGGGGAAATAAGACAAAAGATCGAATTGGTTGGCGAAATATGTTATCTTCGTTTTGTAAGGTCCCTGACCCTCCGGTGTTGTCCGAGACCGGATAAGTAAGTAAGTAAATACATTTATTTTAGTTTTACATTTGGTCGAGTGGTATCGTTTATTGTTAATGATTTATTGCGCGGAGTAATTGTCTATTATTTTGACACATGTGACCGTAAATGTAGCCAGGTTGAATATAATTGAATTGACATATTACAAAATATTACGACATATTACAAATGCAATCGAAATCTCATGTTTACAGATTTCGTTTAACAAACCATCTGTTAATCAATACTATAATCAGCTGTTAATGTACTAGAAATCTCCAACTGACAGACTACCGCTGCAATGTGAATGCAGTATAACAAGTTTTATACTAATAACAAATAATTATTTTTTCTTCAGAAGCTTATAAAAAAACTTAATGGCATAAATATCACAACTGATACTTTTAATCATTAAAATACTTTAAGTATTTACAATTTTCAAATTTAAATTAATTTGTATAAACATAATAGCGTAAGATTTTTTTACTCCTAAAATCATTTAAATCTTTATATTCATTATTTGTTTTTTTTTTCAAATCTCTATAATCGTTATAATCTCCAAAATCTTCATTGTCTAGCATTGAACTTTGTTACGCGCAGCACAGCGTCATGCATATCTCTTCTGATGACGTTTAGAATGTATGTACATAAATAAAAACTCCAGAGTTGACTAAACTTTTAACTGGTTTTTAATAGCTTGTCCAAAATCACACCTTGTTGGCTAGATTGGATGTGAAAAAAATTGTATTTTTGTATTGTTTTTCAATTCTTGTTGTGTTCAGGTTTATTTCAGTTGCCTTATAGAATACGAAACACGATTATTGCGTGACACGTGCTTTGTTGGGAATCGAATTGGATTTGGTGTTGTTTGTATTATTGTTATTATGAGTGTGATTACAATAACTCGAAATGCTATTTACTTGGTTTTGAGCTTGAATTGTTAGGTTAGGTTGTACACCATGAAAGGTCTTGAAATGAAAATGTGAAGAAACTCATTGAAATTCCATAGCAAAATAACATAATTATTTATGAATACTATTTTTTGTTTGTTTTGAATTATGATTAAGTTAATTATTATTCAAATAACTCCAATTTGTAATTTAATCTAAAAACTCAAGCTTATAGATAAATGCAAAGGGAATCTTATTAGGTTAAACTGGAATGAACAACGTTTTGCTGTTGTACAACTGATGTTGCTTTGCTGTTACTCTAATTACTTGACAGCACTTACATATCTCTAAAAAAAAGTGTATATTCACAGTTGCCTCCAAAGAGATTCCACATTTTCATTGTGCATCTGATGTGAGGTTAAGAAAAATGTAAATGATTTCCCAATATTTGTATTTTATACTGCATTCACACTTCAGCAAGATTCTCCCATTTGGAGACTTCGAGTAAATTAACAGCAGATAATTGTATTGAAAACAGATGCTTGGTTAAATGAAATCTACAAACACGAGATTTCGATTGCAGTGTATTCACGGCTTTATGCTGCATTCACACAGCAGCATTATTCTCTCATTTCAAATAAATTAATAGCTGATTATTGTATTGAAAACAAATGCGTGGTTAAAAGAAATCTTCAAACACGAGATTTCGATTCAAGGTTTTATTGAAATATATGAAATTATCGTTCTCGTAAGAAATTAAAATTTCGTGAACCGAAAATTTCGTTGACCTTTCATTTGCTTGGTACTAGCTCTATGCGAAAATTTGGTACATCGTTGTTATGCCAAAGTTATTTCGTACGAAAACAATTGTTTGATAATTGTATTTTGACATTTCAATTACATATTTTTACAAACAAAAGTATCACCAAATGCATTAAAATTAAAATGGAGAACAAAGAGGAATCGTTCATCGGAAATTTGCTAAAGGTGTTGCCAGACTGTCGTGTCAAATCCAACGATTTGCGTTGTAGCTGTCAAAATCAGTATATCGTCACCTTATTCTTGGTTTGGCGCATATGCCACAGAGTCGGTAACGAGAAAAACGACAAAGAAAGTTTATTTTTTCACTTTTATATTAATCATTTGATGTATAAGCCAAACAGTGGCGTTCGTACTTTTCGGTACATCTTTTTGGTCCATTTGATTTACGTTTTGAAAGACTTTAGTACGAATTATTTGAAAGACTTTAAGTACGCATTTATGGTACATTTGGAGTACTTTTTTGGTGGCTAGTATGAACTTTGGGTGCATTATGTATGTATACGCCAAACAGTGGCGTTCGCAGCAAAACAATATTCATTAAATGTTAAAATTGCGGATATAGAGCAAAGTCGATGTTGGATATCTCAGGTATGAAAAGAGATATCGTGAAACGAGTTTCTGAATTAGAAGGAGGACATTTATATTATATATAATCCAATCCTAACTCATTTTTTTCAAAAATGGTTGGTGGGTGAAACCAATAATGAGGTGACGATATATGGAAAGCAATAGTCTTGACATATACTTATGCAACGACTACATCTGATAGTGAGTTATGGCCATACGTAAATCAGAGGCATATACCTGGTAACTCTGCAACAAATATAGAGCAAGACGAAAATTTCGCAAGAACTCAATATGAAGCTTTTGATTTCGAGAAACCTACTATCTTAAGGCTTGGCAGAACCAGTTAATTGTTTTTTCAATCTTTTTTAATCTTAGAAATAAACAAATATGTAAACAAGAAATGAAAAACAAGTTAAGTCGCCTTGATAGAAATGGTTGTAAACATACGTACGTTTCATCAATAGTGTGACGTAAAACAGAGTTGCATATTCTCAGACCACCAGAAAAAAATACCCGATTTGACGCTTGTCGAAATATATTGGAAATTGAGAAAATTTTCTTCACATTTACATTAAATCAACAAAAGTGACAAAATCATAAAAATCGTTGTCAGTGCGAATGCCGTATAAAGTTCTTAGATTTCTATTAACCGAGTACTTGGCAGCACTGGTGACTTGTTTTTCAAATCTTAAAAGAAACATATTACTGTGCCATTAAAAGTGATCTGGAATAAAAGTGCTTCAAGTTTGCGAACTTAGATTTTAAATCTTAGTATTTTCAAAGCTTGGCAGCACTTGTAAATGTGCTTTCGAATAATTTAAGCAATAAACAGTTTGATTGTTGGCTATTTAGAGTACGGAAAGGGCAAATTATAAATGACTGTCCGTTTTAGATTCTCAAACCTGCAGAGAAAATATCACTTTACATTTTTCATTAAAACTGATCTGAATAAAGAAAAATTAAACTTTTTCCAAAGCTTCTGTCAGAAATATAGGAAAAAACAACTTGTTTGACAAGCTTGGCAGCTCTTGCACATTGGGGTCGAATATTTTTTGATAAAGCCTTTACATTTTAAGTAAAATAAAAATGATTTTTTCTTTTATAAGTTTAAAAACGGATTAATTAAGCATAACTTTCAAATATTCTTAGAAATATTCCTCAGATTAGAGTACAACTATCAAAAATTATACCACAGAAACACATACATAAATTGTGGGAAAAGGTGCATAGAGTGTACTAAAGACTACATAAAGTGTACCAAATAGTTCATATTGTATATCAGAATATATTAAGTGTACCAAAAAAGAGTGTTTAAAAAGCCACCTCACTTGAAGCAAAATTCACATAAAGTTTACCAAAAGGTAAAAAATGTGTACCAATAATGTACATAAAAACTAGGAGAGACTATATAAAGTGTACGAAAAATATACCAAACAGTAAATGTCATGTCATGTACTTTTCGGTACACTTTTTTGGTCTATTTTATTTACTGTTTGAAAGACGAAAGATTTTAAGTACTCATTTATGGTACACTTGGAGTACTTTGTTGGTGGCTAATATGAACTTTGGGTGCATTATGCGTACTTTTTATTACTATTTATCTACTGTATGGTACAGTTTATTTTATGTACTTTTTGGAACCCGCTATGTACTTTGTGGTAAGTTTTAAGTACACAATATAGTAAATATAACGCTATATAACGAGCTTGTGGAATATTGTTTCCACTTTGTGGCGCATTTTATTGTATGTACTTTGTGGTACGCAGCTCGCTGGCGGACGAGTTCGTTTTGTATTATTTGTGCACTCTTGGTCTCTAGTCGTATATTTAGGGTTTGTTTTTCCCTCCCACGACTAAGGAGTAGGTGTGTATTTTAGAAAGTTCACAAATTTAGCAGCCTCTTAAAAGGAGATATAAAATATCTTTTGAAAATAGCGCAATAGTTCTTCATTAAAATTGATTCCCCTAAAAAATATATTAACTAATCTTATCATATTTAGCATCTTCGAAAACAACCCCAGTATATTTATCGAGTGGAACTGGGATTTTTTTCCGCTATCATCCTGTCACTGACCAGTAAATCAGACATTCACTTGAGAGAGAGAAAGAGGAAATCACAATCATTCGATAACATTGAACAAAATGCAAGTGATTCTTGACACTGATGTTCACGTCGAAAAAGTCACATGTTTTTAGATATCCTATTATCTCTTCAAGCCTTGCAATACAAAGTTTAATTCATATAGCGTTGAGGCATATGCGAATGGACCCCTTATCTGTCAACCATACTCTGTTGTCGGGTATGTATTTTTTTTAAATTAATATAATCAATTATCAAGTGTATTTTTAATTAACAACATTTATTAACAACAATTTCTTAATCACAATCACTGCATCAGTTAGCAATTGATATGTATAAAAAATTCACTTCTACAGAAAATGGAAATGATAATGTGTTCTTATATTTGGGTTGAAAGAATTGTCATTAAAAATCATTAAGTTCACATTGCAACCGAAATCTCTTTTCGAGAGAACAGCTGATTTGTTTACGGAAAAACAGACCTTAGAGTAGTTTCGGCAGCGTGATAGTAATCCTTCATTTGAAATTCTCCTAAAGCCTCGTATTCAGTTTTATGGAATTTTCGTACCCTTAAGAAGTATTTATGTCCTAAATAACAACAACTTCGTGAACCAAAACATTCGCTCACTTTTTATTCACTTGGTACACAGCTCTATGAGTAAAGTTCCAGAACAAACCCAATTACAGTGATGTTATGCCAATGTCACTTCTTACGAAAAAATTGTTTGATATTTGTTTGGGACTCAATTTTTGACATTTCAATTATTTTAACAATCAAATGTAATATGAAAAGCTTCAAAATTATAATTGAGTTAGAAAAGGAAAGAAGCAATTTATTGCCATGTTAAATCAGAGATAGGAGGTAAGTCTCTGCGACAAAAATTTCTGTATGAAGATAAATGAAAACATTTCTTACAAAAATTGCACAAGAACTGAATACAGGGCTTGATACTTTAATCTCGGTTTAAGGCCTAATTTTTGAGTGAAAAATCATCTTTGATCAACGATCAAACATAATTTAAACTCTGAATTCACTTTTTGGGTTAAAAGTTAATTGCTGTTTAAACAGACAAAGTTGGGCATTTATACTATGATCAAGTGACCGTATGATTTTGACAGAAAAAAAAAGAAGAACAAACACAAAGCTTCTTTAATTGTTAATGTGAACAATTATAATCACCACATAAGTTAAAATATCAAGAAAACGTATCATTTAACTCGTAGTACAATTAGAATTTTATTTCTGCTCAAACATTCTTCAGTTTCATTAAATATTTTGTATTTTATCACTTCACTTTTGTTTTGCAAATGGCGTCAGTTTGATGCATTGCAACGATTAGTCGATAAATGTATGAATACCGGTTATTTTTCGTAGCATTAGCTACTGTTGCTACATGGTAGTAATATTATTTGACAAAGCACTGAAAAACTCTTTTTGTATACATAAATCAAAATCCACTGATTACCAATTTAAGTAACCAGTCAACAATTGGGCCTAAGTATATAAATCCGCATTATACTGCGTTTGCATATCACAACATTATCGTAATTTTGAGATTACCGGTGTTGTTTTCTTATGGAGTTTGACATTTGTGATCCTCCGAATGATCTAATCTTCATCTGTGTAAACGCCGCATTAACTTCATAGAATTGTTATTTTATATTAAAGTTAGACTAGTTGGCAACACTTCTGAAATATACTATCACAACCACAAGCATGGTAAAATAAGGAAGGTTAACTCGTTAGAACAGCTGTTTTAAATTTTTTCATTGTAGTTGATTGTTTCAGCTGTCAAACTCGTATGTACTTTGTTTTTGTACTTTTTGTATTCCTGTATTATTGGTATACTTAAGTGTATAGATTGACAACTTACGCGATTGAAACAAAAACAAAATGCCTGTTATTGCTGCCTACAACAACAACAACGTCTGTTGCTACTACTTGGTTATTTTACTATGACCACTAGGTAACATAAAAAGATATCACAACAGCTGTTTGATTTTTAGATTGAATTCACCACTTTTTTTACTTGGAATCGAGCTCACTCTGCTATTCTCACCGAACACCAAGTACAACACTGTACTCTACCTAATATGTTTATTTTATGAAATTCGCCGATGGAATGTACCTGATTATTAAAGTGATTAGTTCCAATTTCCACACCCTATTCTCACGATAGATTTTGCTACGATTATTAATCTATTATTAAAATTAATTTTAATTAAATTAAACATTTGCACGATGTCTTAATGAAATTCATTAGCATTTAAGCTATTTTGTATTTTAAACGATGACAATTTCACTTTGTATTGTAAATTTTCTTTTATCACATTGAGAAAACAATCAATCAGTGTACCAATTAGTGTAGGCAACCAAAATTTAACAGTAGGAAATTAAAACAAGTTAAATATATTGATAGGGGAAATACCGGACTTATACGGCAATACGTACAATTACAATAACTCATACAATTTTAATCGGTTAAAATTGACGTTTAATTCTTAGCCTCACATTAAATTGGTGTACAATTTTATGCAACACTTCTAAGTACCAAACAAATGCAACCATAATAAAAACCTACACAACTAATCAACAGTTTGACAGACGAAGGACGCTCGAAAATGTTCAGACACGTCGCCGCCACCGGGAATTTTTCGAAGCTCACACTGCCGCTGATATAATTGGCTCTCATCGGCTTAAAATGTAAACCGATTTGACCGACTGACCCGATTTTACCGACTGATCCAGGTTTAGAAGTTTATTTATTTCAAAAACATCTCAAATTTGTACAAAATTGGCAAAACCAAGAACCGCCAACTTAATTTTTCTGTTTTGCCGCCGTCTTCGATAAATTGGTCCCCAGCACGGAGTTGCTCTATATTTGTTTAAGCACAAAGTTACCAACTGAAATGTCAATTTAATCTTAAATTTGGTGGTGTAAACGGCAGAGATTAGTGAAGAAGGTTGTTGTCAACTTTACAGTGATAAACTGCGGTCTAAATGCGACATTAGCTCACTTTCAGGAAATACGAAATGTTATTTAATTTTCATAAGGAATCATATTTTGGTGCAACAAAATTATTGAGTTTGGATCAATTTCTGTTAGCGTCATGGGTTCCTAATTAGCTTGAAATCTTTAGATTTTTAAATAATTTCGAACTGCGGAGAATAGATGGAGGAAGACTTTTTTTTACAAATACGTACATGTTATTGTCGCAAAAAACCAACACAATACAGACGTCAAATACTATGTCATATCAATATTATTAAGTTTTTAAGTGTCATCTCAAGATCTCCGTAAAATCTTAAATACTTTATTTTGAGCCACAAGGGGGGTCAAGTCTGAAACAAAACGTAAGTTTACACACTCTTCAATTGATAAGTATGATAAAGCACAATCTTTTGTATTTACTATAAATAAAAAGTCAATAATTCAAAACAATAGGGTGAAAAATATTCACAGTTAATGTTATAATTTCCTTCGAAAAGAGAATTTTTTAAATTGTATTTTAAAATCTTAAGTTTTCGGTGCATTCCCTGCTATTGTTTATGTTTTATGTACATATATTAGTCCAAAACATTGTTGGATTTTCAAAAAAACACGAAGAACTGAGTGCATTCCCTTGAAAATAAAATTAATTGGCTTCATGCCTTGTTCACGCTGCCACGAAATTGACAATTTCGGATTGAAATTGTCGAACGAAATTGAAATCGTTCACACTGGTTTTGAGCAATTTCTTTGAAAAATGACAACTGTTTGTTTACAAATATTGCCATTAGTAAAATTTTAGTGCCTGGGCACAATAACCAAAATTCTGTTTGGAAATGAATGAAAACAATAAAATAAATGAATGGTACGTGAACTTTAACATGAATCACTGATTCACCACGGTTTATAGTTTATTTTCACTAGCCTATTTCGATGTAAACTTAAAATTTCAATCTGATGAATGAGGCGGCATACAATTGTTTTGTTTTTTGTTGTAATTTTAGTAACCATGTATTCGTTGAACGAAGGCGATCCATAATTATCGACGGCGTTGAAGCTACAAATAAAATTAATCGACGGCGGCAACTGAGTTTTTATTAAATGTAATGTTTCGGCAGACGTTACTTTTAGGTTCATCTCGTTGGTTGTGTAATAACTTTAGATATTTTTTTAGTATTTCGGGCCTTTAAATGCAGCCTAATTGATAATATCGGCTAACATTTTAAGCCGAAGCACGCTTTCAAGACGGCGGCGTGTACTTTAAAAAAGATATCTACGACGGCGGCACACCAGAAAATATTCTGTCGACTTCGTTCTCTTGCATATGTGCAAAAAAGAGTACTAAGTTAATTTTGCTGAGTAGAAACAGCATTGTATACGACAATTTCAAGTCAATTTCAACGAAATTATCGTAAATATCTCAATTTCGTAGTTGTCAAAATATATGCGAAATTGAGCAATTTCAACTCAATTACGGCCCAAATTGCAAAAGACTTCAATTTCGCGGCAGCGTGAACAACGCATTAATTTAATTGACAATTGTGCATAGTGGCAATATTGTTACCGTTTAACGGCCGGTACGGAGCTGTAACGATCATTTAGTTTCCCATAAGAAATGGATGTAGATGATGTTGACAAAATTTGTTGGCCCTGAAATTATCGTTCGTTTTTCGTGTGAGTGGTACGTAACTACTAACGAAAATTTAAATGGGAAACCTGTTACAAAAATACTTACGCAAAATGCCCGTGGTAGAAGTTGCTGCCAGATGGACTCGATAATTGACAAGCAAACTATTATAATATGATTCCTCATTCAATTGTTGTGCCTAAGATCGAGTAAATTTACCTCGATAAACCCCGGTATTCAGTTTTTGTGAAATTTTCGTTGCCATAAGAAGTAAGTGTATAAAAAATAACGAAAATTTCATGAACCGAAAATTTCGCTCACTTTTCATTTGCTTGGTACTCAGCTCTTTCGTAGCTGAGATTTACAGGGTTGTCACATCAACGTTATTTCGTACGAAAACAATTGTTTCATAATTGTTTGGGTCCGGAATTTTGACATTTCGATAATTATATCAACCAAAAATAACACCACATGCCTTAAAAATGAAATGTAGTGCGTGAAGGAATTTTGTAGACGAAATATTTGCAAGGTAAATCTAAGGTAGGTGGTAATTCTCCGAAACATAACTCTAGGTGGTAACTCTCATGTCACAATTTATTCCAAATGCAGAGTTGTATAGGTACTTACAGTTTGATAATGAGTGAACAGGAAATGGAAAAGGAAGTGCAAAGGAATGTACTTCACTGAACATGTACCTTAACGACAACACATTTTCACATGTTGGATAAAAGAGGTAGTGTTATGATAACAGCTAAGTTTACATTCTTTCTTTATTTTCTAAATACTTACAAAATTTAAAAGAAATTCTAAATAAATTCAACATAAAAATGTCGTTAATTAAATGAAAAGTTATTTTTACAAATAAAGAGAGAAAGATTATGTGAAAAATTTGAGTCGACAATTTTTGTAATTCCACCTGGTGTAAGTCAATTTTCGCCAAATAACTCTCTATCGCACCGACCGCACCACGAATAGTGTGAAAGGAAATAATGTCAGATGAGAACAAGGCCAGCTCTATACGCCATTACTTTAAATTTCACAGTTCTATACGAAATGAAAAAGTTAAGTAAACAGTTATTGTACCTCCATCTGCTGTAAGTTAATTTTTTACGAATTTCTGTCATTTTCACAAACATACGACGAAGAGTGTGAAATGAAACGTCAGATGAGAGAATTTAGTTGTATATACTAAATTCGTCTATGGGCTAGACGCTGCTGAAGTTGATGCTTCACAACCATCAAGAAGATTAGGAAAATTAAATAAATTTGTTTACTAACCAAAAAAAACTGATCTGGGTAGAGCCGACCAAAAACCGAGAGCCGACCAAAAATAGAGCTATGTAGATATTTCAAAACTTCGACACCAGTTCGTGTAAAGCCCCGTATTCACTTCTGGCGAAGTTTTTGTAAACAATTTTGTCATTAATCTCTAAACGGGAAACGTTGTTGCTGAGAGTTACCACCTATAACTGATTTATCTTGCAAATGTTTTATTAATACTTCCTCATCGCAACTTCATTTTGTTTTGAATGCAAGTGACGCGAGCTACAAATCTAAGGACTTCTATTCCAAACAGGAATGCCTGGGAAAAGTGACTGGAAGGGGATACCAGTAGTATCAGAATTTTCACGGATGGATCAAAGTTGGACGAGCATGTAGGCTATAGGGTCCATTCACCGGACCTAAATGTAAATATCTCCTTCAAGCTGCCTGACCACTGTAGTGTATTTCAGGCGCAAATTACCGCCGTACTGGAGGTTGCTGAACTACTGAAAAGTAGTGTCACAACCCTCTGGAGAATATCTATCTACACAGACAGCCAGGCTACCATAAAATCCCTGGAAGCCATGTTTGCTACGTTCCTGACGGTGAAAGAATGCCACTCATCACTTAGGGTGATGGCAGAGTATTTTGACATCAGGCTCATCTGGGTACCGGGACACAGCGACATTCCAGGCAATTGCGTAGCGGATGCGTTAGCTAGACAGGGCACTACGGCACAGGTTCTTCCGGCAAATAAGGTGTTAGTATGCCAATATCTACCTGCCGTTTGCAGATCAGACAGTGGGCCGATAATATGTTCAAGGACAAGTGGAGACCTACTTCAACTTGCAAACAAGCCAGGGTCCTCTGGCCACAGGTGGACAGGAAGAAGACTAGGCAGCTACTTAACTTGCCGAGAGACAGTTTATCCACAATGATAGGAATACTTACGGGACATTGTCTTGTAGAAAAATACGCCCTAAGATAGGGACTTACAAACTCCACTCTCTGTTGATGCTGCATGGAAGAGGACGAGGAAACGACGAAACACCTTCTCTTGGATTGCCATGCTCTGGCAGGACTGAGAAGTAGGATATTCGGAACACATTTAGTTAGCACCGTAGCCCTACAGGATATTCCTGTTGGTTTTATAGACAAATTTATTGAAATGGCAAATTGGCTAGACGACTAGTTTGTAGTTGCTATAGAGGAAACTGCAGGTATCACAATGGGCTTCTTTAGCCTAAGTGTGCTAGACAGCGTGCTGTCTTGCAGCCTTTTCAACCAACCAACCTAGTGATGTTACATTTGTTTCTTAAACTAATCGAAATGTCAAAGTTCTGGTCCCAAACAATTTTCAAACAATTGTGTTCGTGCGAAATAACTTTGGCATAACAACCCTGTAATTGATTCTGCTTACGAAGTGTTCGCAAAGAACTGAGTACCAAGCAAATGCAAATTGAACGACATTTTCGGTTCATGGAATTTTCGTAATTTTTTATGTACATAGTTCGTATGGGAAGGAACATTTCGTAAGAACTGAATATGGGACTTTACTATAAGCAAATAAATTAGGTCGCTTTCAGGTATACAGGGATGTCGAAGTTTTCAAGATTTCCACTCAGCACGCAAAATGTTTTTCCAGCTGTTTATGGAAATGAAATCCCGAAAACTGCGAAATCGCGGTATATGTACCTAAACGTAGATTTACAATGTTCCCAATCATCAAGGAACACTTCCTTGCGTCGAATAGCAATGAACCATTGATCCAAATAAGTAGCTGAGGTTGTACCAGGTAATCCAAATAACTTTCTGATGTTTTTGTGGCCATTGGTGATGCAATGGTAGTGTGCGCGACTATGGAACATAAAAACATGGATTAGATCCCTGCTCTGATCACCTTACATTTCTCTCGACGGCAGTCACCTCGCTTAGTGACGGCGACACTATCTAGTATATAGCCATGAAAAAGCTTCTCATAGTACCGTTCGGGCTCATGCCAAACCGTAGGTCTAAATCAGTGAATATAAAAACTAGAAAGCCCACAGCTCTCTGGTTGTGAGAAGCTCTTCCCAATTCCCCGCTGGGATGTAATGGGAAACGATTTCTTTTAAATTCATATAATTTTATTGTATTAAAATTGACACAATTTTATTGCAGATTTGATTTTTTCATTATATCAATTACTTGAATTTAATATTTGAAAACAACCTTAAAGTCTAGTCTGAATTGACATTTTTTTATTTCATTCCACTTAATTTTCCAACTTACCATGGAATTCCTGAGTCAATACTGAACCGCCGAAGAGTAAAACTAGCACAGCTAGATGGAGAAGAACAATCTTACACATACTTTAGTTTCCTTCCTTTGGGGGAAATATTTCACGATACTTGTATGAAATCCAATCAATACACACGAACTTGCACCTCAATTATTGGCTTCAGTGTAAGTCGGTTTCCAAACTTAATCCCAAAGCTTTGGGTTGTAGGCTTAGCTTAACACAGGCACTTGTGAATTTAAAGAATTTGCTTAAACTTTTGTGACATTTGTTTAACACTTTCACGTTTCGTACACACTTTTAACTTTGAGTTAAGCTTTTGTAAATGACCGTTAAGTTTGAAATTTAAACAATTGTTGTTTATTAAATTGCAAACTTTTGTGTTTAACGAACAAGTATTTGAATATTTTGTATTATTATTTTCGTGTTGTCTACATTTACCGCCGCGTTTTTATTCTTTGATTTACACCACAATTTCCGTTCGAAATGTAGATAGAATTCCTACGGTCGCGCGTCCACACTTAATCAGGCCAAACGTCTTTATGATCACTATTAGTGCAAATAAAATCAAACTGAGTGATTTTATTGAATTTTATACGCTCGCCAAACGTCAACTGTCAACTAACTCCCAACCGCCCCTTCCATGAAACCACATTTTGCAGAGCGCGGTTACGCGTTCGGATCGGGTTTCAGACAAATGTGATTACGACGAATGGCTCACGAATGTTTTGCCCATTTGCGAGTTAGATGGTTGGGTATTATCGGGTCGCCGTCGTAGACATATTTGACTTGTCGATATCAGCTCTAAAGATAGATAGACACAGTGATACCAGTTAAAATTATACATCAACTAAACACGAATTGACGAATTGATACTTCCAGAGATAAGGCAGTTAGGCTGCCAACCCCTTCAAGAATCAAAAGTCCATCGGGGAGAAAAACGAGATTTTGCCTTGTCGCATTGTTTTTGCGCCAAATCAGAAATAAAAACATTAGCAGCAATTATTCGCAATTCCTCAATATAACAAATCAGTTTACACCACTAAGGCCGTAAAAATAGAAAAACAATATGGTGATATTGTGCACAACTTCAACCTAGTACCCACTTAGTCCATTATAAATAATAAACGGTTTGGAGGTGATATCGATCTACTTTCCAGTACCCGTTGAACGACCCCCACCTGTACATAAGGAGTACGTTTGCGTAGTACTGTGAGTTAAGACAACCCCCATAAATATGGTTGGTTCAGAATTTGACAGTGTAATTTGCGCAGAAGAAATATTTTTGCAAATATGGTAGACACCCTACTATTGACTATAAAGGAGCGACAACTAATTGAGTCTCAGTAGGAATTTCGAGTAAAGGATACACTATCAGATATGGCTACCATATAAAACAGATACTAGGTATCGATAAAATCTAAACACAGGTGCTGACATTCCAATGACCAAAATGCCACAGTTCAATTTTTCGAGTAAATTGCCAGCTGAATTTAGTATTGGGAAACCAATGAGAATAGAGAAGTTTTTTCTCTCAATAATTTTAACTTCATAGGTTTGGTCGCATGCATATTTTGGATGGTGGAATGAATGAGTTGGTTCAATAATACCAGATAGAGGCATTTGAGTTTAATACAAACACAACAATAAAATATAACAAAAAAGTCGAAAATACGTTTACATTTCAGAGTTCTCCACCAAAACAATATAACAACACCTGGTGTAAATTAATTTTCGTAGAATATCTCTCAAACGTACGACGTGGAGTGTGAAATGTTCACTGTCGGTTAATGATGTTTAATGTCGGTTTACCGCCCTTATGTAAATCAAATAAGAATGTAATCGAAGTTGTTCACATACTATCATGTTTACAAAATTTTAAGGTAATATTTGTTCAATTTCATCAGCCAGATGAAAAGCTATCGACTAAGCTCGCTTAAAGCGATCAACATACTTGCCATTCATGAGCAT
Source organism: Phaonia tiefii (assembly GCA_963931995.1). Lineage (NCBI taxonomy): Eukaryota > Metazoa > Arthropoda > Insecta > Diptera > Muscidae > Phaonia > Phaonia tiefii. The sequence continues at coordinate 18,488,409 of OZ008370.1, read as the reverse complement.
GAACATCACCTGTCGTTGTAGTTTCTTGTCGGTTTACCGCCCTTCTTGATACCAAATACAAATGTAATCGAAGTTGTTCACATCACTATCATTTGTACAAAAGTTTAAGGAAATATTTGTTGCAGTTCATCAGCCAGATAAAAAGTCATCGACTAAGCTCATGCTCATGAATGACAAGTCTGAGGTTCGCTTTAAATGAACTACACACTTGTTACCCTTGACCATGAGTTTCGATAAGTTTGAACCCAGTTTTCGATTACATGTTCATGATTTCGTGCGTCTTGACCCGACCATCACGTTGTCATTCACAAACTTGTATTTTTCTTAAAATAAAAAAGTGGATGAGAAAAAATGTGCTTGCGTATTTGAACAAAATCAATTCTTTCCACTTCTTCAGCGAACCACAGACTTGTCAGTCATGAGGTTGAACATCAGCTATCGTTGATTTCTATTGTCGGTATACAGCCCTCCTTGATACCAAATAAGAATGTAATCGAAGTTGTTCGCATCACTAGCATGTTCACAAAATTTGTTGGTAATAGTTTTTCAATTTCATCAGTCAGATAAAAAGTAATCGGCAACGCTCATGCACTTGAATGACAAGTCTGTGATTTGCTTTATGCTTTGATATTTTGACGCACTTGTTGCAGATTTCAATAACTCCTTTCGATAGCTTCGATGTACTTTATCGTTGTTATTTCCATCACTATCTTGCTGACAAAAATTATGGTAAACTGACATCAGGTTGGCGAGCTAGATAACACCTTATCAAATTTGTAGCTGAACCTGAACTTCAGGTTGAGAAATTTTCATTTATCTCTACACAGGAAAATAAATGTGTTGATATGTGTATGGAGTGGTGAACTTGGTGCATGTAACTATTATCAGAATATTAATTTTTGTTTGATGTATCATAGCGCAAAAAAATCTCAAATGCTTGTTGTAAACAACTCTGTAATAGACAGAAATGTCAAACATTCCGATCAAGACGTATCTATTACAGGTGGAATCGTTAGAACAGCTGATTTCAATTTTTTCTTGTCGTTGTGAACCGACCTTGTCAAATATTGTTTATACTAATCATAGATAAAGGAATTAACTAGATATCGAGCATGCCTTGGGAATTTTCTTGTTCAATGGGATATTTTCTAGATGGAGCTGGATGCAATAATTACAACGTTTGATCCCAAACAAAATATACCTTGCAAGATGTATTTAGAACAGGTGCTAACAATAGGTATGGTAGGCAACATCAACAGGGATTTTGTTTTTGTTTTGTGGTCCGTTGTTCTCAAATCGAACACAAACGAACACCAACAATAACAGTAAACAAAAAGATGCAATCAAAATAACAAAATTTTAATTTGAAAGTGGGGAACACAACGACATGAAAAAAACTAAATTAGTTGTTTGAATAGCACAACCTGGAAAATGATTCTATTTTTGTACTGAAAAAATGTCCAACACTGTTGAATAAACGTCAGTGAATGTTATGAGAAACGTCAGAGGAAGTTACAAAACGACAACACAGCACCTAGTGACAGTACTTGACAATGCCTGTGGGATATCTACTTATTTCCTTTATCTATGATACTAATTCGAATATGTGTCTAGTACAGGTTGTAGCGTTAAAATAGCAGACGAAATTTTTTCTTGTCCTTGTGGTTGTTGCCGAAAATTACAACAATTCCCCCTGATATAACCTGAAATAAATACATCTTCACAATTTCGATCGACTGAATTTGACAAGGTCCGCACCTGAAATAAAAACAAAATGCCATCAATTCCTACTGCTTATACCTTACTTATTTTGCCATGATTCCGATTTAATTTCTATTCAGCTGCGTAAAGCTCAGTATTCAGTTCAGGCGAAACTTTTGTAAGAAATTTGGTCATTTATTTCAAAATCGAAATTTTTGCTACTTTTTATTTACGAAAATAATCGAAATGTCAAAATTCCGGTCCCAAACAAACAAACTCCATTTTATTTTGGTGTTACTTTTGGTGTTTAAAATTATCGAAAGATCAAAATTCCGGTCCCAAAGAATAGGTTTCGTACGAAATAACTTTGGCGTAACGACCCTCTTATTCAGTGTTGCCAGAGGCCGAACAAAAAATTATGCCAAATGGTCTCAAAAATTGTGCCGTTTACAAAATCATTATACCAAAATTGACTATTTAGTCTTTTTGTAATTCTGAGTGCAAAATAGTTAGTGGGTGCAACTGTTACATGTTAACCGTTCAGCTTAAAAAGAAGTATTATTACGGGTTAAAGTTGTTATCGCATGTATCTCAATTTCATAAGAAACTATGTTATAATGTTGTAACAACTTCTACAACAACAACGAAAGCCAAACGAAGGGCGATTTTCAGCTCCAATAATTATCAACTATTTTAAATAAAACTTCTAAAAAATTAATTTATAATTTTGTTAGAGATCAATTGTTGTTAACAATTGCTTCCAATCGTCTTAGAATAGAATTTGCAAAATTTTGAATAATTTCTTTTGGAATCCGTTTCACTTATCCTATAGAAGAGTGATCAAATCGTCTCTACTTCGAAATTGTCTCTGTCTGATATTATTCTCAATGAACCCGGAGATTTTCCCTGAAATCTCGCAAACTTACGCGGCAAAAGTCAAAACAAAGAAATTTCCCATACAAAGCGACTTGCACAAAAGTGGAATGTCTTCAAGTCAGATTTGCTGCGCAAACGTGGGATGGAGAAACGTGCAAACTTTTGACATTTCGTTGTCAGCTGACTAGGATGGATAAATAAGGTGATAGCACTAGGACAGTAGAAAAAGTACACATACATAATACATGCAATTGCTACCACCTTATGTATCCATCTTGGTCAGCTGATATGGTTTTGAGCACAAATACGCTGATCAACTTTATTTGGTGTCTCATGCAACGGTGCGAGGGAAACTTGCGCTGAGCAAAAGTTCTCGGCTTTCACGTTTGCATGAATGCCGCTATTGATTCATATTGAATGCACTGTACGACACAAAACAACTAATTTGAAGTTTGTTAATAATCGTCCGTATTTTCACTCTAGGTACAAAAAGTAAGTTTTACATCGGTTTTTTACTCCTGTTTTCAGGAAAGCATTTTGTCATCCCTAATAATAATTTTATAAAGAATTTTGTCATTTGTCTCTATGCGGACATTTTTGAAATGGTCAACCTATTTCTGATATTTAATGAATTTAATATTTTCTTTTACACTTGTGGAGTGGAGTTTCTGTACCAATTATGTACCAAACAATTGTTTTCGTACGAAATTAGTTTGGCATAACAACCCTGTAATTGATTATGTTCACGAAATTTTCGTAAAGAGGTTAGTGAGTACATAGATAAATAAAAACCATAGATTATTCATTTGCTTAATCACAATTTTCACCCGATGTCACAGACTGTTTCCAAAGAAAATATGTTCGTATTTCTATTTTTGCTGTAAAACTGTACGGAATTTCGTTAGATAAACTTTTTAAAGTAAAAGCGCTTGTGTTCCTACATAAAATAATATATTTACGACAACCTCTATATCTTTTCCGTCGTCTTTGTTTTGCAAGGTCCAATAGGGGAAACAAGCTAATAACTTTTAGATACCGAACACTGATATCAGAACGGCAATTTTTCATCAATGTATTACCTCTCTGGAACACCCTACCTGCATCTTTACAAACTACCAGCAACGTTATTCATTGTAAAACACTTTTGATGAATTATTATGCAACAAATGTCTAAAGTTTCAATTTTTTTTTAATTTTTTACATTTTTTTTAAATTTTTTTTTAAACTTCTATTATTGCCTCATTTTATATATGTTATTTATTATTAGTATATTTATATTAAATGTTTCGTTTTTGCGTTAATATTATTTTTTTTTGTTGTTTAATGTTTTTTAGAAAACTACAAATTGTTACCAGTGTTGTTTTATTGTTGATCAGTAAACCTAATTTCAAAAATTGAAAGATTTTTTTCCCCTTCCTTTACTGTATGAAAGATTTTGTTAAGTTGAATTAATAAATTATTTTTAATTTTAAGTTTAATTTGTACACTATTCACTGTTCATTATTCATTATGCAATATAAAATCTTTCATTATAAATTCCAATGCAGTAATTATAAGATTTATATCTTGTTGTGTAGGATAAACAAATTAATAATAAAAATAATAAGAAAAAATAATAAAAATAATAGAAAAGCATATCGCTTTAGATATTTGTTGACAATACGAAAGGCAAAAAAGCATGGTTATATGGCCTTTTCAATAGTTTTTGTTTCCAGAGAAATATGCCCATATCTACCACTCCGGCGCCATCTAGAACAGTTCCCTTTACTTTAAAATCCGCCACTTATTTTTCACCATCTATGGTTTTTTATTTATCTATGGTGAGTACCATGGTAAAATAAGTAAGGTAAACGCACTAGGAATTGTTACAACAAACACAGGCATTTTGTTTTTGTTTGGTGTCCATAATCTGTCAAATTTTCTTCATGTGTGTATCTACTGTAAAAGTAAACAAAAAAGTACACAAACAAAATGCATGTGAATTTGACATAAGAGTAACACCTAAGCAAGAAATATGTCGAAATCAGCTGTTCTAACGAGTTTACCTTACTTATTTTACCATGGGTGAGTACCAAGCAAATATACCGATAAATATGCTGAAAAAATAGATTTTTCAAATAAATTAAAGGGAGAAACTTTCAATACGACAAATTATGCCGTTTGCAAAATAATTGTGCTAAAAAACTGCACTAAAATTTAAAAGATTGGAAAAATGTTGAGAAATTGTGCTAAACGGCATTTGGCATAAATTATGCCAACATGGCTCTTATTGATTTTTGCCCGAAAAGTGAAAGAAAGAAAGTGAAATTCATGAAATTCTACTTCTTATGGCATCGAAACTTTTGTAAAATCTAAATACCGGGATTAAGGCTGGTACTAAGTTCGTTTGCACGAAATATCACGAATATATTACTATGGATTAATTACATTCTGGTAAAGCCCCATATTCAGTTCTTATGAAATTTTTGCTCCCATAAGAAAAGTAATAAGTAACGAATTCATATAATTTCGTAACAAAATCAATCAATCTTTGCAAAAGAAATTTTGACATTTGGATAATTTTCACAGACAAAAGTAACACCACATGCGTTAAAAATAAAATGGAGTGCGAAAAAGAAATATTTGCAGGGTAAATCAGAGATAGGTGGTAACTCTCTGCACCAAAAGCTGCCGTTTAGAGATAAATTATTACATTTCAATGGCAAAGTTAGTTTAGGGGTGAACTGCATGTCTTTAATTATTTAATTTTTCAAACTAAAAAAAAATAAAAACAAAGCTATCGAATGTGATGCTAATTTTTATCTAGTGGGCTTAAATTACAACATTACAATATCGCTTACAAAATGCAACCCTGTTCCATATGCAATTTGTCAGATTATAATGTCAAAATTGTGGAATAAAATGGCGGAAGATGTGGCTTGTGGGTTCCTTAAGGTTGTACATTTAATATAAACTTCACTCTTTCCACGTGTTTTCTAAGTATATTTTTAAAACTGATATCAAAAATATGTAAATTTTTAAATATAATTGTTTGTTTACTCAAATGCAGGCCCACATCCATATATAAATCAAATGTGGTTATCGATTGATCACAAATAAGAATTTTCTGCATGTAGAGATTATCTTTTTTGTAGGTTCGCGATATCTAGGGGAATATACATAGTATGTACTTATTGTACAGATATGACTAATTTCATTCTGAGATTGTGGTTGATTTTTTTTTTAATTATTTCACATTTTAAATATGCAGATAATTCGCAAGAGATATCGTGGTCGCTAAAAAGCTTTTTCAAAAAATAAATTGCTGATTAATTCATTCCTAATAATAAGATGAAGAAATGAGACTTGATGGAATTTCCTAGGAACGAAATGTTAAAAAGATATCTTTTAGTTTATTTCATGCTGTCGCCGTTGATGGTGCAGTGGTTAGTATTTTGTTGTATTGTGGGCTGTAGCCCCGCACGGACCACCGTTAAATCCCTCAGTCTACGTCCATCCATAGGCTCGTGAGGCTTTCCTTCTGATACGATTCAATACTGTGTGTGGAAGGCTCTGTTGGCTTAGGTGTATGCCCAAACACGACTTGTGAGGCGCAGCACTAGTGATTCGATCTTAGCAACTTGTTCAGACTCCGGTGGATTGGACCATAATATTTGCATACAACGCTGCTTTTCACACACTGCCATAATTTACTACTGTCATTACACTTATATAGCAATAGAATTGTTTTTCTGTTGCTTGCTTGCTTGTTTTCATACGAAATTTAAGAATTTCGATGCGTAAATAAATAATCGGTGTGTCATGAAGGTACGTGACAGAAGTGAAACGTCAGTAGTTTAAATTGTGTTAGAATTTTGATTCATTGTTCGATTACAGTGATTATTCATTTGAATATTCGTCCATTTTATCCGTTTTATATTCGTCCATTCAGTTCTTGCGAAATTTTCGTAAGAAATTTTGTCATTTATCTCTAGACGGAAACTTTTGTTGCCGAGAGTTACCACCTATCTCTGATTTACCTTACAAATATTTCATGAATATTTCCTCTTCGGTCTCTACTTTATTTGTAACGCATTTGGTGTTACTTTTGTTGGTAAAAATAATCAATATGTCAAAAATCCTGTCCAAAACAATTATCAGACAATTGTTTTCGCACGAAACAACTTCTGGCATAACAACCCTGTAATTGATTTGCTTACGAAATATTCGCACAGAAGTGGGTACTTAGCAAATTAAAAGTGAACGAAGTTTTCGGTTCTGGAAATTTTCGCTATATTTAAACACGTACTTCTTATGGGATCAACAATTTCATAATAACTGAATACAGCGCTTTAAGTCTCGTATTCACCTCTTACGAAATTTTCGCCGCCATAAAAAGTTCGTATGAAATACGCACATTCCACTGTTATATCGTTTGATAATTGAATTTGACCGGAATTTTGATTGTATTAACAAACATATGTAATACTACATGTGTTGAACATAAAATGGAGTGCGAAGAGGAAATATTCATGAAATATTTGCAAGGTAAATCAGAGATAGTAGGCGGGTAATGGTTACACCGTTTGCTTAGATGATCACTTATTTTGTATGGAGAGCTAAGCGTAGCGGCACTAGAAGTTACCGCTTCCATTTCATTCCTAAAGCTCCGTATTCAGTTCTTGGGAGATTTTTCTAAGAAATTTTGTCATTTATCTCTTCACTCTTGTCAAAGGTCGCTGCTTTTGGTGTTGGTGATTACTTCATTCGATTTATATCGAGTTTTCTCCGAGATATATCTCACTATACGAGTTGTTGTAGATGGGGTTTCATCCGACGAGCATAAATTGACTGCAGGTGTACCACAGGTCTCAGTTCTTTCTCTTTCTCCTTCTCTTTTTCTTATTTTCATTGATGATCTCCTGGGTTAGATTGTGAATCCAATTTACTCTTTTGCGGATGACAGTAATCTCTGTCATTCTTATTCAGGCCAAGTCTTCAAGAGATTGAAGTCAATCGTAGGACGATGATTGAAACACTAGGCCGGGATCTGGTGTCCATTGTTGAACGGGACCGAATGAATAGAGTAGATTTTAATGCGGGTTCTTACCCAGTGTTGTTTGTTGTCGCATAAGCGGATTGCTGACCCAGGTGCGTCGTCATTGTCTATGGACGGTGTGGATATTTATGAATCAGACGCTCTTGATATTCTGGGCATGAAAATACAATGTGATGTCCGTTGGGCAAAACATGTATGTGAAGTGTCGAAAGATGCATTCAAGTGTCTAGGCGTTTTAAAGCGGTGCAAGAAATACTTCACTCCATCTAATCTTCTCAATATCTACACCACCTACACCAGGCCAAAGATGGAATATAACTCCCATATATTGGAGCTTCTTGACCGTGTCCAGATCAGAGCGACGGTGTTGATAGGGGACAGTAGCGTATCCAACTCTATTGCCTCCCTTGAGCATTGTCGAAATGTGGGTTGCATGTCGCTGTTCTATCGATACTTCCACGGTATATGTTCCTCGGACATCCGTCAACTTATGCCAGACATAAGGATATTTAGCCGAAGCACGCGGCTTTCCAGGAACTCATCCGTTTTTTTTTATCGTGTGGCCGGTTGACAGCACTACACACTATAGAGAGAATTCGTTCTTCAGCGTACAGTCCATATGTGAAATCAACTTGTATTTCCCACCAATTGTGACATACAAAGATTCAAGGCATAGAATAACACATACCATAGAAGGTTTTATTCGCTCAATAAATTAAACGTCATAGGTACGATGGAAAGTAAACATTGGATGGTAGAAATATGGGTTCAATAATACCAGATAGTGGCAATAGTATACAGCGATCAACATCGGAACAACAACCGAATTTCGTGTTTTTGTGGCAAACTAGTTGTGTTAAATACAATAAAAATGTATACCAACGATAAAAGTCAATAAAAAAGTGCAAAATATATTTAAATTTTTCAGTCCTGCACCAAAACGACAGGAAAAAGTTGAGTGAACATATTTTGTAACTCCACCTGGTGTAAGATAATTTTAAATTTAATTGCTCTCATTTCCACAAACCTACGATGAGAGTGTGAAATGAAACGTCAGATGAGAGAATAAGTTTATCTAGGTATGTATTAGTCTATGATTCAAGGCAAATGTCAACAGACACTACTCCCCATAGATTAATACTTATAGTAGACCTAATAGTTCTCTCACCAAATTTATGACATTTGGCTTGGCGTGATATTTACGTTCGATGTTGAAAAGACTTGCTTTACTAATACCAGATAGAGGCAATGGTTCAAAACACCGAGCAAAATAACAACAACGGCATTTCGTTTTTTGTGTTAAAATTATTGTGTTAAATACAACACAAATGTATGCTAACAATAACAGTCAATAAAAAAGTTTAAAACACATTTAAATTTCACAGTTTTTCACCAAAACGACATGAAAAATTAAAGCAAGAAGTTATTGCAATTCCACCTGGTGTATGTCACTTTTCGTCAAACATCTCTCTATCACACCGACCGCATCACGAAGAGTGTGAAAGGAAACGTCAGATGAGCCAAATATTTTCTCTACTAAGATTTACTCTATGCTACTCCCTCTTGCCACCCTCCACTTCCACAATTTTCCTTTTCCCTTCGCTAACACAATGCACTGCAATTTATGGGGGGCATCGTCTGAGTGTTGGTTTAAGGTTGTAAAGAATTTTGAAACTTTGTATACACTGGGAGATAAAGTCGAACTCGTAGCGTACCAGGGGTATCCATGACATAGATTATCCACTAGGTAGTTGGGAAATGATAGAAAACAGAGTGGATGGGCGAGAGAATTATGTTTAATGTTGGCTGTATCGAACACAAATAAATAAACATTCTGGGCAACCAAAGAGTAAAATACAAGAGCAACCCGAACTCGATGAAATGGCCTACTTCCTCGTCGTCATCGAGAGGACGTAAAGAGAGGGATAGATACTCTTGTCTATTGCTCTATGAGAGTACTGACGGCACAATTTCACTATGCGAGGTGACCGCCGTCACTATGCGAGATGACCGCCCCCGAAATTAATTTTAAGTTAGTCAGATCAAGGATCGAACCCATGATATCATGAGGTACAAGAGGCGCGCACACTAAGGTTAAAAAAGAGGCGCGCACACTAAGGTTAAAAAAACATCGGCCTGCAACATAAAAAGCACGTACCATGCTCGGGTTTAGACCCCAAGTTCTCCCAAATATTTTCTTGCAAGAGTAGAAAGCACCTTGCGCCTTCTTAACTCTGTGTTTAATGTTGTTTCCAGCTGAGTTTTGGATCCAGCAATTCAGCTAGATACTTTGCCCTATCTGATGACCCAAATTGTTTACAATTGAGTGAGGGTAGCCAATATTGTGGAATAATTCGCCTATTTGTGAATAGTAGCATATAAGTTTTATCCTCGTTAACCTCTAGACGACAGCCTGTGACCTAAGTGCTGATCTATCCAAAGATATTCTCCACGACGTCACTTGTCATGGAGACAAAGGGACCTGCTACCATCACCCGCATATGAAACTACCCGTACCCTTCTGATTCTGATTCCCATAATAACCTCTTCAATACACATCTTATGAGACCTCCACGTTTGAAATTCCAAAAACGAGGTCTTCAGTACACCCTAAAGTGGCCCTTAGACCTGTGGATAAGTTGCTCGACTTCAAGTTGACATCAACTTCGATTATTTCACATCAACTTCGATTTTGCCCTTACACTCTCAAACTAGTTGAGGCAACTTAATTTTCATGTCAGATGTCGAAATGAAAGGTGGTGAGCGCACTGCGAAAATATCACCAATTTGAAGAAAAAACACTATTTTTATTTTCTTTAAATATTTATAAATAACACTATAAATTACATTTATTTAGTATATATTTTTCCGATACTGTTTAATTTATTTATTTTTTGGTTCATTTATTTACATTTTGCCGATAATGTTGGCTCATGAACGTTTCTCACCGAAATGCGTATGAAAGTTGATGCAACTTCCCCTTACACTGGTGGATAAGTTGATATCAAATTCAAAAAATCAAAATGGCTTTGATTTTATATCAACTAGTTTGTACAAACCACCAACTTCACCTTACACCATGGATAAGTTGATGTCACCTTGAAGTCGCTGCAACTTATCCACAGGTCTAAGGGCCCTTTAATACACATACTTGGTTTAAGGCCGGTACGCAACTTGCTAAAGGGGCCCTTAGACCTGTGGATAAGTTGCAGCGACTTCAAAGTGACATCAACTTATCCATGGTGTAAGGTGAAGTTGGTGGTTTGTACAGGGTGGGGCAAAAGTCGCGAAGGGATTTGAAAAATTAATAACTTTTCTAATTTAATTTTTTTTTTATTTTTCTTTTTAGGACTTGTAAAATAAATCTGGGAGATTAATTATGGAAGGTTACAACGTTATCCAGCGAACCAAAAGCATAGAACTTTATTTTGAACATCATCGATCAATAATTCAAACTCAACGAGCCTATCGTCGTCATTTTAATGTGCGGAATTCACCATCCGAATCAATGATTCGACGCTTAGTGACACGTTTTCAGGAACAAGGCTCAGTGAGGGATCTTCCACGAAGCGGAAGTCCACATTCTGTAATTAGTGAAGCAAATATTCAACGCGTTCTGGAGAGTGTTGAGGAGAATCCTGAAACATCAACTCGAAGGCGCTCTGCTGAGCTGCAAATGTCTCGACGGTCTTTACGTAGAATATTAAAGGGAAATTTACATATTTTCCCATACAAGGTGCAGTTAGTGCAAGAACTAAAGCCAGGAGATTCCCAAGAACGAATAATTTATGCAGTTCGCTTCCAAGAATTGGAAACCCCTTCGTGACTTTTGCCCCACCCTGTACAAACTAGTTGATGTAAAATCAAAGCCGTTTTAATTTTTTGAAGTTGATATCAACTTATCCACCAGTATAAGGGGAAGTTGCATCAACTTTCATATGCATTTCGGTGAGAAACGTTCATGAGGCAACATTATCGGCAAAATGTAAATAAATGAACCAAAAAATAATTAAATTAAACATTATCGGAAAAATATAAACTAAATAAATATGATTTGTAGTGTTATTTATAATTATTTAAAGAAAATAAAAATGGCGTGTTTTCGTATAATTTGTGATTTTTTTGCAGTGCGCTCACCACATTTCATTTCGACATCTGACAAGAAAATGAAGTTGCCTCAACTAGTTTGAGAGTGTAAGGGCAAAATCAAAGTTGATGTCTAGTTATCGAAGTTGATGTGAACTTGAAGTCGAGCAACTTATCCACAGGTCTAAGGGCCCCTTAACGCTCTACTAAATCTATTATCAGACTCTTTGATAGATTGTTCCAACGATTTTGATCGTATCAAGCAATATCAGTATACATTTGTGCAACACAAAATTGTTGTCAGATCCAACGATCGTGTGCCAAGAGTTTGACCTCACATTTAGTATTGCACTCGCTGCAACTACGATATGACTCAAGTTGCGTTCAAGAGCCTTCAAATATATTTCAATAGCAATGGCGCATTTCGTTTACTACCACATGGTCAATTTGTATTGAAATAGGTAAATAGTAGAAGTAATTCACGATGACTCCGTCATCTTTTGAAATATGCTAAGTTATCACACGCACTAGGCGGCTGAACACAAAATGAACAAAATCGAGTGTTAGCATTTATACATTCCATGTGTGTATAATCTAAAGGTGTTAAAGAAGATAAGACATAGAAATTTGCAAAATATCTCACTAAGCACCCAACGATAAAGTAGAGACAGATAAATGGTAAAGGAGGAAATTTGCATTGAAACCATATAAAATTTGATTTGGTCACTAGCGATTTTCGCTTATAAAAATGAGTCAACGTGGAAGTTTTGAAACAAAAATAAATTTTAAAAACTTCAACCTCATACCAACGGATTTTAAAACAATTTCTGCAATAAGAACTTGAAACCGAGATTGCGATAAAAGACGTCATCCTTGAAAGTGTGTAGAAAGTTCAATATTTCGCGCGAAATTTTATTAAACTCCATACGAAAATGGTACGATATAACAGATAAGGTTTTCTGCAATTAATGAAAAAATTGAAACAGTCGGAAGGAGTTGGACCAAGGGTAGCCATGCCACAACTGATCGACATGGTAGATGGAAATTGATTCCAGGGTAGCTTACGGACTTGTTTCAGATGGGCGGGTGAAAATGGAATAGGTGTAAACACGGCCAAGGCTTTCCCCCGAAGGTATAAAATACTATATGTAGTTTGGACTATATGTAGTTTGGACATACAGCTTACGTTCCCACTATGTACCTGCAAGAGTGCTAGAGGTTGTAAATGGGGAATTTCTCCGCTGATTGTTCCATTGGATCTACATAGGGATAGTGAGACCCATAATGCTATAGGGTGATATCGCGTGTTGGCGGGTGCTTGAGAAATCCACCTATTATGTACTACCGACTAGGGTTCAGAAAATAAAGACGATGTGTATCACGTGTTCTCGGCGCACCACTCCCACTGATGCACTGAAAGTAATGTTATATTTGTTGAGGCTGGACATTATATTGCTTCTACGTCTGTCATCAGGTTAAGGCAACTCTCACAATGGGATATAGTCGGAGTCGGTCATAGATCAGTGCTGCAAGGTGCACCCCACATTCCTGCATTTGTCGACTACTCGAAAGCGGAACCACTATTCCATCGCTTTTATGGAACCACTACCGAAAAGTTATTTATGGAACAAAGGTGTTCCTGGTATACAGGGATGTGGGAATTTTAACACGAACGTGTGGAAAACAAGTGACCAAACAGGGAACTAGTATTGTCTCTAGGCGGGGACTACCTGATCATTGTAGGGTGAATCAGACATAAAGTTTGGTGATTACGGAAGTGACCGGCTGGCTGAGGGGTAATAGTCCAGCAGTCATTGGGGTTAATATCTTCACTGGCAGGCAGAAGGTAATCAAGTCCCTGGAATCAGAATTCCTGAACTGCCCAGGGCTGCCGCAGATATGTTAACGAACGGTACGAACGGATGAGCTAACCTACACCTTACAAGTTCCACTGGAATTGGAACGTGCTGGCATGCTCCTAGCTACTTATAAGCATATTCTGCAAGAACGTTCTTGCGTAATGATGCTATTGGGATGAACAAGGAGCAAAGACTGTGTACGCGCAAAACAAATCTGGCCGATAGTGTATAGACGGAGATCCAGGAACCTTCTGTATCTAGTCAGGCTCAAGGTATACATTGTTTATTTCAGTTTTGACTGGCCACTGTGTGATTGGTAGTCATGCGGCCAGACTAAAGGTTAAGGCAAATGACTTCTGAAGAACCTGTAACGATGAGGAATGCAATGAATCCACTGATCCACTAGTCGGCAGGAGGATGTGTACTATGAGATTCTACCAATTTAGGGAGATCTTGAGCTTCTTAGAGTAGATTAAATGGTTCCCTCGTAGGGATACTCTGTGACCGTCGGTGGTGCAATGGGTAGTGTGCGCGCCTCATGTACATGAGATCCTGGGTTCGACCCCTGCTCTGACCACCATAAACATTTCTTTCGGCGGCGGTCACCTCGCATAGTGACGGCGACACTATCGAGTATTTAGCCATAAAAAAGCTTCTCAAAATACCGTTCGGAATCGGTGTAAAAACTGTAGATCCCAATCAGTGAGTAAGAAATTAGAAAGCACACAACTCCCTGGTTGTGAGAAGCTCTCCCCAATCCCTTCATGGGATGTAATGGGAAACGGTTTTTTACGGTAGGAATACTACTTAATCTCAGTGGCCCGTGGTGTTGCAATGAACAAATAAGGCTAAGCGAGTCGTTCATCGACTGCCATCAACTCCTATCCTGACATAGTTCGCGATTGTTAAGTTCCATAAGTCTCCGGTCTCGTTCCCTTCCAGGCCGACCCTCCTCTACTCCCACTGCTGTGCCCTAGAAAAGGCTTTAAGTTGCACAGATTAATCATTGTTCAACCATCTCATACATTCCTTGATCGCAGGAGCTAAGTACGCGATATTTTTGCCATCACTAAGCGAGTTGGCCGTCGTCGAAGGAACGACGTGGGATTGATTCCACGTTCCCATGCACAAGACCCGCTGACACAAGCCATTGCACCACCGACGTCCACAATCTCATTAGATATTGTATATACATATCCCCTTCGATAAGCTTTATTATGATTGAAATAAAAACCTGCTGCTTACAACAATAACACAAGAGCAGCTGTTATCATAATCACGTCTATTCGGCATATCCTAAAATTAGATTTCTATACCCAATTTCATGTCAACTTGTTCCTCTGCGCTTTGAAAACTTCGGTTAGTATTCTAAAAGTCCCGAAAGTGAACGTAAACGCAAAAGCCAACGCGACTGCCAAAGTAAAAAAATTGTAGTTTATATATCACTTCGCGCTTGCGTTTGTTTACGAAGCTGTCACTGACATATGCGGTGTATAGAGTTGCCAAACTAAAATAAACAATTATAGATCAGAAAACGTTATCAGAATGAAAAAGATTACAAAATTTAGCTCTATTTCAGTAGATCAAGAGATTTTAAGATTGCTATTATTTATAATACTGCAAATACCAACAATATTCACATAAAATGTGTAAAAAACCTATGTTATTTTGTGGTTCAATATCCAATAAATCTCCCCATCTATATTAAATTAGTTGTCTTTTCAAAAACACGCGCCATTTGGCGGTATGTATTGATTGTAATGTATTGGTTCTTTTGGTTATTATTGTCAATATCAACTGA
The DNA here is from genome assembly GCA_963931995.1 of Phaonia tiefii. Classification (NCBI taxonomy): domain Eukaryota; kingdom Metazoa; phylum Arthropoda; class Insecta; order Diptera; family Muscidae; genus Phaonia; species Phaonia tiefii. The sequence goes on along the minus strand of OZ008370.1, from coordinate 18,473,048 downwards.
TGTCTATAATTTTTAAATATAATTATAATAGCTTTGCAACGCATTATTTATTTTAACGTGCCATTTCTAATTTTATTATTGTAAATAAGAATTTCAGTGCGGAAACAGTATAATTTTGAATTATTTTTAAAAAAATTGAGCTCTATCCGTCGAATGCATTTCATCCAAAATTGGCAACTACTTATAAGCAATGAAATGCAAAATACTTCCATCTGCCTATCCTCGATCGACATTTTTTTTAAATTTGTAATTTCTTCAACTAACGCGAAGAATTGTGGCGTGTTCAATTTGACTGCTGAAGTGATCAAAAACGTTGCGCTGCGTTTTATAAACTACCCATTAAACAACGCAACTCAACGCAGTTAGTCACCGAACAGCTGACAAAAGTAACGCGAAGTGACTGATTCACGACTTAACACACAGTATCAGATATAGAGTGGAATGTTTATTGTACCTTTGACTTAATTGATTATTCACTCATCCATCTCTCGCCCACTCACTTGTTCACTAATCGCTGCATTATCAGTGGCCGGTTTTGATAGATGGTTGTGCCAATCAACATAATTTAGTGCAAATTTATATGTAAAAATTACTCCGCTATCAGTGCTTAAATAAATCGTGTTAATGACATTTTGGCAAATAATAATATTAATAATAACAACAGACGTTTATTGAGGCACCATAAAAAAAATAAACAAACAACAAACCCAAAAACAACATTGGGAAATTAGTGTATCGAAGAGTAAATAGGCAAGAAATCATGTAAACACAGAATGTTAACCATAAAGCACAGTTATGTAAACAATAAACAGCTGATATGACCAAGAATAATAGAAATGGGGTGGCAATACGTAGCTAGAAATGAATATATCGTAAATTCACTTCAAAATGTTAAGGAAAGAGAATCTTTGGGTACGTGTCAACTTACATATCTGATAGATACTTTTTTGTATCTAAACCTATTAGGGGAATTCACATTTAGAAACTTGTTAAACGGAAATAATGTAAACTTAAACGGAAGTTGTTAGCACAATAACACACATATATTTCAGTCTTCAAACTGAAAAGTCGAAATTGTTATCAATGCCTAAAATTTATCTTTAAATCAGTTCAAATTACAAAACTTTAAGAACGTACCCTTGACCTGTCATGAAGCAAAATGTATTACACGCTGAAAATGTTTTTTTATTGTTTGGATGCAAAAAAAAACGTATTTGTAGCTTGTCGCAAATATAGTATAATTGTGTCCAATTACAATCTGTATCCTATCCAATATTACATATTGGAGACACAATGATTAATTGGGTATAATTTATGTTTTTGTGACTCAAATGTGGCTTTGATTGTTGAAAAGTGCTGAAAACAGAAACGTGACAGACAACAAGGAAACAAAAAGCATTAGATCTTCAATTGCTGAAAACAATGCTTGCAAACATCTACATGGTTCCTGCAATATGTTGCTGGATCCGTTTTTTTTCCAGCGTGTCACAGATAAATCAAAATCAACTGATTACCAATTTAAATAATCATTCAAAAATTGGGCCTTAAATAGCAAAAGTAATTTTCATACTATTTTCGCATAAAAATATAATAAAATATCATACCCGCCCTACGAGTTGTTTCGTTTTTAACGAAGAAGTGACAACTAGACATGCACGGAGTTGCCAACTGAAATGTAAATTTAATCTACAATTGGGCGGTGTAAACGGCAAAAAATTAGAAAGGAGGCTATCGCTAACCTACCCGCGATAAATTACAATCTAAATCCGCTGATTTAAATGTAAACAATATGTGGAAGATTTAATCAGCTGTAGACACATAAAAGCAAAACAATGATATATTATTGATTACTCTGTGAAACAGATAATTTAATATTGGCGAATCATTGGAAATGGTGTTTATACGATAGCTTATACTGCGATAACATACGCGATATGTCAAAAAAAGTATGTGTGTAAACGGTTTATAAAACAAATGGTTTCCCATTACATGCCATGAAGGATTTGGGGAGAGCTTCTCAAAACCACTGAGCTGTGCACTTTCTAGTTTCATACTCACTGATGATTGGGACCTACACTTTTGCACCGGTTCGGAACGGTATTTTCAGAAGCTTTTTCATGGCTACATACTCGATAGTGCCACCGTCACAATGCGAGGTGACCGCCGCCGAAAGAAACTTAAGATTGTCAGAGCAGAGATCGAACCCAGGATCTCATGTACAAGGGGCGCGCGATACGGGCTTAGAACGATATAAAGTTCGTTACTAAAGTTTTGTACAATATGGGAAACAATTGCTATTTTAAAGATGATTTTTGTTTGTGATTCTTTTTATCGGTTGCTACAAGCATTTTTTCATGAATACCGTGTAAACTATAACATTACGCCGCTGCCGCCGCCTGATTACGTAGAAATCGGTGCGGCGGCGTGGTTCGGTGACATACAAATTTTTGTTTAATCTTTCATATAATCGTTAAATTAATGGTATTCTCCTGATATACAATACACGTTGCAAACACAACAAGCAACAAACTGTAAACTACATACAACCAAAATCAGAATATTTCCTGGCCTTTACTGGAAACGCTGTTCTTGCCGCCGCCGCCGATTTTCCCACTTCCCTACGCCGCCGCAGAAACATAAACAGTCGGTGTAAACCGCTAGCGTAAACAGGGACATGGTGATATTACCACATAAAGCCCCGTATTCAGTTCTTGCGAAATTTTCGTATGAAATTTTCTCATTTATTTCTAAGGGGAAAATTTTTGTGCGGAGAGCTACCACCTATATTTAATTTACCTTCCAATTATTTCATTTATATAATAATTACTTTTGTTTACTAAAATAATCGAAATGTCAAAATTGCGGTCCCAAACAATTATCAAACAATTGTTTTCGCACGAAATAACTTCGGAGTAACAACCCTGTACTTGATTTTGCCTAAGAAATTTTCGCAAAGAGCTGAGTACCTAGAAAACGAAAAGTGAGCGAAATTTCCGGTTCATGAAAGTTTCCTTATTTTTTATACACATACTTCTATGGCAACGAAAATTTCATAAAAACTGAATATCGGGCTTAAGAGAATCCGGGATATGTACTGTATAAACGTAGCGTAAGTGGCACTATTGAAATAATAAGCGCGTTTTTGTATTTCCCGCAAACTAACATTTCGACGACTTTGTATGGGGACCCGCTTAATATTGCTGAGCTCCCATACAAAGTAGTCGAAAAATTAGTTTAGCAGGGAATAAAAAACAGGCCAAATAATAAGCGTGTTCTAAACTATTTTTCGACCACTTTGTATGGGGAGCCGCTTTATATCGCTTAGCTCCCTATAAAAAGTGGTCGAAAATTAGTTTAGGTTAATAGTAGATTGCTATTCAAGTAGTCAATTGTTGTCATTTATACTGAGACCATATAACTTCAATATCAATAAACTCGTAGTGAAAATATAACTGTTTTTCTGCTCGAAAACTTTAAAGTAATACTTTACTTTTGTTGTGAAAATGGCGCGTGCTTGAAGCATTGCAACGATCATCTGATAAATATATGAATACCATTCAGTTTTCACGACAAATTCCACTTTTGCCACATGAACTGCAACATTAGTGGTCCTCATGCAAACTCGAAAGAGCCTCGTAAACGCGTAAACCTCGCAAATTTACGCGGCAAACGTCAAAACAAAGAAATTTCCCATACAAAGCGACTTGCACAAAAGTGGAATGTCTTCAAGTCAGATTTGCTGCGCAAACGTGGGATGGAGAAACGTGCAAACTTTTGACATTTCGTTGTCAGCTGACTAGGATAGATAAATAAGGTGATAGCACTAGAACAGTAGAAAAAGTACACAGACATAATACATGCAATTGCTACTGCTACCACCTTATGTATCCATCTTGGTCAGCTGATATGGTTTTGAGCACAAATACGCTGAGCAACTTTACTTGGTGCCTCATGCAACGGTACGAGGGAAACTTGCGCTGAGCAAAAGATCTCGGCTTTCACGTTTGCATGTATGCCGCTATTATTTCACAAAGCACTGGAAAAGTTTTTCGTATTTAAAGACAGATCAAATATGAAACAAAATCAACTGATTGCGTACTCAAAAGAAAAAAACAAACACTCAAAAACTGAGCCAGATTCCCCAATTTGAAATGCCATATTTGTATGGTAGAAATAAAACCCTCGTCATTGAAATTTGAGTATTACTCTATTGTGGACGGTTGCGATACCACTGAACGTCTTGTTGTGGTTAAAACTTGGTCGATAACGTTTTTGTAATCGGTAAAGTTAGCAAAACGATATTAAACGTCAACGTAGTAGTATCATAAGTTATTGTTATTTTTGGCACGTGCTACCATTTTTTTAAACGTTTCTATAAGTCACTTGAACTTTTTCTAACTTTTTTTTGTAAAACTAGCAAAACTTTTGAGTACGACTATCTTGAAGATTTATAAACAGTTACGTCGACCATACCTTACTGCATGCAACAGATAAGGGGATGTATTTTGAAAGACAGTAGTCTAGTTTTTTACCACCTGCCAAAATAATTTCTCGAATACTTTTTATGGGGAGTTAATTTTTTAAACGAAAAATCGCAAATCGTCGAAATTTTTAGTTTTGCAGGGGATACAAAAAACGCACCTAGTATTCAATTTTGTATTGTATGTATATAAATATTTTGATTATCATATTTAATCGAAATGCGATAACAGAATAGTTTAACAGACTAATAAATAAGTAAGAAACTATTGTTGTAGTTATGAGCAGTCAAAAATACTCTGCACTCTGTTGGGTTCCAATAATTAATCGATAGGTAAGATTACAACCATAATAAACAACCACAAAAATACATTTAACGTCTTTTCAGTTCAAGCGAAATTTTCGTAAGAAATTTTAACATTTATCTCCATACAAAAATTGTTCTTGCAGAGAGTTTACCCATAGACTAATACATACATAGATACATTTATTCTCTCATCTGACGTTTCATTTCAATCTCTTCGTCGCAGGTTTGTGGAAATGAGAGAAATTAAATTTCATATTAACTTACACCAGGTGGAGTTACAAAATATGTTCACTTAACTTGTTCATGTCGTTTTGGTGTAGAACTGAAAAATTTAAATGTATTTTGCACTTTTTTGTTGACTTTTATCGTTGGTATACATTTGTATTGTATTTAACACAACTAGTTTGCCACAAAAACACGAAATTCGATTGTTGTTCCTTTGTAGAACGTTTTTTACTATTGCCTCTGTCTGGTATTATTGAACCCATGTTTTCCACCATCCAATGTTTACTTTCCACCGTACCTATGACGTTTAATTTATTGAGAGAATAAAAGTATCTATGTATGTATTAGTCTAGGAGTTACCATTCATCTATTTCGAATTTTCCTTGCAAATATTGCATAAAGAATGACTCTTCGTACTTAAATTTAATTTTAACCAATGTGATGTTCCTTTTGTTTCTTAAAATCAGAGTTCTTATTTACTCCCCATGAGTAACCCATACACATCGTCGTGGGGAATGAGTAGCTATCGTTTACCCATTACCCACAGGGTATGGGGAAAATAATGGGTAGCTACCCACGAAAATGGGGAATTACCCATCACGATTACCCATTACCCTCAGGGCAATGGGGAAATTACCCATCGCGATTACCCATTACCCTCAGGGAAATGGGGAAAATAATGGGTAACTACCCACGACAATGGGGAATTACTCATCACGATTTCCCATTACCCTCAGGGAAATGGGGAAAATAATGGGTAGCTACCCACGACAATGGGGAATTACTCATCACGATTACTCATTGCCCTCAGAGAAATGGGGAAAATAATGTGTAGCTACCCACGACGATGGGCAATGCGTTACCCAGAGTAACTCATCCCCATTTTTGATCGATAATATGAAAAAATTGGAAAAAATGTCTATATCTCGGAAACGGAGCGTCCAATTGAAAAAAATAACCATTTTTTGTCGGTTTCTAAGGGGTTTTCATAAAGTGGTCCAATTTGAATTTGAAGAATTTGTTTTCGAAAAATCGCCAAAATAAAAAAAATCGCTAAAATAAAAAGTGGCTATAACTCGAAAACGGTGCGTCCAATCGAAAAAATAATAAAAAATTTACCTCCGTAGGAGGCTTTAACCAATGGGTGTCTCCAATATGGCATCTATAGCCACCTTTTTATTTCAGCGATTTTCTTATTTTGGCGATTTTTGGAAAAAAATATTATTCCATACGAGTTGGACCACTTTATGAAAACCCATTACAAACTCGCAAAAATTGGCTATTTTTTCGATTAGACGCTCCGTTTCCGAGATATAAACATGAAGGGCGTTTTAGCGATTTTTTGTATGAAAAATTTTATTTTTAGCGATTTTTTTTTAAAAAAGGTTAAACCCTCCTCTGGAGGTACCTTACATCTGGAGGTAAATTTTATATTATTTTTTCGATTGGACGCACCGTTTTCGAGTTATATCCACTTTTTATTTTATCATTACCCACGAAATATGAACCCTGCTTAAAATAATCGAAATGTAAAAATTTCGGTCCCAAACAATTTGCTTTCGTACGAAATAACTTTGGCCTAACAACCCTGTAATTGAATTTCCTTGCGAAGTTGTCGTAAAGAGCTGAGTACTGGAGATGGGCAGGGGCCGTGCTTGGTGCTGTGCCACGCATGTGCACGAAATTAAAATTTCCCACACACGGCGTTCATATATGTGCAAAGTTGAGATTTCTTATTAAACACAGTTAAACATTGGAAAATTATTCGTTATCCCTTTGTCACACACAACTAGACGAAAACATTCTTTACGTCCGTGATTGGAAATGTTACCGATTGAATGCACCTCTGCAAACTGCAGCTCTTCATGTGAGTACATTTTACAGCCGTGTTAAAATAATAAATAGAACAATTCGATTGAGTTCTTCGTCACACATTTAAAAGAAACTACACAGAATAAAAATCAAGCATCGGCGCGTCGTCCAAAATGTCAAACAAAATACTAAAAGAAGATATACAAAGAGAAGTTCTAAGAAAGGACCCGCAATTCAAGTTAATAAAAAATTTAAATGGAAAGACGCAAATTTGCCTTTTTATATTTTCGTGTTAGATCGTGCTCTTCCGTGCGTGTTTGCAATTACCAAGTTCGTGTTCGTGCGTGTTTGTTAATATCATATTCGTGGTCGTGTCGAGTCGTGCCTAGAAAATTAGGCACGCACCCATCTCTACAGAGTACCAAACAACTGAACGCAATGGGCGAAATTTTCGGTTCACGAAATTGTTGTTATTTTTATACATTTTCTTCTACTGGGAATGAAAATTTCATAACTGAATTCTGGGCTTTAAGACCCGTATTCATTAGAGTTGGGCATTTTAGTTCCTATAATGGTTAGTTTTTCAGTCAGTGGTCATTTTCGTTTCGTCGTTAAATTGTGGTTAAACTTTGAATTGAGTTTAACAGTCAATGTTTAACAATGCTTGAACCACACAATGGTGGTGGGTTAACCTGTAGTCAGAACCACATGATATTGACAGTCACATTGCTCACTGTCAAAATAGGAAATGTAAGAAATTTAAAATATATATTTCTGCTTGGAGTATTTATACATATGTAGTTAAAAATACTATAAATAATCTAACTCGCTCCTTGGTTTATTGACTGAAGTGATGCCAACATCTGGAACGATAAGAGAAAAATTCTGTCGCTGAGGTTTGATAAACACAGCTCAAATTGTTACTGTGAATATATGTATGAACATCGTGAATGCACAAAATTAAAAGCTGATGATCAAGCCGGTTGGAGAAGCATTTTATCCTCATTTTGTAAGGCTCTTGATCCCTCTGGGTTGTTTGAGGCCACGTAAGTAAAGTAAATAATGCTCATAACTCCCAACGTCATTGTAAATGCCGCATAAGAATTATACAAGTTTAGTGACTTTGTTACTAAAGAGAACCATAGACTTGTAATTCATGAGCATAAGCTTGGTCCATAACTTTTTATTTAGCTGATGATTTTGAAAAAATATTCGAAACAATTTTGTAAACATGATAGTGATGCGAACAACATCGATTACATGCTTATTTGGTATAAATCAGGACAGTAATAGCCTTTTCACACTAGGCCACATCTTACATCTTCAATCATTTTGCCAAAGATGTTAACATTTCCCCATACAAATTTGACACTTTGAAAATATTTAAATCAGCTGTTCAAGCGCTACCACCTGATGTAAATATATCTTGGTTTTGTTTTTGAATTTCTGTAATTTTTTAATGTTTCTATTGATGGACTTCAAATTATCGAATGATGTGGGGTGAAACGAAATGGGATAAGAACATTTTTCAAAGATGTTGAGCTCACAAAGTGTCCAATTTGTATGGGGAAATATTAACATCTTTGGCAAATTGATTGAACATGTGAGATGTGGCCTAGTGTGAAAAGGCTATAAGCTACGTATCGTAATTAAACTAAAGCCAATATCTGTAAACTGCATATAACTCATTTTTTATTACAAATAAAATCTTAAACAATAATTTATACAAATAATGGATCCTAATGCTGACATGTTGGCAAATTTGCGGAAAAGAAAACATTTAATTCCAATAAGGTGGATGAAATCAGAAAAATTATATACATTCCCAAACACCATAGGCCAACTTTACGATTCAAATTGAAGCGATTTAGGACAAATACTAGGTAAAGACCTATTAACGAGGTTAATAGAAAAACACTGACATAGGCTAAACCATCGGTATTTAGTGGAACCCATAACTGTTGCGGTTGATCTGGTAGGAAATACGATTTTATAAACCATGGCAACCCTAGACTTAGTAGGACATCAAAGGTGTTGGAGCCCAAGGAATTACTGAGGCCCATAGATGCTTGGCCTTGTTTGGTAACTATGACACTGGACACAGCCTCGGGTATACTCATGCCAGCTGCCAATATGGTAAGACCCATGACGGCGTCGGGTATATGAAAGGTGTCTCCTGGAATGGGAAAAGTATAAATAATTTTATATATTTGAGTAGAGTATTTTGTGGAAAATGTTGTGGGTTAAGGTAAATATGCTAAATACAATATCTGACACTCAAATACAAGCGTACGAAAAAATTAATGATTTGTTGAATTGACAAAAAAAAGTATCTTTCAAAAGAGTGATACTTCTTGTGGCATATTGAAATCTGGATAGCCAACCCATACAGCAAATTAGAATAGAGAACCAATTTCTCTCATCTGACGTTTCATTTCACACTCCTCGTCGTGAGTTTGTGCAAATGAGAATTGTTTGACGAAAATTGACTTACACTAGGTGGAGTTTCAAGAACGGTTAACTTAACTTGTTGATGTCGTTTTGGTATAGAACTCTGAAATTGAAATGTGTTTTGCAGTTGGTGTAAGTTTGTGATCAATCTAACACATCTATTTTACCACACAAACACGAAATGCAGCTGGTGTTGTCTTGTTGGGCGTTTTGTACTAATGCCTCTATCTGGTATTTTGAACTCACGCATTCCACCATTCAACCATACCTCTGAAGATACAATTATTGAGAGAATAAACTTCTCTACTATGTCTTACTCTATGAGGCATTACAGGAAATAGAGAGGGAATAACTCATTGCGTTGCACAAAAATACAGTATATGTACACGAAAGTACAATATATTTACACAAAAGTGTAGATAATGAAATTAATTCGATATAGCTCGGCGGTAGTCAAGAAGTGCCTCAAGGTGCCATAGAGTAATACATGTACTTAGACAGATTGTTATTCGCTCATTTCACACAAATCGTTGTTAGGAAGGTGCCAGACATATTCGACACAAACTGACTTACACCAGGTGGAGTTGCAAGAACTGTTGGCTTAACTTATTCGTGTAATTTTGGTCGAGAGTTGTGAAAATTAAATACATTTTGCACTTTTTTTGTTGAGTTTGATTGTTGGTATACATTTGTGTTGTATTTAACACAAACATTTTACCACACAAACACGAAATGCTGTTGCTACTGCCTTGTTGGATGTTTTGTACTAATGCCTGTACCTGGTATTATTGAAGCTATGCATTCCAACGTCGAATATTTTGCAACCTCAACGTATTACTCTATGCTAGGTGCTGTTCTTTCAACACTGTGTGGAATTTTCAAAGAGAATGAATAAGGGTAGAGAAGAAAATTTACTCATGTACAAATTCGGGTCGTCTAATTCGTGATCGTCTTGGGTATTTTTTTACCAAAGATTTTTTCAATCCAAAGACGATCAAGAATTAGTTGTGCGCATTGTGGCAACTGGCTACATGTTATAAAAAAAATGGTGTCCCTTAACATCCCATGAAGGGATTGGGGAGAGCTTCTCACAATCAGTGAGATGTGCGATTTCTAGTTTTATACTCACTGATTGGGACCTACAGTTTTACACCGGTTCCGAACAGTATTTTGAGAAGCATTTTCATGGCTAAGAACTCGATAGTGTCGCCATCACTAAGCGAGGTGACTGCCGTAGAAAGAAATATAAGGTGGTCTGAGCAGGGATGGAACCAACGTTCTCATGCGCAAGAGCCGCGCACTCTACCATTGCACCACCGACGGCTACATTTTATACGCGTAAACTAATACATACATAGATATTTTTATTCGCTCAATAAATTAAACGTCATGGGTACAGTGGAAAGTAAGCATTGGATGGTGGGAAACATGGGTTCAATAATACCAGATAGAGGCAATAGTAAACAATGTTCAACAAAGGAACTAAAACAAAATTTCGTGTTTTTGTTGCAAACTAGTTGTGTTAAATACAATACAAATGTATACCAACGATAAAAGTCAACAAAAAAAGTGCAAAATACATTTAAATTTTTCAGTTCTACACCAAAACGACATGAAAAAGTTATGTGAACATATTTTGTAACTCCACCTGGTGTAAGTTAATTTTAAATTTAATTGCTCTCATTTCCACAAACCTACGACGAAGAGTGTGAAATGGAACGTCAGATGAGAGAATAAAAGTATCTATATATGTATTAGTCTATGGTTATACCTTACTGGAAGCGTACAGGCTTCAGCTAAATGATTGTTGCAAACAGAATGGTTTTCTGGTTCAACAAAATGAATTTTTGTCAAAAAAAAACTAAAACAAATATTTTAAAAACTAATGTTTTTCAAACTCGGACTGGTCATCCTTAAAGTTGGTGGAATTTTTTAAAACTTTTACTATTTAATAACTAGATTGAACTTAATCAGTTTCAAGAAAATTTCCGAGAATTGAATAAACATTCAACATTTTCTATAACAGTGAAAAGTGCTAAAATTTTAAACCCCGAAAACTTTGGTTGCTGTCATGGGGAAATGTTTTGTCACCAAATTAACCAAAAATACCTTTTCATATCATTTTGTAGACTTTCCCATAACGAACGGTCATGTTAATATAGTGTCACTAAAAGTCATATCCCTAATGTTCATATATCTTACGGGAGCGAAAATTCCATACGATCTGAATACAGGGCTATACTGAGGTAAGTTCAAACTCTAACTCACCTATAATCGTTACAGCAAACGCGACCAAATACGAGATGATGCCAATCCAAACAATGGCCAGCATAAGGGTTAAGTATTTTAAACAGCCACGATGGCGACGACAATTTGGCACTGTCAGCCACAGTGTAAGTGTAATGGGCCAACGGAATATAAACTCTACTAAAGAATGGTGTGCCTGCCGGGACCAAGGAGAGCTTATGGATTCTAAAAGAAAGGTAAGTTATTTATATTTTATAATGTTTACTAACTTTGCTGAAACAAACCATATTTTTCCTGATGCTCCAGGTATAACATCATGTGCGAAGAGTGTAAACCCTGTTCCAAGGACAAATATGCTTCATTTGCTACACTATATGTCGATGCATTATTGTTGCGTGACAAAAGTGTGGTTAGTTCAGAGACTTCGTGATATGGGGATGGTTTATAACTCCAGCTGTGTACAAATCGTTTAGCTTTGCGGGCCAATTTTTGATTGTAATACATAACTGGAACGAGGGAAAGAAATCAATAAATTTTTGTTCTCAATAAACTTTCAATACAACTAATTGTTGTTCATCTTACCTAGCATATATATAAAGTAGGCTAAAGTCAAACCCAAAGCTTCATACCATATCACCTTGCCATCTTGTAGTATAAAAAATAATGTTAGTACAGCAACTAGATATACCAAACAATCACGCGTTATCGGCCACCAATCTAATTTAACATAATTGGCCACAAATAAACCACAACAGGCTGGTACTGCGAGAAGATTGAAAACAGCTGATCCCACTATAGAGCTTACTCCTATATCGCCTTTGGTTATAAAGGTACCAATGCAATTCATGAAAAGCTCCGGACTAGATACTGCGGCAGCCATGACAGTGGCTCCAATAACATCTCGATCGATTTTGAAATCTGAAAAAGCATGAGTTAAGCAACGTTCAGGTATACTGAGATTTCGAGGTTTTTGGGATTTCAACCCACCAAACATATGTTTTGCAGTACAAAAATCAGCTGTTTATTGAAATGAAATCCCGTAAACTGCGAAATCTCAGTGTACTTGAACATAGCTTAAGTCGATTATAGTGTATTCACACTGAAGCAGGATTCTCTTATTTGGATATTTCGAGTAAACTAACAGCTGATTATTGTATTGAAAAACACATGTTTGGTTCTCCAAACACGAAATTTCGATTACAGTGTGTTCAGTGTGTTTTCTAATATACAGGCTTCTTGGCTCATTTCGTGAAGAAAAGTCCACTAGGACCATGTCCGAAAATGCAAGGGTGCGAAATGGCAGCGGGTTCAAAATTTTCGGATTGGTGGTCGGAGGGTAGTAGGGTAAAGTTGCTAACTTCTGAGCCAGTGATCGGATTTGGCTTGTTGGAAAGGTCTTTCAGAGGCCTTTCAGAATCAATAAAAAAAAGTACATAAAGTCAAATCGCCGAGATACAGAGCTTTCGGAAAAAAATGGAAAAAAAAAATTCACATAACCTCAATTTGCTCAGCCAGATGGCAGGTAACTAAGTTTTGCATTTCAGTAAAATGGTCATAACTTTGGAACGGTAAGACCTCTGGGCTTCGTTTAGGTAATTTTAAAAGGCTATCTTTTAAGTTACCAGCCATCTGGCTGAGCAAATTGAGGTTATGTGAATTTTTTTTTTCCTTTTTATTCCGAAAGCTCTGTATCCCGGCGATTTGACTTTTTCTACTTTTGATTCTGAAAGGCCTCTTAAAGACCTTTCCAACAAGCCCAAAAACAAAACAATCCGACCACTGGCTCAGAAGTTCGCAACTTTACCCTACTACCCTCCGACCACTAATCCGAAAATTTTGAACCCGATGCCATTTCGCACCCTTGCATTTTCGGACATTGTCCTAGTGGACTTTTCTTCATGAAATGAGCCAAGGAATACGCTGGAGAAATTTGTCCAGAACTTCCTGAATCACCCTGTATAATAGCTTTGTTCCCGTACGCACTATTTTCTTTTACAACTTTTCCAATTTTTAAAGAAATTTCTGTCATTTTGCCATAAAAAAATTTTCTTTCAAATTTGTAAAAATAGTAAAATAGTAAAAAAAGTACGTACGGGCGAACAAGGCTTTTATACGTCTTATTTTTCAAGCTACAGCTTCAGCTTTTTTTTGTTAATTAACAGCTGGATTTTGCTAAAGACAACAGCTGATATTTGTATTTCGAAACAGGTTATTTGCGTAACTTAATGTTTATAGCAGATATTTACATTGTAATTTAAATTTCAAATTATTTGGAAGCCTTGGAAAAGCCTTGGTGGGATTTAACCGATATTTCCACTTACTTGAACATATTTGCTCTATGCTGGGCACAAGATAATCATCACACACGACTGCCAAAAACCAAAAGCCATAAAATACTGCTACAATGTGTAGGATAATCCAACCATGAAGTCTCTGATCTCTGGTTAAACCATCTGAGGGGAATTCCAAAATCGCAGGTTTCGAACAATTACCCCTTTTCTCGCGTTCCATTAACTCCACTGATAATATTTTGCGTTGAGGTGGAGAAGAAATCCAAACTTAGCACAGGAAAAAAATTAAAAATGTTTAATCAATTATGCGTTTAATGTTGAAATCAAAACTCAACTTGAACTTACAATTCTCATTTAGTTGACGAGTTTCAGACAACTCTTGGGGCATCAGTAGAAATCGCAAATAAAATATAGAAATTACTACGAAAATTAGCACAAATCTTAAGATTAAAGAAATTTTAGCAATTTTGCATTTCTGTTTAATCACGTTTCTTGAATTTTTCATTATATTGTTTAATGTTTGTTACAAATTTTATCACTGTGTAAATTTTGTCACGAAAAGTTACCGTACCGTGTGAAAACGTGTTAAGTCGTTGTGTATCGATTGGCTATTAATGACAAATTTCGTTGCAGTGGCAACCTTATATGTACGTTTAAATTCCAAATTGTATCTTTTCTTTTTCAAAATTGTTTGTATTGAATGAAAATAGTTTGTGTATTTAACAAATATGAAGTGATAAGCCAATTACATGTGTGTTTGTGGTCATGGAAAGTTTTTTCTATTTTGGAATCACACAAAAATTGGGGTGATTTTTGCTAGGGGCAAAATGTAACAGAACCAGGTAGTCAGCACTCGATTTTAAATACTGTTTGGACAAATTTTGTTTAAAAGTGGCAATACATATTTGTGTTATTGTTTTCTTACGGAATGGAAAATTACAGAATTTATGAGTTCGTCGCCTGTTGTTTGTTTATTTTAAGGGTTAATGTGTTCAATTTTGCTGCCTACTGTGCGTAGGAAAGATGTTTGTTAAACTGTAATGGCATTTCTCAAGTGTCATTAGTATCTAAATTTGTTATTATGTTAAATATTTAAGAAACAGTTCGGTTATATCAATAGCTTCATGATAAAAATTGAAGTAAATCACGCGATATGTAATAGTCAGTCAAGACCGACATGTTTCTAACATTAAGAGAAATTTTGGGGCATACTCATCATATCTGGTTAGAGCTAACAGTCAGTTATCTTTTTAAAATTCCATATCCCTACCAACATTTGGAAGAATTTCACCTTGACGATATACGGCAATATCTTCCTTTTATCATCATGAAAGTAATATTTAAAAAATTTTATCTTTTGTCATTCAAAAATTATTGTATTGCCGATATATCACTGCTATATCTTCTAAGTCATACTGACAAAATTATCATAATTCAAATATTTTTGGTTCGTGTGAATTTCTTTTTATTTCTTTCAAACCGAAAACAAAATACGATACATTTTGGTATATTTTAATGACTACTGAGAATTAAGCCCTTGTTTGAACTGCCTCTCTGGAAGAAATATGCTTAAGAACGGAACAACGTCAAGCCTGCACAAATCATATCGATACCCGCAAAGCTTATGTTGTCCTACCCAGATGATAAAACAAGAAACACTGTAGAACCTATAAAGAAGAGAGAGCATCACAAATCTAGTTTAGGGGCAACTCTTGGAATGCAACCAAAATTTTAACATCAATATAAGTTTTTGAGCTAAGCTCAAATATATATATATTTACTAGCTGACCCGGCAGACGTTGTCCTGCATAATATTTCGAGCGAGCAGAAATAATAGATTTTTAATTTGTGGTTTGTATGGGAGGTACCACGCCCCTTTGTCCAATTGGACCGAATAGTAAATCTAAACCACCCAGGGCGCCACCCAAACGCATACAAAAAAATTCATTCAAATCGGTCAAGAAGTTTAGGAGGAGTTCAGTCACAAACACACGTACAGTAGAATTATATATATAAAGATTTATTTACGAACGGCCCAACTTCTTGAGATATGGGTTTGTAAAGCTTGAGTGTATAACCGTCCATATCTCTGAAACTACTTGACCAATATAGTTACAGTTAATGGCATTACAAAGGTATTGTCAAGCTCTACAAACGCTGCTAAAAATATTTTACATTTTATTAGCCCATTGTGGAATAATAAAAAAATAAGTTTTATAACCCCACTATTTTATTTAAAATGCATATTATACAAAAATGGACCGTAGTGTAGCTACAATTTCTCGACACACCGGTAATAGAGAAGATTCCACGCTTTCTTGCAGGTTATAACAAGGATCTTAACCCTTGGAAGACTGGAGATATTTAAAATCAAAGTTTTATTAACAAACTTTCACTATATTAGGATGAGAGCCTTTTTACATCATAATATGACAAATTATTTCGAAAAAATAACCCTAAAATACTATGGCGAAGCCGGTGTTGGACCCATAGATAAAGGAAATAATAGATATAGCGCGCCCATTGTCAACTTTGTTCACTAGGTGCTGTCCTGTACTAGTGTCACTTTCACTGAAGTTTCCCATAATTCTCATTGACGTTTATTCAAAATGGTGGGAAATTTTTCTTAAAGTAATTTTAACAAGAGAAATGTGACAGAATTTAAATGATTTTATATAATAGCATTTGTTTCTTATATACGAATTAATTTCAAAGCTATGAGGCCAGTGTTGGTATATCTATAAGAGAAAACCCGTAACACCGCCCAAAGATGAACATGCCGGAACGCATTTTAATCTAGAAACTTCCCCGCGCAAAAACTGTATCAACTTCTGTGGTCGCAGATGCCAAAACCGTTAGAGTGTCTGAGGACTCTCAAGAAGGAATGGTAGCTGAACCGGAGGAAGAACAAGTTTATTAGGACATAGACGGTGGTGTCATGGCTTTGCAATTCGATTGCCATGAGATATTCGGCTTAAGTAACGTGTTGTATTCTTGTTTCGAAGTGATATTTTTATTGAAAATAATTTTTTCTTTTGCTATAAAATTTTAGAATTTTAATGTCATATGTTTTGACTTTTTTTGGGAACAAAAATATCCCATTTATTGCTTTCAACGACATTACCCATTACACTAAAATTGTCCAAACACTTGTGCTTCATCTATTACTTTTCTTTATCTATGGTTGGACCTACCCTAGAGGAGAAAATCTGTAAGCCCGGCCGATGGACGCCCATGCAAAAAGCTTTATAACACAAAAACACTATGCCGAAGACGCGAAGTCGATGTTGGATCTACTCCAGAGGAGAAAATCCACAAGGCGCAGAAAGCTTTATAACAAAAACTTTGTTATAATTTGTGGGTTACAATTTTTTGACTTTAAAATCTGCGATCTTTCAAGTGTTAATGAGACGTAATAAATCTTGAACAAAAACCTAGAATCTCTTCAGTTAACGTGTGTAGAGAAACTGTACCGACGTTACGGTTTATTTTTAAAAAATATGAATTTTAAAGAAAAAATTGAGGTTAGAAAATCGTTTTTATGATTATTCCACAATGGGTTAATAAGCAGTAAAATATTTTTACCAACATTCGTAGGCCTTAAAATGACCTTTCCAATGACATCAATTTGAACAAGTTCGGACAAGTAGTTTCAGAGATATGGTCGATTATAAATTCCATGTCCAAATACTTACTTTTTACTTTTATTGACTATATCACAACCTCATGAGGTCAGGCGTCTTACACATATTAATTAAATAAACAAATTAAACAAATTTCAACATATTCTTCCAACTGGCTCTATCCTTCGCCTTTTCTCGCCAGTTGGTAACACCAAGGATACGGAGGGATTCTTCTGCGTGGTCTTTCCAGCGGAGACTTTGTCGATCTCTTTTCCTGCTTCCATCGGGTACGTTATCAAAAATCTTTCGCGCTGGCTCATCTTCATCCATTCTGATAACATGACCTAGCCAACGCAATTGGCCCACTTTGAATAGAGATTATATAGCTCTGCGTTCCAGCGACATCGGTACTCGCCGTTTTCCCTAACAGGACCATATATTTAACGGAGAATTTTTCTCTCGAAAACTCCCAGGTATTTTTCATCCGCTTGCGATATGATCCAAGTTTCGGAGCCATATGTCAAGACAGGTAAAATGAGAGTCTGATATAGCTGGACTTTTGTCCGTTGAGAGAGGGCTTTGTTCCTAAACTGCTTGCTGAGCCCCAAATTACATCTATTTACAAGCACAATTCTCCTATCTATCTCCAGGCTGACGTTGTTGTCCTTGTTCACGGCGGATCCAAGGTAGACAAATTCATCTATCACTCCAAATTAAATCGGTTGTCAACGTTCAAGTGCGGACCAAGTCGACAGGTTTCTCTAGTCGTTGACACCATCAATTTTGTCTTGCCCTCATTAACAGCCAGACCCACCTTCGCTGATTCCTTTTCGATTCTTGAAAATACTGCAGTAACCTCTCGCAAATTTCGCCCAATGATGTCTATGTCGTCAGCATACGCCAGCAACATATGGCTTTTCGAGTTAATGGTCTTGTTTGTATTTACTGCAGCCTTTCTCATGATTATCTCCATTAAGATGTTGAAGAGATTGCACGAAAGTGTGTCGCCTTGTATAAGTCCTCGCTTGGTACAGAATGGTTCAATGAGGTCTTTCCCCACTTTCACTGCGGATTTGGTGTTGGTCAGCGTCATTCTACAGAGGCGGATCAGTTTTGTCGGAATACCAAGTTCAGACATGGCTTCGTACAGTTTTCCCCGTATGGGGCTATCGAAAGCAGCTTTGTAATCGACAAAAAGGTGGTATGTATCGACTTTTTCCAGGATTTGGCGTAGCGTGAATATTTGGCCAGTCGTGGACTTGCCTTGTCTAAAACCACACCGATAAGGTCCAATCAGGTTTTCAATAATTAGCTTTAGTCTTTCGCACAATACGCTCGACAAGACCTTATACGCGATGGATAAAAGACTGATACCGCGATAGTTGGAACAGACACACGGATCACCCTTTTTGAATACAGGACATAACACACTGAGACTCCAGTCGTCGGGCATAAATGTCCAAATATTCATGTCAAATGTGTTGTACCCGCTCAGTTGAGGTGACTACAGCCTCAACTACCTCACGCATTTCATTATCCAATTGTTCAACACCCTTCCATGATTTTATAGACGGTTTCTGGCGTGATGAAATTCACTTTTTTCAACATCGTTTCAACTCTCCCCAGGAAACGATTTATTTTATTATTAGTTGGTTGTTGACTTTTAAGTAACAACGAGAGAAGTGTCAATAGTCACGGAACTTTCACATCACTAAAGAGATGTAGACGCAACAGAAACTGTTGTACAAAATTTCTGATTCATTCGAAATGTGTACCGTTCATTGTTATGTTACTTACAATAAACCAGGCAGATACAAAGCGTTGGATACATTTCTCAAACTTCACCGAACATCCCGATATTGTTTAGCTTCAATTTCATCGAATAATATAATAATTTCCATTCTAACCATTTTATTTATGTATATGGTTTTAAACTGCTTTAAAAAGTCAAACAATATCCATCTTCATTTGTTACACTCACTGAGCATGGTTAGTTTACTTTATTTTGAACAGCTGTTCAATTTCAGAATTCGAAGGGAACAATGGCTACACCAATTGCCATTTAGAGAGAAATTATTTCCCATATACACACCTAAACGTCAATACTAAAAAAATAGTAGCGTAGCTAAACAAATATTCAATTGATTCCGAAAAAATTTTAATTAACTGCATTAAACATTTGTAATGATTCTCTTTATCACAAATATTAAAAAGAACTTTAAGATTTTTGGTCACAAGTATTGTGCAGAATTTCAATTCAAGAAATCAAGCTACAATATTAATCCAAATAGCCGCTACATATAAGAAAATTGCACCTACTACACAGTTAAAATGTTGGTTATTATTAACTTATGGAATTTTTTGAGTGTATAAAGTTTTCGAAAAACTTCATAGGATTAATGAAGAATTTGTATTGAAGAAAGTTCCACACTAACCGTTGCACCACTGACAGCCGAGAGAATTCGAGTATGCTTTGCATTAATTGCCAACTCTTTGAAATTGTTTGATTTGCCAACGTTTTTGGTTTCACTAATTTTACATACTATTTGATTGGCGTGCTCACATGTTTAGATACATATGAAATTTTGGCGTTATTTACCACTAGTAAATCGTAATATGAATTTGGCATCACGTAGACAAATCATTATCATCTATTTATGAACATGTAAATATTTTGGATTCTTGTTAAATAATAGAAATAAACAATTGAATAGTTTTCTAAACATTATTATACGGCATTTACACCAAACAATATTAAAGCATTTCGAAGGTTAACTCTGTTAACCCGAACTAACCCAGAAGATTACTCATTTAATTTTAATCTGTTCAAACTGAAGTTTAATTTTTAATCTCCAGACAGTCAAAATTTCTCTTCACTCAAATGCCAACAAACAAAACGAGTCATAGAATAACACATACCATAGAAGGTTTTATTCGCTCAATAAATTAAACGTCATAGGTACGATGGAAAGTAAACATTGGATGGTAGAAATATGGGTTCAATAATACCAGATAGTGGCAATAATATACAGCGATCAACATAGGAACAACAACCGAATTTCGTGTTTTTGTGGCAAACTAGTTGTGTTAAATACAATACAAATGTATACCAACGATAAAAGTCAATAAAAAAGTGCAAAATATATTTAAATTTTTCAGTTCTACACCAAAACGACAGGAAAAAGTTAAGTGAACATATTTTGTAACTCCACCTGGTGTAAGATAATTTTAAATTTAATTGCTCTCATTTCCACAAACCTACGATGAGAGTGTGAAATGAAACGTCAGATGAGAGAATAAGTTTATCTAGGAATGTATTAGTCTATGAAACGAGTGATACCCTAGCACTTCTCTGCACTCTCTCTTACTCTCTTCATTGAATATTTGAATACACAAGCGGCGTTTTGATAGTGTTATTGTATATAACTATACAAATTCCAACGGTGTTGAAATAAAATTTCATAAACTATGCAAACAGTATGAAATAATAAAGATATGACACGAGAGGTGGCCGTCGGTGGTGCAATGGTTAGTGTGCGCGGCTCTTGTGCATGAGATCCTGGGTTCGAACCCGGCTCTGACCACCTTCAAATTTTCTTTCGGCGGCGGTCACCTCGCATAGTGACGGCGACACTATCGAGTATCTAACCATGAAAAAGCTTCTCAAATTACCGTTCGGAATCGGTGTAAAACTGTAGGTCCCAATCAGTGAGTGAAAACTGGAAAGCGCACAGCTCAGTGATTGTGAGAAGTTCTCCCCAGTCCCTTCATGGGATGTAATGGGAAACCATTTTTTTTTTATGACACGAGAGAGAAATGCGTTTGAGTGAATATCTGGTACTTTTTGGTTCTCTTTTACCAGGGTTGCCAAATTGCGCTCATCTTCTGGTTGTCTAATTCTAAATCGTCTTTGACCTCATTTTAAACTGGTGTAAATTTTGATGCAACGCTGTTAGTTACTAACAAAAACGATGTACAAGTAAAAACGAGTGAAACCCTAGCACTTCTCTGCCCTCTCTCTTACTCTCTTCATTGAATATTTGAATACACAAGCGGGGTTTTGATAGTGTTATTGTATATAACTATACAAATTCCAACCATGTTGAAGTAAAATTACATAAACTATGCAAAAAGTATGAAATAAGCAAGTTATGACGCGAGAGAGAAATGCGTTTGAGTGAACTCCTAGCCCTTTTTGGTTCTCTTTTACCAGGGTTGCCAAGTTTCGCACATCTTCTGGTCGTCTATTACTAACATAAAGCAACCATAATAAAAAACTACACAAAAACTCAACTCAACTGAGTGAAAAACTGGTCATAAATCTGTGTCAATGGGTAATTAGCTGTTGTAATTTTTCTATCACTACGAGTTGATAGGGAATATGATAATTAAAACCCCGTTCGACAATACGCCAAAAATACACCGGGGCACCTACGACGACGCATTAATCAATTTACCATTTACGTTTTAATTTTTAAATATGAGTGTATATTATTTATATCTTCTCAAGTATTAACAAATTGTTTTTCTATCTATAAATCAATTGTGCATTGGTAAAGTAACTGGGATTAAAATTATATTGCTGTATGTACGTATGTATGTATTTCTGAATAAAATCTAAATATGACAGAACAAACAAAAAGACTACAGAATGTCAACAACAATTATCTCTCATATCGGGCATTGTGACTCCCCTTACTGTTCAATCAAAATTAATATTAGTCGTAAATATGTCCGTCTGCATTCATGGAAAATAGCTGTTACCTTTAGCCACACAAGTTCTTGGAGATGTTAAAAACCGCATAGAAAAAAGGCAATGATTCCATCGATATCTTTAGACTTATGCAGTCCTACTTCGATAAAAATGTATTAATTAGCTACAGTACTGCGTACTGTTTTAGTTGAACAGCGAATAGGAATAAATATCAATTTATTTGAAATGTCAAAATAAAATCAACAACTAAAAAAAAAAAATAAATGGTTTCCCATTACATCCCATGAAGGGACCGGGGAGAACTTCTCACAATCACTGAGCTGTGCGCTTACCAGTTTTCACTCACTGATTGGGACCTACAATTTTACACCGATTCCGAACGGTATTTTGAGAAGCTTTTTCATGGCTATATACTCGATAGTTTCGCCGTCACTATGCGAGGTGACCGCCGCCGAAAGAAATTTAAGGTGGTCAGAGCAGGGATCGAACCCAGGATCTCAAGTACAAGAGGCGCGCACACTACCCATTGCACCACCGACGGCCTAATATCTTAATAGCACTGAAAATGATTTTCTTGATTCTGCGACTTTTGTTGTTCTTGCCAATGCCAACAAAGAAAATGAGTGAAGCGCGTAGTTTCTCTGCTCTCTCTCTTACTCTCTTCGTTCAATATTTCAATACACGAGCAGTTTTCTGATGATGTTTTGGTATCTAACTATAGAAAGTCCAACCATATTTAAATAAAATTACATAAAGTATGTAAAAAGTATGAAATAATCAAGTTATGACGCGGGAAAGAAATACGTTTGAGTGAATCGCGTCGACTTTTTTGGTTCTCGTCTACTAGGGTTGCCACATTGCGCCAGTTTTTTCTTCTCTACTTGTACATACTTTTAGTTTTTAAGCAGAAATCAAGAGAAGTTGCTTGATTTCCTACACATTTTGACCAACGAAAATGGGGTACTTTTTCTTAGTGGTCTCAAAAAGGATGTACAAGTTCTTCTCTCAAAATCGATGTACAAGTAGACAGTCAAAATTTCTCTTCACTTAAATGCCAACAAACACAACAAGTGAAACCCTAGTCATTCCCTGTTCTCTCTCTTACTCTCTTCATTGAATATTTCAATATACGAGCAGCGTTTTGATAGTGTTATTGTATATAACTATACAAATTCCAACCATGTTGAAGTAAAATTACATAAACTATGCAAAAAGTATGAACGAATCAAGATATGACGCGTTAGAGAAATGCCTTTGAGTGAATTTCTAGCACTTTTTGATTCTCTTTTACCAGGGTTGCCAAATTGCGGACATCTTTTGGTCGTCTAATTCTAAATCGTCTTTGCTTCTTTATACCATAGTAGCTTTAAGGGGCCCTTAGACCTGTGGATAAGTTGCTCGACTACAAGTTGACATCAACTTCGATAACTAGACATCAACTTCGATTTTGCCCTTACACTCTCAAACTAGTTGAGGCAACTTCATTTTCTTGTCAGATGTCGAAATGAAAGGTGGTGAGCGCACTGCGAAAATTTCACAAATTTTACGAAAAAACGACATTTTTATTTTCTTTAAATATTTATAAATAACACTACGAATCATATTTATTTAGTTTATATTTTTCCGATAATGTTTAATTTATTTATTTTTTGGTTCATTTATTTACATTTTGCCGATAATGTTGCCTCATGAACGTTTCTCACCGAAATGCGTATGAAAGTTGATGCAACTTCCCCTTACACTGGTGGATAAGTTGATATCAACTTCAAAAAATCAAAATGGCTTTGATTTTACATCAACTAGTTTGTACAAACCACCAACTTCACCTTACACCATGGATAAGTTGATGTCAGCTTGAAGTCGCTGCAACTTATCCACAGGTCTAAGGGCCCCTTTATGGTGGTCTGCACTCAAGTTTACTTCATCAAAAAACTTCATCAAAGACGATCAAGAAGTAGACGACCGGAAGTTGTGTTCCATTTGGCAACCCCGGTAACAGAAGCAAAAAGTGGACACAATTCACTCATTCGCATTTCTCTCTCCCGTTATATCTTGATTATTTCATACTTTTTATATACTTTATTTTATTCTACTTAAACATGGTTAGAGTTTGTATAGTTATATATACAATAACATTATCAAAAAACTGCTCGTGTATTGAAATATTCAATGGAAAGAGTAACAGACAGAAAGACAGAAATGTAACTCTTCACTTGTGGAAGTGGATATCAACTTCAAAAAATTAAAATTGCTTTGATTTTACATCAACTAGTTTGTACAAACCACCAACTTCACCTTACACCATGGATAAGTTGATGTCAACTTGAAGCTGCTGCAACTTATACACAGGTGTAAGGGCCCCTTTACGCATGACAAGTACTTTTGCTTGCAACCATTATAACCAAGGCAGATATCATAAAAATGTCATGAAAAAGATAAGACAACAGTTTCTGTAACTCAGCCTGGCGTAAGTAAATTTGTGTTGAACATCTCTCAGTGGCACATACCCCACGAGGAATAGTGTGAAATGAATTTTCAGATGAGAGAGAAGGTATCTATCTATCTCTAATTAATTTTACTAATAAGTGGACCATATAATTGTTTTGTAATTGACTCCATGTTGGGCTGAATTGGATACTTTGTCTCAGAAATATAGTCAAAATAGAGAAATTAAGTAGCCCCTGCGATAGAAAATTTTAAATTCAAATCTAATTTTTGGGTTTGGATGCCTTATGCCTAATTTTTGAGAGTTATTTAAATTAGCAGGGACATGGGACTGGCCGCGGAGGTGGAAAGTTTCTGATAGCCATTCACTTGGGAGTGGCTAGGAATGATTCCTTCAATGGGTAGTCTAAGCAGGTCACTACTTCCACGCAGTATGTCCTGGGCAATGGCTTTTCGGAAACCTCCGTTAGTTAGCTAGAGTGAGAAGTCGAAACAAATGAGCAAATCAGGTTTAGTAGGTGACTGATGTCACTGAAGCTCATCAAACAATCGGGCATATTCTTTTGCCGTTAGAAGGCAGATGAGCCAAACATGCGGGCCAACGGCGGATAGAAACCAAAAGAAGAAAATCCAGGTTCGACATATTACATCCTGGTCAGCGTCTGATCCTTAATGGGCGGCTGCAATCAAATATCCTGGCAGTAGGTAAAATGCAAAAACCCGGTGGACTGGGTTTGCCTCCCGCTACCGTTCATAATGGCAGTGAATATACAGAAACGAACTAGAAACATAAACAACTCCTATTTGTTGACGACCCTCGCAAACGTTATAAGGACCACGCTTTACGGATATGCACCTGGAATGTGAGAACTCTATATAGATCCGGCGCAAGTATCCAACTGGCAGATGTCCTCGAAAGTTATAAGGCTGACATTACCGCTATCCAGGAAATGCGATGGACAGGACATGGCTGCACAAGAAAGAGAAACTGCGATATATACTACAGTTGCCATGAGAAAAAACATGAATTTGGCTGCGGATTTGTAGTTGGCAAAAGACTGCGACATCTAGCCTCTAGGTTCAATCCTGTGAGTGAACGTGTAGCCACAATCCGCATAAAAGCGAAATATTTGTATATTTCCCTAATTTGTGTGCATGCCCCGATAGAAGAGAAATATGGTGATGCCAAAGACATATTCTATGAGCTCCTAGAGGAAACGTATGACCGCTACCCTGGCCATGGCATTAAGATTGTACTAGGAGATTTTAATGCTAAAGTAGGCAGGGAGAATGTGTTTCATCCAACTATTGGCAACTTCAGTCTACATGCTGACAGTTCCGAAAACGGTATGACACTGATTGACTTTGCCGCGGCAAAAAACCTGTTCATTAGTGGTACAAGATTCCAGCATAAAGACATCCTCAAGGCTACTTGGGTATCCTCTGATCAAAGAACGAAGAACCAAATTTATCACGTGGTAATTGATGGAAGGCACTCGTCCAGTGTAATGAACGTACGAGTGATCAGAGGAGCTGACATTGATTCTGATCACTACCTGGTAGCAGCAAAAGTTCGCACAAGATTAAGTAGAGCGAAAATCGTACGAAACCTGACGCAGAGGAAGCTGGACATCGGAAAGCTGCAATTACCAGAGGTACCCACAGCCTACTCAAGGAAGCTCTCCCAACTTCTGGCACACGACCCACCCCTTCCCGATAACGATCCTGAAGCGCGGTGGAAACCCATTTCCGACTCTATAAAAACTGCAAGGACGGAAATTTCATCGCAGAAGTGCAGAGCATGTGGGGAATATGGAGAGATCATTTCTCCGCGCTACTGGTACCTGAGATATCCAATGACGATGGGACAATCTATCACAATATGGACGGCGACGTCGATTGCCCCCTCCTAACCAAGACGAGTTCAGAACAGCTATTGCCCGGCTTGAGAACTACAAAGCCGCAGGAGCCGATGGATTACCGGCGGAGCTGTTTAAGGCTGGCGGCGATGAGCTGATAAGGTGCATGCATCAGCTCATTAGCAAAATTTGGTTAGGTGAATGCATGCCCAGCGATTGGAGTCTCAGTGTACTATGTCCCATATTTAAAAAAAGGTGACCCGAGTATCTGCGCCAACTACCGTGCAATAAGCCTTTTATCCATAGCATATAAGGTTCCATCAAGTATAATGTGCGAAAGACTAAAACCAATTTAGGCCTGGAAAATCGACAACTAACCAGATTTTCACGCTACGCCAAATCCTGGAGAAGACACACGAAAAACAAATCGACATATATCATCTATTTGTCGATTATAAAGCGGCCTTCGATAGCCCGATACGGGGGAAACTATACGCAGCAATGTCTGAGCTTGGTATTCCTGCAAAACTCATATGCCTTTGCAGGATGACCCTGACGAACACCAAATCCGCAGTGAAAGTTGGTAAGGATCTTACCGAACCTTTCGAAACTAAGCGAGGCCTCAGATAAGGTGACACCTTATCGTGCGATCTCTTTAACGTCTTAATAGAGATTATTCTGAGAAAAGCTGCTGTCAACATGAATAAAACCATCAGCAGCAAAAGTTACATGCTGCTCGCGTATGCTGATGATATAGATATCACAATGGCGCACAATTAGAGAAGTTACTGCGGTTTTTTCGAGAATTGAGAAGGAGTCAGCAAAAGTGGGTCTGACAGTAAATGAGGACAAGACAAAATTAATGGTTTAACGAACAGGGCATCCAGGCGATTAGACCAAAGCGAGAACGTTGATAACCGTTATAATTTTGAGGTGGTAGACGAATGTATATACCTCGGATCTGCCGTAAACAAAAACAACAACGTCAGCCTTGAGATCAAGCGGAGAATTGTGCTTGCGAATAGATATTATTTTGGGCTAAGCAAGCACTTTAGAGATAAACCCCTCTCTCGAGTAACAAAAGTCCAACTACACCAGACTCTCATACAATCTGTCTTGCATTATGGCGCCGAATCCTGGGTCTTATCGCAAGCAGACGAAGCATCTGTAGGAGTAAATGAAATGTCTCCTAAAAATGTATGGCTCTATAGTGCACAACGGCGAGTATCGGCGACGCATGAACCATGAGCTATATCCCGACATTGACATACATAGTTAAGCGGATCAAAATAACGCGATTGCGCTGGCTAGGCCTTGTCAGTAGAATGAATGAAGACGAACCAGCACGAAGGGTTTTCGAAACCGAACTCGAAGGAAGACCAAGACTCCGCTGGAAGGATCAGGTTGACGAATCCCTGCGTACACTTGGTATTGCCAACTGGAGAGATAAGGCAAAAGATCGAACTGGTTGGCGAAATATGTTATCTTTGTTTTGTAAGGTCCCTGACCCCTCGGGGTTGTTCGTGACCAGATAAGTAAGTAAGTATTTTGCTGCATCTTCCCATTATTGTTATCTAGAAATGTCCCATCGCTAATCTATAAGAGTCCCAGACATAAAGTTATTAGAAGTGTTCATTATCATGCTCTTTGGGTGCTTCGAATAAAAAGTTTATAATTCCCAGAGGCCGTTGGTTTCTGGTATCAACAAAGGTATCAATCGACTTTCATCTTATCGTCCTTTCTTATCACAATTGTGTCCAAACCACAGTATCAAAGACATAATGCCAAGATCAAAAATGATAGAAATACCATAGACGATGCATTCGCTTATTCACCATTCTCACCAGAGGGCACATGCTGTTTCCGTACGACCATTTTACACTCGGATGCGACGAAAAAGCACTCAAAACACTTTTTGATTACAATTTTGTTGTTTGAATTTGAAAATACTATAGAAATAGAAAAGCATATCGCTTTTGATATTTTTTGACTATACAATACATAGTTTTTTCAATAGTTTTTGTTTTCACGCAAATTTGCCTATATCTACTACCATTGCTGCGCCATCTAGAAAATTTCCCTTGTCTTTTAAATCTACATACATTTCATGCAAACTCGAAAGAGCCTCGTGAACGCGTAAACCTCGCATACTTACGCGGCAAATGTCAAAACAGAGAAATTTCCCATACAAAGCGACTTGTACAAAAGTGGAAAGTCTTCAAGTTAGATTTGCTGCGCAAACGTGGGATGGAGAAACGTGCAAACTTTTGACATTTCGTTGTCAGCTGACTACGATGGATAAATAAGGTGATAGCACTAGAACAATAGAAGAAGTACACAGACATAATACATGCAATTGCTACTGCTACCACCTTATATATCCATCTTGGTCAGCTGATATGGTGTTGAGCACAAATACGCTGAGCAACTTTACATGGTGCCTCATCCAACGGTGCGAGGGAAATTTGCGCAGAGCAAAAGTGTTCGGCTTTCACATTTGCATGAATGCCGCTAATGACATTTTCGTGAATTTCGCTCACTTTTTTGCTTATTTAAATTTCCCGGCAACGTGAACAACGCACAAGCCATTTCCACTAGTTATCGGAGAACTATTAATTGTTCCAAAAGAATCTGTTCAAAAATTCGTTATTTTCGAAACAATTCCAAAAAAATTGGGGAATTATGCATGATGAGCGCCCAAAATTTACTTTTTGCCATTTTCCCTAAAATGTACAAAAATTTCGAATTTTCAAACCCATCAAACACCAGTAAAATGTGTGTTATGGAAGCCGTGTTGTATTTGACGTAACAACGCGTTGAAATCATGTTTCGTCATAGCTTGTAATACCGGCAAGTTAAGGCATAAATATCGAGATACTACAAATGCTCGCATTAGTTCCAAGAATAGCAGCTCGTATACCTTTTATTGTATAGCCGATGACCGTCTATAACTTTGATTCCCATTATTTATATTTTATTTTGTGAAATATTTTTCTTTTCCTTCTTATCTGCGACAGTTCTATCTTAAATGGATTTTTAACGATTTATTCGATCATTTCACCGGTTGATAGCTGGTAATCGCTCACCCTCAAGTACGCCCATTGATGTCATAGACTTTCTAAATTGACGTCATTCCAAATTTATGCAATTTAAAATTCAATGAAAGTCAAACACTGATTGATTAAAGTCTTTTGAACAGTAATAATTTTTTTTCTAAAAATAATTAAAAAGGTTTAAAATCGTTCAGAATGGGATTCTTGAGTTGTTGTTATGTTTTCGTAATAAAGTTTATTTTTTGAAGAGGCAAATGCGAATAGAAACTAATTTTGAAAAACTTTGATGAAATGAATGTGATATTTTGAGGGTACTCTTGAGAGGAACCATAGATACAACGTTAAATATAGGGTGACGCGTCATAACGCCCATGGGCGTTATGTCAAATCTAAAATGGACATAAAGTCCATGGGCGTTATGTCGCACCTAAAATGCGCTTTGTGTCACACCGGTCATGGACTTTATGTCCATTTTAGGTGCGACATAACGCCCATGGGCTTTATGTCCATTTTAGGTGTGACATAACGCCCATGAGCGTTATGTCCATGGGCGCTATGACGCGTCACCTAAATATAGAATTGCACATTGTTATACTAAAAACAAACCCCCAACACAACAATATTACAAATTATGACATTTTAATTTAATTTTAATTATTTAATTACATTTTTAATTTTAATTAAAATTAAATTAATTCTCTAGTCGTATATTTTTTACGACTCGTGGCGATCGAGCGGGCTGTAGGTGTTCGTTTACGATGTCTGGTCTTTTTTTAAACTCGGTGATGCCCCAATGTGGCATTAAAGAACCATTGCTATCTAAATCTCGTGTTTGGAGATTTCGTTTACCCAAACATCTGTTTATCAGTACAATAATTCACTGCTACTAACGAAGCGAGAGAATGCTGCTGCAATGTGAATGCAGTATAACCACCTTATACGGGTGATTCAGGATGTTCCGGACAAATTTCTCCAGCGTATTCCTTGGCTCATTTCATGAAGAAAAGTCCACTAGGACCATGTCCGAAAATGCAAGGGTGCGAGATGGCAGCGGGTTCAAAATTTTCGGATTGGTGGTCGGAGTGTAATAGGGTAAAGTTGCTAACTGCTGAGCCAGTGGTCGGGTTTTTGTTTTTTGGACTTGCTGGAAAGGCCTTTCAGAATCAATAAAAAAATTAGAAAAAAGTCAAATCGCCGAGATACAGAGCTTTCGGAAAGAAATGGAAAAAAAATTCACATAACCTCAATTTGCTCAGCCAGTTGGCAGGTAACTTATGTTTTTTTCTCTTGAAAGATAGCCATACCTCTTACCTTTCCAAAATGATCTAAACGAAGCCCAGAGGTCTTACCGTTCCAAAGTTATGACCATTTTACTGAAATGCAAAAATGTTTGTTTTTGTTTTTGGAAGCGAAATAACTGCACACATTTATTTGTTATTGTAAATTAACACGTTTAAGATTTTATTTTATTGAAATTTTCAGAATCAATAAAAAAAAGTAGCAAAAAGTCAAATTGCCGAGATACAGAGATTTCGGAAAAAATGGGGAAAAAATTCACATAACCTCAATTTGCTCAGCCAGATGGCAGGTAACTTATCCTTTTTTCTGTTGAAAGGTAGCCATACCTCTTACCTTTCCAAAATGACCTAAACGAAGCCCAGAGGTCTTACCGTTCCAAAGTTATGACCATTTTACTGAAATGCAAAAAAGTCCAAATGATTATACTAAACATAGACTAATACTTATAGTAGACCCAATAGTTCTCCCACCAAATTTATGACATTTGGCCTGGTGTGATATTAACATTTGATGTTGAAAAGAATTGCTTTAATAATACCAGATAGAGGCAATGGTTCAAAACAACGAACAGAATAACAACAACGGCATTTCGTTTTGTGTGTTAAAATTATTGTGTTAAATACAACACAAATGTATGCTAACAATAACAGTCAATAAAAAAGTTTAAAACATATTTAAATTTCACAGTTTTTCACCAAAATGGCATGAAAAATTAAAGCAAGAAGTTATTGTAATTCTGAGGGTAAATGAGGACAAGACAAAATTAATGGTTTCAACGAACAGGGCCCCCACGCGATTAGACCAAAGCGTTAACGTTGATAACCGTTATAACTTCGAGGTAGTGGACGAATTTATATACCTCGGATCTGCCGTAAACAAAAACAACAACGTCAGCCTTGAGATCAAGCGGAGAACTGTGCTTGCGAATAGATGTTATTTTGGGCTAAGCAAGCACTGTAGAGATAAAGCCCTCTCTCGAGTAACAAAAGTCCAGCTGTACCAGACTCTCATTCAACCTGTCTTGCTTTATGGCGCAGAATCCTGGGTCCTATCGCAAGTAGACGAAACATCTGTAGGAGTCTTCGAGAGAAAAATACTCCGAAAAATGTATGGCCCTATAGTGCACAACGGTGAGGTATCGGCGACGCATGAATCATGAGCTGTATGAGCTTTATCTTGACATTGATATAGATAAGCGGATCAAAATAACGCGATTGTGCTGGCTAGGCCATGTCAGTAGAATGAAGACGAACCAGCACGAAGGGTTTTCGAAACCAAACTCGAAGGAAGACAAAAAATAGGAAGACCAAGACTCCGCTGGAGGGATCAGGTTGACGAATCCCTGCGTACACTTGGTATAGCCAACTGGAGAAATAATGCAAAAGATCGAACTGGTTGGCGAAATATGTTATCTTCGTTTTGTAAGGTTCCTGACCCCCCGGGGTTGTCCGAGACCGGATAAGTAAGTAAGTTATTGTAATTCCACCTGGTGTATGTCACTTTTCGTCAAACATCTCTCTATCACACCGACCGCATCAAGAAGAGTGTGAAATGAAACGTCAGATGAGCCAAATATTCTCTCTAGTATGAGATTACTCTATGATACTAAACGTCTGTGCGTTTTTTTGTAACAGTTGATGTTAACTTATATAGATTACGAAAAAACGCCCCTTATTTATTACGATATTAATATATTATTTTATGTTACTTATTTTATTGACAGATATAACCTTTAGTTACCTTTAACCGTAGGACCACTTGAGGTGGTGGAGTTTTTAATGCGAAACATATGTTGCGAAACTGGAAATTGACACACCTCTTCCTCGTTTTACCACCACTAAAGCCTTGTATTCAGTTCTAGCGTAATTTTCATAAGAAATTTTGTTATTTATCTCTAAACGGATAATTTTGTTGAGGAGAGTTCTCTCTTATCTTTGATTTACCTTGCAAGTATTTCATTTCTAATTCGGTTACACACTCCATTTTATTTTTAACGCATGTGGTGTTACTTTTGGTTGTTAAAATTATCGAAAAGTCAAAATTCCGGTCCCAAACAATTATGAAACAATTGTTTTCGTGCGATATAACTTTGGCATAACAACCCTGTAATTGATTTTACCTACGAAATTTTCGCAAAGAACTGAGTACCAAACAAATGAAAAGTGGGCGAAATTTTCGGTTCATGAAATTTTCATTATTTTTTTGGACACCTACTTCTTATGGCAACGAAATTTTCATAACAACTGAATACCGGGCTTAACAAGCGAAAGACAGTGCAGGGGTGTTGGTTTTCGAAATATTTAAATATCTTTTCCATATTTGCACACAGCTTTAATATATATTTTAAAGGGGTTACCATATTTATATACAAAATTCTATATTATATGTTTATTTGCTACTAATTTAGTGTATACTCGTACAAATCCGTTGCTGAATACTATTTTTAGTAGCTGAATAGCAAACAGTTTTGATTAAACTCGATTTTCGAATGTTTATTTTAAATATCGTCCACATTTGACGTTAGAATTCTATACTAAATATATAAGAGTAAGGTGCTTATGCACCACAAATCATATAAAAACTGAATTAAATAAAATTTCATTTATCCCACATACACTTACGTTCAAATCACCAAGACCACAAGAACTTTGTGAAAGTATGACCGTAGGAATAAATGCCAGTTTCGACTGGCGACAACCGATTTATATGATTGACCATATACAAAATATGTGAATGTAGAAAAAATCGAGAAGACGTTGAAAATGTCGACAACGACAGCGACAACGCCGACTACGACCAAATCCTATTTAATTCACTTTGTCACTTTAATCTGCTAAAGATAAACTTTTTTCTTTATTTTTTTTTTGTTTGTTTTGTATGGGAGAACAACAAACTTTTTTTCCAGCCTCTCCAACAATGAAAATTTAGTTTTTTTTTTACATTCAGCTAGATGATGAACAGACATTTCTACATACAACATTGATTGTTATTTAATGTATGTATCCTATCTATGTACGAGTATAACTACTATTTTTGTCAGAATTGTACGATTTTAATATTTTGTTTGTATTCAGCTTTGAAATTCACCACCAGTGGAGGAGATCTTTGCTTTTTTTTTCGAAACTTTTACTCCCCGACTGAGGGGGGGGGGGGGGGGGTGCTATCACTGGCTATGTGACCCATGATGATTTTTCTTAATACAGATTACATGTGTGTGTTGTCTGTATAGAACACACGGTATCCCATTGTATTCAAATTAAAGTAGAAAAATTATTTGTGAAAAGAAAAATTTAAGTGATAATATCACATACAGTATGATGATTTGTGTGTACTTACGTATATATATATACTTATATCTACCGACATACATACATATCTAGATCTTCAAATCCATCCTCCCCTATATATTTATGTCGTATTCATCTATATTCACACATGCATATGTCAACAGATATTTAGATATTTTATGCACGAAAACCTGCGGATATCTAAATAAATCCTAAAATTGTTGGCAAGTAAAATACTGATAGTGTGTCTTTATACCGCGTTTATGCTGCAACCGAAATCTCGATTGTCTAGATTTCATTCACACGAACAGCTGATTTGTGTATGGAAAATCAGATGTTTATGCCACGAAATCTAGATATCTCTAGATTTCGCATGCAATATAAACATATTTTTAATGAGATTTATAGTTTTGTTTAAAAAAAATAATGTATTCTGAAATATATACATATTTAATATCACGTATCTTTAAAAAATTTAAAAAATTGTGGTACAGAAAAAAATTCACATTTCGATTTAAAGCCGTATGTCCCAGTGGCCAGGTTTTGCCCCTTTTCGTAAGAAATTCGTAGATTAAATTAATGAGTCCCTGGTCAACACAAAATGCCGATGGAGCCGATTTTATCGACCCCAGTAAGACGTTTTTAAACGCACCCTCTATAAATGTGACGAGATTGTATTCCTTTAGGAAAACAGCTCATAGAGTTTCCCAGAAGAATAGATTGGGATAATGAGGAACCACTGACAGGTTTTGACACCTAAGTGTTTACGAACAGATCCAAAATGGAATGTGGAACCGGCTCGGGTGTCTTCTCCGAAGAGGCAAACCTTATTTTATCATTCAAACTCCCAGCTAAGTGCAGTGTTTTCCAAGCGGAGGTACTGGCCATCAAGGAAGCCTACGCTGAACTTATACTACAACGGAGAACAGAGCGCATTGGAATATTTGTTGCTAGCCAGGCGGCTGTCCTATCACTTAAATCTAACAACACTGCATCTAAAATCGTTAGTGAATGTAGGGAAAAACTTGTCGAGATAGGTCGACTGGCGAATGTGGTTCTTTCTTGGATACCAGGCCACAAGGGTCTCCTTGGAAACGCAAGGGCATACGGACTAGCCAGGGCAGGATCCTCTTCCACCGAACTCCATATGGTGTCAGTCGCAACGCCTATGGGGTCGGTCAAAAGAGGTATTTTCCTGCATTTCCTTGAACGACCTAAGGCCAGATGGGATAGAACGGAAACATGCCTCATATCCAGTAAAACATGGCCAGAATATAACATTCACCGGAGTAACTCCCTGATTAGCTAAAATCTGGGGAACATGTCAAGGCTAATTGCCGTCCTGACTGGGCACTGGCCAATCGGTAATCACGCAAAACGGCTAAATCTTCCATACAATGACCACTGCCGTGCCTGCGAAGACGCTGAGGAGGAGGAGGAGACGGTGGAACATCTCCTCTGCAGTTGTCCGGCTCTAATGAATAGACGCCTTAAGACTATAGGCCGTCCCTTCCTGCACAACCTCACTGAGGTACACGAGATAGATCAAGGGGATCTAACGAGGTATCTCCGATTAACAGGTTGGATATAGAGACTGTCAAATCGGTGTCCCAATACAACAATTGATGCTAAATAGTATATTTAGCAACCACGTAAACCAACCAACCAACCAGAGTGTGCAGAGCGATTTCCTTAGACTTGTCCTGGTTATGAGCGTGTTGGCCTTTGGACAGTTAAGAATTACCTGTAGTCGTTCGCAGATATAAATCATTCATCCCCCTGTGCCTTCAGAAGCAAACTTGAGATACTGATTTGTCTAAAGTCTTTTGAAGTAATATACGACGATTTTTCGCTTTCGGAATGAATACCACCTTTGATTCTCTCCATCTAATGGGAATATACCATAGCTTGATGCAACTTGTGGCTATCGGTGGTGCAGGTTCGATCCCTGCTCTGACCACCTTCTTTCGACGACGGCCTCCTGGGTACCGAGAATTGTCGGTTCCATCAGGACGGAGCAACCGCTCCAAAAGCTCGAGCTACAATAGATATTTTGAGACAACCATTTCCGGGCCGGACTGTAGGTGGTGCAACGGTTAGTGTGCGCGGCTGTTGTGCGAGATAACGTGGATGACCACCTTACACCTTCGACGACGGTCACCTCGCTTAGTGACGGTGACTCCATCGGGTAATAACCCAAGAAATAGCTTCTCAAAAAACAGTTCGGAACCGGTGTAAAACTGTAGGTCCCACAGCTCGGTGATTGTGAGAAGCTCTCCTATCCATTGATTGGACGTAATGGGAAACTATTTATTTATTATCATGCAAATCGTATAAAGTTTAAGTAGCCAGGGAACCAAAATGTATACAAGGTGACGCAAAAGTTGTCACCCGATGTTACGTTAGGTTGGAGTGGCAGCCTGCATGGCTGGCTCACCTAGAACTTGTGGTCCATTATGATACTAAAGAGACAAAAGGAGAAAAATATGAGAATTGCTTCAAAAAGCTCAAGAGTTGGAGGATGCTAACATCAGCCAGATTTGATAACTCCTCAACGAAATGTGAGCCTAAAGTAGCCTGCCATCTTCTGAAAAGAGCGGGACACAGAAACATAAGGTGTCATATTGACTCAACTTCCTTTTCGCCACCGCAGCTTCTACCAAAGTAATTTATCAAGACATTCAGTCTATCTGCGTGTCGTCCAAGGACACAGTGACCCGCCATGACATACACGATAAGTAAATCCACAACAGCTGATCGTTATTGCATTTCAAGTCAAAGACGATTTAAAATTAGACGACCAGAAGATGTGCGCAACTTGGCATCCCTGGTAAAAGAGAACCAAAAAGTGCTAGGACTTCACTCAAACGCATTTCTCTCTCGCGTCATATCTTGCTTATTTCATACTTTTTGCAAAGTTTATGTAATTTTACTTCAACATGGTTGGAATTTGTATAGTTATATACAATAACACTATCAAAAAGCTGCTCGTGTATTGAAATATTCAATGAAGAGAGTAAGAGAGAGAGTAGAGAAGTACTAGGGTTTCACTCGATTTGTTTGTTGGCATTTGAGTGAAGAGAACTTTTGACTGTCTATTTGTACATCGGTTTTGTTCAAGTCTTAGGGGGGCCACATCAGCTTGGAATGTACATAGTCCCCTATTTGTGGCCATCTACCGTTAGTTGCCGTAAGGACACAATTCGCCAAGAATAACTTGCATCTTGTTAGATACATGCCCTAATGTTCCAGTTCCCCTGGAGCATGTAAGGTAGTGCCCAGTCTGGGAAGTTCATATGCTTTGCAGTTTCCTGATATGTCTTGTGGCTCGGCACCTAAGTAAGTTAGATATTAAACTGTTAAGCCATCTCATTAAGAGATCTACGATAGTCGAGGACAGTTCTCGAATTCGGCAAGACAGTTTGTAGGGAATTGATGGGAGCTTGCTTGACTAGTGGTTATAATATTGATTCCGACGTTGGTCATAACATTACTTCTCAACCATTCTGATACTTCTCTAATAGCTAAGACTTCTGCTTGATAGCCACTACCATCGCCCAATTGTACGGCAAAGGCATGATAATTGTTGTAATTTTCGTACCGAGTAAAGTGCGGAACACAATTGCGACGTTTCGACGTACGGCGTCAAAAATGATACGCTGTCAAAAATGAAACACACATGTTCCTATGATCTCGCCCACAATTGACGACGACAACGTATTGGCGTTTTTGCGTCGTACGTTCAATTATATCTATTTCTATTTTTTACGCCACGTACGGCGATGTTTGTAAATAAAATTCAAATTTGGTGAAATTATTTATAAAATAAAACAATTGCTGATAAAAAATGAGCGGAAATAATTTAAATGAAAAGATTATCGAGGAGGTGTAATGTATTATAAAATGTAAACATATGTATGTTGATGTATAATACGTTGCTACGTTGTACGCCGCTATTGTGTGCATGGTGGACGTATGGACATATTTTCACGACGTTTTACGTCCGAACGCCGTACGTTGTACGTCGATGCGTCGCAATTGTGTTCCGCACTTTATTGTCAAATCCAGCTGTCAATCAATATGTCACACATGGATGTACAATTTTGAATATAGATAGATGAAATCAAAAGAAAAAGTACTCACCCAAACAACTTTGACATTTACTCGATACGATAAAATGTAAAGAATGGAAATCAGCTGGGCTAACGCTACTACCATATATTTCTACCATGGGCACTACAGTGATGAGACAGTTTTTTCGCAGTGGATAGCCCTAGCTCACTAGAAAATATTAAAAAAATGGTTTCCCATTACATTCCATGAAGGAATCGAGGAGAGCTTATCACATCCAGTGAGCTGTACGCTTTCTAGTTTTATATTCACTGATTGGGACTAACAGTTTTATACCGGTTCCGAACGGTATTTTTGAAAAGCTTTTTCATGGCTAAATACTCGATAGTGTTCCCGTCACTGTGCGAGGTGATCGCCGTCGAAAGAAATTTAAGGTAGTCTGAGCAGGGATCGAACCCAAGATCTCAAGTACAAGAGGCGCGCACACTAACCATTGCACTACCGACGGTCACTAACTTAGAAAATATACTAATTTCTAATGTATCGTCAAGTTTTGAACCATCTGTATAGAATTTCACGAATTTCATTTATTCCTGCCATAGATTGATTCGGTCAAAGTGTAATCGACAATACCTGGAAGGCCAGGCATTGTGTTGAGAATGACTCTGTGTTTGAAGACATATTCTAACCAAAGTGGTAGTTCCCTAAGTCTAATAGAAGTAGCTGTGACATGCTGTCTGGATTCGGTAGACCTATTCTTACTGTAAGCGTGCTGTCTGTTAGAAAGTGGTCTGTGATCAATGTTGGTCCAAAGATAGCTATTCAGTTATCTCTCTAAGATTTCAAGACAAATCACGATTGACTAATCGGTCGGAAAACCTTAGGTTCCGTATGGGATGGGTTTCCAGTTTTAGGATTGAAGAAAATCTTTGTTTCCCTCCATTTTCCGCTTGATACAACCGGTGTACAACTCTTTGAGCCAGGACTCCAGTCTATAATTGTCCGGTCCTGTTGACTTGAAAGGTTTGAGGCCTTTTACCAGCTTTCGGAGTGAAGACAACCTTGCTTTCCCTCCACTTCAAACGAATGTAGAGCTGCTTAACACATCCGGTGTACAGATCTTTGACTCAGAGCACCCGTCTATCAGTCACTGCCTGCAGTTCCGCCAGCCAGACATTGTTTCGGCTTTGCGTCTTCAAAGGTTTGAAGCTTTTCTACATTCTAGATTCGGTTACAATTTCACTAGCAACATCAGATAGCTGTAATTTAACGGAATCACCAAGTGAAGTATCTAGTTCAGCCTCAGAATAGTCACGGAAATGGGTATCCAGGAACACCCCCAGTGATTCCCCACTGGAGGTGACGTCCAAGAGACATCATCTTCTCTAATGTACCCAATAGTACAAGACGTTGCGGTCAAAATTTTCTTAAGACTGAAGGTTTCCGATGCGCTCCGACATTGGTGCAGGAAGCTATCCAGGATTTATATTAAGTTTTGATCAATTCACGCTTGTACTGCTTAAGTACATCTATCCCAGTCCTGTTTCGTCGTTGTGGACTTTGCGCTACTAAAGAGCTTTTTACAGCACTTCCACAGTTTAATCAGATGTGGCAACCACCACGGTGGCCGCTTTTCACCTTGGGACATACGACCTCTTCTCTGGCTGTAGTTTTTATTATGAGCGAACAACTTTGGTTCTGTTTTCGATTCGATTCTGTTTATTTCATGTCTTACATTTACACCATACGAGCCCGATTTATGGCATTTCCATCACTCTTGACCAAACTTCCGGCGACAGGTTCTCGCATTCTTCACGGATGTTCTCTTTGAGGGCTTCAAGAGTTTGGGGTTTGTTGACATTTGGACCTCAGAAAAGGAAGTTTCCAGTCTCACACATCTTCTGCGGCCGCAAATTACCCAATTCAGGAAGGAGAAGTGGTTGAGCATGGCTCTGTAGCGGCGTTTTCGAAAAATAAGGCCCGATGACCTCTCCACGGTAAACAGGGCATCATGCAGTAACTTTGAGAGGATTAATAGGTCTTCGGTGCCAGAGAAACAATAATTTTGTTTATTCACATGTCCACTATTGTGGAAGTGGACCTCGTCGCTCATGAGGATTTTAGGTGAAAAGTTGCCTTCCTCGTAATCGAAATCAAGGATGGCTTGAGAGTAGATTACAGTAGGTAACACCTAACAACTGGTGTAGTGTCTGCACTTTATTAGGGAACACATTCAAGTCTTTCGCCAAAATGCTGTCTAAAGACCGCCTATTTATGCGCAATTGCGTGCACGTCGTCTGGTCGATAGTCTGGGGTCCTTTGCGACATCTTACCAACAGCTGCGATATTCTCAGCAGAACGGCTGTTCCGAGGCCGGTCAGACCTGCCAGCATCTTGTGGTGTCCTAAACAGAGGAATGGTTTTCATAAAACCGTTCAGACTTTATTTGAACTTGGTCGAATTTGTTTGGAACGTTTCTTGGACCAGCCAAATGGCGATGTTTTGCGAGAGTGAAACTCTAGGTAACGATGGTCGAAAATCATATGCTTACTCAACACCTTCCATCCTTTGATCAACTCAAACGGTATCCTGCTATGCCAAGGTGACATCAATGACCTCTTGCCTATCGTAAATAATAATGGTGGGCTCATTGCTCTTGTTACAAACATAAAGATTAATGGAAAAAACATTGTCAAGGAGAGCCTCTTCCCAATTATTTATGGTGCTACTTCCCCAAATTGTATGAGTATAGTGCGCATTGACGTCTGCACAAAGAATAGGACCCATGTTATCCTTCCCCACCTCATCAGCGGAAGCGTACGGTGTCCAGTATCGCTATAGGGCATGTAAGCTGACGCTAACCAGATGTTACCATTGTCCGTCTCCGGACTGATAGCGGTAACGTTTCTATCGAAATAATAAAATAAAATAAATATATTCAAATGGTTCTTATATACACACGGGGGGTTTCGATGAATCAGCTGATCGACGTCCTGGTTGCAAAGTTGATACAGGACAGAATGAGCGAGAGGCAAAATGAAATAACAGACTTTAAATTTGATTTTATTGGGACTTATGACTTTTACCTACGTATAATCTCAGACTCCGAACAGAATCTCTCAGACATGCAACAGACATATGATTTGGGTATCGAAATTCATGCCGCAACTTCGCTACAGTGCATGTCTTGAAACAAAGCAAATGACTTGAATAACTACTATTCAAGAGGTCTTTTGCAGATGTCTAGTACCTAGTACGTACTAGGACCTAGAAATTTAACGTAGGCAACTAC
Source organism: Phaonia tiefii (assembly GCA_963931995.1). NCBI lineage: Eukaryota > Metazoa > Arthropoda > Insecta > Diptera > Muscidae > Phaonia > Phaonia tiefii. The sequence continues at coordinate 18,431,593 of OZ008370.1, read as the reverse complement.
CATAGGTTCCCATTGTAGGCACCCACCGTAGATACCTACCGCAAGTGTCACCTCGCTTAGTGACGGCGACAGTAATAAGCTATGAAACCCCTTCTCAACGAATGTCAGTTCGGATTCTGTGTAAAACTGTAGGCCCTGATTAGAGATCCAACAAATTAGAAAGCGGACAGCTCAGTGACTGTATTTGAGGAGTTTCATCTATCCCTTCATGGGATGGTTTGGGAAATTAAGCTATTTTGGTAGATATATACTATAATAGGTGGGCACGCCTCCAGATTATATATCTTCGACTCATGTTTACTCAAGGTACTGTGGAGGTCGCGCAAAAGCTTCGAACATGTACAATTCTTCTCTCCGGCTCGTAGAATCAGTAAGGTTACATTTTTGGGATTTTATTCCTTTCTGAAAACAACAGACATTGATGGACATAAGCTAAAGTAGTATAGAGTTATAGATAAGACAGAGATAAGAGTAGATGTCAGCTGTTTTACGTTCTGTTACGGTCACCGAGATTGTTGGAGAGTTGATATAGATCGAGATGCTGTTAGAAGTTGGACATAAAACGAATAGCAATAAAAGTGAATTGGTATTTTCGTTCGATGCAACTGGCATCAAACACAATTCGGTTGTTGTAATTTCCTTTAAGGATATAAGATATTATGTTTTCTCCGGTTAGTGAAAAAAATGTAAATGCCGCGGGTGGGATTCGAACTCACATTCGCTGGACCATCGTTTTGATGTTTGTGAAGCATCATTTTCAGCAGCGTCTAGCCCGTTAAGCCACTGCGGTGTGTATTTACACAAGTCACTAACCAAAGACATTTACAGAACGAGACAACTACAATTAGAACAGTTCGTTCTATAAATAGAACTTTCAAAACTTCTGCATCAGTGCGTGTAAGTAGGAAAGTAATGTGTAAGTAGCGACAACCAATCACTCTGCACAAACAATAAATGTCTTCGGTTAGTGACTTGTGTAAATACACACCGCAGTGGCTTAACGGGCTAGACGCTGCTGTAGATGATACTTCATAATTCGGTTGTCATTAGTCTCAAACAAATACAATTTAATCTTTGTTTATTTCCAGTTGCTTATGGCTCATTCTCCCATCCACTCTGTCCTCTATCAAATCTCCAACTACCATTTCGATCAGCTGTGGCATGGATAGCCCAGGCTCATTGATCTGAGGAGCTTTTTACGTAAAACATATTGGTTCATTAGGGACTAAGCTACCTCTCTTTTTCAAACGCATTCACAGACAGTAGTGTGAGGAATCTACAGCAGGACTTGTAGCGTTTTTATCTTCCTTGTTTTAATTGCATAGCTTAGTGTCTACCTTTTCGACAAGTCTATTTCTATGAATAGGAATGAATAGCAAAGAGAATGAATGTACAGAGACAAGTCGATTGACTCGACATTCTGCAATGAGAATCTCTTCTAATGTCATGATTTTATTTCTACAGCCACAAAGTTTATGTGGGTTTTCTGTCAGACACGTTCACCGCAGCTGTCATTATCATGATCACCAGCATTACAAAAACCATAATCATGATTGTTGCAAACGTCATCACATCATTCTGCTCAAACATAATCATCGCCATCAGGGCAATTTTCATCATGATCATTATCGTCATCATCATTATCATCACGACTACGAGTAGTATGATGATTTTGTAATGACGTCGCCTAGTTAATTAGTTCGAAAACAAACAAAGTGCCACTGACTGCCACCGTCCGTGGTGACTTTATACTCTGTCACATTTCTGCATATAAATGTACATTAATTTGTGGTACATCCATATGTATTCTGAACTATTTCATCTTGTCATATTCTATAGTTTTGACCTTTGTCGCCGTGTCGTGCTGTGGACGTGCGTCGGATTTTTGTTTAGTATTTCATTTCATTTAACTTTTCATTTGATTTGAGTTGTATGTCACATTTCACGTTATTTAATTGGTATTGCAGCACATGTGGACACGCTTTAATTATATTGTGGGCTGGGTAACTTGATGTGTTTGAGTGAGTGATACATATACGCATTTTCCTACAGATCGATTTTTTGCTCCCCATACCTATCAAATAAATCATTTGGAATTTGTTTATTTGTTCGAACTTTTAACCAATTTGAGCATTAAAGTGCTTACAATTAGAAAAGTAAATTAGATGATTAAATTTCTTATTATACTCGTACTTATATGTATCTATTAAATAAATTTGGAATTTTCCCAACTTGAAATAGAAATTCTCAAAGTGATACCAGAAAAAGATTCCCCCCACTAATCCGAAACCATCCTGACATTTAAAATTCTAAGTTTTAAATGAACTTTCTTAAATTGAAAAGGAAGGAAAGAAATTTCACATGGAACTTTTAAAATTAAAATCATTTAGATTTTTCTCAATTTGTAAAGGAAATCGTGGATACGTGATTTTCTCTCAACATCGGTTATACTTACATATTTAGGGTAGTATTCTAGAAGTCCCGAATGTCAACGTAAACGCAAAAGCCAACGCGAACGCCAAAGCTAAACAAATGTATTTTATATATCACTTCGCGTGTACGTTCACTTACGAAAGCTGTCACTACAAATTGTTGTTTTAGCAGGGGGTATCCATGCCACAGCTGATCGACTATGAAGTAGGAAATTGATAGAAAACAGAGTGGATGGGCGACAGAGCGATAATCAACCAGAAGCAACCTAAGCTCAAATAGAGCTTTATTGGTACTAATAACAGCTATTATGTTTCATGTTGTTTGCATTGAACGAAAATACGCATTCCCTTTTATTTCTGTCCGTTTTATTTCCAACCAAAGCGTAACATACAACAGCAACTCAAACTCGATGAAATTTTCTACTACGAGTACTTCGACGACCGCAAGTGAACGTGAAGAGATGGATAGCGGCTCTTGTATATTTCTCTATGGTTTGACCAGTGCAAAAAGGCAAAACTTGAGCAATTGCAAACGTGTACATTTTGTTGTTGGAGTGCGGGAAAAAGTTGAATTTTTGCAATTGCTCCGTTGCACAGTCATTCGCACAAGATGCTGAAAACCCTTATAGAGTTTATATGGCTACCTCAAATATAGTAGGTTCAGCTGCGTACTACGCTTTATAGTCCAAACAGAACCAGACACGGTATAGATGACGACGAAAATAATCTCTAGCGGCTAAACGAAATGGGAGAGAGCGTGGTGCGACATCGTTGATTTTTATCTCTGCGTCGTATACTTTATATTTGCGGCTGTTTTCTGGAATTTGTTTGAAAATTTGGAAAAATAATATTATAAGTAGTTGTGCAGGAATTAAATTGTTTTTACTGCTTTTAAAATTGTATTCTCATCTGACATTTCTCTTTGCGGTTCTTCAATGAGGAAACGAACTTCTGTCACAAACATCGAACAAAATCCTGCATTCTCACGATGTTCATATATTTACATGTTATGTGTTTGTCACACCTCAGCGGCAGAATCCTTCCCTTGACGTTCAAACACAAGTTCGCTTCCCTTCAATCATTAAACCGATGAGCGAGTTGACAAACCTATGTATAAATTAGTCTATGCATTTACCATCTTATGTATGTGTTGGTTTCTCTTGTGGCAACTTAATTCACTCAATTGAGAGATCTCTTGAGAGCGCCGCCAAGAAATTAGAAAGATTCTATACTAGCGGCGAGTCGTCAGCCGCAGCGGAGTTTCATGACGATTTTTCCCTGCCATAAGAAACCTATGTATGTACAAAAAACGTCATCGTCTGTAGCGTGTTTGATTATGTGTAGACTCTTAAGCCCCGTATTTTGTTCTTGCGAAATTTTCGTAAGAAATTTTGTCATTTATCTCTAAACGAAAAATTTTGTTGCAGAGAGTTACCACCTATTTTTTGTTTACCTTGCAACTATTTCATTTATAATTCCGCGAGTGAAGCGCGTCGTTTCTCTGCTCTCTCTCTTAGTCTCTTCGTTGAATATTTCAATACACGAGCAGTTTTCTGATAATGTTATTGTATCTAACTATAGACATTCCAACTATATTTAAATAAAATTACATTATGTATGTAAAAAGTATGAAATAATCAAGTTATGACGCGGGAAAGAAATGCCTTTGAGTGAAACGCGTCGACTTTTTGGTTCTCTTCGACTAGGGTTGCCAAACTGCGCCGGTTTTTTCTTCTCTACTTGTACATCCTTTTTTGTGAGTTCGAGTAATTGAGTACGTTCTACGTAGCAAATAAAAAGTGAGCCACATTTTTTGGTGTTTGTTAATAGTAAGAACTTTAACAGACATAATCGCAGTTCAAAGCAAACAAGCGCACGCACGAGTTGGACCTTTCCATCCCTGCTGATTTCGGATGACCACAGTTGACTTTGATTTCAGAAAATAATAATGCCATGTACTTAATAGACGCGTGATAACTAATCATGGTGGTTCTTTAAGACTTATGAAGAGGCAATGCTGATTCTACAATTATAATGAAACTCGGCGTTACGATTGGTTTTCATTCAAATAGCGTCATAATGTCATGACTGAACCCCCACATCACAGCGCTACTTTCTCTTATTATAATTTTTGTTTTGAGAAACGTTTGACCCGCATTGTGACTGACCCATAGAAATAATAATATTTTCTTATTTAGTTTATTTAACAACTATTCGTTAATGCTTTAATGTTCGGAAAATGCCAGCAAAGTGAATGAAATTGGAAAAAGGCACACAACACGATCTTTTCAAATCACATTTAAATTGTTTTACTTACACTGTGACGAAAATTGGAAGTGATCGTCGTATTAGATTTATACAAACAAAATGCTAGAGATTGACGCCTTTCAGAAAATTTGAGATTATAATTGGGCCGGTTATTGGAGAAATGTAGTAAGTGGTAAAAATGTTATTTCGTGAATATTACTATTTTTTGAGAGGAAGACATTGATGAGAGGAATTTTGGAATAATTGGAAATTGAAACTATTTAATAATAAGTGTGTTTTTTTACCCTGTTACAATTAATTATAGCTTAATTTGTACGGGACAGCTAAGCGATATTAAGCGTCCTTTCAATTTCCCACTTAAATTCTGACTTGAGCAATGACAATGTTGCCACATGTTCAAATTCAAGAAATGGCAACAAAAGGTTATCTCGATAAATTTCCTAAATTTTTTTTCTTTATTTCTTTTTGTTTCAGATCTACATCAGCGGTTGTTTGGAATGATGCTATTGAAAAATTCATCAAACTGAATGCAAACGAAATCTCATTTGAATTGAGAATTCACTATTATGCAAGTTTTCGAAAAATATCGCAAGCAAAACACACACGAAAACATTTGCAAAAACTTCTTTCCATCTCCAGAGAACCATCGGTTCCCATTAGACATGTTTTTTGTTGTTGCCTAGAAGACAACATAATTTTTTTTACATGCAATAACAATTGCATGCAGTTTCGTCATGCTCCACGTTATTCAAATTCATCAGGGATGAATTTTATTTATTCGGCCTTTTTATCTCTCTTTTATTGGTACTATTTATATCTCTGTTAATAGAGATATAGATTTCAAAAAGGAGTTTTGCAAATGTATTGAATGATGCTATTGAGATATTCATCAAACTAAATGCAAACGAAATCTCATTTGAATTGAGTATTCACTATTATGCAATTGTTCGAAATTTCTTTATCATTTCTTGTGAAATGTTATGAAGAAGAAGAGGCGCAAAAACAGAAATTTTCAAAATGGCTTACACATGGTAAGTTCATTCAAATCAATTTATTTAATGGAATACTACTTATATTTGTATTTCTTTAAATTTGAAGGATACATATTTATTTCAGATTGAGAACAAAATTAGAATTGAATTGTTCACAGCAACAAGAATAGAGAAATTCCGGAGAGGGTATTTTATTCTCTCATCTCCTACCCTTCGTCGTAGCTTTGTGCAAATGAGAGAAATTCGATGAAAATTAAATTACAGCAGGTGGAGGTACAAGAACTGTTGACTTTACTTTTTCATTTCGTTTTGGTATAGAACTGTGAAATTTAAATGTATTTTGCACATTTTTTTTTACTTTTATCGTTGGTATACCTTTGTATTTTATTTAACACAACTATTTTGTCACAAAAACACGAAATGCGGTTGTTTTTCCTTTGTTGGACGTTGTGTACTATTGCCTCTATCTGGTATTATTGAACCCATGCTTTCCACCATCCAATGTTCACTTGCAACCATACGTTAAAAATGACATGACGTTAAAAATATTGAGAGAATAAATTTCTGTATCCTAAATTACTCCCTGACAACGAGTGGCATAAAGCAACTATGGTATAGAGAGGAAAACTTACTCATGGAGTGGAATGCCAACACACAAAATGAGTGAAGCGCGGCATTTCTCTACTCTCTCTCTCTTACTCTCTTCGCTGAATACTTCAATATACGAGCAGTTTTCTGATGGTGTTATTGTATCTAACTATAGAAATTCCAACCATATTTAAATAAAATTACATAAAGTATGTAAACAAAGACGCGGGAAAGAAATGCGTTTGAATGAATCGCGTCGACTTTTTTGGTTCTCTTCTACTAGGGTTGCCCAATTGCGGGGTTTTTTCTTCTCTACCTGTACATCCTTTTTGCGAGCGGTAAAAATATCATGATAGAATTATCTATCAGGTATAATCGATTAAACAGGTGATTTAGTTTTCCCATGTAATTTTTCGTTTCACTTGTCAAACTGATATGGATTTTGTTTTTTCACCCATAGGATCTTTTAATACGAAAAAAATTTAACGCATAGAAGAAGCCATTTTAGGGCCTTAGTTTATTTGGAGGAAATTAGTTTTAGGATTTTTTAAGAGGATGTCTGGTAAACACGATAACTGCCGTAAATCTTTACAGATCACAATGATTTTTTTCAGTGACTATTATTTACAGAAAGTTAGTTTGGGATTGAAAATGGGAGTTTTAACCACGCCCCTTCTGGAGAAATTCTTATGAAATTTTGTACTGGACAAAATTTAGTCAAATACCATTCTCCTATAGAAAATGAGCGGTTTTGCCGCACACATTCTAGTAGCTCCCATACAAAAGTTGGACGGATGACCGGTTAATCGACACGATAACTCTCGTAAACTACAATCAATCGTAATAAAATTCGGTACTGGACAATATTTTGCTAAAAGCTACTATGTACATAATTAAAACTGACTACTGTGACACGCCTAGTTTCGTACCTTCCACACAAAATTTGGGTGTATTTCCGGTTTGCCGTCTCCATATCGTCAATAAATCACAACCGATCTTAATAAAACTTGGTACTAATCAAAATTTGGCAACAACTTGCCATGCCCACTTTTGTACCAACCATATAAGTATTGGGAGGCCAATTGGTTGGTAGTCAAAAACATTTCCCAAAACCACTTAGGATCATATTAAATATATTATTATATACTATAGCGCAATGTCAATCTGCTATAGATTATGGGCGCTTTTAAATATAGGTGTTTTTAACAGAACTCTCGCGCAGTGGATGACTTAGGGTGAGGTTATGGTTTAGTCGGTTCACCTGACAGAAGTCTATTTACTGGTTGTGTTGTTGGTATATATTTGTGTAGAGTTTGACAACTACAACAACATCTGCTAATACCATGTATTTGTTGGCACTGTCTACAAACGTGTTGCCATATCGCATATTCTCACCTATTACAGCAAATGTTGCCACATTTCGCTGTATTAAGTGTGGACAAAAACGATGTACAAGTAGACAGTCAAAATTTCTTTTCACTCAAATGCCAACAATCAAAACGAGTGAAACCCTAGTACTTCTCTACTCTCTCTCTTACTCTCTTCATTGAATATTTCAATACACGAGCTGCTTTTTGATAGTGTTATTGTATATAACTATACAAATTCCAACCATGTTGAAGTAAAATTACATAAACTATGCAAAAAGTATGAAATAAGCAAGATATGACGCGAGAGAGAAATGCGTTTGAGTGAACTCCTAGCACTTTTTGGTTCTCTTTTACCAGGGTTGACAAGTTGCGCACATCTTCTGGTCGTCTAATTCTAAATCGTCTTTGGTGTGGATCGTGTTTTTTGGAAAGTCATAAGTGGCAATAGCTTAATTGAATAAAAAATCAACCCTAATGTCATTTATCAAAAACGATGTACAGGTAGACAGTCAAAATTTCTCTGCACTCGAATGCCAACAAACAAATCGAGTGAAACCCTAGTACTTTTCTACTCCCTCTCTTACTCTCTTCATTGAATATTTCAATACACGAGCTGCTTTTTGATAGTGTTATTGTATATAACTATACAAATTCCAACCATGTTGAAGTAAAATTACATAAACTATGCAAAAAGTATGAAATAATCAAGATATGACGCGAGAGAAATGTGTTTGAGTGAACTCCTAGAAATTTTTGGTTCTCTTTTACCAGGGTTGCCAAGTTGCGCACATCTTCTGGCCGTCTAATTGTAAATCGTCTTTGCATTTATCTCTATACGGATATTTTTGATGTAGAAAATTACCACCTATATCTGACTTACCTTGTAAATATTTCATTTATAATTCCTCTACGCACTCCATTTTATTTTAAAAGCATGTGGTCAAGATGGGTCTATTACAGGTGGAAGCGGTAGAACAGCGGTTTAAATTTTTAGTTGTCGTTGTGGTCCGACCTTGTCAAATGTTGTTTCATGGTAGAATTATCTATTAGGCAGTCCCCTTTTCCTCTAGCAAATATTTCTTTGCAAATTATAGAGTTTGTCGGCGAGAGGGGTGGGAGGAAGAGAAACAAATCTTTGTCAGTTCAGTATTTGCTGTTCTCGCAAAGTCTGCTTTGTTCTTTTCGCTGAAGCAAATTTGGTTGACATATCGTTTTCAACCCATTCGTTTTTACTGACACAGTCGGTGTTTGTTTACAAACCTGTTGGGTGTAGTGATGGTTTGAAATAAACAAATGAAATTTAATTTATAATTACCATTTTTACACCGATTTTAAATTATTTGTACACTTCTTCGGAAAAATCTTTAAAATGTAAACAGTTTTGACGTTTCTTTGGTTCTTTTGTATTTTCATTCGCAAAATTTGGCAAAGAAAAATTTGTGAGTGGAAAAGCATACGAAAATACCAAAAGAGAAAAGATAAAATTTGGCAAATGAATATTTGCTAGTGGAAAATGGGACGTAGTTGAAATAGAAATTCCATGGTTAAGCCCCGTATTAATTTCTTGCGTCATTTTCTGAAGAAATTTTGTCATTTATGTCTAAACGGATAATTTTGTTACAGAGAGTTACCACATATCTGGAATGTACCTTACAAATATTTAATTTATAATGCCTCTACGGGCTCAAATTTAACGGCTGTAACCATTGACTATAACAACGGCTAGTTAGCTAATTTTCGAAGCAAAATTGTCCTATGATGCAGCCGTTCAACAAAGCGAAAACGCATCCGATGGCCACGAGGCTTCAGTTCTTGGACTAATTGGATTTTATAAGCCTTCGTACCGATTTCTTGATGCAAAATTCTGAGCAAAGAAGTGAGAGAAATGTTCCCTTGCTGCGAGCCGTGGTGAGATAATGTTGATGGCTGTTCGAGCACACTTTCAGCTATTTTTTCCACTGGAACTCTATTATCTATGAACTCTATTCACATCACAAATTAATCCACAAACTGAGTTGATGGCACTCTATTTCTATCGAGTTTGTTTCATATTTTTCTTACAGTTTGAGTTGAAAACTCAGAAATCAAAAATACAGTTTTTAATATTTCTCAATTGTTCATCATGAATAACCTTTAACTAATAATATGTCACTTCATAAATGTCAAATTGGCTTGGAAATTACGGGGGGTTCAAATTTCAAATTTTACATGGTCCAACCTTTATGTGCCAGACTTTTTTTTTATTGAAGAAATCGTTGGATATGTTAACATTTGCACTTGCGCATAGGGAATCGAACAGTGTAATCTTGAGGAGAATGATTTGCAGCAACAATTTTGAAAGATCAATTAGATTTCTCTAATTTTTTGAGTTGTACGATCAGGGTTGCATTTGGAATGAAACGAAGTAAAATAAAGAAAATGGTCATAAACTTCGTTGGGTTTTTGAAATACTTTACTTTTGTTCACAAATTTTATTTTTTTATAGTTCTTATTATTTTCCAACAGCTGTTTTTTAATATGCTTTGGCATTCTCTTGTCCATTTCTTTTAAAATTGATAGTGTAAACCATGGTAAAATTATCTATCGGGTATACGCGTCAGCCCAGCTGATTTGTGGTTTTTTCATCTTTCCGTTGGTAAGCTGTCAAATTCGATTTTGTTTCTTTTCGTTTGTTAATAAAATTCAAAGAATTTCAATCAAAATACAATTTAATAGCATAGACTTTGTATGAAGTTAGACAATCTTATAAAATTTTTCACATTTTGTGTACATAGTGTTTTCATTATTCAGCTAATTTTGACAGCTTAACCACGGAATTACTAATGCGACTACCTAATAGATAATTCTACCATGGTGTAAACCATAGAGAAATACTTAAGAGTTTCCATTACTCTCTTCGTTGCCTCTTCATGACGACGAGGTAGTAGGCCATTTCATAGAGTTTTATTTGCTGCGGTATTTTACCAATTTTACACTTTCGTTGGACATAAAACGGACAGAAATCAAAGGGAATGCGTATTTTCTTTTAATACAAACAACATAAAACATAATTTAGCTGTCATTAGCACCAATAAACACTATTTAAAATTAGTTCCTGTCTTCTTTGCTCTCTCATTCTCCATCTTCGGCCTAGTACATTTTCGATCAGCTGTGCCATAGGATCCCCCTGTGTTAACCGAAAGCAGAATAGTAGCACGATTCCTTTTATTCTATTTTTCTCTCCGCGTTTCGTTGTATTTGCACTGATAGTCTAGCATGGTGTTACCCAGGCGGTTTCGATGGCACAGCTCATCGACTATGAAGTTGGAAAATCATGCAAAATAAAGTGGATGAAGGAATGAACGATAAGCAAGCTATGTTTAAATTGTTTTTGACTGATACTAATGACATTTAAATAATCTTCGATTAATACTAATGATTGAATAAGTGATGATTTATCCGACCTTTCGTATTGTATTCAAAAATTAAATTGTTCGAGCGTTTGGTCGTATTTTTAATTAGTTTTATTCTTCGATATTTCGCTACCCTTCGGATAGCATCGTCAGGAAGATAAACACAATTATGTATTGTTTTCATTTCTAATTAATAATTGTGTTTATTCTACTGACGATGCTATCCAAAGCGAAGGCGAAATATCGAAGAATGAAATTAATTAAAAATACGACCAAACGCTCGAACAATTTAATTTTTGGATACTAATGGTTTTTAAATTATGTTTGATTAATGATAATGACTTTTAAATTATGTTTGACGCTTGTTTTGCTATCTGCAACTCCAACTTGTTGAAATTCCAACTCGCGACGTGACATCCGGTCAAAGCTTTAACAGCTGTTGCACACTCTGGTGATATTGCTCTATGGCCTTACCCATGCTAAAGTATTTTTCTAATATCTACAACGTGTCTAAAACCAATTTATAAACTTTTTAACTTACGCTACTTTTGCAATTACCTGCAAAATTTTCATCGATGTCACCAAGTAAGCTTCAAAGTTTCGAGCTACGTTTAGGTGAATTTAGTCCATAAAAATACAGCGTTAACGCAACATCACCACTATACCGTTCTTCCTTTCGAGAGACAGAAAAAGAGTGAGAGAGGCATATTGCGACTACTGAAATAGAAAGAGCACATTGCATATAAGAATACGTAATCAAAGTGAAAGACGACTACGACGACAGTTCTTCAGTACCAATTAAAACGTATAGTATTAGAAAAACCTACAAGATTTTCAAATTTATCTAAAACGCCGACTGTGAAACTCATGACAAACAATAGACTAAGTACAAGAACAAACAAAAAACTCCGCCGCTCTAAGAGCAACAATTAAGTGATTCAGTTTATTTCCCCCTAAAACGCCGGAAATTCAACGAGCGGCATTTCTTTTATACATTTACCGTTAGACGGACGACGTCTTAGTAAATTGCCGTTACAATTTGTAAAGAAACGAAAGAAAATAACGGGGAGCAGCGAATACGTAAAATTTTGCATTCACAGAGAAAAAGAAAAAAGCCAACATCAATGGCATCACTTAATGGCAAAAGATACAATTTAAACTGTGCGGTCACCGCTCATCGTCCGCTCCTCGTAGCCTACGTCGTTGAAGCTGTGATTGTGGTGGTCACTGCATAAACATACAAATACACTCTCGCGTTTATGCTTAAGTTCCCTCCACCACCCGATCACTCACTCACTAACACTTAAACAAGTGATGTTGCCCGCTGTTGCAAGTTAACGTCCGCTGTGTTTTGTCTGTGTAGTAGTTAAATAACGCCTGTTCTATTTTAAAGTGAAATGGAAAAATAAGAAGAAGAATCACAATCGATTTTCACAGTGTAGTCGGGTAGCAGTAGAGTCGCCTTTTAATTTTCGTTACTGTTTTGTTCGACGACCGTTTTATACAGTTTTTGTTGCAGTTAGTTTTTTTTTTTTTTTGAGTGTATTGGTGCTTGCGTACTCGTATCCGTATGTGATGGTTATTCTCGATGTTGAGCGCAGTTTATGACGAGCGGTGTTCAAAATATCAACTAACGTAACTTAACGCGCTTACGACGAAACGATCTTCCGTGAATTGGAATTAAATTAAAATTAGACAAGAAAAACAAAAAAAAACTGAATTGTGTAAAGAAAAAACACCAAATCAATTGTAATCGAAACACACAGAAAAAAACAAACAAAAAGTTGGAATAATAAACCTCACTTGATCATCGGGTTTTCGGGGTTTTTCCATTTGTTCTGTCATTTTTAAAATAATTATTTAAAAAAGAAAAAAATAACAAAAAAATTTAAATGAAAATCATTTGAAAAAATAACGACGTTTCCATCATAAACCGCCAGAAAACAGCTAAACTTTGGACGCGCGCACCACTCACCTCACAGGAAAATGGAAGATTACTGGGGATTAAGCAATACAAATGGTATATAAACTGTAATAATTAATATAAAAAAAATAACATATTTTAAAAATAAATACAAATATTTATACACTGAAACACATTTATACGTGACAGGCGAATTGAAATGACGGCTGTCCCAGTGCTCCATCCAAAAAACTATTTTTCTATATTTAAATAAATGTTTTCTCTTCAATATATTAAAAAACTTTTTGATACAAAATACAATCTGAAACCAAATTAGGAACTAAAACCATAAAAAAATTATAGGATATTTTCCAAATTTTAATATTCTACCTTAAACTTCCCTACCAACTTCTACTGCCATTTTTTTTTAATCCTCATGATTGTTCATATGTGCATAATGACAAGGTACTGATTGGATCCTGTTTTGAATTCCAAATAAACCGACCTAAGACTAAATTTATCGAAGTTAAGCGCCATTCACACCTACCGGGGTTATCGCTTTTTCGGGATTATAAATGTCAAACTCCATAAGAAAAAAACGTCGATAATCCCAAAAATGCGATAATCTAGGTAGGTGTGAATGGCGCTTAACTTCGATCAATTTAATCTTTGGTCGGTACCACGATCCAAGGAAATTTTCGTTTTATATAGTATTTCACTAATTATTTCTACACCGAAACTATTTTTGTAGACTAGTGTAGGCTCACTAAACGGATACTACATTTCTACACCGATTTCGAGGTGTGAGTCTCACAGTAGAAAGTGTGCCTTCATGGTATATAAAGGGAAAAATAGGTTTATTTTCAAATCTGTGTTGAATTAGTTTGGCTTGAGGTCATAAATTGAAAATACCAGCGGGTTCGAATGTTTCTTTCCAAGATTCATCAGATATTCCCAAAATTTCGATTAGCATCACTAATCATTCTGAGGATTCTATGCACAAAAATATTCAAAATTAATCAGATATTGACCACAAACTGATTGCCAATAATTATATTTATTATAAATCACAAAAAACCAATTTCCCGTATGCAGTATGCAAGGTTCTGCCAACTATAGTCCGTTTCCCCTGAGCTTGCCCATTGTGTGTCGATATATTCGAGAGCATCAGTCAATGTCGGTCCTGTAATCGAGTCTTTTCCCAGACAGAACGTCAATTCTGTGCAGCATTTCGAGAGTAAATCATCGTAACTGATCTCCTCCGCTAAAATATCAACATCGTCAAAGTTTGGATTATGACCCGGCGCGGCACAGTGGGCCATCAATGCTGTTCCCCGTCCCATAGGTGACCCTTAAATCTGATTTGTGGGAAGATATTCGTGTCCTCAATTTCGCCATCGTATTGCCAACGTATACCTTTTTGCATACGTCAGTCCTGTCCCCATTACATTTCACCCCGATATACAATATCAGACTTATTCCCTTCCGTCACTTTGGACTTTGCCCGGCCAAATAACCTGCTCACGACATCGTGTGATTTCAACGCCAATTCATATGACCCTTTGCCATATACATATATTGGAGTAATTTAGTCCCTCAGAATAACCAGATATATAAGTCAGAGATTCGCAAATGTCCGGGGGTGGGTTGTTCGGACTATCCTGGCCTTGTCCCGTATGGCCATCCCGATCCAATAGGCCATTCGCAGTTCTAGCTGGGAGATCATCTTCGCGAAGAATTTCCCTTACTCTCCTCCTACCCCCCACATGAAAACCCTTGTCGCTGACCCCAAACAAAAACAAAATGCCTGTAGGTGTTGGCTACGACACCTACTATTATCACCTGTTCCAAATGCATCTTGCAAGGTATATTTTTTTGGACATAGATAAATAAAAAACCATAGATAGTGAAAGATAAGGGGTGGGTTTGAAAGTAAAGGGAAATTTTCTAGTTGGGCAAATTTCCCTGGAAACAAAAACTACTGAAAAAAACTATATAACCCTTTTTTTGCCTTTTGTATTGTCAACAAATATCAAAAGCGGTATGCATTTCTATTAGTTGTATCCTATTTTCAAATTTAAACAACAGAATCGAAATAAAAATTATGTTTGAGTGCTTTTTCGTCGCATCCAAGTGAAAAATGGTGGACGGAAACAGCCTTTGCCCTCTGGTGAAAATGGTGATTAAGCAAATGAAGCATCTATGGTTTTCATTTATCTATGTTTTTGGATCAAACCAAAGACGATAGAAATACCCTAGATGGTGTATTCGATTATTCACCATTCTCATCAGATGGCAAAGGCTGTTTCCGTGCGACCATTTTTCACTTGGATACGACGACAAAGGACCCAAAAATAACTTTTATTTCAATTCAGGTGTTTGATTTTGAAAATTAAATATAGATACTAGAAAGGCATATTGCCTTTGTTATTGTTTGACAATGCAAAAGGCTAAGCATAGTTTTTTCCATTGTTTTCAGGGAAATTTGCCCATTTCTGAGCCATCTAGAGGATTTGCCTTCACTTTCAAATCTAACACTTTCATTTGCTATTTCGAGCCTGTGCCAATCGCTATGAAAGTACTGTGGGGAAAAAAATTTGTTGTGGTGAGAAGTTTCTATATTTACTGTGCCAATGGATATCTTTTTTGACAATAGTAAATTTTGACAGCTTCATCATAAGAAGTAGACCTCAGCTACAATTGAAATATAATTTTGCGCATTGACTATTTTTAGAATCTATTTTCCATTGCTTTTACCAATTCTTTTGCGAATACGATCTTTATAATCCATGAATATATTCATTCTGCAACATTTTTTCCAAATTGCTACCAAATTTCTTCGTCTTTCTTTGTTTTGTTTACAAACAAATGATAAACGAGCTACAAGTCGACGTAAAAACTTAACGGCGACGGACAAAATTTCGAACGGCGTTGGATAAAGCCGATGATTAAAAACAATTTTAGAACCAAAATTATGTTATTACAAAATATATATATGCATGTAAATCCGAAAACACTGATAAAGATATTTATTAAAATTAAAAATCCAAAATAGTATCTAAAAAACTTAGGCGGCGCGTAACCGAAATAAAAATGTTGGAGGCGGCGGCAGTTCGGTTTCGCTTTACACAATTTGTTTGTCTCCTGGTGTGTTTTTGTTAAACGTCAAAAATTGCCATTCACTTGTCATAAATTTACCTAGCCCCATTGGCTAGTGAAATTTTATTCAGCACGCAAATGTCATATTTTTACTAACCTGTGCACTTTGATACCGATTGACACAGGCTCTTAGTGGTGTTCTATCATATTTGCGTCAATCGTTATAATAAATGCTTTCAGCTCCATCTAGCAAATATCCCACTGAACAAGAAATTTCCCAAGACATGGGCGATATCAAGTTATTTACTTTATCTATGATGCGTAGTATTCACTTACCGAGACATTTTCGGCAGGAATTTTCACATTCATCTCTATACGTAATACATTCGTGTGTAGACTTATGCAGAGAGTGATACAACTTACGCCCGGTATTCAATTTTTGTGCAATTTTCGTTTCCGTAAAAAGTACGTGTATAAAAAATAATGAAAATTTCATGAACGGAAAATTTCGGTCACTTTTAATTTGCTTGGTACTCAGGTCTTTGCTAAAATTCCGTAGGCAAAATCAATTACAGGGTTGTTACGCCAAAGTAATTTCGTACGAAACAATTGTTTGATAATTGTTTGAGACCGGAATTTTGACATTTCTATAATTTTAACAACCAAAAGCAACACCACATGCGTTAAAAATAAAATGGAATTATAGAGGAATTATAAATTAAATATTTGCAAGGTAAATCAAAGATGGGTGGTAACTCTGCGCAAAAACAATTTCCGTTTGGAGATAAATAACAAAATTTCTTACGAAAATTTCGCACGAACTGAATACGGGGTTTAACGCCCAGTTTTCATTTGCTTGATACTCAACTCTGCGAAAATCAATTCCAGGGTTGTTTAGCATAGTTGTGGTGACTCTATTTTATCCAAAACATTCGTTTTTCAGGGCTAACAAATGTTTGAACATTCCAAAAATTGGCTTTGTAAAATGTCACTTAGTTATTGAACCGATCGGTCTCAGTTAGTCACATATATCAACTTGCCAATTTGCGTTAAACCCAACTCATAAAACCCGTCCTTAAATACATATATGTAATTTAGAAAACAGAAATCTCTTAGTACACTGCTGCGTATACGCAATATTAATTTTAGTTTCAATTTGATGTTTATTGTTTTCATCAAATGTATATAACCACATTTCCAATGAAGCATTAAAACTAAAACAAAAACATTTTAGTTTCTAGTTATTTCGTTTTATTTTTTATTGTCATTGTTTATTTTGGTTCCAATTCGGCTAAACGTTTGTAACATGAGAGGTCTGTTTAATGTTTATACGTGTACGCGATCGTCGCATGCCAACCGAATCAAAACAAAACAGAAACAAAAATATCAGCCAGACAAATGTGATTTTTTTACTTTTGTTTTGGTCACTTATTTTAATTTTTTTTTAATTTGTAATTAAACAAGAGTTAAACAATCTTGTGTTATTGGGGAAAAATGTGCAATATTTGCTGTAAAACGAGATGAATTATAGAAAATCGTAAAATACATTTTCAAAGCCAGTACGCAGCTGAAACGAAATTTTCGTTTTGTTTAAGAAACACATACGTATAATGCCTTATTCTCGCTGCCGCGAAATTGAAGTCTTTCGCAATTTGGGCCGAAATTGAGTTGAAATTGCTCAATTTCGCATATATTTTGACAACTACGAAATTGAGATATTTACGACAATTTCGTTGAAATTGACTTGAAATTGTCGTATACAACGCTGTTTTTACTCAGCAAAATTAACTCAATACTTTTTTTTGGCAAATATGGAAGAACACGAAGCCGACAGAAAAATTTCTGATGTGCAGCCGTCGTAGATAATTTTCTGAAGTTCACGCCGCCGTCGTTTAGGCATGATTCGACTTAAAATGTTAGCCGATATTATCAGTTAAGCCGCATTTAAAGGCCCGAATTACTAAAAAAAAATATCTAAATTTTTCACACAACTAACGAGATGAACTTAAAAGTAACGTCTGCGAAAAATTACATTTAATAAAAACTCAGTTGCGCCGTCGATATATTTTTTTTTGTTGCTCTAACGCCGTCGATAATTATGGGTCAGCTTCGTTCACCGAACACGTGGTTACTAAAATTGCAAAAAAAAACAAAACAATTGGATGCCGCCTCATTCAACAGATTGAACTTTTAAGTTTACATCGAAATAGGGTACAGAAAATAAACTATAAACCGTGGTGAATCCGTGATTCATGTTAAAGTTCACGTATCATTCATTTATTTTATTGGTTTGATTCAGTTCCTAACAGAATTTTGGTTACTATGCCCAGGCATTAAAATTTTACTAATGGCAATATTTGTAAACAAACATTTGTCATTTTTCAACGAAATTGCTCAAAAGCCAGTGTGAACGATTTCAATTCCGGTCGACAATTTCAATCCGAAATTGTCAATTTCGTGGCAGCGTGAACAAGGCAGAAATGATGATAACAAAATATTTGGCAAAAGAAATTGTGGATCGCTTTTCGTGTAAAGCCCGGTATTAAGTTTTTGTTAAATTATTGTTGTCATAAGAAGAATGTGTATAAAAAATAAAGAAAATTGCATGGCTTCACTTTCATGATTTTCACTTTCAGTTTTCATTTGCTTGGTACTCAGTTCTTTGCGAAAATTGTAACAATTACAGGGTTGTTACGAAAAAGTTATTTCGAACGAAAACAATTGTTTGGGGCCGCAATTTTGACATTTTGATTATTTTAACAACCAAAAGCAACACGACATGCGTCAAAAATAATAAATAAATATTTGCAAGGTAAATCAAAGATATGTGGTAACTCTCCACAACACAATTTTCCGTTTAGAGAAAATTTCGCAAGAACTGAATACGGGGATTAAAATGTGTGCATGAATGTTTCATTTGCACTAAATTCTCGACGAAAGCCACTGGGCTAAAGATAGTTTTGATCAGGAAGTTCCAATGACACAGTTGATCGACCTCCTAACTGAAAATTTGATGCAGGATAGAATGTGAAAGAGAATGAGCGATAATGAGATGTAAGCCGTTATTATGAGAAGATATCCCGTATTCCTTAATTTTGTGTAATGGCGTTCCCGACAAACGAAATTTTAGACAACCAAACTTCGTTTAAGAACTATATTTACGGCAGTTGAAACGGGAACTGAGGATTGGCCTAGGGTCAAATACGTGCTGAATCCATAATAAATAGGAACAATGTTGAGATGGTTTAGTAACAAGAGAAACATAATTTGCTTTTAAGAGACAATAAATATTACCCACTTTTACACAATTTTTGAGTAAAGAAAGAGGTTTGGGTTGATTTCGTTCGCCCATAGAGAAATAGACAAGAGCCGCTATTCGTCTCTTCACGTTCTCTTGATGACGACAGGGTAGTAGGCCATTTCATCGAGTTCGAGTTGCTTTTGTAATTTACTCTTTGGTTGGACATAATACGGACAGAAATAAAAGGGAATGCGTATTTTCGCACGAAATGTTTTTAAGAAATTTTGAAATTTATGCCTAAATGGAATATTTTGTTGCAGAGAGTTACCACCCATGTTTGATTCACCGTGCAAATATTTCATTTATAATTCCTTTAAGCATTCCATTTTATTTTTAACTCATGTGGTGTTCATAGACGAATATGCCGAATTGCTGGTATTTTTGAACCCATGTTTTTTTACTTGCAACCATACTTATGACGTTTAATTTATTGAGAGAATAAATGTGTCTATACTATATTCGTCTATGGTGGTGTTACTTTTGGTTGTTAAAACTATACAGGGCTTTACAGCACACATTACAACTATAACAACAGCAGGTCAAATTTCCTAAGAATTGAACCCTGGACAGCAGCAGCCTCATCAATTTCCTAAGAAGTAGGGATAACAGGCGCCGCCGCCCATTTTCCCAGGTCCCTACGCCGCCGCCGAAGCAGAAACAATCGGCGTAAACCTCTAATTGATTGTAATCTTTAACCCAACGACTACTCGATCCCTCAGGCAACAATTTAAAAGAACAATTCGCAATTTATTATCAAAATCCTGTTAAGTTTGAGAAATGGATTGAAAATAATCATGTTTCCAAAATGAATTATATTTTTAACTGTCATGATTACACAACAGATCTTTAAAGAAATCCGTAGAAATAATCAAAATATAAAATGAAGAGAGTATAGTCAATGCTCAAATCTCATGGTGGTGAAAATGCTATCATGTTACATACCGCTTCTACTACTACAGCATTGCCAAATTCACCACGGATTGGCGGACAGACAATGAGTAGAAGTATCTTCAAGCTATAGACACATGTGTGTATAAGGTTCATATTCATATACGTGGATACAAGTGATAATGTGTGGTAAATAGATATCTATGACTACTTATATATGCATCCACATATGTTTATATATACACGATAGATGTACATATATAAACTTTACACATATGCAAATTTTAAGATCACTATAGTGGTAGTTGTGGCGAGGAACGACGCCAACGATAACAAATAATAAAAAAAAGTGATATTATGATTAAGAACATCACACCCAAAGTAATTTAGAAAATGATAAAGATGTTTTCGTGCTGATTCTGTTGTTGATGATCAGAAGATCATCACACTCAAGTGTGTGCAATGGATGGATGGATGGGTGGATAATGTGACCCAAGTGATGAACTGCATCGAAAGAGTATGGAAAAAACAAAACCAATTATAATTAAGAAATGACTGGCGAAACGTGGACACCACTTAGTGATGATGATGTTGATATGCATAGTAGTGCCAGATGACAACAAAGTAGTCCATGTATGAGAATATAGGAAAAGTTATAAATTAGAATAGGAAAAGACTCATAAGGAATCATGCTGCGTTGGGAACAATTTTACGTTTGTAACAAATATATTCAGCTGACCCTGATTTTACTTAAATATTTCCAAAAATACTAAGAAATATTAGAAGATTTGTTATAGTACATATATAAAATTAATTTATAAAATATATGTACTGTATGAGAAACGTAAAGTTGAGCAGACACAAATTTAAAAATGTGCTGAATTACTGCCGATCAGGATCTAACCAACTGGCTGAAAAAAAATTACTTCGATGTTTGTGCTAAAAAGGTACTTTAGGCGTGTTATTCTGTTTCCCACTAAACTAATTTTTCGACGGGGGTTCTATGATACAGCCATAGAGTAAATCTTAGTAGAGAGAATATTTGGCTCATCTGACGTTTTCTTTCACACCCTTCTTGATGCGGTCGGTGTGATAGAGAGATGTTTGACGAAAAGTGACATACACCAGGTGGAATTACAATAACTTCTTGCTTTAATTTTTCATGAAATTTTGGTGAAAAATTGTGAAATTTAAATATGTTTTAAACTCTTTTATTGACTGTTATTGTTAGCATACGTTTGTGTTGTATTTAACACAATAATTTTAACACAAAACGAAATGCCGTTGTTGTTATTTTGTTCGTTGTTTTGAACCATTGCCTCTATCTGGTATTATTAAAGCAATTCTTTTCAACATCAAATGTAAATATCACACCAGGCCAAACTATTGGGTCTACTATAAGTATTAGTCTATGGTTTTGGGCATAGAATAACACATACCATAGAAGCTTTTATTCGCTCAATAAATTAAACGTCATAGGTACGATGGAAAGTAAACATTGGATGGTGGAAAATATGGGTTCAATAATACCAGATATTGGCAATAGTATACAGCGATCAACAAAGGAACAACAACCGAATTTCGTGTTTTTGTGGCAAACTAGTTGTGTTAAATACAATACAAATGTATACCAACGATAAACGTCAACAAAAAAGTGCAAAATACATTTAAATTTTTCAGTTCTACACCAAAACGACATGAAAAAGTTAAGTTAACATATTTTGTAACTCCACCTGGTGTAAGTTAATTTTAAATTTAATTGCTCTCATTTCCACAAACCTACGATGAAGAGTGTGAAATGAAACGTCAAATGAGAGAATAACTTTATCTATGTATGTGTTATTCTATGGTTTTGGGATAAATACCAAAACAACAAAGGGGAAGAAACAAAATGGAATTATGTAAAATAAGAAATAGATGCATAAAATCGAAGTCATTTTAACAAAAATGTGTAAAAAACTATATAGGCTCAACAATTTAACGATCTAGACTCAAGGTATGTGTACAAATACGCAAATCTGGAACATGTATTTTAAACAATCTTCCCTTTGACACTCAGTAATTTGATTGTCAAAATAATATGGTTCTCACTATAAGTTAACCAACCAACATTGGGTGGTTAAATCATAGTTAAACAATGACTAAAAAAGACAATTCGATATTTAACCACAATTTAATAAATAAATGAAGATCACCACTGACTGAAAAACTGGCCATTAGTATAGTACTCTATGGGCGAACCCATAAAAATCGCTTAGTTCCCCATATAAACCCCGATATTCAGGTTTTATGAAATTTTGGTTGCCATAAGAAGTACGTGTATAAAAAATAACGAAAATTTCACTCACTTTTCATTTGCTTGGTAGTCAGCTCTCTGCGCAAATTTCATAGTCAAAATCAAGTGCAGGGTTGTTACGCCAAAATATTTCGTACGAAAGGAATTATTTGGTACCAGAATTTTGACATTTTGATAATTTTAACAACCAACAGCAACACGACATGCGTTAAAAATGAAATGGAGCGTGTAGGGGAATTATAAATTAAATATTTGCAAGGCAAATCAAAGACATGTGGTAACTCTCCGCAAGAAAATTTTCCGTTTAAGATAAATGACAAAATTTCTTACGAAAAGTTCGCCAGAACTGAATATGGGGCTTAAGGCCGTAAAAGCAAAAGAATGAAAAGGCAGAGAAGAAAATTAACTCACTGAATGGAATGCCAACAAATAAAACGAGTGGAGCGCCTCGTTTCTCTGCTCTCTCTCTCTCTCTAACTCTCTTCGTTGAATATTTCAAAACACGAGCAGTACTATTACAACCTGGGAAATTATTCTTTTTTTGCATGTTAAGCCCGATATTCAGTTTTTATGAAATTTTCTTTGCCAAAAGAAATACGTGTATAAAAAATAAAGAAAATTTCATGGACCAAAAATGTCGATTACTTTTCAGTTGTTGGTACTCAGCTCTTTGCGCAAATTTTGTAGGCAAAATCAATTATATGGTTGTTACGCTAAAGATATTTTGAGGCGCGTTCGATGAAACAGCTGTTCGATCTCCTAGCTGCAAATTTGTTACACGAATTGAAAGAACTAACGTTAAGTTTGTTTTGATTGGCACTTATGATTTAAAATATGCTTATATTCAATACATTAGCTTTGATTTGAAGAACACAACAATTTTCTTTGATTTTTATTGCAATACATCCAAACTTAGGCAAAAAAACTGGAACAAAAAAACTGTACCAAAAATGTCGTTAGCCCAGATTTTTTGACTACAATTTGGTGGAACAGGAACACACATGTGCACTCTTTAGGTCTGTTTTGTATCCCCTGCTAAACTAATTTTCGAATACTTTTTATGGGGAGCTTAGCGATTGTAAGCGGCTCTCCATATAAAGTCGTCGAAAAAAATTAGTTTAGCGGGAAATAAAATACACGCTTGTTATATCCTACTCTTTGCTTTATATATTACTCTTTGATCAAAACTCCAATTGGCACAGTGACGTTCGACGGAATTTGGCGGAATTGAAACATTCTGCAGGGGGTTTCGATGACACAGATGATCGACGACCTAGCTGCAAATTTGATACAGGATAGAATGTGAAAGAATGCGATAGGCGAATTGAAAAAACTGACTTTAAATTAGATTTTGTTGACACTTATGACTTAAAATATCTTTATATGCAATAAATTAGATTTGATTTGAGGAACACCACAATTTTCATTAATTGTTATTTGCATTACGTCCAAATTCTGGCAGAAAATAACTGGCATAAAAATAGTGTATCATTAGCTCCGTGACTTTCGACGAGAATTTGGTGAAACTGAAACCCACATGCACACTCTTAATATCTTACTCTATGCTTTTAACACAAAAAAGTAACACCACATGTGTCAGAGGAATTATTAATGAAATATTTGCAAGATAAATCAGCGATAGGTGGTAACTCTCTGCAACAAAATTTTCGAAAATTTTCCATGAACTGAATACGGGGCTGAAAAGGGCATAAGGCCTGTTTTTCTACAAAGTCGTCGAAAAATTAGTTTTGCGGGAAATAAAATACGCTATTTATTTGGAGAACCGCTTAAAATCGCTAAGTTCCCCATAGAAAATGGTCCAACAATTAGTTTAGAAGGTGGAGACTTACCACCAATTTTTGATTTACCTTGCAAAAATTTCATTTATAATTCCTCTAAGCACTCCGTTTTATTTTTAATGCATACGGTGTCACTTTTGGTTGTTAAAACTATCAAAATGCCGGTCCCCAACAATTATCAAACAATTGTTTTTATACGAAATAACTTTGGCGTAACAACCCTGTACCTGATTTTGCCTACGAAATTTTCGCAGAGAGCTGAGTACCAAGTAAATGAAAAGTGAGCTAAATTGTCGGGACATGAAATTTTCGTTATGTTTTATACACGTACTTCTTATGGCAACGAAAATTTCATAAAACTGAATATCGTGCTATAGCATATTGTAGGTAACAGATTGTGGTGAACGCATAATCACAGCTGATTTGCTATTTTACTTTACAAACCATTTTCGAACTGTCAAGTTCACATGTATTTTGGTTTTGCATGTGTTTGTTTACATTTATTGTTGGTATAAAGAAAATGTATATTGTTGTTGGCATCAACTACAACGACACCTCCTGCCTCCACCATGAGTATTTTTATTATGGTTTGAAGCATAGACTAATATATTCGAGATAACTCAACTCGCTCTTTAGTTTTTGGCTGAAGGAATTGGAACTCCTGAATGTTGGAAAGTTTGGAATTTGGAATTCCGTCACTGACATTTAGGGTAGTATTCTAAAAGTCCCGAAAGTGAACGTAAACGCAAAAGCCAACGCGAACGCCAAAGTCAAAAAATTTTAGTTTATACATCACTTCGTGCTTGGATTCGCTAACGAAAGCTGTTACTGACACTTGTGGTTTATAGAGTTGCCCAACTAAAATAAAAAAATATAGATTAGAAACAGTTACATATCTTGAGTGAACTGAACACAATAGAAAATATTAAAAAGTAAGCGCTATTTCAATAGATCAACCGATTTTAAGAATGCTATTGCACATACGAGTAATACTGCAAATAACAACAATATTTAGGGAAAATATACACGTAAAGTGTATAAAAAACCTAGATTATTTTTAATTGAAATGTCGAATAAATTTTCCAATCTATATTAAATAAGTTGTCTTTGCAAAAAACACGTGCCATTTGGCCACATTTAAAATGTATAGGCTCTTTTGTTTAATAATGCCTTAACATCAACTGATGGTCTATATTTTTATAAATGTAATTATAAAAGTTTTGAAACCCATTATTTCTCTGAACTTCCCATTCGACATTTTTCTTTCAATTTGTAATTTCGTCAACTAACGCCAGAAATTATGGCGTGTTGAATTTGACAGCTGAAGTGATCGGAAACGTTGTGTTGCGTTTTATAAAATACCCAATAAATAGCGTGACTCAACGCAGATAGTCACAGAACAGCTGTAATTTTTTATAAGCTACCAAATTTGAATTTGACAGCTGAAGTGATCGAAAACGTTGCGCTGCGTTTTATAAAATACTCAATAAATAGCGTAACTCAACACAGATAGTCACAGAACAGTTACAACTTTTTTATAAACTACGAAAGCGACAAAAGTTACGCGAAGTGACTGATTCACGACTTATAGAATAACACCGTTAATAAACACTGCTGAAATTGTTATTGTGAATGTGAAATTTTGGTAAATATATAGACAATGTGAATACACGCACAATAGTGCAAAATTTAGGATTTTGTTCGACGTTTGCACAAACAGCAACACAGCTGAAAGACGAACGATTCCTTACGGAAGAACCGGAAAGAGAAACGTCAGATGAGCGAGATAAGTTATCTCGAGAATATATTAATCTATGATTTGGAGGGTCAAAGCTATCAAATTCATCATAAACGTATAACATGAACAAAAAACATAATACATTTGAGTCAGACAGTTGGGAACCATGACGATATGAAAAAAACTTAAATCAATTCTTTCAATAAAACCGCCGTCCACGTCGTTTGAAGTGAATTCAATAACATTTACCGAAATCTTCAAATAGAAATATTTTTATTCCTGGTATTTGAGGGTCATTCGCGCATATTATATTTTGAATTAAAGCGCCGTATTCAGTTCTTGCGAGATTTTGTCATTTATCTCTAAACGGAAAGTTTTCTTGCGGAGAGTTATCACACATCTTTGATTTACCTTGCAAATATTTCATTTATAATTCCTCTATGGGCTCCATTTTATTTTTAACGCATTCGTGTTGCTTTTAGTTGTTAAAATTACCGAAATGTCAAAATTCCGATTCCAAACAATTATCAAACAACTGTTTTCGTGCGAAATAACTTTGGCGTAACAACCCTGTAATTGATTTTGCCTACGAAATTGAAAAGCGAGCGAAGTTTTCGGTTCATGAAATTTTCGTTATTTTTTATACACGTACTTCTTATGGCAACGAAAATTTCATAAAAACGGAATACCGGGCTTAAAGGTTATAAACATTTATGCTTATCTTAATATGCATAGGTCAAATTTTGACACAATTATATTTTTGAGAAAAAGGCGTTGCAAAAAATCGAAATTTCCCTTAATGGGTAAATACAATTTTGGAGCCATTTGATGGGCATCTCCGAGAGATTTCCATCGATATATATATATATTGACCTGATCGGATTACTGAAGCGAGAGACCTTTGGTGACCTTTGATGGCCCATTTCTCGTGAACCGTGGCCGGAACGGGGAACAGCGTATATTGAAAGACTCAGGGGCAAGTAGTTTTATCGGTTTATTAGGTTTTTGTACCGATCAGAGAGTTGACGGTAAAATAGACTTGTGCCACAAAACCATTTATGACGTTATGTATTTACAATCAGCAGATGTTCAACTAATTCCTGGCGCTTAAAATATTTCTGTAGGGTATCTCAATATTATTTAATACAGTTTGTAATTGTTTTATCATCACAGTCATCATCACCGCTGGCGGTAGTCTGATACACGCTATTAGATTTCCGTTTTTTGCTGTTGTTTTAAATCGTTTTAATTATTTGATAATTGTTTAATAATTTACAATTGTGTTCAAGTAATTCATTTCTATACAGTAGTGAACAACTTGTAGGCGGTTATTAATAAAATGGCTGATTTTGTCGAATAAAATCAAAAAACAAAACACAATTAGAAAAAAAAACAGATTCGTATTCATAATTGAGTTATTAACACGTATTCCAACAGATATTAAATGTAAAATTTTATAAAACGCTTGCAGTCACGTCACATCCATCCCTTCACCGATTTTAGGATTTTATAAAACATGAAATCCTCTCTGTGAAT
Organism: Phaonia tiefii; assembly: GCA_963931995.1. Taxonomy (NCBI): domain Eukaryota; kingdom Metazoa; phylum Arthropoda; class Insecta; order Diptera; family Muscidae; genus Phaonia; species Phaonia tiefii. The sequence goes on along the minus strand of OZ008370.1, from coordinate 18,403,991 downwards.
TCCAATTGCAGGTATTACTTCTAGCGTTTTATGAAATACTATCTATTTTCACTGATGGTGTACAATTTAGAAAAACCTGTACAAAAATTGTAGCTGGAATATATTTTTCTATGACTTTAATTTAAATAATTTAAGCACGTCGCAAACCAATGTGACTGCCGTGCAGTAATCGTGTCCCACTCAAATTACAATAATAAGGTACATTGCCGTTTGGCTATGACACGATTTCCTCACGGCAGCTGGATTGGTTTGGAGCGTGACTTATTCGCCTCCAAATGAAAACAATTTCAAATAATAAAGTATATATATATTTATCAGGGGGTTTCGCTGAAACAGGTGTTCGACCTCCTACAAAAAGGATGTACATGTAGAGAAGGAAAAACCACCGCAATGTGGCAACCCTCGCAGAAGAGAACCAAAAAGTCGTCGCGATTCACTCAAACACAATTCCCTCTCGCGTCATAACTTGATTATTTCATACTTTATACTTACTTTATGTAATTTTATATAAACATGGTTGGAATTTCTATAGATAGATTCTGTAACATCATCAGAAAACTGCTCGTGTATTGAAATAATCAACGAAGAGAGTAAGAGAGAGAGAGAGAGTGCAGAGAAATGAGGGACTTCACTCATTTTCCTGTTCTCTCCTACGAGGGTTGCCACATTGCGGTTGTTTTTTCTGCTCTACTTGTACATTCTCTTTGCACAAAAATACTCTCAGTTGATGAGTTTTGTACTTTCGGTTCAATGCATAATAGCAAATGTTTGAAAAATGCATTGACCAACCCTATATACTTACAGTCATCTATCGCTATTTCTCTTGCTTACATTATCCTGCATGTTTTCCCAACTCTAAGGTTGATAAACTGTGGCATAGAACCCCCCTGGGCACAGCACACCTCTAATTTTCCGAGTCACCTATACCTGTTTCTTTTTTAAACTTTCTCCTCCATCAAAACTCCAAGTACATAGTGGATGTTTATGCGATGACTTACGACCCTGGGACACAAGCCACGACTTACGATGCTTCTCGGTGAAGGGGGAAGAGAAGAAAGAGGAGTGGCATAAGAGTCACAAAATGGAAATTACATTTCTCTTTCACCTCTGTCGTGCTTTGACGCGGCGGTAAATCATCAGTATACAAAAAGTGAGGAACAATTGTTTTGAAGCAATTTCTCATTAAATTAAATCAATATAATTCCAATATTATCACCCATAGTTCATTAATTTTTTAAAATATTAAATTTTAATGTATTAGGAATACAAAGCAAATGAAGAGTAACCGACAATACGTCACAAAGAGTCACGCATAGTTGTATTAAAAGAGAATGACCACCCACAAAAACGATTTACAAGTAGACAGTCAAAATTTCTCTTCACTCAAATGCCAACAAACAAAACGAGTGAAACCCTAGTACTTCTCTACTCTCTCTCTTACTCTCTTCATTGAATATTTCAATACACAAGCAGCTTTTTGATAGTGTTATTGTATATAAGTATACAAATTCCAACCATGTTGAAGTAAAATTACATAAACTATGCAAAAAGTATGAAGTAAGCAAGATATGACGCGAGAGAGAAATGCGTTTGAGTGAACTCCTAGTACTTTTTGGTTCTCTTTTTACCAGGGTTGCCAAGTTGCGCACATCTTCTGGTCGTCTAATTGTAAATCGTCTTTGCCACCCAGTCCCAGGGTTGAAAATCATCGCATAAACTTCGAAACAAAAACGATGTACAAGTAGACAGTCAAAATTTCTCTTCACTCAAATGCCAACAAACAAAACGAGTGAAACCCTAGTACTTCTCTACTCTCTCTCTTACTCTCTTCGTTGAATATTTCAATACGCGGGCAGCATTTTGATAGTGTTATTGTATATAACTATACAAATTCCAACCATGTTGAAGTAAAATTACATAAACTATGCAAAAAGTATGAAATAAGCTCCAGCACTTTTTGGTTCTCTTTTACCAGGGTTGCCAAGTTGCGCACATCTTCTGGTCGTCTAATTATAAATCGTCTTTATTCGAAATAGTCGCTCAACTGTGGCCTAGATGGACCTCATTCAAACAAACATCTGTTTTTCAATACAATAATCAGCTGTTAATTTACTCGAAATCTCCAAATTAGAGAACCCTGCGGCAGCGTGAATGAAGCATAAAGTGGCTAGCTAAGAGTCCAAACAAGCGTTGGACGAAGACGTTCTTTTTACATGGGGATCTTATGGAATTTCTAAAGTTAGATAAAATAACATCATCAGAAAGAAAGTTAGATACAATGACATCATCAGACAAAGAGAGAGCAGAGAAATGATGCGCTTCACTCATTTTCTTTGTTGGCATTCCACTCCATGAGAAAATTTTCTTCTCTATACCATAGTTGCTTTATGCCCATCCCATACAAGTACATGTGGTTGCAATAGAAAATTAAAGAAAACATAAAGGATGAAAGGGTAGAGAAGAAAAAAAGTGTGCAATTTAAAACGGAACCACAAAGTCGCCGCGATTCACCCAAATGCATTTCTCTTTCGCGTAATAACTTGATTCTTTCATACTTTTTACAACTTTATGAAATTTGGTTGGAATTTCTATATTCTAAAAAAAATGGTTTCCCATTACATTCCATGAAGGAATTGGGGAGAGCTTCTCACAAACAGTGAGCTTTGCGCTTTCTAGTTTTAAACTCAGTGATTGGGACCTACAGTTTTACACCGATTCCGAACGGTGTTTTGAGAAGCGTTTTCATGGCTAATTACTCGATAGTGTCGCCGTCACTATGCGAGGTGACCGTCGCCGAAAGAAATTTAAGATGGTCAGAGCAGGGATGGAACCCAGGATCTCATGTACAACAGGCGCGCACACGAACCATTGCACCACCGACGGCCATTCTATTTCTATAGTTATAGACAATAACATCATCAAACAACTGGTTATGTATTGAAATATTCAACGAAGAGAGAGCGCAGAAAAACGAGACGCTGCACTCGTTTTCTTTATTGGCCTTCCACTTCGTGATTAAGTTTTCTTCTCCACCCTTCCATCCTTTTTGGAGAAAAGCGTTCAATATGATTAATCGTTAAACAGACGATAAGAAAAGTGAATGAACAACTGTTAAAAGTAGTAACAATCACTTAAATCCTATAAAACTATAATACCATTTGTACAAACATTCTAATAAATTCCAGAAGAGAGCCACAAAAAATATACAACGTAGAGAGAAAAAAACAAACAAATTATGCCGCCAGACGCTCTCTCTCCCATTTTGTTTAGACGCTAGAGATTATTTTCATCGTTATGGGAAGAATGTATGGTTCTGTTTGCACTCTAATACTAAACGGTAGATTGGAATGGGTGTTATCTTTTGGCATTGATCACTGCTTAGTGATGGCAAACGTGGAGACCGCAGTTCCGTCTAGGGAACCAACTTGGCTTTTACACGAGACAGTTTTGGTCAGACAATAGCAACACGTTTACACTTTTTTACTAATAAAGTCATACTTCTCTCACTGTTTTCTTCGTTGTCTCTCAATTTTTTGGGGACATTAAATTCGGCAACTAATGCATATTCTCAAGTCTCTTGTCTCATGTAAACGCAGGATAAGACTGGATTCAGAAAGGCATCAATATTATTTTCCACTATAATACAAGATCTGGGTATATCATTTGTTTTACAATACAATAGTTTGTTTGAAGCGCTGTTCAGACATTTAACTCGTCTGTTCCTTAAGTATGGTTCTTGCAACAAGAATATGTCTATGTCCTCCTCGCTTAGGTTATCTGATGGTAGCTTGCTACGTGTCAGATTGAGCTGATAACTTTATGCTCCACTTTTCGTTCATTATTAATGTATGAAACACCAATACTAGTGCTTAGAAGGTTAGTGATGGTCTCTTAATTAGAAGCCAAGAGCTCATCTTCGGAGACTTGGTTTGCCTCCATGAAGAAGTTCCTCTTCTCCATGCTGTTATTGTTCGTCTGTATACCGTGCATATTATTTACCCAACAGGTTGCTTCTACATCTGACATCAGGTTAACGCAACTGTCGCAAAGTCGGTTGCGGCAACTTGATTGGAGTCGGTTGTGGAACAATGTTGGTTGGTGTTCCGAATATACCTGCATATGTCGACTACACGAAAGAGGAAACAGTATTAGATTGGAAATATCGCACCCTCATACCGGAAAGGAATTCTTGCAACAAATTAGTTCCTGGTATAGAAAAAGACCTAAATTTCTACACGAATGGTTCGAAACTCAATGATTAGGTACAGTATAGGGCCTTCTCTATGAAACTAATGTTATATCTTTCTCGTGGTCTACCTGATCATTTTAATGTTCATCATAGTCCAGCAATTATGGGGGTCTTGTCTTCCCTGACAGTCAGGCGATTATCAAGTCCATCTAATCAGTATTCCTGCACTCAATATATACACACGACTTGTCTTCTCTGACAGCCAGGTGGATATCAAATCCCTGAATTCAGTATTTTTGAACTTAACATCTGTCCAAGACTATCGAAGAACTCGTAACGAGACGGCTGAGCCATAGAGTAATACTTAAGAGCCTTTAGTACTCTCTTCGCTGCCTCTTCATGACGACGAGGTAATAGGCCATTTCATCAAGTTTTATTTGCTACTGTATTTTAACAATTTCACACTTTGGTTGGACATAAATCAATGGGAATGCGTATTTTCGTTCAATGGCAACAACACAAAATATAATTTAGCTGTCATTAGTATCAATAAACACTATTTAAACTTAATTCCTGTCTTCTTTGGTCTCTCATTCTACATCATTTCCCTAGTACCTTTTCGATCAGCTGTGCCATAGAAACTCCCTGGCTGAGCAGTACGATATGCGATTTATGGCAGCCAGGGCACAGGAAATTTCCGCTTGTGGCGGAACAACATTTCTTAAATATACTTTGTTCGAAACAACTTTTTCGAAAATGTAAATTGTAAACATATATTCTTTGATTAAAAAAACTATTTTCAATAATGTTGAGTGAAGAGGTTCCAGAGATGTCTCAAATGTTACCAGCCATTGATGCCAGGTTATCCAATGATTTTGAAGGCATTGCTAATATTGTCAGTGCCTGTGAAGATAATGATTGCAACCACATTGTGCGAAGAAATTCTTCCTTAGCGCCGCCATTAGCCTGATTTCGCATTGCACGTAGAAGGGAACTTGGCATCTTACCTCCAATATACGGCATTTATACCGACCAAGATTAGCGCATTTTGGAGTTTAACTCCGTTAAACCACGATAACCCAGAAGATTAGCATACAATTTTAATCTGTAAAAACTGAAGTTTAATTATTAATCTCAGTTTAAACTGGAGTACACTATGATGCAACTCTGCTTATTACCAAAAAAATGTAACCATAATAAAAAGATGCACTAAAAATCAACTTTTTGACAGACGGAAGCCGATTGAAAATTTTCCGACGCGTTGCCGCCACCAAAGCTCACGCCGCCGACGACATTGTTGTATCTTATCGGTTTAACGTGTGTGACGATTTCACCGACTGGCACGACGTGACCAAATGATCCAATTTTAAAGGTTAATTTATTTCAAAAACATCCCAATTTGTACAAAACCAAGAGCCTACACTTCAAGTTTTCTGTTGTGCCGACGTCTTCGATAATTTGGTATCGACACGGAGTTGGTCTAAGCACGGCGTTGCCACCCGAAATGTCAATTTAATCTCAAATTGGGTGGCGTACACTGCAAAGATTAGAGAACAAGCTTATCGCTAACCTGGCCGCGATAAACTGTGGTCTAAATGCGGCAATAAGCAATCCATTCAGCAATTTCTTTATACGTTTCTCTTTAGAAGTTGAAAAATGACCGATGAGTCTCAATTTTATATTGGAACACGCATCATCTTGACGTTTAAGGATGATATCGCTAATCTGTGACAAAAATTGTGGATGCAACTCTGGCAAAATGGCGAAATATTTGGATGACTCTGAAACCCAGGAGAATTGAGTGGTATAAAGGGGAACTACTTACAGGTTTTGACACTAAAGTATTTACGGACGGATCCAAAATGGAATGTGGAACCGGCTCGGGTGTTTTCTCCGAAGAGGCAGGCCTCAATTTATCATTCAAACACCCAGACAAGTGCAGCGTTTTCTAAGCGGAGGTACTGGTCATCAAAGAACCCTGCGCCGCACTTATACTACAGCGAAAAACAGAGCGCATTGGAATATTTGTCGATAGCCAAGCGGCTCTCCTATCACTTAAATCTTACAACACTGCTTCTAAACTCGTTAGTGAATGTAGGGAAAACTTGTCGAGCTAGGCCGGCTGACCAATGTGGTTCTTACTTGGATACCAGGCCACAAGGTTCTCTTAGGGAACGAAAAGGCAGACGAACTAGCAAGGGCAGGATCCTCTTCCACCGAACTCTACATGGTGTCAGTTGCAACGCCTATAGGGTTGGCCAAAAGAGGTATTTTCCTGCATTACCTTGAACGAGGAAAGACCAGATGGGATTGTACGGAAACGTGCCGCATATCCAGAAACACTTGGCCGGAATATAACATTCACCGGACTAACTCTCTGATTAGCCATAATCTATTGTCTATGCATAAGACATAGCTGGATATTCCTATTATCTTTAAACATTAGCGGCATTCATGCAAACGTGAAAGCCGAGAACTTTTGCTCAGCGCAAGTTTCCCTCGCACCGTTGCATGAGGCACCAAGTAAAGTTGCTCAGCATAGTTGTGCTCAAAACCATATCAGCTGACCAAAATGGATACATAAGGTGGTAGCAGTAGCAATTGCATGTATTATGTATGTATGTGTACTTTTTCCACTGTTCTAGTGCTATCACCTTATTTATCCATCCTAGTCAGATGACAACGAAATGTCAACAGTTTACACGTTTCTCCATCCCACGTTTGCGCAGCAAATTTGCCTCGAAAACTTTCCACTTTTGAGCAAGTCGCTTTGTATGGGATATTTGTTTGTTTTGACGTTTTCTGTGCAAGTTTACGATGTTTTCGAGTTTACGAGGTTCTTTCGAGCTTTTATGAAGACCACTATTAATAAAATAAAACAGTTTTAACTTAAAAACTGTAGCTTGTTCGTCAGATTACCCAATCCTTTTATCTTATACGTATTTATCAATCACTAGTTTATTCGACCTGGCTCTTGTAGGCAAAAATAGGCATCAGCTGTGCCTAGGGACATTCATTTGCTGATAAAACGGGTAGCAAACATGAAGAACAACAACAGCGTTGGTTGTAGGCGTCTATAGGTAGAGATATCGCCTAGTTCGTTTAAAACTATTTTCTTTATTCTTTTGTTAATAGGTAAACACATTCACATCAAAACTTAACTGCAAGTACCGTGTGAATCTACAAAACGTCTAATCATTACAATCGTTTAAGGTAATGTAAAAAACTGAAAAACACTTGCAAGTTGTGAATACATTTCCTCTAAGTTATCGTATAATAACTCATACGCAACGTACAACCCTCATTATATGCAGATGGATTGATTACGTTAAGACGACAACCCTGCTTGTCACTCAACCCAAGGTTGCATTTATGACAACCGTTAATATTTCACAGGATTGTTCAGAAATCAATTAACACTGAAATTGAAAAGAAAACGAATGAAAACATTTCTAAACTCAATGTGTATTTAAGTGCAATTGTCATTCTTTAGCCTTTAATTAGTACTAAATAAATTCTCATCATAAAATAAAAATCACAGGTTTTCGATTACAAATTCATTAGAAACCCGAGTCAAAAAAGCCGCAAATAGTTGGTAAACATTTCCATTCCTCAACATATATATAAACACATTCAATATACTTATGTACATACATAGTATATACTATATTCCAGCCGATGTCCAAGCTCGCGAATGGAGATTTGTTTGTGTTTGTTGTTGCAAATTCATTTGAGTTTTTAGCATTTTTTTCAGAGTTAATTAAGCAATTTAAGAATCATTCAATTGAGAGAGAAAGCATTTTACTTTATACTACAGACACGACACAGATACAGCAGATGATCATACACAGTCTAATACAAATGCAGATGCAACTGGATACAGGGTGTCTCAGTTTTACAAATGCTTGAATATACATACCTACATACATGCATCAACCTGAGAGACTGTATGACGGGCGGACAGCCATAAGATTCAAACAACAAAATTTTCACTTTGTAACATTTAATTATTCGCAATATTTTGTATCTTTTGAAAAATTTCAAATTTAAGATCTTTATCGCGGGCGGCGTTTCATTGTTTATTGCCGCATTGAATACTTAGTTTATTACTTCCGCTTTACGCTTTTGTTCTTTCTTAAAATAAATTCAATTGTTGCTGTTTTCGTCGTCCGCTCCTTCCTTCGTCTATCGTTACAGTTTTCGCATTCGCCTCCCCTGCCCCAAATCAATTAAAATTTTTTTCAAATTTGTTTAATTGTTTAAAAGTAGCGCCGCCACCGCTGCATAAGTAATGGATAATTTACGTTTTGTTTGTCATTTTACTCGTACGAGTACTACGTGTTTACAAGTAGATTTTGCCGTAATTTGTGTCCACTCGCAAGGTTTTCTCTCTGCCATCTACTACATAGTAAAACATTTATTTCAATTTGCGAAAGTTTCCAGCTACACGTTTTTACCGCCAAAATGTATTTGGCGGCAAAATCTATGGAAAGCCTTCAGGCCGATATGCAGCTGAAACGAGATAAAGTTTTCGGTTCCAATATGAAATGCATGTTATTGATGTAAACTTACGGTAGGTTGGGATGATTAAGAGGAGCCGAAGCATTTGTGTTTCATCTCAGGACCCATTTCGAGGCATCCACCTAAGGCAATAGGTAGACCTGCACCGGAATTCTGTAACTTTTTAACGATCAACATCGGTAGTTAAATTGTCAAAATTCATAAAATTTCAATACAAAGTTTCGGAATTTTGTCAATTTAACTACGGATTTTTATCGTTAGAAAGTTACAGAATTCCGGTGCTGATGTGTGCGCATGTCTAATTCCAAGGGATCCTTAAATATTCCTATATTCGTGGAGGTAGAAAGTTTCTGATAGCCATTCGCTTGTGAGTGGTCAGAAATAATTCCTTCATTGGGCAGTCCAAGCAGCTCACTACTTCCACGCAGTATGTCCTGGGCAATGGCTTCCCTCCGTTAGCTAGCTAGCGTGAGAAGCCGAAACGAATGAGCAGCCTGATTGGTTATGCAATCGCTGATACGTCTCAGCCTTACTAGGTGACCTTGTCACTGAAGCTCTTCGAACTAGTAGACATATTCTTCTGTCCTTGGATGGCGGATGAGCCAACACCCCTGGCCAACAGCGCATCAAACCCGAAGAAACCAAAATCCAGTTTCCACTCACTCCATTCTGCTTAGCGTCTGATCCATAATGGGCTGATGAAACATGATCATCCTGGCAGTAGGTAAAATGTAAACCACGGTGGGATGGGTTTGCCTCCAGCCACTGTTATATAGGCATTGAAAATACACGGGAATTATAATAAACGAACAAACCCCCTAGCTGTTGGTGACCCTCGCAAACGTTATAAAGATCACGATTTAAGGGAATGTATCTGGAACGTACGAACGCTATACAGGACGGGTGCCAATTTCCAACTGGCTGATGTCTTCGAAAACTATAAAGCTGTCATCACAGCTATCCAGGAAATGCAATGGACAGAATATGGTTGCACCAGAAAGAAACCCTGCGAAATTTACCAAAACTGCCATGAGCGAAAGCACGAATTCTGGTGCGGATTTATAGTTGGGGCACCTATGTAGTTTCAAGGTTCAACCCAGTGAGTGAACGAATTACCACAATTCGCATCAAAGCGAAATATTTCAACATATCGTTAATTTGTGTGCATGCACCAACAGAGGATAAAGACGATGGCGCCAACGAATCATTTTATGAGCGTATGAAGGAAGTATACGAAAGCTGCCCTGACCACGACAAATTGGGAAAGTGTCTTTCGATCAACCATTGGTAATCACAGTCTGCATGGTCCACCTCCGATAATGGAATAAGACTGATAGACTTCGCCGCTGCAAAGAACACTGTAGTTAGTAGCACACGATTCCAGCATAAGGACATACATAAGGCGACCTGGATATCTCGTGATCAGAGGACAAAGAACCAGATTGATCACTTGGTAATAGATGGCAAGCATTATTCTAGTGTAATGGATGTGCGTGTGACATGATCCAATATCCAATCGGATCACTACCTGGGGGCTGCGAAAGTTTGCACAAGACTGAGTAGGACGAAAAACTTACGAAGCCGTCCACGCAAAAAGCTAGATATCGACATGCTGAAAATACCGGAGATATCAAAGTCCCATCAACAAAAGCTCATCCTCCTGCTAGGGCAGAATGGGAAGCACATTTCCCATTCTTTGGAAACCGCTGCAAGGACTGAACTTGGCTATCAAAAGCTGCAGAAAGATAAGCCATGGTACGACGAAGAATGTCGCATTGCAATGATGAAAAATACGCTGCACGTATGGCAACGAGACAGTCATTTACAGCGTGTGCTGCGAATGAGTAGTACAAGGGGCTGAGAAGGGAGGAAACCCAACTATTTTGGCGGAAAATATGTCAGTGGGAGCAGAGAGTGTGAAAAGACCGAAATGTGCAGGATGAATATTGAATCCCGAAAATTTTTCCAGAGGGTAAGAAGGTCAAATAACGGGCCGAATAATGGGCTGCCCTCTTGCAAGGACGAGATTGGGAATCTGGTGACAAATAAGCAATGTGTGCTTTAAATGAGCAGCACTCAATGTTTCAGCACTACTCCACTCAGATTCTTCCACTGAAGATCAGGAGGTAATGATTGTGGAAGTCAGTGTGGATTGTACCCACCTCCCCTCCCCTACCAAGGCAAGGTGTGATTAGAGCGGCAATCTCCTGGCTTAAGAAGAGAGATGAGCTATCCGCTGGTGTGGATGGGGTACTCCCTACTTAGCCGGTGGCGAAGGACTGCAACCCCACATGCATCAAATTATATGCGGTATATGGTTGGGGGAATCTACGCCTGACGACTGGAATCTCAGTATATTATGCCTTGTATTCACAAGTGTGATACGTGTGTATTATCCAACTGTCGCGGTATCAGTCTTTTGTCCATCGCGTATAAGGTCTTGTCGAGCGTATTATGTGAAAGACTAAAGCCATTTTTTGAAAATCTGATTGGTGGTTTTAGACCAGCGAAGTCCATGACTGACGCTACGCCAAATCCTGGAAAAGACCCACAAAAACAAATCGATACATACCATCTTTTTATCAATTACAAAGTTGCTTTCGATAGCCCCATACGGGGAAAATTGTACGAAGCTGTCTGAACTTCGGATTCTCGGAAACTGATCCTCCTTTGTAGAATAACGCTTACCAACGCCAAACCAGCAGTGCAGGTGGGGAAAGAACTCACCGAACCATTCTGTACCAAGCTAGGACTGAGACCATCTGACACACTTTCGTTCAATATCTTAATGGAGATAATAATGAGAAAGGCTGGAGTAAATATGTTGCTGCAGATGTTGCTGACGACAAAGACATCATTGGGCGAAATTTGCGAAAGGTTACTGCAGTATTTTCAAGAATCGAAAAAGAATCACCGAAGGTAGGTTTTGCTGTTAATGAGGGCAATACAAAATTGATGATGTCTATGACTAAACAAACCTTTCGACTTGGTTCACACTTGAACGTCTACAACCGATTTAATTTTGAAGTGGTAGTTAAATTTAACTAATTTGGAGTCGCCGTAAAGAAAGACATCAACGTCAGCCTGGAGATAAATAGAAGAATTGTGCTTGCACACGGGTTCTATTTTGGACTCAGCAATCAGTTTAAGAACAATGCCCTCCCTCGACAGACAAAAGTCTAGCTTTACCAGACTCATTTTACCTGTCCTGACATATGGCTCCGAAACTTGGGTCATATCGCAAGCGGATGAAAAACACCTTGGTGTATTCGAGAGAAAAATTCCTCGAAACTGTTAAAGAAAACTACGTGCACCGACGTCGTCGGAACCAAGAGCTATATAATTTGTATTTTGACGTGGACATAGGTAGGCGAATCAAATTAGGCCAACTGTGTTGGCTAGGCCATGTTGTCAGAATGCATGAAGATGAGCCAGCGCGAAAGGTTTTCGATAACGTATCCGATGGAAGCAGAAAAACGGGACGACCAAGGCTCCGCTGAAAAGACCAGGTTGAAGATTCCCTACGTATCCTTGGTGTTACCGAGAAAAGGCAAGGATAGAACCAGTTGAAGAAATATGTTAATTTTTTTTTAATTTATTAACTTGTTGGTTTAATTAATATGCATCTGTTCTCATGAGGTTGTAAATTAGCCAATAAAAGTAAATAGGTATACAACTTTCACAGTGTTCTCCAACCCGTTTCGTTGAGATGTTCCAAACTGGCTATTGTATAATCGGAGAGGTGTTGAATCTACATAAGTAATAAGCTTGTTTTTTTAATTCCTGCTAAACTAATTTTTCGACGACTAAACTATTTTTCGACGACTTTGCTTTTAGCGTAATATATCTACATATGTGACGCGGAAAATAGAAATGGACCTAAGGGTAAAAACCGGTTTTGTTCAGGAGAGCCATTTTAAAGATTTAAATACGTGTATCTTTGGTGTACCAGCACTGAGCGTGTTGGTATTGGTCTCATTTGAAAGCGACACATCTCATGACGTCAGGAACGTGTTGGTCAACTTTGAAAGGTCGTCCCTACCTCTTGTTTTGTGTAGTTGGTTTTTACTGTTTTCTACCTAGCGCGCTGTTTCCATGAGTTTGATATCAATTTTGCTCGCGTTTTTTCGAATCCAGCTTAATTTTCTGAAATTATTAATTGTGAATTATAATAAATACTCATTTATAATTCTTTTAAATCGTGAATATCACTCAGTTGGTACGAAAATTTTTTCACATAACCTCACTTTCGTCGACTTCACTTTCATAAAACGCGCATATCCCTGGGAGGGAACACTTTTGGGGCATGGGATCGGTCTCATTTGATGCTCAAATGTTGTTCACATCAAAAAAAAAGAAGTGAAAATTGATTTTTTTACCCTTAGGTCTCTATGCGCTGTCACATGTGTATAAAGAGTGAGCATAATTGTTTTAGTGCCACTAAATTCTCGTCCAAGCACTGGCTGGGTGTTTCGATGAAAAAGCTGTTCGATCTCCTAGCTGTGGATGTATTGGATGAGTGTTTCAATTCCACTAAATTGTCGTCGAAATCACTGGGCTAACGACAGTTTTGATACAGTTTCTTATACCAGTTTTTTGTGCCAGAATTTGAACGTAAATAAAATAAATATTAAATAAAATTGTTGTGTTCTTCAAATCAAAACCAATTTATTGCATATAAAGTTATTTAAAAGTTAAAAGTGTCAAAAAAAATCAAATTTAAGGTCAGTTGTTTCAATTCGCCAATCGGTCATTCTCCCTCACATTTTATTTTGTTCCAAATTAGCAACTGCTGTTTCTTCTAAATCACCTGGCAATAAGAGTGTGCAACTGAAATGGTATTGGGCCGGAACTCTTAAAATCATAGAGGAAGATATAAGGAGTGTGCATGTGTGTTTCAGTTTCACCAAATCTCGTCGAAAGTAACTGGGCTAACGACAGTCTTGCTACGTGTTATTTGTGGCAGTTTTTTCTGCCAGAATTTCGACTTTACAAATAAAAATGAAAGAAACTTGTGTTCTTCAAATCAGAACTAATTTATTGCGTATAAAGTTATATTAAAAGACAGACGTGCAAAAAAATCAAAATGAAAATCAATTTTTTCAATTCGTCTATCGTCTCATTCTCTTTGAAATTCTATCCTGTATCAAATTTGCAGCTGGGTGATCGATCAGCTGTGTCATCGAAACCCCCTGCATGATATAGTCATTGGAATCTAATGGATAATAAGGAAAATCTTCATTTTAACAATTGTTACATTACATTACTATATTATATTTAGCTTTGTTTACATTTTATCTACCTTTTCTCGATTTAATTACCACACAAACAAAAACGATGTGTTTGACAAACGATGCATCGTCTTTGACACAAACAACGATGATCTAGAATTAGACGACCAGACGGTGTGCGCAATTTGGCAACCCTGGAAAAGAGAACCAAAAAGTGCTAGAAATTCACTCAAATGCATTTCTCTCACGCGTCATATCTTGATTATTTCATACTTTTTGCATAGTTTATATAATTTTACTTCAACATGGTTGGAATTTGTATAGTTATGTACAATAACTGCTCGTGTATTGAAATCATAGATTAATACTTATAGTAGATCTACTAGTTTTCCCACCAAATTTATGACATTTGGCCTGGTGTGATATTTACGTTTGATGTTGAAAAGAATTGCTTTACTAATACCAGATAGAGGCAATGGTTCAAAACAACGAACAAAATAACAACAACGGCATTTCGTTTTGTATGTTAAAATTATTATGTTAAATACAACACAAATGTATTCTAACAATAACAGTCAATAAAAAAGTTTAAAACACATTTAAATTTCACAGTTTTTCACCAAAATGGCATTAAAAATTAAAGCAAGAAGATATTGTAATTCCACCTGGTGTATATCACTTTTCGTCAAATATCTCTCTATCACACCGACCGCATCACGAAGAGTGTGAAAGGAAACGTTAGATGAGACAAATGGCGGCTCTACTATAAATTTACTCTATGATTGAAATATTCAATGAAGAGAGCAAGAGAGAGAACAGAGAATGACTAGGGTTTCACTCGTTGTGTTTGTTGGCATTTGAGTGAAGAGAAATTTTGGCTGTCTTCTTGTACATCGTTTTTGACAGAAACACTTTCAGTTGATGAGTTTTGTACTTTTGGATAGATGCAAAATGTTGGGAAAAGGCTTTGAGCAACCCTAAATACTTTCAGTCATCTATTGCTATTTCTCTTTCTTACTTTATTCTTCATGATATTCCAACTTCATGGGCAATCAGCTGTTGCATCGAAACCTTCGCCTCATGCCCGATTCCGGATAATACACCTAAGCCAGTTGGTTGGTCTGATGTGCGCCCATCTTCTTGGTCCCGAGAAGACCTCATTTTTTAAAGAAAGTCAGTTTTCATAAGATGCTCCAGAATATATATCATAAGAAGTTATAAGCGGTTTGGGAGATGATTTATCATACAAAAATCGTCTCTCAAATCTCTTTATGAATAAGGCTTTTATCATACTATGGGTTATTAGCACAGACATTTATTTATAACCAAATACAGTTCTGTCATGTCTTGGAATCTCCTTGTTAGTTACACGTTTCCATTTTCCATCCAACACATTTGGTACGATATGCCAGTGCATATTGTATATTTATGTTGGGCCTGCCGAGATTTTGTACTGTAGTTTCGACTAGTTAGATACTCCCTATGCTAATTCCTTTCTTTTCTTTCCAGACATAAATTGCACACAGCCTGCTATAGATGATTTCCCCCGGGATTTATTCACAGAGGCCCAAAGACAATCGGGTGCTGTTGTACTTCATGTTATAGCCAGTTTATATTTATTTGTAGCATTAGCCGTAGTATGTGATGAATATTTTGTGCCCGCCGTGGAAAAGATATGTGCAGGTAAGTGGCTAAACATTGGTCCGCCTAGATAATAAATCACTGATATCTCTGAAAACCTACATATTTACAGCCTTAAATATGTCTAATGATGTGGCGGGAGCCACATTTATGGCTGCAGCCACATCAGCACCCGAACTCTTTGTAAATGTGATAGGAACATTTATCACTGAGGGTGATATCGGCGTCGGCACTATAGTTGGCTCGGCGGTATTCAATATATTGGCAGTGGCGGCCTGTTGTGGTATAGGAGCCGGAATGGTTTGTTTTGGGCAAGAGAGGTGTAAACACAATTGGCAGAGCTAGCGAAACGGCAGATGGGCGTGAGTACAAGAAACAACGTGAGAAAATTGAGAGTAAACCATATATCATCTTGTCGGTTCCATCGCTATTTCCACCAATTGTCGGTTCCATCGCTATTTCCACCAATTGTGTTTGATCTCCGTATGATTTACTTCAATATCTAATCAACATTTGGGTGTTTTTTTAGACAATACCTTTGGATTGGTGGCCGTTGACACGTGATAGTATAGCCTATGGCTTCACTGTGGCCGTTCTGATCTGTGTCATGCATGACGAACGTGTGGAATGGTATGAAGCCTTAATTTTGGTCTCCTTGTATGCCGTCTATTTGGCTGTCATGTATTTTGACAAAACCTTTCAAAAGTGCGCCAAAGGTAAGTTCGTCCTTTTTGGGCAATTTTTCAATATTTTTAATTCAACAAAATAACCAACATTAGGTGGCGTTAAACAAGCTCGGTCACGCAGCCGCTCTTCGAATTGTAGCATACAGACCAAGAACAGTAATGAAAAAGAACCAGGTTTATATAATGTTCTATATTTTTTTTGTTTGTTTTGCTTCACATATATATTCTATTCTGATTCTATGTGTTTGCCTAACTACATCATTTTGTCTTTGTCCCGAATGTTAAACATGAACTGTCCTTCTATACTTGTGTTTCTTATGACAAAATATTCACATGTTCCTTAACATTTTGTTCCAACAATGAAGTCTAAGATTTTGTGTAAATATCTAAAATTGTATGGTCTTAAAAAAAATATATTTAAAATTATTTACATATTTGTTCACCTGTTCTTTAATCTGTCCCATGAAATTCTACACATTATCAAACATTTGCACTCTGAAAGCTGGTACTAAGTTCAAAATTGTATCAATCTTCCACTAAACAAATTTATGCGAAATATTTCTGACAAACCCATCTGATCATTGTAACCAATAATAATACAAACAACACTGTCAACATTTCGCTGGGGGGAAAAAATAATCTAAGAATGCACAAGAAATATCTTAATACCAGCCTTTATTTTGAAAACTCTTTCTAATATGATAACCATCTGTGTAAAGTGTACGAATTCGTAAGCTTCACTCTAAAATACAAATGTCAAAATTCTTAATTTCAGTAACATTTTATAAATTTTTTACAATATATTCCCACTTTTAAGATGCCCTTTTTTCATAATATAACTATTTTTTACGATTAACGAAACAACAGAGTAATGACGTATAGAGCTGCCATTGTTTTTATCTGACATTTCTTTTCACACTGTTCGTGGTGCGGTCGGTGCGATAGAGAGTTATTTGACGTAAATTGGCTTACACAAATTGTTGACTTAAATTTTTCATGTCGTTTTGATGAAAACCTGTGAAATTTAAACGTATTTTGGAGTTTTACGATATAAATATATAGTTAGTATATACAGGGTGATTCATGAAATTCCGGACAAATTTCTCCAGCGTATTCCTTGGCTCATTTCATGAAGAAAAGTCCACTAGAATCATGTCCGAAAATGCAAGGGTGCGAAATGGCAGCGGGTTCAAAATTTTCGCATTGGAGGTCGGAGGTTAGTAGGGTAAAGTTGCTAACTTCTGAGCCAGTGGTCGGATTTGTTTGGGCTTGTTGGAAAGGTCTTTAAGAGGCCTTTCAGAATCAATAAAACAAAGTAGAAAAAGTCAAATCTCCGAGATACAGAGCTTTCGGAAAAAAAATTTAAAAAAAAAAATTTACATAACCTCAAGTTGCTCAGCCAGATGGCTGGTAACTTATGTTTTAGCCATACCTCTTACCTTTCCAAAATGACCTAATCGAAGCCCAGCGGTCTTACCGTTCCAAAGTTATGACCATTTTACTGAAATGCAAAAATGTTTGTTTTGTTTTTGGAAGCGAAATAACAGCACACATTAATTTGTTTTTGAAAATTAACACGTTTACGATTTTATTTTATTGAAGTTCAGAAGTTAGCAACTTTACCCTACTACCCTCCGACCGCCAATCCGAAAATTTTGAACCCGCTGGCATTTCGCACCCTTGCATTTTCGGACATGGTCCTGGTGGACTTTTCTGCATGAAATGAGCCAAGGAATACGCTGGAGAAATTTGTCCGGAACTTCCTGAATCACCCTGTATTTGTGTTGTATTTACACAAAAATTTTACCACACAAATCGAAATGCCGTTGCTGATTTATTGTTGGATGGCTTGAGCCATTCCGTCTCTCTGGTATTATTAAAGCAATACTTTCCAACATCCAACCACCCATCTGCAACACACCAAATGTCATAAATTTACTGAGAGAGTTGGCGTCTCTATACGTCATTACTCTTTGAACGAAACTGTCTGGAATTTTTTCAAATATATGTATGTATTTATTGTCAAAATACGTATATCTCCTTTTCATACACCCAATGCAACATTTAGGTGACATTCAAATTATTAATCATTCAAGCGGCGTAAATGTATATCGCGAAATCAAAGTCTTCGACATTTCAACCCACCAAATGTTTCTCCGTGCAAAAATCAGCTGTTTATGGGAACTAAATACCGAAATCGGGATATACCAGTGGGTATCCATGACACAGCTGATCGACTACATAGTACGAAAATGATAGAGAACAGAGTGGATGGGCGAGAGAACGATAAACAGAAGCAAACCATGCAGCAAACTAAAGGGCTAACTATAATGTGCATGTGTTGGCTTAAGCTACTGTCAAATCTGAACGAAAAGCCTGTCAAATGCATAGAGTAAATATGAAGTAGAGCCGCCATTTGTCTCATCTGACGTTTTCTTTCACACTCTTCGTGATGCGGTCGGTGTGATAGAGAGATGTTTGACGAAAAGTGATATACACCAGGTGGAATTACAATAACTTCTTGCTTTAATTTTTCATGCCATTTTAGTGAAAAACTGTGAAATTTAAATGTGTTTTAAACTTTTTTATTGACTGTTATTGTTAGCATACATTTGTGTTGTATTTAACACATTAATTTTAACACACAAAACGAAATGCCGTTGTTGTTATTTTGTTCGTTGTTTTGAACCATTGCCTCTATCTGGTATTAGTAAAGCAATTCTTTTCAACATCAAACGTATACATCACACGAGGACAAATGTCAGAAATTTGGTGAGTGAAAGATTTTCTCTACCCCTATTTACTCTATGGTCAAATGCTTAACCAACTCAGAAAAGACTTTTAGGTGACTATAATGTACTTACATGAAGTTGAAACTATTGATACACAGTTGCACATCAACGTAATATTGGTAGGTTTGCAAGAATTTTAATTGTTCTCATGTTTCGTAAATATATGAAATTTGTTCACAAAAATTTACTGAATGACCATAATATATAAAAATCATACCTTAAGTATGAATGTGTACGATAATTTTATTAATTTTTGCAAAAATTTTAATGCAAAACTGCACCCGTTTTTCTTTTTGTGTAACTTATTGAGAAAAGTACTAAAAATGCATCAGTGTGCATCTCTAAATTACTAAATAATAATAAATTCAGATTTTGTGTTTATTTAGTGAAAAATGGATAAGAAGTTGAAATATTTAAAGTTCATGTGCACATTAACAAAAATAGCTGAATTCCATTTCATATTTGCTTTTTATGTATACCATATACAAACAGCTGTTTACGTACGGAATGTGCGTTCAGTTTGGCTCTTTGCTTAAGCAAACGACATTTGACGAAACTTTTTATTAAGTACATTATAGTTTGCCGCATACTAAACATATGTGTTCCCACAGTTGCTTAAGCTGGCTTAAGCCCACACATGCCAATTATAGTTAGGCCTTAAGTTCAAATAGTGTTTGATTGATACTAATGACAGCAAAATTATGTTTTATGTTGGTTGCATCGAGCGTAAATGCGCATGAATGTAAAGAGAGGGATAGAGACTCTTGTCTATTGCTCTGTGGATATAACTATGTTATCAAAACGATATACTAAAGTAGATCTCTCTCTTACTCTCTTCATTGAATATTTCAATACACGACCAGCTTTTATATATATAACTTTACAAATTCCTACCCATAGAGTAAATATGGGTAGAGAAAATCTTTCACTCACCAAATTTCTGACATTTGTCCTCGTGTGATGTATACGTTTGATGTTGAAAAGAATTGCTTTACTAATACCAGATAGAGGCAATGGTTCAAAACAACGAACAAAATAACAACAACGGCATTTCGTTTTGTGTGTTAAAATTATTGTGTTAAATACAACACAAATGTATGCTAACAATAACAGTCAATAAAAAAGTTTGAAACACATTTAAATTTCACAGTTATTCACCAAAATGGCGTGAAAAATTAAAGCAAGAAGTTATTGTAATTCCGCCTGGTGTATATCACTTTTCGTCAAACATCTCTCTATCACACCGACCGCATCACGAAGAGTGTGAAAGGAAACGTCAGATGAGACAAATGGCGGCTCTACTATAAATTTACTCTATGTTCCTACCATGCAAAGATGATAGAATTACCATAGATGACTCGTTCGCTTATTAACCATGGAAAATGCACTCAAAAAACATATTTATTTCGATTCTGTTATTTGAATTTAAAAATAAACTATAGATTATTGAAAGGTATATCGGTTTTGATACTTTTTGACAATACAAAAGCCAAAAAAGCATGGTTAAATAGCTTTTTCAATAGTTTTGTTTTCAAGGAAATTTGCCCATTTCCACCATTTCTGCGATATCTAGAAAATTTCCCTTAACCTTAAAATCCACCAACTATATTTCATCATCTAAGGTATTTCTATCATCTTTGTACCATGTTGAAGTAAAATGACATAAACTATGCAAAAATTATGAAATAATCAAGATATGACGCGAGAGAGAAATTCGTTTGGGTGAATTGTTACCACTTTTTGGTTTTCTTTTTTACGAGTGTTGAAATATTCCGCACATCTTCTGGTAGTCTAATTCTTGATCGTCTTTGATGTTATTTTAGTATAACCAAAGAAACAGTTAGGGTTGGGAATTTTAGTTCATTCAAGTCAGTAAAATAACCAACTAGTAGCAGTGAAACTTTTACATGTGAAATCTCAAGTTTTCTCCGGAGATGGTCAATTTGCCTAGTGACAACTTTCTCTTCATGGAATGTAATTGGAAACGGCTATTTCTTTCGACGATGATAACCTCGATTGCTATTGAAGGTATTTCCTTCATTGGGAAATGAAGTGGGTACTGACTAGTAAAATCAGATATTTGTTGACAAAAATCCTCTGGGCCACATTAAATCTGAACCGAAGTATTTACTAGAACCGAGCATGTATGAACTCAGTAAACTGTAAAGGCGGAACTTTAACTTTTAATCTCATTTTAAACTGGTGTACTGTTTGTTGCAACACTGATAAGAACCAAAAATGCAACCGTAAAAAAACCTTCACAAAAACGCAACTTTTTGACAGACGGAAGCCGATGAAAAATTTTCTGACGCATCGGCGTCAACAACAAATTTTTTGAATTCAATTTTTCTGCTGTGACGCCGTCTTTGATAATTTGGTTTCGGCACAGAGTCGCTCTTAATTGAACTAAGCTCAAAGTTGGCAACTGAAATGTCAATTTAATCTCAAATTCGGTGTTGTAAACGCCAAAGATTAAAGAACAAGGTTATCGCTAACCTGGTCACGATAAACTGCAATCTAAATGCTACATTAGGCTCAGTAAGTTACGAGTGGATATCTAAGTCCCTTGAGGTTATATGACTAGAACCATGATGTACAAAGTTTAGCTTAACGAGCGATAAAAAACACAGCTGGAACCACTGAAGGCAAAAGGCAGGCAATCTCTAATGAACTTTGCCAACGAGACGCAGTTCATAGAATAGTCAGCATAGGAAGCATGATAGGGGCATACAATACGTCAACCTTCAGGCTGAAGTGTTCATATGCCCAATATTTTGTACATGAACCGGGAAGATGTCGATTGCTCCGGTCTACCTAATCTAACTGGGCAGTAAATACTTTGATCGGCGAATATTTAATCATTGTGAGAACGAAATAGAAGAAACTGTAACATGGTTTTGTCGATTGCTGATGAATCCTCAGTTATGACAACCGTCTTTCCCCGTATTCAGTTCTCGCGAAATTTTGTCTTTTAGCTCTAACCGCAAAATGTTGATGCAGAGAGTTACCACCTACCTCCAATTTACCTGACAAGTATTTTAATATTAATTCCTCAGAGAGGCAAGAACCTGATCAGAGAATAAAGAACCTGATTAATCACTTGGTAATAAATATATGGCTGGCACTCTTCTAGAGTAATGGATGTACGTGTGATTTGAGGCGTCAATATCGACTCAGATCATTACCTGGTGGCTACGAAAGTTAGCACAAGACTGAGCGGGGCGAAAAACGTACAAAGCCGAACACGGGAAAAGGTAGATATCCGGCTAGTGCAGAATAGTCCTCCTCCCGAGGAGTGGAAGCTCATCTCCAATTCTTTGGAAACCGCTGCAAAAACCGCAGAAGGATAAGCCATGGTACGTCGAAGAATGTCGCATTGCAATTGATGAAAAAGTCGCTGCACGTATGGCAACGAAACAGTCCGTTACAAAGCGTGATGCGAATGAGCAGTACAGGAGCCTGAGAAGGGAGGAAACCCAACTACATAGACGGGAAAAAATGGCAGTGGGAGCAGAGAGAGAGAGAGAGCGAAAAGACCGAAATGTGCAGGATGAATAATGAACCCCGAAAATTTTTCCAGAGGGTAAGATCCTGAAAGGACGAGAATGGGAAAACTGGTGACAGATACCACACTCATCTTCCTCCGCTGAAGATCAGGAGGTAATGATTGTGGAAGGCGGAGTAGATTGTAGAGTAGAGAAAAAGCGAAGGAAAGAACCAGTTGGAGAAATGTGTTAAAATGTGTTCAATTATTTGTTTGTTTAATTAATATGTGTAAGGCATCTGAGCTCATGAGGTTGTAAAATTGCCAATAGAAGTAAGTAATTTCTCTTCGTACTCCATTTTTTTAAACGCATGTGGTGTTACTTTTGTTTCTTAAACTAATCGAAATGTCAAAATTCCAGTCCCAAACAAGTATCAAACAATTGTTTTTGTACGAAATAGCTTTGGCGTAACAACCCTGTAATTGATTTTTCTTACGAAATTTTCGCAGCGAGCTGAGCACCAAGCAACTGAAAAGTGAGCGTAATTTTCGGTTCATGATATTTTCGTTATTTTTAATACAAGTATTTCTTATGGCAATGCAAATTTCATAAAAGCTGAATACCGGTCTTTATGCTAAATCTTTCGAGATAAGAACAGAAATGTTTGAATTCTTATACAGAAACAACATCAACTGATTCACGTGTAGAGAAAACTCGTCTTTGCTGGAGAATATTCATTTTGAGAACACTCTTCTGGTAATTCTTCCCTCTTTAGATTCGGAATAGTTGATCGATTTAAGGTGATAAGGAATACAGGATGTTATTCGGAATCGGATTTGATGGGAACAGCACGGTTCAGCTGAGGTTCTAACTTGGCATGAGAAGTTCCGTCCAGGTAGTTACAGTTCAGGATCGGGTTCGGTATACAGTGCTGCACCTCGGCTCGGACAGTTCGGGGTCGGTGAAAACAGCTCATGATCGGTAGAAGACTAAGATTGGTTGTCAACGAATAGGTATAGGCAGCCTAAGCCACTATGTAGGAAATGTCAGTTAAACCTGCAAAGCCGCTATGTAGAAGTAGTCTTCCGAAGCCACTATGCTGAAATAGTCAGTAGTATCCGCTAACTCTGTACAATGCACGATATATGCCTCCTTGAAAAATTTGGGTTACAAGTATTATTGGTTCTTAAGGAACTAGAACTTAAGATTGTTCAAACTGCGCGACCTATCACTGGGAAGCGACTCCCGCACAAAATGTATTTAGACCAGATGATAGCAGTAGTACACCCACACAAAAAACTATCGAATTTAGAGGTTGTCACAACCACCTCAGACGTCATCACATCCGAATTAGAGGTAGTCACAATCACATTAGAGGTTGTCACAACCCCTTAGAATTAACTTCAACCGAATTTCAGTTGTGGGGACTAAATTCAGCCGAGACAACCTCAATTCCTCAAATACGGAAGCATAAAATTTAGCTTTTGCCGATTATTACGTACTCTTAAACAACATTGTGTCAAACGAAATAGAAACATGTCGGTGTGGATGGATTGAACAAAATTTGAAATTGACTAGTCGGTGGAGACAGGGCTTTAGTTAGTTTTTAAAGATATTCACTGCTACCGATACATGTGATAAATATTCGTTGTTTTTCTCAGTGTTAGCAGTGTTGCCCAATCATTACAAATTACAACTTATTCTGCAATAAGATAACCTTCATCATAAGACGATGAATCTATATTTCCGTATGTCACAACATTTACTAATATATTCTTCTTTCTAATCAATACAATAAATTGTATATATTTTACATTGTTTTCTATGATCTCTGCTTTCCTCTTACTTCCGCTTTATTTAACATTTCCCACCCAACTATTTCGCCAATTCTTTAGTTATTTCTTTGATCTCTTAAAATTTCTCTCCTCCTCCTTTCTCTAGAAATTGTCGAAAATCGCATATGCCATAATTTATCCACCATTCAATTGAACGGTGGTGTTAATAATGAACCGCCCAAAATCCCACCATCCGCATCACCACCCATTGCCACCACATGCATAAGTAATACAATCACTACTACAATTTCCACTGTGTCCACAAATAACTCGGGTTGTATAGTGAAATCTCCCCCGGTAGCTGTCCAGGAGAATACAGATGTGGAATCAACTGCAGCAGCAACCACAGCCGCTATTGCGAATGCTACCCTACCCAATGAGGAAGAGGAAGGTTACTCCCTGCTCAAGTATCCCTGGGGTAAGAGCTGTTTTGCCCAGTTTACATGGATCATAATATGGCCCATTCATTTGTTGTTCCGTGTTGCCATACCGGACTGTAAAAAGGCGAAAAATAACAAAATTTTCCCTTTGACCTTTGTCATGTGTATTGTGTGGATTGGATCATTATCGTATGTGGTTGCATGGATGATAACCATTATAGGTTAGTATTATACCTCTATGGCAATTCTCCAATTTCTTTCTAACACATTTTATCTTCACAAATTTCTAGGTGACACATTAAAAATTCCCGATTCGGTTATGGGTATTACTTTCTTGGCTGCTGGTACCAGTGTGCCTGAAGCCGTTTCCAGTGTTATTGTAGCCAAAAGAGGTAAGCGTAATCCCTTAATTTAATTTCCTTCTGCGAAATATAATCCCGTGCTTGTTTCTTTGTCAATTACTACAGGTCACGGTTCAATGGGTATTTGCAATTCAATTGGTTCCAATACCTTTGACATTCTCCTCTGTTTGGGCGTGCCATGGCTCATCAAAGCTGTCTTCTTCCCCATACAACCAGGTCAAAATTATGTTGGCATCAATTCCGCCGGTTTGGAATATTCGGCCATAACCCTGCTGTCCACCCTATTCCTGTTATACCTGACATTTTCGTGCAATAAATTTAAGCTGGATCGCAAGGTTGGCACCGCCTGCCTGGTCATGTATTTGGTATTTCTGGTCTTTGCATCGTTGATCGAATTGAATGTCTTCTTCCGGGTGAATTTGCCGACATGTGGAAGATCGTGAAAAGTTTCCATAATAGTGTAAAGTCTCTGATAAAAAAAATCAACGGAGTTGAGATATCATAAAACTATGTTAATTTCTTTTTAAATTAAGGCATCTAATAATTTTAAAATCAAACAGCAAACTATAACAAAATCGAAGCAAAATATTCTGAAAGTACTCCAACATAACGCATTCGACTGTGTAAAAATTACACAAAGGCATGGCAACCTTGTAATAAATGACGTTTAAGGTCATAAGGTCAAGGGTTGCCAACCTATGCAATAAATACAAATCAACTGAACCGGTCACAAAATCAACAAATTATTTCTTTAAGTGTATTTTTTAGTATTATTATCATATTATTTTTGTTTTGTTTATACAGTTTAGATGATATTTTCCTTATATATTCCTCCACCGACCCGCCCAAAAATCTATTATTGCAAATGGAATTTAAATTGTTACCTTCCCTTTCTCTATGTCCACCGAACCCGAAAATGATTAAAATCGATAAAATTCAAAAAAACCAACATCAATTTCATTATAAAATTGTAATCATTTCAAAAAATTTATTTAAAATTATATTTTGTCATTTGAGATGATGTATAAATTAGTAAAAAAAAAAAACAATGAATGTATGAACAATTGAATGAATTTTAACTTATTTAATAAGATTTGTAATTTAAATATAAATAATAAAAACAGATTTAAATAAAATCCCAGTACAAATCCATTTGTAATAGGTATCCAGTACATTATAGCTCTTTCGCACTACAAAATATTTTCCCGATTTCGTATCAAAACCCGAAGTGTTCGCATTGGGATTTTTCCTGATTTGATTGACGAGGTAGTATTACTACTACAACAAACACACCAAGCCGACAACAATTGGCATTTTGCTTTGTGTGGTATTTTTCCACAGTCAAATTCAGCACAAATGTATTCCAGGAATAAAATTAAACAAAAAAGTATAAAAAATATGTTTGAGAAACAATAAATACCTAAGAACTGCGATAAATAAATAAGTCGGGTATTCTAGTGGCACCACCGCATCGGTGCGCCATGATTGAAATGGTTGCAAACAATCGTACTATTCGTTCGTAGTGTGAGGTAAAACAGCGTTGCAGGAAGCACATCAAGCATTTTTTTCCTGATTCCTAGACAAATAAGAAAAAATACCCGATTTGTCGTCTGTCAAAACATGGGAAATCAAGAAAATTTTCCTGATTTCTGCTTGAAATCAACAAAAGTGGCAAAATCAAGAAAATCGATGCGAGTGCGAATGCTGTATTAGCTATAATGAAATGATTACACAGCATTCTGAGTTCATATGCATGTCATCGACTGTTTCACATCATTTAGCTAGTGGCACGTAGTCCATTACGAAGGTATCCACTTCTATAGCCCGGTAATAACTTTTTATGAAATTTTTGTTGTACGTGTATAAAAAATTACGAAAATTTCACGAAGTTGAAATTTCGCTCACTTTTCATTTGCTTGGTACCAGCTCTTTGCGAAATTTCATATACAAACTCAAAATCAGATTTTGCCTACGAAATTTTCGCATTTTCGTGATAATTGTTTACATTATCACTTATTTTGTATGGAGAGCTAAGCGATATTAAGCGGCACTTGAAGTTACCTTTTCCATTTCAGTTCTAAGCAGGCATAAAGTTACCAGTCTGAAAAAAATCACAAAAACTGTGTTGGGTATCGATATCGTTAAGCAGAAGAATATAAACATTTGCATGAATAACTACAAACCGTGCGTTAGAGCAAGACGATTATATGCATCGACGAATATATGTAGGTATATATGTATACATTTAATCTCTCAATAAATTAAACGTCATAGGTACGGTGGAAAGTAAACATTGGATGGTGGAAAGCATGGGTTCAATAATACCAGATAGAGGCAATAGTAAAACAACGTCCAACAAAGGAACAACAACCGAATTTCGTGTTTTTGTGGCAAACTAATGTATACCACCGATAAAAGTAAAAAAAAGTGCAAAATACATTTACATTTTTCAGTTGTCCACCAAAACGACATGAAAAAGTTAAGTGAACATATTTTGTAACTCCACCTGGTGTAAGCTAATTTCAAATTTAATTTCTCTCACTTTCTCAAACGACGAAGAGTGAAATGAAATGTCAGATGAGAGAATAAATGTATCTATACCTATATTTGTCTATGATTATATGTATTTCCGGTTGAAAAAGGCAAAAAGTTGCCAGTATGAAATAATCTGGAAAACAGTGTTGGATATCGTCATTGTGAGCCAAAGCCAAGGAGAAGAATATACACATATCCAAGAACAACATTAGAGCAAGGCGATTATATATATTAGGCGAGTTTTCGTTACAAGCTGGCGATTATCGCTTGCTTGCTAGTAACGAAAACGGCAAACTGGCGATAATTTATTATAATATATATAATCGTCTTGCTCTAATGCATGGTTTATAGTCATTTTGGAATATGTGTATATTGTTCTCCTTGGCTTAGGCTCACAATGACGACATCCAACACTGATTTTCTGATTTTTTCATACTGGCAACTTTCTGCCTTTTTCATCCGGAAATACATATACTCGCCATGCCATGGTTTGTAGCATAGATAAAGGAAATAACTAGATATCGCACATGCCTTGGGAAATTTCTTGTTCAACGGGATATTTTCAAGATGGAGCTGAAAGCAATAATTATAACATTTGATACCAAATAAAATATACCTTGCGAGATGCATTTGGAACAGGTGATAGCAGTAGGTGTTGTAGGCAACATCAGCAGGCATTTTGTTTTGTTTAGTGGACCGATGCTGTACAAGTCAACACAAACGAATACTAACAATAACAGTACACCAAAAAAGCGCATAACCAAAATGCATTTGAATTTGAAAGTGGGGAACACAATGACATGAAAAAAACTAAATTAGTTGTTCGAATAGCACAACCTGGAAAATGATTCTATTTTTGTATTGAAAAAATGTCCCACACTGTTGAATAAACGTCAGTGAATGTTATGAGAAACGTCAATGAAAGTTACAAAACGACAACACAGCACCTAGTGGCTGTACTAGACAACGCCTGTGCAATATCTACTTATTTCGTTTATCTCTGGTTTGTAGTTATTCTTGCAAATGTTAATATTCTTCTGCTTAACGCTAATGATATTCAACACAGTTTTTCTGTTTTTTTTCAGACTGGTAACTTTATGCCTGCTTAAAACTGAAATGGAAGCGGTAACTTCAAGTGCCGCTTAATATCGCTTAGCTATATATACAAAATAAGTAATAATCTAAGCAAGCGGTGTAACCAAAACGCGTCTATTAATACACGCAAAAAGCTGTATAACACAAACATACTATACCGCAGCCGGTGTTGGACCTACCCCAGACGAAAAAATTTCTAATCCGGCCCATGACTGGCCACACAGAAAGCTTTATACCAAAAAAACAGTTGTATGCAATTGAAAAAATTCTTACCGTTAATTAACATTTTCGAATATCTCGAAAACTATGCGAGATACCAAAAATCTGTATGTATTTAGCTTTTTTGGCTAATTTTGAGGTGTTCCACAAAAACAGATGATCAGATTCCGACGTTACGGAAATTTTACTGGAACTGAGCATATTACATATCTGAACTGAAGGTTCATAACTCAGGAAATGTGGGTCTCCGTGGAAATCTTCCCTTTATTTATTATTTAAAAATGGTTTCATTTCATTTTATTTATTTATTGTAATACAAGGTGGCGCAAAAGTAATCCTCCTATCAGAAAATGCTATAAATTTTGCGATTGGCCCCTAATGTCAGTTCTGTTTTGACATTTGTGTAGTAAACACATGCGAAATACACGTTAATAAACAATGTTACGCTACACTTCTCCAGAACGCGGAATATTGCTGACTATTTATTTGACCAATAATCGGTCGGTGACTTTGGCACAACGTGAATTTCGTCGCAGATTTCCTGGCCCTCCAACACCTACTGGTGAAACACTACGACGTTTAGCCGCTCGCCTCGAAGAGACTGGCACAACACGAGATGCTGCCAGGCGTGGCAGACCCCGGAGTAGCCGTTCTGCAAAGAATATTGCTGGAGTAGCCGAGGATGTCATGGAAGCGCCGGCGACATCGACCAGACGACGTGCCACGCTATAGAGCAATGATCAACGAGTTCTTTTTGCCGCAACTTGATGAATTGGGATTGGAAAACATGTGGTTCCAACAGGACGGTGCAACGGCACACACTGCACGTGCCACAACCGATATGCTGAAGGATGCACTTCCCGGGCGCCTAATCTCCCGTTTCGGCGATTTGCACTGGCCAGCAAGATCGCCTGATTTGACCGCTCCAGACTTCTTTTTGTGCGGCTTTTTGAAGTCGCGGGTTTATGTCAACAAGCCTCAGTCTCTAGCAGCTCTTAAAGACAATATCCGTCAAGAATGTGAGGACCTATCGCCGGAAGTTTTGGCCAAAGTGATGGAAAATGCCATAAAAATGGCTCAAATGACAATCAACTGTGGCGGCGGCCATTTACATGACATCATATTCTCGACTTGATGTAAAAAAAATTAAAAGATCAAATAAAAATAATCCACAAGAAGGATCAAAGTTTTTCTTTTTTTTTTTTAAATTACAGCCAAAAAACATCGGAACTTTACTTTTGCGCCACCTTGTATTATTCTTTTTCTCTACATTAATTCTCTACATCCTCTAAAAATTAAAAATTTCCTCCATTGCCCCTAAAATAGAGTAGTGCCAATACTTGTGAAATAACGATGAAAATGATAAATGTATCAACTCGCATTCAATTTGAAAAAAAAATTTAAGATTACAGGAAATATTGTAGTCAACAGGGAGTTGTTGCTGGCCAATGACGCTTCGAAAAAATGTGAGTGGTAAAACCTATTTCGCGCGAACTTGACAACTGTGACAACTGTTGCTAAACTAATTTTTCGACCACTTTGTATGGGGAGCTTACCGTTATTAAGCGATTTTAAGCGGCACCCCATACAATGAGCCTGTTTTTTTTATTCCCTGCTAAACTAATTTTTCGACCACTTTGTATGGGGAGCCGCTTAATATCGGTTAGCTCCCCACATAAAGTGGTCGAAAAATTAGTTTAGCAGGGAATAAAAAAACAGGCACATTGTCGTCGAAAAATTAGTTTAGCAGGAATTAAAAAAAGCTTAGAGTAGAAACAGAATTCAGCGGCGGCGGCAGCGGTTTTCAAATTCATATAGAAAATTGAGGGGCCAAACCGCTCTCAAAAACCGCTGCCAATTAAATCTATTTTTAATTTCTCAGCGGTTTTTTCTACGTTCTCAATTTTTGATTCTCCAACTCTCTTTGTGTTGCCACATTTTTGTGTTTTTGATAAACAAAAACATATGGGCTAACACGTTTTGTGGATATTTTCAGTAAGAAGAAGTAAAACAATTGCTTTTTCCATATAAATGTTGATTGTTGAGTCTACAAGTTTAATAATATTTTGAAGAACTTCAATGTTATTGTTAGACATTTTAAAATAACTGTTCTTTGAATTCAAATACGTGCATACACAATACAAAATAAACAAAACCTCTGTGAAATGACAACAAAACCCGTCGCCGCTGCCGTCGTCATTTAATTTATTATCTTTTACCGCAGCGTAAACCGCTGCCGTCGCCGCTGTATTCTGTTTCTACTCTTATTGTGTAACACTTTCGACGTGAGTGTTTTTGTAATAGATTGTTGGTGGAAATTTTTACAATTTATGTGTCACCCTGCCAGCAAAACATCAACTGATAGAAAAAAATTAAAGTTAAAAAGTTTTTGTAATCGTGGTCGTGTGTTTCTTTAGTAAATTTTAAAACAAATAATTAAAAAATGCGAAGTGTTGCTTATTTTTCATCTTCTAATGGAGAACATGAATGCCAGCGCAGATAAGTCATATATTATCGGATACAATTATGGTTCCGATCTAACGTATTTACCCCACCAAATTGCATGTAAGTTTATTGTGCTTTCATCTGAGAATTAAAATGTAAGAGTTCTTCAGATTTATGACCAACTTTAGATTGAACAAGGGCGCTTTCCGGTACGTGCTAAAAACAATATCACGTAAACTTTCAGAATCGTTGAGGTCAATGCGAGTGAGTAAGACATTACGACTTGCAGCAACAATGCGAATCCTTGCTGAAGGAAGTTATCAAAGGGGTGCTGGGAATGATTTCAATGTAGGACTTGCTACAAGGGGGTCATCATTATTGAACTTCGTTTCAGATCGTTCCATTTTTTTAAATATGTGATCTCCGTGTTTTTATGGTATCCCTTTGCCAATGGCTCGTTTTGCATCATAAAGTTGACAAGAGTTTCAAATTATTTGGGTGTAGTTTTTTCATCCTTAAACACGTATTAAAATATTTTTTTTATTATATACATATCTGATATAAAGCTAATAATTGAACTAGCATTTTGATATTATCCATTTTTTGTTTTCAAATTTTGGGCTCTTTTCCGACTTTTTTATATTTTTCGACGTTGTCACCAGTAAAATTCACTACGACTGTTATCGTCGAATTTCACCGACATACACAATACCAAAATTGTAATAGATCTACGACAGAGTCGAATTTCGACATCGGTAATGCCGTATTTAAAAACAACAAGCATTGGACGTGAGTGCGACATGCATAGTAAAGATGAATACCTCGCTTGGGAGTAAAATTATTTGTGTAGATTGCAATTAAAACCCAAATTGTTAAAACCAAAGCTTTTTCTCATTCTCCATGATAATTCCCGACTAGTGCAGCGGCTTGTCGAGGTTTCCGGTGAAAGTTTATAGCCGTTGTTTTTTCTTTATTCAAAAGCCTTCCACCCGATCTTTAATTTCTGCTCCAAAATCTCCAACATACATTGTGATAAAAAAAACAGATTTATTTAAAATTTAACTATTTTTGTTTTATTAATTAAATGTCATTTTACGATATAATCGTTTTAGCAAAATAACCTTTTAAACGTTAAAAAAAACCTATCTGTTTTACTTTATCTTATTGAAAGCGACAGTAATAAAACCAATAATTGTAATCAGAAGATTATAATATACATATGTATATGTGTACATCTTTTGTCATATAATTCATGCCATTCATGCAAAGCAAAAACAGTTTCTTGTTTTTTTCCTACAATAATAAGAAGAGTATGTGAAGATTGGCGGGTACGGACAAGACATTCAGCCTTATTACGAATGTCGTTCTCGTATTTCGACTACGACAGTTTTGTAAAAGATTAAAGACAAAGATGGCGAGTTATCTTTAATCTTTTAAAAACCTATCGTAGTCGAAATACGAGAACGATATTCGTAATAAGGCTGATTATAAGTCTATCCTTACGAGGAAAGAACAGAAGTTATTTACATAATTAAGTTTTGTTTTTGTTACGAAAATCAATTTAAACAGGAAATCAAATATATAAACTATATAAATTTGTGTCTGCATAGAAAATATTCATAGTTCTGCATTATTGGGGATTCTTTAAGCCCTGTTGGAATTGTAACGACTGCTGTTGTTTCTTAATCTCATCTTGCATTTCCATGGCGAGATTTTTGTACTTTTCTGCTTCCTTATCATTTTTCTCTGTACCATCACCACGGGCATACATTTGACTGAGATTTGCACAAGCGTACATGTTGCGTAGTTCGCAGGCCTTGTAGGCGAATTCAAATGCCTTCTTCATATCCTTTTGGATAATGTAATCGCTGTCTTTAACGGCCTTTTGGGCAGCTTGCGCTTGCGGAGAATGAGGATTAAACTCTTCAGCTTTCTTTTGAACGCCCGAAATGTGCATGCCCGACAAGTAGAAGCAGGCGGTAGCATTATTCATGCCACAGCTTTTGGTGAGGAATTCCAAGCCCTGCAAAAATAAAAATATGAATGAAACACGATTATAAGACAACAATACATGTAAATATATGAAATATGTAGAATTTTAAAATTTGATAGTTCTTATTTCAATAATAACGTGTCAAACTATCAAGCAGTAAACATAAGGACCGTTAGATTTTTAATAAAAAAAAAAAAAACCCTGGTTACAATCACCGGAAATCTGTAACTTTTTAGCGATAAAATCCGGAAAATTTTCAAAATTCATAAAATTTCAATACATTTCCGAATTTTGGCAATTTAGCTGCCGATTCGTAGCGTTGTAAAGTTCCAGAATTCCGGTGCTGCTAAGGAAAAGCCAATTTCTATGCGGTTTGCCAGGTTTCCCATCAAGTTATTGGCATTATAAAGGAAACTGCTAAACCGTAAAAATCACCTAGCATCGATCTCATAACACAAAAAATGATCTCTGAACTCCTATCCGTAGGTTAAAAGTTGCTCGTGAATGTGTTCAATGGCCGTCGGTGGTGCGATGGTTGGTGCACGCGACTCTTGTACAGAAGAACGTGAGCTCAATCCCTGCTCTAGACAACTTACATTTCTTTCGACGACGGTCGCCTCGCTTATTGATGGCGACACTACCGAGTACCTTGCCATGAAAAGCTTCTCAAAATACCGTTTGGAACGGTGTCAAACTATAGTTCCTAATCAGTGAGTGTAAAACTAGAAGGCACACAGCTCATTGGTTGTGAAAAGCTCTTCCCAATCCGTTCTTGGGCTGTAATGGGAAAACATTTTTTTTATACAGCCTGGAGTTGGTTAATTGGTTGAGTACGCACATATATGTCTAAAATGTTCCATCAGTTGCCCCACAACCCCATCGTTAACAACAGTACATTAGATATGAAATCTAGTTTCGCTGATTTTCTTCAAATCAGTGTCCCGTCAAAGCTGATACATACAGAAGTGAGCCAGACAGACAGAGGGAAGAGTCAGAAGTTTCAAATAGTATCACCTACGCAATGTTGTCTATATCTCATATAAAACCAGTCCCCGTCGTCAACTTGCATCATAAATAAACGTTTGCTTCAACTGAAAAACACTTGGTGCCGAATTATTTCCGCTATTTTAAAAGATGCACATACCCCTCGTTTCTACAAGGGAATCTGGAAAGAGGCCTCCATACTATACCCATTTACAACTGCTCTACAAGGGAATATTTTAAACGCTATATTCTTTAAGATGTTTTCCTTCTAATATTTCGTATTGCATTAGCAAATTTATTTCTTCTCACCTTTTTCACATCTCGATCAATTTCCTTGGGCATCGATCGTGACACCAATAGTAAACCCGAATGCAGACACGAATCCGAATCATTCAAATTGCAGCCTTTCTCGTAATAACTGTATGCAGCTCTGGGATCACCTTTGGTACCACTCTTGCCTTTGCCCAGAAAACTGTAGTTGCCAAATTTGTAGCAGGATTTTGCGTAACCATAATCGTCACATGTCGATTTGTAGACTTTAGCAGCCTTCTCGAAGTCTTTCTTGATGCTCTCCAAATAGTCACCCAACAGATGACAGACTTTGTACCCAGAAATAGACAAAAACATGAAAATCTTCCACGATTTCTTTTAGAAATTATCTTCCAAATCTCTAGGTTAGAATTGATTTTTTTCTCGCAGCAGTGGCTCTTATTTTACCTGCTCCAATTTGCAGGCGGCATAATCATTTTTGCTTACCTTCCGGCTTCTTTTCTGAATAACAACCAAAGCGGTATTCCACACCGAGATTATCTATGTACTCTTTGACGTCGGATTCCTCTTTCAGATCATAAGCCATTGTTTGTTTATTATATTTTAATAAAATTGTCTGTGTCGAGGGTTTCAGTAAACCACCGAAATTTTGTATAATTAAAAATAAAATCCTGTCAACTAAACGTCATGTTAACAGCTGTTTGGAAAACTGACAGTGGCATGAAGATGCCACATTGTCGACTTTAAATGACGTTTTATAGTTTATGCAGCATTTACACCGTACAAAATTATGGCATTGCGATGGTAAATAGCGTTAATAAGGCGTTTACATACAACTAGATTATCCCAATATTGCGGTTAACGATATTTTTTCTTATGAAGTTTGACATTTATAATCCTCCTAATGCTTTAATGTTCGTGTGGGTAAACGTCGTATAACCCACGCTAAAGCCCAGTAAAAACATGTTTATACTGCACTCGAAATCTAGAGATATCTAACATTTTCAAAAACTGCTGATCTATTGAAATAAAGCTAACTTTTATCATCCCTTTTGTTGTATGCAGTCCACTCAAGAAAACTTTTTTCCAATCTCTACAAACAAATTATCTTGGTTTATCATCTTGGACGACCAGAAGATGCGCGTAACTTGGCAACCCTGATAAAAGAGAACCAAAAAATGCTAGGAGTTCACTCAAACGCATTTCTCTCTTGCGTCATATCTTGATTATATCATACTTTTTGCATAGTTTATGTAATTTTATTTCAACATGGTTGGAATTTGTATAGTTATATACAATAACACTATCAAAAAGCTGCTCGTGTTTTGAAATATTCAATGAAGAGAGTAAGAGAGAGAGTAGAGAAATACTAGGGTTTCACTAATTTTGTTTGTTGGCATTTGAGTGAAGAGAAATTTTGACTGTCTACTTGTACATCGATTTTGGGTGTTACAGATAGCATTGTAAAATATAGTACTTAATGCTAACCGGATGTAATAACAGCGTTGCATTAGACCGGCATCACAGATTCTGACCCATTTGAGCAAAATCTAATAAATTTATGGAGATTCCAATACATATGCAGAATCTCTGGATTTCGTTGCAATTTCGGCCGAAATCTCAAAAACTGCGAAATCTCGGTATACTTGAATGACGCTTTATCCAATACATGCATTTAATTATAGTAAACAGACATTTCTAAATTAGGGATATACGATAAAACTGCAGTTACAAGATTATCGCTTTTTCGGGATTATACATGTCAAACTAATAAGAAAGTAAATTCGATAATCCCGAAAATTCATTAATCAAACTCTATACGAAATAAAGGAACAACTCTAGTGTAGCAACAATTGCCCTATTTTTTAGATTTGTTTTAATAAATGAAAAAAATTTCCTCGGCGGTCCATATTTTCCGAAATATAGGCCTCCAAAGCTTGAATGTATAATCGGGCACAAAAAAATAAATGGTTTCCCATTACAACTCCTGAAGGTGTCGGGAAGAGCTTCTCACAACCGCTTTCTAGTTTTATACTCACTAGTTTTATACTCACTGATTTGGACCTGCAGCTTTACACCGGTTCCGAAAGGTATTTTTGAGAAGCAGTTTCATGGCTAAATACTCAATATAATTTTTTAGTCGAAATAAATTTTAAGGTGGTCAGAGCAGGGATCGAACCCACGATCTCAAGTAGAAGAGGCGCAAACACTACCCATTGCACCAACGAGGGCCACTAATCGGGCATAAGTCAGCTATTTATTACGCAAATTTTTTGAAATAATTTTTTATTTTGTCTTTCAAAACTTTGAACGTAAATATCTCCGGTCTTTCAAAGGCTGTAGGTGATTATTATACCTTAAAAAAGGTTGGAGTCTTCTCTATTATCGGAGTCTACCAGGAGAATAAATTCAATAAGGAACTGCAAATCGTGAGAGTCTTGCAGAAAGATTTTTAGTGGAGTAAAGTCCTGAAGAACGGAGCGAGACTGGATTGTGTACAAAATTAAACTAAAGGAATATAAGAAAGACTTCAGAGCTGCAAAGAACTTCGACGACTCCCACATCATTGGGATATTTGAAAGAACAAAACGGATGATGGACGACATTGACTGATGAATCGTTAACCTCATGTTTAAAACACTTTCCAGAAAACTAGCCCGAAGACATAATGTTGGAGTCAGAGAACAACCACATTCCACCACGACCACGAACAATATTTTGACAGAAGAAACACTACACTGGGTAATAGGACGTTTTAAGACCCTACAAATCACCTGGCAAAATCTAAGGAAACCATTCTACATATTCTAGTGAGCTTCATAGAGCGTTTACCGGGATTTATAAAATTGGCTCTATCGGCACTTTGTATTGACCAGGTTGTCGTTAATTTGATAATGGTTTACCAACGAGAAGGCACATAATCTCGTCATTGGATCACACGACTTTAACTCGAAATGTGAATAGAGGAAATAGAGGGAGAGAGTTTTATCACCACCTATGGAATTTAGCACAGAAAAATGTTTTACCAGAACTTGAGGGATCAGGTTGCATAGATAGATGTGCGCCACAACTTAATCAGGGGACTCTCAAAGTGGGCTACGGAGAATGGGCTGAAAGTAAAGCCGGAGAAAATCGAGCTCGTACTATTTACCAGAAACCAGAAGGTTCCGTATATTCAGCCATTGTCTGTATGTGGTTGAAATCCAGGTGTGATTCCCGACAGAAAACTTGTTCTCATACAAACTCTATGGATATGATCAGTAGAGTCACGGTGACCTTTTATTCGCGTAAAAGGGCCATCGGAGGACGATGCAGCCTATCCACCCGATATTGCTCTACGGCATCCATTTATATACATAAATACCTAATTCTGTTGCCAAAATTGCAGAGAACGGCAATGAAGTGCATCACGGGTTCAATTCGCACAACCTCTACCGAGGGTTTGGTGGTTATCCTCTACCTGTTACCACTAGGTTTGCTGAGACGGTAAATGAAACATTCCAGTGAACCATAGATCAGTTGAGGCGGCGAGATTAGGGGCTACCTTACGCTATGTGCAGGTACACTACAATTTGTCAGTTTTGGGATCCCCCCCCAATAAACATCTGCTTTTTGTATTGCAAAACGTGTGTGGCCGGCTGAAATCTCAAAATCTTCGAAATCGCGGTATATCTGAATGTCGCTTCAAGCACCCTATTCAGTTCTTGCGAAAATTTCGTAAGAAATGTTGTCATTTATATCTAAACGGAAAATTTTGTTACAGAGAATTACCACATATCTCTGATTTACCTTGCAAATATTTCATTAATAATTCATATTTGCACTCCATTTTATTTTTAACGAATGTGGTATTAAACTGCAGTTACACCCACCAAGATTATCGCTTTTTCGGGATTATAAATGTCAAACTCCATAAGAAAAACACGTCGATTATCCCGAAAATGCGATAATCTTGCTAGGTGTAAATACCGTTTTACTTTTGTTTACTAAAATAATAGTGATGTCAAAATTCCGGTCCCAAACAATTGTTTCGTACGAAATAAGTTTAGCGTAACAACCCTGTACTTGATTTTGCCTACCAAATTTTCACAAAGAGCTGAGTACCAAGCAAATGAAAAGTGAGAGAAATTTTCGGTTCATGAAAGTTTCGTTACTTTTATACACGTACTTCCTATGACAACGAAAATTTCATAAAAACTAAATACCGGGCTTTACCTGTTTCATTGGATGTGTCGTTTTTTCATGCAAGCTCATGGTTACAGTAGAAGCTCTCAGACATACGAATGATAGATACGAATATATCTCTTCGAAAATGCGTTGTTATTGGATATTCACATTAAAGGGTGACATCGACAGTACCCTTGTTTTAAGATATATTTATCTAATTGAATTTATTAAAACATTTTGTATTAATTCAAAGTATTTATTAAAGCATCTCAGCATATTTTTCTCAATGTTACAACTTCAACTCTTAGTATTGTTTTGTTTTATAATTACGATAACTCTATGAATATATATATATAGATGAACACTACCAAAACTCATTCGATTTTCAATGCATATATGTATATAGTTTTGTATCATGTCTTAAATCTTTTAAAAGGTTTCACACTTATATAATAAAATAATTATTGTTTTACACTTGACTGAGTAGATTTTGTTTCCGCTCTCAACCTTTTCGTAGTTTTTTTTTTTAAATTTGATTAAGAAATTTTAGGTTAGGGCAGGGGAGGATTAAGAGCTACCTTTTACCAGGGACAATACCTAAATGTATGCTTTAGTTTTTGTTGACAGAATTACAACCATTCTGCAAATGGTTTAAAAAGTTGTGGGCATATTTATGTGATCAGCCTAAAAGTAGGCTATAGTTTAAGATTTTGCTTAACGGAATTCATAGAATTCTCTTCCGTTTCAAATCTGTTATTTTTAAGGTCTATAATGTAATAGACCATTCCGTTGTTTTTGGGTATTTAAAATTAAAACAAAAATGTGAAAATAAAAAATGAGGTTTCTAGATTTTTGGTTTATTTTCTTTTGTTTTTTTATTTTGTGTTTTGTTGTATTTAAATTAAATTAAAATTAATTAAGCATTAATTCGTTAAGTAAATGTGGTTCTTGTTGTTTGTTGACTGATAATTTTTTGTTTTCTCTAATTAATCCTTTTCTCATCATTACAATTCGTAATGATACTTAAATATTACAATTCAAATTTGTTTCTAAATCAATTAAAAACTTCCGTCCTCTTGTTCGGATTTTTCATAAAATCATTTTTTGTTGTTTATATTTGGTTTTATTACTGTACGGCTTCTGCTGCTTCAATTTACTTTTGTACCATCTTCATGAGCATGTCTGTGGACAAGGATTTGGGACGTTCGATGGGCAAGCCCAAGGCGCGATCCCAGATGAGAGAAGCCAACACACCGAGAGCACGGGAAACTCCGAACAACACAGTGTAGTAGTTCATTTCCTTCATGCCGTAGTATTGCAACAAAACACCAGAGTGGGCATCTACATTGGGCCAGGGGTTCTTGACCTTGCCAGTTTCGGTTAGGATTGGTGGCACGACCTTGTAGATCTTGGAGACCAATTGGAAGAGCTCATCGTCGGGCAGATGTTTGAGGGCAAACTCGCGTTGGCAGGTGTAGCGGGGATCGGTTTTGCGGAGCACAGCGTGGCCATAGCCAGGAACCACTTGACCGGACTTGAGGGTCTTCCAGATGTAATCCTTGAGTTGTTCCTCTGAGGGATTGTTGCCAGCTTCCCTTTGCAATTTGCGCAGCCACACCAACACTTCTTGATTGGCCAAACCGTGCAATGGACCAGCCAAACCGTTCATACCGGCAGCAAAGGAGAGGTAGGGATCGCTCAAGGCCGAACCGACCAGATGCACAGTGTGGGCAGAGACATTGCCACCCTCGTGGTCACTGTGGATGGTCAAGTAAAGACGCATCAATTCGGTGAATTTGGGATCGTCATAGCCCAACATTTTGACAAAGTTGGCGGACCAATCCAATTTAGGGTCGATGGTCTTGGAGCCTTTGCCATTGCGGTAGGTGTTGCAATAGATGGTGGCAGCGACAACGGGCAATTTGGCAATCAAGTCCATGCTGTCCTCATAGACGTATTCCCAGTACTTGGTCTTGTGGACACCCTAGAAAGAAAAATACAGTCAACCATTAAAATAAATTCAAACATTGATACATTACGAAATTCTAGTTATATCAACCCTGCCAATAGAGAGTACAAATGGTTGACAAAACTTTCGCTTGACAGTAAAATAGGAACAGAGAAGCGAATGAATTTGTAAGCATGCCCACCTTAACCTGTTGTCGAATCACCGCATAAGGAAAATTGAATCTAAACGTGCAGAAATAGTTGTATGTTTTAAGTGATAGAGAAACATGTCCAGATTTTTTTAAAGTCAACATCAATTTCTCTCTTGAATTAACCAGAATACGATACAAAACAGGCACGGTGATTATATCCCAGGTTATTTTAATGAAACATATTTCACTACAGACTTTGAATTTAGAATTTTATGCTAGATTTGATTTCGAAACTTACCTCTGAGTAGGCCTTAGCGTATTTACTGTCATGATTCAAGGCAGTTATGGCAGCCGAGAATTGCGACATGGGATGCAAAGTGGTGGGGAAGTTGTTCAACATGGTAACAACGTGTTGAGGCAAGGCAGCACGTTCCGCCCATTCCTTTGACAATTGCTTGACCTGACCCTTGGAGGGCACATCGCCAGTCATCAAGAGCCAGAAAAGACCCTCAGGCAAGGGTTCAGCACCACCATCAGCAGCAGGCAAAACCTTTTGGCATTCAGGAATAGAGAGACCACGGAAACGAATACCCTCATCGGCGTCCAAGACAGAGGTTTCGGTGACCAAGGCCTTAATACCACGCATACCACCATACATCTGAAAGGAAAAGAAGAAACCAACAGCACCAAGAAATTAATATAAAGTCTATAAAGTGAGGAGCAATATAGATACGGAGGAGTATAGAATTGAAACCAAATGTTAAAACTCCCACGATTAAGTGGATTAAAACAATTGAATACACTTGTCAGTTCTCAGCTTCAATTAGGCAAAACACGAGCGAAACCAAGCTGTATAAGAAATATCGCAATTCCACTACGAAACATGTCGCTTCGAAGTTAAATTAATCTGTAAGTTACTTTATACTCCCCAAATAGTTTTCCTCACCGTACATCTTTACTTTATCACAAACATCCCGAAGAAATTTCATAACCGCTTCTGGCTTCTTTTTAAAGATCAATGGGTTTTAACATTATTCAATATCTGTAAGATTAAATTCTAGTCAATGTTCACGACATTCATCATCCAATCTGAGTATCTCGGATTGCCCCAAAGTCGTAGGAGATTATTTAATTGTCTTCCAACCGATACAACTGATCATAAGACGGAAGTTATATTTCAGAGTTTCAGACCTTCCAGAACTTGGAATAATACCACATTAACTGAAGTCAGAAGTTCTTTGTTCTTATATCTCTACTTCCTCTTAGAGTGGATCTTGAAAACAAGTCACAATCCCACATCTTGGTCTGATGTTGAATTCAGAAATTTTAGTATCTCCAAAATCAGCTGAGATAATTATTCCCTATTGGTCGGATATTGAATTCGGGTAGATTTCCAAATATGTGATCCCCTCCGGGTTTATGTTGGCAATCCGTAAATATTTGATCCAATGGGAAGGAATTCTTATCGATCTTATTAAGAGATCTGCGCCGGAATTTAAATGGTCAAAATTCATAAAATGTCGATACAAAAGTTTTTCAACGAACGATTTTTATCGTTCAAAAATTACAAAATTCCAGCACCGGTTAATCAAAACGACGCTTACAACATAAAATGTTGTCACAATCCAATACGGATTAAAGTCTGTCGCGTTTGACCAAGATTCTTCCAGTTCAACACTATTGGTCTGGATTGGTTAGATTGCAAAAGACCAGTTCCAAGGACGAATTGCCTGTAGGTTTACAATATGTATAGGCTTCCCGAGAAGGTGTAGACTGATCCGATCAAGAATTCGCTGGGATAATAATGTTAAATTCGAATAGATCTGTTTCAAATACATAATACCCACTAGGTTTCGTATAATGAAGTCAAGAAACACACGAATGTAGTCAAGACAGCCTATTTGGTGTTTATTTCCATTGAACAGTCTTTTCAATAAAATAATGACTGTCGGTGGTGCAATAGTGTGCGGGGTTGGTGCAATAGTGTGCGCGGCTCATGTATATAAGGACGTGGGTTCGATTCCTGCTCTGACCGCTTTATAAGTATTTCAACGGCGATCGCCTCGCTTAGTGACGGCGAAACCGCACCTGGAATGAGGTCCTGCCAACACATATGTTCTAGAGTTTGTCATCGCTTTGAGAAATATGGTCGATCGGTAAAGGGTATTGGACTGAAACTTCCTATACACTCTGCCGAAGATATTGAACTTGTTCAATGAGTTATATTTTAAGACGACATTCCATGGTATGGAAAATTAAGAAACAGTAATTTTAACGACACAACCACACAGTACTAAATTTCGTACATTCCTCATCGAACAAATCAATTGATGAGCTCTCAGAGACACCGACGATGAGGCCAACAACATTGTGGTGGAGAGGGTCGTAGCTGCTCATGTTAACGCTATTACAGATAAACCTTCACCACTCTAAAGCTGCTTCTGCAGCTCTCCTGCTTTATATACAAAAATATGGTGCCGATTTCGTATTCATCCAAGAGTCCTGGACAAATCATGGCAGGATTTGTGGATTGAATACCCCTGATTACAAGCTTCTAGTTTCCAATGTCAGTGGTGCAATGGTTAGTGTGCGCGGCTATTGTACATGAGATGCTGGGTTCGAACCCTGCTCTGACCATCTTCAAAAAAATTTCTTTCGGCGGCGGTCACCTCACATAGTGACGGCAACACTATCGAGTATATAGCCATGAAAAAGTTTCTCAAAAATACCGTTCGGAATCGGTGTAATACTGTAGGTCCCAATCAGTGAGTGAAAACTGGAAAGCGCATAGCTCAGTGATTGTGAGAAGTTCTCCCCGCTCCCTTCATGGGATGTAATGGGAAACCATTTATTTTTATTGATTTAGTTTCCAATGTCAAAGGCATGGCGAGAACGTGTTTACTTGCCAAGAAACATTTGAATATAATTATTTTATCTCACTTGCGATACAGACGTTCCTGCTAACCGTCTGGAGACGAAAATGGAAACATCTGGCTAGCGCCAGCCAATATACCCTATGGAGATAAGATCGCCGTTTTCTCGGTTCCACGAACAAATTGGGCCAAGTACAAAGTCTGAGAAGTTTTTGAAAACCAT
This sequence comes from Phaonia tiefii, assembly GCA_963931995.1. Classification (NCBI taxonomy): domain Eukaryota; kingdom Metazoa; phylum Arthropoda; class Insecta; order Diptera; family Muscidae; genus Phaonia; species Phaonia tiefii. The sequence continues at coordinate 18,359,966 of OZ008370.1, read as the reverse complement.
TTCTCTTTCCGAACCTGCTGAGGCTGACGATCTTACCGATGCTATCACCTCAACTCTTAACAAATCTCCTAATTCCGCACGCCCCAACGGTACCTACCGAGGTAAGAAGAAACCTCCTTGGTGGAACAAGGATTTGCAAATCCTGAGAAAGTTTTGCAGAAAGCTTTTTATTAGACTGATAGAATATAAGAAAGAGTTAAGATGTCCGAAGAGAAGGTCTTGGAGACATTTCTGTGAAGGTAATGAAAACGCGTCTGAGACTTCCAGACTGCGCAAAGTCCTCTCGACGACTCGCAACTCTCTGGGATATCTGAAATAACAACACGAGCATTGGACTATATCGAGTGAAGAATCGTCATACTTCCTAATTAACACACACTTTCCAGGATACGGTAACGGGAACAAAAGTTCGGACTCACCGAGCAACAACTTCATCTCGCACGTTGCGGGAGATATCGCGACAAAAGAAACACTATCCTGGGCAATAGGAAGTTTTAAGCCCTACCAATCACCTGGCCCTGAAGGTGTAGCACCAGTTACAAAGTGGACTACATATTTTGGGTCCCTGGTTACTGAAAATTTAAGCGAGCTGCATCAAGGTATACTACTTATATATGCCGCATTCCGAAAGCGGGGAAATCAATGCATATTCAACCAAAGCATTTAGCCCTATCAGTCTTCCATCTTTGCTTCTGATGGCATGGGGGAGGATGATTGACTCAAATCAGTGAACGACCGTAGGTACTTCCCAGTTATTCAGACGCCAGCACGTTTACAAGGGCAAATCACCGGAAACCGCTCTACATGCGCTAGTGACCTTCAAAGAGAAATCTTAAGGGAATACCTCTTGTCGCATTTGTCGATACATATCGTGCGTTTCACAACGTCTTACCAAGGTCGATAACAATGGCTGTATCGGCACTTTGTGTTGCCCAGAGGATCACTATTTTCATCTCTGAATTACTTATGAGAAGGCGCATAACTTCGCCCCTGAGACACGCGACCGTAAGTCGAAATGTGGATAAAGGAACGCCTCAAGTGTGAGTCTTAGCTCCGCTCCTCTGGAATTTAGCACTGAACATTGTTTTGCTAGAGTTGGAGGGATCAGGTCGTAGCACATACTGACGATCTGACAATTGCAGTGCAGAGAAAATACCCCTCCACGTGCAGATATGTGCTCCAGTATTTAATCAAGAGACTCTCTAAGTGGGCCATGGAGAATTAACTGGGCGTAAATCTATAGAAAACCCAGCTGGTACTCTTTACCAGGAAGCAGAAGGTTCCGTATATTCATATGGTAGTGAAATTTGCGTAAAGTATAGAGCAAGATATCTAGGTGTGGATCTCGACAGAAAGTTTAATTTCAAGTCAAACACTATGGATAGGATCTGTAGGGTCACAGTGGCCCTATATTCGTGCAAAGGGGTCATCGCGTGATCTTGGGGCCGATCACCGAAAATAGTTTACTGGATATATTCAGCTGCTGTCCGCCGATATTGCTTTACGACATCGTTGTTTGGTGGCCAGTACTGGAAAAGTCTATTGACAAAAGTCAAGAGAATGGCAACGGTGCATATCACGGGTGCGCTTTTCACAACCCCTACCGAGGGTTTGGGGGTTAGCCAACACCTGCTATCACTAGATTTACTGTGAAGGCAAATGACTGCAAAGACAGAAATCCACCTAGGACATTCTTAGCAATCGGCGGCTGACGGCTCCGCACTAGATGACAAGGTAGGGTTTAGAGTCTATTCTAAATAGATGGGTCTAGACCTTGGACAAAGGCTACCAGACCATTGTAGTGTCTCTCAGGAAGAAGTCATGGTAATCGGAGGAAACGTCATCACCGCCTGGGGTATCAACATCTACACTGACAGTCAGGCTACTATAAAATCCATGCAATCTGTATTTCTGACTTCAAGAACTGCGCTCAACGTCTAGACTTGGAATCTCAGCTCATGATTACTGCAGAAGATGTGGGGTTGAAGAGGAGGACGAGAGCGTCGAACATCTCATACGGCACTGTCCGATCTTTTTTGTATTAATAGGAGAAAATATCTAGGATCTTAGTTCATGTTGGATCTAACAGACATTTAGGAAGTTAAGCTGAACAATCTTAGGACGTTTCTGAAGTATACTAATTGGTTCGTTAGTGATCAAGGTATGTCTTTCTTCAGCCACATCCTGGAATATGGAGATAAAGTATCATATGGCTTGAACTCACCGTAACCATACCCGACCAACGGTCCTTATTGGACTAAGTGTGTCAATTGTGACAGCCACTTCTACCTAACCTAACAACTGCAATTAATTCCCAATAATACGTTTGGTCTGGAGTTGTAATCTCTTTGAGAGAACTGGTGGACTAATTCAATGAGTTATAAAGGGTGTCCCAACAAGAACGCAATTTTTAAATCTGGCAACATTCGAAGTGTCATTGTTTGACATTTGAACAATTGTTATTGTTTGGTAGTAGAAGGTACTAGGTTAGTAAAAATGGAGCGCTACACGAATGAACAACGCATTCTCATTGTAAAATTGTTTTACCAAAAAAAATGCTGATTTTGCCGCTAAAATCATCTTCAGAGACGAGGCCCATTTCCATCTTGATGGCTTCGTCAATAGGCAGAATTGTCGCATTTGGGGTGAGGAAAATCCTCAAGTGATTCACGAGAAGCAAATGCATCCTCAACGTGTCACTGTGTGGTGTGGTTTTTGGGCTGGAGGAATCATTGGACCTTTTTTTATGAAAATGAGGCAGGTCAAGCGCAAACAATCAATGGTGTTCGGTATCGTGAAATGATAACCAGTTTTTTCTTTCCTCGAATTGAAGAAATGAATGTGGAGGGCATGTGGTTCCAACAAGACGGCGCCACATGTCATACAGCCAGAGAAACAATTCAATTGCTGCATCAAAAAAAAAAAATTGCGCTCTTGTTGGGACACCCTTTACAAGGGATGATTTTTTTGTATTTATTCGGCCTTTTTATTGGTACTTTTTTATTTGATTGCTCAAGCTCAAGAAGATTCTATATTTCTATAAATAGAGATATACCGCCTTATTTATAAAAAGTTGTGAGAGCTTTGAGAGATGTTTTTTGTTTGATAAACTGTCTCTCAAACATCTCACAAATTTTTTGTGAATAAGGCCGATAGTTTTTTAAAAAAGATGTTTGTAAATGCATCCTCATGATTCCTGGCAAACCGTATAGCTATTTCAGGGTGACAAAGGTAGGGAAAGCTAAACCTAAACCCAGGTTTAGTATTGGTTAATTTTGAAATGTGACTTCTGGATCCACTGGTGCATCAGGCAGTCATTGGGATGAAATTAGTTTAATGATGTTTATTTTCGATTTGACATACAATGACGCCGGGTATTTGGCAGAATTCTCAAACAATTACATGATAAAGCACCTGATCAACCAGTTGCCAGCCACCGGGTTTCAAAACAATAATTATGCAATTTTCAAAAACTATATGACATAATCGAAAATCAATAAGTCAAGACATAGAGAAGAAAGACCAACAACAATAAAAGTCATGCTATTTGCATGGCAACCGCAACAACAGAAACAAAACTTGTTCATTTTCACGTATTTAGAGTGAAAAGAATGAAACAACAATGAAAAGAGGTGAAATGTTGTATAATCACAAGAATTTATTTAGAACATGCAAACGGAAAACAGAAAATGCAATTTTAAATTTAGAAATGCCAGAGTTGTCACGTAGGCTGAATTCGTGGGGGAGAGACAACGGACCGGCACATTAGAACGAATGGAAAAAACATTGTAACAAATTCATTTTGTTGCTGTTTCCTTTGGCAACGATTATTTAACCGCTTGGCTGGGGGCCAGGATTTCGTTGTTTCTCATGTCATTTTTCTCACCGCAAAAAAAAATGCAACGACAGCGGCCATCTGAAGGAGGATGGTTGAATAGGAAATTATAATAAATTGGCGAACTCAGAGATGTTTGCACGCACACATTTTCAGAGAAAGTTTATAATTAACACAACAAGAGAGGGAGAACAAGAGAGAACGCGAAAATACTGAGAGAAAACAAAAAAAAACCATGCAAACTGTTGGAAGACGTGAGAGAGTGCCGAAATTTGTTGTACTACAAATTATAAAAATCTATTACAATGAACTTTGGGTCAATGCACTTTTTTGTGTTATTGTGGCATCTGTCATAATTGAAGGCTGTAAAAACGAGTAAAATTACGTAAAATTTGCGTCATTTGAGTAAAATTTACATTTGGTTTTGGTTTGGCAAAATGCCGTTGTTGTTGCCGTGTTTGATGTTTTGTACTAATGCCTCTATCTGCTATTATTAAAACAATACATTTCAACATGCAACGCATGTATATATGTATGTAGGAAAGTGCAAAAACAAAACCTTTGAATCTGACAGAAGCGGCCAACTAACAGCAAGAAAAAATTGAAATCAGCTGTCTACTGAGTTTACCTTCTCATTCTACCATGCTCTTCGTCGTGAGTTAGGTGACATAGGGAGATGTTCGACGCAAATTGGCCTACACTAGGTGGAGTTTTAATAACTCTTAACGTAACTTTTTCATGTCGTTTTGGTGGAGAACTGTGAAATGTAAATGCCACAGAGTGATATATTTTATTTAAACCACAAATCTGTGGAATACTTGGAAAACATATAGTGAATGAGAGAAATCTTTAATTTTAACAATTGTGTGTTAATTAGGATCTACACGAATAATTTTACTTGTAAATCTTCATTACATTTTTTTCACTGAATATCCCTTTTTTTGAATCGATTTCATTGACAAATTTACTCCCAGTTGATGTGTTTTGTACGTTAGGTTTGATACGCGACTACAAAAGTATGAAAATCGCACAGCGCAAACTTAATTCTTCCAGTCACCTATCACCGTTTCTTTTCTATAAGTTCTCTAAGTACTTACTTGATCAGCTGTTATTGGTACCCCCTGGTAAATGAATTTTGCGCAAAATGCCGTTGTTGTTGCCGTGTTTGATGTTTTGTACTAATGCCTCTATCTGCTATTATTAAAACAATACATTTCAACATGCAACGCATGTATACATACATATGTCAGATTCAAAGGTTTTCTTTTTGCACTTTCCTGTTTACATTTATTTGTTGGTATACGTATGGGTTGAATTAGACATGAGAGCCAAAACAAAATGTCTGTTGTTGTTGCCCACAATTGTTGTACCTACTGTGACTACTTGGTATTTTTACTATAACGAAGAGACTGAAATGAAATGTCAGATGAGAGAAATCGATTCTCTAGTCCATCTTTTCTCCATGGTAAAAACCATAGAGTAAATATGGGTAGAGAAAATCTTCCACTCACCAAATTTCTGACATTTGTCCTCGTGTGATGTATACGTTTGATGTTGAAAAGAATTGCTTTACTAATACCAGATAGAGGCAATGGTTCAAAACAACGAACAAAATAACAACAACGGCATTTCGTTTTGTGTGTTAAAATTGATGTGTTAAATACAACACAAATGTATGCTAACAATAACAGTCAATAAGAAAGTTTAAAACACATTTAAATTTCACAGTTTTTCACCAAAATGGCATGAAAAATTAGAGCAAGAAGTTATTGTAATTCCACCTGGTGTATATCACTTTTCGTCAAACATCTCTCTATCACACCGACCGCATCACGAAGAGTGTGAAAGGAAACGTCAAATGAGACAAATGGCGGCTCTACTATAAATTTACTCTATGGTAAAAACCATAGATTAATTTATACATAGATTTGTTATCCGTCTCATCTGACGTTTCTCTTTGCGCTTCTTCAGTGAGGAAACGAACTTCAGCGACCGACTCCTTGTCTTGACGTTCAAACACAAGTTCGCTTCCCTTCAATCATTAAACCGATGAGCGAGTTGACAAATCTATGAATAAATTAATCTATGGAAATAACACTGGCATAAGAACCCAGTCTTGGTTTTCGCATAGAGCTGAGTACTCCAAGCAAATCAAAAGTTAGCGAGATTATTGGTTCACGAAATTGTTTTTATTTGTATTCACGTACTTCTAAAGGGAACGAAAATTTAAGTAAAGTAAACAAGAAAGCACACAAAAAAACATTTGAATTTAACAGTTGGGGTCAAACCGACATGACACAAATTAATGGTGTTATTCTATAAGTCGTGAATCAATCACTTCGCGTTACTTCTGTTATCAAATGTTACAGCTGTTCTGTGACTACCAGCGTTGAGTTAAGCTATTTAATGGGTAGTTTATAAAAAGCAGCGCAACGTTTTCAATCACTTCAGCTGTCAAATTCAACACGCCATAATTCCTGGAGTTAGTTGACGAACGTACAAATTGAAAGAAAAATTTCGAATGAGAAGATCAAAACTTTTATAATTATATTTATAAAATTATAGACCGTCAGTGGTGATGTTAAAGCATTAATAATAAATTAAACAATACATTTTAATTGCGGCCAAAAGGTACGTATTTTTGCAAAGACAACTAATTTAATACAGATTGCAAAATTCATTCGGCATTGCCATTCATAATAATCTTGGTTTTTTACACATTTTACGTGTATTTTCTTAAATATTGTTGATATTTGCAGTAGTATAAGTTATAGCATTCTTAAAATCTGTCGATCTATTTAAAATCGAACTCACTTTTTAATAGTTTTTATTCAAGATATTCACAAGATAACTTTTTCGAGTCTATAATTTTTTATTTTAGTTCTGGCAACTCTGTAAACCATAAATGTCAGTGACAGCTTTCGTACAAAAAGGATGTACACGTAGAGAAGAAAACCCGGCGCAATTTGGCATGCCTCGTAGAAGAGAACCAAAAACAGACGACGCGATTCACTCAAATGAATTTCTCTCTCGCGTCATAACTTGATTATTTCATACTTTTTACATACTGTATGTAATTTTATTGAAACATGCTTGGAATTTCTATAGTTAGATACTACTGTAACATCAGAAAACTACACGTGGATTGCAATATTCAACGAAGAGAGTAAAAAGACGGCAGAGCTACGAGACGCTTCACTCGTTTTCTTTGTTGAGTAAATTTTCTTCTCTTTTGAATATTCCATACTCTTTGTTTCGTAAAGCGAAAGCAAGAGCGAAGTGATGTAATAATTAAAATTTTTTAAATTTGGCTTTCGCTTTTGCGTTTACATTCATTTTCGGAACTTTTAGAATACTACTCTAAATCAGAAGATCTCAAACACGTGGTTATTCGAAACAGTGTTATAAAAACAAAAACTTTTCCTAACGAAAAACCTTACGGCATTATTCATAAAAACTTAAGAGAGTTTTGAGAGGCGAGTTATCACATAAAAGACGTCTGTCACTACATTTTAGGAATAAGGCCGTTAGTGTCTACCGCCGGTGAAACAAAATTAGTTTCAGTTTCTCCGTGAAAAGTCGGCATAGTATACAGCGTATACCGCGTTTATGCTGCAACCGAAATCTCGATTGTCTTAATTTCATTTACAGGAACAGCTGATTTGTGTATGGAAAATCAGAAAATTAGGCCACGAAATCGAGATAGATACCTCTAGATTTCGAGTGCAGTATAAACATGTTTTTAAGCGCAAAATAGTTCATCTGATCGTTGTGCCTTCTGTATTATTCTCTTGTCAATCTTGCAGATTACAACTCTGTCATATTCTTTAGATAAAATTTCTAATATTTTTTGTTTTGTAATCGTTAAATAAATAATTATTAAATAATACTCACCATATCAATGGTAGTTTCACCCATTTTGTGGGCGCCATATTGTTTCCTGAAATTCTTCACACGCTCTTGTTCTTTGGGAATTTTAGCGGCGAGAACTTCACGCAAGCTGGAATCGGCAGTGAAGAAACGAGCATACTGAGCCAAGAAAGCATTCAATTTCTGAAACAAATAGAAAGAAAGAAACCACATTTAATAAATAAACCATTATATATCATAAATCATGTGTACAAAACACAAAATTGTCAAGACTTTTGTTCTCGTCAAATGTATAATATCTCTCAGATGATTTCAATTCATCGTACAGCAGCGTGTGAGCGTTTTTACGGAGCGTGATTAGGTAATGTGTGTATTTTTCTTTTTCAGTTATTTGCGATAATAAATTGTATAATACACGACTATATTATACTATGTATATTCATTAGCCAATACTATACTATACATACAACTGTGAAATTCGTATTTATTTTTTTTGTAATAATAATGGGAAATGTACTATAATTTACTAGTCACGCTATGCCAATGTTAAATGGACGCGCCAACGCTGCCATGTATTTTTCATTATCATCACTTTTGTTTTGGGTTGATAACTTAGAAAATAGTCTTTTTGAGATCAAGATTTTTCAAAAAGCTAGACTTGATAAGGAGCTACGGATTTTTTAAAATCTAGATTCGCAGGCAGACAATGACAAATTATGGCTGATGACACATGGGAAATATAGCATACATTCATACATACTTATCAGCTGTTTTATAAAATTGCATTAATTAAACGCACTATGATTGTTTACTAATCACCAGACACGATTTGTGATGATCCAATTTGTAAGATGACGAAAGGGTTTGGAATATGCAAATGGGTGTGGCGTATGGTAGAATTGACGTTCGAATTTTGAGAAAAAGGTAAAGATATGGGTAATAGTCGGCATTTTCATGAACATGTAAAGAGATTGATGTTTAGTGGATGCAGAATTTACCTTAAAATAATCGCCGCTATCTTCAAGTTGTATAAACGTTTATATGAAAGCCCAGATTTGTCTGCATTTATCAGAAACAATAAATTTTTGGGTAAAGCCGCTACCACCCTACTCTTGCATTTTGTTTAGATCACACAGCTGCTGATGTAGGCCATTGATTTGTTTTCCGGCAGAATCAACTCTGCAGTTCAATGACACACATCTTGTACATACGTATATGTAAACAAATCTCAAATGTAAACTGTCGACGATAGCTGATCCGCCCATAAATAAACTAGTCTCACTCTCACTTTCCTCTCTCATTATGGAAACATATCCCGCGTGATTTAACATAAATTTGCATTAACGCAATTTGATCATGACAAGATTAAATAAATAATCAAACATCTAATAAATCAAAATTTGTAAAGGCATTAGCGCCACCCCAGACAAGGAATAGACCAACCCACATTCGTTGCCAACCAATTAACCACCCTAGTCAATTCGTAATAAATCAATATAACCAGAACATTATAATGGAATAATCATAAAGCGGCAGGCCGGCAGACTCAGTGTAATTGAATATGCAAAACATTCGTTAATAAATCTTATATCACACCTTGTCCGAAGTGCTGCTACACTTCAACGTAGTCAGCTACCGCAACATCTTGTGGATGTTGATGCATCATCACCACCGGTACAAATAGGTACACATTTGTGTTGTATTCGGTTAAACGATTTCAACAAGTTGTAATTTGAAACCAACAGATGACGCTGATTGTCAGCATGTCATTTGTTTTCATTACAAATGTAAATTTCTATTTAGAATAATAGAAAACGCTTAAAGAAATTGGTGTTACTATTTTAGTTCCTGATATGTTGTACAAGCTTTTCAATTGTAAATGCAAATTTATGACAAGGGAGAAAATTGCAAAAAATGAATATTTTCACAAGACAACAAATGCAGTGCAAATGTAAATTTATGTCAAGGAAAGGGGATATTTCCACAAGAAAAAATAATAATGTGGGGAACAAATTGTTGAAAATAAATTGCAAAATATATTACAAAAAATTAATGACCCAATACAAAAGCGTATAATAAGTAGTCCTATAGTCATAAGAACTTTAATAATGTTTTAAAGGTATTGTAATATTTTAAAGGTGTTGAGATTTGAAAGAATGATATGGAAACATTTTACCATTAGTTTTTTTTAATTGGCAATTTCGATTTAAGTAACCGCTACGTTATTAGCAAGACAAACTATACTACAAGGTGGCGCAAAAGTAATCCTCCTATCAGAAAATGCTATAAATTTTGCGATTGGCCCCTAATGTCAGTTCTGTTTTGACATTTGTGTAGTAAACACATGCGAAATACACGTTAATAAACAATGTTACGCTACACTGCTCCAGAACGCGGAATATTGCTGACTATTTATTTGACCAATAATCGATCGGTGACTTTGGCACAACGTGAATTTCGTCGCAGATTTCCTGGCCGTCCAACGCATACTGGTGAAACACTGCGACGTTTAGCCGCTCGCCTCGAAGAGACTGGCACAACACGAGATGCTGTCAGGCGTGGCAGACCTCGGAGTAGCCGTTCTGCAGAGAATATTGCTGCTGTAGCCGAGGATGTCATGGATGCGCCGTCGACATCGACCAGACGACGTGCCACGCAAATGGGTATCAGTCGACGGTCTTTACAGCGCATTTTGGTACAAGATTTGAATATGTTTCCGTACAAAGTCCAGACGGTGCATCAGCTGTTAGCTGCTGACCGCCAATCGCGTCTAACATACGCTCAAGCCATCCTTAATCACCACCAAGAGGAAGATGATTTTTCATCAAAAATAATCATGAGTGATGAGGCCCATTTCCATCTTAGCGGGTACGTAAATAAGCAAAATTTACGCTTCTGGGGCACTGAAAATCCGCGTGTAACCCATGGAGAGCCATTACACCAGCTCAAAGTCACTGTATGGTGTGCTGTTTTCGCTGGAGGAGTCATCGGACCTTTTTCTTCGAAGACGTCGCGGGCCAAACGGTTACTGTGAATGGTGAGCGCTACAGAGCAATGATCAACGAGTTCTTTTTGCCGCAACTTGATGAATTGGGATTGGAAAACATGTGGTTCCAACAGGACGGTGCAACGGCACACACTGCACGTGCCACAACCGATATGCTGAAGGATGCATTTCCCGGGCGCCTAATCTCCCGTTTTGGCGATTTGCACTGGCCAGTAAGATCGCCTGATTTGACCGCTCCAGACTTCTTTTTGTGGGTCTTTTTGAAGTCGCGGGTTTATGTCAACAAGCCTCAGACTCTTGCAGCTCTTAAAGACAATATCCGTCAAGAATGTGAGGACGTATCGCCGGAAGTTTTGGCCAAAGTGATGGAAAATGAAATAAAAAGGGCTCAAATGACAATCAACTGTGGCGGCGGCCATTTACATGACATCATATTCTCGACTTGATGTAAAAAAAATTAAAAGACCAAATAAAAATAATCCACAAGAAGAATCAAAGTTTTTCATTTTTTTTTTAAATTACAGCCAAAAAACAGCGGAAGTTTACTTTTGCGCCACCTTGTATAACCGACTATACTATATAATGCCAATACATACATATAACTAATCCAAAGGTACTAGTTGCATTACTAACCCCAATGTAGGGCATAGAAGGGTCACTCGCAGTGTTGCCAATTTAGCACTTTAAGTGCAATTCTAGCTTCTTTTTTATGGCTTCTGCACTTTTTTTCTGGAAAAACATGCTAAATGCTTTTTAGCACTTTTTTGGACAATTTTTGCTAACTATTGCTCCATTTTTAGCATTTTTTTGTCGATATATTATTATTTCATTATTTCTATAATGTATGGCTGTTTTCGGAATTGATTGAAAATGCTTATTTTCAACCAGGAATTATAACATATATAGAATTATCACGGGTGTTTATGTTAAATATGGACGTAAATTGGCATTTAAAAAATCCTTTACTGCAAAATTTGATGTAAGGAGACATTGACCCTAAAAAACAAAAGTAAATTTGTAATTGCCTCTAAGTATATTACTGGTCAAAATCGAATAGACGGTTCAACCACAGAGCAATACTTAAGAGCCTCCATTACTCTCTTCGATGCCTCGTCATAACGGCGTGGTAGTTGGTCATTTCATCGAGTTCGAGTTGCTTTGGTAATTTACCCTTTGGTTGGCATCATACGGACAGAAATAAAAGGGAAGGCGCATTTTCGTTCGATGCAAACACAATTTAGCTGTGATTACTATCAATCAAACACTTTTAAGCACTTTAGTTTGCTGCATGGTCTGTACTCTGTATGTCTTCTTTGGTCTCTCATTATACATCATTTCCCTAGTACCTTTTCGATCAGCTGTGCCATAGAAACCCCCTGGTTCAACCGTCTATTTTAATAAATTTAAAAAACCACGTCAATTTTCTCGAGTTAAGTACAAATTTTCTGATTAATCAATTTTAGTCTACATGCTGACAGTTCGGACAACGGTATTAGACAGATTGACTTTGCCGCGGTAAAAAACATGGTCGTTAGTGGTAAAAGAATCCAGCATAAAGAGAAGGCTACTTGGGTATCCCCTGATCAAATACCGAAGAATCTCATCTAGTGCATTGGACGTACTGATCGATTCTGATCACTACCTGGTAGCACAAGATTAAGTAGCGGGAAAATCGTACGAAATCGGACGCATAGAAAGCTAGACATCAGAAAGCTGCAATTACCAGATGTAGCCACAGCCTACTCCAGGAAACTCTCGCAACTTCTGGCACAGAACCCACACCTCCCGATGACGATCATGAAGTGCAGTAGAAACCAATTTTCGACTCTATAAAAACTGCCGCAACAACCGAACTTGGTTTTGAAAAACAGCTTCGCAACAAACCTTGATACGATGAAGACAGTGGCATAGCGAATGATGAAAAGAACTCTGCACGTATGGCAATGCTTCAATCAATTGTAACGAGAGCTGCGACTGAGCGGTATAGGGGAAAAAGAAAGGAGGTAAACCGTTTCTTTAGGCGTAAGAAACGGCAGTGCAGAAAGCGTCAGAGTGAGAAAATTGACACACAGAAGGAAGAACAAAGCCCGAAAATTGTACCAAAAAGTCAAAGCCCCTTTCTGTAAAGACAATTACGGAAATCTCATTGCAGATCATGTTGGGAATATGGAGAGATGAATTCCCCGCGCTACTGGTACCTGAGATATGCAATTACGATGAGACAATCGATCACAATTTGGACAACGACGTCGATTGCCCCCTCCAAACCAAGACGCAGACGTTGCAGATTTTCGCAGTCACAGTCAGTAAATCAGTTTAGCAGAATTTAGAATTAGGTTTAGAATTTTAAACCCTAACCAGAACGCCGATTTCCAATCCCAAACTAAGTTTGGTTAAACAGTAGGCAATGACAAAATTTCATTGTGGTCGTTAAAGGCTTACGCCAGTTACCCTGTTGACCAGCCATCCAGTTATACATACAGACGGGCACGGCTCAAAAGTCCCAAAACTTCTTCTATGCGTTACAATTTCCCTATGGGTGAGGGTGTTCGAATATGTATGGTTTAGGAAATTGTGTTTTTTTTCGAATATAGGCCGTAAAGTGCCGCTACTACTACACTACTACTACTACAATTTTTGATTGTTTCAGTTTTAGCACTTTTTTTGCAAATTGCACTTATTTTGGCAAGTTTTTTTTGACAGCTTCTGGCAACACTGGTCACTCGACACTTTTCAGCACCCTGGTAGTATAGGAATTGAACAAACGTTCTACGTGCAACAAAAAGTGTTCAAAATAGTAAAACTCTTGTTTCCGCAAAAAAAAAATCATAAGTTTCTTTTTCTGGGAAATGTGTGTTACGTCATATGTAGACCACAGTTTATCGGGGGTAGGATAGCGATAACCTTCTTCTTTAATCTTTGCTGTTTACTCCAATTTGAGATTAAAGCCCGGTATTCAGTTTTTATGAAGAATGAAAAGGGAGCCAAATTTTCGGTTCATCAAAATTTTCTTATTTTTATAAACATACTTTGAATGGTAACGACAATTTCGCAAGAACTGAGTACAGTACCTCGTTTCTGTAGTTCTCGAATCGAAAAAGTTTTGACATGAAACATGTGAATTGAAACAAAAACGCTACGAATCGGTACAAAAACTCGCTTCTCACATGTGACTGTTTCTACAACATTTGTTTTGCGAGAACTTTCTTATTGGAAAAATGTGAGAAAAACTGTTTCTAAAAAGTAGGAGTCGAAAAATTTAAAATTTGAAACGTCAAAAATACTCACAAATTAAAACGGTGCGAGATTTTGATGTTTCTACAAAATGGCTTTTTAAGAAATTAAGAATTTATATTTTAAGTGGAGAAGATGAGAATTATATCTTTTATCTTATATCTTTTTTATGTATTTCAACTAATTTTTCCAAAATATTACAGAAAACTCAAAAAACAACAAGAAAATATAGTTGAATGTCAACTAATTTGGAATTTGCAAGAGAGGGCTAAATTCCAACACCAATTGTAAGGAGCAGTGGGAATCCCTTAAAACAACTTCTGTTTGTTGTTATTTTTCGCACTAACTTATTTTGTTTGTTTATATTTTTTCATTACTTGACAGCTTTCTTGGAATATTCCAATAAAAACGTCATCAGTATTGCCACTTTTTGCATTGATATACAGAAACACTTTTTACTCACAAATCGAGAAACGATGGAATTTTTTGTTTCATGTTTAATGTGAAAACTTTTTCGATTCGAGAACTACAGAAACGAATTACAGGGCTTAACACCACATCATTGCCATGTTACATTTTTATAATCATCAATACACCAGATCGGTACATAAGCGACATCTATTGTGAGACTATAACTGTGGAGTTTGTTTATAATATCTTAAGACCCGTATTCAGTTCATGCGAAATTTTTGTAAGAATTTTTTTATTTATCTCTCAACGGAAATTTATGTTACAGAGAGTTGCCACCTATCTCTGATTAACCCTGCAACTATTTCATGACTATTTCCCCTTCGCACTCCATTTTATTTTTCAAGTATAAGGCGATGCTTTTTTTTGATTAATATTATCAAATTGCCAAAATTCTACTCCCCAACAATTATCAAACATTTGTTATCTTACGAAATAACTTTGGCATAACAACCCTGTAATTGCATTTGCTTACAAAATTTGAGCAAAGCGCTGCAAATAAAAAGTGACCGAAATTTTCATATTTTTTATACACGTACTTCTTATGCGAATGAAAATATTAGAAGAACTTAATACGGGATTTAAGATGAAATGAACGCTTGTCAAAATACAACTTCTTTGGCTAAACGCTCGTCAAAATACTCTAATACCCTTGGTTATGTTGTGAGAATGTAACGGTACTAATCTGATCAAAATATACCCATTGTAAATGCTACCTCATTTTGTGATAATTTCAGAATTAAGAATAAATTTAAGAAAACGCAATTTAAGAAAAACGATGCTGATAAAAGTTACCGAAATATCTTTGGATTGATTACGTGCAACAATGTCATAACAACACACACCGCAATGATACCATTTCAAAAATTTATCAGATTTACTAAAGAAACTATACATCGACTAATACCCCGTGTTCCGTATTACTGTTCAATTCTCAGTAACAAGTGATATCGTAATAATTATTCAACAAATCGTATTAACCGCATTAGAAAAAGAAAACCACAATATTGTTCTTACTAAATACATAGCAATGTTATACCATTGTGCTAGTATTGGGTTTAGAATTTCTATTTAAAAATGCATTTTCTATCATATAGCTTCGATGCTTGATGGAGATGGTTTGTGGTTAAACCAACAGGTGTTTTTTTCAATTAACTTGACAGCGTTGTATGCAAAGCGGTACAGACAGTTGATGTCTTGATAAAAAAGAAATAAACAAAATTTAATTTATTTCGTTATACCCTAAAATTTAACCACTTCAAGGACAAAATGGCTTTAAGAAGCTGTTTTTAGAATGTTAATTTAGTCAGAAATACTCCTCATGGCAAGCGAATCTTCATTTGTAGATATTTCACCACTGAAAACACCAGGTTTACCATGAAAATTTAAGTTCATAGACGAAAATTAATACCGTTAAGCCCCGTATTCAGTTCTTGCGAAATTTTCGTAAGAAATTTTGTCATTTGTCTCTAAACGGAAAATGTTGTTACAGAGAGTTACCACATATCTCTGGTTTACCTTCCAAATAACGGGGTTTTCAATAAGAGCGCTACAAAAGTTTTTTTAAATAAAACAAAATCGGTTTTAGATACCAATGAAATTCTTTATTCCTGTGAAAGTACGTTCGAAGCCATTATGTATGGAACTCGATTTCTTTTGCATGGCCACCACGGGCACGCTTGCAGAAGTCCAGACGCTGAACCCAATTTTCGACGGTTTTCAAGCATAAATCAGCCGATACTGCTGCAATTTCAGGTTCGATATTCGTACGAAGTTCATCAATCGTCGCTGGCTTGTAACGGCGTCAAATCACACGACCGAGGCGGCCAATCGACTGGGCCATTTCGTGAGATAACACGTTCACCAAACTTGGTTTCCAATAAATTGATTGTGGCATTCGCTGTGTGGCTTGTGGCGCCGTCCTGTTGGAACCACATGTCCTCCAAGTCCAAATTATCCAATTGGGGCCAAAAATATTCGTTTATCATTGAACGGTAGCGATTCGAATTCACAGTAATGTGCCGGTCTTGATCATCACGGAAGAAGTACGGCCCAATGACGCCGCCGGCCCATAAACCGCACCAAACCGTAATTTTTTCGGGATGCTGTTTGACCAATAACGCATATTTTGCTTATTGACGAAGCCATTCAGCCAGAAATGAGCCTCATCGCTGAAGATGATTTTCCGATGAAAATCCGAATCATATTCAAGTTATTGCTCAGCCCAATTCACGAACTTACGACGCTTATGGTAGTCAAGCGGCTTCAGTTCTTGCGTCAATTTGATCTTGTAAGGATGTAGGCCAAGATCTTTTCGCACAATTCGCCACAACGACGTCACAGAGATGCCCAACGCTTGAGAACGACGTGTGAGAGACACATTTGGGCTTTCTTGAACTGAAGCCTCAGCGGCAGCAATATTCTCGACACTACGGGGCACTTCTTTGTCTCACTGGCACGGGAACATTTTGTACTGTGCCTGCGGATTCAAATTTTTCCACTAGACGCTCAATTGTTGATCTGGTAGGACGATTATGACGACCATAAATTGGACGTAGCGCTCTTAAAGTTGAGGCCACTGACTCCAAATTTCGGTAGTAAATTTTAATAATTTCGACTCGTTGTTGGCTCGTATATCTTTCAATGATGAAATGACAAACCTAACTGAAGATAAATGTCAAAAGAGCGGGAAAAAATATGGCGTCGTTTGCTGTCCCTATCGATTTACTTTTGTAGCGTCTCTGTTGAAAAACCCTTTATTTCATTAATAATTCATCTTTGCAGTCTATTTTATTTTGAACGCGTGTGTTATTATTTTTGTTTACTAAGATACTCGAAATGTCAAAATTCCAGTCCCAAATAATTAATTATTAACAACCCTGTACTTGAGATAACTTTGGCGTAACAACCCTGTAACTGGGTTTGTTTACGAAATTCTCAAAAAGAGCTGAGTACCAAACAAATGAAAAGTGAGCAGAATTTTTGGTTCATGAAATTTTCGTTATTTTTTATACACGTACTTCTTATGGCAACGAAAATTTCATAAAAACTGAATACCGGGCTTTAATAAATATTGAACAACATCAATTTGTTTCGCTGCGATCAAGATGAATTTCATAGATGATAAACGCATAAGCACTTTGAATGGCTGTTACATTTTTCTTGAAACATTAAAATGTTGATATTTCGACTGAACAACATAGTTATTTGTTTACTTTTTAGGCCCGTACTAAGATCAACATCTCACGTGAAATTTCATTAAACTGTCACTCAATTTCATAAAAATGTCACTCAATTTATCGAAAAATGTGATCTTTTGAGTTAAGAATACAGAAAATATTGTACTCCAAAAAGGATGTACAGGTAGAGAAGAAAAAAATCGCGCAATTTGGCAACCCTAGTAGAAGAGAACCAAAAAAAGTCGACGCGATTCACTCAAACGTAGTTCTTTCCCACGTCTTTACTTGATTATTTCATACTTTTTACATACTTTATGTAATTTTATTTAAATAAGGTTGGAATTTCTATAGTTAGATAGAATAACATCATCAGAAAACTGCTCGTGTATTGAAATATTCAACGAAGAGAGTAAGAGAGCGAGCAGAGAATCGACACGCTTCACTCGTTTTCTTTGTTGGCATTCCACTCCATGAGTAAATTTTCTTCTCTATACAATAGTTGCTTTATGTGTACTCAACTTAGAGTTATTGCTGGCCATGCTAAAATAAGTAAGGTAAACTCGTTAGAACAGCTGTTTTAAATTTTTTCATTGTGGTTGATCGTTCAGGCTGTCAAACTCGTATGTACTTTGTTTTTGTACTTTTTTGCATTCATATGTTTTTGGTACGTGTATAGATTGCCATCTTAAGCGATTTAAAAAAAACACAATGTCTTTTGTTGCTACCTACACCAACAACATCTACTGCTACTACTTGGTTATTTTACTACGTTGCTGGCCAATGACGCTGCGAAAACAATGAGTGGTAAAAACTATTTATTTTAAATATAATAATAAATAATAATAAATTTATTACCCGGTTTTAAACATCACATTCCTAATGAAATGATAACATGGATATTTTTTTTGTTGCTAAAACGAATTTTTGAAGGCTGCTAATGCAAGAGCCGGTACGTAGCAGGATAGAAATTTTTGTTTCCCATAACAAATTTATCAAAATTTGTAAAAAAAATCTTGGTAACTGAAATTTCCAGTTGGAACTGTTGCGGAACTGAAGTTTTGGCGGAAATGTCTTTTATACAATCTATCAATCTGTCTTATTCGCCATCATCAATGTTTAGATAATTATTTTGCTCAGCGAACGTATTTTGCAAATAATGGCCTTCAATCACGAATTTGACATTAAGTGTTTTTTTACCCCGCTAAAGTTAATTATAGCTTAATTTGTACGTGGCAGCTAAGCGATATTAAGCGTCATTTAAATTTCTCAGTTATCTTCCGACTTGAGCAATGACAATGTTGCCACATGTTAAATTTCAAGAAATGGCAACAAAAAGTTATCTTAGTTAAATTATGTTATAATTTCTTGTGAGTGAAAATGTTATCAAGAAGGAGAGGCTCAAAAACAGAAATTTGCAAAATGGCTTACACATGGTAAGTTTATTCGAATTATTTAATTTAATTGAAGACTAGCTATAGTGAATATTGAAACAAAATTGGAATTAAATTGTTCACAAAAACGAGCGGTAAATGTTTTACTTATACATATTGATAATGGTAGAATTGTCTATCAGGTATGGCCGTTTAAACAGATGATTTAATTTTCCCAAGACATTTTTCGTTTCACTTGTCATACTCATATGTATTTTGTTTTTATACTTTTTTGTATTCTTGTATTGTTGGTATATATTTGTGTAGAGTTTGACAACTGAAACGAATGAACAAAAATAAAATGTGTGTTTTTGCTGCCTGCAACTACAACATCTGCTGCTACCAAGTATTTGTTGGCACTTGCTACAAACGTGTTGCCGTATCGCATTTTTTTCACCCATTACAGCAAATGTTGCCACATTTCGAAGTATTAAGTGTGGATCGTTATTTTTTTTGGAAAGACATAAGTGGCATTAGCTTAATGGAAACAGCCCTATTAAATATTGACATTTTTCTTTAAAAATTTCTTCTAATTTACCAATTTATATAATTTCACATCCATAAAATCCGTTACTTACGCCCAATTCCACTAAACAAAGTTAAAGCTAACTGACAGTTAAAAATTATAAATTCCATACAACCAGACAGTTAAAACTATTTGTTAGCTCTAACTGAAGGATAACAACACATGGTAAATTGGCGGTTAGTCATGTATTCAGGTCTTGCGTAGTTATCGAAATAAAATTTGTCATTTATCTCTTAACGGACATTTTATTTTAAACGTATAAGTTGTTGCCAAAATTCCGTTCCCAAACAATTATCACACAATTGTTTTCGTACGAAGTAACTTCAGCATAACAACCCTGTAATTCATTTTGCTTACGAAATTCTCGCAGAGAACTGAATACCAAGCAAACGAAAAGTGAGCGAAATTTTCGGTTCACGAAATTTGTGATATTTATTATACAATTACTTCTTATGGAAACGGAAATTTCGCAAGAACTGAATACCGGCCTTAGTCTAACTCTTATGCTACGTTCACACTTGAAAGTACGTTGTTGAGAGTAAATGCTAATTACTATTATATTACTTTTTATCTGTTTTATTTGAAGCCACAACGTGAAGATTTAGCTCATACTTCTAGGTTCTTTTCTAATTTATTTAACTTAATTATTCCACACTTTTTTAAAGACGAATGTGATATATTTAAACAAGTGTTCTCAAAAACGAATCATCATATGATGTCATCTTAGAAAACGTTAAAAACTCATTTCAAATTTCAAGGTTAATTAAAGCGATTTTGATCTTTATTATATAGAACATATATGTTGATATACATTTTGGTTTAAATAAAATTTATCTAAGTAATTAAGCCTATATAATTTGGGGTTTTTGCTAATCAAATTACCATCTTCAGGCAACGGGTTTTATCAACAAAATAAAAAAAAAACAATTTTTTTACATATCAATTAATTCCGCCAGAATCTTGTTAAATTTGTAAATTTAATATGCAAATATTTAGCATACGAGTTTATTTATTATTGTTGGTCAAATTAATACCCTTCGAAAATATAAAAAATTTGATTGCCAAATGTTTGTTGTGGTATTCACGCAATACCACCGAATCAAATTAACTTCTCAGATATGCTGAATCGCAGCTTTTCGCTATAATTATTTCATTAGCTACTGGCTACTATATATAAAAAAGTACAATATAATAAAAATCACATGACATTTATCATGAAATGTGATCACATAATACTTTGTTGATATATGGGAGGGTTTATTTATTTAGCTACTATTAATTTCTGCAGGTGTGTGTTTTTTTTAAATCTTATCACCTGACGCATGAAAAACGTACCCTTTTCATATCTTTCCGATAAGAAATTTGCTTCGATTTTTTCCTGGTTATTCATACAATATTACACAACCTTATCAATTGTCATGGCTCTCGAATTGGATTTGTTTCCCCCTTTTCATTAATTTTAGAGAGATTGGAAGGAAAATTGGTTGCTGAAATGGAAAACAACGCAATTGCAATTTGTGTATAGGACCATAAATGCAGTTCTGAATGCAGTTTTGAGATTGGCTAACACACTGTATTCTGTATCAGCTGAAGAAATTCTCATTTATCCCTACACGGAAAAATAAATGTGTAGCTTGTTACACGTAACTGTCTTCAAAATATTATTTTTCACTATTTTTTTTTAATTCCCAGCACACAATTAATATGTACAGTTATTTTCTTTGCAAATGTGTCAAATTCCTTGACATAACAATAACAAAATGAATATATAGTTCCCCATAACATCCCATGAAGGGATAGGGGAGAGCTTCTCACAATCAGTGAGTTGTGTGCTTTATACTTTTACCCTCACTGATTGGGACATACAGTTTTACATCGCTTCCGAACGGTATTTTGAGAAGCCTTTTCATGGCTAAGTACTCGATAGTTTATGTATGGTGGTCAGAGCAGGGATCGAACCCACGTTCTCATGTAAATTGCACCAGTAACGGCCACCTAACAATTAACAGGACATTAGTTTTTGTTTGTGGTAGCGGATTGGTTTGTTTGTTGTAAACAACCCTGTAATAGACAGAAAATGTTAAAAATTCCATTTGCATTTATTTCCAGCTACGTACAACCAAACGGACACTTGTCTGAAAAATTTGCAGCCCTAAAAATCAGATTGTATGTTTTACATAGATTTTACTTGGCAACCTGTCAACCCACTTTTATAAAACACTTTTCTTAATAAGACGAGATTTCATTTGGAAGCAACCAAAAAGCGTAGTGGCTTATTTTTTATTACTCATAACTGCAAGTAATAACTACGCAGCGTTGCCATATTAAATTTCAGTTATCAAGTACGTTTTATTCTTAACGATGTACTGTCGCATTTAGTCAGCAGTTTATCCCGGCCAGGCTAGCGTTAACCCTTTTCTTTAGCCCTTGCCGTGTATATCTTCTTTAAGGGCCAACTATAATGTGCATGTGTGGGCTTAAGCCAGCTTAAGCAACTGTGGGAACACATATGTTTAGTATGCGGCAAACCATAATGTACTTAATAAAAAGTTTCTTCAAATGTCATTTGCTTAAGCAAAGAGACAAACTGAACGCACATTCCGTACGTAAACAGCTGTTTGTATATGGTATACATAAAAAGCAAATATGAAATGGAATTCAGCTGCCTTCCAATGCAAATTTAATCAATTTAAGGAACTTTAAATATTTCAGCTTCTTATCCATTTTTCACTAAATAAACACAAAATCTGAAGCTGTTATTGTTTAGTAATTTAGAGATGCACACTGATGCATTTTTAGTACTTTTCTCAATAAATTACACAAAAAGAAAAACGGGTGCAGTTTTGCATTCAGATTTTTGCAAAAATTTATAAAATTATCGTACACATTCATACTTAAGGTATGATTTTTATATATTATGGTCATTCAGTAAATTTTTGTGAACAAATTTCATATATTTACGAAACATGAGAACAATTAAAATTCCTGCAAACCTGCCAATATTACGTTGATGTGCAACTGTCTCTTAATAGTTTCAACTTCATGCAAGTACATTATAGTCACCTTAAAATCTTTTCTGAGTTGGTTAAGCATTTGACAGGCATTTCGTTCAGATTTGACAGTAGCTTAAGCCAACACATGCACATTATAGTTAGCCCTTTAGTCCGCAGTTTATTAGCGACAACCTTGTTCTATAATTATTGCCGTTTACATCATCCAATTTGAGATTAAATTGATAGTTCAGGTGGCAACGTTGTGCTTAGACCAATTGAGAGCAACTCTGTGCCGACACTAAATTACCGAACATGTACGTGTATAAAAATTAACGAAAATTCTGTGAACTGAAAATATCGCTTTTACTCAGCTCTTTGCAAAAAGATTTGTAAAAAAAATCAATTACAGGGTTGTGATGCAAAAGTTACTTCGTACGAAAACAAGTGTTTGACAATTGTTTGAGAGTGGAATTTTGTCATTTCGATTATTACCACATGTGTTAAAAATGAAATGAAGTGTGAAGAGTAAATATTTGCAAAGTAAATCAGAGATAGGTGGTAACTCTCTGCAACAAAAATTTCCGTTGAGAGACAAATGACAAAATTTCGTACGAAAATTAGGGGGGGAATTATTTTCCATATTTTTTTTAATAACTATAGTTTCTTATCACTACATTCTGTTAAAAAGTAATAATTGCTCTCCATAACCTAATGAAATACAACAATTCTAAATTTTAGATAAGTTATTGTTATTAATTTGATTGCCCTTGCAAATTCGGGGTAATGAACTCAACACTCCCAGCACTCAACTATTATACATAATGCGAGGTGCACACATATTTATCTAATTTTTCTAGAGGGCAAAATGTTAAGTTGTATATATTGAATTCTTACGAGAATTGTTGGCTGCATTATCTGACCCTCCCGTCTTCTCTAATATGGCTTCTTCTTAAAGATAGATGTATTCTATGTTCATACTTTTTTTTTGTCTAAAGATGTATAAATAACTAATGAAAAATATTTGCTTAATTTAATTGCTTGTTTTGTTTTTTGTTAATTCTACATCTAGCTGCCAAACCCCCATACGTCACTTTATATTTACGTACGAAATATTATAGATAAATAAATTTATATAGAATTTTGTTCTTGGCAACGTAAAACAAAATATAAAAGAGGTATTATTTGATAAGAACTTGAAATTTGTTTAAAAACAAGGGGGAAATATGGTGTTTAATAACTCTAAAGAATATACTACAAAATCTTTGTGTATACAACTACATATGCAGGTAATCAAAAAATATTAACGCGACGTCATATGAATACTTTATTATTGAATCAATTTACAAGTTCTATCGACCTTTTTGTGATGAGGATATACTTATGCGTTTTGAAGTACAACTCTACATATATCATTTAAGGCCGTATTATATCTCATTCGCACTGACAATGATTTTCTTGATTTTGCACCTTTTTTTGATTTTAAGCAGAAATCAAGACAATTTGCTCGATTTCCCATACATTTTGACAACCGACAAATCGGGTACTTTTTGTTGGTTGCCTGAGAATCAAGAAAAATTGCTTGATTTGCTTTATGCCACGATATTTTACTTCAAACTATGATTTTAAATCAAATCCAGAAACTTATACTAATGCGGCGTTTACGCAGACGAAGATTATAACATTAGGAGGATTATAAATGTCAAATTCCATAAAGCTATGTTCAGGTATACTGGGATTTCGCAGTTTACGGGATTTCATTTCAAAAAGCAGCTGATTTTTGTACTGCAAAACATATGTTTGGTGGGTTGAAATCGCAAAAACCTCGAAATCTTAGTATGCCTGAACGTTGCTTAAGAAAAAAACACCGTTAATCCCGATTATGCAATAATCTAATTGTGTGTAAACGCCGTATAAGACACCTAGAGGTGCCATCTGTCTCATCTGACGTTTCATTTCACACTCTTCGTGGTGACTTACACCAGGTGGAGTTACAAGAACTTTGAACTTTAATTTGTCATGCCATTTTGGTTGAGAACTGCGAAATTTAAACGTATTTTTGACTTTTTTTATCGTTTATTGTTAGTACACATTTGTGATGTATTCAACACAACAATTTTAACACACAAAACGAAATGCCGTGTTGTTTACTTGTAGGTTGTTTTGTCCATATGCAACCAAGGCTAATGCCATAAATTTACTGAGAGAATTAGTTACTCTAGGTGTCCTTACTCATGACCAGAAATAAAACCAATGTGAATCCCAAATTTTGGTTGAGATTTCTAAGCAAAATCCAACAAATTTTTGCCAGCCTGAATAAGCTATTTGGCGTATTGAGTAATATATAAAGCGTGTGCATGAGTGTTTCAGTTTCACCAAATTCTCGTCGAAAATCATTGGGCTAATGACAGTTTTGATAAAGTTTGTATTTATGCCAGAATTGGAACGTTTCTAATAAAAGTAAAAGAAAATTTTTGTGTTCGTTCATATCATAACTCATTTATTGCATATAAAGTTATTTTAAAAGACGTCGATCTGTAGTTTAATCGAAACCCTCTGATTAGACTAGGTCTATCTGTGTACATTTCTAGTTTTGAGTCACAAAAAGTACACAGGCAACATCCAGTAAAAACTTGTATGAAATAAAAACTTTTTTCTGAAAACAGCTGATTTGCAATGTAAACATTGGAAGAACCAACACCCGCAGTTCGAATAAAACATTACAAATCATCAAAACTGTATTCTTTTTTAAAATATATAGTTAAAAGTTAAAAAATCATTTTTTCTCTTAAAAACTAAAATTCGACTGATTAATTTGTTTTTTTATATTCATTATATTTACTAATTTTGTTTGCTGACACAAAACATATGTTTTAAAACATATGTCAATCGAAATTTTCGTTAGTTTTTATGCATATAATACTTCTTATGGCAGCGAAAATTTTGGAAGAACTGAATACGGGGCCTAAAGCAGCATTGACACCTACCAATATTATCGCATTTTCGGGACATGCGATATTTATAATCAAGAAAAATCGGTAATTATGGTAGGTGCAACTGCAGTTTTAGGCTCCTCCACTCTGGTAAAAAAGTATCCATTTTAAGATTTTACAATTTGTCTTCATGCTCCATGTTAGTTTTTGAGCATGTCTTATTATTATGTTTGTTTGTCAAAATTTCAGTGAGAAACAATCGTCTCACAATTGCTTTCGTACGGAGTAACAGATTTACAGGCCTGTTCTTATATTTTACTGGTTCGTTTTCAAACCACTTTGGCGATTTGTAAGTGTTCGACAAATCAATCGACTTGACCATTGTCGGTGTGATTTCAGTTCACAGTTATTACTAGAAAACACGTGATTTATTTTCGCTGACAATCAAGGAAGGGCAGTAAACGATGTTACGAACATGCACTTAATATCGCTTTGCACCCCATACAAAAAAAAAATTACTTTAGCAGGAAATAAAAAAAAAACAGCTGAGTCCCAAACAAATGTAAAGTGGTCGAAATTTTCGGTTCATGAAATATGTGTTATTATTACACGCGTTATACTAATGGGAACAAAAATTGAATAAGACCTGAATACGAGGTTTTACTTTCCCCTCTAAAGAAACTACAAATATCGCAAGAAAATTTTGACAGTTCTGACAGTCAATTTATCTTCAAATAATGATGCATATGCCATAGAGTCTGTTTTTTATTCCCTGCTAAACTAATTTTTCGACCACTTTGTATGGGGAGCTAAGCGATTTTAAGCGGCTCCCCATACAAAGTCGTCGAAAAATTAGTTTAGCAGGGAATAAAAAAACAAGCTCATAGGAAAAGGAGGAAAATGTAATGGTTAATAAAATATTATGTGTTATGTGGTTAATTAATGTGGTTAATGGGTAGTTAACTATAAGATTACTTAATCGAAATTGAAAGTTAATTTGAGGTTAACTTTGCATTTTGTTTTTCAGTGGTGAGTTAATGTAAGTCACCATATTGTTAACGATTATGGCAACCCTTGCATTCTTATTGGAAAAAACAACTAGTTTGGAATAAATACCAAAACAACAAAGAGGAACAAACAAAATGGAATTATGTAAAATAAGAAATAGATGCACAAAATCGAAGTTATTTTAACAAAAATGTGTAAAAAACTATATAGGTGCAATCATTTAACGATCTAGACTCAACGTATGTGTACAAATTCGCAAAACAGAAGCATATATTTTATACAATCTAACATTTCTCATTTTGACAGTCAGTGATTTGATTGTCAAAATCATATGGTTCTGACTAAAAGTTAATCAACCAACATTGTGGGTTAAATCATAGCTAAACAACGACTGAAAAACAATTCGATGTTTAACCAGAATTTACCTAAGAAACGAAGATCACCACTGACCGAAAAACTGGCCAAATATATGGTCAGTTAAACTTAGTTACCCCTAACATCCCGTGATTTCGTGAACCGAAAATTTCTCCCACGTTTCATATACTTGTTAAGGTTCGTATTCAGTTCTTGCGAAATTTTCGTAAGAAATTTTGTCATTTACCTCTAAACGGAAATTTTTATTGCGGAGAGTTACCACCTATCTTGATATTTCATTAATAATTCCTTTTCACACTCCCATTTTATTTCTAACTCATGCGGTATTTCTTTAGCTTGTTAAAATTATCAAAATGCCAAAATTTCGGTCCACAACAATTATCAAACTATTGTGTCCGTACGAAAAAACTTTGGCGTAACAACCCTTGATTTTACTTACGAAATTCCCGTAAAGAGATGAGTACCAAGCAAATGAAAAGAGTTCACGTTTTCCTTAAGGGAACGAAAGATTAATAGTAACTGAATACAGAGCTTAAAATGTTAAATTATCTTTTACGCCATGTTCACACTGTTATGGAAATCTGACGCGTGGTGGATTTGTTTCATAAACAATCCGTTTATCTACTATAAGTATATTAAGCTGTTGCTATGGAATAGACGATATCTCGCAACACCGGATTTCCATGCCAATTTATTCAATAAAAACTGTGAATTGATTATAAATTTATCAGCGCTAATGAGAATACTCACAATTTTGGAAACGGTCGTCCGCCAATGTAACTTCAAATCATAGTTCCGACTGTTTAATTTTTTTTATTTATTTTAATTTAAAACTTTATCAACAAGTATGCGGTTTGGGCATTTCAATCTATTAACAGCAGATTTTTTTCTTGAGAAAACATATGTTTTTAAATTGAAATATATGAGATGTTTATACCTAAGTATACATTTGACAGAACACCAAGTAACACTGGATTTTGATTTAAGTAAATTATGCAAAAAATAAAACAAAATCTGATTACTGAACGTGGAGTTAATTACTTGAATGGAATTAATTACCTAAACTTGTTTCCTAATATTCCTAGAAGTTGTATATAAAAAAAGCTATTAATTCAAAAACCCACTAAAGTTTTTTATAAGCTTTTATATAACTATATATATAGTTAGTTTATATAAGTGTTAATATAATATAGATTAAATTTCAAAGTTGATTGAACTTGATTTATAAAAAATATAGTTAATCATTCTAGTTTTTGCAATGCATGCAACTCACTTTAATTCCACTGAACTGCTGTTTGGTTATTAATTTAATTGCACTTTAACACTAGCGTAATTAAGTTTTTCATTTAATTGTGTATTGTATATATGTATATAGGTAATGGGGAAGTAATTTTACTTTTCAAGTGCACAGTTCTCGTACTTGAAACAAAATCCGGTATTATTTATGTGATAAACTAGAAAAAACAATCATTTATCTGTTTTGTGTGTGTTTTTTAACATCAGCTGACACTTATGTCGTTATTGACATTAACATGCAATGTTGTTACTGGAAAAAAGTATAATAAGATACAGAATGCTTAAACAAAGATGTTTTCTGGAATAGTATGATATCACACAACAGAATAAGCAGAGAATATGGAATAAAATATCGATAACTCGCTTAGTTATAGATATATTGTAAATTTATATTAGAAATTTTCTTGGGCACCAGTTTCTTAATATAAAGCTTTTCTCGTAGCTAAAACGGATCATAGACTTACCATTCATGAGCAAGAGCTATGTTGATAACTTGTTTAGCAGACTCATGAAATCAAAACAAAAAGATTACCAGCAACTTTTACAAGCGTGATACTATGCGCGCTTTATTTTTAAGCCCAATATTCAGTTTTTATGAAAATTCCGTTGCAATAAGAAATATGTGTATAAAAATAACGAAAATTTCTGGACCCGAAAATTTCCTCCATTTTTCATTTGCTTGGTACTCAGTTCTTTGCGAACATTTCTTAGGCAGGGTTGTCACCTCAAAGATATTTCATACGAAAACAATAGTCTGATAATTGTTTGGTACCGGAATTTTGGCATTTCGATCATTTTAACAACCAAATATAACACCACAATGAAATATCTGCAAGTTAAATCAAAGAAATTTATATGAAAAAATTTCTTACGAAAATTTCGCTCGAACTGAATACGATCTGGCTTGTCGATGCTTTGTTAGATACAGATGGCGCTATGTTCCATTGTGGTGTATTCAGTTTTTGGATCTGTTAAAAATAGGATAGTCTGGATTGTATGCGAATAAGTATGAAAGAGAAACGAAAATAATTTTGACAGGTCTGTTAGATTTGCTCATGTTTTGAAAAGGTGAAAAAAATTAATATTTTCTCTGCGATCAGGGTTGTGTTTTGGGACACAGCTGATAAGAATAACAACAACGCCAGCTGATACAAAAATAGACTCGCTATTATTCTGTTAAAATTATTTCAGTTTTCGTGAGGTAGTTGGGCAAAAGAATAAATAAGTGAATATATACAATACTCCAATTTTTTCCTGCTTTGAGAGGTACTTCATTTTTCTTCCACTGTTTGAGAAAATAAGAGAAGATTATGCGTCTGTTAAAATTCGTGAAAACATATGGTTTTGCATCATTTTTGTGTGATGGTCTTGCATCCACAGCACACTTGCATCGGATTTTTTCAAGTGTGATGCGATTTTCTTCAAGTGTGATAAGATTCTGTCAAATTATTTTTTGAATAAACCGCACCACTATCTAGGATAGTGAGTCACGACCTTTAGCGATTAGAGAGATGTTAATCTTTTATAAAGTTTGTCGACATTTCTCATAAATTTTTTTTTTTAAACCAGCAGCGTCTAAAAAAACACGATTAGTGATATCAGGTTTTCCAATACGGGCCGGACATAACAATGCTGTGTTTCATGGGAAACGCAACAATAAAGGATTTTATATGATCTGACAATGTCAAAACGTCAATGTTTAAGTTTACATCACGGCGAAGTTCACGAACCGCAATTCTGAGTTGGTGGTCTCAACTTTAAGAGTTTGAATTTTATCGAAAAATCATCTTCAGCGGTGAAGCTCATTTCTGGACCGTATTTTTGGTCGATACTAGTTATCGTCATGGTACAGTCAATGCTGTTCAATATCGTGCCATATTGGAAGATTGTGTTTTGGCCAGAATTTGTATTTTTGGTCGATACTAGTTATCGTCATGGTACAGTCAATGGTGTTCAATATCGTGCCATATTGGAAGATTGTGTTTTGGCCAGAATTTGATAGCTGTGATATGTGGTTACAACAAGATGGTGCCGCATGCACTACAGCTAGTCGAACAATTGATCTATTGAAGGGGAAGTTCGATAATCATGTAATCTTAAGAAATGATCACTTCTCCAATGCGGTTTACCGGCGGATCGGACGTTTCATCCATAGAGAAATACTAAAGAGACGCCATGAGTATTTCAGTTCCAAAAAATTCTCTTCGAAAGTCACTGGGCTAACGACAGTTTTCTTACGTTTTTTTATGTCAGTTTTTTCTGCAAAACTTTGGACGTAATACAAAAGAAAATAAGTGAAAATTGTTGTATTCTTCAAATCAAAACTAATTTATTGAAAATAAAGTTATGTTAAGTCATTAGTGGCAATAAAATCAAATTGAAAGTGAGTATTTTCAATTCGCCTACTGCTCACTCTCTTTGACATTCTGTCCTGTATCAAATTTGCAGCTACAAGGTCAACCAGTTGTGTCATCGAAACCCCCTGACCAGAGTACTGGGCTTAAACAGTGGAATTCATACACAGGGTGTCTAATAATTTATTTTCCATACTCATTCCAATGCAAATTTCAGTAAAATGAGCTAATTGAAAATGATCAGTAAAATGAGCTAATTTAAAATGCTAATTTTGTAAGGGAAATTTTATCTAATTTCGGAGAAATTACAAATATCGCTCGTAATTATCCGGTGGATTGTATTTTAATTCCACAAAATTATTCTTTCGCTTATTTTGTATGGGGAATTACGATTTTTTGTAGTTAAGTTATAACGCATTTACACCGCCGTTTATCGTGGCCAGGTAAGCGATAACCTTGTTCTCTAATGTTTGCCGTTTACATCACCCAATTTGAG
This sequence comes from Phaonia tiefii, assembly GCA_963931995.1. Lineage (NCBI taxonomy): Eukaryota > Metazoa > Arthropoda > Insecta > Diptera > Muscidae > Phaonia > Phaonia tiefii. The sequence continues at coordinate 18,328,965 of OZ008370.1, read as the reverse complement.
ATTAAATTGACATTTCAAGTGGCAACTCCGTGCTTAGACTAATACTGCGCAGAGACATATAAAAATTTCGTATGTTTTTCAAATAACTGAACCTTTAAAATTGATTCAGTGGGTTACATCGGGCCAGTCGATAAAATCTTCCCGCGGATTAAACCAAAAAGAGCCATTTATTTCGGCGGCTACGTGAGCTTCAAAAAAATTGGTGGCGGAAACAATGGATTTTTGTGTGTGTTTTTATTATGGTTGCATTTCTTTTAGGAACTAACAGTGTTGCATCAAAAAGTACACCAGTTTAAAATGAGGTTAAAAATTAAACTTCAGTTTTTACAGATTAAAAATGTATGAGTAAAATCCTGTGTTAGAGCGGGTTAACGGCGTTAACCTTCGAAATGCGTTAATCTTGTTTGGTGTAAACGCTGCATTACCGATTAAGGGGTTTTATTGAGAAAACGATGTTGCCATCATGTAAAATTTCCCAAATTGTTATTTCAAAATGACGCCATGTATTTTTTGTTATTGAGTGTTATCATTCATTGTGAATGAAAACAAATAGTGAATATACCCTAAATAAAATCATTTCAAAATGGCTGTAAGAAAGTTAGTTTGATTTAAAACTTTACGCGATGTGTTGGTCATGGTAATTTCGAAGAGGAAACATGTGAAAGCAAAAATGTTGGCAAGTTTCTTATATCGACATATATTTTTTTGTCATATTTCAGAAGATGCTGCCAAGTTTCGCAATTATAAACGAAAATCCTTTAATTTATTTAATAGTTTAATGACACAAAAAAACAACCTTCCTATTAAATACTTACGGCCTTATTCATAAAAAATCATTAAATTACCTCTAAAGCAGTCATCAGTTAATGAAAGCTTTAAGATTTGGCGAAGGTTTTATTAGAACCGTATTCATAATGAGTATTTTGACTAGGGAACAGATAATTGACTGACAACCCTGTTTTATGTATTCTCACAGTGCTTGTGAAGCAAAAACAAGATGAACAATAACCGATAGACCGAATTATTTTTTTTTTATTTAAATGCGTCAATGCATTTTTGCAAAATTTTCAACATTAATGGAAAGAACTATTCAATAAAAAGATCAATTAATATTTTTCTATATTCATAAATTTGCAAGAAGTGTCAAAAAATCATATTGAATTGGATCTCAGTTTTGGGTAGTCGAATTTAAATCCGGATAATAGGTTGTAGTTTCAATGTATTGATTTTGTATACATCACTATGTAAACAAAAGTTAATTTTGGTTAAAAATGATAAAAATTGGACCGAAACTATTTGGTTGCTTGGCAGGATAATGTGACACTATAAACGCTGCAAATATACACAGAATAATTCTACGTGTTTATATCGCATAAATATTTAAGTACGGCACGATTTAAATGTAAAAAAATTGTTTCATTTGTGTATTAATCCGGATAAAATGGCCTTAAAGAAGGGCTAAACGTTCAACAAAAATGGCGACGTTAGAGAACTCTTAACAGAGGAATTTTTCGATTATGAATAAAATTTTTGGGCTTTACCTTCTTAACCCTTTAACAAACCTATGACAACTTTTTATGAATAAGGCCGTTAATCTTTTCACACCTACTGTCTTCTCGAACATACTGTAGATGTTCCCTCCGCTTAAAAAATCAAACAAATTCATAATTGTACTTTAATCTTTTCCGTTTTATGCGAAAATTGATGATGAGTCTTGGCGTGGACAAACATACAGCTATAATATAACAAAAGTCTACTCCGAAACCACGCTTTGTTAGCTTAGCGGCACAGACCAATCCCCTCCATGTTACCTCCTATGTTGAGTTGTAAAACACACTACACGCAGACTGACAAAGCCTTTTGAAAGAGGAGGCCCGTTTCAACGTCAAGTCCACGTTTGTGTTATTGTTTTGTTTCTTGTTATTGTTTTTATGTGTTGAATATTTTGTCTGTCCTGTGTCTTGAGAATATTGTTGTTGTCATAGCGTTTTCATTTTAATTTTTTTCTCATCAGTGCTCCAGACAGCCTGAGTAAATGTGGGTAATAATTGTTTATGGTAAATTGTGGAGAGTGGGGAGCAGTCGGTTAAGGCATGAACTTGATTTGAATATTCAATTAATTTGCGCGCCACCGATTGATTGCCTTTACTACTGATTACGTTATCACACAATGAACCTTCTCGCGCATACACACAATATCTCAGACGTGGATACTTTCCGCCTTTTTTATTTTGTTAGAAATTGAAATTTAATCAAATTATGTTTGTTATTACTTGACATCTTGTTTGGTGCTAATATGTGGGTCATTTTTTGAGGCGCACAAGATGAAACTGGACCGAAAACGAAATATGTTGATAACCTATTATTTATGTCTACACCGAAAACAATTTTGTGGATTGGTGTAGAAACTTCAGATTATAAATTGAGGTACATACATAAATAGAAATTACATACTGAAGCTAATTTTGACCACTTTCTTCCTCAAAAATACACCACTAAGAGAACTGTAAAAATGTCGGTGCCGACTATGTAATTATCAAAACAATCATGTAGGAAAATATCGTAGGTTTTAACTCTGTGGTGGAAAACTCCCTGCAATGAATTTCATAAACGAATTGTTCGATAAAGCCCCGTATTCCGTTCTTGCGAAATTTTCGTTAAAAATTTTTTCATTTACATCTAAAGCCCCTTATTCAGTTCTTGTGAAATTTTCGTAAGAAATTTTGTCATTTATCTCGAAACGGAAAATTTTGTTACAGAGAATTACCACATATCTCTAATTTACCTTGCAAATATTTCATTAATAATTCATATCTGCACTCCATTTTATTTTTAACGCATGTGGTATTACTTTTGTTTACTAAAATAATCGAAATGTCAAAATTCCGGTCCCAAACAATTAGCAAACAATTGTGTTCGTAGGAAATAAGTTTAGCGTAACAACCCCGTACTTGATTTTGCCAACGAAATTTTCGCAAAGACCTGAGTACCAAGCAAATGAAAAGTGAGCGGAATTTTCGGTTCATAAAATTTTCGTTATTTTTTATAAGCGTACTTCTTATGCCAACGAATATTTCATAAAAACTGAATACCAGTTGCGAAAATTTCGTAGGCAAAATCAATTACAGGGTTGTTACGCCAAAGTTATTTCCATAGTTGAATTTCTCTAAGGTTATTTCGCACGAAAACAATTGTTTGATAATTGTTTGAGACCGGAATTTTGACATTTCGAAAATTTTAGCAATCAGAAGTAACACCACATGCGTTAAAAATAAAATGGAGTGTGTAAAGGAATTACAAATTAAATATTTGCAAGGTAAATCAAAGATCGGTGGTAACTCTCTGCAACATAATTATCCGTTTAGAGATAAATGACAAAATGTCTTACGAAAATTTCGCAAGAACTGAATACGGGCCTTAAATGGGAAATTTACCACCTATCTTTGATTTACCTTGCAAATATTTCATTTATAATTCCTCTACGCATTCCATTTTATTTTTACCGCATGTGGTGTTATTTTTGGTTATTAAAATTATCGAAATCTCAAAATTCCGGTCCCAAACAATTGTTTTCGTACGAAAACAACATCACACATCAATTATACACATACATACTTATCTACATTTCGAATGGGGAACGAAAACTTTGTATTAGCTGCGTACCATCATTTTGCATTACACTGTTTATTGCAATATTCATTAATCACACTATTTATAGAATACTAATGATCGTATGCCTGATTAATTATTTAATGAATTTCAGTCTACAAAAATATCATAAAAATTACAGACAAGCGATGACTGTTAATAGCAATTTAATTTTCATGAGCTAGTCAGAAATGCACCACTGGAAAACACTGATACATCTCATCAGTTGATACATCCCAATGCAGGTATTTAATGATGACATCGATAATCTACGAGCTTAAGCTTTGTGTTATCATTTAATCTCTATATCAAATTGTGAATAGAACTATTAGTACACTGAAAGAAAAATGCTTTGCCGCAGGGCAATTCGTTAATGTTTAAACTTCGTATTCAGTTCGTGCGAAATTTTCGTTGCCATAAGAAGTACGTGTATAAAAAATAACGAAAATTTCATGAACCGAAAATTTTGCTTACTTTTATTTGCCTGGTACTCAGCTCTTTACGAAACTTTCGTAAGAAAAATCAATTACAGGGTTGTTACGCCAAAGTTAGTATGTTCGATAACAACTGTTTGGTAATTGTTTGGGTCAGGAATTTTAACATTTCGATTATTTTAATAAACAATAAAAAAAATTAAAAATAAAATGGAGTGCGAAGAGGAAATATTCATGAAATACAATTTTCAATGTAAATCAGAGAGATATGAGAGATAATTAACATTTCTTACGAAAATTCTGCAAGAACTGAATACAGAACTGTCATATACGTTCCTTATTTCCTTTCTGGAGCTGCAATTACATTTATTGTGAACTTTGGATAAAAAGGGCTAAATAATAAAAAATTTAGGTTTATAAGATTTAAACCATTGCCATTTGGTTTATCTCATTTTTTTAATAGGTTATTTATGTATCTATTATAGAGGTTTACCAACATTTAAAGTTGAAGTAAATTTATGCGTTGCTGTAACGGATCAGTTGATTGTGCGCCGCATAGACGAATTCTCTCAATAAATTAAACGTCATAGGTATGGTTGCAAGTGAACATTGAAAGGTGGAAATCATGGGTTCAATAACACCAGATGGGGGAAATAGTAAACAACGTCCAACAAAGCAACAACGACCGCATTTCGTTCAAACAACATTTAAATTTCAGAGTTCTATTCGAAAACGAAATGAAAAAGTTAAGTCAACAGTTTTTGTAACTCCACCTGGTGCAAGTTAATTTTCGTCGAATTTCTCTCATTTGCACAAACCTACGACGAAGAGTGTGAAATGAAACGGCGGATGAGAGAATGAAATGTTCAATCCTTAATTGCTCTATGGTGCGGCGCATCTAATTTGACGAGAGAGAGTCGACAACACAAGTGAATGCAAGAAGAGGAGGTAACAAAAACAGGTCAGGAACGAGCAGTTCTTGTGAAACAACCGACTGTGAAATATTTTGTAATCTGTTTTAAATAATTTATTATTCTTTCAAATACAAATATAATTTCCATATAATTTATTTGTTCCATGCAAATTAAGTCCAGACGTGGAATATTCATCCCAGTAATATAAGATTCATAGCATAAATGTTGGATATTGATGACAGTAATGAATATCGCAATAATGAAACACACAGCAATGAAATTAGTTCATTGCAACCATGAACCTATTCATGGCATCAATGGAACATATTCGTATTTATTCAGTAAACATTAATGGCAGCAATGACTGATATTCTGGCAGTACTGGAATATATTCATTATATCAATGCAGGATATTAATGGCTGCAGTGAAACATATTCAATACTAGAAATTCGTCGCAGCTACAATCAAATTTCATCACAGTAACGAAACATTTTCAGTTAATAAACACATTTTCGCAGCAACAATCAAATTTCATCACAGTAACGAAACACTTACAGTTAATGAACACATTTTCGTTGCGGTTGGTACGTTAGTTCCTTTTCCATGATAATAGTTGTTCGTGTGGCGATGCTTTTCAGTTCAGTATATTGATATCATGTCGGACGCACTGGAGCTTATATAAATGAGTCATTTAATACATTCTTATGACGTGACCTTCTGCCATAACTGACATCATAATCGTGCGTGTATGTGAACCTATTCCTCGCAGCAATGAAACATATTCATAACATTAATGAAAAATCTTAATTGCAACAATGAAACATATTCATACCAGCAATGAAACATATTCAATACAACAGTGAAACAAATTCATCGCAGCAACAATCAAATTTTGTAACAGTGACGAAACATTGTCAGCTATAATGAACACATTTTCGTTACGTTTATGAAATAGTACATTTGCTCATTTTTGATGGCAATAATTGCCCCTGGTAATGAAGCATTTCCGTTCAATACATTGATATCATGTCACAAGCACTGGAGCTTTTCACTTATATAAATTTGTCATTTGATACATTCTTATGATGTGACCAACTGCGGTGACTGACGTCATAATCGTATGTGGGTGTGTTTAGTTTTCAGTTTTCGTCGGCACTAAACGGATTAGACGGACGTAGCAACACGTTGACGTAATTCACAAGCCCTCTGTTGTTTCATAGTTGCAATCAATGTGAAAACCGCATTTTGTATCTTTTTTTTATAGCTGTTCCCTTTTTACGTCACAGCATGTTGACGTTCCACGGTGGATATCCGGAAAAAAAATTATCGTTCAATGAGTGCCACAAATAATAACATCGCGTGTCAATTATAAATGGTTAATAATTGCTTATAATAAGTATCTTATTCTATATTGTTTCATTATTCACATTAAAGTTATGTTATGGAGACAATTTTATTTTTAACTTATCTCTTTAGTAAAAAAAATTAAATTATATTTCGTTGATAAATATTTGTCTATGTATTTGTCTTGTAACACTCTTGTTGTGCGATATAGGTGTCTAACTTTTATGGGATATGACATTTGTATTCGCGATATACCTTTACAATGTATTAGTGTAAATTGCTCATAATACAAGTTTGTTTTCTATAAAGGGTACTGGAATGACTTTTTCCTAATCAGCTGTTATTTTCTTTCTAGAAAATTGAACTAATAATCGCCTACATTGGCTTTAAAATCATAATATTCCCACAAAAATGCGACGTTTACGCCAACGGAGATTATAGCAGGAGGATTATGAATGTCAAATTCTATAAACAAAAAGCACCGTTATTACGATAATCTAGTTGTGTGTAAACGCCGTGTAACGCGTCATAGAGATACATCATTGAATTTTGGTCAAATGTCTGTTTATAATTTCTTTCTCCTTTTTCGAATTCTAACTTTTACACATTTTGTAGAATATCGTAAACCTGTTATCACAAGTTTATTGTAACACCCTAATTGAAGGCAATGACCAAAAGTCATTTTAAATAATCCAAGATTTCAAGTGCACACCAAGAGTTAATCAGCACATGGTTTAGTGATAAATTCAATGCGGCTGTCAAAAATCCTACGCATGACAAGTAATGTTTTCTGATAACTACATTTTAAAGTACCTAAACAATCTTATCATATCTCAAGTACAAGCAAATACTATAAATTCTAATATAAATTCATACGATGAAATTCAAATCGTCGTAAAACTCGATTATATTCCATAATCACGTTATAAAACTTTGAACCAATACACGTTTTTGAACGATTGGTTTTGCTACTACCCCATAATATTAACGATTTCTATCTCTAGGTTAAATATACTGAACATTGCATTTCTAAGTAGCAATGGTTTATTGCAAAGGTAAAACCGGTTAACTTTTGGTTCATATAATATTCGGAAGTTTTGTGATTTTTATGATAAATAGGAGACGGAGCTGTGTGTTGTATTTCAATATAAATTGTTGACGAGTTAGACTTTGAGCCAATACTATTAGTGAAGACTGATTTGCTTGTAGAGACTTGACAGCATGGCTTTGAATCTATAAACGTCTACTTGAACAAGATGAAGATTTATATAAAAGGGCCCGTTTAGCTTATGAAGATTATTATAAATGTAAACTTCCAGACAAACTGGAAACTATTAATCCGGATATTGAGGTAATCACTTTTAATAAAAATATGGACGAATTTAAAATCAACAGCATATACTCGTATGAATAAAGTAATATAATACATGAAGCCCAAAGAAAGTTAACTATTTTCAATAGCCGTAACTCTCATTGACATTTATTCAACACTATGCGAAATTGTTTACATGCTAAAACGACAAACACCAAATGTTTCCCCTTTATTACTATCAGCGCCACCTAGAAAAATATCTATTACACCAAAAATGTCCTACAATGACGCTTCATCTATTATGTGTTTTTCCTATCATCAGTTCAGTTCTTGCATTTATGTCATTTGTCATTTATCTGCGAACGGAAACATTTGTTGCGGAGAGTTGCCGCTTATTTTTGATTTACCTTGCAAATATCTGTGGTCACAAGTCATAACAGCCTAAGTCGATTCTAAATTTTTTCAGGGAGAGCAGTTTAAAGTTGAATATCTTTACTGGAAATCAGGAGTCGGAGTTTTTGTGATAAATTTTGTACAGGCAACAAGGGAACGAATTCTTTTACTTACTTCTTAACAACAAAAAAGAGTTGTTTATTTAAGCACGGTGACTTCTCAATTTTTTTTTTAAGTTTGTTCTAACTCGAGTTAGGCTGTTATGGTTTGTGACCACAGATATATCATTTATAATTCCTCTACGCACTTCATTTTATTTTCAACGCATGTGGTGTTACTTTTGGTTGTTAAAATTATCAAAATGTCAAAATTCGGGCCACAAACAATTATCAAATAGTTGTTTTGTTACGAAATAACTTTGGTGTACCAACCCTGTAATTGATTAAAAAAAAAATGGTTTCCAATTACATTCCATGAAGGAATTGGGAGAGCTTCTCACAACCAGTGAGCTGTGTACTTTATAGTTTTATACTCACTTATTGGAACCTACAGTTTTACACCGGTTCCGAACGGTATTTTGAGAGGCTTTTTCATGGCTAAGTACTCGATAGTGTCGCCATCACTAAGCGAGGTGACCGTCGTCGAAAGAAATTTTAAGGTGGTCGGATCAGGGATCGAACCCAGGATCTCCTGTACAAGAGGCGCGCACACTAACCATTGCACCACCGAACGAAATTTCCGCAGAGCTAAGTACCAATCAATTGAAAAGTGAGTTAAATTTTCGGTTCATGCAATTTTGGTTGTATTTTATACACGTAATTCTTATGCCAACGAAAATTTCATAAAAGCTGAATACCGGTTTTAAAGCATAGATAAAGGAAATATATACATAACTAAATATCACAGGCGTTGCCAAGTTCTGCCGCTAGATGCTGACCTTTGGTTCTGTAACTCGCATTGAAGATTCACATAACATTCACAAAAAGGATGTACAAGTAGAGAAGAAAAAACCGGCGCAATTTGGCAACCCTAGTAGAAGAGCACCAAAAAAAGTCGACGCGATTCACTCAAACGCATTTCTTTTCCGCGTCATAACTTGATTATTTCATACTTTTTACATACTTTATGCAATTTTATTTAAATATGGTTGGGATTTCTATAGTTAGATACAATAAGATCATCAGAAAAATGCTCGTGTATTGAAATATTCAACGAAGAGAGAGAGCAGAGAAACAACGCGCTTCCCTCGCTTTCTTTGTTGGCATTCCACTCCATGAGTAAATTTTCTTCTCTATACCATAGTTGCTTTATGACATTCATATACCGTGTTGAGTGTTCCCATAAAAACGATCTACGTAAACACGGGCAAAGACGATTTACAATTAGACGACCAGAAGATGTGCGCAACTTGCCAACCCTGGTAAAAGAGAACCAAAAAGTGCTAGGAGTTCACTCAAACGTATTTCTCTCTCGCGTCATATCTTGATTATTTCATACTTTTTCCATAGTTTATGTAATTTTACTTCAACATGGTTGGAATTTGTATAGTTATATACAATAACACTATCAAAAAGCTGCTCGTGTGTTGAAATATTCAATGAAGAGAGTAAGAGAGAGAGTAGAGAAGTACTAGGGTTTCACTCGTTTTGTTTGTTGGCATTTGAGTGAAGAGAAATTTTGACTGTCTACTTGTACATCGTTTTTGACACGGGTGTGATCAACTGTTATAAGTACATAATTTCTGAGCCAGTGCTGACAACACAAATATGCAACTATGTATCGGGTTTTTCAATAAGAGCGCTACAAAAGTTTTTTTAAATAAAACAAAACCGGTTTTAGACACCAATGAAATTCTTTATTACTGTGAAAGTACGTTCGATGCCATTATGTATGGAACTCGATTTCTTTTGCATGGCCACCACGGGCACGCTTGCAGAAGTCCAGACGCTGAACCCAATTTTCGACGGTTTTCAAGCATAAATCGGCCGATACTGCTGCAATTTCACGTTCGATATTCGTACGAAGTTCATCAATCGTCGCTGGCTTGTTGGCATAGACCATAGACTTGACGTAGCCCCACAGGAAATAATCTAACGGCGTCAAATCGCACGACCGAGGCGGCCAATCGACTGGGCCATTTCGTGAGATAACACGTTCACCAAACTTGGTTTCCAATAAATTGATTGTGGCATTCGCTGTGTGGCTTGTGGCGCCGTCCTGTTGGAACCACATGTCCTCCAAGTCCATATTATCCAATTGGGGCCAAAAATATTCGGTTATCATTGAACGGTAGCGATTCGCATTCACAGTAATGTACGGCCCAATGACGCCGCCGGCCCATAAACCGCACCAAACAGTAATTTTTTCGGGATGTAATGATGACTCATGGATTACGTGTGGATTGCTGTCTGACCAATAACGCATATTTTGCTTATTGACGAAGCCATTCAGCCAGAAATGAAATTCAGAATTCAGAAATTGGACGTAGCGCTCTTGAAGTTGAGGCCACTGACTCCAAATTTCGGTAGTAAATTTTAATAATTTCGACTCGTTGTTGGCTCGTATATCTTTCCATGATGAAATGGCAAACCTTACTGAAGAGAAATGTCAAAAGAGCGGGAAAAAATATGGCGTCGTTTGCTGTCCCTATCGATTTACTTTTGTAGCGTCTCTGTTGAAAACCCCTTTATTTGTTAACAAGAAAAATTTAGTTAATTAAGAGGCTAAAGAGATTTTATGTTCTGATTTGAAATATAATTTTAAAACAAATTAACCTTTTTTGTAAGACACAATTCGTTAACAAAATCGGGACATGTTATGCTTAATACCTATATTGATTAAAACAATTATTTGAACAAAATATCTGTCCGGATATACCTGTAATAAATATATCTTGATGAGTGTTGTTGTTGTTCATAGCATGATATGTTGAATGTCGTATAAACAGAGACATGAAGATAACGCGATATACCCGATATTGCGATTTTCACCGTATTATTTTTTTCCCTTTACTCCTTTTGGGAGCATAAGGCCTCCACAAAGCATTTCCATCTTACACGGATCACCGCTGTTGTTTTTGCTTCTACCCATGTTAGATTGTTCTGTCTTAGTTCTTGTATTAATGTGCGTCTTCAGATGTTTATTGATCGACCACAATTTCTTGAGTCTTGTGGATTGCACTCAAGCGCCATCCTTGTGATTACGTCGAAATTTTCAGCTGATGTGTTCGATCCACCTCCATTTCCTATTCTTTATGTGCTTATGTATGTGTTCCTCATTGGTCATGTTCCACAGTTCTGTGTTACTTCTGGCGTTATGCTAAAATATTTTGCATATGATTCGGAGGCACTTGTTGTTGAGTACCCAGGCGGTTTCTATGGCACAGCTGATCGAAAAGGTACTAGGGAAATGATGGAGAATGAGAGAGCAAAGAAGACAGGATCTAATTTTAAATAGTGCTTATTGATACTAATGACAGCTAAATTATGTTTTATGTTTGCATTGAACGAAAATAAGCATTCCCTTTGATTTCTACCCGTTTTATGTCCAACGAAAGTGTAAAATTGGTAAAATACAGCAGCAAATAAAACTCTATGAAATGGCCTACTACCTCGTCGTCATGAAGAGGTATCGAAGAGATTAATGGAAACTCTTAAGTATTACTCTATGTGAATACCTGAAGCTTTTGCGTGATGTACAACAGAGTTGATTTAATACATGAGTTGAATATTCTGGGCTTGTTGATTACGTCTGTATCTGCGCCGCCGTTTGTAGACTTTATATTTCCTAGATTGCAGGAGCTATCTACACACTCTACTGGTTGACCTTGTAGCATAATGTTTTCTGTGCTAGTATTGTTGATTCTCATGGCTTTGGGTTTCTTGATATTTATCTCAAGTCCAACATTGCGAGCCAATCTTTTCAAGTCTTCCAGTTTTGACTGCATATTGGAGGTCTTATGTGAGAGTAGACAAAAGCCATCCGCATAATCCAGATCTTCGAGTTGGCGTGAGAGACTTCATGTTATTCCTTTTCTCTTTGAACAGACTTCGCTCATTATGTCATCCAGCACGATGGTAAATAGCTGAGGTGATAGTAGGCATCCTTGTTTTACTTCACTATTGGTGTGGAATGGTTACGAACCGAGAGTTCTGCATCCTTGTACATAGCTATAATTATTCGAATTATTTTCTGGGGTACTCCTTATCTTCTCAATGGTTTCCATATGGCAGTCCGTCTGATGGTATCAAAGGATTTCTTGAAGACGACGAGCAGTAGATACAGCGGGTTACGCCATTCTGGAGATTGTTCTATAATGATGCGAAGAGTGTTGGCCTGATCTACGCAGCTTCTATTTGGCCGGAAGCCGGATTGTTCGTCTCGCAATATGCACTTTGCTTTGAAGCCTTCCCTGTATTACGACTGCGAGTATCTTGTATGGGGTGTTAAGCAGAGTAATTCCTCTCCAGTTGGTGCTATGTTTCAAGTCGCCTCTTTTTAGTAACTTTACCATAATGCCTTTCTTCCAAGTTGGAGGCAGTCTTTCTTTCTCCTATACTGATGTGATGTGAGGCCGTTGAAGTTCAGCTGTGGTTTGGATGTCAACCCGTAGAATTTCCTCTGGCAATCCATCTTCACCTGCTGCTCCATTATGTTCCACTTTTCCAATCGCTTCTTTTATCTCATTCAGATTGGGAGGGTTGCTCGATATTCTCAAGTTGTTTTCTGCGGTGCTGCTCTGATCTATTTCGTTGTCCTCGGTAGCGTCTATGACGTTGCTAATTTCATTGAAATATTCTCTCCATCTCTGCGTCTGTGATCACTATGATCAGCAACGGCTTGCACCTTCAATTTGTGAGACAGTCGATCGTCTGGTGTAGTTTTCTCATATTATTCTGACCACCGTATAGACGTAGTATATGATATAAAGTCTTGTGGTACGAGATGCTACAGCTTGCTCGTTGGGCTGAAGTCGAAGAAATCGGTATTTTGAATGCAACATGGTAGCTATTAGTATGCTTAGTATTTTGATAATTCAGCAGCTTTGTATTTCGTCTAATCATCTGAATTTCATGCTTTATAACACCTGTGGTGAAGGAAATCTTAGTTTTAAAACTAGTTTTGCACAATTTTTGACAGCGGGTTAATTCTGTTAAACAAGTTGGCATTGATGAGTGTACGAATACGTCAAAAGCACATCGTTGAACCTATCTTCTAATAAATGCAAACAAACGTCAATACTCGCTCCAACACTTCACATTCCTGTTCCAACACTTCCAACCGTTTATGTCATTAAACCACACCGATATAACTCTCAGAAATATGAGTCTTGCTCACACTAATGCTATACGATGACAAAAAAAATAAGATGGTCAGGTACATACCTACGTACTAGCCTCACAGATTTGTGTGTTGTGGAAAAAACCCACATCCACGGTATGTCGAGTTCATTCACCTGCGGCACACGTTGACGTGCATTAAAAGAAGTGGAACATGTCTAAATATAGCCAAAAGACCTATATTTCGAGTTACGCGGCAAAAAGAAATCAAGAAAGAAAACAACAACAACAAAGACACATTTGCGAATGAAGTGGCGAACGTAGGAGATAAAAAACCAAAGTTTTTATGGCAACAAAAGATTCATGCTTTTTGGCGGGAATTCGAATTGTACTCAACTGAGTTGGTAACCTGTGAAGGGTTGCATTGAAAATGAAAACTTTGTGTTAACAATTTCTGCAAATTTGCAAACTTTCACTAAACACTGGCATCCAATTTAACAATGAAACTGGAACATTACAGGATTTATTAAAAATTAAGAGCATGGAATGGAATATTGTTCACTCTCGAAAATGCGGGTGGGAAAATTGTGACTTATGCGGACGACGTGGCAAGTAACCCAGTACTTATATTCTCCAAGGTAGCTTACGGACTTTGGGCAAATGGGCGCTTGTAAATGGTTATAAGATACCTATAGTGGAACCTGGACCGTTGCAAAGTGGGCTCAATACCTGGGTGTGATTTTGGACAGCAAGCTTAGTTCCAGGCATAGTGGAAAGGGCGAAAAAGGCGACTATAGTCGTATACATACATATATATTTTTGAACATAGATTACACTCCTTCACGTAAGTAATCTAGAGATCAAATTATTTATTCCCTGGTCAATGGATAAAAGCACCTTATATACTGATAAATGCTACATTAGTGTATGTACTCCTGATAAATACTTATGTAACGGGTTTTTCAACAGAGACGCTACAAAAGTAAATCGATAGGGACAGCAAACGACGCCATATTTTTTTCCGCTCTTTTGACATTTATCTTGAGTTAGCTTTGCCATTTCATCATGGAAAGATATACGAGCCAACAACGAGTCGAAATTATTAAAATTTACTACCGACATTTGGAGTCAGTGGCCTCAACTTTAAGAGCGCTACGTCCAAATTATGGTCGTCATAATCGTCCTACCAGATCAACAATTGAGCGTCTAGTGGAAAAATTTGAATCCACAGGCACAGTACAAAATGTTCCCGTGCCAGTGAGACAAAGAAGTGCCCATAGTGTCGAGAATATTGCTGCCGCTGAGTCTTCAGTTCAAGAAAGCCCAAATGTGTCTCTCACACGTCGTTCTCACACGTTGGTCATCTCTGTGACGTCGTTGTGGCGAATTTTGCAAAAAGATCTTGGCCTACATCCTTACAAGATCAAATTGACGCAAGAACTGAAGCCGCTTGACCACCATAAGCGTCGTATGTTCGTGAATTGGGCTGAGCAACAACTTGAAAATGATTCGGATTTTCATCGGAAAATCATCTTCAGCGATGAGGCTCATTTCTGGCTGAATGGCTTCGTCAATAACCAAAATATGCGTTATTGGTCAGACAGCAATCCACACGTAATCCATGAGTCATCATTGCATCCCGAAAAAATTACGGTTTGGTGCGGTTTATGGGCCGGCGGCGTCATTGGGCCGTACTTCTTCCGTGATGATCAAGACCGGCACATTACTGTGAATGCGAATCGCTACCGTTCTATGATAATATCGACTTGAAGGACATGTGGTTCCAACAGGACGGCGCCACAAGCCACACAGCGAATGCCACAATCAATTTAATGGAAACCAAGTTTGGTGAACGTGTTATCTCACGAAATGGCCCAGTCGTTTGGCCGCCTCCGTCGTGCGATTTGACGCCGTTAGATTATTTCCTGTGGGTCTACGTCAAGTCTATGGTCTATGCCAACAAGCCAGCGACGATTGATGAACTTCGTACGAATATCGAACGTGGAATTGCAGCAGTCTCGGCCGATTTATGCTTGAAAACCGTCGAAAATTGGGTTCAGCGTCTGGACTTCTGCAAGCGTGCCCGTGGTGGACATGCAAAAGAAATCGAGTTCCATACATAATGGCATCGAACGTACTTTCACAGGAATAAAGAATTTCATTGGTATGTAAAATCGGTTTTGTTTTATTTAAAAAATCTTTTATAGCGGTCTTATTGAAAAACCCTGTATGTAAATATCTCTATGAAGGTCACTAGGGCGGTTTTCGATGACGCCAAAACTTTTGAAAACCATACAGGAATGTTGGTTCTTTAAGTTGGCTATCTATGTACATACAACATAATAGTAGATGTCATAACCTCCTCCAAATTCCTACTGATACAAGTAAAAACACCAACAATGAAGGTCACCATAGGTCATTTTCTGCCGCAGCCTTATCGAAGGGCCTGACAAAATGTTTTGCCAATTTATTTGTCAAAACACATGTCGAACTAAAGTTTTGCGTAATTTCTCAATGTACAATTATTGAAAGAAAATTTTCATTCTTGTTATGTAATGACAAGAGAAAAAGTGGTAGAAAGAAAAGCAAAAGTAAAAAAAAAAACACAAAACGCCGACACGAAAACACATAACGTAAATAATTTAACGCAAGCGTGCAAAATCTCACCACACGAAAAAATAGAACGACCAGACGACAATGTACTAAAGTTGAGTAATTCGTAAACGGAGAGAATGAAAAGCGAAATAAAGAGAGAGAGAGGTACAGAAAAGAAAGGAAATCCTTACTGAGAACAGGATTCATTCGCTCTGAATTATTTGTTCCCCTCCTAAGGGTTAATGAGAACAGTGTATTAATGTTGTAATAATAATACAAAAACATCATTGTTTTGGCAGAACAGCACACAGATTTTACAGAGCGGTTACAGAGACAGAGAGGAAAAACAACCACGTTTATGCACAGGCCTCCATACAAATGTGTACATTTATACATACGCGTCAGAGATAATACTGTAAGTCGGTACAAAAATGTGTACTTTCAGTTAAACAATGATACCACAAATCTTTGCTTTTCAAAGATAACAAACTGAAATGATCACATATAATTGTTGTTTCGAACAGATAACAAATGCGCGGATTGCAGCGAAACACCAAGCAAAAGATGTCATTCTCACCCACGACAAATGGGAAGTTGCGAATAATCGCCCACTAGTTCTGAGTTTTAAATTTTAGCATAATTTAAGAGGGGAGATACATACATATTTTGTTTTGATGCCGTCCAAATATTATATGGAAGGTATGCGATGGGCGTGCCAAAATCTCGCATTTTCAATTGCAATTTGATTAGTTCCAGAACACAGTAGAGATTTGGTTTGGTGTAGCTGGGATTTTATCAAACGAAAATCATCTTAACATCTTTACGTATCGCAAGTATATGATTTTTCCTTCTCTATTTCTTATGCTTATTTGCTATCGACCGTAATTTCTTACACACATCCATATGTCACATTTATGACACATTTGTTTAGTTCATAATGTGATCATGTGACGAGTTTTTGCTAGTTACACAATCATTTGTAACTAGAAGGAGATAGTTATAGGAAAACAGTTGATCACACAGAATAATGGTTAAAATAAACCAAAATGAGATTAAATTGCAAAATATATGGGGATGGAATATGACGTCCACATAGAGTGAATGTCAGAAGAGAAAATGCCATTTATAAACTGCTGACTGAAAAAACAAAATCGGAGGCAAATTACAGATTAACCTCAAAATTGGCACATTACATAGGTTTATCGACTAGAACTTTTTTTCTTTATATGTGATGTTCCATAGGAAAAGGGACCTTAGCTTCCCAAAATCAAAATCTATTTTTTTGGATTTCCTAAAATTACACATTATTCCGAATAAAGACATCTCAATAAATAAAAAAAATTTAAAAAAATTAGGTTAGTTATAGCACTTTGAAACTCTAGTATGACAATCTAAAATTTTGAGACTGAGGTTCAAAGATTCCCCTTTCCCTTCTTGAAGTTGGTAGAGGTTGGGGAAAATGTCTTTTTTGGTAGTTCTGATATAATAATCGATTTTAAATCGATTGTAAAATGCTCGGAACGCGTCTACCAAAACTTGAAAACCGATAAAATATTCCTAAACGTCTATTTTTAGTCCTCCTGTAAAATTTCGTTTGGGAAGATAAGGGCCCTTTCCTGTGGTACATCACATAATAATTAAATTTTTTTATATTAATAGACCAACATGGGCATACGGTCAGTCCGGCTGAAGAATAGTTTCCCCTGTAATGTGTCGTTCGATCTATTGGACATTGGATGAGATAGTAGTGAAAGTTTCGGAGAAACCGCGTGGTCCGACTGAATTCTTTTTTTTCTCAATTTCCTTTATTTGCAATCTATCCTGAGACAATAAGGCAATATAATAATGAACTACAATATAATTAAGTCCATACATGAGTATTTGAGAATTACCCAGCCAGCCAAAATTCGGAGCGCTCCAAAAAATGAGCGTGTAGGGACTCCCACAGTGCTCCTCAAAGGTATGTTTGCGAAGTGCACTTACAAAGGGCATCCGAAAGAGCTGCGCATGGGATTGTTTTATGAGCGCTGAATCATATTGCCATTTTATTATCTTTGCACTCCTAAAAATGGGTGAGTAGGGACTCCCACAGCGCTTACCAAAGGTGTATTTTGCGGAGTGGACTTATAAAGGGCGTCCGAAAGAGCCCCGCACGGGATTGTTTTCGAAGCGTTGAATCATGAGAAATTCCTCCAAAATTATAGGAAGAAATATTAAAAAATGCTGTAAAAATATAATCATTGAAATATACATTTCTAAAAATGTATTTTAAAGAAACCCAGATTGTATTGCAGAGAATATTGAAGATGCCTTATGAAGATATGTATCTTATGTTTTTAATTATTTATAAATTTAGGAGCATTTGTGAAAATCAATACGAAGCAATCATTCTGGGTTGTTTTCGGATGATTTTGGAGACCTTTTGCAAATATTAGCCGTCGATTTCAGAGGCACAGTCGGCGTCTCATGTTACAAAAATTAACGAATTCAACGAAATTTCGCGCACTAGGCCCCAAGGTAGATCGCTTTTGAAAATGGGATATACATATGTATAGGTCAATGTTTTGATAAAGCTGATATACAAATGTACCTATATAGCTTGATATTATCGACTTTTATTAGGAAGAGGGGATGATATTTGTGTAGAGTTTGACAGCTGAAGCGAATAGAACAAAAACAAAATGCCTGTTGTTGCTGCCTACAACAACAACACGCGCTGCTATTACCATGAAGATATTATTGTACCATGGCGCTGATGTTAAGAGTCACAAACTTCGAAACGATCGTCCGCCAACGTGTGTTCATATCCTGGCGCGGACTGTTTACATTTTTTCTAATTGCTGACAGAAACCACTGATCTGTGTAGCTCATAAGAAATTGAATAATTTTTATTTTGTTTTATAAAAGTAGGAAACTAAAATATGATAAGATAACAGATATTCTAAGTTATATTCCATGTTAAAAATAAGTGCCCGTACTTTTCCTGGTAACCCTTTAAACGCACTTTTTCCTTAAACATAATACTCCTTACAACCAAATTTGTGGGGGCCCATAACTCCGAAAATACGGGTTTGCCGAATTGTTTTTGTAACATTTTTGGTCATAAATAATATGATCTATCCCGACCAAAACGCTTTTTTTTGTGTTTGAAGAGTTGGACCTAAACTAGGGTTAAGCGTAAGCTGGATCTGATCTCGACTTTTGTTCTCTTTTATAATAACAATCTAACTAAAGCCCCGTATTCAGTTCTTATGACATATTTGTTACCCTAAGAAGCTGTATAAAAATTAACGTATATTTCGCTCTCTTTTCATTTGCTTGGTATTCAGCTCTTGGGAAAATTTTGAAAGCGAGTACAATTATATACAAAACCAATTGTTTTTGGGGTACGGAATTTTGGCACTGAAAGAAAAATTACCATTCATCCGGGGGTTACACGTTCAAGTAGTTGCTTTCAACTCAGAATTTTTCACTAATCCACTCATTTCATTTTCCACTCACACTTTTTAAAGTTGAACGGCTGTTGCTTGCGATTTTCTCTTTCAACCAGTTGTTCAACTAAACAGCTGATTTGTAACATCTGTGTCAAATTTTTTAAAACAAAAATTGAGTGATTTTTTTTAACTAAAATATATGTATATATATAAATCAACCTGTTGCGTGCAGCCTACGTCACGGCTGTCAGTTTTAACGAATTCTGACAAGCAGAATGTGTAAAAGCCTTTCAACCAATAGTTGAAAGTGTAACCCCGGTGATAGAGATAAATGAGAAAATTTCTTAAGCTATGTTCAGGTATACCGAGATTTCACAGTTTAGGGGATTTCATTTCAATAAGCAGACGGTTTTAATTATAACATAAGTTTGGTGGATTGAAAAACCAAAAACTTTGAAATCTCAGTATACCTGAACGTTGCTTAAGGAAAATTTCGCAACTGTATACGGGGTAGAGTTGGGAAGTTTAGTTCAGTCAAGTGAGCGCTCTTTTTAGTTCGGCCCAACAGAATGAACTAGTTCATTCATTTAGTTCACTAGTTCTTTGTATCATTTCAGTTCATCTTGTACTTTTAGTACAATCGGAGCGAATAACGGCGAAAATGGTCTGATTTTTGCAGATTTCTAAAGTGTTTCTGTGAATATTGGTGTTTCCGTAATCTTTCCATATTTTGGCACAAAAGTGGTGATTGGCGATGTAGTTATTGTGTAGAATACATATCCATTCCAGAAAAATTGCAACATTGCGCACCTTTGTGCAAATTGAGTGAGGCTAATAGAGCATGAAGTAGAAAATGGCGGAGAGAACTGGACAACTGAAATACAAAAAACTGCTGAAATAATTGAACTACTGAAACAAAAGAGCGGAACAGTGTGAACTAGTTCATCTAGTTCACAAAACTGAATCGTTCAATTGAACTAGTTCGCTCGTGAACTGCACAACTCTAATACCTGGTATAAAACAATATATTCCTAATAGTACCAAAAATCGTGCACACTTGCACTAATATTTCCCATCACTGTTGCGCTCATGTGTCACTTCAGCCCCAACACTTCGCTCTCTTCTTCCAATTAGCATTGTGTGTTCATGTGAGTGTTGAGTTGGATTAACCCTACTTTTCTTGGACGATTGGTGGTTGCCTCACAATGAATAGTGCGAAATGTTGGCGAATAGCCCTGATGAGGGAGACTTTCTTCAAATCTTAAAGAGCTAAACAGAGATACTCTGCATTAAAATAAGAATTTGGGACAATTACTAGTAACGGGGTTTTCATTTTCATCTTCAAGCACTAGCGGGTGTAAGGGGGCATACAAACACAAAAGGAGAAAAAATGCGAGATTCAATGAAATTTCTCACATGGTGACTGGGATTTTTCTGTGGCCGCTTAAAAAAAAAAAAAACAGCGTGACTTATCGTGCTGTTTAAGTAAAAATCACACACACGCGCTCATATTACACGAAACTTTATTAACAAAACGTTGATTTTTATTGCATCTTGACAAATGTGTTGAGTTTATGGTTGGAGGTTTTTGCATTTTTTTCTCCATTTCTAGGCTAATTATTGTTACTCACCTGAGCTTCTGGCAATTTACGCGATGAAATACGATAGATCGACATTGTCGTGTTAGATCACTATTCTTTAATTTACTTCCTACAAAAAAGAGAACAAGGACAAATCAAAAACTTTTTCACTTTTGTAATCACACAAAACTAATTTTTTTTCTTGTCACACTTGACGTCTTGGAAGCTTCAAAATAATTTTTCTCTTTCAATTACATATTTAAAAATATTTATTTTATGTTAAAATTTTTTTCTTTTAAGGAAATTCAACCTACAACAACAATGGGGAAACTTGCTTCTTTTTTCCGTTCTTCTTGTATCGCACTTAACAACAACACTACACTCTGTTCCACGAATCCGTTGGTCGTCGAGTTGAGTGTATGCAGCGCAGTGAGAGAGTGACAGTGACAGTAAGTGAGAGAGTACTAAGAACTGTTTGTTAAGCAATAAAACAAACGCCGCCGTTGAGCTCCACAAGCAGACTGATTCGTTTGCCTTAAGAAAATCGACCAAGAACCCCCAAATAGCAACAACCACAGGCTGCCTGCTAGTCACAGCCAAATGTATGAATTTTCACTATGCGCTTAGTTCCCGAAATTCGTCGGTGTTACGTAGTACAACGTTCTAACACAGTCAGCAGCAGCAAGAACAACAACAAATCTATCAGACACACACCCGCTCGCCCCCCCACCCAATCATTAACAACGTTTCGTCTGATGGATTCAGACGACCACTTTGAGATATAACAAAAAATTAAGATAAGAACACAGTTTTGTTAGCCAAAATTGCAAACTTACAGAAGGGGGTTCGTACGTAACATGTAACAAGCATATTTTCTTTTCTTGTCAACACACATTCATACCCTTTCCTGTGAGTGTGTGCTTTTGAGATACTCATCGCAACCCTGGAAAATTTCAGTCGGCTAAACTTCAACAAATGTATCTCTAAGTACTGGGAGAAGTATAAAAGTTAGCCGTTTTAAGGGTTAACATATCAAGAGAGTATTAATTTTGCCAAGAAAATTTCTCAGAGAATTTAATCGAATAGCGCGCAGCTGTTTTCAAGTTCAACGAAGCTGCCATATAATAAAAGTATCATATCGATAACAATTTCGTGAAATAATTGCCATCGATAATTGCTTCCAATATAAATGCAACACTGTACTTATAACTACAATAACATCGGCGCCACGAACCAGGTTCATGTCTACGCTACAAGAAGAAATGCAGTCCTGAGTTGCCAGTCGGTTTAATTTTTACCGCGCTACCTGTACTAGGGTTATGTCTCTACTTAAGCTTTTCTAGCAGAGACAACGAGCGTAAAAATATAACCAATACTGTACAAACTATAAGACCTCAATACAAAGACTGTACATACAGTGGTGTGCGATGAAATAGAGTCAATACTAATCAACATTTTCAAAACAAAAACAAATGTAGAAAAATTAAATTCTGTTTACAACTTTTATTTTTAATTGTGCAATTAAGAACTAGATATAACATTTTAAAACATTAATGTCGTAATTTACAATTAAATCATTAGGTATAAATCAAAATATTTCAAAATGCCCCGTTTTGCCTGTGAATTAAAATAGAGTCATCGCGATTCATCATCTGAACTGTGTCAAATAAAATGTATGTTTCATTAATCCTGTATATTATCTCAGTACTTTATGAAATAACTATTATTTTTTATCACAGCTAAGCAACGCCTTGACATTGAATCATCAAGTCTCCACAAGTCATGTTTTCCACGCCGATTGTACCAGTGTCATAAGCTCATCTTTATTAAATTGGTTTATACCTTTGATAGACACTTTAATGTCCCGCCACAAATTCTGAATAGAATTTAAGCCCGGCGACTGCATAACCCTTCTTAAAACTATGACACTGTTATTTTCAAATGAAGCTTTTGCTCGCTTCGATGAGTGTTTGGGGTCGATATTATGTTGAAACACCCATCGAAGCGGCATTTCCCATTTAGCACAAGGCATCATGATGTTTTTTTTTAATTCAGTGGTATAATATGCAGCGTCCATTGTCTGTTCAATTTGGAATAAAGGTTCTGCCTCAATGTAAAAGTAACTACCCCGTACCATTATGTTTCCGCTACCACGTTTAACTGTTTGGATTGTGTTCTGGGGCCTGAATTCGGTGTTGGAAGTTCCTTCGTACAGGAAGATTACTCTTATCATAATTACCCAATCTCACTTTAGTTTCAGCTGTCCTCAAAATATTTCGCCATTTGCGTACGGACTATTTCGCATGCTTCTTGGCAAAATGCAAAGGGCGGAAGGGGTAACAAAAGTCGAACTCTACGTAGCGCAATATTTTTGGTTCCAAATGTTCTGTAATTTTCAGGGTTTTGCCGCCTGTTTCCTGGATTGGGGTTATATTTTATTCCGGTCTCCAACATTTTCTTTGAGCATCGACTTATGTCAGTAATTTGTATGTAGCTTCTGAATTCTTTTATCGTCTCTTTTATTCTTTCTTGGCGCTCATGATTGCTATATTTACATCGGCCCATTGTGGAACGTCAATAATGACAATTTATTAATGCTACTAATAAACATTAATCATATTTAGAAGCTAAACTATGTTTTCAAATTTAAATCCAAACTACCATTAACCATTTCAAAAAAAAAAATATTTTTTTGAAATTGACTCTATTTTATAGCACATGTCATTACATAGCATTTAAAATACTGACACTGACCTGGAGAACAGTAGTGTACAAAATTTATTAAAAATGACGGCATTATATTCAGCAGAGGATCGGTCAATCAGGTTCAGAATTTCTTGACATGAAACATCTTGGACCACTGATTTGCAGAGAATAAAAGTTTTGACGAGTGTGTGACTCTATTTCATCGCACACCACTGTATATTAAGATATTATATGTAATTGCTAATTTTAAATAATAGATGGCGCACCACCAACAGTATGATACCAATATTGCAACACATGTTACGATATTCCAGTATCTGCATTAAGCCCCATACTCAGAAATTTTGTAATTTTTTCTCCATTTAGTTACCACCTTTCTTTGATTTACCTTGCAAATATTGCATTATATCATATTAATTATTTGTTGTTGTTGTAACAGATTGTTTCCACTCGTTCGTCCCTGGAAGATATAAAAAATAAAATTATGTGTAATTCCCTTATGTGTCACTGGAGGTAGGGATGGGGAGCTGGAGAAATTGTGCCACTTCCAAGGGTCTGTCCCATAGGTCCACTGGGCGCAAGTCAGTAGGCCTATCAGGACAGTTATAAATGTGAATAGTGTCATGAGGGCTTTGTAGGCAGTATGGGCACTGATCTAAGGTGCCTGGCATTATTCTTGATCTGTATGAGTTCAGAATAGAAGTCCAACCAGATCTTCTGGTGTGCCTGGGCAGAAGCCTCTCATTATTCGAAATCGCGGGTGGGTGTTCATTAAGGACCCTGTTGCAAGTGTAGCCATTTATGACCTCTGACACCGCCGTGTTATGCAACAATTTCTGAGCAACTGCTATCGACAGTCTATTGACGTCTGATGGAATGACGTCTTGGATGTCCGCACAGTATCGCCTGATGTCCTTCCGGATGTGACGAGGAGGTGGATCCTGCATCAGAATATTATAGTTGGGGTTACTGGGCAGATGACAAGCCATAAGAAACTGTCTCGTCAACAACTCATAATTTTGTTGCGCTGACAGTAACTTGGTCTCCTCATGTAAATGATCTACGTTCGTCATTCGTGTGCATCCGGTTACGATTCGTAGTGCACTATTTTGGATCCTCTGCAGACCTTTCCATTGGGTATCACTTAGGAAAGAGAACCACACCGGTACGGCATAGTAAAAGACCTACCGACTTATAGCTTTATAAGCCACTACAATCGTCTCATTTTCCTTGCACCAAGTTGTACCTGCAAGGGCCTTTAGGACCTTGTTGCGGTTGTGGACTTTTCTTCAAATGTAATTCGCATGTTTAGAGACAGTAAGGAGATTATCGAAAATAACTCCGAGTATTTTGAGGTTACGGACTGTGGGTATATACCCTCAATTGACAGAGATGTTGAGCTCTCTCCTTACTTTTTTGGTCCAAGAAGTGAAAAGGGTCACAGAAGACTTCGACGGAGATAGCTGTAAATTCCCTTCCTGCAGTAAGCTTGTAAGGGTGGCTAGATAGCTGTTAATCCTAGCACTTATGTCGTCTACATTAACGCCTGAGGAGATGATAGTACAATCATCGGCGTACGACACAATACTAACTCCTTGGGGGGTGTAGTAAGATTCGCAAGATAAATGTTGAAGAGTATAGGTGGCAGTACTCCTTCTTGTGGCACACCCATTTTTGGGTGCCTGCCTCCCATTGAGGTAGCTACCAAGGTAGTGTTTGGGAGAGACGAGTTCACGATGTCCTGGAACAGGGTCGAGTGCTCAGCAGTGTCGAAAGCTTTAGACAGGTCTAACTAAAGCTGCCACCACTGTGCGTTCAGCGTGTCTGTTACGTTTGGTTGTTAAAATAATCGAAATGTCAAAATTCCAGTCCCAAACAATAATTAAACAATTGCTTTCGTACGAAATTACTTTGGCGTAACAACCCTGTATGTGATTTTTCTTACGTAATTTTCGCAAAGGGCTGAGTACCAAGCAAATAAATAGTGAGCGAAATTTTCGTTATTTTTAATACAGGTATTTCTTGTGGCAACGAAAATTTTATAAAAACTGAATACCGGGCTTTACCAACTAAAATAATAGTCTATTTTTAGTAACATGGTTGCCACGATTTTAATAAATTCAAAACACGTATTGAGATATTGCAATGTCGGACTCTGCGTTGCAATATATTACTGGATGAACAGGAAACCAAGTAAAGTCACTGGAAAAGTTGGAGCGCACAGTTATATAAACTGGGCAACCCAGGCAGAATGAGCAAAATCTTTGTTTTAATAAATTTGCGTACAAGTTTGTGCCTCTTTGCTAGTCTCATGGTAAGAATTGTTGGGAGCGGTGGGCAGGATGTTGCTTTTCGCAAGTGAGGCAAAAGTCGAAACGAAAAAATGGCACAGAGTACGAAATGGAAGAGCATAAAAACCACAACGCTACTGTATAAGAGTAATAGTATATATCGAGATTATACTAATGCCATTGGACAAAGTTTCACTATGGGTCGAGTAAAATGTAATTTTGAGTTTTAACATCGGCATCCGGACTGCCATGGAGATTGAGTATTCGTGCGAGTTTCCATATTTGCCTTCGATCAATGAGAGAGAGAGAGTAAAATTAAGATTTTCGGGAACTCCCATCAGGTGAGAAGTGGTAGTGTACATATCGTTGAGATTCTTCCGCGCCCACGAAGTGTATTTTATTAACGGTCACTGCCTTGGTGGAGAAGTGTGACACTTCGGATACGGGCAACACAAGAGAGATCTTCTATATATTATTAGAGAATCAAGTATTGTTCTTTTATAGAATGGGAGAGATATTTAGTCATGTCTTGAAGACCAGATTCGAAGTGATTGTGGATCCGAGAGGTGTTTTCATCTGTGGGATTTCGGGTGGTTCATATATTTTCCTCTGTTCCAAAAATAATTTGAGGTTTTAGGAGACTTTCCCCGTGCTTGTATGGAATGTGAGAATGAGCGCTGTGCCTCAATAGACCCACTTACTCTTTTAGTTCAAGATTCATTAGGGGGTTGGAAATGAAGAGTTTGAGATATTTGTTGAGAATCTGTACATAGATTAGATTTGTTATCCGTTTCATCTGACGTTTCTCTTTGCGCTTCTTCAATGAGCAAATTAAATTATGTCAGCTTGTTTGCTGTTTAATTACAACAATTTCTGCGAACATCGAACAAAATCCTCCATTTTTGTTTTGTGCATTCATGATGTTCCTATATTTACATATTTTGAACATTCACAGTAACAATTTTAGCTGTGTTTGTCAAACCTCAGCGACAGAACTGAACTTTCACAAGTTCGCTTTCATTCAATTACACAGTAAGCTTGTTTTTTTAATTCCTGCTAAACAAATTTTTCGATGACTTTGTATGGGGTGCCGTTTAAAATCGCTTAATATCGCTTAGCTCCCCATACAAAGTGGTCGAAAAATTAGTTTAGCAGGGAATAAAAAAACAGGCACAGTGGAAGACGAAAAAATATAACCATATACGGACACCACTACATGATATAAGACCAAACAAAAAAGACCTGTGTCTCCCATGCACTTTTTTTATGGGCCCCTAAAGATTTGGGGCCTCGGTGTAATTTTTGGTAAAAAAGTGATCATTTTGTCAGGCTCATATCATGCAAACCGTTCAGAATTATGATTTACTCTCTGAGGGATCCACAACTTAAGAGAGTGCGATTTGCAAGGCCAGGGCCATCAACATTATACACATAATACGAATATTTTTTTATTTTTGTAATAGATAGCATAGTATCTCAATGTTGAAGTAGAGAAAAAACAAATGAAATTAAAAAATTTTCGGGAAATTTTTCACTTTTGCGGCTACCTAATCGCTACCTTAACGGTGTTAAGAATCATTCCTAGGAAGTTCATATGTTCCAGAAAGTTGTTTATTGATATCTTAGGTAAATTTTTGTAGTTGATTGTTTCCCTGAATTTTGAACGGTTTACTACCGCTGGACTTGACCAGGGGGAAAAAGGTTAAAAAAAATCGAATTTTTTAAAGCGATTTTGACCTTGAAGGTGAAGTTTTTGATTTTATATGTTTACAAGTTTTGTTCTCTATGACAAGGGCTACAACTTTCATTCAGAGAGTAAATCAAAATTCCGAACAGTTTGCAAGATATGAACCTGACAAAATGATCACTTTTTTGCAAAAATTACATTCTCTCAATAAATTAAACGTTATAGGTACGGTGGGAAGTAAACATTGGATGGTGGAAAACATGGGTTCAATAATACCGGATAGAGGCAATAGTAAAAACGTCCAACAAAGGAACAACAACCGAATTTTGTGGCAAACTAGTTATGTTAAACACAATACAAATGTATACCAACGATAAAAGTCAACAAGACAGTGCAAAATACATTTGAATTTTTCAGTTCTACACCAAAACGACATGAGAAAGTTAAGTGAACATATTTTGTAACTCCACCTGGTGTAAGGTAATTTTAAATTTAATTGCTCTCATTTCTACAAACCTACGACGAAGAGTGTGAAATGAAACGTCAGATGAGAGAATAAATGTATCTATACCTATATTCGTCTATGAGAGGAACCGTGAAAATTTGCTTGTACAGTCATTTTCGGACTGTGTTTTTGTACACAAAATTCTTAGGAGGGGGCGCTGCTAGTGCTTTGAATGTGTTCATGAGATCGAGAATTTGGAAAAAAAATTCCGAAAGCAGCGAAATCGCGGTATACCGGAACATAGCTCTTCTTTGAAAATTATGCCATCAGGGTTGCATTTGGAATGAAATGAACAAATACAAAGAAAACGGGACTGAAAACTCATATTCCGCCACCGTTTCCAAATGCTTCATCTTGATTTGTCTTGTATATTAATTTATAACTATTGTATTTTGTTGCCACTATGCAGAGAGATGTTGCTGCATTCTCCAAAACTGATGGTGTTAATCTGAAAGAAACTGCAAATATGACTTCACTCCGCAAATTGTTTCATTTGCTCTGATACTGTAACATCCGTTTTAAATTTGTTGTTCATCCTCCGTATTCAGCTCTTGCGAAATTTTTGTGAGAAATTTTTCCATCTCCTCTTTGCGCTCCAGTTTATTTTTAACGCTTTTGTTTGTTTAATTAACCGAAATGTCAAAATTTTGTTCCCAACAATTGATTACTTACGAAATTACTTTGCAATAACAACCCTGTACTTGATTTTGTGCACAATATGTTCATATACAGCTGACCACCAAACAAATAAAGAGAGAGCGAAATTTTCGTTACATTTTATACACGTAATTCTTAGTTGAATACGGGACTTTCATGTGATTAGGGAAAAGCATTGGGTCCATGGTCCTTGTCGGTGTGGTTCTTATTGCAATATTGTATTCAATATAAATTAAAAAACAGAAATAAATAGAAAAATCAAAAGAAAACAAGTTTTAACGGTTCTGTTTTGAATACTTGTGATCATTTATGGGGTTTATCCAATCAAACAACATAGTAAATTCATGGTCAACTACAATGGTTTTAAAAGGACATTCATAGAAAAGGAACACAAAATGATTTAGTCTTCCTTCATATGACATATTTGCTAGCATCCTAGGAACATCTGCAGCATCCTCTCATGAAAATCGTTAGGAAAAACTGGATCAAAATCTTAGGTATTCTTATGCAAATCGATGTGCGATAAAATTTCTGTAGCTTTCTGGACATCTGCTTTCAGGTAATGTAATAAGCCTTTGTCAAAACAGAATTGACACTTAAGAAGGCTGAGAAAAGCTGCCCATCCAATGCACAAAAGAAACTAGCACCCATTTCTCATGGGGCATTGTTTTATACATCTAGTTTTTCTTCCATTTCTGGATTCTTAACAATAGCGAATGACCGGCCAGTGGCCAGAAACATAAGCACCCCAATTTTATTCATACCGCCAGTGGGCATAAGGACACTCCCTATTGTTTCCAAACTATTGTTTTGTTATTTGATAACTATTATTTTCCCAAAAAACATGATGATGAATTGTTCAGCCCAACTGGACAATAGACAATGGTCAGCATCGGAATTGGTAGCAAATATTTCAAAGTTGTTTTCATTCCCATAGGACAGGAACCACTTTTTGAAACAAAGTGTGATTTAGTACAAGAAATCTTAAAATATGTGAGAATTTTCGTAAAGAATTTTATTTAAATTAACGTATGCAATTTCAAGGTCACTGCTAGAGGCATTTGGAAGAGCAGTTGGCATATAAGGGATACAACAAAAATAACTGATTGGCAAAGAAAATAACCACTATCATATGGAACAGTTTATACTGAGAACTTTTTATATATGACGGGTATTTAATGTCGGATAATCTTGATAGATCTCTAGAAGTTTTGTGAGAAACTATTGCTTAAGGGCCCGTAATCATCTCTTATGAAATTTAAAAATTAAATAAAAAATACCGAAAATTTCGTAAAGCTATAATTTTGACACTTTTCCATTCGTTAAACAGAATCAGTTCCAGGGTTGTTATGCCAAAAACGATGCACAAGTAGACAGTCAAAATTTCTCTTCACTCATATGCCAAAAAACAAAACGAGTGAAACCCTAGCCATTCTCTGCTTTGTCTCTTACCCTCTTCATTGAATATTTCAATACACGAACAGATTTTTGATAGTGTTATTGTATATAACTATACAAATTCCAACCATGTTGAAGAAAAATTACATAAACTATGCAAAAAGTATGAAATAAGCAAGATATGACGCGAGAGAAATGCGTTTGAGTGAACTCCTAACACTTTTTGGTTCTCTTTTACCAGGGTTGCCAAGTTGCGCTCATCTTCTGGTCGTCTAATTGTAAATCGTCTAGAGGGGGAAAAAACCGGCGCAATTTGGCAACCCTAGTAGAAGAGAACCAGAAAAGTCGACGCGAATCACTCAAACGCATTTCCCCCGGTCATATCTTGATTATTTCATACTTTTTACATACTTTATGTAATTTTATTTAAATATGGTTGGAATTTCTATAGTTAGATACAATAACAGCATCAGAAAACTGCTCGTGTATTGAAATATTCAACGAAGAGAGTAAGAAAGAGCAGAGAAACGACGCGCTTCACTCGTTTTCTTTGTTGGCATTCCACTCCATGAGTAAATTTTCTTCTCTATACCATAGTTGCTTTATGGCTAACAACAACAAAATGCAAAAAAAAGTTATAACAACTGTTGCTTTTGGTACACTTTGTTCAATTTCTATTAATGTTAAAATCAGGGGGTACCGATAAGTCAGCTGTTCAATTTAGTACTTGGAGAACAGATAGAGATTATGCTTTCAAAGAAGAAATGGTGATAGCTGACTGGAATTCAGCAAAAATGTTTTCACTTTTGTTTTGACTTTTTCGTTCGTTGCGCGTTCTTAATTTCGGGTAGTTTTGTGAAATATTGTGTTAAAAAAGTGGCAAAAAGTGATCAAATTAACAAAAAAAATTATAATAACCAATTAGATGCAATACGGTTATTCGGTGGAAGTAAATGAAACACGACACAAATCAATCTTCAAAAAAAGCGAAGCAAAGCGCAAAACAAAATTGAACAAAACACATTTTCTTTTAATACGCTATACTCTATATGTTTCCCAAGTCTTCCACGGGACTCGTTAGTACAAAAACGAACTAGTGCACACTCTTAAACTATTACTCGGTGGTTAAAATACTTTTTGAACTTTCATTATTCGCAATAATGAATTTTAAATATTCTGAAACGCTCAAAGTGAGTGGGATATTTTTTGAGATAAATCTCACATTTAGAACAAATAATCTTGATAAACATTTCAACTCGACTAACATTTTCCAACACGATTTTAATCTCTTTCAAATACAATTCCTCTTTATTCTTAATTATATTTAGTTGAAAATCAAACATAATCCTTGATGCCATCATATTGGGATATTCGAGTATTCCAAGTAAAGAGCAGCTGCATTTCGTTATCGCTACGCTTAAGGACAACGCGTGCCATGAAAAGAACTAAATAACAAACACAAAATAAAATTGAAAGCAAATAAATATCCACCCGACACATTAAGAAAACAAGAAAAAAAATTTGAAAATGATGAATGTTAGTCAATGGCCCCAGACAGACAGCCACTGGCGCAGCAAGGACCTCAATCAAATGCTACGCAACAGTCCTGAAAACTGTCTACAAAACTGCTAAACAGAATTTTGCAAGCAAATGGTGTTAGACATATGATTTCGAAATACTTTGTTTGTTTGGGGTGCAAATGATCCTTAAACAGGACACCAGACACCACAATACCACACACACACACACACACCTAATACTGCTGTGCATGAACGCGAAATGTATTTGACAGGCCTGTGTGGCAGAGGGGTGTGTCTGCGCATGCGTGTATGGGTGTTCTTTCACTCACGCATTGTATTCTTTGTAGTGCATGCGTGCTTCAGCTGCGCCTACAAGCATGATTTTTTTAATTGATATGATGCAGATCACACAGAGACTGATGATGATGATTTGAAAGTCACGCATGTATTCATATGGTGAAATTTTAGAGAATAATTTGAAGTGTGGGTTGGCCTTTATGTTTAGAAGCATGCCATGCTACGGTTGGAACATGAATTGCGAAAAAATACACCTTTCATTGCATTATGTTCCGCATTCAGTTTCAAGTCCCGTATTTAGCTTATGCGAAATTTTCGTAAGCATGTTTGTCATATATCTCTGCAGGAAAATTTCTGTTGCAGACAGTTACTCCCTATCTCAAATTTTTCTTACAGAAAAATTTCATGAACAATTTTGTTTCGTATTCCATTTGTGTTTCTACGCATGCGGTGTAATTTGTATTTATCAAAGTAATTAAAATGCCAAAACTTCGATCCCAAACAATTATTATTATCTAACAATTGTGATCGCACGAAATAACTTTGGCATACCAACCCTGTAACTGATTTAGTTCAAGGTAGTTTTCGCAAACAATTGAGGCCCTGTATTCAGTTCTTGCGAAATTTTCGTAAAAATTTTTGTCATTTATCCCTAAAGGGAAAATGTTGTTGCGGAGAGTTACCACCTATCTTTGATTTATGTTGCACATATTTTACTTCTAATTCCTCTACGCTCTCCAGTATATTTTTAACGCATGTCGTGTTGCGTTTAGTTGTTAAAATTATTAAAATTTGAAAATTCCGGTTCCAAACAATTGTTTCCGTACGAAATAACTTTGGCATAACAACCCTGTAATTGATTTTGCCTACGAAATTTTTGCAAAGGGCTGAGTACCAAGCAAATGAAAAGTGAGCGAAATTTTCGGTTCATGAAATTGTCGTTATTGTTTATTCACGTATTTGTTATGGCAACGAAAATTTCATAAAAACTGAATACCGGGCTTGAGTACGAAGCAATTGAAAAGTGAATAACAAGTTAGTTTGCAACATAGATAAAGGAATTAACTAGATATCGCACATAAATAAATAAATAAATAGTTTCCCATTACATCCCATAAAGGGACTGGGGAGAACTTCTCACAATCACTGAGCTGTGCGCTTTCCACTTTTCACTCACTGATTGGGACCTACAGTTTTACACCGATTCCGAACGGTATTTTGAGAAGCTTTTTCATGGCTAGATACTCGATAGTGTCGCCGTCACTATGCGAGGTGACCGCCGCCGAAAGAAAATTTGAAGGTGGTCAGAGCCGGGTTCGAACCCAGGATCTCATGTACAAGAGCCGCGCACACTAACCATTGCACCACCGACGGCCACATATATCGCACATGCCTTGGGAAATTTCTTCTTCTCTGGGATATTTTCTAGATGGAGCTGAATGCAATAATTACAACATTTGATCCCAAACAAAATAAACCTTGCGAGATGTATTTAGAACAGGTGATTGCAGTAGGTGGTGTAGGCAACTTCAACAGGCATTTTGTTTGGTTTAGTGGGCCGATGCTATACAAGTCAACACAAATGAATACCAACAATTACAGTACACCAAAAATGCTCATAACCAAAATGCATTTGAATTAGAAAGTGGGGAACACAACGACATGGAAAAAATTAAATTAGTTGTTTGAATAGCACAACCTGAAAAATGATTCTATTTTGTATTGAAAAAATGTCCCACACTGTTGAATAAACGTCAGTGAATGTTATGAGAAACGTCAATGAAAGTTACAAAACGACAACACAGCACCTAGTGACAGTACTTGACAACGCCTGTGGGATATCTACTTATTTCCTTTATCTATGGTTTGCAATATCGTTACATTTATTCATTGATATAAGTTCAGATTGTACTGTACAAACTATATTTTAAGAATAGCTCGTTTTTTGAATCCTATGTGATTTATCTGACACAAAATGACTACTATCACTTCGTAGACTTTTATCGTATGAAAGTTACGGATAGAGATAGAAAAATGTAGTTGGTACTTTAAAAAATAAAGCTTGTAAGTCTTTGAAAAATGTAACTGGGTTACAGTAAACCCTCAGTATAAAGTTGTTTAAGAATACATTTTATATCAATGCATATCCCAGACAAAACGACAATATTCTATCTCTTGAACATATAAATTGAGCTTGCGATGCTTACTTGCAATATGGATATTTTTTTACAAATAGGTGTCAAAAAGATGTAACGGGGTTTTCAATAAGAGCGCTACAAAAGTTTTTTTAAATAAAACAAAACCGGTTTTAGATACCAATGAACTTCTTTATTCCTGTGAAAGTACGTTCAATGCCATTATGTATGGAACTCGATTTCTTTTGCATGGCCACCACGGGCACGCTTGCAGAAGTCCAGACGCTGAACCCAATTTTCGACGGTTTTCAAGCATAAATCGGCCGATACTGCTGCAATTTCACGTTCGATATTCGTACGAAGTTCATCAATCGTCGTTGGCTTGTTGGCATAGACCATAGACTTGACGTAGCCCCACAGGAAATAATCTAACGGCGTCAAATCGCACGACCGAGGCGGCCAAACGACTGGGCCATTTCGTGAGATAACACGTTCACCAAACTTGGTTTCCAATAAATTGATTGTGGCTTGTGGCCCCGTCCTGTTGGAACCACATGTCCTCCAAGTTCATATTATCCAATTGGGGCCAAAAATATTCGGTTATCATTCAACGGTAGCGATTCGCATTCGCAGTAATGTGCCGGTCTTGATCATCACGGAAGAAGTACGGCCCAATGACGCCGCCGGCCCATAAACCGCACCAAACCGTAATTTTTTCGGGATGCAATGATGACTCATGGATTACGTGTGGATTGCTGTCTGACCAATAACGCATATTTTGCTCATTGACGAAGCCATTCAGCCAGAAATGAGCCTCATCGCTGAAGATGATTTTCCGATGAAAATCCAAATCATGTTCATGTTGTTGCTCAGCCCAATTCACGAACATACGACGCTTATGGTGGTCAGGTGGCTTCAGTTCTTGCGTCAATTTGATCTTGTAAGGATGTAGGCCAAGATCTTTTCGCAAAATTCGCCACAACGACGTCACAGAGATGCCCAACGCTTGAGAATGACGTGTGAGAGACACATTTGGGCTTTCTTGAACTGAAGCCTCAGCGGCAGCAATATTTTCGACACTACGGGCACTTCTTTGTCTCACTGGCACGGGATCATTTTGTAGTGTGCCTGCGGATTCAAATTTTTCCACTAGACGCTCAATTGTTGATCTGGTAGGACGATTATGACGACTATATATTGGACGTAGCGCTCTTAAAGTTGAGGCCACTGACTCCAAATTTCGGTAGTAAATTTTAATAATTTCAACTCGTTGTTGGCTCGTATATCTTTCCACGATGAAATGGCAAACCTTACTGAAGAGAAATGTCAAAAGAGCGGGAAAAAATATGGCGTCGGTTGCTGTCCCTATCGATTTACTTTTGTAGCGTCTCTGTTGAAAAACCCTTTATTTAACAAATGTGCCAAAAAGCACTTTGCACAAAAGTGTCGGGAGCAACCAAGCACATACAGTGCCGATATGGCAACACGAATTTCATGAATTGAATATCTGCTGCTTTTTTGTTTCTTTGTTTTCTGTCTCGTATTTGTTTTTAGCGGGTTTCAAAAAAAAGCCACAGTTGGGTCTCAAAAACATATATTATAACCAATTAATCATTCTGTCTCAAACATGTTTTATTGAATAGGAAACACAATATGTTTGTGCACAAGTATAGTATATTTGCGACAAGGTACAAACACGTTATACAGGGTGTTTCAAAAGTGACCACCCTATTAGAAGATGCTCCTATTTTTGCAAATGGCCGCCAATGTCAAATCTGTTTTGACATTTGTGGACTAGACAGATGTAGAATACAAGTAAACAAGCCATGGAGCGATACACTCCCCAAGAACGAAAATTAATCGTGTCTATATTTTTGCGTAACAATTCGTCTGTGGTGTTGGCGCAGCGCGAATACAGTCGCCAATTTCCCGGCCGTCCGACACTGACTGCGCAAACACTGCGCCGTTTGGCCACTAACCTTGAAGAGTATGGGACCACACGAGGCGTTGCCAGGAGTAGGCGGCCCCTGAGCGCCATTTCTGCCGAGAATATCGCCGCTGTTGCTGAGGATGTCGAGCTGTCGCCGGAAACATCGACCAGACGCCGTGCCTCGCAATTAGCCATCAGCCGGTCGTTCCAATGGCGAATTTTGGTCAAAGACCTGCGCATGTTCCCATAAAAAGTCCAGTCCGTGCATCAACTGCTGCCAGTCGACCGCCAAACGCGTGTAACCTACGCCCAAGCCATTCTCAATCTCGTGGACGAAGCGGACGATTTTTCCACCAAAATCATAATGAGCGATGAGGCTCATTTCCACCTCAGCGGGTACGTGAACAAGCAAAACTACCGCTTCTAGGGCACCGAAAATCCACGAGTGATGCACGAGGAGCCATTACACCCGCTCAAAGTGACTGCATGGTGCGCTGTTCACGCTGGAGGAGTCATCGCGCCATTTTTTTGAGAACACCGCTGGTCAAACGACAACAGTGGACGGTGCGCGCTATAGGGCCATGTTAACCGAGTTTTTTCTGCCGCAATTCGACGAATTAGGACTGGAGGACATGTGGTTCCAACACGAAGGCATGTACTTTCTCTCAATGAGTCCGGTAGGAAGTAGGCAGTATATCACCTTCTTTGCGATTGTTCGGCACTTTACAGGGAATGACAGAGGACTCTTGGTACGAATATACTGGTCAATCTATCAAGAACATCGGTCACGATAGCAGTGTTAACAGGTCAATGAAGATTTAGTACATCCCTCACGTAGGCACGGAAATCCTTCGAATGAGTCATATAAGAGGGAGTAAGCCTTTCATCTTTTGCGGTGGTTCGACACTTTAAAACGCAACAAAGAGGGCTCTAGGTGCGTGATATACTGGGTAATCTCTCTAGTACATGGAATCAACGGATCATTAAAGAATCAGTACATCCATCAAGTAGAGAGAGACATCCTCTTATTTAATCCGATAAGAGGGAATCAGTGCCCTCTCTTCGTACGGACTTTGGGCAGATGGGCGGGTGAAAATGGCCTTAATATAAACCCGGCTAAAACCGAGCTGGGTTTTTCCCGAAGGTATATCATATCTACCGTGGAACCTCTCATTTTTGAATGGTTCAGAAAGTCAGCTTGCTGGTTGTGCTAAATTCCTGGGTGTTATTTTGGGCGGCAAACTTGGTTCCAGACCCAATGTAGTGGAAAGGGCTAAAAAGGCAACGATAGCACTATACACCTACCGACTAGGGTTCAATGAAGGGCGATGACGTGCATTACGAGCGCTATGCGCCCCTCTTATGTACTGAATGTAATGTTATATTTGTTGTCTGTGGACATTATAGGCAGGCAGATTGCTTCCACGTCTGCCATCAGGTTAAGGTAACTTTCACAATGGGGCATGGTCGGAGTCGGTCATGGAACAGTGCTGGAAGGTACTCCGAACATTCTTTTTTTGTCGACTATCGGAAAGCGGAAGGGATTCCTGGAACAAAAGAGTTCCTGGTAGAGAGGAATATGTAAATTTCTACATGGATGATTCGAAAATGAATGATGAAAAGAAAACCCCCCGTTTAAGGTAACTTTCACAATGGGGCATGGTCGGAGTCGGTCATGGAACAGTGCTGGAAGGTACTCCGAACATTCTTTTTTTTGTCGACTATCGGAAAGCGGAAGGGATTCCTGGAACAAAAGAGTTCCTGGTAGAGAGGAATATGTAAATTTCTACATGGATGATTCGAAAATGAATGATCAAAAGAAAACCCCCCGTTTAATATTACAACCCCCGTTTAATATTAAATCCCATGAAGGTCACTACCAGTGACCTGTCCGCTTTCACTCACTGAAAACTGTAGGCCACGGTGTCTACTCTAGGGAATTTGGGTTGTCCCTTTTCTCAGGCTGAAATTTTGTGTATAAGAGAAGTTGCCGACTGACTGAGGGATAATAGCCCAAAAGTTGTTGGGGTCAATGTCATCTCTGACGGTCGGGAGGTCATCAAGTCCCTGGATTCAGTATTCCTGTATTCAACAACTGCCCAAGACTGCCGCATACCTCTTAATGAGATCAACCAGCAGTCCGATATTCACCTTATACCAGCGCCAGGACCTTCAGGGGAACTGCAGAGCGGATGATTTGACCAGACTAGTGACTACCTTATAGGTTTTACAGGGGCGTGTTGGCATGCTCCTAGCGTCTTGTAAGCATATTTTGCGATAGCGCTCGTTGTTGACGATGCAGGAGAGATGGACGCAGATCACATATTGCGTACATTCAATATAAATTTGGCCCATAGTAGTTAGCAGGATATCTATGAACCTTCTGTGGTTGGCCAGACATTAGGTAGCAATGCCAGTTTCAGTTTTGACGGGGCACTGTCTGATTGGTAGACATGCGGCGAGGGCAAATAATGTCAGGGCAAATGACTTTTGTAGAAGCTGGGTGATGAAGAGGAAGAATCCACCGAACTTCTATTTTGAATCTGTTATCTAGAAGCTGGATAATGAAGAGGAAGAATCCACTGAACTTCGTTTTTGAACCTGTTCAGTACTAGTCGGCAAGAGGATGTCTACTATGGAATCCTACCAACTTACGGACTGGGGAGAATTTTTTTCGGGGCAAATGACTTCTATAGAAGCTGGATGATGAAGAGGAAGAATCCACAGAACTTCGTTTATGAACCTTTTCAGAACTAGTCGGCAGGAGGATGTCTACTATGGAATCCTACCAACTTACGGACCGGGGAGAATTTTTCTCAGGACAAAAGACTTCTGTAGAAGCTGGATGATGAAGAGGAAGAATTGACTGAACTTCGTTTTTGAACCTGTTCAGAATTAGTCGGCAGGAGGATGACTACTATGGAATTCTACCTACTTACGGACTGGGGAGAATTGTTCTAAAGGCAAATGACTTCTATAGAAGCTGGATGATGAAGAGGAAGTATCCACTGAACTTCAATTTTGAACCTGTTCAGTACTAGTCGGCAGGAGAATGTCTACTATAGAATCCTACCTACTTACGGACTGGGGAGAATTTTTCTAAAGGCAAATGACTTCTATAGAAGCTGGATGATGTAGAGGAAGAGTTGACTGAACTTCGTTTTTGAACCTGTTCAGAATTAGTCGGCAGGAGGATGTCTACTATGGAATCCTACCAACTTACGGACCTGGGAGAATTTTTCTCAGGCAAATGACTTCTGTAGAAGCTGGATGAAGAAGAGGAACTGAAGCTGGATGAAGAAGAGGAACCACTGAACTTCGTTTATGAACCTGTTCAGAATTAGTCGACAGTAGGGTGTCTACTATGGAATCCTACCAACTTACGGATCAGGGAGAATTTTTCTCAAGGCAAATGGGTTCTGTAGAACCTGGATGATGAAGAGGAAGAATCCACTGAACTTCGTATATGAACCTGTTCAGAACTAGTCGGCAGGAGGATGTCTACTATGTTCAGAACTAGTCGGCAGGAGGATGTCTAATATGAAATCCTACCTATTTACGGACCTGGGAGAATTTTCTTAGATAGGCATTGACAAGATCTTGAGGTTCTTGGAGTAAAATAAATGGTTCTCCGGTGGGGCTAACGTGATTAAATCGCAATTGACAAATAAGTCTAAGTGAGTCATTCGTCGACTGCCACCAATATCTAACCTAACCTAATCCATCAAGAAGACATGTTCTCTTCTCAATGAATCCGATAAGAGGGAGTCGGTATGCCATCTCTCCTTTGCAATTGTCCAACACTTCCAACAAAAGACAGAGGATTCTCTAGAGCAGCGATTCTTAACCTCGGGTCGCGATCCAAATTCTGGTCGCGAGAGGTATTGGATTGGGTCGCGGAAATCCCCCAAACGACTTTAAAGAAGTGGTATATGCTAAATAAAACATTCCAGATCTTCACTATAACGTAGAAAAAAACGAAATAGAAATGAAAAATTTTGAAAAAAACGTAAAAAAGGCAAATTTTCAACTTTGAGGTGCCATTATCTAAAAAACGGTACTTAGAAACAGAAATTACAGCGTTTTTCGTATTCAGGAGGTCCCAATTAACTTATCTAGGCATGTGGCGTTCTTGGTATTTTTCCAAAGTTAAAATTTGTAAATCAGTGTAAATCATTTGGAATTTCCTTTATTTGAATTGAAAATGGTGTAGAAGGAAAAACTTTGAAAGAGAACATAATGAACTGTTTCTTGTGTTCACGTGATCTATAGAGTATAACAAAAAATGATTTCCCATTATATACCATGAACGGATTGGGTAGAGTTTCTCACAACTATAGAGAATACACACTCCCAGCAGGAAAGTGAAGAATGCATTACATTGAAAATGAATTATATAATGCATTATAATAATTACATTATATAAGACATTCCAAATAATCGAGGGGGTAATGTAATTTGACAAAATTTCACATTGATTCCCCAGTGCATTCCCACATCTGGGAAAATGGAATGTGTTGTTTCTGAATGCCGTTATCTGTCGCCCCCTTCATAGCGCGTACAAATTATTTCTGGACAATTTTGTCAAAGTGTTTTCAATTACAGGGTTGCTAGCTCGCTGCAAAAAAACCTATCTTAAGTAATAGTAGGCAGTTTGGCAGACATAGAGTTGGCAATCCAGTTCTTTCTGAAGTTTGTCACAATACGTCCTAAGGGGATTTTTGTCTGATGGCTTAACATTGTATTTATAAACCTTGCATTCGCCCACATGTTTCTATTAGAATCGCGTAAATAAGTCAGTTTGTGCAAAGACTAGACGACCAGAAGATGTGCGCAATTTGGCAACCCTGGTGAAAGAAAACCAAAAAGTGCTAGAAATTCACTCAAAGATATTTCTCTCACGCGTCATATCTTGATTATTTTATACTTTTTGCATAGTTTATGTAATTTTACTTCAACATGGTTGGAATTTGTATAGTTACATATATACAATAACTCTATCAAAAAGCTGCTCGTGTATTGAAATATTCAATGAAGAGAGTAAGAGAGAGAACAGAGAATGACTACGGTTTCACTCGTTGTGTTTGTTGGCATTTGACTGAAGAGAAATTTTGACAGTCTACTTCAGGGATTCTTAACCTCGGGTCGCGAGAGGTATTAGATTGGGTCGCGGAAATCCCTCAAACGACTTTAAAGAAGTGGTAAAACTTCACGTTTTTAATGGCGAATATTTTTATTTTGTATTGAAGCTGGTGGTGCAATGGTTAGTGTGCATCGGTGGTGCAATGATTAGTGTGCGCGCCTCTTGTACATGAGATCCTGGGTTCGAACCCTGCTCTAACCACCTTAAAATATCTTTCGGCAGCGGTCACCTCGCATAGTGACGGCGACACTATCGAGTATATAGCCATGAAAAGGCTTTTCAAAATACCGTTCGGAATCGGTGTAAAACTGTAGGTCCCAATCAGTGAGTGAAAACTGGGAAGCGCACAGCTCAGTGATTGTGAGAAGCTCTCCCGTATCCCTTCATGGGATGTAATGGGAAACCATTTATTTATTGAAGCTGGAAATGGTGCCAATTTCGAACGATACTGTGAAAAAGAGAATAGATTTAATGTTATTAGATATTTTCGAACAATTAATAACGGATCTCAAAAAAGGCATCAAATTTTCAATTCAAATCGACGAATCTGTTGATATTGAAGATTTCCCACAGCTGTTGGTGTACGTAAGATACAGAACTCCTCAAAATTTCAATGAAGAGTTCCTGTTTTGTGAAAAGCTCTCTGGAACTACAACTGGGGCTGATATATTTCTTATAATAGACAAGTTCTTTGTGGAACACCAATTACTGTGGGACAATTGTCTCGCAGTCTGTACAGATGGAGTACCGGCAATGATAGGGACTCGCATCGGGTTTTGTGCCAAAGTCAAGGAACGAAATCCAGACGTTGTTTTCATACACTGCTTTTTACATCGAGAAAACTTGGCTACACGTGATATGCAGCCAGATCTATATCAGGTGTTAAAGGACGTAATACAAATTATATATTTCATAAAGGCGCGCGCTATGAACTCTCGGATATTTCGACTGATGTGCGAAGAATTGGGTTCAGATCACCAGAATTTGTTATACCATTCGGATATCCGCTGGCTATCCCGCGGAAAGATTTTAGCTACAGTTCTTTCACTTAAAACAGAAATAGAAATATTTTTGACAGATAATAGACACGAATGTGCTGTTCGCTTTAGTGACAACAAATGGATGGCTAAATTGGCATATTTAGGTGATATTTTCCACCACTTGAATCAGTTGTACATAGAAATGCAAGGTCAAAATCGAACTGTAGTAGACATTTATGAAGAAATTACTGTTTTTAAAAACAAAATAAAACTTTGGCAAAATAAAATTGTTCAATGTCAATTGGCAGCGTTTCCAACATTAAACTTGTTTTTGGAAGATCTTAATCTTAATGGCAACCGTATTTTCGTGGAGACCATGCCTATTTTTTTTAGAACATTTTACAAAACTTGAAAACGAAATGGAAAGATATATTCCACAAAAAGTCCATATCGTGAAATACAGTTGGGTAAGAAATTCATTTGAAGTAGATGTAATGGGCGTTGAAAACGATTCAGCTGGATTACAAGAAAAATTGCTCGAAATGCAAAGTGATGCAGTTTTAAAAGAGAGATTTGCCAGAACGAGTCTCACAAAATTTTTGGGCACAATTATCTGGGAAGCCTGTTCTGAGCAATGAAGCTGAAAAAGCCCTGCTACCTTTCCCAACTACTTATTTATGTGAAGCAGGATTTGCATGCCTTGCTGTTATGAAGAATAAGCACAGGAGTAGGTTGGATCCTCGGCATGACATGCGGTGTGCACTTTCTATAAACATAACTCCACGTATACATGATCTTTGCTCAAAAATACAACACCAGGGTAGTCACTAATTATTTTGCTGTAAAATTTTTAACTGTTTAATGCTGAATTGTCTGATTTTAATACAGAACATTTAAATAATGTTGTTTATTTCTAATTTTACAACTACACCGAGAACTTTTGCTCAGCGCAAGTTTCCCTCGCACCGTTGCATGAGGCACCAGGTAAAGTTGCTCAGCGTAGTTGTGCTCAAACCCATATCAGCTGACCAAGATGGATACATAAGGTGGTAGCAGTAGCAATTGCATGTATTATGTATGTGTACTTTTTCTACTGTTCTAGTGCTATCACCTTATTTATCCATCCTAGTCAGATGACAACGAAATGTCAAAAGTTTACACGTTTCTCCATCGCACGTTTGCGCAGCAAATTTGCCTCGAAAACTTTCCACTTTTGAGCAAGTCGCTTTGTATGGGAAATTTGTTTGTTTTGACGTTTGCTGTGCAAGTTTACGATGTTTTCGAGTTTACGAGGTTCTCGAGCTTTCATGAAGATCACTAATATATCATTTTAGTACCTGTCACTGGAAAATAATATAACAAATTAGATTAGGGTCGCGTACTTCAAATATATTCGTTCTTTGGGTCGCGAGCCAAAAAGGTTAAGAACCACTGCTCTAGAGCATCGGACTTGGTAGAAGTGTTAAGGGGCCATTGAAGAAGCGGCACACCCATAAGCTAGACACCGACTTCCTCTCCATCAAACCGATAAGGAGTTGGCATCCAACATCCTTTGCGATTGTCCGGCATTTTAAATATCGGACTTGGAGTTAAGTGACCTGATGACATATTTGTATTTACAGGGTGGGTGTAGTTTCTAGAAATATCGACACCTTTAAAGTGGTCTGATGTTTGAAAAACGTGTTCTCTTCCCACTCTATCTGCTGATGAAGAAGATTGGCTGTCCCATAAACCAACCAAACAACCTGGTAGTTTTTTGAAAGGAAGGCGACCGGGACTTCGCTGAGTGGATCAGTTCAGGAGTTCTTCTGAATATATCTGGGAGCCTAAGTGAGTGCCCAAGTTCGTGCACTTTTCGTTTCTTGAAAGGAAGGCGACCGGGACTTCGCCGAGTGGATCAGTTCAGGAGTTCTTCCGAATATATCTGGGAGCCTAAGTGAGTGCCCAAGTACGTGGTTTAATAGAGATAATTAAGTGTTGGCTCGAACATCGTTTACAAAGTTTCAATTTGAATAAAAAGCAAATGATTAAAGTTCAAACGTCCATGCTTTGTCAGTAGAACCCATAGAACTGCTTATCTTTTGGAAGATTTTAAACTAATGTGGGTACTTAAGCATTTTTAAGATTTAATGCTTG
Source organism: Phaonia tiefii (assembly GCA_963931995.1). NCBI lineage: Eukaryota > Metazoa > Arthropoda > Insecta > Diptera > Muscidae > Phaonia > Phaonia tiefii. The sequence continues at coordinate 18,284,646 of OZ008370.1, read as the reverse complement.
AAATAAAGTTGTATTTCATTTTTATTGTAGCGTTAAATCATGATCCAAAGTCCTTGAATTGTCCCCCTTTAAGAAATTTAATAATTTAACGATGTGAAAAAGATTATGGTTGTTTCGTCACCTTTTTAAGTCACTTTAAGTGACTTGAAAGTGAGTTCTTCCTCATTCCTTGGCTCTTGAAGTAAATGCCATTTTGTAAAGGGCTCATACTCCCCCACTGTCTAGTGGACAAACAATGGAAAATGTTAAAACAAACAGAAATTAACCAATGGCCAACCAAAAGTTGGGAGTCAGGCGAGCTGGGGCATTCATGATGCATGCAACATTGTGGAGAACCGGCAGCAAACAAAAAAATAAACGGCCAAGAGCAGCAGATACTTGACAACAGCCCAAAATCCATATTAATGCAATTTATGAGCAGCAGCAACTTTGAGGGTCTATCATAAAACTTCAAACACTGCAAACGCCGAAATGAAACGATACCAAACACTCATACAACCACAAGGACCCCCTTGCTTTTGGCCATTTGTGCTGCAGAAAGCTGTGTGTTGGTTGCATGTAACCAACCCATCGCAACACACTCACATACACAAAATGACTGGGATCAAATGCGACACAGTGCAACCATTTAGAGAGTTGCAGACACGGAGTACGTACGGTTGGGTGACTGGCTCTTACGTTTTCCCATTCAGGCATAACGTTAAGGCCGACATCAAGAGTTGCACGACCAGCGACTAAATGGTGGTCGGGTGAAGTATGCACCACCATCCATAGTCATTCATGCAGCCCATGCCACCACCACCACAAGGTTGCTGAGCATTAAGAGCTCAGTGCACATACAAAGATAGAGGTGCTTTTGGCTTGTCACCCAATCCCAAACCGTCTGCCTGGACATGGATGGATAATACACATATATGGATAGGAGTATGCATATGGAAAAAGGCCAGGCCAACTTATCGTGCCTACACAGTCAGAGTAAGACAGACGGGCAGACGGCCACATATGTAAGTACGAGTACAATGGGGATTGCACAAACATCAGCCACAGTCAAACATCCCAAACGAGTGGGTATGCAAGGCTGCAAAGGGAATATCTGGTGGACCTTTCCATACATATACATATGTATATCTACATGTACATCCATTATTTCATATCCTATGTGCAACTCAAAAGCCAGACATATGAAAAAATATGCACAAACCGCTCTATTTTTTTGTTCGTGCAACAGGCATTGTTGCATACCACATATAAGTACATTCCGTTTGTAATAGAAAAGAGCCTTCCTGTGTCCTCCGAAAAAATCATTTCCCTTAAGCCGGATGCAGCAGTATGGGTTGTTGCAAATCAAAAACAAAAGCACAGAAATGACGAAAGACTCATGGGATCCTTGATGGATTTCATCAACGCCATCTTTGTTGTCATTAGTCTTTGTGTCAGGATTTTGAAAATCCTACGTAGGTTTAATTAAATCATGAGATTTTCGAAAATTAAAACAAACTGTACATAGTTTACAAAGAAGGCCTTCTCAAAAGGTCTCTCATGTGCCCGAAATTGTCATAACCATTCGAGGTCCATTTCATCAGGATCAACTAGATGTTGTCTTTTGTAGTTAATTAAATCTTACAGCTAAGACAGAAAATTCCAAATAAAATGGCTTAAATGCATATTTGAATATTCAATAGATTGGTTAGTAAGGGAATGTTAAGTTAAATGTTGGTGGCCAACATCAACTATCACTATCCCCATCGAAGAACCATTAATGGCCAGTTTTTAAGTGGGTAGTTAACTATCGGATTACTTAATTGTAATTGAAAGATAATTAGAAGTTAACTTTGCATTTTGTTTTTCAGTGGCAAGTTAAAGTAAGCTGTCACATTGTAAACGATTGTGGCAACCCTTGTATTCTTATTGGAGAAAACATCTGTTTTGGGCTAAATACCAAAACAACAAAGAGGAACAAATAAATGGAATTATGTAAAATGAGAAACAAATGCATAAAATCCAAGTCATTTTAACAAAAATGTGTTAAGAACTATATTGGCGCAACAATTTAACGATCTAGTCTTATAGTATGTGTACAAATACTTAAATCAGAAACATGTATTTTATACAATTTTACAATTTCTCATATTGACAATCAGTAATGTGATTGTCAAAATCATATGGTTCTGACTACAAGTTAACCAATCAACTTTGGGTGGTTAAATCATAGTTAATCCTTGACTGAAAATCAAAATTCGATGTTTAACCACAATTTAACTTAGAAACACAGATCACCACTGAGTGACAAACTGACCATAAGTTTTACATTAAGCTAAAATCCTCTCAACGTTTAATTGAGACAATTATCCCAGGTCCCTTCAGCCAGCTTCTGTAGAATACCTTCAGAAAAGATATTCAGTGGGTTCTCTCACGTTACAGACCTTTAGTCTGACCACGTGCATACCATTCACTCACTCACAAAATGTTCGAAAATAGCTGTTGCCACCGAATTGCAGTTGCCACTGTACATGCACTGAATGAAAAAGCTTCATCAAATTTATAAATTCCGTCATCAATTTGAGGAAACATTTCCACATATTCCAACCCTCGACACATTTCGTTGAATTGATGAAGAATATTTAATCAATCTTTCATCTATATTTCATAAATAGTTTATGTTGATGCAACGACTATGTTACATCAAGTTGATGTAAATTTTTCATCAATTTCCTGCTCATTTTTCGTTAGTTAGATGTAAGGCTGACATCAATTTGATTAAAGTTTGTCAACAATTTCATGTATATTGGTCATCATTTGGATGTAAACTGTTTGTTAATCTGTAGCCAAATTCTTTGGACTATTTTGCATTGTAAAAATTTACAAGAACAAGGTATAGTATCACATAGAAAATGATCATAGCGTGGATATTGTTTTCTGTCTATTGCACTATTTTATATTAGTCGTGTTTTGGTTACAAGCAAGCGATTATCGCAAAGACGATTTAGAATTAGACGACCAGAAGATGTGCGCAACTTGGCAACCCTGGTAAAAGAGAACCAAAAAGTGCCAGGAGTTCACTCAAACGCATTTCTCTCTCGCGTCATATCTTGCTTATTTCATACTTTTTGCATAGTTTATGTAATTTTACTTCAACATGGTTGGAATTTCTATAGTTATATACAATAATACTATCAAAAAGCTGCTCGTATATTGAAATATTCAATGAAGAGGGTAAGAGAGAGAGTAGAGAACTACTAGGGTTTCACTCGTTTTGTTTGTATTATCGCTTGCTAAGTTGCAAAGAAAACTGCTTTTTACCGATAAGTAATTTTATTGAAAAATATGAAAAAGGGTTGAAAACGGTAAAAGATTTAAAAAAAATATTTGTTTAAACTTAGCGAAAATGATTCGCGTCGCTAAGTTCTCGCTAAGTCTTCGCTAAGTGCTTCATACAAAACAAGCGATTTTATAAGCAAGCGGTGTAACCAAAACACACTTATTATGTATTTATTTTCAATTTTCTACTAGTTTTCTTCTTTTGCTCTTTATTTGTTCAATAATAAATAAATATTTTCCCATTACATCCCATGAAACGATAGGAGACAGATTCTCACAATCGCTGAGCTGTGCGTTTTCCAGTTTTCACTCACTGATTTGGATCCACAGTTTTACACCGGTTTCGAACGGTTTTTTGAGAAACGATTTCATGGTTTATTAGTCGCCGTCACTGAGCGGGGTGGCCGTCATTGAAATAAGTGTAAGGTGGCCAGAGCAGGGATCGTACCCACGTTCTCTCGCACAACAGCCGCGCGCACCACCGACGGCCACATTTTTACCGATACTACGTCCATATTTTGAATCGATTCCACTTATTATTTTTAAATTCCAATGATGAAGATTTATGTAAAAAAGATCATCAATTCAATGAAGCTGAAAAACGTGATGAAACGTACAATCTTCAAATTGAGAAACCTTTTCAATGAGTTAATGAAAATTGTCGTCAATTCAATGAAGAACAATTGATGAACATTTATCATCGATTTGATGTAAAGACTTTGTTTCAGTGTGACGTTTCCACGAGACAGTTTTGCAGAGACAATAGCTATTGGTTGGTTGAAAAGGCTGTAAGAAAGCACGCTGTCTAGCACACTTAGGCTAAAGAAGCCCATTGTGATACCTGCAGTTTCCTCTATAGTAACTATTGACTAGTCGTCTAACCAATTTACCCTTTCAACGAATTTGTCTATAAGACCTACAGGAATTTCCTGTAGGGCTACGTTGCTAACTAAATGTGTTCCAAATATTCTACTTCTCAGTCCTGCCAGAGCAAGGCAATCCAAGAGATGGTGTTTCGCCATTTCCTCGTCCTCTTCCATGCAGCATCTACAGAGAATGGAGTTTCTATGTCCCAATCTTAGGGCGTGTTTTCCTACAAGACAATGTCCCGTAAGTGTTCCTATAATTGTGGATAACCTGCCTCTCGGCAAGTTAAGTAGTTGCCTAGTCCTCTTCCTGTCCACCTGTGGCCAGAGGACCCTGGCTTGTTTGCAGGTTGAAGTAAGTCTCCACTTGTCCTTGAACATATTATCGGCCAACTGCCTGACATGCAAACGGCAGGTAGAGGTTGACATACTAACACCTTCTTTTGCCGGAAGAACCTGTACCATAGTGCCCTGGCTAGCTAACGTATCCGCTACGCAATTGCCTGGAATGTCGCTGCCGGGACACAGCTGAGCCTGATCTCAAAATACTCTGCCATGACCCTAAGTGATAAGTGGCATTCTTTCACCGTCCGGGTCATAGCAGACATGGCTTCCAGGGATTTTATAGCAGCCTGGCTGTCTATTTCTCCGGAGGGTTGTGACACTACTTTTCAGTAGTTCAGCCACCTCCAGTATGGCGGTAAATTCCGCCTGAAATATACTACAGTGATCAGGCAGCTTGAAAGAGATATTTATATTTAGGTCCGGTGAATGGATCCCGTATCCTACTTGCTCGTCCAACTTTGATCCATCCGTGAAAAATCTGATACTACTGGTGTCCCCTTCCAGTGACTTTTCCCAGGTATTCCTGTTCGGAATAGAAGTGCTTAGATTTGTTGCTGGTAGAAAGTAGGGGATACAGTAGTCCGTTTTTACGGGAATAAAGTTGATCCGGTGTAGTAATTCAGCGTGTCCGGAATGCCCCGATATCAACACGCCACAATCTCTGATTCTCACCAGGGATGTAGCGGCTGCCGATTCGGCCATGATATCAGGAGTACAGATGTTCAGGATAGCACTAAATGCAATGCCTGACGTCGTGTCCATTGCCCCACTAACGCTAATCAGTGCTGATCGTTGAATTTTCATCAAGAAATTCAGAATATATTTCTTTTGGAGGGACCTCCACCAAACTGCGGTGCCATAGAGATGTATTGGCCTGACTACAGACGCCTTTTTCTCCCTTTCAGACAGTTTTCTGTCGAGAGTTATTCCAAGACACTTGACCTTTTCAGTCAACTGTAATTGCATCCCATTAACTGACGGCAGTTCAAATGCGGGTATTTTATATTTCCGATAGAATAAGATATGCTCGGTTTTAAGTGGGTTAAGTGATAGTCCGCTGTTAACGGTCCAGTTCGAAATCAGAGTAAGTAGGCTGGTTGTACGAATGCTAAGTAAATTGAAGTTTCTACCCGTACAGATGATAGCAATATCATCGGCATAGGCAAAGACCTGACATTCGGCTCTGTCCAATCCAAGAGGCAGTTCATTGACAGAAGTTAACCATAATAGTGGAGACAGAACTCCCCCCCGCGATGTACCCCTGTTGACGTTCCTAGCAATTGTAACACCACCTTATTCAGCTTTGACGGATCTATCCACCAGAAGCTTCCCAATTAGGCGTGTAAGCTGTCGACTCCTAGATTCTGTAACGACCTGAGAATCGCGAAGGTTGAATGTTATTGAAGACTCCTTCGATGTCCAGGAAGGTCCTTAGAGCGAAGACCTTACTCTCAAGAGAGTTTTCTATTATGCTGACTATAGAGTGGAGAGCCGTCTCAGTTGACCTGCCCTTGATATAGGCATGCTGAGAACTCGATAGTAGATTCTGTGGAAGATTACTTCGAACATGAATGTCCAGTAACCTTTCAAATGTCTTAATAGCAATACATTCAGAGTTTTTTACTAATACACACACATATATCTCGTTGTCTTCCCTAATTAGCACGATTGGGCTCCGAATCGGCGCCTATTCTAATCCTAAATCTCTGATTTGATATCGAGATCGGTTACGTTCTCGATTCGAGATCAAATACTCGAGCGGCCGTAATTACTCTTTCGATTTCGAAACAAAAATAAGGTCGGATCGGATCGTGAAACTAGAGCGGAACCGATCTCAAAATCAACTCGGTTGAGATCTCTAAACGCGAACGGATCCAATGTGTGAATCGTATCGGATCCAGTATCGAAATCATTTCGAATTAAAATTTTTACTGGATAATAAAAACTCAAACAAAATGTATTATACAGGATGGCGACCCAACTGTCCTACAATAAGAAGTGCAAATAACTTGTTTTTTAATCAATGTATTTTCTTTTTATAGTATAGAAAACTAGATTTTATTTTATATAATTAATTGGTTTTGAAGATGATAGGCCGTCTTGAATCCCATTATGGGATGTTAGGGTAAACGGTATTTTTTGTAGGCCGTAAATGACCTCCATGCTCATCCAAGCATAGTTATACCTGATCAGAAAATTATTCATTGCGGCCTGAAGGGTTGAAGTCGGGATAGTCTCAATTATTGTTTTAATGGACTAAAATCTCAATTAATGGACTTAAATCCAACCCATAGCCTCCCGAGGCAGACAGTGATCGTGTTTTTCGCACACACACGATCGGCAACTCACATGTACACAACAACTACATATGTTTGATTCAAAGCATCAGTCTCTGCTTGTGCATTGTGAACTATTCGACAGCGACATCACTTCGGTTGGCGACCGCACACAAGCACATAATATGTTTGTATGCGTGCGTTCGTTTTGCCTATCACTGGTGTAGATATCTTCCTATCCAACGTCGTCCAGATTTGTCTCGTGCGCGCACAATCTGTGTCCCATGAGCAACTTTCATGCATCACCGCAAAGGAGCGTTCGCTCTATATAACCTGTAAGAGAGTCCCTAGTATTGGCCTAGTCTCTGCGGTTCCCCGGAATACCCCATGTGCCCCGGCACTAATGTATGGTAAATAATGTAATATTGTAACATCTCGTTAAGAAACCTGCGGGAGTCATTGACAGATATTTGGTTTAGGAATACTGATTCCACAGACTTGAGAGAAGAAATTGGTCCTATAACCACTGGACTATTATCCCACCGACAGCCGATCACTTACCTAAACGCTAAAATTTCCGTCTGACTAGTATTATTATTATTTGGGCTATAAAAATTTCAAACTTTTCAAGTTGCCTGAACCAGACAATGTCTCGCCTGCGGAACACTGGCTCAAATAGTTCTACACCGGATGAATCAAGCAGGCATACATACCTTTGAAATGGACGGATACTAAGGTTGTTTTCAATCATAAACCGAGGAAATCATCCTATACGGGGCCTAAGGATTTCCGACCAATTAGTCTATCGTCATTTCTCTTGAAAACCTTGGAGAGGCTATTCGACATGCATTTTACGACCAACATTCATGACAAATAGCTTTCTTAGTCATAGAGGCAGCCTTGATCAATGTAAAGGGGTTTTCAACAGAGACGCTACAAAAGTAAATCGATAGGGGCAGCAAACGACGCCATATTTTTCCCGCTCTTTTGACATTTCTCTTCAGTAAGGTTTGCCATTTCATCATGGAAAGATATACGAGCCAACAACGAGTCGAAATTATTAAAATTTACTACCGAAATTTGGAGTCAGTGGCCTCAACTTTAAGAGCGCTACGTCCAATTTATGGTCGTCATAATCGTCCTACCAGATCAACAATTGAGCGTCTAGTGGAAAAATTTGAATCCACAGGCACAGTACAAAATGTTCCCGTGCCAGTGAGACATAGAAGTGCCCGTAGTGTCGAGAATATTGCTGCCGCTGAGGCTTCAGTTCAAGAAAGCCCAAATGTGTCTCTCACACGTCGTTCTCAAGCGTTGGGCATCTCTGTGACGTCGTTGTGGCGAATTTTGCGAAAAGATCTTGGCCTACATCCTTACAAGATCAAATTGACCCAAGAACTGAAGCCGCTTGACCACCATAAGCGTCGTATGTTCGTGAATTGGGCTGAGCAACAACTTGAAAATGATTCGGATTTTCATCGGAAAATCATCTTCAGCGATGAGGCTCATTTCTGGCTGAATGGCTTCGTCAATAAGCAAAATATGCGTTATTGGTCAGACAGCAATCCACACGTAATCCATGAGTCATCATTGCATCCCGAAAAAATTACGGTTTGGTGCGTTTTATGGGCCGGCGGCGTCATTGGGCCGTACTTCTTCCGTGATGATCAAGACCGGCACATTACTGTGAATGCGAATCGCTACCGTTGAATGATAACCGAATATTTTTGGCCCCAATTGGATAATATGGACTTGGAGCACATGTGGTTCCAACAGGACGGCGCCACAAGCCACACAGCGAATGCCACAATCAATTTATTGGAAACCAAGTTTGGTGAACGTGTTATCTCACGAAATGGCCCAGTCGATTGGCCGCCTCGGTCGTGCGATTTGACGCCGTTATATTATTTCCTGTGGGGCTACGTCAAGGCTTATTTCATGGGGCGTTATTTTGTTATTTATTTTATTATATACAGTCGAACTTCCATAACTCGAACTTCTTTAACTCGAATTTTCTCTAACTCGAACTAAATGGGTTGGCAGTAGCATTAAGAGAGTATTTCACTTAAAATTTTCCTTCCATAACTCGAAGTTCTCCATAACTCGAACGAAAATACATAATTATGACTTCTATAACTCGAAGTAATGTGCTTTCTCTCATTCTATAACTCGCAGTATTGTACTTTCTCTCTTTCGCTCTACATTTTCTAGAAACATGTTATATGCTTACATATGTTTTGAACGGTTTTTTTATTCGGGGAAATCCCTCTTTGTTCACAAAATGCTTATTTTTGTTTTCGTATGCTGTTCACTGCACAAATGTCAGTCGCGGTTGATGACACAGGGAAAAAATATCGTATTTGTTAATTATCATGGCAACTAAACGTGTTTTGAAATGTTTGTCTATTGAAGAAAAGTATACTCTATTGAAAGAAGTCGAAGGTGGCTTAAAGAAAAAGGAAGCAGCTGAAAAATATGGTATCCCAGCCAGTACGGCGTCAACGATTTTTAAGAATAAGGAATCAATTATTACGTCGTTTGAATCTGGACTTCGTCTGGGTAGTAAAAGGATTAAAAACCCAGTATTTCAAAACATCGGTAAAGCAGTCCTCGATTGGTTTAAGGCAGCTAGACATCAAAACATGCCTATATCTGGAGGAATATTAAAGGAGAAGGCAAAGGAGTTTGCAAAGCGCTTTGGCGATGATCATTTTATGGCAAGCACAGGTTGGCTTGATAAATGGAAGCAGAGCTATTGAACAAAACGTTCAATTGGCGAAACTTTCAATTTATACATAAAATAATATGTGGGCTTTTTTTATTTTAGATATGCTGTGGGATATAAAAGAGCGTGTGGTGAAAGCAATGACGTTAGTGAAGTGGACTGCGAAAAGTGGAAAAAATATGTTTTGCCGAATTTATTAAAAAAGTACTGTGAACGGGATGTTTTTAATGCGGATGAATCAGGGTTGTTTTTTAAATGTTTGCCAGACAAAACATTGACGTTTAGAAACCAAAAATGTCACGGAGGCAAGAATAGCAAGCAGCGGGTTACGTTAATGCTAGTAGCAAATATGGATGGCTCGGAAAAACTTAAAATTCTATTGAGTGGAAAAAGTGCCAAACCGCGGTGCTTCCGTGGTATTAAGTGGTTACCAGTAGACTATAAAGCAAACTCCAAGGCCTGGATGACTGGCCAATTTTTTGAAGAATGGGTTCTAAATTTGGATAAGCGGTTTCAAAGTACTTGACGAAAAATTTTATTGGTAATTGCCCAGCACATCCAAAAGACGTACAAAGCAAACTGAAAGCCATTGAATTGGCATTTTTTCCACCGAAGATGACCTCTAAATTGCAACCGCTGGATCAGGGAGTACTTCAAAACTTAAAAGTTTGTTTTATCGTTTTTTAAAGCTTGGGATATTGACGTCAAAAATCAAACCATAGCGAATTGCTTCAAAAAAGCTGGATTTGGTCAATATTCTGAATGGGAAGAGGAAGATGACATACCTCTCAGTTTTTTGAGTAATATTGATGAATATCAAAATGTAATTGAAGCTGATTACGAAGCATGGTTAAAAGCAAACAAAATAACTTGCAGTGCTACTCTTCAGGATTATATTGCAGTAGACAATGACCTTTGCACAACTGGCTTTCCTACAGATGATGATATTGTTGAGAATTACTGCCCTGAATTAGATGATCCAATCTTAGGCGGAACGGAGAGTGACGGCGAGGGATCGGTGGAAGAAACTATTCACCAGCCTTCCAGAAATGATGTAGAAAATGCTTTCCCAACAGTGTGATTTTGTATTTGCAAACAAATGACACTACATCTGATGAGCACTATACGGCTTTAAACAAATTAGAGTAATTTTTTACTGAAAATTCCAAAAAAAAAATTAATTTTCAATCACTAATTTCAGAATATTTTTTACTTCACTGTAACTTATTATAGTTTTCTGTAATGTGTGTTTTAAACAACAAATAAATACATATGCGTCATTTAATATACATACTTTAAAGTTGTAATTGAGTATTTTTTTACAAAAAAATTTTTTCTATAACTGGAAGTCTGCGTAAGTCGAAGTTTTTTTTTGGGATAATGGTGATTCGAGTTATGGAAGTTCGACTGTATTATATTTTATTTTTATATTTTCTAAAAAATAATAATTTCATTATGTCTCTTCTTTTCATTTTTGCTGGGTAATAATAATGAGTGCACTTTCCTAACGCAATAATTCTACTGAGAATGTGATCTTATGGAAAGTTTCAACGGCAATAGATAAGAAAACATCTGGCCAATTTCTCTTTGATATAGACTTTTGTATCTCTTAACATGTCTGACTTTTGTGTTGGAAAAGCTTTGGAAAGCTTTGTATAGCTATTGAATGTATCTACACTATGGTGGGCCATTCTCTTTTGAGTTGCCAGAGAGAGAGAGAGAGAGAGACAAAGAGAGAGAGAGAGAAACTGTGTGTGAGTTTGCATGCCTGAGTGTGTGGGTGCCTCCCTGCTGCCGTATCTACAAGTGGGTGTTTTGCATCTGAGAGTTTGAGATTCTAACAAAGTTGGATGGGTTACAATTTGGAGAGGGGCCATTTTATTTCTATTCAGTGTTCACACACATATAATTAATAGAATTTTGAGTGTTTCTTTTTTTTTTTGGGACTTTTTTCTTTTATAAAATTTTGCAATTGCGTGATATGATTTTAAACAAATATATACTATTTTATATGTATGTATGTATATGAATATATTGTTATTGTTGTTGGGATTTGTCCGATCGCCATTATTGCGCATTTACTTTTATTGTTGCTGGGCTGTTTGCCACCACTCTCAACCCCTTTGCAGAAAATGGGACATTTCTGTTACACTGGCAAAATGCAAAAGCTGCTAAGTTGGTTGGAAACACGTAATGAACTTTTGTTGCTGCACGATGTTACTTATCTTAGGACATTATGGGGCTTTCCAATTAAAGGATATGGAATTATAATCATTGAAATGGGCTGCACCATTTATTGAAGCATTAACTGCAAATAAAGTTAATTTTAAAATTATTAATCCAAATTATAAAAACATTTTTCTTATGTACAAATTTATTAAAAATATAATTAAAAGGTAGTAAAATTATTTTATGTTAATTGTTGAATATTATAAGAACATTTGGGAACGCTAACAGAGACCATAGAATAACACATACTATAGAAGAACTTATTCTCTCATCTGACGTTTCATTTCACACTCTCTCGGTAGGTCTGTGGAAATGTTTACATACACCAGGTCGAGTTACAAAATATGTTCACTTAACTATTTCCTGTCGTTTTGGTGTAGAACTGAAAAATTTAAATGTATTTTGCACTTTTTTGTTGACTTTTAACGTTGGTATTCATTTGTATTGTATTTAACACAACTAGTTTGCCACAAAAACACGAAATTCGGGTGTAGTTCCTTTGTGGATCGCTGTATACTATTGCCACCATCTGGTATTATTGAACCCATATTTTCCACCCTCCACTGTGTAATTTCCATCGTACCTATGACGTTTAATTTATTGAGCGAATAAAACCTTCTACGTATGTGTTATTCTATGACAGAGACCTACAACTGTCAATGCATTCCTTTGCCTTAGGTCGACATGAAAATTATCTTCAAACCCTGCAGGGATGCGAATTTCATCAATGTTAACAGTTTCAGCAAAACATTTATTGTTTATTTATTGAAATTTATAAATAATTTTAAATACAACACAAAGACTGTAAATTTAGGTTAGATTAGATGTTGCAGTCGTTGAACGACTCAGACTTCTTATTCGACCATTATGATGCCACGGACTAACGGTATTAAGAGCTAACCACACCGAAGGCCCACTTAATTTTCTCCAAGAAGCTTAATACCATATCTTAGGTTATGTTAGTTTAGAGTGGCTGTGAGTACCTCCCATTGAGGAACAGCTCTTAGAGTGGATGCGAGTTCCTCCCATTGAAACTCACCCAAGATGCAGTAATACCGATTTAAATAACTACGTTAAGGCCCGTATTCAGTTCTTGCGAAATTTTCGTAAGAAATATTGTGATTTGTCTCTAAACGGAAAATTTTGTTGCGGAGAGTTACCACCTAATTTTGAGTTACCTTGCCAATATTTAGTTTATAATTCCTCTAAGCACTCCGTTCTATTTTGTAATGCATACGGTGTCACTTTTGGTTGTGAACATGATCGAAATGTCAAAATTCCGATCACAAACAATTATCAAACAACTGTTTTCGTACGATATAACCTGGCGTAACAACCCTGTAATGGATTTTGCTTACGAAATTTTCGCAAAGAGCTGTGTACCAAGCAAATGAAAAGTGAACGAAATTTTCGCTTCATGAAATTTTCGTTATTTTTTATTCACGTACTTTTAATTTCACAAAAACTAAGTACCGGGCTCTACCCTTAAAACAAAATAAAGGGTGTGTATTTTCGCTACTTCGTTTTTGAAATCACAGAAAATGTGTACAAGGGAATGGAGTTTTTATAGATTATTTCATGTAAGCGTTGCCCATGGCTACGCTTCATGAGGTCCATTCTGTAAGTCCAATTTTGGCACACTTTTTCCAACATTTCGGCCGGTATCTCAACAACGACACGTGTAGTATTGTCTTCCAAGGCAGCAGTCATGGTTGGCTTGTCCCTATAGACGATAGACTTCATATCCCCCCTACAAAAAAATAGTCTAGTGGGGTCAAGTCGCATGAACGGGGCGGCCAATTGACAGCGCCACAATGTGAGATTAATTGCTCTTCATGAGGTCCATTTTGTAAACCCAATTTTGGCACACTTTTTCCAACATTTCGGCCGGTATCTCAACAACGACACGTGTAGTATTGTCTTCCAAGGCAGCAGTCACGGTTGACTTGTCCCTATAAACTTCATATCCCCCCTACAAAAAATAGTCTAGTGGGGTCAAATCGCATGAACGGGGCGGCCAATTGACAGCGCCACAATGTGAGATTAGTTGGTCTTCATACTCGACTCTCAATTGGTTTATTTTAACGCGCGCAGTGTGTCATGTGCTACCGTTCTGTTGAAAGCACATGCACATGACTTGTGCGATCTCTAAACCTCTTCCGAAAAATCTGAAAAAAATCTCAAAAATACTTTACCCTATAAGCTTTCTAATCAAGCTTGAGCAACCATGACAATCGAAAACGAACCATTTTTTTGGGACACCCTAGTGCACATCCATAGTACCATCCCTGCATTTAGTACCCATGTTCTGCCAAATATTTTCTTGCAAGCACACATGGTAGGATCCCGTAGTGGGCAATCTCCTGGGTACTAGTACTGGATACGTGCTGAGAAGATGTTCCGCGGATTCGTCCTCATATTTACCTTTAGTCTCTTTGGAACATTCTATGCCCTTGTGTGTACACTTTATATACACTTTATCTTCATTTTCCAGGCCTAAAGCCACACGGGTAAAGTCCGCTCAAGTCTGCAACAAACGGCTTTAGTCTTCGCACATTACGCTCGAGAAGACCTTGTATGTGATGAATAAAAGGCTTGTACTACGATAGTTGGTACATACACTAGGGCCGCAATTTTCGAACACAGGACATGATATGCTAAGACTCCAATCGTCGGGTATGCATTCGTCTAGCCAGATTTTGCATATGAACTGATATATCCACCTTTCCAACTCAAAGCCATCAGCCTTAAACAGCTCAGCCGGTAGTTTATCAGCACCAGCGGCTTTGTTGCTCTTAATCCTGAAAATTGCAGTTCTAACTTCGCTTGGACTAGGAGGGGTTAAACAACGCCATCGTCCTGTATTTGCTCTACACCCTTATATATATTGAAGCTTTCGGAGACAACTAAGGCGGAGAAGTGATCTCTCCATATTCCCAATCTACTCTGCGACAAAATTCCCTTACTTATCTCTACATAAGGGAGCCCTGATCCACTTCCGTTGGTTTGGCTTTGTACTTTTCCATAGAATTTACCGGCCTCATTCTTCCCTCCGTATGCTTCAATTTGCTCACTCTCGCGCTTTCCCTACAACTGTTATTTATTCTTAAATAAGTGGGTTTCCTCTCTCCTTTTCCCTTATGCCACTCGGCTCGCGTTGCAACTGACTTAAGCACTGCCATGCGTGCAGCGTTATTTTCATCACTTGCCATGCGAAACTCTTCATCGTAACCATGGTTTGTCTTTACGTAGGTTTTCATAACCAAGCGCGATTATCTGCAGCAGTTTCATAGATTGGGAAAGGCATTTCCACCGCGCTTCAAGATCATGAGACGGGGGTGTGTTCTGCGCCAGTAGCTGAGTGAGCTTCTCTGCGTAGGACGTCTCTGGGAATTATAGCTTTCCGCTGACCAGCTTTTTATATGTGTGGTTTCGTATGACTGTCGCTCTACTTAACCATGTACGAACCTTTACTGCAACCAGGTAATGAATGATCCGAATCGATATTAGCACCTCGAATCAGAGGTATGTATGTTCATTACACTGGTAGAGTGCCTTCAATCAACTACCAGATGATCAAACTGGTAGCCTAACTACCAGGTGGTAGTTGGATGGTCAGATTTTTCGTCTGTTGATCAAGGGATGTCCAAGTAGACTTGTGGATGTCTTTATGTTGGAGTCTCGTACTAATCTAGCAGTGTGAAATGGCTGTATATGGCTGGGGGAATCTATGCCCGACGATTGGAGTCTCACTGTATTATGTCCTGTCTGTTCCAACTATTGCGCTATCAGTCTTTTATCCATCGCGTATAAGGTCTTGTCGAGCGTGTTATGTAAAAGACTAAAGCCAATTATTGAAAACCTGATTGGACCTTCTCAGTGTGGTTTTAGGCCAGGCAAGTCAACAACTGACCAAATATTCACGCTACGCCAAATCCTGAAAAAGACCCACGAAAAGCAAATCGATACATACCACCTTTTTGTCGATTACAAAGCTGCTTTCGATAGCCCCATACGGGGAAAACTGTACGAAGCTATGTCTGAACTTGGTATTCCGACAAAACTGATCCGCCTCTGTAGAATGACGCTGACCAACACCAAATCAACAGTGAAATTGGGGATAGACATCACTGAACCATTCTGTACCAAGCGAGGACTTAGACAAGGCGACACACTTTCGTGCAATCTCTTCAACATCTTAATGGAGATAATAATGAGAAAGGCTGCAGTAAATACGAACAAGACCATTAACACGAAAAGCCATATGTTGCTGGCGTATGCTGCAGACATAGACATCATTGGGCGAAATTTGCGAGAGGTTTCTGCAGTATTTTCAAGAATCGAAAAGGAATCAGCGAAGGTGGGTCTTGCTGTTAATGAGGGCAAGACAAAATTGATGGTGTCAACGACTAGAGAAATCTCTCGACTTGGTCCGCACTTGAACGTTGACACCTGATTTCATTTTGAAGTGGTAGATGAATTTGTCTACCTTAGATCCGCTGTGAACAAGGACAATAACGTCAGCCTGGAGATAGATAGGAGAATTGTGCTTGCAAATGGATGCTATTATGGGCTCAGCAAGCAGTTTAGGAATAAAGCCCTCTCTCGACGGACAAAAGTCCAGCTATATCAGACTCGCATTTTAACTGTCTTGACATATGGCTCCGAAACTTGGGTCATATCGCAAGCGGATGAATAACACCTGGGAGTATTCGAGAGAAAAATTCTCCGTAAAATATATGGTCCTGTTAGGGAAAACGGCGAGTACCGACGTCGCTGGAACCCAGAGCTATATAATCTATATTCTGACGTGGACATTGCGAGGCGAATCAAATTAGGCCAATTGCGTTGGCTAGGCCATGTTATCAGAATGGATGAAGATGAGCCAGCGCGAAAAGTTTTCGATAACGTACCCGATGGAAGCAGGAACAGAGGACGACCAAGACTCCGCTGGAAAGACCAGGCAGAAGAATCCCTCCGTATCCTTGGTGTTACCAACTAGCGAGAAAAGGCGAAGGATAGAGCCAGTTGGAAGAATATGTTGAAAATTGTTTAATTTGTTTGTTTAATTAATATGTGTAAGACGTCCGACCTCATGAGGTTGTAAAATAGTCAATAAAAGTTAAGAAATGTAGGAGTTTCATTCCGATGTCGGAAGTGATGGCGTGTAGACTGAATTTACCAATGGTTGGTTCGAAGACACTTTTTCGCTGACGACTTTAGCATTAAAATCACCTAGAACAACCTTAATGTCTTGGCGAGGGCAGCGGTCGTATGTTTCCTGTATGCACTCATAGAACATGTCCTTGGTGTCATCATCTTTTGGTTCTGTCGGAGAATGTACACAAACTAGCGATATGTTAAAGCAGATGCGAATTTTTTGTAGGTGGTGGCTATACGATCACTCACGGGGTTCAACCTTTAGATCAGATGTCGCAGTCTTGTGACAAATACAAATCCGCAACTAAATTCATGCCTCTTTTTCCCAATGCAACTACGTCTTAGTTCTCTCCTTGTACAGTCGTGTCCTGTCCATTGCATCTCCTGGATAGCAGTAATGTCTGCGATTTACCTATTAAGGACATCAGCCAGTTGGATAGTGGCACCGGATCCGTATAGTGCTCTAACATTCCAAGTGCATATCCTTAAATCGTGGTCCTTATAACGTTTTCGGGGGTCGTCAACAAATAGGGGTTTCATGTTTCTCATCGTGGCCGTCGGTGGTGCAATGGTAGTGTGCGTGAATATTGTGCATGAGAACGTGGACATTGTGCATTACATTTCTTTCGACGACGGGCACTGCGCTTAGTGACGACAACACTATCGAGAATTTAGCCATGAAAAAGCTTCTCAATATACCGTCCGGAACCGGTGTAAAACTGTAGGTCCCAATCAGAGAGTGTTGGTTGGGTGGTTGAAAAGGCTGCAAGACAGCACGCTGCTAGCACAATTAGGCTAAAGAAGCCCATTGTGATACCTGCAGTTTTCTCCATAGCAACTATTGACTAGCCGTCTCGCCAATTTGCCCTTTCAATGAATTCAATGAATATCCTGTAGGTCTACGGATCTAACTAAATGTGTACCGAATATCCTACTTCTCAGTCGTGCCAGAGCAGGGCAATCCAAGAGAAGGTGTTTCGTCGTTTCCTCGTCCTCTTCCATGCAGCATCTACAGAGAGTAGAGTTTATATGTCCCAATCTTAGGGCGTGGTTTCGTACAAGACAATGTCCCGAAAGTGTTCCTATCATTGTGGATAACCTGCCTCTCGGCAAGTTAAGTAGTTGCCTAGTCCTCTTCCTGTCCACCTGTGGCCAGAGGACCCTGGCTTGTTTGCAAGTTGAAGTAAGTCTCCACTTGTCCTTGAACATTTTATCGGCACACTGCCTGTTCTGCAAACGTCAGGTAGAGATTGGCATACTAACATCTTCTTTTGCCGGAAGAACCTGTACCGTAGTACCCTGTCTAGCTAACGCATCCGCTACGCAATTGCCGGGAATGTCGCTGCCGGGACACAGCTGAGCCTGATGTCAAAATACTCTGCCATCACCCTAAGTGATGAGTGGCAGTCTTTCACCGTCAGGGACGTAGCAAACATGGCTTCCAGGGATTTTATGGCAGCCTGACTGGCTGTGTAGATACATATTCTCCGGAGGGTTGTGACACTACTTTTCAGTAGTTCAGCAACCTCCAGTATGGCGGTAATTTCCCCCTGAAATACACTACAGTGATCAGGCAGCTTGAAGGAGATATTTATATTTAGGTCCGGTGAATGGACCCCATAGTCTACTTGCTCGTCCAACTTTGATCCATCCGTGAAAAATCTGATACTACTGTTGTCTCCTTCCAGTGACTTTTCCCAGGTATTCCTGTTCGGAAGAGAAGTCCTTAGACTTCTTGCTGGTAGGAGGTAGAGGAAACAGTAGTCCGTTTTTACGGGAATAGAGTTGATCCGGTGTAGTAATTCAGCGTGTTCCGAATGCCCCGATATCACGACACCACAATCTCTTATTCTCACCAGGGATGTAGCGGCTGATTCGGCCATGATATCAGGAGTACAGATGTTCAGGATAGCACTAAGTGCAGTACCTGACGTCGTGCCCATTGCCCCACTCACGCTAATCAGTGCTGATTTTTGAATTTTCATCAAGGAATTCAGAATATACTTCTTTTGGAGGGACCTCCACAAACTACGATGCCATAGAGAAGTATTGGTCTGACTATTGCCGTATAAATCCACATGGTGATCTTAGGAGACAGTCCCCAGCGCTTTCCTATCGCCCCTTTACATCAGTAAAGCGCAACAGACGCCTTTTTCACCCTCTCCTCCACATTCGGTTTCCAAGACAGTTTTCTGTCGAGAATTATTCCCAGGTACTTGACTTGAACACCCATAGGTCACTTGTTGTTAGAAGCTCTATCTAATCCCTTCATTCGATGTAATAGGACACTATTTGTTATGTACTTTCTGGTATATTTGAGTACATTTTGTGAACATTTTCGTATCAATCATTTTTGGTACATTATTTTGTAATCTTTGGTAAATGTTTTCTTTGTTTATGTAATTTTTATGTCCTTCTTGGTAATTTTGAGAAGGATGTTGAGTTCAAGTGCTTGAATTACGACCTCACAATAAACAGAATCATCATCTCTTGCTGTAATACCATTAAAAAGGACAAGCAACCAAAACAAAACAATAAAGAAAACAAAAACAATAATAGCACCACAAGTTAGTCCCTACCAGTAAATAAAGCGATGAATATTAAAAGTCTCCGCCTGTTCGCCTGACAAAAGTCAATGATCTTACGCATGTAAGCAAATTGGCGTTGGAGAAAATCCCCCTCACTCATAGCAACAAAACAGAAAATGAAAAATAAACAAAAAACGAAAACCCCCTCTAAGAAATACCACAAAACTCGTAAAGATCAAATATGATATAAGGACAATAATATCAAGTTTTATAACTTTGAATGCAGCGCGATCCTTTTGGGGGCATTTTATTAATACACCAGAGTTTTAAAACAAACGAACATTTTAAATTAACGATCACCTTAGTAATCCTGCCGCCGAAGGAAGGATATTCTTCTTTATATGACCGCTTGTATAAAGAAGAGCAACTTAGGCACAAAAAAGGTTCAGCAAAACGATAAAAATACACGCAATTGCCGAAAAGACAAACGGGAAAAATTATATTTCGAAATGAAATGTTACCAAAATCAAGGATATGTCATCTGACTGCAGCGACTTTTGAATGCTCTACAATATTGGAGGCAAACTTAAATTAAATTGCCCAATCCTAACCTAATCTTTACCGACCTAGTATCTACGTAACAAATATATAACTTTGGTAAATCTTAGTTACTTTAAGTAAACCTCAAACATCTAAACCTTGTTCAGCTTACAATTATTTGACCTAGCTTGGCATTTGTATAATCGAACCTAACAATACTTGCCCCAATATAATAGTTCGATTCAATTTGATCTCAAAATTTTCCCGGCCACATACAAGTTATTTAATCACACATTTGCATAGATATAACCTTATTTCGATCTGGACCTGATTATATCTCTCGTTTTACCCAATTCTATCTAACCTTAGATCCAATTTAATAGTATTTGAAATCAATTTATATCTACATAATTAAACCTACTTAGATAGTGACAGATCAGTTCTGATCAAATCTCATCTAAAAAAATTATCTAATTAGTTATAACATTTTTTCTAACCTAATTTTGATCGTATCATTTCTGCACATTTTACATGGGTAGTAAAAAAAAAAAATAAATGGTTTCCCATTATATCCCATGAAGGGACCGGGGAGAACTTCTCACAATCACTGAGCTGTGCGCTTTCCAGTTTTCACTCACTGATTGGGACCTACAGTTTTACACCGATTCCGAACGGTATTTTGAGAAGCTTTTTCATGGCTATATACTCGATAGTGTCGCCGTCACTAAGCGAGGTGACCGTCGTCGAAAGAATTTTTAAGGTGGTTGGAGCAGGGGTCGAACCCAGGATCTCCTGTACAAGAGGCGCGCACACTACCCATTGCACCACCGACGGTCACATAAACGTAGCCTAAAATATCATGAAGTTTCTGGAGCTAGCACAATTACCGCTCGAACCAAGTCATGCCTAATATAACCTACTCCTAATCCTAATTCACATTACATAATCTGACTCAACGTATTCCATGTAACCTAACTTCACTGAATCTACAATGACCTAATCGAATCTACTCCAGTTAGCCTCAATTCTACGAAACCAATTTGAACGTACCTAACTGAATCTACCCCAAACTAACTTCAATTATCATGGTCTTATTAAGCCTGGCCAATGCTTTTAAATTATCTGTACAGAAAAATGTCGAAGGTTCAATAATAACTTTCCTTAGATAAAATCATTCGCCGTTCTGCCTTTATTTCATTTCATTCCATTCCATTCCATTCCATTCCATTCCATTCCATTCCATTCCATTCCATTCCATTCCATTCCATTCCATTCCATTCCATTCCATTCCATTCCATTCCATTCCATTCCATTCCATTCCATTCCATTCCATTCCATTCCATTCCATTCCATTCCATTCCATTCCATTCCATTCCATTCCATTCCATTCCATTCCATTCCATTCCATTCCATTCCATTCCATTCCATTCCATTCCATTCCATTCCATTCCATTCCATTCCATTCCATTCCATTCCATTCCATTCCATTCCATTCCATTCCATTCCACTCCATTCCATTCCACTCCATTCCATTCCATTCCATTCCATTCCATTCCATTCCATTCCATTTAATTTCTTAATTTCATTTCATTTCATATCGTTTCATTTCATTTCATTTCATTTCATTTCATTTCATTTCATTTCATTTCATTTCATTTCATTTCATTCCATTCCATTTCATTTCATTTCATTTCATTTCATTTCATTTCATTCCATTCCATTTCATTTCATTTCATTCCATTTCATTTCATTTCATTTCATATCATTTCATTTCATTTCATTTCATTTCATTTCATTCCATTCCATTTCATTCCATTTCATTCCCTTTCATTTCATTCCATTTCATTTCATTCCATTTCATTCCATTTCATTCCATTTCATTCCATTTCATTTCATTCCATTCCATTTCATTCCATTTCATTTCATTTCATTCCATTTCATTCCATTTCATATCATGTCATTTCATTTCATTTCATTTCATTTCATTTCATTCCATTCCATTCAATTCCATTTCATTTCATTCCATTTCATTTCATTCCATTCCATTCCATTTCATTCCATTTCATTTCATTTCATTTCATTCCATTTCATTCCATTCCATTTCATTCCATTTCATTCCATTTCATTCCATTTCATTCCATTCCATTTCATTCCATTTCATTCCATTTCATTCCATTTCATTCCATTTCATTCCATTTCATTCCATTTCATTCCATTTTATTTCATTTCAATTCATTCCATGTCGTTGCGCTTCATTCCATTCCTAACCCTTCCATTTCAGTTCAGTTCATTTCATATCGTTTCATTTTATGCTATTTCATTTCATTCCATTCAATTCCATTCCATTCAATTTCATGCCATTCCATTTCAGTTAATTTCATTTCATATAATTTCATTTCAGTTTATGCCATTTCATTTTATGTATTTCATTTCAATTTATTCCCTGTCGTTCCCCTCCATTCCATTCTATTCCCTTCCATTCCATTCCAGTTCAGTTCATTTCATATCGTTTCATTTTATGTCATTTCATTTCATTTTATGCCATTTCATTCCATTCCATTCCATTCTATTCAATTTCATTCCATTCCATTATATTCAATTCCATTCCATTCCATTCGTTTTCATTCCATTCCCTTTCCTTTTATTTCATTCTACTCCATTCCATTCCATTCCATTCCAGTTCACTTCAATTCACATCATTTTATTTCATTTCAGTTCATATCACATCATTCCGTTTCATTTAATTTTATCTCATTTAATTTCATTCAATTTAATTTCATCCCATTGCATTCCATTTCATTTCGTTTGGTTTCATATTATTTAATATCATTTAATTTCATATCCTTTCATATAATTTCATTTCAGTTTATGTAATTTCATTCCATTACATTCCATTTCGTTCCATTTCATTCGTTCTCAATATTTTCCTTTGTGTTACTAACCTAACCTCGAACCTGTCTTACCCACATTGAATAGCATATTGTTAATTGAAGCCTGTACCACTGGGCAAACCTTTTGGAAGCTCTCTTTGGTCAATTGTATTTTTTATTTTGGCAATTACCAAAAAACCATTTGCACCTGTCCATAATTTTTATTTCTTACTTTTGGAAGAACAACAATGAACGGAGTGAGTTGAAGGAGTCCAGCGTCTGTTGTCCTGCGTACCGATCGCTAATACAAATGAACATTTTGATCTCGGCTCACTGTGTTTGGTGCCCATACAACGCGTGCCAGGATAAAACTCAGCTTGTTTTAGTTTAAGTATGAAATATTTGTTGTTGTTCTGTCGTTGTTATAACATATGCTGTTACTTTGTGATGATCCTGTAATAAAACTAAAGGATAAACTGAGAGTACATAAAAGTAAGAGTGTTAACCCCGTGTGTGTGTGTGTGTGTGTGTGTGTGAAGTGTATAAAGAGAGTAAGTGAGTAAGGATAATACTGCTGAACCAACTGGCATAATCCTTTAAAACTTTTGGTTACCTTTGGTTATGGCTTTGGTGTGTTACCCGAGTGTATATCTTGATAGTTTCATATCATTAGCGTTAAGATCTTTGGCTGTTCGCTTAATAGTCCTTAATTTCTAATATCCTTTTAACAAAAAAAAATACACACATTTTTAAACTGCATTATAATATTTATTAGTATCGTTCTTTGTATTCACATTTTATTACAAGTAATATTTTGCCGTTGCAGGAGAACGGAAAGAAGACAGGACTTTGCCGACACATAATTATATTTTAATGAAATTCTGTCAAAAATTTGAAAATGTTGCACAATTTTATGGTTCCTTGTTAATAATATGTATTATATACTCAGTATAATCATAAAATAACAACAGCAAATAAAATGTGTAATATTCTTTAAGAATGTTGCGGTCCTATTGGGTCCTGTTTGTCAGCCATGAACCGAAAGGGTTTAGTTGGTCAACCCCTAAGTGTCCTGGAATAACAGAAACTTATCTTGGCGTGTATTTGAAAGCGTATCTAATGGGGGTCATTAAAATAAACTACATAAGATTACAAGTTATGAAAATTATCAAGGAATCGGAATATTTAATATTTTAAATATGAATGTCCTTTTTCTGTCAATTTTGATTGAACACATATGTAACCTGGAATGAAGAAAGTTACAAAATCGGTTTCGGGTTTTCGGCGATTCTGACGTAGAAAGATATGAGAAATCGACTTGCAGGGGTTATCTCGATAACCTGTTCTTGCACACTAGGTTATTTATTTCATTCCAGGTAATTCAGACGAGGTCGCATAGAGCATATAGGAACAAAAACAAACATAATGTATAATTTGATTCCAAAACAAGAGAACAGGTTATAAAAAGGCATCGCAAACGCCAACGCCATCGTCCTGTAGTTGCTCAACACTCTCATCTCTATTGAAGTCTTCTGGGTAAGTAAAGAGGAGAAGTGAAGTCTCCATATTCCCAACATACTCTGCACATCTGTGACAAGATTCCCGTCCTTAACTCTGCAATAGACCACCCTGATTCTCTTCTATTGGTTTGGCTTTGTACTTTTCCATACAATTTAATGGCTTCATTCTTCCCTCCTTATGTTTCGATTTGCTCTCTCGCGCTTTTTCCACATCTGTTATTTATTCTGAAATAGACGGATATCTCTCATCTTCCCCTTATACCACTCCGTCACGGCTCCCGTTGCAACTGACTGTAGCGTAGCCATATGTGCAGCGCTATTTTCATCAATTGCCATGCCATACTCTTCATCGTACAATGGTTTGTCTTTATGCAGTTTTTCATAACCAAGTACGGTCGCAGCAAGCGATTGGGAAATGTTGGACATGAACTTCCACTGCGCTTCAGGATCATGAGGCGGAGATTCATTGTGTGCCAGTATCTGAGTGAGCTTCTCCGCATAGGCCGTGGCTATCTTTCCGATGTCGAGCTTTCAATATGTCTGGTTTTGTACGACTTTCTGCTTAACCTTGTGCGAACCTTTGCTGCAACCAGATAGTGATCCGAATCGATATGAGCTTCTCGAATGACACTTGGATAAATTTGAAAAAAATTAATTGATATTTAAAAATTCTATTTGAAATTTGAAATACATCAATTGAAATATATCAGCCGAAATTTAAAAAACATGAATTGAAATTTAAAAGACGTGAATTGAAATTTAAAACACATCAATTGAAATTTGAAACACATCAATTGAAATTTAAAAGACTTCAATTGAAATTTAAATGACTCCAATTGGAATTTAAAAATCTAATAAATAAAATCGGTTAATCATTTTTAAATTTCAAGTGACGAAATTTAAATTTCAATTGATGTGTTTTAAATTTCAATTGATGTCTTTCAAATTTCAATTGATGTCATTCAAACTTCAATTGATGTTTTTACGAATTTCAAATTTCAAATTTAAATTGTTAAATTTGAATTGATGTATTTCAAATATAATTTTCAGATTTCAATAGATATTTTTCAAAATTAAATTGATATTTTTTAAATTTCAATTGGAATTGGTGTAGTCGAGCAACTTTCATCAATTGCCAGGCGATCGATCCGGTGAATCGTTTGTAGATCAAATGATATCCAAGTAGCCTTTATGTTGGAGTATCGACAACCTGACAACCATGATTTTCGCCGCTCCAAAATCTTGCATTAAACTCAGCTAGAAAAATCTTACAGCGTGTTTCTCTATCTCGAACGAAAGCTTTCGCTCGTTTTCTACACGAACGAAAGTTGATTTGGGTTCCACAATCTTGTCGCTTCAAGTCGAATCAAAACATACAATTTTTCAAAACTTTTCAGTTAAAATTTTGGCTTCTCTATTTCGAATGTGCTGTCTTTTCGTGCGAGATAGAGAAAAAGGCTGTAAATGTCATGGCCAGGACAGCAGGCGTATGTTTCTTCTAGGCACTCATGGAACATGTCCTTGGTGTCATAGTCGTTTTCTTCCGCCGGGTCATGTACACAAATTAGTGATATGTTAATGTTATGATGGGTTGAACCTTGAGACGAGATGTCGCAGACTTTTGCCAACTACAAATCCGAAAACAAATTCTGGCTTTTTCTTATGGCAGCTGTAGCATATGCCACAGTTCTTCTTCCTTGTACAGCCATGACCTGTCCACGGGCATCTCCTGGATAGCAGTAATGCCAGCCTTATAATTCTCGAGTATATCTGCAAGTTGGATAGTGGGACCGAATCTGTATAGTGCTCTAACATGCCAAGTGCATAATCCGTAAATCGTGGTAGGTAGGAGGCTACGATTACGGGGGGTCGTCAACAAATAGGGGAGCTTTTATGTTTCGCATTCTCATTTTCTGTTCTCATTGCAAATATACCGGTGCGGAATGCAAGATCAGCCCACCGTGTTTTTGATGTGTTAACATCTATAGGCAAGAGTAGGGCAATCTATCAAAATTACGTTACCATCACATACATAGTTGTTACCATCACATACATAGTTGTTGTACAAAATAAGTATGATGGTATTGATGTAGCGGCAGCGAACAAACAATCAGGTCGTCGTCGCCAAAGAGTATTGAATATTATAGAGAACTCATGGAATGAATTGTATAACTTAAACGCACTGGCGACATCTGGCGAATGATTCTAAACGTATTACTCTCTTTTTGTCATAACTTGGTCCATTCATAATGAAACATCATCATGAAACATTAGTGCCTTTTGGAACATTTATGCTTTTTGTATTATTATATGCAATAACATTGTCGAAATGGTGCATTTATATTGAAATATTCTATAAAGAGAATAAGACTCGATTATGCTCTTTTACTCAGACTCTGTACATTGTGGTCGTCGGTGGTGCAATGGTAGTGTGCGGGGCTCTTGTGCATGAGGACGTAGGTTCGATCACTACTCTGACCACCTAAAATTTCTTTCGACGGCAGTCAACTCGCTTAGTGACGGCGACACTATCGAATATTTAGCCATGAAAAAGCTTCTCTAAATCCGTTCGGAACCGGTATAAAACTGTAGGTCCCAATCAGTGAGTGTAAAACTAGAACGCGCACAGCTCGTTGGTTGTGAGAAGCTCTCCCTAATCACCTCGTGGGATGTAACGGGAAACCATTTATTCATTTATTTTTTTTATTCTCTACATGAGAGCGGAAAAAGAGTGCAAAAAGTTCTCTATACTATTCAATACTTTTTGTCGTCGCTCTGTTTATGACGAAACAAAGACAATTATTTCAGAGAGCTAAATATTATTTTATTTATTTTAATAGTATTACATCTAATGTTAAAGCACAAAAACTATTCTTTTTTTTTAAATTTCCCATGTAACATTTGCTAATGTGTTCATGGAAAGCGAGCAGGTACCATGTAATAAAAAGGTGTTAACACATCGCCCTTGAGACCGAACACTAATAAAAACTGGAGTTTTGTTTCTTTACTTTTGATCAGGGTTCGTATTTCCCAGGGTAACCCATTATTATTGCCGTGGGGAATGGGTAGCGATCGTTTATAATGGGTAGCTATCCACGAAAATGAGGAATTACCCATCACGATTACCCACCCTTAGG
Organism: Phaonia tiefii; assembly: GCA_963931995.1. NCBI lineage: Eukaryota > Metazoa > Arthropoda > Insecta > Diptera > Muscidae > Phaonia > Phaonia tiefii. The sequence continues at coordinate 18,257,132 of OZ008370.1, read as the reverse complement.
TCAATGGGGAAAAATATGGGTTGCTACCCACGAAATGGAGAATTAGCCATCACGATTACCCATTACCCTCAGGACAATGGGGAAAATAATGGGTAGCTACCCACGATAATGGGGAATTACTCATCACGATTACTCATTACCCTGAGAGAAATGGGGATAATAATGGGTAGCTACCTACGACGATGGGTAATGTGTTACCCAGGGTAATCGAAAAAATAACCAATTTTTACGGCTTTCTAAGGGATTTTTATAAAGTGGTCCAATTCGTATGGAAGAATTGAAAATCGCTAAAATAAAAAGGTGGCCGCATTGGAGACACCCATTGGTTAAAGCCTCCTATCGAAGTAAAAGTTTTATTATTTTTTCGATTGGACGCACCGTTATCGAGTTATAGCCACTTTTTTATTTTAGCGATTTTCTCATTTTGGCGATTTTTGGAAAAAAAATTCCTTCATACGAATTGGACCACTTTATGAGAAACCCTTAGAAACGCGCAAAAATTGGTTATTTTTTATCCTAATTTTTTGATATTTTCGATCAAAAATGAGAATGTGTTACCCTGGGTACCATCGTCGTGGGTAGCTACCCATAATTTTCCCCATTGCCCTGAGGGTAATGGGTAATCGTGATGGGTAATTCCTCATTTACGTGGATAGCTACCCATTATTTTCCCCTATACCTTGTGGGTAATGGGTAAACGATCGTTACCATTCCCCACGACGATGTGTATGGGTTACACATGGGGGGATAAATACGAACTCTGCTTTTGATCCCCAGTTGGTCAGTAGTGTTGGTTCATCCTTCTTCAAAGGACAAAAGTATATGTCCTCTGGTTCGAAGAGCTTCAGTGACAGGGTGACCTATTTAAACTGAGAGCATCGGTGATCGCATAACGAATCAGACTCCTCATTCGATTCGCCTTCTCACTCTAGCTAGCTAACGGATGGTTCTGATAAAGCCATCGCCTGCGACATACTTCCAGGAAGTAGTGAGCTGCTTGGACTGCACTATAGAGGAATCATTTCGGGCCATCAAAAACTTTCCACCTTCACGGTCAGCCCCATGCCTCAAATAGATTTATTTTAATGACAAAATCTTACTCAAATTTCTCTAGAACTGAATACGGGGCTATAGCCATGTATGGTGGTGTTCGTTTCTGGGTCATGATCGTTATTCGTATGTACACGTTGACAAATTCTTGATGTTGTTTGGATGCAAATATAACGTGTTTGTAGCTTGAAGCAAATATAGTATACTTGTGTCCAAAGAAAATGTGTTTGCTATTCAATGTTAAATTTTGGAGACATTATGATTAATAGGTTATAATATATGGTTTTGTGACCCAAATATGGCTTTGTTTGTAGCTTGTCCAACTATAGTAATCGTGTGTCCAAACACATTGTATTTGCCATTCAATATTACATAATGATTAATATGACATAATATATCGTTTTGTGACCCAAATATCGCTTTGTTTGTTGCAAAATCGCTGAAAACAAAAACGTGTCAGTCAACAAAGACACAACAAAGCAGCAGATCTACAATTCATGAAAATTATGCTCCCAAACATATACATGGTTACTGCAATATGTTGCTAGGGTGGTTTTTTTCAGCGTGTGCAATTATGTGGGTCAGCAAGCAATAGCTCAATCGTTATGTCCTATTATAAGAGGCCTCTAAACTAATACCAACACTTTAAGCAATAAATTTCAGCTTGTGAATTTGTTTCAATAAAATTGAAACTTTTACACATTTCGGTATTTAAAGACTTGAAACAAGAACAAAAACTCTTTGCATTGCGATCCCATAAAAATATTTATGGGTATTTTTTTTCTGAACATGAAATAACTTTTATTTAAAAACATAATTTAACATAAATTAAGTTAACATACACTCGCTTATATTTTATGAGGAGCTACAACATCGTGTATCTTGTATCGTGTATCTTATTATATTTTTGTGTATTTTTTTTTTTATTTACAAATAAATTTAAAAACTTTACGACCCAACAGAAAAAAAGGATTCACCCCAAGAGCAGAGTCACAAAGAAACAAAAACGCAACAGATGGATCAACTGTGAAAATATAATTTAAGAGATCAATTTTCTATGAAATCCAAAGTGAGAGAGAGAGAGAGAGAGAGTAGAGAAACAAGAAGTGTAGATTAGTTCTTTGCTTATGATGCAAGATTAAAGAATTTGAGAAGAAACTGCTCATTAAACCAAAAGAAAAATATAAAAATAAAACATTAACATTGAAACGACAAATCCTTAAATATGTGGACGTTTAGGACACCGGTTACAATGCTCTCTTGCCTATAATTGTGATTGACATAGGGTTTGGGAAATTTCCAGTGACTGACTACATGAATGGATAAAGGGGTTACTTTTAACTTTGTTCGATATGCAATACTTCTATTGCTCACTGTCTTGCCAGGACAAAGGATACCATTAGGGAAAGCGAATTTTAATTTTATCTCATACAAAGTGCAATCTGTCTCCATCAAGATTTACTGATGTGAGAATTTAGCTTCATATATCTACTAAATATTAGCAATATCCCCAGATCATTCACTGATAACCATACATATTTGAAATATGAAGTTTCCATTCGTGTATTCGTAATGTGTCACAACCCTAAAGGATTAAAAATGTAATTAACTTTTATCGTAAAATTAATATTTTATTAAATGTCAACGAAGTATCAAGATAACATTGTAAGTGGACTATCAGTAATTAAGGATTTGATTGTATATAAATATATTTGACAAAATGGTTTCAGGAGGAATGCACAGGGAATCTTGAAATGTCAGAAGATTGATTTGACAGAATCCAATTACCATCATGATAATATTAAAAATATGGTGAGAAATATGTGAACTGTTGAGGTCAAGCAAACCAGTTTTAATGCAAATTGAATCTTACAGAAGGAAGACGGAGACCCGTAAATTCTACCGAAATGTTTACAGATAAGGTGGGGAATTTTGTCGTAGATGTGCGGAGTATTTTGGGAATATGGAGAGATCACTACTCTGATTTAATTGTCCAAGGAGACTTCAATATAGATGAGGGATCATGGAGCAGGGCCACCGTTTTGTAGAGATAAGGACGGGAATCTTGTCGCAGATGTCCAGACTATGTTGGGAATATGGAGGGGTCATGTTCCTGCTTACTTGTCCTAGGAGACTTCAATATAGATGAGGGCCCCCTTTTGTCGAGATAAGGACGGAAATCTTGTTACAGATGTGCAGAGTATTTTGGCAATAAGGAGATATTACTTATGTGCTTTCCTTGTCTCCGGAGACTGCAATATAGATGAGGGATCATGCAGTAGGTCCGCCGTTTTGTAGAGATAAGGACGGGAATCTTGTCGCAGATATGCAGAGTATGTGGGAAATATGGAGAGATCACTTCTCTGTTTTAATTGTCCCAGTAGACTTCAATATAGATGAGGGATCATGGAGCAGGGCCGCCGTTTTGTAGAGATAGGGACGGGAATCTTGTCGCAGATGTGCGGAGTATGTGGGAAATATGGAGAGATCACTTCTCTGTTTTAATTGTCCAATGAGACTTCAATATAGATGAGAGCCCCCTTTTATCGAGATAAGCACGGAAATCTTGTCATAGATGTGCAGAGTATTTTGGGAATAAGGAGATATTACTTCTGTGCTTTCCTTGTCTACGGAGACTTCAATATAGATGAGGGATCATGGATCGGGGTCCCTTTTGTAGAGATAAGGACGGAAATCTTGTCACAGACGTCCAGAGTATGTTGGGTATATGGAGAGATCACTTCTCTGCTTTACTTGTTCCAGGAGACTTCAATATAGATGAGGGATCATGGATCGGGGTCCCCTTTTGAAGAGATAAGGACGGAAATCTTGTCACAGATGTCCAGAGTATGTTGGGAATATGGAGAGATCACTTCTCTGCTTTACTTGTTCCTGGAGACTGCAATATAGATGAGGGATCATGCAGCAGGTCCGCCGTTTTGTAGAGATAAGGACGGGAATCTTGTCGCAGATATGCAGAGTATGTGGGAAATATGGAGAGATCACTTCTCTGTTTTAATTGTCCCAGTAGACTTCAATATAGATGAGGGATCATGGAGCAGGGCCGCCGTTTTGTAGAGATAGGGCGGGAATCTTGTCGCAGATGTGCGGAGTATGTGGGAAAAATGGAGAGATCACTTCTCTGTTTTAATTGTCCAATGAGACTTCAATATAGATGAGAGCCCCCTTTTGTCGAGATAAGCACGGAAATCTTGTCATAGATGTGCAGAGTATTTTGGGAATAAGGAGATATTACTTCTGTGCTTTCCTTGTCTCCGGAGACTTCAATATAGATAAGGGATCACGGATCAGGGTCCCCTTTTGTAAAGATAAGGACGGGAATCTTGTCACAGATGTACAGAGTATGTTGGGAATGTGGAGAGATCCCTTCTCTGCTTTAGTTGCCTCAGGAGACTTCAATATAGATGAGGGATCATGGATAACGGCCCCCTTTTGTAGATATAAGGAGCTTCTCGTCGCAGATGTGCAGAGTATATTGGGAATATGGAGAGATCACTTCTTTGTCCCAGGAGACTTCAATATAGATGAGGAACATCTCTAAAAGTTAGGACAGGAATCTTGTTGCAGATGTGCAGGGATCATGGATCAGGCCCCCTTTTTCCGGGGTAAAGGACGAGAATCTCGTCGCAGATGTGCAGAGTATGTTGGGAATATGGAGAGATCACTTCTCTGCAGAAGACTTCAATATAGATGAGGGATCATGGATCAAGTCCCTCTTTTGTAGAGATTAGGACAAGATTCTTGTCGCAGTTGTGCAGAGTATGTAGGGAATATGGAGAGAGCATTTCAATATATTGAGAGATCATGGATTATGGCCCCTTTGGTAGAGATAAGGACGGAAATCTTGTCCCAGATGTGCAGAGTATGTTGGGAATATGGAGAGATCATGTCTCTGCTTTACTTGTCCCATGAGACTTCAATATAGGTGAGGGATCATGGATCAAAGCCCACTTTTAACGACAGGAATGTTGTCGCAGATGTGCACGGTACATTGGGAATACGGAAAAATCACTTCATGGATCAGAGCCCACTTTTAACGACAGGAATGTTGTCTCAGATGTGCACGATATGTTGGGAATATGGAGCGATCACTTCTCTGCCTTAATTGTCCCAGGTGACTTCAATATAGATGACTGTGCTGAGCAGATACTGGACGTTGGCGTCGACTGCCCTCTTTCTAGACAAAACGAAGTTAGAACTGCAGTTTCTCCGCTTATGAACAACAAAGCTGCTTGTGCTGATGGACTACCAGCTGAGTTGTTTAAGGCTGGCGGCCATGAGTTGGAAAGGAGCAGGCATCAACTCATATGCAAAATGTGGCTAGCCGAATGCATGCCCGACGATTGGAGTCTTAGCATACTGTGTACTGTTTCAGAAAAATGCCACCCGAGTGTAAGTGCCAACAATCGGCAATATGTACCTGTCGTTAGCATACTTACCATATGATTCACCGATACCGCCACCATCATCGGAACTACAACGATTGGTTAGGAGGTCCAAACGAACAGCTAATGAAGTATTAATAGGAAGTGATGCTAAAACTCACCAGACGTCATGGAGAAGTACTAACTGTAATTGTAGGGATCAGACCCTAGTAAATTCTTGAATACTAACGACATTTTGACGTTGAATATTTGGACCACTGCTACATTTGTCAACAAAATTAGGGAAGAGGTATGAAATGTTCGAGGTTGAAGAGCCTGGGTTCCTGGATAAGACGGTTAAAATATCCGTTAAGGTTAAATGTTTAGGGGTTATCTTAGATCGGAAGTTGAATTGGAAGGCCTACATAGTTGACAGGGCATGTAAAGCCAACAGATGTTGGTCGCTATGCAGAAGGCTATAGGTTCCAAATGTGGCATCAGGCCGGAAATTACACGTTGGCTTCTACATATACTGTAATACTGCGACACTACAAAATGTTTAAAGTATGTGCTGCATTAGAATCAGCGGTGCATTGAGAACAATCACGACAGGCTGTTATCTATTCAGTCAATTGAGATCGAGGCTGCCCTTGTGGCAAAATGTCGAAAGCTGAATCGATCACTAGGGATCACAGTTCGAAACGCCAGTGAATAGTGGAGGACTTGGCCGGCTACATACATGATGCGAGTGAATCCGACCGAAAATCCGAGCTAAGGAGAACTGCGTGACTATACGGCCATCTAACAAGATGGGACCCTGACACAAATGCCAGTTGGAACCCGTTGTTGTACGGATGGTTCAAAGCTAAGGGAAAGAACAGGTACTTGGTTGTCGCAACTTCGCTACTTGAAAATAAACCAAATGTCTTGAATGACCATTCAAGACGTCTTGTGCAAATGTCTAGTATGTACACGATCAGTTTTGGAGAATGCAAAGTAACAAACGAAAACATACCCGAACTAGTAGAAGTGGCAGGTTTAGAACAACTGACGTTGCTTTCTTATGACCCTAGTGACTAGTGTTTTAGTCAGTGGTTATCTTCGTTTCTTAGTTAAATTGTGGTTAAAAACAAATTCTGGTGTTCAGTCAATGGTTAACAATGATTTAACCACCGACTGTTGGTTGGTTAACTTGAAGTGAGAACCATATGATTTTGACAGTACTGAGTGTCAAAATGACAAATGTTAGTTTGTTTAAAATAGATAGTTAAATTGATGCGCATACTTAGTTTTTTATAATCTTTTTAGAATGACTTCCATTTTATGCATTTGTTTCTAATTTTACATAATTCCATTTGGTTGTTCCTTCTTGTTGTTTTGGTAGTTGGCCCAAAACAGATCTTTGTTACAAGAAGAATGTAAGGGCTGCCATAATCGGTAACAATATAACGTGTCCCAAACGATGTACAGGTAGACAATCAAAATTGCTCTTCACTCAAATGCCAACAAACCAAACGAGTGAAACCCTAGGCATTCTCTGCTCTCTCTCTTGCTCTCTTCATTAAATATTTCAATACACGAGCAGCTTTTTGATAGTGTTATTTTATATAACGATACAAATTCCAACCATGTTGAAATAAAATTACTTAAACTATGCAAAAAGTATGAAATAAGCAAGAAATGAGGCGAGAGAAAAATGCGTTTGAGTGAGTTGAGTTTGTGCACTTTTTGGTTCTCTTTTACCAAGGTTGCCAAGTTGCGCACATCTTCTGGTCGTTTAATTGTAAATCGTCTTTGAGTAAAATTACATAAACCAAAAAGGATGTACAAGTAGAGAAGAAAATCCGGCGCAATTTGGCAACCCTAGTAGAAGAGAACCAAAAAAGTCGACGCGATTCGCTCAAACGTATTTCTTTCCCGCGTCATAACTTGATTATTTCATACTTTATTTAATTTTATTTAAATATGGTTGGAATTTCTATCATCAGAAAACTTCTCGTGTATTATAATATTCAACGAAGAGAGTACGAGAGAGAGAGAGCAGAGAAACGAAGCGCTTCATTCGTTTTCGTTGTTGGAATTCCACTCCATGAGTACATTTTCTTCTCTATACCATAGTTGCTTTTCGCATCATTTTTTACGGAAAATCGGAAAATGAGATAAATCTAAATTAACATAATTTTTAAAAAATATTTCGCTACTGTTATTCAAATTATAAACAAAATTAATAATTGCGATTACAGCATAGGATGTATCAAATCACGCTCTTCTAGTTTTATATTTTGTATGACTATATTGACAATAAATATTGAATTTTACTGACTTTATTTATGTAGCACACACCTTCAGGTCAGTATAACAAATCAAAAACTTCGCTGGGAACCAATGTGGGACACAGCTTAAAGGCGGCCACAAAGGAAGCCTTAGCGTTGCACTATACAATGCTGAAATGGCGTCAATGTGGCTATCCGGCAATTTTGAAACGCAAGTTCCTCCTCATACTGGTCTATTTGGTTGATTTGAATGCTTTCAAAATCTTTTTACGTTCCACATAAGTACGAACCACAGAAAATATGGATGAAATACTGTGGACTTCACATACATTTTTAAAGCTACGCACCTCCAGCCATACACGCTATTTTCCACCTTTCCTGTATATACTTGATATAGTACGATGCGTTTTTCCACAAATATCTCCCTGTCACAATTGTTCCATGGGCTTAAGTCTATTACTCTCCAAAAATTAAAAAAAAAAATTCCTGCGTCGGATAGAACATGATATTTTAAGCAAAAAAAAAAATAAAAATAACAAAATCGGGGCCAATGCACAGTTTCTGAGTTATGGACTTCCCGTATGTTGAAATTTTGAAAAATGTTCTCAAAATTATAAAGCTTTATACCACAAAAATACTATGCTGTAGCCGGCGTTGGACCTAACCCTAGAGGAGAAAATCCCATACTATGCCGAAGCCAGTGTTGAGCCTACCCCAGAGGAGAAAATCCCTTAGCCCGGCCACGCAGAAACCTCTATAGCATTTTTCGATAGTTCACTTAGTTATCCAGTTATCGGATGTTGAAATTTTGAAACCAAAATTCGAACATTTTTAAAAATTTCATAATTCCAAAACTCGATAACTAAGCGAATTATCGAGAAATGCTGCCCAATTTTTTGAGTTTATTTTGACTTCTTTTATACAAAAATGTGATGATATCAATAGCTTTACGCGGTACCTTAACCCCATTACCCTCTCACACATCCGAAATAACTCCGAAACAATGCATTTGCCCGGATTTCGTTATTTAACCTTTTTTGCTTAAAATAACGTGTTCTAGCCCCCTCAAAAAATGGTTGTTTTTAGGAATGTACGCCGTAAAATAGACCTGTTCCCAGTTGACAAACTCATGTCTTTTGGTTTTGTACTCTTTTACATTCTTATGTTGTTGGTACGTATTTGTGTAGAGTTTCACAACTGAAGCGAATAAGACAAAAGCAAACTGCCTGTTGTTGCTGTCTACAACTACAACAACCCCTGCTGATATTACCATGTTTCCGAGCAAATGCTGCATAAAAGACAAACGTCATAATTTGGACCACTTGTCAAAATTTTGTGTAGCCCTGGGGCTAGTGAAAATTTTGACAATACATACTCACCACGCTAATATCAAAATTGTAGTCAATCAGAATTATTTGGCTCGATAAACACACAGCATTTAATAGTCTAACTGGGCATTTACACGAGACAGTTTTGCGGAGACAATAGTAATACAATTATTTCTTTTACTAATCCACTCACACTTCTCTCCTGACTTCGTCACTTTCGTTGATTTTTCAAAGACAGTAAATTCGGCAAGTGATTTGATGTAAGCGGCCAACTCGGTGAAGTTTCGTTGTAATTTGCGAAAAAGAAACAAAACATAATCGCAAATGATCGCACAATTTGGAAATATTTATTTCTATTTAAGATTTTGGTAAATGATATTGAATTCAAATGAAACGGCACTGACGGCGGTTGCTTAAGAGTGCATTGGTTTTATAATTGTGTAGATGCCGACGTTACTCTCACATTTTATCTCTTCTTTGACAACTAAAACATATTCTCGCTGTCTTGTCTCGTGTAAACGCAGGGTAACACGGCCTTTAGTTGACAGTGGGCCATCAGTGCGTTTGTTAAATAGAAAACACACTGTTCACCCTACTGGGACAAACACTTATCAATTCCTTCATGAGATGTTTTTGGATAAAAAGTTTAGGCAAAATACAGTGCAGCGGGAAAGCCCAGCAAAGACAATTAACCACCTATACGGCACGACCTACAGGCATACATACATACATACGTTAATACGTAGTTACTTACGTAGAAACACTGAACCAATTTACATGACACCACCAAGTGTACAAATGTTTTTAATCAGTTTCTATTTACATTTAACATATTTTCTGGTGACGGCCCGGCACAACTATGGAATATGGAATTTCAAAAATGTTTGGAAAGAGGTTGAAAACTCTACGAATAACAAGCAACAACAAACAGCAGTAGCAGCACCAGCAATAGCAACAGCAACACGAGAAAAAAGTAGTTCATGTAGACAATGTAAACATTGGATTGCCACAAAGTCATGTAATTGTAAAAGTAAACAAAACCCACTCACATACATACATACATATCCCCCAATACATTCTATGCATTGACACATTTGCGCCTGAGTGTACGTATGGGATGCATGTAGATTACATATTTCATGGAATTCCGTTACTGTTACACAAAACCTACAACACCCAACCACACAAATTCCCAACTTCATCCTACGCCCCCCCCCCTTCCGACATTCCCGCACGTTGATAACCTTCTTCTAATCTGACACCTCAGTGAAGTACATAATTTTGTTTGTATTTATTATTGAGTTTTATGAATGAAAACGATAAACGAAATAGGCATCGTTGTGTCTGTACAAAAAATATGAAAGGGGAAAAGTAAAAAAAAAAACGTAAAACTGTAATCAAAATCTGGAAAGTTTTGTGTATTTTTATGTGTGTGTGTGGTATGTGTTTCGTCTGGACTTGCAGTGTGAAGTGAGCTGTGGTTATTGACATTGAAAATAAATTCATTGGCACAGTGGCGACGACAGCATGAATGAATGTGATCAATAGGTGATCGATCTAGTGAACAGTAGGCCGAGCCGAAAAAAATTTTAAAGATACAGGATTTGGTTAGGAAAAACAATCGTTCTATGGGTTAAGTAGAATACACGCGTAAAATTTCAGAGAAAACAATTAACCCCTTCATGTCCCGCAATGCACTTGAAGCAAAAGCGAGATGCAATTTCACATTTAGGAAAATTTTAATACAAGGTGGCGCAAAAGTAAACATCCGATGTTTTTTGGCTGTAATTTAAAAAAAAATTAAAAGCTTTGATTCTTCTTGTGGATTTTTTTTATTTGTTCTTTTAATTTTTTTTACATCAAGTCGAGAATATGATGTCATGTAAATGGCCGCCGCCACAGTTGATTGTCATCACTTTGGCCAAAACATCCGGCGATAGGTCCTCACATTCTTGACGGCTATTGTCTTTAAGAGCTGCTAGAGTCTGAGGCTTGTTGACATAAACCCGCGACTTCAAAAAGCCCCACAAAAAGAAGTCTGGAGCGGTCAAATCAGGCGATCTTGCTGGCCAGTGCAAATCGCCAAAACGGGAGATTAGGCGCCCGGGAAATGCATCCTTCAGCATATCGGTTGTGGCACGTGCAGTGTGTGCCGTTGCACCGTCCTGTTGGAACCACATATTTTCCAATCCCAATTCATCAAGTTGCGGCAAAAGAACTCGTTGATCATTGCTCTGTAGCGTGGCACGTCGTCTGGTCGATGTCGACGGCGCATCCATGACATCCTCGGCTACAGCAGCAATATTCTCTGCAGAACGGCTACTCCGGGGTCTGCCACGCCTGGCAGCATCTCGTGTTGTGCCAGTCTCTTCGAGGCGAGCGGCTAAACGTCGCAATGTTTCACCAGTAGGCGTTGGACGGCCAGGAAATCTGCGACGAAATTCACGTTGTGCCAAAGTCACCGACCGATTATTGGTCAACTAAATAGTCAGCAATATTCCGCGTTCTGGAGCAGTGTAGCGTAACATTGTTTATTAACGTGTATTTCGCGTGTGTTTACTACACAAATGTCAAAACAGAACTGACATTAGGGGCCAATCGCATAATTTATAGCATTTTCTGATAGGAGGATTACTTTTGCGCCACCTGTATAATTTGGCGACGTTTTCAAAATTGCAAGGAAGGTGAAATGTAGCAGCGAAAGTTTTGAAGAAAAATATTCGAAGTATAGGCTATGAAAATACACGGAGAATATGATAAACGAGGAAACCCCCTAACTGTTGACGACCGGCGCAAACGTTATAAGGACCACGATTTAAGGATATGTACCTGGAATGTGCGAACACTCTACAGGACGGGTGCCCCTTTTCAACTGGCGGATGTCCTCGGAAAATAAAAAGCTGACAACACAGCGAAATGCGATGGACAGGATAAGGTTGCACCAGAAGGGAAAACTGCTATATTTACTACAGCTGCCGTGACAGAAAGCACGAATTCGGTTGTGGATTTATAGTTGGCAAGAGGCTGCGACACCTAGTTTCAAGGTTCAACCCAATGAGTGAACGCATAGTCACAATTCGCATCAAAGCGAAATATTTGAACATCTCGTTAATTTGTGTGCACGCACCGACAGAGGATAAAGATGATGAGGTCAAAGAATCATTTTATGAGCGTCTGGAGGAAGTATATGAACGCTGCCCTGACCACGACTTTAAGATTATTCTAGGCGATTTCGACCAACCATCGGTAATCACAGTCTACATTATACCACCTCCGATAATGGAATTATAACGCATTTACACCGCCGTTTATCACGGCCTGGTTAGCGATAATCTTGTTCTCAAATCTTTGCCGTTTACACCACAAATTTTGAGATTAAATTGACATTTCAGTTGGCAACTCCGTGCTTAGACAAATTCCGTGCCGAGACAAAATTATTGAAGACGGGGGCACAACAGAAAAATTAAGTTGGCAGCTATTGGTTTTGTCAGTTTTGTACAAATTTGGGATGTTTTGAAATAACTGAACCTTTAAAATTGGTTCAGTGAATCAAATCGGGCCGGTCGATAAAGTCGGCTCACAGCTTAAACCAATACGAGCAATTTCTATAGGCGGCGGCGTGTGCTTCAACAAAGTTTTTGTGGTGGCGACGCGTCGGAATATATTCGATCAGATTTCATCTGTCAAACAGTTGAGTTTTTGTGTATATTTTTATTATGGTTGTATTTTCTTCGTAACTGACAGTGTTGCATCGAAATATACACCAGTTTAAAATGGGGTTAAAAATTAAACTGCAGATTTTACAGGTTAAAATTGTATGAGTAATCTTCTAGGTTAGCGTGGGTTAACGGTGTTAACCTTCGAAATGCGCTAATCTTGGTCGGTGTAAATGACTGATAGACTTCGCCACTGCACAGAACACGGTAGTTAGTAGCACACGATTCCAGCATGGGAACATACATAAGGGATATCTCCTGATCAGAGAGCGAAGAACCAGATTGATCACGTCGTAATAGATGGCAGGCACTCTTCTAGTGTAATGGATGTACGTGTGATTCGAGGTGCCGATATCGTCTCGGATCATTACCTTGTGGCTGCGAAAGTTCGCACAAGACTGAGCAGCGCGAAAACCGTACGAAGCCGAACACGGTCCTGTCGACAAAAACTCACTCTCTTGCTAGAGCAGAATACTCCACCACCCGAGGACCCAGAAGCGCAGTGGAAACACATCTCAACACAGGGCGAAAAACGTACGAAGCCGAACACGGGAAAAGCTGGATATCGTCAAGCTGCAAATACCGGATATATCAAGGTCCTGTCGACAAAAGCTTACTCTCTTGCTAGAGCAGAATACTCCACCTCCCGAGGACCCAGAAGCGCAGTGGAAACACATCTCAACACAGGGCGAAAAACGTACGAAGCCGATCACAGGAAAAACTGGATATCGACAAGCTGCAAATACCGGAGATATCAAGGTCCTGTTGACAAAACCTCACTCTCTTGCTAGAGCAGAATACCCCCCCTCCCGAGGACCCAGAAGCGCAGTGGAAACACATCTCAACACAGGGCGAAAAACGTACGAAGCCGATCACAGGAAAAACTGGATATCGACAAGCTGCAAATACCGGAGATATCAAGGTCCTGTTGACAAAACCTCACTCTCTTGCTAGAGCAGAATACCCCCCCTCCCGAGGACCCAGAAGCGCAGTGGAAACACATCTCCCTTTCATTGGAAACCGCTGCAGGGACTGAACTTGGCTATCACAAACCGCAGAAGGATAAGCCATGGTACGACGAAGAATATCGCATTGCAACTGATGAAAAAGACGCCACACGTATGGCAACGAAACAGTCAGTTACAACGCGTGTTGCAAATGAGCGTTTCAAAAGGCTGAGAATGGAGGAAACCAATTATTTAGGCGCGAAAAATAAAGGTGCTAGCAGAGAGAGAGAGAGTGGAAAGACCGAAGTGTGCAGGATGAGCAATACATAAATCCCGAAAATGTGGCCAGAGGATGCGAAGATCGAATAACGGAGGGCAAAATGGGCTGCGCTCCTGCAAGGATGAAAATGGGAATCTGGTGACGGATAAGCAGTGTATGCTCAAAATGTGAAGATACCACTTTTCAGCACTACTCCACTCAGATTATTCCACTTAAGATCAGAAGGTAATGATAGTGGAAGACAATATAGACTGTACCCCCCCCCCCTATCGAAGGCGGGATTAGAACGATAATCTCCCGGCTTACGAATAATAAAGACGCTGGTGCGGATGGGCTACCCACCGAACTTTTTCAAGCAGGTTGCGAAGCACACCTGCACCAACTTGTATGCAGTATATGGTTGGGGGAATATATGCCTGACGATTGGAGTCTCAGTGTATTATGTCCTGTATTCAAAAAGGGTGATCCGTGTGTCTGTTCCAACTATCTCGGTATCAGTCTTTTATCCATCGCGTCTAAGGTCTTGCCGAGCGTATTATGGGAAAGAATAAAACTAATTTTTGAAAACCAGATTGGACCTTATCAGTGTGGTTTTAGACCAGGTAAGTACACGACTGGCCAAATATTCACGCTACGCCAAATCCTGGAAAATACCCATGAAAACAAACGATACATACCATCTTTTTGTCGATTACAAAGCTGCTTCGATAGCCCCATACGGGGAAAACTGTACGATGGTATGTCTGAACTTGGGGTTCCGGCAAAACTGATCAGCCTCTGTAGAATGACGCTGACTAACACGAAATCAGCAGTGGCGCTGGGGTAAAACCTCACCGAACCATGCGATGACTGAGGCAAGGCGACACACTTTCGTGCAATCTCTTCAACATCTTAAAAAAAAGTGGTTTCCCACTACATCCCATGAAGGAATCGGGGAGAGCTTCTCACAACCAGTGAGCTGTGCGCTTTTTAGTTTTATACTCACTGATTGGGACCTACAGTTTTACACCGGTTCCGAACGGTATTATTGAGAAGCATTTTCATGGCTAAATATTCGATAGTGTCGCCGTCACTATGCGAGGTGACCGTCGTCGAAAGAAATTTAAGGTGAATGGATCGAACCCAGGACCTCAAGTACGAGAGGCGCGCACACTACCCATTGCACCACCGACGGCTTCAACATCTTAATGGTGACAATAATGAGAAAAGCAGTATTAAATACTAACAAAACCATTGACACGAAAATCCATATTTTTCTGGCGATATGGACATCAGTAGGCGAAATTTGCGAGAGGTTACTGTAGTATTTTCAAGAATCGAAAAGGCATCAGTGATGGTGGGTCTTGCTGTTAATGAGGGCAAGACAAAACTGATGGTGTCAACAACTAGACAAATCTCTCGACTTGGGCCGCACTTGAACGTCGACAACCGATTTAACTTTGAAGTGGTAGATGAATTTATCTACCTTGGATCTGCCGTGAGAATTGTGCTATCAAATATATGCTATTTTGGGCTCAGCAAGCAGTTTAATAACAAAGCCCTCTATCGCCAGACAAAAGTCCAGCTATGCCGGACTGTCATTTTACCTGTCCTGGCATTTGGCCCGAAACCTGGGTCATAACGCAAGCGGATGAAAAATTCTCCGTAAAATATATGGTCCTATTAAAGAAAGCGGCGAGTACCGACGTCGTTGGAATGATTTGTATTCCGACGTGGACATAGATGACTAGACGAATCAAATTAGGCCAATTGCGTTGGCTAGGCCATGTTATCAGAATGGACGAAGATGATCCAGCTCGAAAGGTTTTCGATAACATACCCGATGGAAGCAGGAACAGAGGACGACCAAGACTCTGCTGGAAAGACCAGGCAGAAGAATCCCTCCGTATCCTTGGTGTTACCAACTGGCGAGAAAAGGCGAAGGATAGAACCAGTTGGAGGAATATGTTGAAATTTTTTTAATTTGTTTGTTTAATTAATATGTGTAAGACGTCTGACCTCATGAGGTTGTAAACTAGTCAATAAAAATAAACCCCTATACATATTGTGTTTCTCTCAGTGCAGCTCACCCATACATAAATCATAGAGTAATGTCATATAGAGCTGCCACTCTTCTCATTTGAAATTTCCTTATGTACTTTATGTGATCAGTGCCGTATTTTTAATCAGATCGGTTTGAGATGCAAGTGGGTGAGAGTTTTTTTTCCTTTTTTTTACTGCCAGAATCTCACGACTGTCTAGGATGGTGAAACATATTTTTGGGTATACTTATATATCCCGCTGTAATCCGCTGATTCAGTTTTCCAAAAGTAAAAGTATCCAAAATATAAATTATTACTATGTACATATGTATTTTAATACAAAATTAATGATGTTGCCCTAATGTCAATGCCAAGTACATACATTCCTTTGTTTCCATTCTAAACCCTTTCGAACAGAGTAGTAGGCTGGCCATCATTTGATCGCCATTGTGTTTATTTTCAAATTTATGTTGACATTTGACAACCAGCTGTTATCACAGGGATAAATGTTGCCTCCATTCTATACCATATCGAACATGATACTTATGCCTGTTAAACAAACACTCATCATGTCCACTATCCAACAAACCCACCCGGCCGTACGTCGTTAGAAAGTGTTCCAACCTTTTTGTTACGTCTGTCAGTTGAGCGTATCAAGCGTGTACGATATGCAATCGAAGGACCATCAAAGTATCGGCAAGCGAGTGCATTCAAATGAGTTTAATGGTCGCAGGACGAACACGATGATGCTACAGGAACTAACGAATCCATTTGGTTATTGACCAAAAATTTGGCATATGCACCTGCCATCGGGAAGGATGATTGTGTGTGCTTGTGCGTGTGTCAGGCAGTGGCAGTGGTATCGGAGAGTGCAGTGGTGAAGTCTCATTTTGATTGCATACCGTTATCACAGTTATTTTGGTGGGGCTGTCTGTGTTTATAGCGCTTGTAGTCTGTATTTGTTTTGCACGCTTTAGTGGTGGTGTGGTGGCGGTGTTGCTGTGGTAGCTTCAGGTTCCTTCTGGTCCTTCTTCTTGGGTTGCCTTCATTGATTGCAAGTTTGCTGCTACATATATGTACATACATCTTACGGCATATTCGGCCAGATACGATTCGCCGCGAATCGCCACTAAAATCGTTTTCATTTTCGTCTGGCTGCTACGAATATTTTTTGGCGTGTGCCTGGTTCCTTACAGGGGGAACTTAAATGAGCCTTAACATCTGCAGCTGTTGGCTTTTGATCTTCACATTACAGCAGGTTGTGCGATGGTGCTGCAACTTTAGGCTTAAGGTTCGTTCATGCGACATCACACGCATCCCCTGAGCTGCTGCTGCTGGCTGGATGGCTGGCTGCCATGTAATCGTAAAACTCACACAGAGTTGCCGTAGCACATGCTACGTGCACCTAACAAGACTCGTTATAATATTTTTTTTCGGCTGTGCTCCATTGGCACAGGTTTACAATCATCATCTTTGTCGCATTTAACTCATCCTCACCTGTGGCCTTCTTGGCTGGCGATCGATGACGATCACAACAAGATGAGGGTTCGTCCGTCCGTCCCACTGTCTGTCCTTCAGTTTGTATTCCACAATATTGTTTTCCAAGCCGAACTAAAAGACGACATGCGATGACGATATTTGTCAATCATTAAAATTGTTTTATATGACTCCGCTATTAAGATCGCTGATGATTTTGTTCTTCTCTTCTTGTTGGGTATTGGCGCTTATGACAAGGTTGGCCTTATCGCCTCGGCTTCCATCCGCAAGCAACTTAATCTAATTGGCGTCTTTTAATTGATCATGACTCTGCGCCTACCTGACACTGCCACTCATTAAAAGGATCATCACTGGCAGCTACAACGATTTTAATGTTCTTGTTTACCGGTTGCCTACAATGTTGCGGATTGCAAGTGTCACAGGCCCACATCTTTAAGGGTGTGAGTGTGTTACTCAATGAAGTAATTAAAACTTGGACAAAATGTGACACTTTTGTAACAGTTAGTTTCGGGTACAGGGGTTAATTTTGGAATGAAGACATTGATTTATCCAAGTGGTAGGTATTTCAAACGATTCTGGTAAAAATTTGCCCATAACTGCCTAGGGATTCCCGATTTTGCACCTCTAAACCAGTTGCCATTTGCTAGGTTGGGTTATGGGACTATTTTATATCACAGTTTAGGCACGTACCCAGCCCAGCCCCTGGGACCCCCCAAATTATTTCCCCAAGTGGTGATTTATGAATGTAGTGCTATTTTTCAACCTAAATATAGAGCTGGGCCCCTCACACCCCGAAAGAAAATACTGCCCCAGTGTTAGACTGTGTGTGTCGATGGTGCAAACGCAGTGTGTGGAAATCTTGTGCATGAGAACGTGGGTTCGAACACTGCTTCTCCTTTGACCACAGTCATAGAGCTTAGTGACGGCGATACTATCGGGTAATTAGCCATGAACTGGTTTCTTTAAAAAAATGTTTCGGAACCGTTGAAAAACTGACAGGGCCCAATCAGTACATAGAACTCTGGAAAGCGCATAGCTTAGTGAATATGAGAATATCTTCCCTCTCCCTTGATGTAATGGGAAAATAGATTTTTGGGCTGGAGTCGAGGCTTCCTATAGAGAATCCCCGTTAACTCCTTTTATTAACCTTCAGGAAATTTCTATAACCCCTACAAACATTGGCTCAATATACAGAACGTTTTGGTTCGGCCATAGAGAAATAGACAAGAGCCGCTATCTCTCTCTTCACGTTCTCTTGATGACGACGAGGTAGTAGGCGAGGTTGGTTGAAAAGGCTGCAAGACAGCACGCTCTCTAGGACACTTAGGCTACAGAAGCCCATTGTGATACCTGCAGTTTCCTCTATAGCAACTATTGACTAGTCGTCTAACCAATTTGCCCCTTCAATGAATTTGTCTGTTAGACCCACAGGAATATCCTGTAAGGTTACGGTGCTAACTAAATGTGTTCCGAATATCCTACTTCTCAGTCCTGCCAGAGCAGGGCAATCCAAGAGAAGGTGTTTCGTCATCTCCTCGTCCTCTCCATGCAGCATCTACAGAGAGTGGAGTTTCTATGTCCCAATCTTAGGGCGTGTTTTCCTACAAGACAATGACCCGTAAGTGTTCCTATCTTTGTGGATAACCTGCCTCTCGGCAAGTTAAGTAGTTGCCTAGTCCTCTTCCTGTCCACCTGTGGCCAGAGGACCGTGGCTTGTTTGTAAGTTGAAGTAAGTCTCCACTTGTCCTTGAAAATATTATCGGCCCATTGCCTGATCTGCAAACGGCAGGTAGAGATTGACCAACTAACACCTTCGTTTGCCGGAATAACCTGTGCCGTAGTACCCTGTCTAGCTAACTCATCCGCTACGCAATTGCCTGGAATGTCGCTGTGTCCCGGTACCCAGATGAGCTTGATGTCAAAATACTCTGCCATCACTCTAAGTGATGAGTGGCATTATTTCACCGTCAGAGACGTAGCAAACATGGCTTCCAGGGTTTTTATGGCAACCTGGCTGTCCGTGTAGATACATCTTCTCCGGAGGGTTGTGACACTACTTTTCAGTAGTTCAGCAAACTCTACAGTGATCGAGCAGCTTGAAGGAGATATTTACATTGCGGTCCGGTGAATGAACCCCATAGCCTACTTGCTCGTCCAACTTTGCTCCATCCGTAAAAAATCGGATACTACTGGTGTCCCCTTCCAGTGACTTTTCCCAGGTATTCCTGTTCGGAATAGAAGTCCTTAGACTTGTCGCTGGTAGACGGTAGGGGAAACAGTAGTCCGAGTTTACGGGAATAGAGTTGATCCGGTGTAGTAATTCAGCGTGTCCGGAGTGCCCCGATATCATGACGCTACAATCTGTGATTCTCACCAGGGATGTAGCAGCTGCCGATTCGCCCTTGATATCAGGAGTACAGATGTTCAGGATAGCACTAAGTGCAGTACCTGACGTCGTGCCCATTGCCCCACTAATGCTAATCAGTGCTGATCTTTGAATTTTCATCAAGGAAATCAGAATATATTTCTTTTGAAGGGACCTCCACCAAACTACGATGCAATAGAGAAGTATTGGTCTGACTATTGCCTTATAAATCCACAAGGTGATCTTAGGAGACAGTCCCCAGCGCTTTCCTATCGCCCCTTTACATCAGTTAAGAGCAACGGACGCCTTTTTCACCCTCTCCTCCACATTCGGTTTCCAAGACAGTTTTCTGTCGAAAATTATCCCCAGATACTTGACCTTTTCCGTCAACTGTAATTGCACCTCATTAACTGACGGCAGTTCAAATGCGGGTATTTTATATTTCCGAGAGAACAAGATTAGCTCGGTTTTAAGTGGGTTAAGCGGTTTTAAGTAGGTTAAGGTTGTACGAATGCTAAGTAAATTGAGGTTTCTACCCGTACAGATGATAGCAATATCATCGGCATAGGCAAAGACCTTGCATTCGGATTTGTCCATTTCAAGAAGCAGTTCATTGACAGAAGTTAACCATAGTAGTGGAGACAGAATTCCCCCTTGCGGTGTCCCCCTGTTAACGTTCCTAGCAATTGTAACACCACCCTATTCAGCTTTGACGGATCTATCCACAAGAAGCTTCCTTCCCAATTAGGCGTGTCACTAAGCTGTCGACTCCTAGATTCTGTAACGACCTAAGAATCGTCGAAGGTTGAATAAGCGAAGACCTTATTCTCAAGAGAGTTTTCTATTATGCTGACTATAGAGTGGAGAGCCGTCTCAGTTGACCTGCCCTTGATATAGGCATGCTGAGAGCTCGATAGTAGATTTTGAGGAAGATTACTTCAAACCTGAACCTTAACTTTTCAAATGCCTTAAGAACAAATAATGATAGACTGATTGGTCTAAAGTCCTTTGGTTTGACATGAGAGCATTTGCCCACCTTCGGGACGATAACCGAGGTAGGCGAGGTAGACTAGTTGAATTTAGTTCGGGTTGCTTTTGTAATTTACTCTTTGGTTGGGCATTTAGCTGTCATTAGTATCAATCAAATACTATTTAAAGTTGGTTTGCTCCATGTTGCTTCTCTGGTCTCTCATTCTACATCATTTCCCTAGTACCTTTTCGATCAGCTGTGCCATAGAAACCGCCTGGTTCAGCTTAGAAATAATTCCTAATTTGATGCTATATAAAAGCTAGTTGCTCTGAAATGTTACGTTTACATTGTATTATGTTATCCTTCCAGTTTGTATAATAATCCCCATTAAATCATTATCATATCATGTTGTACGGTGTCACATTATTTGATGCAGCCTTCATTAATATTAATCTTTTATCCCCGTATGTGGGTCATTTGAAGGACACCACGTGCTGCACACAGACGAAGAGAGAGATATGGAGAAGTTCAAGTGGAGTTAATCATCGCCACAACTGAAAGCAGATGTTAAAAAAGATCGCTTAGCTGTGTTAACACATTTAATCAGCTGGGTTTATACGAAGATTGTTTGGTTTTGACTGCTAACATCAACAACAATGAGAAATGACACAACCCAAAGACATCCTGCGGGGATTATAACACATCCTTTCTTCCCCCCCCCCCCTCCCTCAAAAATAAAAGAATTGCTATAGTTCGACAGTTAATCGTTACTATCGATAACACGTTCCAAAGTTTGTTTGTTCCTCTATACTTTGTACTAATTGCCAACAGTTCTTTGAAAGACACTATCACGACCAGACCGACCTCAACCAGGGAACTGTGGAGTGTTTGCCCCGTTCACTGCAAAGTTCTAAATGGTTTGTCATTAAGTGTCTTCACCACGTCATATCGTTTCGATTTGTGGCAACAACCACGTATCATATAGAATTTCGCTTGAGGGGGGTACAATACATTGTGCATGTTGCAAATTCATATTGATCGTAACACAAATTTGTCATTGAATGCGTGTTGGTGTCCGGGTCTGCTATTGCCACTGCCAGTGCCAGTGCCGGTGCCTCTGTCCCTGTGTCCAGTAATCAACGTTGTTTGTAATCAGTTAAATTTTATATGGTGTTGGCCACTACCACTACAAAATTGTTGGTCAATAGCAACCTAATATTATAAACAAGTGCGGCTCTAACAGTAAGTCCCTTTTGTTCCGACCCAATACTAGTAATGTTGCGCTGCCACAATGAGTATCAGATGCAAACACATACTAAAGGGAATTGCTGCAAGTAGCGTAGCATTTGTTGCATGCCTGCAACATATTTGACGTACGTTTTCAATGTAAAGTGGGAAAGGGTCTGGTAATGGAAGAGTGTCAGAATGTAAAAATTTATTGTATTTATGAGGTTGTGATTATTTGTAGTTAAAATACAAGTTCGAGGCCTAAATCAATCCTATAAAGTATTACGTATGTTGGTATATTAGCAGAAGACCTATAGAAGTTATATGGGACCTCTACCGTAAGGAGACACATTAAGTCCTACGCGAGCATGATAAGACTGCCTACAGGTATTGGTATCTTTGAAGAAGAGTTACAGGGGCAAAACTGGGAACACTATGTTGAGGTGACTCATTAAATCTAGAAAAGGATGATTTTTATCGCGAACAACCCTAATAGTCGCCCTTGCCACCAGACGAGTTGGCGCCGTCAACTTTGAGCGAGTGGCATCGGCGTCTCGCTTAGTTCGGTGCTTCTTCTAGTTTTTTATTGTACTAAAACATCAACAAAGAACGCAGCCACAGCACACGAGCCGGCAAATAAATTAATTTAAATAAAGTTAAAGTGTTTTTTTTTGGTATTTCGGGAAACACTGTCAAGTGTGGGACAATTTTAAGACGTCCATAAGGGCAACCAACAACAACCATCATACAGCAACAACAGCCACTGTGTAGCAGCCACCCCAGCAATTCTAGCAACACTCAGGGACACCAGTTGCCGGAACGGCCTAACACCAGCTCAACCAGCGCATTATAAGGAAGGCTGCCATCAGGGTAAACAATAGCGGCATTCATGCAAACGTGAAAGCCGCGAACTTTTGCATCAGGCACCAGGTAAAGTTGCTCAGCGTAGTTGTGCTCAAAACCATATCAGCTGACCAAGATGGATACATAAGGTGGTAGCAGTAGCAATTGCATGTATAATGTATGTGTACTTTTTCTACTGTTCTAGTGCTATCACCTTATTTATCCATCCTAGTCAGATGACAACGAAATGTCAAAAGTTTACACGTTTCTCCATCCCACGTTTGCGCAGCAAATTTGCCTCGAAAACTTTCCACTTTTGAGCAAGTCGCTTTGCATGGGAAATTTGTTTGTTTTGACGTTTGCTGTGCAAGTTTACGATGTTTTCGAGTTTACGAGGTTCTTTCGAGCTTTCATGAAGACCACTAATGATAAAAACCGACTTCTTTAATTACGCATCTGTAATCTGGTGAACATCGATGGAGAAGAAGTGAAACATTGGGAAATTGCAAGAGGTTCCGCTTAAGAGCTATTTCAGTACTAGCGGAGCTCTTAGTACTATGTAGGAGTTTGCCTAGGTGACCAAATTACTGTAGGCCATAGGAGATTGGCCATAGTATCAGAAATTATTTCGATAGCACAAAATGGAAACCTGAGAGTCGTCTTGCCATCCGCGCAGAGGATCGACTACATGTCAGAGAAGATGGTTTCAGTCGCACAACTCTTCCAAAGCACGAGTCGTGGGCAGATGACTGTCTAATCAGCAGCGGACGGGGATTCTACCCCAATACTGAAGGATCTAGGAAGGATGTGCATTCAGGAATGTGACCCTTAATTTAGAATAGGTTGAAAGTTAAGCCTGTCATTTGAGTTAAAAATAAATAACGAGTTCACCCGAGGCCGTAAATTCGAGCCATTTTGGTTCCCTTATATAGAGTTGAATGGAAAAGGGAATAGTTGTAAAGTAGATGAAGATTGCAGCAGAGAGGGTTAGCTAAAGGAGACGCAAAAATGTTTCAGTTGTCATCTTGTGCTCTACTGAACCAGCGAGATTTCTCTATGAATTTGACGAGGGGTTTAATTGGAAAAGTTGCTAGGTCATTGAGGTTTTCGAAGAGCCTGCCCATAGGAAGGCTAGACGATTCTCTTGCAGTCCTCTACATGAGCAAAGCTAGTGCTGTACTTACTCCACCTCTTCCTCATCTAAACAACTTCTGCAGAAGTCTTCATATGGAAGTTTCATGCCTGTGAGAATGCTGAGTGTGTTCTTTTTAAGTGAGAGCAGCCCTTTGGTACGTGTTCCATCAATAGCCGGCAAAAGAGATCGAGCTACGCTACAGTTCTGTACCGATTCCCATTTCGACTTGGTTAATGCTACTCCCAGTTCGTCGACTTGGTTCCTCAGTTTCACGAACGGAATATGTACGTCCAGGGTCGCAGCCTCTTCTCGTGCACAGGAGCCTGTTCTAGCGCATTTGTCTGCTATTTCGTTGCCGTGAATGTGGCTATTCCCCGGTACCCAGCAGAGTGTGATTTCGTGCGCCCGAATTTTAGTTAGGGATAAGAAGCAGTCCATTGTACAACGTGATTTGCTGATTCTTGAGTCTAAGGCCTTGAGGGCTATCATAGTGTCGACGTAGATTTTGAGTTTCGCTGGAGATACATCCAGTTCCAAAATTTGTTTTGCGGCAACGTTTAGGGCATAACTCTCTGCCTGAAGCACCATACATTTGTTCGGAACTCTGGTGGAAATCCCGAGATTTAAGGGTTCGGAGTATATTCCCTATCCCATGCCCGCTTCCACTTTAGATCCATGCGTGATTATTGAGATTTCACCGGCCTCAGTAACGCTGTTTACCGCCCTGTCTTCATGGCTAGGTATAATTACCTTACATTTTATGTTCTGAATTATTTTCGGAGCCATGTAGTCCGCTGGCCTGTTCATATTTTCGAAAGTATTCATGCTGACCAGGACTGAGCCATACCTGTATGTAGTGTTGACATGCATTCCCGATTCTCTTAGCCGTAGGGACACTTTCGCCACGATGCATTTTATGTGTATATCGATCGGTTGAAGATTCAGCATCGCCTCCAGTGCCACTTGAGGGGGAGATCTGAGGGCATCGGTAATGCCGACGCATGTCAGTCTTTGCACCTTGGTTAGTTGTGCCAATTTTTATTTACCGGTTCACACCATACCACTGATCCGTTGGAGAATTTCGGTCTTATAATCGCTGTGTAGTTTACATCTACTGTAGCGTTTTCGGTTGTAACCTCCATTTGCGTCCGAACATTTTCCTACAGGCATAGAAGGCGCATAACGCCTTCTTACCCCTTTCGACCATTTTGCTTTTCCAGGATAGCATGGAGTCAAGGTAATGCCTAAGTACTTTGTTTCTTTCGACAGTTTAAGTACCTTTCTCTGTACTTACATATAGTCATGGGAATTGGAAATTCGGAATTTTGTATATTCTCGTAAAAAGGACTAGTTCCGTTTTCGTCGGGTTAACTTCTAGTCCATTGTCTGTTGCCCAACGTGCTAATCGTTGTAGTGACACTTCCATGATTTCCATGAAATTTACCCCTGATCAGGAGCACCATGTCTCTCTTTGATCAAGTAAATACACAAACTGAAATCAGCTGTTTTCCTCATGAACACACCCTTTCCTTACATATTTGTTTTACTCGTCCAAAGTGTATCATGTTTATTATGCGACAATTACTCATTAGCGGCTGCCACTGGTGGTGGTAATGTTGGCGCTGGTGAAATTTTTTACTTTTTACTTTTAACGTTGAGGACAATTTAACCGGAGGTAAACAGCAACAAAAAACAAAACAGAAATATGTGTATGCAACTTCAGTTTTTTCTTTTGGATTAAATGGAGCATTTTGTAATGATTTCCTAGAATTGGCACTCGTAAATTTGTTTTGGATTGTTGATAATAGCGTTTGTCATAATTACCGACATTTTGCATTGGTACAACATCCACACAGGCGGACTCCAAAACGTTATTTTTGAATCTTGGATGACATGTGTTTGTTGAGGTAATTTTAATTATGAAAATGTTAATTTCATTATTGTTTAACATAAATTTGTCACTATATAGTTCTGCATTTAATTTGTTAAAACGTCATCACATTCACAACTGCAATAGATTTTTTGGGAAGACGCTTCGAATTCGTGTCTCAGCTTAATTATTAATATGTCAAAATTTGGCGGACAGGTTACTCTATAGATGCACCTTGAATGAATATTTATCACATGGGAAATTGTGATGATTGGTGAATTTAATAATATTAGTAAGTGGAAATTCTTACTATTAACAAAACCAGCTGTCTAATGTTTGACAAAGTTATGACAGATATCTTTGATAGTACTGTAGTAAGAAAGGGAGGTGCGAGAACTGTAAACGAAAATCCTTTAATGTAAAGTATTAATATAACCTCGATGCCCCTGGGTATCACTTCTGCTCTTAGGTTAGGTAAGGTTTGGTTTAGGACACGTGACAATAAGAGACAGTATACAAGTTACCTTCACTACACTTGAAGATCGGCCGACCTATTGTGATTGCCCATATATTTATAAGAAGACAAAAGAGAGAAGGGAGGGAAGAGAAGTGGGCGAGTCCCACTAATAGTGAAAAAAGATGGACGTACTATAACAAGCAAAACAACCACTCAATTATGTTCCCAGTATATATATATATACATCACCTGATAAGCCCTGATCAATACATACAATATCATCCATGATGGGGATCCACATGTGTAGGACATGGTTTACCATTCCAGTTTACCAGTGGGGAACCAATAGATAAATCATCTGATGATGTTATCGTCTGCCCGGATCCATGACAGACCCCGTGAGAATTCCATCAAATCCTGAATGGCCACATCGCGCAAAGAGGCCTGACCATCTGCCTGAAACCAACCAGGCTACGCCTACGCTGTAGGGCTGGGCATTGATATGGAAGGTGCTCAGTGGTCTCTACTTCTTCTTCATCACCACAAGCATGACAGTTATCAACTCCGTTCATAATGTAGTTGCGAGTGAGCCTCCAGGATCACAGTGACCCGTGATTACCCCAATGAGGAGCTACAAGTCAGCCTTGTCCAGTAGAAGAAGCAACCTAGTCCTCCCTGAGTCCACTGCCGGCCATAAGTCTCTTGAAATCCTGCAATTCACTCTGGCCAGCCAGGCAGCGTTGATATCGTCCAGCGACCAGCGATCGATCAAGCCATATAAATTACAGATCGGTGAATTTGCAGAATTATTCAATCTGAAATTAGCAGAAGTGCATCATGCTGTAGCAACACAGTCTGCTTCAACATTCCCTGTGATATCACTATGTCCCGGATCCCAGCAGAGTCTTAGCCTGCCGGGCACTACATGGTTCAAGATCCGCTTGCAACCCCTAACCAATTTGGATTTACATATTTGCGACCTGATCGCACTGAGGGCTGGTTTACTATCAATGCAGATGACGAATTTATCTGTTGGATACAAGTACGAGTCCATTAGCTATGCCAGACTCTCATTTTACATGTTCTGGAATACGGCTTTGAAATTTGGGCCATATCGCAGGTGGATGAAAATCAGATGGCAGTATTTGTAGGGGAATTTCGAGTTCCGGCGTCGTGGGAACCACGAGCTATATAATTTGTATTCCGACATAGTCAGAGCTAGGCGACTCAAATTAGTGTAATTGCGTTGGGTAGGCCATGTTATCAGAATGGACGAACCAGTGCGAAGGGTTTTCGATGGCTTACTCGATGGAAGCTCGCTCATGTGTCACGAGGCGCAATGCGAGGAATAGAAAAATGCGCCTACCCGTAAGTCGTGAAATGTAAAAAACTCAAAATATACGACTCGCGAGCGCGTGCAAAAAAGAAAACAAAAAACATACATTCACGCGAGTGAGCTGCGTTATGCGCTATTTAAATGCATTTCCGCACGCTCCTTTTCTTCTCAAAGGAGTGACACGAGCGATGCGAGAGCAGCTCACGTACCGCCAGCGACACATAAAAAAGAGGTACGAACAAATGTATCCAATAAATGAATAGGGGTGGCCGTCGGTGGTGCAATGGTTAGTGTGCGCGGCTCTTGTACATGAGATCCTGGGTTCGAACCCTGCTCTGACCACCTTCAAAAAAAAAAAAAATAAAATTTCTTTCGGCGGCGGTCACCTCGCATAGTGACGGCGACACTATCGAGTATATAGCCATGAAAAAGCTTCTCAAAATACCGTTCGGAATCGGTGTAAAACTGTAGGTCCCAATCAGTGAGTGAAAACTGGAAAGCGCACAGCTCAGTGATTGTGAGAAGTTCTCCCCGGTCCCTTCATGGGATGTAATGGGAAACCTTTTATTTATTTTTTTAAATGAATATGGGTGGGTGGGTGTTCTCGATATTAACATAAGTTTCACCAAAAAGTACATGCCATTAATAAAAGTACTTATCATGCTCAAAAAAGTGCATAAAGTGCTACAGAAGGTACAAAAATGTTCATAAATTGTACAAAAAGTACACAAAATGCACCAAACGTTTAGAATGATATGAAATTACATAAAGTCTACGAAATAGTACATAGAATATAGCAAAAGTAAATAAAGCCTAGCGAGTGTAAAGTCTACATAATGTGTGCTGAGAAGCATATAGAGCATACTCAAAAGTGTACCACATAGTATATATGGTGTACCAAAAGTGCATAGTGTACCAAAAGAGTACATACAATATGGTACAAATTTATCAAAAAGTACATAGTGTTTGAAAAAAGTACATCTAAAGTACCAAAAACGTATATAAAATGAACCAAAAAGTAACTTGTACACAAGAAAGTACACAAAATATATCAAAACCTCATAGTGTGCCACAGAAGCACATAAAAATAACCAAAAACGTGCATAAAATGTGCTAAAAAGTGCATACTGTACAAAAACGTACATAAAATTCCGGTTTGGTAGCAAAGAAGTGTATACACGTACCAAAACATTAACTTTTGGTACAAAAAAAGCACATCAAAAGTACCAAAGATGTACTTTGTTGTCAATATGCTTAAGTGTACCAAAAAGTGAATGGGGTTCCAAAAACGTACATAAACAGTACCAAGGTGTACATAAAATGTACATAGCGTTCCACAAAATTTCATAAAAATAACCAAAAGCCTGCATACATTGTACTAAAAAGTGCATAGTGTACAAAAACGTACATACACAGTACCAAAGTGTACATAAAATG
Source organism: Phaonia tiefii (assembly GCA_963931995.1). Lineage (NCBI taxonomy): Eukaryota > Metazoa > Arthropoda > Insecta > Diptera > Muscidae > Phaonia > Phaonia tiefii. The sequence goes on along the minus strand of OZ008370.1, from coordinate 18,227,995 downwards.
TAACAGCAACTTACCAAAAATTACTTTTATGACCACAAAAGTACAACAAAAATTCCGGTTTGGTAGCAAAGAAGTGTATACACGTACCAAAACATTAACTTCTGGTACAAAAAAAGCACATCAAAAGTACCAAAGATGTACTTTTTTGTCAATATGCTTAAGTGTACCAAAAAGGGAATGGGGTTCCAAAAACGTACATAAACAGTACCAAAGTGTACCTAGCGAGCCAAAAAATTACATAAAAATAACCAAAAACCTGTACAAAATGTACTAAAAAGTGTATAGTGTACAAAAACGTACATACACAGTACCAAAGTGTACATAAAATGTAACAGCAACTTACAAAAAAGTACTTTTATGACCACAAAAATAGAAGAAAAATTCGGTTTTGGTGGTAAAGAATGGTATGCACATACCAAAAAATTAACTTTTGGAAACTGAAAAGTACATAAAAAGTACCAAAGATGTACTTTTTGTCAATGGTACTTGCAAATATCAACAAATGTACTCTTGGATTTAATAAAGTACATGGTGCCAAAATGTACACTCGGTTCTGAAACTATGTATATATTTTGGTATTTTTATTATTACGACTTTTTGTGGTACTTTTAGGCCCAAAACAAAACGTTTTTTGGTACTTTTTATCTCCTTATTGTTACTTTTATATTAATTTTTTGGTACCAAAAATACTTGTTTTGGTAGATTCAATGTACTTTTTTGTAAACAATTCACTTTTTGTACACATTTTGTTACTCTATGTTTATTTTTTGGTCACATAATGTACTTCTTATGGTACAATACTTATATATACAAGGTGTTTCAAAAGAGTCATCCGATGTTGTTTGGCTCCCATTTTCTTTCCAAATGAAAAACTCGATTCTGCTTTTTGATTATGTTTATTTGAACCTTTAGAATTTTATTGGTCAAGTTGAGAAGATGATATCAGTTAAATGGGCGCCGTCACAATTGATTACGGGCTCGTTTTATGGCATTTTTCATCACTTCGGCGAGAACTTCGGGCGACAAATTCCCGCACTTGTGTCGAATGTTGACCTTAAGGGCTTCCAGGGTCTCGGGCTTGTTGGCGTAAACACGGGACTTCAAAAACACCACAAAAAAGTCTCGAACGGTTCAATCGGGCAATCTTGCGGGCCAGTGCAAATCGCCAAAACGGGAGATGGGGCCACCCGGGAACGCCGCTATCAGAATATCGGTTGTGTCTCGCGCAGTGTGTGCCGCTGCTCCGTCCTATTGGAACCACATGTCCACCAGTCCTAATTCATCGAATTGCGGCAGAAAAACCTCGGTTAACATGGCCCTATAGCGCGCACCGTCCACTGTTGTCATTTGACCAGCGGCGTTCTCGAAAAAAATGGCCCGATGACTCCTCCAGCGTGAACAGCGCACCATGCAGTCACTTTGAGCGGGTGTAATGGCTCGTCGTGCATCATTCGTGGACTTTCGGTGCCCCAGAAGCGATAGTTTTGCTTGTTCACGTACCCGCTGAGGTGGAAATTAGCCTCATCGCTCATTATGATTTTGGTGGAAAAATCGTCCACTTCGTCCACGAGATTGAGAATGGCTTTGGCGTAGGTTACACGCGTTTGGCGGTCGACAGGCAGCAGTTGATGCACGGACTGGACTTTTTATGGGAACATGCGCAGGTCTTTGACCAAAATTCGCCATAGGGACGACCGGCAGATGGCTAATTGCGAGGCACGGCGTCTGGTCGATGTTTCCGGCGACAGCTCGACATCCTCGGCAACAGCGGCGATATTCTCGGCAGAACGGGCGCTCCGGGGCCGGCCACTCCTGGCAACGTCTCGTGTGGTCCCATACACTTCAAGGTTAGTGGCCAAACGGCGCGGTGTTTGCGCAGTCGGTGTCGGACGGCCGGGGAATCGGCGACTGTATTCGCGCTGCGCCAACACCACAGACGAATTGTTACGCAAAAAATAGACACGATTATTCCGCGTTCTTGGGGAGTGTATCGGTCCATGGCTTGTTTAATTGTATTCTACATCTGTCTAGTTCACAAATGTCAAAACAGATTTGACATTGGCGACCATTTGCAAAAATAAGAGCATCTTCCAATAGGGTGGTCACTTTTGAAACTTTGTCCATAGTTTTGCGTACTGTCTGTACATTTTTACACAATTTATGTATTGTTTTATGTACCCTTACGCAAATTTTGGTATATTCTATTTACTTGTTGGTAGACTTTATGACACTTTGCTATAATATATGCAATTTTTCTTATATCTTATCTGCTCGTTGTCACCTTTTATGAACTTTTGGTCAGTTTTGTTGATTTTGTGAACTTTTTGGTACATTTTTTGTAATCTTTGGAACACTTTATATAATTTTTGGTTCAATTGTTGTACATTGTTTGTAGTCTTGGGTAAAATTACATATGTTTTACAATTTACGTACTATTTTCAAAATATTTATATTAAGCCTTATTACGTATGTCGCTCTCGTATTTCGACTACGACAGTTTTGTAAAAGATTAAAGACAAAGTTTGCGTGTTATCTTTAATCTTTTAGAAAACTGTCGTAGTCGAAATACGAGAGCGACATACGTAATAAGGCTGATTATTTGCTGAATATAAGGATTTTAAGGCGAGTGCGAGCTGTTGCTCAACGAAAGCGCACGCGGTCGTAAGCGAATAGATTTTACAGAAACGAAAGTAATCGGCATGATAAAAAATACTCATGGTAGACGCAGGAGGTGTTGTTGTAGCTGATGGCAAATTGATGCCAACAACAACATACATTTTGTTTTTGCTTCTCACTTACGTTGTGTCAAATCCTGCACATAAGTATACCAACAATAGATGTAAACAAACACATACAAAAACAAAATTCATGTGAACTTGACAGTTCGGAAGTAGTTTGCAATGTAAACAAAGCAAATCAGCTGTGCTTATGCGTTCACCATATATGAATCAATCTTGGTAATCGCGATTTGTTTTACTGCTCGTTTTTCGCATCTACTCAAGAGCGCGTGCGTTTAAAATTGCATCTTCTAAAGTACTCGCGTGCGAGTGCGTTTAAATACAACTAACGACTTATGAGACGCATTTTGCGTGCGGAAATATACGACTCGAATCTGGCGAGATGTATTTTAAGTAGTGAGAGGTAATTTATACGCACGCTCGCATGGATTTACGGATTTACTCTCTGCAACTAAAATTTCCGTATGGAGATAAATGACAAAATCTTTTACGAATATTTCGCAATAACTCAATACTGGGCTTAACCAAATGCCATTAGTGTTGTGATTTTTGAATTGATTTTGAAACAAACAGAAAAATATTTCGAGGAATTCGTTTTATTGATAAACTATATTTTGAATAAAACCGACCAACAGTTTAATCGTATTAATCAACCTTTATATTTTTATATTTGTATTTTGAATACTGTAGCTATTATCTTGATTATTTTGTCATAATTGAATTGAACGTTTTTTTATTCGAATTTCTTCGAATCTTATACCTCTTTCCACATATAAACCAATCAAAAAAGAAAATCCACCTGTAAAAATAATAATTACGTCAACTTGTTGAAAACCCTTTTCAAAGACACTTGTTTCCCCCACCCAAACATCTGGCTACGTGGTCATGGTTTTGTTAGCGCCAATGTTGATGTGTCTGCGGGTAGTCCTTTTTCGGATGCAACAAGTGGTAGTCTGACTCCGGCGAAACCTTTGGCCAACTGCTTAATTAAGTACCTATAGATTATAGCGTTATCACGTAAGACAACAGAGACAGCGCAGTGAATACAATTGAAAGGATATTAAAGACTTTGTATAAATCATATAATTGTGTCAGCACCATACATGTTCACCATTCATATGCGCTATCGCACCATGTACCAATGCACCGATGCAGCAAATGATTGCAACATACCTGGCTGGTTCATAATTTATTTAACGAAACAAGATGAAAGGTTGGACATGATCGTGGCCGACTATAAAGTGCTGTAAACTTGAAGGCTATATCTGCCTATTTGGTATAAACATACAAAGAAACAAATCTCGTTTGAAGATCCACACAAATGTATTTCATTTGCTACGTATACACGCATAAAAAGTTGTCTTTTTTTGTTGTTTGGATGCAAATATAACGTTTTTGTAGCTTGACCCAAATATAGTATACTTGTGTCCAAACACATTGTGTTTGCTATTCAATATAACATGTTTGGGGCACAATGATTAATAGGCCATAGTTTATGGTTTTGATACCTAAATGTGTATATTTTATTGAAACCCGCTAAAAAATTGAAACCCGCTAAAGTAGGTTATAATCTATGTATTTGTGACCCAAATATGACTTTGTTTATTGAACGCTGCTGAAACCAAAAACGAGACAGTCAAGATAGAACACGAAACCGTCAACAAAGTCTTTGAAAATTGGCTGACAGGATGAGCTACTGCCAAGACAACCACGGCGGCCGCATGAATGAAATCATGTTCCAGAAATAATGGAAACATTTGTTATTTCTAATAAAGCCGTAATATATCTAAAGAAATTAGGTTTAGTTAATTTTATTTAATTTTTAAAAAGCCACTTGTATTTGGACCACCCACCCCTACTTATGACGCAGAGAAAAACAACAACTGTAGTTGCCAGACTTTCCCTCTCCCATTTCGCTTCGACGCCTGAGATTTCTTCGTTCTGTCTAAGGAATAAGTCTTTTATCCATAGCATATAAGGTTCTATCAAGAATAATGTGCGAAAGTCTGAAACCAATTATAGTTGACCTGATTGGACAACAGCAGTGTGACATTAGGCCTGGAAAATCGACAATTGACCAGATTTTCACGTTACGCCAAATCCTGGAGAAGATCCACGACAAATAAGCCGGTACCTATCATCTATTTGTCGATTATGAGGCGCCCTTCGATAGCCCGATACGGGAGATATTCTACGAAGAAATGTCGGAATTTGGTATTCCTGCAAAACTCTTACGCCTTTGCAGGATGACCTTGACGAACTCCAAAGCCACAGTGAAAGTTGGTAAGAATCTTACAGAACCTTTCGAAACTCAGCGAGGCCCCAGGCAAGGTGACACCCTATCCTGCGATCTCTTTAACATCTTAATGGAGATCATTATGAGAAAGGCTGCACTCAACATGAATAAAACCAGAAGCAGCAAAAGTCACATGCTGCTCGCGTATGCTGATGATATACGTAGATATCATTGGGCACACAGTGAGAGAAATTGCTGCAGTATTTTCGAGAATTGCGAAGGAGTCAGCAAAAGTGGGTCTGACAGTAAATGAGGACAAGGCAAAATTAATGGTTTAATTTCCATAACACGCGTGATGGGCAGCAAAATTATGTTTCTGCGCTGCCGACACACGTATAGTATAAGCTTTATGCTTTGTTTACATTTTTCCAATGTAAATCAAATCAGTTGCTGGTCCGCATTTGTTAGAGAAGGGTCACGCTGCGTACTTGTTTAAAAATACATCAAATTGAACCATAGAGAAATACTTTAGAGTTTCCATTACTCTCGTCGTTGCCTCTTCATGACGATGAGGTAGTAGGACATTTCATACACTTTCGTTAGACATAAAACGGACAGAAATCAAAGGGAATGCTTATTTTCGTTCAATGCAAACAGCATAAAACATAATTTACCTGTCATTATGCTGGAGTTAAGTCGACGTCGTCGACGGTGTCAATTGTCAAATAAAAGTTGAAATATGAAATTGTATGAGAGCAGTTAATCTCAACGCCGTAAGAAATTCGACGCCGAAAAAGTTCAATTTGTTTCAACTTTTTCGGCGTCGTTGCTGCGTTGCTCAGACAAAAACATACTGCTGGAGTTAATGTCGACGTCCTTGACGGCGTCAAATGTCAAAAAAAAGTTGAATCGTATGAAATTGTATGAGAGCAGTTAATCTCAACGCCGTAAGAATGCAGTAGTACACAGCTGTGTTAACGTCGACGACGGCGTTGACATTAACAGCAAAATGAAATTTTACGCCGAACATCACAATTTTGGCGTTGAGACGCCGTCAACGACGTCGACATTAACTCCACCATTAGTATCAATAAACACTATTTAAAATTAGTTCATGTCTTCTTTACTCTCTCATTCTCCATCATCGGCCTAGTACCTTTTCGATCAGCTGTGCCATAGAATTCCCCTGATTGAACTTCGGTTTATTCTGCTGCACACACAAGCGCAATACGTTGTATATTGTGTGTGGGCATCACTGGTTTAGACCAAAGTGTGAACGTTTAGCACCGTTATAATTTCGAGGTGGTGGACGAATTTATATACCTCGGATCTGCCGTAAACAAAAACAACAACGTCAGCCTTAACATCAAGCGGAGAATTGTGCTTCCGAATATTTGTAATTTGGGGCTTAGCAAGCACTATAGAGATAAAACCCTCTCTCGAGTAACAAAAGTCCAACTATACCAGACTCTCATACTCTCTCTTGCTTTATGGCGTAGAATCCTGGGTTTTATCGCAAGCAGACGAAACATCTCTAGGTGTCTTCGAGAGAGAAATACTCCGAGAAGTGTATGGCCCAATAGTTCACAATGGTGAGAATCGCCCACGCATGAACCAAGAGCTGGATGAGCTATATCCCGAGATCGACATAGTTAGGCGGATCAAAATAATGCGATTGCTCTGGCTAGGCCATGTCAGTAGAATGGATGAAGACGAACTAGCACGAAGGGTTTTCGAAAACGAACTCGAATCACGACGAAAAATAGAAAGACCAAGACTTCGCTGGAGGGATGAGGTTGACGAATCCCTGCGTACACTTGGTATTACCAACTGGAGGCAAAAGATCGAACTGGTTGGCGACCCCTCAGGGTTGTTCGAGACCGGATAATTAAGAAAATAGGCATTACTCGTTTTGTGTTGTGGTTGTGTGTATACTATTGAGTGTTGCAACTTCATGTTGCAGAGTTGTGGTTGACGAAGACCTCGATTTATAGTTGTTGTTTGCGATTACTTCGTGTACAGTGAATCTGGGTTTACCCAACTCTTGTGTATTATGTTCATCGCGACTCGTGATCGGAACCACAAAGTGTTCAGTCGAGAGTTTGGAAGATATTTAAAAAGTCTCCACTTGATGGTAAAAATACATTATTTGACAGAAAAATCAAAATTCTTCCATGCCACACTGATGTAAGTGCTCTTCAGTGCTTCCCCTCTTGAGGGATAACAACATCTCACTATGTAACTAGTGGGATATGCAAAGTAAAGTCATACCACACTGATCTAAGTAATGAGGTGCACTTAGATCACTGTAGTTCCCTAGATCACTCTGGTTCCAACGTCGTAATTTCTTCTAACCGTGGAGTTCAATGATTTAGAAACCTTAATTTCAATGATTTACAAATCATCCGAAAATCATATTTTAAATATTCAAGAAATCTGAAATTCTTGGAGAGTTTTTTTTTTCAAATTTGTGTTTATTCATTACATTTAGTTTACTTGCAGTTTTGAAAAATTTATTACTCGAAAGTTGTGAAATATATTAGGAAATCAAAATCATTTGACTGACAACGTATCTGAATACAAATTTGAGGTTTTTAAAAAGTCTCCACTTTTTGGAGACTTTAAAATTTTCCCTAGAATCGGAAACGTGGAAACCAATACAACTTCTATAGCCCCAAGTATCACAAAAATAAACTATTTCTTCTTATAAAAGCATGAAATTATGTAAGACACTAGTGACTCTGCCAATACGAACCCTATGATGCATTGACGACACTGCTTCAACAATTGCAGGGTGTTAAGCGCAATGATCTCAGTAATTTGGTTTATAAAAGAAGTTAACCCCTTTGACAATCAAAACATATGCATATCGCGTGCCATAGTCATAAAAGCTCAGTCAATTGCAATCCAGAAAAGCAGAGAAGAGAAGCTTCAGTAACACTTAAAGGTGACCCTATTTCCGATTATGAAAGATGCAACAACTCGTAAATAATATTAAAATGAAATAAAAATGTTAATGTAGAACGAAATGCACAGGAAGGAAGGAATAATAAACGGGGCAGAACAGACGAAGGACAAACGATACTAATCAAAGAACAGACGGACGAACATGTATAAAATTGGATGGACATTTATAAAAATGGACGGACAAACAGAAGGGCAGACAAAAATCTGCCTGCCAAACATTAAGCATTATCAAGAGCAAAGCATTCCTCTAGTATCAAACGCACTTCAGGATCCCATTGAGTTGAGGTTGCTGATGCAGCACTCATATTTCCGTAATGCAACAGCAACAGCAGCACCACAACAGCCAACAACAATTGATGGCTGATTGGTGGTGCTGTAACAGATATGCAAGAACTCGTCCTTAAACCGATTTGTGGTTGTATCATCGAGAGTGCCTGAACAATGAGCATATAGAGTACATCGTATCGCACAATGATAATGATGCACCCTTTGTGTGCGGCCCAATACAACAGGAAATACGACGAAGTACTCCAAAAGCTCATCATACTCTCACGTGCGTACAAACACACGTTTTAAGGTGTTGTCGTTCTTGAAGCCGCACTAGCAAAACACTGACACAACATCGAATAAAAAAAAATACCGCTTTTGTCCTCCAAATCATATTGAAACACAACGAGAAGGTACAAGGCATTGTGGCCAAGTGCAATAAATGCATTCATTGCGCTGCCTTTGTTGCTGCAGTTGAAACTTAAGATGCACCTTAATGTAGTTCAACACAAAACGATACACAGCATACGGTAAGCGGCATGCAGCCAGCCATCCAATCCAGTCATCGCCACACAAAGGAACCGTCGCAGATAACACACGTACTAAATGCCAAGTCAAGTAGAGACGAGTCAAGTCTTTGGTGTTAAGATTAATCGGGAGGTTGGTTAGCAAAACCATTAATTCATGGATGAATTAATTGAAAAGAATCATTCATGATTGTAATTAAAACCTATGATTAGGGGGCTATGGAGGAGACAAATAGTGTAGATTTTTTATTTATAAGTATTGGAATTAAGTTAGGTTAGGTAGGTAGTTAGGTGGCCACTAAGAATAGCCACGTGCGAATTTATGCTCCGCTACAAGATCATTCCGCTTAACTCCCTGTATATTTGTTGGATCTTAAATGAAGTCATATCCTAAATACTGTCTCATACTCACGCAAAAGAACGAACAGGAAAGAATATAGAAGATTCTAGACGATCTCGTCCTCATCTCTATCCCCACAACTTAACTGAACATGAACTGAAATTCTAAGTTTAGCTGCGTGTTTGCCTATCAAAGAGTTTCCAGCGATCACACGCTGGAAAAAAACGGCCTCTGTAACATATTCTCCCAAACATATTCTGCAGGAACCATGCATGTGTTTGGAACACACTTCAAACATTTATATGTTTGCAAGTCCCAAACTCAGGTGTATTTAAATGCAAACTTTAGCATGTTTACTGACAAATATGTATACTTTTACGTAGAAACATATACGTGCTTCATGCCCAACATCCATATACTTACGTGGAAGTATTCGCGTGTTTCCCCCAAACCTCCATATACTTACGTGGAAGCATATGCGTATTTTCTCCCAAACATAATAATATTTATAAACGAATTATTCTTTCTTTCTTTATTTATTATAATTAATTTTATCAATATATATTTTATATAATAATTAATACCAACCATTTAATGATTTTTACATTTACTTGCATTGAATGCATTATTTGTTTTGTTTTGTTTTAAATCTGGTGCTCTGTTGTTTCTCCTTTCTCTGTTGTCTTTCACGTTTTTGTTTTCAGAAGGTTTCAACTATGCGTTGGTTATCACTACGCGTTGGTACACGAACAATATACTAATATACACATCTAGTTCATGCAAGACAAGCGTGTATTAATTACTTGTGTTTGTTTTTATTATATTTCACAAATGGTCCGCTATTCCGATTTTTTCAGTAGAGGCTCGGGCAGAAAAACGGATTCACGTTGTTGCCCTTTCCAGTTTCCGACCGTTTGTTTGTTCTTCTTTCACTGATCAAGCGCTTTTGTTATCCTCTATCCGATGAACCATTGACGACTGAATACATGACATTAAAACACAATACATCACGCACATACAGGAATATTTATGAATCACTCACTGATAGAATAATGCAAAAATTCAGATACGCTCTTACAAGATATACACACTCGTTGCCCCTCTTTTATTCTCTTGCTCTCTCGAGAGAATAAACAGTTCAATAAACACGGCTGTATTTGTATCATAAACACAGATATATTTGGCTCGCAAACACATACGTTATAACATATTCATCATTGTGTCTCAAACATGTAATATTAAATAGCAAACACAATGCGTTTGGGCACAAGTATATTATATTTGCGACAAGCTCCAAGCACATGTTATATTTGCATCCAAACAACAAAAAACGACAAATTTTTCAGCGTGCACTGCTACTAGCGTAGAGATATCCTGTCTTTAATTTTTTATTTTCCCATCAAATTCCTTCAGGATGCTCCAACCAGTGAGTTGGGCGCGCCTTCTATTTGTTTATTCGAATTCCGACCGGGATTTCATAATCTTTTTTTGGCTAATCACTCGACAGTGTCAAGGCCAATAAGTGAAATGAACGTTACCGGTAGAAATGAAAGATGAATAGAGCGGGGATTGAACTCACATTCTCATGTATAAGAATCGAATGCGTTACCCATTGCACCATCGACTGTCTATGTCTCGGCGAGGATACCTAGCTCGCAACCGTACACAATTCAGAACATTACTAGGCCATACCTGTTTGGTGATTCTAAATTGTTTGCCTCCATTCACATATCGAAGAGTTTCAGTTTTAACCATTAGAAAAGAATATACCAACCTGCTCCACACACCCAAAGAACTAGTTATTTGACAAGAGGTTGTAACAACCGTAAATTCGGTTGTTACCACCGAATTGAGGTTGCCACGACCGAATTGAGGTTGCCACAACCGAATTGAGGTTGTTACGATCGTATTTAGTCACCACAACCCAAATTCGGCTGAAGCAACCTCGTTTCATAATTGATTCGGTTGTGACAACTGAATCTTCAATTATATTCGCAAATTTTCTAAAAATTTCCGTTGCAACAACCGAATTTAAAATTAATTCGGATACAAAAACCGAAATTGGTACCAAATTCGGTTGTAGTAACGAAATTTGGCATCAATTCGGTTGTGGTAACCGAATTTGGCATCAATTCGGTTGTCACTACCGAATTTGGTATCACTTCGGTCGCAACAACCGAATCTAGCCTTAATTCGGTTACAACGATCGAATTTGGCATCAATTCGGTTGCTGTATCTGAATTTTTCATGAATTCTGTAGGTACAACCGAATTTCACTTTCAATTCGGATACCACAACATAATTCTATGTATTTAAAATCTGACGTTTAAAATTCTATAATAAAATGTTATTTCAAAAAGAATTAAAGAATTTCAAGATTTTATTCTTAAGTTATTAGGAAAGGTAAGTAAAATATATTTTGTATCAACAGTTGTCAAGTTTTCAAGTTGTTCAATGTCGGTCCTCTGAATTCGGCTACGTCTAATTCGGCTGTCTCAAGCGAATTTTTCTCTAATTGTATCCAGTGGGAAGGTACAGTTGTGTCTGATCATGCCAGCTTAGTTGCACTATCGTTTCCAGGAAAGTTCAAGTCCCATATACATAAATTGGATATCAGACTCAGATCAGTCAGTTTTTGAAGTCAGGAATACAGATACCTGAGTGTCAGAGTAGTTGTTTATCTCTGTGTAATACTTGTATAGCCCGAAATAACATTCACTCTCAAACACAATTCCCCGCTTCAACCGATGGCTGTTGTTATTGGGTTTGATTACCGTGGTAAATAAATGCGTCCACTACCTCGAAGTTATAACGGTTATCCACGTTCACGTGCTACACCAAGCGAGTGGATGCTCTGCTCTTTGAAACAGTTACCCTTTTTTAGTCGTCATTACTGCCAGACCCACTTTTTGCCGACTCCTTCTCAAAAATTCAGCAGTACTTTGCCGCACAGTGAGGCGGATCAATAAGTCCGTGACTTTTCGAAATGCAACACTGCTCCCATCAAGTACCACCTGTTAATAGAATACTGTCAAATTTTAAGCAAGTTCTGTCCATGGCTAAATAAGTAATGTAGAAGCAGCAGGAATTGAAGGCATTTTGTTTTTATTGCAGGAGCCGACCTTGTCAAATTCAGTCGATCGAAATTGTCAAGATGTATTTATTTCAGGCTATATCAGGAGGAATTATTGTAATTTTCGGTAACAACCACAAGGACAAGCACAAATTTGGTCTGCTATTTTAACGCTACCACCTGTACTAGATACATCTTGGAATTTGGTATAAATACCAAAACAACAAAGGGGAACAAACAAAATGGAATTATGTAAAATAAGAAATAAAATCGAAGTCATTTTAACAAAAATGTGTAAAAAACTATATAGGCGCAACAATTTAACGATCTAGACTCAACGTATGTGTATAAATAGCCAAATCTGAAACATGTTTCTCACTTTCTCCATTTCTCACTTTGACAGTCAGTAATTTGATTGTCAAAATAATATGGTTCTGACTATAAGTTAATCAACCAATGGTTAAATCTCGCTTAGTGGCTGCGACTATCGAGTATTGAGCCACAAAAAGTTTTTAAAAATACAGTTCGGAACCAGTGTAAAATTGTAGGTCTCAGTCAGTGACTGTAAAACTTGAAAGCGCACAGTTCCCTGGTTGTGAGAAGCTCTCCCCAGTCCGTTCATGGGAGACCATTTTTTTATTTCTGTTAACGGCATCTTTTCTGATTATGACTTCAATTAAGTTGGTAAAGAGATCGCACTATAGGGTATCTGAGGCCTCGCCTCGTATCAAATGGTTAAAAAAATGGTTTTCCATTAAATCCCATGAAGGTATTTCGGAAAGCTTCTCACACGAAGTAAGCTGAGCGTGTTCTAGTTTTACACTTACTGATTGGGACCTACAGGTTCACACCGGTTTCGAACAGTATGTTGAGCAGCTTTTTGATGTGTTAACATTTATAGGCACGGGTAGGACAATCTATCAAAGTGAACGTACGTGGTTGTTCTACAACAATAGTCTCTGCTTGAAAAAAAGTATGATAGTATTGAGGTAGCGGCAGCGAACAAACAAGCAGGTCGTCGTCGCCAAAGAGTATTGAATAGTATAGAGAACTCATGGAACGAAGTGTATGACTCAAAAGCACTGGCGACTGATTCAAAACGTATTACTCTCTTTTTGTCAGAACTTGGTCCATTCACAATTTTGATGTGAAACATTGATGCCTTTTGAAATATTTATGCTTTTTGTATTGTTTTATGTAATAATATTGTCGAAATGGTGCATTTATATTGAAATATTCGATAAAGAGTATAAGACTCGTTTATGCTCTTTTACTCAGACTCTCTGCATGAGAGCGGAAAAGGAGTGCAATAAGTTCTCTATAATATTGAATACTTTTTGTCGTCGCTCTGTTTATGACAAAACAAAAACAATTATTTCAGTGAGCTAAATATTGCTTTATTTATTTTAATAATATTACATCTAATGTTAAAGCAGAGGTAAGAAAAAAGAAAGTGCAATAGCAAAAAAGGCCTTCAGCATAAAAACTATTCTTTTATTATTTTCCAATGTAAAATTTACTAATGTGTTCATACAAATCGATCAGGTACCGTGTAACAAAAATGTGTTAAACATCGCCCGTGAGTTCGAACACCCATTGATTTTTCATGGCTTAGTACTCGACAGTGTCGCCATCACTAAGTGGGCTTACCGTCGTCGAAAGTTGGCATTGAACCAACGTTCTGACGTACAAAAGCCGCGTACATAAAACATTTCACCACCGAGGGCCTCATCGCCGCGCGTGCAGTCGTGTAACCAAATTTTGTTATTGCATGTACCTTATGAGCTCATCACCACCAGCCTAAAACCGGGAAGACACTACGTGCCACACAGCCAGCGTTACAATCGATCTCGAAAATTCAATCTGATCGAAAAGCGCATAACCGGCCGAAATTCGGAAGTCCATTGGCCGCCACGCAGCTACGATTTGACCGCGTTAGACTAATATTTCGTCTTTTATACGACGACTTATGGCCCGGGGACATGATTCACGACTTACGACGCTTCTCGGTGAGGGAGGAAGAGAAGAAAGAGGGGTAGCATAAGAATCACGAATTGGAAATCCAGGGGGCATTTTGATATTTCTCTTTCACCACTTTCGTGTTTTGAGATGGCGGTAAAGTAACAGTATAGACAAAGTGGTGAAAATTAGTTTTGCAGCAATTTCTTAATAAATTAAAACAATACAATTGCAATTTTAACAGCCATTGTTCATTAATTTTTTAAAATGTTGAATTTGAGATTATTACGAATTGAAAACAAAAGAAGATTAACCGATAATACATCACCAAGAGTCACGAATAGTTGTATATTGAGAGAGTCGTCGTCTCAACGCACATGACTTTACGAAGCGTTACCAAGAGAGAATGAACACAAAGCCCCGGGTCGTAAGTCATCGTATAAAAGACGAATATCTCTTGGCGCCGCACAGTGGGATTTCTTCATATAAGCCGCGGCAAAAATTAGAAGGAATCGAGCTAGGGCTTTGAAATTTCGCACACATCTCTCATATTGCTAAATTAGAAAAAAAACAAGTTTTTGTTCAAATCCGCCCACAACCACGCCTACCTCCCATATAAAGTAAAATAAAAAATCGTTGTATTTTCCTCATTTTCATATCTATGTCAATAAAAATTACTGCCAGTGCTTGCATTTGAGTCCTCAATTATATTAAAAATGTAAGTGCCACCCCCAACGCCCATATACAAATTTTCATTTTTCAAACTTTACGAAAACACAGATATAATTCTTTGTAGTTTGTGATAGATGTAAATCAGCACTTACATCTATATAAATAACTAAAGCCTAATATGTTAGCTGAATATTTGCAAAAAAAATTAGGGGGCCATAGTTTACCGTTTTTTTTTACTAACCAATCATTCCAAATAAAAGTCAAATTTTTTACTAAAAAATTATCGAAATTTATTAATTTTTCAGCATTTCTCAGTGCATACTTTTAGGGATATGATATACAGCTGTACAAAAAACTTTAACTAACGTTTCTATTATCGACAGCATTAAAACACATATGCCTAAAAGTATACACCATTTTATATGGTGTTTTCATCCATTTTTGTAATGAAATTTCGTGGCACTTTTTTTTATAAAATTGATAACTTTGTTCAACAGTACAAAAAATTTGGGAGAATTTTATTTATGAAATCAAAAGAATACACTCCCACCTTTGATATTTTAGCAACCAGACCACAACGATCGATCACGACCACCTTTTTTTAGTCCAAGAAAAACTAAAAACACTTAGTTTTTTGAGTGTCATCATAAAAGCATGAATATATTTTAATCTGTTATTGTTATTCAATTATTTTTTCTTAAAACTTAATGTAGAAATACCATATTTTTCAAATATACATATTCCAAATCGATACGACAAAAAGAAGTTATGTTTCCAGCCCATTGAAATGCATGAAAATCTGAAGCAGGTTACTGCAGCGTTTCATTTTGTTGACTTTGCCGCGTTTTTTGTACAAAAACAAAATTTGTTGAAAAAAACTAATGATTTATTTCTCTTAATTAAACAATTCTCTACAAAACTGCATCATTACATTTTTGATATTTGACACTCGAAAAAGGGTATTTTTGCCGACAAAATCCCTCTGTGCGCCGTGAAAGTTAAGTGTTACGCAAACAATCCCGAGTCCATTGAGGCCTTCAAGCACGCCGTCGTTTGTGAGATAGAGGCCATAAGAATCGAAAATATACTGAAAAATTGGGCAGATCGAATGGGATACTGTAAAGGAAATCAAGTGAAGCCATATGAACGATGTTGTGTTGCAATAATAAATGGCAACAAACTTTTAATTTTGAAAAAAATATCTATTAATATTAATGCGGAATTAAATTCCAAATTGTACATGGTCCAACCTTTACTTGGAAATAAAGGTTTGTGTCTTAGCTAATCAAATTGATCTTTGCAAAATGTTCATAAAACAAAAGCGTCACTCTGCTCATTGCGAAGTGGGCAAGCAAACTGTCAACCTATCATGGAAGGGGAGCTTTGTTTCGTTTGTACTGCAATCAAACATCGTTGGGAGCTACGAGGCGTTCACTTGTGTCATTTGTCATCATAATTTTCAAGTCATTTTTTACGCACGTCATAGTGCGTTAAATCATGTTGCCAATCGTCGACTTCAAAGCAATTAACTTTTAATGTACTCCCATAGTTTAGCCCCACATGTGGTGTGTTGGGGGCGTGGATACTCTTTCTGAATGCCTCATCTACTTTGTCAGCTCACAAAGTCAAATGCAGTTTCGCCTTATTGACATCTGTCACCTGGTGACGAGGCGGATCCTGGTGCTATCAAACTAGTATTCGGACCACTTATTTTTGAGGCTGTTTGAAAATTCCCATTTAAATGCAAATTTGTTTTAAAGGCAGCCAATAACAATAAAATCGAAATGTATTTATTAAGTATGATTAACTGTATATAATTATAAATATTAATTATATACCAACGAAACTTTCTTTTAGCACCTGCCAACACACAGCCACACACACACACTTAATGGCATCCTTGCAACGCATCCTGCAGTGGAACTTGAAATGCTATGCCCACAACCAAAGATCACATAAACGAAATGTAAATAATTTCTTATTGTCCCAGCGCATTGCAAGAGTTGATACTTTCTCATTATTAAATGGGTAACTGATAAAAATCATAAGGAGCAGTGCTCTTATCTGGCGTATGCAATCGTTGCAAGCCAGAACTATCCGGCAGAGAACAACACCTCGAAGAAGTTGTTGTGTTGGCCAACCACTTGCAACCAGGGGACAAAAGTGGTTACGCACGGAGCAGCATGGTCAAAGCACCAAAACACTTAATTTCCAGCTAACAAAGTAAATGAAACAACAGTCAATGAGGAAAGGTGAAATTAACATTAGACATGAATGTCCAGCAATTGCAGCACCCTACAAAAGTTAAGGTGAGTATTATTTAAAGTTTTATCTGAAAAATGTATTAAAGTACATTACGTACTCTAATACTTATCTACCACAGTACGTTACATTCAAAAATTGATATAAAAAATAATACAGTTCGGGTTGCCAGATATTATAGATTCGTCGGAATTTTCCCCATTTTTCGTGATTGCCCAGAGTCCCAAGTATGGAAGTAAAGGGGTTTTCAACAGAGACGCTACAAAAGTAAATCGATAGGGACAGCAAACGACGCCATATTTTTCCCGCTCTTTTGACATTTCTCTTCAGTAAGGTCTGCCATTTCATCATGCAAAGATATACGAGCCAACAACGAGTCGAAATTATTAAAATTTACTGCCGAAATTTGGAGTCAGTGCCCTCAACTTTAAGAGGCCTCCACAATCAGCGATGAGGCTCATTTCTGGCTGAATGGCTTCGTCAATAAGCAAAATATGCGTTATTGGTCAGACAGCAATCCACACGTAATCCATGAGTCATCATTGCATCCCGAAAAAATTACGGTTTGGTGCGGTTTATGGGCTGGCGGCGTCATTGGGCCGTACTTCTTCCGTGATGATCAAGACCGGCGGCACATTACTGTGAATGCGAATCGCTACCGTTCAATGATAACCGAATATTTTTGGCCCCAATTGGATAATATGGACTTGGAGGACATGTGGTTCCAACAGGACGGCGCCACAAACCACACAGCGAATGCCACAATCAATTTATTGGAAACCAAGTTTGGTGAACGTGTTATATCACACGAAATGGCCCAGTCGATTGGCCGCCTCGGTCGTGCGATTTGACGCCGTTAGATTATTTCCTGTGGGGCTACGTCAAGTCTATGGTCTATGCCAACAAGCCAGCGACGATTGATGAACTTCGTACGAATATCGAACGTGAAATTGCAGCACTATCGGCCGATTTATGCTTGAAAACCGTCGAAAATTGGAAAATTGGAGGCCTCTTAAAGTTGGCCTTTTAAAGTTGAGGGCACTGACTCCAAATTTCAGTAGTAAATTTTAATAATTTCGACTCGTTGTTGGCTCGTATATCTTTGCATGATGAAATGGCAAACCTTACTGAAGAGAAATTTCAAAATAGCGGGAAAAATATGGCGTCGTTTGCTATCCCTATCGATTTACTTTTGTAGCGCCTCTGTTGAAAACCCCTTACAATGACTTATATTTTTGGCCGAATGTTTAGGGTACCATATGATCCGACATCAGCAGCGTCATTGAAATGTCACCACTTCCTTTCGGGAAAATTATATTAAATTAAAATATTATTACAAATTTCACAACCAAATACTCTGAGCACTTTTTAAAATGTGTTAAAATTCTCTTAAGTCATAAACGATTCATGGCAACATAATTTAATGAATTTTTGTTGTTTTATTTTTTGAATTTCTTTTTAAAATATATTTTTTGGTTGAGTCCATTCCAGTGTTTTGTATGTCATTATTACACATTAAAATATAATAATAGGGTTTCCCTAATGGAATGGCAAATAGCATTGCATGTTCAGACCAACCTCCGCACAACTAAGTACTTGCTTTCCGAATCGGTGGCACTTGCACACGGAAAAAGCGGAAATTATTGCATTTCCACATGAAAATGATGACGCTGCAACAATATCCGTGCAGTGCAAGGGGATGCAAATTCGTGTGTGTGTGTCGCTAACATTACATCCTCATTGAAGGCACAATACTCGCAATCATTCCTATATATCTTTTGGTAATCAGCGAGCGGTCGGTCATGTGATGGTTCTTAAAGAAGTAAAGGAAAAGTTTGCAACCATTTCAGCTAAACTGAAGAAAGTCAGCATAGGGGGGGGGGGGGTCAAGAGCAAATTATAGGGTTTTAACGAATATTCACACCCCTGATGAAGAGTATCAGGAACAAGGCGACATAATAAAGTGCAAGCAATTAGTTTTATTCTAATTTGTTTAAAAATAAAATAAAAGTTTATTAATCATCCCAATTGGGGGCAATTACTTTAAAAGGGTTAACCAAACAAAAGGGGCATTAAACGAAATAAATATATAAATGAATTTATTATTAAATAATTAGCTGGAATGGTTAAACAAAAATAATGTCGTTTCGTTTGTTCACCTGTGGCTGCTGAAATCCATTTGTCTGTTTAATGTATCACGTCGTGTTTTATTGTCAGCTCCAAAACTTGGAATTATTTGTATCCAGTCAGTGGCAACACTGTTATAAATAAGCTAACGTCGCTAAAAAATAAAACACATTTCGCTTGCGTGACTGACCATGCAGTTCGTAAGAAAACAGACAAAGACAAAGCTGATCATCGGAAGGCTGCAATTGCTAGAGATATCCACAGCCCCAATCAAAAGAATAGAGAGATGTCAGTGGGGGACACCAGTTTGGAACGAAGTTCCTTTCGCCATATGCAAAAAAATACATATTCACGATATTCCAAGCGTACGTGTTTACAAAACTGTGTGCGTCCTAACCTCCGCACTATCCTCCAGGGTTCATAAATCTTGGGTAATGACATCCATTAGTTAAAGTCTCCTGCGGAGGTAAAAAATTTAACGCACCGTTTGCGAGTTATGGCGATTTTTAATTGTAGCGATTTTCTAATTTTTGAGATTTTAAAAAAAATTTCTTCCATACGAATTGGACCACTTTATGAAAAAGCCTTAGAATCTATAATGATCTAATAATCTAATAATGAGTTATTTTTCGATGGACGCTCCATTTCCGAGACATAGACATAGTTTTTAATTTTTTCATATTTTTGATCAAAAATGGGGTTGGGTTACTCGGGGTAAGCCATTACCCACCACCGTGCGTAATGGGTAAAGCCCGCTTACCCATTCCCCACGTGTAATGGGTAATCGGAATGGGTAATTCTCCATCGTCGTGGGTAACTACCCATCATTTCCCCCATTACCTTGTGGGCGTTATAACGACTTTTTTATTTGTCAAAATTTTAAATTTCTAATCACTAGAGTACAATCGAAAAGATTACAGGTCAACTATACATAAATATTACATTTAGCCACTTTTTAAAAAAAAAAGCTATACGTATTAAAGACATCTATTGGTTAAAGCCTCCTGCAGAAGTAACAAATTGAACGCACCGTTTGCGAGTTATGGCCATTTTTTATTTCAGCGATTTTCTTATTTTGGCGATTTTTTGAAAAAAATGTCTGCCATACTAATTGGACCACTTTATGAAAAACCTTAGAAACTCAGAATAATGAGGTCTTTTTCCTATTGGACGATCTGTTTCCGAGATATAGACATACGTATTTTTGTACGATAAATCATCTCTCAAACCTCTCATAACTTTATATGATTTTTTTCATATTTTTGATAAAAAATAGGGTTGCGTTACCTATGGGTTACCCTGGGTAAGCCATTACCCATCACCGTGAGTAAAACGTAAAGGCCGCTTACCCATTCCCCACGAGTAATGGGTGATCGTGGTAGGTAATTCTCCATCTTCGTGGGTATCTACCCATTATTTTCCTCATTACCTTGTGGGCGTTGTAGCGATTTTTTTTATTTGACAATATTTTAAATTTAGCGACTTTTTTTTAAAATCAAAAAGTTATGCGGTATTAAAGACATCCACTGGTTGAAGCCTCCTGCGGAGATAAAAAATTGAACGCACCGTTTGCGAGTTATGGCCATTTTTTATTTCAGCGATTTTCTTATTTTGGCAATTTTTTGAAAAAAAATGTCTTCCATACGAATTGGACCACTTTATGAAAAATCCTTAGAGACTCAGAATAGTGAGGTTTTTTTTTTTCTATTGGACGCACTGTTTCCGAGATATAGACATAGTTTCTAATTTTTTCATATTTTTGATCAAAAATGGGGTTGGGTTACCCTGGGTAAGCCATTACCCATCACCGTGCGTAATGGGAAAAGACCGCTTTCCCATTCCCCACGTGTAGAAGGCAATCGGGATGGGTAGCGTGAATATTTGGTCAGTCATGGACTTGCCTGGTCTAAAACCACACTGGTAAGGTCCAATTAGGTTTTCAATAATTGGCTTTAGTTTTTCATATAAGACGCTCGACAAGACCTTATACGCGATGGATAAAAGACCGATAGCGCGATAGTTGGAACAAACACCGGAATCACCCTTTTTGAATACAGGGCATAATACACTGATACTGCAATCGTGAGGCATAGATTCCCCCAACCATATATGCATGTGGGATGGCAGTCCTTCGCCACCTGCCTTAAAAAGTTCAACGGGTAGGCCATCCACACCAGTGGCTTTATTATTCTTCAGGCGGGAGATTGACGCCTTCCACAATCATTACCTCGTGATCTTCAGTGGTAGAATCTGAGTGGAGTAGTGCTGAAAAGTGGTCTCCCGCACACTCTAAGCACACACTGTTTATCAGTCACCAGATTCCCATTCTCGTCCTTGCAGGAGCTCATCTTATCCTTTGGTAAGAAGGGGATTCATTGGCCATCCTGCACATTTTGGTCTTTACACTCTTTCTCTGGCCCCACTGCAATTGTTTCCTTTTAAATAATTGATTTTCCTCCCTTCTCAGACTCTTATACCGCACACTCGCAGCACACGTAGTAACTGACTGTTTCCTTGTAATAATCGTTTGCCGGTTGTTTACAAAAGTAATTTTAAAAATAACCGAAACCCAAGTTTCATGTTCAAAATTGAAGTCGATGTTGCAATTAAGTATTTCCATTGGGTTCACATCAATTTAACTCAATTCAATTTAATTCAATCCAATTCAAGTCAATTCTATTCAAATCAATGCAATCCAATTCAATTCAAATCCATTCAATTCAATTCAATTCATTTCCATTCAATTCAATTCAATTGAATTCGATTCCATTGAATTCAACTCAATTCAATTCAATTCAATCCAATTCAATTCAATTCAAGTCAATTCAATTCAATTCAATTCAATTCAATTCAATTCAATTCAATTCTATCCAACTCAATTCAATACAATTAATTTCAATTCAGTTTAAGTCAATTCAATTCAATTCATATCAATCCAATTCAATTCAACTCAATTCTTCAATTCAATTCAATTCAATTCAATTCAATTCAATTCAATTCAATTCAATTCAATCCAATTCAATTCAATTCAATCCAATTCAAATCATTTCAAGTCAATTCGATTAAATTCATTTCAAGTCAATTCGATTCAATTCAATTCTATCCAACTCAATTCAGTCAATTTAATTCAATTCATTTCAAATCAATTCAACTCAATTCTTCATTTCAATTCAATTCATTTCGTTTGAAGTCAATTCGATTCAATTCAATTCAATCCAACTCAATTCAATACAATTCAATTCAGTTTATTTCATTTCAATTCAACTCAATTCAATTCAATTCAAGTCAATTCTATTCAAATCAATGCAATCCAATTCAACTCAAATCCATTCAATTCAATTCAATTCAATTCAATTCATTTCCATTCAATTTAATTCAATTCAATTTAATTCAATTCAATTCAATTGAATCCGATTCCATTGAATTCAACTCAATTCAATACAATTCAATTAATTCAATTCAATTCAATTCAATTCAATTCAATTCAATTCAATTCAATTCAATTCAATTCAATTCAATTCAATTCAATTCAATTCAATTCAATTCAATTCAATTCAATTCAATTTAACTCAATTCAATTCAATTCAAATCAATTCAATCCAATTCAAGTCAATTCTATTCAAATCAATGCAATCCAATTCAATTCAAATCCATTCAATTCAATTCAATTCAATTCAATTCAATTCAATTCAATTCAATTCAATTCAATTCAATTCAATTCAATTCAATTCAATTCAATTCAATTCAATTCAATTCAATTCAATTCAATTCAATTCAATTCAATTTCATTCAATTCAATTCAATTCAATTCTTCAATTCAATCCAATTCAATTCATTTCAAGTCAATTCGATTCCATTCATTTCAAGTCAATTCGATTCAATTCAATTCAATCCAACTCAATTCAATACAATCCCATTCAATTCATTTAATTTCAAGACAATTCAATTCAGTTCATTTTATTTTATTTCATTTGATTTAATTTCAATTCAATTCTACTAAACTCTTCAATTCAATTCAACTCAATTCTGCAATTCTATTCAAGGTAATTCACAGTGGGTCTCAATCAGTGTGTGTAAAACTAGAAAGTGCACTTCTCACTGGTTGTGAGAAACTCTCCCTAATGTCCTCATGGGATGTAATGGGAAACCATTTTTTTTATTGCGCAGGAACATCTAACTCATATTGAAGCCACCAGCTGTTGTAACATCACTGTCCAGCTTAAGAATATTTTTGACTTAATATTTTGTTATTTGTCTTAAAATGTTGCCACATTCAAACCCTTCTTGAGCTTATTTCCTTTTGCTGTTTTGCAGTTATTAATCATTATCCTTTAACCTGTCATTCTTATTCTTCTTTGTATGGGTACATTTTGGGATTCGGGCTTGTCAATTGATTTTGGTCATCACTTATTATGGGCCGTATTTGGATAATGTTTATAATTTGCATATGTTGGTTGTTGGGCAACAACAAATTATTTACAATGTCGGCTATTACTTAATATATCCCTTGGACACCCTGTAATTTTCTTCACGTCAAACGAAAACGACGAAAGGAATTTAGCTTGTGGCTTAACTTTTAAGCCATAATAAGTTTTGTGCACATTTTGGCAAACTGAAGGCTCCACATGAGTAGGCTGTTTGGAAAAGGCTACCAGCTTACGGTGTGTGATTATGTTTACAACCCGTAGCTGGTGTTTTTAAGTGTCATCCTTCCGGGAGATGATGATGATGATGATGACGTTGACGAACATCGCCCTCAAATGTAGTGCGATGTGTTGATACTGATGGTGGTGGTGATATTACCTTTTAATTCCAATAATTTGACTTAATGTCTGGTCATTTCATGTGTCCCTTCCATTTGGGTTTGAGTTAATATTTATTTGCTGCATTACACAGTTTGTTCGGTATCACATTGAGGGGATTTTGGGGCCGTCATCATTGTTGTTCCTAAGTTGGTAGGTTATGGCAGGGTAATCACTGTTTAAAGGCCGTGTTAGACTATCAGTGCAAATAGAGTGATTCGCGGACAGAGAAATTGAATGGAACTCTCTTCCATTTAAGAGAAATCGTATGATCATTCTGCTTTCGATTTACACTGTTAGTTTTGGTAACTGAAACAAAATTGAAAGGGTAATGATTTCTCTAATAGTGGGGTTTCATATTATAACTGACATAAGCAAATTGATTCAAGTTTGTAATAATGTCTAACCTGTTGACTTTAAGCTTGTCTTTTTATTCCCTGCTAAACTAATTCGACGACTTCTTATGGAGTGCCGCTTAAAATCGTTTAGTTCAAAGTCGTCGAAAAATTTGTTTAGCATTGAATAAAAAAACAGGCTTTTCATTGACTAGTAGGTGCAATCCCCAATGATATTTTATTATGTAGATAAAGCGGTTACCCGCCCAATTTTGCTATACTGCATTATCGACTGTATCAATGTTGGGTACTGATGACAAATATCTGAAAAGACAACAGATCCGACTTAACTGGGGAACTAGACAATTTTGTTGGGCAATGTCAAGAAGATCGAATTTTCGCGTCCTTTCGGGTAATTTACGACTGGTCGTCTGCACAACAATATAAACCCTTTTTAATGGAACTTGGGGCCAATGGGTAGGGTCCAATGGGAGACTTAGGGTAAGGCTACGTTTAAGTCGGTCACTCAACTAAAATTGCTGTCCTGTTTTCAATAAAAACAATCAAGCAAATCCTATTGTTAAGGTTTTATTCGCCTTTGTGCGAAGTATGCGATCGCTCAGTGGACTTGCAGTGGTGGGTTCAATTTCATTTATAATTTGTATTACAAATTCTTCTATTAAAAAGGATCCGTGCAAAATAAATCCTATTCAGAGAAATACAGCTAGTTGGCGTTAAACAAAAACCAGTTTATCGCAAACATTTTCGCTTTGTCCTCAAACTCTTTCGAGTTTGGAGATACTACAACTCACTTCCGTTAAACGAAAAAGCAAATGGTCGCAATAATTTGTCGATACTCTACTTTGGGACATGGGACTGCCTTTGGAGGTGGAAAGTTTCTGATAGCCAATCACTTGGGAGTGGCCAGAAATAATTGCTTCCTTGGGCAGGGCAAGCAGCTCACTACTTACACGCAGTATGTCCTGGGCAATGGCTTTATCGGAAACCTCCGTTAGCTAACTAGAGTGAGAAGGCGAAAATAAATGAGCAGCCTGATTTGGTTATGCGATCACTGATGTGTCTCAGGCTTAGTAGGTGACTGATGTCACTGAAGCTCATCAAGCTATCGGGCATATTCTTTTGTCCTTTCGAAGGTGGATGAGCCAAACATATGAGCTAACGGCGGATAAAAAACCAAAAGAAGAAAATCCTGGTTCGACATATTGCATCCTGGTCAGCGTCTGATCCATAATGGGCGGCTGCAATCAAATATCCTGGCAGTAGGTAAAATGCAAAAACCCGGTGGACTGGGTTTGCCTCCCGCCACCGTTCATAATGGCAGCGAAAATATAAAAACGGAAGAGAAAACATAAACAACCCCTATTTGTTGGCGACCCCCGCAAACGTTAGAAGGACCACGATTTACGGATATGCACCTAGAATGTGAGAACTCTATATAGATCCGGTGCAAGTATCCAACTGGCAGATGTCCTCGAAAGTTATAAGGCTGGCATTAGCGCAATCAAGAAAATGCGATGGACAGGACATATACTACAGTTGCCATGAAAAAAAACATGAATTTGGTTGCGGATTTGTAGTTGGCAAAAGACTGCGACATCTAGTCTCTAGGTTCAATCCTCTGAGTGAACGTATAGCCGCAATCCCCATAAAAGCGAAATATTTTTATATTTCCCTAATTTGTGTGCATGCCCCGACAGAAGAGAAAGATGATGATGCCAACGACATATTCTATGAGCTCCTAGAGGAAACGTATGACCGCTACCCTGGCCATGACATTAAGATTGTACTAGGAGATTTTAATGCTAAAGTAGGCAGGGAGAATGTGTTTCATCCAACTATTGGCAATTTCAGTCTGCATGCTGACAGTTCCGCTGACGGTATGAAACTGATTGACTTTGCCGCTGCAAAAAACATGGTCATTAGTGGTACAAGATTCCAACATAAAGACATCCACAAGGCTACTTGGGTATCCCCTGGTCAAAGAACGAAAAACCAAATTGATCACGTGGTAATTGATGGAAGGCACTCATCCTGTGTAATGGACGTTCGCGTGATCAGAGGAGCTAAAATCGATTCTGATCACTATCTGGTAGCAGCAAAGGTTCACACAAGGTTAAATGGAGCAAAAATCGTACGAAACCAGACGCAGAGAAAGCTAGACATCGTAAAGCTGCAATTACCAGAGGCAGCCACAGCCTACTCAAGGAGCTGTCGAAACTTATGGCACAGAACCCACCCCCTCCTGATGACGATCCTGAAACGCAGTGGAAACCCATATCCGACTCTATAAAAACTGCCGCAACAACGGTATTTGGGTTTGAAAAACCGCTTCGCAGCAAACCATGGTACGATGAAGGGTGTCGCATTGCAAATGATAAAAAGAACGCTGCACGCATGGTAATGCTTCAGTCAATTGCAACGCGAGCTGCGACTTTGAGGTATAGGGGAAAAGAAATGAGGTAAACCGCCTCTTTAGGCGTAAGAAACGGCAGTGGAGAAAGTGCGAGAGTGAGAAAATTGAGTCATAGAGAAGGAAGAACGAAAATCAAAACGGAATTAATGGCCATGGTTCAGGGCCCCCTTCTGTAAAGACAAGGTCGGAAATCTCATCGCAGATGTGTACAGTATGTTGGGAATATGGAAACATCATTTCTCTGCGCTATTGGTACCTGAGATATCCAATGGCGAGACAATCGATCAAAATTTGGACGACGACGTCGATTGACCCCCTCCTAACCAAGACGAGGTCAGAACAGCTATTGCCCGGCTTAAGAACTACAAAGCCGCAGGAGCCGATGGATTACCGGCGGAGCTGTTTAAGGCTGGCGGCGATGAGCTGATAAGGTGCATGCATCAGCTTATTAGCAAAATTTGGTTAGATGAATGCATGCGCCCGGCGATTGGAGTCTCAGTGTACTATATCCCATATTTAAAAAAGGTGACCCGAGTCTCTGTGCCAACTACCGTGGAATAAGCCTTTTATCCCTAGCATATAAGGTTCTATCAAGTATAATGTGCGAAAGACTAAAACCAATTATGGCTGACTTGATTGGACCATACCAGTGTGGCTTTAGGCCTGAAAAATCGACAACTGACCAGATTTTCACGCTACGCCAAATCCTTGAGAAGACACACGAAAAACAAATCGACACCTATCATCGATTTCTCGATTATAAGGCGGCCTTCGATAGCCCGATGCAGGGGAAACTCTACGAAGCAATGTCTGAGCTTGGTGTTCCTGAAAAACTTATACGCCTTTGCAGGATGACCCTGACGAACACCAAATCCGCAGTGAAAGTTGGTAAGGATCTTACCGAACCTTTCGAAACGAAGCGAGGCCTCAGACAAGGTGACATGCTATCGTGCGATCTCTTTAACATCTTAATAGAGATTATTCTGCGATTATTCAAAGGAAATAATCTGTGTGACTGGTCAAATGCTCATTTGCCGCAGATACACTATTAAAAAAATTTTCATTTATCTGATGTTTCGTTTGGAACCCCCCCCCCAAAGGAAAGACCAGCGTACAGTACTGGCTTATTCTCAACCTATTTCGGTGACATTTGCAAATCCCCATGGCAGTTAGCTTGGTCCTGTCTTATATCTATTATTCATGAATGTAGTCAGCTTGGTCC
The DNA here is from genome assembly GCA_963931995.1 of Phaonia tiefii. NCBI lineage: Eukaryota > Metazoa > Arthropoda > Insecta > Diptera > Muscidae > Phaonia > Phaonia tiefii. Next base: position 18,200,034 of record OZ008370.1, on the reverse strand, counting down.
CATCCTATATCTACTATTCATCAGCGACTTGATTAACTAAATATCAGTGTCGAAAACCGAAACCCGTTTCATTACTCATGACCGTTTGTATGTTTATTAAAAAGACATTTTTCGAATAAGTGTAAACCCGGATGCTTCCTGTCGGTTAATCGGTTTCATGTTCAAAATTCCCTTTGGGTAAGGGTAAGAAGATTGAATAACGGGCCTAATAATGGGCTGCCCTCCTGCAAGGACGAGAATGAGAATCTGGTGACTGAGAAGCAGAGTGTGCTCAAAATGTGGCACTACTCCACTCAGATTCTTCCACTGAAGATCAGGAGGTAATGATAGAGGTAGATAGTGTAGATGCGATGACTTAGACAAGGCCACACACTTTCGTGCAATCTCTTGAACATCTTAATGGAGATAATAATGAGAAAGGCTGCAGTAAATACGAACAAGACCATTAACACGAAAAGCCATCTGTTTCTGGCGTATGCTGACGACATAGACATCGTTGGACGAAATTTGCGAGAGGTTACTGCAGTATTTTCAGGAATCGAGAAAGAATCAGCGAAGGTGGGTCTTGCTGTTAATGAGGGCAAGACAAAATTGATGGTGTCAACGACTAGAGAAACCGCTCGACTTGGCCTGCACTTGAACGTTGACAACCGATTTAATTTTGAAGTGGTAGATGAATTTGTCTACCGTGGATCCGGAGATAGATAGGAGAATAGTGCTTGCAAATAGGTGCTATTTTGGGCTCAGCAAGCAGTTTGGGAACAAAGCTCACTCTCGACGGACAAAAGTCCACCTATATCAGACTCTCATTTTACCTGTCTTGACGTATGGCTCCGAAACTAGGGTCATATTGCAAGAGGATGAAAAACACCTGGGAGTATTCGAGAGAAAAATTCTCCGTAAGATATATGGTCCTGTTAGGGAAAACTATATTCTGACGTGGACATAGCTAGGCGAATCAAATTAGGCCAATTGCGTTGGCTATGCCATGTTATCAGAATCGATGAAGATGAGCCAGTGCGAAAGGTTTTCGATAACGTACCCGATGGAAGCAGGAACAGAGGACGACCAAGACTCCGCTGGAAAGACCAGGCAGAAGAATCCCTCCGTATCCTTGGTATTACCAACTGGCGAGAAAAGGCGAAGGATAGCGCCAGTTGGAAGAATATGTTGAATCTTGTTCAATTTGTTTGTTTAATTAATATGTGTAAGACGTCTGACCGCAAGAGGTTGTAAATAGTCAATAAAAGTAAGTATGTTCAAAATTCAAATTGTTGTTGCCTTTGAATATTTCCACTTGTATGTCAATTGATACAATTCAATTCAGATCAATTCAATTAAATTATTTGCAATGCAATTCAATAGGGGAAAGTTTCTCACAATCAGTGGGGTGTGATCCATTTAGTTTCACAATCACTGATTGAGTCATACAGTTTTATACCGATTCTGAACGGTATTATGAGAAGCTTTTTCGTGGCTAAGTACTCGAGAGTGTCGACGTCAGCAAACGAGTTAACCGTCGAAAGAAATGTAATGTGGTCAAAGGAGGAATCGAACCTACGTACTCATGTACAAGAGTCGCGCACACTAACCACTGCACCACGGACAGCCTGACAGTTTAAATGTATCGTTCAAAAGCTACAGCATTAAAATTATAAATAAATAAGGTTGAAATTTTGTATTGTGAATGCTCTTCTTTGCCAGCTTTGGACTTAAATGTCCGTAGCTGGTAATTTGCGTCGAATCGCGCTTTCCTGCTGTTGGTCGGTGCATTGTCCTTGCGTTATGAGAACAAAGACCTTTCGGGTAGCAAGGGATGTAGCGTGGGGTACCTTCGTTATAAAAAAACTCCCAACTATCAGAATCAATATAAAATGTAAATCACTAAATGGAACACCCCGTAGAACCCACCATCCTTATCAGTAAATGTAATAAAAACCTACCTCGTTCTATACTCAAATAACTTACAACATATTAAATTTTATTAATCTTATTACCAACTGATTTTTATTAATTGTTATTACATTTTGCTTCCTGACTTTTACTTTCCCCGAAAAATTCCACTTCATTAAAATAATTTTACGCTCTTGCCCACTTCAACCGGAAGGAGGGTGGGTGGCCGGTTTTCTGTTCCTCTGTTTTTTGTTTATTCGAACCCCCTTAAAACCTACGTTAACTTGTTAAAACCATTACGAAAATCGCGAGAATAACAAAAAAAACTACGCATTAAACGCACTTTTTCAATGTCAATGCGGCGAAGAATCACCATCTTCAACAGCCGTAAGCGTTTCCATTAATTCCAATACCACCACATGCCAGCAAGTTTAGTGTGCTAGACGCTGGATATGAAGGGTTGTTTACCCATAACGAAATGTACGAAATGATTTCGAGGAGGGAGATATCCCAAAGCTAGAATTCTACAATAGACCAAAGGAACGGCAAAGGAAAAGCGCTAATATATCATTATGTATAATGTTGAAAACACTAACAACGTTAGGGAAATAAAACTTGCAACAGGGTTGCCAAATATAATAGTAGAGTCTTTGTAGCTGGGGTTTTTTTAAGGTAAGATTGAACGTTAAGTCCCGGACGAAGAACGAGCGATATTTTCGTTTACATATTTTATTACGCAGTGAAACAACGTCAAAATTCCGGGACCAAACAAGTATCACACAATAGTTTTCGTTCGAAATAACTTTGGCATAACAACCCTGTAATTGATTTTGCTTGCGAAATATTCGCAAAGAGCTGAGCGCCACAGACTTGTCACTCATTAACATAAACATCAGCTTTCGTTAATGTTTATTGTTGATTTATCGCACTTCTTGATACCAATTGACAATGTAATCAAAGTTGTTTGAATCACTATCATGTTCACAACATTTTCTGGAAATATTTTTCCAAACTACATAATTTTAAATTTTTCTTTGATTAAGACATCCCTGTACTGTAATTGTAAGACATTAGATCTTGTTGTACAGGTTAAAAAATACAACAAATAAATAAATAAATTAGTAAATAAAATAAATAAATTTATCTGCCAACACAAAAGTTATCGACCAAGCTCAAGCTCTTGAATGATACTGATATGAATACGTTTTAAAATCGAGAAATAGGAAAAGTAGTCAACTTTGAATTATTTTTTTAAAATAAACCCAATTATTCGATTTTTAACCTTCACACTTACAAATAGTCCTTGAGTTTTTACCCACAATTGTTTTTTTTTTTGCAGAATTTAAAAATATTTACTGGATACCAAAGATATTGAATTTTGGCCGATGGAAATTGATCCAGAACCACTGTGCGCCACAGCTGTTCTCATGCTACGACGTACTTACGTATTGCAAGTGCACATTAATGTAATCGTTATTATACTTTATTGAGGCTGCAAGAAAAATTGTTTTTTGTAAAGCCACGTATTCAGTTCTTGCGAAATTTTTGTAAGGAATTTTGTCATTTATCCCTAAACGGAAAAATTTGTTACAAAGAGTTGCCACATTTCTCTGATTTACCTTGCAAATATTTCATTCATAATTCATCTTCGCATTCCTTTATATTTTTAATGCAAGTGGTATTACTTTTGTTTACCAAAATAATCGAAATGTCAAAATTCCGGTGCCAAACAATTGTTTTCGTACGAAATAACTTTGGCGTAACAACCCTGTACTTGATTTTACCTATGAAATTTTCGCCAAGAGCTGAGTACCAAGCAAATGAAAAGTGAACGAAATTTTCGGTTCATGAAATTTTCGATATTTGTTATACACGTAAATTCATAAAAACTGAATACCGGGCTTAAAGGAGTGAAAACGCAAAGTCCTGTCCCTGAGCCACGCGACCTTAATACGCAACGTTAACACAGAAATATGCTCCATGTGTAGAAATTTATAGGAATGTGATCCAGAGTATCATCAGTATACCCTCTAAGTCGGCCACGTACCGAGCTCATACTTCTACAGCTGGAACCACAAGTGTCTGTATGTTCACACGAAAACTCAGATCTGTCACACAACCAAACTTTGTTTCAAAAATTCTATTTGCGGCAAACGAAAATGTATATGCCAACACACCTTTAAATAATAATTTAAAAAAAATCGACTCTAGAAGAATTTAAAACCTGGGTCACTATGTAGCTCATATTTTCTCCTCGGGTGTGCTAACGCCATGACATAATTTTATATCTCATAAATATAAATATTTGTTTGCCTCAACTAAATTCCTCAGACGAAGTATAGTTGGCACAAACGAAATTGTTCTCGGCGTGCAGGCAGATGACATGGAAATCGTCAGTGTTGCCCTCTGACTAGGATGAAATGTCATCACTGCCTGGGATTCCAATATATATTTGGACAATTTGAATGCTATAAAATATCTGCGATCTATATTTCGGACTTTAAGAACTGCCCACAGCTACCACGCAATCTTAAACGAAATGACTGTTTACATACATACATGGTTTCCCATTACATCCCATGAAGGAATTTGGGAGAGCTTCTCACAACCAGTAAGCTGTGCGCTTTCAAGTTTCATACTACAGTTTACACCGGTTCCGAATGGTAATTTGAGAAGCTTTTTCATGGCTAAATACTCGATAGTGTCGCCGTCACTATGCGAGGTGACCGCCGCCGAAATAAAATTTAAGGTGGTCAGAGCAGGGATCGAACCGAGGATAACCATTGCACCACCGACGACCACTTTTCCAGAAAATTTTAATTTCCCTCGAGCCAACAGATCATGGGATTTCTCCAAATAGTGAATAAATTGAAACTAGAATTTAAAATCATATTGGCAGTCGATTGTTCCAAGTTTGTGGTACTACGGCCTTTCTGAATCTCAGTAGTTTAAACGGTCTATCGTTTCCTGAAATATTTCTGTGACCGAACACCCGGAAAAGAGCGTATATCACACATAGAAAAAACCCTGCTCCAGTAACATATTGCAGGAACCATGTACATGTTTGCATGCATTGTTCTCATGATTTGAACATCTGCTGCTTTTTTGTTTCTTTTTCATTTCGAAAGAAATTAGGCCCAATGATGCCACATGCCATACACCGGACCAAACCGCCAATATTTGTGGATACAGTGACGCATATTCGACACCACCTGTTAATAGACTACTGTTCTACTGTTGATCAAGTTCCATCATTTACTTTGCGTTTAACAGCTGTTCAAAACATATAACCTCGTGCATTTTTTTTAAAGGGATAAAAGTGAATTTCGACTGCTCACTACACATTCACCCTTATCGTGAATAAGTTGGGGAATTTCTGTTCCCATGAAATTTTCAAGTGGAATTTGCTATCGTGATATTCCCGTGAAGTTTTTGTTCCCTTCCTTAAACAGCTGTTCAAATTAAAGTCAGCTATCAGTGCGTAGTGAATGTAATTTAGAAGAAGATATTTATTTTTCAATTGAAATTTTAATTGTGTACGGACCAAAAAGAAAATGTTTAGAATCGGCGGCCTTATTTTGGTGCAGGATGAAGAAAGCAATCAATAAGCCTGTTTTTTTATTCCCTGCTAAACTAATTTGTCGACGACTTTGTATGGGGAACTAAGCGATATTAAGCGATTTTAAGCGCCAAAGTCGTCGAAAAATTAGTTTAGCAGGGAATAAAAAAACAAGCTTAATGAAAAAGCTATTCACGATTAGGGGAATTTTGTTTAACTGCCAACGTTTTTCTTTTGGTTACCATTTTACAGTGAATGAATATAAAAAGGGAAAACATTTCATGGGAAAAATTATTCACGACTGCAATTTTGGGAAAAGGGAAAAAATTACGAGGGAAATAAAGTTCACGATAAGGGTGATTATTTTTTGCGGAAAAAAACCGTCAATCGGACCAAGGAAAAGTTTGATAAATACTATGGGGACTCTGAATGGATTTCAATGGTAAAAAGCGGTTTACTGACTTTCGTTGTAGTCGCACAAGTACAAATGACGCTGAACGTTCTAGACGGACAATTGAGGTCAATACACCCGAAAATGTCGAAAAAATCCACGATATGGTGTTGGCCGATCGAAGAGTAAAAGTGCGTGAGATTGTTGATGCCATAGGCATTTCATACGGTAGTGTGGTTTCGATTTGAAATGATCAGTTGGGTTTAAGAAAGTTGTCTACAAGATGGGTGCCGCGTTTGCTGTCAATTGATAATAAACGCACGGGTGCACACGTGTCTACACTCAATGGTAAAATTCCATGAATTGGGCTACGAATTGGTACCTCATCCGCCATATTCTCCGGATTTAGCCCCCAGTGACTATTTCCTATTTCCAAACCTAAAGAAATGGCTCGGTGGAAAGAGATTTAGCTCCAACAATGAAATTGTTGATCAAACAAATGCCTATTTTATGAACCTCGAAAAATCCGATTTTTTTGGAAGGGATACAAAAATTGGAGAAACGTTGGACTAAGTGTATTGAGCTAAAAGGAGATTATGTTGAAAAATAAATATTTTTTTTTTGCAAAAAAAAAAACTGTTTCATTCATAAACTCACGGACTTATTGATCCGCCCTCTAGCAGCGTGTAACAACACCCGCCGTATGGCATTTCGAAATTTAAAATTTGTTCTAAGGGAAATTCGTATCCCTTCGATTGCTCATTAAATCGCCACACCAATCCTCCCCCTTTAGTTTGTGAAGTTTAAGAATTTTCACTTAGATGGCAATCCGCGATCATTGCCACACAGACCCAGAGCAACGACGCATTTTATACACATTTGGGACATTTGTTTGTAGTAAATCCGTCTGTTTGTCTTTCGGTCGGTTGATTGGTTGTTGTTGTTGCCGTTGTTGCATAGGAAATCAGGGAGGAATTGTTGTGCGTAACGCACAATCCAGAGGGTTGTTTCTGGGACGGTGGTTCCCATAGTAGTCAACGTCGTCGTCGCCGTCGCTATAATGTCGTTGTAATTTTATATGCGAATACAATTCGATAGAGAAACATAGAAAATGTAATAATAATAATAAATAGAATAAAGTTGTACATAATATACAATACAACAACAATTTTAAGTATTTTTCTTGTTGTTGTCAACAGTTCACTTTATGTCGTTGAATGTCAAGGATTTCTGTTTTTATTTCGTTTATACATTTGTCAGATTTATATTTTCTGTTTCTTTTTTTTTTTTGGAAAATACTTTTGAAGTGGTTTTGGGATAGTCTGGTAATAGTCACGAGTGGAATGCCATAAACAGGGTTGTTTCCCCAAAACAGTTTTGGGTGGAAACACGTGGTTTTTTTCTAAGACTAAGAATATGGTATAAGAAGTTAACGAATAGAGTGATTATAGATGTTTTTCTGGGCGAAGTTTAATTTTAAATTTCAAAAAGGAAATATTGTGTTATTTGTCTTGAGGTGTAGGAAAATTTCCCCCCACCAGAAGTAACAATACTGTCGACAGTGGATGCAGGAACTAAAGGTTATCTCGCATTTCTCAATGAGGTTCCTACGGGCATCTTGAAATTTATGCAGGTACCCAAGAATTGTTTGGCAAAAATTCCTTTGATTGTCTTAGAAGTCGGATGAACCAATACTTCTGGTAAACGGCGGTTGAGTGCGATTTGTCCATTTCTGACAAACTCACTGAGAGCTTCAGCGTCTGACCTAAAGTGCTCGGAAAAACCTCGGTGGGCTGGGCTTGCCTTCCGCCGCCATTATTAATGCCAATGACAATACTAAATGAGAATGAGATACATCAAAAAAAATTGTTTCCCATTACATCCCAAGAAGGGATTAGGAAGAGCTTCATACAACCAGTGAACTGTGCGCGTTTTAGTTTTACACTCACTGAATGGGACCTATTGTCTTACACCGGTTCCGAACGGTATTTCGAAGAGCGTTTTCATGGCTAAATACTCTCGATAATGTCGCTGTCACTAAGCGAGGTGACCGCCGTCGAAAGAAATGTAACGTGGTTTGGGCAGGGAATGGACCCACATACTCGTGTCCAACAGCTGCGCACACTAGCGTTGCACCACCGACGTCCACGAATATGATACAAAAAACCCCCGTTTGATGAAGATCCCCCGCAATCTTTATAAGGACCAAGATTTACGGATGCGCACTTGGAATGTTGGAACACTTTACAGATCCGGTATTACTATCGCACTGGCAGATGTCCTCGTGAATTGTAAGGCTACCAGTACTGCTATCCAGGAGGTGCGATGGACAGCTCGTGGCTGTACGAGGAAGTAGAACAGTGACATACATATACTACAGCTGCCGTGAGAAAAAACAAGAATTTGGTTGGGCATTTGCAGTGGGAAATATAACTAGTAAAACATCTACAGCCTTATTCATAAAAAGTTGAGAGAGGTTTGAGAAACGTTTTTAGTATGATAAACCGTCTCTCAAACCTCTCATAACTTTTTATGAATCAGGCCACTAGTCTCCATGTTCAATCCTACCATCCGCTTTAAATCCGCATCGGATTTAATATATCACTAATTTGTATTCATGCCCCATCAGAACCAAAAGACAATGACACCACGGACATGTTCTATCAGCGCCCTGAAGAAACAGACAACTGCAGCCGTGGCCATATCATTAAGATTGTCCTTAGCGATTTTAACGCTAAAGTCGGCAGGGAAAATGTCTTTGAACCATCATCGATAAATTCAATCTACACGCCATCAGACTGTTAGATTTCTGAGGGTCGCAACACATGGTTGTCAGTAGGTTAGTAATGGAATACAACTGTCATATTTGGGCTGGTGCCCCTAGGTCCACATTGGAGCTTCTGGACCGCGTACAACGGAGAGCGATGATGCTTATAGGAGATAGCAGTGTAACCAACTCTGTTGCTTCCTTAGAGCATCGTCGAAACGTGAGTTGCGTATCACTTTTGCATCGGTATTTTCACGGTAAGTGTTCATATGAGATACATGCCTCTATTCTTACCTCCGTATTTAATCGCTCAACACACTTTTCCAGTAGTTCACATCCATTTGTTATTTCTTGGCCTGTGGATAGAACTACCCACCACAGGGAGAATTCGTTTTTTAGCCGTACAGTTCGTATGTGGAATAAACTTCCGGCGGGTGTATTCCCTAATTCTTTCAATATCGAGAGATTCAAATCAAACATTAACAAACATTATACCCTTTTTCCTCCCACCCCTCTATCCCTACTTCCTAAGTCCAATACAATGCTCGGCATTTATAGGGGGCATCCCCTGAGTATTGGTCAATGTGAAAAAAAAAGTACGAGATTCCAACGTAAAGACATCCACAAGGCTACTTGGATATACTCTGATCAAGCACTTGTTCGTGATTCTAGACCCTAAACTTTCCTGGAATCGTAACATAGAGCACCGCGGACAGAAGGCAACCGTTGCGTACTACTATTGTCGGAAAATGTTCGGAAGCCGTTGCGGTGGATGTACACTAGCATAATCAGACAAATACTCTCCTATGGTGGCCTGTCGCAGGGAAGACGTCCATCATGAAACTGTTGTATAGAGTACAGATATCTGCTTGCTTGGGCATAACAGGGGCAATGAGGACGTGTCCAGCTGAAGCCCTTATTTATACCAATCGCTTCATATTATACCAATCGACCTTCACATCACAGCCAGTGCGACCTGGAGAAACGCTCTTGGACTCTGGAAGAGCAACGCATATAGACATGCGAGTATACGAGTACTACAGACAATCCCAAGATAACTCAATATAACAACCGGTTACTGCACCCCCTCATTGACGTTCGATAACCTATTCGATGTCAGGTTTCCCAAGAGAATAGAGTGGGATAAAGGGGAACCACTTACAGGTTTTGACACCAAAGTATTTACGGAGGGATCCAAAATGGAATATGGAACCGGCTCGGGTGTTTTCTCCGAAGAGGCAGGCCTCAATTTATCATTCAAACTCCCAGACAAGTGCAGCGTTTGCCAAGCGGAGATACTGGCCATCAAAGAAGCCTGCGCCGCACTTATACTACAGCGAAGAACAGAGCGCATTGGAATATTTGTAGATAGCCAAGCGGCTCTCCTATCACTCAAATCTTACAACACTGCATCTAAACTCATTAGTGAATGTAAGGAAAAACTTGTCGAGCTAGGCCGGCTGGCCAATGTGGTTCTTACTTGGATACCAGGCCACAAGGGTATCCTAGGGAACGAAAGTGAAGACGAACTAGCTAGGGCTGGTTCCTATTCCACCAAACTCCATATGGTGTCAGTCGCAACGCCTATAGGGTTGGTCAATAGGGCTATTTTCCTGCATTACCTTGAACGAGCGAAGATCAGATGGGAAACGTGCCGCATATTCAGAAACACATGGCCAGAATAGAATATTCACCGGACTAATTCCCTGATTAGCCATAATCGGGGGAGACATATCTAGGCTAACTGGCGTGCTGACCGGGTACTGGCCAATTGGTAATCACGCAAGACGGTTGAAGCTGCCATATAATGACCACTGCCGTGCCTGCGATGACGCAGAAGAGGAGGAGACGGTGGAGCATGTCCTCTGCAGTTGTCCGGCTCTGATGAATAGACGCCTGAAGACTATGGGCCGTCACTTCCTGCATAACCTCACTGAGATACACGAGATAGATCTAGGGGATCTAATGAGGTATCTCCGATTAACAGGCTGGATATATACACGGTACTTTGGACTTTCCGGAGTGATGTGGTATGCAAAACGGGGTCTCAAGACACTACTTGATGCTAAATAGTATCTTTAGCAACCACGAAAACCAACCAACCAACCAGGATGAAATATTAATGAAATATTTCCATTGTAAATCAGAAATATGTGGTAACTTTCTGTAACAAAATTTTCCGTTTAGAGATAAATTCTTACGAAAATTTTGCAAGAACTGACTACGGGGCTGTACGAGATAACTTTGGCATAACAACTCTGTAATTGAATTCGCTGACGAAATTTAAGCAAAGTGCTGAGTATCAGGCAAATGAAAAGTGAGCGAAATTTTGGACTCTTGCAATTTTTGTTACTTTTTATACAAGTACTTCTTATGGGAAAGAAAATTTCATAAAAGCTGAATATGGAACTTAAAGTATTTGCTTTTAGATATCAAGTGCAAAAAATTCTCAATTGAAGAAAAAAGTATCGAGTACTATAGAGTATTCACTTGTGACGAATCATTACTATGCGTATATGAACTCTAAAGCCCCGTATTCAGCTCTTGCAATATTTGTGTAAGGAATTTTGTCATACATATATTTTACACGGGAATTTTTGTTGCAGAGAGTTACCACCGATCTTTGATTTACCTTCTTGCATATGGTTTATGAATAATTCCTCATTGTACTCCATTTTTGTTTGTACTCTATTAGTGGGTACAACTTTGGAGAACATTATTACATTCCTGTGTTAATAGTATAGAAATTATAAGCGAAAATTTAAAACAATTTTATATTTCTGAATTGGTGCAATCATTTTGGAACCCAAAATGTCATTTTTGTTCATTAGTGTATTTGACAATATTGTTAAGTATATTAAGCACTACAACTTTGTGGGAGGTATCAATTTGTAATTTGTTTTATATTGAATACATATAGGTGAATATTTAAAGAATATGGTTAAACGCAGCATTTCTACACCAATTATTGAGCTCTAAATATAATGTTTGTTGACTAGTGTATTTATAAAATTTATCAAGAAATTTATAAGCTACAATTCTGTTGAAGGTAGCTACCGCAGGTTATTTACAGTTAAGCAAGAAATGTCCAAACATATAAAATATGTGAAATTTGTCATGACGTTTCGTGAAATAATCAATAAAGAGTGGAATTTCCTTAGAAATATATTAAATGGAATTGTGAAATGAGAAAATAGCTACAATATTGTCAAAGGTTGTAATGCAATATTTCAAGCTGTTTAGGATTTATTGACTAAAATCTGAAATAGGGACCTGACCCACCTCCAAAATTTCGTTATGTTTTATATACGCACTTGTTATGGGAACGAAAATTTCAGATATGCTGCATACGACAGAATAGGTGAATTTTTTTCTACGTTGGTAATGTAACGCGCGAGTTTTAACAAGGTCAAGACATGTTTAGAAAAAGTATCGCAAGAATCTCACAAAAAATTATCGATAAGTACTTGGTTTTAGGTATGGAGTATAAAAAATACTCTATTGGAGAAAAAATTATAGAGTATTCACTTGCAACGAATCATCACTAGGCGTGTGTGAAATTTAAAGCCCCGTATTCAGTTCCTGCGACATTTTTGTAAGTAATTTTGTCATTTATTGTTACATGGAAATTTTTGTTGCAGAGAGTTACCAGCTATCTCTGGTTTACATTGCAAATGTTTCATGCATAGACTAATTACAATACTAGACTCAACATTTCTCTCAGCAAATTTATAACATTTGGCCTGGTGTGATATGAACGTTGGATGTCGAAACTAATAATAGTACCAAATAAAAGCAATGGTTCAAAACAACGAACAGAATAACAACAATAACAACAACATTCCGGTTTATGTGTTAAAATTATTGTGTTAAATACTACACAAATGTATGCTTACAATAACACTCAATAAAAAAAGTGTAAAACATATTTAAATTCCACAGTTTGAAACGACAAAACGACAAAAAAAATTAAAGACATGAAAATTTAAAGCCAGAAGTTATTGTAATTCCACCTGGTGGTTGTCACTTTTCGTCAAACATCTCTCTATCACACCGACCGCACCACGAAGAGTGTGAAAGCAAACGTCAGATGAGTCAAACATTTTCTCTAGTAAGGTTTACTCTATGGTTTCTTGAATAATTCCTGTTCTACTTCATTTTTGTTGCTGCGCTTGTTGTGTTACTTTTGATTGTTGAAATACTACAAATGTCAAAATTACGGCCCCAAGCAATTATCGAACAATTGTTTTCGTACGAAATAACTTTGGCATAACAACCCTGTAATTGATTTCGTTACCGAAATTTTCCTATACAGCTGATTCCCAAGCAAATTGAAAGTGAGCCAAATTTTTCGGTTCACGAAAATTTCGAAATATTTTATACACTAACTTTTTATGGGAACGAAAATTTCACATGTTCTGAATACGACACTGAATTCGTAAATAGTGTTCGACCGATTAGAGTCCAAACATAATCATACATGCTACAGACGACGCCGTTTTTTTGCATAGGTATCTTATGGCAGGGAAAAATCGTGACGGAAATCCGCTGCGGCTGACGAATCGCCGCTAGAATCAAATTTTTTCTAATTTCTTGGCGGTGCTCTTACGAAATCTCTCAATTGAGAGAATGGAGTTGCCACATTTTCATAAAACCTATAAGAGCAACCAGCAAATACATACGTTGGAACATGGGTGTACAAAAGAAAATGAAAGAAGAGGGTTAAAAAAGATTTATTTTTAAACACAACCCAATTAAAGTGAATAAAAAATTGTTAATAGCAGTAAAAACAATTTAAATCCTGTACATCAATAATATTGTGTTTCCAAACTTTCAAACAAATTGCAGAAAAGGGCCGCAACTGTGCATGATGCAGAGACAAAAACTCTATTCAAATCGCCACACGCACTCTCTCCCATTTCGTTTAGACGCTAGGGATTTTTTTCGTCGTCATCTGTGAAGCGTGTATGGTTCTGTTTGGACTCTTAAGCCCCGTATTCAGTTCTTGCGAAAGTTTCGTAAGAAATTTTGTCATTTATCTCCAAATGCAAAATTTTATTGCGGAGAGTTACCACCTATATTTGATTTACCTTGCAAATATTTCACTTATAATTCCTCTACTCACTACATTTTATTTTTAAAGCATGTGGTGTTACTTCTGATTGCTAAAATTATCGAAATATCCAAATTCCGGTCCCAAACAATTATCAAATCATTGTTTTCATGAGAAATAACTTTGGCGTAACAACCCTGTACTTGATTTTGCCTACGAAATTTTCGCAGGGCTGAGTGACAAGCAAATGAAAAGCGAGCGAAATTTTCGGTTCATGAAATTTTCGTTATATTTTAAACACGTACTCTTATGGAAACAAAAATTTCATAAAAACTGAATACCGGGCTTTAGGTGAATGTTGTTCTACGTTGGTATTGTAACGCGCCAGTTTTATTTAGGTAAATAAATATTTAGAAAAGGTATCGATAGCAAGTACTAGCTTTAGATATCGAAGCTTTAGATAAATTGAAGAACAATATCGAGTATGTACTTGTAACGAATCATCACTATGTGTGTGCGATTTTTAATGATGAACAATTACGTGATAGAATTTTTTAACCGTATTTAACCCTGCACCGTCATCCTTCGTCAAAACGACGACGCGCGATTTTATTTTCAAGCTGAACTATGTGTTTTCCTTTTATTTTGGCCTCGTCTTTCGTACAGCATTAGTCGTTTCCAAACTGGTTTGAATAATAATTAAATTAATAATAATTAAAAATGAACTAGATAACAAAATTACATTCATTTTGGTTCCCATTTTTGCTCACGATATTATTTATAGCGACTTGAAATAGGTCGTAGTCATAATGCCGAAGGATGACGTTCAGTGTTAAAAAGAAACTCTGTCTATACAACTATACTGTACAATTTATTTTTAATTTTTTAGTTTTATAGTTTTAGTTGGTATCGCTTTGTTTATGTTATTACAGATATACTTAAGTGGGAAGGGGAATTTTTGCCCACCTCAAAAATATATTTATTTATTTGCTAAAATGATGATAACTTTGTTATTAATTAATGATTTTTCATAACCAATACCTCAGTTTCTTTAGAACTATCGCGCACATTCATTAAGATTTGGATTTGAAACTAATTAAGTTCGAAACGAATTAAGTTATAATTTGTGTAAGGGCATGAAAGTCAAAATTAATTAAATTTTTACTTAAATGATTTTTCCTCTTTTTTTATTGAAATGAAATACCAATATCTTCTAAACCCGTCGACCGATTGGCAAAGATAAACAAATATCTAATGGGTGGTTTTATTGGGAATTTTTCAGATATCATTGACAACGATCTAAGTTTTAATTTCTGAGATATATGGCAAAAACTAAATGTACATTTTTGGGCAATAGTAGAAAATTCTGTAAAATACTTATTGAAAAAAATCATCCATTCGAAATTGGTTAATGTTGATGTTTGTATTTGTGAGACTCAGGGCAAGTTTCACAATTGTCATTTAAATAACTAACAGCGACCAGGTAAAATTCATTTATATAAGTAGAGAATGTCCAACGGTGTAACTAACGGAGCCTAAACTACATCAAGAAGAATTGCAGCAGTTCTGAATGAACATGCTTTCGTTTTCATTATGTTGCTTAAAGTAATTTGAACATCAATTTTTAATGAAAATTATAATAATAATTAAATATCCAACATTTAACATAATTTTATATGAATTTTCCCAACACATTTTTTTTAACTTCAAACCATCTAAAGGTCATTATAAAAATAATTTCACTGGTCTTGAAGAAACTTGCAAATTGTTTAAGATATTTTCAAAATATTACATTTATTCTCTTTCATTCTATTTATACAATTTCTACGAAAATGCCCTGTGTTGGCCAGAATCATTTTCGTTTCCTTTCAATTATCCAACTAAAATTTTCTTTCACTTTCTTCTGTTCCTCTTGTGGGTTTTTCTTCAGATGATGGTACAGTTATATATGATCTAGAGTTCAACGTTTGATTAGTAGACGGGGGTTTTTGGAAAAGAGAGAAAAGTGCCGGTATTGAAATGTATGTATGTGTACATGTGTGTGTACGTCTGCATTGTGTTTATGCATGTGGCTGAGTGTGTGTGAATAGATACTTTATCTAGATTTTCCCATGGGTTTTCCATTCCCACCACCATTTGCTGATTCTCTCCTAAAATAGGGTTTTCATTGTCTCTCTCTCTCTCTCCCTTCTGTCCCTAACGGACTCTTGTATTTCCTCTTTAGAGTTGAATTTTCTTTTCTGTTTCTTTAATTAAAAAAAAATTTTTTGTTCGAGTTCTCAATGAGTTGGCTTTTCATATTTCGGGATTCTACTCTCTGTGTTTTTTCTTTGTTGTAAGATGGAAAATGTGTGGAAAATTAGTTGTGTTGCTATACTTGTGCAAAGAGTTGCCGTATGTCTTGAAAGAGAGAGTGCTAAAAGAGAAACTTTTAAATAAAACTGCTTAATAAAAATAACAGGAGTGGGACAGGTTTGTGGTTACTTTAATAAAAATCCGTCTTATCTAAGAAGTTGTTTTTTTTTCGAAAACCCGCTCCATCGGTTTTTGAAGGAATTATATTTTGTTTGAAAATAAATTTGAAAATCTCAAACAATTCCAAATGTTTATAAACATTTTCTTCTATAAATATTAATTTTATTGGTTTTAAAGTTTTATGTAAAAATATTTCCAACAATATTCAAACGATATCTTTTAATATTCTTATGGAAATTCATTTTAATTTACTGTAAAAAAATTCGAACTAAAAATATAATATTGTTTCCATTTTCACCTTTCAAAAAAATCATCCGTGATGAGTTTCCATTTTCTTTAAGAAATTTGCCTGTTCCCTTACAGAAAAATTCGGTTGTGGCTGACGAATTAACCGTAACCGAATTTAGATGTTGTCACAACCACATTAGACGTCATCACTACCGTAGCAGATGTTGCCTCAACAGAATTAGAGGTTGTCACATCAGAATTAAATGTTGTCACAACCACATACGATGTTGTCGCAGCGGAATAGAGGTTGTCGTAGCCGAATTAGAGGTTACCACAACCGAATTATACGTTGTCATAACAGAAATGGAGGTTGCGACAACCGAATTAGAGGTTACCACAACTGAATTATACGTTGTCATAGCCGAAATACAGATTACCACAACCGAAGTAGAGGTTGTCATATCAGAGGTTGAACAATCGAATTTAGATAGTGGTGTCACAAAAGAATTGTAGAATATTTTTCTCTTAGGAAGGAACTAATTTATATGGGGTAATATTTAGCGACAACAAACTGCCGAAACGCGTAGGAGGAAAGCGAAATGAAAATTTGAGTTTTATTTGCGCAAATACTGACGTCCAGAAAACTGATTTAAATATATAAAATCAACCGAGAACAAACTGGTCCAACAAATATACGAAACAAATTCAAATTTACATCCACTTCCATTTGTTTTTGAAGTTCCGGCCTTCAGGGTC
Organism: Phaonia tiefii; assembly: GCA_963931995.1. Taxonomy (NCBI): domain Eukaryota; kingdom Metazoa; phylum Arthropoda; class Insecta; order Diptera; family Muscidae; genus Phaonia; species Phaonia tiefii. The sequence goes on along the minus strand of OZ008370.1, from coordinate 18,182,912 downwards.
ACCGCATTGATTTTGAAGCGTTGTATCTGTCGATTTAGATCCAAAAGTTTTCTATAAAACCACAATGGTAGACCACCTCAAATGGACGTCCTTGGCAAACTGCACTGTTGACATCTGCTTGTACTGCACACTGAAAAGTGTGGACGTTTTCTACAAAATGGGATGTTTTAGTGCAGAAACAATAATTACAATACTTTTTCTTATACAGCATTCGCACTGGCATCGATTTTCTTGATTTTGGCACTTTTGTTGATTTCAAGCAGAGTTCAGGAAAATTAGCTTGATTTCCCATACGTTTTGACAGACGATAAATTTTTTTATTTTCTCTTATTTGTATAGGAATCAGGAAAAAAATGCTTGATTTGCTTTATGCAACGCTGTTTTACCTACGAACGAATAGTACGTTTGTTTACAACCATTTCAATAACGGAGCATCGATGTGGTGGTACCTCTAGAATACCCGACTTATTTATTTATCGCATTTCTTAGGTATTTATTGTTTTCAAACATATTTTTTATACTTTTTTGTTTACTTTTATTCCTGTAATACATTTGTGCTGAATTTGATAGTGGAAAAATACCAGATAAAGCAAAATGTCTATTGTTGTCGGCTTGGTATGTTTGTTGTCGTAGTAATACTACCTCGTCAATGCGCCTTGACTTTCAATCAAATCAGGAAAAATCCCAATGCGAACACTTCGGATTGTGTTAGGACATTCGATACGAAATCAGGAAAATATTTTGTAGTGCGAATGAGCTATTTGCTTCCCAATAAACACAAACAAATCTTGATATCACCTCAACAATTTACAATTTTAGAATTTGAAACGTGAGTTATGAAAAATATACAAACAATTATATGAATAGAAAATAAATTCGTTTGCCCCAACAGCATTCATGAGAAATTCGGTTACAGCAACAAAATTAACGCCAAATTTGGTTGCTGCACCTGACCTCAGGCCAAACGCGGTTATTAAGACCAAATTGATACCAAATTCGATAGTTGCAACTGAATTGATTCCAACTTTGGTTGCAGCACCTGAATTGTTGCACACATTTGGTTGCTTCAACTGCATTTGTTGCCAATTTCGGTTTTTGCAGAAGTACAGACGCTGAACCCAATTTTATTATTAGCGCTCTTAAAGTTGAGGCCACTGACTCCAAATTTCGGTAGTAAATTTTAATAATTTCGACTCGTTGTTGGCTCGTATATCTTTCCATGATGAAATGGCAAACCTTACTGAAGAGAAATGTCAAAAGAGCGGGAAAAAATATGGCGTCGTTTGCTGTCCCTATCGATTTACTTTTGTTGCGTCTCCGTTGAAAAATCCGTTAGTAACTGCAAGTCGGTGGCACTATCCGAATTTGCCGTAGTCGTGTTCCCATTCTAACAATTGGGACTCGGAAAATCTACACGTCGTCGAGTAGAAGCCGATGCATGTTTGGTGTGGTTTTTGTCTGCAGTCGCCGTTGTCGTCAATTGCGAGGGTTGTCTTGCCATGCTCAACGATTGTTTGTTCCCAAAATTAAAGAGGATGACATGGACGACATATGGTTTCAACAGAACGGCGCTACGTGCCAGACAGCCAACGTTACTTACTTATCCGGTCTCGGACAACCCTGGGGGGTCAGTTCGATCTTTTGCTTTATCTCTCCAGTTGGCAATACCAAGTGTACGCAGGGATTCGTCAACCTGATCCCTCCAGCCGAGTCTTGGTCTTCCTATTTTTCGTCTTTCTTCGAGTTCGGTTTTGAAAACCCTTCGCGCTGGTTCGTCTTCATCCATTCTACTGACATGGCCTAGCCAGCGCTTAACTATGTCAATGTCGGGATATAGCTCATACAGCTCATGGTTTATGCGTCGCCGATACTCGCCGTTGTGCACTATAGGGCCATAAATTTTTCGGAGTATTTTTCTCTCGAAGACTCCTACAGATGTTTCGTCTGCTTGCGATAAGACCCAGGATTCTGCGTCATAAAGCAAGACAGGTTGTATGAGAGTCTGGTATAGTTGGACTTTTGTTACTCGGGAGAGGGCTTTAGCTCTAAAGTGCTTGCTTACCCCAAAATAACATATATTCGCAGGACAATTCTCCGATTGATCTCAAGGCAAAAACAACAACGTCAGCCTTCTTGAGACAGCCAACGTTACAATCGATATTGTGCGTACTCCTCGCAACTACGATTTGACCCCGTTGGACTATTATCTTTGGGACGCCGTTAAAGAAAAATGTTACGGAAACATTCCCGGGTCCACTTAGGCCTTTACATATGAAATCTATGCTGTCGTTCACGAGATAGAGGACCAAACCATCGAAAATGTAGTGAAAAATTGGATAGATTGAATGAACTTATGTAAAGCAAGTCGTGGAAGACATTTGAACGATGTTGTCTTTCATTCATAAATGGCAATGATGGGCCTTTCCAATGAAATTAAATTTTTGAAGAAAATAATCGAAATTTTTTGAACTTTTGTCTGTTGAAAGCGAAATTTTGTGTTTTGAAAGCGAATTTAAATTCCAACTTTTACATGAATGAATGAATGGTTTCCCATTACATCCCATGAAGGGACCGGGGAGAACTTCTCACAATCACTGAGCTGTGCGCTTTCCAGTTTTCACTCACTGATTGGGACTTACAGTTTTACACCGATTCCGAACGGTATTTTGATAAGCTTTTTCATGGCTATATACTCGATAGTGTCGCCGTCACTATGCGAGGTGACCGCCGCCGAAAGAAATTTGTAGGTGGTCAGAGCAGGTTTCGAACCCAGGATCTCATGTACAAGAGCCGCGCACACTTACCATTGCACCACTGACGGCCACCCAACTTTTACATGGCCCACCCTTTATATTCTTTAATAGCAAGAGAACCTTCCAAAAAAGACCATGTAGAGCGGTTTCGGTAGGCTTTCCCTTCCAGACTTTCCCAGTATACAGTAGCCTGTGCTCAATGTCGCTCCTAACACCAGTGTTGCCTCAAAAAGTGTTAAAATGTTACAAACCGCTAATTTGCATCATTGGCAACCCTGCTTACGAGGAAAACACATTAGATTTTCCTCAAACTCTCTTTGTAACACACATACCCACATTCGGCCAACACTCGTGTACATCATTTTCACAAACGTGTTGGTGAGAATTTGTTAGAAATGTGAAAGAGAGTGGGCAGATGCACTAGCGTACATGTTCATGTGGGTATACTAAATTCTAGATAACGTGTGTGCGTGTGTGTGAGTTTGAGTACGAAAGTTAAACGCAAACTAGTAGATGTGGCTGTTGCTTGCTTGATTGTGTGTAAGACTTTATAGAGAGCGAGAGAGAGAGAGAGCGAGCGTAAAGAGGATGAGTAACTTTCTTAGTGGTATGTGTTTATCTGTGGGTTTGCGTGTGAGTTTGCTCTATGGTTTGTTTATTGTGTTGTTGTTGTTGTTGTTATTATTATTGTATACGCACACCAACAACTACTGCATTAGCCAGCCAGTGTTTTGTAGTACAACAAGCGTGTGCCGTACATTTTTTCAGTGTGTGTTCGTTCGTTCTATACCGGACCAGCCAGCCAGCCAGCAGCCATTTTGAGTTTTCGTTAAAGTGAAACACAAAAAACACCAACAGCGCGGATTTTTCTTTTTCTACAATCCAACCAAATACCAAAAAATATAACAAACAAAAGTGAAAAAATTGAAAAAAAAAATTGCCACAAAATCGTGAATAAAGTGTAAAATACAAAGAATTGCCCATCACTTGTGAATTCAAAAAAAAAGGAGAATTTTGGAAAACAAGTTTTTTTTACTAAATTTGGAATTCGATTTTTCCCTACGCGTAAAGAAAATTAACAGGAAATTTTCAAGGAATACTCACGAAAATCACAGAAAATTTAACACATATTTATGAAAATGTCAATACAAATTTAGTGAAGAATAAAGAAAGTTACAGAAAACTGCAAGAAATTTATAAAAAAAAATATTTATAAATACTTAAAAGAAAAATTTACTCAAAAATCCAGCGAATTTATTTTAAAATATAATTTAAAAAGTTGTTAAACAACTTAAAAAAAAAAAAGATATTGTGTATAAATTTAATAAATTCTTTCAAAACCCCACCCTATTTTATGGAATTTGAAACTAAAATCCGAAAATTTAACAGCTTTTTGTAAAAAGAAAAATGTGCGTTTAAACTTGCCACGAAATCCTTTGACAAAAATTTCCACCAAATCAAACAAAACGAGAGAAAAAACCCCCGTATCCATACTACATCCTTACAACTTACTTTACTTACTATAAATTTACGGTATCTACTCTAAACATATACTACGTCATTTGTGTATCTATACACTCGTAAGGATTTTCTTTATTTCATACAAGTTTACACATACATACAGATGATGTAAATACATACAGAGAACACATGCAAATACCAGATAGCATACCAGCAAGACAACCATATACCCATCCAAACGTCTCCGAAAAACGCCATAAGAATCATCATCAATATCCTTCTCATTGTCAGCGTCGTCATCGTTATCCTTTGCATCGTCACTGTTTCAAATTAACTGATTTCGCTCAGTGTATGCCAAGTTGGCCACATTTTATTCTTCACTTTAGAATCTGCAACAACAAGAAAACTGAACCAAAACGAAAACCGATAACTTGTGCAAAAGAGATTAATATTTTTTAAGCATTAAAAAGTGTGTGACTTATTTAATATCCGTTAGAGAAAATTGAGTGTTAATACAAAAAAAGTTTAAAATTTTTAAAAAAAAGTTTAAATATCAACGTCCTAGCTCGCTACTAATTGTGTTATGCCCTCCAATTGCTACGCCGACTCAGAAAATCAGGATATAAACCACCATAATAACTCAACAACAAGTGAAAGGTAAGTCAAGGACCAATCACAGATCAATTTTAAACACGTTTATTAGGTTGCGTTTCCACCGTACGTGAGTTAATAGGTTCAGCGGTTGTTTTGCCAATACAAAATCAAAACAACAATCAGCTGATTGCGGCTTGAAATCGTGCTATGGGTGTTGATCACGCTTAACTCAAATGAAATAATTCAATAGGGAAAGGGTTCTCAAAATACAAAATATTCCTTTAGGTTTATTTTTCAAGCACACATCAATTTTAAATACGTTTATTACGCTGCGTTTCCACCCGACGCGATTTGTTAGATTCAGCGGTTGTTTAACCAATTCAAAATCAAAACAAAAATCAGCTGATTGCGGCCTGATGTCGTGTTATGGGTGTAAATCACGCTTAACTCAAATCAAAGAATTTTATGGGGAACAATTTTCGTAAAATAGCAACTTTTTTTCAAATTTGTAAAGGATTTCAAATATCGGGATTAAATTTGTAATTACAAGGGTGGAGGTATATTTCATTATTTATTTATTGATAACTTGATTTGATTTATTTATTGATAACTGCAAACCTATATTTATAACTTGGTTTTCAAAACCCCGCTACAAATGTGCCGGAAGGAGGCGCAGGTGCCAGCTCGTATATCTACGAACACGAGTTGAAGGCACCTATTACCTTTCTTGGCGATAATCACCTCGATTAGTAACGACGACAGCTGTTGTTTTACCAATTCAACATCAAATAAGAAATCAGCGGATTGCGGCTGGAAATCTTGTTATGGTGATATTCACGCTTAATTCAAATTAAGTAATTCTATGGGAAAAGTGTTCACAAAATACAAAATATTCCTTTAAGTTTATTTTTCAATTTGGAAAGAATTTATAATATCTGGATTACATTTGTAATTACTAGGGGTGGGTTTTTATTTGACTAACTTCCCTCGAACTAGAAACCTAGTAAAAAGCTTGGTTTTCAAAAACCCGTGATAGATGTGCCAGAAGTTGGGGCAAGGGCCAGGTCTTATGCCCACGAACGTTAGTTGAAACCACCTATTACTTCTCCTGGCGAAGAACACCTCCCTTAGCGACAACAACAATATCGAATTAAAGCAAGGACAGCTGTTGTTTTGCCAATACAAAATCACAACAGAAATCAGCTGATTGTTGCTGGAAACCTTGTTATGGTGTCACTCACGTTCAAATGAAATTATTGATTTTTTTTTTTGAAAAAGTGGTTCGCAAAGTAAAAACTAATCCATTTCGATTAAATTTTAAATGGATTTATAATCTCGAGATTAAGTTCCCCTCGAACTACACAAATCTGATTTTCAAAACAAGAAACAGCATGTCACATGTATGCCGGTGGCGCAAAGGCAAGCTCTTGTGCATAAGAACTAGATAGTTGCACAAGACGTCTTGAATGACCATTCAAGACATTTGCTTTTTTCAAGATATGTACTGTAGCGAAGTTGTGGAAACCAAAGACTTCAGTGTTCTGAAAAAAAGCATTCTTCTGTGTGTGTGTGACTGTAGTGCACAAAACCACAGTACTATTTTGTGTTTTTTGATGTCCACCTCGCTTAGTGACGGCGGGAATATCGAATAATTAATCATCCCAAATCTTCCCAAAGCAAAACCAGATAAACTCAGAGAACTAAATCTACTAAATCAGACAAAAGAGTTTGTAGCAACTGCAAATTTAGATGATGCTACTGAATTTAGTCCCCACAACTGGAATTCGCTTGAAGCAAACTCGTTTCATAATTGAATTGGTTATGACAACTGAATCTTCAATCATGAATTTTCAATAATTTCGGTTGTAACAAACAAATTTGGAATTAATTCGGATGAAATTGAAACCAAATGCGGTTGCAGCAACAGATTGTGTCATTAATTCAGGTGCACCAACGGAATTTGACATCAATTCGGTTGCAACTATCAAATTTGGTATCAATTCGGTGGCTTGGCGATGGTCACCTCGTTTATTGACGATGGAAATATCGAATTATTAGCCATCCCAAATTTTCCAAGAGCAAACTAGTATGCACTCAGAAAAATAAATCAACTAACTCAGAGGAAAGTGTTTGTAGTAACCGTAAATGTGGCTGTTGCCACCAAATTGCGTTTGGCACAACAAAATTGATGTTGCTACGACTGAATTTAGTCTCCACAACTGGAATTCGGTTGAAGCAACCTCGTGTCATAATTGCTAACCGAATCTTCAATTATATTCATTCTCGTCTAAATTTTCAATAATTTCGGTTGTACCAAGCTAATTTGGAATTCATGCGGATGCAACAATGAATTCATTCGGAAGCAATTGGCAGCAAATGCGGTTACAGCAACCGAATTCAGGTACAATAGCGGAGTTTGACATCAATTCGGTTGGAACTATCGAATTTGATATCAATTCGGTGGCTTGGCGATGGTCACCTCGTTTAGTGACGGGGAATGTCCAGTAATTAGGCATCCGAAAGCAAAACCATATACACTCAGAGAGCTAAATCAACTAGCTCAGAGAAAAGAGTTTGTAGCAACCATAAATTTGAGTGTTGGCACCGAATTGCGGTTGCCATAACCGAATTGAGGTTGTAACGACTGAATTTAGTCCTCACAACTGAAATTCGATTGAAGCAAACTCGTTTCATAATTGGTTAGGTTTTGACAACTGAATCTTCAATTATATTCGTTCTCTCATCTAAATTTTCAATAATTTCGGTTGTTGCAAGCAAATTTGGAATTCATTCGGATGCTAAAACTGAAATCGGTACCGAATGCGGTTGCAGCTAACGAATGTGGCCCTAAGGTCGGCTGCAAGGACCAAATTTGGAGTTAATTCTGTGGCTGTAACCGAATTTCTCATGAATTCTGTTGGGATAACCGAAATCATTTTCAATTCAAAATTCAACTGTGATACTATCTAAATTCGGTTGCGACAAACTCTAAAGCCCGAAATTCAGCTTTTATGAAATTTTCAATGCCATAATAGCGCGTTTACATGCATTGTTTTATCAATATAATGTCGCGGTTATCATACTACGCCAAAAAGGTGTTCACATGCATTTTTACTCGATTTAGTTTTAACATTTTTGTATTTTACGATGCCCTCATGTAATTATACCAGGTTATAGAAGGAGGATTTATATGTATTAGCATCATACAATTCTCCCAAAGTTAGTTATTTGTTTTATTTCAATCTTTCTTGGTCTGTAAAAATAACGTTTTCTTTAATTAACGAAATTTTTGTGTTGGATTTATTTGGAATTTCTTAAAATTTTGTAAGAATTTAGAAAATAAAGAGAGTAAATTCAGTTGTTCTTATAACACTACCTCTAACATCAATCATGTATGTATGTATGTATGTATATGTTGCCACTAATGTACATGTTCAGTGAAGTACATTTCCTTCGCATTTCCATTTCCATTTCCTGTTCGCACAGTGTTATACTCAAAGCCCGTACACAGCTCTGCATTTGAAATGATTTGTGACATGATAATTATATTAGAGCTGTTTTTTTATTCCCTGCTAAACTAACTTTTCTATCACTTTGTATGGAGAGCTAAGTGATATTAAGCGATTTTAAGCGGCTCCCTATACAAAGTCGTCGAAAAACTAGTTTAGCGAGAAATAAAAACCACGCTTATTATCTACGTTTATTATCTAAATGTACACGATATTGGGTACAAAAAATTTATCAGATATGAGACATGATAATTGAGTGATTTGTCGATTATCGAGTCGATCTGAAAGATAGAGTGCATGTTAATGCCCTATTACGTTTGTTACTTGGCAGTCATATGTGTTTTGCATTCTCCAAAACTGATAGTGTAAATCGAAAACAGAATGATCGTACGATTTCTTTCCATTTATCTCCCCACAAATCGTTATATTTGCACTGATAGCCTAACACGGCCTTTGGTGACATCAGGTAAGGTTAGTTTAGAGTGACTGCGAGCTCCTCCTCCCAAGGAAGTTCATCCAAGTAGTAGCCGTTTTGAATAGTCACGTTACCCTAAAAAGAAAATAAAGTAAAGAAAAGAATGTGCCAGTAATAAATTGAGGTTACACAATCAGTACTGTTGATTGTGAAATCGGAGCACTTTAGCGGATCCTATTCTGAATCACGACGGCACGGGCTTAATTTGAATGTGAAGTAAGTAAATATCGGCGGAGTCACAGTGGCCCTGTATACGTGTAACAGGGCTATCAGAGGGCGATAGGACCTATCCCCCAGGGTTCGTATATCGTAGATAATGGGTTACTCTGGGTAACCAATGACTCTTGCTGTTTGGAATGAGTAGCGACCGTTAACCCACTACCCACAGGGTATGGGGAAAATAGTGGGTAACTACCCACGACAATCGGGAATTACCCATCACGATTACCCATTTCCCACAGGGTATTGGGGAAAATAATGAGTAGTTACCCAAGACAATAGGGAATTATCCATCACGATTGCACACAGGGTAATGGGAAAAGTAATGGATTCACACGATTACGCATTACACATGGAAAATGGGTAAGCGGCCGTTACCAATTACCTACGGCTACGGATATGAGCACTGCTACCCCCGAAAATATTTTCCTGGCTCTATGCGGCTGTTGCCCGCTCGATATTGCTGTACAGCATGGTAGTTTTACGGCCGACACTGGAAAAATCCACTTACCTAAGTATATTGACAAAAGGCCAGAGAATGGCATTGGTGTGTGTCACAGCTGCCCTTCACACAACCCCTATCGAGGGTTTGGTGTTATCCAACACTTGCTACTACTAGACTTGCTCGAAAGGCAAATGGCTTCAACGTCAGTACTTCGCCTAAGGCATTCCTAGCTATGGATCACCAGTCCATATGGTCATCCACAATAAAAATCGGCTATAAGACACCCACTACACATTTTGAGAGCAACTTCACCAGTCATATCCCGGACAGGCAGGAGTGGATGAGATGCATGCCATGTTATAGAAGATATTTGGGCTTCTACACTGATGGCTCCCAACTAAATAGCAAGATATTCTATTCCGAAGAGCTGGGACTAGATCAAGCAAAAATGCTACCAGACCAATGTAGTGTCTTGCAGGCAGTATTCATGGAAATCGGAGAGGTTTCCCTTTGTCTGGGACGAAACGTCATCACCGCCTGGGGTCTCAATATCTACTCTGACAGTTAGGCTGCTATAAAATCTGTGCATTCGGTGTCTCTGACTTCAATAACTGCCCACAACTGGCGCGCACGTCTAAATGAAATGGCCAAGCAGTTCGATATTATCCTTATGTGGGTGCCGTGGCATAGGAACCTTCCAGGGAACCATAGAGCGGAGAAGCTGGCAAGATTAGGAACTACCTTACCTGTTCCACTGCATATGAAACATGTGGGTATGGCCCTTTCTGCTTAAAAGCTGATGCTTAAAACCGAAGCTCTCAGACTTGCGAATAATAGATGGTCTGGAGGTAGAAATAGCAGAATCACCAAGCAAATATAACCAAGTTATGACCTAAATCGTATGCGAAATCTGATATCCACTCCTAGACAATATATCTCTCTGCTAGTAGCTGTGATCACTGGACACTGGTTGATAGGCAGACACGCGTCTTGACTTGGGAACTCATTTCACGCGTCTAGACTTGGAATCTCAGTTCGTTGTGTGAAGATGAAGAGAAGAATGATAGCGTCAAACATCTCATATGATACTGCCTGGTTGTTTGTATAAGTAGCAGGAAATATCTAGGATCTTAGTTCATGTTGGATCTAACAGACACTCATGAAGTTAATACTGAATGATCTTAGGATCTTTTTGCAGAGTACTAATTGGTTCCCCAAGGCCTAATGTATGTCTCTTCTTCAGCCACATTCTGGAATATCGCAAGGAATTATCATATGGCTTGAACGCCCCTTAACCATATCGGATCAATTTACAAGTTCAATGATGGGGAGGGAATATGACGTCCCATGGTATCACAACGGTTCTCATTGGACTAAGTGTGTCATTCGTGACAGCCAGTGCTACCTAACCTAAGTTAAACAAAGATTTGGAAGAACAATTTAACAGCACGAATATTTCTATGTCGATCACTAAACTATTGATATACGAATTTCAGTCGGTCTAAGTCCAAGACATAAGAAGCACTAGGGGTTTGTTTCTAGCCGTTGTTGTTGTAACAGATTTCCTGTTTCCACTCGTTCGTTCCTGGAAGATATAAAAAAAAACGAAATTATGTGTAATTCCCCTATGTGTCACTGGAGGTAGCAGGCGGGAGCTGGAGAAATTGTGCCACCTCCAAGGTTCTGTCCAATAGGTCCACTGGGCGCAAGTCAGTAGACCTGTCAGGACAGTTGAAAATGTGAATAGTGTCATGAGGGCTTTGTAGGCAGTGTGGCCACTGATCTAAGATGCCTGGGATTATCCTTGATCTGTATGAGTTCAGAATAGAACTCCAACCAGATCTAAGCTGGGCCAGAATAGTTCTGGTGTGCCTGGGCAGAAGCCTTTCATTATTCGAAATCGTGCGAGGGTGTTCATTAAGCACCCTGTTGCAAGAGTAGCAACTTATGGCCTCTGACACCGCCGTGTTATGCAACAATTTCTGTGCTACTATTATCGAGAGTCTGTTGACATCCGATGGAATGACGTCTTGGATGTCCGCACAGTAGCGCCTGATGTCCTTCCGGATGTGACGAGGAGGTGGATCCTGCATCAGAATATGATGGTTGTGTTGACTGGGCAGATGAGAAGCCATAAGAAACTGTCTTGTCAACAACGCATTATATTGTTGCACTGACAGTAACTTGGTCTCCTCATGTAAATAATCCACATTTATGTGCATCCGGTTGCGATTCGAAGTGTACTATTTTGGATCCTCTGCAAAACTTTCCATTGGCATAGTTGAAGACCGAGCGACTTATGGCTTTATAAGCCACTACAATCGTCTCCTTTTCCTTGCCCCAAGTTGTACCTGCAAGGACCTTTAGGACCTTGTTGCGGTTGTGGACTTTTCTTCAAATGTAATTCGCATGTTTAGAGACAGTAAGGAGATTATCGAAAATAACTCCGAGCAATTTGGGGTTACGGACTGTGGGTATACACCCCCAATGGACGGAGCTGTCGAGCTCTCTCCTTACTTCTTTGGTTCAAGAAGTGAAAAGGGTCACAGAAGACTTCGACGGAGATAGCTGCAAATTCTGTTCCTGCAGAAAGCTAGTAAGGGTGGCTAAATAGCTGTTAATCCTAGCACATATGTCGTCTACATTAACGCCTGAGGAGATGATAGTACAATCATCGGCGTACGACACAATACTAACTCCTTTGGGGGGTGCAGGAAGATTCGCAAGATAAATGTTGAAGAGTATAGGTGACAGTACTCCTCCTTGTGGCACACCCAGCTTTATCTTGCGATAACGGCAATTCTGGCCCCTGAACTTTACAAATGCCTGCCTCCCATTGAGGTAGCTGCCAAGCCAGCGCTTGGTAGTATTTGGGAGAGACGAGTTCAAGATGTCCTGTAGCAGGATCGAGTGATCGACAGCGTCAAAAGCTTTAGACAGGTCTAAAGCTGCTACCACTGTGCGTTCAGCGGGTCTGCTCCGATACCCCGGTTCCGAACTGTAGTTTGGGAAGCTTTTTCTGGGATAAAAATACTTGATCGTGTCGCCGTGTAAGGTGGTCAGAGCGGGTATCAAACCCACGAACCCACAGTACTATTGCGCCATCGACGGCCATTACATGTGTTTCATTTGTTTACAGAGATGTATTTATGGTGCCTGATAATCCCCACACACATCTCGGAAAGCATTTGGAATTTACTGTTCCATGTTGTAAATACTTATTGAAAAGTAATGAAATTTATTTTTGAAATTAGTGCCGCCCTAATAATTGCTCTCTTTGCAATCCAAAACCATTTTAAAATTCGAATTTATTTTGTACAAAAAATACATTATTTATTTCAAAACTCAAGGGAGAAGATATTTACGAAATTAACCAGCGTCTGTTAAGTTTTCGAGGGGAAACACGAAAATCAACACCCTTACCCTAGAAATTTTACACCAAACCCCAACTGTTCCACATACATTTTGGAAATATATGTAATTAATTTGCCCCCTTTTCGTTGTATATCGCCCATGGATACACTCATAAATTTCCCTTCTCGTCTATTAACACAATCAATAGTTTGTTGATTTCGTTAGGCATTTTGATGCATCCGTCCCTTTAGAACTGAAGCATCATTAACCACGCCATCATCTATCCATCCAACCAACACACCATACGCATCTTCCAAAGAAATTTTATTAGCAACGAAAACAATTCCTACGTGTTGCCATAAATAACATGTCCATTTCTATTTATGAGCTTTCCTTAATCTCCCCACACCCTTCGGCCAAAACGACCACACAGTTTCAGAATTTTTTAGTTCCGTTTCTATTTCTATTTTTGAGCAGAAGGGGGGCTCATAATGATCATCAGACATTGCCAGCCGACATCCGCCATCCGCCATCCAAACAAACATCCATCGAGTGTATCTTGTAAAAAGGGCGCTAAAGCATTTCACTTGGTTGCAGTGGACTGACTGGTGGTAAACGCACTTTAGTACTTCTCGTACAAAATTTCTATTACACAAAGATCCTCTCTCTCATTCATAAGTTCATGGGGATTTGTACATTAGACGAATTTTGTTGGCTGAGTTTCTCCTTGATATTTCTTTAATATACGTGGAGATGCTATTTTTATATCTCTTGAATAGAATCAAATCGCCAGCGTCTTAATAGCTTTGTTTCTTCACCCTCCTCTTCATGATTTCTAGCGCAATGCTGAGTGAACTTTTCCATTGAGATTTCGTCATGTTTCGTCATGTGGAACAGGGTTGTGTCAGACTTCTGAGGCACCTACGATCAACCAAAAGCAGGCGAAATTGTAAATCTTGAAACAATCTATCCACGAGTAACAGCTCGAATTAGAACTGTCTGACTGATAGAGTTTATACTCAATCCCTTCATGGATGATCCTAAATTCCTGAACTGCACGATTATCATCTTTCATTTGTAAGTTATTCTAAAGAATTTGTTTCTCTTAAAAGATTCTAGCATCCAACAAAACGCTGAGAGAGGAAATCAGCTTCAATTTGTTCCGAAAAGAACTTGAACCTGAATTACTCTACATTTCAGAGCCATCGGCAGCAACTCAAAAGGCTGTTTCAGTTTTTTTTTTAAAAGATCTTGATCCTGAAACTCTCTATATTTCAGAGTCCTCAAAAGCAACCGAAAAGGCAAAGAGAGGAAAACAGTTTCAGAACTGCCTGAGAGGAAAGCAGCTTCAATTTGTTCCGAAAAGAACTTGAACCTGAATTACTCTACATTTCTCTACATTTCAGTTTCTTTCGAAAATCTTTTGATTCTGAAACTCTCTATATTTTAGAGGCCTCAAAAACAACCGAAAAGGCCAAGAGAGGAAAACGGTTTCAGAACAGCCTGACTGATAGAACTTCCGCGCAATCCCTTCATAGATGATTCTAAATTTCTGAACTTCAGGATTGCCAAGATTCTAGCACCCAACAAAACGCTGAGAGAGGAAAGCAGCTTCAATTTGTTCCGAAAAGAAGTTAAACCTGAAATTCTCTACATTTCAGAGCCATCAGCACCAACTCAAATGACAGTTTCAGTTTCTTTCGAAAAGATCTTGATCCTGAAACACTCTATATTTCAGAGCCCTCAAAAGTAACCGAAAAGGCAAAGAGAGGAAAACAGTTTCAGAACTGCCTGCGAGGAAAGCAGCTTCAATTTGTTCCGCAAAGAACTTGAACCTGAAATTCTCTATATTTCAGAACCATCAGCAGCAACTCAAATGGCCGAGAGAGGAAGACAGTTTCAGTTTCTTTCGAAAGTAGTAGTTCGAAAAAGTAGTTTCCATTTGTTTGGAAAAGATCTTGATTCTGAAGCTCCCTATATATCGGAGCTATCAAGAATATCTGTTTTTTAACGTACTTTTCAGTGTAAACCTGTAACTCCCAATCGGTGTCTCTAAAAATGTATTCATGGTCCACATCCAGAAACATAGATATTGATTCCGAAACCCTCGACGTTTCAGAACCTTCACAACGGACCCAATTTTTCCAATCCCATTTCAGTGTCAAACCGCAAGTCCCAACCATCGAGTCTTAAGAATCACTAATGACATGTAGTTGAATACATATTCCTATAAAATTGTAGATCCTGTCGAAAAGATCTTGATCCTGAAACTCGCTACATAACAGAGCCCCAGAACCAACTGAATTCTCGCCTCCCCAAACGGTGTGCCTAAATATCTGTTCACGGAATGTAGTTGAACACATTGATTTGAATAGTTGGCGATCCAGTCCCACAGATCTTGATTCTGAAACTCACGACCTTTCAGAGAAATCAAAAAGGTCGAAATCTTCACCGTCCCCTTCCAGTGTTAAGCGAACTACAGACTTGTCATTCATGAGCATGAGCTTGGTCGATAACTTTTTATCTGGCTGATGAATTTGAAAAAAATATTACCAAACAATTTTGTAATCATGTTAGTGATGTGAACAATTTCGATTACATTCTTCTTTGGTATCAAGAAAGGCGGCAATAAACATCAACGACAGCTGATGTTCAAGCTCATGAATGACAAGACTGTGGTTCGATTAAAACTCAACCTTCGAGTCTTATAATTCACTGATGGGATGTAGTCGGATACATAATCTTTAATAATTTAAGATCCTGTCGGAAAGGTCTTGATCCTGAACCTGGCTACATTGCAGTGCTAATTTTCTAAATTGTCCCCTTCCCAGTCCGTGTGTCCAAATATATATTCAGTGGATGTAGTTGACCAAATTAATTTACAAAATTGGCGATCCAGTCACACAGATCTTGATTCTGAATATCTCGACATTTCAAAGCCATCAGAAAGAAATGAATTTTCATCTTAGTTTTGAGTGTAATTCCCTGTAACTCCCAATCGGTGTGACCAAAGGTCTATTTATGGTTGAACACATTGATGTATAAAGTGGGCGATCCAGGCACACAGATCTTGAGTCTGAAGCTCTCAACCTTTCAGAGACATCACATAAGTCGAAATCATCGCCGTCCTCTTTCAGTGAAGAACCGCAAGTCTCAACCATCGAGTCTTAAGAATCACTAATGGGATGTAGTTGAATACATATTCCTATAAAATGGTAGATCCTGTTGGGAGATCTTGATCCGGAACCTGGCTGCATTGTAGAGCCTTCAGAACCAACTGAATTCTCGCCTTCCCAATCGGTGTGTCTAAATATAAATTCATGGGATTTAGTTGAACAAATTGATTTACAAAATTGACGATCCAGTCACACAAATTTTGAGTCTGAAGCTCTCAACCTTTTAGAGAAATCACATAAGTTGAAATCTTCGTCGTTTTCTTTCAGTGTAGAACCGCAAGTCCCAACCACCAAGTCCTAAGAATCACTAATGGGATGTACTCGGCTACATGGTCTTAAAAAAAGTAAGATCCTGTCGGAAAGATCTTGATCCTGCACCTCGCTACATTACAGAGCCACCAGAACCAACTGAATTGTCGCCTTCCCAATGGGTGTGCCCAAGTCTTAAAAAGTAGTATTGGGATGTAGTTGGATACATAGTTTTATAAAATTAGAGATCCTGTCGGAAATTTGTTTATCCCAAAACTCTCTACATTTCAGAGCCGCCAGAACCAACTGAATTCTCGCCTTCCAAATCTGTATCTTAAACCCAACACTCTCAACATTTCAAAGTCCTTGCAAAGGACTGAATTTTCGTCATACCTTTCTAGTGTAAACCTGCAGGTCTCAATCAGTGTGTCTTAAGACTCATAATTGGAATGTAATTGAATACAGATTCTTATAAAACTGTCGATCAAGACGAATACAGTTTGATCCTGAATCTCTCCAATTTTCAGAGACATTAGAAGCAATTAGATGTTTCAGCTTAACGGTAAAACTGTAAGTCCCAATCGGGATGTCTAAAATTATACTCCTGTCATAATTGGACATATTTTCTTCTAAAGTTGGCGGTCCACTGGAATAGATTTTGATTCTGAAATTCTCAAGCTTCCAAAGACAGGATTTATTTCGCCATTCATGGTTGGACATACATATTTTCTTATAAAGTTGGCGGTCCAGTTGAATAGATTGTGCAAAACTGCAAGTCATAATCAGCGTGTCTTAAAAATCACTAAAAAGATGTCGTGGGTCTTAGAGTCTCATAGTCTTATGGCGATCCTCTCGGAAAGATCTTGTTGCTGAAACTCGCTACATTGCAGAGCCACCAGAATCAACTAAATTGTCGCCTTTCCTTTACAGTTTTAAACTGTACGTTCCAATTGGAGTGTCGACAAACCTACCCATGACATTTAGCTGAATAAATTTCCTTAGAAAATTTGGCGGCCACTTCGAATAAATATTCTCTATTTCTTTCCTTAATTTTTTGAGCCACAAAAAGGACATTCGTCTCTCAAGTAAAGTTTTAAGTCGAAAACTGTAGTCTTAAAAATCTATTCATGGGATTTGGAATTTCTTATATGCTTACATCGGTTGGCATTCCAGTCGATTAAATCTTGATCTGGCAACTATCTTAACTTTCAATTGGTGTAACATGTTTCCTTTCCTTTTCCGTGTAAAGGCTCATACTTACTTCTTGCGAAGTGTTCGTAAAAAATTTTGTCATTTATTTCTAAACAGACAATTTTGTTGCAGAGAGTTACCACCTATCTTTGATTTACCTTGAAAATATTTCATTTATAATTCTTCTACATACTCTATTTTATTTTTAACGCCTGTGGTGTTACTTCTGATTATCGAAATTTCCAATTTCCGGCCCCGAACAATTATCAAACAATTGTTTTCGCACGAACTAACTTTGGTGTAACAACCCTGTAATTGATTTGGTCTACGAAATTTTCGCAAAGAGCTGAGTACCAAGCAAATGAAAAGTGAGCGAATTTTTCGGTTCATGACATTTTGGTTATATTTTATACACGTACTTCTTATGGCAACCAAAATTGCATAAAAACTGACTACCGGGCTTAATGCCGTATTTAGACCGCAGATTATCGCGGCCAGGTTAGCAATAACCTTGTTATCTTATCATTGCCGTTTGCACCACTTAATTAAAGTAACATTTCAGGTGGCAACTTTGTGCTTAGACCAATTTAGAGCAACTCTTAAGCGAGACCAAATTACTGAAGACGGCGGCACACCAGACAAATTATATTAGCGGCTCTTGGTTTTCCCAGTTTTGTACAAATCTGGGATATTTTTGAAATAACTGAACCTTAAAAATTTGATCAGTTGGTCAAATTGGGACAGTCGGTCAAATCGGCCCCTGTTTTAAACCGATGAGAGCCAATGATACCGGCGGCGGCGTGAACTTAAACAATTTGTTGGTGGCGGCGACGCGTCAGAAAATTATCGATCGTTTTCCGTAAAGTTGATTGGCTATGTATGTTATTATTATAGTTGCATTTCTTTGATACTTGGCGGTGTTGCATCCAATTGTACACCAGTTTAAAATGAGGTTATAAATTAAACTTCAGTTTTTTCAGGTTACAATTGTATGAATAATTTTCTGGGTTAGCGTGGGTTAACGGTTGAAAATAAGCTAATCTTGGTGGGTGTAAATGTCGTATAATGTCGCATTTAGACCGCAGATTATCGCGGCCAGGTTAGCGGTAACCTTGCCCTCTCATCTTTGCCATTTACACCAACCATTTTGAGACTAAATTTTCATTTCAGGTGGCAACTTTGTGATTAGACCAATTTAGAGCAACTCGGTGCCGCGACCAAATTATCAAAGACGGCGTCACCACAGAAAAATTAAATTGGCAGATCTTCGTTTTGCCAGTTTTGTGCAAATTTGGGAGGTTTTTGAAATAACTGAACCTCTAAAATTGGTTTAGCCGGCCAAATCGGGACGGTCGGTCATATCGGCACACATTTTAAACCCATGGGAGCCAATTATTTCGACGGCGGCATAATCTTCAAAAACTGTTTGGTGGCGGCGACACGTTGGAAAATTTTCGTTTAACTTCCATCTGTCAAACAGTTGATTTTTTGTGTATGATTTTATTATGGTTGAATTTTTTGCGATACCATAGACGATCTAGAATTAGACGACCAGAAGATGTGCGCAACTTGGCAACCCTGGTAAAAGAGAACCAAAAAGTGCTAGGAGTTCACTCAAACGCACGCGTCATATCTTGATTATTTCATACTTTTGCAAAGTTTATATAATTTTACTCCAACATGGTTGGAATTTTTATATAACAATAACCCTATCAAAAAGCTGCTCGTGTATTGAAATATTCAATGAAGAGAGTAGGAGAGAGAGAGAGCAGAGAATGACTAGGGTTTCACTCGTTTTGTTTGTTGGCATTTGAGTGAAGAGAAATTTTGACTGTCTTCTTGTACATCGTTTTTGCCGATACTTACCAGAGTTGCATCAAATTGTACAGTAGTTTAAAATGAGGTTTAAAATTTAACTTCAGTTTTTTTCATGAGTAATTTTCTGGGTTAACATTGGGTAATGGAGTTAACCTTCGAAATGCGCTAACCTTGGTCGGAGTAAATGTTGTATAAATCCGCGTTGCATAAATCAAAACAAGTATTTTTATTGACTTTTTTTATTTTATTATAAAAAATACCCGATTGCCGGTTGTAAAAATATATATGAAATTCGAGCAAATTTTCTTGATTTCTGCTTAAAATCAATAAAAGTGGCAAAATCAAGGAAATCGTTGTCAGCTCGAATGAGCTATAAAGTCAACACTGCATTGTGATATTAAATAAGTCAACAGAGTTGCATTTCCATTTTCTATTCCCCTATAAATCAATACCATTCTCGATTTTTTTCAAATATTCTTCAGTACTAGCAACAACTTGTAATAGTGTATTCTATAATTCGTTATTAACTTTATTTTTCTTTTCTTTTAAAGACTACTGAACTTTTGAATACTCTTGTTGTTGATTTTTCTTTTTTGAGCCACATATTTGTTTTTGTTTTCGACTGATGAGTGTACAATTTTGTTTTTCTGTTTTTAAAGTGAATATTTTAAAAGAAAGGAAAACTAAAATAAACATTAACATCGTGTTGCCAAAGAGGAAGTTACATCTAAATTTAGTCCATCTAAACCAGACGGTCTAGCAGACATGAAGAATGTAACAATATGAATGGATGGCAAATGACCGAACTACAAAATGGAGGCTATTTTCTTTTTTCAATCAGACACAATTTGTAGAAAATGTCATTCACACATCGAGTAGAAATCGAAATCACAGTGAATCAAATTGGCTATTTAGAATTGTCTAGGAGACATCGAAATGTTAGGAGTCTATGTCGTAAGTAGGAGAATAAAATGGAAAGTGTCGCAGAAGTGAGGTTTCGCCAGCATAGAATTTGTTGGATCTTCACCTTCGTATATGTAGCGAAATGTCATTTATGTTCCCAAACCTAGTCTAGTATTGAAAATCAAAAATATTTCATTGCTTTGACACTTGAGGAATACGGTTTCGTTAAGTGTAATTGAGGGACAAGACCTACCTACCTACAAATGGACAACGTAAATACGCCGTACTAGCATGCCGCAATGAAGGTGTAGATAAATGCGATAACAATTTATATTTAAATCGGTACATTTAAACAAACGACAAACATTATGAAAAACATTTGACAGGTAGCCACCTAGACGAACCTTGTTCTCTAATCCTGGTGGCAACTTTGTGCTTGGACCAACTTAAAGCAACTCCGAGCCGCAACCAAATTATCGAAGACGGCGCTACAAACAATTAGAATGGCCGCTCTTTGGTTTGCTAGTTAGCTGACCCTTTAAAAATGAACCAGTCGGTCAAATCGGTTCACATTTTAAACCGATGAGAGGCAACTATAACAGCGACGGCGTGAGCTTCAAAAAATTACTGATAGTGGCGACGCGACGGAACTTTTTCGATCGGCTTCCGTCTATCAAATAGTTGATTTTTTTTCGTATATTTTTATTATGATTGAAGTTTTTGTAAATAGCAGAGTTGCATCAAATTGTACCACCAGTTTAAAATGAGGTTAAAAGTTAAACATCAGTTTTTATAGATTAAACTTGTATGAGTAATCTCAACTAAAATCGAACTAAATCAGAGTAGAGTTGCCAAAAACCTTGGTTGGTGTAAATGCCCCATAATTTTGATTCACTTTACTACATCGATGTCTGAAGTTAATTCGTATAGGTCATGTCTCACATGTCCATCGTTGATACACACCGTCGTTGTCTATTGTTGCACTATATATATTTTTCGGAAAAGTTTTGCTCTCGAAGACTTCCAAGAAATAAGTATGATAGGCTGATAAGATTGCATCTTTGTGTCTCGAGAGTAGATCTTATCTCTGAAGTGCTTGCTTATCCCGAATTAAAACTTGTTGGGAAGCGCAGTTGTACGTATGATTTCTAGACTGATTTGTTTTACCACAGATCCGAGTTACATAAATTCGTTCCCCACCTCCAAATTACATCTATTCTCAACGTTCAGCCTTTCCTGTATTCAGGTGGTGGCTCTGCTTCTTGAACCCATTAATTCTGTCTTGCCATTATTTATTGGCAAATCCACTTTTGCCGATTCTTTCCCGATTCTCGAAACTATTGCAGTAACAACGCATAGATTTCGCCCAACGGTGTATATATGTATATCATCACCATACGTGAGCTGCCTGTGACTACTGCTGCTGATAGTTTTATTAGAATTAACTACAGCTTGTGCGTGACTATTGTACATGAGAACATGGGTTCGATCCCTGCTAAAACCACCTTAGAATTCATCTGACGACGGCCACCACCTCGGTTAGTGATGCCAACACTATCGAGTGCATAGCCATGAAAAAGATTCTCAAAAATAGTGTTCGGAACCGGTGTAAAACCTAGGGATTGGGACCTATCAGTGAGTGTAAAACTATAAAGCGCAGAGATCACTGATTGTGAGAGCTCTCCCCAATCCCTTCATGGAGTGTAATGGGAAGCCCCTTTTTTCTCATTGTGATCTCCATTAAGATGTTGAAGAGATAGCACGATAGGGTGTCGCCTTATTCGCCTGATATCAAATGTTGCTGTAAAATATTTACCAATCTACATTGAGGAGTTGGTGTCGGCCAGTGTCATTGTACAAAATCATGTCAGCTTAGGAGATATACCAAGCTCAGAAATACCTGCGTAAAATTTTACCAGCATCGAAGGCTGAAGGTAGGTTAACGATTTTATTTTCGTGAGTTTCCTCCAGGATTACGCATAACGCGAATATCTGGCCGATCGTGGATTGGTCCGACGACATAATCACAAGGACCAATCAGGTCTGCAAAACTCTTTCACACATGATGATCGAAAGGACCTTGTATGCGATGGATAAAAGGCTTACTCCGTGATAGTTGGGATGCATTTGTTTAACCAAATTTGCCTTATGAGCCGGTGCTTGTATGTTGGCAGCTCTTTGAGATCAGCCTTGGGCAGCTCTGCTGTTAGTCTTCAATCTATGCGATAGAGCGATTATGCTTTAGTGCATTGTCGCGTAGTGGCAAGTGACTGAGAAACTCACGTATTGTGCAATACTGGTTAGGGTTCAGCGGATGACAATGATATCCCTCACAGATGATCGCAATGTATCATGATCGGAGACAGTGTTAAAAGGTGTTCGGAACGTATTTGGATATATAGACCACGCGAAAGCGGAATTAATTTGTACACTAGCATACCGGTAAGTGATTCCGGCTACAAAGGAGTTCCTGGATTAGAGGAATATGTGAATTTCTCCACGCATAGTTCGGAACTGAATGAACAGGGTATGTGGTCTATTTTAGGAATGTAGTGTTGTGTCTCTCTCGTCCAGTGACTGATCCTTATAGCGATTATCAAGTGGAAATTTTGGGGATTAGGAAGGTGAATAGAATTCTGAAGAATAATAGCCCAGCTGTAATGGGCTCAAAGTCTACTCCAACAATAGGGTGTCTGCCAGTCTTCCTGCACTCAATATCTGCCAAGGGCCGAGATGGAAAGGCGGATGAGGTTTTGCACGCACAAAACAACTCTGACCGATATGGGATAGGAGGAGACCTATCAGTCATTTGTAACTCCATAGGCCAAAGGTCTCAATGCATCTGCCTGTCATGGCAAATGACTTGTGCAGAAGGTGTAACGATGAGGAACAGGAATACATTTCAGGAACATTTCTCTATTCGCGTCCAATGCTAGCCAACAGAAAGATATCTACAATGAGGTTTTACTTCTTAAAACTTACGATTTGGTGCTTCTTAGAGCAGTTTCCCAATGAACTAAAAAGTTTAAGTGAATCGTTCATCGACTGTCACTAATAGTGTACCAAACCTGTATGTGTTATCCCCTGAAGCGGTTAATGTCATTAGCGTACTCTATTTGAATTTTCCTTGCCACAAGCAGTGAGCTTTGTGAATTATTTTATTAGTTGAACGTCTAAGTTGATCAGGTATAGATAAAGGGCGCTCATATGATACACCATCCCGGCATCCCAAGATGTTGCTGAAGAAGAGACGCGCATTAGTCCCTGACGAACCATTTAGTGCTCCGCCAAAAGGTTTTGGCCTTAACACCAATTAGCTTAATTTCCTGAACATCTGTTAGATGCAACATGTGGTAAGATCCCAGTTATTGTCTCGTATACACACAAAGGGCCGGTCAGTATTCAAGAAGATGTTGGACGCTCTCGTATGCCTTTTCATCCCCACAGGTTCAGAAGGATAATCATGAGCTGAGATTCCAAGTGTAGACACGTGTCTACCTATTAATCAGTGTTGAGCGATCACAGCTGCTGTCGTAGAGATAACCTATCTAGGATTGGATATAAAGTTTAGAGTACGACTCAGGTCATAACCTGGCCTAACCTTCCTGGTGGTCCTTAATTTTGTGCCTCCAGACCATCTAGCATTCGCATATCAGAGAGCTCTAGTTTTATGCATGAGCTTGAATGCAGAATTGGTTTTATACCAATTCCGAATGAAGCAAATCGCCTTGAGAAGACTTTTCTTGGTTAAGTATTTGTTGATGGTATCATCATCATTGACTGAGATCATCGCCTTCAAATGAACTGGAGGTGCTACGTGGGAAATCAATTAAAGCAGGACAAAGGCCACAGATTCTCATGCAGAACATTCACGATAAAAAAAAACCTTCCGGGCATGGACATAAATCTATGATAAGACTAAATATGTATATCCAGAGAAAACCGAGCTCGTACTCGTTACTGTGAAGCAGAAGGTTCCGTATATTCATTCCTTGTTCATATGTGGTAGAGGAATTTGCCGCAACCATAGTGCTAAGTATCAAGGTGTGATTCTCTACAGAAGGCTTCATATCAAGTCAAACACTATGGATAGGATCAGTAGATCCACAGTGACCCTATATTAGTATAAAAGAACCATCGGAGGACGATGAGGCCTATACCCGAGGATAAATAAAAATAAATAAATGGTTTCCCGTTACATCCCATGAAGGGATTAGGGAGAGCTTCTCACAAACCAGTGAGCTGTGCGTGTTCTAGTTTTACACTCACCCGAGAATACTTTACTGGATATATAAAGCTTTTTCCACCCGATGTTTCTTTCTGGCATTATTGTTTGGTGGCCAGTACTGGAATATCCCCTTACCTAAGTCTGATGACAAAAGTCCAGAGAATGGAAATGGTGTGTATCGCAAATGCCCTTCGCCCAACCCCTACCGATAGTTTGGCGGTTATCCTACACCTGTTACCACTAGATTTGCTGGGAAGGGAAATGGCTGCATATTTGGCAACCCGCCTAAGGCATTTATTATTCGGAATGGATTATCAGCACATATGGTTATGGATCGATTTCGGGGGATCTGCGGCTATCACAGTAAAAAACGACTACATGACACCTACTGCAACTTTTGATAGAAACTTCTCCACTTACATATATCCCGGACAGACAGGACTGGTAGGGAAGCATACCAGGTAATCGAAGGTATTTTGGCTTGTACTCCGAAGGCACCAAACTATATGTCAAGTTGGGGTTTGAAGTATATTCTAAAGAGCTGGGGCTAAACCTTGCACAAAGGCTACCAGACCACTGTAGTGTATTTCAGGCAGATGTAACGGTAATCGAATGGTAATAAAAGTTATCTATTAGCTGGGACGAAACGTTATCATTGCCCGGGGTATCAACATCTACACTGACAGTCAGGTTGCTATAAAATCCCTGCAATCTGTATTTCTGACTTCAAGAATTACAAACAATTACCGCGCATCTCTAAATGAGGCCAAGCTGTTCGATATTCACCTTATATGGGTGCCGGGGCACAGGAACATTCCAGGGAACCATAGAGCAGAGGAGCTGGCAAGATTAGTAACTACCTTACGTGTTCCACTGGATACGAAGCATGTGGGTATGCCCTTTCTGCATGAAACTGATGCTAAAACTCGAAGCTCTCAGACATACGAATAATAGATGGTCTGGAGCCACAAGGATCACCATGCAAGTATGGCCAAATTATGAGCAAAATCTTACGTTAAACCTTATATTCATTCCTAGACAAGATATCCCTATGATAGTACATGTAGTCACTGGATACTGTTTAATAGGCAGACATGAGTCCAGCGGAAGCTGCGGGGATGAAGAGGACAACGAGAACGTCGAACATCTCAGTTACTACTGTCCAACCTATTGTAAGAGTAGGAGAAAATATCCAGGATCTTACTTTATATTGGATTTACTAGACATTCAGAAAGTTAAGCTGAATGATCTCTGGACCGTTCTTCGGAGTACTAAGTAATTAGTTCGCCATGGACTAATATACGTGTTTTCTTCAGCCACATCCTGAAAAAACGGGATGCGACATCATGTAATTTGAACATCCCTTAACCACATTGGGTAATTTTACAGGTTTAACGATGGGGACGGAATACGACGTCCCGAGGTATCACAACGGTCTTAATTGGACTAAATGTGTCAATTGTGACAGCCTCTTCTACCTAACCTAACCTACAGCTGGTTAGTAAGGTTTGTGAAAGCAAGTCTCGTTTTCTTCGGGTTTCATTCAATACTGACAATAATGTGTATAAAAGTCTTTTAGAATTTGGGTAGTTGTATCCATTTCGGGCAGACCAACGTATCCATTCACTTAGGTACAAACCATGCAAGATGAACATCGGTGAATTCAATGTATGTGTAGGCTCAAAACGGGACTATTACTTAGGCTTTCTTGTAAGCCAGTCGCGAAATTAACCCCTTGCGGGCATGCGCATAAATCTTTGATACATACCTAAGGATTTTATGATAATTCTTCTTTTCTATTCATAATTCCCAGTACATTTTGTGGAAAAAGTTGTTTAGGATAATTGAAAGAAAAGTTTCCTTTTTACAATTGTTTCTCAAAGTCGTTTTTCAAAAATTTTCCATTCTCTTTGAATTTAAACAAATTCTCACAATAAATATCTTTAAACCAGTTTCTATTGATAACTACAACTGGATGGTTAACCATTCATAAAGGACATTATTTTTCTCCTCAGGTTTTGTTTCTCCTTTTCGTCTTGATATTCACCACGAATCCGTTTAGTATTGTATGGGACACATTGTCTATCCTATCATTCACAGCCAGAATTGTAAAGGCATATCAAATTTTAATTCCTTTCAGAAAACTTGTATCTGTGTCTCTTTATTATCACATTCTATGAATTCTATAGCGACATGCGTTACGCGTTCCCAAGAATATGTTGGGTTATAGACACGAAGTAGGATGCTGGTATTTTTGTTGGAATTTTAAACTTGCAAACTTTTAAAAATCGCTATCAGTACAAAAACACAACTAGAAAACAATTAGAACTGGCTCTATTGTTTAGAAAATCTTGCATTATCTGGTGCTTTTCAAACAGGACGGCGGCCTATTTCCAGTTTAAGCTCTTATGTGTCCTTAAGCAAAGATGACTGAACATAAGAGCTAAGATGAAGATGAAAACAAGCATCACTCACACGAAGAAAACCATTCTAAATTTGTTCAATTGTTAGCCAAATATGATATTGGTTTGAAGAGCAAACCAGATTCCTTACACACAATGGGATGATGTTGCCCATGAGTTAGGTAACCCTTAAGATGTGAATACGAAACTAAGCGTTTATGAATTTTGCTTTTCACGTACATACATTAGATCAAAATGAACCGTCTAACGTTTTTTTAAGCAACTAAAGGGTGGTTCATATGTTCAAGATTATATTGACTCTTAAAACGGTTTGTCTTCGCTACACGAGTGTTAGACTTTGGGCGAGCGCTGTGATTCAAATTCGTATAAGATCTAGTACGGCATTTGGGCAGAGTGTTTCCACATCGGTTAAACGTGCACAGTTTATTTGTAAACCTATTTGATGGAACACACTGTTAAGTATCCCAAAAAATGCAACCATACAAATAAAACATACACAAAAAATCAACTGTGTGACAGACGGAAGCTGATCAGCGACGCGTCGCCGCCACCAAAATCTTATTGAACCTCACGTTGCTAGCGATATAATGGGCTCTCATCGGTTTAAAATGTGAGCCGATTTGACCGATTGGCCCGAGTTGACAAACTCACATTGACCCGAGTTGACAAATTACATTCAAAATGTGTACAAAACTGACAAAACCAAGAGGCGCTAATTTAATTTTATTGTTGTGCCGCCACCTGCGATAATTTGGCATCGGCATGGAGCTGCTCTAAGACTCTAAACATAATCAAACACGCTACAGACGACGACGTTTTTTCTACATAGGTTTCTTATAGCAGGGAAAAATCGTCACGAAAATCCGCTGCGGCTGACGACTAGCCGCTAGAATAAGGGTTCGTATTTCTTGGGTAATGAGTTACCCTGGGTTACCCCTGAGTTACCAAGGGTAACCCATTATTATTGCCCTGGGGAATGACTAGCGATCGTTTACCCATTACCCGCAGGATATGGGGAAAATAATGGGTAGCTACTCACGAAAATGAGGAATTACCCATCACGATTACCCATTACCCTCAGGGCAATGGGGAAAATAATGGGTAGCTACCCACGAAATGGGGAATTACCCATCACGATTACCCATTACCCTCAGGGCAATGGGGAAAATAATGGGTAGCTACCCACGACAATGGGGAATTACTCATCACTATTTCCCATTACCCTCAGGGAAATGGGGAAAATAATAGGTAGCTACCCACGACGATGGGCAATGGGTTACCCAGGGTGACTCATCCCCATTTTTGATCGATAATATGAAAAAATTAGAAAAAATATCTATAACTCGGAAACGGAGCGTCCCATTGAAAAAATAACCAATTTTTGTAGGTTTCTAAGGGGGTTTCCTAAAGTGGTCCAAAAATCGCCAAAATAAAAAAGTGGCTATAACTCAAAAACGGTGCTTCCATTCGAAAAAATAATACAAAATTTACCTCCAGAAGAGGCTTTAACCAATGGGTGTCTCCAATATGGCATCAATTTTTTTTTAAAAAAAATCGCTAAGAATAAATTTTTTCATACAAAAAATCGCTAAAACGCCCTAATGTTTATAGCTCGGAAACGGAGAGTCCAATCGGAAAAATAATCAATTTTTGTGAGTCTCTAAGGGGTTTCATAAAGTGGTCCAATTCGTATGGAAGAATTATTTTCGAAAAATCGCCAAAATAAAAAAAATTGCTAAAATAAAAAAGTGGCTATAAATCGAAAAAAAGTGATGCCATATTGGAAACACTCATTGGTTAAAGCCTGCTTTAGAGGTAAATTGTTTATTATTTTTTCGATTGGACGCACCGTTTTCGAGTTAAAGCCACTTTTTTATTTTAGCAATGTTTTTATTTCGGCGATTTTTCGGAAAAAATTCTTCCATACGAACTGGACCACTTTATGAAACCCCCTTAGAAAAGCACAAAAATTGGTTATTTTTTCAATTGGACGCTCCGTTTCCGAGATTTAGACATTTTGTCTAATTTTTTCATATTATCGATGAAAAATGGGGATGAGTCACCCTGGATAACCCATTGGCCATCGTCGTGGGTAGCTACCCATTATTTTCCCCATTTCCCTGAGGGTAATGGGAAATCGTGATGAGTAATTCCCCATTGTCGTGGGTAGCTACCCATTATTGTCCCCATTGCCCTGAGGGTAATGGGTAATCGTGATGGGTAATTCCCCATTTCTTGGGTAGCTACCCATTATTTTCCCCATTGCCCTGAGGGTAATGGGTAATCGTGATGGGTAATTCCTCATTTTCGTGGGTAGCTACCCATTATTTCCCCATACCCTTCGGGTAGTGGGTAAACGTTCATTACACATTCCCCACGACGATGTGTATGGGTTACTCATGGGGGGTAAAAACGAACTCTGGCTAGAATAGAATCTTTTCTAATTTCTTGGCGGCGCTCTCACGAAATCTCTCAATTGAGAGAATAGAGTTGCCACATGTTCATGAAAACCATAAGAGTAACCAACACATACATACGATGATGCATGTGAATGCAAAAGAAAAGGGGTTCAAAATAATTTATACAATAAAAGTGACTACATTTGTAAATGCGGTAAAAACAGTTTAATTCCTATTCAACTATAATATTATTTTTCCAAACTTTCAAACGAATTCCAGAAAAGAGCCGAGCCACAAATAAAATACGACGCAGAGAGAAAACAATCAACCAAAGTCACCAGACGCTCTCTCTTCCATTTCGTTTAGACGCTAGAGATTTTTTTCGTCGTCATCTGCAGCGTGTCTGGTTCTGTTTGGACACTAAATTGGTATAAGCACAAAGTTGCCACCTGAAATGTTAATTTAATCTCAAACTGCGTGACGTAATGTCGCATTTTCACCGCAATTTATAGCGGCCAGATTAGCGATAACCTTGTTCTGTAATCTTTGCCGTTCACACCACCCAATTTAAGATTAAATTGATATTTCAGGTAATAACTCCGTCCTTAGACAAACTTCGCGCCGAGACAAAATTAATGAAATGGCACAACAGAAAAATTAAGATGGCGGCTATTAGTTCTTCAGTTTTTTTTTTAATTTGGGATGTTTTTCAAGTAACTGAACCTTTAAAATTGGATCTGTAGCTCAAATCGGGCCAGTCGATAAAATCGGCTTACATTTTAAACCAGTGACCGGCAAAGTGCATTTTTGTGCTTCGTGTTTTCACATCGACATACGCTCACGTATTGAACGAAGACAAACGAAGTCAGTCAGTCTCAGTTGAGCACTCAAACTAGAAGGCATTGCATTGAGACAAATGTTTAACAAATAATGAGAATGCAATATTTTTTTTATGCCGCACATTTTTTCCGTAACCCCGATTCCTTAGTGTATTTCTCTCAGTGCAGCTCACCCATTCAAGGACAGAATTAAGATTGTATGAGTTTGCCGGTCACTGGTTTAAACCATGGACTAATACTTATAGTAGACCTAATAATTCTCTCACCAAATTTATGACATTTGGCCTGGTGTGATATTTACGTTCGATGTTGAAAAGAATTGCTTTCCTAATACCAGATAGAGGCAATGGTTCAAACCAACGAACAAACTAACAACAACGGAATTTCGTTTTGTGTGTTAAAATTATTGTGTTAAATAGAACACAAATGTATGCTAACAATAACAGTCAATAAACCACAGTCAGAACCACATTTAAATTTCACAGTTTTTCAACGACATGAAAAATTAAAGCAAGAAGTTATTGCAATTCCACCGGGTGTATGTCACTTTTCATCATACATCTCTCTATCACACCGACCGCAAGGAAACGTGAGATGAGCCAAATTTTCTATCTAGTATGAGATTACTCTATGGTTTAAACCAATATGATCCAAATACGTCGGCGGCGGCGTGAATTTCAAAAAAATTTTGGCGGCGCGTCGGAATATTTTCGATCGACTTCAAATAGTCAAACAGTTGATTTTTTGTGTATGTTTTTATTGTGGTTGAATTTTTTTAGTAGCAAAGAGGATGTACAAGTGGAGCAGAAAAAACCGGCGCAATTTGGCAACCCTTGTCGAAGAGAACCAAAAAGTCGACGCAATTCACTCAAACGCATTTCTCTCTCGCGTCATAACTTGATTATTATATACTTTTTACATACTTTATGTAATTTTATTTAAACACGGTTGGAATTTCCATAGTTAGATACTGTAACATCATCAGAAAACTGACCGTGTATTGAAATATTCAACGAAGAGGGTAAGAGAGAGAGAGAAAGAGAGAGAGAGCAGAGAAACGAGGCACTTCACTCGCTTTTTTGTTCTCTTCCACGAGAGTTGCCGGATTGCGCCGGTTTTTTCTTCTCTACTTGTACAACCTCTTTGTTAGTAATTGCCAGTGTTGCATCAGAATATAAACCAGTTTAAGACGAGGTTAAAAATTAAATTTCAGTTTCTACAGATTGAAATTGTATGAGTATTCTTCAGCGTTAAAGTGAGCTAACGGTGTAAATGCCGTATTAACGGCAGAGATTAATTGGGTTGTGATAAGTTTATAAGGTTATGTTGCATTTAGACCCCAGTTAATCGCGGACAGGTTAGCGATAAGCTTGTTCCCTAATCCTTGCCGTCTACGCCATCCAATATTTGAGATTAACAGCCTGTTTCTCTTCTCGAACGAAAGCTTTCGTTCGAGTTGTAGACGAAAGAAAGTTAATCTGGGTTTCACAATTTTGTCGTTCAAGTGGAATGAAAACATAAAACTATTCTGTACAAATGTTGGTTTCTCAATTTCGAATGTGCTGTCACTTACGAACAAAGATGGAGTGGTGCGAACGAAACTTTCGACTTTGAGAAACCCAATTTGGATCGAATGTGAGTGACTAATTTTCTTTCGCTTAGCTTTTCGTTCGAGATAGAGAAACAGACTACAAATTGACATTTCAGTGGCAACTTCGTGCTTAGACTAATTTAGAGCAACTCCGTGCCGATACCAAATTACCGAAGAAGGCGGCGCAACAACAAAATTAAATGGGCCATTCTATGTTTAGCAAGTTTTGTGCAAATTTGGGAGGTTTATGAAATAACTGAACGTTTAAAATTGGATCAGTCTGTCAAATCGAGCCATTCGGTCAAATCGGCTCACATTTTAAACCGATGAGAGGCAACTATATCGGCGGCGGCGTGAGCTTCACAACATTTTTGATGGCGGCGACAAGACGAAAAATTTACGGCTTCCGTCTCAAAAACGATTTAGAATTGGACGACGAGAAGATGTGCGCAAGTTGGCAACCCTGGTAAAAGAGAACCAAAAAGTGCTGGAAATTCACCCAAAGGCATTTCTCCCTCGCGTCATATCTTGATTATTTCATACTTTTTGCATAGTTTATGTAATTTTACTTCAACATGGTTGGAATTTGTATAGTTATATACAATAACACTATCCGAAAGCTGCTCGTGTATTGAAATATTCAATGAAGGGAGTAAGAGAGAGAACAGAGAATGACTAGGGTTTCACTCGTTGTGTTTGTTGGCATTTGAGTGAAGATACATTTTGACTGTCTACTTGTACACCGTTTTTGTCCGTCTGTCCAACAGTTGATTTTTTTATGTATGTTTTTATTACGGTTGCATTTTTTGGTAATTAGCAGAGTTGCATCAAATTGTAGATTAGTTTACAATGAGGTTAAAAATTAAACTTCAGTTTTTACAGATTAAAATTGTATGAGTAATCTTAACGGAGAGTTAACCTTCAAAATGCGGTAATCTTGATTGGTGTAAATGTCATGTTACCTTCTGTAACATTATTGGAATTATTCCATCAGGGCAAACAGCTATTTAAATAAAATTCGTTTCCCATTACATCCCATGAAGGGATTGGGGAGAACTTCTCACAACCAGTGAACTGTGCGCTTTCTAATTTTTCACCCACAGATTGGTATCTAGTTTTTACACCGATTCCGAACGGTATTTTGAGAAGCGACACTATCGAGTATTTAGCCATGAAAAAACTCGATAGTGTCGCCGTTACTATGCGAGGTGACCGCCGCCGAAAGAAATTTTTCTTTTTAAGCTGGTCAGAGCAGAGATCGAACCCAGGATCTCATGTATAAGAGGCGCGCACATTACCCATTGCACCACCGACGGCCACAGCTATTTATGGCCCTTAATATTTGGTCAATATTAATCAATGTATCTGCATTATTATCGTATTTTACCTCTTCTGTATATGATTTATCGCTATTTCCTGCATCGCTATCTGGAAAGTGTGTATCCAGCAGTGACATTGGGGATGGCTCTGATGGCTCAGTCCATGACCCAACAGCCGCCCGTATGACTGATGGACAGAAGTCTGCTGAAAAGGGTAGAGCAAACATATATGATATTTCAGCAAACATAGCTTTGTTGTTTCAGCAAATATTATGTCACATATACATATATTATCAACCCTGCAAACAGTTTGCTGTTATGGCAGTACATTTGCTGTAATAACAAACAAATTGCCTGCTGATAAACAGCATACATTGTTTGCTATTAATAGCAAACTTGGTTTTTTCAGTGTAGCAATTTACAATCGATAATCGCTAGTTTGTAACGAACACACGCCTATAATTATCGATATATTTATATTGCATTCTTATTTGGTAGTTATCGGGAGTGGCGGTAATCGTAAAATGACAATAAATACCAACGTGGTCCGTTCACCTAAGTGACATCAACTTTCACAACCCAAAAAAGAAAACTATGTTAACGATTCCAAACGAAATTGATCATGATGACTCATTTAACAGTATCAATACCATTCCCAATGAGAGAGACACCAATAACAAGTTCAGCTTCTCCTGTAGGGATGACAATAAGATCCAAAGGAATCTCATTAACATTCTTTACACCTTTCAACCAAACTTGTAAATATTTTTTCGCTTAACACAGTAATTTTAGTAATTTTTCTGTAAAAAAAAACAAAATTTCAAAATATAATGAAAACATGTAAAGAAATTTAACAAATTAACGCACCAAATGTACGAATATCGACAGCTCGCAGCTCGCAGCTCTGAGGTACAAGTGGCAATGCCCCTGCCGAAGATGCAGCATAGCACGCACGTACGTAGTACGAGGTCAATTATATGATTCATCCAGAAATGACTTGACTTTACACTACCTAAAGGTATGATGACCACGGAATATGTGTAATTACCCAAACACCTTACGGCTGATGGCGAAAGAAAGAAATGTTGTTGAACGAACCGTCAAAGTGATGGTGGCTGCCACTGGTGAATAAATGGTAGTCGTGGTGATGGTGTGGTGGATCTTGCACACAATGCAAAAATTGCATATGATGCAGTTTTATAAGAGAGAACGAGAAAGAACGTCCAAATGCAATTGCAGTTTCCATAGGCTTGTGTGTAGTGCCTTTTTATATGCCAGTATGTGTAAATGTAAACTTGACACGCGTATTTGCCACAAAATTGCATTCATTGTGCAGTGTCAGACAGAGAGAGCACGATTGTACGCTTGTCGCGTTTTTTTGTAATTAGAACTAAGAAAGGGTTACACTCCATCGACAAAGGGGTGATTGCAATGAATGCAACCAAGTGCATAGAAGGCAGGAAGGGAGGTAAAACTGCAACCAATCATGACCTAGTTTTCCCCATAAATTCCACCACTATATTAACAATTAACCACCACTAATGCAACAGTTTTGCTTGATGCTCAGCTCTCTAAAACTGTTACGTAAAACGTGTGTGCGATGACGCACCGAGGAGAAATGTGAATGTTCAAGTGAACTTTGGAAACTTGTTGCTTCTTTCGCGTAGGGTAAACAAACGTCAAGACCAACAAGAAACACTTTTAGCGTTAAATGTAAAGGCAAGAATTTGTAAAAAAAAACTTTTCAATTATTTACATGGTGTAAATAATAGCCCGTGTAAAGAATGTGGTTGAGAGAGAGAGAGAGAGAGAGGTGTCAGGTTAAAGTCACTTTGTAATGAATAGGTTATTTTGGAAGGTGTAACGGGCATTATTTGAAGGAATTTGTAGCAATTATATCGACATTGTGGAGAATATGTAAAAGAGTGTACAAAGTGAGCGTTTACTGTGTAAACGAACTTCGCCACGGCAAGATATTTGACAAGAGCGATTTGATGATTTTGTTCGTTTTAAACACGTCAACGGATGACAATGTTATAAAAACAATCAAATGATACTTGAATATGGTATAAGACAAAAAATACGATAAAAAAGAAATCGATTGTTCGGTTTTTTTTACAAGTTATCGAAAATTTAAGCATGGAGTTTGTTTCTGCATTAGCTTCGCGCGATAACATTTTCCCATAGCATTCATTTAAAGAAAATAAAAGCAAAATTTTAAATTATCTAAAATTTCTATAAAATTGTTAGCCCTCCTTACAAATAACTAATTTTTATAAAAAAAAATTAAAAATTGTTGACAGAAAAATCTACTAACTTTTTATCGAGGCATCGATGGTTAGTGTGCGCGGCTCTTGTACATGAGATCCTGGGTGCGAACCCTGCTCTGACCACCTTAAAATTTCTTTCGGCGGCGGTCACCTCGCATAGTGACGGCGACACTATCGAGTATATAGCCATGAAAAAGCTTCTCAAAATACCGTTCGGAATCGGTGTAAAACTGTAGGTCCCAATCAGTGAGTATAAAACTAGAAAGCGCACAGCTCACTGGTTGTGAGAAGCTCTCGCCTGTCCCTTCATGGGGTGTAATGGGAAACCATTAATTTATTATCGATGGTTTAAGTTTCGCATTTGCTACACTGAAAGCAAATATTTACATCAAATCGATGCTAAATGTTCATCACAATTGTTCTTCATTGACTTGGTGATAATTTTCATCAACTAATTGAAAAGGTTCTTTTCAATTTGAAGATTGTGCGTTTCTTCACTTTTTCATCTTCGTCGAGTTTATGATCTTTTTTACATTATGAATCATGAAGATCATTGGAATTTAGAAATAATTAGTGGGATCGATTCAAAATATAGACGTAGTATTGAAGAAATAAAGAGAAAAAGAAAAAAAACTACTAGAAATTTCAAATAAATACATCATAGCAAAGAGTGCAATGGACAGAATACAATATCCATGCTATGAGCGTGGTCTTGTACCTTGTTGTGGATTTTTTTACAATAAAAAATCGTCCAAAGAATTTGGTTACAGATTAACAAAAAACTTACATCAAAATGATGACCCATTTACATCAAATTGATGACAAAATTACATCAAATTGATGACAACCTTACATCTAACGGACGAAAAATTCACAGCAAATTGATGAAAAATGCACATCAACTTGATGTAACGCTGTCCTTAAATCAACATGAATTACTGATGAATTACTTGAATCAACATGAATATGGATGAAAAATTTATGAAATATTTTCCATCAATGCAATGATATGTGTCGTAGGTTGGAAAATGAGGAAACGTTTCATCAAATTGATGAAGGAATTCATAAATTTGATGAAGCTTTTTCTTTCAGTGTACGGCACCAGCTGTTGCTTCAACTTTTGATATTGAATTATCGAAAAATTTATATTTCGTTCTCTCATTTTTTGGGTAGGTAAACACACGTTTTTATGGAAAAATATATATAAAAAAAGGTTTCTTATTGCAGCCCATTGGGCATTGGGAAGAGTATCCAATTTTATAAACCAACAATTCGATAACTTGCTCTGTTATCGAGATGTCAAAAGTTTAGGGTTGCAATTTGCATAGCCACCGGCAACGTGATGTAAAATTTTACCAAAATTACAGAGAAAAAATATTTCATTTTCCCAATATCAACATTCCATAATTCGACAACAAAGTTAGTTACCGAATATTTTAATTTATCGATAAGTTGTTTGGTTTCAACGCGACTAGTATTAATTGTTGTGTGTTTTCTGCATTACATTACATTGTATACGTTTTGCTCTATTGGACATAATCTGTTTTATCTGTCTTGCTGCGCAAAAATGACCTCAGTGTTCTCCAATCCGTTTCTTGGAGACTTAATCCTGCAAAAGCGAGGCAATGGAGGAGAAAGTATACCGTCGTTTCGTTGTGATTCTCTCACGCCCTACACGCATTTACTTCCGCTTGCTCAATTTTGTGCAGATGTGGCCGGAGAGTGGAGTACTCAGTTTGAGGCTGTTCAGCTTTATCGGAAACACAGTACTCTTCCTTTCCGTGTCGCCCGACAGATTCTTTGACTCTCTGCTCCAGTCTGACGCGTTCCCTAATCTTATGTGGGTTATTCTTGTCCACTTTTAAAAGTCGGCCTCTATAGCCTGGAACGTGTTCGCGTTCTCCATATTCACAGTTCGCCGGTTCGAGTACATCCAAGCCTGTTCATCTGCTGCTCTTTCATTCCCCAAGGCGCCGCGATGCTCTGGAGTTCATATGATCCCAAAGCTGCTAGTAGTGGTGAATTTATGTATCTCCTCGATATCGCATTGGCCGCCGCTTGTGTTTCGCCGCTTGTTTTCCTCACATTTGTGTTTCGAACTTCATTGTTAAGCCATCTTACACATACTTTCATTGCCTAAACGTCTGCCTGAAACATAGTGTTGTGATTAGTTCTGTTCAATATTTAGATCCCTCAGACAGTCTTCCTAGGCAGTCTGCTCTAGACCCCTTAGAATACAACCATAGAATAGAAAATATCGGTTGAGACAACCGAATTAGCCGTAGCCGACTTTAAATATTTTATAACCACATTTAGATGTCGTCATAAACGATGCCGTCGGTGGTGCAATGGTAGTGTGCGCGGCTCTTGTGCATGAGGACGTGGGTTCGATCCCTACTCTGACCACCTAAAATTTCTTTCGCCTGCGGTCACCTCGCTTAGTGACGGCGACACTATCGAGTATTTAGCCATCAAAAAGCTCTCAAAATACCGTTCGGAACCGGTGTAAAACTGTAGGTCCCAATCAGTGAGTATAAAACTGGAACGCGCACAGCTCACTGGGTGTGAGAAGCTCTCCCTAATCCCTTCATGGGATGTAACGGGAAACCATTTATTTATTTATAAACGAATTAGAGTTTGCAACAGCCGAATTATATGTTGTCCCGACCGAATTTAGAGGTTGTCCCAACCGAATTAGTGTGTTTCCGAACGGAACTTGAAGTGATGAATGACTTGGTAGGGAGATAGGCCAATGATTTGCAACTAAAATATCAGTACGATATTGATCACGAAAAGACAAATATTTATATTTCAACCTTGGATATCGCGATAACTAAGTTAATTATCGAAAAATGTTAACTATTAGAGGATATAGAAGGTAGTCAGAGCAGAGGCACTACCATTTCACCACCGACGGCCATTTGTCACAACCGAATCGATTATGAACGAAGTTGTTTCAACCGAATTTCAGTTATAGGGACTAAATTCAGTCGTGACAACCTCAATCAGGTGACAACATCCGCATTTACGGTTGCTACAATCTCTTGGCAAACAATTAGCAGTGGACTCCTCGCTTACAATTGACTACGAAGCACTCCGCCCATGACCCTCTACGTGGAATGATTATACATCAGTTTATAGTTGCCACTTTATCTCGAATGCGGTCGCTTGTTAGTTCCGCTGATGAGAACCCTGTCAGCTTTTCCATTATATGCTGGTGAGTTGCTTTCTGATCGTGTCGGATCCCTACTGCTACTGCCTGTAGTCGTTTCGTCGTCAAGGCCGTCTCGTACATAATTTGTACCTCAACGGAGGTTACTGCCTCCATTGCCCTGATTTGGAATTTTGATTTTTTTTATTGAACCGGATGTGTGGAATTTTAGATACTAATGGGGCGGCCCTTGCTCCTTGGACATGACTCCGATCGCTCCCTCTTCGTTGGAGGTGAGCTATCATGTCCGAATCTGTGTAGATATTTGCTAAAGCACCCGTGGACAGTTAAGAACTTGATAAAGTAGTAGTTTACTTATCCGTGCTGCCTTTGCGTCTACACTGATATGTTGGGGGGGCGAGAAAAAACGCCCATCTACCCTTCATTGCACTCTACCAGAGGGCTTGACATATTCTAATCGATTTCAAGCGATTTCGATTTTTGCCATAGCGTTGGTTTCTTGTGGCGTCAATTATATACACACTTCACTCCGTCAGCTATAATGTCGATGGGTATAACAGCAGCGCTGCTTCTTCCGAAATGGTCCAGAAGCCGCACGTCAATCTTACTGCGACTAGGCGACATTTCGGCGCTAACTGTTTATACCCTGCGTGCATAGCGAAAACTTCGTCCCATATAGGGCGACCATACAACATAACCGAAGAAGCCACTGTTCCTATCAGTGCCGTCCTTGCAACTTTAGGGCGTCCAATATTTGACATCATCTGTGCCAGAGAAGCGTGGATCCCTGCCGTTTTCTCCGCCACATAACACCTGACATATCCAGTTTAGACTTTGGTCTACGATAGCACCAAGATATTTGAAAGCGAGAGAGGAATTTACCACATGATGTCCAACCTGTTGGCGTATCTGCTTCACTTTCGTGCAACTGCTAATGAATATCGCTTCAGTGTTGTGTCCTGCCAGCTACAGTTCCGCTTTATCTAGTCACGTCTTCTCTGGCGCAATAACATCGCTCGGTCTACTGAATTCCGTACTAGCATAATTGATACCGAACGTTCAGGTTGCCCAAAACAACTCGTCAAGCCAGAAATCGTAGATAAAAGCCATGGAAAGATATTAGGCGATTGGAGGAAGAAAGGGCGTTATGTGGCTGAGTCTGTAGGCATTTCATCTGAGCGACTCCATCACATTTTACCTGAATATTTGGGCATGCAGAAAAATACGGGCGATGGATGCCGCGATTAATCACACCCGACCATAGACGCAGCCGAGTGACCCAATCAAAGGAATGTTTGGAGATGTTCAACCGCAGAGTCAAGTAGTGCCAAAATTAGAGTTGGGTAGTTCATGAACTACATAGTTCATTTAGGGTGACCAGACATCACCCTCACGAACATAATGCACATGTTCGATAAGGCGAGTATGTTCGTGATTGTTATATCTGGGCAGCTTAAATGAACGAGTTCGACAACTACTGAAGGAGTTCGACACAAGTCTAGCCGTAATGCAACTGGTTTTGTGGCGTTTCGTAACCGAGGATGAAACATGGATCCATCGCCACACATCGGTGACCAAGGAACAGTCAAAGCAGTCGACTTCTCCAGATGAACATGGAGAAGCCATGGGAACATGGCCAGGATGGGTCTGTCGGGCAAAAAGGTCATGGCGACAGGTTTTTGGGCTGTATGCGGTGTCTATCACATCCATCACCGTCAACATAAAAAAATGGTTTCCCACTACATCCCATGACGGGATTGAGAAGAGCTTCTCACAACCAGTGAGCGATGCGCTTTCTAGTTTTGACACTCGCTGATTGGAACCTAAAGTTTTACGCCGGTTCCAAACGGTATTCCGAGAAGTGTTTTCATGGCTAAATACTATCGATGGTATCGCCGTCACTAATCGAGGTAACCGTCGTTGAAAGAAATATAAGTTGGTCAGAGTAGGTATCGAGCCTAAGTTCTCATGTTGCCTATCACCTTGATAAAGGTAAAATGATAGGGTATTATGCACAGCTGTTGGACAGATTCGATATTGATTTGAAGCAAAAACGACCGCATCTGACGAAGAGTAAAATGTTATTTCATTACGATAACGGACGATAAACGATATTTTACGATTACGGTAAATTGGGCTACGAATTGATATCTCATCTTCCACATTCTCTGGATTCAGCCACCAGTAACAAATTTCTATTTTCACACCTGAAGAAATGGCTCGACGGTAAGAGATTTGGGACGAATGAAACGCCTTTTTTTGAGGACATTGAGAAACCCTATTATTAGAAAGGAATACAAAAATTGGGAAAACTGTGAACTAAATGTAACGAATCCAATATATTTTATTCAAAAATTGGCGGGCTTGTCCAACTGCCCTCATAGGTACAAAATCAAAATAGACTAGAGAGAAAATCGAAATAAAAGTTGTCATTGCTGTGTCATATGGTCAGTGCTGTGGAGTCGAATTTGGAGTATTGGAGTCGGAGTCTGGGATATTTATATGGAATCGGAGTTAGAGTCGTAAAAATATAGACGGCTCCTACTCCAAGCTTATCATTTCTATCAAAAGTCAAAACTTACCATCAGAATATTTTGTTGGACGATTTTTTCGGTCAGCACTGATTTGTACACCGTATTGGATAAAATCAGTTTGTCGAAATCGATTTGTCGTGGGTTTCTTGGTTTCTCATGCGGAGAATGATATTATTATGGCTGTCATATCTCGCAACGAAGACAATGTATTGTTAATTTCTTTGCATCTTTAAAAATGTTCCAAATTACATCTGAATTATACTTGTAAAGAGACAACAGTAATAAAAATAGAACTCGATTTTCATCCATTATTTTCAATTCGAAAATATTGTTTTCAAAAGGGTATCAACCATAGAGGAATGCATAGAGTAATACTTAAGAGCCTCTATTACTCTCTGCGCTGCCTCATCATGAAGACGAGGTAATAGGTCATTTCATCGAGTTCGATTTGCTGCTGTATTTTACCAATTTTACACTTTGGTTGGACATAACACGGACAGAAATCAAAGAGAATGCTTATTTTCCTTTAATGCATAAAACAACATAAAACATAATCTAGCTGTCCTTACTATCAATAAACACTATTTAAACTTAGTTCCTGTGTTCTTTGGTCTCTCATTCTACATCAT
Source organism: Phaonia tiefii (assembly GCA_963931995.1). Classification (NCBI taxonomy): domain Eukaryota; kingdom Metazoa; phylum Arthropoda; class Insecta; order Diptera; family Muscidae; genus Phaonia; species Phaonia tiefii. The sequence continues at coordinate 18,141,361 of OZ008370.1, read as the reverse complement.
TTCCCTAGTACCTTTTCGATCAGTTGTGCCATATAAACCCCCTGAGTAATGTCATATAGAGTCGTCATTCTTCTCATCTACCAGCACTATTCGTGGTGCGGTCGGTGCGATAGAGAGTTATTTGATGTAAACTTACTTACACCAGTTGGTATTAAAAAATATAGTGTCATGTCGTTTTGATGAAAATCTGTGAAAAAAAAGTAAATGGTTTCCCATTACATCCCATGAAGGGACCGGGGAGAACTTCTCACAATCACTGAGCTGTGCGCTTTCCAGTTTTCACTCACCGATAGGGACCTACAGTTTTTCACCGATTCCGAACGGTATTTTGAGAAGCTTTTTAATGGCTATATACTCGATAGTGTCGCCGTCACTATGCGAGGTGACCGCCGCCGAAAGAAATTTTTTTGAATGCCGATATGCCAATATGTATGGAACTCGATTTATTTTGCATGGCATGTTTGCAGAATTTTGCATGGCATGTTTGCAGGGCATGTTTGCAGAAGTCCAGACGCTGAACCCAATTTTCGACGGTTTTCAAGCATAAATCGGCCGATACTGCTGCAATTTTCACGTTCGATATTCGTACGAAGTTCATCAATCGTCGCCGGCTTGTTGGCATAGACTTGACGTAGCCCCACAGGAAATAATCTAACGGCGTCAAATCGCACGACCGAGGCGGCTAATCGACTGGGCCATTTCGTGAGATAACGCGTTCACCAAACTTGGTTTCCAATAAATTGATTGTGGCATTCGCTGTGTGGCTTGTGGTGCCGTCCTGTTGGAACCACATGTCCTCCAAGTCCATATCATCCAATTGGGGCCAAAAATATTCGGGTATCATTGAACGGTAGCGATTCGCATTCAAAGTAATGTGCCGGTCTTGATCATCACGGAAGAAGTACGGCCCAATGACGCCGCCGGCCCATAAACCTCACCAAACCGTAATTTTTTTCGGGATGCCTGACCAATAACGCATATTTTGCTTATTGACGAAGCTATTCAGCCAGAAATGAGCCTCATCGCTGAAGATGATTTTCCGATGAAAATCCGAACGTAGCGCTCTTAAAGTTGAGGCCACTGACTCCAAATTACGGTAGTAAATTTTAATAATTTCGACTCGTTGTTGGCTCGTATATCTTTCCATGATGAAATGGCAAACCTTACTGAACAGAAATGTCAAAAGAGCGGGAAAAAATATGGCGTCGTTTGCTGTCCCTATCGATTTACTTTTGTAGCGTCTCTGTTGAAAAACCCTTTATAAGGTCTGTTGTTTTATTCCCTGCTAAGCTAATTTTTCGGCCATTTTTTATGGGTAGCCAAGCGATATTAAGCAAGTTTAAGCGGTTATAACAAACACGCTTATTATATTCACTTCAAATTCCGTTGTTAATGAAAATGATTTTATTTAATAGTGGAGTCGCGTATTTTTGAATTGCTGGAGTCGGTCTCATCCAATTTTCCCAAGCCTCCCCAGCCATGCGTTTGTTTTTATCTCTTTCTTTAAAAATGCAAAATTTTTTGAAAAAAATCTAAAAATTTTCTATTAGATATAATAGAACTCTCAAAATTGGTTCTGCAAGTCGTTCTCCTTAAGGTTCCACTATTCCATTCGCTCTACGCAAATGTAAATATCGACATATCCAACGATTTTTCTAATAGTGTATTATTATTTTATTGGAAGCGTAAATTTTGTACCAGCTGGGTACCGGCCCAAGCGAAAATTTCTAATACTTTAAGCCCGGTATTCAGGTTTTATGAAATGTTCGTTGCCATAAGATGAACGTTTATAAAAAATAACGAAAATTTCATTAACCGACAATTTCGTTCACTTTCATTTGCGTAGTACTCAGTTCTTTGCGAAAATTTCGCAAGCAAAATCAATTACAGGGTTGTTACGCCAAACTTATTTCGTAGGAAAACAATTGTTTGTGACTGGAATTTTGACATATCGATTATTGTAACAAACAAAAGTAACACCATGGAAGTTAAACATAAAATGGAATGCGAAGCGGAATTATAAATGAAGTATTTGCAAGGGAAATCAAAGATATATGGTAACTCTGCGCAGCTAAATATTCTGTTTACGCCTGGCATTCAGTATGCAAATCTATAACAGGGTTGTTCACCACAGTTATTTCTTAAGGCCCAACCATATCATGCTTTTTCTGGATTAAGTCAGCTTAAGCCACTGCTCGAATACATATAAAACGTATGTGGCCGTTTATAATGTACTTGCGGCAACTTTTCGTTGAGTTTCGTCAAGTGTCATCGGCTTAAGCAGCGCTCGCTACTGGCCGAACTTTGCTTACGCCATCAGCTGTTTGTTTATTTGTTTGGTCAAATATAATAATAACAAACCAAAATGTCGACTGAAACTGAATTTATACAGTGCCTTATTGAAAATGTTGAAAAACATAAATGTCTTTATGACAAGAGGGACGCGTTTTATTTTAATAAAGGCGTTAAAGAAAGGACGTGGATGGATGTTGCCGATAAGTGCAACAAAAGTGGTAAGTATTTAATATGGCTATGCGAATAACCGTCCAAGTAAAAATTGCCCAAAAGCGGAAAGTGACCCCAAAAATGTTGGGCGATTAAATAAATTAAATAAATATGCAGCGGTGGCTTAAAAGTTTCAAAGTCACGAAAGTATATTCCAGCCACCTAAAAGTCTCATGGAATTCCAGTAAGCATTTGACAGGCTTTTCGTTGAGTTCGCTTAAGCCCATAAGCCAGCGTAAGCACATTATAGTTGGGCCTTTATGAATACAATTGTTTGATAATTGTTTGTGACCCGAATTTTGACATTTCGATTATTTTAACAAGCAAAAGTAACACCGCATGCGTAAAAAATAAAATGGAGTGCGTAGAGGAATTAGAAATGAAATATTTGCAAGGGAAGTCAAAGATATATGGTAACTCTCCGAAGCTAAATATTCTGTTTACGCCTGGAATTCAGTATTTATGAAATTTTCGATGCCATAAGATGTACATGTATAAAAAATAACGAAAATTTCATTAACCGAAAATTTCGCTCACTTTTCATTTCAGCTCGGCGAAAATTTCGTAAGAAAAATCTATTACAGGGTTGTTACACCAAAGTTGTTTCTTACGAATACAATTGTTTGATAAATGTTTGGGACAAATCAATTGTTGGATAATTGTTTGTGACCAGAATTTTGACAATTCGATTATTTTAACAAACAAAAGTAACACCACGTGAGTTAAAAATAAAATGGAATGCGAAGAGGAATTATAAATGAAATATTTGCAAGGGAAATCAAAGTTAGGTGGTAACACTCCGCAACAAAATTTTCCATTTAGTGATAAATGACAACATTTCTTACGAAAACTTCGCAAGAACTGAATGCGGGTAAATATCAACATATCCAATGGTTTCTCTAATAGTGGAACAAGGGCTTAACATAAAGTTCTTATGGGAAACGAAAATGTTGTTCCAGCTGGGTACCGGCCCATGCGAAAATTTCCAACACTTTATGGTTCTTCTGTACTTTATATGCATACAATGCCGGGTATTGGAAATTTTTCGTTCATGCAATTTCCATATTGCAACAAGGGTTGTTTGCTGATGAGCGGCAAGTGAAACGTCATCTTCTTTTTCGCGAAGCATATTATGCACTGACCGAATATGCATGCGCATCAAAGGTCAAAGTGCATCTAGGGAAGGGGGTTGGTTGGTGGTGATGCCACTCACTCACTTTTATTTTATACTCATTTTAGTACTACACTTTCACACATCTCAACATACACATGGACTTGCAACAGAGATGCAAGTAAAAACGCATAACAAAAAACGGGGGAAACCACGTAGACACACACACACTGAAATGACGATGGACGATGATGATGCTCTTCTCTTTTGTAGCGCATGCGATGCAAATGCCACAAATATTGCACACTTGCTTCATGCAAAGAGTGAATGTACATATTATGTGTGGATGGGTAAAGGAAGGGGTTGCAAGGATTGTTTACACGTACGACTTTGGAAATTGATTGCATGTGCTTCACTTTGTATGTGTACACACAGTGTAATGTTGCAAGTGTTTTCTTTATGTGTATGCGTGTGTTTGGGGGTAAGTGAGTGTTATGTGAAGTGGCACGTTTTAATGATGACAAGGGTTGCATTTGCCGCATGCAAATATTGCATGCGTAGGCGCATTTGTATGCAATTATGCCTCTTTCCGATTGGTTGAAGTTAAGGTGGAAAAACACTTGTTAAAACAACAAGTGCAACTGCATGCTAGTTCCATGGGAGGGGGGGGGGGGGCTGGAATACATAGGCCTAGGTTACAAGTAGAATGAGAACAATACATAAACACATGTGCACATATGTACATGAGTCTGTATGAAATCACAGTGAGTGCCAATATATACCCTTTTCATATCGAGCTCCTGAACGCCATTGCAATTGATTGCACAGTGCTTTTGAGCCTCGCCAGACAAAGAAAGGGTTGTTGCATGCTGCATTGCTGCTGGTTTTATTGTTGTGTCTACTATCGCATATCCATATTCTGTTTTATTCTCCACAACTTTGATTGTTCTTGTCCATATTCTCTTTTTAATTGTAAAAGGTGTTGACAAGTTACCATACGTCATGGCCTACAACATATCCTGCCACTTAATGTCGCATCACATCATTTTAATGTGGTCACTTCATTGTTGTAGTTGGCTGTTGCATTTATGACACAACGAGGTGGTGTTGGTGGTGGTCTGTATGTCTGTCTGTCTGCCCGTAATGGTTTTTGTTGCTGTCACTCAGAGTGCACCCAAAGAGGTTGAAGTATTTGTTGCATGTCATTTGACTGACAAATAACTGACACTAATGACATTTTAAGATTCATTTTGTTCAAACCTTTTTTTGTTTGAGTTGGTTTCCTTCAACATTTATAAGCCAGTGATTTCTTTATAATTTGCATTCCCTCACCCATAGGGATGGGAGTATAAATAATTTGATAGAAGGATTAGTACTAAACCCTGGGTATCTTTGGGCCAACTAGGATTTTGTATCTGCCTATCTGTCCAGTCACGGCTATAGCTGCCGTACCTATCGCATTGTAATTATTATTTCGGATAACTTGGTTGGTTGGTTTAGGTCTTGGGGCACCGATTTGCATACCACATCACACCGGACAGTATATTGTACAGTGTCTATATCCAAACTGTTAATCGGAGATTAGATCCCCTAGATCTATCTCGTGTATCTCAGTGAGGTTGTGTAGGAAGGGACGACCTATAGTATTTAGGCGTCTATTCATTAGAGTCGGACAACTGCAGAGGAGATGTTCCACCATCTCCTCCTCTTCTGCGCAAGCACGGCAGTGGTCATTATATTGAAGATTCAGCCGTCTTGCGTGATAACCGATTGGCCAGTGCCCGGTCAGCACGGCAATTAGCCTTGATATGTTCCCCCGATTTTGGCTAATCAGGTAGTTAGTCCGGTAAATGTTATATTCTGGCCACATGTTCCTGGATATGCGGCACATTTCCGTTCTATCCCATCTGTCCTTTGGTCGTTCAAGTTAATGCGGGAAAATACCTCTTTAGACCGACCCTATAAGAGTTGCGACGGACACCATATGGACTTCGGTGGAAGAGGATCCTGCCCTGATTAGTTCGTCCGCCCTTTCGTTCCCTAGGAGACCCTTGTGGTCTGGTATCCAAGTAAGAACACATTGGACAGCCGACCTAGCTCGACGAGTTTTTCCCTACATTCAGTAACAAGTTTAGATGCAGTGTTGTTAGATTTCAGTCCTACGGGTGCCGCTTGGCTATTTACAAATATTCCAATGCGCGCTGTTCTCCGTTGTAGTATAAGTTCGGCGCAGGCTTCCTTGATGGCCTTTACCTCCGCTTGGAAAACGCTGGACTTTTCTGGGAGTTTGAATGATAAATTGAGGTTTGCCTCTTCGGAGAAGATACCCGAGCCGGTTCCACATTCCAGTTTGGATCTGTCCGTAAATACTTTGGTGTCAAAACCTGTCAATGGTTTCCCTTTATCACACTCTATTTATCAGGGAAGCCTGACATCGAATAGGTTATCGAACGTCAAGGAGGGGGTGCAGTAATAGGTGGTTATATTGAGCTCTCTTGGGATTATCTGTAGTATTCTCGCATGTCCATATGCGTTGCTGTTCCAGATTCCGCGAACATTTAGTAGGGTAGCACTCCACGACACACTAGCTGTTATGTGAAGGTCAATTGGTAAAATATGAAGCATTGCATTATAGGCTTTCTTAGTTTGGAATTGAAAATGGATGTAATGGACACGCCCCTATTGGTACATTCGTGCACAAACCCAGCTTCTGGTGCAACTCTATAAATTTAATACAAAATCTTGATATTTTCTAAAACTTCTTCCGATATACCTGTGTTAACAAACAAAATGCCTATGTCGCATTTAGACCGCCGTTTATCGTGGCCACGTTAGCGATAACTTTGTTCTTTAATCTCTGCCGTTTACACCACCCAATTTGAGATTAAATTGACATTTCAGGTGGCAACTTTCTGCTTAGACCACTTTAGAGCAACACTGTGCCGAAACCAAATTGACGAAGATGGCGGCACAACAGGAAAATTGGCGACTCTTGAATTTACTGAAACTTTAAAATTGGATCAGTAGGACAATCCGGTGCAGTCGGTCAAATCGGCACACAATTTAAGATGATAGCCAATTATATCGGCAGCGACGTGACCTGCAAATTATTTATGGTGGCGGCGATGCATTGGGAAATTTTCAATCAGCTTGCGTCTTTCAAACAGTTGATTTTTTGTGTATGCTTTTATTATGGTTGTATTTTTTTGTCACTTACCAGTGTTGCATCAAATTGTACATCAGTTTGAAATGAGGTTAAAAATTAAACTTAAGTTTTTACAGATTAAAATTGTATGAGTTATCTTCTGGGTTATCGTATTTTATCGGAGTAATCCTTCGAAATGCGCTAAACTTGGTATTCAAGCTCTTAAGCTATGTATTATGTTTCAATGTAATTTTCGCTCGGTATAAAAAATACCAAAAATTTACTGAACCGAAAATTTCATTCACTTTTCTTTTGCCTGGTACTCAGTTCTGTGCGAAAATTTCGTAAGAAAATTCAATTACAGGGTTGTTATAAAAAAGTTTTTTGTTACGAAACTAATGGGTTGATAACCACAGGCGTTAAAAACAAAATGGAGTCCGGTGAGAAATTATTTATAAAATATTTGCAAGGTAAGTCAGAGATACAAAACAGAGATACAAAACAAGAAACATGTACATGGTTCCCGAAATATGGTGTTGGGGCCATTTTTGCCAGCGTGTACCATTGTCTCGATTGCCAGCTGAATACCTGGATTATTTTCCAATCAATAAGCTGGGAATTCAAGATCTGTCCACAACGGTGCCGTAGTCCTAAGCGAGTTGGGCAGACAGTTTCATGTCCACATTAAATGGGCAAAGTTTCGTTCAGTTATCTGGGACTTCAAGAACTGTCTACAGTTGCCGCGTCTATATAAGAAATGTGAACAAGCAGGTTGGTATCCATCTTATATGAGTGCCGGGCACAGGAATATTCCAGAAAATGCTGCCGAGGTTCGGAATAATCCTATCTGAACCATTAGATCTGTATCACACATTTATGTTCCATTAGCCAGGCGAACGGTGGTCGTCGGTGGTGGAATGGTTAGTATGCGCGGCTCTCCTACATGAGAAAATAGATTCGATCCAAACTCTGACCTCCTTACATTTCTTTCGACGACGGTCACCTCGCTTAGTAATGACGAGACTATCAAGTACTTAGCCATGAAAAAGCTTCTCAAGATACCGTTCGGAACCGATGTAAAGCTGTAGGTCTCAATCCGTGTGTGTAAAATAAGAAAGCGCACAGCACAGCTTACAATCACATTGAGAAACTCTCCCTACTCCCTTCATGGGATGTAATGGGAATGATTGCAAATATGTACACATTGAAAAATCGGTCCCAACAACATATTGCAGGAACCATGTATAAGTTTGCAAGCATTGTCTCCATGAATTGGAGATCTGCTGCTTTTTTGTTGTCTGTTGCGTTTCTGTTTGCAGCCGTTTTCAACAAACACACCCACATTTGGGTCACAGAATCATTTGTTATAACATATTAATCTTTGTGTCTCCAACATGTAATATTGCATAGAAAACACAATGTGTTTGGTCACAAGTATAGTATATTTGAAGCAAGCTACAAACACGTTATATTTACATCCAAACAAGAAGACAGACAGATTTTAAGCGCGTACTCTTTGGATTTTAATCACCGTAAGCATTTGTTGGGTTAGGCTAATGCCGCATTTACACCGCAGTTTATCGTTGTCAGTTTAGCGATAACCTTGTTCTCTAATCATTGCCGTTTACCCACACCCCTTTGGAGAACAAATTGACATTGCAGTTTGCAACGTTGTGCTTCGACCAACTGCGTGCCGCGACAAAATTATCGAAGACTGCGCCACACCACAAAAATTAATTTGGCGGCTCTTGGTTTTGTACAAATGTGAGATGTTTTTGAAATAACTGAACCTTTAAAATTGGAGAAGTGGGTCAAATCGGGCCAGTCGGTAAAATCGGCTCACATTTTAAAACAATAAGATCCATTTATATCGGCGGCGCCGTGAGCTTCAAAAAAGTTATGGTGGCGGCGACGTGTCGGAAAATTTACGATCATCTTCCCTCAGTAAAGCAGTTAATTGTTGTGTATGTTTGTATAACGGTTGCATTTTCTTGGCAATTAACAGTGTTGCATCAAAATGTACACCAGTTTAAAATGAGTTTAACAATTTAACTTCAGTTTTTACAGATTAAAATTGTATGAGTAATCTTGTGGGTTAGTGTGGGTTTATCGACTTAACCTTCGAAATGAGCTAATTTTGGTTATTGTAAATGCCGTATAAGGATACGTATCAACTAAGGTAATCAATGATTAGTTAATTGATACGATACTGGTTTGTTAACCCATTGTGATTATCCTGAGAAGAGAAGATAGATAGAGGTTACAAAAGAATAGTTTGGCAGCCAGAGAGACTTACGAAATAGTGGTAGGAATACAATGCGAAATAAAGTGGCGTTGAATAACTGAATGCAACGGCATAAATTGAACCGCTATGAGGCCGCTACTGACAAGGTCGGGTCTGGCTTTGTTGCACGAATGTTTCCTCAGATTCTTAAATACAAATCAGAAGCTTCCATTCTATTGATTGTTGGTTACCAGGTGCTACTGTCTTGTCGCTGCTCTTCAACCAAATTCGATGAAGATTTTCCAACAATTTTGGGGATTATTCCCCCAACCTAGGCTGCAGTAGTTGGGGGTAAGAAATTGGGCGCACGAGTTATTTTCCCTTCGCACGACTAGTTGGTTTCCCGAAGCTGTTTTCATTCTCCTGCCGGTAAATATAATAATTTTTACCCAACCAGTTTATGGGTCACGGCTATTTTGGGTTACAAGCGTATTCCCCTAAGTTGTTTTATCCATTAAACCGTAGAATTTAACATGTACAAAAAACCGAGACTCGTCCTTAATCAATACTTTTTACTCTTGTTTCTTCTTTAGCTAAATTCAATGATTTCTTCCCGACACGTCATTTGGCAAGCCTCGACTACCCGAATTAACAACTAAGCCTCGTCCTTTAACAAATCCTTAATGTCATTTAAATAAATATAAGTTTAAAAACTCAACACTAGATACTGTCAGCTGTTGTTGTTGTTGTTGTCCACAGAACTGAAATAGCAATAAATGACAAAAGAAGGTCATCACTAGTGTTCACAAAGTCAATAGGTGACCTACTTCCATAAAGACATAATGACAGTGTATCAGTCACACAATTTAGTCGGAGGCTTTAGTTGTTATTGTTTTCTATATAGCATCGACAACAATACAAAATATCGATAAATAATAAAGACATTTAAATGACAAGAGTTGGTTAAAGTGTCCGTGTGCGTGTGTGTGTGCGACAGGAGTGGCCTTGTCAGTTACTATTCTCTTCTTCGCAAGAAAGTTACTACATTAACTCTCTGAGCCTATTTATGCTGTTGTTGCCAGTTGTTAAGGACATCGACAATCAATTTAAATAAAACCATAATTATAGGGTAAACAAAAGTGTGGGACAACAAAAAGATAATTATAGTGACAACGACAATCCACGAAGCGACAACAGTTAAGCTTACTGGTCTAAAGTGGTTACACTTTAGTTGTGGTATTGGCAACAGCGGTTAATGCTCCTAGAAGTCATCACAAATTTGTGAACTTCCATACAAATCCCTGGTGGGGAACAAGGTTGAAACGTCTGTTAGGGGAAAAAGGTTGAAACGTCTGTTAGGGTTGAAAAGGGGAAGGGTTCTCAACATTGAATTCCGAAGGTATTGAGTATTTTTATGGAGACACCCATTTATAGTATTTACAAGATTTTAGGCACATCTTCTATGGTGTGCCATTCCAAGAGACCAGGTTGTTTCGTCGGAATCCCAAAGGCTTCGTTTTTTAAATTAAAGAATGATTACAATTTAAATTTTCGTTCATTACTCTGGTTCAGTCAGTTTGAAGCCACCTATTTGCTGAATTTGGAAGCCACACGATCCTCACACTTCCATCTCCTTTCTGGCAATCCTAGGTTAAGACTACGAGTTGTCCAACATGCTATTTCGCCTGAATCTGGGTTGTTTAATTGTCCATCGTTCTTTAGGTTCAAAAACGACCACAATTTGGAGCCAAAGAAGTTTTCTCAGTACGTAGCCACCTGAATGTTGCATTTGCTAACCACACGATTCTACAATTTCCTTCTCTGTCTGTCAATCCCAGGTTAATACTAAGAGTTTTCTCTGGGCTCTTTTGCTGGAATCTAAGTTGCTTAAATGTGCATCGTTCTTTAGATACAAAAAGAATACAATGTGCAGCCGAAGTGCTTTCGTTCATTACTCAGGTTAACGGATCGTCTTCAAAAATACTGGTCCTTTCAGACAAAACTACGTTAATACTAATAGTTATCCCCTAGGCTCTTTCGCCTTAATCTAGGTTCCTTAATCGAGCATCGATCTTCAGATTCAGCAACGAACACAATTTGATCCTGAATATTTTTAGTTCATTAATCACCTTGACGCATTTGTCAGTATGAAGCCACCCATATGTTGCATTTTCAAGCCTCTCGATCCTCAAAGTTTCTTCTCCTTTTCGTCAATCCCAGGTTACGACTAGTAGTTTTCCCCTATGCTCTTTCGCTTGAATCTGGGTTGCTTAATTGTGCATCGTTCTTTAGGTTCAAAAACGAACAATTTGCAAGCCACACGATCCTCAATATTTCTTCTCCGTTCTGTCAATCCTAGGTTAAGACTAAGAGTTTTCCACTAGGCTCTTTCTCCGGAATCTGGGTTGCTTAATTGTGCATCGTTCTTTATACTCAAGAATGAACATACTGAAGATTTTTCGATCATTACTCAGCTTGACGGATTTTTCAGTATGAAGCCACCCATATGTTGAATTTTCCAGCCACTCGATCCTCAAAATTGCTTCTCTTTCTGTCAATCCCAAGTTAAGTCCACGAGTTTTCCCCTATGCCCTTTCTCCTAAATCTGGGTTGCTTAATTGTGCATCAATTTTTGGGTTCAAAATCGAACACAATTTGGATCCGAAGAATTTTCGCGCATTACTTAGCTTGACGGATTGTCAGTACGAAATCCCCCACATGTTGAATTTTCAAGCCACACGATCCTCAAAGTTCCGTCTCCCTCCGGTTAAGATCACGAGTTTGACACCTGATTCTTTCGCCGGCATCTGGGTTGTTTAATTGTGCATCAATCATTAGATTCAGGAGCGAATACAATTTGATGCTGAAGATTTTTCGTTCATTACTCAGCTTGACGGATTGTCAGTACGAAATCCCCCACATGTTGAATTTTCAAGCCACACGATCCTCAAAGTTCCGTCTCCCTCCGGTTAAGATCACGAGTTTGACACCTGATTCTTTCGCCGGCATCTGGGTTGTTTAATTGTGCATCAATCATTAGATTCAGGAGCGAATACAATTTGATGCTAACGATTTTTCGCTTATTACTCAGATTGACGGATTGCCAGTACGAAATCCCCCACATGTTGAATTTTCAAGCCACACGATCCTCAAAGTTCTTTCTCCCTCCGTCAATCCCAGATTAAGACTACGTGTTTTCCACATATTTTTTCAACGGAATCTGGGTTGCTTAATTGTGCATCGGCCTTTAGAATTTGTAATTATAACCTAGAATGTCGATACGAAACCACCCATATATATTCAGGATTTTGAAAGCCTTTGGCGTTTCTTTTCTGGACAGTCATTCGCAAGGTAGGGCAGAATTATCCAACTGGTTTTCCACTGTGGTTTTAGGCTTCCAGTTTCAGGTCATTCCCTAGGCTTATAATTTTTACAATTTTGTGCCAAATGACTAAAGCGAACCACAGACTTCTCATTCGTGAGCAAAAACATCAGCTATCGTTGAAGTTTACCGACCTTCTTGATAACAAATAAAAATGTAATCGAAATTGTTCGCATCACTATCATGTTCCCAAAATTTTTTGGTAATATTTTTCCAAATTCATCAGCCAGATAAAAAGTTATTAAGACTGTGGTTCGCTTAACAGCCTGTTGTTCGATCTCGAACGAAAGCTTTCGTTCGAGTTCTAGTCGAAAGAAAGTTGATTTGCGCACCACAATCTTGTCATTTCAAGTCGAATGAAAACATAACGTTTTACAAAATTTTTCAATATCAATTTTGGTACCTCTATTTCGAATATACTGGCATGCGGGAACAAACATACAGCCACGCGAAGGAAAATTTCGACTTCGAGGAACCAAATTTGGGTCGAATGTGAGGGACTGGCTTTATTAGCTTAGATTCTTGTTCGAAATCGGGGAACAGGCTCTAAACAAAAGCCGCCAGCAACAGTGCGCTCTAATACAGGAAGAGCAGGCTAGTCCATCTTCTAGACTTATTCTTTAATTCGCAACTAAAGTCGTCCCACGAAATTACCCTGTCGAAGTAATTGCATTAATTTGTAAATGTACGGCATCTGAGAAGGAGAAGCCTAGGCTTGGTGCTTCGTCTCATGGCCCATTTCTGAACATGTTAGGCAAGGTATTCAAGTTTTGAATAGAACCACTTCTTAGATAAACAGCCTTCTCTAAAATTGAGAACAAACGCTGACCAGACAGTCGCCCACTGTCGGCAGACGCTTCAGGATTTAGTATGATTGGGAAACCACTGCCGTCTCTTGTACACCAGAAACAATTTTTTATTTACCGCTCTCCGGTTGGAGCCCGGAAGGTCATATAATCCATCAGACTGTCAATTGTGAACCCTCATATATCTCAGCGATAGCCTTAATGGCCTCATTCCGGAAGTTGGGGTATTTAACCGTACGACGCGGTTTTCAAGTGAAACTCATCCCTTTTCTGTTTCCTGGCCGTTGGATCGAACTGCGCATTACAGACACAATTCGTTCTTCAGTAGAACAGTCCGTATGTGGAATAAGCTTCCGGCAAGTGTATTCCCCACTTTTTACAACATCAACAAGTTTAAGTCAAACATTAACAAGTACTTCTCTCTCTTTCCCCCTACTCCTATCCCCTTTTCCTAAGTCCAAGGCAATGCACTGCATTTATAGGGGACATTCCCTGAATGTAGGTCTTCGAGACAAAATTGTTTCCACTTTGTCATCGCTATAGGCGTCCCTTCACTAAGGACGTTGAAGAGATCGCACGTTATACAATATATAATCGAGTCGATTAAGACCTCGCTTGGTATTAAATGTTTAGGTTAGATCGCAACCATCCATTACTGTGTCATTCAGTGTAGGCATCGAAAGAGTTTAGATCTACTACAATGATCACAATTCGATTGGACATACCACAGTCTCATAACGGAAAGGGATTTCTGGAACAAAAGAGATGCTGGATATGTAAAGTTCTACCCATATGCGGCGGAAATTAATGATTAGGTACGGTATGGGGTCTAATCTAGGGAACTTGGGTTGGATCTTTCCCGTAGACTACGTGACGATTGTAACGTGTATCGACTGGGAATTTTGGATATTAGAGAAGTGACTGACTGACTGACTGAAGGATAATAGTCCAGTTGTAATTGCAGTCAATGTCTTCCCTGATGCCAGGTGGTACGCAAGTCCCTCGAATCAGTATTCCTGAACTCAATATCTGCCAAGGACTGCCGCAGATCTCTTTCAAGATAGCCCAGCAGTTTAATATTCACCTCATATGGGAGCCAGGTTGTAGGCACATTCCGCGGAACTGTAGAGCGTAAATGCTGTCGGGATAAGGGAGCACCTTTCAGGTTTCACAATAATTCCTTCTATATAATAAGGCAGCAAAGGTGGACGAGGGACACTGATCGTTCAAGCGTAAGACAAATCTGGCCCGAATTGTATAATAGGAGAACCATGAATCTTCTGGCTCTGGTCTGACTCAATGTTTCAATGCTTGCGTCAGTTTCGAAGGCACGCGAGAGTTTTAGACATGAGGCGAGACTAAAAGTTAGAAAATTAACACTGTTGTATCTGTAACAAAGAGGAAGAAGAGAATGCCCGTATCCACTACTATGTTTTTATACTAGACATCTGCGCCAGACGTCTTGAATGGTCATTCAAGATATTTGCTTTTTTACGAGACATTTACTGTAGCGAAGTTTCGACAACCAAGTACATTGGGGTACTGTCGACAAAACGTTCGGTTATGTGTGGATGGGTGTACAAACACTCAATACTATGTGAAGCGACGTATAAGAAATAGTAGTATATTTTTGTGCTCTACAGCTTCACACACACAGACACGAATGCTTTATTTGTTCCGATCACTGAAGTATTTGATTGTGCAACTTCGCTACAGTACATGTCTTGAAACAAATCAAATGTCTTGAATGACCAGTCAAGACGTTTTGTGCAGAACTTGTAGTGCGTAGAACTTGTAGTGCGTTTAATCTACAATGTATTCCAACCTATTTAAAGGCCGGGGAGAATTATCTCAGATTGGCGTATACAGGATTTCGAGCGTCTAAACTAAATTATTCCTCGGTGGGGTTAGTGCGTAGTCTCGTTCGCACGTGGTATTACAATAGACCAGTACGTCTAACTGCGTCGTTCATTGACTGCCATCGATACCTAACCTACTACGATGGCATCATTTTGTTTGGGAAACATGTGACTTAACCCCAAACCCCATCGAAATTAGTTTTTATACCCTATAACTCTTTAAAGCGCTTGTGAAATTATTTGAAGTTCTTCCTGAACAGATCGAAATTTCAACCTGTGGAGATTGGCAGCACTGGCATATTAGTTTTGTAAGAATTTCTGAAAACTAAAAATTACTTGTTTTTCACAACGAAATTTTATTTCCTTTCTAACATATTGTGGGTTTATTTTATTAATATTTGTTATTATTCTTCTCTTTCCAGGTAAACATTCATTCAAATCGTTTGAAATACTTTGAATTCTAAATAGAACATCATTAGGTAAGTGAAGCCAAGTTTGCAGGAAACGCAATAATGCCAAATTTTCAACTGCAAATAATTATAAGCAGTTTCAAAAATAGGAGTTGCAGGAAAATTATAAAGCATACTTAGTTACTTAGTTCCGAGGCAATTGGAGAGGTTATATATCAGCTGTTACAAGTGTTGCCATGTAAGAGAAACCTACGGCAAAGTTGTAGACATTGTATTGGCTTCGACTTTTTTATATATGTAAATTACCCAGCAGCTAAAGATATTCCTAAAATCAAAATATCAATAAAAGTTTAAATATAGTAACTGGTCTATGTCGTCTTTTATCCTGAAATCAATGCGGGTGAAACCCCCTGCCTTTAAGTGCTGCCAAATCATTTATAAAGGCGTAAACTCATATTCCAATTTGCGGTCAAAGACGCGCCCTTCTTGTACTTAATTTTTGACATTTAGCATTTAACATTTCCAATTATTATTTCTACAGTTTTAAGCGACATGTCCTTTTTCAAGATTTCTTTTTTTTATGAAACTACTTAGGGCCCCCAAATCTTAGACCAAAATCATCGTCTTCATATTTATAGCTTAGACATTAACATATTATTTGAGGATATTAAATTGTGCGTGTATGTGTCCTTTTATCCTTTTTGCACTGTCTCTTGTGTCTGTGTTCGGAATTTGCCCATTTTTTTCATGACGAATCCTTACAATCAAGGCCAAAAGCAAGGTATTCATGTCCCTGTTTGAGTACTCAGATATTTGTTTAAACTTCCCAAAAAAAAAACGCAGCACACACAAAAATAAAATAGAAACCATGAAGAAGAAGAAGGAGGAAAGGATACCCAATCTCTGTGTTTTATTCAAATGTTTGGTTATCTCTCATTCACGATGGGCTTTTGTGTTCCATAGTTAGCTCCCCGAATCGTACAATTTCGGGTCGAGTTTTGCTAGTGGAAAGCCCTCGAGCCAAAAGGTTTCAGATTTTTTTTTGTTGTGTATTAGAGCATTTATTTACTCGGCATTATGTTCGTTCCAAACATAAGGATATTCTTGAGTACATACCCAGTGTATGTACATGATGTATCTTCTATTGTTTTGAGCACGTCCTTCCAAAAAAGTACTTCCTTTTCATTACGAGGTTTGGCTTTCTCTTTGTTGCTGTAGTTCCTACGCTGCGAAAGATGATAATGATGATGATGTGACGACGACGACGACGACGACGAGGATCTACTCATACTCGCTCGAGTGGGATTGAGGTTTTTTCCCCCGGTTGCCTGTGTGAGTTTGAATATTCCGATTCAGTGTGTTTCCTTTGTTCGTACTCTATGTCCTCTCATTTAACTTTCACTCAGTTCCTATTGCTGTCCACAGCCTTAATTCTGCACTTGTTGGTGTTAGCTGCGTCAAACATGTTAGAAAGAGTTGGCAGAGCAAACCTTCAGTAGCCGTGTATCTGTAGTGGTATATCAACGAATCAATGTAGCTGTGGCCAAATATTTTGGCAACGTTGACGTCAGGATCTGTTTTGAGAGTATTTGTTACGTGTGCCTGTGTTGGCAGTTCCAAGGATAAGGTGTGCGAAACTTTCATAATATTTGTTTGTCACGTTCGAGTGGAGTGTTTTTCGAAAGTTTATTTCTCTGTGGTCGAATTTGAGTCTTCAAGAAATTGCTCATGAAATTTGGGACTCAAGGATCTTGTTCGACATTGTGACATTGTGGTAGTGAGTTACGAGTTATGCGCCGCTTTAGGGAATATATTAATACTGTTAGAGAAAAGTGAAGCCAACTTGAAAATATTTTAAATGCAGATATGAGAAATACAAAAGTTCACACTGTAACGGAATGAAATTTTACAGTTTTATACATCTAAGGTCTTGTTGATTCTCGATCCTGAAATGTATGGAAAATTAGTGCTATTATTCAGGGGTGTGGAGTCGGAGTTCACGATATTTGCTGGAAGTCAGAGTTGACTTCTTTTTCAGTCCGACTCCGTGCTTTAAAATTAGTGAAGGAGTAAATTAGATGAAGGAATACAAAACTAACTCGAAGATGTTAATTGTATGCCATTTTTAACCCTTTGACGACCAGAGGCTAGTGTGTTTGACCTAAGGCTTTTGGGATCTGTAATCGTACAGGTAGGTGATAGAGCAAATGTAGCCATGGGTGATTTATAGAAGACATTAAAAGCAACAATAATGTAGTAGACATCAATTCTCTAATTGATCTGATTTGCCCCTTATGAGCCCACAAAGTGGGTCAAAAAGTAGTCGTTTTACAAAGGGATGCAACGGATCGAAAACAGGGGCATGTAGGGGAAACGTCAGGTACGTTTCAAGTCCATACCTTGACTTGTAAAATATGTAAGGTCGAACATCAACGTGCTTTCATGGACCGAACATATGTTTGGCAAATATATATCGTTGGCTCCATTTTTTGGGGTTCAGCTATTATTAGGTCATAGATCAGGGAATTAATCAAATAAATTAAATCGCTTCGGCCGAAAATGTATGGTCGTCAAAGGGTTAATGACGACACTGACTGTGTTCAATACTATTTGTTCCAGCGGTGTGAGATAGGGTCAATAAAACGGCTATTGTGATTTTTAAACTACACCATGTCCAATTGAAATTTGAAAAAAATCAATTGAAATTTAAAAATTCTATTTGAAATTTGAAATACATGAATTGAAATTTGAAAAACATCAATTGAATTTGAAAATACATCAATTGAAATTTGAAATTTGTATTTGAAATTTAAAATACATCAATTGAAATTTAAAACACATCAATTGAAATTTGAAACACATCAATTTAAATTTGGAATACACCAATTGAAATTTTAAAATCTAATACATAAAACCGGTTAATAATTTTTAAATTTCAAATGACGAATTTTAAATTTCATTTGATGTCTTCCAAATTTCAATTGATGTCTTACAAATTTCAATTGATGTCCTTAAAATTTCAATTGATGTCTTTCAAATTTCAATTTATGTCTTTCAAATTTCACTTGATGTCTCAAATTCAAATAGAAGTTTTAAATTTCAATTGATGTGTTTCAAATTTCATATATATAATTTTCAAATTTCAATTGGTATTTTTTAAAATTAAATTGATATTTTTCAAATTTCAAGTCAATTTCTTTGTTGACTTTAGTTTTCGAGTCGTTGCGGTTCGAAAAAATGACAAAAACCATTTACTTGGGGAGTTTGAGTTGTACTGGGAGTTCAGAATTTTAGCATTACGGAGTTAGAGTCGGAGTTTTCAGCATTATAGGAAAACTCCACACCCGTGCAATACTTTTACCTTGATCTCTGGAGGCGACTGTTATATAGGAATCGCCACACACATCACATTCCACTGGAATTCAGAATCTAGATTCCGGAATGTGAAAAATGTATAGGAAAGTAGGAAACCTTCATGAAGTCAACAAAATTCACTGATTAAAGTGAAAGTCAAAAATAATATCGAAAGAAAATCACTTGGAAAAATATTAGAAATTCGCTGATGCATCAAAAATTTAACAACAACGGAACTTGTAGGGGTACCCAGGCTCTCCCTTATGCACTGAAGGCACTTTTGATGCAACTCTAGAGGGTGTCATTGAAAGGTCCTGAGCTGAACGACTCTATTCTTGACTTAAATTGTGAGAATGAAACAGCTTGCCAATCGTAATATGTTCTGAATCTTTGTGTGGGGGTAGAATATCCAGAATAGTGGTCGTCCACAATAACCACAGCTCCATGGTTGGTCACACCCATGACAATACCCCACTATATCTCATTCGTAAAACTGGGGAATTTCTCACAATCTGTAAACTGTGTGTTTTTTTATTGTTATATTCACTGGCCGTCGGTGGTGCAATGGCTAATGTGCGCGGCTCTTGTGCATGAGAACCTGGGTTCGATCCCTGCCCTGACCACCTTACATTTCCTTCGACAACGGCCACCTAGCTTAGTGATGGCGACACTATCGAGCACTTAGCCATGAAAAAGTTTCTCAAAATACCGTTATGAATCAATTTAAAACTGTAGGCCCCAATCAGTGGGTGAAAAATTAGAAATCGCACAGCTCACTGATTGTGAGAAGCTCTCCCCAATCTCTTCATGGGATGTTATGGGACACCTTTTTTATACAAAGTCCATTCCAGGGTTTGAATTGGCTATTTCACAGTCGATGTTCAACAAGTTGGCTGCCAGTTTGGGCGTCGGTTCTTTGGCTGTCTATTCCAACATAGCGGTGTCGGCTGTTTACTTCAATATAGCAACTTAGGCTGACTGTTCGAACATGGCAGCTTCAACTGACTATTTCCCCATAGCGGCGTATGCTGACTACTCCAACTAGTGGCTTTGACTGACTATTCGAAATTTAAACATCTCGCCTCTCGCCATGCAAGCCGTTTCGCAAAGAGCCGAGATGTTGAGATCTGCCAGATTTTGTATTTTTTTGATTCGGGGAGCGAGCTAATTTGAAACCTGGTCAGTTCCAAGATATTCTTGTTAGGCACTCAATACGAGCGCACATCTACATCGAATTGAAAGAATCGATACAAATGAATGCAGGGGGTGTGATGGAAACATTCAAACGATGGAACACCCTCTCTATCTGATGACACAACATATAACTAAATATAACGTATTGCAGGGAATATAAAGAGACTGGATCGCAGAAGGCTGAGGAAATATGTAAGCAATATGAACTTCGTATGAAATATGGTGAAGTACTCCCGAGACCATAAAAAACAGAAAGTTGGTCGACGACGAACTTCAACCCAGAAATGGGTTATCAGCCGAAGCACAAACGCATCGACTCATATTTCCAACCGGACCTAATAGAATTCTACAACCTCGTATGACATATGGTGGGGTACTCCCGAGACCTAGAAGAACACATTGCAGTCCGACGGTTTACTGCCCAGAAATGGTTTATCAGCCGAAGCACAAACGCTTCGACTCATGTTTCTCAACCGAACCTAATCGAACTCTATAACTTCGTATGAAATATGGTGAAGCGGTCCCGAGACCACGAAAAACAGAAAGTTGTCCGACGAACTTCAAGTCAGAAACGGATTATCAGCCGAAGCACAACCGCTTCGACTCATTTTTCCAACCGGATCTAATAGAATTCTACAACCTCGTATGAAATATGGTGAAGCGGTCCCGAGACCACGAAAAACACACAGTTGGCCGAGGAACTTCAACTCAGAAACGGGTTATCAGCAGAAGCACACACGCTTTGACTCATATTTCCAACCGAACCTAATCGAATTCTAAGTAGTTCCTAATCGAACCTAATCGAATTCTAAGCGGTTCCGAGACCACGAAAAACAGAAAGTTGGCCGACGAACTTCAACTCAGAAATGTGTTATCAGTCGAAGCACAAACGCTTTGACTGATATTTCCAACCGGATCTAATAGAATTCTACAACTTCGTATGACATATGGTGGGGTACTCCCGAGACCTAGAAGAACACATAGCAGTCCGACGGTTTACTGCCCAGAAATGGTTTATCAGCCGAAGCACAACCGCTTCGACTCATTTTTCCAACCGAACCTAATCGAACTCTAGAACTTCGTATGAAATATGGTGAAGCGGTCCCGAGACCACGAAAAACACACAGTTGGCCGACGAACTTCAAGACAGAAATGGATTATCAGCCGAAGCACAACAGGTTCGACTCATTTTTCCAACCGAACCTAATCGAATTCTAGAACTTCGTATGAAATATGGTGAAGCGGTCCCGAGTCCACGAAAAACAGAAAGTTGTCCGACGATCTTCAAGTCAGAAATGGATTATCAGCCGAAGCACAACCGCTTCGACTCATTTTCCCAACCGAACCTAATCGAATTCTATAACTTCGTATGAAATATGGTGAAGCGGTCCCGAGACCACGAAAAACACACAGTTGGCCGACGAACTTCAAGACAGAAATGGATTATCAGCCGAAGCACAACAGGTTCGACTCATTTTTCCAACCGAAACTAATCGAATTCTAAGCGGTTCCTAATCGAACCTAATCGAATTCTAAGCGGTTCCGAGACCACGAAAAACAAAAAGTTGTCCGACGAACTTCAACTCAGAAACGGGTTATCAGCAGAAGCACACACGTTTTGACTCATATTTCCAACCGAACCCAATCGAACTGTATAACATCGTATGCAATTTGGTGAGGTACTCCCGAGCCCTAGAAGAACACATAGAAGGCAGAAGGTTTACTGCCCGCCGAAGCACAAACGCTTCAACTCATTTTTCTCAACTGAAGCTAACATACCTCTAGAAACTCATTTTTCTCAACCGAACCTAACCTAACTCTATAACTTCGTATAAAATATGATGATGTACTCCCGATACATGGAAGAACACAAAGCAGGCCGACGACCTACATCCCAGAAATGGGTTATCAGCCGAAGTACAAACGCTTCGACTCATTTTTCTCAACCGAACTTAACCTAAGTTTATAACTACCGGCAGCGTTTGATGTGCAATCTTGATTATGTCTGTGAAGTGCACAATTGATTCGCAACTATCTGGAATTCAATAGACTCGGGTTCTTTACAGTTTCGGGAAGGGTAGTTATTGATTTCCACAGCTAATCTTTTTCCTAATAATGAACCAACTTTCCTCAAGCAATTTTGAGAATCGATGAACATAAAATCGAATTAGAAATAATTGATCGATCAGATCGTAACTACTTTCTGAATCGTGATATTCGTCTACCCGTGTGGGGTCCGTATGAACCTTCCGACCTGTACGGCTCCTCAAGATCATTCTATGCCCAGTCGGTCCTCCTCAGATTTCACGTACCAATTAAACTGGATATGTATATAGTTATGATCAGAGACGACTTGTCGTAAACGGCATTACATTCCCTACGATCCTGACCTATTGCCAAGAAATGGGTTAAAAAGCCGCAGCACCAACGCTTCGGCGCAATTTTCTCTACTGAACCCAACCGAATTCAATAACCAGCGGTAGAGTGTACAACAGACTGTCATTTCTTCAAAGGATATTTTCATTTAGATTCCGAAGTATCTGAGATTTAATGCTGTTGGGCACGTTACAACCAGTTGGTTCAACCTACAGCAAAAATCAAAACATTTCCATTTTCATACAACCTTCAACCCAACTTCAACTCATGTAGAACTGTCAAAAGGTTAGACAAGGTGGGGCAAAAGTAAACACCCAATCTTCTTTTGCTGTAATTTTTTTTAATGAAAAACTTTGGTTCTGTTTGTGAAAAATGTTTACTCAATCCATTAGAATTTATTTCATTAAGTTGAGAAAATGATATCGGCAAAAGTGGCCGCCGGCAGAGTTGATGACCATACGGGCTCGTTTGGTATTTTCCATCACTCTTGCCAGAACTTCGGGCGACAGTTTCTCGCATTCTTGGCGAATATTCTCCTTAAGGATTTCAACAGTCTTAGGCTTGTTGATGTAAACCCCCGACTTCGAAAAACCCCATACAAAGAAGTCTGGAAGGGTTAAATCGGGTGATCTGGCCGTCCAGTGCAAATAATCAAAACGAGAGATTACGTGACCCGGAAATGCTTCCTTCAGAATATCGGTTGTGGCTCGAGCTGTGTGCGCCGTTGCACCGTCTTGCTCAAACCGCATGTTCTCCAGTTCCAATTCAGCCAATTGAAGAATAGAAATTTCGGTAATCATGGCTCTGCAGCGCGCGCCGTCCACAGTCGTCGTTTGGCTCCCTGGCCGATGATTCCTCCAGCGTAAACAGCACACCCCGCAGTAACTTTGAGAGGGTGTAATGGTTCGTCGTGGGCGATACACGGATTTTCGGTGCCCCAGAAACGATTATTGTGTTTATTCATGTAACCGCTAAGATGGAAATGAGCCTCATTGCTAATGATAATTTTCGATGAAAAATCGTCCCCCTCTTCGTTGAGATTCAGGATGGCTTGAGCATAGGTCATACGCGTTTGGCGGTCAACAGCTAACAGCTGATGCACTGTCTGCACTTTGTAAGGGAACATCTTCAAATGTTTCACCAAATGTTTCACCGCCGGCTAATGCTCAATTGCGTGGCACGTCGTCTGGTGGATGTTCCGGGCTCCTCTTGAACATCTTGGGCAACAGCAGCGATATTATCAGCAAAACGGCTGCTTCGGGGCCGGCCAGCCTTGGGAAAATCTCATGTTGCCCCAGTCTCTTCAAGGCGAGTGGCAAAACGCCGCAGTGTTTCCCCAGTTGGTGTCCAATGGCTAGGAAATCTGCGTCGAAATTCACGCGGCGCCAACACAACCGACGAATTGCTGCGCAAAAAAAAGGAGAACAATTATTCGGGATTCTTGTGGAGTAAACCGATTCATGGCTTGTCGATTTGTATTCTGCGATTGTTTTCTTCACAAATGTCAAAACCGAATTGACATTTGGCGCCATTTGTAAAAGTTATAGGGTTGTCCAATAGGGTGATTATTTTTGCGCCACTTTGTACAACCATTTGTATCGTGTGTGGGCAGCATAAAAGTCTTGGGTTGTTCATAAAGGGTATTGTTTGGATTCCAAAGCTATGACGTATTCCTCCAAATAATCGATCAACTCTTCTCACTCAACTTTCGACTATTTCATGTAATCATACATAATAATAATAATTTTTTGAATCGACGTAGAGATACTCGTCTGGTCTAATCGGATCTCGACGAAATTTGTCATATGTAATTGACCCTTAAAAGCTTCAGAAACTATTCCCAACGTTTTTAATATCGCATCGATCTATTCGACTTCTCTACATTTTATAAATAACAAAAGTGATTCCCCAACAATCGGTTTTAAAAATATAAAAGCGATTTGCTATTTTAATCGAAATCAATTTATCATTCACTAAAGAACACTATTGATCAAGGTGACGTAGAAAGTACAATGATTCATGCCCCCCATCCAAAGGTTAAGCCCCTATTTACCTAGGAATACCCTAGGTATAGGAATATCCCTCTACCCCTCGCTGTGTCAAGAACTTCCAATAAAAAATAATAATAATTAAACTATTAATTAATTCTTTTATTAGATACGACAAGAAGAATAACCATTAGATACAACTACACATAGTATGTTGGCTAACTGGCTGGCTGGCTGACTGGCTGGCTGTCCCATTGAAGGCATGAGTAATCCAAAGAAACTTCCACACAAACCCGCAGTCACTCACGCATTTTAAGACACAACTCACACACACACACGCACACATACGCATACTCACTTTCGCGTGAACATGAAATTTACAAAAAGAACAAAAACAAAATCAAACCATATGACAACAACGATGAAGACGAAGACGAAGATGATGATGATGGTATTGTCTGACAGCGATGACTGAATCGAGTGAATGAGCGACTGTAAACGAAGCACACAAAGTCTTCGTAATGTTTGTTTGAGGAGCCACACAGATGTCGCTGCTGTGTGTGGGGCTACTACTGTCGTCATACAATAAATTTTTGGCAATTTTTCTGTAGGTGTGTGCGTGCCTGAGTGTTGCATCGGTGTGCCATGTGTGTATGGAGAAGAGTACAACATAAGTGTTAACAACAACAATCTAGTGTATTTCGCAGAGTTGAAAAAAAAACGCAAATGTTTGATGGAATTTTGTTCGTTTTGAGTCGGCAACAGCCACCGTTGAGGAGAGGTTTTATAATGTGTTTATCACAGAGTTGCCAACTCTATAATCATTAGAATTGTGCTAAATTAGTAATTCTGTACAATCATAGAGTAATACTTAAGAGCATCTACTACTCTCTTCGCTGCCTCTTCATGACGACGAGGTAGTAGGCCATTTCATCGAGTCCGATTTCCTGCTGTATTTTACCAATTTTACACTTTGGTTGGACATAAAACGGACAGAAATCAAAGGGAGTGTGTATTTTCGTTCAATGCAAACAACATAAAACATAATTTAGCTGTCGCTGGTATCAATAAACACAATTTAAACTTAGTTCCTGTCTTCTTTGGTCTCTCATTCTACATCATTTCCCTAGCACCTTTTCGATCAGCTGTGCCATAGAAACCCCCTGGTACAATGGTTCACAACAATAGTAAAGTGTGCTGTGGATAGAATATTCAAAAACTTTCGAACAACCAACTCTTGTAGAACCTCATGAACTCTCATCAACCTAGTCTTGCCAACTCATCTGATCTGCAGTTCCCCGGAATATCCGAGAGGCCTGTCACCTCTAAAAGATGAATATCTTACTCTTGTACCATGATGTTGAGAGATCTGGGGCAGTCATTGTAGATGCTGAGTTCAGAAATTCAAATTACAGAGACTTGATAGTCGCCTGCCTGTTAGAGAAGGCTGTCGTACCTCCTTGACTAATATCTCTTTGAATTTAAGTTTGCTGTCTATCATAACATCCAGTTATTTAAAGCGCTCTCTAAGTTTAATTTCAGAACATTCGAAGGTTTAAGTTTCCCGATGCGGAGCCTATACCTTCGGCTAAAAATGACAAGATCTGTCTTGGGGGTAGTTTTTATTATTATTATTATGTGAGTTACGCTGGAGAATAGAGTATTGGGATGCATGCTCCTTAGTGATACTGCTGCGTCGACCGCATAATCAACAGAAACCACCTGCATTTCGCGAGTTACCATAATTTCACAGAAGTGGAAACACGACAACTTAACCCCATAACTCGTTTATGACTCGTCTGCGGGTCTGCATTTCGTATACTAGCTTCTTAAGAACTACATCGACAACAATTTCACAGCACCGGGCGTTACATTATTGACTACATCCTGAATTTCTAGGTACCCATCTGGCAAAGACTTCTATACGAATATCACTAGTTCATAGAGGGCTATCTCCGTAGATCTACACTTGCAGTGTTCAATCTGCGTACTAGATACCAATCTTACACTAAGACGTCCCATGGTATTACAATGGTCCTCATTGTACTAAGTGTGTCAATAAAGACAGCCACTTCTACCTAATCGAACCTAATCTGATAAAAAAAATCCCCATTACATCCCATGAATGAATTGGGGAGAACTTCTCACAACAAGTGAGCTATGCGCTTTCTAGTTGTCCACTCACTGATTGGCACCTACAGTTTTGCACCGGTTCCGAAATATACTTCCCACTCCGAATGAGGTAGCTACAAAACATGCGTTTTAGACGACTCAACCGCTTCTTCAGGCGTCAAGAAACCGTTGAACACTAAATTATTTTTAACGTGCGGGAATAAAAAGAAAGGCGTATGACCCATCAAATCAATATTTTTGCTGGTCAAATTCGTGCTTGGTTGTGCCGATGTGCGAGAGCTAGCATTATCGTGGGAGAGAATGATCTTCTTTGGGGGTTCGTTTTCCTTAGATCACCAAAAACTTATGACGTCAAATAGTTGTGTACCATTCGGAATAGTCCGCCTTACGGTACATTATCGAAACTGTTGCTACATGACCAGTTATGCCGAAGAAGCAGGCCACCATTTGCTTTGAAGTGCTTCGTGCGTGGACAACTTTTGCTAGATTTGCCTCGTATTGAAAGACCCATACAGTTGACTACTTTTTAGTCTCGGGTTCATATGCATAGATCCATTATTCGTCGCCTGTCGTGATATTACCGACGTCTTCTACAGCACCATCATTGAAGTTTTTTTAAAATTCCTCGCACTAATCGACACTAGCCTTCTTTTGAGCGATTGACAAATTATACGGTATCGACCGCGAGAAATTTTTAAACTATCGAATATACACGCAGTATTGAATCCACGGGAGTGGACGTAATCTCCAAGGTTACCCCTACCTCAAGATGTGTGTGACATGACGGTCGTGCAATACCAGTTCACGCACAGCATCGATGTTTTCTGCCACAAGAATCTCGCCATTTTCCATTCTAGGACCATATCTTTTTCGGAGCATTTTTCTCTCGAAGATCCCAGTAATGCTTCATCAGCATTCGATATGGCCCAGGATATGACCCAAGATAGGTTGTATGGAAGTCTAATCTAGTTCGATCAATCGTATGTATGCAAACTCGAATATGCAATTTGCATATGCGAATTAGTATCGATCGAATATCCCTAAGTTCTAACACACGCGGAATGGTCCATAATTCCAACAAAAGAACAGATGGGTATTTTTCTCCATGTTCTTTCTTTCCCCGTGTACACACGCAATTTTAATTCTATGTTGATACTCGTATATAGAAAGTGAACAGTAAATATTTTTAAGTTATACAAATGTTATAATTTTGCACTTTGGTTTTATGTTAATTTATTTGCCTTTTGATTCAATATGTTGTCCAGTAGCCTCCGGCTTCGCATCCGTAGTGTGTTTCACACTATCTCTCGTTTACGCCGTTTGGAGCATCTGGGTACTTATCGAGTTGAGGTTTTATGTAACTTCAAAACTTTTCAATCGGGTTTAAGTCCGGTGATTGCGCTGGTCATTTCATAGTTGTAAATTGTTGACTGCTTAGTGAGTTTTTAATGATATTGGCCGAATATTTTCGGACATTGTTATACTGAAAATCAGTCTTTCAGTAACAGGACCAGTTGTTTATATAGCTGTTGTAAATGTTTTGAAAACATGCAATTTTTAGGAAACATTGGCTGTTACCGAATTTCATTAAGATCGGTTGTAGTTTATGAGAATTATCGTGTCGATGAAACCGATCACCCGCCTAACTTTTGTGTAGGAGGGACCAGAATAGGTGTGGTAAACCCAATACACACAAGAAACCACAGAAGAGTAGCATATGACTAAATACTGTCCAGAAAATTTCATAAAGATTTATTCGGTTTTGCGGGACTTCTTGTGCCAAACAACCAGACGGTCAATCAGCTTTTTTACGGGAGGTACCAACATGGGCGTGGCAAAAGCACCCTTGTCTTAATCGGTGATTGGCGGTTGATGACGTGAAGCCTTAGACCTAACTTCAGTAAGGTCGGAAGTGTTTCACAAGATTTATTGAATTAAATACCCGGACAACCCGTGGCAACCTTTCCCAATTTCTCCATTTAAGTAGAAATTTACAGATTATTAACTAATGTTTGAATTCAAGCTAATCACACCTACCAGTAGAAAAAGTTTTAGAAGAAACATGATTTTGTACTAAAAGTGTCGATTTGTATGGAAGGTATTAGAAGGGTAGTGGTCAGAACGCCCATTTTCAAGCCCAACCTGACAAAATTTCATTGTGATCGGTAAGGATTTAGGGGAGTTACCTCACCGACCAACCAAGCATCCGAACAACATATATGTGGGAGGTACCAACATGGGCGTAGCAAAATCACCCATGTCTTAGCGGTGATTGGCGGTTGATGACGTGAAGCCTTAGACCTAATGCCATTAAGGTCACAAGTGTTTCACAGGGTTTATCGCATTGACAACCCGGACGACCACAAAGCTTTTGTATGGGAGGTACCAGAATGGGCGTGGCAACCATTCCCAATTTCTCTATTTAAGTAGAAATTTACAGATTATTAACCAATGTTTGATTTGAAGCTAATCACATCTACCAGAAAAATTTTTTAAAAGAAACATGATTTTGTACTAAATGTGTCGATTTGTGTGGGACGTAATTTTCAATCCCAAACTAAATTTGGACAAACAATAGTCACTGACAAAATTTCATTGTAATCGGTAAAGATTTACGGCAGTTATCGTGTTGACCAGCCAGACAGACGGACATGGCTCCATCGTCTTAAATAGTGCCAAAATGCATTTCGTCCAAGGATACTGAGGATCTTATATGGTTCCTTCTATGCGTTACATTTATTTCGGTATTAAATTATATACACCCCCATCACTATGGGTGAGGGTATAATTAAAGTTTTACGGTCTTATTCATAAAAATTTATGACAGGTTTGAGATATGATTTACCATACTAAAAGCGTTTCTCAAACCTCTCATAACTTTTTATGAATAAGGCCGTTAAGCTTCCATTATGTAAAATCTGTTACAATTTTGCTGGTCACTTGGTTTGCAACGTACTTCATAAAGAGGTGGTAACTCTCTGCAACAAAAAATTACGTATGGTGATCAATAACAAAGTTTCGCAAGAACTGTTTATGCAGGGGGCTTAAGCGGGGATTGAGACTAAAATAAAGTGTTAAAAACTTGCATCTGCCATATGCAAATTTTCTGGATTTGGTAACCCTTGCATTTCGTTGTCTCCCGGTGTTTGTGCATATGTGTAGGGTTCGGCATTTTTGTTGTTGTGTGGTAGCATTTCGGCTGTTGGCGTTGAATAATTTTCGGGGATTTCGGCTTTTTTGTTTTTGGATAGCAACACATACTCACAATGCGATAATTGTGCGATGGTGTTTGTTAATGTGAATACAAGAGTACCTAAATTTTCGAGAGGGGGTTTCTGAGTACATTTGGGTGTGTGTGTGTGTTGAGTGTAATTTGGGTGGTAGGCATGTGAGTGTGTGTGTGTGTACGAGTGTGCAGAATTGCTGAGTTTTGTTATTAGTTCGAAGAGATTGTTGGAATGGTTGGGAGGGTGTGTGTGTGTGTGTGTGTGTGTGCGGCGTATTTGTGAGTAGTTGTGTTTGGCATTTGTTAAGGCTGTGTATTAGTTTCTTCTTATTACTCTACTTTGGCGCTGCTTTCAAACTTTTGGTAGCTCTCTTAACTCAGTGTTCAAATACGTTCCTAACCGTGAGCAACCAAAGAAGAAGAAATTTCTGTTTAGTCGCTTCTCGTTGTGTTTTTGTTTCGTTTGGTTCTGTTGTTCTCTCCTTGTTTTTAACACCTTTTTTTCTTCGCTGTGTAAACGTTCCACGTTCGGTCGTTCGTTCGTACGTATCGTCGTCATTCATCATCTGTTGTGTGTAGAAAGAAACGTTGTATGCACGCCGCTGGCCTAGTAGTTAGTACCTAACATAACTACCTACCTTAACTACCTACATACATACATACATACATCCATACCTTCCTACCCTTCGACAATACAAAAACGATCCCAAAACCTTAACCAAAAACCAAACATCCTCCAAGTCAGCGCCACAGTCTGTGAATGGTGTTTAGGACCAAAAGAAAAACAAATCTTATACGTCATACCCAAACTTGGAAACATCCAAACAACATCATTTTGTCATCATCATCATTGGACGAAAAAAGGCCGCCAAATTAAACACGGATTTTTACTTAAAAGTTTAAAAATAAATAAAGAAATTCTCTAATATTCTAAATGAAATTAAAATTACAAGAGATTTTTTTGGAAATTTCTCAATAAAAAAATTACAAATCTTTGTAAGATTTTATCAAAATCTAACTAAATTACGTGATTTTAAAAGAAAGTTCTAAACAAGTGTATAAAGTATTTATGCAAAATATCAATTTTTTTGATAATACAGGCAAAAGTACCTAACTCACTTCCCTAGCAAAATCAACACCCCAAAAAAAATGCTAAAAACATTAAAAAATCTCGAAAGCTGACATCATTTGGCCAAAAAAGAAACAAAAACAAACGAAAAAAAAAATAAACATTTGTCAAAGCAAAAACAAAATTTAAAAAAAAAAAAAAATTTCCATTTACAAAATTTTAAACGAAATTTTAACGAAAACTATAAAGAGAACAAACTAAAATCCAACTAAATCTTGAAAAATTTTAAAAACAAAACTTTAACAAAATCCACATAAACTTACGAAAAAATATACAAATAATAAAATCCAAAAAAGAATGAGTACAACACATGTAAAAATAACAAAACATATAAATACAACGGAATAATAACAAATTGTACACCAGTTCTGTAAAAAAAAGTGAGAAAAATTCCCAATAAATCTTATAACCAAAACACTTTTCCTATAATCCAAAAGATTTTTTCAAATCCACATAACTAATCCAAAAAATAAATTGCCTAAAACGTGTTTAAAGTAAAGAAAATTTATATATTTAACCGCAAAATTTGAAAACAAAATCCTCATAATCCACTCAAGTTTTGTTAACGAGATTCAAACAAAATCTCTTAAAAAATAATCTAACTCATCTGTTAGCATCCTAACATTTTCTTAAACTTATTAATTAAAGTGTTTATTTACAAAATTTAACCCCGCCACATTGAAAATTAAGACAAAATCGCGACCTAATCTTCAGATTTGCTTTACGTTACGTTTTCGTGTTTTCCTAAATGTATGTATTTTTTGTTGTGTTTTTAATTTATTTTCAATACTATTTTTAAATTTTTATTTCTAATGTTATCATTTTTTAAGTCTAATTAGACGAGCTATGCTGATCTGAAATCTAGATTTTATATCTTCATTTCTTCACAACAGCTGTTATGCATTTCAAACAAAAAAACAGATGTTTTGCAACGACCCGTACTCAGTTGAAATGAAATTTTCACTTGTATAAGAAATTTACTTAGCAACCCACTACATTCCATGAAGAGATAGGGAAGAACTTCTGTCAATCAATGAGTGACTGATCAGAATCTTCGATCAGCTTCATACCGAATCTGAAGAGAAATTAGTCGTGGAATACTCGTACCTTAGCTTTATACATTTTTATATCTTTATTTGTAACATTATCATTTATTTAACTCTAATTATGCCTCATTTATGTTGAGACGAAATTTAGATTTTTCATTTTCATTTACATCACAACAGCTGTTGTACATTTCATACAAAAAACAGCTGTTTTGCAAAGTCCGGTACTCAGCTGAAATGAAATTTTCGCTTGCACACGTAATTTACTTAGCACCCCACTACATTCCATGAACAGTTAGGGAAGAACTTCTGTCAATCAATGAGTGACCGATCAGAATCTTCCGCTTCATACCGAATCTGAAGTGAAATTAGTCGTGGAATACTCGTACCTTAGCTTTATACATTTTTATATTTTTATTTGTAACATTATCATTTATTTAACTCTAATTATACCTAATTTATGTTAAGACGACATTTAGATTTTTCATCTTCATTTACTGCACAACAGCTGTCATGCATTTCAAACAAAAACAGCTGTTTCGCAAAGTCCGGTACTCAGCTGAAATGAATTTTTCGCTTGCATGTGACATTTACTTAGCATCCCACTCATTCCATGAAGGGATCAGGGAGAGTTTCTTAGAATCCATGAAGGTATCGGGGAGAGCTTCTTACAATTATTGAACTGTAGACTGAACATAACCTGAACATAACCTCCCGTTGTATACCGAATCTGAAGAGAAATTATTCGTGAAAAACTTTATATTTATATATTTTTATGTTATAGTTTGTAATATTATCATCTATTTATCTCTAATTATGCATTGTGCATGCTGACATTAGAAACAAAAAACAGATGTTTTGCAAAGTCCGGTACTCAGCTGAAGTGAAATTTTCGCTTGCATGAAGAGATCAGGGAGAGCTTCTTGCAATCCATGAAGGGATCGAGGCTTCCGACAATCATTGAGCTGTAGACTCACAGATCAGAACCTTGAGTTTTATACCGAATCCAAAGAGAAATTATTCGTGCAATAACTTATATTTATACTTTTTTTATTTAAATATTGTATTTTTATATTATCTGTATTATTAACATTTATTTAACTCTAATTATAACCTGTTTATGCTGATACGAAATCAAGATGTTATATCTTCGGATTCTACACAACAGCTGTTAGTCAGTAGAAAAGAACATATTTTTGAAACCCCCTGGCTTAAACTGAGTCTGCTGATTAGTTTGCTTTTGGTTGCTTATTGCCCATTTTCCCACACACTCGTTTCTCTATCAAAATTCCAAGAACCTCTTCGATCAGCTGTGGGATGGTGACCTCTGACGGATCTAAGTGCCAAGCAAATGAAAAGTGAGTTTTTTTTTACACGTACATACTTCTTAAAGGAACGATGACAGTTATTGCCATTTTAACACCTCTTCCGAAGCGCTACAGGAATATAATCGCTGTGGCTCACATCACTAATTTGCTTGCAATACTTTTGGTAATTTTTGCTCAATTTTATGAGCCAGGGAAAAAGTTATCGACAAACATCGTGGTCATAGCGGACAAATCTGTAGTGAGCTTAAAGCGGACAACAGACTTGTCATTCATGAGCAAGAGCTTGGTCGGTAACTTTTTACCTGACTGATGAAGTTGAAAAAATATTACCAAATATTTTTGTAAGCATGATAGTGATGTGAACCACTTCGATTACATTCTTATTTGGTATCAAGAAGGGCGTTAAAGCGACAACAAACATCAACGATAGGTGATGTTCATGCTCATGAATGACAATTTTGTGGTTCACTCAAGTGAGAAATCGAGTTCAGGCATACCACTATTTCGAACTTCAGCTGTTTTTATGGAACTGTAATCGTGAAATGTCCAAATTGCGAAATACCTGATTGTAGTTCAAGCGTACAACACATTTATCAATCATGAGCATGAGCATCGGTCATCGTTGACATTTATTGTCGTTCCAAAACCGTTTTTGAAACCAAATTAGACTGAAATCGATTTAGTTCGCATCCCTATCATACTTCCAAAACTTTTTGGCAATATTTATTCGATTTCATCAGCCAGGTAAATAGTTATCGCTCAAGCTCATGCTCATGTATGACAAATCTGTAGACCGCGTCAAGGATATTCGGTTAACGGTAAAGTATCGAAACATTTAGTTCGTCTAGTTTTTGAATTTTCGACATTATTTACTAGGACCATCAGAAAAAAACATCGATAATATTTGTCTGATGAACTAGAGTTTAAACGTGAAATTACCGAATTTAAAAAAAATCGCTGTACAAACAAATATTTTAAATTGTAAAACACATGTTGCTTTTTAGTACAGATCAATAGGACAATATTGATATAAAAATATAGTATATCGATAGACAGCAAATATTTGCTTTAAATATCGATAAACAATCGTAGTTTGTTAACCTTTGAGAATGAATTAGAGCGCAGGGAATTAAATTATATTTGTATAACAATCGTATGAATCACTCAGAAGAATAAATTTTTAAAGTATTTAACTCACCACTGAACGTGATTAGCACAATAACAGCTGATTTTTGTTTTTGTGTTGTATAAAGAAAACCATCGCTGTGACACCCAAAATCACGTTGTGGTGTTATCATAGTCAGTTCAGCAGCAGCCTAAAATAGCAGCTCTTTGATGACCCAACGAAAGTGTAATAGCTGAAACGTGATGGGAAAATTGTTGGGCAATCCTGTACTCTAGGTAGAGCATAACCAATCACTACAACCAGGGCATGATACAAATATACGGTAGTAGCCATGACAGAATTAGTAAGGTAGACGAAGGAGGAATTGTTGTAATTGAAGGCAATAACAATAGACATTTTGTTTTGTTTGTAAGGACGATCTCGTCAAATTCAACACAACAAAACCGAACCAGCACAACAAAACCGAACAAAAAAGTACAAAAACAAACTACATTGGAATTTGACAAGGTCGGGCCACAACGACAAGAAAAAAATTAAATCAGCTGATAAAACGATATAAAAATAGTGACATCAGGTGTGGTATTGCTTCCACTTGCTAAAAACACTTTGAAACAGCTGGCAATGCGACAGCTGATCGAAATTGTAATATGTATAAATAATAATAAATAAAAATTGTAGTTG
Source organism: Phaonia tiefii (assembly GCA_963931995.1). Lineage (NCBI taxonomy): Eukaryota > Metazoa > Arthropoda > Insecta > Diptera > Muscidae > Phaonia > Phaonia tiefii. Next base: position 18,106,338 of record OZ008370.1, on the reverse strand, counting down.
GAATTTGATAGAGAACAGAGTGGATGGAGGAATAACCGATAAGCAACTAGAAGCAAACTAAGTTCATATATGCTACGCACAGAGCAATACTAAAGAGCCTCCATTACTCTCTTCGATGCCTCTTCATGACGACGAGGTAGTAGGCCATTTCATCGAGTTCGAGTGGCTTTGGTAATTTACTCTTTGGTTGGCATAATACGGACAAATAAAAGGGAATTCGTATTTTCGTTCGATGCCAACATAATTTAGCTGTCATTAGTATCAATCAAACACTTTTTTAATTTGCTGCATGGTCTTTAATCTGTATGTCTTATTTGGTCTCTCATTTTACATCATTTCCCTAGTGGCTTTTCGATCAGATGTGCCATAAAAATACCCTGTACTACGTTTATACTATAGCTTATATTGCGATCTGCAAAATAACGCTTTAGCGCGATATAAAGTTGGTCAAGAAAGTTTAATAGGATTATCGCTTTATAATAACATGTGTCTATTACAGGTGAAAGCATTAAAACATCCCATTTGAACAAAATATCTGTTGTTGTTGTTGCCTACAACTTCAACTATACCTCCGCCTACACCTGTAATAAATGCAACTCGATCAGTTTTGTATGTGGTTTTTTTTAGTGTGAGCCATAGAGTAATATACTTACGGCCTTATTCATAAAAAGTTATGAGAGGTTTGAGAGACAGTTTATCACACAAAAAACGACTCTCAAACCTCTCATAACTTTTTATGAATAAGGCTGTTAGAGTCTGCCACAGCTGTTAAAACTTTGACTGGACGTCACATCGCAAGTTGGAATTCCATCAAGTTGGAGTTGTAGATGACAAAACTAGCTTCAAACATAATTTATAGGTCATTATCAAACATAATGTAATAGCCACTAGTATTAATCGAACACAATTTAAAAGGCATTAGTATCAATCAAACATAATTTAAACCTAGTTTGACTATCGCTCATTCCTTCAGCCACTTTCTTTTGCATGATATTCCAACTTCATAGTCGATGAGCTGTGACATCGAAACCACCTGGTGTGAGCTGCCACATAGCTGTTTATAGCATGATATGTTGAATGTCGTATAAACAGACATGGGGATATCTAGAGTATTCAAAAAAACTGCCAATTCAAGAAACCGGGTTTTCGGTTGCTTCGACAAATGGCCTTTTGACAACTCGGTTCCACCGCATGCATGCCGAAAAACTTTGGATTGATTTTTAACCCTTTTCCCATGATCCAATCGAGCTGAAACTTCTCAGGCAAATTAATGGCGACGACAAAAATGAACTGTCAAAAAATGGGCGGGATTCGACAAAGGGGCGTGGTCATTTAAAAACAATTTATAGTCAAAAACTATGTTTTTTACGGGCTGGTTTTTTTTTTGAAGCTATAAGCGAACCACAGACTTGTCATTCATGAGCATGAACATTAGCTATCGTTGAAGTTTGTTGTCGGTTCACCGCCTCTCTTGCTACCAAATAAGAATGTAATCGAAATTGTTCGCAACAGTATCATGCTCACAAAATATTTTGGTAATATTTTTTCAGATTCATCAGTCAGATAAAAAGTTATTGACCAAGCTCATGCTCATGAATGACAAGTTTGTGGTTCGTTATACTCCGGTTTCCACCAGATTTGGTGTTTATATCCACAAAATCTTTAACACCTTATCCACTTAACTGTTTAACACGTTCAGCATGTTTGGAAACGGAATCAGCTGAATTTTGTATGAAAAATCAGCTGATTTTGGCCTCAAATCATGTTAGACATGTTAAAAACGCGAAGTGTGAACAAAGCTTATGGAATTGGATTTTTTCATTTAAAAAAGTAAACCCGTTATTTATAAAATATGGTTAAAAACAAACATGATAAATAATGTATACAAATTGAAAGAATTTTTTAATTTTGTGACAATAAAATTGAAAACTCGAAGGAATACAAAATGTTTCTTAACGGTTTCTTTTTAAAATATTGAATTTTTTCGTTTGACGCTTTATGAAAAAATTGTTCACACAATTATTGTTTTCGTTTAATTTTCTACCATCTATTTCAAACTGTTCAAATTGTTTTTCCCATTTTCTTGTATTTATTTTTTTTGCTGTGAAAAAAATGCAAATAGCTAATAGTTTTTACAATATGAAACTAACATTTTAACGAAAATTTAATATATTTCTTTGAAAAGTAAGTAACCAATTAAAAACCGGCGAAACTGGCAGCAAAAACCCGGTTCCACCGGTTGTTCGAAAATGCTAGTTTTCGGTTAGTGCACGTCCAAAAAACCGGTGGACATGTTTTCGGTTTCGGCTTTTGAATACTATAGGGATACCGGAATATGATCGATATTGCGAAATGCAACGTATACACGTAGTAATAGTGTTTGATTGATACTAATGATAGCCAATTCTTCTTCTTTTTATCTCCAATCATAAAGTAACATTAAACAGCAACTCAAATTCTGTGAAATTTCCACCCACCTGGGCGACCTCAAGAGAAAGCAAAACAGCTGATGGAAACTCTTGTCTATTACTCTATGATTCAACCAAACAATGCGAGTTCTCTACTTGATTATTTATCTCTCTCTTTCTTAACATTCTTAATGACTTCATGTCTATTTAGTATTCTTCGTTTTGTTATTCTTATTATTTGTGTGGGTTATTTATTTCTATTGTCCCATATTATAGTTTTTGTTTCATTTACAGTCATACATTGTCTTATGTAGCAACGAGTATTATTTAACATTTCTCGTTTTCTTTTTCGGCTTAACCCAACTTTTTAATTTGTTTTGTTTTTCTTTCTGCTTTCTTCACAAAACAATACAATACGAAGAAGTGGGAGTTCACAAATTTTCTTTGAGTTGTTTTGATGGAATAATAAATATGAGAATGGTTTCACTGCCATACATGTTATTTCACAAATTCCACAAATTGCTATAAAAATTGCAAATCAGCTGATTTGGTTCGTAAGTCACCCCAAAGAAATAACTTTTATGTTTTTACCAAACATGGTAAAGTCTTGTTTATGATAGCTATATACAGAATTTTTTTTAAAAAAAAAAAACCTAGATTCCATTCATACCAGCTATCATTGAGTACAAAAACATATGTTTTTTGGAAATCTGTACGTCGAAGTCGAATTACGTATGCAGTACATAGATAAAGAAATATAAAAGATGAAGAACATCGATACTCAACAATTTATTTCTAATGGCCAGTTTTTCAGTAAGTGGTGATCTTCGTTTCTTTGTTAAATTGTGGTTAAACATCGAATTGTGGTTTTTAGTCATTGTTTAACTATGATTTAACCACCCAATGTTGGTTGGTTAACTTATAGTGAGAACCATATTATTTTGACAGTCAAATTACTGAGTGTCAAAGGGAGAAATGAAGATTGTATAAAATACATGTTCCAGATTTGCGTATTTGTACACATACCTTGAGGCTAGATCGTTCAATTGTTGCGCCTATATAGTTTTTTAAAATTTTTTGTTAAAATGACTTCGATTTTATGCATCTATTTCTTATTTTACATAATTCCATTTTGTTTGTTCCCCTTTGTTGTTTTGGTATTTATCCCAAAAAAACACACGTTGTTTCCAATAAGAATACAAGGGTTGCCATATTAGTTGACAATATAGCGACTTATATTAACTCACCACTGAAAAACAAAATGCAAAGTTAACCTCTAATTAACTTAGAATTAAGATTAAGTAATCCGATAGTTAACTACCCACTTAAAAACTGGCCATAAGTATATACAGTATGAGCCACCCTGTGCTGGTGAACATTTTGCAATTGCACAAGTTTTGTGCAAATCGTCCCGGTATTCCAGCAAAAAGGGGTTTCCCACAGTTGTTCTCCTTATGTCAGCCAAGGCTGGCCACTGTAGGAGATAGTGTTAAAGGGTTTCCGCCATTAGTTCGTCATCGGACCTACGAAAGTAACGCCTGTACTGTATTCCCATGTTAGCAGCATGTGTACCAATCGTCCAGTCACCGATTATAACACTGACATTTTGGCTATTGTATTTATTTGTGTTCAAATGCAGCAGGAACTCAGTTCTTTTACCGTCATATCTAGGTGAATGCCCCGTGGTATGCGATAAGTATTGAGTTCTCTCCAGTTTTTGTTTACCTCGTAGTGGAAGTGAGATCAGTTTGCGTTACACCACCCAGAGGGCTTTCAATCACGCGTTGTCCATCCGCAATTCCACTAGAACCTTTCCTGGCTAGTTCATGAGTGATTATTTCCGATTATTTCTGAATGAGCCATAACTTGTGGCGATGCCTTGGTGGCGATGTCGTCTAGAAAACTCCCGCATTCTCGAACCACACCGATCTATTCTCCACTAAAGATAGAGGCCTTATAGCCGCCTGAGATTTGTACTTTCTTTCCTAAAAAAAATAAATGGTTTCCCATTACATTCCATGAAGGAATCGGGAAGAGCTTCTCACAACCAGTGAGCTGTGAGCTTTCTAGTTTTATACTCACTGATTGGGACCTACAGTTTTACACCGGTTACTATGCGAGGTGACCGCTGTCGAAAGAAATTTTAAGGTGGTCAGAGCATGGATCGAACCCAGGATCTCAAGTACGAGAGGCGCGCACACTACCCATTGCACCACCGACGTTGAATAATTTCATAACTGACGACACGTCTCGGATATTGCCACTACTTCCGCTGGGAAAAAAAAGCAGGGAGACCGATTGATATTGTTATACCAAGTGGCATTGGTAGTTTCCATCTTAGTTTCATCCGTAAAAATGTCTATGTCAACGTCCTGCAACGGTGAGTGGTTCCTCCATTCTTCCCTATGCGGTATAAGTTATTCTGGATTAATTTCCGGAAGTTCTGATTTGGACTAGCATAGCCTGTTATTTCGGGTATAACCACACGTACCAGGAAATCCGAACGAATTCTTATCGATGAGAGCTTTCCTCGCTCTTAAAGTTTATCACACGCCTTTACCGAAATCACGTAAATAGAATTCGAACCCGGATTCGAAGAGCGGCAGAGAGCTTGAACATATTAGTAGAGGGTTAACTGTTTTATAACAGAATGTGAAATCTATCGTATCTTAAAGATCAACAATGACGTAATTGTGAAACTGAGTGTTGTGTGTCAACGTGCACCTCTCCTTAAGCTGAAGGCACCATTTCTCAAGTCCCAACACATTTCACTACTTGGTAAAAAGTCTGACTCTAAAAAGAAAATTCCTCCATATGAAATTTTCCTTGCCATAAGAAGTACGTGTATAAAAAATAATGAAAATTTCATGAACCGAAAAGTTTGCTCAATTTTCATTTGCTTCGTACTCATACCTTTATGGAAATTTCGTAGGCAAATTCAATTACAGGGTTGTTACGCCAAAGTTATTTCGTACGAAAACAACTTTTCGATAACTGTTTGGGACCGGAATTTTGACATTTGCATAATTTTTACAACCAAAAGCAAAACCACAAAATAAAATGGAGTGCATAGAGGAAATATAACTGAAATATTGCAAGGTAAATTAAAGATAGGTGGTAACTCTCCGCAACATTTTCCCGTTTAGATATAAATGACAGAATTTCTTACGAAAGTTTCGGAAGAACTGAAAACGGGCTTGTACTTAGAAAAAGATGGACAACACGAGGTTCAGACAGCACTTTAATTAAGCTGTTGTCGGACCATTCGATTAAATCAAACGATTTTGTTGGCATCTGTCAAAATAAGTATATGTGAAATATAAGTATAATAAGGTTGACAGATCCAACGATTGTATTTACTATTATGGTATCATCTTTGGGAACCTCTTTGTTATGGAGATTAATAAATTGTTAGTTAATTATGCAATAACTTTTTAAATATGTCACTTGTTGTCACTTCGGGTTGTCATGGAGGAGAATGATCCTTGTTCGTTGGTTGCTTCCATATACATATCTCCAAAGACATCTGGCCAACAGAACGCCCTCCGCTCGTATAGGATTCAAAACCTAAATTTTAATAGAGGTTGTTGCCAGATTTGACGTCTCTACACCGGTGTTGCCATATCTGAAAATATAAAGGATAACACTAGTAACTACTTAGAAGTTTTGTGGTTTTCGTAAAAATACGTTAACAAGGATATTTTGAAACTGTTTGTTATGTCGCATTTCGACTGCAGGTTATCGCGCCCAGTTTAGCGACAACCTCGTTCTGTAATCTTTGCCGTTTACACCACCCAATTTGAGGTTAAATTGACTTTTTAGGTGGCAACTTTGTGTTTAGACCAATTTAGAGTAACTCCGTGCCTTGACCAAATTATCGAAGACGGCGGCACAACGGAAAAAATAAATTGGCAGATCTTGGTTTTGCCAATTTTATACAATTTGGGATGTTTCTGAAATAAGTGAACCTTTAAAATTGGATCAGTTATATCGGCGGCAGCGTGAGCTTCAAAAATTTTATTGGTGGCGGCGAAGCGTTGGAAAATTTTCCATCGGCTTCAGTCTGTCAAACAGTTGACTTTTTGTGTATGTTTTTATTATGGTTGCATTTTTTTGGTACTTAACAGTGTTGTACAATTACACCAGTTTAAAATGAGGTTATAAATTAAATTTCCGTTCTGATTGATTAAAATTGTATAGGTAATCTTTTGGGTTAGGGTGGGTCAACGGAATTATCCTTTGAAATGCGCTAATCTTAGTCGGTGTAAATGCGGTATTACAAAGTAAAACTCGAATTAGATGTCTCATTGGTACTAGAATAAGTCTTAAAGTTGTTACCTGCAAATATTTCCAATTAATGATAAAATACCATTATAGAGTTCCGCAAATGGTCCATAAGAACCTATTTTACAGATAACAATTTCAAACAAAAGACATTAATGCTAACCTATGAATTTAATCTTGTAAAGGATCAGTAAGCTGGTTTTTAAACGCATTGATAGACTTAGGGCCCCCACAGACTGCAGACTTTTTATCGGCCGATAGTTTAGTCGGGTTGGGCTGAAAGTGCGCACACCGAGCCAACTAAACAGTTTGTTTGGTGAACAGGGCGCACACTATCCAACAGCCGGCCGACTATTCTCGAACTAGTTTGTAACTGACTGTTGAAGCGGTCGCACAATGAAAATATTGTCCAGAAAAATTATTGCTCTCATCATACTCCGGAGGAAGAAAATTAAGAAGAGATTCCGAGAGTATTGGGTGCATCCCATTCTCAGTGATAGATTAGTTAGTGGAAAATGTTACACTATGCATTCCAAATCACTTGATTACCCGAAAAAAATTTTCGCCTATTATCGAATGAATCAACAATTGTGATTTGGGCGACGCCATATTCAAAATACACGCACACGACGCCAAATCACAGAGCGAACTGAACTATCGGCCGACTAAACAATCGTCATGTATGCGCAGGCGTGTATGCGCCAATACTGATTAAACAGTCGGCCGATAGTTGGCCGACAGATTAGTATGAATGTAATCGGGTAGCCTATCAAACTTTTTTATCGGCCGATACTGAATCGCTGTAGTGTGCGCGTATGCATTCCTCTCCATACTGATTAAGAAGCCGACCAAACTATCGGCCGATAAAAAGTCTGCAGTCTGCGGGGGCCCTTAGGGAGAGTTTCACGTTCCTCATTTAAAAGCGCACAGACAATTTTCATATAAAATGACAAACAGACCATTTAAACGGAGAATTTTACACTATGAAGCTGGCCATAAATGTTTCTAGCTTTCCATTAAATTTTCTCAAGATCTTGTCAATGCAGACTGTTAATCGGTCAATTCAACGTCGCCAGCTGACTGTTGTTGCGATCAGCTGTTAATGCATCACTGCGTTGCAAGGCGTCGCTGAGTCTGCAACTAACACGTATTGAACATTAAGTTACATAGTTCAGGACAAGCTGCGACATAATTTCAACAGCTGACTCAATTAGCAGCTGATGCAACAAATTGTTGTTCATTTGCTGTTACATACCTAACATTACGATAATTTGCGCTGTTTGATAATTCGTTAAAATTACTATTTTTTTTCGAAATTTGAAGGATATTTCCAAGCATAGGGCCATTGCGTTACACAATTTCTGTTCAAGTTATTTTATTGTTAATTGTCTATTTGCACATTCTACTCCTTCTATTCGAATACAATTTCATTCCCTCATTCTCCAGTTGGAGGTTCATTGTCTATTGTCATTTGTGTTTTTTTTTTGTTACTTTTTCCATCACGTTTGTCAGTTACTTCTGTCACATTGTAGAGCATTGTCCTTTACGTCATGTGGCATGTAAAATGACGTTTGTAAAAACCAAGAAAAGTTTTGGGTCACATTCATTGATTCATATGTTTGTATGTATGTACATACATATTTACGAGTACGATATAAATGTAGATGAACACCGTTACCTCACGTGCCCTGAAGTAGTTACAACATAAATTCAATCAATCGATAAATTGATTTTTCTATCTGCCCTCTTTCACGTCATTCTCTTTGACAGGCACACACGGATGGTCCTATAGCCAAAAGGCGAAATTATACCAAATATATGTCATGCTATGATGTGGTTAAAATGAAATGACATTTGTCATTATTACGGTTAATATATAACAATTATGGTAAAATAAAACAAGCATGATAATAAGTTATACTAAATGTCAACAAACTATGCAACGACTTCAAAGTGTCAACTGAAAGAAAAAAGCTGGCACTTCCCCCCGATTATACGGCATATGAAATATGAACTAAACAGTCATTTGGATAAATGTGGACCATCTAAGTCTTAAAAAAAGATGCAATGTTGTGACCACACAATTGCTAAAGGCCATAACTTTGTATCCTAGACAGTCGTTTAATTCTTGTTGTGCCAAATCGGGCAGCAGTCTCTTCCACTTGAAGAGAATCTTACGCGAAGATGTATGCCACTGCCAGACCAGCACACTTAAAAGATGCAAACCAAAATGCAACCCTGATAGCACAAAATATTTATATTCTTTTTGTTTGGAGAAATTGCAAAAAGTCTGACAGACGTCTCAGATTTGCTGCGAATCATTTCACTCTCGGCCCAGACTTTGCGATAAGGTCTGTCACACTCGCGTGTTTTAGCAAATCTGGGAACCAAATAGGATGTTGACTTATGGTGAGTTTTTAAGTGGGTTGTTAACTATCGGATGATTTAACCCCAATTGAAAGCTAATTAGAGGTTAACTTTTCATTTTATTTTTCAGTGGTGAGTTAATGTAAGCCGTCATATTGTTAACAATTATGGCAACCCTTGTAGTCTTATTGAACAAAACATATGTTTTGGGCTAAAAAACAACAAAGAAGAACAAGCAAATGGAATTATGTAAAATAAGGAATAACTACATAAAATCGAAGTAATTTTAACAAAAATGTGTAAATAAAACTATGTAGGCGCAACAGTTTAACGCTGTAGGCTCAAATTTTGTGTACAAATACTCAAAATAGACACATGAATTTTTTACATTCTCATGCTGGTCATACATGTTGCAACCATTTGGTACAACTTGGAGCAAAAATTAAAATATTTTGATTTTCATACAAAATGTAACCCAACTTCAATTCATGTAGAAGTGTAAAATAGTTGTACAACCAATTGTAATGTCCAGCATAACATTTCGTATTTTGATAATCAGTAACGTGATTGTCTAAATCATATGGTCCGACTGCAGGTTAACCTATCAACATTGTGTGGCTAAGTCATTGTTAACCATTGACTGAAAAATACAATTCAACGTTTAACCACAGTTTCAGTAAGACGCGAACGTGACAACCGATTGACAATCTGGCCATTAGGACCAGCGATGAGTGAGCGACAGAGCGATGTTTTAGTTTTTTTGTTAATCGCTGAGCGTCGATAAGAGAAAATGGATAATATCTGGGCGTAGTGTTTAATTGCAGCTGCAGTTCTTTATTCAGCAGATGTGTATTATTTTATTAATTTGGTCCGAAGTTTTTCCAGCAGTAAATCAAACTGCTAAACGAAGATATTCCCAAAATCGGTCTGGATATTTCCGAAGATTTTTTATAAATGATGAAACTCTCCATAATCTCACCTTACGCTTTATATAGGGTGTTTCTTTTTTTTCCATCGTAAAATTTGTCTACACTGAAAGAAAATCTTTACATCAAATCGATGATAAATGTTCATCAATTGTTCTTCTTTGAATTGATGACAATATTCATCAACTCAATGAAAATGTGCTTAAGTTTGAATATTGTGCGGTTCTTCACCCTTTTCAGCTTCATTAAATGGATGATATTTATTACTTCAATCTTCGTGTTTGGAATATAGATATAATTAGTGGGATTGATTCAAAATATGGACGTAGTATTGAAAAAATAAAAAGAAAAATGAAAAATCTAGTATAAAATTTAAAATAAATACAAATGGTTAGTGTATGCGGCTCTAATATTTCTTTCGATGACGGTCACCTCGCTTAGTGATGGCGACACTATCGAGTACTTAGCCATGAAAATGCTTCTCAAAATACCGTTCGGAACCGGTGTAAAACTGTAGGTCCCAATCAGTGGTCCCAATGCCAATCCCTTCATGGGATGTTATGGGACACCGTGATTTATGTTATGTTGTTACATAATAGAAAATAGTGCAATGAACAGAAAATAATATCCACACTATGATGAAAAATTTCTTTCAATTGATGAAAAATTTACATCAACTTTATGTAACGTTGTCGTTGAATCAACACAAACTACTAATCAAATATGGATGAAAGATTGATGAAATGTTCTTCATCAATTCAATGAAATGTGTCGTAGGTTGAAAAATGCCATAAAACGAGCCCGTATGGTAATCAATTGTGACGGCACCCACTTAACCGATATCATCTTCTCAACTTAACCAATACAATTCTAAAGGTTCAAATAAACATAATTAAAAAAACAGAATCGAAGTTTTTCATTTAGAAAAAAAATGAGAGCCAAACAACATCGGATGACTTCTTTTGAAACACCTTGTATTAGAAAACACCTGATTTTTCAAGGAACCATCGAAGCATGATACGTATATTACTGTCAGTATCAATCAAGCTATTTCGAACTTAGTTTCCAAGCATAGAGAAAGATACAAAGAGTGTGCTTTCCAAGGAGTAATGAACTGCATGAATATTGAAATGCCTGGATGTGTGTATTATTTCGACGTTAGACCATATTCACAATCCAGTTGAAATCTTTTGATTTGAGATTTCTTTCGGTTAAACTTCTGTTTACCAATAACAAAATCAGCTGTTCTGTTACTTAAAATCCAGAAATGCAAAATTTTGATTACAATGTAAAAGCATAGAATAACATACTAAAGGTCCAACAACTCATTTTTGCTTTTTGGACAGATGGGAATCGATCGTCTGCAAGTAGCATGTTGTTAGGTCAAGAGACAAATGCTGTCGCTGAGTTTTCATATACCAAACTGCAATAGTTACTGTGAATGTGCAATTTATGTAAATATATGAACATTGTGAATGCATAAAATTCAAAATGGAGGTTTTTTTACGATGTTACAGCAAAACAGCTGACAGGCGTTCGGTTCCTCTTCGAAAAAGCACAAAGTGGCCCGTCAGATGAGAGAGTTTGTGTAACTCGTATACTATATTAATCTATGGTCTATTTACACCAAAAAGCCAGTAATGAGAGAGCAAGAGATATAATTTGTTTACAGTTCAATGAAGGAGATGTTGCAAGTTTTTACTGGTGAAATTTTTGCTAGTAAGAACATAGATTAACATATAAGAGAGGTGACGCGTCATAATGCCCATGGACATAACGCCCACGGCTTTGTGTCACACCGGTCATGGACTTTATGTCCATCTTAGGTGTGACATAACGTCCACGGACTTTATGGTCTTTTACGGAGTTTCGTAGACCATATTTACAAAGTTGTGGACGTTATGTCGCACCTAGAATGGTCATACCGCCCACGGGCTTTATGTCACACCTGTCATGGGCTTTATGTCCATTTTAGGTGCGACATAACGCCATGGGCTTTATGTCCACTTTTGGTGTGACATCACGCCCATGGGCGTTATGTCCATGGGCGTTATAACGCGTCGCCATAAGAGTTCCACCAACTCGACCTTGCTTTTTGGACTGACGGGAACCGAACTTCTGCAAGCTGCAAGAGTTTTAGGTCAAGAGACAAAGCCTGTCGCTGAGGTTTGATATACCAAACTGCAATAGTTAGTGAGAATGTGCAGTTTATGTAAATATATGAACATTGTGAATGTATAAAATTAAAAATGGAGGACTTTGTACGATGTTACAGCAAAACAGCTGACAGGCGTTCGAGTCCCCACTTAAAGGTCCAATTAGTCTTGACGGTTGACGGTTGACGTTCTACTCAATATTGCGTTCTACTTATGACGGTTAGACGGTAGAAATACAAAACAAAACAAACAAAAAAACTGATCGAAGAGCATTTGTACAAAATATAATTTGCATGCATGAGTTTTGTGTTAAAAAGTGATTGTGTTAAATAAATAAATTAAAAATAAAATTGTGGTTACCGTGTAATTGTGTATTGCCGCGCACAAAATGTCGAAGTAAAAGCAATAACAATAACAGCTGATTGGTCTTGACGGCTGACGGTTGACGGTTGATTCTGCAACCTGCAGAAGTCTACCGTCGTAAACCGTCAATTTTAGTTGTCTCTCTCTAACACATGCAAAATGCAACCCCAACTCAATCAGCTGATCGCTTACCGTCAACCGTCAAGACTAATTGGACCTTAAGAATCACAAAGTGAAACGTCAGATGAACGAGTAGGGTCATCTCGTTTATGCTAATCTATGTGTAAAAGTACGACTAGTGTAAGAAACATTTTAAAAATTACATTATTCCATTTTCATTTATTTCATCCTCTACTTATGATTAATATTATGATTTATTTTTATGTTATAGTTTTTTGCAATTATTTCCCAATTTAATTTATTTATTTTTCCCCATATTTTTCTTTTCGTTATAGGTTGGCAAATTGACTAAAGAAATCGTTGTTAACAAATTTTCAAAATTAAAGTTGGTTTCAAAATTTTCGCAAGAAACCCCCCAAAAAATAATCAGCGTTTAATTTTCCAAAACATTCCATAACAAAAAATTAAGAGAAAAAATAATTTAAAACCACAAAACTAAATTTAAAAAGTCAAGTAAATTAAATTCTAAACCAGGTAACCAAAACAAAACAAAAAACTATATTAAAAATGGCTTCTGAATTGGATCAATTTGCCGAATTGGAATTATCAAAAGAAGATCGTGAACAAATTTTCGATCCACCTTTAGATCGACAGCAAATGGAAGGTGCTGGCACCTCAAGGTATTTACAGTTATATTCATTTTATTTCCTTTATATCATTTACACCTTAGTTAATATTTTTCTATGTAGTGTTTTCTTTTTATATGCTTTTCCTCTCTCTCTCTCTCTCTCTCTGTCTCTCTTTCTATCACTCTGTCTCCTGTAGAAGTATTTGTACTTGTGTTGTTTTATTACTTAATTTTAGTGAAGTATGATATGGTTTTCCGCTGGGGTTTTATGGTTTAATGAGGCCAATTAAACCCACAATTGCTTGTATTTGTAACGCCTCTAAAAAAACAACAACCTTAAAAGGACTTCGTGCCCAGATTTGTCCACTGTGCCGGCCCGACTGCCTTGCCTTGTTGTATGGCGATATATGTCACGAGATCTGCCACCAAAAGTTGTCATTTGATTTAGTTACTACTACCACTACTGGTACTACTCCTTCTGCGTACAACTCTGCCTCCGAGCCAGCACATGCTGCTTATGCAGAGTTGTTGTTGAAAACCCCCATGCTAGGAAGAAACTTTATTGGAAAACCCTTGTTTTCACATACAAAACTACGAACGAAATCTCTTTCGCACGTTCTAATCATACCTTTTACTTGTCTTCCTTGCCTTAAATCCTGAGTCCTTTGTCATTTTTGGGGTTTTTGTTTTTAATTTTGATGGGTAACCTTTTTGGAAGCTGCAAGCATCATCATACGAGAGGCAACTTTGATAGTGTTGTAAACAGCAAATTTTCGTTGTTTGTATAGAACATGAAAATGTCATTATGTACATATTTTGGACAGAAACCTAAAAACCAACGAAAAGCAACAAAATATACCAAATGTTTATGCTGGGTTGAGTCTCATTATGCATGCACCCCTTCCACTTGGCAGGAAAGAGACAAAGGACCAACAGGCAAAAACAAAATGAACCATCATCATTTGAATTGTTGTTCGTAGCTTAGGAAATTTTTCGAGAGCTCAAACAGAAAATGCTTGTAGCTGCCGCAGTTTCAAAGATATCCTGCAGAGTGTAATAAATATTTACTAATTTTGTTTCTTTTTAAAATTAATGAGAGGTCCTTATGAGCGACCTCGTTCGTACCTTCGACATGTTTGTTTAGTTTGGCAAACCCAAAAATGCCTTCATACAGCAAGATCAGGTTGTTTTCACGCACAAAATATAGACTAATGCTGCATTTGAACTCAAAACGTATGTACGTTTTACTAAATCTCAGATAAACTGAAAAAAGTTGCCGGCTAATTGAAACCTAAGAAAGAGAGAACATTCCTTCACACACAAAACTCATTCGAAATTGATTTCAAAACTGGACCCTACAACCCAACCAAGTGTTATAAATAGCCTTGAGATATACTTAAGTTTAAGGTTACTAAACACAAAGAAAAAAAAGCGACGTCCAAGGTCGTTTACTGCAAATATATTTATTTTGCTATGTATACTCAATGTTGACCGCAACAGTTGAAACATTTGCCATAAATAAAACATGTTTATCGTAACAATCATGGGTATTGTTGTAAACAAACTTCCAGTGACCCCACGCTATTATGCACTGCACTTCAGATAAATTAACTAGCAAGACCCTCAACCTGAACTTACCTTGATTTCCCATTACAGTCCATTGGGAGATTGACGAGATCATCTCGTAGTCTGAACTGAGGCATTCAATTTTTAGCCTCAAGTTTTTCTTCCAGAAGCCATTCCATTGATAAATGTATTTAGAATATAATGTAAGTTCCTGTTCCATTTTCTCTCAGAATTTTCACGTAAAGTTCAAAAAGTTGTTCTGAAACAAATAAAAGGAAATATTTCTTAAATTCATATACGCAAACGTAGAGATGTCAGGAGAGATGAGAAATCTGGGGCCCATAAAACAGGATCAGAAATATTAGGCAGTGCACTTATAATAACTTTACTAGCTGGAGCCTCGACCTGAACTTACCTTGATTTATACCGCGTTTATGCTGCAACCGAAATCTCGATTGTCTAGGTTTCATTCACAGGAACAGCTGATTTGTGTATGTATGGAAAATCAGATGTTTAGGCCACGAAATCTAGATATCTCTAGATTTCGAGTGCAGTATAAACTTGTTTTTACCTATATAGAGGAGATCATGTCGCAGTCTGAGCTGAGGCTTTAAATTTGTATGGTCGCTGATAGGGATATTCAATTGTAAACCGCTTCCGAGAGGTATTTTTTTAAAGAAACCATCCAATTGGTTAATATATTTAGAATATAATGTAAGTTCATGTATCGTTTTCTCTCAGAACCTTAACCAAAATGTCAACACGTTTCTGCAAAAGAAATTTGTCACGAGTTTCAATTTTTCTTCAACTTAAATTTGAAAACTTCGAAATGTTAGGAGAGGTCAGAAATCTCGGCTCTCTCAAACAGGATCAGAAATATTAAGCAGTGCACTTGTGATAACTTGAATACATCCACCCACGATCTGAAATTACCTCGATTTTCCATCACATCCCATGAAGCGATTAGAATATCATCTTACAATCTGAGTTGAGACTCCCAATTTGTATGATCACTGAACGGAACCCACAATTACGCCGCTTCCGACCGAGTTATCTCTGAGAAGCCGTTCCATTGTTTACTATATTTATACAATAAATCACAATATTAAATTCCTACCAAAATCACTTTGGAAATCGTCGAAATGCCAGCAGAGTTCCGAAATCTCGGTCTCAAACAAAAATATTCGAAATATTAAGCACTGCACTTCAAATATTTTTACTACATAAACCCTCGACCTGACCGCACCTTAATTGTCCCTTACATCACATGAAAGGTTTACGCCGATTGTTTCTGCTTCGGCGGCGGCGTAGGGATCTGAGAAACCCGGCGGCAGCGGCGGCTTGGTTGGCTAACCTGGCTGCGGCCAACGACGGCGCCGACTATTCCTAATTATTAGGAAATTGAACCGGAATTGAAATTTGAAATTACAATAAATCACAATATTAAATTCCTACCAAAATTACATTGGAAATCGTCCAAATGCCAGCAGAGTTCCGAAATCTCGGTCTCAAATAAAAATATTCGAAATATTAAGCACTGCACTTCAAATATTTTTACTACATAAACCCTCGACCTGACCGTAGCTTAATTGTCCCTTACATCACATTAGAGGTTTACGCCGATTGTTTCTGCTTCGGCGGCGCCGTAGGAACCTTGGAAACCCGGCGGCGGCGGCTTGGTTGGCTAACCTGGCTGCGGCCAACGGCGGCGGTAGCTATTTCTAATTATTAGGAAATTGATCCGGCTGCTGCGGTGCAGAGTTCAATTCTTAGGAAATTTGACCTGCTGTTCTTATAGTTGTAATGTGTGCTATAACCTGTTAGGGAATGGGACTTGATGTTGGTATTGTAGTGTGTGGAATTTCTCCTGGCTGTTTTCATGCCGTTTAAAAATTCATTGTCGTTTAACTCCTTAAGTTAATTCTTGAGAAATTAAGCTGACTGTTATTAAGAAATATTCCGGTTGTGGTTGTGCAGTTTATAGTTTATTGCTTTTAGTGGTTGCAACGTGTATTGTAAATCAGGATAATTGATCGATTACAGGAGGGCGCATCAATAAGTCCGTGACTTTTCGAACTTCCTTTGTAGTTATATGAGATGCAACACTGCCCCCATCAAGTACCACCTGTTAATACACTACTGTCAAATTTTGAGCAAGTTCCGTCAGTTACTTTGCGATTAACAGCTGTTCAAAACATACAACCTCGTGCATTTTTTAAGAGGGGAAAAACGTGAAGTTCGAGTGCTCATTAAATATTATTTTTTGCAAAAACAACCGTCAATCAAGCCAAGGAAAGCTTGATAAACACTATGGGGACTCTCCACCATCGATTTCAACGATAAAAAAGTGTTTTACTGACATTCGTTGTGGTCGTACAAGTACAAATAACGCTGAACGTTCTGGACGGCCAATTGAGGTCAATAAATCCGAAAATGTCGAAAAAATCCACGATATGGTGTTGGCCGATGGAAGAGTAAAAGTGCGTGAGAATTTTATGCCATAGGTATTTCGTATGGCAGTGTGGTTTCGATTTTAAATGATCAGTTGGGTTTAAGAAAGCTGTCTGCAAGATGGGTGTCGCGTTTGCTCTCAATTTACCATAAATGCACGGGTGCACACGTGTGTAGTCTCAATGGCAAAAATTAAACAAAAATTTATACGCCATCGAACACCGCCGCCGTGCCTTTTTCTACGTAGTCAGGCGATGGCGGCGGCGTGGCTCGCGGCGTAATGGTCTACATCACATTATAGCATTGAAATCTCATAATCTGAGTTGAAGTCTAAAATTTGTTGGCTCCCTGAAAGAGTTCGCTTCTGGAAACCTTTCCATTTTTAATATGTTTGGAATATACAGAAAGTTTATGTTCCGCTGACCGATATTTCAGGTCAAGACATAAATTTAATTGAAAGATTTACTTTCCCATTACATTCCATGAAGGGATAATGGAAAGGGTCTCACAAATAGTGAGCTGTGCACTTTCTACATTTACGCTCAATGGTTGATACGAGTACATACAGTTCCACACAGGTTCCGTGTTTTCTGTAAAGCATGGCTGATTTCTCCATAGCATAGCCGTCGGTGGTGCAATGGTTAGAGTGCGCGGCTCTTGTACATGAGATCCTGGGTTCGAACCAGGCTCTGACCACCTTCAAATTTTCTTTCGGCGGCGGTCACCTCGCATAGTGACGGCGACACTATCGAGTATCTAGCCATGAAAAAGCTTCTCAAATTACCGTTCGGAATCGGTGTAAAACTGTAGGCCCCAATCAGTGAGTGAAAACTGGAAAGCGCACAGCTCAGTGATTGTGAGAAGTTCTCCCCAGTCCCTTCATGGGATGTATTGGGAAACCATTTATTTTTATTTCTATAGCCGTCACGGAGGGTGCTGTCGGTCGTCGAAGAAAATGTAAGACGGTTAGAGCAGGGATGGAACTCTTTGACTGGTCTGGTCTGGACTGATCGCAAAGGTACTAGCCCGATGATGGAGAATGAGAGAGCAAAGGAGACAGGAGATAATTTTAAATCGTGTTTATTGATACTAATGACAGCTAAATTTGTTGCATTGAACGAAAATACGCATTCCCTTTGATTTCTGTCCGTTTTATGTCAAACGAAAGTGTTAAATTGGTAAAATACAGCAGCAAATAAAACTCTATGAAATAGCCTAGTACCTCGTCGTCATGAAGAGGCATCGAAGAGAGTAATGGAAACTCTTAAGTATTACTCTATGGACCAACACATTTTTATCGATTCCGAACGGTTTTTGAGAAGCCTTCTCATGGCTCATTACTTGATAGTGTCGCTTCAACAAATACAGCACTCGAACCGGAAAATATTTTCTTTATTTCTTATCAAATGTCCTAGCAAAATTGAAAGTTTCGAGGTAAATTAAAGAAGGTCATAACGGGAATTAAACCCACGTTCTCATGCACAAGAGTCGTGCACGCTAACCATTTCATCAATCTCATAATGTAGAGTTTTAAAATTGGATGTCTCTACATAATGAAGAAGTGGTTGAAATTCTTCCACTAGTTCTCCATACGCTCCGTTGGCCAGGAATCGAATCGCTGGAACGTGAATTTGGGAAATATGCTAAAATTATAATATTATCTATAGAAAAATTTAGTTGGATGTATTAAAGCAAGAAAGGAGTAAACATTAGTTGTCATTGGAATTGTTAATAATCAAATTGATTCTTCACGATCCTTTTTCTAAACCAGATTACGTTACGAAACTTATGCGTCCATTCGACCCAAGGATGTTACGTATTCAATGTGCCTGCACAGTATCGACATATTTAAAACAACGTCTTTAAAGAGTTTCAAATTAACCAACATTTTACATTCATTAGAATTTTAAAAATATTCACATGTCCCGGTTAGTTTCAGTTTAAGGTTTTGCAAAAACTACAATGACCTAAACCTTAAGGTAGCAGCCTGTAGCGTATTGGTATCTCATAGCTATTTACATCGTTGAAAGCGCTACTTTCTCGGGTTTCCTGAAACACATCATTCCTTTCACTATAAAGCCGAAATTTAGAGTTTTGAATATACTTTTCTCGTAATCCGACCAATAAGGAGTGCCCTACATGTGATGTGGCAAGGACAGTCTTAGTATAATGTTAGCTACAAATATTTAACTGTTTTGAAAAGAGTTTCCAACACAGATTTCAATTTAAAAACGTCTTATCCATTTCCAAATGTTAACACATGTTCTCTTTCTACTTGAAGTTGAAGTTTTAGGTTCTGCAATACAAAGTTTCACTTACAGGTTATGTCAACGGACTGTAGTGAAAAGATATTTGGTAGAAATTTGGATCAGTAAATGTATTCAGATGTGTAGTTTCCCGAAAGCATTTGTAACTCAAAATATTTGCCTTCCTACACGCTGTTATTAACGAATTGCAGATGCAGAACACCTACCCTAGGAATCGCCTAATTTGCATTCTCCCATAAGTTATGGATTTTTAGTGGCGCTCGTGTAATGTTTTGCAAAAATTACAACGACTTAAATCTTAAGGTAGGAGCATGTAGTGTATCGATATCTCATAGGTATTTACATTATTGAAATCGCTACATTGTCTTATTTCCTGAAACATATCAATACCTTTACTATGAAGACGTAGTTTAGAATTTTGAATAAACTTTTCTCGTAATCCGACAAATAAGGAGTATCCTACATGCGATGTGGCAAGGACAGTCTTATTATAATGTTAGTTTCAAATATTTAACTGTTTTGAAAAGAGTTTCCAACAAAGATTTCAATTTAAAAAAGTCTTATCCATTTCCCAATGTTAACACATGTTCACTTTCTACTTGAAGTTGAAGTTTTAGGTTCTGCAACACAAAGTTCCAATTTCAGGTTATGCCAACGACCTGTAAGAAAAAGATATTTAGAAAAACTTCGGATCAGTAAATGTATTGAGATGTATGGTTTCCCGAAAGCATTTGAATTTGTAAATTCTTCGCTTCCCACGCACTCTTTTTAATGAGTTTCGAAACAAAACAACTACCCTAGGAATCGCCAAATTTACATTCTACCATATGGCATGGGTTGTTAGTGGCGCACTTGTTATGTTTAGGTTTTGACAGAAGGTTTGAAACTGCTTTTGGAAATATATAAAATCTTTCGTTTCCTACACGCTGTTTCCAAGAAGTTGCTGAACCAAATCTCTCAAATTTTTGGGTTTTAGTAAAGGTTTGAAACGGTTTTTAAAATTAATTTTGAGAATATTCTCAGGCCTGTATGAGCTATTAATTAATTTAGTTTACATTTTAGTCCTGCAAAGATAACTATTTATTAATCCCGCCACTTTAACCAATTGAAAAAGTATTTCTTTTAAAAATATTTGAAGAAAGTTTGTTCGGTTTTCAAAAACTATAAAATTTCACTTAAAACAGACTAAACAGGTGGCCTAAGTTTTATATACCGGCATTAATTTTGTGAGTACCTGTTTCTCTAATACATTTTTGCATCTTCCAAAGAGCTTTTAATATACATTGAGTTGTTGCCGTTTAACTCTCTAACATTATTTATATAGATTTGCTCCTTACGATTTTATTTTTTAATGACAACCCTGAAAGTCCCTTACCTCTTGGAAACTAAGATGCATATCTGTGCATTTATTAATCTTTGTGTTTTATTAGCATATGTACATTTAATTTAAAAACTGTTCATACCTTTTTTATCAAAGTTGTGACGACGGAGTAACAACATTTGTTAACCCTCAAATTATCCATATTAGCACCTCATCAAAAAACCATAAACAATGCTAAAATGATAAAATGTTAAAAGTCCAAACATTCAATCTAGACACCCATCCATCCATCTACCATTCTGTACAAGTTCCTCACTCAGCAAACCCGCCGCAACAGGGGGAAAAGATACATTTCTGCCAGAATCAGAAATTTAAGAAGCAACAAAAACTAATTTGAGTGTCAATCAAAAACTATGCAACAACAAGAAGAGACCTAATTTGTGTTACATAATCGATGGGAATCAAATGACACATGCATGCCTGGCTATCTCGACCTAGAATCTCATCTCGGAAACCCGAAAAAACACCGATAAAAAACTAATGTTATTCTTGTGTCCATTGCCAAAAAAAAAAAATAAAGGAATAAAATCTACCAAAAAAGGGCAAAGGTTCCTTTATAAAATCCTCCTCCCCTCAACTCCCTTGCCGGAGGATTTTCTTATTTTTTGAAACCTCTTCTTTGTACTGACAAAAAGAAGCAACAAAAAGGATACAAACTTAGAAATAAGACAAAAGATACATTTAAGGTTCGAAAAATTTTGAAAAAAATTAAAGGGCGGTTATTTGTTCGGCAATCCTAAGAAAATTTCACGGAAATCTCACAAAATCCTTATGAACGATAAAGCACGTGAAGGAATTGATACATTAGCTACCAGCCCAAGGATCCAGAGGATACACACACTCACTCGCTCGCTTGTTGTTTCTCACTAATAAATATTCATACATTTTGGGTACACAAATTAGTTACCACCAATATGTTTACTTTGGTAGCAGCAACAACTCTCTGGAAGCACTAGCAACCTAGTAATGAGATACATGCAACATGTGTCTCTGCCAGAGAGAGAGAGAGAGAGAGAGAGTGTGTTAATGTTCTACTTTCCACCCCAAAGCCTGCAATAGATTTGCGTGTCCCTAAAACCTCAACACAGAAAATGAGAATATTTGTAATTAAAAATCTTCATTATGTTAGAAAGCGAAGAATAGGGAAGCAAGTTTCCTTAGCTTCCAGGCATTTATGTGTGTGAGCCATCTTCAGCAGCACCCTTAAAACCCATTGGCCTTCTAATACTAATGGTTTGTTTTGATGCTTAGAAATTGTTAGATTTTTATCGAAGATATTCGTTTTATCCTTGCTGCCTTCGAAATCATCAACAAAAGGATGTATTGTCTCCAAATTCAACAAAGATTCTGTGAGACTCACACCCCTTTTTCCCCTATATATACAGTTGATTTTGATTCCTTAAGGAAGTGAGTGGGGGAAACATGAATATTCCTGGAAACGAAATATTGTTTAGGATTAGCTGTGAGTTTCGACAAGATAATGCTCTGTGAGATATGTACATACAACCATGTGTACATAAGCATTCACTATAAGGTAAATATGTTATTTGCAGCAAAAGCCCATGACAATCGTGCAACATTCATCAAAATAAAGTTCTCAGCATTAGGAATTGCCCAAGGATTTGAAGAGAAATATATACTATAGAGCCACAACAAAGTGCTCAAGGGAAACGGAAAAGCCTCAGGAAACGGAAACAAAGTGATGATTTTGATTTGCGCTGAGATAAAGAGAGTTAAGACTCTAAGCGGTTTCAATTGCGTTAGGGAAAAATCTACTCTAAGCATAGATCAGATCATAAGCATAGGATGGATCAAAGCTGTTTTGATGTAACATGTAAGCGGTTTGATCAAACCACTTCTATTTGAAATTAAGCTTAAACTTTATTTATAATCGTGCTATAATCCTTTTGTCAAACATTTTTGTATGGGAAAGACTCGAAGATTATATATACCCAAAGTATGGGAAATAAGAAGCCTCTAAACTCGCACAAAAATTAGCCGTAACCGAATTTAGATCCTGTCTAGAGGTCATCAGCCGATTTAGATGCCGTCATAGCCGAAGTAGAGGTTTCCACAGCCGAATTAGAGGTTGAGACAGCCGAATTAGATGTTGAGACAGCCAAATGAGAGGTTGTCACAACCAATGTAGAGGTTGTCACAGCCGAATTAGAGGTTGTCACAGCCGAATTAGAGGTTGTCACAACCGAAATAGAGGTTGTCACAACCGAATTAGAGGTTGTCCGCCGAATTAGAGGTTGTCAGCCGAATTAGAGGTGGTCACAACCAAAGTAGAGGTTGTCACAGCTGAACTAGAGGTTGTCAGCCGAATTAGAGATTGCCACAGCCGAGTTAGAGGTAGTCACAGCCGAATTAGAGGTTGTCAGACGAATTAGAGGTTGTCACAGCCGAGCTAGAGGTTGTTACAGACGAATTAGCGGTTGTCACAGACGAATTAGCGGTTGTCACAGCCGTATTAGAGGTTGTCAGCCGAATTAGAGGTTGTCACAACCGAAATAGAAGTTGCCACAGCTGAACTAGAGGTTGTCACAGCCGTATTAGAGGTTGTCAGCCGAACTAGAGGTCGTCACAAAGGAAATAGAGGTTGTCTCAGCCGAACTGTGGATATTCTCGGCAAAATATAACATTTTAATGCAGAACCGACAATTACAATACTTTTACTAACCTTTCTCGATAACCGCAAATAAACCTTGATATCACCACGACCCCAACAACTATAATTTTATTAAACTTTTTTAATAAAGAATTTGCTTTTAGAATTTTAAATGTCAGGTTCAAAATGTATACAAAGAATTATGTTGTGGAAAACGAATTGAGAATTAGCTCGGTTGTTCCAACAGAACTCATTCGACACTCGGTTACAGCAACTGAATTGAGGCCAAATTCGGCCGATGCAATCGTTTTAAGACCAAATTCGGTTATTGCGACCGAATTGATATCAAATTCAATAGTTTCAACCGAATTGATGCCAAATTCAGTTGTTGCACCCGAATCGATGCCACACTCGGCTGCTGCAACCGAATTTGGTACCAACTTCGGATGTTACATCCGAATTAATTCCAAATTCGGTTGGTGCAACGGAAATTATAGAAAATTTGGTTAAATAAATAAATAAATGGTTTCCCATTACATCCCATGAAGAGACAGGGGGGAGCTTCTCTCAATCACTGAGCTATGCACTTTCCAGTTTTCACTCACTGATTTGGACCTAGAGTTTTACACCGATTCCGAACGGTATTTTCATGGCTGTATACTCGATAGTGTCGCCGTCACTATCCGAGGTGACCGCCGCCGAAAGAAATTTGAAGATGGTCAGAGCAGGGTTCGAACCCCGAATCTCATGTACAAGAGCCGCGCACACTAACCATTGCACCACCGACGGAAAATTTGGTTAAAATCATGAAGATAATTGAAGATTCGGTTGTCACAACCGAATCCATTATGAAACGAGGTTTGTTCAACCGAATTTCAGTAAATACAGTTGTGACAACCTCAATTCGGTTGTGGCAACCGCGAATTTGTGACCGCAACTGAGTTTTCTTTTGCAACAACCTCTTTTAAAACAATAAGTTATCTGAGTGTACTCGACTGTAGTCATCTCGCGTTGATTTTTATTGTCCATTTCTACAGATTTGGAAACGAAAGCAGTTAGAAGCCTTCTACATTTTTGATTTATATTTTTAGAAGCAATAGAGGCACCTCCGTACGACGAAGGTCGCACGAAGAACAAGAAATGGGTCAGGAAGCAAAGCACCAGTACCTCTTTCTCTATCTCTTCTATATAATGATACAGGAGAGAAGAACGAGGGGCACAGACTGTGTTGGTTGGTTGAAAAGGCTGCACGACAGCACGCTGTCTAGCACACTTAGGCGAAAGAAGCCCATTGTGATACCTGTAGTTTCCTCTATAGTAACTATTGACTAGTCGTCTAGCCAATTTGCCCCTTCAATGAATTTGTCTATAAGACCTACAGGAATATCCTTTATCGCTACGGTGCTAACTAGATGTGTTCCGAATATCCTACTTCTCAGTCCTGCCAGAGCAGGGCAATACAAGAGAAAATGTTCGACGTTTCCTGGTCCTCTTCCATGCAGCATCTACAGAGAGTAGAGTTTCTATGTCCAATCTTAGGGTGTGTTTTCCTACAAGACAATGTCCCGTAAGTGTTCCTATCATTGTGGATAACCTGCCTCTCGGCAAGTTAAGTAGTTGCCTAGTCCTCTTCCTGTCCACCTGTGACCAGAGGACCCTGGCTTGTGTGCAAGTTGAAGTAAGTCTCCACTTGTCCTTGAACATATTAACGGCCCACTGCCTGATCTGCAAACGGCAGGTAGAGATTGGCATACTAACACCTTCTTTTGCCAGAAGAACCTGTGCCGTAGTGCCCTGTCTAGCTAACGCATCCGCTACGCAATTGCCTGGAATGTCGATGTGTCCCGGTACCCAGATGAGTCTGATGTCAAAATACTCTGCCATCACCCTAAGTGATGAGTGGCATTCTTTCACCATCAGGGACGTAGCAAACATGGTTTCCAGGGATTTTATGGCAGCCTGGCTGTCTGTGTAGATACATATTCTCTGTGTGCGATCAAGACAAATGTAGCCCAAAGTGGATAGCAGGAAATCCATGAAGTTTCTGTCTTTAGCCAGGGTCAAGGTACCAATGTTTGTTTCAGTTTTGCCGGGACACTGTATGACTGGTAGACATGTGACGAGACTAAAGATCAGGGAAAATGCCTTCTCTAAAGCTGTAAGGATGCGGAAGAGGAAGAATCCAGTGACCATCTTCTTTGAACGTCTACTGTAGGATCCTACCTATTTAGAGCCCTGGGAGAATTATCTCAGTTAAACGTAGATAAGATCTAGAGCTTCTTGGAGAACGCGAAATGGTTTTCCGCTGGGGCTAGCGGTTAGTCACGTTATCCCGTGTGGTATCACAATGGAGTAATAAGTCTCAGTGAGTTGTACAACGGCTGACACCTAATCCAAACAAAATAAATCGTTTCCCAGTACATCCCATGAATGAATTGGGGAGAGCTTCTCATAACCAGTGAGCTGTTCGCATTGTAGTTTTATACTCACTGATTGGGAGCTACAGTTTTACACCGGTTCCGCATGGTATTTTAAGAAGCCTTCTCAAGACGAAATACTCGATAGTGTCGCCGTCACTATGCGAGGTGACCGCCGTCGAAAGAAATTTTAAGGTGGTCAGAACAGGGATCGAAGCGAGGATCTCAAGCACAAGAGGCGCGCACACTAACTATTGCACCACTGACGGCCTCAAAATCTAACCTAAAAATATTTTGGGCCCAATTTTTTAATGGTTATTTAAACTTGTAATCACTTGATTTCGATTTATATTTGATCTGACTTTAAATACGAAGAGAGTTTATCAGTGCTTTGCCAAATAACCTTCCTGCTGATAAAACAACAGTGGCAAACGTCACGAAAAATAACCGGTATTCACACATTTGTCGGCTAATCGTTACAATGCTTCAAGCTGACGCCATTTTCAAAAGAAAAGTAACGTGATAAAATACAAATTACTGAATTAACTTTAAAAATATTTGAGCAGACATTAAGTTCTAAGCATAGAGAAAGAGAAAAGAGTTTCTATCCCTCTCTTTACGTTCTCTCGATGATGACGAGGTTGTACGCCATTTCATCGAGTTCCAGTTGCTGTTGTATTTTACTCTTTGGTTGGGCATAAAACGGACAGAAATAAAACGGAAATCCGTATTTTCGTTCGATGCAACCAACATAAAAAATAATTAAGCTAACATTTGTATCAATCAAACACTATTTAATCTTAGTTTGCTGCATGGTTTGCTTTTGGTTGCTTATCGTTGTCTAGCTTATCAACTTTGTTTTCTATTAATTTCCTAGTACATAGTCGATCGACCAACAGCGTCCTGGATACCCCCTGGATCTAACTGTACTTCGAGTTAAATCATGCGGTGTTATTGTAATTTCAACTACGATGGCGATTATAATTTTTCACATTAACAATTAAAGAATTGTTGTGCTTGTTCTTCTTTTTGTTTTCTGTCAAAATCATATGGTCACTTGATCATAGTTTAAATGCCTAACTTTGGCTGTTTAAACAGCAATCAATCGTTAACCTGAAAAGTTAATTCAGAGTTTAAATTGTATTTGATTGTTGATGTTTGAACTCGCAAGATCGAGTTCATGGATTTCTAGCATTTGAATCTATGATGCGACCGTTTATAACATTACTATGCTAAACACGTGTTTGTGTCACTACAACAGCTGTTTTCTCGATGGCTTTAGATTAGCACCAAAACGATTGACGGATTGTTGAACAAATATTATTGTTGGCATCGCGCAAACAAAGTGTTTGATCCAACTCATCTTAGTTTGAAACTTGTTTGATACAATACCTCCTCATTCGTTTACAACCATTTTGCAACAACTTGTAAAGATTATACTATTTTAGTTTTATTTTGGGTGAATGACCGTGCCTTGGCCAAAATTACAATTAGCAATCTACGGTTTATTAATGGTCAAGGAGTTGTTCATAGGTCACCACCATACGGTTAATAAAAGCAAATGAATTTTTCAAATTAGTTAACAACTTTGAACTTAAGTAACCCATAACATACAATACAACATAAAACCGTACAGGCATATAACTGTTTAAAGGGGTCGACAAATACGACGAAAATAAATGAAAAGTCAAAATTCTTTATTTCCAAAATACGGCCTGGTTGTTTTGTCCAATGGTTTGCTGGTTGGCTAACACAGTTGGTTGTCTGCTGGTGTTGCTGCTGCGACGACTGTTGTTGTTGGCTGCGTTAAGAACCGCAGACATACGACGATTAAGCAACAATTTCAATTGTTGTTTCATCATAACCAGGTTAAAACCATGAGGTACTCGTCGTTTGTTGTAGTAAACACACACGCTTAACAATATTCGGTTAAACCCGGGTCATTGAACCACTTCGTATTTGGGTAATTCTTTTGGTGTTGAATGTAGTTTTTGGGTTAAGAACTGCTGTTGTTGTTGTTGGTAGCCGTGTTTCAATTTACTGCTGATGTTGTTGCTGGTGCTGCTGCTGGGTCCGACTGTTGGATGATCTTGACCAAAAGATAGTACAAGTGTTCTAATTTATATCTTGTTCTGTCAGCAAAGCTACAGCGAAAGACTCGCTATCAAGCCCAAATCGAACTGGCCATATCATCCCCGACCGGCCGACCGACCAGTAATATGGCCCAAAGAGAGGCCAAGGGAAACAGCGGTTCAACAAAAAAAAAGGATAAATGTAATTTATTGTTGATTAACAGAACATTTGTTTTACAGCGAAATGCTTTCTTCCAGTCTTTATTCCTTTCTTCCCTGTTATCCTGTACGGCAAGAGTGTGCGTATGTATGTACGTATGTGTAGTTGGTTTGTCATTTCCTTTCCGTTCCTTTTATCGGGTCTTCGGCCTGGATACAAACGAACTTTCTTTTTGATTATTTGTAACTTTTTATTTCGTTTTAAAGACTGCCAGGGGTTGCTTGTTAAAGAGGTTTTTATTGATGGCTTTTTTTTAGGTTTTTGTCTGCCTTTTTCCCCCAGTATTCCTCCATTGTTGTTGTTGCTGTTGGCATTATACTTGTATTTCGGCCAAAAAGAGCATC
Organism: Phaonia tiefii; assembly: GCA_963931995.1. Lineage (NCBI taxonomy): Eukaryota > Metazoa > Arthropoda > Insecta > Diptera > Muscidae > Phaonia > Phaonia tiefii. Next base: position 18,077,757 of record OZ008370.1, on the reverse strand, counting down.
TGTCGCATTCGATTTTTAGGCCTGAAAGTTAATAAACATATAGATGTGTATGTATGTACAGGCATGCCTACACCTTGTACCATTTGCCATGAATGGAAGATGATGATCATAATGATGATGATGGTGGTGGTGGTGATGATGACGATGGTGATGATGTTGGTGATGATAAAGTCCAACGGACAGACAAAAATTGCAATGTCCGCTATGTGGAAAAAGGGTTTACGAGATAGTGAATGCAAAAAGCGGTAAAATTTATTGTTTACAACCCCACGCATTTAATTGAACTTGCTAGGAAATATAAAATAAACCGTTATTACATGCATCTATGAAATTGTAAAAACGTTGAAACGCACACCAAACTTTAATTACTGTTGCCAATAGTTGCCTCAAACTTGCATCGAACTAGGAATGACAGCTCCCCAGACAAACTACAGCATGTTTTATATTTGCCAACAAAAATGTTTGCCACTTCGAGCACAATGGTGTTTTATCAGTTCCCGTTCTCATTCAAAATTGCATTCGAAGTTTTTAAACTAGTTTCGAATTCTACCATAGAGCAATAGATAAGAGTCGCTATCCCTCTCATTACATTCTCTCGATGACGATGAGGCCGAGTTCGAGTTTCTGTTGAATGTTACTCTTTGGTTGAAAATACAACGGACAGAAATAAAAGGGAATGTGTATTTTCTTTTGATGCAGCCAATATATAAGTGAAGCATAACTTTGCTGTCAGTGTAAATCAAAAACCCTTTAAACCTAGTTTGCTACATGGTTTTCTTTTGGTTGCTTATCGCTCTCTCGCCTATCTACTCTGTTTTCTATCAATTTCCTACTTCATAGACGATCAGCTGTGTCACGGATACCCCCTGATTCTACAATCCCCAGCCTGGTCTAGTCTGTTTTTGAAGCCCAGGAATCAAATGATGCTTTGCGCTGGCGTCAAATTTCGAGTTCTGTGTATACCACAACTCTGTCAACATCAAACATGCTTCAAACAAGTTTGGGCTGTCCAATAGTCTGATTAAAAACCAATACTTCTTCCAGTACAACTTTGCTGCTACTAGTATGGTGATCATGTTGATGTTTGTTCTACCTCACTTTCGACATAAAACGAAAATAAATAAAAGAGAATCAAAATTTTCGTTCGATGCAACACGCATCAAAAATAATTCATCTGTCACTAGTATCAATCTAGTATCAATAGTATCAATTAAATTTAATTTACCTTTCAGTTACTTATTGCTCATTCTCCCACCCACTCTGTTCTCTAACAAATTTCAATTCGCATTTAAATTGTATCTACATGTTTCAAGAAGAAGAATATCATGCACTCTTTGTGTCGAACCAGGGGTATCCATGACACAGCTGATCGACTATGAAGTAGGAAATTGATACGAAACGTAGTAGATCGGTGAGAGAGCGATAAGCAACCAAAAGCAAACCATGCAGCAAACTAAGATTAAATAGTGTTTGATTGATACTAATGAGAGTTAAATTATGTTTTATACTGGTTGCTTTGACCGTAAATACGTATTCCCTTATATTTCTGTCGCTTTTATGTCTAACCAAGGAGTAACATACAACAGCAAATCAAATCTCCTAATTTCTCGACGATCGCGAGAGAACGCTAAGAAAGCGATGGCGACTCTTATCTATTGTTATATGGTCGAACTACTTAGGCACTCTTAATGTATTTACAGCATTTGCTAATAAGTTTGGTAATAGTAGCAGGCGTTGTTGTAGTTAGCAACAACAGGTATTTTGTTTTAGTTCTATTCGCTTCAATTGTCAAACTCTACACAACCAACAACACACGAATGCTAAAGAGTACAAAAACAAAATACATATGAGTTTGACAATTGAAGTGAACAAACACATTGAAAAAAAGAAATCAGCTGTTCAAACGACTTTACCATGTACTTTAAATATTTTTGTACCTTGGTAATAAGTAAGAGTTTCCATCAGCTGTTTTGCATTATCTTGCGGTCACCGAGGTAGATGAAGATTTGATAGAGTTCGAGTTGCTGTTAAATATTGGGCATAAAACGAACATAAATAAAAGAGAATCCAAATTTTCGTTCGCTGCAACACGCATCAAAAATAATTCACCTGCCACTAGTAGTAATCAAATACTATTTAAATTTAATTTACCTATCAGTTACTTATTGCCCGTTCTCCCATCCACTCTGTTATCTAACAAATTTCAACTCCCTTTGCGATCAGCTGTGGCATAGATAAAAAAAGGTTTCCCATTACATCCCATGAAGGAATTGGAGTGAGCTCCTCACAACCAGGGAGCTGTGTGCTTTCTAGTTTTATAACCACTGATTGGGACCTACAGTTTTTACACCGATTCCGAACTGTATTTTGAGAATCTTTTTCATGGCAAAGTACTGGATAGTGTTGCTGTCACTATGCGAGGTGACCGCCGCCGAAAGAAATTTAAGGAGGTCAGAGCAGGGATCGAACCCAGGATCACATGTACAAGAGTCGCACACACTAGCCATTTCACCACCGACAGCCGCCCCCAGCAGATAACCCCAGCTTAAATGTCTTGAGGTAACTTGAAGAATTTTGTTTTCACTGCTCGCATCGATAGTAGTTGCCCAACATATGGTGATTAGTTAAATGTTAACCTCCAGTTAAGATTTCGTATCTTGTAAAACCCGGAACTCATTGCAATAGAAAGCACGTATTTGTAGATTTCGTTTAACGAGTCATCTGTTTTTCAATGCAATAATCAGCTGTTTATTTACACGAAATGCCCAAATGGAACAATCCTGCTGCAATGTGAATGTAGTATACGCCACTTTGCGAAAATCTTAAAAATTTAGATGGTCATGCATTTTACATATCAGATTCCTTCACATCCATGCCAAGATTAAAATTGAGGCCTTAATTCAGGCTAGTTCGGGTCAGTTTTAAGAGGGTAGTTAACTATCGGATTACTTAAACGTAATTGAAAGTTAATTAGAGGTTAACTTTGCATTTTGTTTTTCAGTGGCGGGTTATTGTAACCTGTCGTATTGTTACCGATTATGGCAACCCTTGTATTCTTATTGGAAAACATCATATGTTTTGAGTTAAATTCCGAAACACCAGAGAGAAACAACTCAATGGAATTTTGTAAAATATGAAATAAATTTTTGTTAAAATGACAATTTTCCAAAAATTTAACCATCTAGGCTCAAAGTATGTGTACAAATTCTCATAACACAAACATGTATTTTATACAATCTAACATTCCTCTTTTTGGCAATCAGTAATGTGATTGTCAACATCATATGGTTCTGATTAAAAATTAACCAACCCAACATTGGCCGTTTAATTCATTGTCAACTATTGACTGAAAAACAACTTTCGAAGTTTAACCACAATTTAACTAAGAAACCATGATTGCCACTAACAGAAAAACTGATCATAAGAGCTTTAAATCAACTGCGGTGTAAATTTGTAGATTTCATCATTACATGTGATTAAGATAGAGGATTTCAATAAGATTTCAAACGTAATATTATCGTGCGGTTTAGTTACATTCATTTCAGCTGCTAAGAGATTAAACCATAAACGAAAATTAACTTAAATATTCTTAAATATTTAATTACAACTCTTTAAGTAAAACTATAACTAGTTTCAAATAATATATCAGCTGTAGTTTAACACTGACGGCTTGATTCATAAAAAGTTACTAGAGGTCTGAGAGACAATTTACCACACAAAAACGTCCCTCAAATCTCTCACAACTTTTTATGAATAAGGTGCTAACAGCTCGTTTTTGAGTTGTTAGGTAAACTTAGTTCAATGATCTGTTAGTTAACTATTAACCACAGTTTAACTGGCCACGTTCGCTGAATCAAACATGAATTCAAATAAAATAAACCAGATCTCAGAAACAGCTGTCTTAGTTTAAACCAAGTCTGTCCAATAAACAGCGGTGAACTACGTACATATATATCAAAACTGGAATTAAGACGTTATCGATTATTATGATCTGCTTAAGTTCACATTATCCATGCTTAAGTTCACATTATCCATCTAATCCGACGATATAACACATCGGATGGAGACATGTGACGTAGGAAAACACAAGCCATCAGATAAACCTTTTATTTTCAATAACTCGAATTTTTGTTACAATCGGGAAAAATAATTGTGATGGGAGATAACAACAAGATGTGGAACAATAAAAAGGGAGGATGCTTCTGTTAATCATTTTGGAAAACTGAAAGTGAATATATACAAAAATATTATATGGGTTAAAATTTATTGGCACAATATGAGTGCTTAATTATCGATAACTACTGTGAACATCATTTTAGGCATCCTTCACTAATATAATATGCTTGCAATTTTACATGCTGACAGTGTTATCAATAACATGTTCCTTTCAAAATGTTTCGGTTGTAACGGGTTTTTCAATAAGAGCGCTACAAAAGTTTTTTTAAATAAAACAAAACCGGTTTTAGATACCAATGAAATTCTTTATTCCTGTCAAAGTATGTGCGATGCCATTATGTATGGAACTCGATTTCTTTTGCATGGCCACTACGGGCACGCTTGCAGAAGTCCAGACGCTGAACCCAATTTTCGACGGTTTTCAAGCATAAATCGGCCGATACTGCTGCAATTTCACGTTCGATATTCGTACGAAGTTCAGCAATCGTCGCTGGCTTGTTGGCATAGACCATAGACTTGACGTAGCCCCACTGGAAATAATCTAACGGTGTCAAATCGCACGACCGAGGCGGCCAATCGACTGGGCCATTTCGTGAGATAACACATTCACCAAACTTGGTTTCCAATAAATTGATTGTGGCATTCGCTGTGTGGCTTGTGGCGCCGTCCTGTTGGAACCACATGTCCTCCAAGTTCATATTATCCAATTGGGGCCAAAACTATTCGGTTATCATTGAACGGTAGCGACTCGCGTTCACAGTAATGTGCCGGTCCATCACGGAAGAAGTACGGCCCAATGACGCCGCCGCCGATGCAATGATGACTCATGGATTACGTGTGGATTGCTGTCTGACCAATAACGCATATTTTGCTTATTGACGAAGCCATTCAGCCAGAAATGAGCCTCATCGTATGACGACCATAAATTGGACGTAGCGCTCTTAAAGTTGAGGCCACTGACTCCAAATTTCGGTAGTAAATTTTAATAATTTCGACTCGTTGTTGGCTCGTATATCTGTCCATGATGAAATGAAACCTTACTGAAGAGAAATGTCTAAAGAGCGGGAAAAAATATGGCGTCGTTTGCTGTCCCTATCGATTTACTTTTGTAGCGTCTCTGTTGAAAAACCCTTTACAAGCGTTAAAACCCAGTATTCAGTTGTTGCGAAATTTTCCTTCCCATAAGGAATACGTGTATAAAAAATAACTGACATATCGTAAACCTTAAATTTCGCTCACTTTTCATTTGATTGGTACTTAGCTCTTTGAGAAAATTTCGTAACCAATATCGATTACAGGGTTGTTATGCTAAAGTAATTCAATTGTTGCAAAATATTCGTAAGAAATGTTGTCATTTATCTCTAAACGGGAAATTTTCTTACAGATAGTTACCAAATATCTTTAATTTACCTTGTAAATATTTCATTTATAATTTATCCACGTGCTTCATTTTATTTTTAACGCATGTAATGTTGCTGTTGGTTGTTAAAATTATCAAAAAGTCAAAATTCCGGTCCCAAACAATTGTTTTCGTACGAAATAGCTTTGGCGCAACAACCCTGTAATTGATTTTGCCTACGAAAGTTTCGCGAAGAACTGAGTACCAAGCATATGAAAAGTGAGCGGAATTTTCGGTTCTTGAAATTTTCGTTATTTTTTATACACGTACTTCTTATGGCAAGGAAAATTTAATATAAACTGAATACCGGGCTTTATGCGTTAAAAATAAAATGGAGTGCGAACCGGAAATATCCATGAAATATTTTCATAGTAAATCGGATATAAGCGGTAACTCTCTACAAATTTCCGTTTAGCGATGAGTGATAAAATTTCTTGCGAAAATTTCGCATGAACTAAATACGAGCCTTAACACATAAGATTATTCTTCAGAACAGCTGAAACTGATGTCTTAGGTATGAGTTAACACTGACTTAAGCCGAGTTCGCACCATCTAGTCCATCCAAACCAACTAAGATCATACATTCATACATTCGATTTCATTCCTAATCCAATCGTAAAATTTCCCTCCAAAATCAAAAACAAGTATAACAACACAACCATTACCTTGATAACAATTTTTGGGATTCTTTCATTGTTTTCCGACCACCACTTTAGCTGTAGCTCGCTCACATTTAAACTGTACCGTACCGTAAAATACCGACCCGAAATACCACTCTGACTACAGGTAAAAAATCATCTAATTCAGTTTAGAAAATTAACGCTTGACACACAAAATCCTCACAGGAGTGGTGAAAGAGAAGAAAGCAGGGGGATGAGACTGGATCATTACGACGGCTGCCACCATTCATCCCTTTAGTATTGTTGTTTTTTCTTCTTTTTTGTTTTTGGTTGGGCACATTTGTGAGTTTCCAACTCTCGCAATTTGAAGTTTCGATGCGATTCTGTTCTGGGCCGCCGTTTCTTCGTTCGTCTTCCTCATTATTGTAGTTGTTGCTGAGTTAACGAAAAATGTGTGTTTTAAATTGTTGTTGTTAGTGTAATGTATGTTCTCCGAATGAGGTGTATCCGGATTACGAATTCAGCTAAACGTACCGACATACAACATCTGCTGCTGTTGCTGCTGCCCAAAATGAATGCGTCGCGCATTGCGATCACCATGCACACACATGTTGTGTAGTAGTTAAAACGTCGCAGCCAACGTGCATTCATCCCATACATTGTATGACCATTCGCTTGTTCCTTTGTCTCGTAAAAAAGAGACGGACTGGATTCAACACTCACATTGATGTGATCATGAAACTGCCAACGTGATGATCAGTTGCTACTTTTGTGTTTATTTGAAAATAATACACGTTCTTGGTGTCCGAGTCCCGAATGAGCTCAGAGCATGTGGTAGAAGTGTAAAACCGTTAGAAAACACATACTGCACTGCGTACATTGTCGAACCATCATGTCCAATGTTTGAGGTTAAGTAAGAAGTTCTAACCAATCTCATAAAAAGAATTGGTAAGAATTCCTTTAAACGGCGACTATTCTTCAATACTAACTCCGACGTTATGTGGTCTATCTAAATATTAGAATTGATGAAGTTCCTAATCACTGCTACTGCTAACTCTATTCCAAATCTCAGAATCTTTGTATAAAATCGTCCAATTTACTGCAGGGCTTATTCACATTGCAGCCGAAATCTCACTCTTCGAGATTTTATGTGAAAAATTTTTCTATAGAAAAACACATGTTGGACAAAAATTAATCTCGAGTCAAGAGGTCTAGTTTGTATTGCTAAAGTGGTCTTCATTAATAAATTGTGGTATCCCAGAGAAAGTTTATTTAAAGCAACTGTCCCAGTGGGGCACGGTCGGATTTATTCACTCTACGCGAAATCCAGCAAAAAACCCGCGAAAAGCAAATCGATACATACCACCTTTTTGTCGATTACAAAGCTGCTGTTAATGAGGGCAAGACAAAATTGATGGTGTCAACGACTAGAGAAACCTCTCGACTTGGTCCGCACTTGAACGTTGATAACCGATTTATTTTTCAAGTGGTAGAAGAATTTGTCTAACTTGAATCCGCCTCGAACAAGGACAACAACGTCAGCCTGGAGATAAATAGGAGAATTCTGCTTTCAAATAGATGCTATTTTGGGCTCAGCAAGCAGTTTAGGAACAAAGCCCTCTCTCGACGGACAAAAGTCCAGCTATATCAGACTCTCATTTTACATGTTTTGACATATGGCTCCGAAACTTGGGTCATATCGCAAGCGGATGAAAACCACCTGGGAGTATTCGAGAGAAAAATTCTCCGTAAAATATATGGTCCTGTCAGGGAAAACGGCGAGTACCGACGTCGCTGGAACCAATAGGTATATAATTTATATTCTGACATTGACACAGCTAGGCGAATCAAATTAGGCCAGTTGGGTTTGCTAGACCATTTTATCAGAATGGATGAAGATGAACCAGCGCGAGAAGTTTTCGATAACGTACCCGTTGGAAGCAGGAAAAGAGGACGACCAAGACACCGTTGGAAAGACCAGGCAGAAGAATCCCTCCGTATCCTTGGTGTTAGCAACTGGCGAGAAAAGACGAAGGATAGAGCCAGTTGGAAGAATATGTTGAAATTTGTTTGTTTAATTAATATGTGGAAGACGTCTGACCTCATGAGGTTGTAAAATAGTCAATAAAACTAAAGAGTATGTGGTCTACTCTTGGAACTAGTCTTTTTTCTCGTATCATGATCATTTTAGCGTGTAAAAATTCTATAAAAGTGACCAGCTGGCTGCAGCATAATAGTCCTGCAGTCATTGAGGTCAATGTCTTCTCTGGCAGTCAGAGACTATTCAAATCGCTGGAATCAATAATCCTGAACTCAACATCTTCTCAGGACTGCCCTAGATCTCTTAATCAGATAATAATAGTTTAGAAGTCATAGAGGTCAATGTCTTCTCTGAAAGTCAGACGGTAATCAAATGCTTGGAATCAGCAATCCTGAACTCAACATCTACATAATTTTGCCGTAGATCTCTTAATCCGATGGCTCTGTAAAACTACATTCGCTACATATGGATGACAGGGCACAGAAACATTTCGGAGAACTCCAGAGCGGAGGAACGTATTTGCGTGTCCCTAGCGAATTTTAAACATATCCTGCAAGAACGTTTTATGATGCTACAGCAGATGACATTGATTTTGTTTGTAAGACCGCAGTTTGTAAAACGATCCATGAACGTACTAACCAAGCTATCAGTGCTTAATTCAGTTTTGACAGGACAATGTCTAATGGCCTGACTTGCAACGAGACTAAAGGTCAATGCAAATGACTTCTGTAACCGTAATGATGAGGAAGAGGATATCTCCACTGAACACGCTCTTTTCACGTTTTCAGCACTAGCCGCAGAAGGAACCTTGGGAACCTATTTATTAAACGGCCTGGGAGTTGACAGCATCATGAGCTTCTTGGAGAAAACTAAATGGTTTTCTGATGGGACTATCTCATAATCTTGTTAGCACGTGGTATTACAATTGACTGGCTAGTCTAAGTGAACCATTCATCGCCAAACACTTAACCTAACTGAATTTCAGGTCCATCGGTTTTATCTGAACATACTCCTTCCGGAAGTAAGGTTAGAGAGGTAATGTATTTAAGATAATTTGGCACATCACATAGACCGTTCGATTTCCGCTGTAAGTCTGTTCAAGAAGCCTTGAAACGACGACGTTGGAAGAACTCAGAGCCAACATTGAACGCGAAATAGCGACCGTTACGGCCGAAATGTGTGGCCGAGTCATCGAAAATTGGGTCCAACGAATCGACCGCTGGGGACATGCCCGCGGTGGCCATATGAAGGAAGTCGGGTTCCATTCATAAATGTTTTGATTGTATTTCAAGTCGATCATAAAGTTTTGGAAATATCTCAAATGGTTTGCGTTTTATTTAAAAAAGAAGTTGTCAAGGCCTTATTGGAAGCCCCTATATAAAATTAAAATTGTTTGTAAGGGCGCAGGTACCAAGCCCGCACACTATCTTATAATTAGTCGCGAAATAAATGGCTAAGAATTTAGTTTAAGAATCAAGTCTGGAAGATGGTCACGGGACAGTGAATGAGATCACGAAATCAAAGTTTTCTATCTCGCCTCGGCCGTCCCGAAAAAATCGTTTGCTGGCCTGATCCCTGGGATTTCACAAAATGGCACTTCCCGATGGCCCTTTTATATTTCGTGATTTGTACTAATTGTAACAGTCAACTTATTTACTGGTGATTTTTGGCAATATCGGAATTTTTCGGGGTTGTCGGAACTATTGGGAATTTCGGTAAGTTGGAACTTTCCCGGCTTTCACGAATGTTGAGTCATTTCGGGAATTTTGGAGGTTTTCGAATCTCTTTGAATCTGGTAGTCACAATCGGGGTTATTTGTTCCTGATGCCGACATTTTTTGAAACTATCCCAAAACCGATCATCTTGACGCCCATTTGTACTAACAACCACTGGAATCCAGCAAAGAAATCTCACTGCTTACTAATTGTATGAAGCTCCTCCCGAATCACTTAAGACATCTCGATATTCATTCAATAAATGGCATCGGATTTCGATTATTTAAGAACAGAGAATCATCTGTGATTTCTATAAGACTCTGTTTTATTTATTTTCCAGTTTTGGACGTGAAATGGCTGACCCAATAACAGCAATCTTTTTTACACTTGTCCAGGACTAGCCGGCAGGAAGACGTCTACATGGGATCCTACCTACTTGTACTTAGGAACCTGGGAGAATTATCTCAGATAAACGTAGACGAGATCTTGAGGTTCTTGGCGCAGACTGCATGGTTTTCCGGTGGGGCTAACGCTTAATCTCGTTAGCCCGTGGTATCATAATGGATTAATAAGTCTAAGTGTGTCGTTCATCGACTGCCACTACCGCCAAACCCAATCTAACCTAGCAGCAATCATAGTCCTTCTTTCAAATCAGAATCGCACAGACTTCAAAATCCTAGCGGACCCTCAATTAGGTGTTTTTCGAGTCAAGAAGGCGAAATGATGGTTTACTTTTCAGCTAAGTGTCCTTCAAAGCAATGTATAGGATGTATATACATTTTCTTGTCCTGGTTCCTTCTAAAGAATCACATGCTATTTCGGTAACTAAAAAATAGAGTTTTCTACTAAAACAAATTATTAAATCCATAATGTCCTGGTTTCACGTGGCAATAAGAAACGATTTTTCCAGGATCTTCGAATAAATCCTGAAGTTTCTACTTTAAAAACTTATTATCTTGCACATTACGTCATGTGAGATTGATGTATGCCAGACATTCTCAGGCCTTTTTTGTGGTTTCTACCAAAACTTCCCCGATTGTCCTCCCAATATCCTCCTACTCCTGCAGTGCAGCTCATTCTGTCTGGCCACCAGCATATTTCTATTGTTTCGCACTGCCACCATAACCTTGAACACCTTCCGTTTCATATTGCTCTCCGTCTCTCAACGACAGAGAAAGAGAGTGAAGAGAGTTCAAAAATATACTTAGCTGAAATTTTTTCCCTAAAAATCTCAAATGTCCTTGTAAACAATCCCCAACAAAAATGTGGTTCGACAAGATCCTAAATTATGTTAAAAAGCATTTGCTTGGGATTAGTTACTCATCATTGAATTTCGGCACGAAGAACCAGACAAGGATGAAGACGAAACTCAAAAGAGAGGGAAAGGGAAAACATGTATAATAATGAATATGTTTGTTTTAAATCATTAGAAAATTCCTGGAATTAAAGGATAAAATTTGATACTAAATGGCATTGAAGTTTTAACAAATATAAAAAAAAAGTATAATGATATTTTTTTACGTTCGGCATGTAAACTTGTTTAGATTTGTGAGAGAAAATGAGGTTTCGAGTAGAAAAAGGATTATGAGTTGAGATCAATATCAAGGTGAATCCTTGAAAAATGGAAAACCAAGGACAGTATCACGCAAAGCAAAGAAATGTCATCATAAAACAGGAAAATTTTATAGTTTTCTTACAGAAGGATCATGAGAAACTCATACATTTCTCCGATCTTATACAGTGTTTCAGAGTTGCATTCGCCTATACCGGAAATCCAATAGGGAAATCTTAAGTAATTTAGTACATATTATGCACATGCATAGTCACTTTCCTGTTCAAAATGAGTTCCAATTATGAAAGTAACCGGGTACCCGTTACTAAAACTTAACCCGTTCATAGCACTACTTCTTTCTCAGCCATTCACGTTCGTACGCCTCTATGTTCTTATGTTGTTTTTTTCTTAACTTATATTCTACCTGCTTTTCTGTCTTGTCCTCATTGCATCCTTTTTGTCGTTGCTGAGAGCAGCAACCCGAACAGCAAAAAACGCGGGCGTTAAAACAACAGCTTCTTCTTCTATTCTCAACGTACTCAGCAACACTCACTCAGTCAGACAGACCTTCATCTTGTTGGAGCTTAGAAAAACACACAACAACAATAACCGCCACCATAAAATTGTGCCAAATGCATATTTATAGTACAGGGCAAAAGTGTGCGTCACAGCAATTAGAAGTTACTAACACCATCAGGTAGTAGGTATAAAATTTACATTTTATACTTGCATCTTTGTCTACAATTGTCGCTAGCAAGCTAAATCATTGTCAAGACCTTACTTTGTGATCCTTTAGAAAGAGGTCATGATCTTAGTTTAAAAGAAAAACTTTTTTGTATTAAAATCATGTTAAATGATGATACCAACATGTCTCCACTTGAGAAAAAATACATATTAAGTTAAGAAACAAATTAAATGCCGCTTTAAATTGATTATCCCTTCAATAAAATCAACGAATATTTTATTCAGAGGGCGGAATAAAATGCCCCTTTAATCTATCTATTAGGCCCTTGGGAACCATATTACCGTGACATCCAGTGAAGTGCTCAAGAAGACGTGTTCACAATCAGTGAGCAACTGCGATTCCTATTTGTAGATAATATTGAAGTAATTTATTTTCCCCAGATTATCAGATTTGGCGATTTGGTTTTACGCAGCCATAAGCGATTTTAAGTGGAAACTGGTAGTAAAGCCGTTAACATATTTAGAAACGCATGAAACTGAGAAGTATCCATATCCTGACACCTGTCAAATATACAAGGTGGGGCAAAAATAATCACCCAATGTTATTTTACTGTATTTTTTTAAATGAAAAACTTTGGTTCTGCTGGTGAAATTTGTTTATTTAATGCGTTAGAATTTATTCCATCAAGTTGGGAGCATAATATCGGCCAAGTGGCCGCCGTTAGAGCTGATGACATACGGGCTCGTTTTATGGCATTTTCCACCACTCTGGCCAGAACTTCGGGCCACAGGTTCTCGCATTCTTGGCGAATATTCTCCTTAAGGTCTTCAAGAGTCTGGGGCTCGTTGACGTAAACCAGTGACATCAAAAAACCCAATAAAAAGAAGTCTAAAAAAATTATGTCCCTTAAAATCCCTCGAAGAGATTGGGGAGGGCTTCTCACAATCAGTGAGGTGTGCACTTACTAGTTTTACACTCACTAATTGGGACCTACAGTTTTTACCGGTTCCGAACGGTATTTTGAGAAGCTTTTTCATGGCTAAGTACTCGAAAATGTCGCCATCACTAAGCGAGGTGACCGTCGTCGAAAGAAATGTAAGGTGGTCTGAGCAGGGATCGAAACCACGTTCACATGTACCACCGACGGAATGGTGAAATCGGGTGATCTGGTCGGCCAGTGCAAATCACCAAAACGAGAGATTAAAAAAAAAAAATGGTTTCCCATTACATCCCATGAAGGGACCGGGGAGAACTTCTCACAATCACTGAGCTGTGCGCTTTCCAGTTTTCACTCACTGATTGGGACCTACAGTTTTACACCGATTCCGAACGGTATTTTGAGAAGCTTTTTCATGGCTATATACTCGATAGTGTCGCCGTCACTATGCGAGGTGACCGCCGCCGAAAGAAACTTGAAGGTGGTCAGAGCAGGGTTCGAACCCAGGATCTCATGTACAAGAGCCGCGCACACTAACCATTGCACCACCGACGGCCACAAACGAGAGATTAAGCGACCCGGAAATGCTTCTTTCAGACTATCGGTTGTGGCTCGAGCAGTGTGCGCCGTTGGAAGAAAAAATTCGGTAATCATGGCTCTGTAGCGTGCATCGTCCACAGCCTTCGTTTGACTCCTCCACTGTAAACAGCACACCACGCAGTAACTTTGAGTGGGCGTAATGGTTCTTCGTGTGGGACGCACGGATTGTCGGTGGCCCAGACACGATTAGTTTCTTTATTCACGTCACCGCTAAGAGGGATGAGGCTATGATAGTTTTCGAATAAAAATCGTTCACCTCTTTGTTGAGATTCAGGATGGCTTGAGCGTAGGTTACTCGTGTTTGGTGATCAACAGCTAACAGCTGGTGCACTGTCTGCACTTTGTAAGGGAATATCTTCAAGTCCTTCAAAAAATTTCTACGTAGGGACCGCCGGCTACTGTCCAATTGCATGGCACATCGTCTGGTCGATGTTCAAGGCTTCATTTAGACATCTTAGGCTACATCAGCGATATTCTCAGCAGAACGTTGGAAAAATCAGAGGGCCGGGCTACCTTGGGAAGGTCTCGTGCTGTCCCAGTCTCTTCAAGTTGAGTCGCAGTGTTTGTCCAGTTGGTGTCGGATGGTCAGGAGATCTGCGACGAAATTCACGCTGCGACAACACAACCGACGAATTGATGCGTAAAAAAATGGAGACAATTATTCCGCGTTCTTGCAGAGTGAACCGATTCCTGGCTTGTCGATTTGTATTCTGAAGACATTCTGAATGAGATCATATTCGCGATTATTCGGTTCGACTGAACTAAACCTTTAAATTCAAATGAAATGAACGCCTTAGCTTACAGCTCATACAAGTTATTCAACTGAAAAGATACAATGAACTAGTGAACAAAATAGTTTATTCTGGCTTCACAACTCCAATGATAGTCACTAGGATATATTATAAAACCTATGTACTTTGTCATCCAGTGAGACGCCTAAATACCTTATACTACCTGGTATGCGTCCCATCTCGTCCTGTCTGTCTTGAGTGCCATACTATCCATACTAAAAGTGGATTGTGGCATATCCGTTACATATTTTCACCGATATGCAATCGACACCCTGCTTATTACTTTATTTCAGTACTAATTAACAGCCATAGTGTATAACCACAATCAGGCCAATAACTTTGGCGTCAATTCTAAATACGTTGTCGATAAAGACAATGACTTGGCTTCAAAATTTGTCACCCTTGTTTATTTTTTAATTTTTGGTGTCTAACACACTCACACCAATCTCAGAAATTATCCTTAAATTATTATTTTTATTTAATTATTATTAAACTGCATCGACTCTTCTTTTTTACTCTACAAAATATAAATTTACAATTCCTGTTCATATTTCTTTCAGAAATTTCAAATAATTCAATTTTAATTGTCAGCAAAATAGAAAAAAGTTTTTCAACACATAATAATTTTTGTATTAAACTGGCAACAATCTGCCCTTTTGACGCCAGAGAAATAAAGAGAATTCTAATTTTTCCCGTCTACGCCAGAAGCGACGCCAAACGCCAGCTCTTTTTCTTCTTCCATAAGAATATGTGTAAAAATTTTCAACGTTTACGTTGTCGCTCCGATTGTGTTCCCTGCGTTTACACGAGCTAAGACAGTTGAGAATATGTAGTTGTTATCAAAGACGTGTAAAAATGTTATTGTATACAGTGGGCGCCCAGACAATTATAAAAGCTGTACAGGTTTAAGCAACCACCGTTAGTGCCGTTTCGGGTGAATTCAATAAAATTTACAAAAATCTCCAAATAGAAATCAATTTTTCCAAATTGTGCATTCCTTTCTTTTGCAATTATGTTTTGCTTCTTTTTATCAAATAACAGCGAATCTTCACCGAATTTAAAGCTTACTTTAAATCACTTGCCATATTTACTGGCTTCGAAAAATCAAAGACAGTGAGAGAAGTGCAAGTAATAAGGTTTCTACCAGTAATAAGGTGTGAATATGTTAGTATTGTCTCCGTTAAACCAGGGGGTTCTATGGCACAGTTGATCGAAAATCCCCTAGGGAAATGATGTAGAACGGGAGACCAAAGAAGACAGATTAGAGACCATGCAGCCAACTAAGTTTAAGTGTTTGATACTAATGACATCTAAATTATGTTTTATGTTTGTTTGCATCAAACGAAAATACTCATTCCCTTTTATTTCTGTCCGTATTATGTCAACCAAAGAGTAAATTTCCAAAGCAACTCGAACTCGATGAAATGGCCTACTACCTCGTCGTCATGAAGAGGCATCGAAGAGAGTAATGGGGGCTCTTTAGTATTGCTTTGTGGTGAAACTGTCTCGTGTAAACCCTATAATAGTTAGATCTGACTGCAGGACAACGAGCGATGGTGATAAACAATAATATATAAAGAATTCATAATGTTTGTTTTTAAAAGTTAAAAGGAAAAAATTGGAAGTTAACATTTTTGATTATAATTCCAGAAAAATATGTGCCTGCTTATCTCGAGCTATTCCCCGCTGTGATAAGGGTCGCCAGTTTTTTTAGGCGAAATCCCCGAATTGTTGTTTTTAATCCCCGAAAATCCCCAAAAAAAAGCTAAAGTCCCCGGAAAATCCCTATTGTTTTAAAGGTAGTTCGAGAAAGTTTTAAGTTATAAAATTAAAATTTATTTAGAATTCAGTTTAACAAAACGAAAGCTTAAATATTGAAAAATTTAAACGTAAATAAATTATTATATTATTATGAATATTATATTATTATTAAATTATTATTTTAAAAATAGTTAGTTATAAGAAAAAGATTATGACAAATGAGATCTGGCTTTAATTTATGTACACATTGGTTAAAAGTCATTAAGGCTATCAAATACTTCAGTCTCATAATCTTCAGATTCATCTAATTAATTATGTGTTTTGTACATAGTTTTAGTATTTGTCGTTATTTCTTATGTTCCTGTCAGTAACACCAAATATCAAAAATGGTTTTTACTTGTTTTATTGTTGTCATCACGTACTTGTAAAACAATTGCCAGTAAAATTTTCAGGAACTGACAAGTGTATGCAGTTCTGTTTGCTGACAACATTTAGCAATAACTCAGCAAATTTATTCTCTCAGCAAATTTATGACATTTGGACTGGTGTGACATTTACGTTCGATGTTGAAAAGAATTGCTTTACTAATACCAGATAGAGGCAATGGTTCAAAACAACGAACAAAATAACAACAACGGCATTTCGTTTTGTGTGTTAAGATTATTGCGTTAAATACAACACAATTGTATGCTAACAATAACAGTCAATAAAAAAGTTTAAAACCCATTTAAATTTTACAGTTTTTCACCAAGACGGCGTGAAAAATTAAAGCCAGAAGTTGTTGTAACTCCACCTGGTGTATGCCACTTTTCGTCAAACATCTCTCTATCAAACCGACCGCATAACGAAGAGTGTGAAAGGAAACGTCAGATGAGTTAAATATTCTCTCTAGTAAGATTTACTCTATGCCAAATATTATTTGTGTGTTTATGCTTGCTTTGATTAAAGTAGTACCAGACCAAAACTTTAAAGGAATGATACAAAAGATGCGCTTTTAATGCAGCTTAAATATTCATCCGCAAAAACTCCCCAGATCCCCAAACCAAAAAAACAATCCTCTGTTTTGAAAAAAAATCCCCCAATTTGGGAATAAATCCCCTAAACTGGCAACACTGGCTGTGATGTTACAAATTCATTAACTCGTATTCGTGTGCTTACAACTTCATTGAAATGAAAATTTTCGCACTAGTTTGGAGAACTGAGCATTTGTCCGCGATTGATAAGAAAATTCTCTCACTTTTGCTCGTTACTGTTGTTCGTGGTGGAAAAAGCAATGTTGTGTTCTGCAACTCAACAACACCAACAACATAACAACGACAAATATGGAATAAATTCTTTTTGGGCTTCTGCCGATGTTTGTGTACGTAAGCGAAGTAACTAAATGCAAGCGTGAGCGTAAAGCACATCGATGTATGTATACGTGATTCTCCTACATCTTTTATGTCCAAAAAGAATACCGCCAACAACAACAACAACAGCATTATAACGTAAAACTAGTGTTGCTTCTAAACAATAACGACGACGTAAGAAAATTTAGTTTCGTTTTGTTTGATTCACTGTTTGTTGCTATGTTAACTTCATTCCACACATCTTTCTTCGTATTCAGTATAATGTTAAGGTTGTCGATGGATATGTATGATGTTGTTGTTCCTGTAGTACTACAACAACAACAACCACCACACGAAATCGGAAAAAAAACTAAAGCACATAAAATTATATAGGTAAAGTGGGAATGTACAAACATTATTATATATAGTTTTTTGATTTTTTTTGCTGAGATTTCTAAACTCATTCTCAAAAATACAAATTCAAGTAAGAACGAGCAAAACGAATCACATAAAAAGTAAGACAAAACAGAACTCCATCGACCAACAACAACAATACCAACAAAAATGTTTCATTCAAATTTTTGTGGTTTCAAACTTGTTTGGTTGCCGTTGCCGTTCCGTTTCCCTACTTACCGTCTCCAGCGTTCTATGCTTATTTTCGGTGGGATTTTGGCAGTGTTGCCGATATTTTGCATACTAGTAGTACGTTAGATATTTTGCCGAATCTGGTTTTCGTGAATTATGTGTCTTTTTCTGCTTCGTATACATAAATAATTTGTACGTCTCTGACGTCTTCTCATCCTCCTACTTATTCGTTATTGTGTAGTAGAGCTACTACATACATACATATGTACATCCATACTCACATGCATAGCAAAAATTTATAGTTGGCTTTAATCGACACCCGTAAATTTGGGGGAAGCTTCATGCAAATTTCACACACACCGGGTAGAAAGTCATAGAGTTTCCGCTTAACCCGCCATTGAATATACTACATAAATACAAAATTTCCATTACATGCCCTGAGGTGACAGGTTTAAGCTTCTCGCAATCTATCAGTTGTGTGAGTTAATTTTTGACTCATTGATTGGGACGCACTATTTCAAGCGGCTGTCATACCAATGGTATGACATTGCAACGTTAGTTTATTGACCAGGTTCTATGTAAAGTTCTAATTCTTTACACCTTCCATCAAGCCTTGTTTTCGTGTCAGTAAGCCACCAATTCCCATTACATACGCCTTTATATTTAACACACACTGAAATTGAAAATCAATTTCTTGCAATGTGAATGAGGTTCTGCAGCCTATTCTACGGAGCTAGGTCTGGACATAAGACAAAGACTAACCGATTATAGCAGGGTTTTTAGTCACAAGTTATGTCGATCGTAGAAATCACACATTGTTTCCCACTACATCCCATCATAGAGTAATATATTACAGTTTCCATCAGCTGTTTTACGTTCTCTTGTGGTGATCAAGATAGTTGGTACCCAGCGGCGGAATTTGCGAGGCCTTCCATGAATAAGGCATGCAGAATCAGTCTTTGGTAATTCCTGCGAAATGCATGATTTTATAAGGCTTCCACAGGCCTGTTAAAAGAATGCCAAACGATGCTGTTGTTCATGAAACCCTGTCTTTCCACATGTTCGCAATTCGTCGTTGCAAAATCATAACATCCGATAGCCCAGTAGATAAAGCGTCCGGTTGTAAGTTCTAAGGTCGTGTGTTCGATTCCTGTGGCTGCAGAATTTGAAAAAATCATTTATAAGAATTTCAAATGGTTAAAGAATAAATCTGAAATATGAAACTATTTTACATATATTTTTTTATTTTTACATAAGTCCTTCTAAAACTACTCTTTTTGCAGGCCTTCTAGTAGAGAGGGATGGAAGGCCATGCCTCCCAATCTCACGCAATGTTAAAAAGAAAGGAGGAGGTAAGATGTAGGGAAGGCCTGTCGTATTTTAAAGCAGGCCTGTTCGGTCATGATTTCAGGCCTTCCAGGTCATGACTTCCGCTGCTGGGTAATTTCATTGTGTTCGCGTGGCTGTTGTATGTTACTCTATGGTGGAACATAAAATTGGCGGAAATAAAAGGGAATACGCATTTTTGTTCGATGCAACCAGCATCAAACTTAAGTTAGCTCCCATTACTATCAATCAAACACTATTTGAATATACATAATTTGCTTCACGGTTTGCTTCTAGTTTCCCATCGCTCATTCTTCCATCTACCGGGTTCTTTACAAAATGTCAACTACCGTTTCTGTCAGCTGTGGTTTGGATACACCCTGATCTATAGTCTTATATTCAGCTCTCACGTACATTTTACCACCTATGCATCACGTACAGTTACCGCCTATGCATCTCTGCTGCACCATGAAAAAAAATAATCGTGGTAGACGCAGAAGGTCATGATAGAATAAGTAAGATAAACTCGTTAGAACAGCTGATTTGAACTTTTTTCTTGCTTGGGTGTTTCTCTTATGTCAAATTCACATTAATACTGTTTTTGTACTTTTTTGTTTACTCTTATGGTAGATACACACATGCAGAAAATTTGACAGATTAGGAACACCAAACAAAAACAAAATGCCTGTTCTTGTTGCCTATAATAACAACAAATCCTACTATATTTACCTTACTTATTTTACCATGCAGAAGGCGTTGTTGTAATTTGATGGCAAAAACAACAGGCATTTTGTTTATACATCCCACTTTCGTTGCATCAAACTCAGCACATACTATGTATACCAACAATAAAAGTAAACAAACATATACAGAAACTAAATACATGTGATTTTGACATTTCGAAAGTGGTTTCAAATGTAAACAAAGCCAGTCAGCTGTGTTTATGCGGTCACCATCTATGAATACCTCTTGCACTGCATCTTACAAATATTCCCATAAATATTTCTAATTGGCCCTGTGTCAAACGGTGTCCAAGAACTGTGCAAGATGGAGTCATAGATGGTGAACGCATAAGCACAGCTTATTTGCTTTGTTTACATTGCAAACCACTTTCGAACTGTCAAGTTCACATGTATTTTGTTATTGTATGTGTCTATTTACATTTATAGTTGGTATACGTATGTGTTGGATTTGACACAACGTAAGTGAGTAGCAAACACAAAATGTATGTTGTTGTTGGCATCAATTTGCAATCAGCTACAACAACACCTACCATGACTATTTTTATCATGGAACTGTGGTGAAACAAATTTTTTTATGGTGGGAAAAAATTTAACTTTTGCATTAGTAAATTTTGGCAGTTTTGTCATAAGAAGAAGACTTAAGATGCGATTGAAATATAATTTGGCGCAATGAATATTTGTAGAAACTATTTGCCATTGCTTTTAGCAATTCTTTCGGAAATACGAACTCTGCAATCCATGGATATTTTCTTTCTGCAAAATTTCTTCCAAATTGCTAGCAAATTGATTTTCTCTCGCTTTGTTTTGGTTCCAAATAAATGATGAACAGAGTTACAATCCGACATAAAAGATGAGCAGCGGCGTTGGACACAAAGTTCGAACTGCGTTGCAGGAAGCCGTTATTTAAAAACACTTTCAAACACAAAATTATATTATTACAAAATATAAATATGCATGTAAATGTGAAAAACACGGACAAATATATTAATTACAATTGATTGAGTCATCGCAATCCAAATTAGAATCTGATAAACTTTGGCGGCGCCTCGCCTCAATTAAAATACCGGCAGGAGCATTTCGGTTTCGCTATACACAACTGTCTGACCGCTTAAAAAATATTTCATCCACTTGTCAAAAATTTTCCTAGCCCCATGGGCTAGTGAAATTTTATTCACCACGCAAATGTCATATTTTTACTAACCCGTGGACTGTGATACCGACTGACACAGGCACTTCATATTACATCTATAGACTCGTATTCAGCTCTCGCGAAATTTTCATATGAAATGTCATATATCTATAAATGGTTTCCCGTTACATTCCATGAAGGGATTATGGGAGCTTCTGTAAACTGTGCACGTTCTAGATTTACACTCACTGATTCAAAATTTTACACCGGTTCCGAACGGTATTTTTGAGATGCTTTTTTATGGCTAAGTTCTCGATAGTGTCGTAATCACTAAGCGGGGTGACCGCCGTCGAAAGAAGTTGTCAGGTGGTCATCGGAATTTAATCAAAAGAGAGGAATCATGTAAAGGAACCACGCACACTAACGATTGCACCAACGACGGCCAAGTACCACTCGAAATGATCGAACGCGTCGGCAATATGGGAGATGTGCGCTGACAGGTTTGTAGACTCAACGACTGTACCCCAAATCCGGACTGTTATGCACTGGAAAGCTTTTTTGTGGCTAATAAATCAATAGAGTCGCAGTCACTACGCAAGATGCAAGTCGCAGAAAAAAATTAAAAGTTGTCATAGCGGGGACTGAACCCACGTTCTTATGTACAAGAGACGCGAATGCTTACCATGGTTCCACCTCTTATATTAAGACTGCTATTAAATGTGTGTGACCTGAATTACTGACTTCGAGAACTGCTTTCAACTGCCAAGCATCCAAAAAATCATAGTATCTCGATTAGAGATGCTTGGCAGCTTTAGGCAGTTCTTCAAATCAGGATTACATATTTCGTCACTAAACGGTAACCGAAATAAATGTAAGGATTTCAGAGCGGGTATTGAATCTATACTCTTATGTCTAGGAGTCTCGAACGCTTGCTATTCAGCTATAAATGCTTCCAACTGACGAGCATCCGTTAAATCATAGTATATCGATTAAAGATGCTCGGCAGCTTTAGGCAGTTCTTAGGTGCTTCGTCACTAAACGAGATGACGGTAGCCGAAATAAATGAAAGGATGTCAGAGCGGGTACTGAACCCCTATTCTTATGTGTAGGAGTCCATTGTGCCACCCACGTTCAATCTAATAAGTAGACGGCTACTAAATCTTTGTCACATGCATTTATGGCTTCAATAACAGCTTGGCCGTCGGTGGTGCAATGGTGGTGTGCGCGGCTCTTTTACATGAGAACATGGTTTCGATCCCTGCTCTGACCACCTTACATTTCTTTCGACGGCTGTCACCTCGCCTAGATCAAGTATTTGGCCATGAAAAAGCTTCTCAAAATACCGTTCAGAACCGGTGTAAAACTTGCAGGTCCCAATCAGTGAGTGTAAAACTAGAACGCGCGCAGCTCACTGGTTGTGAGAAGCTCTCCCTAATCCCAACGGACGAGCATCCGACAAAGCATAGTTTCGTATTAAGGGATACCCGGCAGTTCTGGGCAGTTCTTATAGTCAGGATTACATATTTCACAAGTTTACATCGGGTCATTAATGTAAGGTGAATAACAAATTACTCAGTTATCTCGATTATGGATTCGGGACATTTGTGGTCATTTCTTATATTCCGGAAAACAGATCTCAGACGATTAATATCAACCTGACTATTAGAGAAGATATTGAAAGCCACAAGAGCCTAATACGGATGGAAGTACAAAATTCCGCATCACCAGGCTCGAGTTTTTTAAAACACAGGAATTATTTCTATATAAGTCCCTATACACTGTGTGTTCGGTAAATATGCGTTTCGACTTGATTTATATCACGTGTCGCTTCATGCACGTCGGGTGGCATTTTTAAGATAACATTGGTTCCTTTATCTTATAGACACATATGACGTCAAGCCGAGTGATCTGAGAAGCGTAGGGTATATTGTTTTGTTAGAAACTTAACTGGCTCTCTTTTTCACCCACATTCGTAAACACCTCGTCTGAAACGTCCCTTACGCAGAACAGGACACATTTCAGGTACAAGGATGAGTACGCGGTATCACAGCTGTCCACAGTAAACTAAATGTGACTATAGGGAAATCCAGTAAAACCTAACCTAACGTAGGACCATCCTTCTCTTCCTTCCAATTGAGGCGTTATAGAACCAAACATCTTGGTGGAACTATTATTTTACATGTCAATGTATGTTGGCTTTTGTTGGAGCAATAGCCAATTGAGGAAAGTACACTCAGTGGCATGATTAGTTTTCAACTCCGTGGCAACATCATTATCAAAATCCCAACTACTGTGCCTGAATTGATATGGTTTGTCTTGGCGACGGAACACTTTGTGAACTGCTTCTTTTGGTAGATTTTGGATTTTTTTGAAGGGAGAAGATGGTATTTCTAAGAAAGGCTGGCCTAATATGTCTCCACGATACCAGAAGGCTTTCCAGACAGTCAATATTTCAAAGGCCATGACCAATCAACAAAATAAATTCAATTCGACTTGTAGTAAAAAAGTGTTGTATTCAGTTATACAACATCGATTACACTCATATCCATATCGTCTAACCACAGGTTCTTTCCTAAACAACCCTACTGACAACCAACCGTACTATATCGCCACCTAGTGGCCACAATAAACATTTGGCTTTTGCAACTTAGTTCTAGCCTCGTACTTCAATAATTTATTGACACTTTGATTTCGAAGCGGCTACATTTTTGTTTCAAGTCTCAAATTTTGCTCTAAGATTATTTATTTACATATTAAGTTAATTATTATTCTCAATGGAATTAGGCACTTCAAAACATACCGGTTTCACAACAGCTCCGAAGGAGGCTTCATGAGCATTTCTTACGTTTGTTTTTTTTTTTTTTTGCAAAAGTTCTCACCAACATTCACACATTTGTACTATGTATTCATTTCATTGATTCCGATATTAAGGTAAGATAAAGCGGCCATAACTGAAGTAATCACAACAACAACAACAACAAAGAAGAAATAACCATTAAAAAAATAAACAAACAATTTGGTATTTCAATCGTTTGGTATTTGAATGTGATTTGAATTACTATAGAACCGGTTATTTATTCTTAGAACAGCGCATTCGTTAATTTCGATTTTATTTTTTAAATTAGAGTTAATCAAACGTGTTCTATAGTTTAAGGTCAAACGGTGCCTATCACCGCAGACATAATGTATCCATCTACTCTGGCACTAGGCATTTTGTTGTATTGAAACTTACTTTGACCTTTAGGTGTAACATAAAAAAGGCAAAAGTTCAAAAGGGAATGTCAAGTATTCATATTTCTAAAATTGATATTTTTTTAGTGGCGTATACATTTATGACACTTTCGTGTAATCCAGGAGATTTGGTTACGTAAATTTCGCTTTCGTAGACCTCTAGATTCGGTAATTGCAACTGTCACTCGAAATAGTGATACCATATGGGATATTACTTCAAGTCATTAGTTTAAGTTGTAAATCGAAATAAAAATCTACGAAAGGCTCGGGATGAGCTTTCTGAATTTGCGTTGCTAAACCGGATTAAAACCCCCCAGAATTTAATGTTCATTCGTACCTGAGCAATAGTTAGCGTCAGCGACTCTCGTATGTAAAATCGCGGATTCAACTTTCGCCCTGACTACCTAACCCGCGCTAACCCGATCTAAGAGTCATTTATTCTGATCCAAGATCCTCAAAATGTATCCAATAGAAATATGAGACACATGTTTCAGGTCGCTAAGAAAGTAGGACCTATGGTAGACATCGTCCAAACTTTTCTCATCATTATAGATTGCACAAAATTCATTATCCCTGTCCCAAAGTTTTGCCACATGTCTACCAGTCAGATTTCCTCTGTCGATCTCGTGCCTATATAAAATGGTTTGTCTTCGTAATAGTAGCTAGGACTAAGCCAATCCAATTCCTCTGGAATGTGAAAGGTAGTCAGTGCTTAGTCTTTCCAGTTCCTCGTCTCTGAAGTTCATAGAAATTACTCGACTGACTATACTCCGGCACCCATATAAAGTGCATATCGTACTCCAGAGCCATCTCGTTAACATACCTTCCGAAGTATTATGGAATGATGCTGAATAAATGAAGACTGTTGGATAGCCGCCTGGCGGGTGCAAAAGTCATTGACCACCTTTACTGCAGGACTATTATCATACAGTCAACAAGCTACTTCAATGAATGGCAAAAATCCATCCTGGTAAATGCAACAATGATCAGGTAACCTGCTAAAATGGCAACCCTAGCTCTTCCCATCACAGCAGGACTACAGCCATTAGGCCATCAACACTGCAGCCTGAGAAACGCCATAGATAAACGAAATATCTAGATATCGTACATATCTTGGGAAATTTATAGTTCAATGGGATATTTTCTAGATTGAGCTAAAAGCAATAATTCCGTTTCATTCCGTTTGAAAAACAACACCTTGCCAGATGTATTTAGACAAGGTGACAGCCATGGCAAAATAAGTAAGGTAGAAGCAGTAGGAATTGAAGGCATTTTGTTTTTATTTCAGGAGCCGACCTTGTCAAATTCAGTCGATCGAAATTGTCAAGATGTATTTATTTCAGGTTGTATCAGGAGAATTGTTGTAAGTGTCGGCAACAACCACAACGACAAGAAAAAATTTGGTCTGCTATTTTAACGCTACCACCTGTACTAGATACATCTTGGAATTAGTGTAAACAACATTTGACAAGGTCGGACCACAGCGACAAGAAAAAATTTAAATCAGTTGTTCTAACGCTTCCACCTGTAATAGATACATCTTGGTGACAGCATTAGGTGTTGCCACATCAACAGGCACTTTGTTTTTGTTTGGTGGGCCGATGTTGTCAAATTCAACACAAACGAATACCAAAAATAACTCGAAAGTGGGAACACAACTGTTGTGTATTGAATAATGCTCAATGAATGTTATGAGAAACTTCAATGACAGTTACGAAACGACAACACAGCACCTAGTGGCAATACTTGACAACGCCTCTGAAACATCTAGTTATTTACTTTATTTACATACCCAAGCGTTACAATAACCACTTAAACTTCAAGAAAAATCCAAACCCACCACTTTCCTGTAATATGTCCCACACACTATCAGATCATTCAACAATCCGTTTAGAAATATCCCTCTAACGCCGGAAAGCCTTGGTTCCAAGGCAGATATCTGCGATTGAATGTAGGTTCCGCTTTCGTCTACTCGACATGTGGATTAATGTTCGGATCATTATTCAACACTGCCCCAAGGCCATCTCCGATGCTTTTTGAGAGGTGTCTTAACTTGATATCCTGGTGCATAGCGCACTAAAGATGCACCCTAGCCAGTAAAGCATATCGATTCCATAATATCGACTCTGACTCAAAGTAATAAAACGTAACTCTAAGTGGCCCACGGGGAATAAAGTGGATGTCAACAAAGATAAAGCCGAACTCGTACTCTTTGCCAGGAAGCAGAAGGTTCCGTATATTCATCCCTTATCTCTATGATGTAGAAAAATTTGCCTAAACGATAGTGCAAAATCTGGGTGTGATTCTCGGCAGAAAGCTTAGTTTCAAGTCAAACGCTAGGATCAGCAAACCCTCATTGACTTTATATTCGTGTAAAAGGGCAATCGGGGGACGATGGGGCCTATCCCTGAGCTGAGTTTACTGGATATATACAGCTGTTGTCCGCCCGATATTGCTTTACGGCGTTGTAGTTTGGTGGCCAGTACTGGAAAAATCCATTTACCTATGTAAGTATGTTGTCAAAACTCCAGAAAATGGCAATGGTGTTAAACAACGGGTACTTGTTGGACAACCCCTACCGAGGGTTTGGTGGTTACCCGAGAGTTTGGGGTTATTCTAAACCTGTTAACACTCAATTTTCTGGGAAGGCAAATTCGGCAATCCGCCTATGACATTCTTCGCCATGTGTCACCAGTCCCTATAGTCATCGATGGATTTTGAGGGATCTGCAGCTATCCACAGTAAAAGTCGACAACATTACACCTACTTCAACCATAAAGGGCAACTTCTCCACTCATATAACGCACAGCCAGTTCCAGTCCAATTCCCGACGCATACCAAGTTATTTAGACTTATACACTGACGGCTCCAAACCAGATAGCAAGGTAAGGTTTGGAGTCTATTATCAAGAGCTGGGTCTAGACCTTGAACAAAGCTGGTATTCTAGAGTCTATCAGACATAAGTCTTGGCAATCGGAGAAGTTGTCGTTTGGCTGGCACGAAACGTCATCACGTCCCGGGGTATCAATATCTACTCTGACAGTCAAGCAGCTATAAAATACCTGCAATCTATATTCTTGACTTCAAGAACTACCAACAATTGCCGCTCATCTGTAAGCAGTTCGTTATTCGCGTTATATAGGTGGCGTTATATAGGCCGTCGGTAGTGCAATGGTTTGTGTGCGCAGGTCTTGTACATGAGAACGTGGGTTCGATCCCTGCTCAGACCACCTTACATTTCTTTCGACGACGGTCACCTCGCTTAGTGATGGCATGGCGACACTAACGAGTACTTAGCCAGGAAAAAGCTTCTATCGTTCGGAACCGGTGTACAACTGTAGGTCCCAATCAGTGAGCCTCAAAACTAGAAAGCGCACATCTCACTGATTGTGAGAAGCTCTCCTCAATCCCTTCATGGGTTGTTATGGGACACCATTTTTTTTAGGTGGCGAAGAACAAGAAAATTCCAGGCAACCATAGAGTGGATGAGCTGGGAAGATCAGGAACTACCTTAGCTGTTCCACTAGATATAGACCATGTGGATATGGAACTTTCTACATAGAAGCTCGTGCTTAAAACCGAAGTTCTCAGATATGCGAATGATAGATGGTCTGTAGGCACAAATTGCAGGATCAGCACACAAGTATGGCTAAGTTATGACCTAAATCGTACGCTGAACTTGATATCCCTTCTTTGACAAGTTAGCTCTATGCTAGTAGTTGTGAGCACTGGACACTGTTTGATAGGCAGATATCTTATGATTACTGAAGGAATCTCAGCTTATGTTTACTGCACACGCTGTGGCGATGAAGAGGAGAACGATAGCATCGAACAGCCAATATTTTACTGCACGGCCTTTTGTAAAAGTAGGAGGAACTATCTAGGATCATACATCATGTTGCATCTACAGCCATTCAGGAAGTTAAGCTGAATGATCTTAGGGCCATTCTGCAGAGTACTAATTGGTTCGCCAAGGACCAATGTACGTTGTTTGTTCAGCCACATCCTGGAATATCGGTATAAGGCATCATATGGTTTGAATGCCCCTTAATAATACCCGATCATTTTACAGGCACAACGATGGGGACGAAATATGACGTCCCGTGATATCACAATGGTCCTCATTGTATTAAGTGCATCAATGGTGACAGTCACTTCTATCTCACCTAAGTAGAATTGGATTGCGATATGGCAACACATACATTTACGTTTAGTAGACTATGGCGGTGTTTACACTAGGCGACTTGTCGCTCAGGCTCGAAAGAGGCGACACGAGTTTTTGGATGAAGGGTGTAGAGAAGCAAGAGGGGTGGACTTTTAGATATTTGCACAATTTATCATAAGTCTATGTAGGAATCTATCACAGGGCAAATGTTGTAATGTACTGAAAAT
This sequence comes from Phaonia tiefii, assembly GCA_963931995.1. Classification (NCBI taxonomy): domain Eukaryota; kingdom Metazoa; phylum Arthropoda; class Insecta; order Diptera; family Muscidae; genus Phaonia; species Phaonia tiefii. The sequence continues at coordinate 18,048,746 of OZ008370.1, read as the reverse complement.
GGTACTAAAGTACTAACTTTACCATTTCTGTTCTTGTAATATTACGAATGTTTGTTATCAATATGTACGTACGAATGCAGGGTGAAGAATAACTAATTACAGTAGAACTCCGATAATTCGTATTCCCCTGTGACCAGCAATTTTTAAGAAATACAGGGACTTTCTATATGCAGGATTTCGATTCCTCAAGGTAAAACTAAGAAAAATGCACTTTAGAGGGACCTCGTGTAAACACCTCCAATTTTTACTTAAATTATGTCAGCACCCTTTTGAAACCGGTGTTAAACTGTAAATCCAGTCAATAGGCCACCTAGGATTGTTAGAAACTATTCTTAATCCCTCCATAGTAACTAATGGGAAATCAAGGTTATGTTTGTGCAACCTTTCGACTCCATGTTAATCACAATTCTCTAACACATTAGTGTGTGCACGTCGCAATTGAGATATTCCGATTTGTAATAAAAAAAAAAAGCATTCAAACTTTGTCGATGCCACCATGAACATTAATAATTTTTACACTGTTTTACAACTTGTTGTTAGCCCTCTCTTACACCGTCTCTCGCTCTAGCTCCCTCTATCTTTGTCGCTATCATTTTGCCACATGACGCACCATGACACACTTTTCGCCACGTTGTTGCTATTATTATTTTTCTTTCATATTATTTTTTTTTTGTACAATTTTGCACATTTTTTCCACTGAATGAGAATGAGCAAAGCAAAAACCCAGTTATACGGAATACGAAAAGAACAAACAAAACAACAAAATGTTGGACAACTGCAAACATCAGATATGTGGCAGAAAACATAACGCAAGCGAAAAAAGTACTCGTGAGAGCGAGAGAGAGAGAGAGACAACAACATCGACAAAAACAACAACAAATATGCAAAATGTTGTAATTTCGCGCTTAAGTTGATGTTATGTGGCACCAACGTAATATAATGTCTCGTAGTACAACAAAAGCAACAACGATAACAAAGTCGAGAACATCATAGTGTACAAATACAGGAAATGCCAAATAAACATTAAGATTGTTATCAATAAAAATATTTGCTAAAGTGTAATAGCATAGAAAATATTTAAGCGATTTTGATTTAGAAGCTTTTAAACTAAGGTTAGATTTCAGTGGCCCTTGTGATTCATTGTGATACCAGGAGCTTGCATGACACTTACATACATATGTCACATTAGAATTAAAACTAATATTCGTAAATGCAGTTAATTTATGATGGATAAATGGCTCAGTTTTGTAGGTAAGATCATAGGGTAATGTATTCCCTTCTAGCAACTGCCCCACATTGTGGTATATGGAGCTGGCTGTGGTTGCCTTGTATATCAGTTACTTACTAACGAAGTATGCTGGGCAGGTGCATATCCTCGAAATATGGGATCCGTAGCCCTTATCACAGAAGAAGTTTGGGTAGTACCTCACTCTTTACCAAGGAGGAGCAGCTCATGTACAGAGAGTTGTTCAATTGGTGGCTCGTGGCCGGAAGAAAGAAGTCGCGCGAATACGGGGCGTTCGATCTCCCACGTAATCGTGTATACCAACGGTGTAAGGCTTCCTATTCCTAATCTCTTGGCTGCCCCTCAATGCCGGGTAGCACGGATATCTCACGGGCGGCGCTAACAGTCGTATCAAACATGTTCTAGGTGGGGCAGTGCTCACCTGTTGTTAAGGGCTTCACGTCGAGAACCACATTAAATCACGCAGACTCTGTTCAACAAAGGCCGGCTGAAACGAGTGTTTTTTTTTGTATACGTTGCCACCTATTTCCAATCGCTTTATTAAACGCAATTTAAGTCATCCACTTTTGAAATCATTCGAAAGCTATTTCACAGCCTTTCTGGTTTATCTCCTCTTGAGTTCACTGAGATATAACTTTGCCCCTACATAATTGTCTGTCGATCTGATATTCAGCTAAACTGGTTGCCTAGACTTTAAGGTACCACATTACCACATTTGGCAATTTATTCGGAACCTTTGGCAGCTTGTCTATTGCAGTCCTAGTAAATCTTTTGTGTAGTTTACATAATTAAATTCGAAAACTGATTGCAGGGTGGTAACGACCGACAAGCTATCATAAACTTTCCATCACTGCACAACTCTTCCAACACAAGGCATACCACAGTCTTCCTTGTTTATCTCCGCAGTCAGTCATCTGATATAAACGCTTAAAGCTGAGCTGATGTTTGGCAATACTGATATCAGAAATGCAGTGGTCTATCTCAGGACTTTACAATTCATTCCGAAACTTTGAAAGGTAGTCTACAGTCTTCCAAGTTTCTATACTCTGGAATATTACAATTTCCCACCACAGCCATTCCACCAATCGGATCTATGCTCCGGAACGACCCGAGTTTCACTCGACCCAGGATTGTCAACTCAGCAACAGCTGTATCACCCACCATCTACCGATCATTATAACATTTGTTCGGCAAAACTTCCGAAGTTTCCTCAGTCAGAAAACCACTTCCCAAAATGCTACCGAATTAGCTCATAAGTAATTATGTAGTTAGCTGCGATTGTAACCAGTTCCAGTTTGCTAGATGGGGCAACAATTGTCCAATTACAAACCATCTACATAGACTTATGTTAGCATAATAGTCGATACAGAAAGGAATACTGGTGGCATCTCCAACATGAAACCGTTTCCATATTTGTGCCAGTTGTCTCATTGCGATTGACACACGAAGACATTACCAGTTTCCCTAACCAAAAATAAAACGATTCAAAAGTATTTCGAGCATCAATAGAAAGCGAAGACCTTGACCACTAGTGGCGCAGTGGTTGGTGGGCCCAACTCTTGTACATGATAACGTGGGTTCGATATCTGCTCTGACCACCTTCCATATCTTTCGACGATGGTCACATCGCTTAGTGACGACGTCAATATCGAGTACTTTGCCATGCAAAAGTTTCTCAAAATAGCTTTCGGAACAGGTGTAAAATTAAACGGTCATGGACACGGATTTCAAAACCTCCCACAACTGCTGTGCATCTTTAAAGGTGATGACAACAGTTTGAAATCCACCTTATTTGGGCGATGGTGCACAGGGGCGCTGCGAAGAAATATATAGAGCGGACGTCATGGCAAGTTTTGGGGACCAGCCTCTATCTCAAAGTGTACGTCGGTATGTCCGTTTCCATCTTATTTTTGAAATATTAGCTTTCAGGCAGGCGAAAGATGCATGGTCTGAAGATGCAAATCGCAGGATCATCACTCAATGCAAATCGCAGGATCACCACACAAATTATGTCCTGAATCGTTCGAAATAAGCTATCTATCATGGCGCAAAATGTATCACCCTGTCGGACGATGCATTAACTTTTTCGAATGGCAGCAACTGTCAATTTCGTTCGGACATTTGTGAAGTAACCAGATACAGAATACACGTCGGCGAGCCATGGAATGCTATCTCTTCATGAACGCGGAATATTCGTAAATATTTCTTTGCGGAATATTCCATCAGTGACTTTAGCGCAACTTGAATTTCGTCACAGATTTTCCGGTCGTTCTTCGCCAACTGGTCAAACACCAAGATGTTTAGCCACTCGTCTCGAAGACAGTCAGGACACAATCAAAATTCTGCAATCTATATTGCTGACTTCAAACCCTCCCAAAACTGCCGCGCGTTTTTAGACGAGATGACAACAGTTTTTTATCCACCTTATTTAGGTGACACTTCACAGGGATATTGCATGACATGAAGCAGATGTCATGACAAGTTTCAACACGACCTAACCTACATTTCCCTGTAGTTCTTCCGGACTTCAGAAACTCCCACAACTGATGTGCATCTTTAAACGCGATGACAACAGTTTGAAATCCACCTTATTTAGGCGATGGTAAGCAGGAGCACTGCGAAGAACAATAGTTTTGGGACGAGCCTTTATCTTAAAATGTACCTAAGTATGTCCGTTTCCATCTTATGGTCTAAAGATGCAATTCGAGGGATCATCACCCAGATTTAGACAAATTATATCCTGAATCGTTCGAAATAATTGATCTAGCATGGCACCCTGTCGTACGATGCCTTAACTTTTGCGAATGTCGGCAACTGTCAGTTTTGTTATGATATTTGTGAAGTATCCAGATACAGACTACACGTCGACAAGCCATCTCCTCAAGAACGCGGAGTATTCGTACCTATTATTTGAGGAATATTTCGTCACTGATTTTGGCGCAACTTGAATTTCGCCGCAGATTTCCCAGCCGTCCTTCGCCAACTAATTAGCAGAGGTGCAGTAAGATTTTGTGATGCCCATTCCAGCGAGAATATCGCCGCTGTATCTGAACACGTCACGCAAGAGCCCGTCAACGTCGACCGGACGACGATACACGCAAAGTGGTATTACACGTCAACGACGCAGTGCTCGATTTTCGCTCGAAATTTATTATGATGCATGAGGCCTATTTTCATCTGAACGGATACGTAAACAAGCAAAATGTGCACTTCTGACGAACTGTGAGGCCACGTATCGTATCATTGCATTGCAGCCCCTCAAAGGCAATCCATTGGGCGCCATTTTCACAGTACCATGGTTACTGTGACTGTTGAGCGATACAGAACCATGATCAACAAGTTTTGATTGACGCAAATTGAGGAGTTGGGACTGGAGTGCATGTGGTGCCAATAGATCGGTGCAACTATACACACAGCTTACGCGACAGTGCACATTCTAAAGGATGCGTTTCCGTTTAATGTCTCGTGTAACTATTTGCCATGACCTGCAAGATCCCACGATTTGAACGCTCCATACTTCTTTCTTTGGGGGTTTTTAAGTCACGGGTCTATGTGAACAAGTGCCAGGAAAGCTCTGGTAGAGCAAGCTCTAACAGAGTATATCGAACAAGAATGCGAAGAAGTATCGCCTGAAATTCCCGCAAGAATTACTGAAAAGGTGACAAAAAAAACCCAAATGGTCGTCAATAACAGTGGCACCAACTTGACCGATAGCTTCTTCAAAATGTATTGAAAAAAAACACATTAAAAATTGATGAAATTATGTTCTTCCATTCTAAAGTTATAGTAAAACAACGTCGGGTCAGCCTTTTTGGTCCACCCTGTATCTACCACTAGAAAAGATGTTTCTATATTAAGCTCGATATTCAGTTTTTATGAAATTGTCGTTGCCATAAGAAGTACGTGTATAAAAAATAACGAAAATATCGTTCACATTTCATTTTCTTGGTACTCAGCTCTTTGCGAAAATTTCGTAGGCAAAATCAAGTACAGGGTTGTTACGCCAAGTTATTTCGTACGAAAACAATTGTTTGATAATTGTTTGCGACCGGAATTTTGATATTTCGATTATTTTAGTAAACAAAAGTAATACCACATGTATTAAAAATTAAATAGAATGCGAAGATGAATTATTAATGAGATATTTGCAAGGTAAATTAGAGATATGTGGCAACTCTCTGTACCAAAATATTCCGTTTAGAGATAAATGACAAAATTTCTTGCGAAAATTTCGCAAGAACTGAATACGGGGCTTTTGGAGTTGTGATTAGGTGCTCGTATAATCTAGGAATCTCTGTGCAGATAAAGTTGACGTTTGTGTCAAACATTGTCAATGCTGCTTCAAAATGTAAGAATCTTACTCAGGGGGTTCTATGCACCAGCTGAACGACTTTAGAGTTGGCGAAACATGCAGAATAAAGTTAGGAAGAGAAATAGCGATAGATGACAGGAAGTGTGTAGAGTTGCTCAATGCGTTTTTCAAACATTTGCCAAACATTTGCCTTTGTGCATTGAACGAAAAGTACAAAACTAGTATTAGTATTTTTTTGATAATTAAATCGAGGAAAGTTTCATGAATTTAACTAAATCTAAATGATTTTCACGAACTAATCTAGAGCGAGACCGACAAACATCTCACTTGCTCCAGAACAATGTTAGGAACTTACTACTTCATGTACCTAAGAGACATTCAAGGAGGTAACCTCGAGGAGTTCAAGGAGTTATCTTTGCGGTAACACCTGAATGGAAAAACACTGAGGTGAAGCGCCCTATAATGACAATATGTAATTTTTCAGGTTCAACGGTGGTGAAGGAACATGACGTCCCGGTGTATCACCACGATTCGCAGCAGTGAACTGCGTGTGTGATTAATGATTGCCATTTCCAATATGAACGAGCGGTATGTAACTTTCGTACATATGAACGCGGGTTCAATTCCCTCACTTCCCCCGCTTATTGCTAGTGACACTATCGGGCATAGACTAATACTTATAGTAGACCTAATAGTTCTCTCACCAAATTTAAGACATTTGGCCTGGTGTGATATTTCCGTTCGATGTTGAAAAGAATTGCTTTACTAATACCAGATAGAGGCAATGTTTCAAAACAACGAACAAAATAACAACAACGGCATTTCGTTTTGTGTGTTAAAATTATTGTGTTAAATACAACACAAATGTATGCTAACAATAATAGTCAATAAAAAATTTAAAACACATTTAAATTTCAAAGTTTTTCACCAAAACGACATGAAAACTTAAACCAAGAGGTTATTGTAATTCCACCTGGTGTATGCCACTTTTCGTCAAACATCTCTCTATCACACCGACCGCATCAAGAACCGTATGAAAGGAAACGTCAGGTGAGAAAAATATTCTCTCTAGTACGAGATTACTCTATGCTATCGGGTAACAAAACATGAGAAATCTTCTCAAACCCCATTCGTAAACGGTGATGACGTCTAGGTCCCAATCAGGGAGTCTACGTATAAAACTCACTGATAGTGGGTTGCGCGCCATTCCTTCATGGGATGTAATGAAAAAATGTGTTATGTTTATAAGAATTCGTAACCACAATGAAGGTCGTCTGATACAATCGAGGTTTCAACCCTCTTCGCATCTTGGCCTTTGGTACACAACAGTACAGAATGACATTTTGGGGTTGAGATCTTTTCTCAGTTATTTATGTTACTTTTCCAGGTTAAAAATAACCCATCAGTTTCAACAGATTGCTGATATGAGTAATCTTCTGGGGAAACTTGGGTTAAACTTCGAATTGCGATAATCTTGGTCTATGCAAATGCCGTGTAACATTGTGTTTAATTGGTTTGGTGCGATTTTTATGCACGTTTCGTAATACATTACATTTTATGGCAGAATCTCGGCGCATATTTAAGTGGATACACATAAATTTCTTTATAATCGAAATCTCTTGTTTTCCAATATGATAATCAGATGATTCCTCACTTTTAAACTTAAGATTTCAGCTTCAGTGTGATCACAGGAAAGCGTTATTCACATGTGTTCCGGAAATACATCTATGACTTAATCGAAATAAAAGCGTGAAGCATTAGATATTTTTTAATTTAAGATGACATTAATATACTACCATCGTTAAACATAAAATACTTACGCCCCTATACAATTTCATTGTCACATACAGATGGCGCATTTGTTCCATTGTGATGTATTGAAGATGATAAAAACTATATATGTCAACACTCAGCGTATTTTGTTATTTCCCGCTAAACTAATTTTTCGACGACTTTGTATGGGGGCTTAAGAGTCCAAACAGAACCAGACACGCTTCAGACGACGACGAAAAAAATCCCCAGCGTCTAAACGAAATGGGAGAGAGAGCGTCTGGCGACTTCAGTTTTCTCTTTTCATTGTGTATAGTTGCCGGTATTTTCTGGAATTTGTTTGAAAGTTTGGAAAAAATAAGCCTGTTTTTTTATTCCCTATTATAAGCTTGTTTTTTTATTCCCTGCTAAACTAATTTTTCGACGAATTTGTATAGAGTGCCGCTTAAAATCGCTTAATATCGCTTAGTTCTCCATACAAAGTCGTCGAAAAATTAGTTTAGCAGGGAATAAAAAAACAGGCTTATGTATGTGTTGGTTGCTCTTATGATTTTTGTGAAAATGTGGCAACTCCATTCTCTCAATTGAGAGGATTCGTGAGAACGCCGCCAAGAAATTAGAAAAGATTCTATTCTAGCGGCGAGTCGTCAGCCGCAGCTGATTTTCGTGGCGATTTTTCCTTGCCATAAGAAACCTGTGTAAAAAAAACGTCGTCGTCTGTAGCGTGTTTGATTATGGTTGGACTCTAATATCGTTTAACTCTCCATACAAAGTGGTCGAAAAATTAGTTTAGCAGGGAATACAAAAACATGCCTAATGTGTAGTTATTAGTGACAATTTAATAATGTCGGTCGCTCAAGCTAAACGAAATTTCCCACAGCAACGAAGCGTGTTGTTACGCATAAAAACGCTGGCCTATTGCAACTATGGAAATTGATGTGAAAGTTTCATATACAAAAAACAATACTATTTTAACAGATGTGGTATGTACATACATATGTCGGGCATGTATTTATTTAGCTTAAGCCTTTAGATTAGTGATCTTTGCCTAATCTTCCTAAGATGATAACACATATGATCACACTTTCTCCATTTTGGGTTGATTCGTGAGAATAATAGTATACGTACGTATGTGCATATGTATGTATTTCGGAAACCGAGTGACAGTGTTAGACTATTCGGTGTTAGTTAATCGACGATTAGTGTATGATTAGGTCTAGTAACACTCATCATACTATTCACATTTGTTGATCTATTTTTAATCTAAATCATGCTGGATTTTATTATTTTGTTTTGTGTTTTGTTGTTGTTGTTGTTCTTTGATTAAGATGTGATTAAAAATATATACATGGTAATTATTATCTAACCAATAAGAAAGCATTTTAATGAAATATGGGGATACAACAAAATGAGCAAAAAAAAACAATGCAACAACAACAACAACAACTTTGCTAATAAATTATCGAGAGGTAATTGGGGGATACGGTTTGGCAAATGCTCTTTAAATGTGTTTTGCGTAATATTCCAAAGAGAGTGGGGAAGAGTCGCGTGTGTTGTTTGTAAGAGTTGAGTAGTTTTTAAGAGTATTGGCATTTTGTGGGGAAGACCAATCAAACTGGCAGATTTATGCCGGGAGAAGTGGAAGAAGAAGCACAAAACGACGACAGTGAGAATAATACAATGCTGGTGATGGAGTAGAAGAAGCAGTAACTATCCGGTCTAATGACATAAACCGGCCTCGTAATATTGTTCGTATTGTGTGTGAGTGAGTGGCGACGGTCTCGGACTCAGAGTGTGATGGCCTGGTCTGGGTAACTTTTGCAAAGAGCACAAATGCACAATTTAGTTTAGTTTAGTACGTCACGTTTTGCGGTTGATTCATTTTTCCGTTAACGAAACGACATACACGCACGCATACAGTCAAAATATAACCGAGAAGAACAAGAAATATAAAAAGAATTAACACACAACATAATTGAAAAATTGAATAATTTATTTGTTGTTGTTATTTATTTATATTACAACAAAAACTAAACAAATAAAACGGAAAGAAAATACGAAAATTCAATTTAAAAAACCAAGAGTGGCCAATTATTTATTTTAAATTCTTAATATTGAGTTTTTTCAAACCACCAAGTGTTTTCAATTACGCAAAAAAAAAAGTTTAAAAAAATCAAAAATATTTTTTTAAAGATTTCTCTTTTGTTATAAATCGCCATTTGAATTGAATTCCAAGAGTGCAAGTATCGAAAAGTGGGAATAACAAACAACAGCAACAACTGTCAAAGTGAATACCATTAGAAACCGTTAGAAAAGTTAAAATAAGAAATATTTTCTAAAAAAAAAAAGTAATTTAAAAAAAGAATCTCCTAAACCATTCCTTTAACTCTATTCTACACGCCCATAGTTAAATTGTAGTTTTGTTTGTTGTTGTTAGATTAATAATAAATAATAAAACAAATAAAAGTAACTACAATATAAAAAAAATATATATATTATAAATGTCGTCGTTGGCGCTGACGTTTTCGTCGCCGCCGCCGTGGTTTTCGTGCACACTTAACGCAATCATCGTCGTAATCATCATCAGTATCGCCCATAAACACCAAACGACCGACACAACAACAACGACGACTTTGCCGCTGCCGCCAACAACATCACCAGCAAAGCATTAGCAGTAAATAAAACAAAACACATAGTTGCAATCGCCCAAGTCGTTTGTGTTTGGTATAGTCGCGCTGCCGTCTCGTTCCTGCCTCTGTGCAGAGTTGTCAATTTAGTGATTTTCCCCAATGAGCGAAAAACGCCTAAAACAATTTTGTAGCGAGGTGTGACAGGCAATTTGTTTGCTGGGCGATTATTGATAAAGCCCCATTGGCGTTTGTTTTTCGTTACTTGATACTGGTAGATAAAAAACTACAAGTTTGAGCTGCAACTTCGAGCTTGGCTTGATGTGACCACTACGGTTGATGTTATAAGCTACAACCTGTTGAACCGATAAATGGTGTTTAGTAGATCATGCCATAATTAAACATACCACAGGCTTCTTCTCATTTATGAGCATAAGCTTGGTCGATAACTTTTAAACTGGCTGATGATACTGGAAACTATATTACCAACAAATTTCGAAAACATGATAGTGATGCAAACAACATCGACTGCATTTTTATTAGGTATTAAGACGGACGGTAGAACGACAATAAGTGTCAACCATAACCTATCACCATGATTAACAAATGACATGGCCGCTTATAAGGCATCTCCACTGGATGATTACGAGCAATTTTTGTAATTTCGCTGAAATTAGGTAACATTTTTCATACAAAATCGAAATTTTTGCATTGGAATTAGCATAAAAAAGAAATTACTAGACACCCTGTGTATCATCTTCACTTCTTAATCCCAGTATTCAGATAAACCTGAATTTCAGGTTTCCATATGAAGTCTATAAGCCTGTTTTTTTACTCCCTGCTAAACTAATTTTTTGACCACTTTGTATGGGTAGCTAAGCGATTTTAAGCGGCTGCTCATACAAAGTCGTCGAAACCTAGTTTAGCAGGAATTAAAAAAACAAGCTTTATGTAAAAAAGCAAGTGGTTTCTTGCATATATTTTATATGCAAACCTAAAATTCAGTTTCAGCTGAGTACTACGCTTAAACAACGATATGTCAAACGAAATTAAAATTGTTCGGTGTGGACGGGTTGAAACAAATTTGAAACTGAGCAATCAGTGGAGACATGGCACTAAGAAGAACAAGTTAAATTAGATTTTTCGATAACGTAGTAGGCGTTCAAGATAAAACAAAATACTATTATGTTCACCTTTTTTGTAACAGGATCTATTCAAAAATTTTTGATTTCGTATAAAATATCAAAATTATCCGATTGCGATATACGAATTTAAATTCCTAAATAAATATAATATTGTTTTTTTCTTTTCTCTTTGGCGTAATTTTGTTTAGTGTCAGAGGATCTAATGGAATATCAAAAATACGAAGATACGAACCACTGTGCAACAACCATTTATATCATGAAAACTAAAACTATGTTCAGGTGAACAAACTATTTATTTATATCACGAACACTAAAGCTATGTTCAGGTGTACAAACCATTTATATCACGAAAACTAAGGCTATGTTCAGGTCAGCCATTTCCATACAACAGATAATTTTGTACAGCAAAACATATAATTAAGGGCTTGAAATCTCGAAAACTTCAAAATCACGGAATACGTGAACCTGGGAACCTAAACTCTTCCCGTTTGTGATTATAAATAAAGCAGCGACTTAAAATATAATCGTCCGCGAATACTCTGTTCAAATCAAAATCAAAGGTATGACTCAATTTGTCCAGGGAAATTGTTATCAAAATACTTCCCGAAAGTAAAAATCATATGATCGCCGCATACATCGAGTCTGTCCAAATTTTTTTTCTACGTGAATTATAATTGATTTATCGATAGATAAATCGAAACATAATGAAATGTCATTATGAAACACCTGTTGTAGCTATTAAATTCAAAGTAAATTCGGAATTAAAGGTAAATTCGACCAAGATCATCTGCAATCTTCAGATATATGTATCTGTTATTGCACCTTTCTCGTCAACCATTTGACAAATCGCTAGCACATGGCTGTTTAGAGTTGAGCTACCTCGGTAATTTGATTGAGAGTGAAAGAGCAAAGTGCGCCCAAATCCCACTCCAGTTCGGATGGTGGTTATTGTATCTTTTTCACCAGTCATTTCATTTGTCTTTATGGACTTTAAAATTTGATCTCGGGACGTACGAATGTCTGACTTTCCTAATTTGTTTAATACAGGGAGGCTAATGTATATTGATACATTAAGATTTAAATAGCCTGCACGCTGGGTGCCTCATGTACGACATCTTACAAAAAAGTAATTTAATACTGCCTGGGGGGTTTCAGCGGGTATTTCTAAACTTCCTGTTTGCAATAACTACACAAGAAAAAAATCAGTTGCATTAAAATCAGGAAAACTTGAGGGAGCATCTCTCGCATCTTCCTACAACCACATCGAGATGAAAGGGATTAACTTCCGGCGTAGTAATGCAAAGAACAACTCTGTAACAATACTACAATTTCCATCGAAAAAGTAAGATGCGATAATGCAGTTTGGTAACGCTGCACAAAATACTGTGTCTCGAGATGGATGCAATTCCGTCTCTGTCGGTTAAATTCACTCCATATTGGAAAATTTTGTGTGTTAACATTTGAGTTTATATCAAAATGTGCCACGTCAGATATAACAATGTAGGTCAATATATGTTTGATTTTTTTTCAATCAATTGAATTGAATAGTCTGGCAATATCCAAAGCGAAATGGCTAGTCCACTGCTTCAGTATGGTTATTATTTCAATTTTCTAAGGAAATAAATCGAAATCCTTGTACAGAATTGTCTGTAGTGGCTTTCTGGTGGTACCCCTTAGAGCAGAAAAGTTCCGTGTCAAATTTCTAGGATTAACTTGTATAGCAGCAGCGACGGCAGTAATAGTTTTCTGCATCCGAATTGAAATATGTACAGACAGACAATTCTTCTACTTCCATTCACACCGTAGTGTGTTTTTGTGTACACGCAAATACACCAACGCTTCGTCGGCAGTACCCCGAAGTACTTGGTTGTCGCAACTTCGCTACAGTACATGTTTTGAAAAAAAGCTAAATGCTTGAATGGCTATTCAAGACGTCGTGAGCAGATTTCCAGTCGACAATTAGAGCTCAATTCGCACTCCAAAATCGCTGACTAATTATCACCGTCGTGAACGTCGGTGGTGCAATGGCTAGTGTGCGCGGCTCTTGTACATGAGAACGTGGGTTCGATCTCTGCTCAGACTACCTTACTTTTCTTTCGACGACGGTCACCTCGTTTAGTGATGACGATACTATCGAGTACTTAACTGTAGGGCTCAATCAGTGAGTGGAAAACTAGAAAGCGCACACCTCACTGATTGTGAAAAGCTCTCCTCAATCCCTTCATGGGATGTTATGGGACACCATTTTATTTTAATTATCATGGCGATTGACACCTTCCTATGATATCCCCATGGTAAATTCGCTAGACAACTACATTAAAGGTAAATGTAAAACACGAACCAATGCCTTATAATGCGGGACCGCGAATTCATCAGCGCTGCGCTACTTCCGTGAATTGGAGGTATGTTTTAAAAAAGCTATGTATGTTCTCCTTCACTGACCTCAGCATTTTTTAACACCCTTCTCAGAGAAGCCACACCAACAGCATTACCCATCAGTCCACACGGAACGACGTTTTGAAAGCTTCCGGAATGTTGGCTTTATCTGGACTTTAACAAGCTCAAAGATAATATATCTTTAATTCTGCGACCAAGTACCGCTTGTAATCATCCTGATAGTCGTTGTATCATCTAATAAATATGTATATAGTTTACCTTGCAAAAAAATCATGTTTCGTGATTTCTTTGCACAAAAATGTTAGCAACTCACAGGAATCGTTTTACATTGAGATCTGGTTGTCAAAATTGTCAGAAGTTTAAAAGTCAATTTGATATTAACTTCCATAAGAACCAGTATTGAAGAAATCGGATTCCCCCATTGACTGAATATGTATAAGTACAACTATTTCTTAAGTTTGGATTTAATTTTCCGATTAGAAACGATTCCGATTAGAAACGACCTCTGGTTTTCCTTAGAAAAAACAGCTGTTGTTTCACTTAAAATCTCGGTGCAATGTTGCATGCATTCATAAAACACCTTTCAAAAATCTGGATGCACAGCAAAGTATTGTAGCGCTTTTTAAACGCGTATGCAACCCCCCAAGATGTTGGCATCACTAAACATTTGATATTTGTATTTGTGTTTTATTTAGTGCTAATAAAACGGTTGTGATAGTATTGGAGTGGTGGCGTCTTTAGTCTTTGCTTTTCAAATTGTTTTCTTCTTCTATTCTATACCGTAGTTAGAAGAGAGTGCTCACATAGAGTACTCGTAGAACTATGCGATCTACATATCAGCGTGCATATAAATATTTATATTGTAGTGGTAATCGGTGGTTACCGAAACCCCCAACTGCGGGAAAAGGGAATTGTTTAGCTTTGCAAATTGTTTTTGTAGTATCCGTTTTTCCTCTCCTATCTATCGCTCTCTTTTTCTGTGTTTCTTGGCATTGTTTTGATTTCTAAGTATTATAAAAGCAAAACAAATGAATTGGCAAAAATACGATACGCAAATAAATTAGAATTATATACATAGAAAAATCTAAGAAATTATCATGAACAAGTAGTCGGTTTAAATATCACCATAATGTCCCAAGAATACACCAGGTCCGTGTACATCTCTGTCTTTTATTAAATACACTATATTGACAATACTCTAAATCTAGATTTCAAAACTTATGTTTCATGAATCAGCTTTTGCACCTGTTAGGTGGATATTCTTAGTCATGGCGGAATCATACAGGTGATACCACGACGATTCGTATATATTAGTATTTTACAGTTCTGTCAAAGTCAGCAGATTTTTTCTTTTTTTTTTCTTAATTTCTAAAAACAACAGTTTATTTAACAAAATTGTGGCAAAGTCCGATTTATATAGAATTGTTAGACATTTGGTATGTGCTTATAAAATAAACAAAGTAAACAAACTTTGACAGATCTATGGGCAAAGACATGGAAAAAGAAAAATCATCTGTTCTTATAACATAACCTTGTATTTCAACCATGGTCTTATTTACAATTGTATATATCAAGTTAGCATAAAGGCGTTATTGAATGGCTACGAAAATATTCTAAAGCCAAGTTCACATCATGGGATTTATGTGGCTTAACTTACCGCCTATTTTTCGTTGTTAGTTTACACTATAATTTCCTCGTAGGCACCGATTAAAGCGCTGTGCTTTTTTCTTGAATGGCACTTTAAGTCGCCAGTTATTTGGATTCAATCAATTAAAGTTGGAATATATCGGGAGAAAAACAGTGTCTGATCGAGTGCTAAATTACAAATAACACCCTGAAGTTAAACTCTGAACTTTTGTAAAGCTTTGATTACACTTTAATTTCGATTTGTTGTAGGCAGTGACCTTTACAAGATGTTTTGTTGGACTGAAATTCAAGTCCCGTTTTGCTGATTTTACAAATAATTTATAAAAAAGGTTGTCAATGCCTTGCAATTACGCTGTTATTATAGCACAATTCCAGGGATAGATTTGACAGACTACTGAAAACCTGTGTTCACATTGTAGCCGAAATTTCGTATTTCTAAATTACAATCCACCACACATCGGTTTTCCCAATTACAAAATAACCGCAACATAAACAATTCTTTGAAAATTCAAAATTTCTGGGAGAAAAATATATTTTTCGATAAAGTTCACCCGGGATTTTGAGTGCGTATTTAATTTTGCACACTCAGCTCTGGTTAACCTACAGTTAAGGCAACTAACCGTTATGGCTGTCAGTTTGTTTTGAACTGGAAATTGTTAACTGTAGGTTAGCTCTAAACATAAATTGTGTAACTGTTGTAATTTACGAGAACGTGGGTTCGATCCTTGATCCGACCCACATTTCTTTGGACATCTAACGAACGGAGTTAAGCTAGAGGGATCAGGTTAATGGAAACAGTGGGATCAGTTTGAAAAGTTGTAACATATGCTGAGGACCTGGCAAGTGCAGTATAGGAAAAATTTCCTTCCACATGCAGATATGTGCTTCATGGCAGGAAACTATCTAAGTGTGCAACGAAGAATGGATTGGGAGTAAATGGAGATAAACCCGAGCTCGTACTCTTTACCAGGAACCCGAAGGTTCAGAATATTGCGTCAATAACTGTAGATGGTTCAGAAATTTGCCTGAAAGATAATGCAGAATTCTTAGGTGTGTTTCTGGACAGAAAACTCCGGGCTTTATCGTGTAACTCACTTTCACATTTACGGTAATTTTCTGCATCATTACTTGTCCAAAGTAAGAATCTGAGGAATGATTTTTGCTAAAATATTTATTTCATGTGGTACATTTTGCATAAATATTGACGAATATCTTTCGGTAAACACTTAGGACCATATTCATAAAAAGTTGTGAGAGGTTTGAGAGACGATTTATCATACAAAAAACGTCTCTCAAACCTCTCATAACTTTTTATGAATAAGGTCGTTAGTTTTGTTTAGTACGTAATGTCTAAAATGGCAAGTGAAGTGAATGACAAGTGAAGTTAAGCCAGTCAGGTTCAAACCTAACACTATGGATGTGATCAGCAATGCCACAGTGGTCCCTTATTTGTCTAACAACACCATCGGAGTTGGATGGGACCAATCCCGGAAAAAGTTTTTTGGATATATACAGCTGTAGTCTGCCCGATATTGCTTTACGGCACTGTCGTTTGATGACTGGTGCTGGAGAAATCCACTTGCCTAATTCTGTTGACATAAGTCCAAAGAATGGCGATGGTTTTTGTGGATTATCCTTCACCTGCTACCATTAGATTTGCTTACCAAGGAAATGAAGACCAACATCAGAAATTCTAAACTATGGATCAACAATACCTATAATCACAGTACGACTATAAGGACTCTGCGACATCCATTGTCCACCTTCAGGACAAATTTCTCCACTAATATCTCAGACAGACAGGACTGTCAGACGTACATATGTATGTTTTTAGGCTGATGACTACACACTAGATGGTAAAGTAGGTTTTGGAGTCTATTTATAGCTTACACCAAGGTTACCAGGCCTTTATAGTGTTTTTCTGGCAGATGTCATAGCAATCGAAGAAATTGCACTCTGACTGGGGCGAAACGCATACAGCGCTAGGTGTACCCAAATCTACTCTAACGGTCGAGCTGCTATAAAATCCCCACAATCCTAATTCCTGATTTGAAAAATTTTACATAAATGAAGCGCCTCTCTAAATGAGATGAGCCAAGCTATTTGATATCCGTCTTGTACAGCAGCTGCACAGCAGCATTCCAGCGAGCGATAGAACATATGGGCTGACGAGATTATAGATCACCTTACTTGTTCCACTGGATATGGAGCATGTGGGTATACCCCTTTATGCCTGCAAACTCAGTTTTTAAACCGAAGCTCTTAGACATGCGAACGAAACATGGTCTGAAGCCAGGAATTACAGGATCGCCAATACCTGTTTGGCAATCTAATGACCTGAATTGTTCGAAAATCTTGATATCCACTTCTAGGCATCATATCTCTATGCTAGTAGCTACGATAACCGGGCACGGGATGATAGGCAGACATGCATCTATGTATACTGGGAATCTCAGCTCATGATTACTGTGCGGAAGAAGAGGAGGATGATATTATCGAACATCTGATAGGCATCTTCCAGGCATTTTGTGTGTGTAGGTGACAGTATTTAGGGTTATTCTTCAGTTTGAATCTAACGTATTTTCTGGGGGTTGAGCTGAATGATATTAGACTATTATTTATTTTTTGGTTCGTCAGGGACTAATATAACTACCATCTTGAAACACAGGGATATCATATCACATGGCTTGAATGCTGCTTAACCACATCAGTCAAATTCACATGTTCAATGATGGGAACGATCCTCATTTGCACTAATTGGGCGTTTACATGCACTCGATCTTTCAGATCGACTCGATAATCGACAACTCAAACTATCATCATGTGATTTCTCATAGGTTTTTTGTGCCCAATATCGAATATATTTACCTCGATAATGTAATTATCATGTCACAAATCATTTCAACCGCAGAGTTGTATACGCACTTTCAGTATGACACTGTGTGAACTTGAAACGGAAATGGGAATGTTAGGGAAACGTACTTCACTGGACATATCCCATAGTGACAACCATAGACGAATATAGGTATAGGATTGTAGAAATGAGAGAAATTAAATTTAAAATTACCTTACACCAGGTGGAGTTACAAAATATTTTCACTTAACTTTTTCATGACGTTTTGGTGTAGAACTGAAAACTCTAAATGTATTTTGCACTTTTTTGTTGACTTTTATCGGTGGTATACATTTGTATTGTATATAACTCAACTAGTGTGCCACAAAAACACGAAATTCGGTTGTTGTTCCTTTGTTGGACGTTGTTTACTATTGTCTCTATCTGGTATTATTGAACCCATGTTTTCCACCATCCAATGTTTACTTTCCACCCTACATATGACGTTTAATTTATTGAGAGAATAAATTTATTGAGAGAATAAATTCGTCTATGATGACAACCATAGATTAATACTTATAGTAGATCTAATAGTTCTCCCACCAAATTTATGACATTTGGCCTGGTGTGATATTTACGTTGGATGTTGAAAAGAATTTCTTTACTAATACCAGATAGAGGCAATGGTTCAAAACAACGAACAAAATAACAACAACGGCATTTCGTTTTGTGTGTTAAAATTATTGTGTTAAATACAACACAAATATATGCTAACATAACAGTCAATAAAAAAAGTTTAAAACACATTTAAATTTCACAGTTTTTCACCAAAATTACATGAAAAATTAAAGCAAGAAGTTATTATAATTCCACCTGGTGTATGTCACTTTTCGTCAAACATCTCGCTATCACACCGATCGCATCACGAAGAGTGTGAAAGGAAACGTCAGATGAGCCAAATATTTTCTCTACTAACATTTACTCTATGATGACAACACATACCAATGATTGATATAAGAGGTAGTGTTATAAGATCAGCTGCTTTTACTTTTTTTCTTTATATTCCAAATAATTACAAAATTTCAAGAAATTCTAAATAAATTCCTCATAAAAATGTCGTTAATTAAATAAAAAGTTATTTTTACAAATAAAGAAGTAGAAAAAATGATTGACTTACAGAATTGTATGATACTAAACATGCAAGTCCTCCTGCCATCATCTGGTATAATTCCATAATGCCATCATGAAATACAAAAATGTCAAAACTAAATCGAGTAAAAATGCATGTAGAATGATGATCACGACATTATCACGATAAAAGAGTACATGTAAACGCGCTATAACATTGCGGCCATTATCGGTTTTGAAGAAATACTGTCCAATGATTCCGCCAACCCATGAACCGCACCAAACAGTGCATTTATTAGGGTGCCTAAGCAGCTTTTGAACAGCCTCTGGCTGTTCTTCGACCAAATTCGGCAATTCTCTTTATTAACATACCCATTGAACCAAAGCGACCGATTGAGCCATGACGACCATAAAATGGACATAACCTGCGTAACACATTTTTCACAGACCACGAATTTTGATAATAAAACTCAAGCCTTGTTCGGTTGTAAGTCTATTCATGATGAAATGGCAAGCTAAACTGAACATTTTTGACTTTGACACATTGCACGAAACACGCGTGAAGTGCCAAAAACTGAACACTGAAAACCCAAATAGCAAAAAAAGCACCCTTATACGGCATTTACACCAAACAAGATTAACGCATTTTCGGGATTAGCGATGTTTTTTTCTTATGGAGTTTGACATTTATGATCCCGAAAAGGGGATAATCTTGGTTGGTGTAACTGCAGCTTTACATCTCAAGTGTATTAAAACAAAGTGATACAGTTTTAAGAAAACTACCTTAAGACCCCTTTCACACTCGGCAAGTTACTTGCGCAAGTCAGTTTTTCAACTTTCCGAGTACAAGCAAGTCTGTACTCAAAATGTATTCCCCTATCCCGACCTTACCTCTGTCATCATTTCTGGAGAAGCAAAATACTTACATGAAGGGTTTTTCAACAGAGACGCTACAAAAGTAAATCGATAGGGACAGCAAACGACGTCATATTTTTCCCCGATCTTTTGACATTTCTCTTCAGTAAGGTTTGCCATTTCATCATGGGAAGATATACGAGCCAACAACGAGTCGAAAATATTAAAATTTAATACCGAAATTTGGAGTCAGTGGCCTCAACTTTAAGAGCGCTACGTCCAATTTATGGTCTTCAGCGATGAGGCTCATTTCTGGCTGAATGGCTTCGTCAATAAGCAAAATATGCGTTATTGGTCAGACAGCAATCCACAAGTAATCCATGAGCCATCATTGCATCCCGAAAAAATTACGGTTTGGTGCGGTTTATGGGCCGGCGGCGTTATTGGGCCGCGCTTCATCCGTGATGATCAAGACCGGCATATTACTGTAAATGCGAATCGCTACCGTTCAATGATAACCGAATATTTTTGGCCCCAATTGGATAATATGGACTTGGGGGACATGTGGTTCCAACAGGACGGCGCCACAAGCCACACAGCGAATGCCACAATCAATTTATTCGAAACCAAGTTTGGTGAACGCGTTATATCACGAAATGACCCAGTCGATTGGCCGCCTCGGTCGTGCGATTTGACGCCGTTTGATTATTTCCTGTGTGGTTACGTCAAGTCTATGGTATATGCCAACAAGCCAGCGACGATTGATAAACTTCGTACGAATATCGAACGTGAAATTGCAGCAGTATCGGCCGATTTATGCTTGAAAACCGTCGAAAATTGGGTTCAGCGTCTGGACTTCTGCAAGCGTGCCCGTGGTGGCCATGCAAAAGAAATCGAGTTCCATACATAATGGCATCGAACGTACTTTCACAGGAATAAAAAATTTCATTTGTATCTAAAACCGGTTTTGTTTTATTTAAAAAAAACTTTTGTAGCGCTCTTATTGAAAAACCCGTTATATAGTACATAAAATATTAGTTCCACTCAGGGCACACTAATCACGGTAGTAGCAGTAAATATGTGTGCAATCATGTGCAAAATCGCACTTGGCTTCTGTCAAACTCAGCTGATAAAAATGTAAACAAAATGTGCATTTTTGAATCAGTTGTGGTATAATTGGAAAGAAATATTTGCCAAATTAATGAAGATTGAAATTAATAATTGTAGTTGTTTGATGCTGCAGTTGAATTGGTTTTTCCCGGTGTGAAACTCTAACTCGTATTCGCGTCTGTTGTTTAATTCCGCGTCTGTAAACAATTTTTAACCAACAAATGTAAACAAATTTGACATTTCCCAAGTGCGTCAAATGAAAAAAATCAAATCAGCTGTTCTAACGATACAACCTTGTCTTTCAACCATGGTTCCACTTCAGTTTTTGCAACAGTATTAAATCCAAAGATTTTTGCGTTTTACGGTTTCTGGAGAAGAAAA
Source organism: Phaonia tiefii (assembly GCA_963931995.1). Lineage (NCBI taxonomy): Eukaryota > Metazoa > Arthropoda > Insecta > Diptera > Muscidae > Phaonia > Phaonia tiefii. The sequence continues at coordinate 18,027,295 of OZ008370.1, read as the reverse complement.
TTACTTACATACATACATATGTATATTCCATATGCATTTGTTTTAACTTTCGAACGAATTTGAACTGTGACATTCGTAAATATGACCTGGTAATATTCATACTTTGCACATTTCCTAGAAAAATATTTAACATTTGTTACATATGGAACTTTAACTTATCTTCTTCTCTGCTTCGATTTTGGGGACAGCTGTAATTTTTGTATGTGCGTGTCTTTACGCCATGAATGATACTCGTATCTTGACTTTTTCATCATTGTCTTCATATTAAATCTTCCCCAATCGAGTTTATTGTCCTTTCCAAACTTTCTTCCCCCCCCCCCCCCCTCCACAAACAAATGATTATCTCTCTCTCTCTTTCCCTCTCTTTCATCCTCTCTCGTATACCATAACTAATGTGTAGCCACAAAACTTCCTTCATAGCTTTCTCTGCTCTTTCTTTTTTCACATTTGACATTTGTGTTTTCTCTTTCTTTAGCATTTTTCAGTTTTATAGTTTTATTTTTTCGCTTGTCTCAACATCCATCTATACTGCTTCCCTATAAAGCGTTTACCCCTGTGTGTGCCGCCTAAGTTTATAGTTGACCTACTTTATTGTGTCTACAACATTTTCTACGGCTTTTTTGCGTCCGTTCTGTTGACTCGTAGCTCTGTAGGTACGAGTATGAACGTGTGAATGTGCTTTAGTTCACATTATTTTGTTTTTTAATATTATTAAGTGCTCTGTGGTGCTACGATACTACTTGGTCCGTCGTCGTACTCAATGTTGGTTGTGTTAATCAATTTAGCGGTTTTTTTGTATTTTTTTTTCTACTCAATATTGTATAATAGCATTTTATACCTTTTGGCACAAAAGTGCGCGACCGCAATGAAGGCGACAACGTCAACGGCAGCACACAGAAGGCGACTGCGGTGGCGACGCGACAATGACGACGACTAGTCAATCAGCTCTCAATAATATTCATGCAAGAAACGTGATAATTTTGCAATAAAAACAATTATAATATATTCTAATTAACGGAAGTTAAGCTTTGTTGTTGGATGGAAAGGAAGGCAATACGATAATACAATGAATGGCCTAAAAGAATGTGAAGTAGTAGAAGAAGTAGAAAAATAAGTGATTCTAACATCTTAATAGTGATGGAATATTTCAAAAAACATTTAATAGACACCTGGGAACCGGAAGTGATTATAGGGGTGGTTAAAAATGCCGACTAGAATTACTGTCAATCACTTAACAGCTGATGGGGGTTTTAGTTTTTGTCAGAAACAGCTGTTTTGCATGATGCCTGATTACAGGCATCCTTAGTTAATCCTAATCCCGGATGATTATTCCCTAAATCCACACAACGAGGTAAATCCATAAAATCGAGATTTTAGGTGAACAAAGTATAAATCCGTAAATGCAAACAAAAGAATTTAACGTGAAATACAAATGTGAAAACAAGAACTGAACCAGATTAGTGAGAAAATCGATCATTCTTTAAAGTCTAGACTAGATTTTAAATCTTTCAACGATTAGAAGAATATCTGCTTATTAATTTCATCACATAGACCAACTTGAAAGCGTTGTTTTAGCTTATTTACACGGACTATAGATCTTAAATGCATAACCTTCCTATACTCATGTCAAAATATAACACAGGTATACTCGGCCCGGAGTGTCAGACCGGCGGTTGCAGAGCCTGAGTATAGGAAGTTTAATAATGCAAAAAATATATCATTATGTATACTAAAAACAGCTGTTGAAGGAAAATCCTAATTTTAAAATTCAGAACTATTTATCTCGATCATGGTAAAATTATCTATCGGTTAAACGCGTCAGCCCAGCTGTTTTGTGGTTTTTTCATCTTTTCCGTGTGTAAGCTGTCAAATTCGATTTTGTTTCTTTTTGTTTGTTAATAAAATTCAAAGAATTTCAATCAAAATGCAATTTAATAGCATAGACTTTGTATCAAGTAACACAAGCTTATAAAATTTTTCACATTTTGTGTTCATAGTGTTTTTTCATTATTCAGCTGATTTTGACAGTTAACAACGGAATTGCTAATGCGACTACCTAATAGATAATTCTACCATGATCTCGATATTAGAATATATATTGGTGGTATTCATGATACCGAAAACTTTTGTCCGACCTAAGTTTGCCGCGAAGCGTTTTATTGGTGGCCCTATCGAGATGCTCTGCGTATCCGGGCCTCTTTTGTCAAACAGCATGATGCCGAAGCGTCAAAATTCCCGTTGTTTCGTTTTCCTCGTTTGCAAAGCAAAATTGACTTTAAACTTTTCTACATTTGGACAAGTCGCTTTGCATGAGAAAATTTTTTATGTTTGACATTTCCTGTGCAAGTTTTCGAGGCTGTTGCGAGTTTACATGAATACCTACTCTATTACGGTACGGTAATCTTTTAGTACCCTGAAATCCGCAGAAAGTGATGAATGACTTGGTAGGGAGATCGGCCAAGGACGCGCACCTGAAAGATCGGTACTAGTACGATAAAGAACGAAATGATGTCGGTGTGCTGAGCACAAAAAACAATCAATATTTCAACTTTGAATATCGCGATAACTTAGTCGCTTAGTCATAGATGAATAATCACCATTTTCACCAGAGGGCTCGTGCTGTTTGCGTACGACCATTTTTCACTCGGATGCGACGAAAAAGCACTCAAAATAATATTTATTTCGATTATGTTGTTTAAATTTGATAATTGAATATAAATTATAGAAAAGTAGATCGCTTTTAATATTTGTTGACAATACAGAAGGCAAAAATGCATGGTTATATTGTTATTTCAATGGTTTTTGTTTCGAGGGAAATTTGCCCATTTCCACCACTCCTGCGCCATCTAGAACATTTCCCTTTTCTTTCAAATCCACCACTTATCTTTCACCATCTGTGGTTTTTTTTATCTATCTATGGCTTAGTTTAAGATTTTCTATAACAAAATTATTACTAAAGACGTTCTAAAATTTGTTTTATAATTATTTAACGAAAATTAGCAATTTTAAATAATTTTTTATTTTTTTAATATTTTTGTTGCGGTGAGTTCACCACAAAGATAATATAAGATCATATTTAAGCCCTGAACACACACACTACAATCTTGTGTTTAGAGATTTAGTTTAACCGAACATCTGTTTTTTAATACAATAATCAGCTATTAATTTACTGGCAATGAGAAAATCCAGCTGCAGTGGGAATGCACTATTACATTTTATATCTTTGAAATGCAGATTAACATGGCGTTTACACGGGACAGTTCTGCTCCGACAGTAGAAATACATTCACACATTTTTACTACCAAACTTACACTTCTCTCAATTGCCTCGCCACTGTCTCTCATTTTTCAATGACAGTAACTTCGGCAAGAGATTTGACATAAGCGGCCAGATCATGGCTGAACTAGTAAATGTAAATTTTGCAGAGTACATCAGTTCCATTGTAATTTGGAGAAGTAAGACAAAATACAATGGCAAAAGAGCGAAGAAACAAAAAATCAGAGCACGAAATTTAACGAAAAGACACTGTACTGAATTTATAACTGGCTGGACGCGTACGTCACACAAACAATTTTTCTCTTTGTGACAACTAATAACATATTCTCAACTATCTTGTCTCAAGCTGTCCCGTGTAAACGCACTGTATGAGAAGGTATAAATGTGATTTAGCTAATGCCACATTTACACAGATGGAGTTTAGTGCAATAAGAGTATTAAAAATAAAAAATTCCATAAAGGCCATCGATAATCCTGATAATGCAGTAATTTAATTGTACTCCAACACCGTAGAAGTTTAAACTACACCGTCGAACATCCTGTATTCAGTTCTGGCGAAATATTCATAAAAAATGTTGTCATTTATCTCCAATCTGATTTTACCTATTTCTAATTTACCTTCAAAAAATTTCATGAATATTTTCTCATCCCACTCCGATGGGGGTGTTAATTTTGTTTGTCAGAATAATTGAAATGTCAAAACTCCGGTCCCAAACAACTGCGAAACCATTGTGTTCGTACTAACTAACTTTCTCTTAACAACCCTGAAATTGATTTCATAGCGTAGACAGACGACAGCGTTAATTTGCATTAAAAGCTCACTAATGTGAATTAACATTTTACCCTGACAGCCGACAGTTTTTGCATTTAGAAAACAGCTGTTTGTTTGTAAACAACTGTTTGTTTGTCAAGTAATTTTTTGGACTTTTGCATCATATGTAGAACCTCAGCATCTCCATCACACCACACGCTTCGCTTCTTTCACATGGAAATCTTAAAATGGAAAAAATGCGTTTCGATTTTAAATATTTCTCATTTTTTTGCAAAAAACAATTAAAATAACTCACCTTTGCTGACTTTGAATCCATTTTCAATTGACGATAGCAAACAATTTGACAACAGCTGATTCAAGATGTATCAAATACATGATGATAGCAGGTGGTGTTGTTGCAATAACATCCACTTCAGCGGTGTCAAGCATCAGTACATAAAATCAACAAAGCAAACAACAAACACAAGAAAGTTCCACTTCCACTGTGTTCCGGCTATCACCTCTATGTATAGATACATCTTGAGCTGATTGATTGTCGACGGTGTTGCCATATTGAAATACCTAAATGCAGTATAAATGCACTCTGATTTCATGCATTTACGCCAAAGCTAATACACATTGGGACGGGGATAATTCACAAGTTAATTTGAATTAAGACTGCTAATGCAAATTAACGCTGTCGTCTGTATACGCTATTAATCACGCAATTTTCGCAGAGCTGAATACAAACTAATCAAATGAAAAGTGAGCAAAATGTTCGATTTACGAAATGTTCGTTAACTGTTTCTATATCCGTACTTCTTATGAGAACGAAAATTTCGTAAGAACTGAATATGAGGCTTTAGAAGTTGCCTAAAGGCCCGTACTAAGATCAACATTTCACGTGAAATTTTACAAAACTCCATACAAAAACATTCCTGCGGAATATCGACTAAATATTTCCGCCACATTTTAATGTTGCTAAGAAAAATGCAACGAAAAATTTAATTGAAGGAAGCTATGACCAATGTTGTTGTCTGCTGTCGCTCAATTTCTGAACAAAAATATGTAGATATTCTAGTTGTAGCTTATTCGCACTGGAAAATATTTTAAATTTTCACATTTTCAAAGGTATTTTCAAATATTTCAAACACACCCAGCCTACAACAATAGGCATTTTGCTTTGTCTGGTATTTTCCACAATTTGAACTCGATGCCATTTCGCACCCTTGCATTTTCGGACATGGTCCTAGTGGACTTTTCTTCATGAAATGAGCCAAGGAATACGCTGGAGAAATTTGTCCGGAACTTCCTGAATCACCCTGTATATGTTTGAGAAACAAGAAATGAGAAAAAGAAAAATAAATAAATCTGTTATTCTAGTGGTGCCACCACATCAATGCGCCGTGATTGAAATGATTGTAAGCAAACGTACTATTTGTGCATAGTGTGAGGTAAAACAGTGTTGCATAAAGCAAATCAAGAATTTCCCCCTGATTCTCAGACAATTAAATAAAATATCCGATTTGTCGTCTGGCAAAATGTATGGGAAATCAAGCAAATTTTCTTGATTTCAACAAAAGTGGTTAAATCAAGAAAATCGACGACAGTGCGAATGCTGTATAATAGAAACTTAAAAACATAGACCAATTTAGTCGTCATCACTGAAATATTTGCTGGCCCGTTTTCACAGCGAAACAAATTTATTTTGCTCAATATTTTTCGCGTGAGCGATCTTAGTACTCGGCTTAAGAAGTAAAAAAAACGCTAGTAATCCCGAAAATTCGATAATTTAATGTGAACGCGGTATTCGACGAACGTTTTAACAAAACATCTTGGTTTGTTTTCTTTAGGGTAAAGACATGTTCCCATTGGAATAGAAATCTCGTGTTTGGAGATTTAAATCTGCCATACATGTGTTTTCAATACACAAATCAGCTGTTGATTCACTTGAAATCTCTAAATCTGTGTTAGAAGGAAAATGTAGATTCTGAAATGTAGTGTTGATACCAGCATAATCACGGCATTGATCGATATTCCTCTGAATAGTTTATCGGACTTGTTTTGATGTATAGAAGTATATCCCTTTAGCGTGAAAGCTTCTCATCTTTGTGACGTTTATTCATGAGACCGACAATTAACACTAACGAACTTTTGTTTCGCTTATCAAAAATAAAAAAATTAAACATGCGTAAAGTGGAGGTGGCCAAACAAAGCGATGACGACGGCGGCGGCGTTGGCGTTGCCGTTGACGGCGGCAACAATGATGATGATAGCTAAAATTTAGCCATAGACAATGCTCTACATAGGAAAATAACTTAAATAGATTTAGACGAATGAGACATACTAAAGAAGAAAGAAACAGAACAAAAAGACAAACATAAAACATAGCAAAACAACTGACTAGTACTCGTATACGGCGTTTCCGCCTTAATGTTTATCACTTGAATTCGTACGAAAAAAACAAACAAAGTAATGAAAATGACATTCTCACGTTAGAAACAGAAAAGAGAATTTGTAAATATTAAGAGATTACCTAAGTTATTGAAGAGATTTTAAAAGAGTTGATGAAAGTTTAAATCCGAGTTCAAATAAATGATCTTTTTGAAAATGTTTTTATTTTAGAAAAAAAAATTGTTAAAACCAATCTAAAGAGAGCGGCAATCATGAAGAGTTAAGAGTGCATTTTATACAAACAAACAAAACGAAAGCAAAACAAAAAACGTGAATTTAAAAAACCAAACGAAGAGAAGAAGTCTTCGGTGTTTATGTGAAAAATATATTATTGCTATTCACACATTTACTACAAGTATATTAGAAAAAAGTGCCAAATTTTTAAATTTTACTGAACTGAAACAAGTGTAAATAAAAACAGATCCCAATTTATAAAAAATAAATAAAAATAACAAAACATTTACAATCTTCTTATAAGTTGCACCGACTTCAAAAAATACAAAGAGAGAAATCGGTGAAATAGTTTTTAAAAGAAAATACTCTTTTTTTATAAATAATAACAACATATTTTCATTACCACCAAGCAATTTGATAACAGTCGTCATGTCGCGTTATCAACAACCACCACGGTGAGTTCCCAATCAATTTTGGGTTTGAAGGATTTTACATAATAAATGCTACATATTTAAGATTTATCTAATTTATCTAAAAAAAAAATAAATAATTAATATAGTTTAAGATTTATCTAAATTTTTGTTACGCTTAAATCATGCCTGACGACTTTTGCTAGAACAATTTTAATTTTAAGTCAACTTAAATATTGCAAATTTCTATTCATGTACATACCTGGCTCTAGCGTGTTTTTAAAATCATTCTAATTTTCGTAAAACCGTTTATTGAACAACATTTGAACAGTGAAGCAGTTACAGCACTAACTTTATAACAAATTATTAGTATTTCTTTTTATACACGTATTTCTTATGGGAGAGCAAATTTTACTTCAACTGGGTACAGGGATTAAAATATTTGCGAAAATTCATGAGATTATTAGGCGTGCTTTCGTTACAAGCTAGCGATTGTCGCTTACTTGCTAGTTACCAAAACGTCAAACTAACGATTTTATTTAAAAAAATATATATAGTCGTCTTGCTCTAACGCATAGTTTGTAGTTTTTCCTGTATATGTGTATATTCTTCTCCTTGTGTTTGGCTCATAATAGCGATATCCAACACTGTTTTTCTGATTTTTTCCATACTGGCAACTTTCTATTTCAACCGGAAATACATATAATCGTCTTGCTCTAACGCATGGTGTGTAGTCATTCTTGTTAATGTTTATACTCTTCTCCTTATCGTTGACCTCACAATAACGATATCCAACACAGATTTTCTGATATTTTTGAGACTGGTAACTTTATGCCTGCTTAGGACTGAAATGGAAGCGGTAACTTCAAGTGCCGCTTAATATCATTTAGCTCTCCATACAAAATAAGTGATAATCTAAGCAGGCGGTGTAACCAAAACACGTCTATTGTTAACCCCAATCAACTTGTATTCAATATATGATAATCTGCGGCTTAACTAATAGGTGTAAAATAAAATGCATAATTAACCTCTACTCAACATAAAATTAGAATTTGTAAATCCGTTGATGAGTTCTCATCCTAAAAACTATGCCTAACCGGGCGTTTACACGCGACAGTTTGGCGCAGACAATATCAATACATTCACAATTTTACCCTCACCTAACTCTCACACTGGTTGATAATCTGTAAATGCCTAGTTAACTGGAGGAAATGGGCGAGATTGTCACGCCCATTCTCGTACCTCCCATACAAACCAGGGTGTTCATCCGGGTTTTCAATTCGATAAATCGCGTGAAACACTTCAGATCTTAATGAAATTAGGTATAAAGCTTCACGCTATTAAACGCCAATCACCGATTAAAACAAGGCTGATTTTGCCACGCCCATTGTGGTACCTGCCATACAAAAGTTTTGTTGGCCGTCTGGTTGTTAGGCACGAGAAGTCCCGCAAAACCGAACCAATCTTTATGAAAGTTTGTACTAGTCAATATTTAGTCAAATAAAAGTGTCCTATAGAAAATCAGATGTTTTGCCACGCCCACTCCGGTACCTCCCATACAAAAATTTGGCGGATGACCGGTTGATCGACACGATAACTCTCGTAAACTACAGCCGATCATAATATAATTCGGTACTAGGCACAATTTTGCTAAAAGCTACTGTGTAATTAATAACTAACTACTGTGCCACGCCTAGTTTCGTACCTCCCATACAAAAGTTGGGCGTATTTGCGGTTTGCCGACGCGATATCTCCGATAAATCATAACCGATCTTAATAAAATTTGATACTGATCAAAATTTTGGCAATAACTTGCTATGCCCATTTTTGTACCTCGCATATAAATATTCGGAGGGAAACTAACTAATTTGGGTATTCAATAATATTCAGCGCAATGTCAATCTGTTGTTGAATATGGTCACTTTTGAGTATGGGCGTTTTTTAACAGAACTCCCATGCAATGGATGACTTAGGGTGAGGGTATGATTAAGTCGGTTCACCCGATTGAAACTTATGTGCTGGTTTTTACCTATAAACTCATAATTCTCGGACGGTCTCCGTCATTGTCTCTGATTTCTCGGAGACAGTAAATTCGGGTGTCGGGGATGAAATGGTAGCGTGTGCGGCGTGGGTTCGATCACTACTCTTACCACCATAATTTTCTTTCGATGGCGGCCACCTCGCCTAGTGATGGCGACACTATCGAGAATTTAGCCATCAAAAAAGGTTCTCAAAATACCGTTCGAAAACCGGTATAAAATTCTAGGTCGCAATCAGTGAGTGTAAAACTAGAACGCGCACAACTCACTGGTTGTAAGAAGGTGTCCTCAATCCCTTTATGGGTTTTTATGGGACACCTTTTTGATTCTAGTGAAAAACAGATGTTTGGTTAAACGAAATCTGCAAAAACTAGTTTTCGTTTGCAGTGATTTCGGGACTTTATTACCGTCCCAACTATTCACGTTTATTCAACAGTTTGTGATATTTGTACATGCAAAACACAAATTCCGCCACAGTTAGCGCCATCTAGAAGAATCCGCATCAAACTGAAAAATTGCAAACACTGTCGCTATATCTATTTACTATCTTCATCTACTTATATGGTGTTCACATTCATAAATAAATATGTTGTTAACAGGGCTTACTCACTACTTCACAATCCGTCATATTAAGCGTGTTTATTTAATTCCCGCTAAACAAATTTTTCGACGATCGCTTAATATCGCTTAGCTCTCCATGCAAAGTGATCGAAAAATTAGTTTAGCAGGGAATAAAAAAACAGACCTATTATTTCAATTATGTTTTAAATAGATAGCACTACTGTTCGAATTTGTTTGAATATGTATTTAACGTTTTCAAACTTCAAGTAGATTCCTGTAATTTTTCACATAAATTCAATACGTTTTGTAACGATTTTCTAAATTTCCTCTAAACTCAAAATTGCGATAACAGATTTATTATTTGGCACCCCCCAGCGTTCTGTCGATAGGGTTCAGGTCAGCGTCTGACGATACAACTCATACACACAATTAAAACCCCATAAATAATTGTATATTTAGTTGTTATAGTTTTTGCATGCTTCCCCTCTTTTTCTATTTTTATCAATAAATTCTGAGAACCAAAATATTTAATCATTTAACTGATAGCAATTTTGTTTCAGTTTATTTGATTTTGTTTACGACTTGATGGGCGGTCGGGCGTAGGAGTTAAACGAACGGTTGGCGTTTGTAATGATTGTGCAAAAAATACAACTGTGCGTACAATTTGACAATCACACGTCAACAGCAAATAAAAATATCAGTTTTTTCTCGTTGTTACGCCAAATGTCATTTTAGAATATTGAACAGCGTTCAATGTGTAGAAATGATAAATTGAATTTTATTTGTAATTAACAACGGGAGATGGTGAGGCAGAATCTATAAACTTGATATACATATGTATATATTGTAGTTGGTATTTTTGGGTTCTTCAACATCGAAAGCAACAAATCTACATTTTGTTTAATCTGACATACACTGTGCACGTGTTGACTAAGCGTGATTAGCGACACTGTAGCAGGAAGAATGGTTGGTTTATTTCATACAAAATCAATGGGTAAAATCGACTGAATTCGGCCCGAAATTATGTTATAGTGTTTATGAAACTCATGAACATACATATGTGGATAGAAATGAAATATTTCTTAATGTATTAATACTATAATGATTTGCTGCAACTAGATGGCGTTACTATACGGATTTTGGTATAATACATTCAATTATTAAATGTCAATAAGCGTTGATGGTTTTCATAAATGAAAATACAATATCTAGTTATTTTCTTTATAAATATAAGCTCCAAGTAGAGAGTCTCAAGTGATTATGGAAATTACGCCTACCATAGTAATATCTGTTTAACTCTTCAATTTAATTAGTTCTGCATATTTAAGACTATCACAATGTGTCCGACCAAATATCAAAATAATGTTTTATTTAATAACACGTTTGCAAATTCCTCCAAACTAATTTCTGGATAACTGAATTAGACGTATACTATATATCTCATCTTTTACTCAAGATATAAAATTTCTTGACGCCTCTGCTTATTGCAACCAAACACCCATTTGCTATTTAAAGTTGAAATTGTAATAAAAAAAATTGCCTTTTGTTATGCTCGTCATGGTAAAGCGTGTTGTAAGGAATTTGCTGATTAACTGGAATTTGATTTGCAAAAACTTGAGAAACGATCATCATCAGCAGCAACGACGCCATCATCACTATAGTCGACGTTTCGAAGACGTTGCCGTCTTTATCATAAAGTACGTGTGAAAACTGCAGTCATTTGCCGTTATTTGCTTTAGGAGATATATATTCGGCAGGCTATATAATTTCATTTCATTCTTGTAGATCAAATGGAATTCCAGTGAAACAAGTAATTAAAATTATTGTAGCATAACTCTGTGGTTCTCATAAAAAAACGACAAACGCTACATTTTCAGGACAAGGAACAGATTTGTTTGGTTCGGTTGAAAACGTAAAATGGTATAGTAGCGCCACCTATATTCTAAGAAAACGTAATGGGCAAAGTAAATTGAAATATATTTTTCATTTCCTGACAAAAAAAGAATGTTCACAGATTTTGAGAAGCTCTGCCCAAACACCGCCTGGGTATAAAAAGAACTAATGTTTTTTAAGAACTGATTTATTGTGAAAAGTTAAATCGTATAGTAACGCCATCTGGAATCGTAAATAAGCTAAAAAAAATACATGTAGCAGCGCCACCTGTGCTATCATAAAACGAAACCAGCAAGTTTACGGAATTATTTATTTCTTCCAGTAAGAATTTTATGTCAGGTCATTCTGTGAAACAGTCGTGGTATTTTTGGTCCGTATTGTTCGAAACTTTAACATGGAAACACTTAGCCCGTCACTTTATCAGTGTCTCTGTTCTTGAGAACCTTGTTTTCGCCTTTTCTTCAGCGTTGATGGTTAATTCTGGCTTCATGGCTATGCCAATAAGCAAATTGCCCTAATTGGCCTGAAGAACAATTCAAAGGGGTCGGCATTACATCTAGACAAAACAACGGTTTGGTGTGATGTATGGGCTGGTGGAATCTTCGTCGAAGCCCGTGATGTCAACTTTTTTTTTTCGCAGGCCCCGGGAAACAGTGAGTTTACTGCGAGAAGAACTCAATGAGCAAGTGATTTCATGTTACGGACCGGTGAATTTTGCTGCCTAGATCATATAGTATCACACGTCTAAACTTTTTCCGTTGTGGCTATGTAAAGTCCAAAGTCGACATGGGTAGCCGGTTGCGATTGAGTACTCGCAAGTCAACATTACTTGGGCCAAAAAATGGTTTCCCATTACATCTCATGAAGGGATTGGGTAGAGCTTCTTACAACCAGTAAGCCGTGCGCTTTCTACTTTTACATTCACTCATTGAAACCAACAGTTTTACACCGTTTGCGACAGGTTTTTTGAAAAGCTTTTTCACGGCTAAATACTCGTTAGTGTCGCCGTCACTAAGCGAGGTAACCGCCGTCGAAAGAAACGTAAAGTGGTTAGGGCAGGGATCGGATCCACGATCTCATGTACAAGAGTCGTGCACACTACCGTTACATTTTGCCAGTTTCTGCTTCTAACGCACGAATGGCTTGGACGATATTAACTTAAGGGTGTGGATCATTTCTGGATTATTCGCATAGCATCGGTCTTTAACGGCACTCCACAAGAAAAAGTCTAAAGGGGCCAACTCGCAGCTACGAGACGGCCAATTGACATCGCGTAGACGGACGACAACACGATTACCGAACTTAGTGCACAAGAGATCGCTTGTTTGATGTGCTGTGTGACATGGTGCTCCATTCTGCTGTAACCAAAGATTATCCAAGTTCGTATCTTCCATTTCAGTCCATTAAAAGTTCGTAAACATGGCACTGTAGCGCTCGCCGTTGAGTGAAATTGAGTTTCCAGCATCATTTTCGAAAAAAATTGACCAATGTTGACACATCTCCGAAAATTCAAACATTGGTCGGTACCATGAGTGTTGTCCGCCAGCAAGCCAAACTGGCTGACGTTTCGCAAAAACTTGCGTACAGCACGCGTTGTGGGTGCTTCATTTCGGTCAAAACTTATTTTCAGCAAACGCACAGCTTTGACAACACAGCATTCATTTTGGACATAAGTTTGCAGTATTTCCCAACATTGTTCAAACGTAAAGAGACTCATTATGGTCCACAGGGGTATGATGCTGACTGGTAGTCGATATTTCGAACCGAAAAAATCTATCAGTATAGTTCTCAAACCCCGCGTTGATCTATACACGTTATTAATGACACTGTATAACCGTATAGTAGCGCCATCTATAAGCTAACGCACCACATACCTAAACCCTTAAATTTAACGCATTCATTATCTGATGGGGTTGAATGGGTATTTATTTATTTTTCCAGCAAACCACGTGGCTTTATTTACAATATAAATTGTACTATTGTGTAGATAATATAATTTAGATATTAAAAAGTTATTGCGAACTTACAGTTACAAAAACAATTTTTTTTGTAAGTACAACAAGAGGATAGACACCACAACAATAATAAACACAATGTTTATTGTTATTATTATTGAATATCTATTCCTCTCTCTTGCACGTTTTTGCACTTTCCCCTATTGTTTCTAGCAGTAGACAAATACTAAAGCTCAGAATCTCTTTCATTCTTTGTTCTCATTGGGAACGGAACTCAAATCTCTTATATTTGTTTGAAATTGTGAACAAATATAAAATCTCGTAATAAAAAATTTTGTTTCAAGGTATAGAGTAGTAGGTAGTAGTACTAGTATTTGAAATGCGTAATACAAAAACAAACAAACAATGATAGCTTTTCTAGAATGTGAGAAAGAGACAGAAGTACTTGGAGAGGGGGATGATGATTTAAGAAAATGAAAAAAACTAAATGCAACTTTACAAACTGTAGAAAAAAATGGATATGGAGAATGTGTTGTTTTTTAAGCGTCAGGAAAACCACAGTGCACTTTTTACAACAAGCAGACGAAAACGCATAAGAAATAAGCGAAATGAATAAAAAAAATCCACCAAAAATGTTTTCATTCATAAATTTTTTGTGTGGCAAGTTTGATGAGTACTCACCAGTGATGGCTGGCATTATCGTTGTTGCTCTTTTCTCTTCATAAAATTCTCAGCGATAACACCACACTCATACTTACCCACACACAACAACACTGCTTCCCCAACTGCAACTTACGTTGTACAATTGAATCGATCCCTAGCACCACCACCGCCGCCTTTGCTGTGGTGGTGCTTTTGTGTTGTTTTTGGTATGTGCAGATGGCGCTCTTTACCAAGAATCACAACAAGGATTAATCGTGCAGTGCAATTCGGCTACAACGTCATTGATGTTGTTGGATTTTTGCATACCCCCTTTTGAATGTTATGCCGCCTCGTATGCTGTTGTGCGTCTGCCCTGTGCTTCATCTCTTTTTTCACATGCAACAGGCTGAAGTGCATGCACCAATGTGCATGTGCATTGCACTGCCACCAACAACTCAACACTCAAACAAACAAAAACCACCTCCCCTATATTGCACTTTGTACTTTTTATCATTTGTGGTTGTGTTGTTTATGTCATATGGGTGCCAGATTTGTTGTTGTTTGCCCTTTTTAATTTAAATGTTCCTTGCCTTATAAAGTTGTTGTAGTTGTTGCGGATTTTCTATATTTTGTCTCTTTTGTATGGCATTCAACGATGTTCACTGTCGCCTCACTACTCGTCTCGACTCGTTTTGTCTCGTGTCGTTAAGTATAAGTATTTGTGTGACGTTTTCCTTTCCTCGTATGTTATTGACTTTTTGTGAATGACTTTTCTTCTTTTCTGTATTTTTTTTAATATTGTGTTTTCGTCGTGGTTGCCTTTGCGTTTGGCGTCATCGACCCTCTGTAGTAGTTTTGTAACCCAGACACTGAGCTATTTGCTTTACTCCTTCCGCTATCATTTTTTTTACTCTATCACTTGTCTCCTCCTTTGTTTTTCCATTGGGGAGAAAAACAAATCCATTAACCTGCTGATATTTTACTTCATTTGTTTTTCTAAACGTAATTACTTACGTTGCATACTGCGTAAATGTTTATTTTTTACACATATGTATTTAGTTATTGCGAAGTAAATGAGTAATTAATAGAGTCATAAACAAACCGGTGTATCCGAGAACCCGGGTTTATGGCTGGTTAGGAAAATTAAATTTCTTACCACCGGTTGTGGTTTTTATAACCTACACATGTAGTCTTGGGAATTGGATTTTTTCCCACAAGAAAAAAAACACCGGTAATCTCGATAAGACGATAAATCTAGTTGTGTGTAAAGATCGTACAAGATTGGCAAAATATTAATCATATTTTATTCTATGAAAACTGAAGGATATTTTTTAACATCATTATAAACTGTTGAACAATTTGATGCAACACTGCTAAGGTACCCAAAAATGCAACCATTAAGCTATCACCGCTTATGACTTTCCAAATAAAACGATCCACACTTAATACTACGAAATGTGGCAACATTTGCTGTCTTGTAGGCAACAACAAAACATTTTGCTTTTGTTCATTCGCTTCAGTTGTGAGTTTGACAACTGCAACAAAAGCTGCAATGGAAAAAGTAAATCAACTGTTTAGACGACTATACCTGATAGATAATTCTACCATGATCAATATGTATAATATTTACCGCGCGTAGTTGTGAAAAATGTAATTCCAATTTTATTTTCAATCGAAAATAAAAATCGATCCTTCAAATTTAGAGATATAAAAGTATACGTAGTTTTTAAGTCTCTCCTTAACATTTTCATTCACAAGAAATGATAACAAAATTTATTTAAGATATCTTTTTGTTTCTATTTTTTGAAATTGAACATGACATTTCTCAAGTCGAAATTTAAGTGGGAAATTAAAATGACGCTTAATATCGCGTAGCTCTCTGGTACAAATTAAGCTATAATTAGCGGGGTCATCTAATGTTAGGTTAGGTGTTGAGGGCAGTCGCTGAACTACTCATTCTGGTACCACGGCCAAATGACATCAAGCGTTATAGAACTATTTAGTTTGCACCAAGAAACTCAAGACCTTGTCTTTGCCTATCTCAGGTAATTCTCCCAGGTCCATAATTAGCTACGATCAAATAGTAGACATCCTCCTGCCGGATAGTACTAAGTAAGTGCAGAGAAGATGTTCAGTGGATTATTCCTCTTCCACATCGTTACAGCTTCTATAGCAGTACTTTGACCATACCTTTAGTCTCGGGCATGTCTTCCAATCAGACAGTGCCCCATCAAAACTGAATCAACCATTTATACCTTCGGCCTGGCTAGATACAAGGTTTATGGATCTCCTTCTGTCCACTATCGGTCATATTTGTTTTTCGCGTACAAAATCTGCACCTCTCGTCCACCTCTCTTGCATTGTCGTATAGCCGCATGCCAACACGTTCTCATCCCCTAGGAACCTGTAAGATAGTCCCTCGCCTGTCCACTTCATCTGATCTACAGGTCCACGGAATGTCCCTGTGCCCTGGCACCCACATAAGGTGAATATCGAACTGCTGGATCATCTCCTTAAGATATCTGCGGCCGTCTTAGGCAGAGGTTGAAGTCAGTAATACTAAGTTCAGGGAGACAGAAGTCATTGACCACAATGACTAAAAATAAATAAATGGTTTCCCATTACATCCCATGAAGGAATTGAGGAGAGCTTCTCACCAGCAGTGAGATGTGTGCTTTCTAGTTTTATACTGACTGATTGGGACCTACAGTTTTACACCGGTTCCGAACGTTATTTTGAGAAGCTTTTTCATAGCTAAATGCTCGACAGAGTCGCCGTCACTATGCCAGGTGACTGCCGCCGAAAGAAATTTAACGTGGTCAGAACAGGGATTGAATCCAGGATCTTATGTATAGGAGGCACGGCCACTAACCATTGCACCACCGACGGCCACTGACCCTAATGATCACGTAGTGTACGAGAAAAGGACAATCATGGTCCACTAGAGTATATCCCGTAGCCTGCTTAATCATTCAATTTCGGCTCATCCGTGTAGAAATTCACTAACCACTCTATACCAGGAACTATGTTGGTCCACGAATCCCTTTCCGGAATAAGAGTGTGGTATTTCCGATCGAATAGTGATTCCGCATTCGAGAAGCCGACAAATGCTGGAATGTCAGGAGTACCTTCCAGAATTTTTCCCTCACCTACTCCGAGCATGCCCCCACGCCATGCCTCTTTATTGTTTGATATTGTGTTTGAATTTAAGAAGGTAAAATTGTTTGTGAGGAAGAGATGGATATAAAAATGGGGTTTCTTTCTATTTTCGAATAAAAATGTTGTAAACTACATATTATTTGGAAACAAAATAAATTTAAAGAATATGGTGGCATTACCAGTCAAAAATCGTTGTCACCGGATGTTCGACAATGTACATTTTCAGAAAACCGACGATCGGAGAATGACCAGAAAACATTTGGACCGGTTTTTGGTTTCTGAATACTGTGGCAATATTTACGTTTGCCACATGCTTCGATAGTTGGCGGAAATATCCCACACACTTTTAAGTCTAATCGATATTTTATAATGATGGGTTTACAATGATATCATGTTAGAAATGTGTTTGTTTCTGGTGATATTTCTACTGCTATGAGAATACGGGTATAGATGGCGTTGGTATACAGGTTTTTACTTTTGTTAAAAGTACAGTTCGAATTGTCACCCTAGTAACGGTTATTGCCCTTATCAGTGTCTCTCGGTTGGCGATTACCTCAAAAATTCACAACCAGCTTCAGAGCCAGAAGTCATGTCTTGAGAATTTCGGATCCCGAGTGGTTGACTAAACTTCTTAAGCCGTAGGCAGTAGACAAAGTTATTTAGCGGTGGATCGAAGCCGGGTTGTAGTAACGGGTGATTTTTGAATCGTTTAATTTTTCATATTAAAAATAAACAAACAAAAAATGCAAAGGCGAAAAAAAAGTATTTCGGTCAATAAGTCAATACTTGCCATTTATTTTTTAAGCATTATTTGTTGTAATAAATGTTGTTGTAAATGTTGAACACCTATTTCGATCATAGCGGCTTGTATCTCGCTAATGACACGAGCTATGTTGTTCTAACTTCACCTAACACCACAAAAGATACAACAAGTCGTACGATCTAGTTGGCCAACCCACTGGTACTTAACGTGTGATAAATTGACCGTAGATCTAATTTTACGTGATGTGTGACATGTAGATCCGTCGTCTTGAAACAAGATGTCGACCAGATTTAGCTTGTGTGAAATCATCCAACGATAGTGGCGCCATTGACCTATTCTACGACAACTTAGCTTCGTCGCTGACGACAATAAATTTTGAGGTTTCGGTTTATTGTCTAATTTGGTTGGATGCCTGGTTTTCTTTTGCAGTTAAGACCGTGGCCGTCGTAAAAACGTTCAAAGAATATGCTGCATCGGTATTAGCGGTGCAATGAGGACAACCTCGACGAGGGCTATGGAGACTATTTTATGTAACCAGCCAATCGAGATTTAGGGGTCAAATCTGCCCTTGCGGCAAAACACCTACAGGCAGTGGGTGAATGGATCAACAGGGATCATAAGTCGAAACATCCACCAACGAATAATAGAGGCCTTGGCCGGTTACACGCAAGATGCGAGTGAAGCCGACCGAATACCCAAGTTAAGGGGTAATGCGAACTGTGTGACTATGACGCCATCTAGGGACGCTGGCAGGATGGGATCGCGGCATAAACGCCAAATGAATCCGCTGTAACACGGATGGCTCAAAGTTAGGGGGAAAGAACGGGTCTAGGATTATTCATTGAAAATACGGTAATCGATTTACAATATGAACTTTCAAGCGGAAGTGCATGCGATTACGGAGTGCATCAAATGGTTCGGAATAACACAAACCAAGGCGAAGCGAATATCTTCACTGATAGCAAAATGTCGATTAGAGCAATATATTCGGAAATTGTCAAATCTAGAAGGGTCCTTGACTGCAAGAATGTAATTGACGATTATTCCACTTACGACAGACTCGACATCTTTTGGGTGCCGGTGCATAGTGGAATTGTGGGCAATGCACTTCGAACTTTCTGACAACGGAAGCCAGGAAACTTCAAGCGGTGAGCCTGGAGAGCGCGTAATCTTTCCGGGTGACGAAGGCAGAGTTGGGTCATAGGGCCGACTCGGCCCAAAGAGTCTTGTGGAACTAGTAAACAATAGGCAGGATGGCAAAGATCCTATGGGGAGACCCAGATGGCTCGAGTACAAAAGGTTTGCTGAAGCTGGGAAAGCCTGAAATGAGCAAAATGATGGGAGTCTCAACGGGACATTCTGGATAACGGGCCCACTTGTACCGTAATGGACTATTGGCGAATAGTGAGTGCACGGCGTGCATGGAAGACGACGAGACGATTGAGCATTTCCAGTGCCAATGCCCGGCCTTCACACAAGCGAGATCCAGGTATCTCTCGGACAGTATAATACCGAAAATGACCAATCTAGTGGTAATGGATTGGAATAGCTTGAGAAATTTCGTGAATAACACCGAATTCCTATGAGGGTTATAGTGACTTAGTAATGCATATTGAGAGTGCACCACCGGTCGAATCAGCGGCTCAAGAGCATGTCTACGGACATGGGAAGGATCATAGTGTTTCGTCTACACTGCATCGCACCGCTCTTTTCAAACTAACTTAGGCTGTGTTCAAAAGACATACCCTTTGGCACTGATTTCATCCACATCCAACAGCTCTACCATACGTTGCGGTCACAGAGTACGAATTAAAGCCTGCCCATCTATAAAGTGGATTTTTGGGTTCTCGAAGCGCTTCTATTCACTCACCATTTCCCTTAATTTCAAGTATCAGACTTCGGTCTCCTTTTCCTTGAACTTGGTCGACTCGGGATGTCAGCATTTCTACTACAGTTTCGTCAAGGCCTTGTTCAACAAACATATCCATAAATGAGGGTTGATTAGCTAGGAAGTTGTCACTGGCTTCTCAGAGTGTTTCCTTTATTTCGTTATTCCTTTTAGTTGAAGTGGAAGATCGGGAGATAGAATGATATTCAATGCCCCTCTATCTGATATTGTTTGACGGTAGAACACCCCCAAAATAAGGTGGAAGATCTCAATAAAACTTTCCGAATACTCTTAGTTATCGAGATAACGAGGAATGTAAATTTTTCGATATCTTTCATTAAATTTTGTTGGCATATTTTCATGTATTCTAAAAAAAATTTCATCGGATTGGGCGAGCTCGGATATCGTACTTACCGGAGACTGCCTTATTGCTTCTTCTACATCTAGAGTACTTCATCTTAATATTTCAGCAATATGAATGACATCAGGTTACGGTGAAAGCTTCGATTTCCTTATCTTCACATTCGAACTATGTCCCAATAAGTTCCTTCCGCTCCGGATGCTTGCATTTCTTTTGTAGTTTCGTTTACACCTTGTTCTGACGTCTTTTCCTAGGATACCATTACTATCTGGTTTGTCGTATTACCCCTCCTCTTAACCGCTGGAGTCGCTGCTTTGCTCATCTGTTTGCACTCTCCTAGATTGGTGCCACGTGCTCGTCTAACTCACCATCTCTGGTTATACTAAAGTTACACGATTCTAAGGAAGATGTAATAAAATGTACAACAGATGGCGTTACTATAAGGATTTAGTTTGCGATCGTTATAAAGAAACCTTAACAATTTCGTTTAAATCCCAATAAAATGCTTTCCCAGGCACTATCAAAAACCGTTAAATTAATTTTTTGAAAATTCCCACAACAAATTCCAATTTCGAACCAGTTAACATACCTTGAATTTTAAAACGGCTACAGTAACACACGTTTGAACAACTAAAAACATCAAAAGCAAAAAATGAACCATAAAAACAACAACGAAAAAGAAACCCGCCGCAAAAAAGGCTTAAGATGAATTCCTGGAAAAACATCTCAGAGATATTTTGGCACTTTGTTTTTTTTTTTAATTAAGTATGAAGTTTAGATTGCTTTTAAGGCCTATTTATATGAGCAGGTATGTGTATATACGTCGCAGCGATTTCTTTTTATAAGAAGTTGAAACAGAGGACGATTATGATCATGCTGACGTTGGTTGAAGCTTCAAAGGGATCTACCGTTGAAAGGAGCTTTTATTATTGTAACTGCTGCTGACACAAAACTTGCAGATATTCATAACATTAATGGCTTCATGAGAATTTTGGGCTGCGACAACTTTACTCTTCATACGTTGTTTTTTTTGTTGTACTTGATACACTGTCTGCATACCAATTGCATTAAACATCAGACGCTAACATCTAACTGGTCAAGTAGAAATATATAGAACCTCTCCTGGTCTTAGCTCCCACATTTTACTCGTACTGTTCAATAGAAATTACACATACTCCCATATATAGCGCAAGAGGGAGAGAGGAATTTCTGGCATTTACTTGGAGTGCTGCGGAACATAAACAAGTTCTGTGGTTGTGGTATCGATATTATTGTAACAGTCAATGCCATCTCTTCTTCCCTATGCTGTAGGAATTTCACATTTCTATACTTCAAGCCAAGATACCATGCGCCACGGTACTCCTTTCCAGACTTTTCACACCGAACGCGACACAAAATAAAACTCCATTCAGAAAAACAACAGACACAAGTCAGAGCTAACCGCATTCTTCGGTCTTACGGCGCGGACTTGGTATACCTAGTACATGCAGTCAACATTGCTGTAGTTACTGCTGCTGATGCTGTTGCTGCTGCTATCAGTGTGTAACTGCTAATGCCGTTGGTGATTCCAAATTGTTATTGTTTTGGTCTGGGAATGCTGTTGGTCCACCACATATAATTCTGTTGATGATGAAGATCATCATCATCCTCATTCCTTCGATCTCGAGGATGATAATGACAATCGCATACTTTCTTACTTTACGACGAAACACAGTAAAATCATCAACAACAGATATAAGTATTGTATAAAAAAAATAAGAAAAAATATCTCCCGGATTTGCGGATGCTGCAGCAACAACAAACAAGTCTACATTATAACGATATGGTTGATCTGAAGATCTTAACCAAGTTTTAATGGGTAGCGATCGTTGTAGTATGGATGGAGTTTCCTGAATACAAGAATGCTAAACTTAGGATTTTGGAAAACCGCTTATACATTTATGGACAGAGCATAGTTTTTCGCATGGTTTTTTTTTGTATATACTGTGATTTCAGGTTATCAAAAAACATTCTAAAGATTATTTTATACGGCATTCGCACTGACAACGACTTTCTTGATTTTGCCACTTTTGTTGATTTAAAGCAGAAAATTTCCCATACATTTTGACAGCCGACAAATCGGATATTTTTCCTGGTTGTCTGAGAATCAAGAAAAAAATGCTTGATTTGTTTTATGCAACGCTGTTCTAGGTCACATTTCATTTCAATCAAAGCCAAAAACGATGTACAAGTAGACAGTCAAAATTTCTCTTCACTCAAATGCCAACAAACACAACGAGTGAAACCCTAGTCATTCTCTGTTCTCCCTCTTACTCTCTTCATTGAATATTTCAATACACGACCAGCTTTTTGATAGTGTTATTGTATATAACTATACAAATTCCAACCATGTTGAAGTAAAATTACATAAACTATGCAAATAGTATGAAATAATCAAGATACGACGCGAGGGAGAAATGCCTTTCAGTGAATTTCTGGCACATTTTGGTTCTCTTTTACCAGGGTTGCCAACTTGCGCACATCTTCTGGTCGTCTAATTCTAGATCGTCTTTGTCAAAGCGCATTGAAGCGGTGCTGACACGAGAACAGCTGTCTCATTATTTGTTTTAATTTCTTAGATATTTCTTGTTTCTCAAATTCAAGTATTTTGTTTTGGTACTTTTTTTGACTTTTATCTTTGGTATATATTTGTGCTGAATTTGATTGAGGAAAATTCCAGACAAAACAAAATGTCTATTCCTTAGAAGAATAATTGTCTATTTCCTATCAGCTATGTATACAGATCACGGGTTTATTTCTGCAATTAGAAAAACTATAAACAGTCGTCACCAGGATTTAAACTTACGTTGGCGGACGATCGTTTCGAAGTATATATATTATTGTGTTTGGTGTCGTAGTAACACCACCTCTTCAATGCGCCTTAACTTACGCCCTAACAGCTCCAGAAAATAGCTAGACAACTAGAAGATGTGCGCAATTTGGCAACCCTGGTAAAAGAGAACCAAAAAGTGCTAGAAATTCACTCAAACGCATTTCTCTCTCGCTTTATATCTTAATTATTTCATACTTTTTGCATAGTTTATGTAGTTTTACTTCAACATGGTTAGAATTTGTATAGTTATATACAATAACACTATCAAAAAGCTGCTCGTGTATTGAAATATTCAATGAAGAGAGTAAGAGAGAGAGTAGAGAAGTACTAGGGTTTCACTTGTTTTGTTTGTTGGCATTTGAGTGAAGAGAAATTTCGACTGTCTTTGATACCAAAGTGAACACATTCGATTTTGTTCCGAGTTTTGATACGAAATCAACCAAATATTTTCCAATGCGAATGAGCTGTTATACTATTACAGAAATCTATGGTTATGTACAACTTTCAATTGCGGAGAGCGGCTAGAATAGTGTAACTTTGAGGAGAATGATGTGCAGAAACAATTTTGATAGATCTGTTAGATTCAGTCCACTTTTTAATATTCCTCTCACAGTGATGCAGTTCTCTTCGAAAATTCCGTAAACATACTCAATTTAAATCCTGAGGCTAATATAGCATTGGATTCCTGTACCTAATATACAATTAATTCCTGTACCTAATATAGTATTGGAGTTTTTTTTTAATTTCACAGAAACAGAATCGATCCACAGGTTGTCAAAGTTATTTAGCACGAAAATAGTTGGGACTAAAATCTTAAGATTTCGATTATTTTAACAAACAAAAGCAACATCACATGGCCCAAAAACAATAATGAAGATCGAACAATAACTGCAAGGCCCTTAAAATATCCTTAGCTGCCCATACTAAGTGGTCACACAATTAGTTTAGCGGGGACAGTGAAAACATATCATCTAAGTGCGAGACTTTGGCATAACAGCCCTGCTCTTGATTTTCTTCATGAAATTTTCGCATAGAACTGTGTACCAAGCAACTGAAAAGTGAACGAAATATTCGGTTCCCGAAATTTTCGATATTTTTTATACACTTGCTTCTTATGGGAACGAAAATTTCGTTAGAGCTGAATGCAATCGTTGTAACTAACATGTTGCACCGTCTTATTGAAACCACAACTCTCCCACATCAAGGCGAGTCAATCGGAAACGATGAAGTCATTGACCATCGCTCTATAGCGGTCACCATTATCTATATCGTTTTGCCTGACATCGATTTTGAAGAAGTAAAAGTAATTCCACCAACCTGTAAATCTCGCCACATATCCTGTAGTGTTCTGGATGTAACGGCATCTCAATAATAGCTTGGGGATTATCTTCACTACAAATGCAAATTGAGCCATTCAACCAAAATCTAAGTTCATCGCTGATCAAAATTTTCTTGGGAATTACACGAACATAACTATGTTTTTAAACTAAATCTGCAGAATTTGCAAGAGTTGTTTAGGCACCAGTCTATTCATGATGAAATGTCAACAAACCAAACTAAACATAAATCACGTGGCAGCTATCAAAATGACTGGCACGGAAAACAGTGTTTCCAAAACATATATATGAAGATGTTGCATAAGGCAAATTGCAAAGACATATATACCAAGATGTTGCATAATGTCAAATTGACGATTCAAGATGGCCGATAGATGTAGATGGTGTTAGCGTCAGATGGTGAATTAACAGTGTGTTAACAGTGACAAGCTGAAATAGGTTTCCATCACTACAGAAAACGCAAAACAGCAGTTTCATTATAAAACACATATTCTGTTCAAATCGACAAATCTGTTTTTTTTTTTAAATATTTTTTAATAAACATGTAATTTGTTGTTTTCCGAAATAGATTTTTTAGCATTTTTAAGTTAATTTAAAACTTGGCAATCTTAAACAGCGAACAACATAAAAAGAACACATAGGGTCGTATTTTAAAAGACCCGACAGTGAACCTAAACGCAAAAGCCAACGCGAACGCCAAAGTGCAGGTAGTCACCGAACAGGTGTAACCTTTTATAAACTACCAAAGCGACAAAAGTAACGCGACGTGACTGATTCACGAAATTCACCATCTACCCTTAGGCACCTATTGTAAATCATCATTTTCTTCTTCCAACATCTTAGTGTTTATGTCTTAGCTTAAAGTCATATACCTTTAAAAATACCCAGTAGATGTCGCTACTATACGGAATTATTTTTGGATTTTTTGTAGAAACCTCAAAACCGCATAACTCTTGTCAGTCAATACCTTTTTCTCCATAACAGAAACACGACACTTTGCGACTTGTAATTATTAGATGTATCACAGTAGGCGCAACTGTAAGTATCACAGTAGGCGCTACTGTAAGTTTCACAGTAGGCGCTACCATGGATAAAGGAATTAACTAGATATCGCACTTGCCGTGGGAAATTTCTTGTTCAATGGGGTATTTTCTAGATTTATAGATAATAAAATATACCCTGCGAGATGTATTTAGAACAGGTGATAGCAGTAGGTGATGTTGGCAACATCAACAGGCATATTATTTTGTTTAGTGGGCCGATGCTGTACAAGTCAACACAAACGAATACGAACAATAACAGTACACTAAAAAAGCACATAACCAAAATGCATTTGAATTAGAAAGTGGGGAACACAACGACATGAAAAAAACTAAATTAGTTGTTTGAATAGCACAACCTCTAAAATGATTCTATTTTTGTATTGAAAAAATGTCCCACACTGTTGAATAAACGTCAGTGAATGTTATGAGAAACGTCAATGAAAGTTACAGAACGACAACACAGCACCTAGTGGCAGTACTTAACCACGCCTGTGGGATAGCTACTTATTTCCTTTATCTATGACGCTACCTTTTTTGCCTAGTGGAAGTATTCAAAGGTTGTATAATTAATTCTAAAGATGATAGAAATACCATAGATGATTCATTCGCCATTTTCACCAGAGGGCACATGCTGTTTCCGTACGACCATTTTACACTCGGATGCGACGAAAAAGCACTCAAAAGACATTTTTATTACAATTTTATTGTTTCAATTTGAAAATAAAGTGTTGATAATAGAAAAGCATATCGCTTTTGATATTTTATTGACAATACAAAAGGCAAAAAGCATGATTATATATTTTTTTTCAAAAGTTTTTGTTTCCAGAGAAATTTGCCAATTTCTACCATTGCTGCGCCATCTAGAAAATTTCCCTTGACTCTCAAATTTACCACATCGATTTCACCATTCAGAGTTGTTCTATCATCTTTGTTAATTCTCAACTTATTTTGTCAACATGCAGCTATTACCTGTACCACAGAGGGCGCTACTATACGGATTTCATTCTTACCGTATACATAGATAAATAAAAAACCATAGATGGTGAATGATAAGTGGCGGAATGAATAGAAAAGCATATCGCTTTAGATATTTTTGCACAATACAAAAGTTTTTTCAATAGTTTTTGTTCCCAGGGAAACTTGCCCATATCCACCACACCGGCGCCTTCTAGAAAATGTCCCTTTACTTTCAAATCCACCACTCATCTTTCACCATCTATGGTTGTTTATTTATCTACGGTTCATACCAGAAGTGCGTCGGAGCAAATTCAAATACAAAAATTAACCCAGTAGTCAGTCTCAATTTTTTATAGTTTCTTTAAAATCCAATAACTCAATAACTAAGCAGTTATCGAAAAAGTTAGTTAATTTTTTCACCATATTTTTAAGATTTCTATAAGAAAATATTTTTAATTTTTTTTTTTGGTAGTTGTTAGGGAATTTAGCTCCGCAGGCACAATAATTATTTCTTAAAAACCCGTTAAATGCCTATTTTTTGTGAACTTCGATAATAGACATTACCTAAACCCATTTTTTTAAGGTAAAATACTTAGCCATAGCGAGGGCATAAATTTACTTGTTTTTATGTTAGAAATATTGAAAAAGTGCCAGATGTATTTCAAAACTTCCGGTTTTTGATAGGTTATTGGTGAGTGTTATAACTTACAAAATGGGCTAAAGTCTTGTCTATTTCGGAGCCTACCAAAAACTAAGTATAATAGGGCATTATTTTGGAAAAAATTAATGTTTGTCAAAAAAGGGGGCTAAAAAATCGTTTTTTATTTAGTCCTCCAATGGGTAAATAAAAATAAATATGTTTGTACACTGATTTATAGAATTTAGAAAGACCTTTGTAATGATACCCATTTCAACAAGGGGTCTGATCACCGCATCCGTTTCGTATCGTAATCCGTATTTTGGAAAAGCGATATAACGGAAACCGAAATCCAAACTAAATATATAGTTGTGTGTATTAAGTCAATATAGTAATACGATTTCGTCACTACTAGTTCTTTAGAGGTTATCGTCAAAATGACCCTTTAATATAACTTTCGTAATCCGGATTTCGATACGAAACGGATGCGGTAATTAGGCCCCAGATCGGATTATAAATACCTGAGATAGGCGCGATTATATACTCAAGCTTTAAAGGCCTAAATATCAATAAGTTGGATCGATCGCGGGGCCAAACAAAAATTTTTTGAACTCTGCGCAGAAGCTTTTGTCGGTGGTGAAATTTTGGTATAGATCAGACAGTTGGTGCTAAAGTAAATTTCTTCTTCTATTTGCCGCGAATGCGCAGGTGTATTCTTTCCGCTCAACATCTCTGGATGTTCCAATATAACATTCCATCTATTCATTTGTAGTGCGCTCAAATTTCCTATACAATATTGTATTAATTTTAATTCAATAAAACATAAATATATTAAATACTTACTTTTCCTTTTTTGCCGCGTTAACTTTGTGCAGAAGTCCATATGTTTTTGTTTTGTTTTCACAGCTTTTGACAACCTGTTATTGTGAGGTGAATTATTTGTTACGAGGTGAATTTTTCGTTGTCACCTTGGTGCCAGAATACCAAATGCAAACAATGGTGACAACTTTGTAACAATTCTATGATACATCGAATAGAGGTGTTAGCGTACAAAGAGCTTTTCAAAAGTTGTATCATTAGCGGCATTCATGCAAACGTGAAAGCCGAGAACTTTTGCTCAGCGCAAGTTTCCCTCGCACCGTTGCATGAGGCACCAGGTAAAGTTGCTCAGCGTAGTTGTGCTCAAAACCATATCAGCTGACCAAGATGGATACATAAGGTGGTAGCAGTAGCAATTGCATGTATTATGTATGTGTACTTTTGCTACTGTTCTAGTGCTATCACCTTATTTATCCATCCTAGTCAGATGACAACGAAATGTCAAAAGTTTACACGTTTCTCCATCCCACGTTTGCGCAGCAAATTTGCCTCGAAAACTTTCCACTTTTGAGCAAGTCGCTTTGTATGGGAAATTTGCTTGTTTTGACGTTTGCTGTGCAAGTTTACGATGTTTACGAGTTTAGGAGGTTTTTTCGAGCTTTCATGAAGACCACTATTATTTCCTAAGTTAGTTTTCGAACGTTGAATTATTAGCTGGCGCATAGATGGCGCTACTATACGGATTTAATTTTTTGTCGCATATAAGAAATAGTGAAACTTTACACAGCATAACAAAAGTATTTAAAGGTCGTATCATTCATTACTTCTCAAGTTATATTTCTACCATAAATTTTTTAGTTGCAACACTGATGGCGCTGCTATACGGTTTTAATTTTTTTTTTACCTGATATGAAAAATGTTGGAACTTTCCACTGTGGGTATAATGTTATTACTCAAAGGTTGTATCAATTCTTCTCAAGTTAGTTGATGCTCTTTAAATTGGAATTTTTACGCGCGCTTAAGTTTATGTGATATTTGTCTGTCTGCCCCAATAACCGTCTGTCCGCCCGCCTGTCTGCATATCTGCTATTCCATCCGTCTGTACCAAAGCAATAACAAATAAACATAAACACCAAATGAAAAGGGGAGTAGACGGGCTAAATGTTGCAATTCGCAAGCAACGTCTCATCTCTGCGAGAGGCTCCAAAGAGCGTGCCCGCTCAAACGAACGGTGGTGTGTTTGTGTGCGGATGCGAATACCGGGTATTTCTTTCTTATTAATGTTTACTGTAAATTCCTGCGGATGCGGTTGTATTTCATAGTGTGTTACAAAACAACAAAAAAAATCTCTTTCAACTTTTGCTAGCAAAAACATCAACAACATGTATTGGCTTTTAGTAGTCCACGAGAAGACGGAGGAAAAGAATGTTTATGCAGTATGTATTATATATATGTATATATATATACACATATATATGTATATGTACATATTTATTCATCTGCAAATATGTATCTGTTTGTATGCGAATCAGTGTGTGAGTGGGTCTGTATGTATGGCTGTTTATGTGGGGATTGTGGTGTGTGCATTGGAGTTTCTAAAGTATGTTGAACTTGCGCATATTTTTGCTGCGCTGGCGCTGTTTTTCCAGGAATTGTATACATTTTGGGATTGTTGTTCTTTATTTTGTCCCCGTTTACCACTCACACACCTCCTCCGGTCGTGCGGCTCCTTTCTCATCATGTTCTCTTGTTAGCCTGCGTGCGTTCTCTGACTTTGCCATAGATTAGTAATTTTGTTCTTCGCTGTTTGTTGTTTGTCCGTAAAATGTTATTTGTGCTTTATTTTGTATTTTGCTAAGATTTGCATTTTTTCTCTTGTATGTGGTTGTGTTTATTTTTTAAATTTTGGTATGATATTTCAAGTTTCAATGGAATTTCTTCTGCACCGAGAATCTTTTCCGCTTTAGCAAGCAGTAAAAATTGTATTCATGTGTGTTGCATTTTGTTGAGCTGTGTGTTTTTTAAACCCGGTATTTGCAAACACCAAAAAACTGCTATTCATTATTTGTGGGATATTTTATGAATTAAAATGTGATAATGTGTTGTAAATAAGCAAAAACATTAAATAAATACATTGATTTGAATTGAGTTAACGTTATTTCAAAAGATTCTGCAATTTAACAACATAACCGGTTATAACCGTTTCGAAACGGTTATGCAAAATTTTGAAATTTTCTTAAATTTTAAGTAAGATAAGAAAATGCTGTCCTTTTTCCAGTCACTTAGTCGAAACTTTTAGCAAAAATATAAAAAATTAATAAATTTTTTTTAAATATTTAATTGTTTTCAAAATTGAGATCAGAGCTGCAATTCAATGGGCGAATGTGTTGTAACTAAGTCAAAACATTAAATGAAGACATTGATTTCAATTGAGTTGATGATATTACAAAATATTGTGCAATTTTAAACCATAACCGGTTATAACCGTTTCGAAACGGTTATGTGAAATTATGTCATTTTCTTAAAGCTTAAGTAAAATCTGAAACTGTGGCCGTCGGTGGTGCAATGGTAGTGTGCGCGGCTCTTGTGCATGAGGACGTGGGTTCGATCCCTACTCTGACCACCTAAAAAAAATTCTTTCGACGGCGGTCACCTCGCTTAGTGACGGCGACACTATCGAGTATTTAGCCATGAAAAAGCTTCTCAAAATACCGTTCGGAACCGGTGTAAAACTGTAGGTCCCAATCAGCGAGTATAAAACTGGAACGCGCACAGCTCACTGGTTGTGAGAAGCTCTCCCTAATCCCTTCATGGGATGTAACGGGAAACCATTTATTTAATTATTTTAAAATCTGAAACTCGTCCATCATTTTTCCAGTTATTTAGTCAAAACTTTTAGCAAAAATAGTAAAAAAATTAATCAATATTTAAAGTATTTAAATTTTGTTTTAGAGTGATAATAGCAATTCCATTGACAAACGTGTGGTGTAATAAGCGAGACGTTTTATAACCAAAATGAATTGATAATATTTCAAAAGATTATGCAATTATACATTATAACCGTTACGAAACTGGTATGCGATATTTTGAAGATCACTTAAATTAATGTCATGTCTCCACCGACTGCTCAAGTTCAAATTTGTTTCAACCCGTCCACACCACCCACTTTAATTTCGTTGGGCATATCGTTGTTTAAGCGTAGTACTCAGCTGCAACTGAATTTCAGGTTTCCAAATAAAATCTATGCAAAATAACAACCTGTTTTTTTTACATAAGCCCCCGTATTCAGTTCTTGCGAAATTTTCTTAAGAAATTCTGTCATTTATTTCTCAACGGAAAAGTTTGCTACAGAGAGTTACCACATATTTCTGATTTACCTTGCAAATATTTCATTTATAATTTATCTTTGCACTCCATTTTATTTTTAACACATGTGCTATTACTTTTGTTTACTAAAACACTCAAAATATCAAAATTCCGGTCCCAAACTATTGTTTTCGCACGAAATAAGTTTAGCGTAACAACCCTGTACTTGATTTTGCCCACGAAATTTTCGCAAAGAGCTGAGTGCCAACTAAATGAAAAATTAGCGACATTTTCGACTCATGAAATTTTTGTTATTTTTTATACACGTACTTCTTATGGCAATGAAAATTTCAGAAAAGCTGAATACCGGGCTATAGACTTCATATAGGAACCTGAAATACAGGTTTATCTGAGTACTGGGAGTAAACAGTGAAATTGAAACACAGGGTCTCTAGTAATTTATTTTCCATGCTCATTTCAATGCTAAATTCAGCGAAATGCAAAATTTAAAAATTCAATTTTGTATGAGAAATGTTATATAATTTCAGCGAAATTTCAAAAATTCATCGTAATCATTCGGTAAAGATGCCTTATATAGCAAATTCAAAGATGTATCTAGTACAAGTTGAAGCGTTCGAACCATAGACCAATACAGAGATAGATACTTTTATTCTCTCATCTGACGTTTCATTTCACACTCTTCGTCGTAGGTTTGTGGAAATGAAAGCAATTAAATTTATAATTACCTTACACCAGGTGGAGTTACAAAATATGTTCACTTAACTTTTTCAAGTCGTTTTGGTGTAGAACTGAAAAATGTAAATGTATTTTGCACTTTTTTGTTGGCTTTTATCGTTGGTATGCATTTCTATTGTATTTAACACAACTAGCTTGCCACAAAAACACGAAATTCGGTTGTTGTTCCTTTGTTGAACGTTGTTTACTATTGCCTCTATCTGGTATTATTGAACCCATGTTTTCCAAAATCCAATATTTACTTTCCATCGTACCTATGACGTGTAATTTATTGAGCGAATAAAATTATCTATGTATGTATTGGTCTATGGTTCGAACAGCTGATTTAAATTACCACAATAGGCGTGTTTTCGTTACAAGCTAGCTATTATCGCTTGCTTGTAACTAAAACGCCAAACTAGCGATAATTTATCGTAAAACATATATGATCGTTTTGCTCTAACGCAAGGTATGTGGTTATTCTTTCATATGTTTATGGTCTTGTCCTTATCTTTCAAGTCCATAAGACCCTATCCAACACTATTTTCTGAGTTTTATCATACTGGTTACTTTGTGCCTATTTAAACCGGAAATACATATAAACGTCTTGCTCTAATGCATAGTTTGTAGTAATATTTCCAAATATATATATTCTTCTCATTATCTTGGACCTCACTATGCGACATCCACCACTGTTTTTTTGATTTCTTTCAAACTGTTAACTTTGTGCCTGCTTAGGACTGAAATGGAAGCGGTAATTTCAAGTGCCGCTTAATATCGCTTAGCTCTCCATAAAAAATAAGTGATAATCTAAGCAAGTGTTGTAGCCTTTTGCTTAGCTGGCCATACAAAATATGTGAGAGTCTAAGCAAACGATGTAACTAAAACACATCTATTACTTGACCCAATAACCCTATAAGTACCGGAGGTTCTTAAAAAATAACTAAATGGTTTCCCATTACATCCCATGAAGGAATCGGGGTGAGCTTCTCACACCCTGTGAGCTGTGCGCTTTCTAGTTTTATACTAACTGATTGGGACCCACAGTTTTACCCCGGTTCCGAACGGTAGTTTTGAGAAGCATTTTCATGGCTAAATACTCGATAGTGTCGCCGTGACTATGCGAGGTGACCGCCGTCGAAATAAATGTTTAAGGTGGTCAGAGCAGGGATCGAACCCAGGATCTAAAGTACAGGGTTTTTCAACAGAGACGCTACAAAAGTAAATCGATAGGGACAGCAAACGACGCCATATTTTTTCCCGCTCTTTTGACATTTCTCTTCAGTAAGGTTTGCCATTTCATCATGGAAAGATATACGAGCCAACAACGAGTCGAAATTATTAAAATTTACTACCGAAATTTGGAGTCAGTGGCCTCAACTTTAAAAGCGCTACGTCCAATTTATGGTCGTCATAATCGTCCTACCAGATCAACAATTGAACGTCTAGTGGAAAAATTTGAATCCACAGGCACAGTACAAAATGTTCCCGTGCCAGTGAGACAAAGAAGTGCCCGTAGTGTCGAGAATATTGCTGCCGCTGTGGCTTCAGTTCAAGAAAGCCTAAATGTGTCTCTCACACGTCGTTCTCAAGCGTTGGGCATCTCTGTGACGTCGTTGTGGCGAATTTTGCTAAAAGATCTTGGCCTACATCCTTACAAGATCAAATTGACGCAAGAACTGAAGCCGCTTGACCACCATAAGCGTCGTATGTTCGTCAATTGGCCTGAGCAACAACTTGAAAATGATTCGGATTTGCATCGGAAAATCATCTTCAGCGATGAGGCTCATTTCTGGCTGAATGGCTTCGTCAATAAGCAGAATATGCGTTATTGGTTAGACAGCACTCCACACGTAATCCATGAGTCATCATTGCATCCCGAAAAAATTACGGTTTGGTGCGGTTTATGGGCCGGCGGCGTCATTGGGCCGTACTTCTTCCGTGATGATCAAGACCGGCACATTACTGTGAATGCGAATCGCTACCGTTCAATGATAACCGAATATTTTTGGCCCCAATTGGATAATATGGACTTGGAGGACGTGTGGTTCCAACAGGACGGCGCCACAAGCCGCACAGCAAATGCCACAATCAATTTATTGGAAACCAAGTTTGGTGAACGTGTTATCTCACGAAATGGCCCAGTCGATTGGCCGCATCGGTCGTGCGATTTGACGCCGTTAGATTATTTCCTGTGGGACTACGTCAAGTCTATGGTCTATGCCAACAAGCCAGCGACGATTGATGAACTTCGTACGAATATCGAACGTGAAATTGCAGCAGTATCGGCCGATTTATGCTTGAAAACCGTCGAAAATTGGGTTCAGCGTGTGGACCTCTGCAAGCGTGCCCGTGGTGGCCATGCAAAAGAAATCGAGTTCCATACATAATGGCATCGAACGTACTTTCATAGGAATAAAGAATTTGATTGGTATCTAAAACCGGTTTTGTTTTATTTAAAAAAAACTTTTGTAGCGCTCTTATCGAAAAACCCGTTACAAGAGGCGCGCACACTACCCACTGCACCACCGACGGCCACCGGTGGAGGTTCTTAGGTCTAAGGTATCTCTCTTTGGGCAGTTTTGCGGACTCGGTATAGTATTTAGTATTTAATAAATCTTCCTGAATGAGCGACCTTCGGATGGGTTTAAATATGTTCTCCTCTGAAGCAGGTTTAAAATTTTCATTTGAAGGTCTTAACTTATTTTAACCCTTCGTAGCGGTTATTGCATTTTAATCGAAACCCTTCAGATTTAAATATTTGGTATTAATATTGACTAAAGGTGGTTTCTGACTTTTGATAAATTATTAAATAAAATGTAACGTTAGTAATTTCCATATTATTGTTGGTTATTTTTTCAAGGATTGAAAATCACATATTATAAATTGCCCAGTTGCTGTGTAAACACTTTATACATTTTTCGGCCTCGTATTAATACCTGAAATTTGTGTCAATTCATTAACAAATTTGATATTGAAAATTTTATATTCAATGTTTTGAGTTTTGAATTGTCGTCCGCGTTTTGTGTAGTGTCTTCAAATTTCTGTTTATCCTTTCAAATTTTTCGCAATAAAAAGGATATTTCCTACATATTCCCAACAAATTCGTGTTTCTCTAAACGTTATGGGAATTTTCGTGTTCAAAATTTAAATTTTCCATTGTAATATTTGTGAAATTTTGTGTACTGAGAAATATTTTCTTGGAATTAAAGTGTTGTAATTCAAAATCTTAAGAATATTTCAAGATGAGGTAAAAAACATGGAGATTTGAATTCTTAAACCTTTGAACAAGTAGTGTTGCCATTGTTTTAATACGCTTTTTTGAAAAACAAAACAAAAATTGTTAAACCTTATTTAGATACAGCCTCCCAAAATTATTCCCGTAGTAGTCTTGACTAACAGTTCCCCTACCTGTACAGCTTTTAGGCTCTTAAAGTTTTGATATAAAAAAAAGTTCATTAGCACAAAAAACTTAAAAGTTTATTAAACTTTTTTTGTTGTTGTCATAATGAGTTGTATTTTGTTTATGTGTGTTTTGCTACATCTCAAAAAAGTTGTTGTGTTTTTTTCCGTTTGGTCTTTTACGATTTTCTTTTCTTGTTCACAGTGTTACGACATCAAAGATTATAATTAGCGGCATACCGCTGCAAACACGTTTCGAAGACATCGAACCTCTTTTGAAGCCATATGGCATCGTCAAACAGTGTGAGGCTGTTACTAGTAAGGACCCACATACCCAAACGGTTCATATAACATTCGACAATATCGAACAGGCTCAAAGGTACATAGATTTTTAAGCAAATCGAAAGAACACAAAAATTCAAACAAACAAAATTTATACAAATTTGGCCAAAATTGAAAAATGCATATCAAAATTCGTTACTATTTCGCAAATTAAAGAAAAACTATACTAAAATTGACCTTGATATATTAGATTTAGTGTCAATTATTGTTATTTCATGAAACTATGACAAAAAAAAACAGCATAACCGGTTCGAAACGGTTTTGCTCCATTTTACTTACTAATAAACAAAAAACATGTTTTAAGTATATTAATGCTATTGTTGGCAGTTACTATTATATTTCAAGCAAATTCAGAAATTTGTTATAACCGGTTTGCTTGAGAAATAAATAAATACCTATCATATCATTTCTTGCTCAAGCATTTGTTCCTCAAATCTATGCAAATAACTAGCGACGCAATCTAATGGACTGTTTAGAACTGCAACCCAAAGTAGGCTGAAAGAATAAAATAAAAACATCGATGGCCATCCTTAGTTATCGAGATATCGCATGTTTAAATTTGTAATTTGCTTTGGTTGCCGCTTCGCATGGTAATGTTTTGACGTGGCA
The DNA here is from genome assembly GCA_963931995.1 of Phaonia tiefii. NCBI lineage: Eukaryota > Metazoa > Arthropoda > Insecta > Diptera > Muscidae > Phaonia > Phaonia tiefii. The sequence continues at coordinate 17,990,910 of OZ008370.1, read as the reverse complement.
TGTACTTAAAGAAGAAAGTCAAGTTATCGAAATTATTTTTTTTTTGATAGTCAAGAGCTTCAGTTATCGTTGGCATTTATTGTTGCTTTACTAGAATAACCGAGACCAAACAAAAATGTAATCGCAGCTGTTAGCATCTCGGGGAGAGTACGATATCCGAAGCGCCTCGAACCAATACTATTTTTTGGGAAGAGCACAATATCCAAGAACCCACGATTCATTCATGAGCATGAACATAAGCCATCGGCGATGTTTAAACCAACCACATACTTGTCATTCATGAGCACGAACATCAGCTATCAGCGACGTTTAAGCGAACCACAGACTTGTCATTCATGAGCATTAACATCAGCTGTTAGCATCACGGGGAGAGTACGATTTCCGAAGCGTCTCGAACCAATAAATTTTTTTTGAAGAACACAATATACAAGAACCCACGATCCGACAATGGTAGCACACTTTAAGCGAACCACAGACTTGTCATTCATCAGCATGAACATCAGTTATCTGCACGAACATCAGCTATCGGCGACGTTTAAGCGAACAACAGACTTTAAGCGAACCACAGACTTGTCATTCTTGAGCATGAACACCAGTTATCGGCGATGTTTAAACCAACCACATACTTGTCATTCATGCGCACGAACATCAGCTATCGGCAATGTTTAATCCATTTACAGACTTGGCATTCATGAGCATGAACAGCAGCTACCGACGATGTTTACACCATTTACAGACTTGTCATTCGTGAGCATTAACATCAGCTATCATTGATGTTTATTGTCGGTTTACCGCCCATCTTGATACCAACTAAGAATGTAATCGAAGTTGTTCGCCTCACTATCATGTTTGCAATACTTTTTGGTATAATTTTTCAAATTCATCAGCCATAAAAAAAGTTATCGACCAAGCTCTTGGTCATGAATGACAAGTCTGTCGTTCGCTTTATTGTCGCTTTACCTCCCTTCTTTATACCACGTAATAATGTAATCGAAGTTGATCGCATCACTGTCAGCTAAAAAAAATGTTGGTAATATTTTTTCACATTCAGCAGTCAGATAACAAGTTATCGACCAAGCTCTTGGTCATGAATGACAAGTCCGTGGTTTGCTTTAGAATAAAACGAAAAAAATTAAATGTTTCGATAAATCATTTAGTTATCGAGATATCGGGCGGAGGTCGCTGGTGTGCGCGGCTCCTGTACATGCCAACGCGAATACGATGCCTGCTCTGACATTTCTTTCGACGGCGGTTACCACGCTTAGTGACGGCGACGCTATCGAGTATTTAGCCATGAAAAAGCTTCTCAAAATACCATTCGAAACCGGTCTAAAACTGTAGGTCTCAATCAGTGAGTGTAAAACTAGAAAGCGCACAGCTTACTTGTTGTGCCCTTCGATAACATTCTTATTTGGTATCAAGACGGGCGGTAAACCGATAGCTGATGTTCATGCACATGAATGACAAGTCTGTGGTATGCTTTACATTTGTCAATGATGAGCACGAGGATTGGTTATCGGTGACAATTATTGTCGTTTTAGCGCAGTGACTGGCAAACTCATACAACCTTAATTCTGCCATTGTGAGCTGCACTGAGAGAATACTCCTATTATACCCGTATCATATACCTGTTCATCATGGAATATTTCGCACAGTGCAATGCATACGACAAGCGATGATCAGTGAGGCTGCATGATTTCGTTTGACTTCGCCCAATGCTTGAGCGCATGTCAATGTGAAAACACGAAGCACAAAAATGCACGGTGCATATTCTTTGCCGGTCACTGTTTTAGCGCCAATTCCGTAGCGTTACAGGAATGTAATAACAGCTGTTGTTCACATTACTAACTTTCTTGAAAAAAATGGTGGTAATCTTTTTTTCAATTTTATGAGCCAGAGATAAAGTTATCGAGAAAGTTCATGCTCATGACTGACAAAACTGTGTCCAAATCACAAAACCGGTATTGTAACGACTAAAATGCTAAAAAGTTACCTCTTTTTTTAAAACTTCAACCCCGGCACCGGAATTCTGTAGCTTTTTAAACCATAAAACTCTGTAGTTAAATTGACAAAATTGTGTATAGACAATTTATGAATTTTGGCAATGTAACTACCAATTTTTATCGTTAAAACGTTCAGAATTCAGAAGAAAATCGGAAAAGTTGACACAATTCTCAAATTTTATATTAGATTTTTACGAATTTAGACAATTTAACTACCGATTTTTGTCTCTAAAAAGTTACAGAATTCCGGTGCAGATATCGCGATAACTTATCGAGTTATCGATATCGTTTATAACTGCGTTTTTCGGACTAGCTTGAGTTGTTTTATAAAAGAAAGTTATTGGATTGAAGGACCTTGGTTATTGTACTGCTGCCAGCACCTCTAATATGTTCACAAAAAATTTCCGTAATTTTCATTTCAAGTTATCGACGGAGCTAATCATAGATTAATATACTACGAGATGCTGCAACTCGTTCTTAATTTTTTTTGACTGAAGGAAATCGAACGGTTGAAGTTGCAAAATTTTAGATTTGTCGCTGAGATTTGATAGACAACGCATAAATATATGAACAACGAAAATGCACAAACTTAAAAAAGGGAGGAAGTTGTAATTTCCTTTAAGGCTGTAAGAGATCATGTTTTCTCCGGTTAGTGAAAAAAATGTAAATGCCGCGGGTGGGATTCGAACTCACATTCGCTGGACGATCGTTTCGATGTTTGGAAAGCAGCATCATTTTGTTCAAGCCCGGTATTCAGTTTTTATGAAATTTCCGTTGACATAAGAAGTGCGTGTATAAAAAATAACGAAAATTTCATGAACCGAAAAATTCGCTCACTTTTCATTTGCTTGGTACTCGGCTCTTTGCGAATATTTCGTAAACAGAATCAAGTACAGGGTTGTTACGCCAAAGTTATTTCGTACGAAAACAATTGATTTGCAACGGAATTTTGACATTTCGATTATTTTGGTAAACAAAAGTAATACCACATGAGTTAATAATAAAATGGAGTTCAAAGATTATGAACTGTTATGAACTGAAATATTAATGAAATATTTGCAAGGTAAATTAGAGATATGTGGTAACTCTGTAACAATATTTTTCATTTTGAGATAAATGATAAAATTTCTTACGAAAATTTCGCAAGAACTAAATATGGGGCTTTACGCAAAGCAGCCTATAGACCATGGTAGAATTATCTCTTAGCTAGTTGCATGAGTAATTCAGTGATCATGCTGTCAAAATTATCTGAATACTGAGAAACTCTATGTAAGCAAGATGTGGAAAATGTAATTAGCTTGTCTTACTTGGTACAAAGTCTGTGCTATATATTGCATCTTGATTGAAATTTTGTTTGGAGCTTTATTAACAAACAAAACGAAAGAAAATCAAATTTGACAGCTTGCGTTTGAAGTCCTCTCTGTTGTTAGGGTTGTCGCATGCCCCAATTGCGAAAATTTAAAGTTTGATGTTTTAAAGTTTGCCTACGGTAAGCTGAAAAACCACAAATCAGCTGGGCTGAAGCGTTTGCGCGATAGATAATTCTACCATGCGATAGACGTTCAGTTCCTCTCGGAAGCAGCATAAAGTGAAACGTTAGATTAGACAGTTGGAGCAGCTCGTATATGGGAATCTATAGAGCTATTGATCCGTTTAAGGTCCGTTTAAGGAAATTCTGTTTCTACGAAATCGATTTTAAATGCTATCGATTTTTTTTAAAAAGCCCACATCTGATATTTCGAAATCTTTACCAAGATAACTAAAATGTTATCTATTTTGTATGATAGAAAAATGTCTCTATTTTGTATGATAGAAAAAGTGGCTAGACCGTGGCGTTTCGGATAAAGTACTCTACCCCTAAAAGTCAGAAAAATTGTGTAAAACTTTCATTCGTTAACTGTTTTATAAAGAGATTATCTAGCAACAAGCTTACCAGATTTATTGAAACTACCAATTTAAGCCCGGTACTCACTTTTTATGAATTTTCGTTGCCATAAGAAGTACGTGTATAAAAAATAACGACAATTTCATGAACCGAAAATTTCGCTCACTTTTCATTTGTTTGGCAAAATCAAGTACAGGGTTGTTATGCTAAACATATTTCGTACGAAAACACTTGTTTGGGACCGGAATTTTAACATTTTGATTATTTTAGTAATCAAAAGTAATAACACATGCATTAAAAATAAAATGAAGTGCAACCATTAATTACTACTGAAATATTTGCAAGGTAAATTTTCCGTTTAGAGATAAATGACTAAATTTCTTACGAAAATTTCGCAAGAACTGAATACAGGGCTTTAAAGTGAACTTCGTATGAAATAGGTTTTCTTTTTTTCTTGTAATTACCATAAAATTTGGTACACAAATAGGTTACTTTTTGGCTTAACCGGTTCGTTTATTAGGCCTTAAGCAAAATCCCACATACGATAGTCAAGCCCGCCTTAACAAGAGGCCGTAACAATCGTCAGTATTTTGGTTTAAAATTGTAAACACAAAATGTAATTATAATTGTTTTCAAGTCATCGACACAGTTATGATAACGGGTTTTTCAATAAGAGCGCTACAAAAGTTTTTTTAAATAAAACAAAACCGGTTTTAGATACCAATGAAATTCTTTATTCCTGTGAAAGTACGTTCGATGCCATTATGTATGGAACTCGATTGAATAATGACTCATGGCTGACCAACAACGCATATTTTGCTTATTGACGAAGCCATTCAGCCAGAAATGAGCCTCATCGCTGAAGATGATTTTCCGATGCAAATCCGAATCATTTTCAAGTTGTTGCTCAGCCCAATTCACGAGCATACGACGCTTATGGTGGTCAAGCGGCTTCAGTTCTTGCGTCAATTTGATCTTGTAAGGATGTAGGCCAAGATCTTTTCGCAAAATTCGCCACAACGACGTCACAGAGATGCCCAACGCTTGAGAACGACGTGTGAGAGACACATTTGGGCTTTCTTGAACTGAAGATTCAGCGGCAGCAATATTCTCGACACTACGGGCACTTCTTTGTCTCACTGGCACGGGAACATTTTGTACTGTGCCTGTGGATTCAAATATTTCCACTAGACGCTCAAATGTTGATCTGGTAGGACGATTATGACGACCATAAATTGGACGTAGCGCTCTTAAAGTTGAGGCCACTGACTCCAAATTTCGGTAGTAAATTTTAATAATTTCGACTCGTTGTTGGCTCGTATATCTTTCCATGATGAAATGGCTAACCTTACTGAAGAGAAATGTCAAAAGGGCGGGAAAAAATATGGCGTCGTTTGCTGTCCCTATCGATTTACTTTTGTAGCGTCTCTGTTGAAAAACCCGTTACAGTTCAATTTGTTTTGTTTATATAATTGTGATATATAGACGCTAAAAATGTGACACTAAACCGATTTTCTGGTCACAGAAGTCATTAGAGTAGCCTTAACCCTAGTAGTGCCTTGCTTGACGACTCAACTGGCAATAGATCGTACGATATTTGTGTCAGACCGATAAAAAGCCATGCACTTGTAGGTATTAAACCGGTTAATTTTAGAAAAAATATTTTCCCCAAAAATGCTTATTCAAATGGTAAAAGATTTGAAAATGTAGAGAAGCCATTAGGTACTATTTACATTTTTGAACACAAACTGTTCTCCCGCATAACCGTTTCGTTAAATTGTGTCTTAGATTTGCTTAAATAATTTTTACTATAAATTAATAGAAATAATAGCGCAATAAAGTTTTAAATCCAAAATTTAACCAATTCCTTTAATAGTTAATATATATATTTAATATATGTATTAAACAAAATTGTCTTCAGTTCTTTTTTTTTAAATTTCTCCTTTTGTACAATACGTAGTTTGTGTTCTTTTTGTGTTGTGTTATTTGTGTTTCAAATTTTGTTTTCAAATTTTTAATCAATTTATTAATTTGCTGTGTCTTTTCCTTTCCCTTTGTCTTGCAGAGCCGCTGGTGGTTTAAACGGTGTCGAATTCGAAGGCAACAAATTGCACGCCGAGCAATTAGATAAGGTTCAGCGTCGCAACCCACGTAACCAACGTAATCCATATCCCGGCATGCCAGGTCCCGGCCGCCAAGCGGACTTTCCCCTCCGCATATTGGTACAGAGCGAAATGGTTGGCGCCATCATTGGCCGCCAAGGCAGCACCATACGCACGATCACACAACAGAGTCGTGCCCGTGTCGATGTCCACAGGAAGGAGAATGTTGGCTCGCTGGAGAAGGCCATAACCATATACGGCAACCCCGAGAATTGTACAAATGCTTGTAAACGTATTTTAGAAGTTATGCAGCAAGAAGCCAATGCCACAAATAAGGGGTAAGACCAATCTTTCCATAACGCTTTGTAATACTAATTGGTTTTTACGATTTCTTCCTCCCCCCAGTGAAATATGTTTGAAAATTTTGGCTCACAATAATCTAATTGGCCGCATTATTGGTAAAAATGGCAACACCATTAAGCGCATTATGCAGGAAACGGACACAAAGATAACTGTCAGTTCGATAAATGACATAAGCAGTTTCAATTTGGAACGTATTATTACCGTTAAGGGCATTATCGACAATATGTCGCGTGCTGAAAATCAAATCAGTTCGAAATTGCGCCAAAGCTACGAGAACGATTTGCAAGCCATGGCACCGCAGAGTGTTATGTTCCCCGGTCTCCCGCCGATGGCCATGATGTCTACGCCAGGTAATGGCATGATTTTTAATCCTAGCATGCCTTATGCACCCTGCCCCAGTTTTCCAATGTCGAAGACACCTGCCGCTGTTGTGCCACCCGTTTTCCCCAATGATATGCAGGAGACCACGTACCTCTATATACCCAACAATGCCGTAGGTGCTATAATCGGTACGAAGGGATCACATATACGCAGCATAATGCGTTTCTCGAATGCCTCGTTGAAGATAGCGCCATTGGATAATGATAAACCGGCGGAACAGCAGACAGAACGTAAAGTAACCATTGTGGGTACGCCAGAGGGTCAGTGGAAGGCTCAGTATATGATTTTTGAAAAGATGCGCGAAGAGGGTTTCATGAGTGGAACAGATGATGTAAGATTAACTGTTGAAATTTTGGTTGCCAGCTCACAGGTGAGTGTCATCAAAGTCGAAATCTGTATGCACTTGTTATTAAATTAAAAGCACTTCTTTACTTGTGGACTTTATACATACGTACATCTACTACATCCATATATGGCCTGTTCCTCGATTTCGAACGAAAGGCAGTCACTCGAGTTCGACAGAAACTGGGTTCCTTTAAGTCACAAAATGTCATTAGCCTAGCTTTATCTTTGAACGCAAATTACAGCATATTCGAAATCGATGAATTTTACGTCTTCATTCGACTTGAATTGACAAGATTGTGCAAAACAATGTCAAATTTCTTCCGCCTAGAATACAAACGAACTCTTTAATACGACATCGAGTAACCGACACATAATTTAGTACTTAAGGTTATCTCTTTGAAATTCAGAAGCAGGACATTTTAATCACAACTTGTTTTTCAGTGTGAGTTTGTACTTACGGATCTTCTATCGATATTAATTCCCATATGTAAATTTCATACAAGAATTTAGGCATATATGATTAATGATCTTCCGATGGTATCAATTCAGGCTCTCTAGTTGGGCATCTGATGACGAACTTGTCACGGAGTTTGGAACTAGTCATGCCAATGATAAAATTGTCTAGTTATCCAACTAAAACCAATTATTTTCACTTGCCAGAATGTTTTATACTCAGTTTTCCGATTTAAGCCCGGTATTCAGTTTTTATGAAATTTTCGTAGCCATAAGAAGTACGTGTATACAAAATAACTAACATTTCATGACCCGAAAATATCGCTAACTTTTCATTTACTTGGTACTCAGCACTGCGAAAATTTCGTAGGCAAAATCAATAACAGGGTTGTTACGCCAAAATTATTTCCCACGAAAACAATTGTTTGATAATTGTTTGGGACCGGAATTTTCACATTTTGATAATTTTAACAACCAACAGCAACACGACATGCGTTAAAAATAAAATGAAGCTCGTAGGAGAATTATAAATGAAATATTTGCAAGCGAAATCAAAGTTATGTGGAACTCTCCACAACGAAATTTTCCGTTTAGAAATAAATGACAAAATTCCTTACGAAAATTTCGCAAGACCTGAATACGGGGCTTTAAGCCCGGTATTCAGTTTTTATGATATTTTCGTAGCCATAAGAACTACGTGTATAAAAAACAACGAAAATGTCGCTTACTTTTCATTTACTTGATACTCAGCTGTTTGCGAAAATTTCGTAGGCAAAATCAAGTACAGGGTTGTTACGCCAGAGTTATTTCGTACGAAAACAATTGTTTGATAATTGTTTGGGACCGGATTTTTGACATTTCGATTATTTTAGTAAACAAAAGTAATACCACTTGCAATAAAAATAAAATGGAGTACGAAGAGGAATTGTTAACGAAATATTTACCAACAACAAAATTTTCCAATTTTATAACCGATTTTGTTAGTTTTAGTTAATGTATAAGAAATTCATACTACAACAAGGCTGCTCAAAGTTGTGGTATAAGAACAGCTGATTTGTTTTTTTCAAGTACAGGGTTGTTACGCCAAAGCTATTTCGTACGAATACAATTGTTTGATAATTGTTTGGGACCGGATTTTTGACATTTCGATTATTTTAGTAAACAAAAGTAGTACCACTTGCAATAAAAATAAAATGGAGTACGAAACAAGAAAATTTTCGAATTTTGAACTTTATAACCGATTTTGTTAGTTTTAGTTAATTCATACTACAACAAGGCTGCTCAAAGCTATGGTGTAAGAACAGCTGATTTGTTTTTTGTTCAAGTACAGGGTTGTTACGCCAAAGTTATTTCGTACAACAATTGTTTGGAACCGGAATGTTGACATTTCGATTATTTTAGTAACCAAAAATAAAACCACATGCAATAAAAATAAAATGGAGTACGAAGAGGAATTGTTAACGAAATGTTTACCAACAATAAAATTTTCCAATTTTATATCCGATTTTGTTAGTTTTAGTTAATGTACGAGAAATTCAGACTGCAGGCTTGCAAGGTCAGATTGGTTTTTGTTGGAATAATAGACAATTCAGTTATGCATACCCACTGGCATGACTAGTTTCGAACTCCGAGTCAAATTCATCATCAGATGTCGAACCTGGCGTTTACACGGGACAGTTTTGCTCCGACAGTAGAAATACATTCACACATTTTTACTACCAAACTTACACTTCTCTCACTTGCCTCGCCACTGTCTCTGATTTTTCAATAATAGTAACTTCGGTAAGAGATTTGACATAAGCGGCCAGATCATGGCTGAACTAGTAAAGGTTGGCGCAATAGAACAACTGATTTTGCCTTCTTAGGACTACATCTGTTAAATTCAATGTATTTTGTTGTACTTTTTTGTTCACTGTGTTTGTTCATATGGATCTGTGTTGAATTTGACGGTTAGAGTCATGAAACAAAAACTAAATGCCTGTTGTTGGTTCACACAATTACAACAAATCCTACTGCGTAAACCTCTACTAGTTCAGCCATCGGCCATATCGGTGACATTTCGTAGTAATTTGAGAAAAAAGCAAAACATCGCAAACGACTTTACAAATTGGGAAATATATTTGTATTTGAAAATTTTGCTAATTTTTATTCAAGTATTGTTTGACAACACAAACATATAAACATGAATACATGTCTAATTTTGCAGAGTACATCAGTTCCATTGTAATTTGGAGAAGTAAGACAAAATACAATGGCAAAAGAGCGAAGAAACAAAAAATCAGAGCAGAGTAATTAATCAGAGTAATTTATTTGAATTGGCCGAAAGGCTTAAAATTACAAGTGTGAATAAATAAATAAAAATAAATAAATTTAACGAAACGACACTGTCGGCGGTTGCTTAAAACTGTACTGTCTTTATAACTGGCTGGACGCGTACGTCACCCAAGCAATTTTTCTCTTTGTGACAACCAATACATATTCTCAACTATCTTGTCTCAAACTGTCCCGTGTAAACGCACCGTAACTATTGTGCCTGAATTGATACCATCGGAAGACCATCAGTCTTATATGTATATGTATATACAAACTCAAATTTGCAATTTTCATATGCGAATCAGTATAAGTACCAGCACACACTGAAAGGTCCATAATTCCAACACAAGAGTAGAAAGCTTTTTTCCTGTGTTTTCTTATTTTCCTCTTGCATGCTAGCATTTTCCGTTTGAAGGTAAATGACAAAATTTCGTACGAAAATTTCGCAAGCTTTAGTGGAAGGTTAACAGAGTTAATGCCATGTTTACACAAACAAAGATTGAAGCATTAGGAGAATTATAAAGTAAATGTAAAATTGCAAACACAAACCAAATTCCATAATGCGTCGATCTAGTTGTGGGTAAACGCCGATAATGTCGCATTTACACCACAGTTTATTGCGTGTAGTTTAGCGATAAACTTTTTCTCTAATCACTGCTGTGTACCCCAAGCACTTGTCTAAACGATTAGTTTGTTTAAACATTGTCATTAAAAAGAAACAATTTTTGGTTGAGCCGAGTACTAAGATCGTTCGAGTGGAAAATATTGACCAACATCAATTTGTTTCACTGCGAATTGCTCCAACAACATATTAGTATTGACGATTATATATTTTTCTCTTTTTAAGTTTAGTGTTTCACCAAAATCCCAGTTTTATATGGCATTTACAAGATTACTCATACAATCTGTAAAAAGTGAAGTTTTATTTTTAACTCTTTTTAAACTAGTCCACAATTTGATGCAACTGTGCTAAGTATCAAAAAAAGGGCAACCATAATAATAACATACGCAAGGAATCAATTGTTTAACACACGGAAGACGATAGATATTTTTCGACGCGTCGCCGCCACCGAAATTTTTTTTGAAGAAAACGCCGCCGCCGATATAATAGGCTCTCGTCGATTTAAAATGTGTGCCAATTTGACCACCTGGCCCGATTTGACCGACTGATCAAATTTTAAAAGTTAGGTTATTACAAAAACATCCCAAATCCAAATCATCCAAGAACCCATCCATTAATTTTTCTGTAGTGCCGCCGTCTTCGATAATTTGATCTTGGCACGGAGTTGCTCTAAATTGGTGTAAGCACAAAGTTACCACCATAAATGTGAATTTAATCTCAAATGCGGGGGTGTAAACGGCAAAGATTAAATTACAATCTTATCGCTAAACTGCGGTCTATATGCGGCATAATATTCTGGATTAGAGTTGGTTAAACCCAGTATTCAGTTCTTGCGAAATTTTGTCTTTTCTCTTTAAACGAAAAGTGTCGTTGCGGAGAGTTACCATATATCCCTGATTTACCTTGCAAATATTTCATTTATAATTCCTTTACGCGCTCCATTTTAGTTTTAACGCATGTCCTGATGTTTTCGATTGTTAAAATTATCCAAATAACAAAATTCCGCTTAAAACAATTGTCAAATAATGGTTTTCGTACGAAATAACTTTGGCGTAACAACCCTGTAATTGATGTTTGCCCACGAAATTTCCGCAAAGAGCTGAGTACCAAGCAAATGAAAAGTGAGCGTAATTTTCGGTTCATTAAGTTTTCCTTATATTTTATACACGTACTTCTTATGGCAATGAAAATTTCAGTTCTTGCGAAATTTTGTCTTTTCTCTTTAAACGAAAAGTGTCGTTGCGGAGAGTTACCATATATCCCTGATTTACCTTGCAAATATTTCATTTATAATTCCTTTACGCGCTCCATTTTAGTTTTAACGCATGTCCTGATGTTTTCGATTGTTAAAATTATCCAAATAACAAAATTCCGCTTAAAACAATTGTCAAATAATGGTTTTCGTACGAAATAACTTTGGCGTAACAACCCTGTAATTGATGTTTGCCCACGAAATTTTCGCAAAGAGCTGAGTACCAAGCAAATGAAAAGTGAGCGTAATTTTCGGTTCATTAAGTTTTCCTTATATTTTATACACGTACTTCTTATGGCAATGAAAATTTCATAAATTTATTTATTTATCTCACAGCTACAATCCTCAATAGGATACAGCTGGTAATATGTTTTCAACAACGTTATAAAATTTATATTATATACGTAGTTAACCTTATAAAAGTTCTAAACTTGGGCTGTGTAAATGAAGCAGAAAATTTTATGTATAATCTTCTGGATGAGATTAATTTCTTACCACTTGACAGTATAGCAACGTTCAGGTATATTGAGATTTCGAGGTTTTTGGGATTTCAAGCCAAGATTTCAAGTTTTGTAGTACAAAAATCAGCTGTTTATTAAAATGAAATCCCGTCAACTGTGAAATTCCAGTATACCTTAACATAGCGTAAACTGACTTGGAAACGAAGTTCAATGTCAAGCTTGAAGCATAAAGCAACTATGGTATAGAGAAGAAAATTTACTCATGGAGTGGAATTCCATAGCGTAAACTGACTTGGAAACGAATTTCAATGTCAAGTTTGAAGCATAAAGCAACTATGGTATAGAGAAAAAAATTTACTCATGGAGGGGAATTCCAACAAAGAAAACGAGTGAAGCGTGTCGTTTCTCTGCTCGCTCTCTTACTCTCTTCGTTGAATATTTCAATACACGAGCAGTTTCTGATGATGTTATTGTATCTAACTACAGAAATTCCAACCATATTTAAATAAAATTACATAAAGTCTGTAAAAAGTATGAAATAATCAAGTTATGACGCAGGAAAAAAATGAGTTTGAGTGAATCGCGTCGACTTTTTTGGTTCTCTTCTACTAGGGTTACCAAATTGCGGGGTTTTTTTCTTCTGTACCTGTACATCCTTTTTGTTTGAAGTCAAGCCGCATTCAAGCACTAGAATTATAGTAATTTTTGAGTTTATTTAATGAGTTTGAGTTTAAATATAATTTAAACCGAAGATCGGCTGAATTTTGGCCAAAATAATTACATATCGGAATATAAGTCAGTTGAGATGTACAATGCATTATGTAGTTTTTATTTAGTTTTATTTTCAACCAACTGGATTAATCCAATCATTACAATTCCTTATAGGTTGGTCGTATTATTGGCAAGGGTGGTCAAAATGTACGTGAATTGCAACGTGTCACCGGCAGTGTCATCAAACTGCCCGAACACGCGCTGGCGCCAGCATCGGGCGGTGATGAAGAAACACCCGTACATATTATTGGTCCATTCTACAGTGTACAGGTAAGTACATACTGCTGGGGAAGATAATAGGAATAATAGTGTACCGCGTTTATGCCGCAACCGAAATCTCGATTGCCTAGATTTCATTCACACGAACAGCTGATTTGTGTATGGAAAATCAGATGTTTATGCCACGAAATCTAAATATCTCTAGATTTCGAATGCAGTATAAACATGTTTTTACTAGTATTTGTACTATTTGACAATTTTTTATGATTTTTCAGTCGGCTCAAAGACGCATCCGAGCCATGATGTTGTCTACAAATCCTCCACCTGTAACCAAAAAACAAAAAGCTGCCAAAGAACAACAACAGCAACAGCAACAGGGTTCTCAATCCTCGACCGGTAGTGGGTCACACCAGCCGCAGCAGCAACAGCAACAACAACCGCAGCAGCAGCAGCAGCAACAATCATCACAGCAACAGCCGCCGCCACAGCAGCAACAACAACAACAGCAGGGTGCGAGTACAAGTCAGTAAGAGCTGTTAGTAATGTGAGGGTGTTAAAGCATTTATTAAACATTATTTTTTAATTTTACAATTTATAATTAAAGAACTATTTTTTGTTTGCATTTTTTTAAAATCACCACGCCCCTCCTATACATATTCTATACATATAAAACAAAAGAGAAACTTACCATTCGTCAAATCTCGTTTTAAGTACATATATAAATTTCTTTCCAAAAATTGTTTTTTTTTCCTCAAATGAAGTGAACAAAATGTGTGTTCTTACAAAAAAAAAATTAAAAAAAACATCCATTTTTTTCAATGAACTTCCCAACAGCTAACTTGAAACCGTACACACGTTTTGGAAAAATAAAAAAAAATCCATCTACCACAGGAAAGCAGAGTTCTCTGGTTAAAACAAAAAAAATCTGATCGAAAATTTAAGCATCTCTCACACTAAGCCAATTCAAATGCGAAATGAAATTGAGAACATAACAAACTTATTAGCAAGATTTTGATTTGCTAGAAAGTCACGTTAGTGTGTAAGCGGCTTAAAGAATCTAAATTCAACGTATTTGTCAACCCCCTCCAAACAGGTGGCACCACTTAAACAATGAAATCGTATGAACTTTTAATACTAAAATCCCTAAATTATCAGATATATATTGGCTTCAAAAAATAAGAAATAAATTTGAAATAAAAACAAAGAACCAATCTTACGAAATTCAATAAAAAAAAACATGCTTGCATTCTAAAAAGAAAATACAAAAAAAATATTTCGGCTTTATTTTCAAAATTATTGATGAAAAACATCAATCAATAAAAGAACACATACAATTTAAATCCCCTAACAACTGTGAGTGAAGAGAAAACACATAGAAATTGATATGTTACTAACGCCCCGCCCCAGAAAAAATATATCTACTAAATACATAATTAACATAAACATACATATATTGATATGATGATGAAACTTTGCAAAACAGAAATAGTATATTAAAAACGAAAAGATAAAACTATACCATACTAATAAGAGAAAGAAATAGTTTGTAAGTACAATTCTGAGAAAACTCCAACGTTCCCCCGTCCCCCAACAAAAAGGTGTTGAAAATTTAAAAACAAAACAATCTGGCCACTTTTTTTCTTTAAATGCATATAGATTAAACACAACTGTTGTTAACCTACATATGTAGACAGACAGACCCGAGGATCTAGAGTTTAATTTGTGTTTAATCGGTTATGCCTCATTTGTGCAGGTACGAAATCTAAATTTCTAAATCGTTTTCCCCCATAGCAGCTGCTTTTTAGAACAAAAAACAGCTGTTTTGTTGAAATCTAAAATACAGACTTCATTTGCAGCAACAACAAAGCATTATCATTTATTTTTGCTGCATGTGATGTCTAGATTTTGAAAGCTTGATTTCGGAAACATATGTTTTTTGTTGCCCTAACAATGGTTTGAGGGAAATCTTATTTTTGAAATTTGGAGTTTGCACAAATATAGCTTTTGGCTACGTTTCCACTTAGCGTGTTTAACACGTTTATTACGCTTTGGGACCGAAAGCAGCTGATTCTTGTATGAAAAATCAGCTGATGTTGGTCTCAAAACATATTAAAAGTAGTAAACCCTTTCAGTGGAAACGTAGCCTTAAACTGCAGTTACACCTACCAAGATTATAGATTTTTCGGGATTATAAATGTCAAACTCCATAAGAACTTAAACGTCGATTACCCTGAAAATGCGCTAATATTGGTGGGCGTACATGCCGCTTTACAAAAGAACAGGCCGATTTCTCATCTTTAGCACAGTTCACACGAAATGATGGAACTATCCCCCCACCTCCAACAAAATACAAAAAAAAACTGGTTTCTTTGTTTTTCTTTATCAGTATAAAAAGAAAATGATAAAATGTAATGAACAACAAGATAAAATAACAAAGTGTTTGCCTTAAAACGGTGCTGAAATGTTAATTGATTTGTTAAATGTATTGTAATAATGTTTTTTACAGAATCTAATTTTTGTTTATTTTTTTATATTTTTATAAATTAATTTTGTTAGCGAGATACACAGAGAGAATATTAAAGTAATTAAAGTATTTGTTTTGCAATAGAACCCCAATAGATTACCAGAAAACAAAGGACGACAAGTTAAGCTGAAATGAAATTTAAGTGAAACAATACATTTCGAATGCTATAAATACACAGGGAGAAACGGATCAACAGCTGGCTTGCTGGCTTTAATGTCTTAGCGCACCTACTTCCCTGTGTTAAACACGCTTATCTTGACGGCCTTTGTGTGTAACTTAACCATATCCCAAGAGCATCAAACAATCAAATCGTACTATTTACAATAGCCTTTTTATACAAACATTTACCCCTCATATATTATTTTTGTTTTTTTTTACAAATATTTTCTTTTTATTTAATTAAATATATACATACATAGTAAAGTAGTTTCCGTTGTTAAAAACACAGAGAAAAGAAAGAATAATTCCTATAATTTACAAGTTTTTTACATTTATACATACGTTTTATAATATACTACCTACTATATACACATAGAGTAATAAATATTTTTTAGCTTAAATTATATTTAAAAAAAAAACATTAAATTTTAGCTCAAGTTTTGTTTTATTAAGAACAAAAAAGAGGCACTTCAATAATTTCATTTAAAAAGATGTTTTTTAATTTTGTTTCTTTAATTTACACTTGGATAAACCAAATTTAACAACATTTCGGCATTTAAAAAAAACATATAAATTTTACATTCACACCTTAACACGTTTTTTGGCAACTCAAAATTGAAACCGTTACAACATCCAATACACTTACAGAAATTTCGAGATCACCAGCACGTTAAATTGACATTTTCAACAAATTTTCGTTGACATTGGAAAAAAAATACAAAAAAATCCACACAATTATTTGAAAAACAAAAAAATAATTATTAAAAGAAAATGAAATGAAAAAGTAATTAAAATACCTCAATGTAAGTGCATTATCTTCTAAACAAACAAAAAAACAACTATAATGATTATTAACAGCATAATATGAAAGAAGAATAACAATAATAAACAAAACCATGTAATTTATAAAAAACAAAAGAAAAATATAAGATCAAGAAGATAGTTAAAACGAGAGACAAGCAAATTGAAAATTCAAAAGGAAAATCATGAAAAAGCTAAAATCATATCAAACTGTCATGCTATAATAACAACAACAACTATAAATTCCAAAAGAAACCAATAGTTTTGTCAGCCACAGAACACGTTTAAGCAAAATAAATTATCTTATCAAAAATGCGACTCAACCAAATGATACTTCTATCAGAACAATACCACAACAATGGCCACACAAATTGAGAAAGCTCCGTCAATAGTTATGTACCTCCCATGATACAACGCTTGCATTGCAGCCAAGATCTCGCATTTTGTGATTTCAAGTGAATACACACACAGTTGGGCATGTATTGCAAAACAGATGTTTGTCTAAACAAAATCTCTAAGGTGGTGTTCAGTTATACCGCGATTTCGAAGTTTTCCAGTTTTCAACCCACCAAACATATGTTTTGTCGTACAAAAATCAGCTGTTTATGGAAGTGAAATCGCCGTATACCACCTGAACATAGCCTAAACACGAAATTTCCACTGCAATGTGAACTTGGCTGTGTTTATGCTGCTCGGTAAATCTAGATCATATAAGTTTGATTTTTTTTTCAAAACATCTGCTTTCTTAGTAAATAAATGACAGATGTTATGAGGGAAATGTTAGTTTTAAAATCTAGATTTCGAGTCAGCATTAATAATATTTACTTTATGGTTAACATACAATTGCCAGAACAATTTTCTTCAATATTTCAGTGAAACTATAGTATACAAAATTCACTTGCATATAAAACAGACAGACATACTGAAAACAGAAAATGCTTAAAGCGAACCACAGACTTGTCATTCACGAGCATCAGTTTGGTCGAAAACTTTTTATTTGCCTGATGAATTTGAACAAATATTAGCAACAAATTATGTAAACACGACAGTGATGTGAACAACTTCGATTACATTCTTGTCTGTTATCAAGAAGGGCGGTAAACCGACATTAAACATCAACGATAGTTGATGTTCATGCTCATGAATGGTAAGTCTGTGGTTCGCTTAACGCTCGTTCATACAGCCATCAAAATTTCATATGTTGATATTTTGTTCTGTCAAACATCCAAGTTCCCCAATAAAAATCAGCAGTTTATCAGCTAGAAATCTCAGAAGAACAGATATCAAATGCAGTGTCAAGTTATATCAATAACTGCAACTACAGAAAAACACAATCAGATAAGAGCAAGTGCTTAAATAACATTGGTCGACTATAATAATCTCCCCTTAAACTGCAGTTAAACCTACTAAGATTAACGTTTTTTTTGGGATTATAAACGCCAAAACAAAAAACGTCGATAATAAATCGAAAATGGGATAATCTTGGTAGGTGTAAATGCCGCTTAAAACGTAACCACCAGACTCAACTATTTGTTTTAAACTACAGAAATATTAAATATTTAAATTATTTCATTTTATTTAAGAAAATGCAATCAGATTAGATCAAGTGCTTAAAAAAAATTGGTCCACGATTAGACTCTCTCCTAAATTGTAACCACCTCATATATATTACCTGCACCGGAATTCTATAACTTTTAACGATAAAAATCGGTAGTTAAATTGACAAATTTCGAAAATTTTATGTATTTTGACATATTAACTACCGATTTTTATCGTTAAAAAGTTACAGAATTCCGGTGATGGATATATTCTACGTTTTAAACTATTCAATACAATTTTGTTGAAACTATAAAATTGTATTTCCATTTATATTATTTATACAGCACGGGATAAGCTTAATTTAAATAAAACATCTGGTTTAGTAGCTTAATAACAGCTGTTATGAGGAAAATCATAAGTAAGGCTTCCAATGTAGGAACGGTTAATTTTTCTAAGGAACACCAGATTTTTGTCTGAATAATTCTCGAAATAAGCGATTTCTATTGCAGTGCGAACAAGACCTGAAACACCATTTCCACGTAACCAGCATAAAGTTATGTTTTCACTGAACTTGTTTAACATGTTTCAAGGCCCAAATCAGCTGATTTCAGTCGAACGCTTTAAACACGCTAAGTGTAAATGTGGTTTTACATGGCGCTTACACACAACTAGATTTTTGGGATTTACAGCGTTTTTTTTGTCTTATATAACATTAACACTTGAGTTCACATCCTAAAGTCATTTGATTTTTAACTAAACTTCATTTAACTTTTTTCTACTTTCAAAGTCAAACAAATCGTATTATTGCGAATATCTCTAAAAACGCAAGTCACTTCCACTTCACTGGCCATTTTCGGCATCACATACTGAACAAACTTGGTAATGACCTTAAAATTTTTGTCGAAATTTATATAACACTCAGCACGAATGGCGTGAAAGTGATTCACATAATCAGGCCGTTAGTTTTACATAACATCCCATAACAGAATAGGGGAGAGCTACTCACAGTCAGTGAGTGACCTGCGCGACTCATTAATCAAAACGTTAATAAATAGCAAGTTTTTTAAAATCGTCGACCAGTGTTATTTCCCTTGCAATCTTTACGATTTTTAACTAGATCCATATTTAATTCAAGTTAAACCGGTTACAGCAAAATTACCAGAGAGCTTTCGTAAAGCCCTGTGCACACTGCAATCGAAATCTCGTGTTTGAAGATTTCACTTAACCAAACATCGGTTTTTCAATACAAGAATCAGCTGTTAATTTACCCGAAATCTCCAAATGAGAGAATACTGCTGCAGTGTGAATGTGGTATAACGTACAACAGCAATCAAAACTTGGCAGCATTTCATAGATTTAAACTATGTTCAGGGTATGCCCACCGGCAGTTCGCAGTTTTTGGGATATCATTTCCTGATTTTTGTACAGCAAAATATATGTTTGGTGGGTTGGAATCTCGAAAACTTTGAAGTCGCGTCATATACATATCTGAACGCCGCTTTATACAGTTCTATGGTATTTTTACAGTTACAGAAGCATACACTTTATGACAGACAGAGCGAGCGGCTTAAACACGCTGAAATACAGAATGAAACTTCAAATATAGCTGAAATAAACGAATATTGACCAACCAACCATACACGACCTACTCTATGTATAGAGAAGAACACTTACCTAAATAAAAGCGTATACAATAACCAACCAATTTACCCGTCAAAACCAACAACAACAACAACAAAATACCACCTTAACAAATTATACCATTTGAAGGAAAACTTAACAAAGTTAAAAAAGAATGAATTAATACCAAATTGAAAAATTCCAAAAATTATTTCGTTTAATAATTATAAAAAAAAACAAATGTTGACGTTTCGATTGACATTAAAAACAAATCGTAATAATGGGTATTTAGTGTAAGATGTTAAAAACATAAGCAAAACAAAAAAAGGTAGGGTGAAGCCCCACCTCAAGACCCTCCTTTAAACTTTTTATGAAACTTATTTTTTTGTTTTTCTTTTCGAAAAAGATATACTTTTTCTTAAAAAGAAACACTTTTTTAAGAAACAAAAACGACTTTTTTGTAAATAATAATTATTTACCAAGTAGGCATACTATTATATATTTTTAAAGTATATATTTATAAAGAGGAAAGTAAGAATTATACTAAAGTATAATTTAAAACAAAAAAAAAAAACAAAACAAAACAAAAAACGAATGATAAGGAACATATTTTGTTGAAACTTTTTTTAAAAAAGTATGAAATTGCAAAAGTGACGTTAAATTTTAGTTTTTGCGTAAACAAACGAATTTTTTGGCAGCATTATGTATTGTGTACGATGCATCATAAACAAGGGACAATTAGGAAGTGTTTGGATTTTTTATTAATTTTTTTATAAAACAAAAAAAAACACTTAAGAGTCCCGCTTTATAAGATTACATCAAACTTGAACTTGGAGGCTATTAAAACAGGATAAACGTTATTCATAATGTTTGGACAAATAAACATTTTGTTCCTTTAGTTTTCTATACTAATCACATTTGGCTAAACCTTTACAATATTTTGAAAGACATCAAAAGTTGCAGAGACTTTTAAGTAAAACCCCGTAGGAAAGCGAAAAAATCAAATTTAAAAAATTGTGCCAAGTACTGTTACTGTAGAGAATCAGCAGCAACATGGAAAAAGTGTGATAATTTTTTTATATTAATTAATTTATTTTATATAAATTAAATTTTTTTAAAAACAAAGAACGTTCAGTTTTTTTGAACTACATTGTTAAACAATCGTTCAATAATAAAAAAAAACATTAAATAAAAAACTCAACAATAATTTTATCACACTCAAGGTATAACATAACCACGAAAACAGGAACAGCACAAGCAACATTGTTAACTTCACGTACTAAACGTAAACAAACAAACTGAACGCTTTGAAAATGGCTACGTCTTGTTTACAGATATACACTGCGAGAAATGTTTGGTATTATATTGTATACCAAACAAACTTTTCGTGATGTTTTTTTATTTTTCGAAAATCTTGAGGGAATTTCACTTATTTGACGAGTAAAACTAATGTACAAAACCCAATCTTCTGAAGTACAAAGATTTATAAGTAATTGTGAGAATATTTTTATTGTTAAAATTATGATTTATGGAAGTAACGTTAGCCCCTCACTTTTATTACATTTTCTTAAGTGTTTTTTACTCTTTTTTTATAGTTTTGCAAAATGTAACTAATAAGAGTTTAGACAAAACATCCCCCATAACTCTAAACACCATGCAATAGCCGCCATGTATGTATGAAGAAACCAAACAGAAAACGAAGACAAACAAAAAAAAAAAGAGAAATAATATCTGAAAGTTAAGATCATTAAACAAATAGCTCGAAAGATACATAAAAACTGCCAATTAAGCCGAAAAAGAAACGTTTATATACTTAAGAATGCAATGTTTAAGAATGACAGACAGACAGCCAGACAACCCAAGGAAATATTTTCGAACTAAATGGAGAAAAGAAAAACTCTAAGGATAATTCTAAAAATCAACAATTTTAAAATCCAAAACTACAGTTACAATTCCAATTATGTCAGATTAATACCATCAGAAATAACACGTAGTGTGGGGTGTTGTGTGAATCATTTTCACTAAATATGGCTTAAAATCACTTAAGAAAATATATAAAAAGCAAACGATTTATTTCAAAAACTTGTTCATCAATTGTAAAGCTACATTTATACTGCACACGATATCTTGATTTCGGATACGAGATTTCAACAAAACATCTGGTTTTTCTACTGAACAGCTGTTATGAAGAAACTTGAGATTTTCAAGATTCCGTGTCAGCAGAAACAAGGCACAACAGTATAGCCATTTGGGCACTATTGGACCCGTTCCAAAGTGTACCTTTCTTGAAAATATAACATACAACACCCTCGACTAATATCCGATTTGATAAAATAGTTGTGAATTTGAAATGAGGCCATTTGTAGGAAAAATGAAATGAACTTACCAACATTATACATTTTAGATAACGGAAATTATTTGCAAGCAAGTTTTCTATTTCGTACACAAAAGATGTGTGTCATTTATTTCATTTACAAAGCCTACAAACACCCTTACAAAATCTACAAAAAAAAGCAAGGAAATATTGATGAGAATGTGGATATTAAAATTTCCAAAATTACTAAATTTTTTGCAGTCAACAGCGAAATATTTGGAAATTCCACACGTCAACAAAAAGAGATTTTAAAAAATTTCCTTGTTTTTAGCTTTTAACGGTAAAAAAAACGAAAGCAACACTGCCGTTTACCCAGAATTAAACATGAAACCCCATTCATTATAATAAACGCAGAACCAAACTTGTCCTAAAGAAACGTTTTGAAAAACAGAAAATAAATTTAAAACAATACTAAATTCGAAAAGAAGATTTTTAAGCTATAAAAAAGAAACATGAATGAATAATAAAACGAAAACAATAATATATTTTTTTTCTTTGTAATAACATTTATTTTTAGACTTAAGTATTTCCCTCTGAAGCGAAAAATACCCCTCTCCCCCCCTCGACCCATCCAATAAGAAAACAAAATTGAAAACCCTTTAATAAAAAAAAAACTTAATAAAGCAAACCCAAACAGCATATTAAACAATAAAAACAAAATATGCTTAACTTCGAAAAATTGAAAGAAATATTTAGAAAACTATCTATTGCCCATATATACAAATTATAAAAAATTCAAAATAATTGGCTTAAGATTAAAACAAAATTATCTACAAAATAATAATCTTAAATATAACCTAAAAATACTAATTGGCTAAAAAACCAACACAAACACAATACTAACTACAGAAAATTGGCTTCAAACAAATATAAAAAACTTAATCAAATACTTTCAATTATCATAATATATTTTTTGTTTAATGCTTTATAATTTTCAAAAAAAAAAAAAACTTTTATACAACGAAGTCTAGATTTTTGTATTGCCCTTAAGAATGCTAAAAATCTATATTTACCGAGTTCAAATCATTGTAAGTATTAACACAATTGAAGTGTCAACGTTTTCTAAAAAAGCCTTTCTGTTGACACGAATTCTAGATTTTAAAACTACCATTGTCCTCATAACAGCTGTTATTTACTACAAAAAACAAAAACATGTGTTGTTCTAATGAAGCTTTAAAATCTAAATTTCTCAAGCAGCAAAAATATGCTATAACTCAAATTACTAGATAACAAAAAACTTGTCAGTGCACACAAATTACAAGATAGCCCAAAATGTGTCAGCGCAAACACGCTATTCTTGATTTCGCAAATTGTTTATTGTAATATATAGTTGTCAAATTACAACTATTCAACATTAGTGGTCTTCATGAAATCTCGAAAAAACCTCGTAAACTCGAAAACATCGTAAACTTGCACAGCAAACGTCAAAACAAACAAATTTCCCATACAAAGCGACTTGCTCAAAAGTGGAAAGTTTTCGAGGCAAATTTGCTGCGCAAACGTGGGATGGAGAAACGTGTAAACTTTTGACATTTCGTTGTCATCTGACTAGGATGGATAAATAAGGTGATAGCACTAGAACAGTAGCAAAAGTACACATACATAATACATGCAATTGCTACTGCTACCACCTTATGTATCCATTTTAGTCAGCTGATATGGTTTTGAGCACAACTACGCTGAGCAACTTTACCTGGTGCCTCATGCAACGGTGCGAGGGAAACTTGCGCTGAGCAAGTTTG
Source organism: Phaonia tiefii (assembly GCA_963931995.1). Classification (NCBI taxonomy): domain Eukaryota; kingdom Metazoa; phylum Arthropoda; class Insecta; order Diptera; family Muscidae; genus Phaonia; species Phaonia tiefii. The sequence continues at coordinate 17,966,981 of OZ008370.1, read as the reverse complement.
AGGCGGCGTTTTGAAATCACATCAAAAGTGATAACACTACGTTTACACTGCTTGTATTGCGAGATTTTAAGTACAGGTACAACTGAGTTTCTGTAGGAAAACAGATGTTTTAACTGAAAGATTGCAACAAACAATTCTAGTGTTCGTGCTCAGTTTGACATATTACACACTGCAATCTAGATATACACTCTAGCAGCTGTTATTCAGTGCAAGCAACAGATGTTTTACTAAAATTTGTACTCAAAATTTGGTACTGCTAAATATAGCATGAAACCAGAATTTGTACTCCCTAGAGGTTATAGAAGTTAGCGTCAAAGCTTTTCAATTGTGTTTACTTAAAAAAAATAGTATAATTTATAATTTAATAAGAAAAATCAAGCAAATATATATACTATACACAACCCCATTTACATTGCAAGGTTATGTACAGATCCATCATTTGTCAATTTTCTCACATCTGATTAGTATTGGTCTGTAAGTAATCAACAGATGACTTGTTCATAACAGTTGCTCTTCAATACAAAAATCAGCTGTTTCATTGGAATCTAGGCTTAAAAACCTAGAGTTCGTCTGCAGCCTAAACAACGCGTAATATTGTTTAACATATTTTTCTAAAAAAAAAAAATAAAATAAAACAACAATATACAATTTGAAACTTTTTATTTTCTAATATGCAACTTAAGATTTTCTAACTATGGAAATTTTGTGTAAATACAAAAGAAAGAATTCAAAATTATCTAACGAAAGAAGACACGAGAATAACCAGTGTTCTTCTTTAAAATAATAAAAAAAAATCCCACACAAGACAGCGGTAATTAACTGGAGACTGAGCTACAACAAATTTAAGTTACCGTTTTGTTTTGATTATTTTTTTGAAATTCTTATTTTTTAATAAATTTATTGAAAAAATCCATAAAAGAGCTAATTCTTGAAATTATTAAATTTTTATAAGTTTTTTTCGTATAAGTAATATTTTCGTTTCATATATCAACAAATAAAACAAAAAACTACATCTTCTAACAGAATGATTGTGAAAATTAAGAAAATAAATAAATATAATAATAATTTGAAATAAAAGTGTTTTCTCCTAAAAACATAAAACTCTTTACATATTTTACATCTATAATTACATTTCCCCCCTTTTTTTGTTTCAATTTATTTGAAGTATATTTCTTCTAAATTTTACTTTATTATTTTTAGTTTGTAAATTTAAGTTTTTCGTTTGTTATATTATTTTATGTTTATTTTGTTAAGAAACATTTTTTTCTTAAGAATTTGTCAGTTATTGAACGGTTTTCTTCTGTGTGATAGTAGTTTTTAATTTAAGCCGTTTGATAATTACAAATAATTTAATAAATACTACATATTTTTTCGTTTTTTTTACAAATTTATCTATTATTTTATATAGAATTATAATTATTTCTTTTGTAATTGTAATCATTAAGTTGTAAATGCGATTAATGCGTAAAACAAAATGATAAAATTATGAAACAAACAAAAAAAAAATAAATAATTGTATATTTTATGTTATGAAAAAATACAAAAAAAATAACAACATAAACTATTTTTTATTATATTTTTTAAAATATATATAATTAATTTTATAATTTTTATCCATAATTTTTAATGCATTAATAGTTATTATCCAAAAAAAAAAACAACAAACCACAATTAAGAATTTAATTTAAAAACAAAATTATTTTGTTTTGTTTGTTTAACTACAAGAAATGTAAAACTTTATATATTTTCAAACATAAAAATATAAAAGTAAAAAAAAACGGAAAACGAAAGAAAAACTGTTTTTATTTATGATGGTTTCCTTTGTTTATTTTGAAGTAAGTTTCGTTTTTAATTTGTTATTCCAAAAAAATTTTTAGTTACATTTTCACAACTTTAGTTTGCGGCATTACTACATGCACTTATCGCTCAGTGTACAAAAACATCGTTTACAAACGCCTCCAGCCGTTCAGTGTCAAGCCTCGTATTCAGTTCTTGTGAAATTTTCGTTGCCATAAGGAGTACGTGTATAAAAAGTAACGAAAATTGCGATCAGCTTCCAATTGCTATGTATTCATCAGCTTTGCGAAAATGTCGTAAGCAAACTCAATTACAGGGTGGTCGCGCCAAAGTTATTCCTACGATATCAATTATTTGGGACCGGTATTTTGACATTTTGCTAATTGTATCAAGCAAAAGCAACACCACATGCGTTAAAAAATAAAATGGAGTGCAAAGAGGAATTATTAACGAAATATTTGCAATGTAATTCAGTGATACGAGGTAACTTTCCACAACCAAATTTTCCGTTTTTAAGCCTACTACTAAGTTCGTTCGCGTGGAATAGTTTTTACCACTCATATTTGCTACCATATAATCCGTATTGTTAACAGGTTTTTAAGACAAAACCCCAAATTTTGCGACCATTGGCACATTTACCATTTTCTTCGATGTTTGTCAAGAATTTTATTGTAAGGAATTTTGTAAAATTTCACGTGAAATGTCGATCTTCGTACTAAGCTTTAAGCATGAAACACATAGACGACGACAGGCTACCGACCACAACCTGTCAAAAATAAAATACATGCGTTTATATGCAAGTGAATATTTTAACGACGGCAAGGCGACACGACTGCAGGTTGTTGTCTATGCTACTTATGTAGCTGTAGTTGAATTAAACTAATTTCTATTTGTGTGGGCGACAATCAACAGGTTAGAGCTGACAATGCCTGAAGTGGCACCACTGACAGAATAATCAACTGTTTTCACAATTTTTGTTATGTTTGTAATAATATTTATTAAATATTCTCCAGACATTTTATTTTCTTCTAACACAAATAACACAAACGTCAACATTACAGATCAGCTGTTTACTTTGCAGTTGCCGTCTTGAAAATAATTCAGTAGCTGCCACACGTCTGCATTTGCAGTCAGCGGCATTTGTAGTCGTGTGTTCATGTAGCCTGTCGTCGTCTATGTGTTTCATGCTTTAGAGATAAATGACAAAATTTGTTACGAAAATTTCGCAAGAACTGAATACGGGTCTTCGAGCATTAAAGCGGTGGATGAGTAATTGTAAAGTCCGGTATTCAGTCCTTGGGAAATTTTCGTAAGAAAATTTGTTATTAATCCCAACAGGCCCGAACATGTATCGAGCAACATTTTAATGTTTCTAAGAAAAATGGAACGACCAATCAAACTGAAGGATGCAATTATCAAAATTGGCAACTCTCATTAAATTTCTCAAAAAAGATTTTTGGTGTCAAAAAAACTTAAAAATATAGTCGTCAACAATGGTATTCTATAAGTCGTGAAACTTCGCGTTACTTTTGTCGTTCTGGTAGTTTATAAAACGTTACAGCTGTTCGGTGACTACCTGCGTTGAGTTAGGTTATTTAATGGGTAGCTTATAAAACGCAGCGCAACGTTTTTGATCACTTCAGCTGTCAAATTGAACACGCCACAGTTCTTCGCGTTAGTTGAAGAAATTACAAATTTAAAGAAAAATGTCGATCGAGGATAGGCAGATGGAAGTATTTTACATTTCATTGCTTATAAGTAGTTGCCAATTTTGGCTGAAATGCATTCGACGGATAGAGCTCAAACTTTTTTTTAAATAATTCAAAATTATATTGTTTACGCACTGAAATTCTTATTTACAATAATAAAATTACAAATGCAACGTTCAAATAAATAATGCGTTGCAAAACTATTATAATTATAGACATCAGTTGATGTTGACAATAATAAACAAAAGAACCAATACATTACAATCCAAAACCGATGCACAAGTAGACAGTCAAAATTTCTCTTCACTCAAATGCCAACAAACAAAACGAGTGAAACCCTAGTTCTTCTCTACTCTCTCTCTTACTCTCTTCCTTGAATATTTCAATACACGAGCAGCTTTTTGATAGTGTTATTGTATATAACTATACAAATTCCAACCATGTTGAAGGAAAATTACATAAACTGTGCAAAAAGTATGAAATAAGCAAGATATGACGCGAGAGAGAAATGCGTTTGAGTGAACTCCTAGTACTTTTTGGTTCTCTTTTACCAGGGTTGCGCACATCTTCTGGTCGTCTATTTGTACAATCAATACATACCGCCAAATGGCACGTGTTTTTGAAAAGACAACAAATTTAATATAGATGGGGAAATTTATTGGACATTTAACCCCAAAATAACATAGGTTTTTACACATTTTATGTGAATATTGTTAGTATTTGCAGTATTATAAATAATAGCAATCTTAAAGTCTGTTGATCTACTGAAATAGAGCTAATTTTTTAAATCTTTTTTAATCTGAGCATTTCACTCAAGATAACTTTTTCTGATCTATAATTGTTTATTTTAGTTTGGCAACTCTATAAACCGCATATGTCACAAAGACGATTTAGAATTAGACAACCAGAAGATGTGCGCAACTTGGCAACCCTAGTAAAAGAGAACTATAAAGTGCTAGGAGTTCACTCAAACTCATTTATCTCTCGCGTCATATCTTTCTTATTTCAAACTTTTTGAATAGTTTATGTAATTTTACTTCAACATGGTTGGAATTTCTATAGTCATATACAATAACACTATCAAAAAGCTGCTCGTGTATTGAAATATTCAATGAAGAGAGTAGAGAAGTACTAGGTTTTCTCTCGTTTTGTTTGTTGGCATTTGAGTGAAGAGAAATTTTGACTGTCTACTTGTATGTCAGTGACAGCTTTCGTAAACAAACGCAAGCGCGAAGTGATATATAAGCTACCATTTTTTGACTTTAGCGTTCGCGTTGGCTTTTGCGTTTTTACGTCCACTTTCGGGACTTTTAGAATACTACCCTAAGTATATTGTTGGCTGATTTCGCAGCAAAGCATATTGAGGTTGCACAATATTTTTCAAGTGAACGGTCTTAGTACTCGGCTTAAACGAAAATTGTTGTTTCAAATAATTCCGATTTAGTTCAGCATCGAACTCAAAATATTTTTAACGCATGTGGTGTTAATTTTGTTCGTTAAAATTATCGAAATGACTAAATTATCAAAACCATTTTTTTTCATACGAAATAACATTGAAATAACAACCCTGTAATTGATTTTGCATATCAAATATACGCAAATTACTGAGTACCTACTTAAAGCCCCGTATTCAGTTCTTGAGAAATTTTTGTAAGAAATTTTTTCATATATCCCTAAACGGTAAATTCTGTTGCTGAGAGTTATCACATAGCTTTGATTTAACTTGTAAATATTTAAATTATAATTCTTGTAACCACCACCTTTTATTTTTAACGCATGTGGTGTTACTTTTGGTTGTTAAAACTATCGAAATGTCAAAAATTCCGGTGCCAACCAATTATCAAACAATTGTTTTCGTTCGAAAGAACTTGGACGTAACAACCCTGTAATTGATTTAGTTTAGACGAAAATTTCGTAGACAAAATCAAGTACAGGGTTGTTACGCCAAACTTATTTCGTACGAAAACAATTGTTTGATAATTGTTTGGGACCAAAATTTTGACATTTCGATTATTTTGGTAAACAAAAGTAGTACCACATAAGTTAATAATAAAATGAAGTTCAAAGATGAATTATTAATGAAATATTTGCAGGGTAAAACAGAGATACATATGCGGTAACTCTCTGTAACATTTTACGTTTAGAGATAAGTGGCACTATTTCTTACGAAAATGTGGCAAGTACTGAATACGGGGCTTAAATCAGAGATGATTGGAAACTCTCTAATTTCAAATTTTACAAAATTTCTTACGCAAATTTCGCAAGAACTTAATATGGAGCTGAAGGCGTAGTGAACAACTTTGGCATCTATATTCACCACACATTTGTTAACTCAGCGTTCACTTTAGAGCTGCATTTACACTTGTGGAGAAAAATGGTGAGTTCGATCTCATATTGGACCATGAGGGAATCGAAAATTGTGAATTAAAAATATGTTTTTAAAACAAAATGTTAATAACGATTATTGATTCTGCTTGAAACTAATACTATCCTGGCGTTTACACGGGACAGTTTTGCTGCGACAGTAGCAATACATACACACATTTTTACTACCGCACTTTTACTCATAGATTAATACTTATAGTAGATCTACTAGTTCTCCCACCAAATTTATGACATTTGGCCTGGTGTGATATTTACGTTTGATGTTGAAAAGAATTGCTTTCCTAATACCAGATAGAGGCAATGGTTCAAAACAACGAACAAAATAACAACAACGGCATTTCGTTTTGTGTGTTAAAATTATTGTGTTAAATACAACACAAATGTATGCTAACAATAACAGTCAATGAAAAAGTTTAAAACACATTTAAATTTCACAGTTTTTCACCAAAATGGCATGAAAAATGAAAGCAAGAAGTTATTGTAATTCCACCTGGTGTATATCACTTTTCGTCAAACATCTCTCTATCACACCGACCGCATCACGAAGAATGTGAAAGGAAACGTCAGATGAGCCAAATATTCTCTCTAGTCTGAGATTACTCTATGCTTACACTTCTATCACTTGCCTCGCACTGTATCTGATTTTTCAATGACAGTAACTTCGGCAAGAGATTTGACATAAGCGGCCAGATCATGGATGAACTGCTAAAGGTTGGCGCAATAGAACAACTGATTTTGCTCTCTTATGACTCCATCTGTTAAATTCAGTGTATTTTGTTGTTGTACTTTTTTGTTTACTGTGTTTGTTCATATGGATCTCTGTTGAATTTGACGATTAGAGTCATGGAACAAAAGCTAAATGCCTGTTGTCGGTTCACACAATTACAAAAAATCCTAGTGCGTCAACCTCTACTAGTTCAGCCATCGGCCTTATCGGTGACGTTTCGTAGTAATTTGCATAGAATAATACATACCATAGAAGCTTTTATTCGCTCAATAAATTAAACGTCATAGGTACGTTGAAAAGTAAACATTGGATGGTGGAAAATATGGGTTCAATATTACCAGATAGAGTATACAGCGATCAACAAAGGAACAACAACCGAATTTCGTGTTTTTGTGGCAAACTAATTGTGTTAAATACAATACAAATGTATACCAACGATAAAAGTCAACAAAAAATTGCAAAATACATTTAAATTTTTCAGTTCTCCACCAAAACGACAGGAAAAAGTTAAGTGAACACATTTTGTAACTCCACCTGGTGTAAGGTAATTTTAAATTTAATTGCTCTCATTTCCACAAACCTACGATGAAGAGTGCGAAATGAAACGTCAGATGAGAGAATAAGTTTATCTATGTATGTATTTTTCTATGGTAATTTGAGAAAAAAAGCAAAACATCGCAAACGACTTTTCAAATTGCGAAATATATTTGTATTTGAAAATTTTGGTAATTTTTATTGAAATATTGTTTGACAATACAAACATATAAACATGAATACATGTCTAATTTTGCAGAGTACATCAGTTCCATTGTAATTTGGAGAAGTAAGACAAAACACCATGGCAAAAGAGCGAAGAAACAAAAAATCAGAGCACGAAATTTAACGAAACGACACTGTCGTCGGTTGCGTAAAACTGTACTGTCTTCATAACTGGCTGGACGCGTACGTCACACAAACAATTTTTCTCTTTGTGACAACTAATACATATTCCAACTATCTTGTCTCAAACTGTCCTGTGTAAACGCACCGTATGACTCCTGACATTTGATGATTTTTTCTCCCAATTTGAAAGTAAAGTCAAGCTTGATACACTGACCTAAATTAATTTCCGTTTTTTTTTTGTCAAAAATTAATATACATAGTTTGAAATTTAAATTAGTTCTGCACGTACTGCATTCAATGAGAACCACAAAGTGAAATTAATCAATAGTTGTAAATAATTTGATTGTAAACTCTTTGGGAAACATAATTCATTAGAAAGTTCTAAACCACTACCGGCATTTTGGAAAAACTATTGGGCGTGTCCGTTGGCGTACATATATCGATAGAGCAAAAGCAAAATTACAATAGTTACTAATGATTGTGAATGACTCAGTTGTTCACTCAGTTCAGTTGTTTATTGTTAAGTTGCATAAAAGAAAAATTATCCTTGTATTTTCAGTAGATTTCTGTTAAATACTTACTCTTGTATATGTTAATTACAACGAACGAATTATTTTTTAATATAAACTCACCCTAAGCCAATTTACAAGCCAAACACAAGAAAATCCCTACAAAACCACCCTATTCAATAAAAATGCAAAATATAAAAAAGACGTTAATAAAAATCCCCCATATTTTGTAAAAGTGTGTAAACGTAAAATATAAAAAAAAAGTATTTACTTAACTATTAAAAAAAGAATAAATCTACCTCAAATTTTCATAAAAAATATATTAATATGTATATTTAAACAAACAAAGATTTAAATAAAATCCTATAAACATGCATACATATATTTATGTAAAAGTGAAATTATTACCAAAATTTATACTGCATTTATAGAAAAGTAAACCAAACCGATTATGAAATATAACATTTATTAAGACAAAGGGAGAAAAATAATTACCAAATACAAACAAGCACCTCCGGCTTTGACAATTCGTCTCGAATTCAACAAAGAGACACGGAAAAAAACATTTTTTCGTTAATTTGTAATCTCCAAAGTTTGATAGAAAAACTATTTTGCATTCGTTTTGAATTGCAGGGCACTTAGGACATAACCTTAAAACCATAGACGAAGCAAATAGAAAGGCAACCACAAGTTCCCACATTAAGTTCCACATTATTAAATGCAATGATGATACAAAAAATCTAAAGTTTCTAAGAATAAATTTCCTAAACTACTACTAAATTAAAGAATTGATTAGTTTCTTCGCGTCCATATACATATATTAAAACAAAATACCAGAAAAACATAAACGCATAACTATAACTTAAATCAAAAATATACTACTTGAAAAACCGAAGAAACCGCAAGAAAATATTGAAATTGTTTTCAAAACTAACCATAATTATTTGATGTTTATATGTGCAAGAAAGCAAAACCAAAAACACAATTTAGAAAATAGTCAAGGAATAAACCAAAAATAGACATTTGGCAAAAATTCACTTAAAAATAAAAATATTCTAAACAACAACTGTACTCAAGACACACTATACACCAAATTAAAACGTCAAAAAAAACTCATCATTGTCAAACTTACATGTATTCCTAAATTTACTCAAAATTTAAAACAAACCAAAAAAAAAATACAATTACATAAAAAAAAAATCCAAAAATGTTATAACATTAATTTAATATATATTGCGTATTTCTTTGATTACAACAAATAATAAAATTCAAACAAAAACCCACACAAACTTTACGGTAATTACGTACACAAACAACAAATTCAACTAACCCTAAAAAATACTACTCCCCTCCAAAGAAAACCAGCGTCATCATTAACTTGAAACATACATTTAGATTCTTTTCGTGTAAAACTACATATATGTCAACAAATTCCAAAACAAAATACCACAATTATTTTAAGAGCATTACCAAAAACAAAAACTACATACATACATACATAATAATAAAACCAAAAATAAAAACAAAAAAATAATCAACCATAAATACCTTCAATGTACATCCATGTGAATTGTAATAAAAGAAAAAATTCTGCAAAAAAAAATCAATAAAATATTACCTCTGCAATAGTTTTATTTTAGGCTAAAGCCCGGTATTCAGTTTTATGAAATTTTGTCTAAAATATAACGAATATTTCATAAACCGAAAATTTTGCTCACCTTTCATTTGCTTGGTACTCAAATTTTGGCAAAAATTCGTAAGCAACATCTGTTACAGGGTTGTTATGCCAATGTAATTTCGCTCGAAAACTATTTTTGGATAATTATTTGGCCTGGAATTTGATTATTTCAGCGATCAAAAGTAACAACACTTGCTATAAAAATAAAATGGAGTATGAGAGTCTAAACATAATCAAACACGCTACAGACGACGACGTTTTTTCTACGTATGTAGGTTTCTTATGGCAGGGAAAAATCGTCACGAAAATCCGCTGCGGCTGACGACTCGCCGCTAGAATAGATTCTTTTCTAATTTCTTGGCGGCGCTCTCACGAAATCTCTCAATTGAGAGAATGAAGTTGCCACATGTTCATGAAAATCATAAGAGAAACCAACACATGCATACGATGGTACACGTGAATGCAAAAGAAAATTAAAGAAAAGGGTAAAAATAATATGTTGTTAAAAACAATACAATAAAAGTGAATACATTTTTAAAAGCAGTAATAACAATTTAATTCCTATAAAACTATAATATTATGTTTTTCAAACTTTCAAACAAATTCCAGAAAAGAGCCGCAAATAACGGGTTTTTCAATAATAGCAAGTTCAGACGGCTGGCTTTTTTCGTGTTTCGTTCTATCATTCGTGTTTGGCCCCCCAATCATGTTTGAAACATCATGGTTCGCCATACAAAATTTTGAGAGCGAACCATCTCGTTTCAATTCGAAACATCTTACCAAACATGAATAATTTACTACCATCTCTAATTTATTTAGTACGCTATCGCTTTTTTATCTGAACTAGTTGTCAGAATAAGCAAAACAAAGCAAAAAATAAATAAACATAGAGCGAAAGTGAAGTTCAATCAAAGCGCGTTCACCGCACTGGTCCCACTTGCTGGCACTTTTTCTATTTACTAAAAAAATAAGAAATTTTGGTAAAAATACTTAACATTTGGTTTAATATTTTCTTACCTTTCTTTTCCATTTTATAACCAAAACGTACAAAAACAACTATTTTTGTTGACATAAATCACAACTGTCAATAGAAACACGAATGCGTCTTGTGAACAGGGCGATTCACAATCATGGTTGAGTAAACGAAACAAGTGTTTCACATCACCGTCTGAATTAGCTATAAGAGCGCTACAAAAGTTTTTTTTGAATAAAACAAAACCGGTTTTAGATACCAATGAAATTCTTTATTCCTGTGAAAGTACGTTCGATGCCATTATGTATCGAACTCGATTTCTTTTGCATGGCCACCACGGGCACGCTTGCAGAAGTCTACATGCTGAACCCAATTTTCGACAGTTTTCAAGCATAAATCGGCCGATACTGCTGCAATTTCACGTTCGATATTCGTACGAAGTTCATCAAGCGTCGCTGGCTTGTTGGCATAGACCATAGTAGGGCTGCGACATCGACATCGATGTTTTTAAAACATCGATGTTTTTCTAAAACATCGAGTACTTTTAACATCGATGTCTTAGTGCCGATGTTTTTCTAACATCGATGTTTTGTATCGATGTTTGCATCGATGTTTTTGCTTTCGGACTGAGCCGAGGCAAAATTAAATTGTCGGCTTCGCATGTGTTTCATTTGAGGACCTTTTTTTTTTTTAGTCACAAACTCATCGGCGGCGTGAGCGAAAACATCGATGTTTTTGACCGATGTTACATCGATTCAATGGCGCGGCTGAAGTAACAAACGATCGGCGTAGAAGTTTTTACCGACATCGATGTTTACAAAACGATATACAAAACTTTATTTATACTGGAGTTATTTTATGTATACTGGAGTTATTTTATGCTTAAAATATTCAAAAACATCGATGTTTTTGGGGGTGTCTTAATTTGCAGAAATGAAATGAGAAACATCGATGTTTTCGAATTGTTAACAAACTAAATAAAAACATCGTTGTTTTGTTTTTGCTGAAATTCTCTTGTAGATATGTGTTGTCAATATACAAATCACCCTATTCGTTGATATAAAGGCAAATAGTATGTACAAAACTTTATTAGTGCTGCCTTTTATATCGATGTTTTTCAAATTAACAAAATTTATAGAAAAAACATCGATGTTTTCGAATTGCTAACAAAATTATATAAAAAAAACATTAATATTTTCAAACATCGATGTTTGGATTTCGCTTTTATATATGACGTGCCGGCGTATATATCACCCTATTGGTCGATATAAAGCAAAAACATACAAAAGTTGATTAGTACTGTTTTTTTATTTTTATTGCTAAAAAACTTTAATCAACTTTTGTATGTTTTTGGTTTATATCGACCTTTGTATGTTTTTGCTTAATATCGGCGACATGACATATATAAAACTGCACTTCAGGGAAAACAAAACACACAGACACATTTGTAACCGATGTTGGATCAACATCGATGTTTCTCACTTGACAACCTTTTTTTTTTTTTCAGTCAATGTCAGAGGGAAAAGAATACGTGCGCAGAAACATCGATGTTTGGTAACATCGATGTTTTTAACCGATGTTTTATCGACATCGATGTTTCTCATTTGAAACATTGATGTTGAAAAACATCGATGTTTTGAGGTCGATGTCGCAGCCCTAGACCATAGACTTGACGTAGCCCCACAGGAAATAATCTAACGGCGTCAAATGGCACGACCGAGGCGGCCAATCGACTGGGCCATTTCGTGAGATAACACGTTCACCAAACTTGGTTTCCAATAAATTGATTGTGGCATTCGCTGTGTTGCTTGTGGCTTCGTCCTGTTGGAACCACATGTCCTCCAAGTTCATATTATCCAATTGGGGCCAAAAATATTCGGTTATCATTGAACTGTAGCGATTCGCATTCACAGTAATGTGCCGGTCTTGATCATCACGGAAGAAGTACGGCCCAATGACGCCGCCGGCTCATAAACCGCACCAAACCGTAATTTTTTAGGGATGCAATGATGACTCATGGATTACGTGTGGATTGCTGTCTGATCAATATCGCATATTTTGCTTATTGACGAAGCGATTCAGCCAGAAATGAGCCTCATCGCTGAAGATGATTTTCCGATGAAAATCCGAATCATTTTCAAGTAGTTGCTCAGCCCAATTCACGAACATACGACGCTTATGGTGGTCAAGCGGCTTCAGTTCTTGCGTCAATTTGATCTTGTAAGGATGCCCAACGTCGCCACAACGACGTCACAGAGATGCCCAACGCTTGAGAACGACGTGTGAGAGCACATTTGGGCTTTCTTGAACTGAAGCCTCAGCGGCAGCAATATTCTCGACACTACGGGCACTTCTCTGTCTCACTGGCACGGGAACATTTTGTGCTGTGCCTGTGGATTCAAATTTTTCCACTAGACGCTCAATTGTTGATCTGGTAGGACGATTATGACGACCATAAACTGGACGTAGCGCTCTTAAAGTTGAGGCCACTGACTCCAAATTTCGGTGGTAAATTTTAATAATTTCGACTCGTTGTTGGCTCGTATATCTTTCCATGATGAAATGGCAAACCTTACTGAAGAGAAATATCAAAAGAGCGGGAAAAAATATGGCGACGTTTGCTGTCCCTAGCGATTTACTTTTGTAGCGTCTCTATTGAAAAACCCTTTACATACGACGCAGAGAGGAAAAAATCAACCGAAGTCGCCAGACTCCTCTCTCTCTCTCTCTCTCTCATTTCGTTTATGCTAGAGTTAATGTCGACGTCGTTGACTGCGTCTCAACGCCGAAATTGTGATGTTCGGTGTAAAATTTAATTTTGCTGTTAATGTCAACGCCGTCGACGACGTTAACACAGCGGTGTACTACTGCATTCTTACGGCGTTGAGATTAACTGCTCTCATACAATTTCATACGATTATACTTTTTTTAGACATTTTACGCCGTCAACAACGTCGACATTAACTCCAGCAGTATGTTTTAGTCTGAGCAACGAAGCACTGTGGGGCCTATGCCCAGAATTTGTGGCGAAAATCAAAAATTTGATAAAGGTTTTTGGTAAAAGGAATAATAACAATGGATATAGAACTTACTAGTTATCAAGAATCCGAAAACCGTTTCAAAATCGGATAAACAGTGCGACTTATATGGCCGCTCATAATTGTTTATATTCTTCAGTGTACAAGAAAAACGACAAAGTGAAGGAAATTTCGAGTTTTACAATTGAGTTACAGCCAAACTATAGAACCAAACATTTTGTTTTATGTGTTGATGGAAAGGTACGTTAGATTTAAATCAAATAAAATATTTTTGTTTGTTTTCCAAGGCTTAGTTACCAAAACATCACGATTATAAGAAAACACTATTTTAGAATCGTTTTCCAACTTTGGTAGAATAGAACTAAAAAGGTTTCGATTATTTTCGGAAGTTAGTACTTTAGGGTGATTAATTACTCATTATTCTACGATATTCAATTAAAGTTGGCTGCATGTCATTGCCCATTTACATGTTATTACAATATAAGTGCGGTAACCTTGCAATAATGAACAGTCTAGGCGCACAGAAAGAAAATACAGCCAAAATTTGCAAATGTTTTGTTGTGTTTTTATAAGTTTTTTATGCCGTTATTTATTTAATGTATCTGTGAAAACAAAGTGTGCTTTGACTAACACAATTGTTTTTGCATTATATTATGTATATCGATTAAGGATAAGGCAAAGCTCAGAAAGAAGCAAATACAGGATGCTTTTTTTAACCAAGTTGTACTAAAAGTAGACTGTCCCAAGTACGGATACGGAAACTCAAACGATGGAAACACTTCTAGGAGATATATTGAAAATGATGAGGCAGTAACTGGAATCACTGAAATTGACAATCAAATCGTTAAAAGATTGGGAATGATCTTGCATGTTTTAAACTGCAAAGAAAGCGTCAATTCTACAAAATATGGAGAATATGCATCGAAAACTGCATCACCTTTAGCGGAAATGTATTCACAGAAGAAGTTGACCCCGAAGTCCATAAAATATTGGCGCATGGCAAAGATATACTTGAATACAAGTCTTTGCCAATTGGAGAGCTTTATGAAGAAGCGCAGGAGTCTCTTAACAAATTGTGTAAAAAATACATACAATTTCATACGATTCAACTTTATTTTGACATTTGACGTCATTAACTCCAGCAGTAAACGCTGGGGATTTTTCGTCGTCGTCTGAAGTGTGTCCGGTTCTGTTTGAAATCTTAAGTAGATTTTCCGTTACTATTTCAAATTTATTTATACGTTAGATGTGGCAATACTGTTTTTTAGAAGAATACATTTCGCAGATGCCAGATCGCTTCAATGATATTGAAGGTGTAGAGTTGTAATATATGGAGTAGTTTTGAACCGAGTACTCGAAACGTGTTATTGTTTAGGTACTAGTGCTCCCTATTTCCTGGGAAACGGTATTCCCGGTCCTTTCCCGGGAAACCGGGATTGATAAAATGTTCTTCAATACTGCCAACTCACGAGCCATTTCACTATGTATTTTAGAAACGCCGGTCTGGGATAGACGGGAAAACTGAAAAATTTCATACTAATGTATGAAAATAATAGAAATTTCTTAATTTCCGGACCGGCATTTGAACAGCGTTTCATCAAATTGCATAATTTTTTGGGACAATATAACGAAGTCTCTGTTTATGATTTTTGCAAAATTCCAAGCTGTGCTGTGCATCTTTATTTAACAAACCAAAGAAAAAATCATTTTTTTATTTCCCGGGAATACCGGAAAAATTCTAATTCCCGGAATCCCGGTACAAATCTTGAGCAATAGTAGGTACTTGTAGATTTTGAATCCTGGAATGACTTGGCATTTAAAAACAATTTTTTGTTTGATTGCATTTAGTATTTATGTACATGTACTTTTTATGATTTATGCCATGGTTATTATTATTATGCCATGGTTATCATTCTACTGCCAAAAGGTGTTGTGTGCATTTATTGCATTTTTATTTGATTTAATTGTGACATTAATCAGCTGTTTAATGAACTTGATCATTAACATAAACTTTTTTTAAAACAAAGTTGGAAATTTAAACAAAAAACAGCTTATAGAAGCCATAAATAAAAGTTTTAAGTACATCTCGGTTGCTGTAACCGAAAGAACAGTTGGTGAAACCGTTTTTCATTTCTCGCAAACGTTTTTGCAGCTTATATTTTTCATAACTCGTTTGCTGCAAACATTTTTCGGTTCTCCCAAACGAAGTGACATGTATGGCTTGACAGAAGACCGTTTCTTCCAACTAGAGTCCCCAAACGAACTTCAGTTATCTGAGATTTCATTTGGGACGAACATGTTCTTTCTTTGCGTGTAGTACATAATTTTTTAAAAGAGATTAATTATTTTTCTTATATCGCACCCTAAATACAAAAGCGCCATAAATCAAAATTTCGAGATTTTAATTTTTGGCTTAAAAACAATCACTGAGGACCATTTCTATCTGTTGTAACAGTCTGGCGTAATTATCTCTTTTCTTTAGTTAAAAAAAATCCAGGATCAATATGTCTACTTTTGAGACTTTTCATACATTTTTTAACTTTGCAACTTAGTTTTTTGTCTCTACTGAAAATATGTAAATTTTAGGGTGCGATATGTAAGTACATAAGTAATTTACTGTACAATTTTTCGAGGGGTTTCGATGAGACAGCTGATCAAATTAGTACTTGGAGAACAACTAGAGAATGTGCTATCAAAGAAGACTTGGTGATAGGGACTGGATTGCGTTGTGTGATTTTCAAACTTCTGCTGCCGAGTGTCAAGCCAAAAGTACAGAACACATGAAGTGGGAGTAAATTTTGCCAACTAAATCGATTAAAAAAGGGACATTCAGTGAAAAAAATCAAAATGTAATGAAGTGTTAGAGTAAAGTTATTTGTGTAGATCCAAATTAACACGAAAATTGTTAAAATCAAAGATTGCTCTCATTCTCTATAAGTATGTTTCCTCGTAGGTCTCGGAACTCGTTAGTACAAAAAGCAACTAGTGCACACTCTTATAGTATTACTCGGTGCCATTTTTAATAAAAATTATCGAAAAATTTAATTTTAATATCATGAGGACGGAAAAGTACACAAAATAAGTTTGGTTAGTACAGAACTGAGAATTTCCTTTTCCGTACCTGCTCTGGATATGCAATAATTTTATTTCGAAAATATGGCAACATCCCTTTGGCAACAATAAATAACAACCCCGCTCTTTTACTCTCTCGCAACAACAATAACAACAACGGCATTCTTAACATCCGCCGCTACAGAACATTTCTGTGTGAGAGAGAGGAAACAATAAAATAGCTATAACAAAGTGAAAGAAAACGGTTTTACTTGCAGTTGTGAATGTTAGTAATAGGCCAGCAACCATCCAAGGAATATGACGAGTCAAACCGCGTTTGAAAAGGAAACGGAATAAGAAACATAAAAGAAAGCATATAATATATAAATTAAGTGTAGCAAACGATGTTTCTTTTTGCATAGAACGGGTCAAATAAATCATTAAAAAAATTAACCAGCAATGAAAGAAAGTGTAATGAAAATTTAAGTATCTAAATAAATTGTATAAATTAGAAAGAAAAAAAAGTGACGTGAGTGATTGTAATCTCAAAAGCATAAATGCACATACTAGACAACAATTAAGTGACACAGAGAACGGCTGCCGGGTGTTTGTCGTTCTTTAGCAATTGCCATTGGTGAAGATGATGATGATTTAAACTAAGGAAGAAACCTAAAGATTAATTGTGGGATGATAAATGTTGTGTATAACGTCGGCATAAAAGCTACAACTTTTAATACGGGAGCGTTTCTTGTGGAATTAATCTAATAAAAATTAGAATGGATTTTCGAGATTTCATTTAGGCAACCAACAAAGAAATGTGGTGGTGAAAGCAAACCAGTCAGCCATTCAGCTCACTCATACTTTTCTTTTAATTGAAAATTAATTTCCCTCCATATCATTTGTTATTATGCCAAAAATACAATATACCAAAACGTTGTTGTTGGCGTAGTTTTCGTTTATAAGTTTATTCTTTTCATTATTAGCAAATGTTTTGTCGAACATACATATACATACATACAAACGTATACTATGTACCCAAGTGTGTGCAAATGTTTTGCTTGGCGTTTTCTTCATCTCAACTTCTCGCAGTTTTTTTTCTATTAGTTCATATAGTAACATACGTTTGTCGGTTTTGATGCATACATACATACTTATGTTCTGCTGATGATTTTATCTTGCTTTTGTATAGGACATATGTTGGGTTTTCATTCGTTTTCCTATTTGTTTTGTTCTCTCCCTACTCTAGAATCATATTGTATCAAAATCCTATTATAAGATACTTTTGTAGCTTGCCACTTAATAACTCCGTGCCCTTGTCATAGGAAAGTAAACACAACCATTGCTGTCGCATTTGCTGTGTTATAATTATTTCGTCAAATAAAATTTACAATATATTTGATTTAATATTTGTTTTTCTTTTGTTGTCATGTATTCTATTTCTTTTTCGCTCCAGTGATGAGAGAACTGTTTGACAGATGATGTTTTTTTGTCGAATGTTGGTAAACATTCTAAGGTTTCTAGACACATTGCATTTTGGCACTAGAGGGTTGCCAGACTAATGCATATCATTGCAGCACACGGTACACTTATGGCCAGTTTTTCGGTCAGTGGTGATCTTCGTTTCTTAGTTAAATTCTGGTTAAACATCGAATTGTGTTTTTCAGTCATTGTTTAACTATGATTTAACCCACAATGTTGGTTGGTTAAATTTTAGTCAGAACCATATGATGTTGACAATCAAAATACCGACTGTCAAAATGAGAAATGTTAGATTGTATAAAATATATGCTTCTGTTTTGCGTACGTTGACTCTAGATCGTTAAATTGTTGCTATCTATTTCTTATTTTACATAATTCCATTTTGTTTGTTCCTATTTGTTGTTTTGGTATTTATCCCAAACCAGTTGGTTTTTCGATTTAAGATTTCAAAGTTAAAGTTTTAGGAGTTCAAACCTAAAACTTTCCATATTCAAATTTAAACTTTTATAAATTCAATCTATAGATTTGAGAATTCAAATCGAAAATTTTAAGAGTTTAAGTTTTAAAATTTCAAAGTTAACGTTTTAGAGGAGCAAATCTAAAGCTTTCGAATTCTAAGGTTGCAATTTTGGAAATTATATATAGAGATTTGATTTGAATTCAAATCTAAAGATTTAACGGTTTAAGTTTTAAAATTTCAAAGTGCTAAAACCTTCGAATCTAATCTAAATATAAAACCTTCGAAATTCAAGTTTACAACTTTTATCAATTCATTCTAAAGATTTGAGAATTCAAATCTAAAGTTTAAGTTTGAAGTTTTAGAAAATTCAAAGTTAAGGTTTTAGAAGTGCTAATCTAATACTTTCGATAGTCAAATTTAAACTTTTATAAATTCAATCTAGAGATTTGAGAATTCAAATCTAAAGTTTTAAAAGTTTAAATTTTAAAAAATCAAAGTTAAGGTTTTAGAAGTGCAAATCTAAAACTTTCAATATTCAAATTTATACTTTTATGAATTCAATCTAGAGATTTGAGAATTCAAATTTAAAGTTTTAAGAGTTTAAGTTTCAAGTTTTAGAAAGCCAAGTTTAACGTTTTGGAAGTGCGCATATTAAACTTTCGAAATTCAAATTTATCCCCAAGAACCTTAAAAAGACACTGTTTACAATCGAGGACTACCTAACGGGGTTTTCAATAAGAGCGCTACAAAAGTTTTTTTTGAATAAAACAAAACCGGTTTTAGATACCAATGAAATTCTTTATTCCTGTGAAAGTACGTTCGATGCCATTATGTATCGAACTCGATTTCTTTTGCATGGCCACCACGGGCACGCTTGCAGAAGTCCAGACGCTGAACCCAATTTTCGACGGTTTTCAAGCATAAATCGGCCGATACTGCTGCAATTTCACGTTCGATATTCGTACGAAGTTCATCAATCGTCGCTGGCTTGTTGGCATAGACCATAGACTTGACGTAGCCCCACAGGAAATAATCTAACGGCGTCAAATCGCACGACCGAGGCGGCCAATCGACTGGGCCATTTCGTGAAATAACACGTTTACCAAAGTTAACCTCAAATTAACTTTCAATTACGATTAAGTACTCTTATAGTTAACTACCCACTTAAAAACTGGCCATTACATATTTGGCGATTATATGATTATTATATCGCATTTAGACCAGGTTAGTGATAATCTTGACCAATTGAGAGCAACTCCGTGCCGAGAAGAAATTTTCAAAGACAGCGAGACAACACAAAAAATAAATTGGCGGCCCTTGATTTGTAAGTTTTGTACAAATTTGGTATGTGTTTGAATTAACTGAATCACTCTTAAAATTGAATCACTCGGTCAATTCGACTCATTTTCTAAACTGATAACAGCCAATTATATAGGCGGCGGCTTGAGTTTCAACAAATATTTGTTGGAAAATGTTCAATCGGTTTTCGCCCCAAAAACGATGTACTAAAGTAGACAGTCAAAATTTCTCTTCACTCAAATGCCAACAAACAAAACGAGTGAAGCGTTAATCATTATCTGTTCTCTCTTGTACTCTCTTCATTGAATATTTCAATACAATGAAGAGAGTAAAAGAGAGAGCACTAGCAACTTTTTGATAGTTGTATTGTATATAACTACACAAATTTCAACCATGTTGAAGTAAAATTACATTAACTATGCAAAAAGTATGAAATAATCCAGATATGGCGCGAGAGAGAAAAGCGTTTGAGTGAATTATGACCACTTTTTGTTCTCTTTTACGAGGGTTGCTAAATTTTTTACCCATGGATGAACACGTCAAAACAAAAAACGTTCAATTTTCAAAACCTTTGTTTTGATCTATTGATAGGTTAGTTTTATTCCCCGTTGGTATCATTCGGGGTACAATTTCTTACTGCACAGTGTACGAAGTTGCGGTTCGTTCACACTGTACATTGGATCTGACAGTTTTTACTTGAAATAACAATAAATATTAACAAGTATAAAAACCAAACTAAGTATAAAATACAAACGGATACATGTAAAGTATGCATTTGTATTAGATTCAAAATTTCGTGAGAAAAAACGCCAGATAATGTGCACCAGATTTTAGTAGTTTCATTTTATTTATAACCACTTTAATAAAAAAATAATATCGTTATTCTTACACCGAGGTTTTTGCATTCCCATTAAATTTATCCTCTATAAAGTCCCAAGTTAAAAGGTATAAAATAATTCCATAGAAAAAATCTCAAAAAAAGTTTTTATATCGAATGCCCATGCATGACATATATTGACAGTTTCCAAAAGGCATCAAAAATAAAAAATAATATTTTTAAACACCCTATTTAAGAAATAAATAATTTGAAAATTAAGTAATTAGCAAAGACAAGGTCATATTGCTCAGAATATTATCAAATACAAACGCTGACTGACATCAGAGTATTGAAACATAAATATTGTGCTGAGTTATTTGAAGAGGCAAAATGTCACACAAACAACAAAATTAGGTAATACATACATAAAATTAACGCTTAATACTCGCAGTATATCGTCCATTCTTCCCCAGCCATTATAGCGGCCACAATATTATTCTTTCAAAAAAAACTGTCTCAAATTATATTTATTAGACTGCCTTTACTTTATTTGTATATAAAACATATGTTTTTAATGGGAAAATACAATTGAGTCACCTTTTATACTTATACACAATTGCATAAGAATATCGAAACGAAAGTCTAAAATGTGTCAGATGAATAAATAACAATAAATTATTTGAATTCCCTATTTTAGAAATTGCGTATTTTCGAGGTCTTTCATTCTGACACAAATATTTGTTTTACCGGTAAAATTTAGGTAAAATTTTGTTGACTTTTAATTAATTTATTCTTCACTGAAAATCATTATTCCAAGAACAAGATAGAATTTTCGTTTTTTATGTTATATATAGCTGGCAAACAAAAATGTTTTCCTGCAAAAAATCGACGCAATAAAGATGGTCTGACTCTGTTGCATATCCTGAATTTATGTAGTTTAATAAAATAATTACGAGATGCAGGTGGTTGGCTGTTTAGCATAGACTAACCTTTGCGTCTACACGAGACAATACAGTGAGAATATGTATTAGTTGTCAAAGAAGAGAAAAAATGTATGTGTAACGTAGGCATCCAGATAATTATAAAGAATCTACAAATAACAATATGTTTTTCCAAATTATGCGGTCTTTTGAGATTATGGTTTGCTTCTTTTTCGCAAATTACAACGAACCTACACCGAATTCCGAATCAAATCATTTGCCTAATTTACTGTCTTTGAAAAATCAGAGATAGTGACGAAGGCAATGAGAGAAGTATTGCTATTGTCTCCGCAAAACTGTCTCGTGTAAACGCCAAGTAGATACTTGACGTAGCCCCAGAGAAAATAGGCGAGGTGTGTCAAGTCGCATGATCGCGAGGGCCAATTGATGAACGCTCGCCGTGAGTTGACCCAGTCGCTAAATTTCTCCTTAACAACTTCCAGCTTTGCATCGCTTGTATGGCATGTAGCTCCATATTCTTGGAACCACGGCTCGAATATTCCATTGTTGTCGAGCTCTATCCACAAAATAGTTAGTTAACATCTCTCTATACCGAGGAACATTCACGTTAACGGGTTCTCCTTCATCACTTCGAAGCAATTAACGTTCGATGATGCGGTAACCGAGACTTTCGCCATTTCGAAGCAATGAATGTCCGATGATGCCGCCATGTCATAAACCACAACAAATAGTCAATCTTTGTGTGTGTAGTGATGCTTGGTGGAACACTTGCGAATTGTGTTCGCTCCAACGGCGGCAATTTATGTTGTTGACAATCAGTCGCTGAGCCAAAAATGTTCCTCGTCCGAGAAGACGATTTTTTGACGAAAATCCGGATCCACGGCCAACATTTCTAGTGCTCAATTAGCGAACTCATAGCGCTATCTATGGATGTTCGGCGTCAATTCTTGCGTCAGCACAATCTTATAAGGATATAGGCTCAAATCCAACCGCTAAATGAACTGGGTTGACCCATAGAGCAATAGACAATGTCTGTATCCCTCTCTTTAAGTTGTCTCGATAACGACGAGGTAGTATGTCATTTCATCGAGTTCGAGTTACTGTTGTATTTTTTTCTTTGGTTGGGCATAAAACGGAGAGGAATAAAAGGGAATACGTATTTTCGTTCGATGCAACCAACATAATTTAACTGTCATTTAGTATCAATCAAAAACCATTTAAACTTAGTTTGCTGCATCGTTTGCTTCTGGTTGCTTATCGCCCTCTCGCCTTTCCACTTTGTTTTCTATCAATTTCCTAATACATAGTCGATCAGCTGTGTCATGGATACCCCTGCATAATCGGGAAAGTATTATTTTATTATGGGAAATTGTATTGCGGATTTGCCCTCAGTAAAGTGACTTCCTGATTAGCAGGCTTCCTGTATAGTAGGCTTGTCCTAGGGCCAATGATTTAGCGAGTGGTCCATGCCTTAAAAATCGAAATCCATCGAAGATACTTCATCTCGATGTCCTTCTACACAGCCAAAAATATCAACACATACGTACATCGGGCAGAATGTTCCATAGGCGCAGAGGGTGGTCTTTGCTACCCGACAATATAAACTGTGAATGTCTGGGATGAAATTTTAACTCATTTATGGTATGACCATAGGGGCCGTCGGTGGTGCAATGGTTAGTGTGCGCGGCCCTTGTACATGACATCCTGGGTTTGATCCCTGCTCTGACCACCTTAAATTTCTTTTGGCGGCGGTCACCTCGCATAGTGACGGCTACACTAACGAGTAGTTAGCCATGAAAAACCATCTCAAAATAGCGTTCGGAACCGGTATAAAACTAGGTCCCAATAAGTGAGTATAAAACTAGAAAGCGCACAGCTCACTGGTTGTGGGAAGCTCTCCCCAATTCCAACATTGGATGTAATGAGTTATTTTTATGGTTTTTGTGCCAAATGTTCTCCAATAGATTGAACCGACGTATGACCCCGCGATAACCGTCAGCTGCTAATGTCGGTTCAAATCTATCCGTGTCATAGGGCCCATGCACACGTGTAGAAGTTTTCATCAGGTTGAAAATATTACATACTTATTACTGTATAGTATATAGTACCTGTGTACTGATGTTACTTACATCGTCTTCTTCCACGGAAGGTGAGCAATCGTAAATCGACGCCTGATCTGCTTACTGAAGCAAGTATTGATTGTTCACTCAGGTGAAGTGAATTCCAAACAACGACTGGCCATGGTTATCCCGTAAGTGACAACTTGGGAGAATCAAAAAGATCGCACACATTCATCTATACTTATATATCTATTTAAGCCATGAAACAATAGGATTTACATATATTTGAATAGAGGTTTAACAAATTTCATTCAGTCCGCGCTGAACCTTGGTTGGTTGGTTTTCGTAGTTGCTAAAGATACTATTTAGCATCAATTAGTGTCTTGAGACACCGTTTTGCATACCACATCACTCCGGAAGGTCCAAAGTAAAGTGTCTATATCCAGCCTGTTCATCGGAGATACCTCATTAGATCCCCTAGATCTATCTCGTGTATCTCAGTGAGGTTATGCAGGTAGGGACGGCCCATAGTCTTCAGGCGTCTATTCATCAGAGCCGGACAACTGCAGAGGAAAGAACCTTACTTCGACCTAATTGTTGAAGGGAAATCATCTGTGATCAAAGATTAAACATAATTTAAACTGTGAATTTATTCTTTAGATTAATAGTTCATTGATGTTTAAACACCCTCTACGATCAAGTGACCATATGATTTTGACAGAAAAAAAACAAGAAGAACAAATACAAAGTTTCTTTAATTGTTAATGAAAGCAATTGTAATCATCATCCTAGTTGAAATAACAATAAAAACATCTCATTTAATTCATAGTGCAGTTAGAACTTTATTTCTGCTGAAATACTTTACAATTTCATTACATATTTTGTATTTCATCACTTCACTTTTCTTTTGCAAATGGCGTCAGCTTTATGCATTGTAACGATTAGCCGATAAATGTATGAATACCGGTTATTATCGTAGCATTTGCCACTGTTGCCATATGGGTGGTAAGATAATTTGAGAAATCACTGAAAAACTCTTCGAATTTAAAGTCAGATCAAGCATAAATCAAAATCAACTAATTACCAACTTAAATAACCAGTCAAAAATTGGTCAGTGATTTACACCGCAGTTTATAGCGGCTAGGTTAGCGATAACCTTGTTCTCTAATCTTTGCCGTTTACACCGCCCAGTTCGAGATTAAATTGACATTTCAGTTGGCAACTCCGTGCTTAGAAAAACTCCGCGCCGAGACAAAATTAACGAGGACGGCGACACAACAGAAAAATTAAGTTAGCGACTATTGGTTTTGCGAGTTTTGTACAAATTTGGGATGTTTTTGAAATAACTGAACCTTTAAAATTGGATCAGTGAGCCGATTTGACGAGTCCATAAAATCTGCTCACAGTTCAAACCAATAAGAGCCATTTATATCGGCGGCGGCGTGTGCTTCAAAAAAGTTTTGGTGACGGCGACGCATCGGAAAGTTTTCGATCGGCTTTCATCTGTCAAACAGTTGATTTTTTGTATATGTTTTTGTTATGGTTGCATCTTTTTTTTTTACTAACTAACAGTGTTTCATCAAAATGTACACCAGTTTAAAATGAGGTTACAAATTAAACTTCAGTTTCTACAGATTAAAATTGTATGAGTAATCTTCTGGGTTAGCGTGGGTTAACGGAGTTCACCTTCGAAATGCGCTAATCTTGGTCGGCATAAGTGCCGTATTAGTCTGTTTGTAGCATTTTTACTTCGTTATGGGTCGTTGTTGTGTTTATAATAATACTGGCATTGTCCTCTGTCACAGATTCATTTTCACTACAATATGCCAAACATGTCGACACCAGCAATACCCTTTTCTTCCTGAATATTTGGGTGTTCAGCACTGGCTTTATCATTACCGCCCGAGTCCGTTACAATTTCGTAATCCGGGAGATTAACAGCATCCAGTGCCATTTTCTTGTAACGGTCTTTAAATCTTTTTATCAAATGCTTCAGCGCGGAATTGCCACTGTTGTTTTCAACAAAATACCTTTTTTGTTCTTGATGTGTTAACATCTATAGGCAAGGGTAGGGCAACCTATCAAAGTGAACACATGCACGTGGTTGTTGTACAACAATAGTCTCTGCCTGAAAATAAGTACGATGGTATTGATGTAGCGGCAGCGAACAAACAAGGAGGTCGTCGTCGTCAACGGGTATTGAATAGTATAGAGAACTCATGGAACGAATTGTGTGACTCAAAAGCACTGGTGACATCTGGCAAATGATTCAAAACGTATTACTCTCTTTTTGTCATAACTTCGTCCATTCTTAATTTTGATGTGAAGCATTGATGCCTTTTGTAACATTTATGCTTTTTGTATTGTTTTATGTTACAACATTGACGAAATGGTGCATTTATATTGAAATATTCTATAAAGCAAATAAGACTCGTTTATGCTCTTTTACTCAGACTCTACATTAGAGCGAAAAAAGAGTGCAATAAGTTCTCTATACCATTCAATACTTTTTGTCCTCGCTGTGTTTATGACAAAACAAAAACAATTATTTCAGTGTGCTAAATATTGCTTTATTTAATTTAACAATATTACATCTAATGTTAAACTAGATGTAAGAAAAAAGAAAGTGCAATAGCAAAAGAGCCTTCAGGGCAAAAATTATTATTTGTTATTTTCTAATGTAACATTTACTAATGTGTTCATAGAAATCGAACAGGTACAGTGTAACAAAAAGGTCATAGATTTTTCTTTGTTCATACACAGCGACACAGTAGTAATACAAATTCGTAGAGCTTTATATTCGTCTCGCTCTAACGCACGGTGTCTAGTCGGAATGCCAACATTATAATATGAATTCTGCATTCTTTTTGGTAGTGTGATTTGCACTTTTGATTTAGGCAATAATACCACCTTTTGTTGTCTTCTTACAAATACAATCACCTAAACCAAATGGGCAATATTATTTTTTCCTGTGTATAACAGTTATAACACGATTTCGCAGTTTTCGGGATTTCATCCCCATTTTTGTGCGGCAAAACATTTGTTTATTGGTTTGAAATATCGAAAATTTGCCAATCGCTGTCTATCGGAATGCCGCCTTACCAATATCTACTACATTTCACAAACCTAATTTCCCTTTCTCTCGTTTACAGCAACAACAAGATAAATCATTGAAACTTAAAACCTACCAGGAATGAAATCTCAGAAATTCAAGAAATCTTAATTTTTCAAAATAAAAAATTATTTTAACAGCTGTAACAAATTACTAACCTACTGAAAACCAAAACGCACAAAAGAAATATCATAAATACATTAAGTGTAAAATATAATAACAAATAATACAAATGATTTCCGGCACTTGCAACATTATTTGTTCAGCGACATAGTTTATATACACAATTTGTCTGCGTAAAATTGCTGCTCCAACATCATTTTGGCAACAAACCGAAAGCAAAAACTTTGCTTGCATATCAAACCAAAGAAACGTCAACGCAAGCCTCTACATTTAACTATACAGTGAAATATATATATATATATATATATATATATATACATACCCCCTAACCCCATCTACCAACATCGTGTCGCACGTTCGTGTTTCTTTTCCATTTTGCAACAAAAGAATTTACAAATTATTTTTACAAGATGACATCGTACATTGAGCTGTTCGGTTTGATTGTGATACTAATGTTACCGTTTTTGTACGAGTCCAGTCACATTTTCCGTTATTATTTTAAATTTTTAATCTATTATGGCATCGTATCGTTCAACTCTATCATCTTAATGCCGGCGTTCCTCTTTCGTCCCTGTGACGTGCGGAATTTACTGTAAGTATGACAAATAATTTAAATATTAATTATTATAAGTGCAAAAACCTACATATATATATAAGTTGTTCTCAACGAATGCGAATTGTTCCAGTGATAAAAATCAATACACATTGACCGTCATCGTGTTCTTGGCTTGTGTTATGTTGCGCGTTTTGTGCACATGACTGTGGTGGTCTTTGCTTCCGCCGCCAACAGCTGTTTTAGTACCTCGTGTCTCCAAACCCTTCAAACTATTTTATTATTATTCTTTCATTCGCATTCTTTATTGATATTGATAATTTAACAAAGAGTGAAGAAATTAAAAATAAAAGTTGTTTTGTGTTTGCTAAAATGTTGAAGGTCTTAATAATAAGAAAAAAATGGAAGGCGTGTGCAGATACATTTGTATATTGGTAGATAGTTTTAATTGGAACTATATTTTATGGAATATTAAAACTATCAGGGAATAAAATAGGCAATTTGATTAAATAATTTAATTATCTTCACAAAACAATTTATTGCAATATGGTTTCAAGTAAAGTTTCCTACTCTCTCTGGGTTTATATCTGAGTATTCTGACAAAAACTTTTAAAATTTTTAGCGAAAAATTTCGCCTTTTTAGCTTAGAGATAACCTAATTTTATAATCGACGCTGTTTACACCGCCTAATTTTAGATAAAAATTTTTTTTTTTTTATCAAACCAACACTCAGGGGATGCCCCCTATAAATGCATTGCATTGTGTTGGCGAAGGAAAATTGAGGTAGTGGAGGGTGGAAAGAGGGAGTAGTGTCTGTTAACTTTTGCCTTGAATCTTTGTATGTCACAATTGGTGGGAAATACACTAGCCGAAAGTTTATTCCACATACGGACTGTACGGCTGAAGAACGAATTTTCTCTATAGTGTGTAGTGCGGTCAACCGGCCACTCGATAAAAAACGGATGAGAGTCCCTGGAAAGACGCGTGCTTCGGTGAAATATCCTCACGTCTGGCATAAGTTGACGGATGTCCGAATAAATTGGCTTTTCAGGTGGCAACTTCATGCTTGTTAACCAGTATGGCAACACTTGTATTCTTATTGAAGAAAACAAGCGTTTTGGTTTAAATACCAAAACAATAATGAGCAAATAAAATGGAATTGTAAAAAAATAAGAAATAAATGCATAAAATCGAAGTCATTTTTGCAAAAATATACAAAAAAATTACTTATGGAAACAATTAAATGAGCCCGACTTAGAATAAGTCTACAAATATTCTAGACAGAAACATGCGTTTTAGATTTCATATATTTCTTATTTTGACTATGAGCAATGTGGTTGTTGAAATCATATGGTTCTGACTACAGGTTAACCCATAGACCCAATTTAGTATAGACACATTAGCGGCATTCATGCAAACGTGAAAGCCGAGAACTTGTGCTCAGCGCAAGTTTCCCTCGCACCATTAAAGTTGCTCCAGGTACCTGAGGCACCAGGTAAAGTTGCTCAGCGTAGTTGTGCTCAAAACCATATCAGCTGACCAAGATGGATACATAAGGTGGTAGCAGTAGCAATTGCATGTATTATGTATGTGTACTTTTTCTACTGTTCTAGTGCTATCACCTTATTTATCCATCCTAGTCAGATGACAACGAAATTTCAAAAGTTTACAAGTTTCTCCATCCCACGCATGGTGCAATAATATGTTCATGGTAAAGTCGTAAGAACAGCTGTTTTCATTTTTTTCATGAGGTTCTTCGCTTCGGCTGTCACACTCACATGTATTTTGTTTTTGTACTCTTTAGCATTCTTGTGTTGTTGGTATGCGTTCGTGTAAAGTTTGACAACTGAAGCGAATAGAACAAAAACAAAATGCCTGTTGTTGCTGCCTACAACAGCAACAACGCGCGCTGCTATTACCATGTAGATGTTCTTGTACCATGATCCCACGTTTGCGCAGCAAATTTGCCTCGAAAACTTTCCACTTTTGAGCAAGTCGCTTTGTATGGGAAATTTGTTTGTTTTGACGTGTGCTGTGCAAGTTTACGATGTTTTCGAGTTTACCATAGACTAATACATACCTAGATAAACTTATTCTCTCATCTGACGTTTCATTTCACACTCTCATCGTAGGTTTGTGGAAATGAGAGCAATTAAATTTAAAATTATCTTACACCAGGTGGAGTTACAAAATATGTTCACTTAACTTTTTCCTGTCGTTTGGTGTAGAACTGAAAAATTTAAATATATTTTGCACATTTTTATTGACTTTTATCGTTGGTATACATTTGTATTGTATTTAACACAACTAGTTTGCCACAAAAACACGAAATTCGGTTGTTGTTCCTATGTTGATCGCTGTATACTATTGTCACTATCTGGTATTATTGAACCCATATTTCTACCATCCAATGTTTACTTTCCATCGTACCTATGACGTTTAATTTATTGAGCGAATAAAACCTTCTATGGTATGTGTTATTCTATGGAGTTTACGAGGTTCTTTCGAGCTTTCATAAAGACCACTAGTAATTCTCTCATCTGACGTTTCATTTCACACTTTTCGTCGTAGGTTTGTGGAAATGAGAGAAACTCGACAAAAATTAACTTACAACAGGTGGAGTTATAAGAACTGTTTACTTAACTTTTTCATTTCGTTTTCGTATAGAACTGTGAAATTGAAGTGTATGTGGCAACCTTAACATGCACCTACCAGTTACTTGAGGAGTACTCAGTAATCGTTGCTCACTTATGTTAATGTTGTTCACATCACTAGTAGCGCCATTAAACCACGTTAATCATTTTTCTGTACTGAAGACTTTTACACGTAAAATTGCGTAAAATAAAATTAATACTCCAATTTTCTTATTCCACACGTCTTTTTTATTAGGGAAATAAATCCAACGATTTCTTAAATGTATTTTGCACTTTTTTGTTAACTTTTATCTTTGGTATACATTTGTATTGTATTTAACCAGGGGGTTTCTATGGCACAGCTGATCGAAAAGCAACTCGGGAAATGATGTAGAGTGAGAGACCAAAGAAGACATACAGATTACAGACCAAGCAGCAAACTAAGTTTAAAAGTGTTTGATTGATACTAATGACAGCTAAATTATGTTTGCATCGAACGCAAATACGCATTCCCTTTTATTTCTGTCCGTATTATGCCAACCAAAGAGTACATTTCCAAAGCAACTCGAACTCGAAGAAATGGCCTACTAACTCGCCGTAATGAAGAGGCATCGAAGAGAGTAATGGAGGCTCTTTAGTATTGCTCTGTGATTTAACACAACTTTAACAAACACGAAATGCGGTGGTTGCTCCTTTGTTGGACGTTGTGTACTATTGCCTCTACCTGGTATTATTGGACCCATGCTTTCCACCATCCAATGTTTACTTGCAACCATACCAATTTATTGAGAAAATGAATGTGTCTATATTAAATTCGTGTATGGGTTAACCCGCCAACATTGGGTGATTAAAGTATTGTTAAACATTGACAGGAAAACGCAATGAGATGTTTAAGTTGTGAAGATGATTGAAAAACTGGTCACTAGGAATCGTATTCGTATTCGTTCGTATTCGTTCACATCGTATTCGCTTATACTCTTTATTTTGAGAACCTGTGAGTGGGGTGTAGACAGATCATGTATCTCGGTACGAGGTAATCAAACCTAATCTAAATAATAAATAAAAGGTTTCCCGTTACATCCCATGAAGGGATTAGGGAGAGCTTTTGACAACCAGTGAGATGTGCGCGGGACCTACAGTTTTGCACCGGTTCCGAACGATATTTTGAGAAGCTAACCTAAATAAATTGCGTTCCCAATAATATAACTGTGTTTTAGCGCGATATGTTATTCACTATTTATTACCACACCATCTAATGTCTGCACATATTATTTATTTTTATTACGACCGACATTAATCCGCGTTGGCATTCTTATTAAGTTTAAGCCCTCAATATGACCGAATTACTTGGTGTCCTAACTTTAATAGTA
This sequence comes from Phaonia tiefii, assembly GCA_963931995.1. Taxonomy (NCBI): domain Eukaryota; kingdom Metazoa; phylum Arthropoda; class Insecta; order Diptera; family Muscidae; genus Phaonia; species Phaonia tiefii. The sequence goes on along the minus strand of OZ008370.1, from coordinate 17,935,385 downwards.
TTTACGTACAATGTCGTACCTTAAAGTACAACCAATTAACACGTAACGGACATAATTCTAATATTATTCCATTTATTTTGCTCCAGTTTACTGCAGTTACAAGTAATAGCTAGCCAGTCGTTAAATTTGACGCATATTTGTTTGTTTTGTTTGTTTCACCAGACTTATTATTCTCTCAATTAATATTAACAGCACATTTAATAAATTCGTATTTTTTTTATTATTTAAATGTATTATTATTACTATATGGTAGAAAATATACATCAATCATTATAACCATAAACATTATAAGAAATTTGGCACAGTATTGGCACGCAATTGTTAAAGTACCAAAATGCAAAGGCAGTGAAATAATGTGTATTCTTTCAGAGTTGATTGATTTTTAAGATTTTATTAAAACTATTACATCTTCAACAGCATTCAAGAAAAACAATTTGTTTATGCGCCAATTTATGAATTATAACCGTCGATATTCAAATATAATTAAACCAATTAGTGAATGCTTTTATCACAATTGGCTTAGCCCCGTACGTAGCTGAAATGAACTTTTCGCTGCCATAAATAATAAGTGTATACGAAAATTCTTGATTCTTTTGGTAGCCACAAGCACAAAACTGAAGTGTGAAGTGGAATTATTCCTACAATATTTGGAAGTGGAAGTATAGAAATGTGTTAACTCTTTGCAATAGTCCACACTTCTACGTCCTTTTCGTGAAGTCTCAGTTGCCCTTCTAATCGTCATACAACAAATTAAGCGCACTGTTCAATTGAACTTCGACTTAGGTTCGCCCAAAAAAATCAGATTTCCAAACTCGGAAAATTTTCAGGCGACTTTCCATTTGCATGGACTAAGTTGAAAAGGAAGGGCAACTTTATATTTGAGATCTGTTATCTACTTCAGAGTTATTTATTTAATATGATGTCATGATTCAATTATCAGTTTATATCAGAGTGTGTTGTAGTTGTAGTAGGCAAACACAACAGGTAGTTTCTTTTCCCCCAGAGTTCCGTCAAACTCATCACGAATGTACATACATACATACACCAACAATAAAAATAAGCAAGAAAGTACAAAAACAAATGGCATGAAAAAGGTCAAATCACCTGTTCTCAGAATACAACAGGGGGTCTCTGTAATTATCTTCACTTTTTACTTCAATAGGGGGAAAGCTTTGAGACAACCGAAGTGTTTTGAGTTTGACAGACGTTCATAGATATTTTTTGTTCAGTCAGTACCATATGGCATAAATAAAAGTTCAACATTTTCGTTTAATAAAGCATAGTGGTATTCATGCAAACAAGAAAACCTAGAACTTTTGCTCAGCGTAGGTTTGCCCCGAAGCGTTTCATGAGGCACCAAATAAAGTTGCTCAGTGTATCTATGCAGCAATTGTCAAAAAAAGGCTGATATAGTAAATAAACAAAGTAAAATTAAAAGTATATGCTTTATCTATTCCATTATTTTATTTTTTTCACATAAATCAAAAACCCTCTCTTTTTTTCAATACAAAAATATTGACATTGAAATGTCAAAAGTTTTCACGTGTCTTTTTCCAGGTTTGCTCAGCAAATTTGCCTCGAAAACTTTCCACTTTTGTGCAATTCGCTTTGTATGGGAAATTTGTTTGTTTTGACGTTTGCTGTGCAAGTTTACGATGTTTTCGAGTTTACGAGGTTCTTTCGAGCTTTCATGAAGACCACTAATATACACATGTATTTGCATTTATAAAAATATATTCGGACGATATTTAATTTTTTTGTGAATCTAAAAACAATATAAGAACAAATTGTTTTCCTTTCTTTTAATTGAATTCACTAATGGCATATACATAACAATTGCCAATGACTGGCCAACATTTATCAACTTGTCAAAATAAAAATCTATTCCCCACCTATTGGCATGTACATTTTTGATGAGTGTTATAGATTCTCTCAGTTTATATCATAGACGAATTTAGTATAGAGAAAATAATGCTCTCATCTGACGTTTCATTTCACAGTCTCCGTCGCAGGTTTGTGCAAATGAGAGATATTCGCCGAAATTAACTTACGCCAGGTGGAGTCACAAGTACTTTTGACTTAACTTGTTCCTGTAATTTGGTATGAAATTTAAATGTATTTTTCAATTTTTGTGTTGACTTTTATCGTTGGTTTACATTTGTGTTTAATTTAACACTATTTTACCATACAAACACGAAATGCCGTTGGAGTTGTCTTGTTGGACGTTTTGTACTAATGCCTCTATCTGGTATTATTGACCCCTTGCTTTTCACCATCCAATGTTTACTTGCAACCATACCTATGAAGTTAAAAATATTGAGGGAATAAACTACTCTATTCTAAATTCCTCTATGGTATGTATGCTCTTTGGTTGTGTTCAAAGAGTATATGACTGAGAGACTCTGTAGCACTCATTAAAATCATAAAAAAGTTTTAGATTTACATAAAAACTGATCTCTTCCGACTATCTGTTTATATATATTTTGTTTTTGATTCTTAAACGAAATCATTGGACTTTTATTTTTACCCCGTATGACAAGCGGCACTAACTGAACAAAAAAAATATCTATGACCTACTCTCAAATTCCCAAGCAGAAATGTTGTCATCGCTCTTCCCTAGTGAAGTACAAAAAGAGGAATTTAACAGTGACCCAATATTATGGTCAAAGAATATATGATTTACCCCCATTATCTCCATCTCCAGCTAATGGCATGGCAGAATTATCTACCACCCAAAGGCGTCAGCCCAGCTGTTTTGTGGTGTTGTCATCTTTTTCATGGGTAAGCTGTCAAATATGGATTTATTTCGTTTTGTTTGTTGATAAAATCCAAAGAATTTCAATCAAGATGCACTTTAAAGCATTCACGTTGAATCAAGTAACACAAGCTTATTACATTTTGCACTTTTTATGTGTTTTTCATTAATCAGCTAATTTTGACAACTTAACCACACAATTTTGTATGCCACTACCTGGTAGATAATTTTACCATGATTAAAGTTAACTAAAAGCATAGAGGAATTTAGGATAGAGTAATATATTCTCCCAATATTTTTAACGTTAGAGAAGAAAATTTAGTCATGGAGTGGAATGCCAACAAAGAAAACGAGTGAAGCGCGTCGTTTCTCTGCTCTCTCTCTTACTCTCTTCGTTGAATATTTCAATACACCAGCAGATTTCTGATGATGTTATTGTATCTAACTGTAGAAATTCCAACCATATTTAAATAAAATTACATTAAATATGTAAAAAGTGTGTAATAAACAAGTTATGACGCGGGGAAGAAATGCGTTTGAGTGAATCGCGTCGACTTTTTTGGTTCTCTTCTACCAGGGTTGCCAAATTGCGCCGGTTTTTTCTTCTCGACTTGTACATCTTTTTTGAACGTCATAGGTATGGTTGCAAGTGAACATTGGATGGTGGAAAGCGCAGGCAATTTTGATGCGCTGATACACTAACGCAAGTTAGTGGCGCATTTGCTTCAATGATACCCTCAATGATCGATGTAAACAAATCCTTGCGATTTTTCTTGTGCGCGCCGTCAATAGGGAATCGCCTGCTTCATATAATTTTTTATATATAATATTTTAGACGAAAGAATTAAAAGATTGTTGACTGAAATGAAAAATAAATTATTTAAAGTTTTTTATGATTCACTATATTAAAATTTAAGAAAACGAGTACACTCTTCATGAAAAGTAAATTCTAAAATATAATTTTAAAATAATAAAATAATAATAATAATATAATTAATACTTTTTTTTTTTACTTAAAATTATGAAATATTAATTTTTTTAAATATTTTTTTCATAATTTATTAAAATAATAATAATATTATTAATTTTTTTTTAATTAAAAAAAAAACAATATTGCTTTTATTGAATTTATTTGATTCCCAAAGTTTCGACGAATCTCGTTTTACCATACATATGTCATACATTCGATTTGTCCGTCAACAACAAACGCAACTAAACAAGGTATCTTTTGTCTGAAATCTTTATCTTAACAATTTATGTCTTTATATGAATAAAATCAAGAGAAAACACGAGCCTCCCTGATTTTTCTTTATTATGCTCTCTTTGCGATATTGGCTTCTTCGCGCTGTATGCTCTCTTTGCGTTATAGGCTTCTTTGCGCTGTATGCTCTCTTTGAGTTACTGGGTTAATTGCTTCGACCCATTTGCGCTGCATGCTCTTTGCACTGAAACTGAGTTGTGACGCAATAGTAACGCAATTGCGTAACTACTACTTTTCTTAGTGTATCAGCGCAGGTAACGCAACCGTGGGTATCGGCGCAATAGCGCAACGTAGCGCTGCGTTACCCACCACTAGTGGAAAGCATGGGTTCAATAATATCAGATAGAGCCAATAGTACACAACGTCCAACAAAGTAACAACAACCGCATTTCGCGTTTTTATGGCAAAATAGTTGTGTTAAATACAATACAAATATATACCAACGATAAAAGTCAAAGAAGTCAGCAAAGTCTCTCCTTTGCACAACCATACGACGAAGAGTGTGAAATGGAACGTCAGATGAGAGAATAAAATTCTCTATCCTAAATTCCTATATGACTAAAAGTTCTAGCTGTCAGTTTGTATGGAAGTTTAACTTTTATAACTGTTATGTTATGGTATGTCACGTCTAATTGAACCTTAAGTTAGTAGATACTGTGATAATGACCCTCATGGCCAGGTTTTCAGTCAGTGGTCATCTTCGTTTCTTAGTTACATTGTGGTTAAACATCAAGTTGAAGTTTTATTTATTCAGGTTATAGCAGCAGCTGTTGATAAAATTAAAGTGCCTAATATGTCAAAGTCAGTTGATGTAAACACAATGTGAAAACTGCAATTTAATTTAAACTGTGTTAAATTTAGAGTATAAGAAAGATTCAAGTTGATTTTTGTAAATCACTTTAACATGTAACACATTGTTTTCGCAAACAAATTCTTGAAAACTTTGTGAACAAACTAATAATCTTAACAATAACAGAAATGTAAACAAACTTTGACATATTAGGTACGAACAAAATGAAAACAATGAAATCAGCTGTGCTACTGCTATAACCTGAATGAATAAATCTTGATCAAGTTCTGCTTTTCAGTCAATGGTTAACAATGATTTAACAAACCAATACTGGTACTTACCACCACATTATTTTGGCAATCACATTGCGATATCGCGGTATGATATCACCACAATACAAGTTCTCGTATAAACGGAGTATATGAAACATCAGTTGATCATATGGATCTACTCGATTATTTTTCCGTGTGATGATAATGGCAAAATTAAAATCCTGAAATTCGAGTTTAAGTGAATACTGTGCTTTGTGCGGATAACAATCATGTGCAAATGTCGGATGTGTTTTTTTTAACAAGAAATATTGATGATGTGAATCACCCACCTTCAAAGAAAATTGACGATTGTTTTCAAATTTGTTTTGAATTAAATCTATTTTAAATATTTTAGATTATGTGGTGAGATCACACAAGTGCAGATGGTTTTGGCATGCAAAATAGCTAATTGTTCGATAGGAGAATACAAAATTAGGTAGAAGTGACTGTCAATACTTAGTCACGTTCCGTTCCCTTCATTGAACTGGTATAGGGACGTTTATCAGATTAACCCTTTGACGGCCACAGGCAATTATGTTTGCCCTAGTGATATTTACATCTATAATTGTTCAGATAGGAGATGCGGGACTGATTTTCTAAAGAGGATAGGGGCGACAATAGTACAAAATTCTTGGAGATCGAATCATATTTTACACTAATATTTAAGCTATTCCGAAGGGTAAAGTTATCAATTATAATTATTAGTTTGTCATTATATATATTAATAAAGTGTTTCAATAGTATGGCAACAAATTAAATATTTTTTACCTGGTGCAATTGAAGAACAATTACACATATTTGGATGGTGGATACGTCCTTCTACATTATTCGCTGAATTTCGGCAACAAAATCATCCCTGCATCTTTAATTATATTTATCAAAACAGTTCCAAACACTTGATTCCCATGTTTTAAAAAAAAATCAAACAAAGGGATCGGAATTGAATTGACCGCCAAAATAGCATTTGATTATCCTTTTCACTTATGAATTTTAATTTTACACGATTAGAATATTCTTTCGCACGTACGAATTTTGACATGTCTTAAGTGTAAATAAGTAGAGATCTTATGGGACCTGCTGGATTATAAATTTTAGAGCACGTGTATTATAATGTTATTATTAATTTATTGTTTTCTCGGTTAATTGGTTTGAATTACTCGATTAAGTTATTACTCGAAACCAGTCGTTTTAAAGTGTTCGAGCAAACATTGGACACAAATTGTTCGATTAATCAACGTTTTATCGATTGGATACCCTAGTTTTTATGTATTATGAGCCCCAAACTAATAAATAAATAAATGGTTTCCCATTACATCCCATGAAGGGACCGGGGAGAGCTTCTCACAATCACTGAGCTGTGCGCTTTCCAGTTTTCACTCATTGATTGGGACCTACAGTTTTACACCGATTCCGAACGGTATTTTGAGAAGCTTTTTCATGGCTATATACTCCATAGTGTCGCCGTCACTATGCGAGGTGACCGCCGCCGAAAGAATTTTTTTTTTTTTTTTAAGGTGATCAGAGCAGGGTTCGAACCCAGGATCTCATGTACAAGAGCCGCGCACACTAACCATTGCACCACCGACGGCCACGCCCCAAACCAATGCGGCTATATTTTTTTGGGTACTCAAATGCTGATCGTGTATGTGAATTGAGAATCGACAACAGCGACAGTGTCACTACCCTTCATTCCATTACTTAGGGCTAGTAAAGTAGCTAGTGGGTATGTGTCCATTGAACACATGACTTTATAGCGATATTATGAGCGGAAAATCTGATTTCGTCAGTGAAATATTTCTCAGGCGCTTTAGAATACGTAAAGTCATTCACACGCAAGCGCATAGAGTAATATACTAAGAGTTTGCAACAGCTGTTTTTCTTGGACCAGAAACCAATAAAAGTCACTGGAAAAGTTGGAGCACAGAGTTATACAAACTTGGCAACCCACACAGAATGAGAAAAATCTTTATTTTAATACATTTGTGTTTCAATTGTAATCTATATAAATAGTTTTACTCTAACACTTTTGCTTTATTACACTTGTTATCCCTTTTTTCCTCGATTTAATTGTAACAAAAATACTCCCAGTTGATGAGCTTTGTACTTTTGGTTCAATGCACAAAGATAAATGTGAGAAAAACGCATAGAGCAACCCTGCATACTTCCAGTCATCTATCGCTATTTCTCTTTGTTACTTTATCCTGCATGTTTCGCCAACTCTAAGGTTGATCAGCTGTGGGATAGAACCCCCCTGCGCAAGCGTTTTTGACGCTTACATAAATTACACATAGTGCCATAGTAGAAATACAAGGTAGTAGTAACGTTAGCCCAGCTGATGTCCTTTGTTTACATTTCATCGTACCCAGTAAATGTCAAAGTTGTTTGTGTGAGTCATAGAGTAAATCTTAGTAGAGAAAATATTTGGCTCATCTGACGTTTCCTTTCCCACTCTTCGTGATGCGGTCGGTGTGATAGAGAGGTGATAGAGAGATGTTTGACGAAAAGTGACATACACCAGGTGGAATTACAATAACTTCTTGCTTTAATTTGTCATGTCGTTTTGGTGAAAAACTGTGAAATTGTAATGTGGTTTAAACTTTTTTATTGACTGTTATTGTTAGCATACATTTGTGTTGTATTTAACACAATAATTTTAACACACAAAACGAAATGCCGTTGTTGTTATTTTGTTCGTTGTTTTGAACCATTGCCTCTATCTGGTATTAGTAAAGCAATTCTTTTCAACATCAAACATAAATATCACACCAGGCCAAATGTCATAAATGTGGTGGGAGAACTATTAGATTTACTATAAGTATTAATCTATGGTGTGAGTACTTTTTCCTTTGATTTCATCTATATGTGTTCACAATTGTACATGTATGTGTGGCTTTTTTATCAGTTGATTTTGACAATATGTCGGTATGCGAATTACAACAATGTTAATGGTACTAGTACCTTGTATTTGTACCATGCACAGTGCAAACAAAACTGTATGTAAATTTGTAAATCAATACTAGTTTTTAATCACTTTCATTAATCACGGAAACGGATGCAGTAATTTGATGACAGCTCTTTAGTGTAAGACATGATCTGCTCTTTGGAGTCAGCTGTGACCTTGATCTCGGTGCTCATTTAAACGCTGAAGCGGAAATATCTTACTAGTGGCCTATGGCTCTCAGCTACATTTAATATGCCGTATAATAAATCATAACAATTAACTGTAAATTATAATGATTTTTCAATTATAGTTATTATATAAATGTGCGCAAATATTTATAAATAAATATAAGCACGACTCCGTCCCATTTTCGGGAAATTGAGAATTATGGAAACTTTTACAGTATTACTAATGACAGTATCAAAGCCACAAAAATGCTATGAAAATTCACATTTGTAATAGTGATACCATTTCCTTTTGTTAAGAACCCACGCTTATTATTAAGTGGAAACCAACTTCTACAACCATCTATCCAAGAGTCGCCCAAAATCTCGGGTTAACAATTTTTGTACGTTGATCAACAGTCGCTACGAACAATAATGTAAACAAACACAAAAATTAAAACAAACTTTGACAGATTAGGCACGATCATAATGAAAACCATGAAATCAGGTGTGCTACTGATATAACCTGAATGAATAAATCTTGGAGAATATGTATTAGTTGTCAAAGAAGAGAAAAAATGTTTGTGGAACCCATAGACTAATACATACCTAGATAAACTTATTCTCTCATCTGACGTTTCATTTCACACTCTTCGTGATGCGGTCGGTGTGATAGAGAGATGTTTGACGAAAAGTGATATACACCAGGTGGAATTACAATAACTTCTTGCTTTAATTTTTCATGCCATTTTGGCGAAAAAATGTGAAATTTAAATGTGTTTTAAACTATTTTATTGACTGTTATTGTTAGCATACATTTGTGTTGTATTTAACACAATAATTTTAACACACAAAACGAAATGACGTTGTTGTTATTTTGTTCGTTGTTTTGAACCATTGCCTCTATCTGGAATTAGTAAAGCAATTCTTTTCAACATCAAACGTATACATCACACGAGGACAAATGTCAGAAATTTGGTGAGTGAAAGATTTTCTCTACCCATATTTACTCTATGGTGGAACCCATAGAATAACACACACGTAGAAGGTTTTATTCGCTCAATAAATTAAACGTCATAGGTACGATGGAAATTACACAGTGGAGGGTGGAAAATATGGGTTCAATAATACCAGATGGTGGCAATAGTATACAGCGATCCACAAAGGAACTACACCCGAATTTCGTGTTTTTGTGGCAAACTAGTTGTGTTAAATACAATACAAATGAATACCAACGTTAAAAGTCAACAAAAAAGTGCAAAATACATTTAAATTTTTCAGTTCTACACCAAAACGACAGGAAATAGTTAAGTGAACATATTTTGTAACTCCACCTGGTGTATGTAAACATTTCCACAGACCTACCGAGAGAGTGTGAAATGAAACGTCAGATGAGAGAATAAGTTCTTCTATAGTATGTGTTATTCTATGGTGGAACCTAGGCATCATAGATAAAGGAATTAACTAGATATCGCACATGACATGGGAAATTTCTTGTTCAATGGGATATTTTCTAGATGGAGCTGAATGCAATAATTACAACGTTTGATCACAAATAAAATATACCTTGCGAGATGTATTTAGAACAGGTGATAGCAGTAGGTGTTGTAGGCAACATCAACAGGCATTTTGTTTTGTTTAGTGGGCCGATGCTGTACTAGTCAACACAAACGAATACCAACAATAACAGTACACCAAAAAAGCTCATAACCAATATGAATTTGAATTAGAAAATGGGGAACACAACGACATGGAAAAAACTAAATTAGTTATTTGAATAGCACAACCTGAAAATTAAATGTCCCACACTGTTGAATAAACGTCAGTGAATGTTATGAGAAACGTCAATGAAAGTTACAAAACGACAACACAGCACCTAGTGGCAGTACTTAACAACGCCTGTGGGATATCTACTTATTTCCTTTATCTATGCTAGGCATCAAGGCTGATCTAGTAGAGGTTAACGCACTAGAACAGCTGATTATGCTTTCTTATGACTCTATCTGTCAAATTCAGTGTATTTTGTTATTGTACTTTTTTGTTTACTTTGTTTGGTCATATGTATTTGAGTTGAATTTGATATTTAGAGTCGTATAACAAAAACAAATTCCCTGTTGTTGCTGCCCACAACAACAACAAATCCTACTGCGTTAACCTCTACTAGATCAACCTTTTCTAGGCATCCAGACAAGTAACGGGTTTTTCAACAGATAGGGACAGCAAACGCTCTTTTGATATTTCTCTTCAGTAAGGTTTGCCATTTCATCATGGAAAGATATACGAGTCAACAACGAATCGAAATTATTAAAATTTTCTACCGAAATTTGGAGTCAGTGGACTCAACTTTAAGAGCGCTACGTCCAGTTTATGGTCGTCATAATCGTCCTACCAGATCAACAATTGAGCGTCTAGTGGAAAAATTTGAATCCACAGGCACATCACAAAATGTTCCCGTGCCAGTGAGACAGAGAAGTGCCCGTAGTGTCGAGAATATTGCTGCCGCTGAGGCTTCAGTTCAAGAAAGCCCAAATTTGCTCTCACACGTCGTTCTCAAGCGTTGGGCATCTCCGTGACGTCATTGTGGCGACGTTGGGCATCCTTACAAGATCAAATTGACGCAAGAACTGAAGCCGCTTGACCACCATAAGCGTCGTATGTTCGTGAATTGGGCTGAGCAACTACTTGAAAATGATTCGGATTTTCATCGGAAAATCATCTTCAGCGATGAGGCTCATTTCTGGCTGAATGGCTTCGTCAATAAGCAAAATATGCGTTATTGGTCAGACAGCAATCCACACGTAATCCATGAGTCATCATTGCATCCCGAAAAAATTACGGTTTGGTGCGGTTTATGGGCCGGCGGCGTCATTTTGCCGTACTTCTTCCGTGATGATCAAGACCGGCACATTACTGTGAATGCGAATCGCTACAGTTCAATGATAACCGAATATTTTTGGCCCCAATTGGATAATATGAACTTCGAGGACATGTGGTTCCAACAGGACGAAGCCACAAGCAACACAGCGAATGCCACAATCAATTTATTGGAAACCAAGTTTGGTGAACGTGTTATCTCACGAAATGGCCCAGTCGATTGACGCCGTTAGATTATTTCCTCTGGGGCTACGTCAAGTCTATGGTCTATGCCAACAAGCCAGCGACGATTGATGAACTTCGTACGAATATCGAACGTGAAATTGCAGCAGTATCGGCCGATATATGCTTGAAAACCGTCGAAAATTGGGATCAGCGTCTGGACTTCTGCAAGCGTGCCCGTGGTGGCCATGCAAAAGAAATCGAGTTTCCATACATAATGGCATCAAACGTACTTTCACATGAATAAAAAATTTCATTGGAATCTAAACCCGGTTTTGTTTTATTTAAAAAAACTTTTGTAGCGCTCTTATTGAAAAACCCGTTATAAACACAATACACTTTTAAGCAACCGCCGTCAGTGTTGTTTCGTGTAACGCTGCAGCCACACTTTCAAGTTTTTGTTTCAAGTTTTGTACACATACTGCTTGTCAAAATTCATGTAAATTGATAGCTGTGACGTAGGATGCACGCAACTTGAAAGCAATATTCATTTTGCATAAACCTTCATGTCTTCTGTATAGCTCTATGAATCGCAACATATCATTGTATTTATTACCTGTACTCACAAACATTTTTAATTATTTATAATATTTTAATATTTGTAAAAGTAGAAATCAAAAAATGATTACGGCAGAATATTTGTAATGAGGAAAACGAGAAACTGTTCATGACATATGTAATCAGCTGTTTTCTTGAAAGAAAATTGAAACACTCCACTTGAAAGAGAAATTGAAAGCAAGTTCCTTTCAATTTTTAAAAGTGTGAGTGTTAAGTAAAAAAGTATGAATGTATTGAAACTTGAAAGGCAAAAATTGACCGTGTAACCCCCGTGTAAATTCAATATCATTTACCAAAATCTACAAATAAAAATACATTTTCCAAAATTCTGCTAATTATATTCGGCTTCTTTTTCACAAATTACAACGAAACTAGATCGAATTAGCCGCTTACGTCAAATAATTTGCCAAATTTACTGTCTTTGAAAAATTAGAGACAGTGACGAAAGCAATGAGAGAGGTGTGAGTGGATTAGTAAAAATGTTTTAATGTAGTTGTTTGTCTGCGCAAATCTCTCTCGTGTAATCGGCAAGTTAGGGTGTTTAGTATGTGACGTCTAAAATGACAAGTGAAGTGAAAGTGACATGTGTGATAAGAACGATAATTTCATTGTATGTAAACGCGGTATAAGGAAATTTTACTTTTAAGGCCTTGTATTCAGTTCTTGCAAAATTTCCGTTCTCATAAGAAGTACATGTATAAAAAATAACGAAAATTTCGTGAACCGAAAAAAGATAAATTAGAAAATTTCGCAAGAATTGAATTCGGGTTTAACTGTGTAGTGTAGTATGAACCTCTAACGAAAATTTCAATTCCATAAAACATGTGTATGAAAAATATATGTCACCTCCTAATAAAGATTTCACCTACCAAATCTACCCCATCATCTTGCCTCCAGCAAACACCCTTTCCTAGTAGATGCAGCTAAAGTAATTGCTCTCTATCATATGTCATATATTGTCAGTCTGGTTGTCTGGATTGACTTCCATGATAATTTGTTCAATTGACTACAATCTGACGACGTATGTATTTAATGAATGTGTGTAAAAGTACAAAGAACATTGATAAGTATGAAAGGTCTGATTTATATTTTATTGAATGGCATTTTGTCGATAGTTGGAGTTATAATGACTAATTCAATATTGTGCTCCATTTTGGATAATTAAGGTAAGAATATGTTATGTTTTTCCTTAATTTAAGGGCTACACGTGTACCGATACCTGTATAACCTTGATGAGGTTTCAGTAAACAAACCACGTACTAGAGCCACAAAAGTTATTGGGATTTGACAATCAAAATAAACGTAAGTTAGATATTTTTATTCAGAGTGATTTGAAATCGACCAAATCCTTTTAAATATGGGCATTTCCACAGATAGGTCAACCTTTTGTCACATCGCGTCAGAATTTTGTTCAAAATAATTACTAGAAAAATTATCAACGCAACAAAATGTATTTAAGAAGAAATTAGGAACAACAAAAAAGCGACTTAATCTGGCTGAACTAGATGTCACTATTGACACACTTAGACTGATGGGTTTCACTGTGATACCATGGTCGGTTGTAATTCGTCCTCGTCGTTGAGCCTCTAAATTGGCCTGGTGTGATTAAGTTGCGCTCAAGCCATATGATGAGGGATACTCCAACGGAACCCCCGTCGTGAGCAGAGATCGAGGTGGCACTAGGAAAAATTAAGGATCACAAATCTTCCGGTCCTGATAACAGTCCAGCATCAGCGTTAGCAGATGTCATTACGCCGGTCATCAGAAATGCATGGATAAACAAACAAATTCCTATGGAGTGAAAAGAGGGATTGGTTATCACTACGAGTATCCCGAAAAAATTTGATCTTACACTGTGCAAGAACTGGAGAGATATTACATTGCTCAATGCAACAGGCAAAATAACGGCGTCCCTTATACTGCAGCGGATCTTGCCGGTGGTGGAGCAAATTGTGCGGAAAGAGCAGGCGGGTTTCATGCATGGTCATTCGTGTGCTGATCACGTAATCACGCTCCGGATAATCATACAGCAATCAGTTGAACTACACTCAACTCTTTACCTACTTCTCGTGGCTCTGTGATGAATTTAAGTGATCGAATAAATAAAGCCCGTGTTGCATTCCTAAACCTGGATAAAATGTGGCGCAAAAAGAAGCTATTAAAAAGATGAAAAGAAAATGGACTTGGATCGGCCATATACTTAACCTCCCAACAAACGATATGGTTAGAGTGGCACTTGAAAGGAAACCCCAGGGATATCGAAGGCCAGGAGACCACCAGATACATGGAAGCTTACTTAGGTGGCCTCAAATAACCCAGAGGGGTCAAGGGCCTTACAAAATGAGGATAACATGTCTCTCCAACCGGCTCGATCTTCAACTTTTCTCCGCCAATTGCATGGTTGAAAGACAAGGTTGTATCGTTAGAACAGCTGATTTGATTTTTTTCATTTGACGCACTTGGGAAATGTCAGATTTGTTTACATTTGTTGGTTATAAGTTGTTTACAGACGCGGAATTAAACAAAAGACGCGAATACGAGTTAGAGTTTCACACCGGGAAAAACCAATTCAACTGCAGCATCAAACAATTTCAATTATTACTTTCAATCTTCATTAATTTGACAAATATTTCTTCCCAATTATATCACAACTGATTCAAAAATGCACATTTTGTTTACATTTTTATCAGCTGAGTTTGACAGAAGCCAAGTGCGATTTTGCACCTGATTACACACATATTTACTGCTACTACCGTGATTAGTGTGCCCTGGCCAATTGGTAACACCAAGCTCTCGCAGGCAATATTCCACCTTGTCTTTCTAGGGAAGTCTTGGTCGTCTTATATTTCGATGTCCTTCGAGAACGTCTTCCAATACCTTTCGCATTAGTTCATTCTGAGCCATTCCACTGACATGACCTGGCCAGTGTAAACAAGATATTTTGATACGCATAACTACGTCGATGTCGGGATACATATTACACAGCTCGTGGTTCATCTGTCATCGACACTCGCCGATCCCTACTATAGGACCATATATTTTTCGGAGCATTTTTCTCCCGAAGACTCCCGGTAATGTTTCATCAGCATGCGATATGACCCAGGATTCTGCGCCATAAAGCAAGACAGGTTGTACAAGCGTCTGATAATGTTGGATTTTCATTTTTCGATAGAGGGTCTTATCTTTGAAGTGCTCGCTTATCGCGAAATAATATCTGTTTCCAAGCACAATTCTCCATTTGATTTCCAGGCTGACGTTATTGCTGTTGTTCACGGCAGATCCGAGGTAAATAAATTCGTGTTTTCCAGCAGAAAATATTTAGGCTACTACACTGCTGTCTCCAAACTAGATGGCAAATAGATTTTAGAGTCTTATGTAAAAAGGTGGATCTAAACCTGGCACATAGGTCACCAGTCCATTGTGGTGTGGTGTCTTTCAGGATGAAGTCATGTCAATCGTATAAGTGGTATTTTGGCTGGAACGAAACGTCATCACCGCCCGTGATATCAACATCTATTCCGACAATCAGACTGCTAAAAAATATGTGAGATCTGTATTCCTGACTTAAAGAACTTCGCACAACTACCGCCCATCTCTCAAGCAGTTCCATATCCACCTTATATGGATGCCGAAGAACAGCAACACTCTACGGAACTATAGTGGAGTGGATAAGCTGGACGAGGTTAAGGACTACAGTATCTGCGACATTAGATATGGAGCTTGTGGGTATGCCCCTTTCTACATGTTTAAAATCGAAGCTCTCAGACATGCGACCACAAAATGCAGGTCACCAGGCAAGTTATGACCTGAATTGTACTTTATCTCCAGTTCTCGATAAGATAACTCTACGCCAGTAGCGGCGAGCAGTGGACTCTGTGTTATAGACAGAACGCATCTGGAATCTCAGCTCATCATGTGAGGATAAAGAGAATGACAAGAGCGTCGAACATCTCCTATGCTATAGTCCGGCCTTTTGTGTTAGTAGTAGACTATATCTACACGCTGAAGAATCTGATTTTGGCTACAAATATAACGTGTTTGTAGCTTGTCGCAAATATAGTATAATTGTGTGCAATCACACACATGTTGGAGACACAATGATTAATACATTATAAGATCTTCTATTTGTGACCCATGTGGCTCTGTTTGGTGAAAACTGCTGAAAACAAAAACGTGGCAGACAACGTAGAAACAAAAAGCAGCAGATGTTCAATTCATGAAAACAATGCTTGCAACCATATATATAGTTCCTGCAATATGTTGCTGGGACCGTTTTTTTAGCGTACAGGATCTTACTTCATTTTGATCTAACAGACATTCAGAAAGTTAAACTAAATGATTTAAATATACCTTAACGCAAAGTACTATTTGGATCGCCTGGGACTAATGCACGACTCTTCTTCAACAATATCCTGGAATATAGAGATTGGATATCATATGGCTTGAACGCAACTTAACCATAAAAATAAATAAAATAAATAAATGGTTTCCCATTACATCCCATGAAGGGACCGGGGAGAACTTCCCACTATCACTGAGCTGTGCGCTTTCCAGTTTTCACTCACTGATTGGGACCTACAGTTTTACACCGATTCCGAACGGTATTCTGAGAAGCTTGGGTATATACTCGATAGTGTCGCCGTCACTATGCGAGGTGACCGCCGCCGAAAGAAATAATTTTTTTTTTTTTTTTGAAGGTGGTCAGAGCAGTGTTCGAACCCAGGATCTCATGTACAAGAGCCGCGCACACTAACCATTGCACCACCGACGGCCACACGCAACTTAACCTTACCAGATTAAATTACAGGTTCAACGCTGAATGACGGAATATGACGTCAATAGTAACGGAAGAATAATAAAGCCGCTGGTGCGGATGGCCTACCCGCTGAACTTTTTAAGGCAGGTGGCGAAGGACTGATAGCCCACATGCATCAACTGATATGCGGTATATGGCTGGGGGAATCTATGCCCGACGACTGGAGTCTCAGTGTATTATGTCCTGTATTCAAAAAGGGTGATCCGTGTGTCTGTTCCAACTATCGCGGTATCAGTCTTTTATCCATGGCGTATAAGGTCTTGTCGAGCGTATTATGTGAACGACCAAAGCCAATTATTGTAACCTGATTGGATCTTATCAGCGTGGTTTTAGACCAGGCAAGTCCACAACTGACCAAATATTCACGCTACGCCAAATCCTGGAAAAGACCCTCGAAAAGCAAATCGATACATACCACCTTTTTGTCGATTACAAAGCTGCTTTCGATGGCCCCATACGGGGAAAACTGTACGAAGCTATGTCTGAACTTGGTATTCCGGCAAAACTGATCCGCCTCTGTAGAATGATGCTGACCAACACCAAATCAGCAGTGAAAGTAGGGAAAGACCTCACTGAACCATTCTGTACCAAGCGAGGACTTAGACAAGGCGACACACTTTCGTGCAATCTCTTCAACATCTTAATGGAGATAATAATGAGAAAGGCTGCAGTAAATACGAACAAGACCATTAACACGAAAAGCCATATGTTGCTGGCGTATGCTGACGACATAGACATCATTGGGCGAAATTTGCGAGAGGTTACTGCAGTATTTCCAAGAATCGAAAAGTAATCAGCGTAGGTGGGTCTTGCTGTTAATGAGGGCAAGACAAAATTGATGGTGTCAACGACTAGAGAAACCTCTCGACTTGGTCCGCACTTGAACGTTGACAACCGATTTAATTTTGAAGTGGTAGATGAATTTGTCTACCTAGGATCCGCCGTGAACAAGGACAACAACGTCAGCCTGGAGATAGATAGGAGAATTGTGCTTGCAAATGGATGTTGTTTTGGGCTCAGCAAGCAGTTTAGGAACAAAGCCCTCTCTCGGCGGACAAAAGTCCATCTATATCAGACTCTCATTATACCTGTCTTGACATATGGCTCCGAAACTTGGGTCATATCGCAAGCGGATGAAAAACACCTGGGAGTATTCGAGAGAAAAATTCTCCGTAAAATATATGGTCCTGTTGGGGAAAACGGCGAGTACCGACGTCGCTGGAACGCAGAGCTATATAATCTCTATTCTGACGTGGACATAGCTAGACGAATCAAAGTGTGCCAATAGCGTTGGCTAGGTCATGTTGTCAGAATGGATGAAGATGAGCCAGCGCGAAAGATTTTTGATAACGTACCCGATGGAAGCAGGAAAAGAGGACGACCAAGACTCCGCTGGAAAGACCAGGCAGAAGAATCCCTCCGTATCCTTGGTGTTACCAACTGGCGAGAGAAGGCCAAGGATAGAGCCAGTTGGAAGAATATGTTGAAATTTGTTTAATTTGTTTGTTTAATTAATATGTGTTAGACCCCTTTCACACTCGGCAAGTTACTTGCGCAAGTCAGTTTTTCAAACGTTCCGAGTACAAGCAAGTCTGTACCTCAAATTTATTCCCCTAACCCGACCTTACCTCTGTCATCAACAAACCAAGACTTGGGCAAGTAACTTGCCGAGTGTGAAAGGGGTCTAAGACGTCTGACCTCATGAGGTTGTAATATAGTCAATAAAAGTAAGTAAAGTAAGTAACGGCCACATCTACAGACATAATCTAACTTCAAAACTTTTACTAGAAACGAAAACTGTTTGGGACAAACTGATTTTTCGTTTAATGCAATTATTTTTCCCTGAATATGATTTGGTTTAGTTGCAAGGGTGTACCGTCATTTATATAAGAAACGAAAAATGTTTGCGATAGGTAAACAATACCGACGGCCCTCATCTAACTAACCTAACTCGAAACCCAAAAACTTTTACAAGCAACGAAAAATGTTTACGATAAACTGATTTTTCGTTTAATGCAATTATTTTTTGTTGAATATAATTTGTGTTGGATGGAATGGTATACCCTCAATAATATAAATATTTAATTCGATTTGAACTACAAACTTGTTTTAGTGCTTGCTGAAATGGAGTTGAACCCATATATTGTTCGTTTACTATCAAACCCACTTTTGCTGATTCCTTCTCAATTTTCGAAAATACTGGAGTAACTTCTTGCAGATTTCGCCCAATGATGGCTAAATCATCAGCTATTAAAAAACCCTTTCCCATTATATCTCATGAAGGGATTGGGTAGAATTTCTCACAACCAGTGAGCTATGGGCTTTCTAATTTTTCACTCACTGATTGTGACCTACAGTTTTACACCGATATTTTGAGAAGCTTTTTCATGCCTAAGTACTCGATAGTGTCGCCATCACTAAGCGAGGTGACCGCCGTCGAAAGAAATGTAAGGTGGTCTGAGCAGGGTTCGAACCCACGTTCTCATGCACAAGGACTGCACACACTAGCCATTCCACCACAGACGGCCAAATATACTTACTTATATATAAATGTATAGCAAGAAACGAAGTACAAAACAAACTACATTTCAATTTGACAGTTGGGGTCAAGAACGAAATGAAAAAGTGAAATCAGCTATTATTATATCATTGCCTTATAACATTATCTTATTCAGTCCGACTATCTGTCGTTGCATTCTCATTAACTAGTCTACATGTGTGTATTTTAAGGTAAATATACTACATACTATTGAAACCCTGATGATTTTAGTGGATTTATTGGACGCTATCTCTGAAGTGTGGGCTATTAAAATTAAATAGATAAAAAGTTATTTATTGCACAAATTTCTTATTTCTCTATCTATAAAATCTATAAAAGTAATTGATTTGAGTTTGATTTTGTGTGACAATTTGGAAATCTAAATTGGCAGTAAAAGCAACACTCAATTGAGAACATTTTTATTGGATTGTTTGTGGTTGCTTGAGGTATTCAGATAATATTCTGGAGTAATTAAGACATAAATATTTATGTGTATGTGATTTTTGTAAAGCAGTATAATTTTGATTTTTTTGCAAATGAAACTATTCAGTTGTAAATATGTAATAATATAATATGAAATAGTAATAGAATATGCTTTTGTTGTCTGGTACCCATAGGTATATACATGCATATGTCCATACTATTATGCTCAGTGCAATTCTCATTATATAACTTAGAGCCTTTATCGACTCAAGCTTTTTGCTTAGATGTACGACATGTGGCACCGTTTTGATGAAACCATATGCCGTCCACATCCTTGTCATTCAATTTAGGAATTGCCCGAACAGCCTCATTTTAAAAGAAAAATGATTCGATGATGGCCCAGCCCAAAATCTACACCAAAGAGTAACACGTTGATGTAAGTATTTGTTTCTCAACAATCACTCGTATATCCCAAATGCGAAACTTTTAACGATTAACGAAGCCTTCAGTTGAAAATTGCCCTCATCGCTGAAGATAATTTTGTTCGAAACCCCTTTTTTATTTTGTTTATTATGTTTCTCAACAATGGGTACGTGATGTTTTTAATTTAGAATTACATTTTTAACAACCCTGAACTGTCAGCTGTCACGCTGTCTTTTTCATAAACAACAACACGTTACAGCACATATGTCACAAAGATCAAATCATAGAGTAAATCTTAGTAGAGAAAATATTTGGCTCATCTGACGTTTCCTTTCCCACTCTTCGTGATGCGGTCGGTGTGATAGAGAAATGTTTGACGAAAAGTGACATACAACAGGTGGAATTACAATAACTGCTTGCTTTAATTTTTCATGTCGTTTTGGTGAAAAACTGTGAAATTTAAATGTGTTTTACACTTTTTTTATTGACTATTATTGTTAGAATACATTTGTGTTGTATTTAACAACATTAATTTTAACACACAAAACCATAGATTAATACTTATTATAGTAGATCTACTAGTTCTCCCACCAAATTTATGACATTTGGCCTGGTGTGATATTTACGTTTGATGTTGAAAAGAATTGCTTTACTAATACCAGATAGAGGCAATGGTTCAAAACAACGAACAAAATAACAACAACGGCATTTCGTTTTGTGTGTTAAAATTATTGTGTTAAATACAACACAAATGTATGCTAACATAACAGTCAATAAAAAAGTTTAAAACACATTTAAATTTCACAGTTTTTCACCAAAATGGCATGAAAAATGAAAGCAAGAAGTTATTGGAATTCCACCTGGTGCATATCACTTTTCGTCAAACAACTCTCTATCACACCGACCGCATCACGAAGAGTGTGAAAGGAAACGTCAGATGAGCCAAATATTCTCTCTAGTCTGAGATTACTCTATGCACAAAACGAAATGTCGTTGTTGTTATTTTGTTCGTATACATCACACGAGGACAAATGTCAGAAATTTGGTGAGTGAAAGATTTTCTCTACCCATATTTACTCTATGGAGATTACTCTATGCGTTGTTGATGTAAGTCTGTATTTGTTTCTCAACAATCCATAGAGTAAATCTTAGTAGAGAAAATATTTGGCTCATCTGACGTTTCCTTTCCCACTCTTCGTGATGCGGTCGGTGTGATAGAGAGGTGATAGAGAGATGTTTGACGAAAAGTGACATACACCAGGTGGAATTACAATAACTTCTTGCTTCAATTTTTCATGTCGTTTTGGTGAAAAACTGTGAAATTTAAATGTGTTTTAAACTTTTTCATTGACTGTTATTGTCAGCATACATTTGTGTTGTATTTAACACAATAATTTTAACACACAAAACGAAATGCAGTTGTTGTTATTTTGTTGGTTGTTTTGAACCATTGCCTCTATCTGGTATTAGTAAAGCAATTCATTTCAACATCAAACGTAAATATCATACCAGGCCAAATGTCATAAATTTGGTGGGAGAACTATTGGGTCTACTATAAGTATTAGTCTATGGATTTGCCGACAATATTTTGACAGATCTGTTAGATTTCTCCCATTTTTTGATATTGCTCAAAAAATTATGAGAACAGGGTTGCATTTTGAACAAAAACAAAGAAAACGTTAATAAAAGCATTTAGTTTGTCTCTTTTTTCAAATGTTTAGTTTTTGTTCACGATTTGCCATTTTCTGTATACTATGTTTATTTTATAATTGTTGTATTTTGATTGTCACTTTGCAGACAGATGTTTATGCATTCTTCGA
This sequence comes from Phaonia tiefii, assembly GCA_963931995.1. Classification (NCBI taxonomy): domain Eukaryota; kingdom Metazoa; phylum Arthropoda; class Insecta; order Diptera; family Muscidae; genus Phaonia; species Phaonia tiefii. The sequence goes on along the minus strand of OZ008370.1, from coordinate 17,913,488 downwards.
AGCTGATAGAACAATTTCTGTCAAATCTGAAGAAAAATTGTCAATGTGAACAGCTGACGTCAGACAAAGCTGTTGGTCTTCAAAACGGTTTGAAAATCAAACGATTTCTTTGAAGTTATCGATAAAACAGAGAGCGAGAGATAAAATGTCGGTGAGAATAAACTAAGAGAAAAGTGGGAAACTACAAATTACATAGAATTTTTGGAATTTAATGTGAAATTAAAGAATTACACAGCAGTAATTTAATTTTATAGAATAAAATTTTAATAATTAAAATACCTAAACGCTTGTAAAAATAAAGAAATTACACACAGAGAGGGAGCTGGGATGTGTGGGTGTGCTTAGTTTGTTTTTCTAGAAATTTGTTTATGAAATTGTGTGTATGTATGTATGCACACGTGCCTTACAAATGTTCTGTCTCAGCAGTGTCTCCTCATCCTTTTCACTTTCTGTTGGCAATCAAATAATTGTAGCAAGCGCTAACCGTTGATGTTAACACTGGCGTCTTGCTTCAAATGAAGTCTGTCAGATAAATCTTTCTGTGTGGACGAAAATCGACATTTTATCGATAACTCCTTCAGATATGTCTGTCAGATCCTTCTGATAATTTGAACTCCACTTAAGAAGGAATACTAAACATTTGACAAAACGCGAAGAGATGTTTAAAGATGTTATAGTTCATACCAGGGGGGTTTCGATGAAACAGCTGTTCGACTTGGTAGTTGGAGTACTACACCATTTCCAATTAGAATTTAAAAAATATCAATTTAATTTTGAAAAATATCAATTGAAATTTGAAAATTATATTTTTAATTTTAAATACCTACAACAATTGGAATTTGCAATTTCTATTTGAAATGTATTAATGCAAATTTAAAACACATCAATTTAAATTTAATGAACATCAATTGCAATTTAAAAGACATCATTTGAAATTTAAAAGATATCAATTGAAATTTAAAATTCGTCAGTTTATATTGAAAAATTATTAACCGACATTATATATTAGAATAGATTAGTATTAGTATTAGATTTCAATTGATGTGTTTTAAATTTAAATTAATGTATTTCAAATTCAATTGACGTCTTTTTTGACGTACTTTATACACTTTTGATACATCATTTTGCAAAGGTTCCACAATCTAAAAGGGCATTTGACGTTTTTGTCTTACAAGTTTGTTTATTTTATGTGGAATTTCATTGTTTTGTTTATGTGGAAATGTCTATAAGAATACGATATCCTTGTGTTCACATTCTTCTCTACAATGAAGTGATATTCCTCACTGCTAAGAACTGTCAGTTAAGCAGCAAAAATAAACTGCGTACCTAGCAAAAATAAACTGTTGAACAAATGCTTGTTTATAAATGTAAATACATATAGCATACATTAGACCGACTCACAAAAAAAGTTACTTTTGTCCACACATCGAAATATTCCTTGGTTTATTTTATGAAGATTCCCAAAATATTTCGTGACTAGCATTAAAATCCCAAGATCTGGACCGTTTTTTAAAAAGGTATTTTTTTAGTTTTTCAAAGAATTGTGTACCTTAACTAAAGACAATGTATACAATATTAGTATCATATGTAGATTTTGAAGGCGCGTCCCAGGTTTATAAAACATATCCTGATTCATCCTTTTTTTCATGGATATTCTGCCAAAAAAATGCATTTTTAAGTTTTTAGCCGTAGGTTTTCCTGATTTAAATGTCAGATTGGAGTAATTCTAAATATTCGAAATTTGCTCCAGATCACCTCGGAAGATGTATTACAAAATTAAATCAGTATCGGTCTTATTCATAACAAGTTTGAGATATCATTTATCATACAAAAATCGTTTCTTAAACCTCTCACTATTTATTATGAATTAGGCAGTATATCTATACAACAATGATGTCCTTGTCAAAAGTACAGGGTTGATTCCCATTTTGCCCTATTTAGAACGTAATGTTCTCACCGTATTGAATTTTTGGTAAAACGCGAACTAGTGTGAATTTCAAAATAAAAAAAACAAACTGAAACACGTATTCACTTAAATCGATTAAATATTAAAATATGCCAATCTGACATTTAAGTCAGAAAAATCTCCTTACTAAAAACTTAAAAATACTATTTGTTTGCAGAATATCCCGAAAAAATGATGTGTCAGGACATGCTTTGGCATGTTTACATACCGTTGTCTTTTATATGATACCAATATTGTATGCATTGACCATAGTTAACCTGGCGTTTACACGGGACAGTTTTGCTCCGACAGTAGCAATACATTCACACTATTTTACTACCACACTTACACTTCTGCCACTTGCCTCCACCATAGACTAATACATACCTAGATAAACTTATTCTCTCATCTGACGTTTCATTTCACACTCTTCGTGATGCGGTCGGTGTGATAGAGAGATGTTTGACGAAAAGTGATATACACCAGGTGGAATTACAATAACTTCTTGCTTTAATTTTTCATGCCATTTTGGCGAAAAAATGTGAAATTTAAATGTGTTTTAAACTATTTTATTGACTGTTATTGTTAGCATACATTTGTGTTGTATTTAACACAATAATTTTAACACACAAAACGAAATGCCGTTGTTGTTATTTTGTTCGTTGTTTTGAACCATTGCCTCTATCTGGAATTAGTAAAGCAATTCTTTTCAACATCAAACGTATACATCACACGAGGACAAATGTCAGAAATTTGGTGAGTGAAAGATTTTCTCTACCCATATTTACTCTATGGCCTCGCCCATAGAGTAAATAGGGGTAGAGCCGCCATTTGTCTCATCTGACGTTTTCTTTCACACACTTCGTGATGCGGTCGGTGTGATAGAGAGATGTTTGACGAAAAGTGATATACACCAGGTGGAATTACAATAACTTCTTGCTTTAATTTTTCATGCCATTTTGATGAAAAACTTTGAAATTTAAATGTGTTTTAAACTTTTTTATTGACTGTTATTGTTAGCATACATTTGTGTTGTATTTAACACATTAATTTTAACACACAAAACGAAATGCCGTTGTTGTTATTTTGTTCGTTGTTTTGAACCATTGCCTCTATCTGGTATTAGTAAAGCAATTCTTTTCAACATCAAACGTATACATCACACGAGGACAAATGTCAGAAATTTGCTGAGTGAAAGATTTTCTCTACCCCTATTTACTCTATGGCCTCGCCACTGTCTCTGATTGTTCGACGACAGTAACTTCGGCAAGTGATTTGACGTGTTTTTTCACACACAAAAATACATACATATAAACATGTATACATCTGAAATTTTCAGAGTACATCAGCTTCATCGTAATCTGGAGAAATAGGGCAAAACACATAGCAAACGATTGTAGAAATTGGGAAAATTTAGTTTTATTTGGAAATTTGGAGTTTTATTGAAATATTATTTGGCAACACATACTAGATATAAACAAGTATATATTATATATGTAGCAATCTTATTTTAGTAAATTAAGATTTCAAGCAAATGTGAAGAAGAGCAAATCAAAATCAGACCACGAAATTTACAAGAAACGACACTATCGACGGTTGCTTAAAACTGTTCTGTCTTTATAACTGGCTGGACACATACGTCACACAACAAATTTGTCTCCGTTTTACAACTAATACATATTATCAACTGTGCGGGCTTGAACTGTCCCGTGTAAACGCACCGTAAAGTAAAAAATTCTTTGTTAATCTAAAAACAATACCTGTTTTAAAAATGATACAGCAAATGATACAACCTTTTTTTGTGAAGCGGTCTAATGCACATACATATATGGCAGATAAAGTTTCTTTTTTCCAACGGTTTTGTTTATTTAATGCAATTTTTCGCGAATTATATTCATGAAAATCTTATACAGGTAATGTTTTATTTGTTTACCACCAATTTTAACATAACAAAAAGGAAAGGAGAAAAGAGTTGGCAGAAACTTTCTTAACGTGGCGTTTACACGAGACAGTTTTGCGGATACAATAGCAACACATTCACACTTTTTTACTAATAAACTCCATTGGTTTCACCACTGTCTCTGATTTTTCCAAGACAGTAATTTCGGCAAATGATTTGATGTAAGCGGCTGATTCAGTGAAGTTTCGTTGTAATTTGCGGGGGAAAAACGAAACATAATTGAAAAAAACCGCATGTATTTTTGTTTGGATGTTTTGGTAAATGATATTGGATTCACACGTAACGACACCAACGGCGTTTGCGTAGTAGTGTATTGCCTTTATAATTCTCTAGATGCCTAACGGTACGTTTACACGCGACAGTTTGAGACAAGATAGTTGAGAATATGTATTAGTTGTCACAAAGAGAAAAATTGTTTGTATGACGTACTCGTCCAGCCAGTTATAAAGACAGTACAGTTTTAAGCAACCGCCGACTGTGTCGTTGCGTTAAATTTCGTGCTCTGATTTTTTGTTTCTTCGCTCTTTTGCCATTGTGTTTTGTCTTACTTCTCCAAATTTCAATGGAACTGATGTACTCTGCAAAATTAGACATGTATTCATGTTTATATGTTTGTATTGCCAAACAATATTTCAATAAAAATTAGCAAAATTTTCAAATACAAATTTATTTCCCAATTTGTAAAGTTGTTTGCGATGTTTTGCTTTTTTCTCAAGTTACTACGAAACGTCACCGATATGGCCGATGGCTGAACTAGTAGGGGTTGACGCAGTAGGATTTGTTGTAATTGTGTGAACCAACAACGGGCAGTTGGTTTTTGTTTCATGACTCTAACCGTCAAATTCAACACAGATCCATATGCACAAACACAGTAAACAAAAAAATACAACAACAAAATACACTGAATTTAACAGATGGAGTCATAAGAAAGCAAAATCAGTTGTTCTAATGTGCCAACCTCTACTAGTTCAGCCATGAACTGACCGCTTATGTCAAATCTCGTGCCAAAGTTACTGTCGTGGAAAAATCAGAGACAGTGGCGAGGCAAGTGAGAGAAGTGTAAGTTTGGTAGTAAAAATGTGTGAATGTATTTCTACTGTCGGATTAAAACTGTCCCGTGTAAACGCCACGTAAGTAATACAAAAGTTTTTACTCTTCCTTGATAACTAATACATTTTCTCATTGTCTTCTCTCCTGTAAACGCTGAGCCACTAACAAATGAAAACAACTAGGTAAAAACATAATGTTGTATTGTATACTTTTACTGTCAAATCCAATATAAGTGTACACCAGTAATAAAGTAAACAAAAAAGTACGAAACCAAAATACCTACATAAATATATACTAGGTTTATACGGTGGCCTATATCGCGACATCATATCACGATACGTCAAAAAAATACACGTATAAACGCTTTAGCGCGATATAAAGTTTGTCACGAAAGTTTACTATGATTTCGCTCCATATCGCGATATGTAGAACAGCTGTTTTTTAAAGATCTGTGGCAACTCTTTTTAAAACAAACAAACGTCCGTTTAATATTCGTAGTATTTTTTCCGTACCGGTAATAAAATTATTTTATATAAAATGGAAATCTAGAAAGATAAGAAAAGATTGTACTGGCTAGATGAGGAAGTGAAGACGATGTTGGCGCTCGTTAAAGAGAAAGAGTTAGTGAGTTGCCACCTAGCATCACATGGCTGTTTATATCATGATGTGTTGAATATCGTATAAACAGGAACATGGGGATATCACGATATGATTGGTATTGCGATAAGTGTCGTATAAACGAGGTAATAAAGTCAGGTGATACTTCGAATTATACAGACAGAAAGGCCCAATTTTTGAGTGATTATTTAAATTGGCAATCAGTTGATTTTGATTTATGTTTGATCTTACTTTAAATACGTAAACAGTTTCTCAGTGCTTTGTCAAATAATCTTGTGGCAACAGACAAACAATTGTTTTCGATCGAAATATCTTTGGCGTAACAACCCTGTAATCGATGTTGCCTACGAAATGTTCGCAGAGCTGAGTACCACGCAAATGAAAAGTGAATGAAATTTTCGGTTCATGAAGTTTTCGTAATTTTTAATACACGTACTTGTTATGGCAACGAAAATGTCATAAAAACTGAATACCGTGTTACATGCGTTAAAAATAAAATGGAGTGCGAAGACGAATTATTAATGAAATATTTGGAAGGCAAATAGGAGGTAGGTTGTAACTTCCGCAACATCATTTTCTGTTTAAAGATAAATGACAAATTTTCTTACGAAAATTTCGCAAGAACTTAATACAGGGCTATTTTGGTTGGTGTGACTTTGCAGTTTCCTATAGAATTTATGGGTCTCATTCTTCCTTCTATATGTTTAAATTTACTCACTCTCGCGCTTTTCCCTCAACCGTTTTCTCTCCTTAAATAAACGGGCCTCCTCTGTCCTCTTCTCCTTATACCGCTCCGTTGCGGCACGCGTTGCAACTGACTGAAGCATTGCCATACGCGCAGCGTTCTTTACATCACCTGCCGTGCGACACTCGTCATCGTACCATGGTTTGTCTTTAAACGGGTTTTCATAACCAAGCACTGTCTCTGCAGAGGTTTTCATAGAGTGGGGAATGTATTTCCAATGCGCTTCAAGATCATCGGCAGTGCGTTCTGCACCAGTAACTGAGTGAGCTTCTCTGATCTCGGGTAATTGCAGCTTTCCAATGTCCAGTTTTATATACTTATATCTAGTTTCGTACGACTTTCGCTATGTTTAACCTTGTGCGAACTTTTGCTGCAACCAGGTAGTGATCCGTATCGATATTAGCTCCTCGAATCCCACATACTCCATTACACTAGTAGAGAACACCATCAATTACCAGGTGATCAGTCTGGTTTTTCGTTTATTAATCAGGGGATATCCAAGTAGACTTATGAATGTCTTTATGGTAAAATCTCCTCCAAAAGACAACCATGTTTTCGAAGCGGTCTCATTTCGTTATCGGAAGTGATGGTGTGTCGGCTAAATTTACCGATATTTGGTTCAGACATTTTCCCTGCCGACTTTAGCATTGAACGCAGCTATAACAATCGTAATGCGCTAATCCGGGTGGCGGCAGCATGATGGTGGAAAAAATTTCGATACAAGACGTATAAGATCCATAACAACACTGTACCAAAGTATATTCCTTATCAGCCAATGATTTCAGCTACGTCTATGAATTATTTCCAATTTGTTTAAGAAATCCTCCACTGTGCGATGGTAGCTTACTCATGTGAACTTAAAATACATTTTACCAATTGAGATTCGACTTTGCCAATCCAATTTTGTTTGTGAACTTTGAATTTGTAAAGATCGACTCACAACCATGATTAAATATGAGAATATGATCCATTAGATTTTAAATAAATATTTCTTGTTTATTTTCAAATAAAAATATATTTTTCTTTCTATTTTTATAATTTTAGCTGGGCCAGTACTTTCTGCCATCGAGTGTCTACTTTAATCGGCCTGAAATGGGAACTCCGAGGAAAAGAGCATTTGGAAAAGGACCAAGCCTGTATTATAGTAGCCAATCATCAATCCTCGTTGGATGTGTTAGGTAGGTACATTTAAACGTTTATTTATTCATCACCAAATACCTTTCAAAAGCAAAATCAAATCTATTGAAATACAGCGTTTGCTTGGCGTCATAATATTGTTCTTCTAACTTCTCATACGATTCGTTACCATAGAGTAAATTAGAATAGAGAAGTTTATTCTCTCAATAATTTTAACTTCATAGGTATGGTTGCAAGTAAACGTTGGATGGTGGAAAACATGGGTTCAATATTAGCGTTTCGTGTTTGTGTTGTAAAATAGTTGTGTTAAATAATACTTATACAACACAAATGTATACCAACGATAAAAGTCAACAAAAAAGTGCAAAATACATTTAAATTTCAAAGTTCAACAGTTCTTGCAACAGTTCCTGTCAACAGTTCTTGAAACTCCACCTGCTGTAAGTTAATTTTCGTCGAATTTCTCTCATTTCCAAAAACCTACGACGAAGAGTGTGAAATGAAACGTCGGATGAGAGAATACAGTACTCTACCCTAAATTCCTCTATGGTAACGTATTTTTTTCTCTCATCTGATCCCTTGGTAATATATGGCAGGTAATCTTCTAGTGTAATGGATCTACGTGTGATTCGAGGTGCCAATATCGACTCGGATCATTACCTGGTGGCTGTGAAAGCTCACACAAGACTGAGCAGGGCAAAAAACGTACGAAACCCAACACGGGAAAGGCTAGATATTGACAAGCTACAAATACCGGAGATATCAATGTCCTATCAACAAAAGCTCTCTCTCCTGCTAGGGCAGAATACCCCCTCCCGAGGACCCAGATGCGCAGTTGAAGCACATCTCCCATTCTTTGGAAACTGCTGCAAGGACTGAACTTGGCTATCAAAAACCGCAAAAGGATAATCTTTGGATAAGCCATGGTACGACGAAGAATGTCGCATTGCAATTGATGACGCTGCACGAATGGCAACGAAACAGTCAGTTACAACGCATGCTGCGAGTGAGCGGTACAAGAGGCTGAGAAGGGAGGAAAACAACTATTTAGGCGGAAAACATGGCATTGGGAGCAGAGGGAGAGTGGAAAGACCGAATTGTGCAGGATGAATGGTGAATCCCGAAAAGAAGAAGATGTAAGAAGATCAAAAAGAAGGGTAAGAAGATCAAATAACAGGCCTAATAATGGACTGCTGCCCTCCTGCAAGGACGAGAATGGGAATGTGATGATTGATAAGCAGTTTTTGCTCAAAATGTGGAGAAACCACTTTTCAGCACTACTCCACTGAGATTCTTCCACTGAAGATCAGGAGGCAATGATTGTGGAAGAGAGAGTTGATATATATATATATATATATATGTATATTCACGCTACACCAAATACTGGAAAAGACCCACGATATGTACCATCTTTTCGTCGATTACAAAGCTGCTTTCGATAGTCCCATACGGGGAAAGCTGTACGAAGCTATGTCTGAACTTGGGATTCCGGGAAAACTGATCCGCCTCTGTAGAATGACGCTGACCAAAACCAAATCAGCAGCGAAAGTGGGGAAGACCTCACTGAACCATTCTGTACCAAGCGAGGACTGAGACAAGGTGACACACTTTCATGCAATCTCTTCAACATCTTAATGGAGATAATAATGAGCAAAGCTGCAGTAAATACGAACAAGTCCATTAACACGAAAAGTCATATGTTGCTGGCGTATGCTGACGACATAGACATCATTGGGCGAAATTTGCGTGAGGTTACTGGAGTATTTTCAAGAATCGAAAAAGAATCAGCTAAGGTGGGTCTTGCTGTTATTGAGGGCAAGAAAAAATTTATGGTGTCAACTACTAGAGAAACCTCTGGACTTGGTCCGCACTAGAACGTTGACAACCGATTTAATTTTAAAGTGGTAGATGAATTTGTCTACCTTGGTTCCGCCGTGAACAAGGACAACAACGTCAGCCTGGAGATAGATAGGAGAATTGTGTTTGCAAACAGATGCTATTTTGGGCTCAGCAAGCAGTTTAGGAACGAAGCCATCTCTCGACGGACAAAAGTCCAGCTATATCAGACTCTCATTGTACCTGTCGTGACATATGGCACCGAAACTTGGGTCAGATCGGAAGCGGATGAAAAACACCTGGGAGTATTCGAGAGAAAAATTCTCCGTAAAATATATGGTCCTGTTAGAGAAAATGGCGGGTACCGACGTCGCTGGAACCAAGGGATATAAAATTTATATTCTGACGTGGACATAGCGAGGCGAATCAAATTAGGCCAATTGCGTTGGCTAGGCCATATTATCAGAATGGATGAAGATGAACCAGCGCGAAAAGTTTTCGATAACGTACCCGATGGAAGCAGGAAAAGGGGACGACCAAGACTCCGCTGGTAGGACCAGGGAGAAAAATCCCTCCGACTAATTTGTTTAGCATTAATATTCGCCGTTGATGGTTTTTGCTTTCTGAAGATAATAAAAATGATCTCATGCGCATCCCTAAAAACAGACGCCATTACCTTGCCTGCAGATGGAACCGTCTTCGCCTTCTTTGGACCTGATTCTTCCATTCCAGTCCACTGCTTTGACTGTTCCTTTGTCTTAGGTGTGAAGTGGTGGACCCATATCTCATCCATGGTTATAAATCTACACAAAATTTCGGTTTTATTGCGGTGAAACATCGCCAAAAACTCTACTGAAATATCTTCACGACACTGTTTTGCTCTATTGAAAGCAAGCGCGGCACCCATCTTGCGCACTGCTTTCTTATCTTCAAATCTTCGGTTAATTAGGACGTATAGCACTTTTTGAAATGCCTATCATTTCAGTTATCTCACTTTCAGCCGAAGATCATCCAATACCATTTTGTGGATTTTCTTAACCGTGTCTGGCTTGGACACCTCAATTGGTCGACCACTACAGGATTCGTCTTGGCAGCTCGTACATCCTCATTTAAGCTCTGCTTACTTTTATTGACTATTTTACAACCTCATGGGGTCAGACGTCTTACACTTATTAATTAAACAAATATCAACATATTCTTTCAACCGGTTCTATCCTTCGCCTTTTCTCGCCAGTTGGTAACACCAAGGATACGGAGGGATTCTTCTGTGTGGTCTTTCCAGCGCAGTCTTGGTCGTCCTCTTTTCTTGCTTTCATCGGGTACGTTATCGTAAACTTTTCGCGGTGGTTCATCTTCATCCATTCTGGTAAAATGGCCTAGCCAATGCAATTCCAGCGACGTCGGTACTCGCCGTTTTCCCTAACACGACCATATATCGTCGAGAGAGGATTTGTTTCTAAACTTTTTGCTGAGTCCAAAATAACATCTATTTGCAAGCACAATTCTCCTATTAATCTTCAGGCTGACGTTGTTGTCCTTGTTCACGGCGGATCCAAGGTAGACAAATTCATCTACCACTTCATAATTAAATCGGTTGTCAACGATCAAATGCGGACCAAGTCAAGAGGTTTATCTAGTCGTTGATACCATCAATATTGTCTTGCCCTCATTAACAGCAAGACCCACCTTAGGTGATTCTTTTTCGATTCTTGAAAATACAATGTTGTCTTTGTAGTCAGCATACGCCAGCAACATATGCCTTTTGGTGTTAATGGTCTTGTTAGTACTTACTGCAGCTTTTCTCATTATTATCTCCATTAATAAGTTGAAGAGATTGCACTAAAGTGTGTCACCTTGTCTCAGTCCTCGCTTGGTACAGAATGGTTCAGTGAGGTTTTTCCCTACTTTCACTGCTGATTTGGTGTTGGTCAGCGTCATTCTGCAGAGGCGGATCAGTTTTGCCGGAATCCCAAGTTCGGACATAGCTACGTATAGTTTTCGCCGAATGGGGCTATCGAAAGCAACGTTGTAATCGACAAAAAGGTGGTATGTCTCGATTTGGGTTTCGTGGGCCTTTTTCAGGGTTTGGTCAGTCGTGGACTTGCTTGGTCTAAAACCACACTGATAAGGTCCAATCAGGTTTACAATAATTGGCTTTAGTCTCTCACATAACACGCTCGACAAGACCTTATACGCGATTGATAAAAGACTGATACCGCGATAGTTGGAACAGACACACGGATCACCCTTTTTGAATACAGGACATAATACACTGAGACTCCAATCGTTAGCCATAGATTCCCCCAGCCATATACCGCATATAAGTCGATGCATGAGGGCTAGCAGTCCTTCGCCACCTGCCTTAAAAAGTTCAGCGGGTAGCCCATCCAGCGGCTTTATTATTCTTAAGCCGGGAGATCGCCGTTCTAATCTCGCCTTAGTTGGGGGGTACAATCTACACTATCTTCCACTATCATTACCTCCTCATCTTCAGTGGAAGAATCTGAGTGGAGTAATGCTGAAAAGTGGTCTCTCCACATTTTGAGCACACACTGCTTATCAGTCACCAGATTCAACAATAATCCGCTCATTTCGGTTTTTCACTTTCCCTCTGCTCCCACTGCCATTTTTCCGCCTAAATACTTGGTTTTCCTCCCTTCTCAGCCTCTTGGACTGTTTCGTTGCCATACGTGCAGCGTCTTTTTCATCAGTTGCCATGCGACATTCTTCGTCGTACCATGGCTTATCCTTCGGCGGCTTTTGATAGCCAAGTTCAGTCCTTGCAGCGGTTTCCAAAGAATGGGAGATGTGCTTCCACTGCGCATCTGGGTCCTCGGGAGGGGGTATTCAGCCCTAGCAGGGGGATAGCTTCTGTCGATAGGACATTGATATCTCCGGTGTTTGTAGCTCGTCACTATCTAGCTTTTCCTGTGTTTGGCTTTGTACGTTTTTCGCCCTGCTCAGTCTACGCTCTGCTGCCCAGTCGCAAACGAAGGAGCAGACTCCCCCAGAGTAGAATCTTCCTCGCCTTTAATATGGCTTTGACTGAGACCTTTCAAATGGAAATATTGAATTACCAATTTTTTCCATGTTTACAAATTCACTGAGATCGTTTACTTTTCATGAATCAAATAAAAATACTAAACAACGTGGCGACCATGGTACAATAACAAATACATGGTAAAGTCGTTTGAACAGCTGATTTAATTTTTTTCATGCAATTTTTCTATTTATCTATCAAACTCACATGTATTTTGTTTTTGCATTCTTTTGCATTCTTGTGTTGTTAGCACGCATTCGTATAAAGTTGGACAACTGAAGCGAATAGAACAAGAAGAAAATGCCTGTTGTAGCTGCCTACAATTACAACAACACGTGCTGCTATTACCATGTAGATAATAGCATAAAGCAACTATTGTATAGAGAAGAAAATTTACTCACGGAGTGGAATGCCAACAAAGAAAACGAGTGAAGCGTGTCGTTTCTCTGCTGGCTCTCGTACTCTCTTCGTTGAATATTTCAATACACGAGCAGTTTTCTGATGATGTCATTCTATCTAACTATAGAAATTCCAACCATATTTAAATAAAATTACATATAGTATGTAAAAATTATGAAATAATCAAGTTATGACGCGGGAAAGAAATGCGTTTGAGTGAATCGCGTCGACTTTTTTGGTTTTCTTCTACTAGGGTTGCCAAATTGCGGGGTTTTTTTCTTCTCTACCTGTACATCCTTTTTGATTGTACCATGGGGCGCCTTGAAACTAAAAACATATGTTTTATAACGTTGCCACTTTTCACCAAAATATGTATATTTTTTTTCAAACTTCTAGTACCATACATATATTCACCATCCTCGACCATATACACTGCTTTTTATCTTTTACAAAACTTGCATAAATTTTCAATATATTTCTTTCTTCTTCTTTTTCCGATTAGGCATGTTCGACATTTGGCATGTGATGAACAAATGCACCGTGGTGGCTAAACGTGAATTATTCTATTGTTGGCCCTTCGGTTTGGCCGCTTGGTTGGCTGGTTTGATTTTCATTGATCGAGTTAAAGGCGAAAAAGCACGAGACATCCTAAATGCGGTTAACAGCAAAGTTAAAAAGCAAAAAATTAAAGTATGGGTATTTCCCGAAGGCACACGGCGTAACACTGGCGAATTGCATTCCTTTAAAAAGGGAGCATTTCACATGGCCATCGATGAACAGATACCCATATTGCCGGTGGTCTTTAGTTCATATTGTACATTTTTGAATGATAAAAAGAAGATCTTAAATGCCGGCAATATAATAATAACCACTTTGCCACCCATATCAACAGAGGGTCTGACCAAAGACGATTTGCCTGAATTGATGGATTCAGTGCACAAAGTCATGTCGGAGGCCCTAAAGCAATCATCGAATGAAATTTTGCATCGTTATGCTTCAAATACCTTGAAACCCAAAAACAATTTATTGGAAACTACATTATCGTCTTTAGCAACAACGACCGCAATACAGGACTCATCGCCAAAATTAACGAAACAATCATCAAGCAACTCAATAACGCCAACAACGGCCGCCGCAGCAAAATCAACAAAGTCCTGCGATCCAACGGCAACAAGTCAGGCTCAAGATATTGTAAATACAACCATAAACACATCAGAATTTAAGGACACCATTACAACAACAAAGACTCAAGCTTTAGTACATTAGGTTATATGTATGTATGTAGTTAAAGGACAATACACATGCTGTAGCACTTGCACGTTGAAATAATATACATATGTCCTTTATAGACATCGCTTTGCTTGCATTCGTTTAGCAACACTTGATTTTATTATTATATTTTATACCAAACAGAAGACAATTGGGCAAAGAATTGTTTTAGTTTTATTGTATTACTTTAATTTGTAATAGATTTTAATGAAGTTTTCTACTGTAAATCTTTAAACCGTGCCAGTAATGTTATGGCCTAAAAGCAGTTGCGGGTTAAATCATGAAGCAATCATGGAAATTTTTTACTTTTGGAAATTTATGCTTAACATTGCAGATTTTTGTGTTGTTCTTTTTATTTCCTGTATAAATCATTGGTAGGCATTCATAATTTAAAATAACATAGTACCAAATTTGAAACTTCTCATGAAACGGTTGCATTTTCAGGGATTTCAAAATTTAGTTCAAGATGCTGTTGTTTGTCATATTTGTCAAGTATCATCAAAATAGCACCACACATGGAAGTTGCTTTAAGGAATTAACATGAAAATGCTTCTTCTATATTAAGAATATAACAGGCATCGCAAGCGCGCGTTTAAAATTCCTCTCAGTGCATAAAATACATCTCGCGACTATCAAGTCGTATATTACCTCCACGCAACATGTGACCCGGAGTCGTTACTTGTATTTAACTGCACTTGCACGCGAGTACTTTCGAAATTGAAATTTTAAACAAAATGTTCCAGTCTATCAAAAAGTACACAGAATGTACCAAAAAGTACATAAAGCATACCAACAAAAAGTGTCATAAAAAGTACATAAAATTTAATAAAGAATTTACCAAAAAGTACATAGTGTACCATAAAGAGTACATTTAAAGTACCACAAAATGTACTACAAAGTTCAAAATGTACCAAAAAAATACATTTAAAGTACCATAAAATTTGCCAAAAAGTACAGTGTAAAATCAAATACATTTAAAGTACCATAATATTCAACGAAAAGTACATAAAAATGCCAAGAAGGTACACTCAAAGTATCAAAAAAGTACATAAAAGCACCACAAATCTATATAAAAATGCAAAAATGTATATAAAAGGTAGCATCTACTTTTGATATGTACGTTTGTAGTACACTATGCGCTTTTTGGTACATTTTATCTTCTTGCTTTTGATACCCATTAGTTCTTGGTAAAATTTTCAGTGCGTTTTATGTATCTTTTTGTACTTTTTTTGGTACACTATGTGGTTTTTAGTGGCACGCGCACGCGAGTGCTTTCGAAGTTTAAATTTTAAACAAAATGTTCCAAAGTCTACCAAAAAGTAAACAGAATGTACCAAACAGTACATAAAGTGTACCAAAAAAAGTACACCGGGTACCAAAAACAGTGTCCAAAAATACATAACAAAGAATTTACCAAACACTGTATCACTAGAGTGCATTTAAAGTACCACAAAATGTACTACAAAGTTCAAAATGTACCAAAAACTACATTTAAAGTACCATATTTCCCGAAAAGTACATAAAATTACCAACAAAAGTACACACAAAGTATCAAAAAGTACACAAAAGAACCAAAAAACTATATAAAAATGCAAAAAGGTACCAACTACTTTTAATATATACTTTTTTGGTACCCAATGCGATTTTTGGTACATTTTATCTACTTGTTTTTAATGCCGATTAGTTCTTGGTAAAATTTGCGGTACATTTTATCTACCTTTTTGTGTACACTTTGTACTTTTTAGTGGCCGTCGGTGGTGCAATGATAAGTGTGCACGCCTCTTGTACATGAGATACTGGGTTCGATCCCTGCTCTGACCATCTATAATTTCTTTCGGTGGCGGTCTGCTCGCATAGTGACGGCAACACTATCGAGTATTTAGCCATGGAAAAGCTTCTCAAAATACCGTTCGGAATCGGTGTAAAAACTCTAGGTTCCAATCAGTGAGTATAAAACTAGAAAGCGCACGGCTCACTAGTTGTGAGAGGGTCTAACCAATTCCTCCATGAGATGTAATGGGAGCCATTTTTTTTTTTTTACTTTTTACTACATTTAATGTATTTTCTTGCTAATTTCAATGCATATTTTTGGTACACTGTACTTTTTGGTACACTGTACTTTTTGGTACAATGTACTTTTTGGTACACTTTACTTTTTGGTACACTGTGCTTTTTGGTACGTTTTATGTACTTTTTTAATAATTTTAATCTAAATTGTTTGGTAAACTATGTACTTCTTTGGTACAAATTGTCAACTTTTTGTTACACTTTAGACATACTTTCTGGTAAACTTGATGTACTTCTTACTACGTATTATGTACTCCTCAGTGGGCTTTATGTACTTTTTGGTATATTCTCTGCAATCTTGGGTACACTTTATTTAATTTATAATAAAATGTATGTAAAAAGCTTCACAAAATCCCGTTCGGAATCGGTATGAAACTGTAGGTCCCAATCAGTGAGTGTAAAACTAGAAAGCACGCCGCTCTCTGGTTTGAGAAACTCTCCCCAATCCCTTAATGCGATGTAATGGGAAGCCATTGTTTTTTATATATACATTTGGTGTTCTTTTTGTGTACTTTTTGTACAATTCACGTACATTTTTGATGCACTTTCTGTACCTTCTGTAATACTACATGTACTTTTTGGTACAAAACATTTTAATCAACGAGAACACCACTCCATATTCATTTGTTGGATTCATTTTCTCCTACCTCTCTATTCAATAGCTTTTACTTCTCACGAGCGGTACACGAGCTGCTCCCTTGACGCTGGTTTTACTCCTTTGAAAAATTCATTCATATATGTAAATAACCGCACGCAGCACGCTCACGGACTCGTGTGATTTTGTTTTATTTGTCGCACGTGTCCTTGAGTCGTATATTTTGCATTTCTTTTTACGTCTCACGACTAAAGCCCGGCATTCAGTTTTTTATGAAATTTTCGTTGCCATAAGAAGTACGTGAATAAAAAATAACGAAAATTTCATGAACCGAAAATTTCTCTCACTTTTCATTTGCTTGGTACTCAGCTCTGCGAAAATTTCGTAGGCAAAATCAAGTACAGGGTTGTTACGATAAAGTTATTTCGTATGAAAACAATTGTTTGATAATTGTTTGTGACCCGAATTTTTACATTTCGATTATTTTAGTAAACAAAAGTCATAACAACCGCGTTAAAAATAAACTGGAGTGCAAAGATGAATTATTAATGAAATATTTGCAAGGTAAATCAGAGTTATGTGGTAACTCTCTGTAACAAAATTTTCCTTTTAGAGATAAATTACAAAATTTCTTACGAAAATTTCGCAAGAACTGAAATCGGGGCTTTATGAGGCAAAATCAATTACAGGGTTGTTACGCCAAGTTATTTCGTTCGGAAACAATTGTTTGGGACCGGAATTTTGACATGTCGATAGTTTTAACAACCAAAAGCAACACCGCATGCGTTATAATAAAATGGAGTGCGTAAAGGTATTATAAATGAAATAATTGGAAGGTAAATCAAAGATAGGTGGTAACTCTCCGCAACAAAATTTTCCGTTTAGAGATAAATGACAACATTTCTTACGAAAATTTCGCAAGAACTGAATACGGGGCTTAACTTAGGGCTTACTCCTCGTTTTTCTGCTCGTGGCGAACTGCAAGCGTGCGTTAACGATGCCTGGAATTTACACTCAAAAGCTTTATTATTTTGTAGAATATCTAATTTCGGTTGTTTGCTAACTTGTCAGAAGACAAGTTTGTCGCACTTTTAAGCAAGTTTAAGTTGCTGCTTCTAAATAAGCTAGTAAGTAGTCTTAACGACGTATCATACTGACGATTACTAACTACAACTTAGTCGTAAACATGTTTAGTAATTAAACATTTCAATACTTGGTCTTCATTCCTGCTGTATTATAACGATAAGTTTTATCACAGAAAATGTATTCAATTAACAAGCTGTATTGTAAGTTTGACATAAAAAAAAAAGAAAAAAATCATTTTATATTATTAAAGGACTATGATTTCCGATATCAATGTATTTATCAACGTATTAATGATGTTTTTAATATTTCGAATTTGCTGTAATCACTCTAACTAAATCATGTAGTATTCCAATATTTTTAAACTGTAATTAATTTGTTTAATTTTGTGTTTTCTTTTTCGCCGTTAGTGTTTTGTTTTATATATAAATGAATAATAATCTTAAGAAATTTGTGTAAAAATTAAGCACTTAACGTTTAACTATAAAACCAAAACGATAGTTTTAATCGATAAAGAAAAGGATAACGTCTTTAAGAAAAGTACTTGTATGTTTTTATTCGATTCACAAAACGACAAAAACAAAAACAAAACAAAATATTGCAAAATGACACATACATACACACTCAATTAATTTATTGTACATTCGTAATAAAGGATAAGAGGAAAAAATCGTTTGAACAGACGGAAATAAAATCTATTATTTAAATTGTATTTCATTTATGGCCAGTTTTTAAGTGGGTAGTTAACTATCGGATTACTTAATCTTAATTGTAAGTTAATTAGAGGTTAACTTTGCATTTTGTTTATCAGTGGTGAGTTAATGTAAGTCGCCATATTGTCAACTAATATGGCAACCCTTGTATTCTTATTGAAAAAAACGTGTGTTTTGGGATAAATACCAAAACAACAAAGGGGAACAAACAAAATGGAATTATATACAATAAGAAACAGATGCATAAAATCGAAGTCATTTTAACAAAAATGTGTAAAAAACTATATAGGAGCAAAAATTTAACGATCTAGACTCAACGTATGTGCACAAATACGCAAATCTGAAACATGTAACGGGTTTTTCAATAAGAGCGCTACAAAAGTTTTTTCAAATAAAACAAAACCGGTTTTCGATACCAATGAAATTCTTTATTCCTGTGAAAGTACGTTCGATGCCATTATGTATGGAACTCGATTTATTTTGCATGGCCACCATGGGCACGCTTGCAGAAGTCCACACGCTGAACCCAATTTTCGACGGTTTTCAAGCATAAATCGGCCGATACTGCTGCAATTTCACGTTCGAGTTCGAAGTTCATCAATCGTCGCTGGCTTGTTGGCATAGACTTGACGTAATCCCACAGGAAACATCTAACAGCGTCAAATCGCACGACCGAGGCGTCCAATCGACTGGGCCATTTCGTGAGATAACACGTTCACCAAACTTGGTTTCGAATAAATTCATTGTGGCATTCGCTGTGTGGCTTGTGGCGCCGTCCTGTTGGAACCACATGTCCTCCAAGTCCATATTATCCAATTGTAGCCAAAAATATTCGGTTATCATTGAGCGGTAGTGATTCGCATTCACAGTAATGTGCCGGTCTTGATCATCACGGAAGAAGTACGGCCCAATGACGCCGCCGGCCCATAAACCGCACCAAACCGTCAGTTTTTCGGGATGCAATGATGACTCATGGATTTCTGCCTGACCAATAACGCATATTTTGCTTATTGATGAAGCCATTCAGCCAGAAATGAGGCCCATCGCTGAAGACCATTAATTTCGACTCGTTGTTGGCTCGTATATCTTTCCATGATGAAATGGCAAACCTTTCTGAAGATAAATGTCAAAAGAGCGGGAAAAAATATGGCGTCGTTTGCTGTCCCTATCGATTTACTTTTGTAGCGTCTCTGTTCAAAAACCCTTATTTTATACAATCTTCATTTCTCACTTTGACAGTCAGTAATTTGATTGTCAAAATAATACGGTTCTGACTATAAGTTAACCAACCAACATTGGGTGGTTAAATCATAGTTAAACAATGACTAAAAAACACAATTCGATATTTAACCACAATTTAACTAAGAAACGAAGATCACCACTGACTGAAAAACTGGCCATTAGTATCTGCGTAGCAAAACCATTGGAGCTTAAATCTGTGATAGAAGCAGAGGTATTATTTACCCACCCATGTGTAACCCGTGGGAAAGAGTAACGATCGTTTACCTATTTCCCATAGGGTATGGACAAATAATAAGTAGTTACCCACAGGATATGGGTAAGCGGGCTTTACACATTATCCACTGCGATGGTTAATGGGTAACTCAGGAAAACCCATTCCGGTTTTTGATCAGAAATATGAAATATTTATGAAAAATTGTATATCTCCTATAGAAAAATAACCAATATTTGCAAGCTTCCTTGAGGTTTTGATAAAGTTGTCCAATTCTCATGGAAGAACTCTTTTCAAAAAAAATTGACAAAATAAGAAAATCGCAAAAAAAATAAGAGGTTATCCATTTTGCGGTTTTAAAAGTAAACGTAAATAAGACATATAAAATTTTTTTTTTTCATGATATTGCTTTTTTATTATAAACTTTGAACGTTGACATTATGTGCGAAACACTACATCGAACCACCACGCGAAGTGTTGCCAGCATTGATTCTTTTGAGGTAATTTTCGAACACTTTTTGAAACATAATGGGCGGTATCTCAGCCATAACTTGACGAAGGTTGGTTCTTAAGTGCTCAAGAGTTAAAGGTTTATCTGCATTAACGCGGTCTTTCGCGTAGCCCACAAAAAAAGTCTAATGGTGTCAAATAGCATGATCTTGGTGGTCAGTTGATATCGCCACGACGAGAAATTACGCGGCCAGGAAATGTCTCTTGCAATAAAGCCATATTCGCTCGAGTTGTGTGGCATGTGGCACCGTCTTGTTGAAACCACATATTCTCCAAGTCGTATTCTTCAATAGCAGGCAAAACAGTCGGTTATCATATAACCATAACGCTCCGAATTGACGGTGACAGTCGTTCCATCGTCGTTTTCGAAGAAGTAAGGTCCAATCGCACCTTCGGACCATAGAGCGCACCAAACAGTGACTTTTTCTGGATGTAATGGCCTCTCTTCAATTGCTTGAAGATTCTCAGAACCCCAAATACGACAATTTTATTTATTAACATTCCCACCGAGTGAGAAATGTGCTTCATCGCTGAAGAAAATTTTGTTCGAAAAATCGCCGTCCACCGCCTGTTGTTCAAGCACCCATTCCACGTATCTACGACGTTGTGAATGGTCAGCTGGCTTCAGTTGTTGTGTGAGCTGGACTTTATATGGATGTAGGTGTCGATCCAAATGCAAAATACGCCATAATGTGCGTATTCCTGAGAACGACGAGGAATCGACACATTCGGGTCTTCGGAAACACTTTCACTTACAGCAGCGATATTTTCAGCTGAATGAGCGAAACGCTGATGCACAGGCCTTACAATAGTGCTATTCATGCAAACAAGAAAACCTAGAACTTTTGCTCAGCGTAAGTTTGCCGCGAAGGGTTTCATGAGGCACCAAATAAAGTTGCTCAGTGTATCTATGCAGCAATTGTCAAAAAAGGCTGATAAAGTAAATAAACAAAGTAAAATTATTAGCATATGCTTTACCTATTCCATTATTTTTTTTTCCACATAAATCAAAAACCCCCTCTTTTTTTCAATACAAAAATATTGACATTGAAATGTCAAAAGTTTTCACGTTTCTTTTTCCAGGTTTGCTCAGCAAATTTGCCTCGAAATCTTTCCACTCTTGTGCAAGTCGCTTTGTTTTGGAAATTTGTTTGTTTTGACGTTTGCTGTGCAAGTTTACGATGTTTTCGAGGTTCTTTCGAGCTTTCATGAAGACCACTAATATCTGTAGCCGCTCCAGTCTCTTCAAATTTCTTCACAATTTTGCCAATTGCTTGCGTAGTTGGACGATTATGTAAACCATAATCTCCTCTGAAAGCACGATATGTGGCTGTGCCAGAATCAACATTTTTGTAGTAGGTTTTAATAATTTTTATGCGTTGTGTGATAGTTAAGCGATCCATTTTCGTCAATGTCAGACTTTCAACTGAAAAGAAAAAAAATTGGTTTAACAACTTAGTTTGACAGATGTCGAATTCCAGCCCTATACTTTTGAAACCACGAAATGGATAACCCTTTATATGTGCGCCCAACGAGAAAAATAATAATTTATTGACCTCCATAGGCTTAAACGAGTGGAAGTCAATCAGCTGTTTCATCGAACCCCTCTGTATAAAACATATTTGTAGCGATGATGGTAGGAACAGGCGGAACAGAAGCATGTACAAAATCGATATACTTAGTTAATACATGTAGTGTAAATAAAGATGATTTATACAAACAAGGCATAAAGTTTTTTTTTTTACAGGTGCAAAACTTTGAGTTGGTAACACTGCTTTATTTGGTAACCGATTTAACAGCTGATAGGTGATTTTTATTTAGCTTTCTTTGCCATTTCTTCATGAATAGACTTACATGAGAGCAACCCTTGCAAATTTTCTAGATGTTGTTGAAAGCAATAAATGGGATTTTTTTGAAAAAGTAAAAAATATGACATTAAAATTCTAAAATTTCATATCAAAGGAAAAAATAATTTTCAACAAAAATATCTCTTCGAAACTAGAATAAAGTAGAATATCTGATGGCCATCAAATTGCAAATCTATGTTACCACCGTCTATGTCCTAATAAATTGGTTCTTCCTCCGGTTCAGCTACCATTCCTTGAGGAAAGTCCTCAGACACTAAGGGTTTTGGCATCTGCGACCACAGAAGTTGCTACAGTTTTTGGGTGGGAAAGTTTTTAGATTATCAAGGCTTTCCGACATGTTCATCTTTGGGCGGTCTTACAGGGTTTCTCCTATTGATACCCAACACCGGCCTCATGGCTTTGAAATAGTTTTTTTTTTATATAAGAAACAAATGCTATTTATGTAAAATCATTTAAATTTTGTCACATTTTCCATTGTTTAAATTACGTTCATAAAAATTTCCCACAATTTTGAATAAACGTCAATGAGAATTATGGGAAACTTCAGTGAAAGTGACAGTAGTACAGGACAGCACCTAGTGAACAAAATTCACAATGGTTGCGCCATGGTAAAATAAGTAAGGTAAACACACTAGGAATTGTTACAAAAAACACAGGCATTTTGTTTTTGCTTGGTGTCCATAATCTGTCAAATTTTCTTCATGTATGTATCTACTGTAAAAGTAAACAAGAAAGTACACAAACAAAATGCATGTGAATTTGATATAAGAGAAACACCTAAGCAAGAAAAATGTTGAAATCAGCTGTTCTAACAAGTTTACCTTACTTATTTTACCATGGGTTGTGCTATATCTATTATTTCCTTTATCTATGGTCATAATCGTCCATCAGATCGGCTAATTAGAATAAGTCCCCATTTAGATTATGCTTTTCAGGCTGCAATTATCACGCTATTCTCTTTTAAAAGACCTACGTAAATCACGATTACATTACACTGTGCGTTTTGGCTTGCAACCACCCCTCAAGTTTTTGACGTTTAATCGTCTGATCAACCTAATCCTTCATTAAAAGTGGTTTATTCTAACTAAATTTATGAAAAAACGAAATTCTCTGTCTTACATCCGTAAAAATGGTAAAAGTGGCGTATTCTTAGTTAATTTATTAAAAACTTAAATATTTGTACCGATCGATTACACATAGAGTAAGATATTACTTAAGAGCGTCTATTACTCTCTCGCTGCCTCTTCATGACGGCGAGGTAGTAGACCATTTTATCGAGTTCGATTTGCTGCTGTATTTTACCAATTTTACACTTTGGGTTGACAGAAATCAAAGGGAATGCGTAGTTTCGTTCAATGCAAACAACATAAAACATAATTTAGCTATCATTAGTATCAATAAACACTAGTGGTCTTCATGAAAGCTCGAAAGCAGTGTTGCCAGAGACTGACTAAAAAAGTATGCCAAATGTCCTCGAAAATTGTGCCGTTTTCGAAACCATTATGCTAAAATTGGCACAAAGTCACCCCAAGAAATTGGTGCTTATCTGCATTTGCAAATTTAAACAGCTGATATACCTGGTTGCGACGAAAAAGCGGGACGCAATGGGTAAAACAAAACGATTTGTTTTTGGTTTTAATTAAAAATCTAAATAAAAATACATGTATTTAGTTAAAATAAGACTAAATATATAATATAGATTCAAGTCAGGCTGCGACACCCAAAATGAGGGATATTCGCGCATAAAGCGGGATAATCGCGCAAAAAGCGGGTTAATCCCGCTAAAAGTGAGATGGTTGGTCTAGTTAGTTATTCCTTAAATCTTCAACTTAAAAAGAAGTATTAAAAGAAGTATTATTTTAAATAAATCTTTGAAAATTCTATTGTTTTTAACAATTTCTTTCAATCTTCTTGGAAGTTTTAGATAATTGCTTTTGGAATCCGTTCCACTTATCCTAGAGAACAGTGTTCAAATCGTCTACTTGGCGGAGAAATCGTAGTTGTTGACACAATACGTATTAGACGTTTCGATGTGGGATAATGTACATATATGAAACAGTGCGGACTATTTTTTCAAGCCGTAGCTTTGCCGAAAATACGCTTACATAGGTATGTAGGAACCTTAAAATGTGGAATTATACCACAAGATACCGATAAATATTACATCAATAGATTTTTCAAAAAAAATTAAATTAAGAAAATTTTAGTACTAAAAATTATGCCGTTTGCAAACCAACTGTGCACAAAAATTACAAAAACGATGTACAAGTAGACAGTCAAAATTTCTCTTCACTCAAATGCCAACAAACAAACCGAGTGAAACCCTAGTACTTCTCTACTCTCTCTCTTACTCTCTTCATTCAATATTTCAATACACGAGGAGCTTTTTGATAGTGTTATTGTATATAACTATACAAATTCCAACCATGTTGAAGTAAAATTACATAAACTATGCAAAAGTATGAAATAAGCTAAATATGACGCGAGAGAGAAATGCGTTTGAGTGAACTCCTAGCACGCTTTGGTTCTCTTTTAACAGGGTTGCCAAGTTCCGCACATCTTCTGGTCGTCTAATTGTAAATCTCTTTGAAAATTACACTTAAATTGAAAAAATTTGCAAAAATGTTGGGGAAATTGGGCTAAACGGCACTTGGCATAATTTTTCAAAAAACAAGTGCCAAAACCAAAAAAATTGTGCCAAAACGGCACAAATTATGCCAACATGGTAACACTGGGTATACCTGTTGTTACATATGCCAATATATTTTTTTTACGAATGTGTGAGATTTTTATATTTATTTTACAGAATGGCTGCTTCCCAATTGGCTACATTGGGTTGTCCTGAACTACCCAGGTTGTCCTGTCCAGTACCCGCCAAGAATACCAAGCAATTTCCATTGATTGCCAGCAATAGTCTTGTTTTGGTTACAAGCAAGCGATTATCGCTTGCTAAGTTGCAAAGAAACCGGCTTTTTAGCCAGAAGTCGTTTTATGCAAAAATATGAAAAATGGTTACAAACGGTAAAAGATGTCATTTTTTTGTTTTAAACTTAGCGAAAATGAATCTCGTCGCTAAGTTCTCGCTAAGTGCTTCATACAAAACAAGCGAATATATAAGCAAGCGGTGTAACCAAACCACGCTTAATATGCCTAGAAATTATTAACATAAGGTGATCAGACATCAATACACTCCAGTGGGTATGAAAGTGAAAACACATGTACTCGACGTTTTTTCTGTGCGCATTCGAAGAATACATAAAGGGCTTTTCAACAGAGACGCTACAAAAGTAAATCGATAGGGACAGCAAACGACGCCATATTTTTTCCGGCTCTTTTGACATTTCTCTTCAGTAAGGTTTGCCATTTCATCATGGAAAGATATACGAGCCAACAACGAGTCGAAATTATTAAAATTTACTACCGTAATTTGGAGTCAGTGGCCTCAACTTTAAGAGCGCTACGTCCAATTTATGGTCGTCATAATCGTCCTACCAAATCAACAATTGAGCGTCTAGTGGAAAAATTTTAATCCACAGGCACAGTACAAAATGTTCCCATGCCAGTGAGACAAAGAAGTGCCCGTAGCATAGAATAACACATACGTAGAAGGTTTTATTCGCTCAATAAATTAAACGTCATAGGTACGTTGGAAATTACACAGTGGAGGGTGGAAAATATGGGTTCAATAATACCAGATGGTGGCAATAGTATACAGCGATCCACAAAGGAACTACACCCGAATTTCGTGTTTTTGTGGCAAACTAGTTGTGTTAAATACAATACAAATGTATACCAACGATAAAAATCAACAAAAAAGTGCAAACTACTTTTAAATTTTTCAGTTCTACACCAAAACGACAGGAAATAGTTAAGTGAACATATTTTGTAACTCCACCTGGTGTATGTAAATTTTAAATTTAATTTGCTCTCATTTCCACAGACCTACCGAGAGAGTGTGAAATGAAACGTCAGATGAGCGAATAAAACCTTCTACGTATGTGTTATTCTATGGCCCGTAGTGTCGAGAATATTGCTGCCGCTGAGGCTTCAGTTCAAGAAAGCCCAAATGTGTCTCTCACACGTCGTTCTCAAGCGTTGGGCATCTCTGTGACGTCGTTGTGGCGAATTTTGAGAAAAGATCTTGGCCTACATCCTTACAAGATCAAATTGACGCAAGAACTGAAGCCGCTTGACCACCATAAGCGTCGTATGTTCGTGAACTGGGCTGAGCAATAACTTGAAAATGATTCAGATTTTCATCGGAAAATCATCTTCCGCGATGATGCTCATTTCTGGCTGAATGGCTTCGTCAATAAGCAAAATATGAGTTACTGGTCAGACAGCAATCCACACGTAATCCATAAGTCGTCATTGCATCTCGAAAAAATTACGGTTTGGTGCGGTTTATGGGCCGGCGGCGTCATTGGGCCGTACTTCATCCGTGATGATCAAGACCGGCACATTACTGTGAATGCGAATCGCTACCGTTCAATGATAACCGAATATTTTTGGCCCCAATTGGATAATATGGACTTGGAGAACATGTGGACAAGCCACACAGCGAATGCCACAATCAATTTATTGGAAACCAAGTTTGGTGAACGTGTTATCTCACGAAATGGCCCAGTCGATTGGCCGCCTCGGTCGTGCGATTTGACGCCATTATATTACGTCAAGTCTATGGTCTATGCCAACAAGCCAGCGACGATTGATGAACTTCGTACGAATATCGAACGTGAAATTGCAGTATCGGCCGATTTATGCTTGAAAACCGTCGAAAATTGGGTTCAGCGTCTGGACTTCTGCAAGCGTGCCCGTGGTGGCCATGCATAAGAAATCGAGTTCCATACATAATGGCATCGAACGTACTTTCACAGGAATAAAGAATTTCATTGGTATCTAAAACCGGTTTTGTTTTATTTAAAAAAACTTTTGTAGCGCTCTTATTGAAAAACGGCCATGTTCTGTAAACAGAATCGAGGCAAAAATAAAACGTTTCAGAATATTTGGGATTCTGCAAAACAATTCAAAAGAAAAATATCCGTTTTGAATATCATTAGAATGGAAATGCCTAGTGATTTTAAAAACAAATAATTCAGAACAAAAATATTTCATGTTTTAAGAACATCAAAATTGTTGGCATTTTATTCTGAAAGGAAATCCTGATTCAAAATGATTCTGTATGCAGAACAGGGCCAATTATTCAACAAATTTAGGATTTTTATCGTTTTCCGATCCTTCCGATCCGATAATTAATTAAATTAATATTGTTAAAATTTAATCTTTTGACAAATAAATGTCCTCACAACTGCAGTTTGACGTTTATTTTTGGGTAAGAAATTTTGTTTTTTATTTCTTTTCTTTTTAGCAATTTTGTCATTTTGTGAGAGCATTTCTGATCTACTCTCATTTTATCGAATTTTACCAAAAAGTAAAGACATAAACATAAAATTACAGCCTGCCCTGCATTACTGCAAATTCGAACAATAAGCCATTGCAAACAGATTTTGCTGTTCAAAAACAAATTGTTTTCGGGGCAATAAGATTATTTCAAAATACGGGAAGTATGACCATATGACAATAGAGTTGCCAGTAGGGTCAATAAAGGCATCCAATTTTTGACTTGAACAGAAATTAATGCTATTGCAACGTACTAAATCTCGCAGAATGTCGAGAGCCAGTGTGTCGACATCCATTAGACGTGGATTACAAAAAGCTGGTGCATTGCACGAAAAAAGACGCACTTCTCAAACAAAAGTATTGCAAAACGTTTGAAATTTGCAAAGGAGCACCAACAAAAACCGATTAATTTGTGGAAAAAAATACCCTGGAGCGACGAAACAAAGTTTTAATTAGTTTGGTACGGACGGAAAAGTTTACGTAAACTAATAAGACTAAACAAATCTTTGGATCCTAGATACGCAGGACGAAATATGATGGTATGGGGTGAATACTTCCCGAGTTGTGAAGCAATAGTTTACGCATACGCATACCAATGTTTTCGTCTGGCCACCACACAGTTTGGACTTAAATTCAAATGAAAACTAATGGGCAGATGTCGAACTACATTTAAAAACAAAACCCCCAAGAAATAGTGACGAATATTTGCGAAATATTAAGGCAGTTTGTGGAATTGGTACCATCCTCGCGATGCTGGACTTTGGTAGAAAGTTTACCACGGAGATTGGTCGATGTTATAAAATTAAGGGCTACCTTACAAAGTATTAAGCGTCTTTTGAACTATTTTAGCATATTTTTGCGAAAGTTTGGGTATAACATATTGTTTTTGTCGTCGTTTCTATTTGCATTACCATCGACTTTTAGAGATATATTAGAAAATGTAGTTTCCACTTTTCAGGAATATAGCTAGTTATCGAAATATTTGTAGAAAGTATAGCAGTAAGTGAGTCTTACAATATTGCATATTTTCTATTTTAATTTTCGTTTTATGGAAGTAATTCTGTTATGCAATGCAAATTCTGAAGTGGCGTTTCTAATTGTATTACCACCATTGTACATATTCAATAAAAATATTCTAACTAATATATACTACATTTATACGGCAGCCAACTCTCACTGTTTATAAGGTAGTTTGCATTTAGGAGTTACAGCGCTTTCAGTGCTGCTTAACTAAAAAAAATATATAACTGTGGCAGCATCAACAGATGTTTTGTTTGTTTTGATATTTAATTATAATTCATTGAGTGAAATTCTTTTCAGTGCGTAAAGTGTTAAATGTCGGCAACAAAAAAGCTTGTTATTGCAAAGCAGTTAAAGCAAGAAAGGAAGCAATGGCTGCAAAAAATAATGCTGCAGATGCAGCTAAGTTATGTGGCCTCAAGTGAACGACATTTGTCAGACATTTCAGACATACATGCACGTCAATATCACAATCACAATTGAATTGTTTGTAAAAGAAACATCTGATGCGCTACCAGATTTTCATTGTTGAGACATATGGCAGCACTTTAAAATTTACTCGCAAGTAGCGTCGTTACTCATGACTTATTTTCGTGAGTTAGCTACTTGCGAGTAAGGAAATAACTCACCGTTTATACCCTCAAATTTTTTACTCGCGATATTGTTACTCGCAAGTAAGGCGTGCGTATAAACGTAGTAATAAATGTATAATTTTGCGCTTTCGGGTTGGTCAGGTTGTTGTTTTTTATTCAATAAAAATGCGTTCAAAATACCACATCTGCAGATATTCAACTCTTACCTCAGTTTAATCCTTTTATCAGTGATTAAATTTTCTCTCATTTACACTCTCACTATAAATTTTCTTTTACTCCTGATTTTCGTAGATGGAACTTTATTTATTTCTACAAAATTGGAAGATTTTTCTTCTCTTTTGCTTTCTCTTAACTGAGCTTTCTTTTTTTACTTTTGATGTGTTAACATCTATACGCGCGCCTCTAGGGCAGTAAACTATAAATTTAATACATACACAAGTGTTAGGTTTGTAAGAGTAAATCATCGTTTGTTTGTTCGTTGCTTGGCAGTCGGTATTGAAAGTGATTATTGGGCGATTTTCATATAATTTTCCCACGCGATTTTCTCCGGAAATTCATAGCCGATTTTATTAATTTTTGGATTAAAAAGCTAGTGCGGGTTTCGACGAAGAGTTTAGGCCAAAAATTAAGGCGATCCGATATCGGCGAGCCGAGATTTAAGTGTTTTAATTTGGAGTATTAATTTGGAGTAATATTAAAAAAGTGTTTTATGTTGATCTTCGGTTTTGTCTTATCATCGTTTGTTTGTTCGTTGCTTGGCTGTCGGTATTGAAAGTGATTATTGGGCGATTTTCATATAATTTTCCCACACGATTTTCTCCGGAAATTCATAGCCGATTTTATTAATTTTTGGATTAAAAAGCTAGTGCGGGTTTCGACGAAGAGTTTATTCCAAAAATTAAGGCGATCCGATATCGGCGAGCCGAGATTGAAGTGTTTTAATTTGGAGTAATATTAAAAAAGTATTTTATGTTGATCTTCGGTTATATCGTACGAATATAACAATGTATGTATGTACAAGTGTCTGTTGCTTTGCATTCTTTGACTTTTGTGGGAATAAAACAAAAAGTATTGAGCAAGAAAATAATGACACATGTGCTTGCACTGGGTCTTTAAATAATTTTAAGTATTAATATTATTTAACTGTAACGTCATCATATGATTGAACGCTGTTTTTTATTTTCCAATGTAACATTTACGAATGTGTTCATAGAAATCGAACAGGTACCGTGTAGCAAAAAGGTGTTAACACATCGCCCGTGAGTTCGAACACTCATTGGATTTTTTTATTACTGCAACTTTCGAATTCCAATTGACTTACACACGCACACTAGGAAAACGATACTTTTCATTTATTTTTTACTCACTTGACTTTTTTAAACTTTTCATAAATACTTTATTGACCTTCACCTTCACTTGCTCATTTCGCTTTTTTCTAATAATTGACATATTGGAGGTTATTTTCCTCTCTTTTTAACTAGAATTTTCCTTTTGCTCATAATTTGCATAATTGCCACTTTTGCAGATTTCTTTCTTACAGAGAACCATATTGGAAGATATTCTCCTCTTTTTTTACTTTGCATAAAAACTACCAAATTGCAATTGATTTGCATCCAGACACACACTCGAGCAATATGCTCTCTTTTTATTTAACTACTTCTCTTCAACTTATTTAACTAATAACAACTTATTCACTTCCCTATTGCACCCACCGCGCTCATAACTTTGTTGCACTGTCGCTTTCGTTTATTTCGCGACAAGACGAAAACGGTAGCAATAGACGAAACGAATAAATATAAACGGACGATCGTACAAAAACTATACACACCAAACCCGGAAATGTATAACGTTAAGCATCGCAGCCCTTGCAATGGATCAACTCTACATTGTTTTTACTTTTAACCTTGAGCTACAGGCAGTACCCTTCTTCAATCCTATGATTTTGTCTTCCACTTAGCTCACACACACACACCCATGTAGACAACGCCGTAATCGGAGACTTCCAGAAAAGTTTATTAGAATGGCAATGCAGTCAAGCTCAACTTCTGCACACATTTCCATAATACTATTACAGATAATTGTCATCCAAAGCCATTCACTGGCATGACCAGTGCCTTCTAATATCAAGTGTTTCCTATGGGAACGTATAACCCTTTACTATTTCCAATTAGAACTTTAGCTAATTCAAGGGTTACCGTTGTTTATTGTTTTCTACATATTTTCCTTTAGTTTTTCGTCAAATACCACTTGATTCTTATGCTAAACACTTTATTGGACACATTTATAACATTTTATTGCTGATAATTAATTAAAAACGTAACTTTTCTCGAAATTACACCGATCGCGATACCGAAACATCTTAATTTCAAGAAAGAAGGAAAAAACTGAAAGGAAACTGTAAAAAGGCGCATTTTTATCATTTCATTACACGGAATTGCCATCTTCAATTAAAAGAGCTGTCATCTTCAATGTAAACATTACTAAAAGCGGAAAACGATTATTACTCGAATGGTTTAATTAATGTTGTATACTGTGAGGGGTATTGAAAGCATTGCCAGAACTAAAAAGCATATTGGGACAAGTAGGGGAAAGGTAGTTCATAATGTATATTGCATTTTTAAGGGGGTGTACGTAATTTCCGCAATAAAAATTCGTTTTAAAATTATAAAATATATGTAATTAATACAGAAACATATTCAATATGTATTTCATTCATGATTTATTTATATGACTTTTGCAAAAATTTAGCCTCTAATGAATAACGTTGTAAGCGGAATTCTTTGTAAAATTGTGTTTTTTGCGTGGATTCTCATTTCGAATTTACTCTTCCAGTTTATTAAATTGCAAAACTAAATAAAAAATTAGTTGCTGATATTTTAAAAAAACGATGTATGCAAAAACGTTTTACACAACGTTTCTTTATTAGCATTGTTTCACGGGCTGTGTAAGAAGAATCGCAATCTATGTATATGTATCAAATTTGGTCGATAAGCTGTGTTATCGAAACCCCCTGAACTAGGTATTGTGAAAATATGAAATAATTTTTGGAAAATATTCTCATACATTCCACTAGATATTTTATGACACATCAAACTGTCATGATATCTTTGCTGCGCATTGGTTGACATTTCATCATGCAAATAATTCTCCCGGCCCACTGTCAATATTTAGGCTCTTGAAAGGCTTGAAAATATTTCACTGTTTTCTACGAAAATTTTGTTCAGTGAAGAGACCCGTTTTTGGCTTAAAGGTTAGGTCAATACGAACAATTGCCGTATTTGGTCTGAAGAGCAACCCAAATGGGTTCAAGAGCCGCCATTACATCCAGATAAAACAACAGTCTGATTTAGTGGCTGGTTATCAATCCATGTTTCTCCTAAAATGAGGCCGCCGGAACGTAACTGTGAATGCCGCCCGTTATCTCGCGATGATAACGGGCTTTTGCTGCCCGAAATTGAACCTCGTGATCTTGACGACATTTGGTTCCAATAAGATTGCGATCTTGTTACACAGCCAGTGAAACAAAAACATTAAAAATGGTTTTTTAAAACTTCTATACACACAGCGTTTTTTCACTTTGATTTGAATTTAAAATACCAGCCTGGTTTTTTATTTAGTTTTGGAATTTAATAAACTGGAAGATCCACGAAAAAAAACGCACTTTTACAAAGAATTTCGCTTACAACGTTATTCATTAGAGCCTTAGGTTATTAATCTTTAAGTCGTGAATCAGTGACTTTGCGTTACTTTTATCGTTTTGGTATTTTATAAAACGTTAAAGCTGCTCCAAGAATACTTGCGTTGAGTTACGTTATTTAATGGGCAGTTCATAAAACGTAGCGCAACGTTTTTGATCACTTTAGCCGTTAAATTTAACACGACAAAATTGCTCCCAGATGGAAGTATTTTGAATGTAATCGACGGACAGAGCCCAAATTTGTTTAAAAAAATAATTCAAAATTATATTGTTTAAGCCGCATTCACAATGCAAGCGCCGCTTCGTTTCTCATGCCAACTCGTTCTCACACGCAGAGTTTCACATAATGTCTTTTGGTTTTTTTTACAAACATGTAACTCAAATTTGTCGCCGAAGTTGGTCTATTTCTACTCCAGCAACATATTTGTTCGACTAAATAATATACTATTGAGCGGAAGATGGCGCTGTACTTCGAATTTTATTTTCAAACTTAAAAACATCAATGAAAATTGAACCCATTTGTGTGAAAATTGAACCCATTTGTGTTATAAAACGTAATTTCATCTGTAGAATCTTTTAATAGTAAATATATTTAAATACATTAAAATTTTTTAATATTCAAAATATAAACCTAGATGCATTTGTGACATTTGAATCATGATGCAACTAAAAAAGGTTGTGTTATCAGAACAACTTAAATGATTTGCTTTTCCTTCTGTGCATTACATGAAGAATCAAATTCAAATGTATTTGGTTTTTGTAATTTCTGGCTTACTTTTATTCTTGGCATACATTTGTGTTAACTTTGACACGAAAACAAAATATATTTTATTGTTGCCTTGATATATCGGCCGTAATACTGGTATCACCTGTTAGAACAAACATCTCGATTCGAATTAAACTGTTGCTTACATTGCGAACGCCTATTGAAAATGTTGCTTGCATTGTGATTCCGGCTTTATTTGCAATAATAAAATTAGAAATGGAAAGTTCAAATAAATAATGCGTTACAAAAGTATTATGATTATATTTAAAAAATTATAGACATCAGTTGATGAAAATATTTTTAAACAAAAGAACCGATACATTTTAAATAGCGCCAAATGACACGTGTTTTTGAAAAGACAACAAATTTAATATATGTTCTTATAGATTGGAAAATTTATTCGACATTGGATACCAAAATATCACAGGTTTTTTACACATTTTATGTGAATATTGTTGGTATTTGCAGTATTATAAATAATAGTAATCTTAAAGTCTGCTGATCTATTGAAATAGAGCTAAATTTTTTTTTATCGTTTTCATTCCGCGCATTTGTATAAACTACAATTTTTTACCTTGGCGTTTGCGATTACGATCACTTGCGGGACTTTCAGAATACTACCCTTAATATAGATTGGAAAATTTATTCGACATTGCAACCCAAAAGAACCTAGGTTTTTTTCACACAATTTATATGAATTTCCTTAAATATTGTTATTTTCTAAACAATAGCAGTCTTAAAATCTGTTAATCAATTGATATAGAGCTATTTTTTCTAATATTTTTCATTATGTGAAATTCGCTCAAGATAACTTTTCCTAACCAATCAATTATTTTTTATTGTAGTTGGGCAACTTTATAAACCACAAATGTCAGGGACAGCTTTCGTAAGCGCGAAGTGAATTATAAAGTACAATATTTTGACTTTCGCGTTGACTTTTGCGTTTACGTTTACTTTCTGGACTTTTAGAATACTACCCTAAATTTATGCAAAAGTCATATAAATGAATCATGAATGAAATACATATTGAATATGTTTATGTATTAATTATATATATTTTATAATATTAAAATGAGTTTTTATTGGGGAAATTAAGTACACCCCCTTAAAAATGCAATATGTATACATAATGCACTACCTTACCCCTAATTGAGCCAATATTGCTTTTTAGTTCTGGCAATGCTTCCAATACCCCTCACAGTATACAACATTCATTAAACCATTCGAGTAATAATCGTTTTCCGCTTTTAGTAACGTTTACATTGAAGATGACAGCTCTTTTAATTGAAGATGGCAATTCCGTGTAATGAAATGATAAAAATGCGCCTTTTTACAGTTTCCTTTCAGTTATTTCCTTCTTCCTTGAAATTAAGATGTTTCGGTATCGCGATCGGTTTAATTTCGAGAAAAGTTACGTTTTTAATTAATTATCAGCAATAAAATGTTATAAATGTGTCAAATAAAGTGTTTAGCATAAGAATCAAGTGGTATTTGACGAAAAACTAAAGGAAAATATGTAGAAAACAATAAACAACGGTAACCCTTGGATTAGCTAAAGTTCTAATTGGAAATAGTAAAGGGTTATACGTTCCCATAGGAAACACTTGATATTAGAAGGCACTGGTCATGCCAGTGAATGGCTTTGGATGGCAATTATCTGTAATAGTATTATGGAAATGTGTGCAAAGTTGAGCTTGACTGCTTTGCAATTCTAATAAACTTTTCTGGAAGTCTCCGATTACGGTATTGTCTACATGGGTGTGTGTGTGAGCTAAGTGGAAGACAAAATCATAGGATTGAAGAAGGGTACTGCCTGTAGCTCAAGGTTAAAAGTAAAAACAATGTAGAGTTGATCCATTGCAAGGGCTGCGATGCTTAACGTTATACATTTCCGGGTTTGGTGTGTATAGTTTTTGTACGATCGTCCGTTTCTATTTATTCGTTTCGTCAGTTTCGTCTATTGCTACCGTTTTCGTCAGTTCGCGAAATAACAACAAAGTTATGAGCGCGGTGGGTGCAAAAGAGAAGTGATTGAGCTGTTATTAGTTAAATAAGTTGAAGAGAAGTAGTTAAAAAAAAGAGAGCATATTGCTCGAATGAGTTTCTGGATGCAAATTAATTCGAATTTGGTAGTTTTTATGGAAAGTAAAAAAGAAGTAGTTAAAGTAAAAAAAGACAAAAAAAAAAGAAATCTGCAAAAAGTGGAGTAAAAGGTAGTTAAAAATAGAGGAAAATAACCTCCAATATGTCAATTATTAGAAAAAAGCGAAATGAGCAAGTGAAGGTGACGGTCAATAAAGTATTTATGAAAAGTGTAAAAAAGTCAAGTGAGTAAAAAATAAATGAAAAGTATCGTTTTCCTAGTGTGCGTGTGTATGTCAATTCCAATTCGGAAGTTGCGTTAATAAAAAGTAGAAAAGGAAAGCTCAGTTAAGAGAAAGCAAAAGAGAGGAAAAATCTTCCAATTTTGTAAAAATAAATAAAGAAAGCTGCAATCATGATACAAATACAAGGTAGTAGCCATAGTAAAAATACCAAGTAGTCGCAGTACATACAACAACAATTGTGGGCAAGAATAACAGGCATTTTGTTTTTGTTAAGGCTCTCCTCATGTCAAAATCAACCCATACATATACCAACAAATAAATGTAAACAGAAAAATACAAAAACAAAAGCTTTGAATTTGACAGAAGCGGCCAACTAAACAAGGAGAACAAAATTAAATCAGCTTTCTACCGAGTTTACCTTCTCATTCTACCAAGATTGTGTTACGTATCACAAAATGTTGTGCATATCAATTAATTTGTAATTCTGTTTTGGTTGCAAGAACTGAAATATGTAGTCGAAGCCACAGCAACAAGAAGTAGATGTAATCTGTGAATCGAGTTTTAGATCTAGCAATCAAATTATCCTGCAGTGGTGAATATCCTTTTAGTTGGATCAACGAGAAATTTAAAAACTAATTCGGTTGTATCATAAAATAAATGGTATGCTCAACTAATTACTTGAAATTGATTGCTGTCATAACCATTTGTTGATGCCCTATGCCATTAGGAATTTTATAGAAAACAAAATTTTATTAAAATTGTGTATTTTATATTTTAAATGTTAAAATTATTATTTGTATGGTTCGTATTTCGTGGGTAATGGGTTACCCTGGGTAACCCATCTCAATTTTTGATCGAAAATATCAAAAAATTAGAAAAAAATCTATATCTGGGAAACCGAGCGTCGAATTGAACAGTAACTAATTTTTGAGCATTTTCTAAGGGTTTTCCATAAAGTAGTCCAATTCGTATGAACTTTTTTTAAATCGCCAAAATAAGAAAATCGCTAAACTAAAAAATGGTTATAAGTCAGAAACGGAATCTTATTATGGCGAGTTTTTGAAAAAAAATTCTTCCAAACGAGTTGGACACAATAGCGGCATTCATGCAAACGTGAAAGCCGAGAACTTTTGCTCAGCGCAAGTTTCCCTCGCACCGTTGCATGAGGCACCAGGTAAAGTTGCTCAGCGTAGTTGTGCTCAAAACCATATCAGCTGACCAAGATGGATACATAAGGTGGTAGCAGTAGCAATTGCATGTATTATGTATGTGTACTTTTTCTACTGTTCTAGTGCTATCACCTTATTTAATTTATCCATCCTAGTCAGATGACAACGAAATGTCAAAAGTTTACACGTTTCTCCATCCCACGTCTGCGCAACAAATTTGCCTCGAAAACTTTTCACTTTTGAGCAAGTCGCTTTGTATGGGAAATTTGTTTGTTTTGACGTTTGCTGTGAAGTTTACGATGTTTTCGAGTTTACGAGGTTTTTTGAGCTTTCATGAAGACCACTAATGTGCATCCCCGTAAGACGCCAAAGTCATGTTTTAGATTTTGCGTCTTCAGCCTGCGTTAATCGTTAAATTCTCTTTTGAACACCCTTCGTAAATCACGACCATTTACACTCTGCGGTCCAGCCACCGAGTAATACTTTAAGAGTGTGCACTAGTTATTTTTTGTACTAACGAGTTCCGTGGAATACTTGGGAAACATATAGAGTATAGCGTAGTAAAAGAAAATGTGGTTTGTTCACTTTTGTTTTGCGCTATGCTTCGCTTTTGATTTTTAGGATTTGTGTCTTGTTTAATTTACTTCCACCGAATAAACGTATTGCATTTGATTTGATATTTTTTTTTTTGTTAATTTAATCACTTTTTACCACTTTTTTTAATACAATATTTCACAAAACTACCCGAAATTAAGAACGCGCCACGAACGAAAAAATCAAAACAAAAGTGAAAATTTTTTTTGCTGAATTCCAGTCAGCTATCACCATCTCTTCTTTGAAAGCATATTCTCTATCTGTTCTCCAAGTACTAAATTGAACAGCTGACTCATCGGTACCCCTTGAGTTAGGTTGTATTACTTGAACAGCTGATTGAACTTTTTTTTCCAATAGACCTGTCCAATTCAAATGTACTTTATTTTTGTACACTGTTGTTTACTCTTTTTGTTGGCAGACTTTTGTGCTGAGATTGACATAACTACGGAAAAAACAAAATGCCTGTTGTTTTTGCTATGTTGTAGTATTTGTTCTAGTGCTGTCACCTGATATATCCATCTTGCTACGCACGTATTTACATATATCGCACCCTATCTACAAAAGAGTCATAACTCAAAATTTTCAACTTTTCAGTAGAGCCAAAAAACTGATGTTGGTAACTAGAAATATGTATGAAAATACTGAATTATAGACATATTCATACGGGACTTTTTTGACTAAAGGGAAGAGTAAACGACGTCAGATTTTTACAGCTGATAGAAATGGTCCTTGGTTATTGTTTTCAAGCAAAAAATTAAAATCTGAAAATTTTGAGTTATGACTCTTGTAGTTAGGTGCGATATGGCAAAAAAAGTAAACAGTAACGAATAAAAATGAATGAATCATATGTAATGCACAGAACGTTTGAATAATAATAAAAAAAATAAATGGTTTCCCATTACATCCCATGAAGGGACTGGGGAGAACTTCTCAATCACTGAGCTGTGCGCTTTCCACTTTTCACTCACTGATTGGGACCTACAGTTTTACACCGATTCCGAACGGTAATTTGAGAAGCTTTTTCATGGCTAGATACTCGATAGTGTCGCCGTCACTATGCGAGGTGACCGCCGCCGAAAGAAATTTTTTTTTGAAGGTGGTCAGAGCCGGTGTCGAACCCAGGATCTCATGTACAAGAGCCGCGCACACTAACCATTGCACCACCGACGTTTGAATAATAAATAGTTTAAATATTGCTCCGTGTATCACATGTGATGCACGTAATTTTAACCAAATTATTACTGTGGACGTACGGCATAAAAAAAAATTTGTCCCCAAAGGGTTAAAAAATAAATGGTTTCCCATAAAGGGATTGGAGTGAGCTCCTCACAACCACGGAGCTGTGCGCTTTCTTGTTTTGCACTCACTGTTTGGGACTTATCTCGATACTGGTTACAATTAAATTACGCTTCCAAAATACGGATTGCGATATGGATAAATTAACAAATTTCAATCAAAACTCATTGCTGCAACGCATGAACAGAATATATTCTGGCTGAAAACATGTATTTCTAAGCCTACTGAAGAATCAGTCCACATATTAGCTTTGTCCCTTTACTTTTAGGGTAAATGAGAGTAAAAGCAAAATTCACTGTCAAATACTCAAATTTACCCAAATGTAAAGGAACGCAAAAAACCACTTTTCTAGCCCGAAAACAAATGTCACAACACAAAACATATGCTTGACAACAAATCTTGCATATCATGTTAATTTTCACTGTCCATTTGCACACTTCCCATCTTCTTTAAATAAGCACTCTCAAAGCAATCACTTTTCAAGTTAATAAAATTGTAAATTCAATAATTTTTTTCACTTGTGTTATTTTTTCACAAATAATACATATGATGTTTTTATGTTGACGTTTCGAACAGCTGATTGTTTGACACTTTGCCCAAACTTACCCGAAGAAAAAGTCTGGGTAAGTTCGGTAAAAAGAGAAACGCATTTTGACGTTAAGAGAAACAAAAAGTCGCTCTCATTTACCCAATTTTTGCGTACGGGAACGCTTTTGGGTAAGTTTGGGTAAATTTGGGTTTCCGCGGTAAAGTAAAGGAACAAAGCTATTGCTGGTGAATTTATCCCATTCAGAATAAAATTGTTTATATTGTGAGTTGAGTTAGATACAATATTTTACATTTCTTAGATTTAGACACGAATTAGATTTTAGGTACAAAATGTTGATATTCTGTTTAAGACAGTTTTATTGTTATTGTTGGACAAAATATTTTTATTTTACATTCTAATTAAAGCATTATGGCTTAAATATAGGAGGAATTCAGAAGAAAGGCATAAAACCCAACATAAAAACTTTCAAGTCAATGATTTTAATAAAAAAAAAGAAGACATTTTAATTTTAACACACATATGTCAAGATTGTCGCATTGCGTTTACTTAAGATTGGAAGCGACGACCACGTCCATAACTGCTGACAGCGGTAGTATTGAATGAGGCATTAACTACAGAGCCACGACCGCGACCAAAACTTGACACCGAATTGTAATCATCAGCCTCCGAATTTAAGTCGTCATCTTTTGTGTAATCAATATCAAAGTGTGAAGTGTCCGGCTGCCGTGGAATATTGCGAGAACGTGAAGTCCATGGATTTGAAAAGCCGTAGTCATCACAGTCATCAGCATCGGAGTCATTAAGATTACGTGTTAACTTCTGTCGTTGCGGTGAGATAGATGTATCAGGTTTCTTCTTAGAAACACGTCCACCCAAGGTGGGAAAGTCCATTGTGTATGTTTTGCTAACATGGGGTTTTGAAGTCTTTGGATCATCATAGTAAAGTTTTGAGCCGGCCACAGGTTTGGTAGCATTCGATAAAGAAGTGGCCATGGAAAGAATGGATTCATTATCATTGCAAGAGCTGGGAGCTGGTGTTATAATAGCATTCAGATTGGTGTTTATGGGGCAATGACGTCCTGCTACCAGGGGAATAGCTATATCATTGCACATGTAATCGGCAAACATATATCCCCAACGGGTAACATACGATTGAGTGCAATATTTGCACTTGTCGTTGTCTTCATGGAACTGGAATTAAGAAAATGTTAAAGAAAATAGTAATTAAAATCGGTCGAACCAACTCATTTGTTGTAAACCTTTTCTTTCTTTTAAACTCTAAATTATAATTTCTTAAGTTAAATCTTATTTATGATGTAAAAAATAATTATAATATAAATCTAACAGCTTCGTGTTAGAAAGTTAAGTATGATTTAAACGATTTGCGACCGATTTCACAATGCCTAGACATTCTGCAGTTAGAGCTTACGAATAGTTTTAGCTGTCAGTGTGTATGGAATTGAAAATTTTAACTTTGTGTAGAAACATCTTATTGTTATACCCAAAAGTACCGAAAACGGTTCTTACAGGAACGAAAAACGGGTTCAAAAGAAACGAAAACGGTTCCAAAAAGCCTGAAAAACGATTCTGAAAGAACTGAAAAACGGGTTGAAAAGAACAGTAAAACGGTTACAGAATAACAGAACTCGGTGCCAAAGGAACCAAAAGTGTTAACATTTGAGGGTATGTGAAACGTGTATTTTTACCAAATTTTATATTCTTATAATAAAATAATACACTTAAGGCTCCACTCTGGGACAGCAACTTGCTGGGAACCGGAATCGGTCCAAATACCCGGTTCTTCTTGGAACCGGACTCAACAGAACCGGTTCTTCAAATAGGCCGCACTTCACTAGAGAGGGTATTATGTCTGAAGTGCTTACTTAACACGAAAAAACACCTCTTTGCAATCACGATTCTGCGTTCAATTTCTAGACTGACGTTATCGCGTCTTTTTACGTCAGATCCGAGGTAAATGAATTCGTACACTACCTCAAAATTTTAACGGTTATTAACGTGCACCCTTTCCTCTAATCGGGTGAATGTTTTGCTCGTCGAAGCTATTACTTTAGTCTTTTATTCTTTGACTGTCAAACCCACTTTTGCCGATTCCTTCTCAATTCTCGAAAATACGGCAGTAACTTCTTGCAGATTTAGCCCAATGCTGGCTAAATCATCAGCATACGCGAACAGCATGTGACTTTTGGGTTTGATAGTTTTATTCGTGTTGACTGCAGCTTTTCTCACTATGATCTCAATAAAAAAAAAATTAAAGAAAAGGGTGTCGGATGTCGCCCTGCCTGAGGCCTCGCCTCGTACTAAACGGTTCGGTGAGATCTTTACCAATCTTTGCTGAGGATTTCGTGTCGGTCAGTGTCATTCTACAAAGGCGTGTCAGCTTAACACGAATACCAAGCTCCGACATTGCTTCGTGAAGTTTTGTGGCATCGAAGGGGGTATTATAATCTACAAAAGAGGTGGTAGGCGTCGATTTGCTTTTCGTCGGATTGCCCCAGGATTTGTCGTAATGTGAATATCTGGTCGATACTTGAATTTCCAGGCCTAAAGCCACACTCATAAGGACCGATCAGGTGTGCTACAAACGGTTTCAATCTTTCACACATTACGCTCGAGAGGACCTTGTATGCGATGGATAAAATGGATGGATAGTTGGCACCTATATTCGGGTAGCCTTTTTTGAAAACAGGACAAAGTGTGCTAAGACTCCAATTGTCGGGCATGTATTCGTCTAGCCAGAATAACCATTCCAACTCATAGCCGCCAGCCTTAAACAGCTCAACCGGGAATCCATCAGCACCAGCGGCTTTGTTGTTCTCAAGCTGAAAAATTGCAGTTGTAACTTCTCTTTGGGTATGAGGGGCGCAGAAGTGATATCTCCTACATACTCTGCGCATCTGCGACAAGATTCCCGTCCTAATGGCTT
Source organism: Phaonia tiefii (assembly GCA_963931995.1). Classification (NCBI taxonomy): domain Eukaryota; kingdom Metazoa; phylum Arthropoda; class Insecta; order Diptera; family Muscidae; genus Phaonia; species Phaonia tiefii. The sequence goes on along the minus strand of OZ008370.1, from coordinate 17,870,844 downwards.
GTTCTCAAGCCGAAAAATTGCACTTGTAACTTCTCTTTGGCTAAGATGGGGCAGTAGACGCCATCGTTCGTTATTTGCTGTATTATAGAAGCCTTTTGGGACGAGTAAGGCGCAGAAGTGATATCTCCAACATACTCTACGCATCTGCGACAAGATTCCTGTCCTAATGGCCGAAAAATTGCAGCTCAAGCCGAAAAATTGCAGTTGTAACTTCGCTTTGGCTAAGAGGGGGCAGTAGACGCCATCGTTCGGTATTTGCTGTATTGTAGAAGTCTTTTGGGACTGATGTCTACAAAAGGGGTCCCTGAAACCTGGCCGTTAGTTTGACTTTGTAATTTACGGGCCTCATTCTTCCTTCTGTAACATTCAATTTGCTCACGCTGGCGCTTTTTCTTCTTAAACAAACGGGTTTCCTGTCTCCTCTTCTGCTTATACCGCTCCATCGCGGCTCGCGTTGGCAACTGACAGAAGCATTGTCATACGTGCATCGTTATTTTCATCACTTGCTATGATACACTCTTCGTGTTACCAATGGTTACAAGCGGGTTTTCATAACCAGGTACGGTCTCTGCAACAGTTTTCATAGAATGGGAAATGTATTTCCACTACGCTTCAAGTATCATGAGGCCTGCGCCAGAGTAGCTAAGTGAGCTTCTCTACATAGGCCGTATGTGTCTCTGGTAATTGCAGCTTTCCGATGCCCAGCTTTCTAAATGTCTATTTTTTCATCATTGCTTTATTTGAAACGATCCAACTTTTAAAATCTGTTTTATTTGTAGTTGCTTGTAGTTTTCAAATATTTACAAACCGATTATTTCATACTATTAACTTTATATCACAAAAGCAACCTTCAGATATTCAGCTTTATTACGAATGTCGTTCTCGTATTTCGACTACGACAATTTTGTAAAAGATTAATGATAACAAGCCAACTTTGTCTTTAATCTGTTACAAAACTGTCTTCGTAGTCCAAATACGAGAACGACATTCGTAATAAGGCTAATTAATTTAGAAAGTTAATTGATTTTTGATCTACTACTCACCTGGCAAGCAATACCAATTTGAAATTCAAAGAAGTCACGTTCAAAATATGCATCTGTAATGTAAAAACTCTTTGGTTTCTCCAATTCGCCAGCCTCACATGTCGCCTCCTTCATGATGTAAAATAAATATTGTATGGGATAGACTTTCAAATCAATATTATTTGCACCAACATCAGCTTTCAGAAATTCCAATACCGAATCCACAACATGCATGCAATCACGATGTGTATATATTGGCGGGTATTGATTGGTTTTATCATCACGTATAAAATTCAAAACATCATTGTAAATGTTGCCAAGGTTTTTTTCACCCAATGCCTTGGGTGGCAACGGTAGATTGTGCGTCGTTTCTGAATGATGTTGTGCCTCGTATTGATGGCCATAAATGTTGACACCTTGTTAAACGAAATATTTAAACAAAAATGTAAATAAATTGAATGGTGGGAATGATAGATTACGCACCTGGATTAATAAGAGTTTGATAAATACGACTAACACCGTCTTTAAGGGAAAATTCGCATAGGGATATTTCTGCAGGCACATAAACACCACCTTTTAGAGTCTTCGTAAAGTAGTTTACCATTATGAAGTAATACGATTGAGAATGAAGTTCTAGAAGATAAAAAAAAGAAATAAAGACAAAAGTCGTATTTGAATCTCAACTAAAGTGACCTAAACAACTATTCATACATATGTAAATTAGATTACGCATACAATTCCTCCCATTAGTCTTTAAAAATTTGATAAAAAATCAAATTTACGGGTAAAGCGAACCACACACCAGTCATTCTTGAACCTAGTTAGTTAGTTAGTTTGAAAAGAGGGGTGCGATGTTGAGTGTTCAAAAGGAGCACTCTAAACCTTCCCATGTCAGTAGACATACACTTAAGCCGCTGATTCGACCTGTTGTGCGCTCTAAGTTTACCCTACTAATTTACTATATCTCTTATAGGAATTCGGTGCTATTCACGAAATTCCATTAAATTGTTACAATCCAAATCTAAGTTTCGTTTAGTTTGAACACGCTGTTCGATTACATGCTCACTCTGGGTTTTTACTAGCTCAACGCGTTGTCATTCATAGAGACGCATTTTCTTGTTGATTCCTTTGACATTTCGTTTCCGAGTGTTTCAATCTGCGTGTATTTGGTTTTTATTTGCATAAAAATGTTGCCAATGAAAAGGTAGACATTAATATAAAGTTAACTTCAGGAGAGGAGATATGAGTCCTGGAAAAGAAACATTCTCCTCGTATCGGTTTTGTCACCAGAAAAAATAAAGTCAACAAATGACCGTGAAAATAATAGGGATTTATGCCCACATGCAAAATGCGATCACTTTTTTACTTCAAGAATAAAGGGACAGTTTCCTGCCAATGGGGTATGATAGGACTAAATTCTTAGACTATTTTTCAATTTCCTATTCTGACAGAAATGTGTCTTCTGGATATAGTTAACAAGTGTCTTCCAGAGAGTATTCCCGACGTTCTCAAGAAATTTATCAAGCGGGCCAATTTGTTGTGAAAAAAAATTGTCAGGATTTAAAAATGGTGACCTGAAAAAAAAAAATGCTGTCAAAAGTTTGAAAAGGAGGTTGTTGTCGTCGACACAAAACGACGTCGTCTTGTGAGGACAGTTGAAATTCGGTATTTGTGTAGTCGTTATCGATCATTAACTGACTGTCGACGACACATATTTGCATAGAGAAATTGTAAAGAGAAGCCATGAATGTTTCAGTTCCACCCAATTCCCGTTGAAAGTCAGTGGGCTAGCGGCAGTTTTGATACGTTTTTTATGCCAGTATTTGGGAATTGGGATGCAATACAGATAAAAATTTAAAAAAAATGGTTGTGTTCTTCAAATCAAAACTATTTTATTGTATAATATACAACTATTTTAAAACATCTACTTTAAAAGCCATAAGGGCAAAAAAAAAAACAAATTTAAAGCCAGGTTCTTCAATTCGCCTATCGCTCACTCTCTTTCACAATTTCCAGCTAGGAGGTTGGCCAGCTGTGTCGTCGAAACCCCCTGACATTGAATTGAAACGACCATGGTAGAATGAGAAGGTAAACTCGGTAGACAGCTGATTTCAATTTTTTCTCGTTGTTTAGTTGGCCACTTCTGTCAGATTCAAAGGTTTTGTTTCTGTTTACATTTATTTGTTGGTATACGTATGTGTTGATTTTGACATGAGGAGAGCCTAAACAGAAACAAAATGCCTGTTGTTGTTGCCCACAATTGTTGTATCTACTGCGACTACTTGGTATTTTTACTATGGAAACCACTCTATTTTTGATAACGACATCATAGAATAATACATGCATAGATTCTCTCATCTGACGTTTCATTTCACACTCTTCATCGCAGGTTTGTGGAAATGAGAGCAATTGAATTTAAAATTACCTTACACCAGGTGGAGTTACAAAATACGTGCACTTAACTTTTTCCTGTCGTTTTGGTGTAGAACTGAAAAATTTTAATATATTTTGCACTTTTTTGTTGCCTTTTATCGTTGGTATACATTTGTATTGTATTTAACACAACTAGTTTGCCAGAAAAACGCGAAATTCGGTTGTTGCTCCTTTGTTAATCGTTGTATACTATTGCCACTATCTGGTATTATTGAACCCATATTTTCCACCATCCAATGTTTACTTTCCATCGTACCTATGACGTTTAATTTATTGAGCGAATAAAAGCTTCTATGGTATGTATTATTCTATGAACGACATGTAGAAAATTCAAATTTTTTTTTTAATTGAAGACATTTTTGTGAATTATGGATTAACAAAATTAAAATTTGTAGTTCGCAACTTTTAATGCCGTACGGAAACCCCCAAGGAGGGTGTGCAGGAGTATTCAGGATCCGCTGTATACGTATAGCGAGAATGTAAATGCAATTGTTTCTCTGACGGTAAATGCAATGAACAAAGGGTTCGTTTTAATGCTAATTTGTTGTCCTTATTTTTAGTAAGTTGAACTTGAATAAAAAATAATAATGGGTATTTGATTGACCTAGCCTAACGCTACCACCAACTTCCCCATTGTGATAATTGTTTTCTGAGCTGATAACCCGGCTTCAGCCCATGAGCTGCCTGAGCTGTCAGGGATTACTTGGAACTACAGGCTCGGTGTCTTCAGTGTCAATTATGCACCAGTAGATGCATTGCCTTGGCAGTGGTGGTTTCCATGTTGTGACACATACGCCTGCTCTACGCGTTTTCAGTCGTGCAATTGATGTCTTTTTCATTGTGATATCTTGCAAACACACAGCCGCTAATGAAACGCAGCCACTAATCCTTTAAGGTAGCCGGATGTTTGGTCCATATATTTTACTATTTATGCTCATGACTGATTCGTTTGTTTCAGCCCCATAATGACTAAATATACTAGGAATCCAAACATCCACAGCCGGCAGGGGACTAGTAAGTTCCCTCGTTTAAAAAAGTTTGACGTTCACGTAAATATGCATCTTTTGAAATGACACACGTACTTTTTTTTCCTTTTTTCTTGTATACTTGCAATGGTTAGTGTGCGCGTCTCTTGTACAGGAGATCCTGGGTTCGATTCTTGCTCCGATCACCTTAAAATTTCTTTCGACGACGTTCACCTCGCTTAGTGACGGCGACACTATCGAGTACTTAGCTATGAAAAAGCTTCTCACAATACCGGTGTAAAACTGTAGGTCCCAATCAGTGAGTATAAAAAACTATAAAGCGCACAGCTCACTGGTTGTGAGAAGCTCTCCCCTATTCCTTCATGGGATGTAATGGGAAACCATTTATTTATTTACTTATGTACGTTGTAAACTGTTAACTGCAATAGAAATCTCATGTTTGTAGATTTCGTTTAGTTAGTTTGAATAGAGGGGTGCGATCCAGAGTGGTAAAAAGCACTCTTATCCTTCCCATGTTCGTAGACATACACTTAAGCCTCTGATTCGACCTGTTGTGAGCTCTTAACTTGCCCTACTAAGGCACTTATACCTCTCATAGGAATTCGGTGTTATTCAAGAAATTCCTTAAATATTCCAGTTCACCCGGATGCTGTTGAGTCTGCCGTGCGTGAAATAATCGTAAATTACCTTCTTGCAGTTAATGACCGTTCTAGATTTGACAATTTCCGATGTTATTGCCCTAATTGCCATTTGGCCATGCATGAAGATATCCGTTTCTATTATCGCCGAGCCATTTGATGCACTCCGTAATCGCCGGCACTTCTGCTGGAAAGTTCGCAGACGTACGTGGGTTTTCGTTGCCGGATTTTCAATGAAACATCCTAGACCCTTTCTTTCCCTTAGCTTTGAGCCAATCTTGTAACAGTAGGTCCATTTGGTGTTTGTGCCAGGGTCCCGTCCTGCGTCTCTAGATGGCGTTATAGTCACACAATTCGCCTTAACTCGGGTATTCGGGCGGCCTTCATTATCCGTTGGTGTTTCGACTTAAGATCCCTGTTGATCCATTCATTGCGTATAGGCGTTTTGTCGCAATTTCAATTGGATGGATACACCAAATAGTCTCCAATGTCCCTTGTTGAGGTTCTCCTCATTGCACCGCTAATATCCATGCAACACATTCGTTGAACTTTTTGCCGTATAGCGATACTGCATTTCCTCTCAACTGCCGTCCACCATAATACAGAAGCATATGTTAGTATTGACCTAATTACGCTTCTATAGAGCCAGTGGGTTATTTCCCGATTGATGCTCCAATTGGATCCTATAGCCCTTCTGCATAGCGGTCAACATAAAATAAATAAATGGTTTCCCATTACATCCCATGAAGGGACAGGGGAGAACTTCTAACAATCATTGAGCTGTGCGCTTTCCAGTTTTCACTCACTGATTGGGACCTACATTTTACACTGATTCCGAACGGTGTTTTGTGAAGCTTGACCAACATCTGTAAGCTTTATTGGCCCTGATCTCTGTGTAGCTTTTAATTCCATTTCCGATCTAAGATTACCCCTATTGGCCAGTTTTTCGGTCAGTGGTGATCTTCGTTTCTTAGTTAAATTCTGGTTAAACATCGAATTGTGTTTTTCAGTCATTGTTTAACTATGATTTAACCCGCAATGTTGGTTGGTTAACTTTTAGTCAGAACCATATGATTTTGACAATCAAATTACTATCTTCTGATTTAAGCTTTGTACACATACTTTGAGCCTAGATCGTCAAATTGTTGCGGCAACATATTTTTTACACATTTTTTTAAAATAAACTTCGATTTTATGCATCTAGTTCTTATTTTACATAATTCCAGTTTGTTTATTCCTCTTTGTTGTATTGGTATTTATCCCAAACCAGTTGTTTTTCCAATAAGAATACAAGGGTTGACATAATCGTTAACAATATGGCAACTTACTGAGTTTACCTTACTTTTTACCATGGGTTATAGTTTAGGGGAATGCTCAATATGTCAAAGTATGACACATGTCAGGGCATGACACATGTCAGGGCATGGTAAAATGTCAGGGCATGGTAAAATAAGAATTGTTGCAACAGACATTTTGTTTTTGTTTGGTGTCCATAATCTGTCAAATTATACATGTAAAAGTAAACAAAAATGTACAAAAACAAAATACATGTGAATTTGACATATGTAAGAGAAACGCCTAAGCAAAGCAAATGTTCAAATCAGCTGTTCTAACGAGTTTACCTTACTTATATTACCATGGTATAACCGAAAAACACAACTTGGAATCGCTCCACAGTGGGTTAATGGAACCATAAAATTTATAAGACGTTTAACATTATTTTTACATAAAGCTTTCCAAACTCTGACCCGAACCGATATTAAATAACCAAGATATGTAAATTTTATACTCAAAACAAACACCCAATTCTCGGAAACTAGAAACTGTCCTCAAGTGACTAGATCTAGTTTCATAAAGTTACGAGTTACATATTCAAACTGCATTTGTACCGTTTCTTATTTAACTTACGGTCTCCTCTGACGCTTTTGCTCACTGTCGTCTCAATGTCCCTCTTAGTCAACCGCTCCTTGTTCTCCTGATCCATACGCTCCTTTTCCAGCTGCGATATAGGCATACCCGTGCATGTTAACTTCTCCGCCATGTTGCGATTCAGCATTATCCGCTCCTCCTTTGCCTGATCATTGTAGGGCGCACGTTTTGCGGCGTCCATATTCTGTAAATTCAATAACAAAGTCAGCACTTTATACATTCGGTCGTTGAATTCTTCTCTTGTGCTTACCGCCCATATTTTACCCGCTTCTTGTGTGGCTTGGTGTAAAGCCATTCCACGACCGTACTTTTGTTTCCACTCCATGGTGAATATCATGAAACCATTGGCCTTTTGTTGCTTTTTCGGAGGCATTACTAATGAAATTGAAACGAATTATAATCAACAGACGATATATTAAAAAATAAAGGGCTTTACTTCTTGTGTTAGATTAAAATTTTTCGTCAGCAAAATCAGTTTTTTTTTTTTTTATTCTTCAGTCTTCAACTATGCTTGGAAGCAGGGTACAAAGCCGACACTAAATAAACGGAGCCGGCGATACAAATAAATGTAGTCGGTGGCGTAATCGGTATTCGAATTCAAGATAACTTTTGGGGCAGCTACTTTTTTGGCTGCCCTTGCTGGTTTTGTGAATAGAAATACAAATAGAGTTTGTTTTAATAACTCGGACATTCAAAATCGTATTTATCAGTGAAATCGGTTAACATTTTAATCCGATGCAAGCAGTTTAAATATGGCTACGTGGGCTTCACAAAAATGTATGAGGCGACGGCGGCACAACGACACTTTCTCGGCCGGCTAACTTCTCCCGGCGTCATAAAAATAATAAGAGGTACAATGCTGCCACGTAGTCCCAAAATTGTACATTATGGGAAAGCTTTGCAAAAACGAGCTTTGCGCAAAGTTTCGGGTTGCCAATGGGGGACATTTACAAAAATGTTAAAACATATTCGCACAATAAAAAATATTGCACAATTTGGATTTGGTGCTTTTACTTTTGTATGAAGGCTGTGTGTTCATTGGAAATATTTAGGTCGTATTCGATTTTGCTGTGTGAATTATAAAATCAAAATTTTTGGCGCTGAAATGTTATGTGTGTATGTTATATATCAAATGAAGAGCAGATGGAGTGAGGTATGCTCTTATTGTTTTATGTATTCTATGAATATATTGACGAAAAGTATTGGATTTTACAGACTTTTATTTTATTTATCATAAAAGATACGTCTCTCAAATCCCTCACACCTTTTTAAGAATAAGGCGGTACGAGTTTGTCACTGCTTCGTCAAATAATCTTACTTCTTATACACAGAAAAAAACCTTGTGTAAAATTACCAAATTTCATGGTCTGCTATTAACCAGTGTACTAGGCAACATAGGGGTAGCTATTTAATTGGGCAATATTGCAAATTAACGAGGGCAATTTTGCGTTGTCAAGCTATACGGAAATTTGCTTTGTATATTTGTAGATTTATCCAACGACGAAAGGACAATTTACAGAATTTAGTGTAGGTGAATAATATTCATTTAAAATGTCCATTCTTACCAAAAGTTTATCCCATATTTATCATATATACAAAAGCAAATATTTTTGTATTTAATTATAGAACCATTTATAAAATACTCACTTTTTTCCTTACAATAACATTTCAACAAACTATAACATTTTAACGAAGTGCGAAATATAGTTGCGCCCATCGCTTGTTCTGTCGTGGGCCCCAATCAGGTTCCCTCAATTATCCTGCGAAGAAATTTATTAAAGATTAGATAGAACTATCAAATATTTTGCTATCAAATTTGGACATACATTTCTATGCTCCAAGTGGCTAAGAAATACTTAAGTTCATTTGCCACTGTTGCCACATGGTATTAAGATTATTTGACAAGGCACTGAACAACTCTTTTCGTATTTAAAGACAGATCAAACAAAAATCAAAATCAACTGATTACCAATTTAAATAACCGGTCAAAAATTGGCCTTAATTGGTAAGAATATATTTCATGTGAGTACCCACACTTGCGTGTTCCTATAGTTTCTTATGTGGACCCTTTTTTTTAACCTGTGGGGCAATTTTTATTTTTTTTGGGTTTTAAAATAAATTTGTTAACCCCATTTCCAGCAATTCTGTCGAAATAATTGTCCATGTTACAGTTTCCTCTTTCACTCCACAAAAGTGATAGTTCCGGTGATGGCTTTCATGTGAAATACAAATTTCGTAGATTTTTCAAATACAATTTCTTAAATTTCACTCATATCATGGTTTTTTACCCAGCAAACTTACATAAAGAGTAGGGATGTGCGATTAATTGATTAATCAGGCAACCTGAATAATCGACTTCATGATTAATCGAATAATTGCCAGTTTGATTAATCATATTTACAATTAATCGGCTAATCTTTAAATTGATTAGTCGATATTCATGACTAAGGTCAAATTTTTGAGTGGAAAATCATCTTTGATCAACGATCAAACATAATTTAAACGCAGAATTCACTTTTTAGCAGAGCTCGCAAAATATGCTCAACCAAATTTTTCTGCCCGCTCTGCTCATTTAAAAGATCTTTTTCTTTTCGTTCGTGTTGTCGGTCTCGGGTTTCGGGTTGACCGTAACACACGAATCTGTATCTTACTGACCGTTCGATACGAACAGAACCGTTCGTCGCTCAGCTACTGAGGGTCAGTAAGTGAGCAAAAAGTCCGCAAAAAAGAAACACATGAGCCGAGCGATCGAACAAAAACGGTCGTCGGTTGAGCGAAGATTAAGTGAAATAAGAACGAAGTTTTAGGGTTTTTTTCGCGACAGTTTCGCATCATGTCAGTGGACAAGTGTTTTTTCTGACAACAAGCGCCAGAGAGACCAATTATTGCGAGCACTGCTTTTTAAGTTAATAGTTGATTGCTGTTTAAACAGCCAAAGTTGGGCATTTAAACTACGATCAAATGACCATATGATTTTGACAGAAAACAACTAGAAGCACAAACACAAAGCTTATTTAATTGTTAATGTGAGCAATTATAATCACTATCCTAGTTGAAATAACAATAAAAACTTATCATTTAACTCAAACTGCAGTTAGAACTTTATTTCTGCTCAAATATTTTCCAATTTCGTTAAGTATATTTGTTTGAAATTTGTATTTTAGCACTTAAGTTTTATTTTGCAAATGGCGTCAGTTTGGTGCATTGAAACGATTAGCCGATAAATGTATGAATACCGGTTATTTTTCGTAGCATTTGCCAGTGTTGCCACATGGTAGTAAGATTACTTGACGCAGGACTGAAAAACTCTTCGTATTTATTCATTAATTTCAACAACTAATGGCCAGTTTCACAGTTGAAAATTCTATATTTAAATGTACTTTAAATGACCGAAGCTTGTCATTTAAATGTCATTTAATATGAAAATTTTGTGTGAGCTTTTAAATTGAGCTTTTAAATGACGAGTGTGAAACTCGCCCTAAGACTTTAAGGCCAAATACCGTTACAAACTTCTACAAAAAAAAAAAACAGAACATAAATCAAAATCAACTGATTACCACTTTAAATAATCAGTTAAAAATTGTGCCTTATTTCGTGCAAGTGTCTTAATACCTCTAACAGGCGAACGCCAGCACAGGGGTGACGAATTATATTATATACATGTCCTAAGCTTGGGCGTACATATCTCAGAAACCAATGACCTCCAGGAAGTCTACATTTTGGTCAATATCCATCGAATTTTTAAGGGTTATCCGTATCTGTTCCTCTTTCTGAAAACTCACTTATTTTTTAGTAGGCTTTACTAATGGGCCGATTATGGGTGGCAACCAAACTTCAGTTGCGTTGTCAATTGGCACGGAAATAAAATAAAAATTGGTATAACGTAGGTAACAGTGTTTTGCTGTCGATAACAGAGTTTTGTAAATTCGCCAACACGCCACCGACAATAAATATTGTAAACAAACAATAAATTTAAAGTAAGTGAGAAATGAAAGTGCATTTAAGAAAAAAAAAAAAGAAAAAGATATTAAAAATCAAAGATGATGAGTTCAGTGGAATTATTATTTGATGAGGAAGACAAAATACAAAACGTGGCATCAACTACAAGACACTATTCTAGGAACGGATGTAGTTTAGGTCAACTGTCCAAACAAAATATGTTTTTTTGCCGGGTATATCAAATCATTTTAAGTAAAAAAAGTAAAATAAAAAATCGGAGTTATGGATTTACATTTGTGGAACCATCTTAAGTGCTCAAGGTGATGTCTTTTTTGAGTACTTCACGTCAAAGTAAGCGAACAAATTGAATAAAAATTTCTATAACTTGCTTAGTTATCGAGATATTGAATCTTTCATTTCTAAAAATTATCGAATATCTGTTTGTTTTTCAAACAAAGAAACAACACACAAGTTATAATAAAGTTTTGGCTTAAACCTAGAATAGGTCGGCAACTCGCTTCGGCTCCAAACTATTACCATTGGATAGAACTTTTAATTTTAAGTAAAAAAAATTAAATAAAATAATCGGGCGCAACGCCTATTTTCGGGGTTGTGGGCTCCCAAAGTTCGGACATACAGGATGATACTACGAGTGTGGTGCCGTGTTATGGGACCGATTTCACAATTTTTTTTTTTTCGCATGTACACGATTCATGGGCCGAAGGAAGAAGTTCGTCATTTATACACAAGCAGGAAAGGCTACTTTAGTTTAATGTTTCGCTGGTAAGTTATAATAATATAACAATTATTTTCATAACAAAGATCTAATTGTAAATGTGCGAATGAGCAGGTCTGTTGAGGCCAGACATCCTTGCTTTACTCACGATGCATTCATTTGGAACAACAGCCCATTGAAGCAAGAGGCAAATACATCATGTCTACTAGGGCTGAATTGCCGGAGAACGGGCGCAGATCAGAGAATACTCAAGTGAAATGTATTTTTTTATCACAAATTTAATGGTGTTTTTAATTTTGTGGAGCGGCATGTGTGCGCCCCAAAATTACCATATTATAGCGAGTCTTGGGAATTGCAAAACTCCAAACTCTTACTGAAACTCCAAAATACTGAAATTAAAGGGAATGATGAACCTGCCAGTCATTTTGAATTTGTAAAGAAAAAATGTGAAAGGACAACAAAAATCGCGCGATTTATTCCAAAAAATATACATATATTTTTCTTTAGTCAGTAAGTTTTGTTTAAAGGCTTTAAAATGACTAGCAATGAAACAATGAGTGCCTTCACTAAGTGTTTGGAGTTTTCCAATTATCAGGACCCACTATAATATGGTAAATTGGTGTTATCTGGGTCCACAGATATCGCTCCACAAAAATAAAGACACCATTACATTTGTGATCAAAATATACATTTGAGTACCCACAGCCGTCTCTAACTGGACCCGGTTTTTGGACGCATATTTTTCGTGGCCGTCGGTGGTGCAATGGTTAGTGTGCGCGCCTCTTGTACATGAGATCGTGGGTTCGAACCCTGCTCTGACCACCTTCAAATTTCTTTCGGCGGCGGTCACCTCGCATAGTGACGGCGACACTATCGAGTATATAGCCATGAAAAAGCTTCTCAAAATACCGTTCGGAATCGGTGTAAAACTGTAGGTCCCAATCAGTGAGTGAAAACTGGAAAGCGCACAGCTCAGTGATTGTGAGAAGTTCTCCCCGGTCCCTTCATGGGATGTAATGGGAAACCATTTATTTTTTATTTTTTATATTTTTCTCTAATTTCGTGTTTTTTTTTATCAAGTTCTGAGCTGCTCCCAAGCTCCGGCAATTTTTCCGCTACTAGGTTATATTTTCTATAAATAATATTGTTTATTATACACAAATTTTTATAAACATTACAATTTAACTACCAACAATTTGGATATCATTTAGAACCATAGCTTTTGACTCCTTGTCGTACAGCTGAACATTTTGTTTTAAAAACTACAGTAACCGCTATGAAGCAACTGCAGTTGCCGTATGTAACAGCTATCGATAATCGACCCACAAACTTGACCACTCATTTTACCTTGAAAATACATTTTGAGTGCAATATATAAAAGCGTTTGCCTGATTACACAAGAATCGGCCGCAGTTAAACCCGTTCGCCTCGAACAAATACCAAACTAACACAAAATAAAGTTGATACAATATATTTATTCCTCTTTTCTTTAATATTTCTATAGTTTTGCTTAAAAACAAAAAGTCTTCTTTTAGTTGTCATCAAAATATTAATTTGCCACTGGCTCGTCTTTAACCTCAATATCGTCATCTTCTTGATCTTCTTTGCTGTTCTCGTGCAGCAATACATATTCGCGCGTGCTAAATCCAAACTTCACCACATCCTTTTCCATTAGCTCATAATATTTTCGGGCATCAACACGTTTGTTATTCAAAAATGTGCCATTTGCTGATTCGAGATCAATCAGATAGAGGCGTACCCGTTTTCCAGCGGAACCATCTTCTCTCTCAAATGGCACTAGACGATATTGTAACGCGGCATGTTGCTTGGAGCAGCTGGGATGATCTACAGCCAAGTCTGCAACCTTGCGATCGCGACCAACCAAAAAACACGATTGCCGGTGTATATGCAACACAGGAAGCGCCGTCTCTCCTTTAAAAGGATACAGGCGCCAACGTCTTTTTGGTTTTCGTGCCTCTGGCGGTTCGGCGTATTTTACAACAACGCCATTTACTTTGTTGGCATCTTCAGTAAGTGCTCCACTAAGCCCGAAATCGGGTTTTTCTTTTTCTTTGGGTTCCTCTTCTTTTATGTCGGTGTTTTTATCATCCGACGATTTTCCCCATTCATAGGACTTGCCATCTTCGTTTCGGCGACGGTTTCTGTAACGATTGTCCTGTCCACCACCGCCACCACCACCGTCACGTCTTGGTGAGCGTGCTCGAGGATCTCTTTTGATATTATCACGATCCCGTGGCGAGCGGGCTCGATCTCTTCGTGGGCTGCGTCTGGAGAGAAAAGTAAATATAAACACATTTTCTAGCAGTTGTAATTTTGCAAACTTACTCCCTTCTGTTGTAGCCGCCTCTTTGCTCTCCACCATCGTGTCTTCTAAAGTCTTTGCGATCCTCCCTTTCTCGTTTGACTTCAAAACGTTCCTTTTGGTCCCTACGATTGTCATTGTTGCGGTCCCTTCTTTGCTCCTGTGATCTCTCCCTTTGACGACTACGACTTCTGTCACTACGATTTCTGTCCCGGCTTCTTCTTCGGGGTGGACTTTCCCATTTTGAGCGCTGATTTTGTTTTTCTCGTTCGCGGCTTCTCGATTTCTCCCTTCGAGACCTAACCGGAGACTTCTCGGTGACTTTTGTTTTTGGTTTCTTTTTGGCCGGGGATTCTTTATCCGACGGAGACGAGTGAGGATCAGAAGATTCGGACTCAGAAGAAGATGTACTGCCTTCAGCGTTTTCAGATTCCGATTTATTTTTATTTTTCTTCTTGGCAGATTTATTTGACTTTTTCTGATGTTTGTGCTTCTTCTTTTTCTTATCCTTGTGTTTACTGATTCTCTTTTCACGTTTCTCCGCGAGCTCCTTTTCTGATTCCGATGAACTGGCACTACTTTCATCACTGGAATCGGATTGTGATTCGTTAGATTTTCGTGATTTTTTAGCTTTCGACATTTTTATAACAAAAATTAAATAAATTCACGGAGCTAATTTTTGTGTGTCAGTATGTGCACGGTTGTGTGTTGATTAAAATGTCAAAACATAACGCAGGGAGTGCAGCCAAGTTTGTAGTAAAAGAACAAGGGGGCTGCCAGATCTAGGTAATATAAAATGCAAAAATAGTGGTAATATACACCGAGAGGAAAGTGTTTGTTATAAATAATACAAATTTATATAGCGTCTATTAGACGGTCATGCGCGGCATTACAGTTCTGCATGTCATCATACCATCATGCTCGTGTAAAAGGCAAAAATTCCCTTAGTGACAGCGCGGTATGATGGATATCAAAATTTTTTGAATAGCTCTGTTATCATGCACAATAGTGATCTTCATGAATGCTCGAAAGAACCTCGTAAGCTCGAAAACCTCGTAAACTTGCACAGCATACGTCAAAACAAACAAATTTCCCTTACAAAGCGACTTGCACAAAAGTGGAAAGTTTTCGAAGCAAATTTGCTGAGCAAACCTGGAAAAAGAAACGTGAAAACTTTTGGCATTTCAATGTCAATATTTTTGTATTGAAAAAAAGAGAGGGTTTTTGATTTATTTGAAAAAAATAAAATAATGGAATAGGTAAAGCATATACTTTTAATTTTACTTCCTTTGTTTACTTTATCAGCCTTTTTTTGACAAAAGCTGCATAGATACACTGAGCAACTTTTTTTGGTGCCTCATGAAACGCTTCGGGGCAAACTTTCGCTGAGCAAAATTTCTGGTTTTCTTGTTTGCATGAATACCACTAATATCAATTTCAGTTGAAGTTTTTCATTCAAAGTGTAAAGATGGCGTGGTTATATCGCGGATTTTTGCGAGTGTTCATTCAATTTTATGGAAGTTATTTTCCTCTTCTATCAATTCGTTGATGACCGCGACTTTATAAATGTAAACTTCACTGCTCAGTGTTTTTTTAACTGAGGCATGACATGCCCCCGTATGATGGTTTAATAGCAAAACACATTTTCTCGTCATGCCGCGCATGACCGTCTAATAGCTGCTTAATATTAGCAACGGGTAATACAGCACCCGCCCTGGCATGGGTTTTCTTAACTTTGAGCAGAAATTTAGAAAATTTGCTTGATTTCTCATACGTTTTGACAGTCGACAAATCAGGTATTTTTTCTTATATCCCTGAGAATCCGGAAAAATGGTTGATTTGCTTTATGCTACGCTGTTTTATCTCACACGCGCGAATAGTACGTGGAACCACTAGAATAGCCGACTTATTTATTTTTCTCATTTCTTAGGTATTTATTATTTCTCAAACGTATATTTTTTGTACTTTTTTGTTGACTTTTATTCCTGGAAATATACCAGACAAAGCAAATGCCTATTATGGTAGGCTTGATGTGTTTGTTGTCGTAGTAACACTACCTCGTCAATGTGCCTTATCTTCCAATCATATCAGGAATAACCATAGAGTAATACTCATGATGAAATTAATCAGGTGATAGCAGGAGGATTGTGTATGTATTAGTAATACAGAGTTCTATCAAACTCAGTTGATTTTTCTATTTTTTTCTTTCTTTAATTGTACAAACAACTTTTCATTTAATTAACTAAATTAGTACGTGGTCAAACTGGATTTATATCGAATTTCTTGAAATCTGTTAAGTATTTATTAAATAAACAAACAAATTAGATAAAATTTGACAGAACTCTGTATAACGACATGAAAAAACTTCGATCAGCTGCTCTTATAACACAACCTCGTATTTCAACCAGGGTAATACTTAAGAGTTTCCATTACTCTCGTCGATGCCTCTTTATGACGACGAGGTAGTAGGCCATTTCATAGTTTTATTTGCTACTGTATTGTACAAATTTTACACTTTCGTTGGACATTAAACGGACAGAAATCAAAGGGAATACGTAATTTTAAATTTAGCTGTCATTAGTATCAATAAACACTATTTAAACTTAGTTCATGTCTTCTTTAGTCTCTCATTCTCCATCATTTCCCTTAGTACCTTTTCGATCAGATGTGCCATAGAAACCCTCTGGAAAAACCCCAATGCGAACACTTCAGATTTTGTTACGACATTTGATACGAAATTAGGCAAATATTTCCAGTGCGAATGAGCTATAAAGTCTGTGGTTTTATGCACGTTTACATACTTACTTTGGCTGAATTGCCGAACTCATAAAAGAAATAAAAAACGATGCTTTCGTCTAGTACACGGCTTACTCTCCAAAAAATAAGAATACTCTACAAAAAAAAAAAAATAGAAATTTTCGCCAGAAATTTTATTATTTCTCTGTAGACGTAAAATTTTTGTTACAGAGAGTAACTAACCACCTATCTCTGATGTAACTAGCAAATATTTTATGAATATTTCCTTTTCGTGCTTCATTTCATTTTTAGCGAATGTGGTATTGCGTTTGATTGCTTAAATAACCGAAATATCACACTTACGGTCCCAAACAATTATCCAACAATTGTTTTCGTACGAAATAGCTTTGCAATAACAACAATAATTGGGACTGGGACTGTCCGTGGAGGTGGAAAGTTTCTAATTGCCATTCACTTGGGAGTGGCCAGAAATGATTCCTTCATGGGGCAGTCCAAGCAGCTCACTACTTCCACGCAGTATGTCCTGGGCAATGGCTTTTCGGAAACCTCCGTTAGCTAGCTAGAGTGAGAAGGCGAAACAAATGGGCATCAAATCAGGTTTAGTAGGTGACTGATGTCTAGGTTCAACATATCGCATCCTGGTCAGTGTCTGATCCATAATGGGCGGCTGCAATCAAATATCCTGGCAGTAGGTAAAATGCAAAAACCCGGTGGACTGGGTTTGCCTCCCGCCACCGTTCATAATGGCAGTGAATATACAGAAACGAAAAAGAAAACATAAACAACCCCTATTTGTTGACGACCCCCGCAAACGTTATAAGGACCACGATTTACGGATATGCACTTGGAATGTAAGAACTCTATATAGATCCGGTGCAAGTATCCAACTGGCAGATGTCCTCGAAAGTTATAAGGCTGACATTACCGCTATCCAGGAAATGCGATGGACAGGACATGGCTGCACAAGAAAAAGAAACTGGGATATATACTACAGTTGCCATGAAAAAAAACATGAATTTGGTTGCGGATTTGTAGTTGGCAAAAGACTGCGACATCTAGTCTCTAGGTTCAATCCTGTGAGTGAACGTATAGCCACAATCCGCATAAAAGCGAAATATTTTTATATTTCCCTAATTTGTGTGTATGCCCAGACAGAAGAGAAAGATGATGATGCCAAAGACATATTCTATGAGCTCCTAGAGGAAACGTATGACCGCTGCCCTGGCCATGACATTAAGATTGTACTAGGAGATGCCAAAGTAGGAAGGGAGAATGTGTTTAATCCAACTATTGGCAATTTCAGTCTACATGCTGACAGTTCCGACAACGGTATGATACTGATTGACTTTTTCGCGGCAAAAAACATGGTCATTAGTGGTACAATATTCCAGCATAAAGACATCCACAAGGCTACTTGGGTATCCCCTGATCAAAGAACTGAGAACCAAATTGATCACGTGGTAATTGATGGAAGGCACTCATCCAGTGTAATGGACGTACGAGTGATAAGAGGAGCTAACATCGATTCTGATCACTACCTGGTAGCAGCAAAGGTTCGCACAAGATTAAGTAGAGCGAAAATCGTACGAAACCAGACGCAGAGGAAGCTGGACATCGGAAAGCTGCAATTACCAGAGGTAGCCACAGCCTACTCAAGGAATCTCTCGCAACTTTTGGCACAGAAACCACCCCCTCCCGATGACGATCCTGATGCGCAGTGGAAACCCTTTTCCGACTCTATAAAAACTGCCGCGACAACCGTATTTGGTTTCGAAAAACCGCTTCGCAATAAGCCGTGGTAGGATGAAGAGTGTCGCATTGCAAATGACGAAAAGAACGCTGCACGTATGGTAATGCTTTAGTCATTTGCAACTCGAGCTGCAACTAAGCGGTATAGGGAGAAAAGAAAGAAGGTAAACTGTCTCTTTAGGCGTAAGAAACGGCAGTGGAGAAAGCGCGAGAGTGAGAAAATTGAGACATACAGAAGGAAGAACGAAGCCCGAAAATTCTACCAAAAGTTAAAAACGGAACTAATGGACATGGTTCAGGGCCCCCTTCTGTAAAGACAAGGACGGAAATCTCGTCGCAGATGTGCAGAGCATGTTGGGAATATGGAGAGAGCATTTCTCCGCGCTACTAGTACCTGAGATATCCAATGACGATGGGACAATCGATCACAATATGGACGACGACGTCGATTGCCTCCTCCTAACCAAGACGAGGTCAGAACAGCTATTGCCCGGCTTAAGAACAACAAAGCCGCATTAGCCGATGGATTACCGGCGGAGCTGTTTATGGCTGGCGGCGATGAGCTGATAAGGTGCATGCATCAGCTCATTAGCAAAATTTGGTTAGATGAATGCATGCCCGGCGATTGGAGTCTCAGTGTACTATGTCCCATATTTAAAAAAGGTGACCCGAGTATCTGTGCCAACTACCGTGCCAAATCCTGTAGAAGACACACGAAAAACAAATCGACATCTATCATCTCTTTATCGACTATAAAGCGGCCTTCGATAGTCCAATACGGGAGAAACTCTATGAAGCAATGTCTGAGCTTGGTATTCCTGCAAAACTCATACGCCTTTGCAGGATGACCTTGACGAACACCAAATCCTCAGTGAAAGTTGGTAAGGATCTTACCGAACATTTCGAAACTAAGCGAGGCCTCAGGCAAGGCGACTCCCTATCGTGCGGTCTCTTTAACATCTTAATGGAGATCATTATGAGAAAAGCTGCAGTCAACCTGAATAAAACCATCAGCAGCTAAAGTCACATGCTGCTCGCGTATGCTGATGATATAGATATCATTGGGCGTACAATTAGAGAAGTTACTGCGGTTTTTTCGAGAATTGAGAAGAAGTCAGCAAAAGTGGGTCTGACGGTAAATGAGGACAAGACAAAATTAATGTTTTCAACGAACAGGGCCTCCACGCGATTAGACCTAAGCGTGAACGTTGATAACCGTTATAACTTCGAGGTAGTGGATGAATTTATATACCTCGGATCTGCCGTGAACAAAAACAACAACTTCAGTCTTGAGATCAAGCGGAGAATTATGCTTGCGAATATATGCTATTTTGGGCTAAGCAAGCACTTTAGAGATATAGCCCTCTCTCGAGTAACAAAAGTCCAGCTATACCAGACTCTCATTCAACCTGTCTTGCTTTATGGCGCAGAATCCTGGGTCCTATCGCAAGCAGACGAAACATCTGTAGGAGTCTTCGAGAGAAAAATACTCCGAAAAATTTATGGCCCTATAGTGCACAACGGCGAGTATCGGCGACGCATGAATCATGAGCTTTATCCTGACATTGACATAGTTAAGCGGATCAAGATAACGCGATTGCGCCGGCTAGGCCATGCCAGCAGAATGGATGAAGACGAACCAGCACGAAGGGTTTTCGAAACCGAACTCGAAGGAAGACGAAAAATAGGAAGACCAAGACTCCGCTGGAGGGATCAGGTCGCCGAATCCCTGCGTACACTTGGTATTGCCAACTGGAGAAATAAAGCAAAAGATCGAACTGGTTGGCGAAATATGTTATCTTCGTTTTGTAATGTCCCTGACCCCCCGGGATCGTCCGAGACTGGATAAGTAAGTAAGTAATTGATTTTGCTTACGAAATTTTCGCAAAGAGCTGAATGAGAGAAATTAAATTTAAAATTAACTTACACCAGGTGGAGTTACAAAATATGTTCACTTAACTTGTTCATGTCGTTTTGGTGTAGAACTGAAAAATTTAAATGTATTTTGCACTTTTTTGTTGACTTTTATCGTTGGTATACATTTCTATCGAATTTAACACAACTAGTTTGCCACAAAAACACGAAATTCGGTTGTTGTTCCTTTGTTCGACGTTGTTTACTATTGCCTCTATCTGGTATTATTGAACCCATATTTTCCACCATCCAATGTTTACTTTCCACCGTACCTATGACGTTTAATTTATTGAGAGAATAAAAGTTACATAGAAGTTACATAGAAAAGTTACATAGAAAAGTTACATAGTCTATGGATACACACATGTAGAAAATTTGACAGATTAGGAACACCAAACAAAATGTCTGTTTTTGTTGCCTAAAAGTACAACAATTCCTACTGCGTTTACCTTAGTTATTTTACCATGAACTATAGGAATTACGATCAAAAAAAGTCAATACAAAGCTTGTACTACCGGTAGGTAATACTGTGATTCTTGGCTTTCAGAAATAAAACCCCTACGTTTAGAATTTATAACCGTTTTTATTTATTGTAAATTGTTTGTTAATATGTTTTATTATTTGGTTTTTTTTTATAATTGTCAAGTATATTTCTCTCGGTGTATATGTTCTTTAATTAGATTTTCTTTCTGTTAGTTTTTGTTAAGTATTTGAAATGCATTTTTGTTATATTTTTTTTCTGTTTATTAACATTTTATTTTTGTTTTGAAATATGTACTAATTTACATGTTAGACATATGCCAATTATTTATAAGGTATTGTAGAAAAAATTATGTTCTTTTAGAATATATTTTTGTTATGTTGTGTTTTTTTTTTGAATTTATAATAAAAGTTTAGACAATTAACTTTTTTAGGTTGTACAATTTATAACTTTAGTTTGAAATTTATTTTTAAAAATTTCACTTCAATTGCAAGCATTATTCTTTATCTCTTACAAAATGACAGCTGATATACTGACGTTGAAATTTATGTAATTATAAAGATGGAAACATATGGTTTGTAAAGTACATTTGGACATATGTAGGCTTAGTTGCAAGAATTTAGCTTAGCACGAAAAATTTCGACTTTCAAGTTTTCATTTACTTACTGTCAAAATATGGTTAAGAGCATTCACCTGATACATTTGATGAAAGAAATTTTCATTCGAACAAAAATGCTTCACTAATTCAAGTCCCGTATTCAGTTCTTGCGGAATTTTCATAAGAAATATTGTCATTTAACTCCATAAGGAAATTTTTGTAGAAGAGAGTTATCACCTATCTCTGATTTATATTGCAAATATTTCATTAATTATTCCTCTTCGTACTCAATTATCATTTTAACACATTTGGTATTGCCTTTGTTAGTCTAAATAATGGAAATTTCAAAATTCCGGTCCCAAACAATTATTAAACAATCGTTTTCGTACGAAATAACTTTGGCTTAACAACCCTGTACTTGATTTTGCTTACGAAGTTTTCGGAAAGACCTAAGTACCAAAAATATGAAACATTAGCGAAATTTTCGTTATATTTTAGACTCGTACTTCTTATGGGAACAAAAATTTCGTAAAAACTGAATACGGGGCTCGAGGATAAAACCTGACAGTTTTTTACTATCTTCTAATACAAATATTTCAGACCGAATCTTATATAAATAAGGAATCATATGTTAGAGCCTGACCGAAATATAATAGTTAAGCTCTATAAATATAATTACCTTCAAAACTTCAGAACCACAGCTAGTAGGTAGAAAAGAAAACGTACTTGTAATGATACAGATATCATTCTCACAAAAAAAAACGAGAACAATACTTCAATTAACCAGCACTCAGGTATACCGCGATTTCAAAATGTTCGTAAACTCAAATTCAATTCACAACCATACATACATATGTTGTGCCGCTTAAGAATCAGCTGTTAATAGAAATGAAATTGTGAAAATTGTGCAATCGCGGCACACCTGAACATAGCTTTAGTGCAGTTTTTGAACAATCGGTCAATAGCCTAGAACGTTAAGATCATCCATCAATGTGAGCAGACGTCCTCGCATAGTCTCGGCGACCCTATCGAGTATTTAGTCATGAAAAAGCTTCTCAAAATACCGTTCGGAACCGGTGTAAAACTGCAGGTCCCAATCAGTGAGTGTAAAACTAGAAAGCGCACGATAAGATCATCCAGCAATGTGAGCAGAAGTCCTCGCAGAGTCTCGGCGACCCTATCGAGTATTTAGCCATGAAAAAGCTTCTCAAAATACCGTTCGGAACCGGTGTAAAACTGCAGGTCCCAATCAGTGAGTGTAAAACTAGAAAGCGCACAGCTCACTGGTTGTGAGAAGCTCTTGCAAATTCCTTCATGGGATGTAATGGGAAACCATTTATTTATTTATTTAATGGTCGCTCACAATTGTTTGTTTGCCGGGTTGTAATGTTTCTTCTTTTCTATAGTCAAGTTTTCTGACTTGAGTACCCCTAATAATATATTTCGTTTTGCAATTTTTGTAAACTAGTACTCACTTGCGGAGAAATTTTCTCATTTATTTCTATACATGAAATGTTCACTTCTATATCAAGATATATTGAAAAGGTAGAAACAGTATATTTTGTTGCTGTTGTAGGGCAAGTACAACAGACATTTTGTTTTTGCTTTGGTTTGCATAAGTTGTCAATGTCAGCTAATTTAAATGTAAACTAAATGTGAAAATTTAATCAGCTGCGGAATCAAATCAGCAATATATTATGGTTTTATTTGTGAATCGAGTTATTTCAATATTTAGTGGAAGATATACATATTCCAGTAATAATGCAATTGTGTGTTTGACAATAGACAAATGCAACACCAGTTTATATAATCGAAAAAAAGAAAGCTGCAGTAAAGATCAATGTATCCGGGATGTCCAAAAACAAAACAGTGGAGTGAAAACCTGTGTAAAGGCAACAAACAGTCTCGCATTTTGCTTTTTATTTTTTCTTGCTTTTTCCCACGGTTGGAAAATGAACGTTAACACGTTAAACAATGCAAACAACAATAAGTTAACAATTTGACAACTTATGCTAACCGCAAAAATGTATACAAAGCAAATTAGCTGTGATATGCGCTCACCTTTATTAATACATCTTAGTCTAAATTATTGCAGAGAGTTATCACCTTTCTCTACTTCACCGTACAAATATTCCACGAATAATTCCTCTATATTTTGATTATTGAGCATGTGGTTTGTAGTTGTCATAATAATTAAACTGTCAAACTTTGGTGGCCAACTAGGATCAGATAACTGTTTTCGCACGAAATAAAGTTTAGATTTAGTTCACACAATTTGCGCAAAGAGCTGAGTACTACCTAGCAAATGAAAAGTGAGCGAAATATTCGGATAACGAAATTTTTCGTTATATCTGTGTACATGTACGAGTACTTCTTTTGGGAGCGAAAATTTAATTTCAGCTAAGTATGGGGCGTGATTCTGAAAATACATGATCGCAATTTATATAAAGTACTTCTAAATTCTCTGCATTTGATTCGATAATGACTTTTTGTTGTTTTATTGTTTTGAAAAAAGGACATTCTGTAACCAATATTATTATTATTTACTTGATTTTTTTTATAAATTTCTTAATTTTCCTTTTTTATTTTAGTCTAAACTTTCTACAAAATCATCAGATTTTAATCTTTTTTAATAGAGAAATTAGAATAAATTTTATGAAATAATAATTTAATAAATGTTATACTTATAGTAAATGTTATATACTGTTAACAAAAAAAAGTCGTTTATCAAGCTTAAGTTTTTTTCTCCGAATTTTTAAATTTACTATGTATTTAAATATTTTTATTATTGTTTAATTTATGCATAATATATATATATATATATATTTCTAGGTAAGTATATATTTTTATTAAGGCTCTGTTCCAGCAATGTATATATAGCAATTTTATAATCCTAACATTTAATTAATCTTGTTTTTGGGGCCAATGACTCTCTAAAAAGTTAAGGGGGCAGGGAGAGAGATAGCGTTATATTGAGGCGGGGAAGTTATACATTGATATTTGAATGGCTTTCAAAACTCATAACATCGTTGTCATTTACAAATCCTTAAGTTTTTAAAGAACTAAATGGGACTTTTTTCCAACAAGTTTTTATATTTCTTTTATATTATAATAAGTATATATTATATATATATTGTAATTTTATAATCGTTATTCAGCATCTTCTGGGATTTCTTGTTATTTTGAGAATCCTTATCATTAAGAGTCTTTGATTTGGCTTTAATTTACCTTTTTTCATGTATTTATAAAATTATTATTAGTGTATAAGCCTTTTTTAATTTTTTTTTTGATTTTAATATTTATTATAACAGTAGAAAAGAAAGTGTCCACGCATTAGGAAAATATAAATACGTTCACGATTCAACGAAATGCCTTTTAGTGTTACCAACTCTAAAGCTTCATTTATGCTGTCTCGGAATCTCATAATAACTCTTCTTTAGTACAGAAAATATATTATTTTGAAATCAACTAACGTCCAAGGTCAAGCTTTCGTGAACAGCCTAAGTAAGCTAAAACAGCTGTTAATTAGTACACAAGTCAGATGTTTTTTACAGTTGTTTTTAAAGTTCGATAATCAAAGTCCAGAATTTATAGTTGTGAAAGAAAAATATTTATTTAATATTTAACACTGCAGGCAAAAGCTCACTGAAAGACCTGTACTAAGATCAATATCTATATCAATATTACCAAACTCCTGCACTATATTTCTGCACGTGTAGTACTAAGTTGTTCACGCGAAATATCAGCAACATGTATCGAACTACGGTGCCTGTTCGGTAATGCATCACTAATCGGCGTCTGATGAGCAGCACGTTCGTAAATGCAAACTCTAGCAACATTGCACGCGTCAATGTTCGTAAATACAACACTGCATCATCTGATGCGCAAACATTCTACAAATTTTCATTATAAAAATGTTTGATGCACAAAATGACTAAGTTAAAGGGCGTTTTCGGAAATTTATCACTGCAGAGTATCTGATGCGCATCATGTTCGAAAATGCAACACTGCAAGAGTCGCATGTTCTAAAAGCAATCAACACAGCGTATGATGCGCAAACAAGTCGCAAAATGCGCAGTAGGAAAATGGCTGATGCAATGAATGAGTAAGTACGGAATTTAATATTAGTTTGTTTTTTTTTTTATAAAACTTACTATTTTTAACATTTTTTAGAGTCGAGGTGGGTGCTAGGGACTACAAATTGATAATAAGGACAAGGTTGGATATGGAGGAGGAATTCGCCAATGGTAGAATGAAAAAGTGTGTTTTATGGCGGAAAAAATAAAGGAGCAGAAACAATTCACAAATTAAATTTATTAAAAAATTTTCCATTGAAATATTTTCGTGTTCGGAATTGCAAATCAAAATAAGCAACAATCAAGCATCTGTTTCAGCTGATTGGCATCAGCAGTGCAAACGCATCACAGTTGCGCATCAGATGCTCTGCAGTGATGCATTTCCGAAAACGCCTAAAATTTTGTTTACTTTTTAATTTATGTTTATTTTATTTTTTGTTTTATTTAATTCTTTTTTTATTTGTTTTAAAAAACTGGCAGATACAATATTATTTCCTTTGGTTTGTCATCCAATTGGTATATTTAATTAAAAACAAAATTTTCCATTTTTGAGCGTTCTTTATTGCAAACAAAATGCGCATCAAAAAGGCATCTGCATCACCTGGTTGGCATCAGTCGCCTCAGAGTCAGAGCAATGATGAATAATGATTCTATGAAAAATATAAAACAACCAATAAAATTGAAGGAAGAAATGATCAATGTTGTCAACTCTCGTTCAATTTCTAAAAAAAAAGATTTTTAGTGAAAATATGACTTAGAAATATACAGTCGTCAACATTGCTGACCAGTTTCACAGCACAATAATTTGATGATACTAAAGGCAATGACTCACTATCAGATTTAGTCTATGGATCTGTCAAAAATCGTATGTGTGCTGAAAGAATAGGATAGTCTGGATTGTATGCGAATAAGTATGAAAGAGAAACGAAAATAATTTTGACATGTCTGTTAGGTTTGCTCATGTTTTGAAAAGTTGCAAATAATTAGTATTTTCTCTGCGATCAGGGTTGTGTTTTGGGAGACAGCTGATAAGAATAACAACAACGCCAGCTGATACAAAATTAGACGCGCTATTATTCTGTTAAAATTATTTCAGTTTCCTAAATAATAGTTGTGCAAAAGAATAAATAAATGAATATGTCGAAAAATATTAAAGTGAGTATCTTGTAAATACAAACGAAATCAAAATATCACCAAAAGCAATCCAAAGAACCAACGTGATTTTGAAAACATATGGTTTTGCATCATTTTTGTGTGATGGTCTGGCATCCACAAGCACCACTATCTAGAATAGTAAGTCACGGCCTTTAATATTTTGTATGCGAACGATCTTGGTGCTCGGCTTATAGTACTAAACTGTACTCGCAAAATATCAGCAGCTCTCTTTATCAACTCTCTGTTTTTTATAATTTAAATAAGATAATCTAATTTCGAATAAGGTTATCAAATCTGAATAAGATTATTAAAAATCTCCTTAAAATTTTAATATGACTCTTAAATTTCAATAAATCGTTGGATATATCAAAAATTTAATTTGTTGACAGCGAATGGAATAGTGAAAACGTGAGGAAAACGATTTGCAGACACATTGTTGAGAGATCTGCTAGATTTGCCCAAAAATTATTCGATCAGGGTTGTATTGTGAAGGAAACGAACATAAAATATATAAAACTGCAATAATCCCTTCTGTTTCCTAGCTTTTTTTAAATGCTTAATCTTTGTTTAAATCAAAGTACGGTGGTAAATCTCTGCAACAAAAATTTCCGCCGCCAGTTTTTTAGAGCGAGTTTAAAACGCGGATTACTAGAAACTGAGATTAGATTAGATTCTGTTTTTCAGTGCACAGTTAAATACATCACATTTTTTTTTACTCTGTCAGGCAACCTTGTCAAATATATCAACAAATGTCAGCAAATGTCAAATATATCAACAGTTGTTTGTTGTTATTTGTCTTTTTTTGTTTGTTTTTTGTTTTGGTAATTCTTCTATGTGGTTGCAGCTTCTTTTCTTCAACTGAGGTAAGTAATTTGCATTAATATAAATCTTACATAGAAGTCATTATCGCCAAGCAAATTGAAGTGATTTGTCCGGGTCATTATTGTGCGTTGTTTTCTTGTAGCCTCATAGCAAAATTCTTCGCACATTTCTTGGTCACTAATGTCTTCTAGATCCGCGGAAAAACTCATTTTCAAAACTCCAAAAAATATCAACAAAATGTTTTATTGTTTACATACACAAAATTCTTCTTCTTGTTTTTCATTGCTGCTGTCAAAAGCCAACACAATCTAAACTTAGTTTAACTCGCACAAATTGGACAGTTAAACGTAGTTTTACCTTTGACTGAAAAAATGAAAATCTGGTTTAAACGGAGTTTAACTCATATCCGAAGATGATCTCCGGCTGAAAACTGGCCATTAGAGAAAAATGATAAATTTATTATGTTTTAGTACGAGTCTATTGATAAAAGAAAAAAATAGTCGACCAGAAGTTCAACATTTTAAGGTTCGTTCACACGGAAATATTGTGTACCATCTCTACTTTTACACTAAAAAGCTTTTTTTTTTTAAATTTAATAAGAGTTGAGACAACATTGATTATTGACCAACATTGATCATAGATCTTCCTATAATTTGATTGGTCGATACATTTTGGTTAGGGCATTAAATTGGTGCCCTATACATGTTGCTGATATTTCGCGTAAACAACTTAGTACTACACGTGCGGAAATATTATGCCGATATTCCTCAGGCATTGTTTTGTATGGAGTTTTGTAAAATTCCACGTGAAATGTTGATCTTAGTAGCCAGCTATACGTATATATTTCGTGATATTTGACAGTAATTTTCGTAAAATTTCACGTGAAATGTTGATATTAGCCTTTATACTAAAAGTCGATGTTTTTTTGATAAAGTGACTGGGAGTTAACAACATCGATCTTTTCTTCTTACAATCTGATTGGTCGAAACAGTTTTCTTAGAAACATTTTAATATTGAACGATACCTGATACTTATATTTTGCGTGAATAGTTTAGTACTATGCTGGCAGAAAATTTTAATCGACATTTCGCTGGTATTTTTTATGGAGCTTTATAAAATTTCGACAGAAATATTTAACTTATTACCGGCCTTATTCGTTGGATTTTTTTTGTATGGAGTTTTATATATTTAGCGAAATATTTTAAACTTAATACAGACCTTTATGAAAGATAATAATTGAAAGGCTATAATACAAACAGAATGAAAATTAAAAAAAAATCCAACTAACTTTTCTTGTCATGTATTGTTATTCATTGTGAATAAAAGAGCAAAATTAACAAATTTGGAAAAATTTAAAAATTTAATTTTTTTTATAAATACAAGAAAAATTCTACACGACAGAACGCAGTGATTGTTTATCTTTTTGAAGTAAAAGTAGTAAAAAATTTTATAAATTTTGCCACATCTATTACCCAAAATGCTACCAAGTTTCAGACTTGTTAGGGTAAATAGCTTTGTTTGGTTGCCAATGAACCATATTGATTCTTGATTCACGTTTGATCATTATGCTTAGCTTCATAAAACTGCGTTAACACTGAACGTGTTTAACATGGTTTGTTACCGAAATAAGCTGATTCTTGGATGAAAAATCAGTTGATTTTTGCCTGTCTAATTCAAAACATGTTAAAAACATGTTTATACTGCATTCGAAATCTAGAGATATCTAGATTTCGTGGCATAAACACCTGATTTTTCATACACAAATCAGCTGTTCGTGTGAATGAAATCTAGACAATCAAGATTTCGGTTGCAGCATAAACGCGGTATAAACGTGTGAAACACGTTCAGTGGAAACGTAGCTTAAGGTGTTTTATACGATCGGCGGTACTGTCAACACTGCAGTATTGCACATACACTGATTTTGACAGATACAACCATCGTACGTCACAGAGAAGCGAACAGTTTTAATTTAAATAGGTGTAATTTTCATAATCTACATTTCGTGTAGTTTTTGAAAAGGTTTGATATAGCGTCAGGAATAATGTGTGTCACAGGCAGTTATTTTGAACAAAATTGTTATAACATCTTATAAAGCCATAAAGATGAGGCTAATAAACAGAACTTTAAACTGTTGGTGGTTGTATTTTAGACAAGACGTAAAAAGTATGGAAGGTTTTTTTTAACACTTCCAATTTAAGGAAACTGTCCCTTGCTCTTTGGTTCTATGAATCATTTTATATATTTATATACTGTTAAATTTCTTTATTTAAGTCAAATAAACGATTTATATTTTCGTGTTAAATAATTCAGGTTATATGGTTGTTTTTGTTTCAATATATATATATATTTTCGTATCATAATATGAATAAAAACATTTTTTAACAAATTTGAAACCTTTATTCCATAATATCAAATAAAATAAGGGGAAATAAGACAGTAAAAATATAAACAAATATTGAAAAATAATTGCAAAACAACAGAAAAATTTAAATTGTTGCATTCGTTGATGGTCTAGAATCTCGTGTTTATACATTTGGTTCTGATTTTCAATACGGAAAGCGGTTGTTAAATCTCTTGAAATCTCTAAATGTCAGATTTCTGGTGCAATGTGAACACAGTTTTAGCTACAAAGGAAACACACTATCGGAAACGAATACTGAGAGGTAAACATGAAAAACTAGAAATAACAAATAATTTTGCAATTATTTTAAAGCTACGTTCTTTATTCGATCAGGGTTGTATTTCTTACTCGATTTCTTGTAAACTCGATTTCTCTTTTCTCTTAAAAACATGTTTTGCCGAAATAACGATTTTAAAATCTACAGTATCGTACAATATAAATAAGCATTTAAAAAATATAATATAATTTACCATTCCATTGACCCAGTAATGATCAAACACGTTATATATTCCATTCTTGATTTTTCGTCTTCAATCAACCACGTTCTTTCATAAAAAACCGGCAACCTAAAAGTTAGTAATTGAAATATAACACTGTGTGTAATTTTTTAAGTCATGGCAAAATAACCATATACGGACACCACTACGTGATAAAAGACTAAAAAAAAAAGACCCGTGTTTCCCAATTTTTCCCAAAGTCATGCACTTTTTTTTTATATGGGCCGCCAAAGATTTGGGGCTCGGTATCATTTTCGTAAAAATGTGATCATTTTCTCAGGCTCATATCTTGCAAACCGTTGAGAAATTTGTTTTGCTCTCTGAGGCAAAGTTGTAGCTCTTGTCATAAAGAACAAAAATTGCGAACATATAAAATCAAAAAAACTTCACCTTCCAGATCAAAAAGGCCAGGCATATTTCATTTTTTGCTACCTATGGACCTGAACAGGAGAAAAAGGTAAAAAAAATGAAATTAAAAAATTTTCGGCAAATTTTTCACTTTTGCGTGCTACCTAAACAGTGTTAAGAATCATCTCTAGGAAGTTTATATGTTCTAGAAATTTGTTGAGATCTTAGGTAAATTTTTGTAGTTGATTGTTTCCTTGAATTTTGAACGGTTTGCTACCTATGGACCTGAACACGGGAAAAAAGGTAAAAAAAATCGAATTTTTTTAAGTTTTTTGCGATTTTGATCTGGAAGGTGAAGTTTTTTTGATTTTATATGTTCGCAATTTTTGTTCTTTATGATAAGAGCTACAACTTTGCCTCAGAGAGTAATTCTGAACGGTTTGCAAGATATGAGCCTGAGAAAATGATCACATTTTACGAAAATGATACCGAGGCCCCAAATATTTGGCGGCCCATAAAAAAAAAGTGCATGACTTTGGGAAAAATTGGGAGACACGGGTCTTTTTTTTTTAGTCTTTTATCACGTAGTGGTGTCCGTATATGGTTATTTTTTTTCGTGTTGCACTGTGTAACCCTATTCATGCACTCACAAGTAAGTGTTCCTTTCCGTACTAGACACAGAACACACTGCATGCAAAATTGGTTATATTAAGCCTGTTTTTTATTCCCTGCTAAACTAATTTTTCGACGACTTTGTATGGGGAACTAAGCGATGTTAAGCGATTTTGAGCGGCACTTCATACAAAGTCGTCGAAAAATTAGTTTAGCAGGGAATAAAAAAACAAGCTTATTATCAACTTTGCCTGTGTATTTTATTTGTTTTCTGACAACAAACTGAAAGACTATAACAATAAGAGGTCAAGCCTTGTATTAAGTTCTTTTGAAATTTTCGTTTCATTAAGAATTACGTATATACAAAATATCGAAAAGTTCGCTCCCTTTTCTTTTACTTGGTACTTAAGTCTTTGCGAACCTTTCGTAAGCAAAAACAATTACAGGGTTGTTATGCAAATTAATACTACATGCGTTAAGCTCCGTATTCAGTTCTTGCGAAATTGTCAAACAATTGTTTTCGTACGAAATTTGGTGTATCAACCTTGTAATTGATGTTGCTTATGAAATTGTCGTAAAGATCAATTTTCGGCTCATGAAGTTTTCGTTATTTTTTATACACGTACCTCTGGCAACGAAAATTTCGGAATAACTGAATACAGGACTTAAATAATAAAATGTAGCGCGAAGAAGAAATCATGAATTCATGTTCTTCAATGAAACCAGCAATTCCGCTTGAACTCAAAACCGGCATACACTTCTACATAATGCCATGTTTACACTGCAAATATATTTATTATAAATGTCATATTTATACTGCATTCACACGGCAGCAGTATTCTCTCATTTGGAGGTATTTAGTAATCACTCGTTTCGGTGACTATAAAAAAAGGGATTAACGTTCGCTTACAAATTATTGTCATATACAATATTATGGTCCAAAGTCATACCAATTTATGAGTCGTTTGTGTTCCGTTAAAATCTTGGTATTATGGTAATCATTTATATTCAAACTTAAAATGTTCGAGCGTTAGGTCTATTTTACATGTATAAATAAGTATATAAGTATGCGTTTTAATTAATTTAACAAATAATTTATTTTGTATGAGTTGTGACGTTTGTTTGTCGAATCAATTTTGCCGTTGAATTTTGTCTGCGACCACCATGTGTGTTTTTTTGAATAATGACAACTTATTGTCAGTTATTTGTCGCTCCGAATGAAATATTATCTAATATATGCTAGTACTGTATCATCTTAAGCTGACTGTCAATTTTCCTCAGAAATTGACAACGTCTGGTTGTTTAATGAAATCATTAACTCAAGACATTTGTTTGTTTGTATTTACAAAAAAAAAATACATTCTACAATATCCATTTATTGGCTGTTTGGTTGGGTTGCCAATAGTAGTGTCACGATATTGATAGATTTGACGTTTGTGTGAGATTTTTCGCACTCGAACAGCTGTTAGCAATGGATTCATTTATTTGAATCAGATTTTATGTAATATTTTTTAAATATTGAAGTCGATTTTGAATAAAAAATCAATGGATTTCAATAAGAGTTTCTATGACTGTATGTATATTTTATTGGGATACTGTACATTTTGTTGGTAATAATGTACAATACTATAGAATACACAATCAATCTCTGGCTGTTATTAACGAATTCTGAACGGTTTAATTGTAATACAAGAATTCATTGTTGAAAATGCCAATAGTAGTTTAAACCTAAAACACCATTTCCCCTTAGAGTGTTTAATACTTTTCGGGACCGATTTTTGATACAAAAATCAGTTGTTTTGGCCTCAAAACGTGTTAGGCACGCTGCTTAAGAAATAATTTTTTTACATTTGACGAAGTATGCAATTTCGGTTGGTGTGTTAAAGTGTAAAGTTAAAGCCCAGTACTCAGATGAAACTGAAATTCAGGTTTCCATAAGAAGCACGTGTAAAAAGGACCTGAACTTCATGATCTTTACGTTTGTAATACAAAAGCTGTGTATGAAATGAAGCGAATTGCTAGTGTCGACCGAAGATTAAAGTTAGAACATTAGATTCGTGAGTAAGAGTTCTACCTAAAGCCCTGTATTCTGTGCGAAATTTTCGCAAGCAGTTTTATCATTTCTCTCTAAAAGGACAATTTTGTTGTGGAGAGTTACCACCTATCTTTAATTTACTCTGAGAATATTTTATGAATATTTTCTCTTCGCACTCCATTTTATTGTTATGCCGCAATTTTAATTTCAAATTCAAAAGTTCGATAATTTCAAAGTTCAGTTAT
This sequence comes from Phaonia tiefii, assembly GCA_963931995.1. Classification (NCBI taxonomy): domain Eukaryota; kingdom Metazoa; phylum Arthropoda; class Insecta; order Diptera; family Muscidae; genus Phaonia; species Phaonia tiefii. The sequence continues at coordinate 17,837,148 of OZ008370.1, read as the reverse complement.
TTCAAAAACATCTCAAAATGGCAAAACCTTCGATAATTGGTGTCGGCTTGTTCACTTAACGCTATGGCACCATTATTGCTTAATATTGTATTTTAGTTTAAAAGGACTACAATTTTTTCTATGAAAAATTTTAGAAAAAAAATTTCTTTAATTTTTGCATACAAATTCGGTAAAACACTTCCAAATATTCTTCCATTAGACTTTTTATTTCACCTTTTTTGCATTGCCCCTAAGACAAAAATTGTTTCTTTTTAGTGACGAAGTGTAAACAAAACAAAGCACGGAGTTGCCACCTGAAATGCCAATATAATCTCAAATTGGGCGATATAAAGGTGTTGACAGACTGTCCTATCCAATCCAACGATTTGGGTTGTATCTATTAAGATCAGTACTTATATACGTATATGGAAAGCAATCGTCCTGACAGATTCAAAGGCTAAATCTGACAGTAATACGGTATTTACACCGACCAAGATTAGCGCATTTCGAAGGTTAACGCCGTTAACCCACACTAACCCAGAAGATTACTCATACAATTTTAATCTGTAGAGACTGAAGTTTAATTTTTAACCTCATTTTAAACTGGTGTATATTTCGATGCAACACAGTTTGTTACTAAAAAATGCAACCATAATAAAAACATACCCAAAAAATCAACTGTTTGTCAGATGGAAGCCGATCGAAAATTTTCTGGCGCGTCGCCGCCACCAACACTTTCTTTGAAGCTCACGCCGCCGCCGATATAAATGGCTTTTATTGGTTTAAACTGTTAACCGATGTTATCGACTGGCCCGATATGACTCACTGATCCAATTTTAAAGGTTCAGTTAGTTCGAAAACATCCCAAATATGTACAAAACTGGCAAAACCAATAGCCGCCAACTTAATTTTTATGTTGTGCCGCCGTCTTCGATAATTTTGCCTCGGTTCGGAGTTTGGTTAAGCACGGAGTTGCCAACTGAAATGTAAATTTAATTTTATATTGGGTGGTGTAAACGGCAAAGATTAGAGATGAAGTTAATCGCAAACCTACCCGTGCTAAACTGGTGTCCAAATGCGCCATTTATTTTTGTTCGTTAAAATAATTGATAATTGTTTTCTTAAGATATAACTTCAACACATTAACCCTGTAATTGATTTTTATTACGAAATTTTCGTAATTTTCGGTTCACAAAATTTTCGTTACTTGTCAGAAACGTACTTCTTATGAGAGTGCAAATTTCATAAGAACTGGACACGAGGTAAAGTCTTAACCAAAATGCTTTGTACGAAACTCATATAACCATAACATTCCGCGAGGGTGACTAACAGGGGATCACATTTTGATTTAAAAAAAATTTAATTGAAAAAACTGGCATTAAATTTGATTTTAAAATAACTTTATATGCAATAAATGATTTTTGATTTTAAAGAACACAACAATTATCTTTAATTTTATTTGTACTACGTTGAAATTCGGGCATAAGTACAAACTGTATTAAAACTGTCGTTAGCCCACTGACTTTCGACGAGAATTTGGTCGAACTGAAACACTCCTGCACGTTCTTTATATATTACTCTATGGTGACAAATGCGACCTAACTTTAAAATTGTTTTTCCTTCTTCTATTCTATGTCAGTGTAATAAATAATAATAAATAGAAAACTTCAATTCGGAAAAGGGGACGAACTATGTCATTTTCTTATGGGGTTTATCACTGAACACACTGCTTGCAAATCTATATATTAGCTATATATCAAGGATTTACTATTAATTTTGTTTTCACTTGATTTCCAAATCATATATATTTCGAATTTAAGCCTTTTAAACAAAATTATCTGCTACCCTGTAAACATCAATATTTTAATGTGATTTAACCGAAACACTATTCGTTTCCTATAACGTGTGATTCATTTAGATGATTTTTTTCATTTGTTTCAAGACTTGGAAACCAACATTACTCGCGTAGTTCGTGAGATACCGGTAGCAATGCTGGAAAGAAACAACGTAGTCACGTCCAACATTTGAATGACATTATCATTAAAAAGTAAATGTCAGACATTGTTCTTTCGGGTCATAATAAAGATTTCGACATCCAATACTATTTAAAGTGTTTTGTTTAAAATTAAAAAAGGTCTAAATGAATCAGCATTTACTTTCGTTTTCCTCTGTAGATTTAAGCGCATCACCGGCAGACCCATAGACGAATTTAGTATAGACACATTAATTATCTCAATAAATTAAACGTCATAGGTATGGTTGCAAGTAAACATTGGGTGGTGGAAAGCATGGGTTCAATAATACCAGATAGAGGCATTAGTACACAACGTCCAACAAAGGAACAACAACCGTATTTCGTGTTTTTGGGGCAAAATAGTTGTGTTAAACACAATACAAGTTAACAAAAAAGTGCAAAATACATTTAAATTTCACCAGTTCTATACGAAAACGAAATGAAAAAGTTAAGTAAACTGTCCTTGTACCTCCACCTGCTGTAAGTTGATTTTTGTCGAATTTCTCTCATTTCCACAAACCTATGGCGAAGAGTGTGAAATGAAACGTCAGTAGAGAGAATTAATTCGTCTATACTATATTTGTCTATGGGCAGGCCAATCAATCGCATAAGGCGTACGTCTTGGTACAATAATATCTACATGGTAATAGCAGCGCGTGTTGTTGTAGTTGTTTGTCAATTGTCAAACTCTACACAAATACATACCAACAACACAAGAATGCAAAAGAGCAAAATGCATATGAGTTGGACAATTGAAACGAAAAATCACATGAACAAAATTAAATCAGCTGTTCAAACAACTTTACCATGTATGTATATATTATTGTACCATGGCCTACATGAATACGATCCAGAACTTGTTCACATTGTATTCGAAGTCTCATACTTTTAGATACTTATCTCTCAGTTGAATAGATGAATGAATATCTCAAGATTTATTTACTTCAGGTTACAACACCGGCACTGTATTTGTCTGCAACAACAACAGACATTTTGTTTTTGTTTGGAGACCGAGCTTGTCGAATTCAACACAATATATACCAACTAAAAATCCGAACAAAAAAGTAGAAAACAAAATACATTTGAATTTGACAAGGTCGGACCGCAACGACATGGAAAGAATTAAATCAGCTGATGTAACACTCCACATGTAGTAGATGCATCTAGGAATATCTGAATCCTATTAGTACGCACAACATGAACATGTTAGAATAAGTAAGGTAAACTCGTTAGAACAGCTGATTTGAACTTTTTTCTTGCTTAGGTGTAAAACAAAAACAAAATGTGTGTTTTTGTTGCCTAAAATTACAATAATTCTTACTGCGTTTACCTTATTGTGGTATTCTATAAGTCGTGAATCAGTCACTTCGCGTTACTTTTGTCGTTTTGGTAGTTTATAAAAGGTTACAGCTGTTGGGTTAATACCTGCGTTGAGTTACGTTATTTAATGGGTATTTTATAAAACGCAGTGCACCGGTTTTGTTCACTTCAGTTGGCAAATTGAACACTCCACAGTTCCTCGCGTTTGTTGAAGAAATTACAAATATAAAGAAAAATTTCGATCCAGGATGGTATTTTGCATTACATTGATTATAAATAGTTGCCAATTTTGGCTGAAATGCAATCGACGGACAGAGCTCATTTTTTTTTAAATAATTCAAAATTTGCAATAATAAAATTAGAAAAGGAAAGTTCAAGTAAATAATGCGTTGCAAAACTGTGATAATTATATTTAATAGGCATCAGTTGATGTTGTCATTAATAAAGAAAAGAACCAACACATTTTAAATACTGCCAATTGACACGTGTTTTTAAAAAGACAACTAATTAATGTAGATTGAAAAATTTGGTCGACATTGCAACCCCACATTTTTACACATTTTATGTGAATATTGTTGGTATTTGCATTATCTAAACCTATTGATCTATTGAAATAGAGCTACAGTTTTTTTTATCTTTTTCATTCCGCGCATTTCACTCAAGATAAATTTTCTAATCTATAATTGTTTATTTTAGTTGGGCAACTCTATAAACCGCATATGTCAGTGACAGCATTCGTAAACAAACGCAAGCGCGAAGTGATATATAAACTACTATTTTTTTTTGACTTTGGCGTTCGCGTTGGCTTCTGCGTTAACGTTCACTTTCGGGACTTTTAGAATACTACCCTTACATATTTTACCATGAACATGAATGTAAACAGTATAACTGTTTGTAAACAAACAAATTTGGAACATCTGTTTGTAAATCGTACAATTTATCAACTGCTTCAAATGTTAGTGTTTACTTTTACAATAGAGAGGGTTATTATAGTTCGATATAAGGCCTTGTTTATATTGCAATCGAAATCTCTTGTTTCGAGATTTCTTTCAATCATCAGCTGCTGTCCTTTCCCTTAAATCTACAAATACGAGACTACGACTGCAATATGAACTTACGAGTAGGCTAAGGTAACAAAACATATACATACTACATAGTTTAATTCATCGAGTAAATATACCTAGACATAACATCCGTCTCATTTGACGTTTGATTTCACGCTGACGCTTCTTCGTGGTGATGTCATTGCGATAGAGAAATGTTTGACGAAAATTTACATACACCAACAAATCCTGATTTACATTTTTCATGTCGTTTGGATGAAAAAATGCGAAATTTAAATGAATTTTCCACTTTTTTGTTGACCGTTGTTGTTAGTATACATTTTTGTTGTTTATAACTCAACAATTTTAACACACAAACACGAAATGCCGTTGCTGTTTTATTGTTGGTTGTTTTAAACTAATGCCTCTATCTGCTATTATTAAAGCAATACTTTTCAACATCCAACGTTCATATGCAACCAGGCCTAATGTCATAGACTTGCTGAGAGAAGTGGTACCTCTAGGTATATTTACTCCATGGTTTAGTCGGGCAATGGATGGATAGAACTAAAAAAAGTTAAAAATAAATAAAACGTTTTTATTGCCAAAATAGTTGTTTTTATTATTATTGGTTTAGTTTTATTAATAACGATTTAGTTTTATTTAAATAGAAAATTTTCTTCAGTTAGTAGTGCAAAAGTCAATTAAACAATAATCGAAGGAAAAAAACACAAAACATAATTGGAATGCTTTTTAAGTCCTGACTTCAATATTATTTATAAATGTTCGTATAAGTACTCGACTAAAAATTATATGTTAATTTTTTTTATTTCAAGTTTATATTTAGTTTCGTTTTTTTTTTTTGTCATTTCTTACATAAAAAAGCCAATTGAATCATTATATTTTTTTTTAAGAAATTCACGTATGTTTATATTTATATATAAATTTTGTTTAAATTTCATCTACCAAAGAAAAGAAAAATTGTTGTAAGTCCACCTGCTGTTTGTTGTAAGTTTCTTGGAAATTTTTAACAAAACTTTTGTGTTTTCATCTTCTGGGGTTTTTTTTTTTTTTTTGAAAAAAAAAGTTTTTGAATTCTATGAACTTGTTCCCATTTCTTAAATACAATACATATTTGTTTTAATATATTATATATGTATATATTTTCGGTTTCTTTAAGGTTTTGTTATAAAATAAATTTTTTAATTTTCTTTTTTAAAAAAAATGTGAATTGTTGGTTTTTCTTTGTTAATTATTTCTCTGGTTTCTCATCGGTAGTGTTGTCATGTTTTTCCATCTCATCTTATCTGACCTCCTCGACCTCAGCCTCACCCTCGGATGCACTGCGTATGGAGTTGTACTGGGAGTTACGGCTACGCAACATGCGGAGGAAACTGCCAAAAGCGAATATGGTTCTTCGATGGCGATGAAAGATACCCTGATAGAGGGCCTCGCGCAAAGTTTTGCGATCCTCTACATCAACGGACGAAGACAATGAGGTTTGGTGAGTTAAACGACCTAAAGACAAAGAAAACACACACACAATATTATAAAAAACGACACCAAGGTCCGATTAGTCAAAACTTATCGTAACGCACAACAACGTAAGAGGCCGTCGTCTCTGGACAGACGTCGATACATTGTGACTAATTAGACCTTTGGGGTATATGAAAAAAATCTCAGCATTTCTGTTGTTTCGAACGGCCTTAGTTTTCTCAGTCTCAGCTATGGAGGTTACCTTAGAATTTAGGGAAACTTGTCTATGGAATTGGTTAAAATGAATGTACTTTAGTAATTCTTTGTTGAAAGAATTTTATTGTTATAGAAGGTGGATTGGATTGGTGGACAGATTGACATTCAGCTAATAATATTTAACGTGGAACAGAATCACTATTTGAAATCGAACGTTTGTCTTATGGCCAGTTTTTCAGTCAGTGGTGATCTTCGTTTCTTAGTTAAATTGTCGTTAAACATCGAATTGTGTTTTTTAGTCATTGTTTAACTATGATTTAACCACCCAATGTTGGTTGGTTAACTTATAGTCAGAACCATATTATTTTGACAGTCAAATTACTGACTGTCGAAGTGAGAAATGAAGATTGTTTAAAATACATATTTCAGATTTGCGTATTTGTACACATACGTTGAGTCTAGATCGTTAAATTGTTGCGCCAATATAGAGTTTATTACACATTTTTGTTAAAATGACTTCGATTTTATGCATCTATTTCTTATTTTACATAATTCCATTTTGTTTGTTCCCCTTTGTTGTTTTGGTATTTATCCCAAAACACACGTTTTTTCCAATAAGAATACAAGGGTTGCCATATTAGTTGACAATATGGCGACTTACATTAACTCACCACTGAAAAACAAAATGCAAAGTTACCCTCTAATTAACTTAGAATTAAGATTAAGTAATCCGATAGTTAACTACCCAATTAAAAACTGGCCATTAGAGATCGCCAATAATGTTATCGGGAATGCTACAACGATTAAAGCGCGTATATCTCCTATGCAACCTTCCTGGCCCTTATATACCTATAGTTAAGTTAAATTATCTTACGATTTGTAGGTTTAATAGGGAATAATCTACCTCTCTTTGTCAGCCACATCCGGGGTCACTGTGATTCTAAAATGCTTAACCACATCTCGTTGTATTCCAGTTTTAATAATAAGGATGGAATATAACGACCAGTGACAAGTACTTCTACCTAAACTAACCGATCTGTAAGGTCTATTTGGAAATAACAATGCTGTTCAAATTGAAAAGAATCCGCTTCGTCTCAGGGATAAACATGTTCGTTAGCGTGTTTACATTTCTACAATGAAAAGTTTCGCACACCCGACGATTTTGTCGTTGCTGCAAAGAAACATGTCATACAAGATATTTTGGGACCGTTTATCGTTGCGTTTCTGCAACGAATATATTAATTGTGAATTTTGACGTTTTTACAGCGATTAATTCGTTTTCAGCGACGATACTAATGTTCAACATGTTCGTTAGTGTGTTTACATTGCTGCAATGAAAAGTTTCGCACACCCGACGATTTTGTCCTTGCTGCAAAGAAACATGTCATACAAGATATTTTGGGATCGTTTATCGTTGCGTTTCTGCAATAACTGCATTTATGTAGCTGCAACGAATACATTAATTGTGCATTTTGACGTTGCATTTTGGTCTATCCCGTACCGGCGTTACCGCAGTTTTTAAGTAAACGTCAATTCCTGAAAATGTTCTACTAATGTTATTCTCCAATACTGCCAACTTGCGAGCAATTTCAGTAAGAATTTTAGAAACGCCGGTCCGGGATAGACGGGAAAACTGAAAAATTTCATACAACAACTGTATCAAAATCGTAGAAATTTCTTCGTTCCCGGACCGGCGTCCATCAAATGGCATAATTTTTTGGGACAATATAACGAAGTGTCTGTTTATGATCTCTGTAAAATTTCAAGCCATTCTGTGCATCTTTGCTTAACAAACCGAAGAAAAATATTTTTTTTTTATTTCCCGGGCATCCCGGGAAATATATCAATCCCGGACCGGGAATCCCTGGAAAACCGGGAATACAGTTTCTCTGGAAATGGGGAGCACTAATATATATCCGTTAAATTGACAGAAATAAATAAAACAAATTGCATATTCTTATAAATAAGAAATTTTAAAATTTCATCGAAATGAAAAACTGTGAATAAATTATAAATGGATGCTTCATTTTCCACAGCAATTTTTTAGTGCGCATACTTATTCATCGTAACAACGAAATGTATCTTACCAATGAATTGTATTCATCACAGTGACGAAACTTTTCCAGTTAATGAAATCATTTTCATTGCGGCAATGAAACTGTACGTTAAATTCACTTTGACGAACAAATTGTCTAGTGTGACGAAGCCAGGCTCGTACGCATGGGGCTCGGGATCGGCCTCGCGAAGTTATTTCTTTAATTGGTAATTTTTGAATGTAGTGGTATTTTTCAAGTCTGAATTTCAAGTCTCTGCCTGATTGCTAAAAGTATAAACAAGTTCTTCGCCATTTGCAGTGTAAGGATCTTATGGACTCCTCCACAATTCGACATATATGGAAACGAACTAACTAATGAGTTAGTTAAGATGGGAATAAATCTAGAATAAATCAGCAATGAAATTTAAATTTCAACAGTGGGTAAGAATAGCCCATACTAGAGTATGAGATGGTTCAAAAGGGATTAGAGTAGATAACCAGAATGCGAGCAAGGCAAAAGAATTGAGTAAGTTACATAAACTAAAACTTCAAGGATATTTCAACAGGACACCCCACAGGGGTCTCCACTCCACTCTGATCGTTGTTCTACATGGAAAAGTGTGCAGAGCAGAGAAGACTCTTTGGGACTAGAGTAACAATGCTAGATATACTTGAACTTGGTAGATTCGTGGATTTTCTAGCAGGGCACTCTATACTGAGAATATTTCTACATGGAATTACATAAACCGATTTTAACGAATGTGTAACTTTTGAGTACATCGAAACTATACAACAAACACTTTATCTTCTATGATACAATATCCAGTTCGGAATATCTCAGAGAAACGGATTTGAAACCACTTCAGAAATATTTACGCAGTACGAAATTTTGATAAAGAATGTATGCTCAGTTCTTTGAATAACGCGCAACAGATCCATCCCCTAAATTAGGTGTATGCTAAAGAAGGAATCACGAAGCGCTGCACCAATATTTCGATTACTCCTTTCAACCTGATCAAACCTTCCTTTCCGATTGAGACCTACCGTTTCCTACTCATTCCAAACGGTTAAATTTTGAGAATCGTGTTCATGGCTCATTACTCGATATTTTTGCCGTCATTAGGTGAGTCTCGCGAAAACGAAATGGAAGGTGGTTAGAGCGGGGCATGAACGCTGGTTTCTAGTTTCAAGTCGCGCTCACTTAACATTTGTATTTCAGAACACTAGAAGTACTCACTCTTGATCGGAGGAAACGACGAAATTTTTCACGCAAACATTGGTATCTGTCAAAATTATTCCCGTTCGCTGTATTTTTTCAGTTTGCTATCAACTATAACTCACTCTAGTTATATATCAATGTTTGACATTTAGAAATAGTTACTGTCCCCTAATGGGGGAATACTCCTCAGTCGGACCACACATTTGTCAATCACGACGATAAGCATCGGAAATGATTGTCATGTATAGTGTTTTTATCGCTACTTCTGATGCGGTAATGTAATCAATATTAGTGGTCCTCATGAAAGCTCGAAAGAACCTCGTAAACTCGAAAACATCGTAAACTTGCACAGCAAACGTCAAAACAAACAAATTTCCCATGCAAAGCGACTTGCTCAAAAGTGGAAAGTTTTCGAGGCAAATTTGCTGCGCAAACGTGGGATGGAGAAACGTGTAAACTTTTGACATTTCGTTGTCATCTGACTAGGATGGATAAATAAGGTGATAGCACTAGAACAGTAGAAAAAGTACACATACATAATACATGCAATTGCTACTGCTACCTGTATCCATCTTGGTCGGCTGATATGGTTTTGAGCACAACTACGCTGAGCAACTTTACCTGGTGCCTCATGCAACGGTGCGAGGGAAAATTGCGCTGAGCAAAAGTTCTCGGATTTCATGTTTGCATGAATGCCGCTATTGTTGACATCACTTTTATCAGCAAGAGGCTTAACGACCCAGCTTTTTGCCAGCAAGTTTGTGGCCCGCTTAAGACTTTCAAAATGCCGATTTTTACACGCTAATGTGACCGGGCGTTACATTTACACAGGAGAACGCGGGATTATTCCTCGCTCTGTACACCTTGCATTTCTTTCAGTCACGGTCGCCTTGTTTCGCGACGGCGTCTCTATCGAATAGTCGCGCAATAATACTATCAAAATGCTGATCGTGTTTTGCATAAAGCAACTATTGTATGGAGAAGAAAATTTACTCATGGAGTGGAATGCCAACAAAGAAAACGAGTGAAGCGTGTCGTTTCTCTGCTCGCTCTCTTCCTCTCTTCGTTGAATATTTCAATACACGAGCAGTTTTCTGATGATGTTATTCTATCTAACTATAGAAATTTTAAATAAAATTACATAATGTATGTAAAAAGTATGAAACAATCAAGTTATGACGCGGGAAAGAAATTGCGTTTAAGTGAATCGCGTCGACTTTTTTGGTTCTCTTCTACTAGGGTTGCCAAATTGCGGGGTTTTTTCTTCTCTACCTGTACATCCTTTTTGTGTATTGAAATAATCAATGAAGAGAGTTAGGCCCAATTTTTGGGTGGTTATTTAAATTGCTAATAATGTTGATTTTGATTTATGTTTGATCTGACTTTAAATAGGAAAAGAGTTTTTCTGTGCTTGGTCAAATAATCTTACTACCGTGTGGCAACAGTGGCAAATGCCACGAAAAATAACCGGTATTCATACATTTATCGGCTAATCGTTACAATGCATCAAACTGACGCCATTTGCAAAACAAAAGTGAAGTGATAAAATACAAAATATTTAATGAAATTGGATAGTATTTGAGCAGAAATGAAGCTCTAACTGCAATACGAGTTAAATGATACGTTTTTATTGTTATTTCAACTAGGATAGTGATTATAATTGATTACATTAACAATTGAAAAAACGTCCAGCGAATGTAAGTTTGAATCCCACCCGCGGCATTTACATTTTTTTCACTAACCGGAGAAAACATGATCTCTTACAGCCTTAAAGGAAATTACAACTTTAAACATAACGAGGATCTAAGACAACTAAATTTGAAACATATGGTAGGGCCAAACCAAAACAGAACGAGACAACTACAATTAGAATAGTTCGTTCTATAAATATCACTTTCAAAGCTTCTGCATCAGTGCTTGTAAGAAGGAAAGCAATGTGTAAGTAGCGACAAACAATCACTCAGCACACAATCTATAAATGTATTCGGTTAGTGACTTGTGTAAATACACACCGCAGTGGCTTAACGGGCTAGACGCTGCTGAAGATGATGCTTCACAAACATCGAAACGATCGTCCAGCGAATGTGAGTTCGAATCCCACCCGCGGCATTTACATTTTTTTCACTAACCGGAGAAAACATGATCTCTTACAGCCTTAAAGGAAATTACAACTTTGAATAAACTTTGTGTTTGTTGTTCTTTTTGTTTTCTATCGAAATCATATGGCCAACTTGATTATAGTTTAAATGTCCGACCTTGGCTGTTTAAACAGCAACCAACTATTAACCTAAAATATGAATTCAGAGTTTAAATAATATTTGATCGTTGATCAAAAATGATTGATGGCCTTAGAGAGAGAGAGAGCAGAGAATGATTAACGTTTCACTCGTTTTTTTTATTGGCATTCGAGTGAAGAGAAATTTTTACTGTCTACATTAGTACATCGTTTGTGGTTGTTTATATATGGTGAATAACGTTCAACTGCAGTTTCGGGATTATAAATGTCAAACGTCAATAATCCCGAAAATGCGATAATCTTGGTAGGTGTAAATGCCGCTTTAGAGTTCTACCTAAACAAGGATGGAAGGCGTAACTTCATTCATTTAATTACTATTTAATTACGTTTAATTAATATTTAATTACATGTGATTTTGATTTTGCGTTCGTTATCCCAAAACTCCGCTAAAAAAAACTATTTATACAATAAAATAATACAAAATGGACGATGTGTGTTATGGTCAGTAAATCTATTTTCTATTAATTTTCCTGTGCGCTATCTTTTTTCATTACTTGTCCACTTTGCGTTCGGTTAAACTTGAAATTTTGCGTCAGAGCTATTTCGGGAGCAGTCATAATGTAATGTGCAGGTAAAGTGAGAGTTCGGGATTTCAATTCACCAATCACATGTTTAGCAGTACAAAAATCAGCTGTTTATTAAAATGAAATCCCCAAAAATACCGAATTCGCGATATACCTGAATCAAAGAAACCTATTGTGAATGGCGTTACGCTTTCCGTCCTTGTTTTTAGGTACAATCTTTACATATACATTAAGATTAAACCTGTGATTAACAGCTATTGTAATTCAATTAAAAAAAAAAACAAAAACTTAAATCAAAAACTTCGACTAAATAAATAAAATAAATGGTTTCCCGTTACATCCCATGAAGAGATTAGAGGAGAGCGTCTCACAAATCAGTGAGCTGTGCGCGTTCTAGTTTTACACTCACTGACTGGGACCGACAATTTCACAGCGGTTCCGAACTGTATTTTGAGAAGCTTTTTCATGGCTAATTACTCGATAGTGTCGGCGTCACTAAGCGAGGTGACCGCTGTCGAAAGAAACTTAAGGTGGTCAGAGCAGGGATCGAAACCACGTTCTCATGTACTAGAGCCGCGCACACTACCATTGTACCACCGACTACGAGCTATAATATAAATCCAGCGATGGAACTGAAAGGTGCCGGGATCCAACAAAAGAATCAAGCTCCATTACCAGAACGGATTCCTTAAATAAACTAAAATATACAACTCTAAAAGTTCCTCGGCAAAATAAGCTAATCTACATTATGGACATACATTATGTCCTTTCCCTTACCAACCAAAGAAATCGCATTTTCCTACCTTCCATTATTTGCTAAAGTACTTTCACCTTCACTCCAAAATTCCACAAAAACAGTTCCTCATATCCTAAGCACCTGAGATTTTTTTCCAACTTTGACGCCTTCATGTGCTAAATGCTTTAGATTCTTACCTCCTATTGGGGATTTTGGCGATTTCAATGATTCTAAATCGGTCTCTTTACCCTTCAAATCCAATTTTAAGGCTTTTTTTGATTCCTCCTTATTGTTGGCCGCGCCGGTAGCGCCGGCTGCTGCACCAGCGCCTGCATCTTTATCCTTCTGAGATTTTTTGGATACTTTAGCATCAACTTGACGTTGGCTAACGGCACTCTTCGAGGATGTTGATGTTTCCGGTTCCGTTGACATTTTTTTGTTTACCGTTAAGGTGGTCGTAGATTTGGTCGACAAGGATGTGGTTGAAGTAACCGATGTTGTAGCTGAATTAACAGATGAATTTGAAGTGGGCGATAATATGGATGTAGAAGTTGTAGTATTCGAAGATTTCGAACGATGTTCAATAGCCACCATGGTTTAGAAAACCCAATTGATTATTGATGGCACAGAAATTTCAGATATGCACACGTTAGTATGTGACTTTAACTTGATTTGGCGGTGTGGATTAAACGCCGATTTGTATTTCTTTAGTTGGGTAGATTATTTTGCGGTGGTCTAGCTTCACTGTGATAGTTTGTTGCCTCTAAGGGTATTTCTAGGTTGGGAGGAGAGGACAATTCTATACTCGATTGTCTTAATAAAATTGAGTTCAAACTCTGTTGCTGTTTGCCACTTAAAAGAGCGGTGGTGCCGTCTAAGGTAGAATATTCCGTGGGATATCTGTGGGTATAATCCGTCAAAGTGATGCGCGGCAGATTCGTTTGGTCAATTTCCAAATCTTGCAAATTATTGATAAGTGAATCGAAATCGATCAATTGCTGTTGGTCCTTATTAGGATATTCGGGGCGAAAGTTTATTAGGTGATTGTTATAATGTGATGGCGTTTGTTGTTGTTGTAACTCCAAATTACCATTCAGATAATCATTCATGCTATAACAATCCTTTGTGGTTGTTGTGTTCCGCGTTTGCCTTGAACCCTTGGATAATACGTTTCGGTTTCGGTTGCCGTTTCCGTTTTCGTTGGCATTCGATTGTGATGGTGATGCTGCGACACTGTCTGCCGGCTTAATTTGAACTCGTATTGGCCAATGTGCGCTATTGTCGCTAAATTCAGGATATTCTGTTTCCTTTTCGTTATAACGGTAAATGCGAAACGAGTGTTTTCTTGCAATGTTTTTCAAAATTGAATTACAACTGTTAGTCGTCTTGCCGTTAGAGCTATCGTGTACGACTGATGTCTGCCGTTGTATTGATCCACAACTGTTTTCGATAGATGTACAATTGTCGGACGTAGACGTCGCTGGCGAAGCGCAACAATGTTGGGTGATACAATTACTCGGGGACGTTATAGTCTGACGTAATGTGTGTGACAACCTCTTACGCCGTAATTGATTGCGTTCTCCTACGTTTTCTAAATATTCTATGTTGCTGAGAAAGCCTTGCTTGTAGTAACCAGCAGCGTATTGTAAATAATATGTTAGCGCTTTTGTGTTGGCTTGTGGTGCACCCGCTGTACTCTGGCTGCCTGGCTCGGCCGCAAAAGGTCGTATTACACCGCACTTCAATGGAATTTGCTGTTGCCGCAGTTGGCTCTGTGATTGTGTCTGCTGCTGTGGTTGTTGTTTTGTCAGTCTATCAACACTTTCTAGTTTTCCCAAACTACGTCGTCTATTTCTAGGTCTATTAGGTATTTTCAAATCTTTTACCTCACCATGAGATTTCTCGCACTTTTCCACAGGCTGATAAACGTTGTCTGGCGCTTTTCCCCAAAACCTCCACTTTTGTTTATCTTCTGTCCTTCTATTGTTTGGCGGAAATCCGTTAAATCGTTCCAACTGGCGTTTGGCTAGTTGTTTAAGTGTTTCACTGCTGTTGTTGTCGTCGTCAACTTCTAGGGCCTTTTCAATACGTTTTAGGGTGTCGTTGCAAATTAAATCTGGTCGTTGTTGATTACACAAAGTTCGTCGTCCACGTGGCGTATAGACTTTGTCAAATCTGTAATTAGAGAGGAAGGAAGGTTAAAATTAATCATGTCATCATTTTCTATGTTAGTAAGCAATAAGAAAGGAACAAATTACAACTATTGGATTTCACTGAAATATTATACAAGTTCAAAATGTTTAAGTTTGAAAATTACAAATTTATTGAATGATAACTCACGTCAATTTAATATGAAACAATGGAATGAATTTAAAAATTGAAACCACAACTGCCTTTTGTTGCCTTCATAGCGTACTTGATTTCTTTTAACATGTTCATAAATATCCTTTCAATTTTCTCATGTCTACGCAATTTTTTCGTAATTCAAAAACAAAAAAAACACGATAATGTTCAATGCTTTTGTTACGATATTTACTGGTTAGACTTTTCACAACTCACTGACCGTGATTACCCCAAACGAGAAAGTGCATATTAAATTTATTTACCCAAGTGTTGTAGTGGCAATTGGGTTCTAATCGAATCTTGCATCGGCCGTAAATCCCTACGAATCTTGCAGTCTGCCCTCGCCAACCAAGCGAAATTGATTTTGCTGCGAGACCATGTGTCAATCAGACCATTCTATTGAGAAATGGACGATTTAAAAGGCACTAACACAACCCATTCTGGCAAAAGGCAAACCCTGTCGTTCCCTGCTATATCTCAATGGCCACAAACCCATCAATGTCTCAGCTGACAGGATGTTAGCATATTTGTAACTCGTTTTCATTCCTTAACCAGTTTTGATTTGCCCGAACTTCATTTGCTTGCATTAATTGCCGTTTCACTGTTCTTGAAGATGATAACAGCCCAACTCAACACTACACATGTCATCAAGTCTTACAGACAAGTTGAGCTGGAGTTCGTCGCTGAAGCTCCCAGCTTCTATGGCAAACTCCATCTTGGGAGCCATAAGTAGTAATTAGTTTGAAATTGACCAGCAACCTCGTTTCATAATTTTTTCGATTGTGGCAACTGAATCTTGAATTATATTCGTTATGTTAACTAAATTTTCTATAATTTTAGTCGCAACAACCGATTTTGGAATTAATTCGGATGCAACAACCGAAATTGGTACCAAATTTGGTTGCAGCAACCGAATGTGGCATCAATTCAGGCGCAGCAACCGAATTTGCCATCAGTTCGGTTGCAGCTATCGAATTTGGTATCAATTCGGTCGTAATAACTGAATTTCGCTTTAAGTCGGCGTTAATTCTGTTCCTGTTACCGAATACTGTTGGGACTGCCGAATTCGTTTTCAATTTGATTACCACAACATAATTCTATATATTTAAAACTTGACGTTTAAAATTCGAAAACGAACCACAGACTTGTCAAAATAAAATGTATGTTCTCAATGTGGATAAAAACGGATGCGGATCCGTTTCGAAGTCGTAACAAGTCCGTAAAATCATAAAAAAGCGATATGTGAGTTCTCAAATTCGTTTTGAACCCGTTACGAGTCGAATCAAAGAAATTGTGATTTGGCGGATCCGTCTCGAACTCGTTACGATTCCGTAAAACCACAAAAAAGCGAATCAGTGAAATTGTGATTTGGCGGATCCGTCTCGAGGTTGTTACGAGTCCGTAAAAACATAAAAAAAGTGAATCAGTGAAATTGTGATTTGGCGGATCCGTCTCGAACCCGTTACGAGTCCGTTAAAACATAAAAAACCGAATCAGTGAAGGCGCTTCGAATTCATTTATTTTCCGTCTCCTATTCATTTTATTTCCAAAAAAAGAAATCCGAAACGGATTCGAATATGAAGTTCGTTACGATTCGCCTTTTCGAGAGGAATTTCATACGAAAACGAAATCGTTATGAGTCCGTAACGAACGTCCGTATCGGACAAAATGTCCGCAGAAACGAATCCGTCTCGAATTCGTAACGGATTCATATGGCACATTGGTTTTTTGCTGCTTATAACTACAACAACATCTGCTGCTACCATGTATGTGTTGGCACTGGCTACAAACGTGTTGCCGTATCGCATTTTTTTTTTCAACCATTACAGCAAATGTTGCCAGATTTCGTAGTGTTAAGTGTGGATCATCTTATTTGGAAACTATATTGCCACTTAAAGCAATAGCTTAGTGGAATAAAAAATACAGCCTTATTATCATGGTAAAAGAGTGAATATAAACGTGCTATTACACCAAATAAGTATGTAATCGAAGTTGTTCGCAATCGCTATAATGTTCACCAAATATTTCGTTAATATTTTTTTAAAATTCATCAGTCACATAAAAAGTTTTCGACCAAGCTCATGCTCATGAATGACAAGTTTGAAGTTCGCTAAAATATTATAATTAAAAGTGAAAGAATGCACAATTGAAATTTAAGTGAAAATATTGTAATTACAGAATTTGCGTTAAAACGTATTAATTTTCAGAAAATTTCCACATGTATCACCGTGCAATACGTGTAGATGCCAACAGTTCGGAAGTTTTTCAAGGGCGGTTGCTTGACATGAACTGCCATCGCCTGTACATAGAACGGCTTAGGAGCTAAATCAATGGGCACATCACGTCAAAATTGGTCGGTGATGCTAATGGCCGGAACGTCAAAAACGGTCGGAAGTGCCATGTAAAATGTATTTGTTACCCTACAGATTATCCCATATTATTATTTTTGAGAATGCAGGAAAATAAATGATCACTAAATTAATAGGCAAAATTAATTCTGACAACCTCTAATTCGGCTGTGATAACTTTTATTCGGTTGTGACAACGTCTAATTCGGTTATGACAATCTCTAATTCGGCTGTGACAATCTCTAATTCGATTGTGACAACCAATTCGGCTGTCAAAAGCTTCAATTCGGATGTATCAATCTCATATTCGGCTGTGACAACCTCTAATTCGGTTGAGACAACCTCTGATTCGGCTGTGATGACCTCTTGTGTGGTTGTGACAGACAACCTTTAAATTCTGTTACGCCATAGAGTAATACTTAGAGTTTCCATTACTCTCTTCGATGCCTCTTCATGATGACCATAGTAGGACATTTCATAGAGTTTTATTTGCTGCTGTTTTTACCAACTTTACACTTTCGTTGGACATAAAACGCACAAAAATCAATGTAAATGCGTATTTTCGTTCAATACAAACAACATAAAATATAATTTAACTGTCATTAGTTTTAATAAACACTATTAAAATTAGTTCTTGTTTTCTTTGATCTCTCATTCTCCATCATTTCCGTAGTACCTTTTCGATCAGCTGTGCCATAGAATCACCCTGGTTACGGCTAATTCGGCAAAATCAACTGATTTTTTTTGTGAGTGTATAAGTATAAGTAAGTTGAACGCTACAGTTACAATCTCACCACGAACGGTTGATGAATTCGCTGAGGAACTTTCTGGAAGAATCGAAAAATTGATTGTGCTCTTACTGTTTGAGACAGACAGCTGTAACTGATATAAATAGACGGCATTAAGTGTGTTTTAGTTCATGGTTTAATACTCGATAGTATCGCCGTCACTAGCGAGGTGGCCAACGTCGAAAGAAATGTAAGGTGCTCTGAGCAAGGACCGAAACCACATACTCATGTACAAGAGCCGCGCACACTACCATTGATCCACCGACGGCCATGGAATCTTTCTAAATTTGCTACTAGATCGTATTCATCTGGCTTTACTTTTATTAGTGACTATCTTTGTTTTGTTGCCCACAAGTTCATGGAGATCATTAAGATCTCTCTGAGTCGGATGGTTGTCTTCGGTGTCCGCAAGGCGGTAGGATGGTTTAGTACCGAAGTCCAAATCTCACGCAAGCTTCATCTCTGAGACGAAAATAACTAGCAGACATTTTTTTGTTTTACTTTTATTATTATTAATGTAATTTGAGTCAGATATCCCTGTACTATAATTATAAGACATTAGATCTTGCGGTGCCGGTTAACAGAAATAAATAAATTAATAAATAAAGAATAAATAATGTAGTCTATCGATTCTAGAAATGTCAAAGTCCAAAAGTTAATATAAAGGCCGTGCATTTGGAATGCCTAGCTTTGTATGGAAATCGAGGAATTGAGTCTATTCGGGACGTTTTATTTGGCTTAACTAACATTGGAATCCTAATGGTCATCTGCAGTATGTTAAACCAACATTTGAATATTAAAGAGTAACTGGGGTCAGTGTTGCAGCTTTTTTTTTTGTTATTCGGCTGTGACAATTATTGTCAGACTAGTGACGCTTATGACCAATTTTTAAGTCAGCGGTGATCTTCGTTTCTTAGTTAAATTGTGGTTAAACCTCGAATTGTGGTTTTGAGTCAATGGTTAACAATGATATAACAACAACCCAATGTTGGTTGGTTAACCTAAGAGGTATCGATGAGACAGCTGTTCAAGTTAGTACTTGGAGAACAAATAGAGAATGTGCTTTCAAAGAAGACTCGTTGATAGGGACTGGGTTGCGTGGTGTGATTTTCAAACTTCTGCTGCCGACTGTCAAGCTAAAAGTGCAAAACACATCAACTGGGAGTCAATTTTGCCAACTAAATCGATTAAAAAAGGGATATTCAGTGAAAAAAATCAAAATGCAATGAAGTGTTAGAGTAAAGTTATTTGTGTAGATCCCAATTAACACGAAAATTGTTAAAATTAAAGTTAGTACAAAAAGCAACTAGTGCACACTCTTATTGCGAGTTTTTCAGTCAGTGGTGATCTTCGTTTGTTAGTTAAATTGTGGTTAAACATCGAATTGTGTTTTTTAGTCATTGTTTAACTATGATTTAACCACCCAATGTTGGTTGGTTAACTTATAGTCAGAACCATATTATTTTGACAATCAAATTACTGACTGTCAAAGTGAGAAATGAAGATTGTATAAAATACATGTTTCAGATTTGCGTATTTGTACACATACGTTGAGTCTAGATCGTTAAATTGTTGCGCCTATATAGTTTTTTACGCATTTTTGTTAAAATGACTTCGATTTTATGCATGTATTTCTTATTTTACATAATTCCATTTTGTTTGTTCCCCTTTGTTGTTTTGGTATTTATCCTAAAACACACATTTTGTCCAATAGGAATACAAGGGTTGCCATATTAGATGACAATATGGAGACTTACATTAACTCACCACTGAAAAACAAAATGCAAAGTTAACCTGTAATTAACTTAGAATTACGATTCAGTAATCCAATAGTTAACTACCCACTTATAACCTGGCCATTACAGTATTACTCGGTGGGTTAACCTGTAGTTAGAAACACATGATTTTGACAATCACATTACTGAATTTCAAAATGAGAAAGGTAAGATTAATAAAATACCTGTTACTGGTTTGACTATTTGTACACATACTTACTGACAGATTACTTTAACTCGCCACTGAAAAACCAAATGTAAAGTTAACTTCTAATTAACTTTCAATTACGATTAAGTAATCCCATAGTTAACTACACACTTAAAAGCTGTTCATTAGTGTCAATGACATGATTATCATAGCTGTACGTTGAACACTACATTTTACCATCTCACCACGAACTTACCTTGCTAAATTTAAAAAATTTAAACTCGAGCGTTAAGCAACAACCTAATTTTTTAATTTGAATTTGACAAAAAAACCAAATTTTTTGTTAAATCTGCCTAACTGTTGATATCCACACTTACCGAAGCATTTTCTAACAAACTGCCTAAGCCCAAATGAATACTTAATACCTGGTTTATACAGTCGTTTCATCAGCAACATGTGTCAAAAACCCACCACACCACAGTTTCAATTTCACCGTATAATTAAAGACCCCTCAAAATAAATTAAAAGGTACTTTGTCTCTGGTTGTTGTCCTTCGCCGCCACCAATATAAGTTCGCTCGCACTGTCGCCCGTGTTATTTTAACAGTTTTTTTTTGCACGTTGGTAGTTTCAAATTTTGTTGTTTATTTTAGTCCCTCGAGTACAGAAAGTGAATTTATACGATCCACATATGTATGTTAGTTAAAAAACATTGTACAGAAGGATAATACGTATCAAGCACGTCGACGACGCAACGTCAGCAATACCAGCGACAACAGCATTAGGTCCAAAACATTAGCACTATTACACACGCCTACTACGATGCTTTTTAATTGTGTTTATATAAAGGGTTTTTCAACAGAGACGCTACAAAAGTAAATCGATAGGGACAACAAACGACGCTATATTTTTCCCTCTCTTTTGACATTTCACTTCAGTAAGGTTTGCCATTTCATCATGGAAAAATATGCGAGCCAACAACGAGTCGAAATTATTAAAATTTACTACCGAAATTTGGAGTCAGTGGTCTCAACTTTAAGAGCGCTACGCCCAATTTATGTTCGTCATAATCGCCCTACCAGATCAACAATTGAGCGTCTAGTGGAAAAATTTGAATCCACAGGCACAGTATAAAATGTTCCCGTGCCAGTGAGACAAAGAAGTGCCCGTAGTGTCGAGAATATTGCTGCCGCTGAGGCTTCAGTTCAAGAAAGCCCAAATGTGTCTCTCACACGTCGCTCTCAAGCGTTGGCCATATCTGTGACGTCGTTGTGGTGAATTTTGCGAAAAGATCTTGGCCTACATCCTTACAAGATCAATTTGACGCAAGAACTGAAGCCGCTTGACCACCATAAGCGTCGTATATTCGTGAATTAGGCTGAGGAACAACTTGAAAATGTTTCGGATTTTCATCGGAAAATCATCTTCAGCGATGAGGCTCATTTCTGGCTGAATGGCTTCGTCAATAAGCAAAATATGCGTTATTGGTCAGACAGCAATCCACACGTAATCCATGAGTCATCACTGCATCCCGAAAATATTACGGTTTGGTACGGTTTATGGGCCGGAGTCGTCATAGGGCCGTACTACTTCCGTGAGGATCAAGACCGGCACATTACTGTGAATGCGAATCGCTACCGTTCAATGATAACCGAATATTTTTGCCCCCAATTTGATAATATGGACTTGGAGGACATGTGGTTCCAACAGGACGGCGCCACAAGCCACACAGCGAATGCCACAATCAATTTATTGGAAACCAAGTTTGGTGAACGTGTTATCTCAAGAAATGGCCCAGTCGATTAGCCGCCTCGGTCGTGCGATTTGACGCCGTTAGATTATTTCCTGTGGGGCTACGTCAAGTCTATGGTCTATGCCAACAAGCCAGCGACGATTGATGAACTTCGTACGAATATCGAACGTGAAATTGCAGCAGTATCGGCCGATTTATGCTTGAAAACCGTCGAAAATTGGGTTCAGCGTCTGGACTTCTGCAAGAGTGCCCGTGATGGCCATGCAAAAGAAATCGAGTTCCATACATAATGGCATCGAACGTACTTTCACAGGAATAAAGAATTTCTTTGGTATCTAAAACCGGTTTTGTTTTATTTAAAAAAACTTTTGTAGCGCTCTTATTGAAAAACCCGTTACTACACGTAGAAGTAAACATACAGAGTGTGACAAAAAAAAGGTATTCATATAAAAATTTAAATTTTTACAAATACAACTCTTCCTTAGTTTAGTTACAGTTTAATAAAAGTCACAATATATGTATTTAGGTTGTGTTAAGCTTTCAAATGACATCTTTCAAATGTCGTCAGCTTAAAATGTTAGCCGATTTTTCCGGCTAAAAAAGCCGTTACCCATTACATCCCATGAAGGGATTACGGAGAGTTTACTGTTGTCTTGACAGACACTTATTTAGTCTAGGATGAGCTCATTAATGGTTACGGCAGGAGACTGAATACTATGCCGAGGGTATCGACTATCTCTTATGTAGCAAACATTAGTAGAACTATATTTTGGATGGTTCATGGATGGTGACGGAACATGACGTGTAGTGGTATTACATAGTCCATGTGCTTAAATGTTGACAGCCAATTTTTCCACTCCTAACCTATGTCTTCAACAATTATACATAAATGTTCAAACTAATTTTTGACAATCATTGTATACACATGTATTATACATATTTCTTACATATGTAAGTCTAAAGTATATAATCGCAGCCTTTGTCCACTTTTAAGGTAAACTAAACAAAGGCGAAAATCGTAACAAACAACCAACACTACTTAGAAGAAAAAGGCAATACATTTGTATACTACCTTACAATGACGCCAAGCTCCCTCATAAGACCACCACCGTCACCATTATGGCCACGATAAAAGAATGGGGTAATACCTTTTCCGAGAGTGGCTCTAATGGCATGCGTTGTTAGTAATTAGTTTCATATTTACCATTACCTACTAAGGATGTATTCCCCCAGACGATCCCCGCCCAGACACCACTCTGTCTTATGAGTTATATGGTGGTTCGAATATTTGCTGACGTTGGACGACGACGATAACTACGAGTATGAAGAAGTGGAAGTAGTATGGAGAATTGTTAACATAAAACGCTAAAATTGTGTTTATAATTACACAAAGTTAGTTAAAACGCGTAATTTGACAGAATGGCAAGGGCAAAACTAAATTCAAGTCTGACTGAACAAAATTTTCACATAAAATAAGTGCTAAATTTCTTGGGTCAAAGTACCACAATAATATAAGGATGGCGCAAGGAAGAAGATGCAATTTTAACTATATTACGAAGAAAAACGTCAAATATGTAATATATAATATTTTGAAACTGGAAACAGTTTAATGAGAACCTTTTTAAAATAAATGTAAATAAAATAATTATGTGAATGAATTTGATTTTCCACGAAATCAAGATTTCGAAAGCGACCTTGTACCGCGTTTATGCTGCAACCGAAATCTCGATTGTCTGGATTTAATTCACAGGAACAGCTGATTTGTGTATGGAAAATCAGATGTTTAGGCCACGAAATCTAGATATCTCTAGACTGCGAGTGCAGTATAAACATGTTTTTATCCACATAACAGCTTTTATTCGGTGAAAAAATCAGATGAAACAATGACCAGCATCGGCATTCTGTAACGTTTTAACGATAAGAATCGGTAGTTAAATTAACAAAATTCGAAAATTTTGTATTGAAATTTTATAACTTTTGACAATTTAACTAGCGATTTTTATCGTTAAAAAGTTACAGAATTCCAGTGCAGGTATACCGACATTCCGCAGTATTCGAGATCTGATTTTCACAAACAGCTGATTTTTGTACGGTTTGGTGGGTTGAAATCTCGATAACATCGAAATCGCCGTATACCTGAACGACGTCTAAGCTATGTCAGGTGGTATCGATGCTACAGCTGATTGACTGCGAAGTGGGAAATTCATGGAGAAGTAAAAAACGGTCGGTGACTGGAAGTTGTTAGGGTTGCGCTGTGCGGTTTTCCCAATTTTACATCTCTAAAACAAAAAGTGCACATATTGAAAACTGTGACAATTAAATCGAGGATAAAAAGTGAAAAAAAAATTAAAAATTAATTATTTATATATGATTCCAATGAATTTATATTGATATTTCAATGAAAACGCAATTTTTTCAAAGTTTTTCTTATTCTCCATAAAACACGGACTATTCTAATGACTTTCCAAGGATTCCCATAGATTAACATATATGAGATGCCCCAACTCTCTCATCTGACGTTTCACTTTATGCTTCCTCCGAGAGTAATTGAACGTTTGTCAGCTGTTTTGGTGTAACATCGAACAAAATCCTCCATTTTAAATTATGTGCATTCACGATATTCATATATTTACACAAATTGCACATTCACAGTAATTTCTTAAATTTAAAAATTTGGAACTTCCAGACGTTCGATTCCCTTATGTCAAAAAAATTAAGAGCGAGTTGGCGCATCTCATATACTCATAATATTAATCTATGGATTCCTGTCTTGGAAAACAGCAGTTGCAAACTCTTATTGTGTTACTCTATGCGCTATATCTCCACTGATCGTAATTAATGTCATGTTAGACTATCAGTGCAAATATAACGATTCACGCAGAGAGAAGTGGACCGAAACTCTACTATGTTTGAAGGAAATCGTACGATCATTCTGCTTTCGATTTACACTATCAGTATTTGAAAATTTAAAAAAAATGGAAAAGGAGAATGCAGAAACATATGTTGGCAAAATTACAAACAAAACAACTGCTGCAAAGTAATAGAGAATAGATAAAAAAAAGTAATAGGAAAATAAAGTTGTGAACAAAAATGAAGTATTCGAAAAATGCAATGAAATAAAAGACACCCACAGCTGATCGAATTTATATTTGAAATTTGATAGCGAACAGAGTATATAGAAGAATGAACGATAAGCAACTAGAAGCCATGCAGAAAACTAAGTTTAAGGGTTGTATTCTAAAAGTCCCGAAAGTGAACGTAAACGCAAAAGCCATCGCGAACGCCAAAGTCAAAAAATTGTAGTTTGTATATCACTTCGCGCTTGCGTTTGTTTACGAAGGCTCTCACTGACATATGCGGTTTATAGAGTAGCCAACTAAAATAAACAATTATAGATCAGCAAAAGTTATCTTGAGTGAAATGCTCAGTATGAAAAAGATTACAAAATTTAGCTTAAATAGTATAATTTTGAATTATTTCAAAAAAAAAGTTTGAGCTCTATCCGTCGAATGCATTTCAGCCAAAATTGCCAACTACTTATAAGCAATGAAATGCAAAATACTTCCATCTACCTGTCCTCGATCGACATTTTTCTTTAAATTTGTAATTTCTTCAAGTAACGCGAGGAACTGTGGCGTGTTCAATTTGACAGCTGAAGTGATCAAAAACGTTGCGCTGCGTTTTATAAACTACCCATTAAGTAACCTAACTCAACGCACGTAGTCACCGAACAGCTGTAACGTTTTATGAACTATCAAAACGACAAAAGTAACGCGAAGTGACTGATTCACGACTTTAGAATACCACCCTAAATAGTGTTCGATTGATACTAACTAAGGGCACCTAAATTATGTTTTATGTTGGCTGCAACGAACGAATATAGGCATTCGCTTTTATTTCTGTCAGTTTTATGTCCGACCAAAGAGTAATATAGAACAGCAACTCCAACTCAACGAAATTTCCAACTCCCTCGGGGACCGTAAGAAAGTTGATGGAATCTCTTGTATATTCGTCTACGGTTTAAACAAAACTGCAAAACTTGCAAAAAGATTATAAAAAAAAACTCTGTTCTTTGGAGAGTTCGAGCAGCAAATGTGAACTCTTTGTGTCGTTTTCTAACTCTTACAGCGTTCGCTCTTTACACGATCTCAATTGTAGTGTTATCTCTAAGAGAGCAGAAATGTCATAGAATCGCGTGTAAATTGTGCCGCCATAATTAAATTTGTCAGTTTGTCGATTTATTAGTATAATTTCACAAAAATGTACGCTTTAATCATATTATTATTAATAGTCATTACTATTATTGTGGTTTTGTTGTATCGTATGTATACCCTTGAGAGTATCACGTTCCTGTTGTTACACAGTTCGTGAGTGTGTCGACGTATAACTCAATTTACAATTTGTGATTGTGATTACTCCGTGTGTAGTGTCCCATTTACGTAATTCTTGTGTTTATTGCGACACTTGCTCGGTGTACAAATAGTTTGAGTCGAGAGTTTGGGGAGAATCTCCGAACCCTGGGCACAATAAGATGGCGCATATGTTCACAATGAAATACGTTACAGGTCGAAACCAACATAATTAGTTATCCGTGCGCGTAAAGTTACACTCATGTTAAAAAGGACGTGTGTAGAGTTGCATACAAATACCCAACAAATAGAATTAGAAGCGTTGAAATATGAGTTACACGTAAACTTTGCCAAGTGGCTACTTTTACACGTGTTTTCCGCATTTGACATTTCTCACACACGCCTATTATCATCAGCACTCAAAATCATAAAAGTAAATTGATATCTTTTAAAGCACATGATAGCAATATGGATAGGTATGTACGTAGGTGGTTAAGACTACTGGATGACAAGGAAATTTATATGATGTTGTGGTGGGCATCGAGCTCACTAATAATTTAAAATGTTTTTTTCAAAATAATTGTACTTCTTATATTACAATAATACGAGTAATTTGTTGATTTTATACTAAGAGAGACAGTTGCTGAGAAATACACATTCATATTTCTACTAAAATTTAGACATTTCATATAAAAATAAAGTAAACAATTCAATTTTATTTCCTGCTTAATTGTTTGTTTGTAGATAACGGCCTTGGCCGCTGACAAATCTATACAAATTCTAACACAAATTATTATAGGGCGTTCACACTGAAACCGACAAGAGCTTGTAAGACAGCAAAATTAATATGTTTACCTACATTTCAACAACTGGCAGTTTCGTAATGAACATGCCCACCTCTTTATGTTCTATGAAGTAAATGTGGCAGAATTTAATATGACGACAATTCCATACTTTCGTTAAGTGAATCTTAACAGTATTGGGAGTTTTTTTTTATAAATTGCTATGAAATATTATATGCACTGTCAATAACAGATGTTACTTGTCTTAAACCATTGAGTCCAGTATTCAGCTCTTACGGCCAAACAACTTTTGTATGGGAGGTACCGCAATGGGCGTGGCAAAATCGCCCTTGTCTTCATCGGCGTTTGATAATGTGAAGCCTTATACCTAATTTCATTAAGGTCGGAAATGTTTCACGCCATTTATCGGATTGACAACCCGGACGAACACCGTGTTTTGTATGGGAGGTACCAGAATGGGCTTGACAATCTTGCCCATTTCCTCCAGTTAAGTAGGCATTTACAGATTAGTAACCGGCGTGTGAGTTGAAGCTAATCACATGTACCAGACGAAAGGTTTGAAAGAAATATGATTTTGTGCTAAATGTGTCGATTTGTATGGGAGGTACCAGAAGGGGCGTGGTCAAAACGCCCATTTTCAATCCCAAACTCAATATTGGCAAATAATAGTCACTGACCAAATTTCGCGGTGATCGATAAAGAATTACGGCAGTTATCGTGTTGACCAGCCAGCCAGACAGACAGACGGACATGGCTCAAACATCTTAAAAAGTCCTAAGACGAATTTCGTCCGAAGATACTAAGGGTCTAATATGGCGCCTTCTATGTGTTACATTTTTTTACGTATTAAATGATAGGGGTATATATCCCTATGGGTGAGGGTGTACAGATAACGAAAATTTTGTGGACTGAAAATTTAGAACACTTTCCATTCGCTTGGCAATTAGCTGTTTGCGAAAATTTAGTATGCAAAATCAATTACAGGGTTGTTATGCCAATGTACTGTCGTATGAAAACAATTGTTTGCAAGCGAAATATTGACATTTCGATAATGTTCGCAAACGGAAGTATCACCACATGCGTTAAAAATAAAATGGAGTGCGAAGAGATGTGTTGCCAATAATATGCTTATTTTGGTTAAACTGCTTGCTTAGACTATCACTTGTTTTGTATGAAGCACTTAGCGAAGACTTAGCTACACAAAATTGAACATCGATTACCAAAATTGTTTGCAAGTTAGTTATACAGCATTCGCACTGGCATCGATTTTCTTGATTTTGACAATTTTGTTGATTTCAAGCAGAGATCAGGAAAATTTGCTCGATTTCCCATACGTTTTGACAGACGACAAATCGGGTATTTTTTCTTATTTGTCTAGGAATAAGGAAAAAATGCTTGATTTGCTTTATGCAACGCTGTTTTATCTCACACTACAAACGAATAGTACGTTTGTTTACAACCATTTCAATAACGGCGCATCGATGTGGTGATACCACTAGAATACCCGACTCATTTATTTATCGCATTTCTTAGGTATTTATTGTTTCTCAAACATATTTTTTATACTTGTTTGTTTACTTTTATTCCTAGAATACATTTGTGATGAATTTGATAGTGGAAAACTTTCAATCAAATCAGGAAAAATCCCAATGCGAACACTTCGGATTTTGTTAGGACATTTGATACGAAATCGGGAATTTTGTAGTGCGAATGAGCTATTAGTGATGTGAACAACAGCAATTGCATTCTTGTGAAGCATCGATATAGGTTTTAATCGAATCACACTCTAATCATTCATTAGCATGAACATCAGCTATCGGTGATATATATTGCCGGTTGACCGCTCTTCTTGATACCAAATAAGTATGTAATCGAAGTTGTTCGCATCACTATTATGTATACAAATTTTTTTTGGTAATATTTTTTCAAATTCATCAGCCAGTTAATAAGTTATCGACCAAGCTCATGCTCATGAATGACAAGTCTGTGGTTCGCTTTAAAAGGATAATAAATGCCAGCGATATCCAATGCTCATGCTCACGATTGACAAGTGTGTGGTGCGCTTAAGTACACTTCACTCAAAATTATCATGAGATTTTATTTAAAACTCTATGGTTGAAATTACTTACGACGTGATTGATAATATTATAATCGAGGTAAATTTTCTCGATCTTGGATGCAAATAAATATATGAGAAAATACAGGACAATTGTGTAATTTTTCAGTTATCGAGCCGTTTCGAAAGATCGAGCTCATGCAAACGTCCTATTAAGCGAACCACAGACTTGCCATTCATGAGCATGAGCTTTGTCGACAACTTTTTAACTGACTGATGACATTGAAAAAATATTACCAAAAAATTTTGTGAACATGATAGTGATGCGAACAACTTCGATTACATTCTTATTTGGTATCAAGAGGTTCGGTAAACCGACAATAAACATCAACGATAGCTGATGTTCATGCTCATGAATGACAAGTCTGTGGTTCGCTTTAGTAACACACAGCTGATTTTTGTATACAAAAGCACTTAAATTAAGACACTCTACATACGTGTTTTCCCTTTGTAACATTACAAACCTTGGCAATTCCTGCTTAGCCATTGGCAACTGGTCTAGATATTCATGTGGCATCTCGCGCGTTGAACTCACCACCGCTTTACGATATGTATACTATAAAAGACCACGCTTTCGACGACGCAAACGTGGACGCATTTTAAAATCACGATAATGGTTGGCAATTTCATGGCGAAAACGATCATCGTGAAAATAAGAAGCGTGGTAAAATTTACGGGTTGGCACATAAATGGGCCGCAGATTGACAGGACGTACGGCAACACCGGATACAAGAAATTGTTGATTTGCCATAATACTCAAGACTAATCGTTAATGTTGTTTAAACTTCAACGGATGATAAATGACTAAACTACATTTTGAGTTAGAATGTTCGCTTGTAAGCAGTATACATAGTTGATTTTTTTTCTTATTTTTAGAACTCATAAAATTTTTTATGCGGTTGACGGTGGAAGAGGTGTGGGGAAAAAATAGAAGATGGTACAAGAATTTGTGTTTAGTTGTTAAACAATTTATGTTCATTATTTACATTAGACTCTGTAGTTGTTGTTGTTAATGCCATTATTAAGTTGACAACTGTTCTTGCTGTTCGATTGTTATCACGTCAATAAGTCATTTATCATAAATTGCCTTTGTTATTGTTGCTGTTTAGCAGTTACATAAATACTACTCCTAAATTCTGCTCTAGTCTTGTCTGCAGATATAAAATGTAAACAAAATTCAAATATCATTTTCCTAACCATAGAAAATGAATGAAATGGAAAAAGATAATTTTGTATGTACAAATATAAATAGGGCCAATAAGAAATATTGAATAATTCGATATCGTTTATTATTATTATTCGTTTTCTATTTCAGTATAGTCCTTAAGCTAGATGGAAGACAAAATTTGCAATAAGAATCCAAAGGGTTTCAGAAAATAGGTCAAGATAACAGCAGCAGTAAAACATACTACGTATTTATTCAGTTCGCACAGGTCGAATGAATTAATAAGGTAACTCACGATCTTGGGTTAGCACGTGCATGGTATCGTTAGCAGAAATATTTATAAATTTTATGTACCAAAAGTAATACTACATGAGTGATGACTACAGTAATCGGTGGGAAAACTGGTAGAGTTCCAAAATGCTTATTTACAGAAAACCGGCGTTAAGTGGATATGCAAAAACCAGGTGGACCGGTGTTCGGTTACTCCAGTGAATGACAATTTAAAAAGATACTAGCTGACCCGGCAGACTTCGTCCTGCCTTCAAAAGTACTTATAACATCAGATGGTAAACAATGATTAATATCTCGACGTGGGCGCCATCTATTTTATCAACACCTTTACTTTTGCCTAAAAATTATATGTTGCGAATTTGAAACAAATCGGTTCATAAATAACCGGAATCGACATCAGCGCCACCTACTTTGCAGCGCCACCTATCTATGGAAATTAAGGAAATTTTTTTGTCTACATACCATTCGGAGTCAACAGTGAACAAAATAAAAAAAGGCTCAGCCAAATCCGTCACTCCGATCTTTAGTTATGCTGTCACAAACACACTCTAACTCATTTTTATATATATTAGATTAACGTATAAATACAATGTTGATAGAATCTGATATTAACACAGAAACGGTGCAAAACTTCCTTCAGATTGAGGGTGAAGATCGCCAAACACTCATATGTAATGGTGACATGGTTGCGCTTAGTAATCGCGGCATCCATCCTGAAAATAGCTCTTTCATGCCCAAATATTCATGTAAAACCTGATAAACCCGCTCAATTGAGATGTCTACAAACTCAGCTGGCAACAAACATTGACGATTAACGAAGCCATCATGATACAAATAAGCCTCACCCATGAAGATGATTTTGTTCGAAACCCCATCATTATTTCTAAAGCATTTCTCAACACTGAAAAGGCGTTGTTCTCTCATTCTGGGTTCCATTATTAATAAAACTGAATTGTCAACTGTCGCGCTGTATTTTTTCTTCAACAACAACAACTTAATTCAAATCATGCGCGAATTTTTGGACACCGATTACATTTAAATTTGCAACCACTTGTTGATGTTCATCTTTGTTTTATTTACACACTAAAGTAGATAGTCAAAAGTTCTCTCCACTCGAATACCAACAAAGAAGACGAGTGAAGTGTTAAATTTCTCGCTCTCTCTCTCTCTTATTGTATTTATTGAATATTTCAATGCACTAACAGTTTTCTGATAATATTATTGTATATAACTATACAAACTCCAACCATGTTTAAGTAAAATTAAATAAAGTATGTAAACAGTATGAAATAATCAAGATATAACGCGAGAGAGAAATACGTTTGAGTGAATTACTGGCATATTTTGGTTCTCTTTCACCAGGGTTGCCAAATTGCTCACAACTTCTGGCCGTCTACTTCTTAATCGTCTTTGTTTATGCCAAAAAGGATGTACAAGTAGAGAAGAAAAAACTGGCCCAATTGGCAACCCTATAGAAGAGAACCAAAAACGTCGAAGCGATTCACTCAAATGCATTTTTGGTTCTCTTGTACGAGGGTTGCCAAATTGCACATAACTTCTGGCCGTCTACTTCTTGATCGTCTTTGTTTATGCCAAAAAGGATGTACAAGTAGAGAAGAAAAAACCGGTGAACAGTAGAAGAGAAACAAAAAAGTCGACGTGATTCACTCAAACGCATTTCTTTCCCGTGTCATAACTTGATTATTTCATACTTTTTACATACTTTATGTAATTTTATTTAAATATGGTTGGAATTTCTATAGTTAGATACAATAACATCATCAAAAAACTGCTCGTGTATTGAAATATTCAAGGAAGAGAGTGCAGAGAAACGACGCTCTTCACTCGTTTTCTTTGTTGGCATTCCACTCCATGAGTAAATTTTCTTCTTATACCATAGTTTCTATATGTTTATGCCCTACAGAAGTTTAAAAAAAAGTTGTAAAATGTATGTGTAGATTTCGGCTCTTCTACAAAAATTTATTTAGATTCCAGAATCGTCAAAATGTATGCAGAATTCTCATACTTTTCGACGAAATTCTGGCTGGAATCACCAAATATTAGATTTCACTAAACCTGAATGCAGTATCAAAATGGATGTACAAGTAGAGAAGAAAAAAACACGGCAATGTGTCAACCCTCGTAGCAGAGAACCAAAAAGTCGACGCGATTCACTCAAATCCATTTCTCTCTTACTCTCTTCGTTGAAAACTTCAATACACGAGCAGTTTCCTGATGATGTTATTGTATCTAACTATAGAAATCCCAACCATATTTAAATAAATTTACATAAAGTATGTAAATAGTATGAAATAATCAAGTTATGACGCGGGAAAGAAATGCGTTTGAGTGAATCGCGTCGACTTTTTTGGTTCTCTTCTACTAGGGTTGCCAAATTGCGCCGGTTTTTTCTTCTCTAATTGTACATCCTTTTTGTTTTACTACAACATGGTTGGAATTTGTATAGTTATATATAATAACACTATCAAAAACCTGCTCGTGAATTGAAATATTCAATGAAGAGAGTAAGAGAGAGAGAGAGAGAGAAGAGAATGGCTAGCGGCCGTCTACTTCTTGATCGTATTTGTTATGCCCTACAAAGACGATCAAGAACTAGACAACCAGGAGAATGTGCGCAATTTGGCAACCCTGGTAAAAGTGAACCAAAAAGTGCCAGTCATTCTTATCAAAGACGATTTACAATTAGACGACCAGAATATGTGCGCAACTTGGCAACCCTGGTAAAAGAGAACCAAAAAGTGCTAGGAGTTCACTCAAACGCATTTCTCTCTCGCGTCATATTTTGCTTATTTCATACTTCTGGCATAGTTTATGTAATTTTACTTCAACATGGTTGGAATTTGTATAGTTATATACAATAACACTATCAAAAAGCTGCTCGTGTATTGAAATATTCAATGAAGAGACTAAGAGAGAGAGTAGAGAAGTACAAGGGTTTCACTCGTTTTGTTTGTTGGCGTTTGAGTGAAGATAAATTTTGACTGTCTACTTGTACATCGTTTTTGTTCTTATTATTATTATTTCATAATTTTTGCATAGTTTTTATAATTTTACTACAACATGGTTTGGAATTTGTATAGTTATATACAATAACACTATCAAAAAACTGCTCGTGTATTGAAATATTCAATGAAGAGAGTAAAAGAGGGAGCAGAGAATAGATAGGGTTTCACATTTGAGTGAAGAGAAATTTTGATTGTCTACATGTACCAAAGACGATCAAGAAGTAGACAACCAGAAGATGTGCGCAATTTGGCAACCCTGGTAAAAGAGAACCAAAAAGTGCCAGATATTCACTCAAACGCTTTTCTCTCTCGTGTCATATCTTAATAATTTCATACTTTTTGAATAGTTTATGTAATTTTATTTCAACACGGTTGGAATTTGTATAGTTATATACAATAACACTATCAAAAAGCCGCTTGTGTATTCAAATATTCAATGAAGAGAGTGCTAGGGTTTCACTCGTTTCGTTTGTTGGCATTTGAGTGAAGAGAAATTTTGACTGTCTATTTCCACATCGTTTTTGCATGTACCCCGTTTTTGTGCCCTACAGAAGTTTAAAAAAAGTAGTACAATTTAGAAAACCCTCGGTGAATGTACAGATTTCGGCTCTTCTTCAACATTTTATTTAGATTCCAGAATCGTCAGAATGTATGCAGAATTCTCATACTTTTCGTCGAAATTCTGGCTGGAATCACACAATATTAGATTTCGTTAAACGTGAATGCAGTGTTATGCAATACAATAATCAGCTGTTAATTTTACTCGAAATTTCCAAATGAGAGAATCCTGCTGTAGTGTGAATGCAGTATTACTGACAATTTCAAATTATCGCTGAGGTTTTCACCACAGCATGTGGCGTGAAATCATAGCGAGTGCACATTTTCTATACTTTTTTTTATATGTTATGCATTTTAGGATCCCTTAGCAGGATCAATACTAATTCCTGCAATCTTGTTGATTAAAAGATTCTACAGTGTAACACTGATTTCAGTGGGTTATGATTTGATTATCGCCTTTAGGTCTTTGTTCGCACTGTAATTGAATTCGCTCGCTTGGCGGTTTCTTGGAAATCTCGGTATGCTAGATTACGATTAACTCATTTATCAAAATGCACAGCTGGAAATTAAGTAGATTTCATTTTATCTATAGACTAAACCTACCATAATGTAAGTTTGGTTGTTGCCGAATTCCATCAGGTTTACATTATTACCATACAAATTTGTTCATATTAAGTAGTATATTTATATTTATTTATGTAGTCATACTATTTGTGGTCTATTAACATAAAGTCTATTAAAATACTCAGTATTTGATAGGAATACAATCAGCATTACGAGTAATATTGGTATTAAATATTATGATTATGATGTTTTGGGGAAAAATTTATTGGTTTTACTTTTAATTAATTGATACGTCATTTGTGGTGAATTCCACAAAAAGGCGCCAAAGTAGGGTGAATGATTTCTCTGTAACATTTCAGTATGAGGCAAGATTTTCCAAATACGCGAGGAATTTTTGGCCTTGTGGTTCTCTTGGATGAAATGCCAAATGAAAGACAAAGAATCAATAAAACGCAGCGGTTGTCTGTGGTTGAATGGATAAAGTATACAAATTTACGATATATGTATGTAGATGAATAAATATTTTGTTTTCTGGACGAATTGAAAATAATTTCATTTAATTAATATCTTGCGATCATAAGTAAATATTATTTATTTCTGACTATTCTTTGTTTATTTTATAAGATCATTTTTAATTGAAATGTTTATAAATATAATTTCTTCTTAATACGACGCACTGGTATAAAGATGTTGTGTGGGGAATGATATAATATTTTATTGGCAACTCTGTCTGGGCGATTTGGTGTAAACTGTTGTTACTTTTGACTACTTGACAGGGGGTGGCATGACGTGCAGTTGCCCCTACCTAGAACTCGAAACGAATCAATATTTACTTATACATCCTGCCCCACATTGTGGTAACAGGGTATTCGCAGTTATTGCTGATGCTTGTAATATAGAGAAATATAGGTTTATTGTGAACTAGTTTTGAATTGATACCACCTTTTGTTAGGTCATGATGATCAATTGTGATACAGCCGCCACACAAATTTTACCAATCAAGTTGGTACTATTGCTTCCAGAGGTAATAAATATTAACTTGTTTCGACAAAATAAGTTTTCCTAAGATCAAGGTTGATAATTTTGAATATACATATATATTTTGAATAATATTTTGATCGGTCAACGTGTTGTTATAGTCCCAATACAAATTCTACCAACCATGATTGTTACACCCAAAACAATTCCTAGTAGATACGAGGAATGACCAACATTTCAACTACGTCGTAGGTGACGTGTGGCAAAACTGCAACATGCGTTGAGAATACGACTTTAAGCCCGGTATTCAGTTATTATGAAATTGTCAATGCCATAAGAAGTACGTGTATAAAAAATAACGAAAATTTCATGAATCGAAAATTTCGTAAGTCCCCTTTTCCACGTGCAAACTTTTCTTTGCAAACTTTTTTGTTTTTTCTTTTGGAGTTTGCGATCACTTTTCCACACGCAAACTTTTGTTTGCAAACTCTTGCGAATGGAAATACAAATCCACAGAAAGAAACGTCAAAAAAATTGTTTACGTTTCAAAGTCTATGTAAACAGTGTGAAAATAATTTAATAAAAGCGGTGTAAAAATGGACAAGGAGTGCAAAAATAATTTAATAAAAGACGTTTTAACGTTTAAAACAAATCACAAATCAAATTATTTGTCAGAAAACTCGACATAAACAACGAATGCGTTAGAAACGAAATGTCAAAAACATTTGTTTCAACGAAGAGAGCAAAGCAGAGTTAGCGTGAACGGCAA
Organism: Phaonia tiefii; assembly: GCA_963931995.1. NCBI lineage: Eukaryota > Metazoa > Arthropoda > Insecta > Diptera > Muscidae > Phaonia > Phaonia tiefii. The sequence continues at coordinate 17,800,517 of OZ008370.1, read as the reverse complement.
ACACGTACCGAAACTTTTTTCTTTCTCTTCCTCTCACCCCTCTCGTCTACAAACTCAAGAGTTTGCAAACAAAAGTTTGCACGTGGAAAAGGGGACTAAGCAAACTCAAGTACAGGGTTGGTACGCTAAACTTAATTCGTACGAAAACAATTGTTTGATAATTGTTTGGGACCGAAATTTGGACATTTTCATTGTTTTACAATACAAAAGTAATACCACGTGTGTTAAAAATAAAATGGTGTGCAAAGATAAAGAATTAATAAAATATTTGCAAGGTAAATCAGAGATATGTGGTAACTCTCTGTAACAACATTTTCCGTTTAGAGATAAATGACAAAATGTTTTACGAAAATTTCGCAAGAACTGAATACGGAGCTTTTCCAACTAGGGTTATCTGTTAGTACTATAGTTGTAATGGGTGATTTTTTAGCAACTTTCTTTTTGGCAACACTGTTTTTGGCAGCTCAGCCGTTTCGTGTAACATGTTACTGTCAAACATTTTCAGTTTAGGCTATAATTTAACCTGGAATTGACTTACAAACGAATTTATTGAATTGCAGATTATTGAATTTTATTATCAAAATTCATGCTCGGTTAAAAAAGTTCAGCGTGCACTTCTTCCATTTTATGGTCAGTTTGGGCGACCTTCTGAGGCGGCTATTCGGCATTTTGTGTGATCGTGCGATTTAACGCCTTTAGATTTTTTTTGTGGGGCTATGTTAAGGCTCATGTCTATAGGGCAGCCAATATTGAAGAATTTATTCGTGAGATACCGGCCGATATGTTGGGAAGAGTATGCAAAAATTGAACCCAGTGTATGAACCATTTGAGGCACAGTCGCGGTCAACATTCGCATGAAATCATCTGTAAACATTAAATTATAGACCGTTCTCTCGACTCAAATAAAGATTTCATACATTTCTCTAAATTGTATATGTGTTTTTTTTTTAAATCAAATCCGAAAGCTCTTAAAAAATCTCCCTTTATATCTCTCTACATATAGTAAAGTACCTGCCTTCAACGTTTTCAAATCAATTTCAATTAAATATGCCATAAGCATTTAGTGCAAGATTTCACAACTATTAGATACATATTAATCAACCCTTAGACTTTAAGAAAATATCAACTATGTAATAAATGAATATTTTATCTCTTACAAAGGTTATTTTACTTTACAACTGTCTATTAAGCAACAATTTCACAAATTCATTAGTCATATTCACGTCCAAGTGTTAAATGCATTTTGAACCAGTTGCACTTTAACATTGAAGTCAATTAACATGACAACAATGCCAGTAATACGTCTGGAAGGTTTTTGTGTGCGAGTTTGTTTTTTGTTCACGCTCTCTCTCTCTCTCTCTCTGTCACTATCTCTCTGAATACTAAATAAATTTACATTTTTTGCCAATGAAATAACAATTATGTAAAATAACACTAACCGCGTAGGCCAATATGCGGTGATAATTATAGGGTTTAAATTATATTGCTATTATAAAATTTTGTGTTTTATTTTGTTGTATATAAATTTAACGCCAACACAAATAATTTGTGTTATCGTTTCAATGTGATTGACAACTCGCGTAGAGCTGAAATAAAGTCTCTGTTATGGATATAAGACAGACTTGAAATTATGTAGTTTAATTTTTAGGTGGGATTAGGAAGTGCTAACTGATATAATGAACTGAGGCAGATGCTTGACCAGATGTGGGTTACTAGTGATTGCTAGCATAGATAAAGGAAATAATAGATATAGCGCGACCATTGTCAACTTTGTTCACTAGGTGCTATCCTGTACTACTGTCACTTTCACTGAAGTTTCCCATAATTCTCATTGACGTTTATTCAAAATTGTGGGAAATTTTTATGGGAGTAATTTAAACAATGGAAAATGTGACAAAATGTATGTGATTTTACATAATAACATTCGTTTCTTATATAGAAAACAATTTCAAAGCCATGAGGCCGGTGTTGGGATATCAATAGGAGAAAACCCGTAAGACCGCCCAAAGATGAACATCCCGGAACGTTTTTTTAATGTAAAAACTTCCCCGGGCAAAAAACGGTAACAACTTCTGTGGTCGCAGATGCCAAACCGTTAGTGTCTGATGACTCTCAACAAGGAATGGTAGCTGAACCGGAGGAAGAACCATTTTATTAAGACATATACGGTGGTGACATGGCTTTGGAATTCGCTGGCCATCAGTAACGTGTTGTATTCTTGATATTTTTGTTGAATATTTTTTTTTTTTTGATATGAAATTTTAGATTTTTATTGTCATATTTTTGACTTTTTGTTTAGGGATCAAATATTGCTTTCAACGACATCTAGAAAATTACCCATTACACTAAAATTTTCCCAACACTTGTGCTTCATCTATTTATTTACTTTATCTATGATTGCTAGGACCATCTGAAGCATATGCCAGAATTTGTAAGATTATTCCTTGTTTTCCTTAGATTTTGAAAACTTTCTCTTATTGCGCGTTTACATGCACTCTTTTATCATGATTACCATTCATGTCGTGATTATTATTCAACGGCAAAGAGGCGTTTACATGAATTTTTACTCGATTTCGTTTTGACATTTTTGCATTTCATGATGCCAGGTGATAGCAGGACAATTTTGGCAACCCTCGTAGAAGAGACGAATTTATCTCTTGCGTCATAACTTGATTAATTCATACTTTTTACATACTTTATGTAATTTTATTTCAACTTGATTGGAATTTCTATAGTTAGAGACAATAACATTATCAAAAAACTGCACATGTATTGAAATATTCAACGAAGATAGTAAGAGAGAGAGCAGAGAAACGAGGCGCTGCATTCGTGTTCTTTGGTGGCATTCCACTTTGTGAGTAAATTTTCTCCTCTACCCTTACATCCTCTTTGGCATACATACCACTCTACTCGAAAAGGCGATTAGAGTACTCGAGTAATATTATCTGGAGACTGAATGTTACAATGCATAGATACAATAACATCAAGTAGAACCTGTAGTACAAAGCATTCATCAATGCAAAAATAACGACATTTTGTTTTTCTTTTGTTTGACAGTTCTGTCAAATTCAACACAAATGTAGTGAACCAAACAAGTCGACACGATTCACCCAAACGTGTCATAACTTGATTATTTCATTCGTTTTACATACTTTATGTAACTTTATTTAAATATGGTGGGGATTTCTATAGTTAGATACAATAACATTATCAGAAAACTGATCGTGTATTGAAATATTCAACGTAAAGAGTAAGAGAGAGCAGACCCGCTTTTTTCTTTGTTGTTGGCATTCCACTCCCTGAGTAAATTTTCTTCTCTATACCATAGTTGCTTTATGTTACAAAGACGATCAAGAATTATACGACCAGAAGATGTGCGCAATTTGGCAACCGTTGCAAAAGAGAACCAAAAAGTGGTGACAATTCTCTCAAACGTATGTCTCTCTCGCGTCATATTTTGATTATTTCATACTTTTTGCATAGTTTATGTAATTTTACTTTAATATGGTAGGAATTTGTATAGTTATGTATATACAATAACACTATCAAAAAACTGCCCGTGTATTGGAACATTCAACGAAGAGAGTAAGAGAAAGAGCAGAGAAACGACCCGCTCCATGAGTAAATTTTCTTCTCTATACCATAGTTGTTTTATGCACTATGGACAAGCGACCGATAACGAAATGGATATCTCAATTCCTTTAAAATCGGCAACAGTTCTATTGAGAGTTGACTAGGTTCATTCCGTGGTCACCATTTTTTAAGGCTGCATATGCCTACATCATCGTTTTCGGGCGCTAGTCTCGAAAGTGTAGGACACTTAGGGTCAATAACCTCTGACGCGGACTCCATATTGTTGCGAAAATTAACTAATATTCAGAAAATTTTAAATAGTGCTAGAGAATACGAAATTAGCGTCGACATCAAGTCGGTGTTAAAACGAAGTTATGTCGACGTAAAAGCAACAAAAGACGTCGATGACGGCAACCGTAATAGGGACAATTATAATGGACAGTTAAAATCAGCCATTTTGTATGGACAGCTAAGCGATATTAAGCGGCTCTTGAAATTACCGCTTACCATTCTGTCTTATTCAGACACAAAGTTGTTAAAGAATATGTATCAAATTAGCGTCGGCGTGTTGTTGGTGTTGAAATGAAGTGTTGTTGACAGAAAAAAGCCGAAGACGTCGATGATGACAACCGTAATAGGGCGATTATAATGAAAAATTAAATAAGCCATTTTGCGAATAAATTTTATTACTAGATTATCCCATATTTTTTTTGGCCGTCTTGTACATGATATCGTTGGTCGATCCCTACTCTGGCCACCTTACATTTGTTCCGACGACGGTCTGCTCGCATAGTGACATATTCACAAAAACCTGTTAGGAAAGCGATAATCGCTAGCATAGCCTAATACATATAGTAGACCCAATAGTTCTCTCTCCAAATTTATGACATTTGGCCTGGTGTGATATTTACGTTCGATGTTGAAAAGAATTGTTTTACTAATACCAGATAGAGGCAACGGTTCAAAACAACGAACAAAATAACAACAACGACATTTCGTTGTGTATGTTAAAATCATTGTGTTAAATACAACACAAATGTATGCTAACAATAACAGTCAATAAAAAAGTTTAAAACACATTTGAATTTCACAGTTTTTCACCAAAACGACATGAAAAATTAAAGCAAGAAGTTATTGTAATTCCACCTGGTGTATGTCACTTTTCGTCAAACATCTCTGTATCACACCGACCACATCAATAAGAGTGTGAAAGGAAAGGTCAGATGAGCCAATTATTCTCTCTAGTATGAGATTACTCTATGATCGCTAGCTTGTAACGAACACTAGCCTGAAGTAGCTTCGGTCACAATATACGATAACATAAAAATAACTTGGCATAATTTTAAACTGTAATTTTTTTAAAATTGTCCCTGCGTCAAAATTCGGCTCCGCATAAGCAACAAAAAACTGAATTCCTAACAATATCTTAGCTATTATCTTCATCTAGCTCGCATTTTCCTTTAACTCGCATTTTCTTTAAGATAATTCTTGTAAAATGCTGCCAAGTTTTCGCAATGGCCATCTTTCCTCACAAGTGTAACACCTAGTTTTCGCACTGCCTCGTGGTTTTGATACATTTTACATACTACTATCTGTAAAGTTTGTCTACATAATGTCTGTTGACCTCTTTGCGCTCTTCTGGTTGGGACGGTATTCTATGCCAAATTTTTACATGGGCTGTGTAATTTACATCTTAAGCATTTCACATCTCTTATGCTTGCAACGTTTTGTACATTAGTCTGCATGTCTAATCCCTTTTGTTTATTTAATTTAGTTCTTCGTATTTAAAATTTTGTGTTACAAAATTATCAATATATATTAAGCTGTCAAGTGCTTCCAATGTGTCTGTTGCTTATGTTTGACTTCATTTGTTTGGCATATTGTAACGACAGTGACGAATGTATTGTGTTCCTTTCCGCTTACTTGGAATTGTGGAATCATGTATTTAACATGTAATTTTGTTTACAAACTGAATGTTTTTCTTATTGGATTTATTTGCAAAATCTGGATGTATTTAAAATTTATGCATTTAATTTCGTAGGTCGCGTTTATACAACAACAATTGCAGTCATTAAATATAAATTAGACGCATCAACTATAAATTCTTATAATTTATTAAAATGAGTTAACTCAATTTTATTGCAAAAATTCAATTTAAATAAACAATAAGCCAAATTACCAATCAACAGCCTTGCCAGCTAGCCACACGACCGAAGTGTAGACCGAACGCACTACCGATTGCTTATGTAGAACACCAGCGAACAAAAATATGTAATCAATTATAAACTGTGCAACAGGCGCCAGTAGTGACGCCGGCTAGTGTGGGGATTGTAGAATACGCAGTGATGGAATTATTGGTACTATCGGAGTACGGTATGGTGCCAATTATGGCCAGTTTTTGAGTCAGTGGTGATCTGTGTTTCTTAGTTAAATTGTGGTTAAACATCGAATTTTGTTTTTCAGTCAAGGGTTAACCATGATTTAATCACCCAAAGTTGATTGGTTAACTTGTAGCCAGAACCATATGATTTTGACAATCACACTACTGATTGTCACTATGAGAAATGTAAAATTGTATAAAATACATGTTTCTGATTTGAGTACTTGTACACATATTTTGAGACTAGGTCGTTAAATTGTTGCGCCAACATAGTTCTTTGCACATTTTTGTTAAAATGACTTGGATTTTATGCATTTTTTTTCTCATTTTACATAATTTCATTTATTTGTTCCTCTTTGTTGTTTTGGTATTTAGCCCAAAACAGATGTTTTCGCCAATAAGAATACAAGGGTTGCCATAATTGTTTACATTGTTACAGCTTACTTTAACTTGCCACTGAAAAACAAAATGCAAAGTTAACTTCTAATTATCTTTCAATTACGATTAAGTAATCCGATAGTTAACTACCCACTTAAAAACTGGCCATTAGTAGTGTACAATCTCGGCTCTCAATACCACTCAATACGTCTAAACTGAGTACTCCATGCATTATGCATTGAACTATTGCTAATGACAACCTTGTGAAGCAGAAGAAACCCCCGAATATATGATCCGGTGCAAAAACACTTCAGTTTTGTTGTCTGTGGACCCTACTTTTCCATCTATTTTGGAGCCATCAGCGTAGAAACTTAAAAACCTTCAATAACATCAAGGGTAGAAGTGGGTGTTATAGTCGACTTCTCTTGTGGATTGCAGCAAATTATTTCATTACGAGCAAACTTTCGGGATACATAGCTCCTAAAAACCTGGCTAGGGCTTGTACGATGGGTCGTCGTGATACCCACCATTCCCATTCTCTGGCCAGTACCGGTCACCAAACGACAAATACCAGAAAATAATATCTGGTGGATAACAGCTGTATATGTATAACCAGTAAACTATTTTCTGGGCTAGGTCTACCGTCCTCCGATGGCCTTTTTACACGAATATAAAGCCACTGTGTCTGTTCTGATACTATACATAGTGTCTGACTTGAAATTAAGCCTTCAGATGCTTTGGCAAATGCCTCCACCACATTGAGACAATGGCTGAAACTTAGATTTCCTGGTATAGAGTCGAGCTGTTTCCGTAGATTTACCCTTATTGTAAGAGAGCTGACATGCGGATGATCGTTGGCAGATATGAGTCAATCCAATGGCTTCAGAAGAAAGGATGAGAGGCTGATTGGTGGACTAATATGCGATGATATCTCTGTTTTCAGAATTTTTATTCACTCCATCTAACGAAATTCTTTTTTTTATTGATTGGATGCAAATATAACGTGTTTGTTGCTTGTCGCAAATATATTATACTTGTGTCCAAACACATTGTGTTTGTTATTCAATATTACATGTTAGAATATTACATGTTAGTTAGGTTATAATATACCAAAATCATATGGTCACTTGATCAGTGTCTCAATGAACAACTTTGGCTGTTTCAACAGCAATCTACTATTAACCTTATAAATTAATTCGTAGTACAAATTATGTTTGATTGTTGGTCAAACGTGATAATCCACCCAAAAATTTAGCTTAATACATCAAAAAACTTTAATGGTACCTCAACAACAACAGTCAGTAAAACAAAATGTAAACAAAACAAAACAGCTGTGCTGTACGCTCACTTTCTCTGCATTCAACATGGAATATTCAAAAAAATTCTATACTTTATCCAGTTATGATGGTTTTAACAATGTAAACATAGCAGCTCTCTTAGAGATGGGTCTGTGACACGAAATGTGCGTGATTCACATAATTCACGCGAAATATTTTGTCCGCGTTGGAATTTTTTTCTTGATTACATACCAAAGTACCAACAAAATCTAATTTATTAATTTTCCATTCAATCAATTCTCAAGACACTTTAATATGGTAAATTGGGGTTCTCTGGCTCCACAAAAATTAACACACTATTACATTGGTTGGTTACCTACAGTTGTCTCTTGTCCCTAAATGAAATGAACTACGCGGTTTTTATAGTTTCCTTTAATTTTGGTTTTTGTTTTTATCAAGCTTTGAGCCGCGTCCGAACTCCGGTAATTCAGCCAAGATTTGTTTACATCTCTGCCATTAACAAATCAAATTGCTGAGCTGTTGTTTGATTTTTATACCTAATTAAATAAAAATTAGAGGGTTTAACACCTGCTTCGGCAGTTTTTTATGTGACGATGATATGGCCTGCGTGGATGGCATTCGGCCGGGCTTGGGAATTTTCTCCCCTGGGAAGGGTTTGGATTTTGAGCTTTACCTAGTCGCTTAAATATCTCCAAAATTTACAACTAAGTACTTATAAACAATGAAATGCATTATACATGCTACCCATCCACGTTCGACATTTTTATTTCAATTTGAACATTCCTCAACTAACGCGAAGAATTATGACGGGTTGAATTTGACAGCTGAAGTGATCGAAAACGTTACGCTGCGTTTTATAACGATGTACGATGTACAAGTAGACCGTCAAAATTTCCCTTTACTCAAATGCCAACAAGCACAACGAGTGAAACCCTAGGCATTCTCTGTTCTCTCTCTCTTACTCTCTTCATTGAATGTATTGAAATTCCAACCATGTTGAAGTACAATTCCATAAACTATGCAAAAAGTATGAAATAATCAAGATAAGACGTGTGAGAGAAATGCCTTTGAGTGAATTTCTAGCACTTTTTGGTTCTCTTTTACCAGGGTTGCCAAATTGCACACATCTTCTGGTCGTCTTATAGAGCTTCGGACTTATAGAGCTGCCATTGTTCTCATCTGCCATTTCCTTTCACACTATTCGTGGTGCGGTCGGTGCGATAGAGAGCTATTTGACGTAAATTGATTTACACCAGGTGGAATTTCAAAATTTTTTGACTTAAATTTTTCATGTCGTTTTGATGAAAATCTGTGAAATCTAAACGTATTTTGGACTTTTCTGTTATATTTTATTGTTAGTATAAATTTGTGATGTATTTACACAAATTTTTTAATGCACAAAACGAAATGCCGTTGCTGATTTATTGTTGAATGGTTTGAGTCATTGCCTCTATCTGGTATTATTAAAGCAATACTTTCCAACATCCAACCACCCATCTGCAACACACCAAATGTCATCAAAATACTGAGAGAGATAGCGCCACTATACGTTCTTACTCTGGAATTTCCTTTACTCACGTGAATATATCACATAGAGTAATACATACATAGATACTTTTATTCTCTCAATAAATTAAACGTCATAGGTACGATGGAAAGTAAACATTGGATGGTGGAAAACATGGGTCCAATAATACCAGATAGAGGCAATAGTAAACAACGTCCAACAAAGGAACAACAACTGAATTTCGTGTTTTTGTGGCAAACTAGTTGTGTTAAATACAATACAAATGTATACCAACGATAAATGTGCAAAATACATGCAAAATGTGGAAAATGTCCAAAAATGTGCAAAATACATTTAAATTTTTCAGTTCATATTTTTTAACTCCACCTGGTGTAAGTTAATTTTTAGTTTAATTTCTCTCATTTCCACAAACCTACGACGAAGAGTGTAAAACGAAACGACAGATGAGAGAATAAAAGTATCTATGTATGCATTAGTCTATGATGTATCATGTGTATATGTCTAAAAAAAAGTTCATGTCAAATTACAACTTGATTATTCTACAAATTGTATACAAAAGTGAAGAATCTTATTAAAATAATTTGCCATCTCTGACTGGGTGCTTGAGGCAGGTGATAAATGTTTGCGTTTAGTGATCAGTGTTTGTTTGCTCACAATTTGTATACAAGTTACATGTGTAAACATTATCATTTATTTGCTTTCTGTTTTTTTTTTGGGTTGAAATTAAAACAACAACAAAGAAAAACACCATAAAAATAAAATGAAATTACATTTATGACGTATACGTCAGAGAATATTTAGCCACCTGAAAGATCCACAATACAAGGCCAATTACTCGAATTCGTTTATACTCTGGCAAATAAACACCTGTACGCGCACATAGTATAGTAGGGTGACCGCATAGGGTTATAATTTTTGAAATTACCTGAGTATAAACAAACAAAGTTATTTGATGACAAGTTGAATATGAAATTAAAGTCGATATTTGTACGAAATTGTACGATAATGCACGAAACAAAGTTGGTGGTATTTTTCTAAATGTTGCTTTAAGTTGTATATGAACCTACCTACATAAATAACGACGGAAAGTCTAATTTCATTCACAATAAATGGCATCTGTTTACCCTTTTGTATCCATTCCAATTGATATGGTTATAGGGCATAGAAATTGATGTAAGAGTCAATTCGAAAGAAGAGTCTTTCGAAACTACAAATAAAATAACTGAGTTTTATCTGTAGATAAAACCTTAATTGTGCATCCACTTAGCGTAATTAACACGGCAAAACTTTGTTTATGATTCTAGACTCTCTAGACCTTAACTACAAGGTAGTAGAAAGAGGTGTTGTTGTTATTTCACACAGCAACAATAGGCCTTTTGTCTTTGTTTCATTCGCATCAGCTGCCAAACCCAACACAAATGTTTGCCAACAATGTAAGCAAACAAGAAAAAGTACAAAAACAAAATACATACATTTGAATTTAATAACTGAAACTAAACATGGTATGAAAATGTAAATGAATCAGCTGATCTACTGACTTTACCTTGCACTCATTGTAACATGGGTATACATTTTATGACGTTTAGTTCGATTACACTTACTTTGGAAAACTATCTTCTGTTTACAAACACTTTATTATATACGCATCAAAGTTCTTATAATTACTATTAACACTAAAAATGGAAGCATCATAAATAAATAAACAACAAGTGTGAAAAAGAGTACATTGATACATATTAAAATTTGCAACCACTTGTTGATGTTACTCTTTGTTTCGTTTACATTTTTTTTAAAAATAATGGTGTTAAATGATGGTGCTACGCGGCAAAACCACAGAGTAATATTAACAAGAGTTTGCAACAGCTGTTTTTTATAATAACAAAGTCCGTGGAAGACTTGGAAAACATATAGATAATGAGAGAAATCTTTAATTTTAACAATTGGCATGTTAATTGGGATCTACACAAATAATTTTTCTCTAACACTTCATTACATTTTGATTTTTTTCACTGAACATTCTGAATTTAATTTTCAAAATTTACTTCCAGTTGATGTGTTTTGTACTTTTTGCTTGACATGCGACTGAAAAAGTATGAAAATCGCATAACGCAACCCAGTCACCTATCACCGTTTGTTCTTTGAAAGCATCTTCTCTATAAGCTCTCCAAGTACTAACTTGATCAGCTGTCTCATCGGTACCCCTTGGGCAAAACAGTGTTGTATGTATCGAAATACAACCAGCGGAATCACGAGAATTTATTTAGATTACAGAATTGCCAACATATTTTTCGTATGCAATTCGTTGAAATTCCGGGTAAAATATACATATGCAGTACAACAGGATTTTAGACCGAATTCAGCTGACTTGTTTTGCTTCAGTACCGAATGCCCCTGGCATTATCACGGTATGGTGTTTATCACGCTCAATGGACAGTACGCAGTTTACACACAACTAGATTATCGGAATTAAAGGAGTTACTTTTTTTGTATTGCTCCTAAGGCTTTAATATCCGTCTGTGTAAACGCCGTATAAGTTATACAAATGCCGGGTTTACACAGACCAAAATTTAAGAAAATTTACTCATGGAGTGGAATGCCAACAAAGAAAACGAGTGAGGCGTGCTTTCAATACACAAACAGTTTTCTGATGATGTTATTGTATCTAACTATAGAAATTCCAACCATATTTAAATAAAATTACATAAAGTATGTAAAAAGTATGAAATAATCAAGTTATGACGCGGGAAAGAAATGCTTTTGAGCATAGAGAAATACTTAAGAGTTTCCATTACTCTCTTCGCTGCCTCTTCATGACGACGAGGTAGTAGGCCATTTCATAGAGTTTTATTTGCTGCGGTATTTTACCAATTTTACACTTTCGTTGGACATAAAACGGACAGAAATCGAAGGGAATTCGTATTTTCGTTCAATACAAACAATATGAATCATAATTTAGCTGTCATTAGCATCAATAAACACTATTTAAAAATAGTTCCTGTCTTCTTTGCTCTCTCATTCTCTATCATCGGCCTAGTACCTTTTCGATCAGCTGTGCCATAGAATCCCCCTGGTTTGAGAGAATCGCGTCGACTTTTTTGGTTCTCTTCTACTAGGGTTGCCAAATTGCGACGGTTTTTTCTTCTCTACTTGTACATCCTTTTTGGTAAAAAAAATTTCTCTTCACTCGAATACCAAAAATCAAAACGAGTGAAACCTTAGCCATTTTCTGCTCTCTCTCTCTCTCTCTCGTACTCTCTTCATTGAATATTTCAATACACGGGCAGCTTTTTGCTGGTGTTTTTGCATATATAAAAATTCTAACCATGTTGAAGTAAAATTACATAAACTATGCAAAAAGTATGAAATAATCAAGATATGGAGCGAAAGAGAAATGCGTTTGAGTAAATTGTTACCACTTTTTGGTTCTCTTTTACGAGGGTTACCAAATTCACATCTCAAATTCAGCGCATCTTCTGGTCGTCTACTTCTTGATCGTCTTTGAAGCCACCACAGGCGGAAGACGCCCGACATTCATTATAAGTAGCCCTCATCAGTTGAAAATGTGAAGCGATTTGATCGACTGACCCGATTTGACCGACTGACCGGCTTTTGAATATGCAGTTCTGTAACACTCATCAGAATTTTGTACAAAACTGGCACAACCAAGAGCCACCAATTAAATTTTGTTTGTTTCGTGTCGTCTTCGGTAATTTGTTGTCGGCTTTGTACACTGCACGTCATGCTTCCATTCTTGTTTAATATTGTGTTTTGATTTAAAAAGTACAAGGCCCAATTATTGACTGGTTATTTAAATTGGTAATAAGTTGATTTTGATTTATGTTTGATCTGACTTTAAATACGAAAAGAGTTTTTCAGTGCTTTGTCAAATAATTTTGTTACCATATGGCAACAGTGGCAAATGCTACAAAATACAAAATATTTAATGTAATTGGAAAGTATTTCAGCAGAAATTTTATCAACAATTAAAAAAGTTTTGTGCTTGTTCTGGCAAATGCTACGAAAAGTAACCGGTATTCATACATTTATCGGCTAATCGGTACAATGCTTAAAGCTGACGCCATTAGCTAAAGAAAAGTGAAGTGATTAAATACAAAATATTTAATGAAATTGGAAACTATTTCAGCAGAAATGTTATTTCCACTGGGAGGGTAATTATAATTGTTCACATTAACATTTAAAGAAGTTTTTTGCTTGTTCTTGTCCTTGTTTTCTGTCAAAATCATATGGTCACTGGATCATAGTTTAAAAACCCAACCTTGGCTGTTTAAACAGCAATCAACTATTAACCTAAAAAATGAATTCAGAGTTTAAATTATTTTTGATCGTTGATCAAAGATGATTTACCACCCAAAAATATGCCTAATTGTTTCTGCGCAAAAATTTTAGAAAAATGTGTTTTCTATCTATTTCAGCATAAATAATTTGGTGGAACACATCTACATAGTCTTTCGATTTGACTTTTTATTTCTCATTTTTTGTGTTTTATACAAGTGTAACAAAACAAATTACGGAGTTTTGACAAGAAATGTCAATTTAATCTCAAATTGGCTGATGTCAACGGCAACTATTGGAGAAGAAGATTATCGCTAACCTACTCGCGATAAAACGGCTTTTACACCTACAAGGATTATCGCTTTTCGGGATTATAAATGTCAAACACCATAAGAAAAAAAGTCAATGATCCCTAAAATGCGATAAGATTGATAGATATAAAAGTTAGACATTTGTACAAGACGTCTTGACAAGACATTTGTTTTTTTTTCAAGACAGTGAAGTTGCGACAACCAAGTGCTTCGGGGTACTGGCGACAAAGCATTCCTGAAGGTGTGTATGTGCAGAAAACTACAATACGATGTGAAGCGAAAAAAGTACTTATATTTAGGAGTTTCACAAGCTGTCGTACTTGGTCGTATTTTTATACAACAGTTGTACAATTTTTGTTGTTGGCTTCCACATAAAACTAATATACGAGGGTTGCATTTTATGTTTCGGGATTTGGCAACCCCAGTGTTGCAATCTGGCAACTGACAGCTCTATCGTAAAATTGGACATTTTTGAGGTTATGCGTACTCAGAACGTTTTGACATACGAGCGCTATTTGTGTTGTTTACAGTAACTTAAAAGATTCATCTCGGCCCAAAAATGGAATTAAATCGTGAACATTTTCGTGCGATTATTTTTTACAACTTTCGCCGTGGATTAACTCAGCAACAGTGCATGGATGAACTTAATTCAATTTTTGGCGATGAAGCTCCATCAAGGACCAGTGTTTATCGATGGTATGGTGAATTCAATCGCGGTGGTAGTTCACCCCAGATGAATTTCGAGAAGGTCGTCCAAAATCAGCTGTTGTTCCGAAAACCATTGATGCTGTGCGCAAGATCGTCATGTGACCTATCGTGAGATTGAGACAACCTTAGGCATTAGTGGGACCAGCATACATTCAATATTGCATAAACATTTGACTGTCAAAAAAAATGTGTTTGCCTTGGATCCCACACAATTTGTCAATCGCTCAAAAAAAGGCTCGTGCCGATTGGTAGAAAGAAATGCTCCAAAAATACGATCGCGGTGCTTCGAAACACGTCTATGACATCGTGACAGGTGATGAATCCTGGATTTACGCGTATGAGCCCGAAAGTAAACAGCAGTCAACTGTATGGGTGTTTCAAGATGAGCCAAATCTAACAAAAGTTGTTCGCGCACGAAGCACTTCCAAGCAAATGGTCGCCTGTTGTTCGGAAAAACCCGACATGTCGCAACCGTACCACTAGAACAACGCAGAACAGTAAATTATGAGTGGTACACAACCATTTGTTTGCCAGTTGTCTTCCAAGAAACCAGGTAAACCAACCGTCGAAGACGGACCATTATTCATCACGACAATGCGAGCTCTCACACATCGGCTGAAACAACTGTATTTTTGAGCACCCAAAACATCGATTTGATGGGTCATCCGCCGTATAGTCCTGACTTGTCACCGTATGACTTCTTTTTATTCCCGTACGTAAAAAACAAACTGAGAGGTCAACGTTTTTCGACACCTGAAGAAGCGGTTGCTGTATTCAGAATGCATATTTTGGAGATACCTCAATCAGAGTGGCAAAAGTGTTTCGACAATTGGTTCAAACGCATGCAAAAGTATATAAATCTTCATGGGGAATATTTTGAAAAACAATAAAGTGATTTTCGATGATTAATATTTGTTTTTGTTCTCTAATCCCGAAATATAAAATGCAACTCTCGTATGACAATACAATCGCGAATGATATGTTTACTGCTTGTCGTATCTTACTAGTGCTGTTCTTTTACCGGGTTTGTTATTACCGAATACATTTGATAAGTAACATCATTACCATAAGAGCTGTGGTTGATATTTATTATTACTTATTTTGTATTGGGATGTTGTTATTATTATTATGTTATGTTATTGATGTTATCATTTTATCCTTTTCGTTTAGTTTAGGCATTTTAGATTTTAAAAATGTTTTTCTTCAATCAACTGTTTCTTGAATCAGCTGGATAAATATGGCATCCAACAAAAAATGATATAATGGTGTGTTCACAACTGTTGTACTTATTAACGAAAATGCAATACAAAGTACGGCAATACGAGAGCTTGCGAAAGCCCTAATTGTGTTTTTGTACTGTACACAATACCAATACCTTTTTGTGCCCTACAGACCTTTTGTATGAATTTTGTAATTATTAACTGTTGGTTAGCTCTAACCAGATATTGTGAAAATGTACACGACTGATTGACATTTCTCTATTTGATAATGATATAATTTATTCACCATACGAATATATTGTGTCTGCATTTAACGTGATTTCGGCAGGGAAATCTGATATTTCTTCGATACAAAATCAAAACACAATGCTCACATAAAACAACAACAAAACAAACAAAAAATCACAAGAGGTGTCAGGGGACACCCGGTTAGAACTGAGTTCCTTCGCTATATATTATGTACTAGTTAGTTCCAACACGCCTCAGGCGCCCGTTGAAAATACCATAATTTAAATGGATCTTTAAGAAAAAATAATTTTTGTAAAATGATAATGAATGAATTTTTTTTTTATAAAGAAGAATGTATTTTTTTTTTAAAAAAAGTATATTTTCATGTACTATTTATGGTATTATTTTTAAGATGAAGTACTTTCTGTAAGAAAAAGCCATAAGAGTATGCATTTTTTTTTACAAAGAAGTACTTTTTTTAAAAACAGGTACTTTTTAAAGAAATGGTACTCTTTTTAGGAAACCGTTAATTTTTTAAGAAAATGTACTTATTTAAAAAAAATACTTTTTTTTAAGAAAATGTATTTTCTGTAAGAAAGTTCCCTTTTTTTAAGCGAAGGTACTTCTATAAGATGAGGTATTTTTTTTTTAAAGAGAAGGTACTTTGTTTATGAACATGAATAGGTATTTGTTTTGAGAAAATTTACCTTTTTTTAAATTCTTTATATTAACTTACGTGTCTGTATGTGTATGTCAAGAATAGGAGCGTTTTTAAGAGTAGGTACTTATCTCAAGAAAAGTTATTTTGTTTCAGCAAAAATGTACTCTTTAAAGAACAGGTAGTTTTTTAAGAAAATGCAATTTGTTATAAGAAAATTTACTTTTTTAAGAAAAGGTACTTATTTAAAAAAAGTACTTTTTTTTTAAAATGAATTTTTTGTAAGAAAATTCCCTTTTTTTAAGCGAAGGTACTTCTTTAAGATGAGTTATTTTTTTTAAAGAGAAGGTACTTTGTTTAAGAACATGAATAGGTATTTGTTTTGAGAAAATTTACCTTTTTTTAAATTCTTTATATTAACTTCACCTGTCTGTATGTGTGCATGCATGCCGGGGAAATTTTGGATTGATTTTCAACCCTTTTCCTTTGATCCAATCGAGCTGAATGTGGGCGGGATAGGACAAAGGGGCATGGTACCTCCCATACAAATCACAAATTAAAAATCCAATATTTCTGCTTCTGTTAACGGTATTTGAACAAAATTGGGTATGTTGGTTAGGTGTACATATTCTAAGATCTGCTGCAAATATGGGCGGAATTGGACAAAGGGGCGTGGTACCTCCCATACAAATCACAAATTAAAAATCCATTATTTCTGCTCCTGTTAACGGTATTTGAACAAAATTGGGTATGTTAGTTAGGTGTACATATTCTAAGATGAGCTGCAAATATGGGCGGGATTGAACAAAAGGGCGTGGTCATATATAAAGAATTTATAGTCAAAAACTATGTTATTTTAAACTTCTTTCACTTTGAATTTTCTTAATTTACTTTTTATTGGGTTCAAAACTACAGTATATACTAAATATTGGTTACAGACTCCACCTAGAAAACTTCCCATTAAACAAGGGACTTTTTGACACGTTGACTTTTCTTAATTTACTTTATATTGGGTTCAAAACTACAATATATACTAAATATTGGTTACAGACTCCACCTAGAAAACTTCCCATTAAATAAGGGACTTTTTGACACTTGGACTTTTCTAAATTTACTTTTTATTGGGTTCAAAACTGCAATATATACCAAATATTGGTTACAGACTCCACCTAGAAAAGTTCCCATTAAATAAGGGACTTTTTAACACTTTGACTTTTCTAAATTTACTTTTTATTAGGTTCAAAACTACAATATATACTAAATACTGGTTACAGACTCCACCTAGAAAACTTCCCATTAAACAAGAAATTTCCCAACATATATTAGTCTGGACACACACCAAAGCACAAGTATCCGTTATAGATGATCAAAAAGGATGCAGTTACAAGTAGAGAAGACAAAACCGGCGCAACTTGGCAACCTTCGTAGAAGAGATCCAAAAAGTCGACGCGATTCACTCAAATGCATTTCTCTCTCGCGGTCATAACTTGATTATTTTATACTTTTTGCATTCTTTATGTAATTTTATTTAAACATGGTTGAAATTTCTATAGTTAGATAGTGTAACATCATCAGGAAACTGCTCGCGTATTGAAAAATTCAACGAAGAGAGTAAGAGAAAGAGAGAGCAGAGAAACGAGACGCTTCACTTGTTTTCTTTGTTGGCATTAGAATCGATGAGTAAATTTTCTTCTCTAGTTAAAGTTCCATACTCTTGGAGTTGATAATACTGGGTTGTAGCATAATAGTGTTAAAAAAAGTTGTTTAATTTTCACGCAACGTGCGATAAGGAATTTCGTTTCAAAAAACAATTCTAATTTTAACGGTAACTGAACTAAGTAGCAAAGATACTCTTTCTAAAGCTGCATCTCAATTGAGTATGATTAAAAACACAATCTGATTTTGATGTGGACAGCGGTTGATTTCTCCATACAAAATTTAAACTAAAATCTGCTGAGTTCTGCCCCAAATCATATTATCGTGTCATTCATGCTCAACGGAGACATAGATTTCCCCACAAATAAGCCCTAAAACGTCAAGATATACAGGTAGTATTTGGATACACAACCAGCGGCTAGTTAATGAAAATTTCAACTTTTGATCAGAAATGTATAGGCACCCTAAGGTAAGTGTGAACTTAATGCATTCTGTTAGAACTTTCTTCTTCTTAGAATGTGTGAACTACATTAACAATGCTAACAGCGTCACCTTGTTATGGGCCCGAATTTACACTCCAAGGGGCCCTAGGTAATGCGATAGTTATATCGTATGAGATATTAATACGATTTTGCTGCCGAGTTCTTCTGTCTTCTTCTTTTCACTTCTGTCATTCCGATTAGTAACGACTGTTCCTATTCAATTATTTGTAAATTACCTCTTTAAAAAATGTTAGAGGATGAAAATTAAAACCTACACAGAAACATTCTACGATATCGTCGTCATTAAAGAAACAAACGTCATGAATCTAGCTTTACCTTTTTAACTGGAACACTGTTTCAAAAATGGTCAATCAAACCTAATTACAATTCCAAAAGCCTTTGTCAAGTATTGTAAATAATCTAGTTTAGGGTCACACACATATTGCTCCCTCTGCAGTCGATCTAAAAAAAATAAAAAGGTTTTTATAATACAAAACGCATTCAACAGATTTTTAAGATGACATCTGCATTATGTGCTTTAACCTTCGTGGCCCATGGCACCGGTCTACCTTTCCCTTCTGTAAATCCGTCCCTGCCTTTTGCATTATAATACCAACTGAAAAAAGAACAACCAACCAAAGCAAACACACAAACAAATCGTAAAGAAAATACGAAAAAATTCGCACGAATTTGGAAAGCTGGGAAAGGCAAATATTTACTTATTCATATGGATAAAAGAAATATTATCAAAATATCCTTAGTCGACCAACCTAAGCAACTAACCATTGAGACCAGTTGGCAGGCTGCATTAAGGTTACTAAACAAGGGTTTGCCAGACGGGTATGAGATTGCAAACATTAGCATGAAATGACCTTGTACTTGGACAAAAGGCCGTTTGGGGAGACACATGTGGGCACAGGGTGTGAGGTGTTTTTGTAGTGAGGGAACAGGTTAAAGCCACTATTTATGACTGTATAGTTTCTGTAGGAAGTTTTGCTTGGCTTGATAATTAAAGTCACATTGACGTTTGTGGAGAATTCAAAGTTTTTTTCCGCCCAAAATATCGTTCTCACAATTACGCGTCCTGTATTGGATTACCAGTTTGTCAAATTCGGTTACGCCATGTTCACATTGCAAACGAAATCTTGGTTTTCGCGATTTCATTTTGCGAAACATCTGTTTTCATATAAACCTAATACAGCATTCGCACTGGCATCGATTTTCTTGATTTTGCCACTTTTGTTGATTTTAAGCAGAAATCAAGAAAATTTGCTTGATTTCCCATACGTTTTGACAGACGAGAAATCAGGTATTTTTTCTTATTTTTCTAGGAATCAGGAAAAAAATGCTTGATTTGCTCTATGCAACGCTGTTTTATCTAACACTACTAACGAATAGTACGTTTGTTTACAACCATTTCAATCACGGCGTATTGATGTGGTGGTACCACTAGAATGGCCGAATTTATATTTTTCTCCTTACTTAGGTATTTATTGTTTCCCAAACATATATTTTTTATACTTTTTTGTTTACTTTTATTCCTGGAATACATTTGTGCTGAATTTGATTGTGGAAAAATACCCGACAAACCAAAATGCCTTATATTGTAGACTTGGTATGTTTCTTGTCGTAGTAACACTACCTCGTCAATGCGCCTTGACTTTCAATCAAATCAGGAAAAAAAACCAATACGAACACTTCAGATTTTGTTAGGACATTTGATACGAATCGGGAAAATATTTTGCAGTGCGAACGAGCTATAAGTTTCCTATTAGCGTGTTTAACATGTTTGACATGTTTTGAGATCAAAATCAGCTGATTTATTAGACACGAATCAGCTGATTTCGGTCCAAATATATGTCAACCGCGTTAAACATATTAAGTGGACACGTCTTTCAACTTCAGCTGCTTATTAACTTGAACTCTGATGAATGAGATATTTGCACCTAGATATTATTTGAACATATTTATTGAACCTATTCTACGCTACGAGATGATATTAAAAAAATGTGTCTAAAGACTAGTTTAGAAGTCGCAGTTCGTTAGTATCCTCTGCAATAAAGAAAATAATTCGACATAACTGTATTTAATCGCTGGGGAATTATAAATGATATAGTTAATATTTCCCTTTGCCAAACATATGTTTTCCTATACTAACAGCAGCTGTTTATTAACTTGAAATCTTGAAATGCGAGCATTCCGTCGTCGGACCGTGAACATAACTTTACATTGCTAGATGATTTCCTTAGAGCTGTGTAAAGCAACGTTCATGTATACCGTGATTTCGAGACATCAAACCACCAAAAATGTTTTGCAATACAAAAATCAGCTGTTTAGGGAAATGAAATTCCGAAAACAGCAAAATCTGGGTATACCTGAACATAGCTTAAGGAATGAAAATACTGGTTCTTTTGATTCCACGTTGAAATCAAAATCAGGGTACGGGAACGTGAAAGCAAACAAAAGCATGGTGAATATAGACGGGAGCGTCTACCATGATTATTATACTATGGCATTTGAGAAAAAACCGAAAATATATTGTAAAATAAAAACAAGATAATACAATTCACAGCAAACCAATTGTTATGCCTTGTTCTCGATGACGCGAAATTGAAGTCTTTCACTATTTGGGCTGAAATTGAGTTGAAATTGCTCAACTTCGCATATATTTTAACAACTACGAAATTGAGATGTTTACGACAATTTCATTGAAATTGACTTGACATTGTCGTATACAACACTGTTTTTTAACTTAACTTTTTAAACTTAGTACTCTTTTTTGCACACATGCAAGAGAACGAAGCCGACAACACAATTTTCCGGTGTGCCGCCGTCATAGATAATTTTTTGAAGTCCACGCCGCCGTTATTTAGTCACGCTTTGACTTAAAATATTAGACGATATTATCGGTTAAGCCGCTTTTAAAGCCCCGAATTACTAAAAAAAGATCTAAAGTTTTTACACTACCAACGAGATCAACCTAAAAGTAACGTCTGCCAACAAATCGCATTTAATAAAAACTCAGTTGCCGCCGTCGATGCAGTTTTTGTTTGTTGCTCCAACGCCGTCGATAATTGTGGGTCGGCTTAGTTTACTGAACACTTGGTTACTAAAATGACAACAACAAAATTAACAATTGTATGCCGCATCATTCATCAAATTTAAATTTTATGATTTTTTAGATATAGACTAGTGAGAAGAATCTATAAACCTTGTAAAATCAGTGCTTCATAGTAAAGTTCATGCATCATTCATTTATTTTATTGTTTTCATTCAGTTTATAAGTAAATTTTGATTATTGTGTCCAGGCACGAAAATTGTACTCATGGTATTGTTTGTACATAAATAGTTGTCATTTTGCAACGAAATTTCTCAAATGCCAGTGTGAACGATTTCAATTTCGTTAGACAATTTCAATTCGAAATTGTCAATTTCCTGGCAGCATGAACAAGGCATTAGGTTACTACATCCTTACACATAATTTGTGCATGGAGGTTTGCACTGAGGAATTTGTGTAAGCTGCACGATTTTAAAGAAGTGTGAACTAGGCCACATCGGGTAAAAATTTGTACAGTATGCACAAGTTATGTGCAAGTCGAAATGTCTCGAATTATTTAAAATGTTTTCCAATTGTTGATGTCACCATACAAAATCAGATAATTTTGAACCGAAATCATGTTATCGTCTGATTAACAG
This sequence comes from Phaonia tiefii, assembly GCA_963931995.1. Classification (NCBI taxonomy): domain Eukaryota; kingdom Metazoa; phylum Arthropoda; class Insecta; order Diptera; family Muscidae; genus Phaonia; species Phaonia tiefii. The sequence continues at coordinate 17,778,108 of OZ008370.1, read as the reverse complement.
AGGCAGCTAAATTCAGATCACCACCGGCAACGAAATTTCAAATTTGTTAAAACCCGTTCACACTGGTTAATGCTACTGTTGTTTAAAGCATGTTCATGTATACAGCATTTCAGCTCAAAAGATTCTAGAATCGCCTTCGAAATCTAAAGTGTTCAGGTATACGTATTTTGACATTCGAGGAGATTTCGCTTCATTTTGACAACAACTTGTTTACAAACATTTTTTTTGTTTACTCATTGAAAGTCTTATTTACACTATTAAAATTAGAAATGGAAAATTAAAATTAACAATGAGTTGCAAAACTGTTATTATTATATTCTAAGCGTCTGTTAATGTTTAAGACATTATTAAAAATATGTCTTGGCACGTGGTTTTGCCAAGACAACATATTTAGTATAGACCTGAAAATTTGTTAGACATTGCAACCAAAAATATACTAGGTTAATTACAGATTTTGTGGCCGTCGGTGGTGCAATGGTAGTGTGCGCGCCTCTTGTACATGAGATCCTGGGTTCGATCCCTGCTCAGACCACCTTAAAATTTCTTTCTGCGGCGGTCACCTCGCATAGTGACGGCGACACTATTGAGTATTTAGCCATGAAAAAGCTTCTCGAAATACCGTTCGAAATCGGTGTAAAACTGTAGGTCCCAATCAGTGAGTGAAAACTGGAAAGCGCACAGCTCACTGATTGTGAGAAGCTCTCCCCTGTCCATTCGAGGGATGTAATGGGAAACCATTTATTTATTTATAATTACAGATTTTATGGACATTTCCTTAAATATTGTTGGAATTTAAAGTATTATAAACTATAACATTCTCAAAAACTACTGCTCTATTGAAACAAAGGTAAATTTAATCATCCCTTTTCTTGTATGCAGTTCACTTAAAGAAACTTTTTTTCCAATCTATATAGACAAATTATCTTGGTGCAAAAAGGATGTACAGGTAGAGAAGATAAAACCCCGCAATTTGGCAACCCTAGTAGAAGAGAACCAAAAAAGTCGACGCGATTCACTCCAATGCATTTCTTTCCCGCGTCATAACTTGATTATTTCATACTTTTTACATACTTTATGTAATTTTATTTGAATATGGTTGGAATTTCTATAGTTAGATAGAATAACATCATCAGAAAACTGCTCGTGTATTGAAATATTCAACGAAGAGAGTAAGAGTGCGAAGTCAGAAACGATACGCTTCAGTCGTGTTCTTTGTTGGCATTCCACTCCATGAGTAAATTTTCTTCTCTATAAAATAGTTGCTTTATGCACAATTAGACGACCAGAAGATGTGCGCAACTTGGCAACCCTGGTAAAAGAGAACCAAGAAGTGCTAGGAGTTCACTCAAACGCTTTTCTCTATCGCGTCATATCTTTCTTATTTCATACTTTTGCATAGTTTATGTAATTTTACTTCAACATGGTTGGAATTTGTATAGTTATATACAATAACACTATCAAAAAGCTGCTCGCGTATTGAAATATTCAATGAAGAGAGTAAGAGAGAGAGTAGAGAAGTACTAGGGTTTCACTCGTTTTGTTTGTTGGCATTTGAGTGAAGAGAAATTTTGACTGTACATCGTTTTTGCTTGGTGCTGACAGCATTGTAAAAAATAGTACTTAATGATAACTGTATGTAATATAACAGCGTTGCGTCACACCGGCATCACAGATTCTGGCCCATTTGAGCGAAATCTAAAAAATTTATGGAGATTCCAGCACTGTGCAAATGTATGCAGAATCTCTGGATTTCGTTGCCATTTCGGTCGAAATCTCAAAAACTACGAAATCTCGGTATACCTGAATGCCGCTTTAAGCGTAAAACTCAGTTGAAGCTGAATTGCATTGTTAAACATAGAATTCATATGGAAACGTGAAATTCAAGTTTATCTGAGTACTGAGTAGGGTGTCTGGTAATTAATATATTTTTCAATGGCAAATTCAGTGAAATTCCAGCGAGATTACAAAAATTATGCTACGTTTTATAAGAGCCTTCTTTCCCATACACTAATCAGCTGCTAAATAAGTAAAAGTCTGGAAAAGCTAGATTGTGAACGTAGTATAATGTTAGGCACTTCCAGGAAGTACCTTGTGCGTAGAGTTCGGTGGTTAGGATTTTTATGTAATCAAATCTTTTAAATATCCATTTATATCTATTTAGCAGCAATAAAAGTTCTTAAACGTTTATGCACCATTATTTTGAAGGCGTTACTCCTTATGCCGACTTGGCACCCAATACTCCTGCTGCTCCTATTTGTCATAATTTTACCTTAATGGCAAGCTCAGGTGGTTGCGCTCTACACACAGATTTATACAGTCATTTGGTTCGCATATGTTTGTACTACTTTAGATAGGAGGTATGTACATAATATTCACTGGAGTTTCATATTCAGTTATTGTATTATTCCTTTCATATACATACGTATATTAATGTTGTTTCTTTTTATCTGTTACCTTTGTTGTTATTTTGCTGTTGTTGTCTTCGTCCTTTATGCGTATTATTAAGTGAGCTCGGTATGCTTTAAGTATTAATGGAGGGATTCCTTGAAATGCGATTTTTATTGTTAGCTAAGTAAGAATTTATGTTTTCTAAATGTTTGTGGGCGTTACGCACAAGGACAGTGCAAAGCCGCCGTAGTGTAAGCAAAATTACGTCGTGGGAGTAAAATGTCCAAAAAAATGCGGCCTTTTTCAGTGTTGTATTCCTCAACGTGTAAGTGTTACTTTTAAGCATTTAAACAGGATTCTAGGTTATTTGTTTAAGCAATATGTCAACAATTTGTGGTTACATGAACAGATTTATTACCCAAAACCTTTGTCTCAATAAAAGTGTCAAGCTTTGTGTTCTTAAATATCTATTGTTTGTTATAGAGTTATTCTCTCATTCCTATTTCCATGTCATATAGGACAACATCCTTTTGGTTTTAAAGAGTGAGAGAGAGAGAGAGAGAATTATACAGCTACAATTTTATTTTCCATTAGTATGTCACTTTAAAGAATAAGCTATATTTTTTTGTCCTTATATCCTGTAGACAAATGGCGCCTATTAATAGATCCATAAATCACGATGCGATAGAAAGTAGGAGAGCCCCACCGCCGCCAAACCCGTTTCATTCAAGCTAAGAACTCTTTTCCATACCTTTGTCAGTGGAAACATTTGTATTGGTTAGCTGGGGGTGAAGTGGGCCTTTATTTTATTATAGATTACCTACAATTCATGTTAATGTCACATTTCGAGTGAATTCAAGTGATTACAGGCGGGGAAAATACAAATTGCTCGCAAAAACTAAATATTATTTAGAATGTTGTAAGCTTAGACAAAGGGAGTCAATAAACAAAATACAGGCACTTATTAACATGTTATACTAAAGGGTTTTCCAATTTGAGTGATATGATTTCTGTAAAAAAAACACACACTAAATGTTAAGGAAATTCATGATGAATTTGTAAACATTACTGAATACAGTGCAAAAAAATGACAGATCATACTACAAATGCCCGAAACGTCACTTACCTGGCGTTTACACGGGACAGTTTTGCTCCGACAGTAGCAATATATTCACACATTTTTACTACCCCACTTACCTGGCGTTTACACGGGACAGTTTTGCTACGACAGTAGAAATACATTCACACATTCTTACTACCACACTTACACTTGTCTCACTTGCCTCGCCACTGTCTCTGATTTTTCAATGACAGTAACTTCGGCAAGAGATTTGACATAAGCGGCCAGATCATGGCTGAACTAGTAAAGGTTGGCGCAATAGAACAAGTGATTTTGCTTTCTTATGACTCCATCTGTTAAATTCAGTGTATTTTGTTGTTGTACTTTTTTTTTTGTTTACTGTGTGTTCATATGGATCTGTGTTGAATTTGACGGTTAGAGGCATGAAACAAAAACTAAATGCCTGTTGTTGGTTCACACAATTACAACAAATCTTACTTCGTCAACCTCTACTAGTTCAGCCATCGGCCATATCGGTGACGTTTCGTAGTAATTTGAGAAAAAACCAAAACATCGCAAACGACTTTACAAATTGGGAATTATATTTGTATTATTTGAAAATGTTGCTAATTTTTATTGAAATATTGTTTGACAATACAAACATATAAACATGAATACATGTCTAATTTTGCAGAGTACATCAGTTCCATTGTTATTTTGAGAAGTAAGACAAAACACAATGGCAAAAGAGCGAAGAAACAAAAAATCAGAGCACGAAATTTAACGAAACGACACTGTCGGCGGTTGCTTAAAACTGTACTGTCTTTATAACTGGCTGGACGCGTACGTCATACAAACAATTTTTCTCTTTGTGACAACTAATACATATTCTCAACTATCTTGTCTTAAACTGTCCCGTGTAAACGCACCGTTACACTTCTCTCACTTGCCACGCCACTGTCTCTGATTTTTCAACGACAGTAACTTCGGCAAGAGATTTGACATAAGCAGCCAGATCATGGCTGAACTAGTAAAGGTTGGCGCAATAGAACAACTGATTTTACTTTCTTATGACTGCATCTGTTAAATTCAGTGTATCTTGTTGTTGTACTTTTTTGTTTACTGTGTTCGTTCATATGGATCTGTGTTGAATTTGATGATTAGTCATGAAACAAAAACTAAATGCCTGTTGTTGGTTCACACAATTACAACAAATCCTACTGCGTCAACCTCTACTAGTTCAGCCATCGGCCATATCGGTGACGTTCGTAGTAATTTGAGAAAAAAACAAAACATGGCAAACCACTTTACAAATTGGGAAATATATTTGTGTTTCAAAATTTTGATAATTTTTATTGAAATATTGTTTGACAATACAAACATATAAACATGAATACATGTCTAATTTTGCAGAGTACATCAGTTCCATTGTAATTTGGAGAAGTAAGACAAAACACAATGGCAAAAGAGCGAAGAAACAAAAAACCAGAGCACGAAATTTAACGAAACGACACTATTAGCGGTTGCTTAAACTGACGGACACGTACGTCACACAAACAATTTTTGTCTTTGCGGTAACTACATACATATTCTCAACTATCTTGTCTCAAACTCTCCCGTGTAAATGCACCGTTAGAAATTATATCACTCAATTTGGAAAACCCTTTACGTACAGTCTGCAACCAAAATCTCTGATTTTGAGATTAAAAGTGAAATACCATCGGATTTTTCTATTACTACGTTTATACGAGAGCTTATATTGTGATATCATATGGCGATATGTCAATAAAGTACGTGCAAGTAACACATTTCATTCTACACTGAAAGCAAAAGCTTCATCAAATATATGAATTCGTTCATCAATTTGATGAAACATTTCCTCATTTTCCAACCTACGATACATTTAATTGTATTGATGAAGAACATTTCATTAATCTTTCATCAATAGTTTATGTTGATTCAACGACAATTTTACATCAGGTTGATGTACATTTTTCATCAATTTGATGTAAATTTTTCATCAATTTGATGTAAGTTTGTCATCAAGTTGAAGTAAATTTTCACCATTGTGATGTAAATTGTTCATAAATTTGCTGTACATTTTCGTCAATTAGATGTAAGGTTGTCTTCAATTTGATGTAGGTTTGTCATCAATTTGCTGTTAATTGGTCATCGTTTTAATGTAAATTGTTTGTTAGTGTATAGCCAAACTCTTTGGACTGTTTTTTATTACAAAAAATTCAAAAATCAGTGTATACGACCACATAGAAAATGTTCATAGCGTGGATATTGTTTTCTGTCCTTTGCACTATTTTCTATTATGTATTTATTTTCAATTTTCTACTAGTTGTTTTCTTTTTCTATTTATTTTTTCAATACTACGTCCATATTTTTAATCGATGCCACTAATTATTTTTAAAGTCATTGAGGTGATAAAATTTGTCATTAATTCAATGAATAACAATTGATGAATATTTATCATCGATTTGATGTAAAGATTTTCTTTTAGTGTAGTTTTACAGTTCTCATGTACATGAGATCCTGGGTTCGATCCCTGCTCTAACCTCCTTAAATTTCTTTCGGCGTCGGTCACCTCTCATAGTGACGACGCCACTATCGAGTCTGCAGCCATGAAAAAGTTTCTCAGAATACCGTTCGGAACCGGTGTAAAACTGTAGGTCATAATCAGTGAGTATAAAACAAGAAAGCGCATAGCTCACTGGTTGTGAGAAGCTCTCCCCAATTCCTTCTCATGTTATAGGAAACCATTTTTTTATATATAGTTGAGAAAGCTTGTTACGCAAATTTCGTGGCACGTGAGTATGTACGTATTATTTTTACGCATTATGTACGTACGTATTATGTACGTATTTATTTACAAAGTCTAGTACGCAGTTGAACGGAATTTTCGCTTTCCATAAGAAATACATACAAGTGACTGATATATATCGCAATATCAGGATTTACGGTGGATTTTTCATATGGAATTTGACATTTGTAATCCCGCGCCGCATAACTGGCATTTCTAATCAGATAGCTGAATCCTCGCGTATGCTTAAGCTACGTTCCGGTATACTTAATATCCATAAACAGCTGATTTTTGTATAGCTGAACATTTGTTTGGTGAGCTGAAATCTTGAAAACTTCGAATTCACGGTATACCTGACCGCCGCGTTATGTAGACTAGCCAGTTAGAGAGAAAATACAAAATATCGACTAGGTTGAACAAACAACCTTGATATCCATACCGCCCTTAAATTGTTATCCTGAACAGGTATGTACTAGAGTAATAAATGAATAGTCTCTTGTTTACTTCTTTTTGACACTCACTGTATGCAATATGTAGTCGCGTATGAAATATCATTTTATTTATATATTTATGCATGTATTATTAAATTGTACATGTGTATACTTTATGAGCATTGTAACAAGGAGAAAACAATCAGAATTTTGAAATGTTTGCCTTTCTCTACTGTTGTTATGTTCGTAATTTATGTTTTATGATTGCATTAAGAATTTCACCTGGATCCTAGCTGCGTAGTATATGCATACATATGTAAGTCAGTACGTAGCACTTTTTGCGTATAAGAATCTTTCTTTGTTTCTCCTCTGGTAAAAATAAAAAAGACATTTATTGCAAAATATTTCTTGTTATAAATGTTATAACACTTTATATAATGCATATTTTATAAGCCTCTATCTTGCCTCTTCGCATTACAGGAAGTAAGCGCATGGAGCTAAGAACTTATACAGGGAATTGGATAAAGGCACTGGCAATTGCCTTTCTTTGGCACCAACATTTTCGCAAAGATCTGAACAAAATCCGCAAGACATTTTTTTTATAAGACGCCTGCACCGTATAATTTGGAGCAATTTTTGTAATTTTGCCCAAATTAGATCAAATTTCATTGAGTTAACCATTGAAATGGACATGAAAATTAAATTACCAGACACCCTGTATACGATTTCAATATTTAAAGGCCTTGTGACTTTGGCTTTTTTTCCAGCTGGGATTGACGAAGTGAAACAAAAATTGTTTGAAAAACAGAAAAATAATTTGTTTACAAGAGGAACATTCAGGTATACCAAGATTTCGGAGTTTTCGAGATTTCAGCCCAACAAACATATGTTTTGCATACAAAAAATCAGCTGTTTATGGATATGAAATCCCCAAAACTTCGAAATCGCAGTGTACCTGAATATAGCTTAAGTCATGACGCCATCGATTTGATTTCAAATTTGATTTAACCCGTCCATTAAATTTCATTTATGGCCAGGTTTTCGGTCAGTGGTGATCTTCGTTTCTTAGTTAAATTCTGGTTAAACTTCGAATTGTGTTTTTCAGTCATTGTTTAACTATGATTTAACCCGCAATGTTGGTTGATTAACTTTTAGTCAGAACCATATGATTTTGACAATCAAATTACTGACTGTCAAAATGAGAAATGTTCTGTTTTGCGTATATGTACACATACGTTGATTGCGCCTATATAGATTTTTACACATTTTTGTTAAAATAATTTCGATTTTATGCATCTATTTCTTATTTTACATAATTCCATTTTGTTTGTTCCTCTTTGTTGTTTTGTTATTTATCCCAAACCAGTTGTTTATTCCAATAAGAATACAAGGGTTGCCATAATCGTTAACAATATGGCGACTTACACTGAAAAACAAAATGCAAAGTTAACCTTTCAATTACGATTAAGTAATCTTATAGTTAACTACCCACTTAAAAACTGGCCATTAAAGTTTTGTTTTTTAAACGTAGTACTCAACTGCAACTGAATTTCAGGTTTCCATATAAAGTCTATACAAAATAAAACCCGGTTATTTTACTTAGAATTCATGCGGAAACCTGAAAGACAGGTTTATTTGAGTACCGGGAAAATGATGCACAGGGTGTCTAGTAATGTATTTTTCATGCTAACTTCAATGCCAAATTTGGTGAAATGAGGTGATTTAAAATTTAGATTTTGTATGGAAAATTGTATCTAATTTCGGCGAAATTACAAAAATTGTTCGTAATCATCCAGTGGAGATCCCTTATTAAAGTCTTTTACAACCAGATGCATCTATTCCAGGTGAAAGTATTAAAACAGCTGACTAAGTGCATCTGTCAAATTTACTTTTATTTTGTTCCCGTTGCTATTACCTGCAACCACTACCACACACCTACAGCTCCCAGCTGATTAAACACATCTGATCTTGATTTACAAGTACAAGTACAACAGTAACTTTATCTAAGCAATAAAAATCATAAAAAAAATGTTTGCGTTTTTTTACATTATCGGCTGGATTTACTGGAGAACGTTAAGTTGACAATATCAATTGAGAAGAGCCACTTTCGAAGAAGTAAATTTTCCGGACCTGAAATTCAGGTTGTGTTTTTTACATAGAGTTTATATGGCAACCTGAAATTCCGTTTCAGCTCCGTACTACGGCTTAGAACACAATTTGTTACTACTTTTCCCAACCATGTTAAAAAAACGCATAAAGCAACTATGGTATAGAGAAGAAAATTTACTTATGGAGTGGAATGCCACCAAAGAAATCGAGTGAAGTGCGTCGTTTCTCTGCTCTCTCTTGTACTCTCTTCGTTGAATATTTCAATACACGAGGAGTTTTCTGATGATGTTATTGTATCTAACTATAGAAATTCCAACCATATTTCAATAAAATTACATAAAGTTTGTATAAAATATGAAATAATCAAGTTATGACGCGGGAAAGAAATGCGTTTGAGTGAATCGCGTCGACTTTATTGGTCCTCTTCTTCTAGGGTTGCCAAATTGCGCCGGTTTTTCTTCTCTACTTGTACATCCTTTTTGAAAAACGCATAAAGCAACTATGGTATAGAGAAGAAAATTTACTTATGGAGTGGAATGCCACCAAAGAAATCGAGTGAAGTGCGTCGTTTCTCTGCTCGCTCTCTTACTCTCTTCGTTGAATATTTCAATACACGAGCAGTTTTCTGATGATGTTATTCTATCTAACTATAGAAATTCCAACCATATTTCAATAAAAGTACATAAAATATGTAAAAAGTATGAAATAATCAAGTTATGACGCGGGAAAGAAATGCGTTTGAGTGAACTCCTAGTACTTTTTGGTTCTCTTTTACCAGGGTTGCCAAGTTGCGCATATCTTCTGGTCGTCTAATTGTAAATCGTCTTTGAGAGAAGAAAATTTACTTATAGAGTGGAAAGCCACCAAAGAAATCGAGTGAAGGGCGTCGTTTCTCTGCTCTCTCTTGTACTCTCTCAAGTCAACCAAATCTACTTAAAGCATATCCATTGCCTTTGACCTAGCAATGTTATGTGGGGCAATAGACAAGGATAACTATACTATATTTACTCATTCGCCAACAAACTTGCATAAAAATTATCTTCCTCCGAACTACGTTAATGCCTTTAATCCGATTAGTAGTAACTCATTTATATGAGTATTATTCCACACAATTTTCGTTGACCTACGCTAGACATACCAACTTATCGAATTGGCAACTGTATTTACACTGTCAGCCATTTGTTCAGGTTGTTATTATTACTCTCAGTTTACACGCCACAAGACAGAGAGAATATGTATTACTTGGCCTTTACATGAGACAGTTGCGCGGAGACAATAGCAATAAATTCCAACTTTTTTTTACTAATAACACTTACACTACTCTCAATGCCTTCGCCACTGTCTCTAATTTTTCAAAGACAGCGAATTCGGCAAATGATTTCGTTGTAATTTGCGAAAAAGAAGCAAAAAATAATCGCACAATATAGAAAACTGTATTTTTATTTGTAGATTTTGTTAAACGATATTGAATTCACACGAAGCGACACTGATGGCGGTTGCTTAAGAGTGTATTGTCTTTATAATTGTTTAGATGTCTATGTTACACAACAATTTTGTCTCTTCTTTGAAAACTAATACATATTTTCACTGTCTTGCACCGTGACGCAATAGTTAAGATTACCATCTCTATTGTTGTTTTGCTTTTATCTTCACTGCGGTATGAGTACAAACTTCAAAAGAAATTTTCGTTATACTGCATTTACATTGAGGCAGGATTCTCTCATTTGGAAATTTCAACTAAATTAACAGCTGATTATTGTATTCAAAAACAGATGTTTGATTAAACTAAATCTTAAAATACGAGAATTTCGGTTGTAATGTGTTCAGGGCTTTAACTTAAGTGGCCATTTATCTCTACAGGGCTTTCACTTAATTGACCATTTATCTGTACAACAAAAATAAACGCAGAGTATTTTTGCGGTTAAATTTTTGTTTTAATTTGTTAAGGGCCATTAGCACAATAACTAAGAGTTATCATTTTTAAATTCCAAACAAACTGACAGCTACAACTTTAACTATAAGTAGTTTTAACTGTATGATAACTTGAGATGGTGATAATGGGGGTAACGCACATAAAATTTATTACATGGGATACACATTTCTATTAAATTCACTTCCTTGAGTTTTTTGTTTGATGGACGAAATTTAATTAGAACTCAAAATTTGTATTTGATACGCGTCTTTGCTTCAGTTGCTTTACTTCTACAACATATGAATGCTGATGAGAAATGTCAAGGGGAAATGCTAGTATAAGCAACAAGTCGGCTTTCACGTAACAAAAATTTCAACCCAACTTCTTTTTGTTGTGTGTTTTTCTGCAACACTACGGACAGGCTAATCATTTTGACATAAGCCTGGTACTGGTTTTGACACTCGTGGAAATTTTATTATTTCTCTACTCTACTTTTATTTTACTACTGTTGTATTTTGCTTGTCACTTTGGAGACAGCTGTGTTTGCATTCTCCAAAAATGTGGCAATTCTCTGCAATGATCTACACGTGACAATTTCCCTTGTAGTAATAAATGAACAAATTGCATACGAAAATTTCGCCGCAGGTGTATACTATCGAGGCAACCGAAAATTACAGATGATTAAACTTGCATTAATACCCTATTTATGCTGCTACTAAATACTGATGTGTAAAACTCTAATTCACCTATAACAGCACTTAAGCTATGTCTCCATTGAGCGTGATTAACACGATAACATGTGTTTTTAGAAAGAATTCAGCTTATTTTGTTTTGGTTTTGTATGGGAAAAACAACCGCTGTTCAATCCAAAAACATCGAGGTATTCACGTTCAATGGAGACATAGTTTTAGGGTGGTATTCTATAAGTCGTGAATCAGTCACTTCGCGTTACTTTTGTCGTTTTGGTAGTTTATAAAACGTTACAGCTGTTCGGTGACTACCTGCGTGGAGTTACCTTATTTAATGGGTAGTTCATAAAACGCAACGCAACGTTTTTGATCACTTCAGCTGTCAAATTGAACACGCCACAGTTCCTCGCGTTAGTTGAAGAAATTACAAATTTAAAGAAAAATGTCGATCGAGGATAGGCAGATGGAAGTATTTTGCATTTCATTGCTTATAAGTAGTGGCTAATTTTGGCTGAAATGCATTCGACGGATAGAGCTCAAACTTTTTTTAAATAATTCAAAATTATATTGTTTACGCACTGAAATTCTTATTTACAATAATAAAATTAGAAATGGAACGTAATTAAATAATGCGTTGCAAAACTATTATAATTATATTTAGAAATTATAGACATCAGTTGATGTTGACAATAATAAACAAAGAACCAATACATTACAATCAATACATACCGCCAAATGGCACGTGTTTTTGAAAAGACAACAAATTTAATATAGATGGGGAAATTTATTGGACATTTAACCCCAAAATAACATAGATTTTTACACATTTTATGTGAATATTGTTGGTATTTGCAGTATTATAAATAATAGCAATCGTAAAATCTGTTAATCTACTGAATTAGAGCTAAATTTTTTAATCTTTTCCATTCTCAGCATTTCACTCAAGATAACTTTTTCTGATCTATAATTGTTTATTTTAGTTTGGCAACTCTATAAACCGCATATGTCAGTGACAGCTGTCGTAAACAAACGCAAGCGCGAAGTGATATATAAACTACAATCTTTTGACTTTGGCGTTCGCGTTAGCTTTTGCGTTTACGTTCACTTTCGGGACTTTTGGAATACTACCCTTAATCGGCACGACAATCAAATGCTTTGTTAAAATATTTCTTATTAAATCTAGATTTTGCATGCTGCATAAACATAGCTTAACATAATTTACATGTAAAGAAAGTCCCGTATTCAGTTCTTGCGCAGTTTTCGTGAGAAATTTTGGCATTTCCATACGGAAATTTTAGATGCTTAGAGTTACCACCTGTCTCTGATTTACCTTGACAATAAGCATGATTTTTTTTATTTCCTGCTAAATTAATTTTTCGACCATTTTGTATGGGGAGCTAAGCGATATCAAGCGATTTTAAACGGCTCCCCAGACAAAGTCGTCGAAAAAATAGTTTAGCAGGAATTAAAAAAACAAGCTTAATATTTCATTTATAATTCCTCTTCGCACTCCATTTTATGTTTAACACATATGGTGTTACCAAACAATTATCCAACAATTGTTTTCGCACGAAATAACTTTGGCGTAACAACCCTGTAATTGATTTTGGCTACGAAAATTCCGCATCGAGCCGAATACCAATACACGTACTTCTAATGGGAACGACAATTTCATAAAAACTGAATACAATGCTGAAACACTTTAATGCTTAAATACTTTATATGGGAAACGGAAATTTCGTTTCAGCTGCGTAATGGCCTTACAGTTTTTGACAGACTTAGCACGCAGACAGACTGACAGACTTCGACAGACTCTTCAGCAGGAAAACACAAACAGATGGCGCTCATCCAACAAAGTTGTGAAATTGTAAAAGTTTATTATTATTATGTTTTGAAAAGAAATCACAATTAATTTTCAGACTATTATCTTAAATAAACCCGTAAGTTAAACATACATAGATGTAAAAACATTATATAAGTATTCTATGTACTTGTTATCTCATTAATTCCACTTAAATCCATGCGAAATCGTTTTTCACTTGCCTCCTTCCTACCGAAGGTCACCACCGATTTATTTCAATTCACAAAGTCAAGAGATTACAATCATCTGTTTTCATTCTTAGCAATTATATATTTTGTTTCGTACTTACTGTTTACTGGCAATTGGGCGAAGGATTTATTTCAGTTTTACAAGTACCTAACTACGAGTACTACGTTATAATTATTTGTCTTACAAACATGAGATTAGAAAACAATAGTGTAGCATTAGGGAAGGTATAATGAAATGGAACCTACATACTTGTTGTAATCCTACATATACATATGTACGTAGAGAGTAGTCGAGCACCCATAAAGAGTCCTTGAATGTCGAAATACAATGGCGTGCAAGTACTCGAGGACAATGACTTAGGATTTAAGTATACACTAGGTACTAGGAGTGCAAACGTTATTTTTTTTTGTTAAATGTATTGTTGTGCAACAAAAGAAATTTAATTTTTGCCAGAAGATTGTATTGTTTTTAACCACACAATTCTGTTATTATAATTAGCATTATGATAATAATGATTGATGAATATTGTCCTATACGATGTGTACTGTGAAAGTAGTTATAGGGCGTTTCAAAAAAGAAAACACATGCATTCCTTTAGTAATCAGCCAGTAAGGAAAACCGGTACGCAGTTGCAACGAAATTTTCGCTCACTGTAAGCTATACATGTAAAATTATGTCTGTATTAAGCATAAATAATACGATAACATGAAAACGTTGATCCATATAACGTTTAGAAGAAAGGGCACTTGTATCTAGTGCTGAATGTTTCGCGTTGCTAGAGTTTAACCTTAAATATTCCGCATTTACACTGCGCAAAAATTAAAAATTTTAATTTTGTTACTTCGAAGAGTAAACGCAAGGAATATATTTGGCTTTGCTTCCGGCGACAGCTATAAATGCCTATTTTGACTCCAATCACATACATATGACAAAATCCAAGTTTAAAGTAAAATTTAATTTACTACGGCATTTAAGAAAAAATACATATGTAATTGGCAACCGCTTTATAACATGTACGTGTGTTTTGGGAGAAAGTTGTGATTTAAAAATCGTGCTCTCTTTTACATTACGTGATAAATGCAAAAGAAAATCTTGATAAAACTGTACGCTTTTCACAAAAAACATACGTAGTATGTACATGGGGTGGAAACAAAAGAAACCAAACTTAAAGTGACCATATACATTCCCATATTTCATTTGTTTTCGGTATTTATTGTGAATGTGAGGCATAAAATGTTATTGTTGGTATTAGTCGTTCCATTATGTTCAAATAATTTAACCATAAAAACTGAGTTATGTCCAGGTCAGCCGTCACAGATAAGTTATTTACATATAAATGACATAAAATAAAGTCTATTTGAATAAGAGTGTACATATGTATATGTATTTGCCTATATATGTCTGGTGATGCACGCTTGAATTACCCAGCATACATTTAGGTTTAAATACAAATTTCAAAGAAGTTATTTTAAGAACGTACTCCAAAATGCTCCATCTATTTTCCATATCTTTGCTTTCGTTCCATATGTTTGCCTCTTTAATAAATCCTCTTACTTTTCATTTTCTTGCTAACTAGATGTTTGCGCAAACAAAACCTATTACAGGGGTGTTTTGCCGAAGTTGTGCCGACTTTTCAATACTAAAACAATTATTTTAACAACCATACAGAACTCATAGCAATTGTCTACCCATGACAATTTCCCCTGTACACGCAGCAAAATCATACCTTTTTTTCTTGTTTGGGTGCAGATATCACATGTGTATGGAGCTTGTCGCAAATATATGTAGTATACTAGGGTTCAAACACAATTAGGGAGTTCACATGGTGTACTATTGTGTTGTATTTTATCGTATATGCTAAAATAATACAACAGTTGTAAATATGTTGTTGGTATTCTTCATGTAAATATATTTTACGACTATACAACCTGAGCATGTCTCTTTTTCCAGTGTACTATGTTTATGTTCAGTGTCAGCTGTTTTTTGTTTACTATTTAATCAGATATATTAAGGCTGTTTTTTTATTCCATTAAGCTATCGCCACTTACGACTTTCCAAATAAAACGATCCACACTTAATACTACGAAATGTGGCAGCATTTGCTGGAATGGGTGAAAAAAAAATTCGATATGGCAACACGTGCCAACAAATACATGGTAGCAGTACATGTTGTTGTAATTGTAAGCAGCAACAACAGACATTTTATTTTCGTTCATTCGTTTCAGTTGTCAAACTCTATATAAATATGTATATACCAACAATACAAGATTACAAACAAGTATAAAATCAAAATACATATGATTTTGACAAGTAAAACGAAAAATGACATGGAAAACATTACATCACGTGTTTAAACGACTATACCTGATAGATAATTCCACCATGTTCAATATGTATAACATTTACCGCGCGTGTTGTGAACAATTTATTTCCAATTTTGTTTTCAATCGCAAATAAAAATCTATCCTTCAAATTTAGAGAGTAGTCTTCCATTAAATAAAATAAGTTTAATGAACTTAAAATGTATAAGCCATTTTGCAAATTTCTGTTTTTGAGTCTCTCCTTCATAACATTTTCATTCACAAGAAATGATAACAAAATGTATCTACGATATCTTTTTGTTGCTCAAGTCGGAATTTAAGTGGGAAATTGAAATGCCACTTAATATCGCTTAGCTGTGTCGTACAAATTAAGCTATAATTAACTTTAGCGGGGTAAAAAAAAAACACACTTATTGTTGTGTTTTGAAGAAATTTTGAATTTTTCTACAACATTAACTCAAGAATTAATTTTAATTGGTAAAATAATAAAAAAAGGAAATTGGACAAATGGAAGAAGAAGAAACTACTTCGGTACGTTTTTGTGCACAAACTTTTCACACAAAACCGTAAAAATTTTATCTTTTTCGCTTCTTGTTGACATTTTTTAATTTTTTTTAATAATTTTCTTTTGGTGCTTGACGTTTATTTGACGTTTTTATGACTTATGATTTAGCATATACAACATGCTGCTCACATGCATAAGTCATATGTACTAATTTGTTAAATATGACTTTACGACTTATGACTTTAGGAGACCATGTGTATTCCCTAAATGTGTTTGCTATTCAATATTACATGTTTGAGACACAATTATTAATATCTTATCATCTATGTGTTTGTGATCCAAATACAGCTATGTTTGTGATACAAATACAGCTGCGCTTGGTACATTATGTAAAACAGGGACAAAGAGAGATTGTTCTCAGCCCAAGTTAATGTTAATGCCAGGGTATAACTGTATTTTTGCATCATTCTTTCAGTCAGTGATTCATTAATATGAAAAATTGATATTCTCCATTACTTTAGATGTTTGAGACACAATGATTAATATGTCATAATATATATGTTTGCTACCCAAATATATCTAGCAGTCAGTGATTCATAAATATTCCTGAATGTGTGTGTGTAAATTGCAGATGAAGTCAGTGTTTCTTATTTTAGCTGATGTGTTCCGTTTTACTTTCAAGTCATGAGGATATCAAAATCGCGTTATCAGTGAAAAAAGAATAAACTACGGCTCGGAGGGTTACATGGTTTGTGGTGTTGCTTTGGGGTTTGTGTATGTGTTTCGTATGTATGTATATATGTATGGGTACTACCAGAGTGAGAAACGATTTTGAGGAAAGAAACTGGAAAGGGCAACAACGTGAAGCCCTTTGTCTGACCGAGCCTTTACTGAGAAAATCGGAACTGCGAACCATTTGTGAAAGGTTATAAAAAAAACACAAGTAATTAATAGACGCTTGGCTTGCATGGACTAGATTTGTATATACATAAGTTCATATATTGTTTGTGTACCAACGAATAATGATAACCAAGGCATAACTGAAACCTTCTGAAAACAAAAACGTAAGACAACAAAGAAAGGAGAAGCAAAAGAAAAGTAATAAAATGTACCAAAAGTGTAGACTAGAAGTATTAAAATGTACTATTGAATCTCCGGTTCTAATGTCTGCATGTGTTTCCATAAGAACCAATTAATCAATAGTTCTAAGGTCAGTAGTACATTTTCAATGGCAAGCACATGTTAAATGTCTACAGCGGAGAGCATTGCCTGGGGTATAATTCATCAGTAGTACACGCTGAAAAATTTTTATTTTTCTGTTGTTTGGATGCATATAACGTATTTGTAGCTTGTCACAAATATAGTATACTTGTGTCCAAACACATTGTGTTTGCTATTCAATATAATATGATTGGGATACAATGATTAATAATGATTTAGTTTTTAGTTGACAACTGCTGATAACACTGTCGTCTGTCACAATAAAGTAACAAAACGCAGCAGAACCTTAATTCACGGATACAATGCTTGCAAACATGTACATGGTTTCCTGCAATATGTTACTGGGGCCGTTATTTTTCAGCGTGTACTGGTGACAAAGTCATTAGTGAATCAATACAGTTTTAGTATCGACATTTTCTTCAGGGTTGTTACACATAGAGAAATGCTAAAGAGAATCCATGAGTGTTTCAGTTCCATTAAATTCTCGTCGAAAGTCACTGGTCCAACGACAGTTTTGATACAGGTTTTTTATGCCAGTTTTTATCTGAATTAATTCAATTAATGAAAATTGTGGTGTTCTTCAATTCAAAATAAATTTATTGCATATAAAGTTATTTTAAAAGTTATAGTGACAATAAAATCAAATAAAAAATCGTTTTTTCAATTCGCCTCTTGTTCACTCTCTTTCACTTTAGTCGTGTTTTGGTTACACCGCTTGCTTAGATTATCACTTATTTTGTATGGTGAGCTAAGCGATATTAAGCGGCACTTGAAGTTACCGCTTCCATTTCAGTTCTAAACAAGCATACAGTTACCAGTCAAAAATCAGAAAAACTGTGTTGGATATTGTTATCGTTAAGAATAAAGAAAGAATAACTACAAACCATGCGTTAGAGCAAGACGTTTAGATGTATTTCCGGTTGAAAAAAGGCAGAAAGTTGCCAGTATGAAAAGTCAGAAAAACAGTGTTGGATATCGCCATTGTGAGCCAAAGACAAGGAGAAGAATATACACATATTCAAGAATAGCTACAAACCATGCATTAGAGCAAGACGATTATATATATTATAATAAATTATCGCTAGTTTGACGTTTTGGTTACTAGCATGCAAGCGATAATTGCTAGCTTATAACGAAAACACACCTATTATGTCCTGTAACAAATTTGCAGCTAGGAGGTCGAACAGTTGTGTCATCGAAACACCCTGTTGTTACATGCCTTCATGATTGCAGGGAAGCGAACTTGTGGAACTTCTGTTCTGTCGCTGAGGTTTGACAAACACAGCTGAAATTGTTACTCTGAATGTTCAAAAAATGTAAATATCTGAACATCGTGAACGCACAACCTAGGACGTTGTTCGAGGTTCGCACAAATTGTTGTAATTAAAGTTAAGTTAGTTTCCTCATTGAAAACGCGCAAAGAGAAACGTCAGATGAGACGGATAACAAATCTACATATAAATTAATCTATGATCGAAACCCCCTGTTGTTACAAATATCGGGACCATTGAGAAAGATATAAAGAGTGTGCATGTGTGTTTCAGTTCCACCAAATTCTCGTCAAATTCTCACCCAGGGGGTTTCGATGACACAGCCGATCGACCTCCTAGCACAGGACAGAATGTGAAAGAGAGTGAGCGATAGCCGAATTGAAAAAACAGACTTTTAATTTGATTTTATTGACACTAAAGATTTTTGGAATAATTTTATATTCAATAAATTAGTTTTGTTTTGAAGAACACAACAATTTTCACTTATTTTCTTTTGTATTACGTTCAAATTCTGGAAGAAAAAAAATTGCATAATAAAATCGTATCAAGACTGACTTTCAATGGGAATTTGTTGGAACTGAAACACTCATGGCTTCTCGTTATCGTAAAAATACGTAAAAATCGTATCAAGACTGATTTTCAATGGGAATATTTTGGAACTGAAACACTCATGGCTTCTCTTTATATCATTCTCACCAAATGCTCGTTCTCGGTTTTTATGCCAGAATTTTGACGTAATACAAATAAAAATTAAAGAAAATTGTTGAGTTCTTCAAATCAAAACTACATATGTGAATATAAAGTTATTTTACACGCCATAAATGTCAATAAAACCAATTTTAAAATCGGTTTTTTTAATTCGCTTATCGCTCATTCTCTGTGAAATTCTATCTTGTATCAAATTTCCAGCTAGGAGGTCGATCAGTTGTGTCATCGAAAGCCCCTGATCGGGACTGTATGAGAACGGTGCAGAAGGAACAAAGAGCAAAACTAATATAATTTGACGCGAGTATACCAAGCATAGAGCATACCAAGCATAATACATACATAGATACTTTTATTAGCTCAATAAATTAAACGTCATAGCTACGGTGGCAAGTAAACATTGGATTTTGGAAAACATGGATTCAATATTACCAGATAGAGGCAATAGTAAACAACGTTCAACAAAGGAATAACAACCGAATGTCGTGTTTTTGTGGCAAACTAGTTGTGTTAAATACAATACAAATGTATACCAACGATAAAAGTCAACAAAAAAAGTGCAAAATGCATTTAAATTTTTCAGTGCTACACCAAAACAACATGAAAAGATTAAGTGAACATATTGTGTAACTCCACCTGGTGTAAGTTAATTTTCAATTTAATTTCTCTCATTTCCACAAACCTTACGACGAAGAGTGTGAAATGAGACGTCAGATGAGAGAATAAATGTATCTATGTATGTATTGGTCTATGATACCCATAGAGTAAATATGGGTAGAGAAAATCTTTGACTCACCAAATTTCTGACATTTGTCCTCGTGTGATGTATACGTTTGATGTTGAAAAGAATTGCTTTACTAATACCAGATAGAGGCAATGGTTCAAAACAACGAACAAAGTAACAACAACGGCATTTCGTTGTGTGTGTTAAAATTAATGTGTTAAGTACAACACAAATGTATGCTAACAATAACAGTCAATAAAAAAGTTTAAAACACATTTAAATTTCACAGTTTGTCACCAAAATGGCATGAAAAATTAAAGCAAGAAGTTATTGTAATTCCACCTGGTGTATATCACTTTTCGTCAAACATCTCTCTATCACACCGACCGCATCACGAAGAGTGTGAAAGGAAACGTCAGATGAGACAAATGGCGGCTCTACTATAAATTTACTCTATGATGATACCAAGCAATGAATACACTCGTATTCGTTCGCTTACGATCAAACAGTACATGTTCATGGTTTATGGTTTATTATGTTTGGTTTGTTATGTTCCTGAGGGTACAACTACAAAACGTTTTGAAAGAGAGTAGCTTGCTGCTACTGTCTAACCCTATTAAAGTGGATATACATACGTATAAAGAAATATAATTGGATCGACAAAAATATACTTAGGCAGCCAACGTCGGATATTGCTACAACAGCAGTTTTAATGCCTGGAAAAACAATAAACATGATCTTCACTATCATGCAATTAAATTAAATCACCTGCCAGAGACTGAAATCAATGGAGCGAATTTGTTGACGCCCTATATTCTCCGTGAATCTTTTGTTTGAATAAATAAAAAATATATATGTATATATACATAGAATTTAGCATGATATCATTGCAAGAGTAAACACGTATATTTTGTTGACAATAAAATCATGCTCTTCCTACGATGCAAGGTGAGGCAAAACTAATCGTATACATCTTAATACTTAACATATATACTATGTATTCAGTCTCATAGTTTGAACGTACCTTAAGCAATGTGGATTTAATGTTTGATTATATTATTTTACATATATGTAAATGTAATTCAATAAAAATTTGCTCATTTGCTATTAACTCGGCCATCTAATTTTGGAATTATAGTTTATTTGCTTTAATTCTAAAATTATTTTTCTAATTTTATGACATTAGCCATGCCGATCCAATGTAAATATGTCCATATCCATACATACACGTATTTATGTATATGGGGCGTTTATGTTTCCATTACTGTACGGCCGTTTATGGCACATTTCCAACAGAGTACTTATGACTGGGTTCCATAATAGTTTTTCACAAACGTTTACACAAGTCGACATTATACGAGGAAACTCTAAACTAAATGCACAACAAATAGATAGACACATTAATGTGCAAGACATATAAATAGAAGCTACTTGTACTATGTATAGTCAGTCGCCTTATAGTTGCTATCTACTGGCGGTTAATAACCTTTTATATATCTTTTAACTATTTTCACGTCAAATAGTGGAAGGGGCGAGTGGGGGCTTTGAATTTTATGAAACGCCATCTATTGCAACTTCCAATGTGTGCCACTGTGTCAGAGTTAGTCAGTCATATTTGATGAACGATGAATGTTGGACAATAATAATAGTATGTTGTTTTATGACTATTTCACTTTGATACTCATACTTCAATCTATCGTGAGACAGCCAGCCAGCGAGGGTACTTTGGTTGTGTTCTGTTTTCCATGATCCAGTTGTAGTTGTTCGCTGATTCACAGCGAATTAGTGGTCACATGAAAATGTATTAATAATTTAATGGTTTCACTTAATTCTTACAAATTAATATTGCATTTTAATTATCATTAATTAAGTAACAAAATAGCTGTATTTTCTGCATAAGTACACTAGATATACTCATAACGAGTTTTTCAATAAGAGCGCTACAAAAGTTTTTTTTAAATAAAACAAAACCGGTTTTAGATACCAATGAAATTCTTTATTCCTGTTAAAGTTCGAGTTCCATACATAATGGCATCGAACATTATGTATGGAACTCGATTTCTTTTGCATGCCCACCACGGGCACGCTTGCAGAAGTCCAGACGCTGAACCCAATTTTCGACAGTTTTCAAGCATAAATCGGCCGATACTGCTGCAATTTCACGTTTGATATTCGTACGAAGTTCATCAATCGTCACTGGCTTGTTGGCATAGACCATAGACTTGACGTAGCCCCACAGGAAAGAATCTAACGGCGTCACATCGCACGACCGAGGCGGCCAATCGACTGGGCCATTTCGTGAGATAACACGTTGACCAAACTTGGTTTCCAATAAATTGATTGTGGCATTCGCTGTGTGGCTTGTGGTGCCGTCCTGTTGGAACCACATGTCCTCCAAGTCCATATTATCCAATTGGGGTCAAAAATATTCGGTTATCATTGAACGGTAGCGATTCGCATTCACAGTAATGTGCCGGTCTTGAGCATCATGGAAGAAGTACGGCCCAATGACGCCGCCGGCCAATAAACCGCACCAAAACGTAATTTTTTTGGGATGCAATGATGACTCATGGATTTCGTGTGGATTGCTGTCTGACCAATAACGCATATTTTGCTTATTGACGAAGCCATTCAGCCAGAAATGAGCCTCATCGCTGAAGATGATTTCCCGCTCTTAAAGTTGAGGCCACTGGCTCCAAATTTCGGTAGTAAATTTTAATAATTTCGACTCGTTGTTGGCTCGTATATCTTTCCATGATGAAATGGCAAACCTTACTGAAGAGAAATGTCAAAAGAGCGGGAAAAAATATGACGTCGTTTGCTGTCCCTATCGATTTACTTTTGTAGCGTCTCTGTTGAAAAACCCTTACATATGTATATGGTCACACTTACTGCACACATGGCTTTACATGCATGTATTTCATATCGGTACGTATATTGCGTTTTGGCTGAGAACCAGCCTGTAATTTGTTTAAATAAACCTATTAATTTTCAACTAATCTTACCAAATCTAAGCAACTGTTTTTTTTTTTTATCAAAATCAGCTACTTTTGCACTTAAATATGACACTTAAATTTTGACACACGTCGTTAATGGCGCTACGGTTTAAGTGAGGACTAACATTCCGTGAAGTCCAAAGTATTATCTTTTTTATTAAGTTATTTTATAGACGATTAGCTGCATACGATCAGTTTGTTTTCAATTTTTTTATTTTGTTTTTTCTTTTCTTTCCATTTTGTTAATTTGTATAGCGACTTTTCTAATGTCAGTCTTCCCCCACCCAAATTGCGACGCATAATAAACTTGATTTTTAAAATGATGTCACGTATGTACGTGCAAACCATAGCAAGTAATATAAAAACAATAATAACAATCCCCAAGTCCCTCTTCATACTCGAGTTTCTAAATATACACACTTATTGTTCACATACATACATACATATATAAATGAGTGAAGAACTTTCTGAATCCTAATAACGATCGCCACCACTTTATCGAGCCACCACATAATAAATAGTACAGTGTGGTGATGATGATATCATCGCACTTCAATTATCGTTTGTGTGGTGAAAAAAATAAATAAACAGTTTACGCTCGGAGAAATACCTAGACGTTCTTAAAGTTAATGCATCAACGAAATTTCGATTGTATAATAATAGTAAAATTTAAATGGCATTCAATTACATCAACATCAGATGAAAATTCCAAAATCCAGAGATTTCACTGAATCCCGAATACATGCAAGAATAATTCAAATTTAAGCTTTTAAGTCCCGTATTCAGTTCTTGCGAAATTCTCTTTTAAATTCTCTCTCGAAATTCTCTCTTATCTCCACATTTAGATTATGCTTGTCAGGCTGCAATTATCACGCTATTCTCTTTTTAAAAACCTACGTAAATCATGATTACATTACATTCTGCGTTTGGGATTGCAACCACCCCTGGATTTTTTGACATTTAATCGGCTGATCTCCCTCCTTGTTACATTCGTAAAAATTTGTAAAAGTGGTCTATTCTAATTGAATTTATCAAACAAGAAAATTCTCTGTATTGAATTCATTGTCTTACATTTGTAAAAGTAGTAAAAGTGATGTATTCTCATTTAATTTATTAAAAATTAAATAGTTGTAACGATCGATTCCACCTTTTCTCTTTGACATGAGAATTGATATGAAAGAAAATGGCAGAAATAAGAAAGTGAGGAGAGAGAAACGCCAAAACTCCCCACAAATTTTCGTATCTTGCGTGAAAGCAACACCACACCTCTCATCAACAAAACGCGTTAGGCACGCTTCGAACACGCGCGTGAAAGCCATAGTGTAATGATGCACCATTTCATTTATCTCTAAATAAATTTTTTTGCGGAGAGTTACCACATCTCATTGATTTACCTTGAAAATATTTAATTTAAAATTCCTATTCGCACTCCATTTTATTTTTAACGCATGTTGTGTTACTTTTGTTTGTTAAAAATATGGAAATGTCCAAATTCCGATTCTAAACAATTATCAAACAATTGTTTTCGTACGAAATAACTTTGGCGTAGCAACCCTGTAATTAATTCTCAGAAAGCAACTATAGTATAGAGAAGAAAATTTACTCATTGGGTGGAGTGTCAACAAAGAAAACGAGTGAAACGAGCGTCGTTTCTCTGCTCGCTCTCTTACTCTCTTCGGTGAATATTTCAATACACGAGCAAAATTCTGATGATGTTATTGTATCTAACTATAGAAATTCCAACCATATTTAAATAAAATTACATAAAGTATGTAAAATGTATGAAATAATCAAGTTGTAAAATGTAAGAAATAATCAAGTTGACGCGGGAAAGAAATGCGTCTGAGTGAAGCGCTTCGACCTTTTTGGTTATCTTCTACTAGGGTTGCCAAATTGCTGAAAACAAAACTGTAGCAGACAACTTACTTTTATTGACTATTTTACAACCTCATGAGGTCAGACTTCTTACATATATTAATTAAACAAACAAATTAAACAAATTTCCACATATTCTTCCAACTGGCTCTATCCCTCGCCTTTTCGCGCCAGGACACGGAGGGATTCTCCACGGAGGGATTCTCCTGCCCGGTCTTTCCAGCGGAGTCTTGATCATCCTCTTTTCCCGCTTCCATCGGGTACGTTATCGAAAACTTTTCGAGCCGGTGCATCTTCATCCATTCTGATAACATGGCCTAGCCAACGCAATTGGCCCAATCTGATTCGCCTAGCTATGTCCACGTTAGAATGTAAATTATATAGATCTTGCTTCCAGCGACGTCGGTAATCGCCGTTTTCCCCAACAGGACCATATATTTTACAGAGAATTTTTCTCTCGTATACTCCCAGGTGTTTTTCATCCGCTTGCGATATGACCCAAGTTTCGGAGCCATATGTCAAGACAGGTAAAATGAGAGTCTGATATAGCTGGACTTTTGCCGTCGAGAGATGGCTTTGTTCCTAAACCGCTTGCTGAGCCCAAAATAGCATATATTTGCAAGCACAATTCTCCTATTTATCTCCAGGCTGACTTTGTTGTCCTTATTCACATCGGATCCAAGGTAGACAAATTCATCTACCACCTCAAAATTAAATCGGTTGTCAACGTTCAAGTGCGCACCAAGTCGAGAGGTTTCTCTAGTCGTTGACACCATCAATTTTGTCTTGCCCTCATTAACAGCAAGACCTACCTTCGCTGATTCCTTTTCGATTCTTTCGATTTCGCCAAAGGATGTCTATTTCGTCCGCATACGCCAGCAACCAACAAGAAAACAACAACGGCATTTCCTCTTTGTGTGTGAAATACTATACAACTACATATATAAAAAAAATGGTTTCCCGTTACATCCCACTGATTGGGACCTACAATTTTACACCGGTTCCGAACGGTAGTTTGAGAAGCTTTTTCATGGCTAAATACTCGATAGTGTCGCCGTCACTAAGCGAGGTGGCCGCCGTCGAAAGAAATTTAAGGTGGTCAGAGTAGGGATCGAACCCACGGCCTCATGCACAAGAGCCGCGCACACTACCATTGCACCACCGACGGCCACACAATACATTTATATACTAACAATAAAAGATTACAAAAAATCCCAAAATACCTTTAATTTCACATTCCTCCATCAAAATGAAATGGAAAATTCAACAGTTCTTGTTACTTCACCTGGTGTAATACTGCATTCACACTGCAGCGGGATTATCTCATTTAGGGATTTCGAGTAATTTAACAGCTGATTATTGTATTGAAAAACAGATGTTTGGTTAAGCGAAAATTCCAACCGCGAAATTTCGATTGCAGTGTGTTCAGAGCTTAAGTCAATTTTCGCCGAACATGTTTCTATAGCACCTCTCCAGGAAGAGTGTGAAGTGAAACGCCAGATGAGACGGATGTTTCTCTCTATACGTTAATTTACTCTATGGCGTGTTGTAAAATTCTCTATAATACTTAACCAATTCGTTTGCTCTTTCTTCTGATATGTGTACTACGAAACAGAAAGCCGATTAGAAATTATCCGAAACTGAAATTGAGGTTTTGTGTTTTATTTGCAACATATATCGGGTTTTTCAATAAGAGCGCTACAAAAGTTTTTTTTTAAATAAAACAAAACCGGTTTTAGATACCAATGAAATTCTTTATTCCTGTGAAAGTACGTTCGATGCCATTATGTATGGAACTCGATTTCTTTTGCATGGCCACCACGGGCACGCTTGCAGAAGTCCAGACGCTGAACCCAATTTTCGACGGTTTTCAAGCATAAATCGGCCGATACTGCTGCAATTTCACGTTCGATAATCGTACGAAGTTCATCATTCGTCGCTGGCTTGTTGGCGTAGACCATAGACATGACGTAGCTCCACAGGAAATAATCTAACGGCGTCAAATCACACGACCGAGGCGGCCAATCGACTGGGCCATTTCGTGAGATAACACGTTCACCAAACTTGGTTTTCAATAAATTGATTGTGGCATTCGCTGTGTGGCTTGTGGCGCCGTCCTGTTGGAACCACATGTCCTCCAAGTCTAATTGGGGTCAAAAATATTCGGTTATCATTGAACGGTAGCGATTCGCATTCACAGTAACGTGCCGGTCTTGATCATCACGGAAGAAGTACGGCCCAATGACGCCGCCGGCCCATAAACCGCACCAAACCGTAATTTTTTCGGGATGCAATGATGACTCATGGATTACGTGTGAATTGCTGTCTGACCAATAACGCATATTTAGCTTATTGACGAAGCCATTCAGCCAGAAATGAGCCTCATCGCTGAAGATGACTTTCCGATGAAAATCCGAATCATTTTCAAGTTGTTGCTCAGCCCAATTCACGAACATACGACGCTTATGGTGGTCAAGCGGCTTCAGTTCTTGCGTCAATTTGGCCAACAACGACGTCACAGAGATGCCCAACGCTTGAGAACGACGTTTGAGAGACACATTTAGGCTTTCTTGAACTGAGGCCTCAGCGGCAGCAATATTCTCGACACTACGGGCACTTCTTTGTCTCACTGGCACGGGAACATTTTGTACTGTGCCTGTGGATTCCACTAGACGCTCAATTGTTGATCTGGTAGGACGATTATGCCGACCATAAATTGGACGTAGCGCTCTTAAAGTTGAGGCCACTGACTCCAAATTTCGGTAGTAAATTTTAATAATTTCGACTCGTTGTTGGCTCGTATATCTTTCCATGATGAAATGGCAAACCTTACTGAAGTGAAATGTCAAAAGAGCGGGAAAAAATATAGCGTCGTTTGCTGTCCCTATCGATTTACTTTTGTAGCGTCTCTGTTGAAAAACCCTTTACTTCTTAAGGGAACCTGAGATGTAGGTTCTCGCCTGTGTACAGCGCTTAATCCTCAATAATAAACACATCAAAGTGAACATGTTTTCAATTTGGCTCTGAATGAAACAAAAAGTTTTCTGGCATTTATTTATTGCTTTGAAAATTCATTCATTTAATTAAAATTGAAATATGTATCTACACATTTTACATCACAACCAATATTGGTGTATTATTTTTCTCAGCATTGAAAAAAAGGGAGAAGGAAACTCATAAATTTCCATCAAAACAGAGTGCAAGATAATATAAATCATAGTAAACTTGTGTTTCCCTTTTGTGTTGTTTATTTGTTTTGCGAAAAGAAAACAAACAATACTTTCGCCAAAACACCGGAAGTTATAAAATGTCAAAATCAATTTTGAATATATGTCTGTCACTTTGTCCGTCCGCCAGTCACTGTGTCAGAAACTATCTATCATTATTTTGATTGTTTCTCAGTGATTTATAATGAAATTGTTTTCGCATAACGCAATCAACAATGAGAATATAATACGATATATGAATAATAGACTACATGTGTGTTTTTGCGTTGCGTGTCAAGGAGATGTTTGTTATAGTCTTTGAGAGCTATTGATATTAGACATATGGTAAATTTGTTTAAACGAAAACTAATATTTTCTCAATGAATATGTTTCGGATAGTACCATAATCGGCGGGGTTTGTGTGTCTCGTTCAATTAAATTTGAGCATATAATTTATCAAGACTTAAGATATTTTGCGGTCCTTTTGGACTTTCACAAAAAATAAAAAAACAATTTAAATTAATGCAAAGTAAACGAATCGAATGTTAGCGCTTCATTTGGGAATGTTATCACTTCATTGGGAATGCAAACGTAACAGAGGAGAACATAGAATAATACATACCATAGAAGCTTTTATTCGCTCAATAAATTAAACGTCATAGGCACGATGGAAAGTAAACATTGGATGGTGGAAAATATGGGTTCAATATTACCAGATAGTGGCAATAGTATACAACGATCAACAAAGGAACAACAACCGAATTTCGTGTTTTTGTGGCAAACTAGTTTTGTTAAATACAATACAAATGTATACCAACTATAAAAGTCAACAAAAAAGTGCAAAATATATATAAATTGTTCAGTTCTACACCAAAACGACAGGAAAAAGTTAAGTGAACATATTTTGTAACTCCACCTGGTGTAAGGTAATTTTAAATTTAATTTCTCTCATTTCCACAAACCTACGATGGAGAGTGTGAAATGAAACGTCAGATGAGAGAATAAGTTTATCTATGTATGTATTATTCTATGGAGGAGAACAACAACTATCAATGCGTATTTATTTATACTACCTGATTATACACGCTGAAAAATCAAATATAACTTGATTGTAGCTTGACGCAAACATAGTATACTTGTGTGCAAACACATTGTGTTTGCTATTCAATATTACATGTTGTAGATGCAATATGTTAATATGCTTTTGTGCTGTTGTTTGTTGAAGACTGCAGAAAACAAAAAAAGTGGCAATTTAAAATGGAATTAAAAATTAAACTTCAGTTTTTACAGATTAATATTGTATAAGTAATCTTCTGGGTTAGCGTGGGTTAACCTCCGAAATGCTTTAATCTTGGTCAGTGTAGATGTCATATAATGCCACATGAGTTAAGCCTAATATTCAGTTTTTATGAAATTTTCGTTGCGTGTATAAATTTCATGAACCGAGAATGTCGCTCACTTTTCATTTGCTTGGTACTCAGGTCTAGGCTTGTGTTGAACTCGTTCACTAGTTCTCGAACTCGTTCATTTAAGGTGCCCGGTCGTAGCAATAACGAACATACTCGCCGTATCGAACATGAGCATTATGTTCATGAGGGTGATGTCTGGTCATCTTAAATGAACTAGGTAGTTCATGAACTACCCAACTCTACTCAGCTCTTAGCGAAATTTTCGTAGGCAACATCAATGACAGGGTTGTTACGCCAAAGCTAATTCGTACGAAAACAATTGTTTGATAATTGTTTGTGACCGAAATTTTGACATTTCGATAGTTTTAACCATAGAGTAATGGACGTATAGAGACGCCAACTCTCTCAGTATATTGATGACATTTAGTGTGTTGCAGATGAGTGGTTGGATGTTGGAAAGTATACCAGATAGAGGCAATGGTTCAAACCATCCAACAATAAATCAGCAACGGCATTTCGATTTGGGCGTTAAAATTTGTGTGTAAATACACCACACATATATACAAATAATAAAATATATCAAAAAAAAGTCCAAAATACATTTAAATTTTACAATTTTTCATCAAAACGATATGAAAAACTTAAGTCAATAATTTTTGTAATTCCATCTGGTGTAAGCTAATTTACGTGAAATAACTCTCTATCTCACCGACCGCACCACAAATAGTGTGAAAGGAAATGTCAGATGAGAACAATGACAGCTCTATACGTCATTACTCTATGGTATGGTACCAAAAGTAACAGCACATGCGTTAAAAATAAAATGGAGTGCGTTGAGGTATTATAAATGAAATATTTGCCAAGTAAATCAAAGATACATGGTAACTCTCCGCAACAAAGTGTTCCGTTTAAAGACCAAAATTTCGTTAGATGACAAAATTTCTTACGAAAATTTCATAAGAATTTCATAAGGAAGAAGTACTAGAACAACTGATTTGTCTTTCATTACTTTGGTGATTTTTATTTATGTATTTTGCTTTTGTACATTTTATTTTACTTCTATTGTTGGTATACACTTGTATTGACTTCAACAACTGGAGCTCTCCAAACAACAACAAAGTGACTGCTGCTGCATTGTTGTTCGACTGCTAATACCGAGTAGTTATTGTACCATGGTGAAGACTTTTGTTAAGCTCCGTCAAAGACGATCACGAAGTAGATGACCATAAAGCAATCATGGTATAGAGAAGAAAATTTACTCTTGGAGTGGAATGCCAACAAAGAAAACGAGTGAAGCGCGTCGAATCTCTGCTCTCTCTCTCTTACCCTCTTCGTTGAATATTTCAATACGCGAGCAGTTTTCTGATTATGTTTTTGTATCTAAATGTAGAAATTCCAACCATATTTAAACAAAATTACATAAAGTATGTAAAAAGTATGAAATAATCAAGTTATGACGCGGGAAAGAAATGCGTTCGAGTGAATCGCGTCGCCTTTTTTTTCGTTCTCTTCTACTAGGGTCGCCAAATTGCGTCGGTTTTTTCTTCTGTACTTGTACATCCTTTTTGAGATAACCCGAAGATGTACGCAATTTGGCAACCCTCGTAAAAGAGAACGAAAAAGTGATAACAATTCAATCAAACGCATTTCTCCCCCGCGTTATATCTTGATTATTTCACACTTCAAAGACGATCTAGAATTAGACGACCAGAATATGTGCGCAATTTGGCAACCCTGGTAAAAGAGAACCAAAAAGTGCTAGAAATTCATTCAAAGGCATTTTTCTCACGCGTCATATCTTGATTATTTCATACTTTTTGCATAGTTTATGTAATTTTACTTCAACATGGTTGGAATTTATATGGTTATATACAATAACACTATCAAAAAACAACTCGTGTATTGAAATATTAAATGAAAAGAGTAAGAGAGATAGATAGAGCAGAGAACATTAACGCTTCACTCATGGTAAAATTATCATTCGGGTAAACGCGTCAGCCCAGCTGATTTGTGGTTTTTTCATCTTTTTCGTGGGTAAGCTGTCAAATTCGATTTTGTTTCTTTTTGTTTGTTAATAAAATTCAATGAATTTCAATCAAAATGCAATTTAATAGCATAGACTTTATATCAAGTAAGACAAGCTTTTCACAGTTTGTATACATACTGTTTTTCATTTTTCAGCTAATTTTGACAGCTTAACCACGGAATTGATAACGGGACTACCTAACAGATAATTCACCATGGCTTCACACTCGTGTTGTTTGTTGGCATTCGAGTGAAGAGAAATTTTGACTTTCTACTTACTCCGTATCGAGTTCTGTTCTCGTAAGAAATGATGTGCTTTATCTCTAATGGCCCGAACTTATGTAAACATGCCACGTGAAATTTTTTTCGAAATATTGACGAAAATGATAAATATGTTCATTCTCATTCAATTGATCGGAAATTAAATTATTAACGCATGTGGTATTACTTTTGTTTGTCAAAATTATTGAAATATCTGTACCAAACAATTGTTTTGGTACGAAATAGCTTTGGCATAACAACTCTGTACTTGATGTTGTTCACGACATTTTCGTATAGGCCTGAGTACCAACCTAATGAAAAGTGAGCGAAATTTTCGTTATTTTTCTACACGCACGAAACGAAAATTGCATTCAAACTGAATACGGGACTTATTGGTTTCAATACCAGCTAGAAACAAACGTAAAAATTAAGTTTCTAAATAAGACATTTATTTACTTCTAGATTGAAATATGTTTTTGTTTTGCAGATGTTGAAATTGCGTCTCCATTGAGTGGATGAAGGCCATAGTGTATTTGTGGATTAAACAGCGGTTGTTTTCTCTGTACAAATTGTAAATAAAAATCAGCTGAATAATCAGCCAAAAACATGTTATCGTGTTAATGACGTTCAATGGAGACATAGCTTAAATACGTTGTTAAAACTATATGTTGCTTTCACCACAACTGCCAAAATCGTATGATTTATAGTAGATAACAAAATCTCCTATGATGTCATAAAAATATCCCCAGCTACTTATACTCGAAAATTAAAACTTTCCACAAATGCTGACAGACAATGCGATTTTTTTTTGTGAATCCAATCTAAATCTACTTCTCATTAGCATGTAATAAACATCATACATTTTCAGTAAATTCACCCAGCGACAAATGGCACGCAATGGCGGTAAATTGCATGTGTAATCGTAGTTTTCTCACAAAAAAAACCGAAATTTTTTGCAGCAATAGGGATACTCACGTGAGCAAGTTATAAAATGTTGGAAAGTGAAAAACATTTGGTTGAAAAGCAGGACAACTACAAAGTGCTCTCATGCACATAATGTAATAGCACACTTGCAGAGAATTACATGAAACATATGGTCTACAAGCGTTGCCATATTTCTTGAAGATAATGCACTCGCACTTGAAAAAAAAACCCCAAACATGCCAATGAAACTAATAACGCATTTACACCGCCGTTTATAGCAGCTAGGTTAGCGATAACCTTGTTCTCTAATATTTGCCGTTTACACCACCCAATTTGAGATTAAATTTACATTTCAAGTGGCAAACTCTGCGCCGAGACAAAATTATCGAAAACGGCGGCAAAACAGAAAATTTAAGTTGGCGGCTATTGGTTTTGTCAGTTTTATTCAAATTTGGGATCTTTTTAAAACAACTGAACCTTTAAAAGTGGGTCAAATCAGGCCAGTCGATAAAATCGGTTCACAGTTTAAACCAATAAGAACCATTTATATAGGTGGCGGCGTGAGCTTCAAACAAGTTTTGGTGGCGGCGGCGCGTCGAAAAACTTTCTATCGGCTTCTCTCTGTCAAACAGTTGTGATTTGTGTATGTTTTTATTATGGTTGCAGTGTTGCATCAAAATGTACACCAGTTTAAAATGAGGTTAAAAATTTAACTTCAGTTTCTACAAATTAAAATTGTATGACTAATCTTCTGGGTTAGTGCGGGTTAGCGAGTCAACCTTCGAAATGCGTTAATCTTGTTTGGTATAAATGCCGTATAAAGCGGCATTAACACCTGCCAAGATTATCGCATTTACGGGATTAGCGACGTTTTTTTCTTATGGAGTTTGACATTTATAATCCCGAAAAAGCGATAATCTTGGTAGGTTTAAAGTAAGTAAATAAGCGAAGCGAACCTGTGGAAGTTGCAAGTTTTAATGGCAAGAGAAGAATTCTGTCGCGGAGGTTTGATAAACACAGCTGAAATTGTTACTGTGAATGTTAAAAATATGTAAATATATGAACATCGTGAATGTGCAAAATTAAAAATGGTGGATTGTGTTTGATTTTCGCACAATTTGTTGTAATTAAACAGCAAAACAGCTGACAGAAGTTCGTTTTCTCATGGAAGAAGTGTAAAGTAAACGTCAGATGAGACGGATTACAAATCTATTATAAGTAAATTTATGGCACCACTCACACCAAAAAAAAAGGAAATAAATACAAACCCCATTTTTTAAATTATTTCAAGAAAAATATCAAATAACACTGTATTTATTTTTTGCCCGTTTTTGAAATTGCTAACGTGAGTACGCCTTAAGGAATAGTTGCGGGTTATTACACCAAATGCACTTAAACGTTCTCAATAAATATTCACAAAATTGTGATTCATTTTAAAAATCGTGCGTGTGATAACTACAAAAATCTTCAATATTGTTGCATGTCGAACAGCAATTTCCAACATAAATGTCGTGTAAGGGAACTTGTTGAAATGTTTGTGCGTGTGGAAAGAGGAGCATCGAATTATAATTAATAAGAAACAAGAGGAAAATATTTATTGGTCATTTCCACCGATTCAACTGCTTCCAAGGCGAACCCTATTTTTCAGCAGTTCTTTGTCCCGTTAACGGGTGTGTAGTGTGTCGCACAAACTTGTCAAATTAGCACGAAATGTACAACTAATCTTGGCATACAATCAAATGGCTGATTGCGCGTTTCATCAGCTGTGGTCAAACGCGACAAACAATGACAGTAACGTGTGATTCATTTAGAGGTTGTTTTTCATTTACTTTTGATTTACAGATCATGCGTGACTGGTGTCATACTGTCACTTATTTTTATTTAGTATTGTTTGACAATTCTTTATGGAATTATTCAGCTGTTTTACGAAACTATGTGCACTGTGAAAAATGTATTTCGTGCACATTGCACATGGCACATTTCTGGCTAAATGGATACATAGGTTAAGTTAGGTTGAAAGGGATGCCCATCAATTTGAGTTAAAAACAAATAACGAGTTCACCCGAGGGAAAGGCTGATCGAGTAGAGGTTGACGCATTAGAACAGCTGATTTTGCTTTCATATGACCCTATCTGTCAAATTCAGTGTATTTTGTTATTGTACTTTTTTGTTTACTTTGTTTGGTCGTATGTATTTGTGTTGAATTTGACAGTTAGAGTCATGAAACAAAATCCCTGTTGTTGGTGCACACAATTACAACAAATCCTACTGCGTTAAATTCGGCCCATTGTGGTTGCCTTCTATAGAGTTGAAAGGAGAAAAGAGAAAGGAATAGTTATAGAGAAGAGGAACATTTCGGGAGGGAGGGTAATCTAAAGGAAAGAGTCTAGCGCAAAAGTTTTTCGGTTGTCCTCTTGTGCTCTGCTGAACCAGCTAGATTTCTCTATGAATGTGACGAGGGTTTTAATAGGAGAGTCTGCTAGGCCATTGAGGTTTTCGAAGAGCCTGCCCCTCAAGAAGGCTAGTCGATACTCTTGCAGTCCTCTAATGGGTTTTTCAATAAGAGCGCTACAAAAGTTTTTTTTAAATAAAACAAAACCAGTTTTAGATACCAATGAAATTCTTTATTCCTGTGTAAGTACGTTCGATGCCATTATGTATGGAACTCTTTTTCTTTTGCATGGCCACCATGGGCACGCTTGCAGAAGTCCAGACGCTGAACCCAATTTTCGACAGTTTTCAAGCATAAATTGGCCGATACTGCTGCAATTTCACGTTCGATATTCGAACGAAGTCGCTGGCTTGTTGACCTAGACCATAGACTTAACGTAGCCCCACAGGAAATAATCTAACGGCGTCAAATCGCACGACCGAGGCGGCCAATCGACTGGGCCATTTCGTAAGATAACACGTTCACCAAACTTGGTTTCCAATAAATTGATTTTGGCATTTGGTGTGTGGCTTGTGACGCCGTGCTGTTGGAACCACATGTCCTCCAAGTCCAATTAAAAATATTCGGTTATCATTGAACGGTAGCGATTCGATTGGGGCCAAAAATATTCGGTTATCATTGAACGATAGCGATTCGCATTCACAGTAATGTGCCGGTCTTGATCATCACAGAAGAAGTACTTTCCAAAGACGCCGCCGGCCCATAAACCGCACCAAACCGTAATTTTTTTGGGATGCAATGATGAGTCATGGATTACGAGTAGATTGCTGTCTGACCAATAACGCATATTTTGCTTATTGACCAAGCCATTCAGCCAAAAATGAGCCTCATCGCTGAAGACCATAAATTGGACGTAGCGCTCTTAAAGTTGAGGCCACTGACTCCAAATTTCGGTAGTAAATTTTAATAATTTTGACTCGTTGTTGGCTCGTATATCTTTCCATGATGAAATGGCAAACTTTACTGAAGAGAAATGTCAAAAGAGCGGGAAAAAATATGGCGTCGTTTGCTGTCCCTATCGATTTATTTTTGTAGCGTCTCTGTTGAAAAATCCTTTAAATGAGCAAAGCAAATGCTGCACTGACTCCTCCTCTTCTTCATCTAAACAGATTTTGCAGAAGTCTTTATATGAAAGTTTCATGCGTGTTTCATATGGCATATCACGCAGTGTCCAGATATGACTCCGGTGAGAGGTGTGTTCTCGCCAAGGGAGAGCACCCCTTAGGTACGTGTTCCATCAATAACCGGACAAAGAGATCGAGCTACCCTACTGTTCTGTACCGAATCCCATCTCGATTTAGTTAATGCTACTCCCAGTTGTCGAATTGGTTCCTCAGTTCCACGAACGGAATTTGCACGTCCAGGATCGCAGCGTCTTCTCGTGCACAGGAGACCGTTCTGGCGCATTCGTCTGCTATTTCGTTGCCGTGAATATTGCTATGTCCCGGTACCCAGCAGAGCGTGATTTCGTGCGCGCCTGAATTTGGGTTAGGGATAGGAAGCAGTCAATCGTGCAACGTGATTTGATAATTCTTGAGTCTAAGGACTTGAGGGCTGCCCTGCTGTTGACGTAGATTTTGAATTTCGGTGGAGATAAATCCCATTCCAAAATCTGTTTTGCGGCCACGTTAATGGCATACATCTTTGCCTGAAAGACCGTACATTTGTTGGGAAGTCTGGTGGAAATCCTGAAATTTAGGGGATCGGAGTATATCCGGGATCGGGGATATACTCCGAACCCCTAAATCTCACCCGAACCCGCTTCCACCTTAGAGCCATGCCTGAACATTGAGATTTCACCTGCCTCAGTAACGCTATTTGCCGCCCAGTCTTCACGGCTAGGGATAATTACCTTAAATTGTTTGTCCTGAATTTTTCTTGGAGCCATGTAGTCCGTTGGCCTGTTCATATTTTCGAAAGTACCCATGCTGACCAGGACTGTGCCATGCGCGTGTGTAGTGTTGACAGGCATTCCCGATTCCCTTAGCTGAAGGGCCATAGTCGCCGCGTGCATTTGATGTGTATATCGATCGGTTGGAGATTCAGCATCGCCTCCAGTGCCACTTGAGATCTGACGGCGCCTGTTATGTCAGCATGTCAGTTAAGCCAGCATGTCAGTCTCTGCACCTTGGCCAGGTGTGGGAGGTGTGAATTCTGACTTACCACTGACCTGTATGTAAATTAATAAAATTACCGCATTTGTGCTGAAGAGCAATCCGAAGAGATTTTCAAGCTACCGTTAGTGTGGGGTCACACACGGCAATTTTACTTGCGCAAGTCTTGAGTTTATACGAGAGAGAGGGGAGGAGAATGCTAGAGCTTCCATTCTCTTCCCCTCTCTGTTCTATAAACTCAAGACTTGCGCAAGCAAAATTGCCGTGTGTGAACCCCGAGTTCCATCCACAAAAATTTATTGTTTGATGTGGTTTATGGGCTGGCCGGACAGTATATAACCGCCAATAACTGCGTCTTTGTTGCCTGAAATCCCGGTGACCCTTGATCACGGCTTTATATTTACACAGTGCACGAAACAATGGCTTTATTGAGAATTCACTTTGGTGAGCAGTTAATTTCGCGTTCCGGACCTGTCAACTGGCCGCCTATATCGTGTGAAATTCCAAAATCACGGATTTTTTCCTTTCGCGTTATGTTACGTCAGAAGTTACGAAGAAGAAGCTATCTTCGACTCTAGACTTGGAAGTCAGGATAACTCGCATAATCTGCGAGATACCGGTGGCAATGCACGAAAGCAGGCACATACGCATGGGGGGGGGCCTTAAGTGGAGCCTCCTTGAGTGGTGATTTTTGAATGTATTCACGCTGAAAAATCTGTCTTTTTTTTGTTGTTTGTATGCAAATATGAGGTGTTTGTAGCTTGTCGCAAACATAAAGGGTTTTTCAACAGAGACGCTACAAAAGTAAATCGATAGGGACAGCAAACGACGCCATATTTTTTCCCGCTTTTTTGACATTTCTCTTCAGTAAGGTTTGCCATTTCATCATGGAAAGATATACTACCTATACTACCTAAATTTGGAGTCAGTGGCCTCAACTTTAAGAGCGCTACGTCCAATTTATGGTCGTCATAATCGTCCTACCAGATCAACAATTGAGCGTCTAGTGGAAAAATTTGAATCCACAGGCACAGTACAAAATGTTCCCGTGCCAGTGAGACAAAGAAGTGCCCGTAGTGTCGAGAATATTGCTGCCGCTGAGGCTTCAGTTCAAGAAAGCCCAAATGTGTTTCTCACACGTCGTTCTGAAACGTTGGGCATCTCTGTGATGCCGTTGTGGCGAATTTTGCGAAAAGATCTTGGCCTACATCCTTACAAGATCAAATTGACGCAATAACTGAAGCCGCTTGACCACCATAAGCGTCGTATGTTCGTGAATTGGGCTGAGCAACAACTTGAAAATGATTCGGATTTTCATCGGAAAATCATCTTCAGCGATGAGGCTCATTTCTGGCTGAATGGCTTCGTCAATAAGCTAAATATGCGATATTCGTCAGACAGCAATCCACACGTAATCCATGAGTCATCATTGCATCCCGAAAAAATTACGGTCTGGTGCGGTTTATGGGCCGGCGGCGTTATTGGGCCGTACTTCTTCCGTGTGGCCGTCGGTGATGCAATGGTTAGTGTGCGCGGCTCTTGTACATGAGATCCTGGGTTCGAACCCGGCTCTGACCACCTTCAAATTTTCTTTCGGCGGCGGTCACCTCGCATAGTGACGGCGACACTATCGAGTATCTAGCCATGAAAAAGCTTTTCAAATTGCCGTTCGGAATCGGTGTAAAACTGTAGGTCCCAATCAGTGAGTGAAAACTGGAAAGCGCACAGCTCAGTGATTGTGAGAAGTTCTCTCCAGTCCCTTCATGGGATGTAATGGGAAACCATTTATTTTTATTTTACTTCTTCCGCGATGATCAAGACCGGCACATTACTGTGAATGCGAATCGCTACCATTCAATGATAACCGAATAGTTTTAGCCCCAATTGTATAATATCGACTTGGAGGACATGTGGTTCCAACAGGACGCCGTCACAAGCCACACACCAAATGCCACAATCAATTTATTGGAAACCAAATTTGGTGAACGTGTTATCTCACGAAATGGCCCAGTCGATTGGCCGCCTCGGTCGTGCGATTTGACGCCGTTAGATTATTTCCTGTGGGGCTACGTCAAGTCTATGGTCTATGCCAACAAGCCAGCGACGATTGATGAACTTCGTTCGAATATCGAACGTGAAATTGCAGCAGTATCGGCCGATTTATGCTTGAAAACCGTCGAAAATTGGGTTCAGCGTCTGGACTTCTGCAAGCGTGCCCGTGGTGGCCATGCAAAAGAAATCGAGTTCCATACATAATGGCATCGAACGTACTTTCACAGGAATAAAGAATTTCATTGGTATCTAAAACCGGTTTTGTTTTATTTAAAAAAATTTTTGTAGCGCTCTTATTGAAAAACCCGTTAGTATAGATGCGCCAACACAATGAATTTGTGTTTACAATTCAATGTAACATGTTTGGGACACAATCGTTAATAGGTTATTATATATGTGTTTGTGACCCAAATGTGGATTTGCTAGTTGAAAACCGTTAAAAACAAAAACGAGACAGGCAACAAACAAACAAAAAGGCAGCAGATCTTCAATTTAGGAAAACAATGCTTGCAAACATGTACATGTGTCCTGCAATCTGTTGCTGGGGTCGTAATTTTGTCAGCGTGTTGATATTTTTCAATCAAAATTTCAAGTTGGTCCCGCCCCGAAAAAAAATCTTGCTTACGTGCCTGCTGGAAAGAGTGGTCGAAAATTTGACCTTCCAAATGGACCGCGTACAGCGTAGTCACAGCCAACATTCTCATGAAATTTTTTTTTTAAAAGCAAATATCAGACACTGTTCTTTCGGGTCACAATAAAGATTCCGACATCCAATTCTATTTTAAGAATTTTAATTAAAATTTAAAAAAGTTCTAAATGAATCACCCTTTATTTGCGCCTCCATTCCAAGTAAATACAAGGCTAAAATCAGTGAGCCATATTAATAATATATGTATGTCCATAAGTATATCTGAAGACTTTTTGTAATTTATATGAAAAAATCATCCTCCTTTTGTGTGATACAAAATTGCCAGCATTGTTTTTGTTCTGGCGAGAGGAATTTCTTTTTGCCAGTGTCAATCTACACATACTTTTCCATGGTACAATAAGCAAGGTAGTCTCGTTTGAAGGGCTGACTTTAACATATATATTGCATCTGTGTTTATCTTATGTCGAATTCACATGTATTTTGTTTATGTACTTCGTTACATTACTTCTATTGTTGGTATACTTTACACTTGTATTAAGTTTGATAGAAAAGAGACGCAAAACAGAAACAAAATTCCTGTGGTTGTGGCTGGTTGTATTTGTTGCCGTAGTGCGTTTACCGTGTATATTTGTATCATGTTATTTTCTAACAATTAAATTCGATATTTATTGCTTTCAAACTCCGAGACCATATACAACTTATACACAAAAAAAAGATGTCACATATTAAATGTAAAAAGCATCCACCATTTTCATGTTCTGAAGTGGCAAAATTACACAGTTCTTGTCGCTTTGTGGGAGAAGATATAAATAATTGAAAAGACTTTGATGTTGTTTTTCCATTTGGTTTAGTTTTGAAACACACCGACCAACCGACCACCCACAAGACAGGTGTTTGATGATGGATTACTTGCACAAAAAAATTGTACTCCAAAATAATGTTGCAAATTCATCATAATAATATTTCGAATGAATATTATAATTTCAATTAAATTTTTAAATCTGAATAATTCTTAATGATTTACAGAAAACATCAGTTGAATTTCAATTTAAAATAAGAATAGTCATAAGTATGTAGTAGTGCCTACAGTACAAAATGTAAAAGGTAAGTAACCGATTAAACGCATTTATAATCTCGGGTAACCGCATCTTATAATCTCCGGTAACCGCCTTTTGTTTATATGCAATCTCAAAATATAAGACATTAATGGCCTATTTCTTGATCTCAAACGAAAAGCTAAGCGTACGAAAGTTAGTCAGTCGCATTCGACTCAAATTGGATTCCTCTAAGTCGAAATATTAACTCTATATTTGTACCCAAGACAAGATTGTGGAACCCAAATCAACTCTCTTTCCTGTAGAACTGGAATGAAAACTGACGTTCGAGATCGAGGAACAGGCTGTAAATTACTTATTTTAAAAAAATAATTTTTTAATAAAAGGTACTTTTTGTAAGAAAATGTACGTCTTTTAAGCAACACCTCTTCTTTAAGATAAGGTACTTTGTATTTTTTTTTTTTGAGAAAATTTACCTTTTTTAAGATAAGTCACTTATTTAAGAAAATGTTCTTTTTTTAACTTCTTTCACTTTGGCTTTTCTAAATTTACTTTCCCTTTAAAAAAGAAATTTCCCACCATATGTTAGTCTAGACACAAACCAAAGCAAAAGTACCCAATATAGTTGATAATACTGGGTTGTAAAAAAAGTTGTTAAAAAAAGTTTATAATTTTTTTTTTCATTAAGTGCGACAAGGAACTTCGTTCCAAAAATGGTTTCCCATTACATCCCTTGAAGGGCCAGTGAGCTGTGCGCTTTCTAGTTGTATACTCAATGATTGGGACCTACACTTTTTACACCGATTCCGAACAATATTTTGCGAAGCTTTTTTATTGGTAAATACTCGGTAGTGTTGGTTGTCACTATGCGAGGTCACCGCCGCCGAAAGAAATTTAATACAACGAAATGTCATGTATGTCTTAACAGAAGTTCATTTCTCCCAACTACAGTCCCCAAACGAACTTCAGTTATCTGAGATTTCGTTTGGGAGGAACGAGTTTTTTCTTTGCGTGTACGTATATCTTCAATAGGTGATTTTTGAAATTTCTGCTTTTTTTGAACCTAAATATCAAGAATCGAACTTCAACCTAAATATCAACGAATGAATTGCGGCAAACGAACATTTCCTTTGTGATAAATATATAGCAACGTTTACAACAAATGATATATGGTCAGTGGAAAATAACTGCGTAGACCACATTACAGGCATAGTCCATATTGCTCCACCATACCCTACTTTAAATGGAGTCCGTAATGAAAGCAAAGGCAAATTTTCGTTACAACTGCATACTAAACTGTGCACAAAACAAGTACGGAGGTGCTAACTTTGGGAGAAGTTATTTTATTTTTAGAGCAGTTTAAAATTGACTACAAAACCCGTAACTCGCTTGGTTGCTCAGCATTTAATTATAAATTTGCTTCGACACCGTCTTCGCTAAGTGCAACTTTCGCCAGCCCAGCTTCGAGGATTTTCCAACAACTTATTCATTTTCCAAATTTTATTTCCAATGACTCTATAACTAAATCAGTTATGGCAACTATTTATTTAAGTATTTTATTCGCGTATTTTTGAGGTTTTTTCATAAAACTTGTCATTCGTGAACATGAGCTTGGACGTTCACATTTCATCTTACTCATTAAATTAAATAAATCTCACGAAACCCCGAAACTACTCGTAGTCTTGCAGGTGGTCATAATATTTTTTAGTAACATTTCCACCCAACAATCTTTCATTGTATGTCAAAAATGATATCAAAAATTAACATCAAATGTCGTACCCCCTCATCGGCAAAATGTCAGAGAATTGTACGATTTCACCAAACATCCGGTCTCGCACAATATCTCTAGGTGCCGGCGTCGGAGAATAATGGCGATGTGCCACAGCGACATTTCCATTGTGTGACGATTTTCGTGTGTGTGTTTTTTATTGTCTGTTATTTTTAGATTATTCCTGCCACCCCTTCACCACATTTTCCAACACTTGTTTCATTGGAATGTGCCGCAACAATAATAATATGGTCGTGGGGTAAAAATTAGTAATATAGCTTTGCTTACCTCGTATAGGCGCGTGGGAATGTCAACACTTAAACGTGGAGCATGTGATAACATTTCTGTAATAGGTAAAACACAACATTTATTATACAAATTCAAAAAATCTATATTTTTTAAAAATAAAATTAAAAAAATTCTCATAAATTGGAGATAAGTTTTATAACGGGAATTTTGAAATTTTGGCGGTTGATCGTTTTTATTTTTGACATAACAATAAAATATATTTGTTGTTATTTTCTCCGAAACATAATAAAGTTTTTTTTTGGCAGACAAATCTGCAAATTGCTCTATATGCACAGGATTGGCAATAATTCATATTTTCTATTATTTGATTAATCAAACACTAAGCAACGATTAATCGCTTGTATCCCATATATATAAATCAAAAAATTCCAACACAATATATCTAATATGACACAATATATTTTGTTTTCAATTTAAAAAACTTTACATTTTTGCAGTCAGTATACAGTTGGTATTTCCTGAAATAATCGTCATTAATCACAAACAAATTCAATCTTGTGTCATCGTAGCGTATGAGTGTTATTAATATTCAGTCACGTACAC
Source organism: Phaonia tiefii (assembly GCA_963931995.1). NCBI lineage: Eukaryota > Metazoa > Arthropoda > Insecta > Diptera > Muscidae > Phaonia > Phaonia tiefii. Next base: position 17,734,275 of record OZ008370.1, on the reverse strand, counting down.
GTATGAGTAATATATTTTACATGTTTACACAACACATTAATCTGATGCAGATATTGTTAAACATAAGAATGCATTATTTCCTTGGAACTCAAAGTTTTTTCTGTTGTTGCTAGATATTTTTAGAAATTGTATTTTGATTTTTGATTTTCAATAGGAAAGAGCTCTAGTCTTTGGAGGAGAAGGAAAATGTACAATCTGTAACAAACCAATTGTTTTGTTTAGGCATAAATGTTTTACGCAAATTTCCACAGTACGTTTACGTTTTTTTCCTGCCGTGATTCCCTTCTTTAGTACTTATATTATGTTTAAAGTATTACATTTTTTCATCAAAATAAAACCAGTGCGCAAAATTATCTTAAGTGACGGATTTTACAAAATATTTTTGTTTTTGTGCAAAATAAATGTCAATCATATGACTTGTCATCTAATGTCATCAAAAGTCGTAACTGTAATTTTTATAGTGATAGTATTGTCTCAATTTGATCGTTTGTGAGGGTCCAGTATCAGATTGAGCGCAACGCAAGACTTGTCCTGTAAAATGTATTCTTTCGCGTGCAGTGTTGAACGTGACATACAAATAAGATTTTCGTATAAAAATTTGTATCTCTTATAATAAATGACAATAATGGTTCACTATAGCGTATGACTGTTATTAATACCTAGTCACTTATACGTATGAGTAATGAGTTTCATAAATTTATATATTTATATATATCTATTACACATTCGCGTACATTATTAAATATAAAATAGTATTACATTTCTTTACTTTGTACCAGATGCGTCAACTTATTTCCTGTAGAAACACCAGCTGCGCGAATAAAGCTGTTTGCGAGGAACAGAAAATAACTTATCGATTTCCCAAATTCCAACTGCGGACAACTCGATAACTACGCCAGTTATCGAAAATTTAAATTATTTTTCCGCATGCTGTTTTTTTAGGTTATCTTTAATAATGCTTACGAAGAGTACGTGATGGGCAAGAGTATAATATCCGAGGCGCCGTGATCTGATGATATTTTTTATAGAACTCAAAAAACCCCGAACTATAAAAAAACGATAACTAGTCGCAAAACATAAATGTGAGCATTAAACTGACTTTGTAGCGAATGCGTAAAAGTTTTCCGTTTGGAAACAGCAACTGTGCGAATAAAGCTGTTTGCGAGGAAGACTAACTACGCTAACTGGAATAGTATGATCTCCGAGGCACCATGATCTGATGATCGTTTTTGCAGAACATCTCAAAAACCTCAAACCACATACATAAAAACCCGATAACTAACTTAGTAATCGAAAAATTCGAAGTTTAAGTATAAAATTTACTTTGTACCAGGTGCGTCAAATTATATCCTCTAGAAACACCAGCCGCGCGAATAAAGTTCTTTGCGAGGATTTCTCAAATTCCAAGCGTCGACAACTCGATAAATACGCTACATTAATTTAATTTATTTTTTCGATTATTTTTCTTTGATTTCTTTAAGAATGCTTGGGAAGAGTATGATATCCGAGGTAGAACAGAACAACTCAATAAACCAGAGACACATACAGAAAAATCCGATAACTAACTTAGTAATCGAAAAACCGGAAATTTAGGTTTAAAATTTACTGTGTACATATTATTGCCTAGAAACACCAGCTGCGCGAATAAAGTTGTTAGCGAGTAAGTAAAAAGGACTTATCGATTTCTCAAATTCCAACTATCGACAACTCGATAACTATGCAATATTAATTGCATTTTTTGTTCGCTTATTTTTTGTTTTTTTTAAAGAATGCTTAGGGAGAGTATGATATTCAAGGCATCATGATCTGATGAAATTTTTTGTAGAACCCAAGAAATTAACCGGACTACGTAAATAAAAAAACCGATAACTAGCTTAGTATTTACTTTGAACCGGCTACGTAAACTCATCCCCCTGGACAAAACTAGTTTCACGAATAAAGCTATTTGCAACGAAAATAAACAAATTATCGATTTTACAAATTTCAACTGTGGACAAATCGATATCATCGCCAGTTATCGAAAAACTAATATAACTACTTTACCGGTTTTCTTTAAGAATGTCTACAATGAGTATCTGGTGGGGCGCAGTAATTTGATACACTTTTTTGTGGAACAACTCAAAAAGGACCGAACTACATACATAAATAATAAACCGATAACTAGCTTAGTAATTACTTTGTACCGGTTGAGTAAACTTATTTCCCCGGGGCAAAAACAGCTTCATGAATAAATATATTTGCAACGAAGAGAAAAACTTATTGATTTTACAAATTCCAACTGTGGACAAATCGATAGTTTCGCCAGTTATCGTAAAACTAATTTACTTTTCTTTTCGCTTATTTTTTCATGCTGTCTTTAAGAATTCCTAGGACGAGTATCTTGAGGGGAAGAGTATAATACCAGTGACGCAGTAATTTGATGCACTTTTTTGTAGAACAACTCAAAAAGGACCGAACTACATAAATAAAAAACCGATAACTAGCTTAGTAATTACTTTGTACCGGTTGAGTAAACTTATTTCCCCGGGGCAAAATCAGCTTCGCGAATAAAGCTATTTGCGGGGAAGAGAAAGATGCTTTTTGATTTCACAAATTGCAACTGTGGAGAAATCGATAACTATGGCAGTTATCGAAAAACTAGTTAAATTTATTTGTTCTCTTATTTTCTTGTTCTTAAAGAAAGAATGCCGTTATCTGATGAACATTTTTTGTAAAACAACCAAAAAAAGTATATAAAAAAAGCGATAACTTGGTTATGTACAAATTAGAAGTTAAAGTTTTAAATTCACTTCGTACCGGCTGCCTAAAATTATCCCCTCTGTGGAACACCAGTTTCGGTGTAAAATATGTTATCGATTTTACAAATTCCAACTGTGGACAAATCGATAGCTTCGCCAGTTATCGAAAAACTAATTTACTTTACTTTTTCGCTTATTTTTTCAGGGTTCCTTAAGAATGCCTACGACGAGCATCTTGAGAGGAATTACTTGATGTGGCGCAATTACTTGATAAACTTTTTTGCAGAACAACTTAAAAAGGACCGAAATACATAAATAAAAAACCGATAACTAGCTTAGTAATTACTTTGCACCGGTTGAGTAAACTTATCTCTCCGGACAAAAGCAGCTTCGTGAATAAAACTATTGGCGGGGAAGAGAAAAAGGCTTTTCGACTTCATACATTGCAACTGTGGAGAAATCGATAACTATGGCAGTTATCGAAAAACTAGTTTAATTTATTTTGTCTCTTATTTTCTAGTCTTTCTTTAAGAATTCGTACGATAAGTATCTGGTGGGCAATAGTATGATATCCGAGGCGCCGTGATCTGATGAACATTTTTGTAAAACAGCCAAATAAAGTGAATCAAAAAACGATAACTAACTTCGTTATGTAAAAATCAGAAGTTGAAGTTTCAAATTGACTTCGTACCGGCTGTCTAAAATTATTTCCTCTGTGGAACACCAGTTTTCCGAATAAAGCTGTTTTCCAGGATAATGATTTCGTGTAAAAAAATGTTATCGGTTTTTCAAATTTCATCATTCGATAAGACGATAACTCGAAACTAAATTAATTTATTCCTTCGTTTTTTTTTTATAAAATTTAATTTTAAATTTAATAAAAGTTTTAAGAAAATACATTTTTTTAAGAAAATTAAATGTTTTTTAAGAAAAATACATTTTTGTAAGAAAATAAAAATTTTGGAAGAAATATATAAAGTTTTCCACGATCTTCAATTGAAATTATTCTTATTCTTTGACCGAGCTTAAGATCTTTTATTTGTTTTGCTTATTTATCTCCAATATTTCGTCTCCACATTGGGCGACTTCTTCAGGGAACAAATATTATGTTTTTTTTTGAAGAAAATTTAATTTTTTTTTAAATTTTTAAAAAAAATTAAATTTTAGTGAAAAAAGTGAAAAATTTTATTGAATTTTCCCTAATATTTTCTTGTAATAAATATGTTTTCCCGATATCTAATTTTTTGTAACAAAATTACTAATTCTTAAATTTTGTTTCGATTGTTTTGTGTATTCTACCTTTATTCAAATAATATTTTCTTATATCTGCGAATTTCTATTGTCAAAAACCTTGACTTTACTTTAAAGCGAACCACAGACTTGTCATTCATGACCATGAGCTTGGTCGATAATTTTTTATCTGACTGATGAATTTGAAAAAATACTACCAACAAATTTTGTGAACATGATAGTGATGCGAACAACTTCGATTACATTCTTATTTAGTAGACCGGTAGACCGACAATAAACACCAACGATAACTGCTATTCATGCTCATGAATGACAGCTATCGTTGATGTTTATTGTCGGTTTCATGTTTATGTCTACAAAATATTGTTTCAAATTCATCGGCCAGATAAAAGATTATCGACCAATCTCATGATCATCAATGACAGGTGTGTGGTTCTTTTTTATAGCAGGTTCTCGGAGGATTTCAAATTATCGATAGTTTTCACCATATGCAAAAGTAGTAAGTTCTGTTATCAATCACTAGATTCATATATATTCAGCTAGAGATTAACAGGTCAATCTGCTGGTTTATCTGCAAAGTGATTTGTTGCTGTTGACTGCGGAAATATCTGCCGATATGTGTGCAAGGATGAAAGGACATGCGTTCATTACAAAGACTTTGATGATTAGAGTGCTAACAAAACAGATTGAAAAATATGTGGATACATATGAACACATCTACGAAATAACAGCCCTGTGTTATATGAATATTACCAATATTCTACCAACTCCGCTTTAAAGGAGACGTTAAATCAAAAAAAAAACAGTGTTTTGGGTTAAAAAAAAAATGCATAAACCAGAAAATATGTGTTGACATTTTTAGAAACAAGCCATAAAACTGCAAATCTGCAAATATTTTTGTACATATGTATATACATTCTAACCTATATATAACTAAACCAAGTATGGAAATTTAATTTTCTATCTACGTGTCACATGCTTGGTTAGATTCTATGTGGTAACCCCCTATTTTCCTCTCTGTAACCGACTACTACTGCCACTTTGTGTTTGCCTTTAATCTGATTAGTGTTGCCACTGTGACACAAAGTGTAGCAAAGCTGGATTTTTTTTAAATGGTTTGTTTTTGCGGATGTCAATTGATTCACTTTCAGTGTCTAGTATACTCAGTGTCTTGCAATGGGGTTCCCATTGTCAGTGGCATCATCGTCGTCATTTTCCTGTTATGGATATTGCAGTTGTTACTAGTACTTTTTGGTGTTTGCTGCCATACTAATTGAGTTTTCTTGTTGTAATTTCTATAAACAATGTCTGTCAACGAGCTGAAAAGCTAAGAAATATACGTGTTGGCAGTTTGTACAGGCACTCGTGTACTATATTCACCGGAATGAGACCTAAACAATTGAATGAGAAAAATTCTTTATATATTGTCTTAAATTGAAATTGTTATTCAATTATTTGATTATCCAAGAGATACATCTACTGTCAATTGAGTTCGTCACGTTCGTTCCCTACAGCGTATAATTGTTATTAATAAGATAAGATACACTCTTACGTATGAGGAATATTTAAACAATTTGCATGCAATCTATTTGTTACAGTATGCAGTGATAATTGATTAATAGACACATTAAGATAATATCAATTATTATCTTAATTTCTAATATAGATTTATTTACTTACGCAAAATATTTCAAGAGATTAAATGAACTAAATGAGGCTTGACTGATGTCTATTAACACACAATAACATGTTTATTATATTTTTTTAATGAAAAAGTTTTTTTTGACATATTATGAAGGAGCTAGACACAGTTTCTCAGCAATATGTGTTATTTCTCCATAATCCTAAATGTTTTCCTTAAGCCCCTAACTAATCTTTCAATGAATCCCAACAACGACAATTAAATATAAATGTTAGACTTTAAGGATTTCTGCATTGAAAAAGAAAATACAACTAACTTATCCTATCGTAAAACTAGACATGGAAGCTTAATGGAGATTTTTAAAGCTTAAGATTTTGAAATCTTAATAGAGATTTTTAAAGACTTAAGGATATTTATAAAATCCTACATACGTTCCGACTGAAATTACTGCCTCAGCCAATTACTTTAAATAAATATATATAAATATATGTTGATCATGCTTACCTATAACAAATACACATTTTTCTAAATCTAATAACTTAAACGAAAGAGTGGAATTCCACTTAAATCAATCATAAATGTTACCCCCAATGTAACATTTATGTCATTTGTCATACGTAAGAGTAACATTCTATTCATATTAATCATACGTTACGTTTTGAAAATTGAAACAAACAAGTTATATATATAATATTTCCACAGAGACGCTACAAAACTAAATCGGTAGGGACAGCAAACAACGCCATATTTTTTCCCGGTTTTTTTGACATTTCTCTTCAGTAAGGTTTGCCATTTCATCATGGAAAGATATACGAGCCTACAACGAGTCGAAATTATTAAAATTTACTACCGAAATTTGGAGTCAGTGGCCTCAACTTTAAGAGCCCTACGTCCAATTTATGGTCGTCATAATCGTCCTACTAGATCAACAATTGAGCGTCTAGTGGACAAATTTGAATCCACAGGCACAGTACAAAATGTTCCCGTGCCAGTGAGACAAAGAAGTGCCCGTAGTGTCGAGAATATTGCTGCCGTTGAGGCTTCAGTTCAAGAAAGCTCAAATGTGTCTCTCACACGTCGTTCTCAAGCGTTGGGCATCTCTGTGACGTCGTTGTGGCGAATTTTGCGAAAAGATCTTGGCCAAATTGACGCAAGAACTGAAGCCGCTTGACCACCATAAGCGTCGTATGTTCGTGAATTTGGCTGAGCAACAACTTGAAAATGATTCGGATTTTCATCGGAAAATCATCTTCAGCGATGAGGCTCATTTCTGGCTGAATGGCTTCGTCAATAAGCAAAATATGCGTTATTGGTCAGACAGAAATCCACACGTACTCCATGAGTCATCATTGCATCCCGAAAAAATTACGTTTTGGTGCGGTTTATGGGCCGGCGGCGTCATTGGGCCGTACTTCTTCCGTGATGATCAAGATCGGCACATTACTGCGAATGCGAATAGCTACCGTTCAATGATAACCGAATATTTTTGGCCCCAATTGGATAATATGGACTTGGAGGACATGTGTTTCCTTCAGGATGGCGCCACAAGCCATACAACGAATGCCACAATCAATTTATTGGAAACCAAGTTTGGTGAACGTGTTATCGCACGAAATGGCCCAGTCGATTGGCCGCCTCGGTCGTGCGATGTGACGCCGTTAGATTATTTCCTGTGGGGCTACGTCAAGTCTATGGTCTATGCCAACAAGCCAGCGACGATTGATGAACTTCGTACGAATATCGAACGTGAAATTGCAGCAGTATCGGCCGATTTATGCTTGAAACCCGTCGAAAATTGGGTTCAGCGTCTGGACTTCTGCCAGCGTGCCCGTGGTGGCCATGCAAAAGAAATCGAGTTCCATACATAATGGCATCGAACGTACTTTCACAGGAATAAAGAATTTCATTGGTATCTAAAACCGGTTTTGTTTTATTTAAAAAAACTTTTGTAGCGCTCTTATTGAAAACCCCTTCATGTAAGAAATGTGCGTGACATTTACGCCTCGGATTCTCAACCAAATCTAAATGATTTGGGCAATGTTAGACTTGTAGATAAATCGTTGGATACGTCAAAATGTTCGTTTGCAGAGAGCGAATTGTATTGTTGAAATATGAGGATAAAGATTTATAAAAACAATTTGCATAAATCTGTTAGATTTGTGATTTTGTTTTTGATTTCGAAAAAGAATTATGCAATCCGGAATTGAATTTACAATCAAACGAACAAAAGAAAACGCGGGAATAATAATTTTAACGATGTTGACTTTATTTAAAAGTTTCCTTTTCGTTCGGCATTTTCGCTTATCCACTGTTCTATTTTTATTTTGTTTCCCACATTGTAAACATATGGTTTGCACTCTTCAAAACTGACAATGGAAATTAATAACAATAAATTTTTCCACTAAACTAATTTTTCGACGAGTTTGTATGGGGTGCTGCTTAAAATCCCTCAATAGCGCTTAAATGTGGCCGTCGGTGGTGCAATGGTTAGTGTGCGCGACAGTTGTGCGGGAGAACGTGGGTTCGATTCCTGCTCTGACCACCATACACTTCTTTCGACGACGGCCACCTCGCATATTGATGGCGACACTATCGAGTAATAAGCCATGAAATAGCTTCTAAAAACCCCGTCCAGAACCGGTGTAAAACTGTAGGTACCAATTAGGGAGTGAAAACTGGAAAGCGTACAGCTCAGTGATTGTGAGAAGCTCTCTTTTCTATCCCTTCATGGGATGTAAAGGGAAAACATTTATTTATTTAATATTGCTTAGCTCTCCATACAGAGTGGTCGAAAACATTTTTTTGCAGGGAATAAACAAACTGGTCTAATATTTAATTCCACGTTCTGATAATGTCTCAATGCAACATTAGGCCTGTTTTTTGTTCTATGCTAAACTATTTTTGCAACCACTTTGTATGGGAAGCTAAGCGATTTTAAGCGGCTTCCCATACAAAGTGGTCGAAAAATTAATTCAGCAGGAAATAAAATATCATGCCTTTAGTTAAATATGATTCACTGAGCCTGTTTTTTTATTCCCTGCTAAACTAATTTTCGACCACTTTGTATGGGGAGCTAAGCGATATTAAGCGATTTTAAGCGGCTCCCCATACAAAGTCGTCGAAAAATTTGTTTAGCAGGAATTAAAAAAACCAGCTTACTTTCTCTGTGCGTAGGAATGGATCCATGTTTTCATATCTACGGTTAATTAACATTAATATAACGTATACGCCACTTAGGTTAAAAAAGTAATCATACGCTACAAACATCAAAATATATAAAATAAATAAATAAATAGTTCCTATTACATCCCATGAAGAGGCTGGGGAGAGCTTCTCATAATCAGTGATCTGTGAGCTTTCTGAATGGTGTTCCAAAATTCACCCACGATTTGAATTTCGTGGCATCAGCCCGGTGAATGGTCGTTGTTGCAAAATGGACAGCGTAGCAGGCAAGAGTTCAAGATTATTCAAATCCGAGCGCTACAAGAAAACCTTCGTTTTAATTTTTGAGCAATAAAGTATTTGACAAGTTATGAAGGTTTGGCAACTACTATAGATCGAACAAAATCATCTTCAGCGTTGTGGATTATTTTCATCTTAGGGTTCAAAAAAATCAAGAATGATTTTACATCCACAACGACGATTTTGGCCTGGCGGAATCATCGTAGCATTCTCCTTCAAAAAAAAAATGCTACAGGTCAGGTACAATAATAGTAAGTGGTATTCAGAAGGTATTTATGCATCTACACTGACGGCTCAAAACTAGATACAAAAGACGGGGGTCTAGACCTTGTACAAAGACTGCCAGACCGTTGTAATGTTTTTCAGGAACAAGTCATGGCAGTTGGAGAAGTTGCCCTTTGGCTGGCACGAAACGTCATTACCGCCTGAGGTAACAACATCTACTCTGACACTTAGGCTGCTATAATATCTCTGCAATCTGACTTCATGAACTGAGCACAACTGCCGCGCATCTCTAAATGAAATGGCGAAGCAGTTCGATATTTACCTTATATAGGCGCCGAGGTACAGGAACATACCAGGGAACCATAAAGCAGATGGGCTGGCAAGATTAGGGCCTAACATACCTGTTCTACTGAATATGGAGCATGGCCCTTTCTGAATACAAGCTGATGTTTAAACCCGAAACTCTCAAACATTCGAATGATATATGGTCTAGAGTCACAAAATGTAGGATCGACAGGCAAGTATGGCCAAGTTATAATCTGAGGTGTACGGTGAACTTGTGGACTGGATCCTAGACAAGATATCTCTATGTTGTGATCGTTGATTAATAGACAAACACGCGTCTGTCTATACACGAAATCTTAGCTCATAATTATTGCAGAAGCTGTGGTCATGAAGAGGAGGACGAGATCGTTGAACATCTTATTTGCTACTACCCGATCTTTTGTATGTGTAGGAGACAATATCTAGGACATTTCTTCATATTGGATGTAATAGACATTCAGAAAGTTAAACTGAATGGTGTTATAACCTTTTTGCACAGTACTAATTAGTTTGCCAGGGACTAATACACGCCATATCCTGGAATATCGGGATGAGGTATTATATGGCTTGAGCGCCCTATAACCATACGAGGTCAATTAACAGGCTCAATGATGATGACAGAATATGACGACCCGTGGTATCATAATGGTCCTCATTGTATTAAGTGTATCAATAATGACAACCTCTTCTAACTAACCTAACCTAAGTTAGGACCTGTATTGTAGTCTAAACTTGATACAGTTTATCTCTACGGTAGTAGTTCCTATCACTGGACCCTATTTAATGGGTAAATACGCGTCTAGACTTGGAATCTCAGCTCATTATTATTGTAGACGCTGTGGTCATGAAGAGGAGGAGGAGAGCGTTGAATTAATATTACGTATACGCTACTTGAGGTTTATATAAAAAATAATCATACACTACAGTATCATCGCATCAAAATATAACAAAATATAAAATATAATCAAACTATAGCGTATGATAATTTAATTTAAACATTAATTTTAAGTTAATCGCAATTACTTTACATTAATATTACTTATACGCTAATAGTGATTTATATTAAAACGTACTCATACGCTACAGTAGCATCACATCAATATACAACTAATTGATACTACTACTGTAGCATAAGATTATTGTTTACATAACCCCCTCGGAGGAGCGTGTAAGCAATATCAATCTAAAGTAATTGTAGCACATATCTTCCTTCAGTTCTATATCAAAAATATACATACGTGATCATTATACTTAAACTATAATTTCAGTTTAATTTATTTTACTTTAATTCAAGTAGATAGTCGTAACATTCATCAATTTAAATTTCTTTATTTGGAGTTTATCGGTTATAAAATACAGTTACTTTAGATTAATATTACGTATACGCAACTTGAGGTTTATATCAAAATACACTACAGTAGCATAGCATCAATATACACCCACGAGATACTACGAACTATCGCGTATGATTGTTGAAAAATTTAAAACAAAAATTTAATTTAAGTATAAATTTTGAATTTATCTGTTATAAACCACAATAACTTCACATTAATATTACTTATACGTTAATAGTGATTTCTATTTAAAACTACTCATACGCTGCAGTATCATCGCATCAAAATATAGCTAATTGATACTACTATAGCGTATGATAATTTTAAAATCTAAATTAAAAAATTAATTTAAACATTAATTTTGAGTTTATCTCAAATACTTTACATTAATATTACTTATACGCTAATAGTAATTTATATTAAAACATACTCATACGCTACAGTAGCATCACATCAATATACGACTAATTGATACTACTACTGCAGCATAAGATTATTGTTTACATAAACCCCTAGTAGGAGCATGTAAGCAATATCAATCTAAAGTAATTGTAGCACATATCTTCCTTAAGTTCTATATAAAAAATATACATACGCCATCATTATACTTAAACTAAAATTTCAGTTTCATTTATTTTACTTTAATTCAAGTAGATAGTCGTAATATTCATCAATTTATCTTTCTTTATTTGTAGTTTATCGGTTATAAAATACAATTACTTTAGATTAATATTACGTTATTAATATTACGTCTACGCAACTTGAGGTTTATATCAAAATACTCTACAGTAGCATAGCATCAATATACACCCACGAGATACTACGTACTATAGCGTATGATTGTTGAAAATTTTAAATTCAAAAATTAATTTAAATATAAATTTTGAGTTTATCTGTTATAAACCACAATCACTTCACATTAATATTACTTATACGTTAATAGTGATTTCTATTTAAAACTACTCATACGCTACAGTAGCATCGCAACGTGATACTAATATGGCGTATGATTATTTTTTTCATCCACCCCTAGTAGTAGCGTGTAAATAATATTAATCTAAAGTAACTGTAGCTCATATCTTCCTTAAGTTCTATATCAAAAATATACATACGCCATCATTATACTTAAGCTATAATTTCATATTCATTTATTTTAGTTTAATTCAAATAGATAGTCGTAATATTCATCAATTTAACTTTCTTTATTTGGAGTTTATCTGTTATAAAATACAGTTACTTTAGATTAATATTACGTATACGCAACTTGAGGTTTATATCAAAATACACTACAGTAGCATAGCATCAATATACACCCAAGTAATACTACGTACTATAGCGTATGATTGTTGAAAAATTTAAATTCAAAATTTAATTTAAATATAAATTTTGAGTTTATCTGTTATAAACCACAATTACTTCACATTAATATTACTTATACGCTAATAGTGATTTATATTAAAAACTACTCATACGCTACAGTAGCATCGCAACGTGATACTAATATGACGTATGATTATTTTTTTTCATCCACCCCTAGTAGTAGCGTGTAAATAATATTAATCTAAAGTAACTGTAGCATATATGTTCCTTAAGTTTTAAATCAAAAATAGTCATACGCAACCATTATACTAATATAAATTTCAATTTGAAAAATGTAATTAAGTTCAGTTTCACAGTTGGGTATTCTCCACTTAAATCCCAGTCTTTTGTCATTTAAATGTCATGTAAAATGACAACTTTCTATGAACGTTCTTCTATTTAGAATGAAACTCCCTTTCATTCTTCTTTCGATTTACACTATCAGTGTTGGAAAATGCAAAAACATATTTCTGCAAAGTGACGAAACAAATACACCAGTTATAAATTAACCGAATAGAGAATAGAGAAAAACGCCAATAGTGAATGAAGACTAAAAAATTCGAAAAAAGTAACAAAATAAAATGAAACTCTCTGCCATTTGGAATGAACCTCTCTTTCATTCTTCTCTCGATTTACACTATCAGTTTTGGAAAATCCAAAACATCTGATTGGAAAGTGACGAAACAAATACAACAGTTATAAAATAGCTGAATGGAGAATAATGAAAAAAAAAACAATTGCGAACGAAGATTAAACATTTGAAAAAAGTAAAAAATATAAAAGTAATTGCCAGTTTCTTAGTTTTTGTTCGTTTCAGTTCGCATAAATTCGCAAAATATTTTTTTAGATTTTTTTTGATTTCTAGAAATTGTTCTTCTCAAGTTTACTCTAACCATGCGCTTCCATCAAATCAACTTTTTGACTTATCCAACGATTTCTCAAACAGTCTAACACAGCCTTAAGATATAGTAGGTGTAGTTTTCTGCGCCCCCTTTCAATTTTAAGACTCACTGACCAATAATTACTTGACCCACAATGTCTATATATATCATTAATATTAATTTTCGTTTTGCCATTTATTCCTTGCGGTTTCTTTAGATTAATATTACTTATACGTACTAGGTAACTATGTTAAAACAATCATACTGTATAGTGATTTGGCAATAATTATTATTAAGATTTATAAATCATTTTCTTTCTTTTGATTTAGTTGCCAAAATATCTATTTGTATCAAATATCATATTAATAGTACTCATACATGTTCGAAATCAACAAGCTGTAAAAAGAAAATTTGGCTTTAATAAATCCTTGTGTGCTCTGGTGTAAACACTTGCCCAAACACACTTGCTTGTTACATGTGCGCCATTTGTTTTCACTATATAATATTACTGTAATATTAATAACACTCATACGCTACACTGGTTGTTTATTAATAATACTCATACGCGGCGGTTAGAGGTGGAGCAATGGCAACTATTGTACAGTAGAATGTGAGTGAAATACTTTACCTTTCTTGTGGTATTGGTAACATTGCTTAAACGATATTGGAAATATCGAGCAGGAATCCATGAAAACCATTTTCGAAACCCATAAACAATAATATAGTTGTGTCTACAAATTAAAATTTCAACTGATTTTAAGAAGTTCTCCCTTTCTCTGTCTTTCTCGCTGTTTATGTGCTTGTACCAATTGTTAATTTAAATAACGTTTACGTATAAGTAATATTATTATGTAAACTAATATTCCACATACGTACAAGTGTCGCGTATACTCGTATTAATATAAATTATGCGCCATCATAACTAAGAGTTTGAAACAAAAGAGAATACCCGTAGCAGGATGATATACCAAACAGAAAATGTAATGGGAATTAAAGGACACACACGGTCTGAGAACAGTTAAATGGTTATATAATCTAAATGGAAACCATTAAACATTTATTCCTTTCATTTTATTTTTCAAAGTTGGCTGACTGCAGCAGGTCTTCCAAAGGGGAGAGCTTAGTATTTAACCACTTTATTTTAGCAAGCATTTTTGGCATAAAGGTTTACAATAATATATTTCCGATTTGTTAGACATTCTGTTGTAATTGAACACATGTTTCGGGGCTGTGTAGACAAACACAGAAACAATTTTGGAAAATGCAAACCCATAACCGATTTATCTTAACATCTGTTTACCTATGTAGTATTTATATGTGTCTGCAAACAAGTATCCTTTTTTTGCTGGGGTAAATTTAACTTCCTTTCAATAATCTACCTAACAAAAGGCATAAAATATACACATCTGTCAAGAAATAATGTAAAGTTTGGCCACAACATCAATTCAAGGCATTTACAAAGCAAAATCGGATAGGAATGAGCCAAGTTTCCATATCATATATAACCTTTTTATTTACATATAAATCTTTAAAGACCTTACGACTTATAGATTTTCAAACACACACACACATCATGTGGGGTATTTTTTATATCTGTCTGTTGGAATTTAATAAAGTCTGGAAAATATTCAAATGTTAATTTTGTTGGCATCGACAGTAGTATAGTAAATATTTAATGTTCAGTCAAGTTCCCTGCCCTTTCGTCCCAGATATTGATTTGAATTTCACGTTGGAATATGAAATGAAAACAAATGTTGAGGCGAACGAGTGTGAGTTGAATTTTTAATGGAAATTTAAAAAGTGTGGTACAAATTTCTATATATTTATGTGACCATATATACAATTTAGAAATAAAACAAAATTATATAACACAACAAGTATTACATTAAAGCTTTTCTATCCTCTTCGGCTCACCTCATTTCATGCCACTTGTTTGATTTTCATTTCATTGCATACCTTTATTACGCTTGACTCCCATCACAGTCAACGTCATCCTTCGCAAACAGGATACAAGTCCTTTGCAAAAGTTTCTCATTGGTAAGGTAGAAGAAGAAGTAGAAGAAGAAGTCAAAAGTTGTAGTTTGAGTTTGATTTAGAAAATGTGTTATTTATTGATTTTGATAATGATAATAATAAATTTCCCTTCAAAACAAAAAGAAACAAAAACGCATATCATGCTACATTTGAAGGAGAAATGAAGCGAAGGATGACCAGAAAGGTAGAATAATGTATAATAACAGGAGATGATTGGAGACTGAAAAGGGAAGGCAATGCTTCCAGACTTCTTTTGAAGTTTTCGTTAGAGATTAAGGTATTGTATTCAGGTATTGTATTCAGATATGATGACAAAGTGATTTAATTTAAATACAATCATTTGCAAGGTCATTGTGCTGTGTTTAATTCAAGCGTTTACATAAATGTATTATGAGTTTCCAAGAAATATATATCATACAGCTTAGTTTTGTTCATGTCACTGTTATTCATCTATTATTCGAACGTAAAATTTCGCAAATCATATACAATTCCTGTGCATTTTTACTCATATTTCTCATACGTCACATTGTTGATAAATAAATATTAATCATACGGCGCGATGTTCTTTAGTATAGTTACATTAATGTTAATTATACGTTGATATTTAGAATTTAAAATAAAACATATTCCCAAAATGTTTAAATGTTATGCAAATCTAATACATGAACATGGAAAAGCTTTCTTCTATTCTGTATTTACATTTCTCATACGTCACATTAATTACGAATTTATATCTATCATGCGTCGTGATAAATATTGTGCCCCAACAATAGTTAAACATGTTGTTCATTAGGTTGTCAATGTACAACTTCTTTAACTTAAACATAAACCTAACTTTCACGGTGATTGCCAGTTGTACTTGGTAATAAATAATTTTAAGCATCTAGTTCGTATTTCTATAGCTTCCAGCTGGCCACGTTAAGATTGAGGAAATTTCTTGCATCTCCTTTAAAATGACAGTGTATTAAATTAATTCGAATTCGAATTCATTTCGGTTTATCATCTATCTTCATTTAGATATTAAAGAGATACACTGATGAATTTTGCTGAGCATGCCAATTATTTAGCACGTACTCTTATTGATTTCGTGTGAACAATACATAGGTTTTGTATTAATATCAATCATGCGTTACGTTAAACGTTTAGGTTTGATAGTAATTAATCTTATAGGTTTTTAAGATAGAAACATTATTAACTTCAGTGTAGCTAAAAATTTACAGTGACTGACATTCGGTTGTCTTATCTATAGATATGTTTTTTTAAATTATTCTACGCGCCTATATCATATTATCGTATCATTAAGTTAACCATTGGCTTAAGTCGAATTGGTATTCCTTTCGTTATATCATCTCTATCTTCATTTAGATATTCAAGAGATACACTGATGAATTGATGAGCATGCCAACTATTTAGCACGTATTGTTATTGATTTCGTGTTAACTATTCATCGGATTTGTATTAATATCAATCATGCTTTACGTTAAGCCATTAGGTTTGACAGTAATTAAACTAAATGATTTTGGAGATACGAATTTGCATATACCCGAATCTTTAAGCTAATCGTGTTAAAGGCCGCCGGAGTATTTTCTATCTTGGCGACAGATTTATTTATGCCGTGGTACTCAATTTAGGTAACGTGATCTTTACACGAGGTGTCAGGGGACAACCGGTTGGAACAAAGTTCCTTTCGCTATATATTACTAGTTAGTTCCACCACCCCTAAGACGCCCGTTGAAAATTACGATAATTTAAATGGACCTCTAAGAAAATATACTTTTTGTAAAATTATACTTTTTTTTCAGAATTTTTTTTTAGAATGTATTTTGTTTTTGAAAAAGTATATTTTTAGGGCCTTTTTGTAAGAATACTATATTTCCCCGAAAAGGTCTCTTTTTTACAGAGAGGTACTTCTTTTATTAAAAGCTAATGTTTTTTTAAGAAAAGGTTCTATTTTTAATAAGAAGTACTTTCTGTAAGAAAAAGCCATAAGAGTATGACTTTTTTTTACAAAGAAGAATTATTTTTAAGAACAGGTACTTTTTAAAGAAGTGGTACTCTTTTTAGGAAGAGGTTATTTTTGTTAGAAAATTTAGTTATTTTCAGAAAGGCTACTTATCTCAAGAAAAGAAAACTAACTATTTTATTTTTAAGAAAAGGCATTTTTATAAGAAAAGGTATTTTTTTGAAGAAAACTTTTTTTTTTAAGAAATGGGAATTTTTTTTAGAATTGGTTCTTTTTTCCAAGAATAGGTACATTTTTAAGAATACGTACTTATCTCAAGAAAAGTTATTTTGTTTCACAAAAAAGGTACTCTTGAACGAAAAGTTAGTTTTTTAAGAAAAGGCAATTTGTTGTCAGAAAATGTACTTTTTTAAGAAAAGGTACTTATTTTAAAAAAAATTACTTTTTTAATAAAAGGTATTTTGTTTAAGAATCTGAATAAGTATATTTTTTTTGACAACATTTACCTTTTTTAAGAAAATGCACGTATTTAAGAAATTTGTCTTTTTTGAAACTTTTTTCTCTTTGGCTTTAGTAAATCTACTTTTTATAGGGTTCAAAACTACAACATACTAAATATTGATTACAGGCTGCACCCAGAACACTTCCCATATGTTAGTCTAGACACAAACCCAAGCAAAAGTACCCAATATTGTTGATAATATTGGGTTGTAGCATAATAGTGTTAAACAAATTGTTTAATTTTCCCGCGATAAGGAACTTCGTTCCAATAATAGCTTTTATTTTATATCAGAATTAAGCTGATACAGCGTAGAATTTATAAATAAATAAATATGTTCCCCTAACATAACATGAAGGGATAGAGGAGAGCTCTTCACAATCAGTGATCTGGGCGCTTTTTTGCTTTAGGCACACTGATTGGGACCTATTACTCTGGTTTCTTTCGGTGTTTTTTTAAAGAAGCCTTTCCTGGCTAATTACTCTACAGTGTCGCCGTCACGAAGCGAAGTTACCGCCGTCGAAAGATATGTTAGGAAGTCAGACCAAGGATCGATCTAACGCCCTCATGTGCAAGAGCCGCGCACACTGACGGCCAGAATTTATATTCCTTCTATACTACTTTTATGATCAACTGCTTTTGAAAATAATATAAAGACAAATAAATTGAAAATAGTCTTGAGCTAGAATAAATTTGAAAATTAAAACTCGAAGCAATTCTTTAATAATCTTTTAAAAAAAAGTCAAGTAAAATCTATGTACCTTGTATTTACAATTAATTTTATAAATTCTATATTATTAGCAAAAATGTATCGAATGCCAGAGTAGAAAACATTTACATTGTCTAACCTCTTAGTAATTAAGTATATTTCGTAATTATTGTGCATGTTATGAAAAGAATAAAAATTGAGTTGAATATAAATGTAGGCAGAGTTCAATATTATTATTATGGCTGGGAAGCCAACAAGTTACAACTACTTGTGGGGTTGTATTATTTTCTATATAGACATTTAATGAATTTTTATATATATTTACCTCGCATAGTGACGACGACACTATCGAGTATCTAGCCATGAAAAAGCTTCTCAAATTACCGTTCGGAATCGGTGTAAAACTGTAGGTCCCAATCAGTGAGTGAAAACTGGAAAGCGCACAGCTCAGTGATTGTGAGAAGTTATCCCCGGTCCCTTCATGGGATGTAATGGGAAACCATTTATTTTATTTTAAAACTCGAAACAATTCTTTATACTTTTTTAAAAAAAAAAGTCAATTCAAATCTGTGTACCTTGTATTTACAATATATTTTATAAATTATTATATGTATATTATATTATTATATTATACATATTATATTATTCTAAAAATGTATCTAATACCAGAGTAGAAAAGATTTACATTGTCTAGACTCTTAGTAATTAAGTATATTTTATAATTATTGTACATGCTATGAAAAGAATAAAAATTGAATTGAATATAAATGTAGGCAGAGTTCAGTATATTCATTAAAATATCGACGAAATCCACTAGACAATCGAAAATCACGCGAACTTCTTAAACATGTGTTATTATTTTTTGTTTTTAAATAAATATTCCGCCTACGCCGCAGTATCTAAAACAAGTTAATTAAATATTCCACATACGACACAGTGTATCCGTATTAATGACAATCATACGTCATGATGAATTAAATATTCCACATACGACACAGTGTATCCGTATTAATGGCAATCATATATTATGATGAACAGCAACAAGTGTCAGTATTGGGTGCCTCCATTAATATTACTCATACGGCAAACTATCTCACTATTAATAAAAATCATACGCTAAACTCGACTATAAGAAAAAAACTTAGGAAATAAACATAAACTATACACAAAATATATAAAGTAATTGCTATTGAATTTTAAAACGTTAATGTCATACGAGGGCGGTCCCAAAACTAGCCGACCTTACAAAGAAGACACAAAAAATTTAGGAAATATGTTCTTTATTTGCCAACATAATCTTCTTTTAGCTCGATACACTTTTTTGAAGCGATATTCAATAGCTTCGATACCCTGTTTATAGTATGAACTATCAGACTCCTTAAAATAGCCATCAACCGCAGACTCCACCTCTGCATTGTTGGCAAATCTCTTACCACCGAGCAATTTTTTTTTCAAGTTTAAAAAATAAATTCCAATGAAGGAATTGGGGAGGGCTTCTCACAGCAGTGAGCTGTGCTCTTTCTAGTTTTATACTCACTGATTGGGACCTACAGTTTTTACACCGATTCCAAACGGTATTTTGGGAAGCTTTTCATGGCTAAATACTTGATAGTGTGGCCGTCACTATGCGAGGTGATCGCCGCCGAAAGAAACTTTAAGGTGATCAGAGCAGGGATAGAATCCAGAGTCTCATGGACAAGAGGCGCGCACACTAATCATTGCAACACCGACCGCCACATTTTTGGAAGTAGAAATTAGTTCGAGGGAGCTAAATCTGGCGAATGAGGTGCGTGATGAAGCAATTCGAACTTAATAGTGGATGTGTGAACTGGAGTATTGTCTTGATGACACAACACTTTCTTTTTCGCCAAATGCTGCCTTTTTGCTCACAGTTTCATCATTTAAACGATGCAATAAATTAGCATAATATTTGACGCTGATGGTTTTTCCTTTCTGGAGAGAATCAATAAAAATTATCCCATGCGCATGCCAAAAAACAGACGCCATGACCTTGCCTGCAGATGGTACCGTCTTCGCCTTTGAACACGATTCTCCCATTCCAGTCCACTGCTGTAACTGTTTCTTTGTCTCAGGTGTGAAGTGGTGGACCCATGACCTTGTCTGAAGATGGAAACGTCTTCGCCTTCTTTGGGCACAAGTCTCCCATTCCAGTCCACTTCTGTGACTGTTCCTTTCTCAGGTGTTTAGTAGTGGACCCATGTCTCAGCCATGGTTATAAATCGACCCAAAAATTCGGCTGTATTGCGGCGGTGAAACATCGCCAAACACTACTAACAGATCTTCACGACACTGTGTTTGCTCTTATGAAAGCAAACGCGGCACCCATCTCGCGCACAGCTTTCTCATCTCCAAATCTTCGGTCAATATAAAACAAACAAACAATGGTTTCCCGTTACATCTCATGTGGGGACTAGGGAGAGCCAGTGAGCTGTACGCTTTCTAGTTTTACACTCACTGATTGGGATCTACAGTTTTACACCGGTTCCGAACGGTATTTTGAGAAACTTTTTCATGGCTAAATATTCGATAGTGTCATCGTCTCTAAGCGAGGTTACCGCCGTGTAAAGACATTTTGAAGATTGTCAGAGCAGGGATCGAACCGACGTTCTCATGCATAAGATCCACGCACACTACCATTGCCCCACCGACGGCCACTATACTTATACGACGACGGTCAATATACTTATACGATATATAGCACTTTTTGCCTATCATTTCAGCTAGCTCACGCACCTTCAGTCGATGATCATCCAATACCATTCTGTGGATATTCTTAAACGTGTCGGGCGTGGACACCGCAATTGGTTGACCACAATAGTGTTCCCCTTGGCTGCTCGTACGGCCTCGGTTAAAGCTCTGCTACCCAATATTTTACAGCCGTAACCGCAGGAGCAGACTCCCGCAGAGTAGAATCTAGCTCGGCTTTAATATTGCTTGGACTGAGACCTTTCAAATAGAAATATGGAATTACATAACGGTGACCAATTTGTTACATGTTTACAAATTCACTGAGATCGTTTACTTTTGATGGGTCAAATAAAAATACTAAACAACGTGGGGCCTTGAAACGTAAAGCATATGTTTTATAAGGTTGCCACTTTTTATAAGTTTTATAAGGTTGCCACTTTTCACCAAAATATTTTTTTTTTCAAACTACTAGCACCATCTATACGTTATGTGGGCTAGGTTTGGGACCGCCCTCGTATTTAACCACTATTTACTCATGATTTTAAATTTTCATTTTCCTCTGAAATATTTGTGATTCAGCAATGATCACCACATCAAATCATAGGGATCTTCGTAAATATTTATCATACATCACAGTGCCCTCTTTTATTAATAACAATTATACGCTGCGGAATACGTTTTCCCCTTTTTCGATGTTAAAAATTAAGCTATAAATTTTAATTTTTTTATTTCAAATCAAATTTCTAAATTAATAAATCTTTTGTAGGTCATTTGAATGTGTCAACTTAAAATTGTTGCTATTTTTAAAATAGTACATATTTTTTTTATTACTTTTGGTATTTCCCAAAGACACAAATAATTCCGATGACTGTTTTGGAAATCCTGCAAACGCCAACAAAGAGAATTATCGAAAATCAAGCAACCACTGACTGTCGTCTAACTTATGTTTATCATATGTTTGGTGGATTTTCATTTCAGCTAACAAAAACTTAAAATAAACAGCTCATTATAAAACTCAAGTTGTATGTATATACATACATACATATATACATTTTTATATCAAACATATGCTTAATATGAAAAGTATTTATATTGTCAACACATTCCAAAATAAAAATCTAAAAATGTATTATATACATGTGTATAGTATATTAGTTTGTGAATGTGGAAATTTCTTAAAACCAAACGAAATAAAGAAAACGAGAGGATTATATTTAAAGGAGATGATGAATTTCAATAAAATGCAAACGACGTCATCGTTTCGCTTAGTAATTCGCTGATATTTGTGACTTGACTAAATTGTATCTGTTTTGTCTAATGTATAGTGACAGTTAACACACAATTTTTCTACTAATCATGGCAATATAATTTGTGAATAGAAAAAAACTGCAAATCATTTGTAGTTGTCAAAGATAAAAACTATTTGAGATTCGTCGATAGGTCTCAAGGCATGTTTGAAACTGCTTAAATTTCGTGAGTGACATTGCAATTTAGCCTCTGGTTGCAATTTGAATTTCTCACCATTAAAAGTTCATATCTATACAAAGATATCGATTAATGATGCTCTTACTTGAATCATTACTTTTCTTTATACATATTATTTTATTCTACTACAGAACCCCACGTTCAGAGTGTAACAATCTAATGTGCTTTCAATATGGCAACTTTGTCGTTCTGACATTAGTTTACCTTATCCCTAGTACGACCCTCATTGAATGTATTTTGTGGTTTTGATTATTCCAAAACACATTGGAATAGTACAACGTAAAATATATCAATAATTTACTCACCACCTTGCCATCAACTTGTCATTACTTTAACGTCCAACTTTTGTTCTATTGACTTGTCAATTATTAATGAAATTTTAAGCAGTATGTTGTTGACAAATATTATTTTTTTTTATAATTAACACTTCAGCACATGTGTTGTAGCCACGACATATGAGAAATATTTAATTTGCTAATACATCTATCACATACTACATCAGCGGGAGTTTGTGTTAATAACAATCATACTAAGTAAACGAAGAATGGAATTTGTTTCACAGCAAATAACAACAAAAAAACTTGTAAAATCCCAAAAATATAAAAAAATTTATTTTTCTTGACAATATGTGGGCAAAAACTTTTTTAAAACTTAACACGTTGCCAAGCCGTATGAGTAATATTAAATTATCTAATACATATTTCACATACATCATACGGCTTTGTATTAAAAATAGTCATACGCAGTGATGGAAAGAATGAAATTTGTTTAACAACAAAAAATTAAAAAAATTAAAGTCCCAACAAAAAACGTGTTGAGATTTGAAAAACCTATTGGACTAGACAAAACATAAGCAATAATATGTTGGCAAATACTTTTTTTAAAAGTGTTATTGCCACGGCGTATGCGTAATACTTAATTTTCTAATACATATTGTACATACATCATAGTGGCTGTTATATTAATAATAGTCATACGTAGTGATGGAAAGAATGGAATTTGTTTAACAAAAAAATAATAAAAACATTACAGTCCCGACAAAACATGTTGAGCCTTATGTTGATATTTTAAAAACCTATCTGTCCAGACAAAGCATAATTAGTAACATGTTGACTTAACTTTCCAATTCATAGTTCACATACATCATAGGGGCTTTTAAATTAAAAATAGTCATACGCAGTGATGGAAACTTTTTGTTAAAAATCAAAAGTTTCAAAATCCCAAAAAATATATTCAACTTTGTGTTGATTTTTGAAAAACTAGTATTGTGAAATGATGAAATTATGCTTATTGCCACGACGCAGAAGCCATTTTTAATTTTCTAGTAGATTTTATTGAAACACCAGATAGAGGGGCTAAGCACTAGAATGAGAAAAATTATGGATAAGCGATTAATTGATAAATCAGGAAAAACAGATTAATTGACGCCCTGATAAATTGAATAATTGCTTAATCATAAATTTTGATTGATCATATTTACGATTAATCGAAAAATCGTAATAACAATTGATTAATCATAAATGTTGATTAATCATATGTATGATTAATCGATTAAAGTTCAGGTTGATTAATCAATATTCGATATTTACTCTAAAAATTTGTTAGTCAAACATATTAATAATTGAGCAATTCATACATCGTTAGCAGAAATGCAAAACCACGTAACTACAATTTTAATTTCTATTTCCAAGAGAAGAAACAATCCTCGTAAAAGGGTGAGGAATTACATTTTCAAATCTTTGATAAAGTAAGGTCTTACCTTCAGTAAGATTCGAATATTATACTGGCAAACTGAATTTTTTATATTTTTTTAAAGTTTATTTTCAACTCCTTTGAACAAAATGAAAGTTGCATTTTAGCTGACGATATTTAAGATTTCTCTGGGAAAAAATCGAAAAAACCACAGAAAGTCGTGAAGGAAACTATTTTTCTTTCTTTTAAATTGTTGTTATAAGTTTTAATTTTTTCCGTACTACATTTTAATTTTACTTGCAATATTATTATTTACAAAATCAAAAATTATAACAAAATTAAAAAATATTGTCTACTTTTAATCTTCTGGGAGTTTATCTAGCGATATCTTTTTTCTGTCTTCCATATGATATTCTAGTGACAGGTCTACATCGTTTTCATAGTGATTATCTGGGAATGTTGCAATATTATCTTCTGAAGTATTGCTTTCGTATTTAGTGGCGCTCGCCCCCTTCCTTCTCTCTTTTCTGCACATAACGGGTTTTTCAACAGAGACGCTACAAAAGTAAATCGATAGGGACAGCAAACGACGCCATATTTTTTCCCACTCTTTTGACATTTCTCTTCAGTAAGGTTTGCCATTTCATCATGGAAAGATATACGAGCCAACAACGAGTCGAAATTATTAAAATTTACTACCGAAATTTGGAGTCAGTGGCCTCAACTTTAAGAGCGCTACGTCCAATTTATGGTCGTCATAATCGTCCTACCAGATCAACAATTGAGCGTCCAGTGGAAAAATTTTAATCCACAGGCACAGTACAAAATGTTCCCGTGCCAGTGAGACAAAGAAGTGCCCGTAGTGTCGAGAATATTGCTGCCGCTGAGGCTTCAGTTCAAGAAAGCCCAAATGTGTCTCTCACACGTCGTTCTCAAGCGTTGGGCATCTCTGTGCCGTCGTTGTGGCGAATTTTGCGAAAAGATCTTGGCCTACATCCTTACAAGATCAAATTGACGCAAGAACTGAAGCCGCTTGACCACCATAAGCGTCGTATGTTCGTGAATTGGGCTGAGCAACAACTTGAAAATGATTCGGATTTTCATCGGAAAATCATCTTCAGCGATGAGGCTCATTTCTGGCTAAATGGCTTCGTCAATAAGCTAAATATGCGTTATTGGTCAGACAGCAATCCACACGTAATCCATGAGTCATCATTGCATCCCGAAAAAATTACCGTTTGGTGCGAATGCCACAATCAATTTATTGGAAACCAAGTTTGGTGAACGTGTCATCTCACGAAATGGCCCAGTCGATTGGCCGCCTCGGTCGTGCGATTTGACGCCGTTAGATTATATCCTGTGGGGCTACGTCAAGTCTATGGTATATGCCAACAAGCCAGCGACGATTGATGAACTTCGTACGAATATCGAACGTGAAATTGCAGCAGTATCGGCTGATTTCTGCTTGAAAACCGTCGAAAATTGGGTTCAGCGTCTGGACTTCTGCAAGCGTGCCCGTGGAGGCCATGCAAAAGAAATCGAGTTCCATACATAATGGCATCGAACGTACTTTCACAGGAATAAAGAATTTCATTGGTATCTAAAACCGGTTTTGTTTTATTCAAAAAAGAATTTTGTAGCGCTCTTATTGAAAAACCCGTTATATATATGATTAAAGAAAATGCCCTTATTTTTAAGTCAGTTGTAGATCATTTTGCAACTAATCAAGTTTTCAGTTTGAATTAATAGCAATCATACGCAATGTAGAGCAGAATTACAAAATAAACTAAAAAATTCAGTCTGTAAAAGATAGGTAAATTTGTTCCCATTACATGCCATGAAGTGACTAGGGCGATCTTCTCAATTATAAGTGTTATAAGAGTGAGTCCAACAAATACTGATTAAAGAAACTTCCCATATTTTTAAGGCAGTTGTGGATCATTTTGCAACTAATCAAGTTTTCAGTGTGAATTAATAGCAATCATACGCAATGTAGAACGGAATAATATACTCAGAAATTCAGTATGTAGAAAATGCAAACAAATTTTCTCATGAAGTGATTTGGGGAGAGATTCTCAAATATAAGTGTTAGAAGAGTGAGACAGAAGAGTAACATCACACTGATTCAAGAAAATGTCCATATTTTTAAGCATGTTCTGGATCATTTTGCCAGTAATCAGGTTTTCAATATGAATTAATAGCAATGTAGAACAGAATAATAAACTCTGAAATTCAGTCTGTAAAAACTAGGAACATTTTTTCCCATTACATCCCATGAAGTGATTGAGGAGAGGTTCTCAACTGTAAGTTATCATCTGGGTACCGGGACACAGCGACATTCCAGGCAATTGCGTAGCGGATGCGTTAGCTAGACAGGGCACTACGGCACAGGTTCTTCCGGCAAAAGAAGATGGTAATATGCCAATCTCTACCTGCCGTTTGCAGATCAGGCAGTGGGCCGATAACAAGTGGAGATTTACTTCAACTTGCAAACAAGCCAGGGTCCGCTGGCCACAGGTGGACAGGAAGAGGACTAGGCAACTACTTAACTTGCCGAGAGGCAGGTTATCCACAATGATAGGAACACTTACGGGACATAGTCTTGTAGGAAAACACGGCCTAATATTGGGACATAGAAACTCTACTCTCTGTAGATGCTGCATGGAAGAAGACGAGGAAACGCCTTCTCTTGGATTGCCCAGCTCTGGCAGGACTGAGAAGTAGGATATTCGGTACACATTTAGTTAGCACCGTAGCCCTACAGGATATTCCTGTAGGTCTCATAGACAAATTTATTGAAAGGGCAAATTGGCTAGGCGACTAGTCAATAGTTGCTATGGAGGAAACTACAGGTATCACAATGGGTTTCTTTAGCCTAAGTGTGCTAGACAGCGTGCTGTCTTGCAGCCTTTTCAACCAACCAACCAATTATTATAAGAGTGGGTTCAACAAATAGATGGCTAACATATCACTGATTAAAGAAAATTTACATATTTTTAAGTCAGTTGTGGATCATTTTACAAGTAATCAAGTTTTTAGTATGAATTAATAACAATCATACGCAATCTAGAACAGAATAATATACTCCAAAATTCAGTCTGTAAAAAATAGAAAAAATGCTTCCCATTACATCTCATGAAGTGACTGGGGCGAGCTTCTCAAATAGAAGTGTTATAGGAGTAGGACCAACAAACAGATAGATTAAAATCTCACGAATAGTGAGAATCTTTTACTCTAATGGGAAACAAATAAAATTGCTGCTTTTTGGGATTACTTTGCTCCGACAGATTAGCATACATGTAAATTCCATGTCTTTCCAATTTTTTTTCTATAATGGAAAAGTATCTTAGCCAAAAAACGTTCCTATTTGTAATAAATTTATATAAAATTACAACTAAACCTAATTACACCGACAGTACATTATCTAGATTACAAAATGCCATTTATAACAATTGCACAAATCGATTGCAGATATTGAAATTCAAACAAGCAAAACCAATATTCAATTACCTAAATTAAATTATACAAACACTAATTACTATCGCTATTTGAATTGAAATGGGTGTAGTATATCATCATCAAGTTATATATATATCGTCGCCGCGTAATAGTTTAAATTACCCGAATATTTTCATTTGTCATATCGTTTGGTTTGAAAATAAAAATAATTAAATACAATCAGTTTAAACGGAAATCTAATTGTTATGCGATATATGTGACAGCCAAGACACTGATCAACATCCTCATCATTGGCATCATTATCAGACACACAGCATCGCCATCAGACACTTGAGTGAAATGACACACGGTTTGGATAGCGCGCTCTATCAATGTACTGGCAACTATATTCATTTTTAATTAGGCGGATATAACAGATTAGAGGTAGATGCAAGTATGGGTGTATGTCAATTAAACATATAGGAGGAGTTGGAAAAAATTGCATATCACTAATTCCAATTGTTCCTATTTTTCTCACAAGCAATAAGGGTTTTTAAAAAATCTAATAAATAGTGCAATGATATTAAATTTACCTTCGCCACAACAGCTTAGTCTGTTTCTTAAGGCAAATTGTTTCACTACGTATAATTGTTATTAATACAAGACCGCTTTAGCGTATACTCAATATGTAACTCATTGCTTATACGTATGTGATGCCTTTAGCTATATTTATGGAATTCACACACTCTATCGTCTGACCATAATTGCAATATATTCTTTTTAACACACTTGTGGGATACAATGGATATGAAATGATTTATGAAA
Source organism: Phaonia tiefii (assembly GCA_963931995.1). Taxonomy (NCBI): domain Eukaryota; kingdom Metazoa; phylum Arthropoda; class Insecta; order Diptera; family Muscidae; genus Phaonia; species Phaonia tiefii. Next base: position 17,705,705 of record OZ008370.1, on the reverse strand, counting down.
TGTGTTATAAATATCAGATAATTTTTTTCACACAAAACAACTGTGAATTGTTAGTAGTGGAACGGAGACATACTCGAGTGTCTCTAATATAATATTACGGTGAAATTAGAGGTCATCCAGAAAAAAACGTAGGTTCAATCCTTGCTCTGACCTGACTAACTGCTTCACCTCACATTATGGAGTTATTAGCCATGAAAGAACTTTTCAAAAAACTTTTGGAATCCGTATAAAAAAGTAGATCTCAAAACAGAACGAACACAACTCAGTGATTACTAGAAGCTTCCTCCTTTCCCTTAAGGGGATGTAATGGCGATTTCGTTTCCAAAAAATAATGTTGCCCTTGTATGAGGCAAAGGTTGCCATCGGCCCTTGAAAGTTGTGCCTTTTTTGGGATGAGAAAAGAACATGGAAATGTTGAAGTTTTTCACAACTGGATTCTTGCGTTTGCTTTTTTACCCAGTTTTATTTATCTCACGTAACAAAAATATTAGACCAGTATATATGGAGACCCAAGCGATATTAAGCCATTTTAAGCGGCTCTTCATACAAACTGGTCGACAAACTAAACTAGCTAAACTAAAAAGTCGACCACTTTTTTGAGAAGGTAAGTGAATTTAAATGGAGCGGGTTAAATTAACATAGCGCCCCACACAAAAGGTAGAAAAATAAGCTTAGCAAGGACAAATAACACAAACAAAATGGCAGAAAGTTTGCCATTTTATCGGGCAACATTCTCCCTCGTGACTCGCTGGGAGGGCAGAAAATGCAACATTTTTGCACTTCTTGAGTGCAACATTCGCAGAAAAGAACACAAAACCTTGAAGTAGGGTTGCACTTTCTTCACAAACGAACGCAAAAAGGACTTTTAGGGCAAAGGGCAGAAAAAACTCAGAAACGAAATCACCATAAGTTACTCATACGCTATCAACAATATGGATTTTTCTTTAAAAACCTATGATTTAAAATATAATAATACGAATATACCATAACGTATGTGAAATATTGTGTGTGTAATTGTATATTACTCATACTGGAGATGGACGTTGGACAAATGAGAAATTCCGCTCTTTGTGTAAATGCTTGTAATCTTTTCAGAGTTTGAAAAATATGATGTAGAGTAACATATAAAAAAGGACATCGATCACAGGCCAAAACTCGAATATTTTTGGAGCCTGCTTCCCTCTTACTCAATTTCAAAAACTGGCAAACTCGGTACCAAAAGTACGTTCAATAAACGTTCAGTAAATGTAGCAATAAACTGACGAAAGCAGGTTTCGAAAGACGTATTGCTTTAAGCATAAGTTAGACGTGGGTTATCATTTACATTTCGGGCTTATAGAATTGCTAATGTGCAGGTGCAATGTGGCCGCACCATTGGAAAGTGTTACATGTTTAGCTTAACGGCATCCAGGACGTGTTGACGTGCAGTTTTTTCATTGACTCAGAAAATTCATCTCAGTGAAAATATGGAATTAACTCGTGAACATTTTTATGCATTGATTTATATCAAATTTCGACGTGGATTATCAAGAGAAGAGGGCATTATTGATTAACTTAAATCTTTATACACCGATGCTGCAAAATCCTAGAGTACTGTGAAAAATTGCGATAATGAATTTAATCGTATTTAGTGCAGGTCGTTCAAGATCTAGTGTTGTGTCAGAAAACATCGTTGTTGTGCATGAACTGGTATTGCTAGATCATTATGTGACATATTGTAGGATCGACGCAAACTTGGGCATTACTTCCACTGCCATGCATTCAATACTGCATGAACATTTGGTCACATGAACTGCATGAACATTTGGATACAGCCAAATTTGTTAATCACTCAAAAAAATTATCGTCTCAATTAAAAATAAAATAGTTTTTTTATATTCCATGAAGGTATTCGGGAGATCTTCTTACAGCCACTGAGCTGTGCACTTTCCAGTTTTATATTTACTGTTGGGGACCTACAATTTTACACCGGTTCCGAACAGTATTTTCGACAGGCATTTTCGTGGCTAAATATTCGATAGTGTCGCCGACACTAAGCGAATTGTTGCACGTACATTTCGCAAAAATGGCAGTGATTCAAAACACAACCACATATATGATCACGACATCCGGCGAATCATGGATCTATGCATATGAGCCGTGGACTAAACAGCAATCAACTTGATGGGTCTTCCAAGACGAGCAAACTCAAACAAAAATTGTTCGCGCATGAAGCACATCGTAGCAAGTAATGGCCTGCTTCTTCGGCGTAAATGCTTCTTCCGTTGGAGAACCGTAGGGCGGTCAAACATACATACATGGTACACCACCACTTGTTTGCCAGATGTTTGTGCTGAACTAAGGGAAATTAGCCCCCAAAGATGAATCGTTCTCCAGCACGACAATGCTAGCTCTCACATTTGCTCAATGCTTTGATGGGTGATCCGCCTTACAGCCTCGATTTGGCACCAAATGATTTCTTTTGATTCCCGCATTGATTAAAACTTCGTGGTTTTTGACGCCTGTAAAAGCGGTTGATACATTCAAAATACATGCCTTGGAACTACCTCTATCTATGTGGCAAAAGTGCTTCGAAAATTGGTGCAAATGCATGCAAAAGTATATTGATCTTCATGGAGAATATTTTGAAAAATAATAAAACCAATTTCGATCACAAATATTGATTATAAATATATAATATAATATTATTATTATAATATTTATTATTATAATATTTATTATTATAATATAATATTTTATTATAATATTTATTGTTTACCTCGTTGGCAGCCTTCCTTATAATGGGCTGGTTGAGCTGGTATTAGGCTGTTTCGGCAACTGGTGTCCCTGGGTGTTGCTGAGATTGCTGGGGCGGCTGCTTCACCATGGCAGACTTCTTTCACCCGCACTGGTTGTTGTTGTTGATATGGTGGTGGTGGTTGGTTGCCCTTATGGACGACTTATAATTGTTCCACACTTGAATATTTACACGAAAGCACCAAATAAAAAACACTAACTTTTGAATTAAAAAAAATTAACTTATATTTGCCTGCTCGTGTGCTTGTGGCCTGCTTTGTTGATTTTTTAATACAATAAAAAACAAGAAGAAGCACCGAAGTAAGCGAGACGCCGATGCCACTCGCTCAAAGCTGACGGCGCCAACTCGTCTGGTGGCAAGGGCGATCATTAGGGCTGTTCACGATAACATTTTTTCAATTTCAATTACAATTCCATTATTTAAGTCTATGGAAATACTCCTTACAGACTAACAATATTCTTAACTATGAACAAACTTATATACATATGTAATTTATTATTATTATTAATTTATTATTATAATATTTATTATTATAATATAATATTATTATTATAATATTTATTATTATTATAATATTTATTATTATAATAAATATCAGCAGCAACACTCATAATAAAGAGAATTGTTTGTGAAACATATTTCAGGATGTTATAGAAATAATTTATTTCAACCCGGGCGAAATCCTGATTGTATTTTTTGTACCGGGGACATCTCTAACTCATGTCAATGACTACTCCCATGGATGACTATCTCTCTTAAAATCATTGCTTCAATTCGCACATATAAACATTTTAAATATTCTCCACACTCAAAATTCTAAATGCCACAAATTTTCCTTCCACAAATTTTCCATCACAAATTTCATTACTTCTTATGTAAAAATGTTCACTCTTGCGTATGATTGTTAATAATACGAAACCACCTTTACGTATAAGAAATGTTTAATGTGAATTTTCGTATTACGCTTTGACTAGGAGACTTTTGAAAATACTTTAAAACAAATTTAAAGTTAATTCAAATATTGTGAATTGTATATCAGACAAATCATGATGGTTCTGAATGGTATAGAAATAATTAATTTTAACACGGGTGGAAGCCTGATTGTATATTTTGTACCGACGACATTTCCAAACTCATGCCAATGACCATTCCCTTGGCTGTAATCCTTTTTCTCTGAAAAAAGTGGTATCACTTCACAAAGTTGTTAAACGTAAACCACCGTTCTAACACATATGCAATATTTATAATGATTTTACATAGTATCCTTCAACAAATACAAGAATCCTTATGTAAAAGGTTCACCACTTGCGTATAATTGTTAATAATATGAAACCACATTTACGTATAAGTAATGCTGCTTATGAATTCTTTTTATTACACTTTGAATACGAGGGATTTTTAAAAAGAATTGATTTAAGCATCAGTTATAATAAAAAAAATTACGTTAATTAAACAGATGTGAAACATATTCCGGGACGGTACAGAAATAATAAATTTTAGAATGAGTGGAATCTTGATTGTACATTTTGTACTGATGCCATCGCCAACTCAAGCTCGTGATCATTTTCACGGCAATAATCCTTTTTTCATTAAAAAAAATTGTGCATCAGGATGTATAATTATAAGGTATACTAAACCACTCTAATATATATGAAATATTTATGATGATAATACATATTATTTATCCTCAAAACTTTCAGATGCAATTTTCTTCAGATATTCCATTATTGTTTATGTAAAAACGTTTACCCTTGCGTATAATTGTTAATAATATGAATCCACCTTTACGTATAAGGAATATTGAATACAAATTCTCGTATCTCACTTTGAATTAGAGCGGTTTTTGAAAGGAGTTGCTTTAAACGTCAGTTATAATAAAACACATCTAATGTTGATTACAATATTGTGAAATATATTCTGGGACGGCACAGAAATAATTAATTTTAGAATGAGTGGAATGTTGATTGTACATTTTGTACCGATGCCATCGCCAACTCCTGCTCATGACCATTTTCACGGCATTAATCCTTTTTTCGTTAAAAAAATTGTGCATCAGTATGTATAATTATAAGGTATACTAAATACTAAACATATATGAAATATTTATGATGGTATTACTTGCATATTATTTATACTCAAAACTTTCAGATGCAATTTTCTTCAAATATTCCATTATTGTTTATGTAAAACATTCACCCTTGCGTATAATTGTTATTAATATGAACCACCTTTACGTATAGGGAATATTGAATATAAATTTTCGTATTGACCCGACCCCTATTGAATTTATATAAAATTTGGACAGAAGTTTATCCTCGTCCATACGAATTCTATGTAGTTTTTGTTTTATGGTTCGTTGAAGTAGGTATTGTATGGCACTTTCTGAAAAAAGGACCTGACTTAAAAATGGTAAAACTTTGGAATGCGTTAATGGATTTAAAGCCTGCTATAACCAGTCTATACAATAGTCATGTCGTTGTGGTTCAAATATCCTGGCATAACGTATCTATAATTTCTGATTTCCCCCACCAAAAAGAAAGTTCATCTTTTTCTCTACATCATAGCCGAATTTCATAATGGGATCTCCATGGTATCAATAGATACATAAGGTTTAGTAAAGACTGCTAGAGTTTTGCTGTTTTAGTTTCGATTTTCAAGTAGTGACTACGTATAACACAGTTACCACAAAAACTAAAGTTGAAATGCCTGGGAAGTGGTAGTATTTTTCTTGTAGGTATTGTGGAGTGAAACAAGAATCTGATTGTGAAATTTCCCAAACACCCTAAAAATCTTGAAAACCGGTTAAAACCCCGATTTTGCGTACTTTTGCGCACTTATTAGCCTGTAACTTAGTTGATTATCAACCGATTTTCACTTTCTCACCGGATTTAGAAAGAATAAACTTAGGTCTTTCAAACGTTCTTTAAGAAAATATGACAAGTCTGTGTGTATTTGTCCAGCAAACAGATATTTTTTAAATTTTTTCGCCATTTCTCAACTTTGGCGATGATTTCACACATTATTTAATAAAGAAACTATAATATTCTTGAATTTATTCAAAAGACACGTTTCCTAGTGAGTAAAACGCAACTTTGTTTTAAAAAATCCGGTATTAATTGACTGAGTTATAAAAGTTTTTATTAAAACTAAAGCTTCATTTTACTTTACTAAAGCTTCCTGATGCTGGTAAAATTTTATAAAAACAAAACATAATTAATTTTTATTTTAATAAAAACTTCAATAACTCATTCAATTAATACCGGATTTGTGTCATAGAATTCGTATGGACGAGAAGAAATTACTGTCCAAGTTTTATACCAATCTAAAGTAGTCGGGTTCTAAATTTCTGATTATTTTTTTTTGGAATTACCCTTACACTTTGAATAAGAGCGATTTTTAAAAAGAGTTGCTTTAAACATCAGTTATAATAAAACCCACGTTACGTTAATTCAAATATTGTGAAACATATTCCGGGACGGTACAGAATTTTAGAATGAGTGGAATCTCGATTGACATCGCCAACTCCTGCTGCTCATGACCATTTTCACGGCAATAATCCTATTTTCATTAAAAAATTGAGCATCAGTACATGTAATTATTAAGTACACAAAACCACTCTAACGCATATGAAATATTTATGATGATATTATATATTATCTACACTCGAAATTTCCTGATGCAATTCTCTTCATATATTCCATTATTCTTTATGAAAAAAGGTTCACCCTTGCGTATAATTGTTAATAATACGAAACCACCTTTACGTATGATAAAGGTTGAATATGAATTTTCATATTACGCTTTGCGTACGAGTACATTCTCTTGACAATAATAATTTATTCTTATTTAATTTTCCTCATCTTTGCTTTTAATTGAGACAGTCAGAGGCCAGTTGATCTAACTACAAAAAAAAAGAAAGTGTAAAAAATTGTAAAAGATTTTGGTGACTTTGGTGAATTTTGTACACAAATGTAAGGTGAGCCATATAAATACTTCACGATTACTTCTTCATTGTGTTGACCATAAGTGAACAGGTTTAAAATATGACAAGACTGAGATGTTTAAAGTGTTAAAATGTGGAGTTAGATTAAAATTATTTAATATCTGGGCCTTTCACGCAACAGATTGTCTACCTCTGCTATAAGACTTTAAGTCAGAATAAGAAAACTAAGAAAATATATCTACAACAATAAACCGTTCTCTACTTATTATTGATTCCCACTGTAGATGAACAGCATTTGGCTGGGATGTTTAAATGCTATAGAATACATTTCATTTGCATTTTACATACATCAATAAATTAGGAGAAATTTACGGTAAGTAACAATTATGATAATGACTATAATTCTCTGATAATACGAGTATTCCCCCTTCTCCAGCACAGCTGCTCCTCAAATCCACCTCTTTTAAACAAAAACGGCAAAACAGCAATACAGGGTCACACCCTAAATATTCGTATGGGTGGTGGTGGCGATGGTCAGTGTGTCACCAGTTTAAAAGTTATTAATTACTACGGCTACTAGACTGGGGTGGTGGTGGTATAAAGTCCATTATTGATCTTTTTTATATTTGTTGTTCTGGGACACCGCTTGCTCACACTTTCGCCATATCATACGAGTACACCGAACTACTTGCCACACACTGTCGATTTGCTCGCGTCTGACAAACAATTTAATAAATACAAATATTTATTAAACATTATTTTCCTTCAGTTTGATATGCCTTTTTTGTGTTGGTGCTGGCTGTTGTTAAAAAGTATTCATGGGCATTGTAGTCTTATTTTATATATTTCATTATACAAGTATTTTTATACGAATGCGAAGTACATAAGTGCGTGAGAGTGTGTCATTCTATACTTGTACCTACATTAATTCGTGTGACATATGTCAGCTTTTGTCTTCATATACCATACATACTATATACATACATCTATATATAGTATATGGTATGTTTTCATTATTGTCCAGTCGCGCACAGTGGTTTAAAATAATACAAAATCTACACAAAAAAAAAGCGAAGCATTTGCTACGAAAAGACAATATCTTTAAATACTCGTATTCAGTTCCTGCAAATTTTTCGTAGGAATTTTGCCATTTATCTGCAATTATCTTTTTGTTGCAAAGAGTTGCCACCTACCTCTGTTTCACCATACAACTATTTAACGAATATTTCATCTTCGCACTCCATTTTATTTGTAACGCATACTTATGCTGTTACTTTTGTTTGTCAAGATTATCTAAATGCCAACATTCCGCTTGCAAACAATAATCAAACAATTTTCTTACAAGGCGTTTACACGAGACAGTTTAGCGGAAACAATAACAACACATTCACACTTGTTTACTACTTCTCACACTCATACTTCTCTCATTGGCTTCGTTACTGTCTCTGATTTTTCAAAGACAGTAAACTCTGCAAATGATTTGATGTAAACAGCTATTTCGGTGAAGTTTCGTTGTTATTTTCAAAAAAGGCGAAACATATTCGAGAAAGACCGCACAATTTGGAAAAATTTATGTTTGCTTGGAGATTTTGATATATAATACTGAATTTGCACCAAACGACACTGATGGCGGTTGCGTAAAAGTGTATTGTCTTTAGAATTCTCTGGGCGCCTACCTTAAACAAACATTTTTATCTTCTTGGACAACTAATACATATTCTCAATTGTCTTGTCTCGTGTAAACGCAGGGTTGCGAAATAATTTTGGTATAACAACCCTGTAGTTGATGTTTCTTACGAAAGTTTCGCACACTCAGAGAACTAATTGTTAGAAAAGAGGTTGTAGCATCCGTAAATTCGGTTGTGGCCACCGAATTGCGGTTGCTACAACCGAATTGAGGTTGTGACGACCGAATTTAGTCCCCAGAACTGAAACTCGGTTGAGGCAACCTCGTTTCATAATGCATCCGGTTGTGAAAGCTGAAAATTAAATTATATTCGTTCTGTCAACTAAATTTCCTAAAATTTCGGTTGGAAGAACCGAATTTGGGATTAATTCGGATGCAACAACCGAAATTGATACCAAATTCGGTTGGAGTAATAGAATGTGACACCATTTCAGTAGCAACAACCGAATTTGTCATCAATTCGGTTGTATCTATCGAATTTGATATCAATTCGGTCGCAATAACCGAATTTAGTTCTAAGTCGGTTGTAACGACCGAATCTGGCGTCAATTCGATTGCTGTAACCGAATTTCTATTGAATTCTGTAGGTCTGACCGAATTCATTTTCAATTCGGTTACCACAACATAATTCCATGTATTTCATACCTGACGTTTAAAATTATAAATAGAAATATTATATTCAAATAAGCTAAGAATGAATAATTGTTTCCGTCGCGGCTGTATCAATTTTTGTTTTGTGGTTGTTACCAAAGATAAGTGAGAATATTCCAATTATATTTCATGTCTTAAAACTTATTTTTTTGCAGAAAATGCTCAATCAAATATCCACGGTTTTGCAGTTTTTAAGGTAGGTCGTTTGAGACTCACGCCAGAATTGGTGCGGTGACCCATGATGTCCGGGACTTCAAAAAGGTCGGAACTGGCTTGAATAAATAATGCATAACCCTAAAGATTTCCCTATGTAAATGCCCTTTTTTCATTTGTACATTTTTTGTAAGAATTTAGGAAAATAAATCATCAGCTAATAATTAAAACTAATTTCAAAATTACTTTGTGACACTATCGAAATTCGGTTGTACCAACCACTAATTCGGCTGTCACAACCTCTAATGCGGTTGTGTCAACCTCCAATGAGTTTGTGTCAACCTCCAATGAGGTTGTGCCAACCTCCAATGAGGTTGTGACAACCTCTAATTTCGGTTACGGCTAATTCGGTTATCTCAACCGAATTTTTCTGTGAGTGCACAGAGCTGAGTATCAAGCAAATGATAAGGGAGCGAAATTTTGGGTTCCCGAAATTTTCGTTAATTTTTATACACGTATTTCTTAAGGTAACTAATATTTCGCAAGAACTGAATACCGGTTTACCTGAAAATTAATCTTTAAGTATTTTTCCAAACATCTTTCGATGTTAAGACTAACATAAAATCGCATAGGGAATTTTTGTTACTTCACCAACCGAAGTGGTGGATGCATAGTTGATCACTCTTTTCAGATATGTCAGTTAGCGTTAAAATAAAATATGCGGGGCAAACCAAAAAATGTGAATCGGCACTCATGTTAAACCGATGAGAGCCAATATATCGGCGACGGCGTTAGCGTAAACAATTAATGATGGTGCCGACGCGTCGGGAAATTTTCGATCGGCTTCCGTCAACCAAACAGTTGTTTTATTGTGTACGTTTTTATTATGGTTGCATTTGTGTGGTACTTAGCAGTGTTGCATCAAATTGTACACCCGTTTAAAATAAGGTTACAAATTAAACTTACGTTTTTACAAATTAAAATTGTAGGAGTAATCTTCTGGGTTAGAGTGGGTTAACGGAGTAACCTTCGAAAGACGCTAATCTTGTCATACGGCATTATACGGCATTTACACCAAACAAGATTAACGCATTTCGAAGGTTAACTCCGTTAACCCGCTCTAAACCTGAAATTTTATTTTTAACATAATTTTAAACCGGTGTACATTTTGTTGCAACACTGTTAATTACTAAAATAACGCAACCATACTAAAAATATACATAAAAAATCAACTGTTTGGCAGACGGAATTCGATCTAAAATTTTCCGACACGTCGCCGCTACCAAAACTTTTTTGAAACTCACGCCTCTTGGTTTTTGGTTTAAACTGTGAGCCGATTTTATTGACTTGCCCGAGGTAACCCCTGAAACAATTTTAAGGGTTCAGTTATTTCAAAAACATCCCAAATTTGTATAAAACTGGCAAAACCAATAGCCGCCAACTTAATTTTTCTGTTGTGCCGCCGTCTTCGATAATTTTGTCTCGGCGCGGAGTTTGTCTAAGCACGGAGTTGCCACGTGAAATGTCAATTTGATCTCTAATTGGGTGGTGTAAACGGAAAAGATTAGAGAACAAGGTTATCGCTAACATGGCCGCGATAAACGGCGGTGTAAATGCCGTATAATACTATAAGTATTACTTTTTTGAAAAACAAAATTTAGAGTTGTTTGTAGAACAATTACAAAAATGATTGGGAATCTGGAATCAACTCATCCAACAGAGGGATCAGGTTGCAGAAATTTCTTCTAAACCGGAAACTACGATGCGATACTACGATCTCCAAGGAGGAGGTATTGAAAATACTTCTGCGACGCCATTGCAAATGTGTCTGAGACTTTCAGATTGCGCAAAGTCCTCTCGACGACTCCCACATCTCTTGGAAATGTGAAAGAACAAGACGGCCGTTGAACAACATTGAGTTAGAAATCGTTAGGTCACCCGCTTCAAGGCACACTTTCCAGGAAACTTGTCCGAAGCCATAAGTTCACCGAACAACCACGCCATCTCGCACGTTGCGGGAAATATCGTGACAAAATAAACTCTACACTGGACAATAGAAAGTTGTAAGCCCTACCAATATCCTGGCTCTGACAGCATAACACTAGTGGAGTTACAACGTGGCACTAAGAGATTGGTATAAGGATTCTGTTGTTTCCTGGTAAAGAGTACGGACTCGGCTTACTCCAGATTTACACCCAGCATTTTCTTTGGGGCCAACTCGATAGAAAGCTTAGCTTCAAGTTCAACACTATGGATATGATTAGTAGAGCCACAGTGACTCTATGTTCGTATAAAAGGGACATCGGAGGACGTTGAAGCCTATCCCCGAAAATACTTTAATGAATATATACAGCGGTTGGCTGGCCGATATTATTCTACGGCATTGCCGTTTGATATCAGGTACTGGAGAAATTCACTTACCTAAGTCTGATAACAAAAGTCCAGATAATAACAATTGTGTGTCATGGATGCTCTTCGAGGGTTTGGATGTTATCGTTCACCTATCGATTATTTGGGAGTTTTCTTTCACCTGTTACGACTAGATCTGCTGGAGTGGCAAATGGCCATAATCCGCTTGCATAAGACATTCATCGCAATATATCACTAGGAAGTGACAATCCACAAATCGAACCCCGGAGACACAGAGTGGGAACGGATGCATACCAGGTTATAGATTATATGTAGGCTTCTTCAGTGATGTCTCCAAACTAGATGGAAAAGTAATATTTTGAGTCTATTCTAAAGAAGTGAGTTTAAAACTTCCACAATGGCTACCAGATCATTGAAGTGTCTTTCAGTTAGAAGTCATGACAATTGTGTTTGGCTATAGGTTACACCATCTAGTCCTTAGGTTCAAGCTGGTGAGTGAATATATGACCACTATCCACATAATAACGAAATTCTTAATCATTTCGTTAATTTATATACGTGCCACGATGGCTGCCTAGAAGAGACGTATGATAGCTGCCTTGAGCATGACATTATGATTGTCCTCGGGGAGTTTATCTTTATCTTTCAACCAACTGTCGGTAAATCCAGTCTACATGCCAGCACTTCCGATATGGCGCTGATAGATTTCTCCCAGCCAGCCAATAAAGCCATCCACCAAGCTACTTGGGTATCTCCTGACCAGAAAGCAAATAATCATGTTGATCACTTGGAAATGTATGGAAGGCTTTCTTTCAGTATTATGGAGGTACATGTGATTCGGGTTCAGATCAGAACCTAGTTGCAATAAAGGGTTTCCCATTAATAAGCAGAGGTAAAATCGTGGGAAAAAATATCCAGAGAAACCTGGGCATTGGAAATCTGCAACTATACAGCCTGCTCAAATCAAATCACCCAATTATAAGCGCAGATCCCACCACCGCCCTATGATTCTGAAATGCATTGGAATCACATTTCGGCCCATAAAACACATTTCCGACTGCTGCTAAAACCGTGATTGCAAACACAGTACTATTTTAGGGAAAAGAGATTGAGAATATTTTACGGAAAAGACATTTCACAACCGAATTGAAGTTGTCACGACTGAATTTCGCCCTCACAACTGAAGGTTGGTTAAAACAACCTCGTTTCATAATTTAATCTGTTTTGACAGCTGAATTTTAAATTATTTTCGTTCTATTAACTAAATATTTTATAATTTCGTTTGTAACAACTGAATTTGGAACCAATTCGTTTGCAACAATCGAATATGGCACCAATTCGGTTGCATCAACCGAATTTGTGACAACTTCTAATGCGGTTTCTGACAACCTTTAATTCGGATATGGTGACCTCTAGTGACAACCTCCAGATTAACTTGCGGCAACCTCTTAATTACAGAGGTGACCAACTCGATAAGGGATAATCGCACCGCAGTCTTTGGGGTCAATGTCTTCTCTAACAGTCAGGCGGCCATCAAGTCCCTGGAATTAGTATTTTTGTATTCAACATCTGCCCAGGACTGACGCAGACCTCTTAACAAGATGGCCCTGCAGTACGATAATCACCTCATGTTGGTGCCAGAGCACAGGAGCACTCCGGGGAACTGCAGAGCGGATGAGCTGACCAGATTAGCGATTACCTTTCAGATTTTACAGAAATTGGAACGTGTTGGAATACCCCTAGCGACGTGTAAGCATATCCTGCAAGAACGCTCCTATATGATAATGCACGAAAGATGGACGAGGGCCACAGACTGTGTGTTAAGCCCTGAAGCTCCTGTCTTTAGCCATGCCCAAGGCATCAATGCTTGTTTCAGTTTTGACGGGGCACTGCGGCAACACTAAAGTTCAGCGTAAATGACTTCAGTAGAAGTTGTAACGATGGGGAAGAGGAAGAATCCACTGAACATCTTCTTTACACGTGTCCAGTTTTAGCGGGCAGGAGGATGTCTACTATAGGGTCCTACTTAGTTAGGTACTAGGAAGAATTATCTCATGTTAGCAAACTTGTAGCAAACTAAATAGTTCTCTGGTGGGGTTAACGCTTTATCACGTTAGCCCGTGATATCAAAATGGACTAATAAGTCTAAGTCTAAGGTCATGTCAGTAGAATGAATAAGAATGAACCAAACATGAAAGCATAACGACCACCACTATGCTGGGTGATACAGCTGTTGCTGATATGACTGACAATCCATGGCCGAGTATTACTCGGGTCGTTCCGGAGCATAGATCCGACCGTCATGGTAATGGAGTCCCATCCGTGTTTTCGAATAATGAGAGGCTTCTACCAAGGCACAATATAACTATTCTGGCCCAGCTTAGATCTGGATAGAGTTCCATTGTGAGTTCGTGCAGATCTAGGATAAACCCAGGCACATTAAACCAGTGATCACACTGCCCACAAAGCCTTCATGACATTGTTCATATTTGTAACTGTCCTACTGATTTGCGACCAGTAAACCTATGGTCGAGACCCAAGGAGATGACACAATTTACCCAGCTCCCCACCTCCGGCTGATTATTGGTTTGTCGTAAAGGGCAATTGTTTGAAATGGAGATACCAATATTCGCAACTATACCACTATTATCAACTAGTAATTTTTAGGGATATACCCACAAATTAGGGTAAACATCACAGTAATGGTAAGATATATCAAAAATCTGACAACAGATTCGGAAAGATAGCCCACAAAAACCTGTAGACACAATATTACCTCAAACAAAAAAACATAGATGGCGTATACGACAAAACAATACTCAACCGACGATACGTTATATTTAATTTGAAACAAAATATTGAAAATACATACTCAGGATTACAAATTAGAGACTGTTGTGACTTTGATATTTGAAATTCAATTCAATCTATACCCAGGCATAAAATTCCCAACCTGTATTTGAGATAAATGTCTCCAGTAATGGCAATATCATTTGTCGAATAAATTCGAACACAGGAAACTCATAAAACGTTGTTCTTTTTCATTTAATGGCGAATTTTCCATTAAATACTATTTATTTCCCAAAATGAACACCACGGCATATAATTGATATTAAATTCAATCTCAACGTATACCTTATATTTAATACAAAATAAAATATTACACATTCGCCCATCTGAGATCACTTAGAATCGCAAGATCTCGTGTGGTTATGTTAGCTTAGATTACAAGCGACAGTGCCACCATGAATTTGATCAAAACCTCATTTTAGTTTCGATTTGTTCACCACGGCTTATAAATGAACCACCCTTACGTATACATTATATTTGTATTGTAAAACAAATATAAGACTTGAGAATCGTTATGCCTAATAGATTATGAGCGAACATTATAGTACCTATTACTATTAGTTACCCGTACAGTTTTTATCTTTTCAATTATCATGTATATAATTAGTTTGTCCATCCCTGCATGTCATTCGTTAATTATGTCAAAAGGTCTAAAAACAAAAATGAAAATACTATTGTCAAAGGGGTTCATTAAGTTATTAGGGATGTTTTGTTTTGTTTTGTAAAAACAACAAACAAGGGAATTCATTGACTCTAATTGACCAACAGTGTGACAGTGAGGGGAGCGATACAAAAGATAATGGAAATTCATTAAAATTTATTAATTAAATTTTTATTTTCGTTAACTTGTTGAACCCTTTATATTGAAATATTCAAATTTAAAAGGATACTTGTGGTGACAACATTTCAGCATCTCATTACTTCTTTTAAATTCATACGAAATATTTGTCAGAAAAATGTGTTAATGAAAAGGTTCATAGGAGGCATAAAAAGGGGGGATATAAAGCATCCTCTCATCGCTTTGGTGTCATATCAAATAGGGACTGAAAGAAACTGAAACTGAAAAGGCAAAGAAACTAAATTCTTGGCGGGCATTGAATAAATACTTTGTACAGAATTGAAACATAGTCTCGAAACTTTGATTCTTTGTATTTCCTGTAACAAATGTCTCCTTTGCAAATATCTTTTTTCCTATTATAAATATCTTATGTAATGCGTTGGACAACAGCTAATTCACGATCACTGTATAATTTTACAAAAATAATAGAAACCGCTAGATGGTGAAATATAAGTGGTGGAATTGAAAGTCAACAACAATTATGCAGATGGCGCTGAATTGATGGACATTGTCAAATTTCCCAGGAAATAAAAACCATTTCAACAATGATTTAACAATGATTTTTATTTTTTGTTATCAAAAACGAACAAAAGAAGTATCCACTTTTATTATTAACATTTTATTTTTAAATTCCAAAATCAAAAACTAAACAAAAATTGTTCTTGAGTGATTGTAGATTCCTCTAAAACGAGTGAAAAATTGTAGTACGGAATTAGCTTTTGTCATCTGGTGAAAATGGTGAATATTCGACTGAACCATCTATAGTTTTTCTATTACAGTTGGTATTGTTGCAATGGTAATGTGCGCGACCCTTGAACAGGACAACGTGGGTTCGATCCCCGCTCTGCCCACCTTGCATTTCTTTCGTGGAAAGTCACCTCGCTTAGTAATGGCCACACTATCGATTACATAGTCATGAAAGGCTTCTCAAAACCCCGATCGGAAAAGGTGTAAAACTGTAGGCCCCAACCAGTGAGTGTAGAACTAAAAAGCGCACAATTCAAAGGTTGTGAGAAGCTCTCCACAATACTTTCAAGGGAAGTAATGGGAAAATTGTTTTTTTAATTATCAAGGAAATGTGAAATTATCCTCAACTTGTTCTCAGAGTTTTACTAAATATTAAACTAATGTGGCGTATGAGTTATTTATAATACAACCTTTACTTTCTGCAGATATTGGTCAATGTTCTGTCTACAAAGTATCATTTGTTATCATGTGTATATGTCTGTTCCTTTCGCAAAATGAAATTTGTCGTAAAATTATTAAAAAGTTGTATCATATATTATTTGAAATGAATGCAAAATATAGAAGCGCATGATTGATTTAATTTGTAATAATATCACTCATACGTATGATTAGAATTTATTCTTATTACGACCGATTTCACCATGTCCAGTTCTATTTCAGTTAAAGCTAACAGTTTTACCTGTCGGTTTTTGTATGGAACTTATAATTTTTAACTGTCAGTTAGCTTTAACTTTGTTTTGTGAAATTGGGCGTCATAATATCTTTAAACCCCCTAATTCCTGGAAAATAAAAATCATTTTGTATTGTTTGATATAAGTACAAAAATGCGTTTTTAACAAAACAAAGAGTGAAATGTTGTTCTTCAATTTTAGTACCGAATGCCTTCGAAATTATAATCAAAAACACACAATTGCTGATATTTGATTACCCGCTGTTGTTTTACATTTCAAAGGCCATCAGGCTGCCTCTGTGTGGTTTTAAATTTTAAATGTTATAGTTAATGTTCACAGCGTATGATTGATATAAATGTAAAATCTATGTAACGTATAATTAATACAAAATATAACTATTTTACCCTAAAAGGGTAGTCATATTTTACATACATTAAAGGTAATGTTAACGCCACTCCCAAAATCCCCTGGAATTTAGTGACGGTCAGGCGACACTGTTTAATTATGAAATATATTTGTCCATTTGCTAAACAATATTTATGGGTCCATTATCGATTTTAACCGAAACTCAGTTGGGTTGCCAGTTTATGGAAAGTTATTACATATGGCAACAGGCTGGTAACTTCAGTTGCTTAATAGTGGTTATATTGGAAAAACACTGTTATCTGCGGCAACAGACAAAAGTTTCCGAACATAATACTAATTTTTATTTCAGTAGTAATGCCAGTTGAGAACGCAACTGAACCTTGGTTGCTATCCATAATCGAGCCATTAGCGAATCTCTAATAGATTGTCAAGTAGCGTCCCCTATCATCCACCATTTTAAACAAATTTCTGATAAGATTCGTTGGATCACGCGGTACTCCAGGGCTTAGTTCTATTAAGAAATTATTGCAAGGATTCTAGCAGTTTTTGCACTAAAGTATTTTGAAGAATTAATTAATTTTTATAAAATTTCTAACTGAATTGTATTTTTACAGGAATTTGAATATATGTACCAATTGTTTCAATAAATATTAAAAAAATACATGGTTTCCCATTACATCCCATGAAGGCACAGGGGAGAGTTCTCACAATCACTGATCTGTGCGCTTTCCAGTTTTCACTCACTGATTTGGGACCTATAGTTTTACACCGATTCCGAACGGTATTTTGAGAAGCTGTTCATGGCTATATACTCGATAGTGTCGCCGTCACTATGCGAGGTGACCGCCGCCGAAAGAAATTTTTCTTTAAGGAAGTCAGAGAAGGGTTTGAACCCAGGATCTCATGTACAAGAGGCGCGCACACTAACCATTGTACCATCGACGACAATCCGGTCTCGAACAACCCCGGGGGGTCAGAGACCTTACAACACGAAGATAACATATTTCGCCAACCAGTTCGATCTTTAGCTTTATCTCTCCAGTTGGCAATACCAAGTGCACGCAGGGATTCGTCAACCTGATCCCTCCAGCGGAGTCTTGGTATTCCTATTTTTCGTGTTCCTTCGAGTTCGGTTTCGAGAACCCTTCGTCTGGTTCGTATTTATCCATTCTACTGACATGGCCTATCCAGCGCAATCGAGTTATTTTGACCCGCTTAACTATGTCAATGTGAGGATAAAGCTCAAACAGCTCATGGTTCATGAGTCGCCGGTACTCGCCGTTATGCACTATTTGGCCATAAATTGTTCGGAGTACTTTTGTCTCGAAGACTCCTACAGATGTTTCATCTGCTTGCGATAAGACCCAGGATTCTCCGCCATAAAGAAAGACAGGTTGTAACGGGTTTTTCAATAAGAGCGCTTCAAAGTTTTTTTTAAATAAAACAAAACCGGTTTTAGGTACCAATGAAATTCTTTATTCCTGTGAAAGTACGTTCGATGCCATTATGTATATAACTCGATTTCTGTTGCATGGCCACCACGGCCACGCTTGCAGAAGTCCAGACGCTGAACCCAATTTTCGACGGTTTTCAAGCATAAATCGGCCGATACTGCTGCAATTTCAGGTTCGAAATTCGTACGAAGTTCATCAATCGTCGCTGGCTTGTTGGCATAGACCATAGACTTGACGTAGCCCCACAGGAAATAATCTAACGGCGTCAAATCGCATGACCGAGGCGGCCAATCGACTGGGCGATTTCGTGAGATAACGCGTTCACCAAACTTGGTTTCCAATAAATTGATTGTGGCATTCGCTGTGTTGGCATTCACATGTCCTCCAAGTCCATATTATCCAATTGGGGCCAAAAATTTTCGGTTATCATTGAACGGTAGCGATTCGCATTCACAGTAATGTGCCAGTGCCAGTCGCATTCACAGTAATGTGCCAGAAGTACGGCCCCATGACACCGCCGGCCCATAAGCCGCACCAAACCGTAATTTTTTCGGGATGCAATGATGACTCAAGGATTACGTGTGGATTGCTGTCTCACCAGTAACGCATATTTTGCTTATTGACGAAGCCATTCAGCCAGAAATGAAATTCAGAAATTGGACGTAGCGCTCTTAAAGTTGAGGTCACTGACTCAAAATTTCGGTAGTACATTTTAATAATTTCGTCCTCGTTGTTGGCTCGTATATCTTTCCATGATGACATGGCAAACCTTACTGAAGAGAAATGTCAAAAGAGCGGGAAAAAATATGGCGTCGTTTGCTGTCCCTATCGATTTACTTTTGTAGCGTCTCTGTTGAAAAACCCTTTATAATCCTAAATATTACTCATACGCTACATTTATGAGGTATTAATATCAATTATACCCACAGTTGAACAATTCTCTCTCCTCTCTCCTAATAAATACCACCAAAGATAATTAACTTAAATTAGGGGGATTCTATGGCACAGCTGATCGAAAAGGTACTAGGCCGATAATGGAGAATGAGAGCGCAAAGAAGACAGGAACTAATTTCATGAAGAAGCATCGAAGAGAGTAATGGAAACTCTTAAGTATTACTCTATGCTAAAACCGAAGAGAAAATAAAGTGCTAAACATCTATTTAAAGTTTAAATTGATTATACCTTGAAGAGGCAAATTTGTCAATAATGATATCTTTGAAAGTATATAAACCAGTTTGTCAAACAACAATTTTGTGTAATATATGTTTTATAAATGTGGTTTTATATAACACAAACATCTCTATAGTATAGCATACTAATGTCCGCCAAACAATTTATTTTAAAATATACAAACTCTTATGTGATTATTTTTGTATTCATTATTTTCTATCACCACGTAAATCACAATTATTATTTCACTGTCCACACTGCGGCGTGGGTGCCAACGCCGCGGTCAGTTAGAATGCAAAAAAAAACAAAAGAAGACGAAAACAAAAACCAAATCCTCCTTCACTATAAACAACTTTTGATGTGTATTGTTATTGTTGCGATTATGTTATGTTTACTACTTAGTTTCTTTTTAAGAAATTGTTTTTGTTTAACTAAACAAAAAAGAATGAAAAAACAAAAACTGACATTGTTTGTTTTCCTAAAATTTAACTAAATAAATACTGCGTTTTATAAAATCATCAAATCTTTTATAGTGCTTTAATTAAAATAAGAAACAATAAGCATTAGATACTCTCTACCAAGTATATCTACTAAATTAAGTACCTAAATTCTGCAAAATTTACTAATCGCAGGCAAATTTATACATTTGAATTTTTATTCAAAATGGTTTTTCAACTTTAATTTCTAATTGGAAATGCGAACTGATCACCGCAGCGTATAATTAGTACTAATACAACATCACTCTGGCGTATGTGGAATGTATAAGAAGTCATAGTATCTCACTTATACTTAAACACAACAAATAGTAAACAAAGTTTAGATTGGTCGTAATTGTTCTTCTCCTTTACGGGATGGCAGTAAAACATTTCAAATTTCTTGCAGTCCACTCTTGCGTATGAATAATATTACAAAGGAAATTAGCTGTTACTCATACGTAAACTACCAGTTATCTGTTGTATCTCTTCTCCGAAACAACTTCTTAATCATACATTCAACCACTATTTGCATATACTACTTTGTTTTATGTCAAAGCAATTTCCCTTTAAGACTATCAATTTCCTTCCTGTTTACTGTAAACCACTGTGGCATTCCTCAGTATCTGAGTAGACGGTGGGAACCATCACAACATGACCAAAATATCAACCACAACAGAAATATTTCAATTAACTATAATTGCTGTCACATGTCACAAGACGAACAAGAAGTAGAAGTGGTTACTAGAAGATGAAATAACAAAGAGTACGACGAAGGCTTAACAAATAAGACCTCACGAACCCACGCCCGAAAATTGTGAACGCATGATTACCATGGAATTTTTTAATATAATTCCTACTTTTTGGCGCAACAGTTTGCCAACCAGTTGGTGATAATGAGACACATGAAACGATATATAAAATTTACTACTTCACAACTGTAACCAAGTTAACAAATTTTGGGGTTGCCACTTACCAATAAAGTAGTAAGAAAGAGGGGAAAATTTAAAAGGGAACAGAAAATTAAGTGAAAATTTAGAAAAATGTCCTACATAATAAAAATAAAAATAAAAAATGGTTTCCTATTGCATTGCATGAAGGGATTTGGAAGAGCTTTTCACAACCAGTTGCACACTCACTAAAACCTACAGTTTTACACCAGTTCCCAAGGGCAATTTGAGAAGATTTCCATGGCCAACTATTCGATAGTGTCGCCATCACTAAGTGAGGTGGTCGCCGAAATTTAAAGTGGTCAGAGCAGGGTTCGAACCCATGAGCTCATGTACAACAGCGGCGTACACTATCATTGCAGCATCGACGGCCACGTCCTACAAAACTTGTTGGGAAACTTTCTTTTATAGGTGAGTAACAGTTTTTAACCCATAAGTGCCCACGTAATTATATTGATTCAGCAAAGGTAATTTGGAAAAATAATAAAATCTAAAGTCAGAAAATTAAAAAAAAATTGCCAACAAATTATTTCCCATTAAATAAATTATTGTAGGTCATGGAAATTTAACCATATACGGACACCACTACGTGATAAAAGTCCAAAGAAAAAAACCCGTGTCTCCCAGTTTTGACCAAAGTCTTGCATTTTTTTTTATGGGCCCCCAAAAATTTGGGGCGTCGGCGTCATTTTTGCAAAAAAGTGATCATTTTGTCAGACTCATATCTTGCAAACCGTTCGGAATTTTGATTTACTTTCTAAGGGAAAGTTGTAGCTCTTGTCATAAAGAACAATTGTGAACAAAAATGAAAAAACTTTATCTTCAAGGTCAAAATCGTAAAAAACTTTAGAAAATTCGATTTTGTTAACCTTTTTTTCCCCCTGTTCAGGTCCATACGTAGCAAACCGTTCAAAAAAACAAGGAAACAATCAACTACAAAAATGTACCTAAGATCTCAATAAACAACTTTCTACAACATATGAACTTCCTAGGAATGATTCTTAACACCGTTTACTTCAACATTGAGATTTTGACCTTGAAGATGAACTTTTTTGATTTTATGTTATATTTTATATGATATAATAAAAAAAAATTCAAAATTCAAGGAAACAATCAACTACAAAAATGTACCTAAGATCTCAATAAATAACTTTCTACAACATATGAACTTCCTAGGAATGATTCTTAACGCCGTTTACTTCAACATTGAGATTTTGGCCGTGAATATGAAGTTTTTTGATTTTATATGTTATATTTTATATGACAAGAGCTGTAACTTTCCCTCAGAGAGTAAATCAAAATTCCGAACGATTTGCAAGATATCAGCCTAACAAAATGATCACTTTCTTGCAAAAATGACACCAAGGTCCCAAATCTTTGGAGGCCCATAAAAAAAGTCCATGATTTTGGGCAAAACTGGGAGACACGGGCCTTTTTTTTGGTCTTTTATCACGTAGTGGTGTCCGTATATGGTTAAATTTCCATGACTTACAATATTACACACAGTATAATTTAACTAAAGCTCCCAGTGCATTTAAATATATTGACATGAAGTAAGTTCGATTAGTTATAGACCGATTAATTATAGACCCAACCCTGAACTCAGCTGCTGTTCTATTGACAGTGTCCTTGACAAATAAAGTTGGATGGAATGATTTTTAACAAAACCGAATCATTATTTTCCTGAATTATTATATTATTACGAATTTCCTTATTCGTCCTTTTTGCGTTGTTTTATTCCCAATAATAAACCAAAGTTCGTTTTCAATTACGATAATTGCAACGGTTTAACATCCTTTCATTTTACTTATATAGTACAACAGTATACTTTATTTACACCGCTTTAATAAGTCTTATAGTTTACTATCAATTCGCGTTGCTTACTTTACGGGGTTTAATCACAAACTGGACTCTCCATTCCAAAGACCTCCGCTATTTATACCAACTCACCATACTCAAATGAAGGTATATCTAGCGAATTCAAGAACCTTCTAGACATTGTTGTTGTTGCTTATCTTTGTAGAACAATCTCGAATGGCGGAGAATTTTATTTACTGAGGTGAATTCATGCTACTGGTTTAGCGAGCTGGTACGTTGTTACAATGCATACTTTCAGGCGCAGCACTAACCGCCTGTTATTTACATACTGTTAGTAGAGTCATTAACAGCAAGCAAAAGCTTTTACTTATTCGTAACAATATTTACCTTTTGTTGCTAATAAGAATTTAAACTTAAATTTAAATTTTAATTTAAACCCAAGTTAATATAAAATTAACCTATACAAATATGAAGGCAATATTTTCTACAGTAAATTCGGAGCGCTCCAAGAAAGGAGCGTGTACGGTCTCCCATTGTTTTATGAGCGTTGTATCATATTGTCAATTTTTTATCTTTGTACTCCTAAAAAGGAGCGTATACGGACTCCCACGACGCTTCTCAAAAGAGTGCTTGCGGAGTGCACATATAAAGGGCATCCGAAAGACCTCTGGATGGGCTTGTTTTAGGAGCGTTGAATCATGAGAAACTCCTCCAAAATTATAGGAAGAAATATTAAAAAATTCCGTAAAAACAATCATTGAAATATATAAGTACATATAGTTAAAGGGTGTCTCAGTAAGAATGCACTTTTTCATTTTAAAACAAAAACACGTATTTTTTGAGATATTTATGATTCTTTTATTGGATTATAAAGAAGACATGTTCCGCTTAAACATGGAATAAAATATCCCTCAAATGGCCGCCACTCGGCTCTGATGACAGGCAAATACTCTTTTCATGAAATTTTCCATGACTTTATCACAGAGATGTGGCTGTATCTCACCGATGACGCGTTGGATCTCCGATTTGAGCTCAAGAATTGTTTTTGGTGTATTCGCATAAACCCGAGATTTCACAAAATCCCAAAGAAAGAAATCGCACGGAGTTAAATCGCATAATCTTGGTGGCCAGATGGCATCAGAATTTCATGAGATAATTTGTTCTGGTAAACGTTGCTGCAATAAATCGATTGTTTCATGCGCGGTGTGGCAGATAGCGCCGCCTTGCTTAAACCACATGTCATCCAGATCCATGTCGTCCAGTTGAGGCCACAAGAACTCCGTTATCATGTTCCTGTAACGAATGCCGTTCACAGTCACTGCAATTTTCGCCGTTATCTCCAAAAAAAGTAAGGCCCAATCACGTCGCCTAACTAAAATCCGCTTCAGACAGTTGCTCGTTGTGGGTGGATTTGTTTCTCATGAGGGTTTTCTAAGCCCCAAATTCGACAATTTTTTGTATTCACGAAGCCATTCATATGGAAATGCGCTTCATCGGAGATGATGAATTTTTTTTCAAAAATTGGCATTGACTTCATTTTGCTTCATTGCCCATTAAACGAATTGCCGGCGCTTTCCATGGTCTGCTGGTTTGAGCTCCTGAGTATCCTGATTTTTTTACGCATGAAGATGGAGGTCTTTTGTCAAAATTCGCTGCGTAGTGCTTGGTAAAATTTGTAGCTGTTGAGAACGATGCCGAATGGATGATTTCGGGATTTCGCCGACACTCTCGTTTACAGCAGCGATGTTTTCAAGGGACCGACCGATACGTCGATGCAAAGGAGTCTTACTGTCCATAACCGACCCAGTTTCTTCAAATGTTTTGAGAACTCTTCGAATGGTTGACACATTAGTTGCACTTTCTCGTCTGAAAATTCTTCAAAGTTTGCGAACGCTCTCAGCATAACTTTCCTAATATTTGTAATAAGTTTTCACCATTATAACACGTTGTTTTTGTCGTAAAACGCTCCATTTTTAATAATCGGAATAAAACTGACACTAAAACGAACCACACACTTGTCAATCATGAGCATGAACATCAGCTATCGTTGATGTTTATTGTCGGTTTACCGACCCTCTTGATACCAAATAAGAATGTAATGAAAGTTGTTCGCATCACTACCATGTTCACAACATTTTTTGGTAATACTTTTTCAAATTCATCAGCCAGACAAAAAGTTATCGACCACGCTCATGCTCATGATTGACAAGTCTGTGGGTCGCTTAAAATATTACACAAACAAAATGACACTAAATTTTAAAAGTGCAATCTTACTGAGACACCCTTTATGCACTTCAGTTTCTAAAAAAATATTTTAATTAAAACATATTGCATTGCAGAAATCATTGATACCTGACGAAGATGTCTTATGTTTTTAATAATTTATAAACTTGGGGAGCATTTGGGAAAAGCAGTAGCAGGGAAGCACTCATTCTGCGTTGTTTCCGGATGATCTTAGCAGTCGTTTTTAAAGAATTAAAAATAAATAAATGGTTTCCCATTACATCCCATGAAGGGACCGGGGAGAACTTCTCACAATCACTGAGCTGTGCGCTTTCCAGTTTTCACTCACTGATTGGGACCTACTGTTTTACACCGATTCCGAACGGTATTTTGAGAAGCTTTTTCACGGCTATATACTCGATAGTGTCGCCGTCACTATGCGAGGTGACCGCCGCCGAAAGAAATGTGAAGGTGGTCAGAGCAGGGTTCGAACCCAGGATCTCATGTACAGGAGCCGCGCACACTAACCATTGCACCACCGACGGCCAATTAGAGGCGATAAAAGGAGTCCGTGCCGAGTCTTTGCGTGTAGGGACTCCCAAAACACTCATTTAAGGACCCCCTAGAGGGCAGTTTTTTCCTATATTTTATTCTTCCTATATTTCTCCGGCGGATATGCTCTTGTGGGACTCCTTTCGGAGCCTCTCTAGGAGCGTTAGCGCACCTTCTGTGGAGTCCTAACGGAGCACCTTGTGGACTTTGTTCATTGGCTGGTTTCAATCTCAAGACCATTCCATATCTCTATTTATAGATATATAGCTTTTAAAAAAGATAAGTTTTTGCAAAATGCATCCTCATAACTCCTGGCCAACCGTATAGCTATTTCAGATCTCGCCATAGATCTTCATCAGCAGTTGTTTGGACTGATGCTATTGAAAAATTCATGAAGCTAATAGCAAACGAAAACTCACTTGTAGTTAGGCATCTGATGATAAACTTGTCACGAAGTTCGAAACTGTAGTATGAATTTCTCTTACATTAACTAAAACTAACAAAATCGGGAATTACATACAAATTCGAAAACTCATTTGAATTGAGAATTCCCCACTATGCAGTTGTTTGAAAAATATCGCAATCCAAACACACAACAAAACATTTGCTTGAGCTGGAATAAATAAAATAAAATACATAGTACTAATAAAAAAAAAGCCGAATAAATAAATAACATCGCTGATGTAAATAATTTATGAAAATACATGAATTTACTGCTCGAATTATCCCACGCTGGGCATTAATGGGTTAATACTATTCCTTTCGAAAATACAAAAACAGGAAATTTGTCCATCATGATGTATGATTGTTATTAATAGAAAATTACGCTTAATTGTGAGGAATATAAATGAAGAAATTCAAAATTACTCATACGTTACCGAAAAAAAACGTTCACCAAAAAGTACTTGAATATGACAGGAGTGTGAATAAAGGCAAGATCTCAAAACAAAAAACGGAAATGTATCAAACATGATGTGGAAAATAAAAAACAAATATTGGTGATCGAAATTGGTTTTATTGTTTTTCAAAATATTCTCCATGAAGTTCACTACACTTTGGCATGTAGCTGAACAAATTTTCGAAACACTTTTGCCCATAGCGTAATGACGTACATTGTTGCATTTAATAGGTATTCAAAATTTCTTGTTGCGTTCGTTCAAATCAAAACTCATTTATTGCATATAAAATTATTTTAAAATACATGAATGCCAATAAAATCAAATTTAAAAACAGTTTTTCCTATTTACCTATCTTTACCTTATCTATCTTTCACATTGTATCCTGTATCAAATTGGCTACTATGATGTGGATCAGCTGTTTCATGGAAACCCCCTGCACCTAGCCAGCGACGAATAGTGTGGAATAAAATGCCAGAAGAGCGAAAACCTATCTCTATATCAATTATACTCTATGGTCCACATGAACGTTAACAGAAATTGATGGTTGGGATTAAAGAGAATACCTTACCTAGGCACATTCCATCGAGGAATTTCTCAGTCTGTCATTTTCTTTGAATCACGAGTTGATTGAATTGTACACTTTGCCACGATATATAAGTACAACTACATGGTATGAATTTATTTCGATGACAGTGAAAAAAATATGTTTAAGAACGAATAAAAAACATAAACAGTCAAGAAAAATAAGAACACACAATACAAAATTAATTAAATTACTATTAACATTAAACAAATATACAGAGTAGAGTACACTGTTGTATTTGCTGATCGGTGAAAATGGCGGAGTGAGCTGGATTCCGAAAAAAAATATTAAAGAATTCAGTTGCAAAAGACAAACAGCTGTTGCAATCTCTTTATATCTTCTACGGCTTTTACACCAAACAAGATTAACGCATTTCGAAGGTTAACTCCGTTAACCTGCGCTAACCTAGAAGATTACAATTTTAATCTTTAGAAACTGAAGTTTAATTTTTAACCTCATTTTAAACTGGTGTACATTTTGATGCAACATTGCTAGTTACTAAAAAATGCAACCATATTAAAAACCTACACAAAAAATCAACTGTTTGACAGATGGAAACCGATTGAAAATTTGTCGACGCGTCGCCGCCACCAAACCTTTTTTGTAGCTCACGCCGCCGCCGATATAAATGGCTCTTATTGGTTTAAATTGTCAGCCCATTTTATCGACTGGCCCGATTTGACCCACTGATCCAATTTTAAAGGATCAGTTATTTCAAAATCATCACAAATTTGTACAAAACTGGCAATACTAATAGCCACCAACTTAATTTTTCTACTACGCAGCCGTCTTCAATAATTTTGTCTCGGCGCGGAGTTTGTCTAAGCACGGAGTTGCCAACTGAAATGAGAATTTAATCTCAAATTGGGTGACATATACGGCAAAGATTACTGAACAAGGTTATCGCTAACCTTGCCGCGATAAACGGCGGTGTAAATGCGTTATTACTCCGTCACTCTAACCCAGAAGATTATTCATACAATTTTAATCTGTAAAAACTGAATTTTAATATTTAACCTCATTTTAAACTGGTGTAGAAATTTGATGCAACTCTGATAAATCCAAAAAAATGCAACCATAATCAATCACAAAAAATCAAAAACCAATTGTTTGACAGGCGGAAGCCAATTGAAAATTTTCTGAAGCGTCGCCGCCACCAATGTTTGTTCGAAGCTCATGCCGCCACCGGTAGAATTGGCTCTCATGGGTTTAAAATGTGAGCCGATTTGACCAACTGACCCAATTTGACCGACTGATCCAATTTTAAAGGTTCAGTTATTTCAAAAACATCCCAAAGTTTTGTTGTGCCGCCATCTTCGATATTTTGGTCTCGGCACGGATTTGTTCTAAATTGATGTAAGCACAAAGTTGCCACCTGAAATGTCAATTTAATCTCAAATTGTGTGGTGTAAACGGCAAAGATTAGAGAACAAGACTATCGCTAACCTTGCCGCGATAAACGGCGGTGTAAATGAGTTATTACTCCGTCACTCTAACCCAGAAGGTTATTCATACAATTTTAATCTGTAAAAACTGAATTTTAATATTTAACCTCATTTTAAACTGGTGTACAATTTGATGCAACTCTGACAATTCCCAAAAAATTCAACCAAAATAAAAATATACAAAAAAATCAACTGTTTCACAAACCGAAGCCGAACGTAAGTTTTCCGACGCGCTTTTTTTTTGGAGCTCACGCCGCCGCCGACTTTATTAGCTCTCATCGGTTTAAAATGTGTGCCGAGTTTCGAGTGATCCAAATTTTAAAGATACGCTTATTTCAAAAATATCCCACTTTTGTACAAAACTGGCAAAACCATGAACCGTCAATTTAATTTTTCTGTTGTACCGTCGATAAATTGGTAACTTGGTCTTTAACTTCAATAATTTGGTCTCGGCAAGGAGTCTTCTAAATTGATCTAAGCACAAAGTTGCCACCTGAAATTTCAATTTAATCTCTAATTGGGTGGTGTAAACGGCAAAGATTAGAGAACAAGGTTATCGTTAACCTGGCCGCGATAAACTGTGGTCTAAATGCGACATTACTCTGTGACTTTAACTTACAGGGTACTCGCCTGTGCAAGTAGACTATCTTCGCTACCCAACTCCACCGTTAACTTAGGGAGTTGCCAGATCCTTCTTAATGAAAGATGTCAGATCTTAAATGATAGATATATCGTGCAATAAATTTGACGCTACAAGGTTTTTTGTTTCTTATTTTCTTTCTATTTTATCTTAACAAAGAAGATAAATTTGCTAAACCCTAAATACCAGGTTAAAATGTCAAGATTAATTAATTTACAAACCAACATAAATACACATTATTTAGGGTGTTGCGTCTCAAAAACCTAAAGAATTCTATTCAAAATATTAAGTTTTATAAGCAAAACTATCCCCAGTAAAAGTTGTATATGCAAAATGAACCCACTAGAATGCAGGTAATAAAAACTTTTACTAAATTTAATTATAAATTGTGTAATTTGTAGCCAACCTTCCGTTCTCCATATAAAAGCACTTCATTCCCGTGTAAACCCCCACTCGACAATCAAGTGTAAAACAGCTGTGAAAGTTTAAATTGTCAAAACTGCTTGTGCTCATGAGACCAGAAATAATCATTATCCCATAACACTTAACAATCAGCCACAACCCAACCCAGCTCAACCCAACCCATTCAACTACATTAAATAATGATGGTGTCCTCCCCATTGGACGTCCATAAAACGTTAAGTAAACAATTTTAGTCAGCGGACAGGTGGTCGCTTCGAAGGCAGAAAAAAGAGGGAAGTGGGATGGTCAAATAAATCAAAAGGCTTAAAAGTTGAAATCGTCGTCGTTTGCCGATAGAGGAAAAAAACTCACGCTCATTGCTCAAAACGTTCAGGAGAAATATGAAGGAAATTATTATGGAAACCATGTTAAATACACACCGACAAGGACCAGACAGGGAGAGGCAACGAGCGAAATGTTGTCTGTGGTAAATCAAAAATAATTTGCTAGGAAAAGGATTTGGCAGGAAGCGAATTAACGTCAAGTGCAAAGTTGAGTTCACAAAGTATAAAGGTATTAAATCCTCCATTCACTGGCATTTTTCATATCCTTCCTTTCGGGTAACGAGCTTTTGAATGGCTTTCGAAATATGTCCGATTAAACAGCCATATTTAAGTAATGTGTACAGTGACCGCAAAAACGTCATGGAATATTCATAAAGCTATTAGGGTGTTCACAATAAGTTTTTTTAATTTTAAGACTGTTTTTTATTTACCGCTAAACAAATTTTTCGACGACTTTGTATGGGGAGACATTTAATATCGCTTAACTCCCCATACAAAGACGTCGAAAAATAAGTTTAGCAGGGAATAAAAAACAGGCTTAATGTTGTCAAAAATTAGTTTAGCAGGGAATAAAAAAACATACCTAGTAAATGCTATGGCAAAATCTAACACAACGCAATCCTATCGTTCTGTTTCAAGTTTATAACTATTGCCTACTTGACAAAAAAAACGGTTTATTTTATTGTAGTTCAGTGACAGTTTCTAATTCACGTTTTTACGTGAATAAACAAACAGTTGCAATTTATAGCAAACAGCTGATGATATTTGGAGATAAACTTTAAGAAAGTCATTACGTACAAATGTACTACCTGTATTAATTAGATTTTATCTTAACTTTATCAGTTAAAAATCCCACACTTTGTTTCTCCGCTGACATTTTTCTGTATGGATCAGCTGTTTGATTATAGCAGTCATAATAAGTGACCAGCAATTAACTAAGTGATACAAAAAACGTACGACCAATATCTGTGCCATGGTAGAATAATAACGCATTTACACCGCCGTTTATCTCGGCCACATTAACGATAATCTTGTTCTCTAATCTTTGCCGTTGACACCACCCAATTTAAGATTAAATTGACATTTCAGGTGGCAGCTCCGTGCTTGGACAAACTCCGCGCCAAGATGTATTCATAGATGGTGAACGCATAAACACAGCTGATTTGCTTTGTTTACATTGCAAACCACTTTCGAACTGTCATGTTCACACGGATGTGTTTGTTTACATTTATTGTTGGTATACGTTTGACACAACGTAAGTGAGAAGTAAACACAAAATGTATGTTGTTGTTCCCATCAGCTACAACAAAACATCCTGCGTCTACCATAAGTATTTTTATCATGCTCCGCTCCGAGACAAAATTATCGAAGACGGCGGCGCAATAGAAAAATTAAGTTGGTGGCTTTTGGTTTTCCCAGTTTTGTACAAATTTGGGATGTTTTTGAAATAACTGATCCTTTAAAATTGCATCAGTGGGTCAAATCGGGCCAGTCGATAAAATCAGCTAACAATTTAAACCAATAAGAGCCATTTATATCGACGGCGGTGTAAGCTTCAAAAAAGTTGTGATGGCGGCGACGCGTCAGAAAATATACGATCGGCTTCCATCTGTCAAACAGATGTTTTTTTTTGTGTATGTTTTTATTATGGTTGCATTTTTTTACTTATTGCATCAAAATGAATACCAGTTTAAAATTAGGTTAAAAATTAAACTTCAGTTTCTAGGGGTTGTACGAGTAATCTTCTGGGTTAGTGTGGGTTAAGGGTGTTAAACTTCGAAATGCGTTAATCTTGTTTGGTGTAAATGCCGTATAAGTAAGGCAGGTGTAGTATAAATTGTTGTAATTGTAGGCAACAAAAACATACATTTTGATTTTGTTTCGTATTTCTTTTCTGTCAAATTTAATGCATTTGTTAAGAGCAAAAACACAGAAGCAAGAACAAAAGTTAAAATCAGCTGTCAGGTAGAAGACGGCTTTTTGATAAAGACACGCCAAAGAGCAACATTTTTGCACATTCCTACAAAAATTCGTCACAAGAAACTTGATTGGGCTTGGACAAGTTGTATTAAAAATGGTGAGCGCATATCACAGCTGATTTGCTTTGTCTACATTGTTGCGGTTAACATACGTTGTCAAAAACTGTTTTCTTAAGCCCGGTATTCAGTTTTTATGAAATTTTCGTTGCCATAAGAAGTACGTGTAGAAAAAATAACAAAAACTTAGCTCACTTTTCATTTGCTTGGTATTCAGGTCTTTGCGAAAATTTCGTAGGCAAAATCAAGTACAGGGTTGTTACGCTAAAGTTATTTCGTACGAAAACAATTGTGTGATAATTATTTGCGTCCGAAATTTTGTATTGTATTGATATAGTCAATGAAGAGAATAAGAGATAGATCAGAGCGTCGTAACGCTTCACTAGTTTTGTTTGTTGGCATTCGAGTGAAGAGAAATTTTGTCTGTCTACTTTAGTACATAGTTTTCGGTACGCCCTTCAAGGGATGTTTTTCTTGGGGAACATTCAAGCCATCAACTCTACTTACTCAATGCGGTCAGCTTAGGATGCTTAGAAGTCATGGTATTTACCTGCAAATAGATGAGAAAATATAAATAAATTATATTAATAAATTATTACAATAAGTTTGAGTTTAAATATACAACTATTAAGACGTATACGGAGTATTTAAGAGGTGGAATGAAACCCCATGGTAAAAAAATTTATTTTCAGGGTAAAAAGTGTTGCTGTACGCACTTACAATGAAGATTATGAGTCCCATTAAAAATATATGTAAATAAAGGGTTTTTCAACAGAGACGCTACAAAAGTAAATCGATAGGGACATCAAACGACGCCATATTTGTTCCCGCTCTTTTGACATTTCTCTTCAATAAGGTTTGCCATTTCATCATGGAAAGATATACGAGCCAACAACGAGTCGAAATGATTAAAATTTATTACCGAAATTTGGAGTCAGTGGCCTCAACTTTAAGAGCGCTACGTCCAATTTATGGTCGTCATAATCGTCCTACCAGATCAACAATTCAGCGTCTAGTGGA
This sequence comes from Phaonia tiefii, assembly GCA_963931995.1. NCBI lineage: Eukaryota > Metazoa > Arthropoda > Insecta > Diptera > Muscidae > Phaonia > Phaonia tiefii. The sequence goes on along the minus strand of OZ008370.1, from coordinate 17,672,623 downwards.
AAAATTTGAATCCACAGGCACAGTACAAAATGTTCCCGTGCCAGTGAGACAAAGAAGTGCCCGTAGTGTCGAGAATATTGCTGCCGCTGAGGCTTCAGTTCATGAAAGCCCAAATGTGTCTCTCACACGTCGTTCTCAAGTGTTGGGCATCTCTGTGCCGCCGTTGTGGCGAATTTTGCGAAAACATCTTGGCCTACATCCTTACAAGATCAAATTGACGCAAGAACTGAAGCCGCTTGACCACCATAAGTGTCGTATGTTCGTGAATTGGGCTGAGCAACAACTTGAAAATGATTCGGATTTTCATCGGAAAATCATCTTCAGCGATGAGGCTCATTTCTGGCTGAATGGCTTCGTCAATAAGCAAAATATGCGTTATTGGGCAGACAGCAATCCACACGTAATCCATGAGTCATCATTGCATCCCGAAAAATTTACGGTTTGGTGCGGTTTATGGGCCGGCGGCGTCATTGGGCCGTACTTCTTCTGTGACCGGCACATTACTGTAAATGCGAATCGCTACCGTTCAATGATAACCGAATATTTGTGGCCACAATTGGATAATATGGACTTGGAGGACATGTGGTTCACACAGCGAATGCCACAATCAATTTATTGGAAACCAAGTTTGATGAACGTATTATCTCACGAAATGTCCCAGTCGATCGGCCGCCTCGGTCGTGTGATTTGACGCCGTTAGATTATTTCCTGTGGGGCTACGTCAAGTCTATGGTCTATGCCAACAAGCCAGCGACGATTGATGAACTTCGTACGAATATCGAACGTGAACTTGCAGCAGTATCGGCCGATTTATGCTTGAACACCGTCGAAAATTGCGTTCAGCGTCTGGACGTCTGCAAGCGTGCCCGTGGTGGCCATGCAAAAGAAATCGAGTTCCATACATAATGGCATCGAACGTACTGTCACAGGAATAAAGAATTTCATTGGTATCTAAAACCGGTTTTGTTTTATTTAAAAAAAACTTTTGTAGCGCTCTTATTGAAAACCCCGTTACTATCAATGAAATTTGCGAATAAAACATTTTCGTTCGCTCTTCATGTGTAAAAGTCCAGTACGAAGCTGATCCTGAATTTCACTTTGAGAAATTTTCATTTATTTATGCACGGAAAAATAAATATGTAGATTTGATCTTGTTGCATCCCAGCGAACAATTTTTTCCGACATGTCTAAAGTCCGAAAACGTCTGTTAAATCGCTGCTGTTTTATCAGACATTTAGCCAAATTCTCGAAAATCTTTTCCGACATTTACACAACTTTGTCTGCACATAGTCTGATCTTTTTTAGTCCTAATCTGCACATTCTCTAAAATTTCTTACGAAAACAATCCGACATCGTCTGCACATTGTCTGAAGGTAAATCTCTTCCGACATTTACACGACTTTGCCTGCACATTGTTTGACCTTTTTTTAGTCGTAGTCTGCACAATGTCTCAAAATTCTTACGAGAACAATCCGACATCGTTTGCACATTCACTGAAGGATCATTTCGCAACCGACACTTGAGCGACAATCTCTGCACATTCTCTGAATAGAATTTCGCAACCGGCACTTGACCGAAAGTCTTTGCACATTCTCTGAAGGGAATTTCGCAACCGAGATTTGGCCGTTATTTCACATAGACTTTATATAAATTCAGTTTCAGTTGAGTACTACGGTTAAAAAGCAATATGTCAAATGAAATTAAAATTTATGCCATAGGATACATGGCATAATAACAAACATTATCAATCAATAGATTTAGTCCACGACATTTTCGTAAACATCTGGGCATCACGCAAATGAAATGTGAGCGACATTTTTGGTTAACTAAACGTTCGTTATTTTTAAACACGTATTCTTATGGAGGTGAAATTTTTATTTGAGCTGAATACTATGGTTAAGCGTGGTACGTTGGTTGGTTGGTTGGTTGGTTGAAAAAGCTGCAAGACAGCACGCTGTCAAGCACATTTAGGCTAAAGCAGCCTATTGTGATACCTTCAGTTTCCTCCATAGCAACTATTGACTGGTCGTCTAGCCAATTGCCCTTTCAATAAATTTGACTATGAGACTTACAGGAATATCCTGTAGGGCTACGGTGCTAACTAAATGTGTACCGAATATCCTACTTCTCAGTCCTGCCACAGCACGGCAATCCAAGAGAAGGTGTTTCGTCGCTTCCTCGTCCTCTTCCATGCAGCATCTACAGAGAGTAGAGTTTCTATGTCCCAATCTTAGGGCGTGTTTTCCTACAAGACAATGTCCCGTAAGTGTTCCTATCATTGTGGATAACCTGCCTCTCGGCAAGTTAAGTAGTTGCCTAGTCCTCTTCCTGTCCACCTGTGGCCAGAGGACCCTGGATTGTTTGCAAGTTGAAGTAAATCTCCACATGTCCTTGAACATATTATCGGCCCAATGCCTGATCTGCAAACGGCAGGTAGAGATTGGCATACTAACACCTTCTTTTGCCGGAAGAACCTGTGCCGTAGTGCCCTGTCTAGCTAACGCATCCGCTACGCAATTGCCTGGAATGTCGCTGTGTCCCGGTACCCAGATGAGCCTGATGTCAAAATACTCTGCCATCCCTAAGTGATGAGTGGCATTCTTTCACCGTCAGGGACGTAGCAAACATGGCTTCAAGGGATTTTATGGCAGCCTGGCTGCCTGTGTAGACTACTCTTCAGTAGTTCAGCAACCTCCAGTATGGCGGTAATTTCCGCTTGAAATACACTACAGTGATCAGGCAGCTTGAAGGAGATATTTACATTTAGGTCCGGTGAATGGAGCCCATAGCCTACCCGCTCGTCCAACTTTGATCCATCCGTGAAAAATCTGATACTACTGGTATCCCCTTCCAGTGACTTTTCCCACGTATTCCTGTTCGGAATAGAAGTTCTTAGATTTGTCGCTGGTAGAAGGTAGGGGAATGGTTAGTCGGTGGTGCAATGGTTAGAGTGCGCGGCTCTTGTACATGAGATCCTGGGTTAGAACCCTGCTCTGACCACCTTCAAATTTCTTTCGGCGGCAGTCACGTCGCATAGTGACGGCGACTCTATCGAATATATAGCCATGAAAAAGCTTCCCAAAATACCGTTCGGAATCGGTGTAAAACTGTAGGTCCCAATCAGTGAGTGAAAACTGGAAAGCGCACAGCTCAGTGATTGTGAGAATTTTTCCCCGGTCCCTTCATGGGATGTAATGGGAACCATTTATTTATTTTTAGAAGGTAGGGGATACAGTAGTCCGTTTTTACGGGAACAGAGTTGATCCAATGTAGTAATTCAGCGTGTCCGGAATGCCCCGATATCAAAACCACACAATCTCTGATTCTCACCAGGGATGTAGCGGCTGCCCAGTACAGATGTTCAGGATAGCACTAAGTGCAGTACCTGACGTCGTGCCCACGTGCCCATTGCCCCACTAACGCTAATCAGTGCTGATCTTTGAATTTTCATCAAGGAATTCAGAATATACTTCTTTTGAAGGGACCTCCACCAAACTACAATGCCATAGAGAAGTATTGGTCTGACTATTGCCGTATAAATCCACATGGTGATCTTCGGAGACAGTCCCCAGCGCTTTCCTATCGCCCCTTTACAGCAGTAAAGAGCAACAGACGCCTTTTTCACCCTCTCCTCCACATTCGGTAGCGTGGTACGTACTTGGAGTCAAAATTTCGGCTATAATATTTTTAGTTTATTGGCCGTACAAAGATTAACATTTCGATTGGAATTTTACGAAACTCCATTCCAAAAAAAACTGCTTGCAAAATAACGACGAAAATTGTGAATGTGTCAATTCTCAATTAATTTGTCAAAAAAATTGATTTTTGAGTTAAAATAAATATACTATGGTAGTCAACCTTGATTTATTGCTGGCCAATGACGCTATGAAAGAGAAAGAGAGGTAAAAACTATTTAGCGCGAACGACACGAGAAATTTTTGTGTATAAACGATTGCATGGAGTTGCCACCTTTCTCTGCGCTTCCCAGTGTATTTCATTTTTCTTTTATGGTTCTCAAAATAATTAAACTATCAAACTATGCAGCAATTATCCAAGAATTGTTTTCGTAAAATAGAAAATCTCCGCAACTTCGCCTAAATACGGATATACCAGATTTAATTTACGAAGAGTTCCGTGTCATACAAATGAAATGTGAGGGAAAGTTAAACACAAAATAAATGTGATAATTTTCAAAAGTTTTAATTCTGTTCGTTGTTTTTAAGTTTTTTAATTCTTCTGGGAACCCGAATTTCAAATTCAAGGGTCTAATTGTGTACGACGATAATCTCCCAGACGATACTGATAACTCGATAGTGGCATCGATATCTGCCATTTAAAACACATGCGTTCTTAAACTTCACTATCGACAAAACGATACAGAATTCGATACCGTTTCTTACATACTTAGCCCAGTTAAGTAGTGGACCTACGTTGTGATGAACGTCTGAATTCACCTGCTACTGAGTTCTTTTCTATCTCTTTTACTCTCCCTCCCTCTACATTACTTGCAGTAACCACAATGAATTGCATTTTTTGCCTGAGTGGTGATTAGAAGTTAAACAAAAGTACACAGTAAAAAAGATATGGCAACACTTTATCATCGACAAATGGCAACAGTGATGATACATGTTTTGCCAATGGTTTGGTGGTATATATAACCATTAACTGCAATAAAATTATGTTAAATATATCGGTTAAGTTATATAATTTTGGTCAAGTACAAGAATAAATTGAATATGAAATAATTTCGAGTTAAAAATCGCAATTAGTCAAAATTTTTTAATTTTAAATATTTCAATTTCCAGCTAAAGTGACGCAATTTTCATGTCCTTTTAAACAAAACTGTAGGAAGCTACAACATTTAACTATTGATATACATAACTAGCAACCATCCATCCATCGTTAAGTGTCAACATGAAATATTCCCTCGATTATGTGGGAATTGTCTCTGCTTTTCACTTGAATTTCCTGCGAATGTTTATTAAAGTCCAAAACAAAGTATTTTATTGTTTTAATTTTTCATTCGAGAATTTGTATGATTTCCATTTTGAATTTTTCCTCTTTCGGAAAGGATTATTAAAACAAGAAAACATTTGGATAAAACCATTTGCACCCAAACCTGAAACCCCAAAACTCCAAAACTTGTACATAAATACGTACGTGGTTATTTTATAAATTCCATAAATGAAAAGTAATACTCATCAGTACTTTTAGCAAAACTATTTATATATTATATTTTTATATGTCAACGACGCGTAGTTGTCGTTTAACAAGTTAACAACAATTCCTGTGACAGCCACCAAACTAGGGCACCAACATTGGAGGTTGGAGGGACTAAGTAGAGTGTGCACTGGAATTCCTTAGGTACAATGAAGATAAAGTTTTTTTCTGTGTCGCCCCATAGTTGCTTTTGTGCGGCATATTTCACTCAGACAACTGCGTGATATTGGAAGTTACAAGGGACACAATATGTTGACACTTAAAAAAATTATTGGCGATGACATTGCAACGCCGAACCAAAAGTTGAAAATGAAGTAGTTACAAAAGAAAATAGAAGAAATGTCAAGAATTGCAAATGTGCAATTCAAGAAATTTTAATATATGTATTTTTAAAATGTGCCTCCATTTGAAAGTGCAGTTCAGGTTATAAGATATATCTGACAAATGTGTCTAATCTGATACAAATTTTACAATATGAACGCCTGCCTGCATTTATTGATAACTTGGCAATGCAACACCGAAGGAAAAGTTGAAAACATAAAGTAGTTGAAAAAATAAAATAGTTAAAAGTGAAGAAATGCAATGCATGAAATTGTAATACTTTTATAATGTTACGACTAAGTAAAAGCTTTTGCTTGCTCTTAATGACTCTACTAACATTATGTAAATATCAGGCGGTTAGTGCTGCGCCTGAAAGTATGCATTGCAACAACGTACCAGTTCGCTAAACCGGTAACACGAATTCGCCTAAGGCATAATTCTCCACCATTCGAGATGATTCTACAAAGATAAGTAACGGCTAGAAAGTTCTTGAATTCGCTAGATATAACTTCATTTGAGTATGGTGAGTTGGTATAAATAGCGGAGGTCTTTGGAATGGAGAGTTCAGTTTGTGATTAACCGCTGTAAAGTAAGCAATGCGATTTGATAGGAACATACAAAACATATTAAAGTGGTGTAAAGTAAACTTTTGTACTAAAGGGTTTTTCAATAAGAGCGCTACAAAAGTTATTTTAAATAAAACAAAACCGGTTTTAGATACCAATGAAATTCTTTATTCCTGTGAAAGTACGTTCGATGCCATTATGTATGGAACTCGAGTTCTTTTGCATGGCCACCACGGGCACGCTTGCAGAAGTTCAGACGCTGAGCCCAATTTTCGACGGTTTTCAAGCATAAATCGGCCGATACTGCTGCAATTTCACGTTCGATATTCGTACGAAGTTCATTAATCGTCGCTGGCTTGTTGGCATAGACCATAGACTTGACGTAGCCCCACAGGAAATAATCTAACGGCGTCAAATCGCACGACCGAGGCGGCCAATCGACTGGGCCATTTCGTGAGATAACACGTTCACCAAACTTGGTTTCGTCCTGTTGGAACCACATGTCCTCCAAGTCCATATTATCCAATTGGGGCCAAAAATATTCGGTTATCATTGAACGGTAGCGATTCGCATTCACAGTAATTTGCCGGTCTTGATCATCACGAAAGAAGTACGGCCCAATGACGCCGCCGGCCCATAAACCGCACTAAACCGTAATTTTTTCGGGATGCAATGATGACTCATGGATTACGTGTGGATTGCTGTCTGACCAATAACGCATATTTTGCTTATTGACGAAGCCATTCAGCCAGAAATGAGCCTCATCGCTGAAGATGATTTTCCGATGAAAATCCGAATCATTTTCAAGTTGTTGCTCAGCCCAATACACGAACATACGACGCTTATGGTGGTCAAGCGGCTTCAGTTCTTGCGTCAATTTGATCTTGTAAGGATGTAGGCCAAGATATTTTCGCAAAATTCGCCACAACGACATCACAGAGATGCCCAACGCTTGAGAACGACGTGTGAAAGACACATTGGGGCTTTCTTGAACTGAATCATCAGCGGCAGCAATATTTTCGGCACTACGGGTACGTCTTTGTCTCACTGGCACGGGAACATTTTGTACTGTGCCTGTGGATTAAAATTTTTCCACTAGACGCTCAGTTGTTGATCTGGTAGGACGTTTATGACGACCATAGATTGGACGTAGCGCTCTTAAAGCTGAGGCCACTGACTCCAAATTTCGGTAGTAAATTTTAATAATTTCGACTCGTTGTTGGCTCGTATATCTTTCCATGATGAAACGGCAAACCTTACTAAAGAGAAATGTCAAAAGAGCGGGAAAAAATATGGCGTCGTTTGCTGTCCCTCGCGATTTACTTTTGTAGCGTTTCTGTTGAAAACCCCGTTATATAAGTAAAATAAAAGGAAGTTAAACCGTTTTAATTATCGTAATTGAAAACGAACCTTGTTTTATTATTGGGAATAAAACAACGCAAAAAGGACGAATAAGGAAATTCGTAACAATAATATTTACCATCATTCGTAAAGTGCTGTTCAGATTATAAGATAGATCTGAAAAATTTGTCTAATCTGATGTAAATTTTACAATATGAACGCCTGCCTGCATTTATAGATAACTTACTTATACCCCCATTACAGCTCATGAAAGACTAAGAGAGAGCATCTCACAATCAGTGAGTTGTACGCTTCCTATTTTAAACTTAGGTACTGATTGAGACCTACACTTTTACACAGACTCCGAACACTTTATGTCCTCATAACTAAGCAAGCTGGCAGCCTCAAGAAATTAAAGGTTCAGGAATTGAACTTTATTATATACAAGAATCAAAGACACTACTCATTGCACCACCAACGTCAGACAGATCTGACACCAGTTGCAACGATATCACATTGTAAGAAACTTGAATGAAGAGTTTAAAAAATATTTAGAATTTAAAATATTTGATATTTTAAAATATGTAGTAAAAAATATTTGATATAAAATATATGTAGGTGGTGACATCTTTGAAAACCAACGTAGCTCATTGTCCAAAGCTCATCATCGCTTTAAGCGAATTTTTAACTCAAATGAGAAATACACGTATCTACTCGTATTATCAAAATACCAAAAACTTAGCTGACCATGTGATTTTTTAAAACGTAAATGTGTTCGGTTAGTGTACGAACTTTTAACGTCAACATTAATATAAGGTTGAACAAATTGTGTTTTATAATTCATAACACTTTTGCGTTTCAACGTTAGATTTTCTTGGCAATTGTCGTCGACAATGTTGAATAAATAAATTATTAGACAAATAAATTTTATAAATAACTCGTAGAAATATATATTCCAGCAATAAGTTTATTACAGACTTTTTTTTGGTTAATTTATCAAAATAAAAGTCTTCTCAATAACAACGTAGGTGACTATAAAGTTATTGCTATTTTATAAAGTTTTAGAAACCAACGCGGATTGCCATTGAACAGCTGTTTGCGTTTTATGAAGTACGGTTGTTGTAAAATGAGTACTTGCGTTTTATAGAATGGCAACGCATTTTATAACCTTGTGCAGATTAACCTTGTGCCAAGGCTTATCTAGTAGAGGTTAACGCATTAGAACAGCTGATTTAGCTTTCTTATGACTCTATATCTCAAATTCAGTGTATTTTGCTATTGTACTTTTTTGTTTACTTTGTTTGGTCATATGTATTTGTGTTGAATTTGACATTTAAAAAACAAAATCCCTGTTGTTGGTGCCCACAACAACAACAAATCCTACTGCGTTAACCTCTACTAGATCAGCCTTGCCTTGTGCTCTAGTCTTTGCCGTTCTCATCACCCAATTAGATATTAACTCCCCTATTCTGTATTATATGTGGTAACAGTCAAATTGTAACCACAACATTTTTACAAAATTGTCACCATTGTTTGCATCTGGTATTCTGGCTACACAGTAACAACGAAAAATTCACCTCGTAACAAATAATTCACCTCACAATAACAGGTTGTCAAAAGCATAGAAAACAAAACAGAAACATGTGGTCTTCTTCACAAAATGAAAACGGCAAGAAAGGAAAAGTAAGTATTTAATATATTTATGTTTTATTGAATTAAAATTAAAACATTATTACTTAGGAAATTTGAGCACACCGCAAAGGCACAGCTGGAATGCTATATTGCCTTCTTCAAGGAACATCCAGAGATGCTAAGCGGAAAGCATATACCTGCGAATCCGCGGCAAATAGAAGGAAGAATTTACTTTAGCACCAACGCTTTGATATACACCAAAATATCACCACCGACAAAAGCTTCTGCGCTAAATTCAAACAGTTTTTTCCCTCCGCGATCGGCCAATCTTGAGATATAGGTTTTTAAAGCTCGAGTATATAATGGCTCATATCTTAGGTATTTATAATCCGATGTGGTTGAAATGGGTATCATTACAAAGGTTTTTCTAAGTTCTGTAAATCAGTGCATAATCACATTTATTTTTATTAACCCATTGGGGAGCTAATTAAAAAAAACGATTTTTTTAGCCTCACTTTTCTGATAAAATTATTTTTTTTTAAATCCCTACTATACTCCTTTTTTGTTAGGCTCCGATAATAGACTAGATATCAACCATTTTTTTAAGGTATAATACTCACCATTATCCCTTCAAAGACCGGAGATATTTACGTTCAAAATTTGGAAATACATTTGGCGCTTTTTCTATCTTTTCAATCTTTCTAAAGCAAAAGCAAGTCGTTTTGTTCATTCTGCTCCATTTCCATAGCACAAAGTAACAAATGTCCTTCCTCCATTTAATTGTGTCCTCTTGTCGTTTTGGTCAAAATATATTATTTTTTTTTCCCGTGTACACCTTTATGTCTCATTTACACCACAGTTTATCGCGGCCAGGTTAGCGATAACCTTGTTGTCTAATTTTTGCCGGCAACCCCGTGCTTTGGGAACAGAAAAAATTTAATTTGCGGCTATTGGTTTTGCCAGTTTTGTACAAAATTGGGTTTTTTGAAATAACTGCACCTCTGTCAAATCGGACGTCGATAAAACCGGCTCGCATTTAAACCCAAAAGTGCCAATTGTATCGGCGGCGGCGTGAGCTTCAAACAGTTGTTTACTAATGTATGTTTTTATTATGCTTGCAGTTTTTAAGAATTAACAGTGTTGCGTCAAAATGCAACATCTTTGGCAGCTAACAGTTTTTGATACTTTTGTCACAAAAAAATGTGTCGGAATATCGATTTGTGACAATTGTCACATTGCTGTCAAATAGTAACCGTGATGACTTTTGTAACCCTGCCAGAATAGGGCTTGAAGTTGACTTTGTGCTTAGACCAATTATAGCAACCGGGTGCCGATAGCAAATTATCGAAGACGGCTACACAAAACAAAAGTTAAATTAGCGGCTCTTGACTTTGGCAGTTTTGTACAAATTAGGAATTAGGGACCAGTCGGGCAAATCCGCTCACATGTTAAACCAATAAAAGCTAATTATATAGGCGGCGGCGTGAGAGTCAAACAATTTTTGGTGGCGGCGACGCGTCGGAAAAATATTGATCAGCCCAAGATCTTCAAAGAGGAGGTCTCGGAGACATTTACAGGAAGGCATTTAAAACTCGTCTGAAACTTCTAGACTGCACAAAGACGGGTAATGGACGACATCGACTTATTAATCATAAGACCTCCTCCTTAACACATGCTTTTCAGTAACCTTTCCACATGCTTTCCATCGAACAACTACGTCATCTCGTACGTTGCGGGAAATATCGTGGAAGGAAAACCACCTACAGTGGGCAATAGGAAGTTGTAAGCCCTACAAATCACCTGGCCCTGATGGCATAGAACCAGTAGAGTTACAGTGAAGTTGGCTCCCTGGCAACTGAAACCTTATACGAGCAGCATCAAGCTATGTTGTATGTCCGTCAGATGCAGAGAATTCAAGGCGATATTCATATTATTATAGTCCAAAGGACTTTAGACCAAACAGTCTCTCTTATTTCCTTCTGAAGGCATTAGAGAGGATAATTGATTCAAATTTGCCAAAGACCACAGGTACATCTCACCTGTACACATGCCAGCACGCTTACAATAAGGGCAGATCTACGGAATCCGCTCTTGGCCAAGTAGTTCAATATTCACCATATATGGATACCGTGACACAGGAATATTCCAGGGAAACATAGACCAGATGAGCTTGCAAGATTAGGGACTAACTTACCTGTCCCACGGGATATGGAGCATTGTGGATATATCTCTATCTGCATGCAAGCTCATGCTTAAAATCGAATCTCTCAGACATTTGCATGTCACGATAGACGGTCAGGATGGTCAGGTATGACCTGCATCGTACACTAGACTAGTAGCTGTGATCACTGCACGCGTCTAGCCTTGGAATCTAAGCTCATGATTCCCACAGAAGCTGCGGGAATGAAGAGGAGGATGAGAGTGTCGAACATCACACATACTACCGGGCATTTTGTATGAGTAGGAGAAAATATCTAGGATCTTACTTCACGTTGGATATGACAGATATGTATGTAGGAAGTTAAACTGAATGATCTTAGGAACTTTCTGCAGAGTACTAAATGGTTTGTCAGGAACTAATGTACATCTCTTCTTCAGCCACATTCAGGAGTATCGGGATGAGGTATTATATGGTTTGAACGCCCCATAACCATATGAGGTAAATTTAGAGGCTCAACGATGGGGCACCTAACCCAGTATTTCTTTTTCATGAATACGACCGTAAATCTATAACAATGATTGATTTGTGCAGTTAGAAAGACTTTATTTTTATTCGAAATCAATTGTTTAGCAGCAAAATGTTAATAGCTTGATATTTTGACATCCAAATGATACGTCAATTGTACAAAACCAATAATGGAGCACGAATAGAGATTATGAATTGACAATGAATATTGATAATGCAGAGAAAAGTCGTAACTCTGCATTTCCGGTGTAGATATAAGTGAGAATATTTCATGGGAAGTGCATATCACGATTAAGTGCATAGTACAATTAAGCTCCGTATGCAGGTCTTGCTAAATTTTCATTCGCTTAAGAAGTATGTGTATAAAATACAAGGAAAATTTCATGAACAAAAATGTCGCTCACTTTTAATTTGCTTGGTACTCCGCTCTCTGAGAAAATTTCGTAAGAAAAGTAAATTACAGGGTTGTTATGTCGAATTTATTTGGTACCGAAACAATTGTTTGGGACCGGAAATTTTACATTTTGATTAGTTTAACAACCACAGGCAACACCACACACGTTAAAAATAAAATGGAGTGCGAAGAGGACAAATTTATGAAATATTTGCAACACAAATCAGAGATAGGTGGTAACTCTCTGCAACAAAAATTCGCGTTTAGTGAGTAATGATAAAATTTCTTACGAGCTTAAGCCCCGCATTTAGTTCATGCAAAATTTTCTTAAGAAATTTTGTCATTTATCTCCACACGGACACTTTTGCTTTCTCGATATAAAAGATAAAAAAATTGTATTCTCATTTTTGGCAATTTTAAATAGAAATCTCAATACATATTACAGACGAAATTGTAGCAACATCAAATTGCTGTAATATATTATAATTTAAAAAATTAACCAATATTGCTCCTATTGAAAACAGACGGAAATAACCTCCGAGTGTTTTGTAAAGTTCATTAAGATTTATTAAGAAAAACCTCTTGCTCAACCAATAACGTGACTTGTTATATTACGTCTTATAAAATCGTTTTGTCACCCTCTAACTTCTGGTGATGACATTTGCAATTACATATTACTGGGCTATAGATTGAATTTTTCACTCGTGCCCAAACCATAGAATAATACCCTTTTAATTATTCAAAGTCGACAACATTTGCTGTTAAGTTGTCAGGACAATATAACGGCTGTTATCTTACACCATGCCAAGTATGGCACGTTTTTGTGCCTCTCTACGTTCCACTCTTCCGCTAACTCAATACATATATTTCTCTCTTTCTCTTTCATTTTTCTTTAAGTGCATTTTTCTTTAAGTGTAATATTATAAAACGCATTACGGGAAAGACTTGAAATGAAAACCCATTGTCTCGGCACAATTATAGTTAACGAAAACAATACAAAAGCAAAGTACTTATGCATCAATGACCTATAGAATCCTATGGTGAAGCCTTAAATTTGCAAGTAAATTTATAAAATTTATTATAATGTTATAAATAAATTAATTATTTTAATAATATGTATTCAATAAATGGTGTAAAATAATAAGTTTGAAGACAGACAGCCCACGCCTTAATTATATACATTTTGGTGGGCCACTGTCATGGTTCAACTGCTAAAGGTTGTGTTATAAGAACTGCTGATTCAACTTTGTTCATGTCATTGTATAAACCAGCCTGTCGAAATATTTTTATGGTTGGCATATAGTAGGATTGAATTCGGCAGAACGCCTATGAAAAACGAAAACAAAATTGTACTGTTGTTACCTACAACAACAACAATACTACCTGTCATAAATACATCTTGGTCCATGTGTTACACAATCTGCGTTCTCAACAGGGGGGTTCTATATCATTACTGATCAACGAAGTAGTTGGAATTCTAATACAGAATAAAGTTTAAAAGAAAAAAGGCGATTGGTGCTTGGTAGCGCTGTTCGGTTTTCATATATTTGCAGTCGCATATCAAACCAAAAGTAGCAAACTCATCAACTGAAAGTACTATTATTGAAAATTTTGCCCTTTATAGCTCATTTGCACTGTAAAATATTTTCCTGGTTTCGTATCCAATGTCCTACCTCTTCCTCTTCTCCGTGGTCGACAAAAGAGTTACGTGGCCTGAGAAACCGCAAAAATAGATTAAGAGAACTGGAAATAGTGTAGACTTCATGCATTACACTATTGCCATGCATAAATGTGATGTAGTAAACCATCGAAACTATGCTAATTATATTGTATGGATTAAGGCTAAAATAAACTCTCCGAAATGTTTTTACGAAGAGGAAACATTCCGGATTTGATTGAAAGTCAAGGCGCATTGATGAGGTAGTGTTACTACGACAACAAACACACCAAGCGTAAAATATCAAGCATTTTGCCTTGTCTGACATTTTTACACAATCAAATACAGCACAAATATATTCCTAGAATAAAATAAAAGTAAACACAAAAGTATTAAAGATATATGTTTGAGAATGAGAAAAATAAATAACTCGGTTATTCTAGTGATACCACCACATCAATGCGCCGTGACAAAGAAGATGTACAGTTAGACTAGAAAAAAGTGCGCAATTTGGTAACCCTCGTAGAAGAGAACAAAAAACGAGTGAAGCAGCGCCTCGTTTCTCTGCTCTCTCTCTCTCACTGTTCGTTGAATATTTCAATACACTAGCAGTTTTTTTGATGATGTTATTGTATCTAACTATAAGTATAGAAATTCCAACCATGTTTTTAAAAATTACATAAAGTATGTAAAAACTATGAAATAATCAAGTTATGACGCGAGAGAGAAATGCGTTTGAGTAAATCGCGTCGACTTTTTGAAAATTACATAAAGTATGTAAAAAGTATGGAATAATCAAGTACTGACGCGAGAGAGAAATGTGTTTGAGTGAATCACATCGACTTTTTGGTTCTCTTCTACTAGGCTTGCCAAATTACGCGGTTTTTTTCTTCTCTACCTGTATATACTCTTTGGCCGTGATTGAAATGGTTGCAAACAAACGTACTATTCATGCGTTGTGTGAGATCAAAAACTATGTACTTAAGTAGACAGTCGACATTTCTCTTGATTCCAATGCCAACAAACAAAACGAGTGAAGCGATAGGACTCTGTGCTATCTCTCTTACTCTCTTCATTGAATATTTCAATAAACGAGCAGTTTTTTGATGATATTGTTGCATATAACTATACAAATTTCACCCATGTTTAAGGTTCAATTAGACGTGACTTAACATAAACTTTTACGCCTAACATAGCAAAAACCGTAACTTAGCTTTTTGTCATCGATTAGTGGTGCCATAACAATAAACAGCTGGTATGTATGTTGTCGTTGTTTATTTAATTCAAAGTGCTTAACAAACAAATACAAAATAAAGAAATGTGAGCAGTGGTGAGGAAATTGAGAATTTATTTCTTGGTATAATGAGTTTATACGCTAAAAGAAAGAAATTGCCTTCTCTCACAAGCACCACTTCCTGAGGTGTTAAGGAAGTGACCTCTTTGCTGAAACGCTCCCTCATGGCTGCCCAGCGCTTCATAGCTATAGTTTCTGTTGAGAATATAACGACATTATATTATTATAATGACATAATACAATAAACACACTTCATACTTACCATCTACTCCCAAATTTTTGGCAACATCTATCCATGCGCGCCTTTTTTTTCGCGATCCTTAAAATCGGGATTGCTTTTGTCGCAAAGGCACGAAGAGCTCCTAACACTCTCTATTAAAATTTCGTCATCCATTGTCTAAAAATAATAAAATATTATGTATTATACTATATAAACCAATAAAAGAAGCCAAAACAATAAATTAAAACTTACCAATATTTTACGTCCGTACTCAGCAAATCAAAACACAAAAGAAAACACCAAAGAAATGAAAACACCAATCAGCTGTCTCGCTATGCTATGTCAAACTACCAAACACCAATTGGTTTCTACGTTTTACCCTGTGTCGCTGGCATTATGTTAAGTCACCACTAATCAATTACATTGTTGCCCATACGTTTGATTCGATCAGCTGTTTCGTTTATGTTAAGTTTTCTTATGTTAAGTCACGTCTAATTGAACCTTTAAGTAAAATTACATAAAGTATGTAAAAAGTATGAAATAATCAACATATGTATAACGCTAGAGAGAAATACGTTTGAGTGAACCGTGTCGACTTTTTTGTTCTCTTTCACGAGGGTTGCCAAATTGCATACAACTTCTGGTCTTGATCTTTTTTGGTGAGATAAAACATTGTTTACCTTTCACCTTTTTTACCTTATTTACCTTCAACACAACAAGAAATTATGATTTGAAGAATACATATGGTGTGGTTTCATGTTAAAGGAAGCTCTGAACCGAGATCGTGTATTCTGTTACATTCAAATACCACAATTATCTCCTAGACGGGAGTTTCAACACGGGTTGCATATTACATATTTAGCATACTAGCTGGACCCGGCAAACTACGTTTTGCCTTCAAAGTTTTGGTAATGCCAAAGGGTGAACAAAATTTCTTGTTCCAATACGTTTCAAACTATAGTTATGGCTGTTATATCGGTTTCTTTCAAAGAGGGCGTGGCACCGCCCACTTCCACACTGGCTGTAATTCATACTGTTCCAACAACATATATACCAAATCTCATCTTCATATCTCTGACAGTTCATGAGATATAGCCATTTGAAATTTCAAGTTGTATGGGCGGTGCCACGCCCCTTTATCCAATAACAACAAATAATAGCTAAGGAGTATTAGCAGGTCGTCAGTACCACATTGTGAAATTTTCATAACAATTGGTCTATTAGAAAAGCCGTCAGAGCGATTTTTTAAAAGGGGGCGTGGCAACGGTCACCTTCACCGTGGCTGTATAGCCTATGTCAAACGCTTGATGATTCTGAATATTGTCTGAAAATTTCACCAAAATCGGTCCAGCCGTTTTCGAGTCCATCGGTCCAGCCGTTTTCGAGTCCATTCTCCTAACTCGATTTTTTGTTACTTGACAGGAGAAGGAAAACACTTAATAAAATCCGTAAAATTTTAGATACAACAAAAAGTTTTAATGCAATTTCCAAGAGTGTGTTGCCTCTTTTTATTAAAAATTGCATTATAATTTTTTTTTTATCTAAAATTTTACGGATTTTATTAAGTTTTTTCCTTCTCCTGTCAAGTAACAAAAAATCGAGTTAGGTCCTTTTTATATTAAGCCATCGATATGTACATACATCCATTTTTATATATAGATTAAGTTCATTATGATGTTTACTAAATCATTAAAGAATTATTATGAAAATTACTATTAAAAATACATACCACAAATGTAATATTTAAATAACAACAAATAAATAATTTCAAACACAGTATAAAACATTAATTGCTACAGTGAAAGGAAATCATTGTGGTAATGACACAAATTCATTGCAGCAATGAAACAAAATCATTGCAGTAATGACACAAATTCGTTTCAACAATAAAACAAACTCACTGCAGAAACGAAACAAGTTTATTGCAGCAACGAAACAAATTCATTGCAGCAATGAAACAAATTCATTACAGCAATGAAACATATTCATAGTAGCAATGAAACAAATTCATTGCAGCAATGAAACAAAATTGTTGCTGTAATAAAACATTCATTGCCGCAACAACCACAGCTTTGATGAACACATTTTCGTAGCGTGAACGATACGGTGCGTTAGCTCACTTTCAATGACAAAAGTTGTTGGGGCGACGAACATTTTCATTCCTGTGACGAAGCTTTTACGTTCAGTGCACGTTCGCCCCCTTTTTTCGACCCGTTGCATGCATTTGTATAAGACCACTTTTTGGGCCACTTTATTGGCTCATAGGGATTAAATCGGAACAGGTAGAGAATTGACGCCTCTACTACACTATTGTTACCCCTACCGTCTTTTATGAAACACCAGTGGATACATTTGCTCTACCTCGTACATGTACAATTATAGGTGCCAACTATCCTAGGGCAAACAAACTTGCGTGTGGTCGTCAAAGGGTTTAGAGGCAGTAGCGGTAGTTTTACGGTGTACGTGACCAACGCAATTATGGCCGACATTAAATTTATATACATATGTATGTACATGTTGCTCAGTCGTTCTTCTGTTACCTTATGTTCTCCTTTACCTACATTCCTGCTTACATTTCAGTGACTTGTAATATTTATGTATGTATGTTATATCGGGGTTTTCAATAAGAGCGCTACAAAAGTTTTTTTACATAAAACAAAACCGGTTTCAGATACCAATGAAATTCTTTATTCCTGTGAAAGTACGTTCGATGCCATTATGTATGGAACTCGATTTGTTTTGAATGGCCACCGCGGACACGCTTGCAGAAGTCCAGACGCTGAACCCAATTTTCGACGGTTTTCAAGCATAAACATAAATCGGACGATACTGCTGCAATTTCACGTTCGATATTCGTACGAGGTTCACCAATCGTCGCTGGCTTGTTGGCATAGACCATAGACTTGACGTAGCTCCACAGGAAATAATCTAACGGCGTCAAATCGCACGACCGAGGCGGCCAATAGACTGGGCCATTTCGTGAGATAACACGTTCACCAAACTTGGTTTCCAATAAATTGATTGTGGCATTCGCTGTGTGGCTTGTGGCGCCGTCGTGTTGGAACCACATGTCCTCCAAGTTCATATTATCCAATTGGGGCCAAAAATATGCGGTTATCATTGAACGGTAGCGATTCGCATTCACAGTAATGTGCCGGTCTTGATCATCACGGAAGAAGTACGGCCCAATGACGCCGCCGGCCCATAAACCGCACCAAACCGTAATTTTTTCGGAATGCAATGATGACTCATGGATTACGTGTGGATTGCTGTCTGACCAATAACGCATATTTTGCTTATTGACGAAGCCATTAAGCCAGAAATGAGCCTCAACGCTGAAGATGATTTTCCGATGAATTCCGCTCTTAAAGTTGAGGCCACTGACTCCAAATTTCGGTAGTAAATTTTAATAATTTCGACTCGTTGTTGGCTCGTATATCTTTCCATGATGAAATGACAAACCTTACTGAAGAGAAATGTCAAAAGAGCGGGGGAAAATATGGCGTCGTTTGGTGTCCCTGTCGATTTACTTTTGTAGCGTCTCTGTTGAAAAACCCTGTATTACGTATTAAATTTGATACTTTTCGTCACGTTGCCTTTGTAATCCATCTAAACCGGGTCACATAACGACAACAACATTTTGCTTATACTATTTGTTCCATTTTTATTTTTCGAAAATTATGCAACAATTGTTGTTAGTCCAGTGACTTTTGCATTCTATACTTCTCGTTTTTTTTTTTTTTTTTTGTAGTTTTATGACATGTTTATGACCTCCTCCTACTACAACTAATAGAGAATTTGCTCTTCCCCTGTTTTCTCTCTATCTCTCTCTCTCTCCCTCTCTCTCACTGATTATGAGTTTAGTCTACTTATTGGTTTACTATTCTTTTCTCGGCACCCTCTATATTTCTTGATGCATTCGATGTCAGCGACTGCTATTGACGTCTACCATTTCCATTCCAACAATTATTCCCCTAGTGTCACAAACACAATAAAGTCTATTGAAAAAAAACACAATATTTGAAACTTTCGTTTGTACGGCAACAAAAAACATGAACAAATGACTCTTTCTTTCATTCTCTGCCATTTTGAATTTTGTGTAGTGTTTTTTTTTTGTTGTTCCTCTGATGTTGGCACATTTGTTTTTGCCTCGTTTTTGTGAACGAGTACAAGTACTCGTATTCCATTAAAGTAGAACACAATATCGTATATTTAGAGGGAGGTCGGTTATTCCACTCGTACCAAAAGACTGCACACAACGAAATGGTAAAAACTACTGCGAGAGGCCATTAAACTATGATTGTAATGATTGAAATAGCGGCAAATGCTAAGCGACACTGGCTGCAGAGTTCACAAGGCAGAATGTAGGTTAATATTAAACCTTGTGGTGAAACTATTTACTCTCAAAGTGAATGTGGCATTAGAAATTTAGAGCAAGTGTTAATAGAGGATTAATATATTCGTGGCTCATGTGGTTCACCGTCACTTGTGCGTAAGTATGTAATATTTGCGGTTCTAGTCTTTTTTGTGTGACTCCCTCTTTTTCTTCTTTTAATCTCACTTTCATAATGTCGCTAAAACAACAAACAACCTCTAAAATTGTTGTCTATTTAGCTACAAACACTTTTACTGTAAATATTTACTACATTTACCAAATTGCGAATATGTGCAGAAAAATTAAGGCCACAGTTGGCATAGCAGTACCCAATATACGGAATTTACACCGACCAAGATTAGCGAATTTCGAAGGTTAACTCCGTTAAACTACGCACACCCAGCAGATTACTCCTACAATTTGAATCTGTAAACTCTGAAAACTAATTTTTAACCTCATTTTAAACTGGTGTACAATTTGATGCAACTCTGCCATTTACCAAAAAAAATGCAACCGTAATAAAAACATACACAAAAATCAACTGTTGCCACCAACATCGATGTTAGTGGTACTCATCGGTTTAAAATGTATGCCGATTTGACCAACTGGACCGACTGATCCAATTTTAAAGAAATTTAATTTTTAACCTCATTTTAAACTGGTGTACAATTTGATGCAACTCTGCCTTTTACCAAAAAAAATGCAACCGTAATAAAAACATACATAAAAAATCAACTGTTGTCACCAACAAGTTTTTGTAGCTTACGCCGTCATCGATGTTAGTGGTTCTCATCGGTTTAAAATGTATGCCGATTTGACCAACTGAACCGACTGATCCAATTTTAAAGAAATTTAATTTGTAACCTCATTTTAAACTGGTGTACAATTTGATGCAACTCTGCCATTTACCAAAAAAAATGCAACCGTAATAAAAACATACACAAAAAATCAACTGTTGTCACCAACAACAAAGACGATTTAGAATTAGACGACCAGAAGATGTGCGCAACTTGGCAGCCCTGGTAAAAGAGAACCAAAAAGTGCTAGGAGTTCACTCAAACGCATTTCTCTCTCGCATCATATCTAGCTTATTTCATACTTTTTGCTTAGTTTATGTAATTTTACTTCAACATGGTTGGAATTTTTATAGTCATATACAATAACACTATCAAAACGCTGCTCGTGTATTGAAATATTCAATGAAGAGAGTAAGAGAGAGAGTAGAGAAGTACTAGGGTTTCACTCATTTTGATTGTTGGCATTTGAGTGAAGAGAAATTTTGACTGTCTACTTGTACATCGTTTTTGCCAACAAGGTTTTGTAGCTTACGCCGTCATCGATGTTAGTGGTTCTCATCGGTTTAAAATGTATGCCGATTTGACCAACTGAACCGACTGATCCAATTTTAAAGAAATTTAAGTTTTAACCTCATTTTAAACTGGTGTACAATTTGATGCAACTCTGCCTTTTACCAAAAAAAAATGCAACCGTAATAAAAACATACACAAAAAAATCAACTGTTGCCACCAACAATTTTTTGTAGCTTACGCCGTCATCGATGTTAGTGGTTCTCATCGGTTTAAAATATGTGCCGATTTGACCAACTGGACCGACTGATCCAATTTTAAAGGATCAGTAATTTCAAATATTTCCCATATTTGTTCAAAACTAACAAAACCAAGAGCCACTAATCTAATTTTTCTGTTGTGCCGCCGTCTTCAAAAATTTGGTATCGGTACGGAGTTGCTCTAAATTGGTTTATGCACAAAGTTGGCACCTGAAAGGTTAATTTAATTTCAAATTGGTTGCTGTAAACGGCAAAGATGAGGGAACAAGGATATCGCAAACCTGACCGCGATAAACTGCGGTCTAAATGCGGCATTATAACGCATTTACACCGCCGTTTATCGCGGCCAGGTTAGCGGCAACATTGTTCTCTACTCTTTGCCGTTTACACCACCGAATTTGAGATTAAATTCATTCAGTTCACATTCAGTTGGCAACTCCGTGCTTAGATAAACTCCGCGCCGAGACAAAAATCTGCTCAAAAAAGTTTTGGTGGCGGCGACGCCTCGGAAAAATTTCGTTCGACTTTCATCTGTCAAATATTAGATTTTTTGTGTATGTTTTTATTATGGTTGCATTTTTTTAGTAACTAACAGTGTTGCATCAAAATGTACACCAGTTTAAAATGAGGTTAAAAATTAAACTTCAGTTTCTACAGATGAAAATTGTATGAGTAATCTTCTGGGTTAGCGCGGGTTAACCTTCCAAATGCGCTTTGTCTTGGTCGGTGTAAATGTCGTATTAGAGTGTTATAAAATGTTGCCAGATCGTTTAGGTTAGGCTAGGTTAGAAGAGGGCTAGCTTAGCTAGGTAAAGAGAATTCGAACTATTGGTGCTTCACCTCATGAGAACCTAATATTTTTCATAGAATCTCATATTGGTCATACGAAATTCGTACTGCATATACATTTACTCGGTGTTCTTCAAGCTTTGTATTGCCTCTTTGGATAGATGTTGTAGTCTTAATCCTGCCGAATTATTCAATCGTATCGGCCCATTTAAATATATGTAGATGTATTATCTGAATATAGTGCACACTTAGAACACCCATGAAACGATCACATTCGAAATTGCCCAGTTTCATTAAATCTCTGATCGTGTTCACATGCAGGCCATACGATAAGGTCTTTGCCGTTCTGTGCTCGTCTGATGCGCACTGTAATCATTTGTTGGTTATTCTTGACTACACTCTGAGATAAAAAATTTTAAAAGAGGTTGAAGCCACCGTAACTTCGGTTGTTGTCACCGAATTGAGGTTGCCACAATCGAATGGAGGTTGTAACGATTGAATTAGTCCCTCAACTAAAATTCGGTTTCAGCAATATTGCTTCATAATTGATACGGTGGCGACAACTGAATCTGCGATAATATTAGTGCTCTCAACCAAATTTTCTAGAATTTCGTTTGCAACAACCGAGTTTGGAATTAATTTGGATGCAACAACCGAAATTCGTAACGAATTCGGTTGCAGCAACCGAATGTGGCATCAATTAAGGTGCAACCACCGAATTTAGCATAAATTGTCTATCAAATTTATGGCTTTAGTCGGTTTCAGCGACCGAAGTTGGTGTTAATCCGGTTGCTGTAACCGGATTTCTCATGAATTCTGTTGGCACAACTGATTCCATTTTCAATTCGGTTACCACAACACAATTATCTAATTTCAAACCTGACGTTTAAAATTCTAAAACAAATAATTTATTAAAAAAGTTAAAGAATGTACAATTGTTGCTGTCGGGGTGATATTAAGATTATTTTTCTAGTTATTAAGAAAGGTAAATACAAATATTGTAATAAATAAATTTTGCAGAAAGTGTGCGCACTTATCAACGTGCAGTACAAGCAGATGTCAAGAGTTCTGAAGTTTTTCTGTCTCAAGAGTTCTGAAGTATTTCAAGGTCAGTCGTTTGAGACTGTATATAGAAGAGTTTAGGTCTTAAGTCGACAAACACCACACGCCAGAATTGGTGCGGTGACCCATGATGGCCGGGACATCACATACGGTATGAATTGGGATGTAAAATTTGTTTCCCTAAATATTACGCCATATAAAGGACTAAAGCCTTTATAATTATTTAAGAGAATACAGAGAACAATAAATCATCCCAAATAACAATCCCCAAAAAAAATATAAAAATCCGTTGTGGCAATATCTCAATTCGGTTGTGACAACCTCTAATTCGGCTGTGACAGCCCATAGTTCGGCTGTGACAACCAATAATTCGGTTGAGGCTACCTCTGATTCGATTGAGACAACCCATGATTCGGCTGTTTCACCCTCTAAGTCGGTTGTGCCACCCTGTAATTCGGCTGCGGCAACTTCTATTCGGCTGTCCCAACCTCTAATTCGATTGAGACTACCTCTGATTCGGCTATGATGACCTCCAGTGTGGTTGTGATAATCTCTAAATTCGGTTACGGCTAATGAGGCTACCGCAACTGAATTTTTATGTAGTGTGTAGATCAACCTTTTTTGCTGGGAAAGGCTTCGAATTAATCATATTCAAAATCCGTTCCTTGACGTATTCCGTTTCCCAAAATTCCGCGGTGAATATCTTGTTTATCTTCTCCTTGCACTCGAACACCTCTCGCGGTCTGAAAGGGATACGGAAGAAGCGTAAAGAAGAGTTGTAAGCCCCATATTCAACTCTTGCGAAACTGTTAGACAGACATAGAAATGTTGTCATTTCTCTCCACGCTGGCATTTGTGATTTACCTTGCACATATTTCACTAATAATTCCTCTTTGGACTCCATTTAATTTTTAACGCATATGGTGTTACTTTTGTTTGTTAAAATAATCGAAATATAAAAATTGCGGTCGCAAACAATTCAGTTCTTGTGAAATAACTTTGAATTAACAACCCTGTAATTGGTTTTGCTTACGAAATCAGAGCTGAGTGCCAAGCACAAAGAGGATGAACAAGTAGAGAACAAAACACCGGCGTAATGTGGCAACCCTCGTAGAAGAGAACAAGAAAACTTCTTCAATACACGAGCAGTTTTCTAATGATGTTACAGTATCTAACTATAGAAATTCCAGCCATGTTTAAATAAAATTACATAAAGTATGTAAACAGTATGAAATAATCAAGTTATAACGCGAGATATAAATGCGTTTCAAAAACGATGTACAAGAAGACATTCAAAATTTCTCTTTACTCTAATGCCAACAAACACAACGAGTGAAATTCTAGTCATTCCCTGTTCTCTCTCTTACTCTCTTCATTGAATATTTCAATACACGAGCAGCTTTTTGATAGTGTTATTGTATATAACTATACAAATTCCAACCATGTTGAAGTAAAATTAGATACACTATGCAAAAACTATGAAATAATCAAAATATGACGGGTGATAGAAATGCATTTGGGTGAATTTCTAGCACCTTTTAATTCTCTCCTACCAGGGTTGCCAAATTTCGCACATCTTCTGGTCGTCTAATTCTAGATCGTCTTTGAATAAAATTACATAATGTATGTAAAAAGTGTGAAATAATCAAGTTATCACGCGAGAGACCAACGTGTTTGAGTGAATCGCGTCGACTTTTTCGTTCCTTCTACGAGTGTTGCCAAATTGCGCCGGTTATTCTTCTCTACTTCTACATCCTCTTTGCCAAGCAAATAAAGAGAGAGCGAAATGTTCGATCACTTCGCCATCTTAAATGTAAGTTACTGGTACATTTGCATTTTTTTTTTCATTATTTTAAACAATTATTCCCACATTATCAAGTTTTTCGCTTTGATGTTTTACCCCATTTTATTACCCACATTTCCGGGAACTACTTAAATTTCGCCAATCGAATTCTGACTGAACTAGAAGACGGTGGCTCACAAATTGTCGCAAATTATTAAGTTCTACATATGTAGATTCTTTTATCTGCCTCTTATCCCATTTTTATCGTGTTGTTGCCAAACCTTTCTACATCTGTCACTAACAGGTTTTACCCTTTATTACACGTATTTCTTATCATTTAAATTTGTTGACACTCAGTGTATGTGTGTATATCCAGCTATGTTCACACTTCTTTCTGTACACGGATATTTCCTGCGTAATTTGAACTGTATTTGCTTACGAATCCAAAACAAAAAAAAATAATGTACCCGAGTTATTTTGGCAACAAGAACAGAAATGCCGCTCTTATCTTGTGTGTTTGTTTATGCTCATGTTTGACTTTATTTTATTTTGGGGTATTTACCAAAGTTAATTCGATTTCACCATTGTTTTCTCGGCTATTTGCGCAAAGGAAAAAAAGAAAACAAAAAATAAAACATATAAAACAATAAGGCTACTCATGTTTGTATATTTTCAACAAAATAATCGAAATTTTCGTTAACATATTTCAACATTAAGTCTGAAACTAAAATAGTTTCGAGGACTAGTGGAAAAATTGTGAAAATATTAATGATGACGTTAAACACCTTTCCACACTTTGGTAGAAACATTCGTGTGATAGATTTCATAAACAACATTTTCCGCAAGAACTCCGTACCTCCCATACATCCGAGAAGTGGTGAATAATTTATGCTGCTCGCAATTTTTTAATCATCATTTATATGTACATATTTCCCATGGGAAACGAACATTTCGTTACAGCTGCGTACTAGCCTTAGAATTGAAGCATCAGAATTGAACAATTTCCCCACACATGTTCATTTAATCATTGATCGTTTACTTTCAATTCATATGAATTGTGCCGAAACCAACACCTGAAAAAAAAGATACGTAAAGTTTTACTTTTATCGCCCGAACTTTGCACAATCACCCCACGTTCTAGTTTCTAGTTATATTTTTGTGACCTCTAAAGCTGTATTCAGTTTTAATGAAATTTTCGTTCCCATAAGAAATGCGTGAATACAAAATTGAAGAAAAACTTTCGTGAACCGGAATTTCGTTCACTTTTTAGTTGCTTGGTACTCAGTTCTGTGCGAACATTTCGTAAACAAAATCAATTACAGGGTTGTTATGCCAAAGTTGTATGGTACGAATACAATTGTTTGATAATTGCAGGGGGTTTCGATGAAAGAGCTGTTCGACCTCCTAGCTGCAAATTTGATTCAGGATAGCATTTGAAAAAGAATAAGCGATAGGTGAATTAAAAAAAACTAACTTTAAATTTGATTTATTTGCACTTATGACTTTTAAAATAACTTTATATGCAATCAATTAGTTTTCTTTTGAAGAACACAACAATTTTCTATAAATTTTATTTGTATTACGTCCAAATTCGGGCAGAAAAAACTGGCATAAAAACCCGTATCAAAACTGTCGTTATCCCAGTGACTCTCGACGAGAATTATGCGTTAAAAATAACAAAACAGCAGACAGTTGTCCGAGGCCTTCGGTCACGGACTGTCCCTGCAGGCTGTGTCAGAGACACGGCCATTAAGTTTAACGTAGAATACGCCATCCGATAAGACAGAAAACATATACATATAACAATAAATGATAAATAACATAAGCAAATGCATTTATTTATTATTTTAATTTACTAAACGTCAACTGTCAGCTGCTGTCAAACAGCATCAAGCAGCATTGTTGTTTTGCTTACTTGGCAGCACTTTCATTTAACATAAAAATGTATGAATTAATTTTTTCATATATTTTTTATAATTATATATCCATGTTAAATTCAAATTCACATTTAACATTTTGTTTCACTTAAATACATAAGTAAATATACGAAATTTCAATATTTCATCAATCAAAATAACAGCGGAAGGTTTGTGTCCACACTAAAACAGCAGCATAATTTGTGTTCACGCTACAAACTCAAACACCACACATATGTTTGAGTGTATGTGTTTAAACAATTTTCATTTGAGAAATTTAAATATTAGGAAGATATGAATATGAAATGTATATCAAACGAAAGATAACATCTTCATTTACCTACAAAAAAATTTTTAAAAAAAGTTATCTCGCCGTTTCCTCATAATCAATGAAATAAAGATTACAACAATAACAATCTGACATGACTCCCTATACCGTAAGGTAAGACGTATTCTACGCCAAAATGGACTCCGAAGGGGAATTATTTATGACATATTTGCAATGGTAACTCTAAACGAAAAAAAATTATCCTTTTAAAGATATAATAATATGGGCCTTAACCGCACTCCTTGCGTAGCAACTAATTTCAGCGGCCCTAGACCATGGTTTATCTTTGGGTGAGTTTTAACATCCAAATAAGCGTATAAATAACAAAGCAAGTTGTAGCTCTTTACATCCCTGGAGGGGATAGTGGAGAGCATCTCACAATCATTGAGCTGTGCGCTTTCCAGTGTTCACTAACTAATTATGACCTTCATTCTTACACTGATTCCGAACGGTTTTTGAGAAGTTATTTCATGGTTTATTACTCGATAGTGTCGCCATCACTAACTGAGGTAACCGTCGTCGAAAGAAATGTTAGGTGGGCAGAGCAGGGAACGAACACACGTTATCATGTACAAGAACCGTGCATCCTAACCACTGCATGCCGATCATTCAGTCTTAATGCAATCCCCCAAATTCACTATTTAAATTTTTTAAACAAATATGACTATAAAGAACCCATCTACACAATCTACAATTAGCCGCAACCGAATTTGGACGTTGTCACAACCACATTAGATGTTGTCACAACCGCATTAAAGGTTGTCACAACCGAATTAGAGGTTGTCACAACCGCATTAGAGGTTGTCACAACCGCATTAAAGGTTGTCACAACCGAATTAGAGGTTGTCACAACCGCATTAGAGGTTGTCACAACCGCATTATAGGTTGTTACAACCTATTAGAGGTTGTCACAACCGCATTAGTGTTACAACCTACTAGAGGTGGTCACAACCTATTAGAGGTTGTCACAACCGCATTAGAGGTTGTCACAACCACATTAGATGTCATCAACCGCATTAGAGGTTGTCACAACCGCATTAGAGGTTGTCACAACCGCATTAGAGGTTGTCACAACCGCATTAGAGGTTGTCACAACCGCATTAAATAGAGGTTTTGCAACGATACTTATTTTTGTTTGAACGGGTACGTCAACAAGCAAAATTGCCGGATTTAGAACGATACCCATCCACACTCGGTCCAACCAGTGGCAATGCATCCACTCACTATTTGGTATAGATTGTGGGCCGGCAGCATCATCGGCCCATATCTTTTCGGAAACGATGATGGCATTACTATTACTTTCAATGGGCAGCACTACCGATCGATGATAACAAATTTGTTTTGGGTCAAAATTAAATTATACGACTGTGAAACACATGTGGTTCGAACAGGACGGCACTACATGCCACACAACTGACGCGACAAGGGACACTGTACAACCGATTTGAGGGCATGGTTATCTCTCGCAGAGGCAACTAACCTTGCCATCGTGAAACAGACCGAAACCCTTGCAAATTTCACTTCACCTAGAGACAACACAGAGCGCGGGGTTTTCCGAATCTAATCCCACACTATTCCCTGTGGCACATATATAAATCGGGCCTTTTTCCCTATTTGGAGGCAAATATAACGTGTGTTTAGAGCTTGTCGCAAATATAGTATACTCGTGCCCAAACACATTGTGGTTACTAGTCAATACTACATGTTGGGGACACAATGATTAATATGTTATAATATATGTGTTTGTGATCCAAATATAGCTGTGTTTGTGATACAAATTCAGCTGTGTTTGTTGCACTGTTTACTTCATAAATTGCTCTGAGCGACAGCGGGAGAATAAAGTATGTGCCAAGTGTGTACGTACACATTAAACATTTTTGCATTATTCTTTCAGTCAATAAGTCTGTTTCTTTACGTTCCCAAATTTACCCAAACGCGATTCTTTACTCCAAAATTGGATAAATGAGAGCGATGTTTTGTTTCTCTTAACGTCAAAATGCGTTTCTCTTTTTATCGAAGCTACACATATATTATCTTGGGGTATGTTTGGGTAAAGTGCCAAACAATCAGCTGTTCGTAACGTGGTACAATAATATCTACTTATAAATGGATGAAGACGGACCGACACGAAGGGTTTTCGAAACCGAACTCGAAGGAAGACGAAAAATAGTACTCCGCTGGAGGGATCAGGTTGACGAATCCCTGCGTACACTTGGTATTGCCAACTGGAGAGATAAGGCAAAAATTCGAATTGGTTGGCGAAATATGTTATCTTCGTTTTGTAAGGTCCCTGACTCCTCGGGGTTGTTCGAGACCGGAAAAGAAGTAAGTAAGTAATAGATTGTAATAGCAGCACGCGTTGTTTTAGTTGTAGACAGCAACATTATGTATTTTGCTTTTGATTCATTCGTTCCAGTTGTCAAAATCTACACAACAGATAAAGTACAAAAACAAAATACACATGAGTTTGACAACTGAAGCAAATAATACCATGAAACAAATTAAATTAGCTGATCAAACGACTTTACCATGCAATATTATTGTACCATGATATGCAAGATTTGTTGTCAAACATACGTTTTGTGTTTTGACACTTGTTTACGAGAAAGAAAAGTGGTTTTTTGCGTTTCTTTCCTTTTTTGTTAATTTTGCTTTTACTCTCATTTACCCAAAGTTTACCCAAAATGTAAACAAACAGACCTTGTGATTCATAGATATTCCTGAATGCGTGTATAAATTGCAGACGAAGGGTGGTTTTTATTTTGATTCATCTGTTGCGTTTTAGTTCCATGCATTCAGTCATCAATCATCGGACCGATGATAGCCAGTGGATCAACAAGAGAGCAGCAGATTCTCATGTTATGAAAAAGAAAGCAAATAATGCACTCGAAGCTAGGAAATGCAAAAAGGGCCAGTTTAAATATTTTTATTTTTTATTAAGTAAAGGGTCCGCCAAATAACTTTTTTTTTTTGAAAATGCTATAAAAAGAACTACTGAATATTTTCTCAAATTTATTTTTTTATTTGAAAGTAAAATCCTTCCGGTTAATAATGGAAAATAATTTCATTCATATGGCTGCCTCGGCTGCCCATACAGTAGCCTACACGATCGGTCCAATTTTTAAGCACATTATCGATTGTGTGCAACTGGCTTCACGAATATTGTCCTTTAAAGCGTCAATTGTCTCTGGCTTGTCGGCGTAACACTTATCTTTGAGGGCACCCCACAAATAATAGTCCAACGGTGTCAAATCGCAGCTCCGAGGTGGCCAAACGACATCAGCTCTGCAGCTTTTTTTTATAGCATTTTCAAAAAACAAAAGTTATTTGGCGGACCCGTTATTAATTTGTTGTAAATGCATATTTATATCGGTAACATGAATTACAATCTACAATATTGAAATCTAAAAATAAATTGATTCCAAATATTATTATGTTTGCTAGGAAACGTGTATATGTTTCTCGGAAGTAATCGTGTGTTTGAGAGGAACAACACGATTACTTCCACGTAAGTCTATGGATGTTTGGGACGAAACACGCATATGGTTTTAGGTACTAGCATGCACATTTGCAAGTAAATAGTGTAATTTTTGCTATTAAATATAACTGACTTTGGGACTTGCAAATATATGAATATTTGCAGTGTGTTCCAAACATATACAGAATGTGTTTGGGAGAATATGTTACAGAGGCCGTATTTTGCAGCGTGTAGAATATATTATAAATGCCCCCAACGTGAAACCACGAATACCCTTAATCAAATCCTTTTACTTGATACCCCCTTTTTTCATCTGTTCTACGTAACGTGCTTACGCACGAATTCTTTAACGATTTGTTAATAAGAAAGAAATTGTTGTAACAAGTTCTACTTAGTTATTTTTGTCCTACACACATAGAGACCAGCTAACTCCCACACGTATCTCTAAATACTTATATCTGCTTTATTTTTGTGTTGGTAGTCACTTTTTAATGTTTACCAAGGAGCGAACACAGGAAGACAAACATCAACATTTATTATTTTCATCCTTATTTCTATTTTTTTTTTATATTTTTCCTTATCCTGCCTCGAATGTGACAAGATGATTGATAGCTTTAATGTTTTCTTAAAATCATAGAAGATGAGGAAAGTCAGGAAGTGAATGAGTGACTGACTGTTAAATGTGCATAAGATGATAGCTGGAAAGTTGCTGTTCCTGAAATCATTTGCAACAGGAAACTTTGCAATGCAAAATGAAAAAAAGGAAATGACAAATTTGTTGCATACCTTAAGGTGTGGGTGATATCAACAAATCGTTGCTGTACACAAGCAGCAGCAGAGTTGCCGTATTGACAAATAACCGTATGTATGATAAAAGGTGAGGTATATTTTCCTAGAATTTGTATTTGCATAACGTTTAATAGAAATCCCATAAGTTTTGTGAACTTAAATCGGATGTTATATATTAGATATACGAAATATGCAGTTAGGAGAATTTATAATAATTTTGTCCTGTTAAGGAAAGATAATTGTCTTACCACAACCAACCATCCATTGTGTTGTGTCATGGGGGGAGAGTGTTAATTTGCCAGCATTCGTTTGCGTTCCTAGTAATACGGACTTTATTGAGGTATGATTGACGCAATTAAACTCTAAAGGTCTCTAAGGGATAATAGGCCAATACGTGTTTCGTGTTTTTGTATTTGTAAAACCTGAAGGTTATGAAGTGCTGCCATTACATTTTACATTAAATTGGCGGAAATTTTATTTAGAAACGAGTAATGCAATGTTTTTATGTCTCTGAAAATACATTTGCCATAAAAAAGTGTGAATGAAATTATATAAAAATATTTAAGAATGACAAATATTTTTAGGGCAAATGGTTTAAATATAACTGGGGGATTCTATGGCACAGCTGATCGAAAAGGTACTAGGCCGATGGTGGAGAATGAGAGAGCAAAGAAGACAGGAACTAATTTTAAATAGTGTTTATTGATACTAATGCCAGCCGAATTATGTTTTATGTTGTTTGCATTGAACGAAAATACGCATTCCCTTTGATTTCTGTCCGTTTTATGTCCAACGAAAGTGTAAAATTGGTAAAAATACAGCAGCTCGTCGTCATGAAGAGGCATCGAAGAGAGTAATGGAAACTCTTAAGTATTACTCTATGAATATAATAAATTGAACTCAGATTTGAATACAAACAGAAAGTTGGAAATGCAGTTATAAAAAA
This sequence comes from Phaonia tiefii, assembly GCA_963931995.1. Classification (NCBI taxonomy): domain Eukaryota; kingdom Metazoa; phylum Arthropoda; class Insecta; order Diptera; family Muscidae; genus Phaonia; species Phaonia tiefii. The sequence continues at coordinate 17,640,259 of OZ008370.1, read as the reverse complement.
AATTAATGAATAAGCAAATAAATAAATGAAAAATTCCCATTGCATCCCATGAAGGGGCGCTTACAACCACGAAGCCGTACACTTTCACTTACTCTGCTGTTTGTTTTACTCTCGCTGCTTGGAACCTACAGTTTTACACCAGTTTCGAATGCGTTTTTTGAAAAGCTTTTTCATGGCTAATTACAGCGTCGCCATCACTAAGCGAGGTGGAACGAAGTATAAGTTGGCCAGAGCAGGAATCGAACACACCTTCTCACGTTGTGACATTTTCGCCAAATTACTTAGCTAAAATTGGAATTGCTACTAGTAATTCAAATGTCAATACCGATGCTGGGGCATAACAACTGTTGTAATAGTAGTGACAAAATATTAGATGTATAGTTTTAGGATGTCAAGAGTTACACGAAAAGGTTGGTGACTTCGCTAACAGGGGTTTGATTAAAGAATTTGCTGCAATTGCACGCTGAAAAATCTGTAATTTTTTGTGGTTTGGATGCAAACATAAAGTGTGTTTGGAGCTTGTCGCAAATATAATATACTTGTGTCCAAATACATTGTGTTTGCTATTCAGTATTACATGTATGAGACGCAATGATTAATATGTTATAATATATGTGTTTGCGACCAACATATATTTATGTTTGGGATACAAATACAGCTGTGTTTGTTCCACTGTATATGCTCTCTCGAGGGCAAGAGAATAAAAGAGGGACAACGAGAGAATATATCTTATAAGTGTGGATCTGTATTTTTGCATTATTCTCCCAGTCAGTAAGTCATAAATATTCCTGAATGTGCGTGTAAATTGCAGATGAAGTGTTTCTTATTTTAAAATATGTTTTAAGAAATAATACTTTTTATATATAATAAACACTTACATATATCTGATGTTTAACAGATTTCATTTTAGTTTCATGTATTCAGTCGTCCACGGTTCATCGGACAGAGGATATCAAAAGCACTTGATCGGTGAAAAAAGAATAAACAATCCAGAATAGAAGTGGGTTACATGACACCGGTTTCTACATATAAGAGAAAAGAACTAGATGGCAAAGTGGGGTGGCCCAGGCATGGTACAAAGACTAACAGACCATTGCAGCATATTTCAGGCCGAAATCCTGGCAATCGGATAATATGCCCTTTGACCTGGACGAAACGACATTAACCCCTAAGGTGCCAATCAGGCATCGTAAACGTACGCTCGAAGCTCGCTCACTCGCAAAACGAGGAGTAGAAAAAGGCACATACTCGTTAGCCGTAAGATGCAAACAAAATTCCAAAATATATAATTCGCCAGGGCGTGCGACAATGAGAACAAAAAACGCATATGCACTTCCGCACGCTCCTTTTCGTCTCAAAGAAATAAAATGATCTAGTCGGAAGAAGCTCGCGTACCGCACGCGAGGCGTTAAATCTATTAAATATAGAGGTAGGAAAAAATTGGATCCAATAAATGTATATGGATCGGTGTTCACAATACTAATATAATTTGTACCAAAGAGTACATGCAATTCACAAAATGTACATATCATACTCAAGAAAGTACATAAAGTATTACAGAAGGTACATAAATTGTGCAAACACTACAAAAAATGCACCAAACATATATAAGTGGTAGCAAAAAAGTACATAAAGTGTAATATAAATTTCATTTAGTGTAAAAAATAATACACAGAATGTAGAAAACGTATATAAAGTCTACCGAGTGTAAAGTGTACATAATGTGTGCCAAAAATCAATAAAGAGTACTTAAACATTTACCAGAAAGTATATAAAGTGTACCAAAAAGTACTTAGTGTACCAAAAAATTACATAAAATGTAGCAAAAAGTTACTAAAAGTGGATAGTGTACCAAAAAAGTACATAAAATTAACCAAAAAGTGCACTATGCACCAAAATAATATATGAAGAGCACCAAACTGCCATAACGTGCCACAAACGTACATAAAAATAATTAAATGTACCCAAAAGTACATAGTGTACAAAAACTGTATATATACAGTACGAAAAAAGTGATTTTTGGATCAATAAAGTACCATAAAATTTCCGTTCTGGTAGGAAAAAATTACATAAAAGTACAAAAAATATAATTTTGGTACCAACAAGTACATATACATACCAAAAAATGTACTTTAGAAGGGAAATCTTTATACATATATAAAAATGGATGTATGTATGTGTGTATGTTACGAATGGACTCGAAAACGGCTGGAGCGATTTTGATGAAATTTTCAGACAATATTCAGAATCATCTAGCGAGTGACATAGGCTATACAGCCAGGGTGAAAGTGGGTGTTGCCACGCCCCCTTTCAAAAATCGCTCTGACGGCTTTTCTAATAGACCAATAGACGAAATGTTATGAAAATTTCACAAAACTTTGAAGGCAAAACGTAGTTTGCCTGGTCCAGCTAGAAACACATAAAAGTACCAAGAATTGTACATTCTGTACCAACAATTTTATATTTTGGGACCATAAAGTACATTATGGTATTGTTTATGTATGTGTACTCTTTGCTATCAAAAACTTTGGTACCTTTTATGTTCCTTGTTGGCATCTTTTATGTTTTTGTCCCAAAAGACCATTTCTTACCAAAAAGTATACAGATTATATAGATAAAAGATTTTTTCCTATTTTTTTGATATTTTCAATCAAAAATGGGGATGGGTTACCCTGGGTAACCCATTTCCAGTCTTAGTGGGTAGCTACCCATTAATTTCCCCATTTCCCTGAGGGTAATAAGTAATCGTGATGAGTAATTCCTCATTGTCGTGGGTAGCTATCCATTACTTTCCCCATTGCCCTGAGGGTAATGGGTAATCGTGATGGGTAATTCCCCATTTCGTGGGTAGCTACCCATTATTTTCCCCATTGCCCTGAGGGTAATGGGTAAACGATCGCTACCTATTCCCCAAGGCAATATTAATGGGTTACCCTGGGTAACCCAGGGTAACTCATTACCCACGAAATACGAACCCTGATATTTCCCACTACGACAAATCATATCCGAATAAATCCCTCGTTTCACAAAATCTTTAGTAGAACATTTGTTGTGTTGGTGTGGTGTTGTTCGCCTTTCACCTTATTCACCTTTTCCTTAAGTTATAACTGATCCAGTCTACCATTGCCCGCTCAGCTTCAAACTGGTATAACTGAACTAAAAACTTTATTATTATTCTAACAACAGATTTGTTATTCAACAATTGTTTACCGTAACTTTTTACACATATAGTATAAACTTCTAAGCTTCTTTTGTTGTAATTGACCAAATTATTACTTCTTCTAGGTATAAAGAGTCAATAACTTTTTCGTTGTTTTTTTTTTCCTATCAAATAATTGGACTTTTTCCTCCTATATATAGAACATAACATAAGTCACAAAAGCCCTAAAGTGAATTATCTCCGTTTCTGTTTCTTCACTTTATTCTTTTGATTCATTATACTCTAGTTACTCGAAGAAAATAATGAAGTTGAAGAATAAAATCAATATTAATCACGTTGAAATATTCAAGCACGTTTTCCATGTGAATTTCATCGACAACAACGACCTAGTCCTAAGTTATTTCATTACAATACCAGTTCACATTTTTTTGCCACTCACTGTTGTGTAAGGTACACGCTGTTGTTGCCATATTGTTGGAGTAACGTAACCTAAATGCATACATACATACATGGGTATATATGTGTGTGTGTGTGTGCATGCATGTGTTGGTAGGGAGAAAGAAAAGAAAAAAGGAAGTAAAAAGAGAAAACTAAAACAAAAGACATTCTTGGAATATAGAAATGCTAAAATTACAACAACAGCAATATCAATGACACAAACAACTACTGGCATTGTTTAAGAAATGTTGCCAGCATATCATATAGAATAAAAGTAATATCTTGAGCAGAAGAAGAAGAAACGCAAAAACTAATGCAAACTATAGGGTTGTTTTTCATTCTTTGCCACTAAACAATGTTTTTTTTTTCAAAACTTGACCGGATGTTGGGTACGAGTAACATGTGGGAAAATAAGAGATACTGGGGAGGCAATTTGACCATGTTCTAGTAAACAAAGGCACAAAATGTTAAACAATATTAAATAAAACTTTTCGATTAACCGCTTATGGCCAGTTTTTCAGTCAGTCGGTCTTTGTTTCTTAGTTAAATTCTGGTTAACCATCGAATTGTGTTTTTTAGTCATTGTTTAACTATGATTTAACCCACAATGTTGGTTGGTTAACTTTTAGTCAGAACCATATGATTTTGACAATCAAATTACTGACTGTCAAAATGAGAAATGTTAGATTGTATAAACTATATGCTTCTGTTTTGCGTATTTGTACACATACGTTGTGTCTAGATCGTTAAATGATTGCGCCTCTGTAGTTTTTTACACATTTTAGTTAAAATAACTTTGATTTTATGCAACTATTTCTTATTTTACATAATTCCATTTTGTTTGTTCCTCTTTGTTGTTTTGGTATTTATCCCAAACCAGCTGTTTTTTCCAATAAGAATACAAGAGTTGCCCTAATCTTTAACTCACCACTGAAAAACAAAAAGCAAAGTTAACCTCAAATTAACATACAATTACGATTAAGTAATCTTATAGTTAACTTCCCACTTAAAATCTGGTCATTAGAGTTCGGACCATTGGATGTATAGGTTTTAAAAATCGACAACATTTTAGAATTTGTTTACATAAAATAAACACTAAAGCGAACCACAGACTTGTCATTCATGGTTATACGCTTGATGCTAACTTAGAGCGAACCACAGACTTGTCATTCATGAGCATGAACATCAGTTATCGTTGAATTTTATTGTAGGTTTACCGCCCTTCTTGATACTAAATAAGAATGTAATCGAAGTTGTTCCCATCACTATCATGTTCACAAAATATTTTGGTAAAATTTTTTCACATTCATCAGTCAGATAAAAAGTTATCGACCAAAATCATGCTCATGAATGGTTAGTCTGTGGTTCGCTTTACCGTTGAAATCGATAAATATTATCATGAAGTTTTGTAATCAAGATAGGGATGTGAAATAAATTCATTGCATTCTTATTTGGTATCAAGAATGGCGGTAGAAGGACAATAAATGTGAACGATAGCCCATGCTCATGACTGAGAATGTGTTGTCCGCTTAACTAAACAAAAGAATATATAGCTTAGTTATCGAAATTGCAAATTTTACAATTTGATAAGATAAACCACAAAGAAAAATAAGCCCGCGAACAGAAATACGAAAAACTGACGCCGAAACTACGGCGCCACAAACCCAACCGGATAAAATCACTAAAACCTTCCAAGATCGGAAACGCAAAAATCGCCACCTTAAGCGCACCACAGTCTTGTCAGTCATACACCTAGATAACTAACTAGTTGATTGAAAAGAGGTTGTAGCAACCGTAAATTCTGCTGTTACCACCGAATTGCTGTTGCCACTACCGCATTGAGGTTGCCACCACCGAATTTTGTCGTCACTACTGAAATTCGGTTGAAGCAACCTCGTTTCACATTTGATTCGGCTGTGACAACTGAATCTTGAATTATATTTGGGTTGTCAACCAAATTTTCTAAAAAATTGTTTTTCAAACGAATTTGAAATTAAATCGGATGCAGCAACCGAAATTGGTACCACATTCGGTTGGAGAAACCGAATGTGGCATCAATTCAGGTGCAATAACCGAATTCGGCATCAATTCGGTTGTAAATACCGAATTTGGTATCAATTCGGTTGTATCTACCGAATTTGGTATTAATTCGGTCGCAATAACCAAATTAACTCTTAAGACGGTTGCAAAGACTGTATTCGGCGTCAATTCGGTTGCTGTAACTGAATTTCTCATGAATTCTGTAGGTACAAACGAATTTCTTTTCAATTTGGATACCACAACATAATTCTATGTATTTAAAACTTGACGTTTATAATTCTAAAAACAAATATTATATTAAAAGAAGTCTAAGGCAGCTTGAGAAGGTAGAAGCAATACTACAAAAATTACAACAATGCAAAAACAACCAGCATTCTGTTTTTGTTTGGTGTGTAGTTTATGTCAATATCAACGTACACAAAACGAAAGAAAACAGCATTTGCCACCTAGTGTGCACCACTTTGGCACCACGACATGAAAAAAAACAAATCAGCTGTTCTTATAACACAACCTTCTTGAGCAGCCTTGAAGAAGTTAAAGATTGTAAAATTGTTCCCGTCACAGCGATATCAAGGTTATTTTTTTGTGGTGATTAAGAAAGGTAAGTAAAAATATTGTAATCATGGTTTTTGTATTAAATCGTCTTATTTTGCAGAGATTGTCCAAGCAGATATCAAGAGTGTTGAAGCTTTTGACATAGGCTGCAATCATCAGTGTACGAAACGGTTTCCTCTCAATAATGGCTTCAAATAATTTACTTGGACAAAAAACAAAACGCGCCTATTGTAACCTAATCAAACGGTTACATGGCTCTGGAGGAAACACTAACAAACACACCCATTCACAACGGTATGAAGAAAAAAGGAAATATCCATATATTTTCACCACCATCCTGCTTTTTTCCTTTCATGTCTGTTCTCCTTTTCTTATTTTCTTGTTTCTTCTTCATCAATAATGTAAATGTGTAAGTCGGCTGCATGCCTGTATCTGTATGTATGCAGGCATGTACATATTCTAGGAATTTTTAATGGGTCTGAATTACACATTCAAGTAAAAGTTATACGAGTATATCATATTTACCAACACTTAGACAAGCATTCTATGTGTGCGTGTGTGTCTGTCGGACTGTAAGTACAAGCTGGTATGCCTTTGTCGCAAAAGTTTGCAGCAGTCATCAGCTTTATGCCCTTAACGAGAACCTGTTGATCACAGTTGGAAAATGTTACAGTACATCGTAGAAGAACGTTTTGCACAACAGATAGCAGTAAAATTTTAAAAGGTCTCCTCAAAATATCATGACTTGTTGTGTGCACAAGAGCAACTCATTAGTTCACATGAGCAACGACTCTGTGCTCACAATGTATGTGTCCAAGAAATCGGTTAACTAAAAATGACTCCTGGAGCACTTAAGTTGCCAGCAGGGCTGTGGAATTTAGCGAAAATTGTACAACTCCCTCTCCAGCAGACACGGACTCTAAAGCACTACTTGCAAGCCCAGTCAATTGCAATGAGGTGTGAGTTAATACAGGACGTGACTGTACCCGTGAGCGCCATACACGTCTTCTGTATACCTCTGCAAACATCTCATGAGCCCAAGCTGTAAGTTGTTAGTACTGATTGAACTCTAATTGTTGCCTGCTCATGAGTTTTGAGTCGTAAGTTAATTTAATGCAGAGCTCATGCATCGCAACAGTTTGCGTTGTGTATTGAGAGTTAAAACTGCATTTCGACTGCTTATGAGTTATGAGATTATGTAATACTGTGAGTTAAAATTGTTTTTCGACTGCTCATGAGTTCTGAGATTATGTAACTGCTCATGAGTTCTGAGATTATGTAATAGCAGAGTCATATGCTACAGTTGATTCATGTCTAAAAAGTATATAGACCATAGAGCAACGATGTATAGAGACGCCAACGCTCTCAGTATATTGATGACATTTGGTGTATTGCAGGTGGGCGGTTGGATGTTGCAAAGTATTGCTTTAATAATACCAGATAGGGGCAATGGCTCAGACCAACCAACAATAGATCAGCAACGGCATTTCGATTTGTGCGTTATAATTTTTGTGTAAATACCCCACATATATATACTAACAATAAAATATATCAAAAAAGAACACAAAAAAAACGTTTAAATTTCACAGTTTTTCATCAAAACGACATGAAAATTTTAAGTCAACAATTTTTGTAGCTCTACCTCGTGTAAGTCAATTTACGTCAAATAACTCTCTATCGCACCGACTGCACCACGAATAGTGTAAAATTTCAGATGAGAACAATGGCAGCTCTATATATCATGACTCTATGATATAACGGGTTTTTCAACAGAGACGCTACAATAGTATATCGATAGGGAGAGCACACGACGCCATATTTTTTCCCGCTCTTTTGACATTTCTCTTCAGTAAGGTTTGCCATTTCATCATGGAAAGATATACGAGCCAACAACGAGTCGAAATTATTAAAATTTACTACCGAAATTTGGAGTCAGTGGCCTCAACTTTAAGAGCGCTACGTCCAATTTATGGTCGTCATAATCGTCCTACCAGATCAACAATTGAGCGTCTAGTGGAAAAATTTGAATCCACAGGCACAGTACAAAATGTTCCCGTGCCAGTGAGACAAAGAAGTGCCCGTAGTGTCGAGAATATTGCTGCCGCTGAGGCTTCAGTTCAAGAAAGCCCAAATGTGTCTCTCACACGTCGTTCTCAAGCTTTGGGCATCTCTGTGACGTCGTTGTGGCGAATTTTGCGAAAAGATCTTGGCCTACATCCTTACAACATCAAATTGACGCAAGAACTGAAGCCGCTTGACCACCATAAGCGTCGTATGTTCGTGTATTGGGCTGAGCAACAACTTGAAAATTATTCGGATTTTCATCGGAAAATCATCTTCAGCGATGAGGCTCATTTCTGGCTGAATGGCTTCGTCAATAAGCAAAATATGCGTTATTGGTCAGACAGCAATCCACACGTAATCCATGAGTCATCATTGCATTCCGAAAAAATTACGGTTTGGTGCGGTTTATGGGCCGGCGGCGTCATTGGGCCGTACTTCTTCCGTGATGATCAAGACCGGCACATTACTGTGAATGATAACCGACTATTTTTGGCCCCAATTGGATAATATGGACTTGGAGGACATGTGGTTCCAACAGGACGGCGCCACAAGCTACACAGCGAATGCCACAATCAATTTATTGGAAACCAAGTTTGGTGAACGTGTTATCTCACGAAATGGCCCAGTCGATTGGCCGCCTCGGTCGTGCGATTTGAAGCCGTTAGATTATTTCCTGTGGGGCTACGTCAAGTCTATGGTCTCTGCCAACAAGCCAGCGACAATTGATGAACTTCGTACGAATATGGAACGTGAAATTGCAGCAGTATCGGCCGATTTATGCTTGAAAACCGTCGAAAATTGGGTTCAGCGTCTGGACTTCTGCAAGCGTGCCCGTGGTGGCCATGCAAAAGAAATCGAGTTCCATGCATAATGGCATCGAACGTACTTTCGCAGGAATAAAGAATTTCATTGGTATCTAAAACCGGTTTTGTTTTATTTAAAAAAACTTTTGTAGCGCTCTTATTGAAAACCCAGTTAAAGTATAACAGCACACCTCAAACGACCGCCCTTGAAAAACTTCGCAACTGTTGACATCTGCTTGTACTGATAAATGTGGACATTTTCTTCAATATAAGACGTTTCAAAGCGAAACCCAAAATTACAATATTTTTCCTTACTTTTTTTAATAACCACAAAAAAATCTTGATATCACCGCGTCAATTGTACATTCTTCAACTTTTTCAATATAATATTGGTTTTAAGAATCATCAGGTTTGAAATATCTGAAATTGTGTTGAATTTAAAATGCATTCGGTTGCAATAACAGAATTCATGAGAAATTCGTTTACAGCAACCGGTTCAACGTCAAATTCGGTTATTGCGATCGAAATGTTAACAAATCCGGTTTCTGCACCTACATTGATGCCACATTCGGTTGCAGCAACCAAATTTGCTACCAATTTCGTTCGTTGCATCCGAATTAATTCCGCACTTGTTTGCTGCGACCGAAATTATAGAAAATTTAGTTAACGAAACGAATATAATTGAAAATTCAGTTGTCAGAACCGAATGAATCATGAAGCGATGTTGCTTCAACCTAATTTCAGCTGTGGGAACAAAATTCGATCGTCACAACCTCAATTCGGTCGTAGCAACCGCCACGATCATCGATGCAACAGGGTTCAGCTCTTGGCATTAAAGGGCGAGATGACGTACAAAAATCTTAGTGATGATCCCGTCACCAATATTACCCAGCAAAAAATAACGTAACACTGCATAGGACACTCATACTAGGCTAACACATGATATCGATTAAAACAAATTTTAATTAATCGATTAATTGCACATCCCTAATTATAACAGCTGGGCAAATAAGGCCAGACCCATAGACCAATACATACATAGATACATTTATTCTCTCAATAGATTAAACGTCATAGATAAGATGGAAAGTAAGCATTGGATGGCGCAAAACATGGGTTCAATAATACCAGATAGAGGCAATAGTAAACAACGTCCAACAAAGGAACAACAACCGAATTTCGTGTTTTTGTGGCAAACTGTTAAATACAATACAAATGTATACCAACGAAAAAAATCAACAAAAAAGTGCAAAATACATTCAAATTTTTAAGTTCTACACTAAAACGACTTGAAAAATTTAAGTGAACATATTTTGTAACTCCACCTGGTGTAAATTAATTTTAAATTTAATTTCTCTCATTTTCACAAACCTACGACGAAGAGCGTGAAATGAAACGTCAGATGAGAGAATAAATGTATGTATATATGTATTAGTCAATGATCTATGCTATTAAGCTGCTCTTGGCATAAAAGGGCGACATGACGTACAAAAAGTCTTGGTGATGATCTCTTCACCAATATAACGCAGTAAATAATATTGCATCAAAAGATGCAATAGTGTAGGTACGTAATACTGCATAGGGCACTCATACTAGGCTAACGCATGATATCGATTAATAAAAATTTTAATTAATCGATTTATTGCACATCCCTAATTATAACAGCTGATCAAATTAGGCCAGAACCAAAATATTTGTAGATTTTTACAAAAATTCTCACAAAGGCTTTGTTTGGTAAGTATCGAGTTTCAGCGCTAGCTATATAATTCATATTAAGGTTATTCCTACTATTTAGGGTGTTTAACTTATTTTTCATACAAACATCATCTGACTTCGGTCCCTGAAATATGATATACAGGTCAGTTGTAAATGGTGTTTAATCTAAGAAACTCCTTTTACCATTATACAACCACTGAACCACTGAAAAAGATTTGTTTATGATACTCCCCGCTAGGGATGTTTTCTTGCGCTACATTTAAGCCATAAACTCTACTTACTCAGAACGCTTAGAAGGGATGATAGTTGTTACCTGCAAATATATAAGAAAATTAAAGTAAATTAATTTCATAATTTTTCACATAACACGTAAGTTTTCATTCCAACTCTATAGCACGAAAAATAAGAAAGGTAGAAGCAGTAGGAATTGAAGGCATTTTGTTTTTCCCTGTCAAATTCAGCCGATCGAAATTGTCAAGAAGTATTTAATTCAGGTTATAGCAGGAGGAATTCTTGTAATTTTTGACAATAACCACAAGGCCGAGAAAAAATTTAATCTGCTGTTTTAATGCTACCAACTGTAGTAGATACATCTTGGAATTGGTATAAACAACATCGGACCACAACGGACCACACGAGGAAAAGAAAAAATTGAAATCAGCTGTTTCAACGCTTTCACCTGTAATAGATACATCTTGCTCTATAGTAACGGGTATGCCTAGTAAAATCCGTATATTTTCGAAACGTCAAAAAAATTGTCATGCCAAATTGAAGTTTGAATTTAAATTTACAACCATAGTACAATAAGAAGGTACAGTCAGTAAAACAGCTGATTTAAATTTGTTTTCTTTGTCAGTTGGCTACATCCGTCAAATTCATATCGAAGTTCAATTTTTCACATTTAAGCCCGGTATTCAGTTTTTATGAAATTTTCGAAATACGTGTATAAAAAATAACGAAAATATCATGAACCGAATATTTCGCTCGCTTTTCATTTGCTTGGTACTCAGCTCTTTGCGAAAATGTTGTAGGCCAAATCAAGTACAGGGTTGTTACGCCAAGCTTCTTTCGTACGAAAACAATTGTTTGATAATTGCTTGGGACCGGAATTTTGACATTTCGTTTATTTTAGTAAACAAAGGTAATAACACACGCGTTATAAATAATGCAATATTTGCAAGGTAAATCAGAGAAATGTGGTAACTCTCGGTAACAACATTTTCCGTTTAGAGATAAATGAAAAAATTTCTTACGAAAATTGCGCAAGAACTGAATTTTAAGGTTAAGTTAACTGTTGGTGGCAGTCAGTGAAAGATTCACTTATACTACGTTTATACAATACGATATGATAACTCAATATAAGCTCTCGTATAAACATAGTATTACTTATTAGACTATTGTGATACCACGGGCTAACAAGTTTAAGCGACAGTGATGTAGGAGTTCCTTTCAGTTTGCTCCAAGTAACGCAAGATCTTGTCTACGCCCATATGACATAATTCTTTCAGTCCGCTAAATAAGTAGAATCCCATAGTAGACATTCCCCTGCGGGCTAGTGCTGGACACGCGCAAAGAAGTTGTTCAGTGAATTCTTCCGCTTCTTCATCGTTAAGTAATTTGCCCTAACCTTTAGTCCCGTCGCATGTCTGCGAATCAGACAGTGTCCCGTCAATACTAAAACACGCATTGATGCCTTTTGTCTGGCTAAAGACAGAAGGTTCTTTTCCTTTCCACTACCGGCAAGATTTGTCTTGTGCGTGCACAACCTGTACCTCTCTCCTGATTCAACACAGAGCATTCATGCAAGATCTGCTTATATGTAAAAAGAAAATGTAAATGGGATTTCAAAAGGTCTCTCAACAAGTCTGTCTAAGTTTACACCTCTGTGGGATGAAAATACTTCCAGATAACGGAAGCGATGCGGATGAGTACTCGTAATTGAAGAAGTTGTTCGACAATTGTACTTCTTCTGTACACGCTGAAAAATCTGTCTTTTTTTGCTGTTTGGATGCAAATATAACGTGTTTATAGCTTGTCGCAAATATACTATACTTGTGCCCAAACACGTTATGTTTGCTACTCAATATAACCTGTTTGGAACCCAATGATTAATAGGCTATAATATATGTTTTTTAGACCCAAATGTGGCTTTTTTGTTGAAAACCGCTAAAAACAAATATGAGACAGACAACAAAGAAACAAAAATGGAGCAGATATTCAACTCATTAAAACAGTGTTTGCAAACATGTACATGTTTCCTGCAATATGTTTCTGGGGCCGATATTTTTCACCGTGTATTTCGGAATGTAAGCACTGGACAGCAGAGCGTATGATTACTCACAACTCGAAAGTTTATGTAATAGCTTAAGCCCCAAATGCAGTTCTCCCGAAATTTTCGTTGTTCGTGTTCGTGCACAAAAAAATAACAAAAATTTCGTGAACCGAAAATTTCGTTAATTTTTCTTTTGCTTGGTACTCAGCTCTGCGAAAATTTCGTAAGTAAAATCAATTACAGGGTTGTTACGCCAAAGATATTTGTTACGAAAACAATTGTTTGACAAAGCCACGTATTCAGTTTATGTGAAATTTTCCTAAGAAATTTTGTCATTTATCTTTAAACAGAAAATTTTGTTACAGAGAGCTACCACTTATCTCTGATTTACCTTTACTAAAATAATCGAAATGCCAAAATTCCGGTCCGAAACAATTATCAAACAATTGTTTTCGTACGAAATAACTTTGGCGTAACAACCCTGTACTTGATTTTGCCTACTAAATTTTCGGAAAGAGCTGGGTACCAAGCAAATGAAAATTGAACAAAATTTTCGGTTCATGATATTTTCGTTATTTTTATGCACGTACGTACTTCTTATGCCAATAAAAATCTCATAAAAATTTTGGGACCGAAATTTTTACATTTTGATAATTTTAACAAACTAATACGGCATTTACACCAAACAAAATTTACGCATTTCGAAGATTAACTCCGTTAACCCACGCTAACCCAGAAGATGACTCATGCAATTTTAATCTGTAGAAACTGAATTTTAATTTTTAACCACATTTTGAAGTGGTGTACATTTTGATGGAACACTGTTAGTTATTAAAAAAAATGCAACCATAATAAAAACATTCACAAAAAATCAACTGTCTGACAGACAGAAGCCGATCGGAAATTTTCCGACGCGTCGCCGCCACTGAAAATTTTGTGAATCTCACACTGCCGCCGATACAAATGGCTCTTATTGACTAAAACTGCGAGCCGATTTTATCGACTGGCTCGATTAAACCCACCGATCCAATTTTAAAGGTTCAGTTATTACAAAAATATCCCACATTTGTACAACACTGGCAAAACGAATAGCCGCCAACTTAATTTTTCTGTTTTACCGCCGTCATCGATAATTTTGTCTCGGCTCGAAGTATGTCTAAGCATGGAGTTGCCACCTGTAATGTCAATTTAATCTCAAATTGAGTGGTGTAAACGGCAAAGTTTAGAAAGCATGGTTATCGCTAACCTGGCCGCGGAAACGGCGGTGTAAATGCGTTATATAGTAAATCAAAGATATCGCTAACCTGGCCGCGATAAACGACGGTGTAAATGCGTCATAAAGTAAATCAAATATAGCTGGTAACACTCCGCAAACAAATTTTTCGGCTTAGAGATAAATGACCACATTTCTTACGAAAATTTCGCAAGAATTGAGCACGGAGCTTACGGTGTAAACGAGAAGTCATCAACTGTAATGTCACCATTAAAAAAACCTATCCTAATATCTTCTTCACACTGGCAAAAATTTGTTAGATTTTTCTTCGAAATCTGAACGAAAATCTTTGGTGTCCAGATTGTTTATTTCTGGATTTGATTGAAAGTTTATGCGCATTGAGTAGGTGGTCTGACTGCGACAACAAACATAACAATAGGCATTTAGTTTTTTATGGTACTTTTTCACAATCAAATTCAGCACAAATGTATACCAAGAATAAAAGTAAACAAAACAGTGCAAAAACAAAATACATTTGAATTAGAGAAACACGAAATACCTAAAGCGAACCACAGACTTGTCATTCATGAGCACGAGCTACGCTGATAAGTTTATATCTGACTGATGAATTTGAAAAAATATTACCAAAAAATTGTGTGAACATGATAGTGATGCGAACAACTTCGATTACATTCTTGTTTGGTATCAAGAAGGGCGATAAACCGACAATAAATATCATGCTCATGAATGACAAGTCTGTGGTTCGCTTAACGATTATACCATACAAAAAAAGTACGCCCGCTATTCTAGTGGTACCGCCACTTCAATACGCGGTGATTGAAATGGTTGTAAACAAACGTACTTGTCATACATAGTGTGAATGAAGTAAAGGGTTTTTCAACAGAGACGCTACAAAAGTAGATCGATAGGGACAGCGAACGACGCCATATTTTTTCCCGCTCTTTTGACATTTCTCTTCAGTAAGGTTTGCCATTTCAACATGGAAAGATACACGAGCCAACAACGAGTCGAAATTATTAAAATTTACTACCGAAATTTACTACGTCCAATTTATGGTCGTCATAATCGTCCTACCAGATCAACAATTGAGCGTCTAGTGGAAAAATTTTAATCCACAGGCACAGTACAAAATGTTCCCGTGCCAGTGAGACAAAGAAGTGCCCGTAGTGTCGAGAATATTGCTGCCGCTGAGGCTTCAGTTCAGGAAAGCCCAAATGTGTCTCTCACGCGTCGTTCTCAAGCGTTGGGCATCTCTGTGACGTCGTTGTGGCGAATTTTGCGAAAAGATCTTGGCCTACATCCTTACAAGATCAAATTGATGCAAGAACTGAAGCCGCTTGACCACCATAAGCGTCGTATGTTCGTGAATTGAGCTGAGCAACAACTTGAAAATGATTTGGATTTTCATCGGAAAATCATCTTCAGCGATGAGGCTCATTTCTGGCTGAATGGCTTCGTCAATAAGCAAAATATGCGTTATTGGTCAGACAGCAATCCACACGTAATCCATGAGTCATCATTGCATCCCGAAAAAATTACGGTTTGGTGCAGTTTATAGGCCGGCGGCGTCATTGGGCCGTACTTCTTCCGTTATGATCAAGACCGGCACATTACTGTGAATGCGAATCGCTACTGTTCAATGATAACCGAATATTTTTGGCCCCAATTGGATAATATGGACTTGGAGGACATGTGGTTCCAACAGGACGGCGCCACACAGTGAATGCCACAATCAATTTATGGGAAACCAAGTTTGGTGAACGTGTTATCTCACGAAATGGCCCAGTCGATTGGCCGCCTCGGTCGTGCGATTTGACGCAGTTAGATTATTTCCTGTGGGGCTACGTCAAGTCTATGGTCTATGCCAACAAGCCAGCGACGATTGATGAACTTCGTACGAATATGGAACGTGAAATTGCAGCAGTATCGGCCGATTTATGTTTGAAAAGCGTCGAAAATTGGGTTCAGCGTCTGGACTTCTGCAAGCGTGCCCGTGGTGGCCATGCCAAAGGAATCGAGTTCCATACATACTGGCATCGAATGTACTTTCACAGATTCTCAAACAAAGAGGAAAATGCACCCGATTTGTCGATTGTCATGTATGGGAAATCGAGCAAAGTTTGTTGATATCTGCTTAAAATCAACAAAAGAAAGTCAAAAAAAATCGTTGAATGAGCTTATTTGCTGAAAACACCTGCGATTTGCTTAAAACACCTCCTTCCGTGGCCTTTGTATACCTGACTGACTTACCAGTTTTCCTTGAATTGGGGATACCCTATTACTCTTTTCTAGCACAGACTGTAATTTAAACTGTCCTTATGGAGGTTTACCTGTGGACTCATATGTAATATAGTATATTAATATTCTTTCTTTTCTTTGAATGTTAATTCAAATACATTTCATTTTAATATTTAACGCTTAAAGGTTTCGCGTATTATAGCGTTTACATCTGCGAAATGCCTACAGACTTGTGGGCTTATAAAGATTTGTATGTACACGTATTTCTTGAAATTGAAAAAATTAATATTTTATTTAAAAGAACAAGTTTATTTCAATAAACTTTGAGTTCTGTGTTTCTTTTTTTTAGTAGGTGGTATAACATTATTTGGTAGTTTAGCCAATTAGGCTCTAGAGTACTTTGATCAACACTGGTTATTTGAAAAATGTTTTGGCTGATGTTGGCTGCTGTTCCAGTTCATACGTAAAAACAGAGCGCCGCCAGTTTACAAGCAAACCAAATATTCCTTTGCTGACTTTGAAAGGCAGTGGGAGGGATTAAATAATATGTGGGCTTGTAAACCTGAAGCGAAAATCTTTAAAAAAATCTTTTCATCTTAAGAGAAACATAATATGCGAAAAATTTCATGTTTAACAAATGGAAAGAGATACACAAAATTAAAATTTAAATATGATAAGTTTAATTTCGTTTGTTGGTTTGTTTACATAAATTTCATAGTCATGGCCTCAGACTTGTTATTAAACTCAGTACAACGACCTGTCATAGAATTCATGTCTGCCGCGCAAATAGTATAGTATAGATAACGACTAACAATTTGAGAGGTCTGTTAGTTTTGCTCATTTTATTAATAGTATATTACTTAAAGAAAAACAAGTATGATATTCGTTTGGAGTGGAACGAAATTAATTCTGACTTTTAGATATGTGAATTTCCTGGGTTGTTGACCACTGTCTTTAGACAAGTCGTTTCATTGCTTGTCATCTAAAGAATGATCCACACGCGTAAATTATACAAATAAAAGGACAGGCACGAGTCTAAACTCAGGAGTGTAAAATATTATATTCGCTGTGATCTGATCACTTATGTACCTCAAAGTAAGATAAAAGGTTTTTCAATAAGAGCGCTACAAAAGTTTTTTTAAATAAAACAAAACCGGTTTTAGATACCAATGAAATTCTTTATTCCTGTGAAAGTACGTTCGATGCCATTATGTATGGAACTCGATTTCTTTTGCATGGCCACCACGGGCACGCTTGCAGAAGTCCAGACGCTGAACAAAATTTTCGACGGTTTTCAAGCATAAATCGGCCGATACTGCTGCAATTTCACGTTCGATATTCGTACGAAGTTCATCAATCGTCGCTGGCTTGTTGGCATAGACCATAGACTTGACGTAGCCCCACAGGAAATAATCTAACGGTGTCAAATCGCACGACCGAGGCGGCCAATCGACTGGGCCATTTCGTGAGATAACACGTTCAACAAACTTGGTTTCCAATAAATTGATTGTGGCATTCGCTGTGTGGCTTGTGGCGCCGTCCAATTGGAACCACATGTCCTCGAAGTCCATATTATCCAATTGGGGCCAAAAATATTCGGTTCTCATTGAACGGTAGCGTTTCGCATTCACAGTAATGTGCCGGTCTTGATCATCACGGAAGAAGTACGGCCCAATGACGCCGCCGGTCCATATACCGCACCAAACCGTAATTTTTTCGGAATGCAATGATGACTCATGGATTACGTGTGGATTGCTGTCTGACCAATAACGCATATTTTGTTTATTGACGAAGCCATTCAGCCAGAAATGAGCCTCATCGCTGAAGATGATTTTCCGATGAAAATCCGAATCATTTTCAAGTTGTTGCTCAGCCCAATACACGAACATACGACGCTTATGGTGGTCAAGCGGCTTCAGTTCTTGCGTCAATTTGATCTTGTAAGGATGTAGGCCAAGATCTTTTCGCAAAATTCGCCACAACGACGTCACAGAGATGCCCAACGCTTAAGAACGACGTGTGAGAGACACATTTGGGCTTTCTTGAACGGAAGCCTCAGCGGCAGCAATATTCTCGACACTACGGGCACTTCTTTGTCTCACTGGCACGGGAACATTTTGTCCTATGCCTGTGGATTCAAATTTTTCCACTAGACGCTCAATTGTTGTTCTGGTAGGACGATTATGACGACCATAAATTGGACGTAGCGCTCTTAAACTTGAGGTCACTGACTCCAAATTTCGGTAGTAAATTTTAATAATTTCGACTCGTTGTTGGCTCGTATATCTTCTATTTGTCATAAAAATTTACTCTTACGAATTCGAATTGATAACGATTTCGTTGAATTTGAGCTGAAGTCAATTAAAATATATTTGATTCCCTGATACTTTGGTGTTTATAGAAATTCACCATACAGTAATAGTACGTTTGTTCACCCCCATGTAATACAACTTTCAATCAAAGCGCACACGCTGAAAAATTGGGACTATTTTTAGGTCTGTTTTTGTATTCCGTGCTAAAGTAATTTTTCGACAACTTTGTATGGAAAGCTAAGCCATTTTTAGTGGCTACCCATACAAAGACGTCGAGAAATTAGTTTAGCGGGAAATAAAAAAACATGGTTTTGTTATTTAGATTCAAATATAACGTGTGTTTGGAGCTTGACGCTAATATAGTATACTTGTGTCCAAACACATTAGTGGTCCTCATGCAAACTCGAAAGAGCCTCGTAAACGCGTAAACCTCGCAAACTTACGAGGCAAACGTCAAAACAAAGAAATTTCCCATACAAAGCGACTTGCACAAAAGTCTTCAAGTCAGATTTGCTGCGCAAACGTGGGATAGAGAAACGTGTAAACTTTTGACATTTCGTTGTCATCTGACTAGGATGGATAAATAAGGTAATAGCACTAGAACAGTAGAAAAAGTACACATACAGAATACATGCAATTGCTACTACTACCACCTTATGTATCCATCTTGGTCAGCTGATATGGTTTTCAGCACAAATACTCTGAGCAACTTTACTTGGTGCCTCATGCAACGGTGCGAGGGAAACTTGCGCTGAGCAAAAGTTCTCGGCTTTCACGTTTGCATGAATGCCGCTATTGTGTCTTCTAATCAATATTACATGTTAGAGACACAATTATGTAATATATGTATAATAGGTCTGTTTTTTTATTCCATTAAGCTATTGCCACTTTCCAAAAAAAAACGATTCACACTTAATACTACGAAATGTGGCAACATTTGCTTGTAATGGGTGAACAAAATGCCATACGGCAACACGTTTGTAGCCAGTGCCAACAATTACATGGTAGAATTGCAATAAATTTCTCTAATTCATTTGAATTAATTCAAAATCAACTCAACTCCAATGACTTGGAAATGAATTGCAATTCATTTTGCCAATTAAACTTTGAATTGGAAATGAATTTGCAATTCATTTTGCAAATTCATTTGAATTGCAAAACATTTTTTGCAAATTCATTTGATTCAAATTCCTTTCAATTCTTTTTTTTTTTTTTTTGTGAAAATATTTAATTCAAAATTTTCCTAATGTGGCAACAATTTTTACAAAAATGTGGCAACATTTTCTGTAATGGGTGATCAAAATGCGATACGGCAACACGTTTGCATCCAGTGCCAACAATTACATGGTAGAATTGCAATTAATTTCTCTAATTCATTTGAATTAATTCAAAATCAATTCCATTAAAATGAATTGGAAATGAATTGCAATTCATTTTGCTAATTCAAATTTGTATTGGAAATGAATTGCAATTCATTTGAATTGGAATTGAATTATAATTCATATTTGCCAAATTCATTTGAATAGATTCAAATTCCATTCAATTCTTTTTTTGGTGAAAAGAATTAATTAAAAATTTTCCTAATACATTCCATGAATGATTCGCGAATTAATTCAAAAAAGAATGCTTTGTTTACAGCTCTGGTAGAAGCAGATGTTGTTGTAGTTGTAAGCAGTAGCAACAGAAATTTTATTTTCGTTCATTCGTTTCGTTGTCAAACTCTACACAAATATATAACAGCAATTCCAGAATACAAAAAAGTATAAAAATAAAATACATCAGATTTTGACAAATGAAACGAAAAATGACATGGAAAAAATTTAATCACCTGTTTAAACGACTATTCCTGATATATAACTCTGCCATGATCAATATGTATAACATTTACCGCGCGTTGTTGTGAACAATTTAATTCTAATTTTGTTTTCAATCGGAAATAAAAATGTATCCTTCAAATTTAGGGATATAAAAATATATGTAGTTTTCCATTAAATAAATTACCATGTGTAAGCGGTTTTGCAAATTTCTGTTTTTGAGTCTCTCCATGGTAAAATATGGAAGGTAAACTCGTTAGAACAGCTGTTTTGGACTTTTTCATTGTGGTTGATCGTTTCAGCTGTCAAACTTATATGTACTTTCTTTTTGTACTTTTTTGTACTCCGGTGTTGTTGGTATACTTACGTGAATAGATTGACAACTTAAGCGATTGAAACAAAAACAAAATGCCTGTTGTGACTGCATACAACAACAACAACGTCTACTGCTACTACTTGGTTAATTTACTAATTTACTCTTTCTGGATAACATTTTCATTCACAAGAAATGATAACAAAATTTATCTATGATAACTTTTTTTTGGCATTTCTTGAAATTGAACATGTGGCAACATTACCATTGCTCATGTCGGAGTTTAAGTAGGAAATTGAACTGACTCTTAATATAGCTTAGCAGCCCCTTACAAATTAAGCTGTTATTAACTTTAGCGGGGTAAACAACACACTTAATTTTGTAATACAAATACAGCAGTATTTGTTGCACTGTAATAAAATAGAGATAAAGGAAGAACAAAAAACACACCTAATGGATTCAATGCTAGTAAAGGGTGTAATTTGAATTTTTTTCGAAACAGATGTCCAATTTGACATCTATGAAGTAACAGATTCTTAGTTAAAGGTTACAAATTACGAAATGGGTGGTCTACACTTGAAAATAAAAGGTGAAATATTAAAAACTTTCTTCCAAAGTTCTGAGTCTGAAGATGAGTATTTTTACCGAAAAATAATCTTTTCCGATGAAGCTCATTTTCACCTCGGATGCTACGTTAACAAACAAAATCGTATTTGGGGCTTCGAAAATCCACACGTTCTCCATTGAGTACTTAAAACACGAAATTGACGCTGTCGTTCACGAGATAGAGGCCGAAGCTATCGAAAATGGGTTGTAGGAATTGTTGTAAATATTGGCAACAACTACAAGGACAAGAAAACATTAAATCAGCTGTTCTAACGCTAGCACCTGTACTAGATACATCTTGAAAATTCCTATAAACAACAATTAACAAGGTCGGACCACAACGACAAGAAAAAACAGCCGTTCTAACGCTTCCGCCTGTAATAGATACATCTTGTATGATATCTAGTGAGAAATGTCACTTTGAAGCCATAAATACTCCACCTTTTATACCTTCACCCATTGGAATGGGTGTTATTACCGGAAAAAATTTAACGCATAGAAATATTCATATTAAACCCTTAGTATCTTTGGCCGAAATTTTATAACTTTATGACTGTATGACAAACTATTTGCTTATAATAAACAAATGGTGTCCATTAACATACCATGTAGGGATTGGTGAGAGCTTCTCACTATCAGTGAGATGTGCGCTTTCTAGTTGTACACTCACTGATAATAGTATCATAAAATATTTCGACATATTACCGAAAAATGATGTCAAGTTTTGTTTTGCGAAAATTGTTCTATTTTGTAGATAATAAGCAAAAATAGCTTAGAGGCATAAAAAAACAACTCTGATTTTTCGTCACATAAAGCAACTATTGTATAGAGAAGCAAAAACGATGTACAAGTAGACAGTCAAAATTTCTCTTCACTCAAATGCCAACAAACAAAACGAGTGAAACCCTAGTACTTCTCTACTCTCTCTTTTACTCTCTTCATTGAATATTTCAATACACGAGCAGCTTTTTGATAGTGTTATTGTATATAACTACACAAATTCCAACCATGTTGAAGTAAAAGTACATAAACTATGCAAAAAGTATGAAATAAGCAAGATATAACGCGAGAGAGAAATACGTTTGAGTGAACTCCTAGCACTTTTTGGTTCTCTTTTACCAGGGTTGCCAAGTTGCGCACATCTTCTGGTCGTCTAAATGTAAATCGTCTTTGAGAGAAGAATATTTACTCATGGAGTGGAATGCCAACAAAGAAAACGAGTGAAGCGTGTCGTTTCTCTGATCGCTCTCTTACTCTCTTCGTAGAATATTTCAATACACGAGCAGTTTTCTGATGATGTTATTGTATCTAACTACAGAAATTCCAAGCATATTTAAATAAAATTACATAAAGTATGTAAAAAGTATGAAATAATCAAGTAATGACGCGGGAAAGAAATGCGTTTGAGTGAATCGCGTCGACTTTTTGGGTTCTCTTCTACTAGGGTTGCCAAATTGCGGGGTTTTTTTCTTCTCTACCTGTACATCCGTTTTGTTCGGCAGACTTGTGTTACCACACTTTAACATTGATTTACCGTGTTGCCAAATAATTTTTGTGGTATGTAAAGCCTTGTACAGGCTGAAAAAAAAACATCCTCAGCAACATATTGCAGGAACCATGTATATCTTTGCAAGAATTGTTGTCATGAATTGAAGATCTGCTGCTGTTTCGATCCTTTGTTGTCTCTCAAGTTTTTGTTACAGCAATTGTCACCAAACATAGCCATATTTTGGTCACAAACACATATGTATATAATAACCTATTAATAATTGTGTCTCCAACATGTAATATTGAATAGCAAACACAATGTGTTTGGGCAAATGCATATAGTAAGCGTGTTTTTTTTTATTCCCTGCTAAACTAATTTTTCGACGACTTTGCATGGGGAACTACGCGATTTTAAACGGCACTCCACACGAAGTCGTCGAAAAATTAGTTTAGCAGGGAATAAAAAACATGCTTAGTATATTTTTTCGACAAGTTACAAGCATCCAAACAACAAAAAATTACATATTTTTCAGCGTGTATACAGTTCTTACGAAGTTCAATTTTGTCATTTATCTCTAAAGGGAAATTTTTGTTTTCAGAGAGTTACCACCTATCTCTGGTTTAAAATAAAATAAATAAATGGTTTCCCATTACATCCCATGAAGGGACCGGGGAGAACTTCTCACAATCACAGAGCTGTGCACTTTCCAGTTTTCACTCAATGATTGGGACCTACAGTTTTACACCGATTCCGAACGGTATTTTGAGAAGCTTTTACATGGCTATATACTCGATAGTGTCGCCGTCACTATGCGAGGTGACCGCCGCCGAAAGAATTTTTTTTTTTGTTGTTTTTTTTGGAGGTGGTCAGGGCTGGGTTCGAACCCAGGATTTCATGTACAAGAGCCGCGCACACTAACCATTGTACCACCGACGGCCTATCTCTGGTTTACCTTGTAAATATTTCGTGTATAATTCCTTTTCATTCTCCATTTTTGTTATTACGCATGTGGTGTTACTTTTATTTTGCCCCCAAATAATTATCAAACAATTGGTTTTGTACGAAATAGCTTTGCAAAACAACCCTGTAATTGGTTTTGTACACGAAATTTTCGCGAATTCCAAGCAAATGAAAACTCAGCAAAATTTTCGGTCCACCAAATTTTCGTTACTTTTCTTACATGTAATGGAAACGAAAATTTCGTAAGAGCTGAATACGGAGCAAAGCTGCTCAAGAAGGTTGTGGTATAAGAACAGCTGATTTGTTTTTTTTTCATGCCGTGCTGCCAAAGTGGTGTACACTAGCTGTCAAATGCTGTTTACCTTTGCTTTGTGTCCGTTTTTCGTAGTACGTTTATATTGACATAAACTACACACCAAACAAAAACAGAATGCTGGTTGTTGTTGCCTTGTTGTAATTTTTGTAGTATTGCTTCTACCTTTACAATCTGCCTTGATACGGAGTTTAATTGCCAAATAAGTTTAATTTTTACCGAGTTGCCACACTTTTATTGCTGTGGTAATACAGAAACAACTTATTTTCCCTTCTGTGCCAATTAAATATTCTACTAATGATGACGACATTAATAAATAATCCATATACTACCAGTATGTATGTAGTATGTATTTCTTTTCCTTATACATGTGCTGCTGACATTGGGGTTTTCCATAGAAAGTAAGGGAACCTCGCACTGTGAACATGCAATATTCTTGGTCTAATGTGAAAATATGATATGGTTCTCGTAAATGCAAGTATGTATGAATATAAAATGAACATATGTATGCGCATATATATGGACTCGTTATTTCCCTCACTCGATTTGCGTCATATAGAAAAATATTTTTGCGTATATAGCAGAACAAAAAAAAAAAACAAAGTATTCATATATATATATATATTTATATGGATTTTATTCAGTAGAAGTAATTGCAGCAATTTCATAATATAATAATAATGAATTTCTTTCGCAAAACCAGCAAATATTAAAATTTCAAAATCAACTATTCTCAAGAAAAAAAACAATGCAATCATTACCGGCGGAATAGTCCATCCATATCTATCTACACATATGTAGGTACGAGTACTACGTATGCAAGTACATCAAGATTAAATCCTAAAAGTGTTGTTGTCATTCTGCCGATATGAAATTTCATAAAAAATAATATTGATAAAAAAAACTGTTGTTTGTTTTTTTTTTATTAGTTTTGTTGCTTTTAAAATCGAGTATTTGTCATGGAGTGAAGCGAACGAAAGCCACTTGAATAGCAAATAATAAAATATATGTATAAATAAATAAACTGTTATCAGTTTAATATAAATTTTAAACAATTGTCATCATCATTTTGAAAATGTGGTTTGGGTGTGGTAAGATGGAATGTTGTCATCCTATGATAACTGTATTATAAAAAAAGCAACTCTGTATCCTTAGTATTCTTAGTAGTCGATAATATGTTTCATTCGGTCTTAGACTATCGATAACAAACTAAAAAAGCAGGGTTGTTCTATGAAATCGAATATGCCAACATGGATTTTGTATAGAAAATCGATTGCTACACGCTGAAAACTCTGGTTTTTTTTTTGTTTGGATGCAAACATAAAGTGTGTTTGGAGCTTATCGCAAAAATAAAATACATGTGTCCAAACATATTATGTTTGCTACTCAATATTACATGTTTGAGTCACAGTGATTAATATGTTATAATATATGTGTTTGCGGCCCACATATATTTATGTTTGTGATACAAATACAGCAGTGTTTGTTGCATTTTCTATGCTCTCTCGAGAGCAAGAAAAAAAAGAGGGACAACAAGAGAGTTTATCTTGTAAATGTGTATCTGTATTTTTGCATTATTCTCTCAGTGAGTGATTCATAAATATTCCTGAATGATCAGTGAAAAAAGAATAAACGAAGGCTCGGACAGTTACATGGTTTGTGTTGATACTTTGGTTTTTGTGTATGTGTTTCTTATATGTATATGCATGTGTGCTACCAAAGTGAGAAACAATTTTGAGGAAAGAAACTGGAAAGGGCAACAACTTCAAGCCCTTTGTCTGTCCCAGCCTTTACTGAGAAAATCAGAACGTCGGACCATTTGTGAAATAAGTGTAATGAAAAAACAAAAGTTATTAATCCACGCTTGGCTTGCATGAACTTGATTTGTTTATAAATATATTGTTTGTGTACCAACGTACCAAACAACGCATAGCTGAAACCTTCTGAAAACAAAAACGTGAGAGACAACAAAGAAAGGAGAAGCAAAAGAGCAGCGGATTCTAATTTCATGAAAAAAAAATAATGCATATGAATTCAATACAAATAAATGTAAAAAGGACCGTTTTAAATCTTTTAATTTTTTGTATTAATTATTTATAAATGTGGATTTATATTGTTAAAATTAATTATAATACATAATGCATATATATTGAAATCGAAGAATAATTCGCTACAAAATATTCAGTACGATTCCTAAATACGCGCTTCACTTCGACGAAGGCAAGGTTTCACCTTCGACACTCTGTTTTTGATGCATTCTAAAATTCTCTTAATGACTTATCGATAAAAATTGTAAAATTTTTGGCATAACTAATTAAATCAGCTGTAGGTGAAATCAGCTGATTGTAAAAATTATTCTTCATTGGCAAAAAATTGTAAACAAAACTCATATTTTAATTTAAATTGGATTCCATTGCGTTTTATATTACTGATAACACGGGAAATCTACGAAGTGTCCTTAAAAACTTAGGAAGCAACACGATACAAATACTTTCAATGAATGGCATCAGGTATGTTTGTAAAAAAAAATCCCGAAAAAATTTTAGGATTAACAAGGCCTTCAAATATATTTTATCAGAATTAGAAGACAAAATCAAATCGGAAACACCGCTGTGATGCTTACGACCAATTAAATTATTAAATAAATTGCTGATGTTTCTAACCCGGGTGCCACCCGATCAAGATTAGCGGTAAACGCATGGATATTGGCGTCGAACGAAAATGATATATAAATTAGTGACACGAGTATTTTAGAATACATATGATGTCATGTGTGTCCAAATCAGTGAGTGAAAACTGGAAAGCGCCCAGCTCAGTGATTGTGAGAAGTTCTCCCCAGTCCCTTCATGGGATGTAATGAGAAACCATTTATTTATTTTATTTATGATGTGAAAGAAAACACATGTTTCAGTTTGCACATCTCTAATAACATATGTTTTCTAGCAATCACATCACCAATGTATTATAGAATAGCATAAAGTGAATGATGCGCGTATTGATGGTGAAGGTGACTATATGAATCGACCTGATTATTATATTTGGGAGCAAATTCGCATATGTTTCCACGTAAGTATATGTAGGTTTGGGGGAAACACGTGAATGCTTCCACGTAAGTATATGGATGTTTGGGATGAAGAACGCATATGTTTCCACGTAAAAGCAGACATGTTTTTGGCAGTAAACATAACACTGTTTGCATTTAAATACAAGTCAGTTTGGGACTTGCAAACATATGAATGTGTTTGGGTAAATATGTTTTTCAGCGTGTAGCAAATGAAATATATTTGCGGCAAACGACTGAATTTCAACTTCAAAACCTAGGTTGATTTGTTAGTCCTATTTTCACCATATCTGGTTATCCCTTCAGTTAGAGCTAACCACCAGTAATAGCTGTCAGTTTGTATGGAATATGAAATTTATAACTCTTGGTTAGCTATAACTTAGCAGATAACCAGATATGATGAAAATAGGGATAAGAAATCAACATAGACATGGAAAAGACATACGAATACAGGTTGACAGATGCAAAAATCGGTTCAAATCGGTTTTATTCAAAAACCACCACACGTATTTATCGTTTCACTTCTCTATACTTAATTTCGAACAAAAACTGGTCATACATTTACGGATGTCGACATATGCAATATGCATTCATAATATATGGCGGCATTTGATGCTTTTGTTGATATTACAAACTGTCATACTTTGAAGATTTGTCAATCTCAACAGATAACACCCACCTCAGTCCCTATTGCAACATTTTGGTTTTGTTTCATTCAAACATTTTCATTCATCTTATATACATATCTATTGTTTTCATTCATTTTAAACTAAAATGCCAAAAATATCTGGGGCATTCTATTTATATAATCTGTAGACGATATGTAAATAGTAAATAAGAGTATAAATACACCTTAATCCTATACGAGTAGCTATTTAAAATAAATGCTCAAATATAATGTAGATTTATTTGAAGTAAAATTTTAAAAACTTAAAGAAATTTAAACTCAAGTAATATACAGAAAAATAGCAAAGGGAATTGATGTAAATTGTAATCAAATATACTATATAAATTAACCAAAATATTATACTTTTTATATATTCTTTTGTATATACTCGTATTTACAAGTATGCCAAAACACAATAATATTTTTCTGTTCTGGAAGGTCAGTTAATCGTCCATAATTTGTAGATAATGATATGTTTCATGTGACATACAATTCAACTTTGTGGAAAAAGTAGAACGTATTGCGATTTTTTTTTAGATTCATTGCTAAACTTTGATCATTTCAAATTGTTTATCACTTTCATTTGTAATTAAGATGTCAACACCAATGATGACTGCAATCTACGATGTCGGACATATATGCAGTATCAACGATGGCAACAATAAACCATACATACTATAAGCGCTGGCAACACCTCATCGATGTTATCTTTTTATGACAGCCGAAAGTTGTGTCGATCAGTGTTGCCCCATCTTTTGTCTACCTCTGACACGAATATCATAAGAAGTAAATTGTATAAACATATGTAGATCTCATATAAAGCCTCGCATACAGTTCTTGCGAAATTGTTGTTAGGAATTTTGTCATTTATCTCTACACGATTCACGATATTGTCATAATTTTTTAGAGGTGTACTTCTTATGGGAACGAAAATTTCATAAGAACTGAATACGGGTCTTAAAACTGTTTGTTTATCTATTTAATTTTTATGGATTAGTTGAAGGTCATAGTAGCTAGAAGTAATATATTCTATCAATAACCTGTTTTTAATTAGTACAAATCTTTTGTTTTAGCTCAAAAACAGTCTTATGATGATATCAGACACATTTTTCAAGAACACCCCAATAAAGTTCAAAAATTTTAAATAACAAAAAGGGATAACTCGCATACACGCTGAAGAAAACGGTCCCAGCAGCATATTGCAGGAACCATGTACATGTTTGCAAGCATTATTTTCATGAATTGAAGATCTACTGCTTTATTGTTTCTTTGTTGTCTGTCACGTTTTTGTTTTCGTCAGTAAAGTTTGTATATACGATTGATGATCTTACCAATGGCACCTATTCAGACAAGTCTGATGATGAACTTGTCATGGAGTTCGACATGCCAGTGAGTCTGGTTTCCTGAATTCCAACGAAAACCAACCATTATTAACTTAGAAAAATCAGAACTTGAAAGCTTGTAGTCTGAACTAGAGATGGGCTTCTAATATCATTTCCGTCGGTGGTGCAATGGTTAGTGTTTTCGCCTCTTGTACATGAGATCCTGGGTTAGATCCCTGCTCTGACCACCTCAAATTTCTTTCAGCGGCGGTCACCTCGCATAGTGCCGGCGACACTATCGAGTATTTAGCCATGAAAAAGTTCTCATAATTCCGTTCGGAACCGGTGTAAAACTGTAGGTCCCAATCAGTGAGTATGAAACTAGAAAGTGCACAGCTCACTGGTTGTGAGAATCTCTCTCCAATTCCTTCATGGAATGTAATGGGAAACCATTTTTATTTACCGACGGCCAACACTGTCATAACGCATTTACACAGCCGTTTATAGAGGCCAGGTTAGCGATAACCTTGTTTTCTAATCTTTTCCGTTTACACCACCCAATTTGAGATTAAATTGACATTTCAGTTGGCAACTCTGTGCTTAGACAAACTCCGCGCTGAAACAAAATTATCGAAGACGGCGGCACAACAGAAATATTAAGTTGGCGGCTATTGGTTTTGGCAGTTTTGTACAAATTTTGGATGTTTTTCAAATAACTGAACCTTTAAAATTGGATCAGCGAGTCAAATCGGGATAGTCGATAGAATCTGCTCGCAGTTTAAACCAATAAGTCATTTATATAGGCGGCGTCGTTAGCTTCAGAAACGTGTTAATGACGGCAACGCGTCGGAAAATGTTCGATTGGCTCCCATCTGTTAAACAGTTAATTTTTGGTGTATGTCTTCATTATGGCTGCACATTTTTAGTAACTAACAGTGTTGCTTCAAAATGTACACGAGTTTAAAATGAGGTTAAAAATTAAACTTCAGTTTCTTGAGATTAAGATTCTGGATTAGCGCGGGTTAACGGAGTTAACCTTCGAAATGCGTTAATCTTGTTTGGTGTAAATGCGGCATTAGTTACTAAAAAAATGCAACCATAATAAAACCATGCACAAAAAATCAACTGTTTGACAGACGGACAAAAACGATGTACAAGTAGACAGTCAAAAGTTCTCTTATAGTGTTATTGTATATAACTATACAAATTCCAACCATGTTGATGTAAAATTACATAAACTATGCAAAAAGTATGAAATAAGCAAGATATGACGCGAGAGAGAAATGCGTTTGAGTGAACTCCTAGCACTTTCTGGTTCTCTTTTACCAGGGTTGCCAAGTTGCGCACATCTTCTGGTCGTCTAATTCTAAATCGTCTTTGAGACGGACAACCCTGATAAAAGAGAACCAAAAAGTGCTAGAAATTCACACAAAGGCATTTCTCTCACGCGTCATATCTTAATTATTTCACATTTTGCATAGTTTATGTAATCTTACTTCAACATGGTTGGAACTGGTATAGTTGTATACAATAACACTATCAAAAAGCTGCTCGTGTATTGAAATATTCAATGAAGAGAGTAAGAGAGAGAACAGAGAATGGCTAGGGTTTCACTCGTTGTGTTTGTTGGCATTTGAGTGAAGAGAAATTTCGACTGTCTACGTGTACATCGTTTTTGAGACGGAGGCCGATAGAAAATATTCCGACGCGTCGCCGCCACCAAAAGATTTTTGAAGCTCACGCCGCCGCCGATATAAATGGCTCTTATTTGTTTAAACTGTGAGCCGATTTTATCCACTGGAACGAGCAATTTTAAAGGTGCAGTTATTTCAAAAACATCCCAAATTCGAACAAAACCGGCAAAACCAAGATACAGTTTCGATACTTTGAAATTGCTCTAAATTGGTCTAAGCACATCATTGCCACCTGAAATGTCAATTTAACCTCAAAACGGGTGCTGTAAAAGACAAAGATTATCGCTAATCTGATCGCGATAAACTGCGGTCTAAATGCGACATAATATTTGCCGTTTACACCACCCAATTGGCGATTAAATTAACATTTCAGGTGGCAACTTTGTGCTTAAACCAATTTACTTACTCGTCTTTTATACGATGACTTACAATCCTGGGACATTGTGTTCATTCTCTTTTGGTAACGCTTTGTAAATGCATGTGCTTTCGGACGATGGCTCTCTGTATACAACTATGCGTGACTCTTTGTGACGTATTGTCGGTTAATCTTCTTCTTATTTCTATTCGTAGTAATCTCAAATTCAACATTTTAAAAAATTAATGAACAATGGCTGATAAAATTGCAATTGTATTGTATTAATTTATTGACAAATTGTTTAAAAAACACAAAAGAGGTGAAAGAGAAATATCAAAATGCCGCCTGAATTTCCAATTCGTGACTCATATGCTGCCTCTCTTTCTTCTCTACCCCCTCAGGCATTGTAAGTCGTGACTCGTGATCCAGGGTCGTAAGTCATCCTATAAAAGACGAATTATGCAGCAACTCCGTGCCGATGCCAAATTTTTAAAGACGGCGGCACAACAGGCGGCTCTTGGTTTTGTCAGTTTTTTTTACAAATTTAGGATGTAGTATTTGAAATACCTGAACCTTTAAAATATGATCAAAGCAGTTGGTCAAATCGGCACACATTTTAAACCGATGAGAACCAATAACATTGACGTCGACGTGAGCTTCAAAACATTTTTGGTGGCGACGACGCGTCGGAAAATTTTCGATCGGCTTACATCTATCAAATAATTGATTTTTTGTGTATACATATTTTTATTATGGTTGATTTTTTTTTTGTAAATTGCAGAGTTGCACAAAATTGTACACCAGTTTAAAATGAGGTTAAAAATTAAACTTCGGATTTTACAGATTGAAATTGTATGAGTAATCCTCCGGGTTTGCGTGGTTTAACGGAGTTAAACTTCGAAATGCGCAAGTCCTGGTCGATGTAAATATGAGATATCAGCTGGTTACTTTTTTTTATTATTGTTGTTGTGCAAAGTGTAATTTTTTAACATTATGGTAGAAAACAGTCAAAACCGTGGAAAGAACTTCTCCGTTGCCGATGAACATTTACTTGATGACATGGTGGAAGAACGCAAGTCAAACCTTAAATTATAACAACATGAAAACATAACAGCTGTTGTCAACAGTTGTCAGCTGTTTGCATTTATCGCTCCGATAAACTACTAATCGGCGTTAGAAGTCCTTTCAGCTGTTTGCATTTATCGCTCCGATAAACTACTAATCGGCGTTAGAAGTCCTTTTAACGTTATCGACCGGTTAAATTTTAAGTGTAAATTGAGAAAATGAAATTCTGCTAACCGGCACTTTATCGTTATGATAAAAGATAACCGGACATTGAAAAAGTGGCCCAAAAAATTTATTAAAAAAAGACAGTAAATTTTACTTAGGGATTTGTATTTAAGTGTATATAATACTTTATTGCTGTTATCGTCGTTGGTGCCTTCCAGAAGGCTATTTGAAGGCTAATCAAGGAGCTTAGAATGAGACAACATGTGTCGTTCCCAGGAGTAGCAATAGGTGCTACCTCCAATTCCAGACCACTTTTGTTGGGTTCGGTATCCTGCTTAGCTTCCTGCTCCACGCAGGCAGTCACATGCCTACCTGTCTTTCACTCCGTCCCATTCCGGTATAACTTCAATGGGTTTGGTTTTTACTATAAGTTATTTTCGCTTATTTACTGCCAAATTAATAAGATTTTCAGTTATGAGTCCGAAATTTGGCAGCATGTTTTACAAAATGTCGAAAGTTCTGTAAATTTAAGTGTTTTATGTCTTTGCTAGTTAAATTTCGATTTAAAATCTGGCTCATTTTGGGTTTAAAGGAGATTTTAACCTCCCAATTATTTGCTTTCGTTTATAAAAATCAAACCAGTTTTATATGTAGTTCATTCAAGTTCACATTGCTATCACAATTTGGTGTTTAGATATTTCGTTTAGCCAAACATCTAATTTTCAATACAATACAATACAATACAGCGTCTATTAATTAACTTGAAATTTAGAAATACGAGATTTCGGACACAATGTGAACGCAGTATAAGCCATAAATATTGAAATCCGAGATTTTGTATCACCTGTACTTACTACACACTAAAAACTGTCCGTAAAAGTAATCACCTCAGAGCTTAACTGTAAGTATGAAATCTTTTCAATGACTACAAATTTCACTTTAATGTTTGTGTTTGCTTCCTGACAAAATCTTATTCAATATCACCCATGTGTAATATGATTTCACTTCAACCTGGTACTAACTTTCAAATAATACGATACCTGCAAAGAAAAAAAAATTGCTACCAAAGTTCTATTCAAACTTAATTTAGAATGAGAGTGGAATTGCCTGAAGTGTTCGTTTTCTGGAAGCTGTGAAATCTGTTGACAAATTTGTGACACTTAACATAGTTTTATTATGTTAATTGTGTTAACAGGAAACATTTCTTACGTGATTTCCCACCACTAGTTTTTGTGTAACTACTAAATTTTCATAGCATATAAATAAAGTTTTTCAAGATGGAAAGAAACTTTTATTACTCGAAGAGAAGAGTTCGAAAGTTTTGATAAATAAGAAAAGTTATCCATCCAAAAGAAATTTGTTAACAGCTGTTGAGTTTTATGAATCTCATTAAAACCAATCTCTTCAATGTACAGTGAGCGTCAATAAAAAAAAGTATTAACATAGTAATGCATATGTATAATATAATATAATGTATAATAACTTAGCCCGGTAGACGGATACATTATCAAAATAGAACTAGTTACCAGAATGAATAATTCCACGACTTCAAGTGATGTATATGTATGTCTGTCTGGTTAGGTTTCAAAACCCAAACAAACAGTGAACCGGTAATAGAGTCTTCGAAAAACACACAAAGTGTTCTACCTAAAGCCCGCTATTAAGCTTTTATGAAATTTTCGTTGCCATAAGAAGTACAAAAATTTCGAAACAAAAATTTCATGAACCGAAAATTGTGACCACTTTTCATTTGCTTGGTACTCAGCTCGTTGCGAAAATTTCGTAGGCAAAATCAAGTACAGGGTTGTTACGCCAAAGCTATTAGTACGAAAACAATTGTCTGATAATTGTTTGGCACCGGAATTTTGACAGTTCGATAGTTTTAACAACCAAAAGTAACAGCACATAAGTTAAATATAAAATGGAAGATTTAGAAATTAAATATTTCTAAAGTAAATCAAAGATAGGTGATAACTCTCCGCAAAAAAATCCATTTAGAGATATGACAAAATTTGCAAGAACTGAATGCGGGGCTTGATCAATGACGGAAAGCGTAAAACAATTCACAATAGGTTTGTTTTGTTTGCAGGCATGGTACAATAATATCTACATGGTAATAGCAGCGCGCGTTGTTGTAGTTGTAGGCGTCAACAACAGGCATTTTGATTTTGTTATATTCGCTTCAGCTGTCAAACTCTACACAAAAGCATATCAACAACACAACAATGCAAAAGAGTACAAAAACAAAATACATGTGAGTGTGACAGCCGACGCGAAGAACCTCACGAAAAAAATTAAAACAGCTATTCTTTCGACTTTACCATCTAACGGGTTTTTCAATAAGAGCGCTACAAAAGTTTTTTTAAATAAAACAAAACCGGTTTTAGATACCAATGAAATTCTTTATTCCTGTGAAAGTACGTTCGATGCCATTATGTATGGAACTCGATTTCTTTTGCATGGGCACCACGGGCACGCTTGCAGAAGTCCGGACGCTGAACCCAATTTTCGACGGTTTTCAAGCATAAATCGGCCGATACTGCTGCAATTTCACGTTCTATATTCGTACGAAGTTCATCAATCGTCGCTGGCTTGTTGGCATAGACCATAGACTTGACGTAGCCCCACAGGAAATAATCTAACGGCGTCAAATCGCACGACCGAGGCGGCAAATAGACTGGGCCATTTCGTGAGATAACACGTCCACCAAACTTGGTTTCCAATAAATTGATTGTGACATTCGCTGTGTGGCTTGTGGCGCCGTCCTGTTGGAACCACATATCCTCCAAGTCCATATTATCCAATTGGGGCCAAAAATATTCGGTTATCATTGAACGGTAGCGATTCGCATTCACAGTAATGTGCCGGTCTTGACCATCACGGAAGAAGTACGGCCCAATGACGCCGCCGGCCCATAAACCGCACCAAACCGTAATTTTTTCGGGATGCAATGATGACTCATGGATTACGTGTGGATTGATGTCTGACCAATAACGAATATTTTGCTTATTGACGAAGCCATTCAGCCAGAAATGAGCCTCATCGCTGAAGATGATTTTCCGATGAAAATCTGAATCGTAGCGCTCTTAAAGTTGAGGCCACTGACTCCAAATTTCGGTAGTAAATTTTAATAATTTCGACTCGTTGTTGGCTCGTATATCTTTCCATGATGAAATGGCAAACCTTACTGAAGAGAAATGTCAAAAGAGCGGCAAACCTTACTGAAGAGAAATGTCAAAAGAGCGGGGAAAAATATGGCGTCGTTTGCTGTCGCTATCGATTTACTTTTGCAGCGTCTCTGTTGAAAAACCCTTACATAGTATTGTACCATGTTTGCATGTATTCGTATGTGAGCTCTCGCAACTCTTTGCGAAAATTTCGTAAGCAAACTCAATTACAGGGTTGTTATGCCAAAGTTATTTCGTACGAAAACAATTGTGTGATAATTTTTTCCAATCAAATTGTTGACATTTCGATTTTTAACAAACAAAAATAATACCACATGCCATAAAAATAAAATGGAGCGCAATCACGAAATATTTGCAAGATAAATCAGAGATAGGTGGTAAACCTCTGCAACAAAAATTTCCGCTTAAGGACAAATCGTCGCCTGAATCTTGATTTGCGTATACGCCAAATTGCAGTTTTGAGAAAAACCAGTTCAAAGTTTCGTTCAACGGCAAAAATTGATAACCAATCAAAGCAATACTCTACATCTCTACAACCAATGAAGATAAAAGAATGAGGATCAGCGTACCGTAAAATTTTAGTGTTTCTCGTTCCAAATCCGTTTCTAACTCAAAAAAGTCAAAATGGTGTATACGGCAAATCAAGAATCAGGCGACAAAATGATAATAAAAAATTACAACACTTCAGTTACTTGGTTAGGTTAGGTCAGAGTGACTGTTAGTTCCTCCCAAGGAAACTCACGCAAGTAGCAGCGATGCCGTTTTGTACAGACACGTTACCCTGAAAAGAAACTAAAGAGAATACAAGAATTTGCCACTAATAAATTGAGGATATCCAATTTTACCTAATTAATACTGTTAATGTATTTTAGAAGTAGACTGAGTTCAATACTCAACAGTTCCTGTATTCAGTCAAAAAAAGGGATTTCCTAAGGTTGTCCTTATGCTTGCCAAGGCTGGGCACTCTAGGAAATAGTGTTCAGGGGTTTCCGCCATAAGATCGTCGTCGCAACTATGACAGTAACGCTGGTGTTCCAGCGACCGGTTATAATAGTTGTCATTCTCGCTATTGTAGTCCTGTTTAGATTTATCAGGAACTCGGCTCTCTTACCGTCATATCTAAGTCAAATACCCCATAATATCCGATAGGCAGTGAGTTCTCTCATAGAGCAATAGATAAGAGTCGCCATCCCTCTCTTTAAGTTCTCTCGATAACGGGAGGTAGTAAAGTTCAAGTTGCAGTTGTATGTTAATCTTTGGTTGGACATAAAACGGACAGAAATAAAAGGGAATGCGCATTTTCGGTCGATGTAACCTACATAAAACATAATTTAGCTGTCATTAGTATCAATCAAACACTATTTTAACTTAGTTTGCTGCATGGGTTGCTTCTGGGTGCTTATCGCTCTCACGCCTATATACTTAGTATGTTTTCTAGCGATTTCCTACTTCATAGTCGATCAGCTGTGTCATAGATACCCCCTGGTTCTCCTCAGATTCTGTCTTTCACGTGGTGGAAGTGGCGACCAAGCACATGCTTATCGCTCTCTCACCTATATACTTTACTATGTTTTCCATCAATTTCTACTTCATAGTCGATCAGCTGTGTCTTGGATACCCCCTGGTTCTCCTCAGATTCTGTCTGTCTCGTGGTTAAAGTGGCGATCAAGCACATTACCCACCACTATTAGAGGGCCTTTAATCACGTTTCTTCCATCCGCATTTCCACTTGAACCTTTCCTGGCTAGTTCATCCGCGACTTCGTTTCCGGCTATATTCGTATGATCCGGAACTCACACTAGGGATAGTCTTGTCGTGGCGCCGGTCTCGTCTGGCAGACTCCTGCATTCGCGAACCAGTATCGATATATTCTCCTCTGAGGATAGAACCCTACCGCCGCTTGCATGTCCGAGAAGATTTTCACACTCTTCCCTACTATAGCGTAATTTCGCAACTGACACGCCTCCTCCGATACTGCCACTGCTTCCGCTTGGAAGATACTGACAAAAACTAGAAGCCCGACTGATAGTGTAATACCCAGTGATGTTGAGTAAACCCCAGCTCTTAATCCACTATCCATCTTAGATTCATTCATAAAAATGTCTATATCAACATCCTGCAATGGTTAGTGATCCTTCCACTCTTCTCCATGCGGTATGCTTGTTCTGAAGTTTTTTTGGAAGTTCAACTCTGGACTAGCATGGTCCGTATTTTCAGCTATGACCAAATTGCACAGAATCCTACTATGCTCATAGCTTCTTTGGGTCCAATATTTTAACTCTCTAAGCTGCAAAGCACTCTTAGCCGCTACACTATTAGCAAACTGTTCAATCGGAAGTAAGTTCATCAGCGTATTGAGAGCAGCAGAGGTGAAAGTCCATAATGCCCCTGCCACGCTAACGCTTGTTCTTCTCTCTGCATTGTTGAAAGTTTTCTATCTTTCTCCAGAGCCGGCCACCATACCGATACTCCCTAGGGCTTAACGTGGCTAACCAACGCAGTGTACAATGTACACTGTACGTCCATAATATCATCTTCAATTTTAGGCCCCATGTTCTCACAAATATTTATTGCAGCGTAGGAGGCACCTTGCGCCTTCTAAAATCTATGTTCAATATTAAGTTTCCAGTTTGTTTCAGATCCAGAATAACACCCAGATACTTCGGCCTATCCGACACTCCTAATTGTTTACCATAGAGGGTAGCGCCGATATTGTGGAATAGTTCGCTTACTTGTGAATAGTAGCAGATCAGTTTTATTCCGGGTTAACGCCTACGCCACAGCCTGTGGCCCAAGCGCTGATCTCTCTCAAGATATTCCCCATGACTTCACTTATCACGGATATAAAGGCACATACCTGTTACCATCACCATGACATCATCCGCATATGCGATTACCTTTACCCTTCTGTTATCCAAGTCCACCAATAAAGTGTTCCTAACCACCAGCCATAGTAGCGGTGATATCACCCCACTCTGGGGTGTACCATTATATACTGACTTAGTGACTGGTCCTCACCCCACTTAGCACTTATCCATCTGGTCCACATTCATATCTTTTAGTGCTTGTACGAAACTTTCCGTTTTGACATAGTTAAACCCCCCTCTATAACCAGGAAGTCTGCCATTGTATATTGATTATAGAAGATACCTCTTTCGGCCATACTTACTTGGTACTAGACATCTGGACAAGACGTCTTGAACGGTCATTGAAGACATTTGCTTTTTTCAAGACATGTACTGTAGCAATGATGCGACAACCAAGTACTTCGGGCTACTGTCGACAAAGCATTCGTGTATGTAGGTGTTTATGTGTGTGTGTACACAGAAACACAGTAGGATGTGAAGCGAAGTATATAGAAGTAGTAGTAGTGTCTTCTTGTTGTCTCCAACTCCACACACCTTCTCGAATGCCCTTTTCAGAATATTGTAGTATTAGGTGGCCGCAACTTCGCTACAGGACATGTCTTGAAAAAAACCAAATGTCGAATTATCATTCAAGACGTCTTGTGCAGATGCCTACTTGGTACTCAAGTCTTTGCGAAAATTTCGTAGCAAAATCAATTACTGAGTTGTTATAAATAAATAAATAAATAAATGGTTTCCCATTACATCCTATGAAGGAATCGGGGAGAGCTTCTCACAAAGAGGGAGCTGTGCGCTTTCTAGTTTTATACTCACTGATGGGGACCTACAGTTTTTCGCCGGTTCCGAACGGTATTTTTGAGAAGCATTTTCATGGCTAAATTATCGATAGTGTCGCCCGCCGTCACTATGAGAGGTGACCGCCGTCGAAAAAAATTTTAAGGTGGTCAGAGCAGGGAACGAATCCAGGATCTCAAGAACAAGAGGCGCGTACACTACCCATTGCACCACCGACGGCCACACTGGTTGTTATGCCAAAGTTATATCGTACAAAACGAAATTGATATAGACATTTCGATAATATTGACAAATAAAAGTAACACCACATGAGTTAAAAATTAAATATAGTGCGAAGAGGAAATAGTCTTAAAGATAAATCAGAAATAGGTGGTAATTCTCCGCAACAAAATTTTCCGTTTAAAGATACATTCAAGACTTTATACTTTGATTATAAATGCAAAGAATTTGTTTTAGTTGATCATTTATTTTGTTCAGCTTTTTATTATAATTACTTTAACAATAAAATATTTTTTGTACTTCCATAGGAAGAGGTCAATTCCAGTCGACTCACCCCATGCAGTGTATAAATATTGCAATTTCAGAACTTGTTTTGCGCTTTAGTATTTATTTTCAATTTGGCAAATGCGCAATATCCCGATAAAGAAAGTAATGATTATCAATTTGCCAGATATTCTTAATTCGAGTATTTTGGATGCATAAGACAATAGGTTTCAATGAAAGGCTACGTCGTATTGAAACAAGTGTGTTGTTTTGTCTAAATAAAAATAATATTTTCAATATTACTGTATATTTCTATGTGATATATAAAAATACACACCAATTTTTGATTAAAATTCGTTAAGAAATTAAAGAGTTTTTAAATAATAATAAAAATACAAGATTGACAATTTAAATCTTTTCCTTGTCACATTACTTAAGCTTGCACACGAGATAAAAACCGACAAAGCAGCTGACTGACGGTATGCCGAAATATTCCAAGTAGCATTGCAGCAATGTGAAATTGGTTAGACTTCAATAAATCAGATGATTTCACAATGTTTTTGTTGACAGACAATAAAAATCTTATTTTATGATTATTATCTTCTTATTTTGCAAGTCTCAACAATTTTATCGCATTGTTATTTCGAATATTCTCGAATGTTTGTGGTGATAACCAATCATATGGTAGTACGTGGCCTTAAGTGACGACTCATTACTTTTACTGTTGTGGTATAATTGGTTGTCATTCTGCTCTAGTTTGATGGATGATTGAATTGTGTTTAAACAAATACTTTAATATAAAAAAAAATTGAGAAACTGCGTAGAATACGCTAATCACAAAAAAATGATTTGGGAAGAGTCCGATTATAACGGCATCGCAATATAATAGAACATGTCGAAAAAAGAGAGTATAAATAAAATTTGTCGATAACTCGCTATTTTTATCGGGTTATTTTAAAATGTTAAACATTCAGCTGTATTTTACAATTCTTCTCATAAAATGGATTCTATCTTAAGCGAACCACAGCATTTTCAGTCATAACCATGTGCTTGGTCGATAACTTTTTATCTGGCTGACGAATTTGAAAAAATTTTACCAACAAATTTTGTAAACATGATCGTGATGCGAACCACTTCGATTACATTCTTATTTGGTATCAAGAAGGTCGTTAAACCGACAATAAACATCAACGATAGCTCATGAATGACAAGTCTGTGGTTCGCTTTAAGAAGATCGATAAATCAAATACTACTTTTCGATAACTGTCTAGATTATCGATAATTATCGGAAGTTAAAATTTACAAAATTATTCTTCATTTATCATTTTATCTTATACTGCATTCACACCGTAGCAGGATTCTCTCAAGATTTCCAGTAAATGAACAGTTCATTATTGTGCTGGAAACCAGATGTTTCGAGACTCGATTGCAGTGCGTGAAGAGCTTTAAGAAGATCCAAAACTCAACTGCAACTTTTCGATAACTTACTACATTATCGAATTATCCGAAGAAATTTGGTACTTGTTTCTCTCTTCCAACAATTACTATGGAAAACGCTTTTCATCACCGGTGTCGGACATCCCGAAGACTACGCTACAAAACTACAACTTTTCGATTATCGAATCCTTGGAAATTAAAATGTAGACAATTTTTATTTTTCCCCTCTTTCAACAATTACTATGCAAAAAACCTTTCGTCGCCGGTGTCGAACATTATGAAGAGGGGGAAGTTTCACGGCACGAAACAAAAGTTAAAGAAAAGTTAAAATTTTCAAGTGAACCCTACACTAGTACACTTACAGAACTGATTGTTTGAAAAGAGGTTGTAGCGGTCGTGAACGCGGTTGCTTCCACCGACTTGCGGTTGCCACAACCGAATTGATATTGTCACGACTGGAGTTAGATCCCACAACTGGAAATCCGTTCAATTAACTTCGTTTCATTATTGACTCGGTTGAATCAAGCTCTATTCATATTTGACTCGGTTGTGACAATTGAATTTCCAATTATTTTCATTGTATCAACTAAATTGTCT
This sequence comes from Phaonia tiefii, assembly GCA_963931995.1. NCBI lineage: Eukaryota > Metazoa > Arthropoda > Insecta > Diptera > Muscidae > Phaonia > Phaonia tiefii. Next base: position 17,598,236 of record OZ008370.1, on the reverse strand, counting down.
ATACATAATATTAATTGCAACAATTTGTTGCGAATTCGAATACAACAACCGAATTTGGCATCAATTCGGTTGCAGCCATCGAATTTGTCATCAATTCGGTTGCAGCCATCGGATTTGGCATCAATTCGGTTGCAGCCATCGAATTAGGCATCAATTCTATTGCAACCAACGAATTTGGTATCAAATCGGATGCAACCATTAAGTTTGACGTTAATTCTTTCGCAACAACTGTATTTATGAAAACTGTGGTTGCTGCAACCGAATGTCTCATGAATTCGGTTGGTGTAACCGGATTCATTTCAAAGTTGCCACCTGAATTGTCAATTTAATTTAAAATTGAGTAGTAACTTGTTTATATTGCAATCGAAATCTAAAGATATCTAGATTTCGTGGCCTAAACATCTGAAATCTAGACAATCGAGATTTCGGTTGCAGCATAAACGCGGTATAGAGTAAATGGCAAAGATTGGAAAATAAGGTTATCGCTAATGTCGTATTTAGACTGCAGTTAATCGCGGCCAATATGAGATTAAATTTACATTTCTGATGGCTACTTTGTTCTTAGACCAATTTAGAACAAATGCGTGCCGAGACAAAATTATCGAAGACGACTTTTGTTCAAATTTGGGATGTTTTTGAAATAACTGAACCTTTAAAATTGGATCAGTCGGTCAAATCGGATCAGTTGGTCAAATCTGCTCACATTTTAAACCGATGAGAGACAATTCTACCGGCGGCGGCGTGACCTTCAAACAAACATTGGTGGCGGCGGCGCGTCGGAAAATTTGCAATCGGCTTCCGCCTGTCAAACAATTGATTTTTGGTGTATGTTTTTATTATGGTTCCAGTTTTTGGCAAATAGCAGAGTTGGATCAAATTGTACATTGAAAATGAAACTTCAGGTTTTCAAAGATTACAATTGTATGAGTAATCTTCTGGTTTATCGTGGGTTAATGTCGCATTTAGACCGCAGTTTATCGGAGCCAGGTTAGCGATAGCCTTGTTCTCTAATCTTTGCCGTGTACACCACACAATTTGAGATTAAATTGACATTTTAGGTGGCAACTTTGTGCTTAGACCAATTTAGAGCAACTTCGTGCCGAGACCAAATTATCGAAGACGGCGGCACAACAGAAATATTAAATTGGCGGCTCTTTGTTTTGCCAGTTTCGTACAAATTTGGGATGTTTTTCAAATAAATTAATCTTTAAAATTGGATCAGTCGGTCAAATCGGATCAGTTGGTCAAATCTGCTCACATTTTAAACCGATGAGAGCTAAATTCTACCGGCGGCGGCGTGAGGTTCAAAAAAGTTTTGGTGGCGGCGACGCGTCGGAAATTTTTCGTTCGGCTACCGTCTGTCAAACAGTTGTTTTTTGTGTGTTTTTATTTTGGGTGCATTTTTTAATAATTAGCAGAGTTGCACGAAATTGTACATCAGTTTAAAGTGAGGATAAAAATTAAACTACAGCTTTTACAGATTAAAATTATGTGAGTAATCTTCTGGTATAGTGTAGGTAAATGGTGTAAATCTACGAAATCTTGGTCAATGCCAATGCCGTATAACCTGGCCTTTGATAAACTCTGGTCAAAATGCAGTGTGAACAACTGTCGTGGAATATTTATCAATGTCAATTTACTTATCGATAACTGTCACAAAATTGTGATAGCGTATTTTCTACATTGCAAGGCTTATGGCGAAGAAAACATTAAACTTAAACCACCGATATAAATTAAACTACCTATACATCTAAGACAACCCAGATAACAATTTCCTCCGAACTGTGACAGACTACTTACCGAAAGTTGTATAAACGGTTGACAAGAATTCGGACTAACTTTTCTGGGGAAATTCAGAAGCTTGTGCAGACTTTTCGGGCAGAATTCTGTCCGAATTCGTAGGGAAATCTGGATGATTGTCCGACAATGTGTAGACATTTTCTGGCCTTTGCCGGATAATTTTTCCGCGAATGTGCAGGTAAATTCTGAACATTGTCGTACAATTTGTCCGAAGATGGTCGGAATTTGTCGGAATTAAGTCTGACAAATGTACCGCCAAATTCCGCCGTTTTCTGATCAAAGTTAACACTGTCGTTACTGTATACAAATTTTTTTGGGAACGAATCACTGGAGCGCTAACTATTTAACATATATATGTACTAACCGCTTTTTTTATTATCGACGGTCAATTGACACAATCACATGACACAATAAAAACTGGCAATAGGTTCCAAAAACAACAGAATCAAAAACAAACAAAAATTCTTCCGAGAATGTGCAAAGATTGTGGGTCAAATCTCGCTGCGAAATTCCCTTCAAAGAATGTACAGAGATTGTAGGTAAACGGTTGCGGAATTCCCAGCACAGAATGTGCAGAAATTGTTAGCCAAACCTCGGTTGCGAAATTCCCTTCGGAGAATGTGCAGACTGCGCCTGTAAAAAGATCAGACCATGTGCAGACTAAGTCTTATACATTTCGCACGACATTCTCGAGTTTTTCTGCAAAATTTCTGATAAAATAGCAGACATTTATTAGGTATTTTCGCACATCAGACATGTGGGAAAAAATTGTTCACTGGGTACCGATATACTGATCTAGTGGCCGTCGGTGGTACAATAGTAGTCTGCACGGTTCTTGTACATGAGATCGTGGGTTCGATCCCTACTTTGACCACCTTACATTTCTTTCTACGGCGGTCAACTCGCTTAGTGACGGTGACACTATCGAGTATTTAGTCATGAAAAAGTTTCTCAAAATACCGTTCAGAGCCGGTGTAGAAGTGTAGGTCCCAATGCGCTTTCTATTTTTGGACTCACTGATTGGGACCTACCATTTCTCCAAACCGATTCCTCCGATTCCAAACTGTTTTGAGAAGTTATTTCAGTGCTATTTTGTCGATTGTGTCGCCGACACTAAGCGAGGTAAATGTCGCCGAAAGAAATGAAGTGGGATATAACTCACGTACTCAGGTACAAAAGGCGTGCACGGTTACCATTTTACTACCGATAGTCACTTTAGGGATCTTTGTGCAAGCCTTTTGAAAGGGTCTTGTTGTTGTGTGTGAACGTTTTTCACTCCTAAAGTGGAAAAATTGTATACTCGCTACCAACGAACGGTCTATCAACCGGTTGTTCGAAAATGCTGATTTCCAGAAAATGAAAGCATTTTCAGAAATGAAGGCATTTTTGTTCAAAACAAACTTGTTACTCTTGAAATATATTTAAAAGCACAGACCGCAGAACTACAGTCATGTTTCTATTTACATATTTTTAAAATTTCTTACTGATGGGAAAACAAAATCTGCATCTCTAGCAACCGTAACCACAAAATATTTTACTACTTAGCAGTTTGTAATAATGTGTAAAAGAATTTTTTTAGAGCGCAAACACACAACCCTCACTTGCGCATAATTTCCCAGAAAATCCATTAATTACGAAAATTTCCCATACTGGTTAATTAACTTGTTTTCTTTATTTTAGGAAGGAAATATGCAAGCAGTCATTGAAAGTGGGGCAACTCTGATGCTTGTAACTCACCAAAAAACTGTTGTAACACACTGTTGCTGCAATTCACCCTCTACAAATCCGGCAAGTCCACACGCAGCAAAGCAACACTTGTTAATTGGTATCATCATCATCCTCGTCACCTTCATCATTTAGCATTCAAGCAATGAAGACACAAAGTAAAGTTTTAATGAAGTCTTTATTATTGGACTTCCTTTTTTTTAGTTTGTTATTCTTGTTTTTTTGTTTTCTTCTCAATACACAACAATAAAACAAAATAATAATAAAACTAATAATACCTACATATGTATATGTGTTTGTGTCTTCTGTTGATTTCATAGCCCTACACCGATTAATTGTTGTAATTGTATTAGTAAGGTGTATACGTGCGTATTCACACAAAACAAACATACACCCGTTTATACACGTAAGCCATGAATGAACAAAACGAACTTACAAACCAGCCAACAATAATGAACGAACGAATACATCCAACTAACCGAGCCAACGAATGTTTAAGCGTATCCGAAAACAGCAACGCATTTAATGCATGCACTTAGTATATCGTTGGTACATCTTCGTGAATGTGTGTGTGTGTGTGAGTGTGCACGTTTATGCTAGTTCGGTGAATGTGCGTTTTTGTGCCGTTGCTGGTTCGTCTTTGGTTGGCTTGAGATGGAATTCATACGAAAACAAAAACCCGCTTTGTGTTTCGGCATGCGACGACTGAGTGTGATAGTATGTACTTAAATACTCAAGCAAACGAAGTAGAAGAAGTAGAGGAGCCAGCAACAAAATAAACGGCAACGAAACGTTAACAAGAACAGCGAACCAAAGGTGGAGGAGGTAGTATGAAATAGAGTTGCCATTATAGTATTGAGAACTGGATGTTGTAGCTTTTTGTGATTACAAAGTATCGTATTCACATTTACTTTCGATTTTTCATTTAAGCTCAGTTGACATAGAACAGGTACTATTTTAAACTTGTTTGCCATCTAAGATTTGGCTGTCAAGTCGCTGATGCTGTCGAACTCATTGTTGACATTTATTTTTTATTTAACTTTATTTTATTCTGTATGAAAAATACCTTTCAGACGTCTTAGGGTTCTACGTAAACAAGAACGAAAAGCGCAGTCATTCGATAAGGTAAAAAAGTGTAATCAATATAAACATATCCTATAATTAACCTGACCAACTAGTTGTGGCCAAAGATCGGGTAACAATGGGTTTTCAATAACAAACTAAATACAAATTCATTTATTTACTTAAAATTACACTAATTATATAAAAAAGTGTTATAATAAAAGTGGCAACTCTGAAATTTGACAGCTGATTATTAAAAATTAAGCGCTTTACGAAAGAACGCGTTATAATTGTGAAAACTTATTACAAAAATTTAGAAAGTTATGCTGAGACCACTCGCAAACTTCGAAGAATTTGCAGTCGAGAACCATTCGGTGTCAACCATTCGAAGAGTGGTCAACAAATTTTAAGAAATTGGGTCGGTTATGGACAGTAACTCCCCATTTAGATTATGCTTGTCAGGCTGCAATTATTACGCTATTCTCTTTTAAAAAGCCTACGTAAATCACGATTACATTACATTCTGCGTTTTGGCTTGCAACCACAACTGCAGTTGTTGACGTTTATCGGCTGATCTCCCTCATTATTACATTCGTAAACATTTTTAAAAGTGGTACATATATTCTAATTAAATTTATCAAAAAATTTAATTCTCTGTATTAAATTCCTAAAAGTTGTAAAAGTGGTGTATTCTCAGTTAATTTATTAAAAATTAAATATTTGCACCGATCGATTATACCTTTTCTCTTCGACATGATAATTAATATGAAACAAAATGGCAGAAATACAAAAGTGAAGAGAGAGAAACATCAAAACTCCCCACAAATTTTCATATCGTGCGTGAAAGTCTACCCCGCCAGCAACACCACACCTCTCCCCCACAAAACGCGTTAGGCACGCGTCGAACTCGCGCGTGAAAGCCATAGTGTAATGATGCTCTAAGACTCCTGGTGGTTCGTCTTTTGAAAACATAGCTGCTGTAAACGAGAGTGTCGCCGAAAACAGGAACAATTTCAAACTTCACGTAGCCCTACGCAGCGAATTTTGACAAAAGACCTCAACCTTCATGTGTACAAAATTTAGCTTACTCAGGGGCTCAAACCAACAGACCATGGAAAGCGCCGGCAATTCGTTCAATGGGTAATGGATCAAAGTGAAGTCAATGTCAATTTTTCAAAAATAAAAATCATATTCTCCGATGAAGCGCATTTCCATCTGAATGCTTCGTGAATACACAAAATTTTATACTTTGGGGCTCAGAAAATTCTCATGCAATCCATCAGAAACTAATGCACCCACAACGAGCAACTGTCTGAAGCGGATTTTGATAAGGCGGCGTGATTGGGCCTTACTTTTTTGAAGATGACGCGGAAATTGCAGTGACTGGGAACGGCATTCGTTACATTAACATGACAACGGAGTTCTTGTAGCCTCAACTGGACGGCATGGATCTGTGCGACATGTGGTTTCAGCAAGACGGCGACACCGCGCATGAAACAATCGATTTATAGCAGTAACAATTTCCAGAACAAATTATTTCAAGAAATTTTGATGTCAACTGTCCAACAAGATCACACGATTTAACGCCGTGCGATTTCTTTCTTTGGGGTTTTGTGAAAACTCGTGTTTATGCGAATAAATCAGGAACAATTCCTGAGCTCAAATTCGAGATCCAACGTGTTATCGGTGAGATACAGCCACATCTCTATGAAAAAGTCTTGGAAAATTTCATGAAAAGAGTGGGAGCCATTTGACGGATATTTTCTTGCATACTAATTCGGAACATGTCTCCTTTACAATCCAATAAAAAAATCAGAAATATCTCAAAATATAAATGTTTTCATTGTAAAATGAAAAAGTGCATTCTTACTGCGACACCCTTTATGTATGTGGGCATTTCCACAGAAAGGTCAACCTTTTGTCACATCACGTCACCCTCGATAATTACTTATATTTTAGGACCAGTTGGTTTGATTGTCTTCTTTTCTTTTACTAAATATGTAGTTACTTACATTCTGTATTTAGGAAAAGAATACAAAACAATCGAAACACATGGTCCTAAAATATAAGTAATTGACGAGGGTGACCTGATGCCCTGGAAATGCCCATGTATCTTTTGTAACATTTTGTTGTGTAAATAAATTGTATCGGTTTCGATCGTATTTCGGGATAGCGAGTGGAAAAAAATTACCCTTTCATTTTTGATAAAAGCCTAAGAATCATATTTGGAAATTATTTATGTAACAAAACATATCAATCATCAGCTGATTTAAATACATACGTATTGCCGCGGCGTCTTCGTGCCACAGCTGATCCTCTTGGTAGTTTGAGTACTCGTGGATAATAGTGTAACGGAAGAACTACGAGAAAATACGTTCGAGTGATATTTATGGTCGTTTGATTAATGCGAATATCTTTTAAATTACGCTTGTTGCAAGATGTATCTATTACAAGTGGAAGAGTTAGAACAGCTTACTTACTTACTTACTTATCCGGTCTCGGACAACCCCGGGGGGTCAGGGACCTTACAAAACGATGATAACATATTTCTCCAACCAGTTCGATCTTTTGCTTTATTTCTTCAGTTGGCAATACCAAGTGTACGCAGGGATTCGTCAACCTGATCCCTCCAGCGGAGTCTTGGTCTTCCTAATTTTCGTCTTCCTTCGAGTTCGGTTTCGAAAACCCTTCGTGCTGGTTCGTCTTCATCCATTCTACTGGCATGGCCTAGCCAGCGCTATCGCGTTATCTTGATCCGCTTAACTATGTCAATGTCAGGATAAAGCTCATACAGCTGATTCATGCGTCGCCGATACTCGCCGTTGTGCACTATAGGGCCATACATTTTTCGGAGTATTTTTCTCTCGAAGACTCCTACAGATGTTTCGTCTGCTTGCGATAGGACCCAGGATTCAGCGCCATAAAGCAAGACAGGTTGAATGAGAGTCTGGTACAGCTGGACTTTTGTTACTCGAGAGAGGGCTTTATCTCTAAAGTGCTTGCTTAGCCCAAAATAACATCTATTCGCAAGCATAATTCTCCGCTTGATGTCAAGGCTGACGTTGTTGTTTTTGTTCACGGCAGATCCGAGGTATATAAATTCGTCCACTACCTCGAAGTTATAACGGTTATCAACGTTCACGCTTTGGTCTAATCGCGTGGAGGCCCTGTTCGTTGAAACCATTAATTTTGTCTTGTCCTCATTCACCGTCAGACCCACTTTTGCTGACTCCTTCACAATTCTCGAAAAAACCGCAGTAACTTCTCTAATTGTGCGCCCAATGATATCTATATCATCAGCATACGCGAGCAGCATGTGACTTTTGCTGCTGATGGTTTTATTCATGTTGACTGCAGCTTTTCTCATAATGATCTCCATTAAGATGTTAAAGAGATCGGACGATGGGGTGTCGCCTTGCCTGAGGCCTCGCTTAGTTTCGAAAGGTTCGGTAAGATCCTTACCAACTTTCACTGCGGAGTTGGTGTTCGTCAAGGTCATCCTGCAAAGGCGTATGAGTTTTGCAGGAATACCAAGCTCAGACATTGCTTCATAGAGTTTCTCCCGTATCGGACTATCGAAGGCCGCTTTATAATCGATAAATAGATGATAGGTGTCGATTTGTTTTTCGTGTGTCTTCTCCAGGATTTGGCGTAGCGTGAAAATCTGGTCAGTTGTCGATTTTCCAGGCCTAAAGCCACACTGGTATGGTCCAATCAGGTCAGCGATAATTGGTTTTAGTCTTCCGCACATTATACTTGATAGAACCTTATATGCTATGGATAAAAGGCTTATTCCACGGTAGTTGGCACAGATACTCGGGTCACCTTTTTTAAATATGGGACATAGTACACTGAGACTCCAATCGCCGGGCATGCATTCATCTAACCAAATTTTGCTAATGAGCTGATGCATGCACATTATCAGCTCATCGCCGCCAGCCTTAAACAGCTCCGCCGGTAATCCATCGGCTCCTGCGGCTTTGTTGTTCTTAAGCCGGGCAATAGCTGTTCTGACCTCGTCTTGATTAGGAGGGGGCAATCGACGTCGTCGTCCATATTGTGATCGATTGTCTCATCGTCATTGGATATCTCAGGTACTAGTAGCGCGGAGAAATGCTCTCTAAATATTCCCAACATGCTCTGCACATCTGCGACGAGATTTCCGTCCTTGTCTTTAGAACAGCTGACTTACATTTTTTCTCGTCGTTGTGGTCCGACCTTGTCAAATGTCGGGACTTTATATTCCGTCCCCTTTGTAGAAGCTGTAAATTGATTTGGTACGGTTAAGGTGCGATATTCCAGCATGTTGCTGAACAAGATACGTACATAGTCCCTCGCGAACCAATTAGTACTCTATATAAACATCTTAAAATCCATCAGCTTAACTCCCTGAATGTATATTACATCCAATATGAAGTAATATTCTAGATATTGTATACTAATCACACAAAAAGCCGGGAAGTAGCATATGAGATGCTCGACGTTCTCTCACTTTTTGCAGTCAGGGACAGGGAAACGGACAAAAACAAAGAAAACGGCAAGAAAAACTTTTATTTCGTCACTATATGCAAATGTTTATACTTTGTTCACAATTTGCTGTTTTCTGTATTATATTTTTACTATATAAATGTATTTTGTTTGTCACTTTGCAGACAAATGTTTTTGCATTCTCTAAAACTGACTGTGATGGTGGAGCCGACCCGACATTGTCGGCTGAACCAATGGATTGTCGGCGGCGCGCCGTCTGAAATCAGTTCGAAACTTTATGTTGGCAGTTGTCTTGGGCAGACTACGATATCCCAGGTCTCGATACAAAATTAGACAGTAAAATTAAATAAATATTTCCTAATATTCGCTTAGTTATCAAGATATAGGGCGTTGAAATTTAGAAAAATCTGTTGTTGTCAGCCCAGAAGAGAAGAGTTCTAAGGCCGATGACTCTGAAAGCTTTAATAAACAAAAACTGTCGAACCCTGAAACCCAGCGTTGTTAATCCCGGCTGCATAAAGTTTTTCCCCTTAATGCATAAGTTGCTTAAAGGGTTATTGGGTCAAGCAATATCACAAAAAGGTTTAAAAAAAATTGTTCCCACTATATCCCATGAAGGGATTGAGGAGAACTTCAAACATCCAGTGAGCTGTGCGCTTTCTAGTTTTACATTCACTGATTGCAACGTACAGATTTATACCGGTTCCGAACGGTATTTTTGAAATACTCGATCGTATCGCCGTCACTAAGCGAGGTGACCGGTGTCGAAAATGATGTTATGATCAAACGTATGAACTCCTGTACAAGAGCCGCCCACACTACCATTGCACCGCGGATGGCCTCAAAAAAGTTACAGAACATTAAATTGTCACCTCAGATATTTCGATAACTAATCAATTACTTTTATTTGTCGTATTCTACTTATTTTGAGGTGTTCTTTAAAACTAATATATCGAATTGAGGGTCCATGGATCTCGTTCTCTTTCCCCTGTCTTCTTTTTAAATCTAAGACCAGGGCGGCGAATGCGTGCCGCCTGAAATCTGTGGGAAGTTTTCAGGTTCGAGGGCGGCTCCACTCGCTTGTAATCACAACTACTAACATAGAGATATCTTGTCGTCTGCTGGATATCAAGTTTGGCGTGCGATTCAGCTAATTACTTATAAATAGCCATACTTGCCTGCATTTTGTGTCTTGTCTGAGAGCATTGGATCAGGTAGGATATCGAACTGGTTGGCCATCTCTTTTAGAGATGAGCGGCAATTATGGGCTGTTCTTGAAATCAAGAATCCAGATTGCAGATATTTTATAGCAGCCTGACTGTAAGATTAGATGTAGACATTCCAGATGGTGATGACGTTTTGTTCCAGACATAGGGCAACATCTCCGATTGCCATCACTTCTGTCTGAGAGAATCTACAATGGTCTGGTATCCTTCGTACAAGGTCCAGGCCCACCACTTTAAATCAAATTTTAAACTTAAACATCCATTTTACATTTATAAGGACACAAATCAACATTTTTTAATGATCTTGAAACTGATTTCCGTTAGCGGTTCTCTTCCAATTTTATTAAAAAAAAAAAAAAAATGGTTTCCCATTACATCCCATGAAGGGACCGGGGAGAACTTCTCACAATCACTGAGCTGTGCGCTTTCCAGTTTTCACTCACTGATTGGGACCTACAGTTTTACACCGATTCCGAACGGTATTTTGAGAAGCTTTTTCATGGCTATATACTCGATAGTGTCGCCGTCACTAAGCGAGGTGACCGTCGTCGAAAGAAATTTTAAGGTGGTTGGAGCAGGGATCGAACCCAGGATCTCCTGTACAAGAGGCGCGCACACTACCCATTGCACCACCGACGGTCAATTTTATTATATAATGAAAAACAACAAAAAACGGCGACTTGTCAAAATGTAGGTGCTGAAGTCCTTATCTTTAAAAGTTGTATTCATTCATTGAATAAAAATTGAAAAATTGCTTGAAACTAGGAAGATTTGAAATTTTTTTTTCAAAATTTTGAATTATAAATATGTTATGAACTTTCCATTTTTTAATAGCACTCAATTGCCAAGATTGTTGCTATTAACCGTGGATGTCTGGTTGCGATGTGAAACATACACTACGTTGTCCAATATACAAATGTATGTAACCGGTTTTGATATTTAATTAATTTTTTCTAAAAAACTCTTAAGTCTAATATTGTTAAATTTGCTTAATACTATGTGTTCTTTGTGTTTAAAACAATAAAAATAAAATGTCATCAGAGAACTACAGACAGACTCCAAGACTTTCCAGGCAGGCATGTGCGCAGGGGCCCTAAATTTCGCAGATCTCATAATGAGATGGCTGAACAGTTTAATATCCAGCTGAATTCAGTGCCGGCCACAGGGACATACCAGGGAACATGAAAGCAGATGAAGTTGCCAGACTGAGGGGAACTAGAACATGTGGATATACCTCTAGAAGCTTTCAATATCTTATTGAGAAATTTTGACCTTGACCTAGTTGGGATCTGTGTACATTCCAAGCTAATGTGGCTCCACATGAACATAAACGGCACGAACGCCCTGCAGTCGTTATCGCGACCGGACGTCTCACTTATCGTGTCTGTCACGACGGGTCACTGTCTCATTGAACGGCACGCAAAAAGGCTGAACGTCTTGAGAAATTACTTTTGCAGAAGCTTCGGTGACGAAAACGATCTGGAATCAATAGATCACCTTCTGTTGCTGTGCCTCGCTCTTTCTTTCTTTATGGAGTTAGCAAATTTGGTTGATGTTAATTAACATCCGCTACATCATGAGCTTTTAAAACAAACAAAATGGATCAACGGGAGGGACTAATATAATCCCATAGTTTTCCTTCTGTCCCAGTGATATCACAATGAACTGCCACTCTAACCAATCCTAACTTAAATCTGCTGGACAAAGCCGCATTTTAAGCGAACCACAGACTTGTCGTTCTTGAGCATAACATCAGATATCGTATGATGTTTATTGTCGCTTTACCGACATTCTTGATATCAAATAAAGCCCGGTATTCAGTATTTATGAAATTTTCATTACCGTAAGAAGTACGTGTATAAAAAATAACGAAACTTTCATGAACCGAAAATTTCGCTCACTTTTCTTTTGCTTGGTACTCAGCTCTTTTCGAAAATTTCGTAGGCAAAATCAATTACAGGGTTGTTACGCCGAAGTTATTTTGTACGAAAACAATTGTTTGCAACGGGAATTTAGACATTTTAATAGTATTTACAACCAAAAGCAACACGACATGCGTTCAAAATAAAAGAGGAATAGATGAATTATAAATGAAATATTTGCATGGAAAATTGAAGATAAGTATGTAGTAACTCTCCGCAACAAAACATTCAGTCTAGAGATAAATATCAAAATTTCTTAGGAAAATTTCGTAAGTACTGAATACGGGGCTTTAAAATGTAATCGAAGTTGTTCGCATCACCATCATGTTTACCAGATTAAAAGTTATCGACCAAGCTTGCGGTCATGAATGGCAAGTCTGTGGTTCGCTTTACATGTCACTATAAACATTTATACATGATACTACATAAACTTTACAATTTCTAATTTTTTGTACCATTTTATAACCATTTTGGTCGAAATCCACCGCCCTGGCAACACTGGACGTGATTTGTTGTGGTGGTGATTGTATTGATGGAGGAGAATAGTGGTGAAAATCAGAAAAGGAAAGAGTTAGGTTTTGATATTTCGGGTTTTACGCTTCGTTTTTCCAAGAAAGGAAAATGCAAAAAAGGAAATTCACTCACTCACACTCATGTATTTTCAAAGTTCGTGTGCTTGTGTAAGTGTTATGACGACGTTGTTAAACAACACCATCACCGCACACAACATGGAGACCAATGAAGTTGTTGTTTTTATACATTTTTTCCTTATTTTCTTTTTGGCACACTGGATTGTCACATTGTGTAAAAGGGGCGGGGGTGGAGATGTTGGTCGCCGTTTTTGGTGAAAATTACTTTGCCGTGGTGGTTTGATATTGTGTACGATACTCTGCTATGGTCTGGTAGGGAATGGTGTGTTGTGTTGTGTGCATGTTGTCTGTTTGTTAGTCATTGTTCTTTTTTATTTTTTTTTTAAGCCAAATAATCAATGTAGTTGTTGTCGGTGGTGATGTTGTGGATGTTGTCGCTGTCGCTACATTGTCGTCGTTTTGTTTTAGTAGGGTGTTGTTCGAGTTGTTTTTTTTTTTTGTAGTATTTTATTATATGTGGGGGACTTGGCACGGTAGGTTGGTGAAGTCAGCGGCGACGTCTCCATACAATTGAATAAAGGTGTTGGTTATTTTTATTTTGTATTTGTACATTCCTCTTTGTGTCATCAACACTTGTTGTTGTTTCGTAAAGAACTCCCCCCCACCAAGTGGTAATATATGAGTTTCACATTCGCTGCTCTCATTACTGCAGCCAGAATCAACGAAATATGCAGTTTATTGCCCGATATTTTATCTTCGAGTTTACAGATGTTATAACAACATTTATGTAGGTTAATGGAGAAAAGCACTTACCTTTTAAAAATCCAGTTATTAGTTGTAAACTCCTCTTCCAGTTCTATATATTGTAATATAGTTTTGCAGCTAGTTTTAATTGATTAAAAATCTTCTTTTTTTAATTCTGTTGATATTTTTTTTACTGAACTGATAACCTTAATTGTTACACATACACACTCAATAATCAATCACTCACTGGCACATTACTTCTTGTTTGATTTCTGGAAATCGTATGAACAACAAAAACAAACAGGAATTCTGGTTTAACAGCTGGTTTATTAAGCACAAAATTATTTAAATTTATTTCTCCAAAATAAAAATAATAATTCTTTTTTCATTAGAGAGCTTCTAGAATTTTTAAAATAACAACTTTTCGTATCTTAACTTTACTGTGTTGCTACAATTTTGTATTTTTGTTTTCGTTTTTTTTCTACTTTCGTCTAGATATTCTATGCAAAAATATGTTATTACTGTTGTTGCTTTTGTTTTTTCTTTCTTTCTTGTTGTTACATAGTTTGTGTATTACTTTAACGTTATTCTTGTGTTTTTTGTTTTACTTTTCACATTGGAAAACAATCCGCAGACGCTTGTATTGCGTTTTCAGTACGTGCTATCGGTTACGCGTTTCATTCGGAACTGCTTTACGACTTGTTTTGTGTGACGTTCGCGCAACACACACGTCAGTGTCACACAATGTAGGTGTGTGGTGTCTGTGTAGTGGTAGTAGACGATGTGTGTTCGTTTTTTCCGTAAAACTTTTAAGCCAAATAATGAAAAAGCTTTCAGTACTCGACATAAATGCGCAGCTTTTCTCTCGGTCACACACGTTCAGATACAGTACATACTTGTTTAGGCAAGAGTGCAAAATGTATCTGGGAGATACAATTTGCATATAAGGAACTCAATGCAAAAGCAAAGGTAAACAACAATAGAAAATGCTTAGTTACTTGCGTATACATTGGGGTTAACAATAGGAGTTTGGAGTATTTAAATAGCGGGATATGGGTTTTTAAATGGGATTCACGTATTCTTTTACTTGTTCAGAAACTTTGAAATCCGAAGCCCCCCAAAATCTGTTCACATATTTGATAGAACAATACGTCGAAATAATATGCAAATGCGCTACGGGTTATCATCAGGGTTTGTATTATGTAAATTGTTATCAGCCGTCGTGTGGATTGTGTTTACGATCGTTTACCCATTACCCACAGGGTATGGGAAAATAATGGGTAATTACCAGGGATGATATTTGTAGTGGATAAGGACATTTTTACCTCATTTCGATTTCAATAAGTCCCCAACTCCTTTTAGTCCAATAAGCGTACTTTCGGATTTGACCATAGAGTAATACTTAAGAGTTTCCATTACTCTCTCCGATGCCTCTTCATGACGACGAGGTAGTAGGCCATTTCATAGAGTTTTATTTGTATTTTACCAATTTTACACTTTCGTTGGACATAAAACGGACAGAACTCAAAGGGAATACGTATTTTCGTTCAATGCAAACAACATAAAACATACTTTAGCTGTCATTGCTATCAATAAACACTATTTAAAATTAGTTCCTGTCTTCTTTGCTCTCTCATTTTCCATCATCGGCCTAGTACCTACATATTCGATCAGCTGTGCCATAGAATCCCCCTGATTTGACTCACCAAATTTTATGTGAGAGGGGTTTAAATGCAACACGGAAAAATAAGTAAGGTTGGAGCCAGGGGAGTTCTATGCCACAGCTGATCAACCTTAGAGTTGGCGAAACCATCAGGATAAAGTAAGAAAGAGAAATTTTAATATATGACTGGAAGTGTGTAGGGTTGCTCCAGGGGGTTCTATGCCACAGCTGATCAACCTTAGAGTTGGCGAAACATGCAGGATAAAGTAAGAAATATAAATTTTGATAGATGACTGGAAGTGTGTAGGGTTGCTCAGTGTGTTTTTCATACACTTGCCTTTGTGCAATTGAACAAAAAGTACAAAACTCATCGACTGGGAATATTTTTGTGATAATTAAATCGAGGAAAAAGGGATTACAAGTGAAATGAAGCAAAATGTAATGAAGTGTTAGAGTAAAATTAGTTATAGGGATCGCATATTAAACACAAATTTATTAAAATAAAGATTTTTCTCATTCTGCATGGGTTGCCAAGTTTGTATAACTCTGTGCTCCAACTTTTCCAGTGACTTTTATTGGTTTCCCGTCCAAGAAAAACAGCTGTTGCAAACTCTTAGTGTATTAATCTATGGTCGGAGCAGTAGGAATTGGAGGAATTTTGTTTTTATATGAAGAACCGATCTTGTCAAACTCAGCTGATCGAAATTGCCAAGAATTATTGTTTATTTTTTGTGTAATTGGACTGAAATATACCTATATGTGTGCCTGAGGCTACATAGGGATTTCGCTGCATTTACACCGAAAGATTAAAAAACCGTACGAAGATTAAGACTAACAGCCCGTTAATCTTTCGGTGTAAATACAGATTTATTTAAAAACCCTTAATTTTCGAATATACCGAAACCCGGTAATTTGGCATCGGTTAACCGGTTTTTACTCAATATGTGTTAAAAATGCTCACAAAACTTTACAAATTAATGCATTTTTTGAATGAAGTAGCAGGATGCGATAACTGTTTTCAAATATAATTTTTTAAATAACATAAATTAATTTTGTACACTTTATAAGCTTTTCATACATGAAAATTTTTATCAAATTCGAATATGATTTCCAAACTCAGGGCGAGCTTCACACTCGTCATTTGAAAGTTCAATTTAAAAGCTCACAGAAAATTTTCATATTAAATGACAAGCATCGGGCATTTAAAGTACATTTAAATGGAGAATTTTCAACTGTGAAACCGGCCACCAATAATCTAGTCTAATGTCGCATTTAGGCTGCAGTTTATCGCTGCCAGGTCAGTGGTAACTTGTTCTCTAATCTTTGCCGTTTACATCACCCAATTTGAGATTAAGAGTGTTATTCTATAAGTCACGTAACTTTTGTCTTGATCGTCTGCCTAAATATTTCGCGTACGTTTTGTACATTTCAATCGGAGTCCAAAGGTCTTCGAAACATTTGCGGAACTCCAGTATTTTGACCCAAAGGTTGGACTTGGTCACCATCACGCCCTTGTCGAAAGCGATAATAAGGAAGACGTCTGCAAATTGGAAGAACACACTATCCGTGGAGTTAATCCCGTTGAAATACCATTAGCTATCCCAATGGATTGCCTGCCTATATAGAGCTTTCTCTCCCGATGGAAACTCAAAATCCACAAACATGTCGACGCAATCATACGCCTTCGCCACATCGAAATACATACCAACGACCTGCTGAGAGCGGATATATTCATAATAATGCCATTAATACGGTTCGTTCCTGCCGCCGATCTCGGGTTACGAAACTGGATGAAAGATCCAAATTTGCTAAAGTCCAGCTCAGGCCTTCTTTCAGCCGTGACCCCCTCATGACCACCGTTGATGTGACCGTGGTAGCCCTCATAGTGGCAGACGTCATCTCCAAATATTATACATTTTGATCTTCAGTTCAAGAGTTATTTGCTCTTTTCTCCATCTTGTACTTCTTAACATTCTTGATTTTGTAGAGTTTTTGCACGTTCGGCGTTCCGAAATAATAATACTCAGCACCCTTAGCATCTTTTTCCTCACTCTTTAGCATACTTGTCAAATTTATCTTCCGCTTCTGTGCATTCAAACAGATTTTCAGGTGTCCTATTGTCATAGTACTACCCATCAAATAATGTAACTCAACGTAGGTAGTCACGCAAGAGCTGTAACCATAGACTAATATATACATATGTAGATACTTTTATTTCACACCCTTCGTCGTAGGTTTGTGGAAATGAGAGCAATTAAATTTAAAATTAACTTACACCAGGTTACAAAATGAGTTCACTTAACTTTTTCAAGTCGTTTTGGTGTAGAACTGAAAAATTTAAATGTATTTTTCACTTTTTTGTTGACTCTTATCGTTGGTATACATTTGTATTGTATTCAACACATCTAGTTTGCCACAAAAACACCATATTCGGTTGTTGTTCCTTTGTTGGACGTTGTTTACTATTGCCTCTATCTGGTATTATTGAACCCATGTTTTCCACCATCCAATGTTTACTTTCCACCGTACCTATGACGTTTAATTTATTGAGAGAATAAAAGTATCTATGGATGTATTAGTCTATGGCTGTAACGTTTTATAAACTACAAAAAGAATGTGTCGAATAATTTTCCAGGATTAAGGCCCAGTTTCACAGTAGAAAATTCTCCATTTAAATATAATTTAAATGGCCAACGTTTGTCATTTAATATGAAAATTTTCTGTAAGCTTTTAAATGACGAGTGTGAAACTCGCCCTAAGGCTTCCCACTCCCAGGGAGATCCTATGTCACATGTCGGCGGATAGGCGTGACGAAATGACCTGCCTAAAATTCAAGGACGTATTGTCCGACATTCCGGGCGATAACCGGGACCTTTAGAACCGTACGAGACTATTTTGAAGCGTCAGAGAGGAAGAAATTGGAGCCTAGCCCGGATGGGATCATGGCACTACTAGCGGAGAAACTAGATGAGCTTAGGACGTAGAATTTTGAGATACATTTTACCGCTGACTTTATTGAGAATACTAAATCGGTGGTCTTCGTCCACTCAGCACCCAAAGGTACACATTTCCTCTATGTGATCAAGAGGTCCTCGTACATCTAGTTAAATTGCCTCTGGGAATAGAAATTTATTTTATACCCGGCCACTGCGGATTTTAGCAGAACGAAGCGGTGGGTGACGCGGCTAGGATTGGGAACTTTAATGGGGGAGCGTTTTCCTGACTTAGTCTAGGCGAAGTAATAGAGGTCGACCACGCCATAGCCCCCAGTAGTATAATAGAAATTTATTTTGTACCCGGCCACTGCGGATTTTAGCAGAACGAAGCGGTGGGAGACGCGGCAAGAGTGGGAACTTTAATGGGGGAGCGTTTTCCTGACTTAGTCTAGGCGAAGTAATAGACCACGCCATAGCCCCCAGTAGTACGCCAAATCTTGGCCGACCGCCTGTTACTTTCTGAGTAGAGCACCGCTAAAATATGGTACGCATAAAACCCCAAGATTAGAAATCCACGCACGGGGCGTTGAATTGACACTGGGAATAGAAATTAACTTTGTACCCGTTCACTGTGGATTTGAGCAGAACGAAGCAGCGGACGACGCGGCTAGGAGTGCGAACATTAATGGAGAGAGGCTGGAAATGCCTTGGCTCACACCTGCTGCCATAGGGAAAGTTAAGAGACGACGCTGGGCAGAATGGTGCGTGGAATATAGGCGTCAGCCGGAGAAATTCACACTGCACGAGAATCCACCCTCAATTAGCGCCTAAGACGTGATTTCACGGCCTAAATAAGAACTAATTATAATTAAGTCCATTAACAGAATTCTATCGAATCGCTGTTTTTTTTCAGGAACTACTTCGACCAATGTTGGTGTGGAGCCCGCTGGTGAATCTGATACCTGCGCAATCTCCGAAAGTGCAGACCACATTATCTTTACTTGCGACAAGTGTTTATACAGAAGGTTCAATTACAAGGCTCAATAACTTGGGGTGGTATTATATAAGTCGTGAATCGGTCACGTTGCGTTACTTTTGTCGTTTTGGTAGTTTATAAAAAGTTACAGCTGTTCGGTGACTACCTGCGTTGAGTTACGTTATTTAATGGGTAGTTTATAAAACGCAGCGCAACGTTTTCGATCACGTCAGCTGTCAAATTGAACACGCCACAATGCTTCGCGTTAGTTGAAGAAATTACAAATTTAAAGAAAAATGTCGATCGAGGATAGGCAGATGGAAGTATTTTGCATTTCATTGCTTATAAGTAGTTGCCAATTTTGGCTGAAATGTATTCGACGGATAGAGCTCAAACTTTTTTTTGAAATAATTCAAAATTATATTGTTTACACACTGAAATTCTTATTTACAATAATAAAATTAGAAATGGATCGTTCAAATAAATAATGCGCTGCAAAACTATTATAATTATATTTAATAATTATAGACATCAGTTGATGTTGACAATAATAAACAAAAGAACCAATACATTACAATCAATACACACCGCCAAATGGCACGTATTTTTGAAAAGACAACTATATTTAGATGGGGAAATTTATTGGACATTGAACCCCAAAATAACATAGGTTTTTACACATTTTATGTGAATATTTTTGGTATTTGCAGTATTATAAATAATAGCAATCTTAAAATTTGTTGATCTACTGAAATAGAGCTACATTTTTTAATCTTTTTCATTCTGAGAATTTTCACTCATGATAACTTTTTCTAATCTATTATTGTTTATTTTAGTTGGGCAACTCTATAAACCGCATATGTCAGTGACAGCTTTCGTAAACAAACGCAAGCGCGAAGTGATATATAAACTACCATTTTTTGGCGTTCGCGTTGGCATTTGCGTTTACGTTCACTTTCACTTTCGGAACTTTGAGAATAATACCCTTGGTATTTTGTGAGTGGAACATTTCTTGCGCTGCAATTGGACTGTAAAGGCGCACATTACACTTTACATATGTGATTATTTGCATCGACGGGGGGATGTACAGCTGTGAGCCAACCAGCGGAATAACGGAATATACGCTTCAATCACCAAGGAAGTCGCTACAGGATAAATAAATGTTTGCATTACCATTTACTATTTGTTCTAGTAAAACATCAAATTTTATAACAGAAATCAATAACGAACACTTGAAATTTTATTTTGCAACGCATTATTTTAAGATTTAAACTCAATATCGTGTAAAAACAAGCATGTAATTTGCGATCGCTGGCATTTTACTAGTAAATTTCTAAAAACGTGTTTAAAAAAAATAGTAGCGCGCAGAACACCTCTTCAGTGAAAATAAATCACATGTCTGTGATAGCAGGACATGCCTGCATCAGCTGAGCCGTGTCATCGGCACCACGAGATTTAAGTCGGTCAACAGACTGAACATTTTGTACCGGTCTAAATATTAAATTTGTCAACATTGAAAAAAATACATATCTCCCTCACTTCGAAGAACATTAAAGTTAAATTAAACATTATGTAATTTAGTGGTCACGAAACCATAAACATTGTATGCCTTTATTTTATATATCAAATTATAGACGAACATGTGAATAGGATTTATTTAAAGCTATTTACACATATAATACTGTAGACAAAACAAACAATACAAAATATACTATGTATGTATACATTAAAAAATATAAAAAGACGTTACATTATTACAATACAATTATTTAAATTTAAATGTACAGGGTGGACCATTTAAACCTTCCCCATCTCTCGACTTAATCGCTCTAGAGTTCTTTCTGGGGGTCATTTGAAGTCCAAAGTTTATGTCAACAAGACACGGCCCTGGACGACTTGAAAGACAATATTCGACATGAACAACCGAACGAAACACTAGGAAAAGTGATGGAAAATGAGGAAATATGAGCACATTGCGGCATTCGCTCTGGCGGCAACCATTTACGCGATATCATATTCCACAAGTGATCAAAACAAATTTTCACGGTTCAAAATAAACGAAAAATATATTTGACAGCAACTAAATTACTTTTTTTTTATTACCATAAAAGTATTAAAAAATAAATGGTTTCCCATTACATCGAATGAAGGTATTGGGGAGAGCTTCTACCTTCTCTAGTTTTACACCGGTTCCGAAGTTTATTTTGAGAAGCTTTTTCATGGCTGAATACTCGATAGTGTCGCCGTCACTATGCGCGGTTACCGCCGCCGAAAGAAATTGAAGGTGGTCAGAGCAGGGATCGAACCCGGGATCTCATGTACAAGAGGAGCCCACACTAACCATTGCGACATCGACTATAGGAAGGTATAATAATAGTCCACCCTGTACATGAAAAATTTAGTTTATAATATTTTTGAAATATTTGAGTTATAATACTAGAAGACACTTCTGCAATTGTTTACATGGGGATGGTGTATGTTATTTGGATGATATGAAGAGCTGTTGGTTAAATGTAACCCAGGATCTCATGTACAAGAGGCGCCCACACTAACCATTGCGTCATCGACTATAGGAAGGTATAATAATAGTCCACCCTGTACATGTAAAATTTAGTTTATACTATTTTTGAAATATTTGAGTTATAATACTAGAAGACCCTTCTGCAATTGTTTATATGGGGATGGTGTATGTTATTTGGATGATATGAAGAGCTGTTGGTTAAATGTAATTTCGTTTTCTGAACCGTCATGTCATACTTTTGTTTTGAATTTTTGTCATTATTGAGAGGTCGTGATGCATCTTTGTAAGCATTTTCCGTATCCTCGGATGAGATGGACAAAATACGCTGTCTGCGTGGCCAGGCATAATTAGAACCGAAATCTGTTAACGCTGTTTTGTAACTACTCGCAGAGCTGCAGGAAGATAACGTTAATCCATCATCATCTGTGATATTTTGCATTTTAATGGATTTTCGTTTTCGCGTACGATTTGCAATACAAGAAA
The DNA here is from genome assembly GCA_963931995.1 of Phaonia tiefii. Classification (NCBI taxonomy): domain Eukaryota; kingdom Metazoa; phylum Arthropoda; class Insecta; order Diptera; family Muscidae; genus Phaonia; species Phaonia tiefii. The sequence goes on along the minus strand of OZ008370.1, from coordinate 17,576,100 downwards.
TTTCCAAAACATTATTGTGTGCACCAATGTCCTCAATTGTGTCACAGTGTATTTCATATATTGCAGACGTTTGAAAGACAGGCGAATGATTAGGAGTTGGGTCTCTAGAGTCTTCACATGAAATTATTTTGGTTTGTCTTGCATCTTGATGCCTTTTGTGTTGTTTGTTTTTTTCAACAGGCGTTTCAGAACACACCGTCTTTCGTCTATCACGAGTTCTAATAGGATTTCTCGCTTGATTGCGTGACAAAGATTTTGACTCTTTCGCTTGTATCATCTTATTTCCTGCGTTATACATACTTTTACGTCGTGTCCTCCTGGCAATGCAAGATATATCTAAATTTTCCTTCTTTTTCTCTTCAGGTAAGGATTCTTGAAATTGACTAGATTTAACCGGATCGGCGGAGCTGTAAGATGAAAGTTGCTTGTAGTATTCATGTGAATTTTCTGCATAAATCGATTTGGTTCGTGTTCTTTGTGCAATGCAACTCATATTATTTTGTTTTTCTAACATTTTTGAGAAATTTTCTACAGGATCATCATCACTTTCCTCAGACGAATATAACTCCGCTACAGCCGAATCTCTTTCGGTAGCTTTGTTCGTCTGTGCATTAGTAGACTTGGCAAGGGTCTTACAAACGTCGTCATTGCTGCCACCATCTATGGTCGATATTTCTACAATTTTTTTGTTATGCTTTGTTATATTATCGCTGATTTGATCAGGTTTGGAATGTAATTTGCATTGTATTTTGGGTATCACGTTATCGTCACTTTTCAGTTGCTCTATGAGTTTAGCATCTGTTTTGTGAACAGCTACTTCACCTGAATATATCGAGTTATGGTTCCGTTGTACTCTGGCTGAATGTACCGCGCCTTCGCTACACTCTTCTACATCGGTATTCCATTTTTCTTCCATATTTACCGCCTGTTGGCTTTTGTGGATCTTCTCAATTTTTCCTCTTGAAGAGCATTGTTTTGGCGATAGTTCTTGTCTAATTGTTACCTCTTCATTTTGCATTGTTCGCAATTCACTAGACGTCGAGTTAATAGAATCTTCTTCCGATGATGTCGAATCTCGTATTACTCTACGTGCTGGCAGTTTTCGCTTTCGTCGCTGTATAAAAGAAACAAGCGACACATCGTCATCAGACAATGAACTTTGGTTCCTTTTGTTGTTATGCTTTGTTATATTATCGCTAGTTTGATCAGTTTTGGAATGTAATTTGCATTGTATTTTGGGTATCACGTCATCGTCACTTTTCAGTTGCTCTATGAGTTTAGCATCTGTTTTGTGAACAGCTACTTCACCTGAAGATATCGAGTTATGGCAACGTTGTACTCTGGATGAATGTACCTCGTCTTCGCTGCTTTCTTCTACAGTGGTATTCCATTTTTCTTCCATATCTACCGCCTCTTGGCTTTTGTGGATTTTCTCAATTTCTCCTCTTGATGAGCATTGTTTTGGCGATAGTTCTTCCCTAATTGTTACTTCTTCACTTTGCATTGTTCGCAATCCACCAGACGTCGAGGTAATAGAATCTTCTTGCGATGATGTCGAATCTCGTATTACTCTACGTGCTGGCAGTTTTCGCTTTCGTCGCTGTATAAAAGAAACAAGCGGCACTTCGTCATCAGACAATGAACTTTGGTTCCTACTTGAAGGTCGTTGATTTTCCTCTGACTTCTTCTCCCTGCTATTTGAATCGCTACTGAATAGTCTTGCTCGACGAGTATGTAATAACTTTATTTCCTCATCATCCGATGAACAGGAATTTTGTGTTCTTTTTTCATTGTCTTTTCTGTTTTGCGGCTCATTAGAGCGCAATATGCCTTGTACAATTTCCAAATCTTCCTTATCATCAACATTGCATACATCAATTTCCTCATCATTTTCGTTGTTGGAAGCATGTAAATTAAGACTTTCCCGGCCACTATCTTGCTCTAGGGCTACAGTACAATCGGCACAGTGGAAACGCCTAACTCGTTTGGGCATACAACGACTGTGCATAGCTGTTGAACCACATGTGCTGCAGAGTATGAAGCGATTGCTGTCAGACGAGTGTGTACGTCCTTCTTCACACTGGCATTCGGTGGCCGCACACTCGCTGGGACGTTCCAAGAGCTCGGCAAATGCATTTGGTTCTAATTCCCAAGCGGCATCTCTGGAAGTGGGGGAAACAAAATACAAATATGAAGTAACTCATTTAATCAAAATAAAGAGGAACTCAAGCACATGTTTTTAAGGGAACTACAGACATCAAAAATCTTATACACTAATAATACTCTTCTGGCAAATCTGCTTGAAAAATTGCTTTCTGTTAAAGGCAAAATTTTGTGCAACAAAAACCAACAGTTTCTAAGAATTGGAATACAACAAAAAATTAATGATAAGGTAGCTTCGTATCAAATGGAAAATGGTCTTGAGCTTGAATAAATTTAAAAAACACACCGAATATTAAAAAAGTGACCGAATATTAAAAAAAAGTGTACGAAAGGTAATTTTAACAACACGACGGCTTTCTATAGAGAAAGTTTTTTAAAAGAAGAAAAACTAACTTACACAAGTCACTTTTGTGTACAAAGGATTTGAAAAAATCAATTTTGTGTAGGTACACAAATAGAAGGATCCTCCCAGAGGAAACCTGTACTTAAAGCATGACCAGATCGCGAGCGCCGCGACTCGCAAATCTGAAAGTTTCATCTTTGACATCCGGCCTAAACTGGGAGTCGGCTCTTGAACTGAGTAACTACCGACTAAACTTTGTCTCAAAGACCATGATCAACTTGCAGTTTTCGAAATATTTCTGTTTTTTTAGAAATTTTCAAAGCATTTAGTTTGAACTGCCGCGAGCCGACAACCTAAGTTTAACTTGACACTAATACGAATTCTGATTTAAAAGCACATTTTAATTTGGAAAAAAACTAACTACACATTTCAATACGAAATGTTTCAGGTGTGATATTTCTCTACACGATCAAACTATTTGGGTTCATAACACAGTGCAACACGAAAAAATATAACCATATACGGACACCACTAGATACGTGATAAAAGACCATAAAATAAAGACCCGTGTCTCCCAGTTTTGCCCAAAGTTATGCAGTTTTTTTATAGTCCCTCAAAGATTTGGGACCTCGGTGTCATTTTTCCAAAAAATTGATTTTGTCAGGCTTATATCTTGCAAACCGTTGGAAATTTTGGTTTACTCTCTAAGGAAAAGTTGTAGCTCTTGTCATAAAGAACATATAAAATCAAAATAACATCATCTTCAAGATCAAAATCGCTTCGATTCGATTCTTTTCGATTTTTTTACTTTTTCTCCCTGTTCAGGTCCATAGGTAGCAAACCGTTCAAAATTCAGGGAGACAATCAACTACAGAAATGTACCTAAGATCTCAATAAACAACTTTCTAGAACATATGAACTTGCTAGGAGTGATTTTTAACACCGTTTAGGTAGCGCTTAGGTAGGGTTTAGGTAGCTGCAAAAGTGAAAAAAACGGTGTAACAGTAACTGTCAATGGGGACTGCTATTTAAAGATGTTGAACGTTTCAACAGCATTTGTTTCCAGCAAGATGGAGCAACTGCACTCATAGCCAGACCGTTTATGGGCGACCTCCAACGAAAATTCCCAAACAAATTAATATACAGAAACTCCACTTCCCGCTGGTCACCAAGGTCACCTGACCTAACGGCATCATGGGGTGTATGGGGGTTAAGTCAAACAAGAGGTGTACAAAAAAAATTGAAGCAGTCCACTAAAAAACCGTCATAAGACTCTTTTCTGACAAAACATAAAATCGCTTTCAGATACCAAAAAACCATCATAAAAGACAATTTTCTGACAACAATAAAGAGTCCGAAAGACTCTTTCCTGACAAAAATTAAGAACTCTTTCAGAGCCCAAAACCCCGTCATAAGACTCTTTTCTGACATAAATTAAGAGCCTCTTTTCTGACAATAATTAAGATTTTTTTTGAGCCCAAAAATCCCAACATAAAAGGCTCTTTTCTGACAAAAAAAAGAGAGCTCTTTCAGAGCCCAAAAATCCCATCATACAAGATTATTTTCTGACAAAAATTAAGTGCTCTGTCAGAGTCCAAAAATCCCATCATAAGACTCTTTTCTGACAAAAAAAAATGATAGCTCTTTCGCAGCCCAAAAATCCCATCATGACTCTTTTTCTTTAAAAAATTAGGTGCTCTGTCAGAGCCCAAAAATCCCACCATAAAAGACTCTTCTTCTATCAAAAATTGAGTGTGCTTCTAATCCACTATATCAGTAGTATTGATTCAATCTGATTTTCTATAATATTGGTCACTTTTGTCAAATTTTTTCGTTTTTCTTCTTCTCCATGTGCCCTATAAAACGATCAGTACTTATCAATTTAATTTCCGAATCCCGACAGCAAGACGACCGACCCTCTGCTGCGGAATTTGGGAAGCGAATGTATCACGACCTGAAAAATATCACCGAGTTTCCTTAACAGTTTATCTCATTACTTACTGATTTGGTATAAATATACCCCTGGCCGGCAATTGTTCTCTAAACACCTGTGTATCATTGCAAAGGGGGCATTTGAAGAAATATCCCGCCGTCTTGGCAAATCTTTGCAGGCACAACTTGTGGAACCAGCCATTGCGACAGCAGGGCGCCTGAATCATAGTTACACGATTGAACCGCTGGCCGGCACTCAACAGATTATCATAGCAAATTACACAGACAGCATTCGCTGACAGCCGAGAGTGAACAGGATTATGAGTATGTCGTTTGCAGAAAGATTTAAAAGAACCGCAAAACTGGTTTTCGGCCGAATTTTCCAAACCGCATATGAAGTGGAATGTACTGCGGCATTTACTTTTGCAACAACCAACATTTGCAAATGGTTTGCGACAGTAAATACAGTGCTACAGAAGTAAATAGAAGACGGTACAGAAATTTCCAAGTGTACTGTGTTATTATCCAACTTACCAAATACGATACGCGTTTAGCTTCTTCTCTTATATCAGCTTCCAAAAAACCCAGGAAACCTTCGTCATCATTACCATTTTGTGTTAGATTTGAGGAAAGATACTGAAATATTGCAAGAATTAAAACATAAACAACTAAAAATTTGCAAAAACTCCGTCTCTTCCTTACCAAGCAAAATGTATGAACAGCCATATTTCCTTTTTTCAATAGTTCCCCATATTGTACATCATCTTCTTTCGATGATTTGCACAAATAACATACGACCATTTTGTCATAAAATTAATAATTTGCCTGTGTGATTTAAATATAATATATTTTGCACGAAACCAACATAAACAATACCATGAACATAAATTAACGCCAACGTCTTCTGTTGGTATAGAAATTTTCGAACGATGTGATAGCGCATGTATCCCGCTTTATTATCAGTACACAAACAACAATGTTAATCATTGTGGGTGAATGGCAGTATAAAATGTTGCCGTACTCGCAAAATATTGTATAGAACTAACCATGATACAATAAAATAGAGGTAGCCGCATTGTAAATACGGTAGTTACGCTGTCGAAGGCAGCTGATTAATGATAGCTATGATGAAAGCAAAATATGGCCGGCAATTGTGTAAAGCACAAATCCCCCGAAATTACAGTTAAATATAATAACAATAAAAAAAATATATAATATCAATATAATAACAATAAAAATTTTAAAAAATATCGGCCGGACCTACTGGTTCCAAAAACACAGGCTCACGTAGGAAAATGCAAGTGCTGGTACTCAAATGAAAGGTATTACTCTCAAATATTCAACGGTAACTTTACTTTGTTTGTGTGGCATCTGTGTGTCCAGATAACCTATATTTTGGAGATGGAAAGAAGTTATTTGCAAATGTATTCTTGTGTGTTTTGCTTGCGATAATTTTCAAACACTTGCATAGTGGAAAATTCTCAATTCAGATGAGTTTTCGTCTGCTTTTATTTTGATGAATTTTTCAAAAGCAGCATTTCAAACAACCGCTGATGAAGATCTATGGCTAGATCTGAAATAGCTATACGGTTTGCCAGGAATTATGAGGATGCATTTGCAAAACATCTTTTTTAAAAACCTTTATCTCTATTTATAGAGATATAGATGGTCTTGAGCTTGACAAATAAATTGAAATGGTACCAATAAAAAGGCCGAATAAATAAGAAATCATCCATTGTTTTGGCATATTGTATAGTTGAGTAATTCACCGAACATTAGGCTGGGCTTATGAATGATTTCCTCTGGGGTAGGACCAACGCCGGCTTCTATTATTTTTTTTTTTGTGAAAAAAATTTAAGCAAAAATTTTTAAAATTTTCATTTAAGAATTTAGCGAATTCAAGTTTCTTTGAAAGATAAGCTTTTGCAAAAAAGTTAATGGAAAACTAAAAACCTGTGTAACCTGCAATATAAAACCGGTTCCTCCGGTTCTTCGAAAATGCTAATTTTAAGAAACGTGGTAGTCGGTGGATGTCCAAACAAACGGTGGACCGCTTTCGCTTTTTGAGTACTTGGTTTTTAAATAAACTTTGCTCTCTAATCTCTTACATCATCTAATTTGATATCAAATTTACATTTCAGATGGCAACTTTCTGCATAAACCAATTTAAGGCAACTCCGTACCGAGACCAAATTATCGAACAGGGCGACACAACAAAAAAATAAATTGACGGCTCTTGGATTTGCCAGTTTTGTAAAAATATGTGATGTGTTAGATATAACTCAACCTTTAAAATTGGATCAGTTTGTCAAATCGGGCCAGTGAGAGAACCAATTACTTCGACAACGACGTGAGCTACAAAGAATTTTGGTGGGGGTGACGCATCGGAAATTTTCAATCGGCTTCCGCCTGTCAAACAGTTAATTTTTTGTGTATGTTTATATTATGGTTGCATTTTTTTGGTAAAAACCACAGTTGCTTCAAATTGTACACCAGTTTACAATGACTTCGATAAACATTTATAACACAATGATAAAACCTCATTTCGAATTTGGATCTACAATTTTATACACATGCTGCCGTGAGTCACAACTGGAAAGGATGCAAAAACTACAAAATAAAGCTATGAGAAGTATTCTAAAATGTAGTCGATATACACCCATACAAGCAATGCTGGATTCTCTAAAATGGCTTAACATAAAACAAAGACTTAAATTGAACACGCTAGTTTTTATACGGAAAATGAAGCAAGGCGATGCACCGGAATATCTATGCGAGCAGATAAGTTACGTAGGTGGAACACACCCATATGAACTCAGAAATTCTGAAGACTTCAGGCTGCGGCGAGTAATGACAACAACAATGCAGGCAACACTGTTCTACAAAGGATTTAAATTTTATAACACACTTCCAAATCATGTAAAATCTGAGACAAATAATAACAACTTTAAAAAACAATGTATACGTTTTATAAAAAATCTTTAATCTCTGGTTGTTGCTAAACACGTGTAGTATCAAAAGTATTTTAAATACTAATAAATGAAATGAATGAATGAAAAAGGTTACAAATTAAACTTCAGTTTTTACAGATTAAAATTATATGAGTACTGTTCTGGGTTAGCCATAAACCAACAATGGAACCGAGTGAAGCGTTAAATGTCTCTCTCTCTCTATTACTCTATTCATTGCATATTTCAATCCAGGAGCAGTTTCTTGATAATGTTATTGTAAACAACTATACAAACTACAACCATGTTTAATAAAATTACATAAAGTATGTAAAAAGAATGAAAAAAATCAAGATATAACGCGAAAGAGAAATGCGTTTGAGTGAATCGTGTCGACTTTTTCTTCTTTGGGCTAGCGTGGGTTAACGGAGTTAACTTTGCGTGTGAACCTAAAAGTACAAAACACATCAACTGAGATAAAATTTTGCATCGTCAAGACCAGAAGTTGTGCGCAATTTGGCAACCCTCCTAAAAGAGAACCAAAAAATCGACACGATTCACTCAAACGCAATTCTCTCTAGCGTAATATCTTGATTTTCAAACTTGTTCATACCTTTTATATACTTTATGTAACTTTACCTAAACATTGGTGGATAGTTATATACATTAAGATCATCAAAAAACTGCTCGTGTATTGAAATATTCAATGAAGAGAGTAAGAGAGAGCAGATTCATCCGATTATATGAAATCGATTCGTTTAGCTTGGGGAAAATGTGTTTCACTTACTATCAACTTAAATATTTCTTGTTTCTTATACTGCGTTTACTTTGTTCTTAGCGATAAAACCGTAAGACATCTTGGAGGTTAGTAGCTTGATGCTACTCTCTAGCATGTACACCATTTATTTGTGTTTTGCCTCTGGCAAATATTAAATCATAGTTTTTGGGCACGGATAAGCTCCTCAAGCAACATTTAAAAAAATGCTCGATTTTTTTTGTGTGGAAAGAAGCTCCGTTGTCAAAAATATATATATATATTTGGTACATCTATGTTTAATTAGTTTGACTTTAGGTCATAAAATGAAAATACCAGCGGGTTCGACTGTTTTTTCAAGATTTATTAAATTTTTCCAATATTTCGATTAGCATCGCTAATCATCCTCAGGGTTCTAAAGGGTTTTTCAACAGAGACGCTACAAAAGTAAATCGATAGGGACAGCAAACGACGCCATATTTTTCCCGCTCTTTTGACATTTCTCTTCAGTAAGGTTTGCCAATTCATCATGGAAAGACGAGTCGAAATTATTAAAATTTTCTACCGAAATTTGGAGTCAGTGGCCACAACTTTAAGAGCGGAAAATCATCGGAAATCATCTTCAGCGATGAGGCTCATTTCTGGCTGAATGGCTTCGTCAATAAGCAAAATACATATGCGTTATTGGTCAGACAGCAATCCACACGAAATCCATGAGTCATCATTGCATCCCGAAAAAATTACGGTTTGGTGCGGTTTATGGGCCGGCGGCGTCATTGGGCCGTAATTCTTCCGTGATGATCAAGACCGGGACATTACTGTGAATGCGAATCGCTCAATCGTTCAATGATAACCGAATATTTTTGGCCCCAATTGGATAATACGGACTTGGAGGACATGTGGTTCCAACAGGACGGCGCCACAAGCCACACAGCGAATGCCACAATCAATTTATTGGAAACCAAGTTTGGTGAACGTGTTATCTCACGAAATGGCCCAGTCGATTGTCCGCCTCGGTCATGCGATTTGACGCCGTTAGATTATTTCCTGTGGGGCTACGTCAAGTCTATGGTCTATGCCAACAAGCCAGCCACGATTGATGAACTTCGTACGAATATCGAACGTGAAATTGCAGCAGTATCGGCCGATTTATGCTTGAAAACTGTCGAAAATTGGGCAGTGCAGCAGCAGTCACAATCGGACAGAGGTTGTCCGTTTTGGCGAAGATGGAAGAAAACAAAATACTACTAGACCTTTTCTCCGTTGTGGCTAGCCAACCAAAGCTTCAACCAAAATGCTTTAGCTGCATTACAGTTAAGTGGGCATCGTATTGATCTTTAAACTTTAGAAGACATCAAACGTTGATGTAGTTTCCGATGATTTCCAGAGAAACCGGAATAAAGCCGTTGATTAAATATGAGATATACACAAAATCTATCAAAGTTTTATGCGATTTTGTTAATTTGCTTTAAATAAGTTTTTATTTTAAAAGTTGTACATGTGATTGTCTTTTACATTTTGATTATAAGCTTAACATCAATATATGTATAAAATAAAATAAATATGTATGTACAAATAAATAAACAAAATTAGAAAAATATGGTTTTTATTAATATATTCGACAATGCACAGTACGTTTTGCACAAATTCACATTTTGAAACACCCACTCTAAATTTTGGGCAAAAATTCAGGACCTGGGGCGGGCAAAAAAAAATTTTTTTAAATAAAGAAAAGGTAAGGAATGTGAGAAAATGGAAAGTAGCCATCGCAGGGACCTATGTTGCTCGTACCGTGTGGTAGAACTTTTAAAAAATCATTAAATTTATATTGCACTAAGTCGCCCGGCCGTCCGGCTCAGGCAGGGGGGTTAAAATTCCCTCTGTACCTTAAGTCGATGTGTGGCAAAATCTGAAAAATCTCTCGGCACTTTTTAAAAAAAAAATGTTCTGGATGGTTACCATAACCAATCTCATGGTTACTGTACGCACAAAAGTGCACTTATATGGACTTACAGACATCCCACGAAAAAAAGAATGACACCACGGAATTCGTGACACAAATACCTTTCGTTGAAGTACCCACACTAATCCATAGCCAAATGTCCCTGGGTGTGACGGTTTTTTGGACCCTGTGGGCCCCATAGGTCCGTGCGATGGTTAGTTTTCAATTTTCTCACATTCTTTAATTTTGGTTTTTTTTTTTAATTTTTTTTGCCTGCCCCTGGTCCTGAACTTCAGCCAAATTTTGTTCATTGCCCTTTTGCATTGGTTAAATCTACAAATATGCAAGGCAAATTTCTGTATGGTTTGCCAACGTGAAACTGCCTACGTTTATTAGTAATATTGCCCAATTAAATTGCTGACCCAATTGCCCAGTACACTGGCTGATATCAACTCATTAATTTTGGTAGTTTTACACAAGGTTTTTTTCTGTGTACGTAATAGATAATTCTACAATGGTTAAAAATCTACTTAAATTTTTCCTGGATTTCACCTACGACAGTTGGTTAAGTGTAGTGAGAACCGCTTTTTTTTATAGAAAACGTTGGCAACCCTTAACTGTGAACATCTGAGACACATGTTACTAAATATAAACCGCTTTATTGTTTACAAATATTTTGATCCCAACCAAAAAATTCTTAGTACTTTAATGAATTATTCGCTTTATTTATTAAGTACTACATACTTTATAAATAAATTTACAAAATTTGTTTATTTAAATTTACTCCGTTTGCTCCGTATAATCAAATTCTTCTTCGCCTACTTTGGTGAGACCCTTATATCTTATAATTGTACCCCTTTCCACCTTTAAACGTTTACTGAATTGTACCGCTTGTGATTCATTCTTTTCTTCATCCGATTTAAATCCGTAATAATGGGCCCAATCAGCGCGCCCAGTGTATATCATGTAGCAAACACCTCCAAAGGCATTCCAGGCAATAATACCGTAGACGACACTAAGACGGCGTTTCCAGACTTCAGCGGTATTCTGGGGAATTGGATTCGTGTGGCGTCTGACTAAGCGGCGTAGCCATTTCATTTGAAAGAGAGCCATTCGGAAGATAACTTTATGTATTAATTTTTTGATCTTGTTATTAGTTACATAAAAGTTTATGTATAAACAAACTATCGCAATTTGGCAGACGGTCAGCTGATTGTTTGTTGCTGCCCCACTGCAGCTGCACAGAAAAAAATCTTGTGTAATATTTCCCAATATCAAATAACCGAGTAGTACTACTGGACGTTGTTGTTGTTGCAGGCAACAACAACAGGCATTTTGTTTTTGTTTCAATGGCTTAAATAAACGATATTTTAATAACGCGGTACCAGGCTCCTCAAAAGTATGGCAGTCTACATAATATGCATGTATTTGGGCCCACGTCTAACAAAAATAGCAACTTCTAAAAAAAGGTGCCTCAGCAAAAGCTTAATTTTTGAGATATTGTATGTAATTGAAAGAAAATTTATATGTGCTCAAAACATATGCCCCAATAAGGACACTCTACCAACAGCAATGCTGAATTTGCTATGAATGTTGGTAAATTCCCTGTTTCTTATATAAATGTCAAGATCTGTCCGACTAGACACCTTGCGCTAGAACGAGTGAAATATAAATCCCTAAGATTTTGTATTGCTACTGTGTCGCTGTGAATGTGTGTAACAATTAATTTTTGAAAAGAATTATTTTATTTTCATATTATTTTCATATTTTATATACATATATACTAGCTGATCCGGCAGACGTTGTCCTGCATAATATTTCAAGCGATTTGTATGGGAGGTACCACGCCCATTTGTCCAATTGGACCGAATAGTAAATCTAAATCACCCAGGGCGCCACCCAAACACATACAAAAAAATTTATTTAAATCGGTCCAGAAGTTTAGGAGGAGTTCAGTCACAAACACACGTGCACTAGAATTATATATATAAAGATATATATATTTTCAAATTATATTAATTTCATATTTTATAAAGTAAAAATTTAATCTGATTGTATTTTAACAAAGAATATATTTTACTGGCCAAAAGTCTATATTGTAAATCTTTTGTAAATAGAAAAGTCATTTGTGTCTCTTATATATTGATCAATGAAAAAGTTGTAATGTTTTAATACGCAACAAGAAAATGTAATCTCTTAGTCATTTGAAGTATACAAATGTGTATCCTTTGTCGAAACGAACAAATTTGTATACCCAAGAGTTTGCTATTTTTATCTAATCATTAATAATAATCATGACTGGAGTCTTCGGCAGTGACAAACGATAAGTGCTATTACATTTGAGGAGTGATTATAAAGCAACAGTGCAATAAATACTTATACTTACTTATCCGGTCTCGAACAACCCCTAGGGGTCAGGGACCGTACAAAACGAAGATAACATGTTTCACCAAACAATTCGATCTTTTGCCTTATCTCTCCACTTGGCAATACAAAGTGTACGCAGGAATTCGTCAACCTGATCCCTCCAGCGGAGTCTTGGTCTTCCTATTTTTCGTCTCCTTCGAAATCGGTTTTGAAACCCCTTCGTGCTGGTTCGTCTTCATCCATTCTATTGACATGGCCTAGCCAGCGCAATCGCGTTATTTTTATCCGCTTAACTATGTCAATGTCGGGATATAGCTCATACAGCTAATGGTTCATGCGCCGCCGATACTCACCGTTGTGCACTATAAGGCCATACAATTTTCGAAGTATTTTTCTCTCGAAGACTCCTACAGATGTTTCGTCTGCGTGCGATAAGACCCAGGATTCTGCGCCATAAAGCAAGACAGGTTGTATGAGAGGCTGGTATAGTTGGACTTTGTTACTCTAGCGGGCTTTGCCTGTAAAGTGCATGCTTAGCTCTAAATAACATCTATTCGCAAGCACAATTCTTAAGGCTGATGTTGTTTTTGTTTGCGGCAGAACCGTGCACCACCTCGAAATTATAACGGTTATCAACGTTCACGTTTTGGTCTAATCGCGTGGAGGCCCTGCTCGTTGAAACAATTAATTTTGTCTTGTCCCCATTTACTGTCCGACCGACTTTTGCTGACTCCTTCTCAATTCTCGAAAACACCGCAGTTTCTTCTCTAATTGTGCGTCCAATTATATCTATATCATCAACATACGTGAGCAGCATGTGACTTTTGCAGCTGATGGTTTTATTCATGTTGACTGCAGCTTTCCCCTTAACAATCTTTATTAATATGTTAAAGAGATCGCACAATAGCGGTTCGCCTTGTCTGACGCCGCGTTTAGTTTCGAAAGGTTCGGTAAGATCCTTACCAACTTTCACTGCGGATGTGGTGTTCGTCAAGGTCATCCCGCAAAGGTGTATGATTTTTGCAGGAATACTAACCTCAGACATTGCTTCGTAGAGTTTCTCCCATATGGGGCTATCGTAGACCGCTATATAATCAAATATATGATAGGTATCGATTTGTTTTTCGTGGGTCTTCTCCAGGGTTTGGCGTAACGTGCAAATCTGGTCGGTTGTCGATTTTCCAGGCCTAAAGCCACACTGGTATGGTCCAATCAGGTCAGCGATAATTGGTTTTAGTCTTCCGCACATTATACTTGATAGAACCTTATATGCTATGGATAAAAGGCTTATTCCACGATAGTTGGCACAGAGACTCGGGTCACCTTTTTTAAATATGAGACTGAGACTCCAATCGCCGGGCATGCATTCATCGAGCCAAATTTTGCTAATGAGCTGATTATCAACTCATCGCCGCCAGCATTAAACAGCTCCGTCAGTAATCCATCGGCTCCTTCGGCTTTGTTGTTCTTAAGATATCAATAGCGCAGATAAATGATGTCTCTATATTCCCAACATACTCTGCACATCTGCGATGAAATATCCGTCCTTGTCTTTACATAAGGGGCCCTGAACCACGTCCATGGGTTCAAAAACGACTTATTGGTAGAGTTTTCTGGCTTCGTTATTCCTTCTGTATGTCTCAATTTTCTCACTCTCGCGCTACTGCAATAAATACTTATTTTATTAAAAACAAAATTTATTAGTTTTCAGTTGTTTCGGCTTAAGGTCATAAGAATAAAAAGAAAACACTTCAGGTATTTCTTCTTAAAATTTTATTAATATTTTCCAATATTTCGACCAACTTCGTTGATCATTTTCAAGGATCTGATAAATCAAGCATAAACAAAGTATTCATAAACATTATTGAACAATTCAAACAAGAATCAACATAAAAATATATATTATTTTCCCCAAAGGTAGAATGATTAATTTTAATTACATTTTGAGATAACACAGAGCGTCCAAGTTTTTCCGCAGGCTTATGTCAACTGATTTGTTCTTCTCTTGAATTTGTCAATTTTGTGCCTATACACATGCGCACATTGATCTGTATCTCGTTTGAAGTTAAGCCTTTTCTCCGATGGAACGTCAATTATATGCAGCATTTCCTGGAAGAGGCGTCTTGAGTAATTTTTCTCTTCAGTCAGAATTTCCACTTCGTCAAAATTTGGTTTGTGTCCAGTTAAAGTACAGTGGGCTGCTAGTGCTGTCTTTTGTTCTATCGGCTTATAATGAGCTTTTTGGTCCGACTTATGAGCAGATATTCTAGTTTTCAATTTATTCATTGTAGTGCAACATATATTTTCTGGCATATGCTGGACTTGTCACCATTACAAGGAATTTTTGTACACAACGTTTGGCTTGTCATTTTTGTCAATAATATACTTTGTCCTACTAAATAAACTATTCACGGTTAAATTCGATTTCAACGCCAATTCATATTTTCCGTTGTTATATGTATTGGAATGTTTCAATCTTTCAGAGAAACCCGGAACATACGTTGTGGTTTTATAAATTCTGTCAGATTCATTACGGCGTTCAGTCGACTTGCTCGTCTCTGCCCGTGATATCAGATTGTCTGTAATTTTCCTGGGGAAACTATTCAATTTAAGGATTTCCACCATTTTCCCCTTATTCGTCTTGTGGAATTCAGCGTCACTTATCTTCAAAACTCTCCTAATGAAGTTGCTCGCTGTGTTAATAATTGTCCTTCTTGGGTGTTTGGAATAATAATTTATCAATCGTTCCGACGCTGTAGGTTTTTGGTACCAGTCCATTTTGAGAGCATTTTCTTGTCTGATAACCAAACTGTCCAAATATGGTAGCCTATTGTCCCTTTCCTCTTCGAGCGTGAATTGTAGTTGTCCATTAAAAGAATTCAATGCTGTCATCATGTTGGCCACTTCAGTTCTTCTGATAACAACAAATAAATCGTCCACATATTTCGTCAAGATTTTCGGCTTCTCCCCCAATGTGTCGAGTACTGTATCCAATACTACCTCCATGATGATGTCAGATATAATTGGTGATGCTGGGGATCCCATGGGCATACCCTTCCGCTGTTCATAGAATCTATCTTCATACTGGAAATAGCGTGTGTCCTTGATGCAGAATGTCAAAATTTCTATAAAATCCTTAGGTGGTATATTCGTGTACTGTCCAATTTCGTCCCAGTTATCCTCTATAGTCCTTAGAGGTTGATTAATTGGTATGCTGGGGAATAAGTTAACCACGTCAAATGAAACTATTATTTCATCCTCATTAATGCTTATGTTCCGAATCTTCGTCTTGAAGTCCACTGCGTCCTTTACGTTGTATTTTGAATTCTTTGTCACGTTCTTAAGTATATCCAACACAAACTTGCATAGCCCATAACCCGGTGCGTCAATTGACGAGCAAATGGGTGTCAAAGGATTACCATCTTTGTGGATCTTAGGTAATCCGTATATTCTGGGTGCAGTGGTAGTTTCCGTGGTCAATTTCCTCCTAGTATGGGCGTCAATAAATTGTCCCTCGTATAGTTTATCCACTAATTTGTTATTTTTATCCTGTAGTCCTGTAATGTTTATGAATACTTTGTTTATTCTTGTTTTATCAGATCCTTGAAAATGATCAACGAAGTTGGTCGAAATATTGGAAAATATTAATAAAATTGTAAGAAGAAATACTTGAAGTGTTTTCTTTTTATTCTTATGACCTTAAGCCGAAACAACTGAAAACTAATATGTCTACAAAGGTCAACTATACTCACAAAAACCAAAATTTGTTTCTGTAAATATGAAAAAAATGAGCTGAAATTTAGTAAGATTGCTCATTGAAATTAATCTAATTCACCTACAATAAATTCTGCACATTGCCCTTTTTGCATTGTGTAAATCTACAAATATGCAAGGCAAATTTTCATATTATGGGTGAACGTAAAATTGCATAGGTTTATTGGTAATGTTGCCCAATTAAATAGCTGATCTTGTTGTCCAGCGCATTGGCTATTATCAGACCATGAATTTAGGTTTTTTTCTTCTGTGAAAGCTACAAATGGATTTTATCGGTGTACTTATGAAGTTTCGTTTATTGAGAATAGACTTCTCTTGATATCTGTGCTTGGTAATCCTAAAATGAAACAGCTGTTATATTTACACCGGTTGGTTTCTCCACGCAGTTGCACACTTTGGTAGTGGATCATTGTGTTAGAAATTACGCACTAACACTCATAGATGTTTGCATGTGTATTTTGTCAAAACATTCATTTGCATTCATTGTACACTACTGTAAGAAGAAAAGTTGAAGGTTCTGCTTTTGTGAACAATTATTTGCAGTTTTTTTTTTTCAGCTGTGTGTTGTAAATATTAAAAAGATACAATTTGATTTGCTTACTAAACAATATTTATATTAGAGTTTGTGTTTGTTTGCGTGTTTGGATAAATGTCCTTTTGGTGTATTTATTTATGGTGAAATTGTTTGTTGAAAATTTTCTAGAGCAAAATGTTACTGCGAGCTCAGCAATTTAATAATTTGGACTATCGTCGTCGACAAATTGATACCTTGAAAGTATTCAATGACAAGTAAGTGTTGTTCTTTTTTTGTCTTTACATTTTACTTGTATTTGCCGATTAACAAATCTGGTATGTTTTCTTTTCCCTTTGCAGTGTCGTTGTGGTGTCTGATCTCGAGGAGTACTGCATACATTTTGAATCGGGAGGACGCAATTTCATTTTGTCAGTTCTACTGGGCTTGAACTTTCCCAATGAACGACCCAAGATAATGCTATCGCCTCTGGTCCAACATCATTGGGTCAATCCGACAAGTGGAGAAATTGAATCGGCTCCAGGTTTAGTGAATGTATGTTTAAAAACTAAAAGGCATTTATTGCATTGTGTCCTTTGGTTACGCTGACCTTGAGGCATGTGTGTATATAAAACGTTATGTGCTGAATAACTGTCATTTGTTCATTTAGACCGGGACAAATTCAAGGTAATATCCTTGATGTCAGTCAGGTTGAAGGTAATGCATCAGTTTTGAATTAACAATGACGTTATCGTTGACCTTAAACTTGTTTAAGAAAATGAGACGAATTCCTGATTACAATACCTATGTGCTGTCAAAATTGATATTGAAGTCCTGTCCAAGGATATAACAGCAGTGCAAGTTCCACCATAGTTATTGTTCTTAGGAAGATGTATGTATAAAAATCTGATGCAAGCAACGCTAGGTATAGTAAATTACTGCTTTAACAGTTTGAACCATTAGAAGATACGAAGGGATCGAAAACGTTTCTTTAAGGATACTTTTAATACTGCAGTAGTACAGGAATGTTATGTCGCAAACATAAATTTCATAGACAATAAATAACTCATCCAATGCCTGATTTGTATTAGACAATTTTTTGTATAGTCAATTGCTCTGTAAATGTTTTCTCTAGTAAATATAACATATGTTCGAAATAAATTAATTTTTTTTTATATTTCTAGTACTCCCCCCACTCTGATCTCGGCCGCGTTGTGCAGGTTATTATTCGTGAATTTGAACGTTTCCCGCCACATGTCTTTAAGTCACATAGCCCCATTACCATACCAAATCCGGCCAATAATGCGAACTCGCCACACACCAATGTGTTATCACATTCCCACCATTATCCACCACTACAAGTGGCCAAATCCCTAGACAGCGGTACAAGCAGCGGTGCATCCAATAGTGCCAACAGCAGCCAAGAAACCTCACCACACGATACGACAAAATCGTCATCGCCGCGACTTAACGATAGCAATTTTCCCAATCTGTCCACACTTTCATTGGATGAACTTAAACAGCTTGATAACGATCCGGAATTCTTCGATGATTTCATCGAAGAAATGTCTGTGGTCCAGCAGCTCAATGAAGAATTAGACTCTATGATAAATCAAGTGGAGAATATTTCCCGAGAAAACGAATCGAAAGAAACGCACCTGGTAGAGCTCAAACGTAAGCTAAGTGACGACGTTACAACTCTGAAGCATTTGGGGGAGAAATGTGATGAGTTAAATAAAAAGTACTTGAAGAAAACCGAGGAATACAATCCTCAGCATATAAGGGAGCTACTGCAAATAGCCGCCTCAACTGCCGATACTGACTGTGAAAGGCATGTGGAACAGTTTTTGAATGGTAAAATTGATGTACAAACATTCCTGCAAAACTATACGCACTCGAAGAAAATAAGCTCGGAACGCAAGGCGAAGGAAGAGCGTTTGGGTCAGCAGTTAACTGCCCTAGAAAGAGCTGGTATATAAGACGGTAATAATAGTGTCCCCTAGACACTTGGGTCCAGCTGCAAAACATAATTCTTGCCTATTCAAGGAAAAGGGCTTTAAGGAAAACAAATATATCTCACAAAACAAAAAAAAACAAGCCAACAATAGAGTCCTTAAAATACATACAAGTTCTAGCCTGGCGCTGGTGCTTCATAGTTATTTGTTTCTTTTTTTTATCGTGAATTGTTATTTTGTGTAGCAGGCTTATCCGTTTTGTTTTCTTTTACAACAATATGTTTTTAAGTTTAATTTTATTTATTATTCTGCATTTTCAAACGCTTTCCAGCATCTCGAACTCTTAAGCTTCCAGGGCACCTTTTGCAAGGAGCTACAACTTATTATGGAAATGAATCTACCTACAACATGAAAAGCTCTAAACACAGAATATATCAACGTAAAGTTCTCTGTAGTTTACTCTAGTTATGTAAATGTATTTTAATCATTAAATTATTTAATTATGATTTAAAGCAAAAAAGAAGAGCAAAATTTAAGAAGAAACAGTAAAATTGAAAAATTCATCTAAAACCAAAAGTGATTGAATTATTCTTATTCACGCTGCGCGACTGAGATAAAATGAGATGTTTGGAAGCATACTGAACAAGGTTGGGCAAATATTCACCTTGAGATAAAGAAGTCTGGTCCGGAAAGATATATACAGGGTGATTCAGGAAGTTCCGGACAAATTTCTCCAGCGTATTCCTTGGCTCATTTCATGAAGAAAAGTCCACTAGGACCATGTCCGAAAATTCAAGGGTGCGAAATGGCAGCGGGTTCAAAATTTTCGGATTGGCGGTCGGAGGGTAAAGTTCCTAACTTCTGAGCCAGTGGTCGAATTTTTGGGCTTGTTGGAAAGGTCTTTAAGAGGCCTTTCAGAATTAATTAAAAAAGAAGTAGAAAAAAGTCAAATCGCCGAGATACAGAGCTTTCGGAAAAAAATTCACATAACCTCAATTTGCTCAGCCAGATGGCAGGTAACTTATGGTTTTTTTTCTGTTAAAAGATAGCCGTACCTCTTATCTTTCCAAAATGACCTAAGACCAGAGGTCTTACCGTTCCAAAGTTATGACCATTTTACTGAAATGCAAAAATGTTTGTTTTTGTACTCGAAACTGTTGCTGCAGCAGAGATCAGCGTAAACAAATAAAAGTGCGCTGTTATTTTGCTTCCAAAAACAAAAATTTTTGCATTTCAGTAAAATTGTCATAACTTTGGAAAAACATAAGTTACCTGCCATCTGGCTGAGCAAATTGAGGTTATGTGAATTTTTTTTTGTATCGGCGATCTGTATCGCGGCGATTTGACATTTTTCTAATTCTTTCTTAATTAATTCTGAGAGGCCTCTTCCAACAAGCCTAAAAACAAAAACATCCAACCACTGGCTCAGAAGTTATCAACTTTACCCTAATACCCTCCGACCGCCAATCCGAAAATTTTAAACCCGCTGCCATTTCGCACCCTTGCATTTTCGGACATGTTCCTAGTGGACTTTTCTTCGTGAAATGAGCCAAGGAATACGCTGGAGAAATTTGTCCGGAACTTCCTGAATCACCCTGTATCCGAAAATTTTAAACCCGCTGCCATTTCGCACCCTTGCATTTTCGGACATGTTCCTAGTGGACTTTTCTTCGTGAAATGAGCCAAGGAATACGCTGGAGAAATTTGTCCGGAACTTCCTGAATCACCCTGTATATACATACATATGTCGCTCATGGAGTTCCAAATCTGTGCGGATTTCATACCCCCGGTGTTTACACAAGAATGTGGCGTATTTTCCGTCCCTTGACCCAACCGATTTACCGTAGGTTAACAGTCTTGCCCTCTCTTGTATAATCGTTAGAATCCGTCTCGTTTTTGTACTAAATGATAACAGTTTCTAGAGACCAGAGGGATTTGGCGAATTCAAGACACCTCCCTTCATCATAGCTTGTGTTTTTACTTATATTATCATAGTCATCACTCCGTTAACTTCGATATCAGAAACAAGGCCCTTGTGGTTAAATTTAGCGCTAAATGAATTCAATGTGGCCGAATATTTAAAGCCCATAGGGCCAATATAAACGCCATTATATTCAAGTGCACCAAATTAATATTGAAATACCGGACAACATTCCACCATCATCCAAAAAAAAGTTACAGAACGTGTGTTTGCAAATGAGTAACGAAGGGTATACCAAATCCATAGGACAGATGGTAACTCAACAGCATATGCCTTTTCGGTGCCTAGATAACGACATATTTCAAAACCTTGCAGCCGTGTTGATGTGCATATAATATAAAATTGAAATCAAAATCCATTGTGGAGCACCTTCAGTAATGAAATCACAACTTTTTGACGCAATAAAAAGACAGGTAAATGTTTAAAATTGGGCATTAGTCAGTCGGATGGACAGAAGTATTACGGGAGTGAATATCCAATTTATTGAAAACTTTCAAATAGTGATAATTACTATTGGCAAGGTTGTGCCAAATATTTAAAGGAGCAACTTTTAAATGTTATTGACCGTTACGACGTCATTGGAACCAAGACCCATATCATTTATATTCTGACGTGGACATAGATAGGCGCATCAAATTAGGTCGATTACGTTGGCTAGGCCACATCAGAATGGATGAAGATGAGCCAGCGCGAAAGATTTTCGAAAACGTACTCGATGTAACCAGGAAAAAGAGGACGACCAAGACTCCGATGGAAATACCAGGCCGAAGAGTCCCTCAGTATTGTTACCAACTGGCGAAAAAAGGCAAAGGATAGAACCAGTTGGAGAAATATGTTAAAATTTGTTTGTTTAATTAATATGTGTAAGACATCTCACCTCATGAGGTTGTAAAATCTTTATATATAAAAATGAATGTCTGTTTGTCCTTTAAAGAATCGTAAACTATACATTTGATCATGTGATGATCTTTAGCTAAGTTGTTGTGCATGAGCCCACGAAGGTTTCTGAGTTGGTACGACCAATTTTCGACAGATGGCGCCAATGTCTTACTTATCCGGTCTCGGACAACCCCGGGGGTCAGGGACCTTGCAAAACGAAGATAACATACTTCGACTGGCGTCTTCGATTGATCGCATTTTGGAACTTTTTGCTGATCTAGATATATCTCTACCATCAAGACCTGTCCGAAGTATTACTAGTGAGTCTTCAATTCTTATTGATGATATCCTGAGTAGCTACAAAGAGAGTGCAACAAATGCAGTTACTTACAGAAATATTTTGATGGAAAGGATTTCGCTCTATCGTCCGGAGATGATCCTCTTCACTGATGGGTCTTTCGATGGCGAATTGACTTATTTTTCCGTGGTCAAGCAACTAACTGTTGAGAACTGTTTGATAGAGGCTTTCAGACTATTGGCAGTCACCGAAATACCTTGCTTCCCATTTACACTTACCAGCATCTACAATTCGCTACAACACTCATTGAACCTTGATTTCTGGCATCGTTCTGCCCTTTTCCTCAGGCGAGTCAATCCGGCGGTCTCCAGACCGCGTTACAACACATACTTCAGTAGAAGTTAGTGCATTCTTTTAGCCCGTCTAAGGGTAGGCAAAACTAAATTCAACACCCGTCATTACTACGAAGGCGCAGACCCTCGCAGATGCTACTTCTGTGGTGATTTTCTGTCCGTTTCACATATTTTGAGGAATGTAGTTCCTCTAGAACTGCTCTCCCTATAGATGCAATTCTTGATTGTTCCTTGCAGGATATGTTGCCCAGGATACGATCCTCCCTGGACATTCATGACCTTCGTGATGTTTAGACCAAAGTCTTATTTCTCTAATACTCACTATTATCGAAAACCTTTTACTTAAAAATGCACTAATTTCATTCTTTACATTTAACACTCTTCACTAACTTAGGTAAGGTTTTCTTTTTTCGAGCGCACATGGTCTAAGTTACCCGGCGCCTCTATTTTTATATTTTATGAATTGATTTTGTAAAATATATTGTAAATAAATAAATAAATACCTCGCCAACCAGTTCGATCTTTTGCTTTATTTCTCCAGTTGGGTATACCAAGCGTACGCAGGGATTCGTCAACCTGATCCCTCCAGCGGAGTCTTGGTCTTCCTATTTTTCGTCTTCCTTTGAGTTCGGTTTCGAAACCCCTTCGTGCTGGTTCGTCTTCATTCTACTGACATGGCCTAGCCAGCACAATCGCGTTATTTTGATCCGCTTATCTATATCAATGTCAAGATAAAGCTTATACAGCTCATGATTCATGCGTCGCCGATACCTCGCCGTTGTGCACTATATGGCCATAAATTTATTTTTCTCTCGAAGATTCCTACAGACGTTTCGTCTGCTTGCGATAGGACCCAGGATTTTGCGCCATAAAGCAAGACAGGTTGAATGCGAGTCTGGTACAGCTGGACTTTCGTTACTCGAGAGAGGGCTTTATCACTAAAGTGCTTGCTTAGCCCAAAATAACATCTATTCGCGAGCACAATTCTCCCAAGGCTGACTTTGTTATTTTTGTTTACGGCAGATCCGAGGTATATAAATTCGTCCACTACCTCGAAGTTACAACGGTTATCCACGTTCACGCTTTGGTCTAATCGCGTGGAGGCCCTGTTCGTTGAAACCATTAATTTTGTCTTGTCCTCATTTATCGTCAGACCCACTTTTGCTGACTCTCAATTCTCGAAAAAACCGCAGTAACTTCTCTAAATGTGCGCCCAATGATATCTATATCATCAGCATACGCGAGCAGCATGTGTCTTATGCTACTGATGGTTTTATTCATGTTGACTGCAGTTTTTCTCATAATAATCTCCATTAAGATGTTAAAGAGATCGCACGATAGTGTGCCGACTTGCCTGAGGCCTCGCTTAGTTTCGAAAGATTCGGTAAGATCCTTACCAACTTTCATTGCGGATTAGGTGTTCGTCAAGGTCATCCTGCAAAGGCGTATTGGTTTTGCAGGAATACCAAGCTCAGACATTGCTTCATAGAGTTTCTCCCGTATCGGGCTATCGAAGGCCGCCTTATAATCGATAAATAGATGATAGGTGTCGATTTGTTTTTCGTGTGTCTTCTCCAGGATGTCATTCAAAATTAAAATTTTAAAGCAAAACAACGTTTGCCGGGTCAGCTAGTAGTCAATAAAAGTGAAAGACCGTTACAAAATTGATGTGTCAAATTCACGCAATAACTACTGATAACTGGGCAAATGTAATTTAGACAGCAAAACATCTGCAAGAACTTAAAGAATGACTACCCGAGGATGACAACTTCGAAGAATATATTTATGAGCCGATCACATGCCAAATATTACAATTTATCTTTTGGGATGTAATAAAACAATTCAAGAACGACTTAAATAAATGGAAAGAGAATGTTAAAAGGATTCGAAAGAAAATAAGAGAATTAAATTTAGGCCCTATGCCAGTTCTTGACAGCACAGCACGTTGCATGCGTTGAAACTAATACTTATCCGGTCTCGGACAACCCCGGAGGTCAGGGACCTTACAAAACGAAGATAACATATTTCGCCAACCAGTTCGATCTTTTGCTTTATTTCTCCAGTTGGCAATACCAAGTGTACGCAGGGATTCGTCAAATTTATCCCACCAGGGGAGACTAGGTCTTCCTATTTTTCGTCTTCCTTCGAGTTCGGTTTCGAAAACCCTTCGTGCTGGTTCGTCTTCATCCATTCTACTGACATGGCCAAGTGTTTGAATCTTATATTCTAAACGGGATTAAAATTATTAAAAATTAGATTGATATTGAAGTGGGCCTTCTGTATCATTGCGTTTACGATTTCTTGGTTAATTACAATGTTTAGGAATCTTCCCTACGCAGACGGGATGAACTTGTTGATATTCTTAGTCCCAATCCACACACGGAATCTTTTGTCGCCGGAGACACGAGTTCGTGGGAGAGGGAGGCGAGAAATAAGAAGAGGGGCACTTACGTCGTCCCTCTCTCTTCTACGAACTCGAGTCGCCGGCGACAAAAGTTTCCCTGTGTGGATTGGGACTTAGATGTCTTGCTAGAGCGTTTGTGTGTTGTGAAAGTTTTTGTTGGTGAATTTGTTTGATGCGGTGGATTTCGTCCTTTATCACAGGTATTTTTAAATCTCTACGTATATTCTCATTTCGCATATACCATGGTGCGCCGGTAATTACTCGTAGTATTTTTGACTGAACTCTTTGGATAACGTCGATGTTACTTTTAGTAGCATTGCCCCATAGTTGAGAGCCGTATTGCCCAAATTGGCTTAATTACACTGTTGTCCAGTTTAAGTTTTGAGTTCGAATTAAGCAGCCAATACAGTTGATGAGTCTTAATTTTAATATGTTTTTTTTAGCTTCAAGATGTCTTCTCCACGTCATCCTGCGATCTACCTAAGTATGTAATTTCGTCACATAAAGGACTCGGTATGTCGTTTAGTTTTATTTGTGGACAGGTTTTTGTGTTCAGAGTAAACGTAACTTGCTCTTTGTTTCGTTTACTCTTATTCTCCAGTTAGCAATCCAAGTTTCTAATGTTTGTAGATGGTTTAACTGAATCTAAGTATATGGCAGCTCAGTATAGCAGCATCATCTGCAAAAGTAGACGACTTGTTGGGATGTCAGCTGTAAAGAAAAGAGCCGAAATCACTTCCATGCGGAACCCCAGCATTTATTTCGCGTTCATCTGAAATACGCTCTCCATATTTGACCCTAAAACTTCTATTATTCAAGTAGCTTTCAAGGAGTCAATGAGCGTGTTTTGGTTACACCGCTTGCTTATATATTCGCTTGTTTTATATGAAGCACTTAGCGAGAACTTAGCGACGAGAATCATTTTCGCTAAGTTTAAACAAAATTTTTTGGACATCTTTTACCGTTTTCAACCCTTATTCATATTTTTGAAAAAAAGGACTTATCGCTAAATTGCCGTTTTCTTTGCAACTTAGCAAGCGATAATCGCTTGCTTGTTACCAAAACACAACTAATGAGTGTTTGCAGGAAGGTATTTCCTAATTTTATATGTATATTAGGCCCTCGTGACAGACCTTGTCAAATGCTTGAGCAACATCCAAAAATATCGCACAGCAATACTGAATTTTTTCAAAAGTTTTCCTAATCTCGTTGGTCAGATGATTTACCTGTTGTAGTGTACTATGCCCTATGTCCCTCCCTAAAGCCAAATTCATGATCACTGATGAAATTATGGGAAGAGATAAAACTTTAAGTTTCAATAGAAAGACTCTCTCATAGAGTTTTAACAAGCAAGGTAATAAGCTTACAGGTCTATAAGACGATGGAAGCGTTCTATCTTTTCCAGGCTTCAATATCATTTTCACTAAGCAATTTTTGCGAGAAACTTCTTCATACTTACGAGAAACTTTACGCCCACGAGTGGGAGTTTAGAGATAATTTTCTGTGATATGAGATCTAAAACTGTTGCTTTTTTCGGGTGAGCAGTTTCCTTCGGTGGTGCAATGGTTAGTGTGCGCGGCTCTTGTACATGAGAGCGTTGGTTCGATCCCTGCTCAGACCACCCTACATTTCTTTCGACGATGGTCACCCCGCTTAGTGATGGCGACACTATCGAGTACTTAGCCATAAAAAAGGTTCTCAAAATACCGTTCGGAACCCGTGTAAAACTGTAGGTCCTAATCAGTGTGTGTAAAACTAGAAAGCGCCCAGCGCACTAATTGCGAGAAGCTCTCCCCTATCCCTTCATGGGATGTAATGGAAAACTATTTATTTAGTTTCGCATGGGTTGGGGCAGAAAACCTGACGTAAATGATCCGCATAAAGTTTGGCTTTTTCCTCACCTGTTGTCACCCACTCCCCACTTTCAATCCGTAAGGGAAAGATAGCCTCAACTGATTTACTTATATATCTTATGGGCACCTATAACGAAAAATTGGTCGAATTTGTCGGAGTTAGCCCCCCAACGTAATTGCCATGTTGATGGTCATCAATCTTTCTGACTTACCTTTCGTTGTAACGGTAAGTCGAAGGGTTGCAGCTGATGAACTATATCTTTGCGGGATTGGCAAAGCCTTTTTCTCTTACCAGATTTTTCATATTCGTGTGAGTGTACAGTCCCTTTAAAACCCTTTGGCCGCTGCCTTGTATCTAGACACTAGGTTCTGTTTTAGAGGTACAACATACTTGAGTAATGTGGAGAAAAAAACTGCAGTTGTAAGTACTCATATGTTAGTTTGACACTGATAGATTTTTTCTGTTCGAAATATTGACTATCAGTCAGTATCATTCCTCCACGAACCAAATTGAGTCGATTGGATAACGTTGGAAAATATCGGTCTGCTTGAACGACGTTGGGAAATATGAGTCTTACAGAAGCTCCAATCGGACATGCGCATTTCATCTCGGCGGCTATGTCAACAAACAGTCGCCGCAACTGGGGATCGGAAAACCCGTACGTCATTATCGAGAAGGTAATGCATCCACAGCGAGTGACAGTTTGGTGTAGATTTTGGAGTGGTGGCATCATTCACCCATTTTGGTCGAAAATGTTGCTGGAAACGCCATTTCAGTCAACGGGGTGCGCTTCAGAGCTGAAATCGAATGTATGAACTTGGATAATCTTTGTTTTCAGCAGTATGTCACACAGATCACCAAACAATCGATATTCTGCGCTCTAAGTTCGGTTATCGTGTTATCAGCCGTCTTGGCGATGTTAATTGGTCGCCGCGGAGCTGCGGTTTAACCACTTTAAACTATTTCTTGTGGGGAGCCGTTAAAGACCGATGACTTGCGAATAATTCAGAAACGATCCACACCCTTAAGGCTAATATCGTACGAGCCATGCGTAAAATTGAACCAGAAACTGTCAACAAAGTCTTGGAGATTTCGACTGACAAGATGAGCTAGTGCGAAGCCAGCCTGCAGCCACATGTGTTCCATAAATAATGGGAATATTTGTTAAATCTAATAAAGCCATAATATATCAAAATAATTTAAGTTTAGGGGGCTATTCCGAACGGCCAAATCTAGTCTAGTCGTCAAATATGAATTGCTATTTTCAACGCGGTCGTGTCGGCAGTCTACTTGCGTACAGAGTTGTATTCTGTAATTTATTACTAAAATGCAAAAAAAGTTGGCAATTCATTTTTAACAGTCGCCTCGTATGTATTCCGCAAGTTGTCTAGTCTACGTAACTGACAAAATCACTCGACTGTTTTTTTGTAGTATTCTTGTTAAATTGCGAAGCGAAAAATATTGAAATCGTTAAAAATGGCGACAAAGGGTATGTACATATTATTAGAATTATTTGTGTTAAAAAAGAAAATAAGTATATTTATCTAACAAAAATATATTTTAGCATAAAAGTAACAAACAAAAAACAGTTTGAGGCAATGGTAGAGTGGATGGAGAGGCACCCAGATTTTGCCAGAGGAAAATGACATTTCGGCTCCAGCTAGCAGCAATTCAAAGAGCAAGAGGAGGAACTCGGCGAAATATTAAATAGTAATGGAACACCTACAAGAATAGCAAGCGATTGGAGCAGGGTAACTAGTTTTTTATTTTTAATTATTTTCATTGTAATAATTTTATATACGTTTCTAAGGTTTGGATTACCTTCAAATCCAATGTGAAAAAGAAGTTGTCTAACAATTCCAAAGCTACTAGAGGAGGTGTGTCGATGACAATGGCTTTAAGGCCTTTGGTAAAAGCTGGTAAATCCTCCAGGCGTTGCTTTGGGTGAGATTGAAGAGTCTGAGGATGAGTAAGAAGAAGAAAGAAAATGTTCCGGAGGAATTACCGTCCACATCAAGGCATAGTGAAGAAAGCGTTAATGGGCAGCAATGTAACAAAGACCAACGCAAGCCGATGAAACGCCAAAATAGATGTGCCGAGCGCATAAAAAGGCAAATTATCAAGGGGATTAACAGGATGCAAAAGGCAATTGTTTAAAATGTATGAACTAGAGAAAAAATATAAATCAGAAAATGAATACCGGCAACTTAAAATTGAAATAGCAAAAAATAACTAGAGTTGCTAAATATTCAAATAGAGAATATTGAATAAATATATATTTTTATTATAAATCGTAATTGTCTTGCAAAGACTGCATTATTCTTATTCTAAATGCAAAATCATTGTTGGTGACTTCATCTAGTGATGCCTCTGGTATTTCTTCATGATCATTAACTGCTGTTTCTACACTTAGTCTCTGGTCATTAGTAGGGACTTTGTATTTCATGCATATATTGTGTAGAACGCAGCACGTGTTAATTATTTTGGTACATTTTTCTGGTTCGTAATGAAGTCCTCTCAATGCCAGCAAGCACCTAAACTTCCCCTTAAGAACGGCTGCAGTTCTCTCCACAATATTTCTGGCCTTAGAGTGAACCATATTGTATTTTGCCTGTGGACTTCCGCTTGCGGTCATTCGAAATGGTGTTATAATATACGTTTGTAGAGGATAACAAGCATCTCCTGAGGAAATTAAAATAAAATTCCATCTTATTTTATTTTCACACAGCCAAATACATAAGTGTAACAAATTATTTGATTTACAAATTAATCAGTTCAGTTGCCAATCACAAAAAGTCAATTCTTGCCAACTACCAAAAAAAAATTGACGACTGAAAACGGTAGCCTGTTGGAATACCAAATTATAATATAGTCTAGTCTACAGTAGAGTCTAGCGTTCGGAATAGCCCCCTTAGTCCATTTTATTTAATTTTTAAAAAGATCCTTGTAGTTGGACCACCCCTTGTTGCATTGGCGTTGTTTATACGGTCATTATACTTTGGTTTATATTTCGTAAGTCTTCTTTCTGTTATAAATCCATCAGCCCTTCTTTTTTTATTTTCTATTCTTTCAGCATCTCAGACAATCACAATGGATCGACTGACTACTCATAATAATGCAGTCATCGAGTGCCTAGTCTTTTTACGTGCCCTAACCTATGAATGCATGTACATATTTCAAATGGTTCTTGATCCAGCATTACAAAATTAGCACCCAAAATAATTAGCTCGTAGAGATTGATCGTACAACATTGATGTTTTACTTTACTTCAGCGATTTGAAAATAAACATATGTACATATCAGCTTGATTTCTCGCCATCCCTTTCTGAAGGAACCAACAACATTAGGCAGTTCGCCCTAAGCCCATTTTTAATTAGAACAGAAATTAAACAAGTTGACTTTTAATTTTAGTTTTCTGGTTTTTAATACGTATATCAATTACATGTATTTGTTGTTCGGTTTTGTAATATATTTTTGTATATCAATTACTATAGAGTCGTGGTAGTACATAGGTATATAATTTAATGGTTCAAACAAATAAAATTTCATATACAATAAACAAAAAGAAAGAAAGAAAAAATAGCTGGAGATAAATTAATTGAAACATAAAAACACATAAAAAATGAGTGGAAAATATTAACAATTTAAAACCTAAACAACTGTTAGATTTGCAATTGCAAAAGGGTTTTATCTTGGTGTTGTTTGTTATATTGGAGAATACAATTTAATAATAATACTAGGAATAGTTTATGTATGAATGTGATTAGTTAAGAGGATAAATCTAGAAACCCTACATATAGTATCTCCTATAAAAATTTATTTAAAATTGGAACACGAATGTCAGAATTAAATCTTGTTTTAAAAAAATTCTTGATATTTCTTAGCGATGAATAAAAAAAATCAACTTGATAAGGACGTTGAATACGATTTAAATAAATAAACAGTTTTTCAAATGTTTTTAGACAATTGTTTGCATTCAATATGTATCAAGTTCACTTTTTAAAATATATTTTTTTTATGTTCAGTTTGTGTTGCTTTCGCAGTTTTTAAATAATACGTATTATGAAATGTTATAGGTAATTCGCAGGTGTGTTTCTAATACACTTTCGACCGAAAATTGCATTTTAAGTCAGTTAACTCGAAAAATATCTAGTAGTTTTTCCAAGAAATCAGAAAACTAAATAGTACCAAGCGTTGTACTAACTTTGCTTTTGACTTTAAATAAGGAAATCGTTTTTGGAAATGGCTTTAACTTAAAAATTATATTAAAAAAGGTTTTAAACTTGGTTACTTAGTTTGTTTGGCGAGCATATACATTTAGAACTCCTTCTGCGGAATGCATATTATTGGAATTTACTGGTTTCCATAGGAAAAAATGTGGACACGGTTCCATTCCGTGGGAAGGTTTCAGTAACTTGAAAACTATAATATAGTTTTTGATGAAATGGAAATTTGTAAAATTGTTATTTTTTTTATTTCTTCTACTAAAGCCTGCTTTAATAATTTTCTCATTGTGCCTAAAAACTGACAACCTTCATTACGTACTTAGCGCAAAACAAGAACATAAACTTGGGCAACCAGTAGTTTAATGAATTTTACAACTCTAGTGATTGACTAACACTCAATTCTGATTGAAAGTGTATTAGAAACACCGCTTGAGGAGCTCATCTTAAAGTTGTAGTGTTTTTTTCTTGTGGTTTTTAAAGAGGGCATTATAAAGTATGCCTAAATTGTTTATAATTTGTTTTACTAATGCTAAAGGTGTGATTTTTGTTTTGTTTTTTTAGATTCCTATTTTAAGTTCTATATCCATTTGAATATTCATTTTCTTTTGCGGCACTCAAAATCATTGAACGCTTGAAGCGTCTGTATGATATTGAATATAATATTTTGAAATTGAAAAGAGGGAAACTGTTGTTTTTCACAGTTTTTTATTTACTGATCCATTGCTTCTTGGCTTGTGTCGTCAACTTCCATACCAGAGGGTTCTTCTTCTGCTTTAGTTGCTGCTGCATCCTCGGTAGCCATAGCTGTGGTGGTGGTGGTAGCGGCATCTGGTGTTGGAGCTTCTGTCATAACAACTTCCTCGACGGTTGGGGGTGCCTCTTCTTCAATTGGGACATCTTCTACCATAGGCTGATCGTTGAGAGCTAAAGTCGGCGGTGTAACAGTAGGAGTGGTAGTGGAGGGAGTATCGATGTCAGTAGTGGCTTTAGGTGTTTTGGGGGTCTCAGTCTTAGTGGCAGCGCTGGTGGATGATACCGTGTCCTTTTCTTCAGGCTTAACGTCTTCTTCAGGCGCAACACTTACAGGAGTATCAGTGGCAGTGGAGTCTTCACTTTTGCTTTTAGTAGATTCCTTTTTAGCCTGCACATCTTTAACTTCCTTGGAAGCAGAAGTAGCGGCTTTCACTTCGGTCTTCTTTATTTCCGGTTTTACGGTATCGTCTTTAGATTCTTCGTTTTTAGTTTCTTCAGTCTTTTGTGTTTCCTCTGGTTTTGCTTCTTTCTTTTGTTCCTCCTTTTTTACTTCCTTCTTTGACGGTGAAGTTTGTACTTCAGCCTTTGTTACTACTTTATCCTCCGTTTCTTTGTCCTTTGTGGCTGCGTCTTCTTTTTTAGTTTCAACTTTTGTTTCTTCCTGTATTTTTTCAACTTCTGTCTCTGCTTCTACCTTTTCTGTGTCCTTCTCTTCAGACTTAGTTTCAACATCTTCTTTTTCTTGCTTTTCGGATTCAGTTTCTTTTGTTTCTTCCTCTTTTTTGTCGTTTTCCTTAGAGTCTGTCGTAGTTTCTTCCTTCTCTCCCTTTTCCAACTCTTGTTTTTCTACGACCGCCGCGCTTTCCTCCTTTTCGGCTTCTTGCTCTTTGTTCTCCAAAACTTTAGCTTTCTTCTCTTTCTCCTCCTTTTTCGTTTCTTCTTTCTCCTCGGGTTCAATTTTTCCGTCTACTTCTTCCGTGGGTTCAGATTCCGATTTCTTGACTTTTTCGACAACCTTTTCTTTTGATTGTGACGATTCCTCTTCTTTTTCTGCAGACTTTTCTTCGGATTTGGACTCCTCCTCATCCTTTTCGGGCTTAGATTCTTTCTCTTCCCCCTTTTCTTGGTTCATTTCAATGTCCTTTGACTCCTTTTCGGCGGGTGCTGTACTCTCTTTTTTGGACTCAGATTTAGCTTTGCTTTCCTCATCTTCTTTTATTTCAGACTTAGTCTCAGTCTCCGTCTCCTTCGATGTTGGTTCGTTTTCTGTTGCTTCTTTTTCTTTTTCATTTCCACACTCCATTTTCTTTTCGGCGACTTGTTCCTTCTCTTCTTTACCCTTTTCCTCAGTTTTCTTAACTTCCACTTTTTCGGACTCTTCTTCTTGCTTAGAGTCTACTTCTTCTTCTTCTTCAGGCAAGTCCAACTTCGGTTTTTTGGGATTGGGCAAATTGTCACCATCATTGGCATGGGTATTTTTAGTAGTACTCTTTTCACCACCCTCTGCCGACTTAGTCTCTTCCTTAGCCGCTTCAACTTCAGCCTTAGTGGCGGTACCATTTCCATTGGTATTTTCGGAATTATTGAATAAACCGTCCGATTCCATATCGATGTCCACGTTGACGTCTAGAGAAAGGTCGCCATTGACAACGGAATCCAGAGAATCTCCGTTTTCCGATTCGGTCCGTTTACGTCCAGGTTCTACGGTACTAACTACTGAAAGTATTAATAAGAATAAGAAGAAGAAAACACAAAAACGATATCGTCATAACATTGCGCGAACACTGGTAATGGACCAGACACATATGTATAATTATCATTGGTTCATTCATGGAAAGTTGTATTACCAGTATTGCAATAGAAACAATAACGAAAACTTACCAAGAATATTTTTCTCCAAAGCACGCATAAATTTATCAATTCGACTGTACTGCTTGCGTGGATCGATCAGTAGCTCACACAAACGCTGAATAGTAAAGGGGGCTGCATTGAAAAGTTCTAGACGCTCTAGCAGCGATGACTTCATGCTCTCATAGTTGAAAGGGTCAACATTTGGATATTGGGGAATTTCTGCAAAATAAAAAATTTGTTAGATGTTACAGAATTGTTAAGGAATGTGCACTACTTTTTTAAGAAAATATGCAAATTATATAGATTAATAATAAAAACTGGCTTTTTAAAACAGATTACGTTTTCATCTATTTAGAGAGCGTGAAATACCAGCAGCAGAAAGTCTGGCATGACTCACGGGGATTACGTCACGCGAAGTTCTGATTAAACCATTTATTCTTACTGTGATACGTCAAGCTTAAACAGGAGTGGCCGGCCAGAGATTTCAGATTAAAGTGGCAAGTGCATATATGCAGCCTTAAACTGATGAAGTCGACTTTATGTTCAGTTCTGCAACAAACAGAAGGAAGCGCTAACCAAGGTAACTGGGATGTACAAGGTTTGTATTATCTATGCCCTAGTTGTATTAAGGATTAGTATTCCTGTGGATGGAGTAAAAACGCATTCATACCCAAAGACTACATGTAACTAATGATTATTAATTCAAAACACTGCAACTAATCTGTGTCGATCGAGTGGCTACGAATGAATACATTCTAACATTATACGAACAGCTGTTGTTCTATTAACAACAATCCTGACTATAAGGGTTGCGTTTGTCTGAAACACACATAGTCATATTACGAGTTAGACACTAGATAGGAAACTTGTTGTGAATCAGAGTAGATAGGAAACTTATAAATCAGAGCGTGGACTTCAACAGTAACAAACTTTTCGGTATGACCATGGATATGGCTTAACAGTTTAATATTCACCTTATTTATGTACTGGGCCACAGGGATATACCAGGGAACTACAAAGTATAAGAACTTGTCAGACTGTGGATTATCTTACATGCTCCAGAGGAACTGGAACATGTGGGCATGCTTCTAATATATTGCAAGCTGTTCTTGTGGAATTGTACCCTTATGGCAACTAACGGTAGTTGGTCTCTAGTAGGGAGTTGTGTACATTCCAATCTATGAGGACCTGCCCTGGCCCAGAAGGCCGCAGGCTACGTGAATTTTGAAGGAGCTGCGGTGACGAAGATGGGGTGGAGTCAATAGAACGCCTTCTGTGTCTGTGCCCCGCTGTTTCCAATAGGCGGCAAGGCTACACTAGGCTCATATTTCTTTGGGGTGTTGGCAAATATGGCTGATGTTAGCAACCGCCAACTCTTAGAGTTTTTGGAAGCAATAACCATAAGATCTAAGTGAGACTGACAAGCAGACCTAATGACGGTAAGTCCCTACACAATTTTTCTACTCATCTTGCCTTTTAAAGGCTACTTATATATCGTCACCTCCTGTAAAAAAAATAAAGTGTAGTTACGGCTTTTTTCATTTTAGGTGTTGATATCTAAGTGAGAAAGTACAATGTGTTTGTATTGAGGGGGAAAACCATTTACATGAGAGAGAGAAACCCCCAACAAAATCCTGCAATTAGCGGCAATGTAAACAAGAAGTCACTGGCCTAGACAGCCAAGGGACAGATGAGAAGAGTCACAAACTCTGAAACAATAGTCCGCCAACGTGAGTTCAAATCCTAGATCAGACTATTGACATTTTTTCTAATTGCAGAAAAGCAACACTGATCCGCTAGTTCAAAAAAAAAAATGGTATCCCATAACATCCCATGAAGGGATTGCTAGATTCTCACAATCAGTGAGATGTGCACTTTCTAGTTCTTACTCACTGATTGGTATCTAAAGTTTTATACCGGTACCGAACAGTATTTTGAGAAGCTTTTTCATGGCTAAGTACTCGATAGTGTCGCCATCACCAAGTGAGGTGACCGTCGTCGAAAGAAATGCAGGGATCGAACCCACGTTCCCATGTACAAGAGCCGCCCATACTAACCATTGCACCACCGACGGCCAAAGGAAATCTCAAAGGAAATTAAAAATTATCGCAACGATACAGTGCAACGCTTCCACACCAATCAATTTATTATTAATTTTAACACCGTTTAGAATATAAGATTCAAATACTTGTTGTTAGGCTCCTTTGGACCAGGAGGCAAATCACCGCATTCGAAATCGAGTACTTCGTCATCGAAATTAAGTTAACGTGGATCACGGCAATCGTTATCGTAACGCAACTACTCGAAGTTGTGCTCGATTAGTAATATGTTATCGTAAACAAGCAAAGCTTTTTGGTGCGAAACAACAAGAAAAGATGTTGGTAAAAATGTTAGTAAATTTCTAGTATTTTTCCAAAATAATTGCAATATTGCACATTGTACATTGCTATAATCCAAGTAAAGATTCATTACCGGCATTATGTTGAAAACTGTCACTGGCCAAAAGGATCAATGTAAATACACGAGCAGCTTTTTGATAGTGTTATTGTATATAACTATACAAATTCCAACCATGTTGAAGTAAAACTAGACGACCAGAAGATGTGCGCAACTTGGCAACCCTGGTAAAAGAGAACCAAAAAGTACTAGGAATTCACTCCAACGCATATTTTCATGGTACTGCCCGACCATGGTAGAAATATAATGGTAGATGCAGTACGACAACAAATACAACAAGCCAAAAACAACAGGCATTTTGTTTTTGCTCAGGGTCTGTGTTGTGTCAAGTCAGCTGATAGAAAAATGATGAAAATGTAAACAAATTTGCAAAAAGTGCCATTTACAAAATGACTGAGTGTTATTTGATATATTGAAAGTGTGTAAGTGTGAAAATTAAAACGTTTCTATGTAATTTTTGCAGAGAAATATTTCAAAAACAGCAGTTGCTGGCGAGCGGGGGTTGCTGACAAACAAATGTAAACAAACTTTGACATAAGAGAAAAACTTACTCACACTCGGTCCAGAAAAAAGTTCAAATCAGCTGGGCTAGTGCTTCTACCATTTCTTTGTACCATGTGCCCGACTTTAAATGTGAGTGACTGTAGATAAACTTATTCTCTCATCTGACGTTTCATTTCACTCTCATCGTAGGTTTGTGGAAATGGGAGCAATTAAATTTAAAATTACCTACCACCAGGTGGAGTTACAAAATATGTTCACTTAACTTTTTCCTGTCGTTTTGGTGCAGAACTGAAAAATTTAAATATATTTTGCACTTTTTTGTTGACTTTTATCGGCAAATCAATTTCGTCTGCTTATCGGGTATACATTTGTATTGTATTTAACACAACTAGTTTACACCACAAAAACACGAAATTCGGTTGTTGTTCCTTTGTTGATCGCTGTATACTATTGCCACTATCTGGTATTATTGAACCCATATTTTCCACCATCCAGTGTTTACTTTCCATCGTACCTATGACGTTTAATTTATTGAGCGAATAAAAGCTTCTATGGTATGAATTATTCTATGACTAAAATCTAGAAATCAGAGAATACCTATTGAGAATATGTTTATTATTCAGATATTCAAAGTTCACAACAATAGACATAGTCAAAGACCATAACAAACATGTTTCCAAGGGTAGAAAGGGAAGACGGCGGGCGAGTAAGTGGTTGGCCGATTGACCAACCCAATAAAAACTGGAGCTTCGCGGTAAGCAGGTTGTTAAGGGAGAAACGGAAAATCATCGCTTACAAACCTGCTTACATGTGGCATGATTTTTATATGGCGAATTCCCACTTGGAAGCACTAGTTTGTTACAAAATAAGCGCATTTTTCATGGTATATGAGGAGCTGTGAATTCATGACCTTCAGTAAGTGCTTCATCATGAATATCATGAATTTCTGCCTTAAAGAAATAAATAAAATAAATATTTTTTATATATACTACTCGTATGTAGTTAAATAATTTTACAAAAAAACACCTTTTTACACCCGTTCACTTTTATTTCACGTGTTGTTTGCACAGAAGCAAATCAACCACTCATCATTATTTTTTTATTACGCCATCAAAACATAACACAAGTTCGGCAATGATTCGTGTACATTTTCGTCTACTTACAACTTGATTCCTCGTAAGGGAATGGGTAAGCCCTTGAAATTTGTATTTTCTTATATTTATTTTATTATGACACTTAATTCGTTCCAGGAATTCCTAGAGGTTGGCCGTTTCCATATTACGAAGCGGGTACAAAACCGTCCATAAAGTGAAATACAAAGCAGCACCACCTTGTGTGTTGCAGAAGTGGGCACTGTGAGAAAGTGTTTGATGGTAGAACCAACTGAAGCATATCATCAACCTTGAAGACTAATATTGCTTGTTACTTTTTTGTGAACAACCCAGACTATAAGGGCTGAGGTTAAAATCTGTGTAGTTAATGTTGTGCATATGCCATCATCCCATATATCAATCAATATACAAAGATAATAAAACCTTTTATAACATCCATATAATATGCGATTTCTACTTATAACGTTCTATGCCATAGCATTCAAATTAGAAACAATAATTTGACACTTTTAAAACCTAAAATCACATGGTAACTCAGCAATACCGGTAAAAACCCACAACAGAGCTGCTGACGCTTGTGTCTATAACAGTTGGCAGCGCCAGGTGTTCGTCGTGTTTACCACTCTCTGTTTTATGGATGTAAATGCTGTGCACAGTGGGTAATTCTACAATCCCCATTGCCGGTTACCACTCAGTTTGTTTGGCATATAATGAGTGCCATACACATACATATGTATGTATTTGCAAAAGAAAAACATTAAAAGAAACTTACAACAGAAACCAATTAAAATATATGTAAGTAAATAGCCGGTAAATCAAATACGCACACAGTAAATTTTGAACTTTATGTTTAGCTTCATGGATTTTAAATGAAAGGGAAAGAAGAATATGGATGAAAACGTAACGGAGTATAAACAATTTTAAAAACTATCAAATATTTAAGCTTTCAATATATGTATTGGTGGGCATACAAATGTGAATCTAAACCCAACTTAAGTAAGCTTTTCGTTCAAACCGAAGAACACTCATATACATTAACATTACTGTTGTGTTGTTATTGTTTAATTATTATGAGTATTTCGGGGAGTCTTCGTTTCACAAGTTTCCATTAACTACATTGCCGTTTGCCTTTTTCTTTTGTGCTATTTTTAGAAACGAAACAGCAGTAAGTGGAAGAGTGAATGAATTCTTCTTCACATTGTGTATGATGAAGATGAACAAAAGGAATGTCGGTTGATAGGTTGGCGGTTGGTTGATTTTGTAAAGGAAAGATGCGAGGAAATGGAATAACTTAATTTTGCCAAGACCTTTTTCTGTGTGCATTTATAAATGAAACAATAAACTGCACTTCTCGACTGGGGTGAAAGCCAGCTAGCTACCTAGGGCATTTAAAACAGTACAGAAAACACCTCCAATGCAAAGAAAAATACATTTTCTTTAAGATAATACGTTTATATTCTTCGAAATGTTACTAGTATAAAGTGATATTGAATAACCATAAAGAGCAGAAAAAATGTGACTAGATGACTTGGCATCAAGTAGCAAGAGTTTATTTCAACCAAACTATTGGCAACATTCAGGATCAGATGCCAAGTAGTGATACTAGGAAGAAAGGTTGCATAGGCTAAACGTGTCTTAAGGCT
Organism: Phaonia tiefii; assembly: GCA_963931995.1. NCBI lineage: Eukaryota > Metazoa > Arthropoda > Insecta > Diptera > Muscidae > Phaonia > Phaonia tiefii. The sequence goes on along the minus strand of OZ008370.1, from coordinate 17,537,096 downwards.
GTATAGAGAGCACAAGAACGAAAAGATTGGAATGAGAAGTGTAAACTAAATCTCGTATCCATAATGAAAGGTTAGACACCCCCTATATCTAATTATTGAGAAACAGCTGCCATTTTAAGTCCCGTATTCAGTTTTTGCGAAATTTTCGTGGCCTAAGAAATACGTGCATAAAAAGTACCGAACATAACCGTAAACCCAAAATTTCACTAATTTTTCATTTGCTTGGTAAAGGCCCGGAATTCAGTTTTTATGAAATTTTCGTTGCCATAAGAAGTACGTGCATAAAAAATAACGAAAATTTCATGAACCGAAAATTTCGCTGACTATTCATTTGTTTGCTACTCAACTCTGCGAAACTTTCGGAGACAAAATCAAGTACAGGGTTGTTACGCTAAACTTATTTCGTACGAAAACAATTGTTTGGGACCGGAATTTCGACATTTTGATTATTTTAGTAAACAAAAGTAATACCACATGGAGTGCAAAGATGATGTACATATTAATGAAATAGTTGCGAGGTAAATCAGAGATATGTTTTAACTCTCTGTAACAAAGTTTTCCGTTCAGAGGTAAATGACAAAATTTCTTACGAAAATTTCGCAAGAACTGAATACGGGGCTTAATCAGGCCTTTGCGAAAATTTTCGTAAGCAAAGACAATTACAGGGCTGTTATGCCAAAGTTATTTAGTACGAAAAAATTATTGTTGTTTGATGTTCCGATTGTTTTAACCCACAAAAGTAACACTACTAGCGTGAAAGGGATAAATCAGAGATGTCTGGTAATTCTTTGCAATAAAATTTTCCGTTTAGAGATAAGTGACAATATTTTTAACTTAAATTTCGTAAGAACTGAATACAGGGCGTTACTAACAGCTATCATGATTATCAGGGTAGCATTTGGCTAAAAGAGACATGTTTATATTAGAGTTAGGCAGTAGATAAGAAACTATTATGAATCAAGACTTACCTAAGCTATACTTTCTAGTTACACTATATGCACGGAGCGTACACTATGAATATGGGTGGCAAAAAACTGAGAGATGTTAAAATGGTGACAAATGGTTAGGAGCAAAAGATACGATATACACGGTAGACAAAAAAGGTAGTTAGTGTTGTACGCAGATGGTAGAATGCACAGACATCTTTGGTGTGACACTTTTCTCGCACTCTAATATTTTTTGTTTAAAGCTGTTAGAGCAACTGTATCCTGAGTGGTGGTGCTGTCCCACAAGCCATCGTTTGCAGCACCATCGGATCGGCTAAACTCACAGTATCCTGTGCGATGGTGCTGCCCAACGTGCATCAAGACCATCTCGGGAATTTTGAAAACTAAATATTACAGCGTCCCATCATGTTCAAACCACCCACTCTTGACAATTGGAACTCCAGTACCGGTGACACAAGTAGGACTAACTTAGAGACACACTGATTACATGCACTCGATTGTGCAAATCGAGTCGATAATCGACAAATCACTCAGTTATCATGTGATTTCTCATACATTTTGTACCCAAGATCGAGTAAATTTACCTCGATAACTGTATTATCAAGGCACAAATCATTTCAACCGCAGAGTTGTATACGCACTTTCAGTATGATACTATGTGGACAGGAAATGGAAAAGTTTAAAGGAAATTTATTTCACTGATTAATTAATCACAACACATACAAACATGGTCAATATAAGAGGTATTGTTATAAGAACAACTGATAGTGCTTTCATTCTTTGCTAAATACTATTCCAGTAATTCTCAAACTATTTCTACAAATAAAGAAATATAAAAAATTACTGACTGACAGAATTGTATAATACATAAAAATCCTCCTGCCAACACATGGTACAATTCCGTAATGGTATCATGAAATACAACAATGTAAAAACTAAATCAAGTAAAAATTCATGTGAATGCGTAGAATGATAATCACGACATAATCATGATAAAAGCGTGCATGTAAACACGCTATTGCCCTTTGTTTGTCAGCTGATTTGAGTTCTTCGAAAAAAGAGAATTGCCAGAGTTAAGAAAAGTAAGTGTAATGCAATATTATAATAAATACACTAAATGTATTTAATTTGTAATCCCGAACTAGCAATAATCTTGGTAGGTGTAACTGCAGCTTTACAGTGGATTAAAATTTCAGTAAATTGCAAGAATAAACATTCCAAAAGTTTGGCAACCTTGATTTTGTAGTTATCGGTTCATGGTAAAATATGTAAGGTAAACTCGTTAGAACAGCTGATTTGAATATTTTTCTTGCTTAGATGTTTCTCTTATATCAAATTCACATGTATTTTGTTTTTGTACCTTTCTGTTTACTTTTACAGTAGCTACACACATGTAGAAAACTTGACAGATTATAGACACCAAACAAAAACAAAATGACTGTTTTTGTTGTAACAATTCCTACTGCGTTTACCTGACTTATTTTTCCATGTAGTATCTGTTGTTATTTACCAAATTGACAAATCTTTTGGTTGCAAATTTTGTGTTGTTAAATTACGATGTTTCAGTTGTCTTCATTGGACTCTCTTCATTGGAGTCTCGGTACGAAGCACTGTCAATGAAAGAGCTGCCTGCATTTCAAATTGTGTTCATCTATATTTAAATTCATATTGACAAGTAGGTTAATGGCATCTGTTTGCAAACAAACATATGCAAAAACATCAGCTGTTCATAGATATTTGTTGTTCAATCAGTGCCGCTTGTCATAAGTGGTATAAATAAAAGTGCAACCATTTAGTTTATTAATCAAAAATAAGATATAAATAAAGTAATCGGAGGATATCTAATATTTTTGTGAAATATGACAGCCATTAATTCCTTTATTTTAACTAATTTTACTAATATCAAACAACTATTGGCATTGAAACATGTGAGATGTGAATTTTTGGTTTCTTTTAGATTATAGACACTCTAAGTCATATTCTCTTTGGTGATATCGAAAACCCAAAACCGCGCCAACAACGTTCAAATTGTGTGATCTGCAAACACGAATAAATCACCTGAGCGAATTAAAACCTGCGAGTGATTTTGAAACAGTGTAATACAGAACAGACATTATTAACTTAATAGCTAAGCTGCAAGGAATCTACAAGTAAATTAATTACAAATGAAATTAAGTTAGCTAATTATGCAAAGGAATAAGTAACACTTTAAAATCAATATACAAGAGCCTACATCCAAATCTTGGTCGTTAAAAAAAACTACACGTGCAAAAACGCCTTTGAAAAGTTTAGTCATTTTTCATATTTGGGAATTTTTGTTTTCTTGTTCCGCATATCAAGGTAATTAACATTTTTTTTTTTGCTATTCCCTTTTGCATTGAAATTCTTTGGGTCGATGATACATGTGAACGATGGAATATGTGTGTTCGGTCTCTATCTGTTATTAAGAAGCTATGCGAATTTACCGGCAAATGGTATTTAAAAACACATTGCGTACAGGGCAAATCTAAGACTATAATAGTCTTAGTGCCTGTGAAAAGTATTATTAAGATTTCTTAACAAAGGCGGCTTTTAATAATGCTCATTATAGAAGAAAATGAGTTTATGATGTGCTCTTCTTTACGGACTTAGCATCTAAAAGCTGTAGTTACTATCATACCCAACACCAAAGACTATGGATGAGCGGTCAGTTTTCTTCTAACCTTTTTATCTTAAAAACCGGTTGAGTGACACAAATTTTACATGTGACCTCAGGTAATAAAACCGTACATACCACTTTACTTTCCATCGCAGAAGGAGACCCTATCATTATTGTTATCGAAACATATTACAGCTGTAAAAAGAATTTTCGTGCCCAAATTTAGATAGATGGAATTAGACAAGTCCTTTATATCACATAAAGTGAAGGGAGGGAAAAGGAGAACGAGAGACAGATTAAAGACATGCAGGACTTTAGTTTGGGAATAGGGTTGGTATGAACAAATTGCAGCTGTTATGTTATGGATCAGAAATGCACATGCCTTTTCGGCTGCCATTAACAAATCGAAACCAATCTATCAACGCTTTTAACAGTCCTTTATTATCGTATACCAAAAAACAGTTGTTGTTTCTTTAAAAAAGACAACTCTTTCTTTCTGCTTTCCAAAAGAGAAAGTTAAGTCTCCCACCATTCGCATGTGACTACAGGAGATGGGTACTACGAGTATAACAAACAAAAAAAGCCGGTTGAACCAGGCTACTACTAGACATTTGTGGGGAGAGGAAACATAGTATAAAGTTACAAAAATTAAACTTTCAACTTACCATCTATACGTGGCGTAGTATCATGGAAATTTTTGATCACATTCAATAACTTCTCGCGGAATAAGTACTTCAAGGAAGCCCATTTGAAGACAGTGTCTCCAGTTTTGGCAACATAACCCAAATATTCATCCAATTCCTTGGGGATTTCCTTCTGCTTCAGACGGGTGAAACGATCCAATATTTGCATAACCTCTTCGGCATTTTCCATGGTAACCATTTTGAGATGCGTTGGCGAGCTCAGTTAAAAATAATTACTTAACAAAGAAACTTTTGTTAAAATTTCGGGTAAAAATAATTAAGCAAAATTTTCGGCTTTTTGTAAAAAAAAAACCCAAAAAATGTTCAGTCGGGTTTTGGTATAGACACACACTCAGTCTTTTTTTTATATTTCTGTATTTCCGTCTCCTTTCTTTTGAATGTTGTTTTGTTGTGTCTCGTCGCGTTCACGTTCGTCTCCTCTGGGTTTGGAAGCCCGTTGATGTTGTTATTGTTGTAAAACAAATATGAAAATACAGCACGAAGCCGAGGAGGAACAATTCGCTTCAATTTAGTTTTGCAAAAGGGGAATACAACAGACTGGTTCGTCGTTTATAAAAAAAAAAAATGAAAAACAACAAATTTAAACAGAGCCAGACAACGTTGAAAATTGTAAATGAAACCACAGTTAAAAGAAATTGTGAAATATTTCCGGCAAGCAGAGCAGCAGGACAATGACCGGCTTTTTTAAATATTCGCACCAATACTTGCACACACACGCAGTGGCAGAACACAATCAAATGGAATGAATGGGTCTATCGTATGCAGGATCGTTGTTCCACAGAGTATTTCTTTTTTTTTGATTAATATTTAGCACAGCAAAATTAATGACAGCTAATAATCACCAGCACCGCTTCGGCCCAATACTTTATCCGAGATGAAATGCAGCTTCAACAACGTCGGAAAGACGACTGAATAATCCAGAGAAATTTTCTGCTAAGCTGAAGCGACGTCAACGCCTGCAGAGGGAGATAACAGAGCAGTGTTGCCAGTACAGCAGTTTTTACCAAATTGTAACATGAACAAAATATGTTTAATACTTTTTAGCACTTTTTTAGGGGGAAAATTTTCTCAATTTTTTTTGTATGTACCATGGCACAAAAATTAAGTTTGACGCAGGATCGTTTTTGTAATTAAAAGCAACACAATAGTGGTCTTCATGAAAGCTCGAAAGAACCTCGTAAACTCGAAAACATCGTAAACTTGCACAGCAAACGTCAAAACAAACAAATTTCCCATACAAAGCGACTTGCTCAAAAGTGGAAAGTTTTCGAGGCAAATTTGCTGCGCAAACGTGGGATGGAGAAACGTGTAAACTTTTGACATTTCGTTGTCATCTGACTAGGATGGATAAATAAGGTGGTAGCACTAGAACTGTAGAAAAAGTACACATACATACATAATACATGCAATTGCTACTGCTACCACCTTATGGAAGCATCTTGGTTAGCTGATATGGTTTTGAGCACAACTACGCTGAGCAACTTTACCTGGTGCCTCATGCAACGGTGCGAGGGAAACTTGCGCTGAGCAAAAGTTCTCGGCTTTCACGTTTGCATGAATGCCGCTAATGTATACTAATAATAAAACAAGTCGTACAGTTCACGAACGAACTAGTTCAATTGAACGATTTACTCTTGTGAACTAGATGAACTAGTTCACGTTCCATTCTTTTGCGTCGGTAGTTCACTTGTTTCAGCAGTTGTTATTTCCGGAATTCGATGACACAGCTGCAAATTTGATAGAAGACAGAATGTGAAAGGGAGTGAGGGAAACGCGAATTGAAAAAACGGACTTTAAATTTCATTTTAATTGCATTTAGTTTCGATTTGAAGACAACAATTTTCATAAAAAAAAAATATCTATAAACCACCGAGTAATACTAACAAGAGTATGCAACAGCTGTTTTATGTACTAACAAAGACCGTGGAAGACTTGGAAAACGTATAAAGGATGAGAGCAATATTTAATTTCAACAATTTACGTATTAATCTGGTTGTTCATGTCTGGTGAACCCATGCAAAGGGAATTCTAAGACGTAATCGAAGGACATTGAGAAATAGGACGATCATGACTACACAGGAATATTGCCTGTGAGAGCTTGGTGTTACCAACTGGAGGAGAAAAGATGAACATTGAGCCAGTTGGAGACACATTTTATCCTTAATTTGTAAGGCCTTGACCCCTCTAGGTTGTTTAAGGCCATCTAAGTAGTTATCTGAACATCTAAACTGAACACATAATATGGGCAACTATTACTAAATATTTTATAAAAAGATAGCAACGTACGGATTTAATTGTACTTCTATCAAAAGAACAACCTGACAACATACGATGAACTATGATTACAAAGTTATATTACAAATATGCAACGCACACCCCTGTTAGTACTAGGCGAATCTTCGTTCCTTTTTAAGGAAGTATGAAACCAGTTGCCCATTTACACGATTTTTAATATAAAGCAACCCCTCGTATATCCGATCTTTGGAAGCCCGTACTCCTAAAATATGATTTTCCCCAAATATGGGAATTTTATATTTTGTGCCTGAAATTGTGTGTTCTATCTCATCCCACCAAAATTTGTATCTTCGGGAGTGGGACCCTTAATAAGCCGAGGCTTAAGCCGATTAATATGGCCCCACTAATATTAGGTTTGTTTCTTTACTTTACCGCGGGAACCCAAACGCGTTTCTTTACTCACAAATTAGGAAAATGAGAGCGATTTTTTGTTTCTCTTAACGTCAAAATGCGTTTCTCTTTTTTCCGAACTTACCCAAACTTTTTCTTCGGGTAAGTTTGGGCAGTGTCAAACAATCAGCTGTTCGAAACGTCAACATAAAAACATATGTATTATTTGTGAAAAAATAACACAAGTAAAAAAAAATTATTGAATTTACAATTTTATTAACTTGAAAAGTGATTGCTTTGATAGTGCCTACTTAAAGATGGAAAGTATGCAAATGAACAGTGAAAATGAACATGATATGCAAGATTTGTTGTCAAGTATATGTTTTGTGTTTTGACATTTGTTTTCGGGCTAGAAGTGTTTTTTTGCGTTTCTTTACTTTTGGGTAATATTGAGTATTTGAGAGAGTATTTTGCTTTTACTCTTTTACCCAAAAAGTAAAGAAACAAAGCTATTGTATATCGGGTATATCGGGACCCATAATTCCACGACTTTTGTTCCCACGCTCAGTGGATAATGCAACACCGCATTTTCTTTAATACATTTAGCACTTTTACTTCAGTCTGTGGCAACACTGAACTATGCTCTGCTAATATGAAAAGTAGGCGAGACAAAACAGTGGCCTGAGTCGTGTGTGTAACATTAGGATTAACAGAGAAGGTGCAACGTTAACCAGGAATTCTACCAAGTTAAGCAATTGTTGTTGCTGTCGTCAAGCGGCTTAATATTTACTGTGAAAGGTAATGAATGCAACAATTAATAGAACTGGCCAACTAGGTCAAGTCCAAGATGCTCAAATGGTTAATTCATTTATAACAAAGCGTGTTTGTGTGTATCTATACCCCCGTCTGTTCAATCTTATTGTGATCAAAATTTCAGAATATCAAAACTTACCTTTTGTTATTATTGTTATTAAAGAAAAGGACAGGAAAGACTTTCTCTGGTTTTGAAATCCTTGTGCTTTCTTTTATTTGTAGATATTTCACTCAATTTTGTTATTTTATTTACTTTCCTTTATGAAATTTTCGCATAAAAATTCTCTATGCAAATTTGGCGTCTAGTGTGAAGAAACAGCTGTTGAATTTGCGTACATGACAAATGTCATATTGACAACAATGGGCGTAAAGAAACGAGATATATGAACTCACTCCTGCATATAATAACTTCGTACAGATAATATTGTTTTTGAGATCTTAATTTAACAATCTGAGGCCCAATGCTTACATAAATGTGTGTTTAATCAATATATTAACAAGGTAAATAATTTTGTAGGAAGTAACTATGATAATCAAACCATTTGTTAGAGCTAGCAAATATTCGATACTTAAAAGAATAGTAGCAAGTTAACACATCTTGCTTATTTATAGTCTTTGGGATGTCAGTTACAGTGTTGCCTATGCTGGCACCATGTTTTGACATATTTAACGATTTTTAAAAATTTGTATGGAAAACTGAAAAATTTGGTGGCATTTTCAGAGTTACAGGCCTCCAAAGTTAGGACCATAGAATAATACATACATAGATAAACTTATTCTCTCATCTGACGTTTCATTTCACACTCTCATCGTAGGTTTGTGGAAATGAGAGCAATTAAATTTAAAATTACCTACCACCAGGGGGTGGATTCTGGTTCTGTGAAAACTTTTCATTGATAATTCTTGTACCTAATATAACACTGGAGATTTTTTCATTTCACAGTTTCACAGAAACAGAATCGACCCCCAGGTGGAGTTACAAAATATGTTCACTTAACTTTTGTCACTGTTTCTGATTGTTCAAAGACAGTAAATTCGGCAAATGGCTTGATGTAAGCAGCCAATCCGGTGAAACAAAACAAAAAGACCCCACAATTTGGAAAAATTTATTTTTATTTGTAGATTTTGGTAAAGGATATTGAATTGACATGAAACGACACTGACGGCGGTAGCGTAAATGTGTATTGTCTTTATAATTCTCTGGACACATACGTTGCACATACATTTTTCTCTACTTTGACAACTCCCAGCGGTGGAAGTCATGACCTGGAAGTACTGCAATCATGACCAAACAGGCCTTCTTTAAAATACGGAAGGCCTTCCCTACACCTTACCTCCTCCTTTCTTTTTAACATTGCGTGAGATTGGGAGGCAAGGTCTTCCATTCCTAAAAATAAAAAATATATGTATATGGAAATTAGCTTCATATTTCAGATTTATACTTTAACCAATTGTAATTCTTATAAATGATTTTTTTTAAATTCTGCAGCCACAGGAATCGCACATACGACCTTAGAACTTACAATCGGATTCTTTATCTACTGGGCTATCGGATGTTATGATTTTGCAACGATGAATTGCGAACATGTTTCATGAACAACAGCGTCTTCTGGCATTCTTTTAACAGGCCTGTGGAAGCCTTATAAAATCATGCATTTCGTAGACATTATTAAAGTAGGCATTACCAAAGAATGATTCCGCTTGCCTTATTCGTGGAAGTCCTCGCAAATTCCGCCGCTGGGCAGGGTTTCATGAACAACAGGGTCTTCTGGCATTCTTTTAACAGGCCTGTGGAAGCCTTATAAAATCATGCATTTCGCAGGCATTATTAAAGTAGGCATTACCAAAGAATGATTCCGCATGCCTTATTCGTGGAAGGCCTCGCAAATTCCACCGCTGGGAAAGTTTAAAATTTTTCAAAATTTCAACATACGATATCTCGATAACCATGTAAATTCCCGGAAATTTCCATTTATTTCTTTCCGTTATTTTGTCTTATTTATACAAATAACTCCGGAAATAGGGGTCCGCACTAAGTTTTGAGTTTTTAATTTTCTGCTTAAAACAGTGTGTTCTACCACAATATGCCAATGTGAGCTATGCTAGGTCTGTTCCCATTAGATCCACGTTCACCATAAGGGTCGATAGCACCAATTTTGTCGCATTAGGCATGCTATTGTAGTATCCATCTCAAGAAAGGTTACCAGCATATACTCCATATAAGCAGATAATGATTTCTCTATGTATCCTACTGTTTCATACAGTGATGTCTCTATAGATCTTCCTACATCGATACTAGCCAGCAAGTGTACATCTATCTGCCGTTCCAAAGTCTTCAGTAGGCACGATGACAGATTTGTAGGTCTAAAGTCTTTAAGGGCTGTGTAGAGGTTTTCCCGCTTTGATAATAAACACCACTCTTGTATCCCTCCACTTTCTAGGTAAGAATCTTAACTTTATATACACAATGTATAACTTTATCAGCCAGGGGATCAATAGATCGAGCACAGCGTGAAATTCCGATGTTGATGCCATGTCGGACAAGTGAGAATAATGGTTTTCAAGCTTCCGATAGCCCATTAAATCATGGTTTTAGTAACAATTTCAATGACAACTGGTGATATATGAGGAGTATATTCACGTACAGCAGTCTGTTCATTCAGCGAGTTGCCAGGGAAATGGGTGTTAAGAAGGGCCGATTAACATGATGTCTAACTTTATCCGCAAAAATGTGTAAGGGATATTTTGTAATAGAAAAACAATTGAAGGAATGAGTGGCAGCATATCTCTGAAGTTACAGCAAAGTATATATCAATTTATAGGAAAGTAAATAGCGAAATAGTGGCCGTGAGTGGTGCAACGGTTAGTATGCCCGGCTGTTGTGCGAGAGAACGTGGGTTCGATCCCTTACACTTCTTTCGACGACGGCCACCTCGCTTAGTGACGGCGACACTATCGAGTAACCATTCGGAACCGGTGTAAAACTGTAGGTCCCAATCAACAAATTTTGATTTCTTTAATAGCATATACGACTAATAACATTCATTCATTTGTTGGAAATAGACATTTATAAATTGAGGTTAGAGAGATAGCGTGTTCATCACTCTTAAGGATATTGAGCAAATCTCCAATACTGGTTGCCCACTGTCAGATACCGTATCAGTTTATCGCCTGAAGCAAGTATTATTTTCCTTAGCTTCGACGTATCGGATGAACATATCTACTATTGATTTATATAGCCACAGCTCAACTTTGTAATTATCCTAATATCATTTTGGTTCAGCTTCCGAGTCGCAAGGCTGTTGCATTGTGTGCAATGTATTTTGTCAAAAGACCTTTTAGTTGCTATGATAAATAAAAGCAAAAACCGGATTTGTACATCTCACAAAGCAGTAAGCGAACGGTATACATACATGAATAAATTCCGAAAGCATTGTTTTTCGGTTCTTCCGCGAACATGTTCACACTTTCATTTTTGACCCAAAATGAGTAGTTTTACCACACACAATGATTCACCAGTACATCAGAATTACGCATCATGCCAAAATATCAAAATATTTTGATTTTCGCGATTCACGCATGCATCATGACAACTACAGAATTTTTTGGGTATACTAAAGGTCGTTTTATACTACCTTCATACGAGCGCTTATATTGTAATATCATATCGCGACATTTCAAACAAGTACGTGTTACTTGCATGTTACTTGTTGCCATATAATATCATAATATAAGCTCTCGCATAGGGTAGTTTTAGATTGTTAGGGAAATCGTTGGATATGTTAACATTTTCATTTGGTGAGAGATGATGCAATAGTATAGTTAGTTTGAAAAGAGGGGTGCGAGGCAGTTTTAAAAAAACACTGATACTTCCCATGTCAGTAGACATATACTTAAGCTACTGATTCGGCCTGTTGTGCCCAATTTACTCTACATAGTGTAGACTTGATCAGATCTGTTAGATTTCTCTCATTCTTTGATTTTGCTCAAAAAATTATGCGATTATTTGTTTGAATGCAATGAACAAAAACATAGAAAACGACAACAAAAGCTTTTATTTTGTTGTTCACAATTTATTTTATAACTGTTGATTTAGTTTGTCACTTTGCAGGCAGATGTGTTTACATAGTGAATAATAGTGTAAATCTAAAGAATGATCGATTCCATTTCTCTCTCAACAAAGCATTCTACAAGGTGTTTCAAAAGAAGTCATCCGATGTTGTTTGGCGCTCATTTTTTTTTTAAATGAAAAACTTCGATTCTGTTTTTTGATTATGTTTATTTGAACCTATAGAATTTTATTGGTTAAGTTGAAGAGATGATATCCGCTAAATGGGCGCCGTCACAATTGATTACCATACGGGCTCGTTTTATGGCATTTTTCATCACTTCGGCCAGAACTTCGGGCGACAAATTCTCGTAGTCGTGTCGAATGTTGACCTTGAGGGCTTCCAGGTTCTCGGGCTTGTTCACGTAAACACGGTGCTTCAAAAAACCCCACAAAATTCTGGAACTGTTAAATCGGGCGATCAAATCGCCAAAACGAGAGATGAGGCGACCCCGGAACGCCGCCTTCAGAATATCGGTTGTGGCTCGCGCAGTGTGTGCCGTTGCCCCGTCATGTTGGAACCACATGTCCTCCAGTCCTAATTCGTCGAATTGCGGCAGAAAAACCTCGATTAACATGGCCCTATAGCGCGAACCGTCCACTGTTGTCGTTTGATCAGCGGCATTCTCGAAAAAAAATTGCCCGATGACTCCTCCAGCGTGAACAGCGCACCATGCAGTCACTTTGAGCGGGTGTAATGGCTCCTCGTGCATCTCTCGTGGATTTTCGGTGTCCCAGAAGCGATAGTTTTGCTTGTTCACGTACCCGCTGAGGTGGAAATGAGCCTCATCGCTCATTATAATTTTCAAATCATTATGAACAAAAATGCCATAAAGCGAGCCCGTATGGTAACCAATAAAATTCTAAAGATTCAAATAAACATAATCAAAAAACAGAATCGAAGTTTTTCATTTAAAAAAAATGAGAGCCAAACAACATCGGATGACTTCTTTTGAAACACCTTGTATTTGCACTAATTGTCTAACACTGCCTTAAAATGATATAAAACCAGTACAGAAATTTCAGTCGGGTGAACCGACTTAAAAAATCCCTCACCCGAAGTCATCCATTGCGACCGAGTTCTATTGAATATTGGCACATTTGTCTTTGCGCTAAATATTATCGTGCCTACCAGCCAATTGTCATCCAAATATTTCTATGGGAGATACAAAAATGGTCATGGCGAAGTTATTCATCTGTTTTTACACAGTATTGCACAAAATATTGATCAGTACCAAGTTTTGTTAAGATTGGTTGTGGTTAAGATTGGTTGTTTGCATTTGACAACATTTTGTCTAGTACCAAACTTCATAAAGACCGGATCGGTCTTGTGGGAGTTATCCTGCGGAACAACGTTTCTCGGTAGGGTGTGGCAAAATAACCCTTGTCTTAGTCGGTGACTGGGGTTTGATGGCACGAAGCCTGTAACCTAATTTCATTAAGATCGGAAGTGTTTCACGCGACTTATCTCATTGATAACCTGGACGACCACCAAGCTTTTGAATGGGAGAATGGGGCGTGTCAAAAAGACTGATTTTCCATAGAAGAGTGGTATTTGAATAAATTTTGTCTAGTACCAAATTTCATAAAGATTGGTTAGGTTTTGAGGAAATTATCTTGCCGAACAAGCAGCCGGCCGAACAACTTATGGGAGGCGCCAACATGGGCGTGATAAAATCACCCTTGTCTTACTTTATGTCTCGCGTTTGATGACACGTAGCCTATAACCTAAGTTCATTAAGATAGGAAGTTTTTCACATGAATTATCGCATTGACAACCCGGACGACCACCAAACTTTTGTATGGGAGGTACCAGAATGGGAGTGGCAACCTCGCCAATTTTGTCTAGTTAAGTATACATTTACATATTTGAGTTGAAGCTAATCATATCTACCAGAAAAAAGTTTTAGAAGAAATATGATTTTGTACTAAATGTGTCGATTTGTATGGGAGGTACCAGAAGGGGCCCGACCTACGCTTGGACAAATAATGGTTACTAACAAAATATCGGCAAAGATTTACGGGAGTTATCTGGCCCAACAGCCAACCGGCCGAACAACTTTTGTATTGGAGCTACCAAAATGGGCGTAGCAAAACCACATTTGTTTTAATCGGTGACTGGTGTTTATTGACATGCAGCCTAATATCCAATTTCATTAAGATCGGAAGTGTGTCACGCGACTCATCGCATTGGCAACACGGACGACCACTACGCTTTTGCATGGGAGATACCAGACTGGGCGTGGCGACTTCCCCCATTTTCTCTAATTAAGTAGATATTTACAGATCATTAACCAATGTTTGAGTTGAAGCTAATCACATCTACCGGAAAAAGGTTTTAGAAGAAAAATGATTTCGTTCTAAATGTGTCGATTTGTATGGGGGTACCAGAAGGGGCGTGACCAAAACGCCCATTTTCAATCCCAAACTAACCATGGACAAATAACAGTCACTGACAAAATTTCGCTGTGATCGATAAATATTTACGTCAGGTATCGTGTTGAACAGCCAGCCAAACAGACAGACGGACATGGCTCAATCGTCTTAAAAAATCCCAAAACGAATTTCGTCCAAATATACTGAGGGTCTAATATGGGTCCTATGTGTTACAATTTTTTCCGTATTAAATGATATATACCCCCATTCTATGGATGAGGGTATGCAAATTAGAAAACAATCATTCATCAAAATGAAATTTTAATTTTCCATCGACATGGATTAGTGAGAAGAAAGCATAGAAACTGTGCTTCATGTTAAGGTTCATGCACCATTCATTTATTTTATTTTCTTTCATTCCCTAACAAAATTTTGATTATTATGTCCAGGTGCGTAATTTAACCTATGGTAATGTTTTAAACAAACAGTTGTAATTTTGCAACGAAATTGAGCAAATGCCCAGCATGAACGACTTTAATTTCATTCGTAAATTTCAATCCGAAATTGTCAATTTCGCCGCAGTTTGAACAAGGCATTAGTACGATCTTCAAATACTCTGCCTTCGTCAAGTGTTTTTTCAATTCATTTATAGCGTGTTTTTCAGCAGTTTTGTTGGCATCATTGTAACCGCCTGCGATTAACATTTTCCTTTGACAGCTGTGAACAAATACTGTTAAGTAAAGATGTATTTATAGCAGGTGATGTTATAAAAATATATTTATGAGGAAGATATATTAGGAAAGGTAGACACACTATGACAGCTGATTCTAACTTTTTTCTCACTTGTGTCTATCTCTTATTTCAAATTCGTATGTACGTAATTCGTTGGTTTTTACATTTTTGTGGCTGCTGTAAGCATGCGCTGAATTTAGCGACCAGAAATACAAAACAAAAATAATATGCCTGTTGTTGTCTACAACAACTAATGCTGCGACTACCTTCCTTATTATACCATGGTAATTTGTTTTGGTGTTTTTTTTGTTTACATTTTTTGTTGATATCCATTTGTATTGCATGTGACAGTTCGAGTCATGTAAACGAAAACAAAATGTCTGTTGTTGTGGCCTACAATTATCATGACACCCACTGCTATCACCTGCTATAAATACATATTGATTAAAGCCCAGGGTTGTGTTTTTTGTGGAAAATTTATCGCAAACTACATAAAATTAAAGAAAAACATGAAAACAGTAGTAGTATGTTTGTCGGAATCTTTTTAATTTTCCATTGAGATTTTCGTTTTCACCCGAATCTTTGCTGGGTTAAATTAATATTTCTTGTTCGTCGTGATTGTAAACTATGTATTTATACACGATTGAATGCTGTAAGACTTGTGAATGATAAAAATAATTTAATATTTTCAGAGTACTCACAATTCAATGCACGAAGGACTATTCAGACATTTGGCGGATACTTTATTAATTATAAGCAGTGCCCTTCTGGTCCATGAAGGAACACCTAAGTAAGCTACACCTAATTTTCGTGCCGGCCGTGGTATCGTTTCACACGCACACTTGGAGGTAAGCCAAACATTGTGAGGAAAAAATTTCAGTCTGCATCAATACAATATTTTTTATGATAGTGCAATGTAATCTCACTTATGAAATGGCTCATCTTGATGCTGAAATGTTAGCAAAATACTTCCATTTGTCAGGTGTTTTGTGTTAAGGCTTAAGCTTCAACATGTAGGCTACAGGACATATTTTGGGATGGGTCGAGATATGTAGTTCGGGAGAGTTAAACAATAAAATAACTTTCCTAATAGAGGGGGTCAAATTGCCTTTGTTCTGTAGCTCTGTATAATATTTGGTCAATTAGGTCGTAGTAGTTTTTTGAGGTACGATCGTTTAGCTAACGATTCGATTGCCGAACATGTCTCTGACATTTAATTCCGATTCTTAAGCAAGAAAAGTTAAAAGGAGTTTCAAGGACACACATCATCAAATGGACAGGATTTATTTTGTCCAAAGTACTTGGTGAAGATCAATGATCTTGCATGAAAACATGTGTTCACAGGAAACATACTATGAACAATTTTTTGAAACCTATGTCCTGAGTAGAAGTTTTTTTAACTTGCGCAGCCTTTAGATGGTAGTCATTTTCATTACTCTAAAAAGTCATTTCAGTGGTTGGAAACAACAAACTTGAAGTACATTTTGGAGTACACAGTACATTTTGTAGGACTCAGCTCCTGATGGTATATACTATTATATTTGTATTATTGAGTAACAGAACCGGCAAATGTTTTTCACCACAAACATTATTTTTCCCGTCATTAGTACTGATCCGGCAGACTTCGTCCTGGGTATAAAAGTTTTCATGACATCAGATGGTAAACAATAATATAATAAACAAGCCCGGAAATAGTTTCTCTTAAAAAACCGAAAATCTAAACTTCGTCCTTAAATAGATCTTCCCCATCGTCATGTTCCAATTTTCATCCTTCTAGCTCCAAAAAACACTTGCCAGGCCTCCTCCCCCAAGGTGCAGCACCAACCATCGAGTTCAATTTCAAATCTAAACAATCACAATTTTTTTTTATCAAAATGGTTCCAGCCGTTTAAAAGGAGTTCAGTGAATTATACATACATATGTATAAAGATATAAAAATACCAAAAATTTGGGTTCGCGTTAAGGTGCCCAACCTATACGGAGAAATTGTCCCAACCTATGTGGGTCGAGGTTTTTCTTTATTTAAAAAAATTCTCTTTATAAAGCAGCTTACCACATCGTAGACGGATATTACTCCATCTATACCACATTCCGTAACATATTTCACGTTTTCCTGAGGATAATTCATATTTTCCTGAGGTCCCTAACATCACTACAAAACTTTTTTAGCGCTAAGAAAAGACGTTACCCTTATAGCCACGAATGAAGCTACTGAACTCCCGAACTAACAGACAGTTTACTACTGTAGAGGCTAATATTCTACCGAAATTACATTCGCCCCCCACTTAACAGTCTGAGAAAACTCGCTATCCTATGTATACTGAGTTCATCCACCAATTTTCAGCGTTCTTTCTAAAAAAAAAAAATTGCCACGCCTCCTCCCCCACACCCACAAACAGAAAATCTCTGATCCGGCTTCAAATTGATCTTCCACATCGTCAGTAGTATATATGCACCAATTTTAAGCGTTCGGACGCTAACAAACACATTTGCCACACCCCTCCGCCCACAGTTCGAAAGACTAAAATCCGGCTCCTAATTTATCTTGGACGTCGTCAGTAGTAAATATGTACAAATTTTCAGCTTTTGTAGGTCCAAAAACCCTTGCAAATCCCCTCCGCCCACAAACCGAAAAGTTTAACTTCGGCACTGTGAGCGTGGCCACTCCCACTGATCTAATCCCTCCCATTTTTTGGCCTGATCACTCATATAGCTGTTAAATGCATCCACACCAAATTTCAAGACGCTACGTAATATCACTCCAGATATTGAATTTTTATTAATGGTGTCGTATGGGCGGGGCTACACCCATGGATCCGATTCCGGCCAATTTTGTAATACGTATGCTAATCTCAAATGAATCTATACCAAATTCCAAGGCGATTGGTGCAATAATTCTCCAGATATTGCGTTCTCAAAATTAGGGTCCTATGGGTGGAGCCACGCCCACTTGATAAGTAAAATAGTAGTGTATTTTCACCCCAACGTATATAGCAACATTCTGTGAAATTTTCAACATCTGTCCAGTCTTTAGACGTCTATACGGAACAGTAATTTTTATACACATTTAAAATGTACACAATTTTAACTTTTTAGGTCTAAATAATACTTAGCCACGCCCTCTCCGCCCACATATTGCATTTAGAAATTACAGTAGGCCGATGCTTCTCTCCGATGTTTTATTCATATCCATGCTCAATTTGTCGTGTCTACTGATCTGCCAGTTCGAGTTATGCCCATATATGTTGTATCTGCAACAGTCGCAAATTCAGCTAAATTACCCACCAGCTAACGAATAGTTGGAGCAGTTGTTTCACAATAACCCGTCAAATGCACGTTGAGTACTAATTAAGACCGTTTTCGAATATTAGAGAATTTCAAAATTTTCGTTTCCGGAAAGCGTATTGTTGGAATAGTGTAATATTCAGGAGAACGATTTGCAGAGAAAAATTCAAGAAATTATGCGATCGGGTATAGATTTACAATGAAACAAACAAAATCAAAGAAAACGGGACTAAGATCCATTCGATACATTTTCATTTATAGAGTAAAATTTGTCAAAACACTGACCGGAGCCGTAGTTCATTAAGATACGAGAGTGTTACCATTGTAAAGTGTTACAGTTTTTAGCTTAACGTTATTGAGAACGTGTTGACGTGAGAGCATTTTCTGTGTTTTTTTCAGTGAAACCGAAAAATTCGTCAATAAATGGAATTAACTCTTCAAAATTTATTGTATTTATTTATTTATACATTCGCAACATAAAAAGCCAGTAAGGCCAATTTATCTATGTTCCATATGCACAAAAAACTCTCAAGATTACTTTTCACAATTTTTGGCGTGATTTAACAAAAGAAGGGTGAATTGATGAACTTAAATCATTATATTCCGATGAGCCATCATCCTACAGTACTGTGGAAAACAGGTATAATTAATTTAATTGGGGCCAACTTATGACTTCAGGACCGCACTTCGTGCAGGTCATCCAAGATCGGCTGTTATGGCAGAAAACATCGATGCTATGGGTGAACTGGTTTTCCAAGATTGCCATGCGACATAACTTGAGATAGAGGCAACCTTGGGCATTACTTATACCCCCGTACATTCAAAACTGCATGAACATTTGGCGGTGAAAAAAATTTGCTTAAAAAAAGCCTCCTGTCGTTTTGGTGCAAGGAAATATTCAGCCTTATTACGAATGTCGTTCTCGTATTTCGACTACGACAGTTTTGTAAAAGATTAAAGACAAAGTTGGCGTGTTATCTTTAATCTTTTACAAAACTGTAGTAGACGAAATATGAGAACGATATTCGTAATAAGGCTGATTGAAGATCACGACAGGTGTCGAATCATGGATCTATGCATATGAACCTGATACTAAACAGCAATCGACTGTTTGGGTCTTTCAAGTCGAGCCAAATCCAACGAAGGCTGTTTCGCGCCGAAACAGAATACTTGCCTACTTCTTCGGCATAACTGGTCATGTGGCAAGAAATCCATTAGAGCATCGTACGACGGTAAATTCTGTATGGTACACAAGCATTTGTTTGACTGAAGTTTTTGGCTAACTACGGAAAACGAACCCCAAAGGAGAATCATTCAGTGTGTGAAAAATTAGAAAACGCACAGCTCACTGGTTGTATGAAGTTATCCCCAATCCCTTCATGGGACGTAATGGAAAGCGGTTTTTTTTAAATAAAAATGTTGGCGTCGGTGGTGCAATGATCAGTGTGCGCGGCCCTTGTACATGAGAACATGGAGTCGATTCCTGCTTTGACCACCTTCCACTTCTTCCGACTACGGTCACCCCGCTTAGTGATGGCGACACTATTGAGTACTTAGCTATGAAATAGCTTCTCAAAATGCCGTTCGGAACCGGTGTAGAAGTGTAGGTACCAATCAGAGAGTGTAAAACTAGAAAGTGCACAGCTCACTGGTTGTGGGAAGCAATCCCTTCATGGGAGTAAGTGGAAACAATTTTTTATGTATATGATTTTTTTTTGAATAAATACATTATGTATGAAAAACAATATCGTTTAAATGAGAACTATTTTCTCGAACGAAAAATTTGGTATTTTTATTTATTTTGTTTATTAATTTATTTTAAATACATGTATACTATTTAATATTTACTTTAATCGCAATTTTGATAAAATTAAAATAAATGAATTAAGTGGTATCTAACAAAAAATAATTAAATTTTCAATGTCTTATTAGGTGTAATAAATGAAGGTACGTACGTACCCTTCCCAGCTTCTGTAAAATAATCAACTCAATGAAAAGGGTCCTGTTGTTATAAATCATCATTAACCAGGTATCTGTGCAGAAATGATCTAAGAACCTTCATTAGAAATTAAATATTCTGAATATTTACGCCGAAAAATCCAATTACGGAAAGAAGCTGTTCTCATACAAAGAGGGAGATCATTTAAAATTTTGGTTACTCGAACGAGATATGATCGATCATTTACCGATGAGGCTATACGATGCATTAAAATCCGAGGATTTATTGTAGATCTACTAAAATGAAAACTATGACGTAATAATGGAGGACTACCCGATAAAAAAATACTATAAAAAGTTTTCATGATTCGACGTTTAACGTAAGAGTCAAATGACAAACCAAGAAAAGGTACTACATAAATGGAAACATGGTCATACTTCCTCAAACCATAAATATATCGAATAATGAATTAAGACACTTTCGTAACAAGTCCATGTTGTACCAGACACTACTTCAAGCCCATAACTAATATGTGTCATTAAAAGAGCCAATGCAATTCTTTGTCGTATATAACATGGCAGATTTACTTGTAAACTATATAATTTACGAAGTTGAATTAAGACCATGTGGATGCCAAAATTAACCTGTCGTCAATAATTCACCTCATAACTCATCTCACCTCGTTTACTAATTGAATTGAAGTGTCATTAACAGATATATTACGATTTTGACTGCCGCTTGAAGAACCGAAGACCAAATTCGTTTTATTCGGGTTCAACTGAACCCGTTTTATTCGGCTTCAACTGAAATTTAGGGAAAGCAAAATGATAAAGTGATGTGCGGAAAAGCCGTTGTGTAACCAAAATCTTTAAGATACAGTCCGGCATAGTTATGGTGTGGGGGTGATTTTCAGCTTCGGGCATTGTAGATCTTGTAGAAAAATTTTGCACCCAATGTCGCTTAATTAGGCTTGCCCGGTGATAGGGTCTTCCAGCAAGATACTCATCCGAATCATACATCACGAGTATCTCACGAATTTCTGTAATATATGGTGCTGACCCAACTTCTATAATCACCAGATCTGAACCCAATTGAGAATATTTGGCATTATTTTGACGGACAAAAACGAAAACCAAATATATCTAGCAGACACTTTTAACTTAGCACTTTTAAAAGAATGGATTAAAATTCCTTCTGAACTTCCCAATAATTTAGTTGGATCCATGCAGCAAAGGCTATAATGTATAAGACAAGCAAAGGGAGGTAGTTTTATAATAACAATTTAAAATTTTTCACTTCTTTCAGCATTTATTGATGTTTCATTTGATGTTTCATTCCTATAATGTGTGATGGAGCAGAGAGCAGATGATATACCTTGGTGGTCATTGAAATAGCTATATTCCCAATCATCCACCATAATAATCAATTTCACATATTTCTTTTTTTCATATTTTATATTAAAAGAAAAGATATTGTCGGCCCTGTCGACGCGATGGTGCTGCAAACCTGAGTGGAAGCATTTTACAAATTAAGCAGATTTGACTTATTAGAATCTGTACTAACTACTACTACAACTATGTACAAAGATTCTGTCGAGTAAACTGATAACGATACCCAACAAAGTTCGATTTATGGATCAGCAAAGGCGGGCCATTCAGGGCCCTGGATACGTTATTGTAGGTGGTTCATTCGGAACCCTCTTATAATTAATTTGTTACAAAGTGGGCCATTCAGAACCCTCGTAGAATCAATGTTTTAAGTATGATGTGCGTGGGACGTACATGATCCTCGAAATGTCTTAGCATATGAACGTGTGTTGGTTTTGAAAGTTCACAGTAGTTGTACCAGAAATAATCTATATTATTATCCACTGAAATTTTTTAATCATCTCCGTGACTTCCAAACGTAACAGCCTTAGTTTTCATTGAATTAATATCCCACGAATTGTGAAGAGTCCATTGAAAAGTTCGAAGTATCCTCACTACAGAGAAGAAACACGTCATCTATTTACAAGGAAAAACTGAAACTGAAATAATTGCTGAATACATATTAACAAAAAGAACAAACATACTTATGTATAATTAATTTGTGGTGTAAGATTTTGATGGAATTGTGGGAGGTGTAAGATTTTGATGGAATCTAGTAAGCTATTGTCCACATAGGCTTCGGTACGCTGATTACTACCTTATTGTCCAGGCTGAGCATTGAGTTTCTTTTAATCAGCCACTGCGCGACTGCCGAATTTTAGTGTTTACTGCGTTTTTTTTTGACTTCAGTGTCTGTTTCCAGGTTAGGTTAGGTTTAGGGCACGTGACTATATAACACAGTTTACAACTACCGTATTGTCACTACACTCGGAGGTCGGTCGACCCATTGTGATCAACACATTGTGATTGAGTAGAAAAGAGAGAAAGGAGGGTTGAGAAGGGAACGCGCCCCACTAATATATATGTATATATCCCCTGATAAGCCCTGATCAATACATACAATACCGTCCAAGATGAGGATCCACATGTGCGGGTCACGGTTTACCATTGCAGATTACCAGTGGGGTAGAAAGACCCAATAGACAAATCATCAGATGACGGTTTCGCCTGCCCAGATCCATGGCAGACACCGTGAAAATTTCATCAAATTCTCAATGTCCACATCGCGATAGAAGGCCAGGCCCTATACCTGAAACCATCCTAAACAAAGGCCACGCCTACGATGTAGGGCTGGGTATTGACAGAGAAAGTGCTCAATGGTCTTCACCTCTTCTTCATCACCACAAGCACGGCAGTAATCAACCCCGTTCACAATCCAGTTGCGAGTGAAACCTCCAGCATTACAGTGAGCCAGGATAACCCCAATGAGAACCTGCAAGTCAGCCTTGCCCAGTCGAAGAAGCGAGTTAGGCTTCCCTGAGCCGGCCATATGTCTCTTGAAATACTGCAATCCAATCTGGCCAGCCAGGGAGCGTTGATCTCGTCCAGATCTCGATCTATCAAGCCATACAAGTTACAGATCGGTGGATTTGCAGAGGCAATCAATCTCAAATCAGCAGAAGTGCATCCTGCTCTAGCAAGACAATCTGCTTCAACATTCCCTGTGACATGACTGTGTCCCGGAACCCAGCGAGTATTAGCTTGCCGGACCCTATACTGTTCAAGATCCGTTTGCAATCCCTAACCAATTGGGATTTACATATTTGTGACCTGATCGCACTGAGTTTTGGCTTACTATCAACTCAGATCACGAATTCACCCGATGGATACAAGCACGAGTCTATTATCTCAGTCGCAGCTCGCATAATCGCCACTAAAGATCCCCGCTCTTGTACCCTAGTCCATTTTGAGCCATCTGTAGAGATCAGATGACCAGAGAGTGAGGAAGGTATACCTCCCACCCACTCAATCCTGTCTGGCATCATGATCTCCGGACATCGCCCAAAGTCTACAGTCGGCAACAGTGGTCTGACTAATTCGATTCCTGATGTACAAGTCAGCCATTCTCTCCAAAACTTTCAGTAGAAAGTCTGTAGTCCTTACAAGATACATGACTAGTCTTTCCTGACTTGGGAATAAAAACGACTAGTACCTCTTTCCATTTGTTTGGCATCAGGGAAAGTCTGAGACAAACCCCATAGATACTCAGAAGATGAGGGGTGACAAAAGCGTCACAGTTCTGTACGTTTGCCATGTTACCCTGTGATCCTAATGAACCCTTAGATATGTTACCTCATCGGGTTGTGGAATGGCCTTATTATTTAGGCTGAAGGTTAGGTTATTTGCACTTTGGCCCATTGACCTTGATCCTCCAGTCTGAATGCTATTTTTCGTCATGATATAAATGTTCTCCTAAAATGTTATTTAATCATCTACAAAATTTAATCATCTACAAAATTTAATCATCTACAAAATTTAATCATCTACAAAATTTAATCATCTACAAAATTGTGTTCCGTTTCTTTCTTTTCAGAGTGTCCGCCGGTTTTGTATTTTTTTTTCTAACTTAAACTAATCACATAGTGATTATTATACTTACACATATACATAAAGTAATCTTAGTATAACTACAAAATATACAGGTATTGTACATAGAGCCATTTTTCATAGAATCATAGATAATTGTACGCGACGCAACAAATGGACGAACGGGAAGAAATACAACAGAACAACATGATATCGAATTTACCTTTGCTTTTTGCAAATGGCTACCCCACGTCATTGGATAAAATCACCGAGTCTCAGTTGGAGAAGTTTATACCATTCATGGTACAATGTTCCTTGGGCCACATCAATTTACAGGGTCAGGTTGAGTGCAGTGAACCCGAATGGTGGCCCGAAGATTTGCCTTTTAATATACCCCTGCGAAAGCCAAAAGCAATTGCCAATTGGGTGGCCAAACTTAAGGAAGTGGTTCTGATATGCTATCAGTTTCACAAGAGCGTATTCCTGCTGAGATTCTGCAATGATTTGTCCTCATACGAACATGCAAGTCTCAGATTTATAAACAATTACAATTCGACGACATCATTATTTGATCGAAGAAGTAATAAACTCCTGGTCACATTTCGTAATGAGAATATGTCATATGATCAGCCACAGAGGCTGAGAAAATGCCTGCTGCAACAAAAGTCCAAGAATGGTCATACGTCGGGGAATTCACTGCAACAAATGGTGGAACCAGCACCATTTGATATATATTTGTGTGACAATTGCGACGCTGAATTGTATTCAAAAGAAGCAATTTTGGTTCACGAGAAGACATGCAGCGTGGATGATGACGACGACGTTATACTATGTGACACCCCAGAGCCAGAGGCAACAGAATGTACTAGTAGTAGTAGTAGTGCATTGGAAAACAACGAACAGCGCATTGGCTTTTTATTAAATTTTAACCTTCAACATAGATATAGTAAAAATCAAAACAACAGTTTACAGAAGACAAAGGAAACGGATGTTACATTAAATGGCACTGCAACGGAGCAGTCTAAAGACGATAACCCCAAGAATAAATTCAAGATTGTCGATAAGCAAAGACGCATATCCAGACGAAGTCGAGCAGTACGTTCAGTGTGCCGTTGTCCCACTATACCGTTATCATCGCCTGCTGGCCAGCTTTTATTGAGAACCACAAAAACTTCCATTACACCTGAGTATTTGACAGAACGCTACGAGCGCTTTGAACGATTTTGTCATGCCCCTTTGCTATCGAAAGTGACGACACGCCCAAAGTTTTTAGAGAAGAAACAATCAACTTCCACACCCCACATAACTTTTAAGAAATCCCAAGAGTATAGTACACACATGTACATTTTTCCACGGCGTCAATTCTCACAGCGACGACGAACTGAAAATGTACTGCTCATCAATACAAATCTGTTAAAACGCTGTAAACCGATTTCGGTGAGATTGAAAAAGATAAATGAGAGCAAACCCAATACTCCTAGCACCAAACTGAATATAAAGCTTACGCGAGACAATTGTCGCAGCTCGAATTGGAAGATATCATCGTGTCCATCAGCTGAAATTATAGTGGATACCATTGATTTATGTACTTCCGATGAGGATGACGATAATCAACTTAGTAGCTATCATCATTCTTCAAATATATCTTACATTTTAGACTATTAGCATATACAAAGGAATGAATATTATAGTAATAATCCCCATAAAGGTATTCTAAATATGTAAATCTCAAACCAAGCGTTCAATGAGAGATTTGATGAGAAGTCGCGTACGGTACAGTGATCTGTTGAGGAATACGCAAATCACACACTCACACACAGATCTGTGAAATGAAATGCAAATTTTTAGTTCAATTAATGCGAAATCACGTAAATGGGTCAACAATGGCAAAACAAACAAACACGCATGAAGCAGATGATGAACTGAAAATGAATCAATATACACAAGGAGTTATTTCTATTCAGTTTCTAAATTTTTAAAAGCAATTGCCATGATGCTGCTGTCCATTACAATCACTGGGATCATTGAAAGGCTCAACTATAGCCTAGATTCCAACATGAAATAGAATATCATAGAAATTAGTACTGGCGAGATAGCCAGTGTTTTTTCTGCATATGATCTGACAGAGCCACAGTCAAAAGCTGCATAAACTTGTTGTCTCTATACATTTCTGTGAATGTAGAACAAGAACGTAGATATTAATACGTTATTCCCATTTATATTAACATGACCATACACTTCATACCTTTTTTGTTTTTATTTTTCGATTCATTTGATATTCTTCATCTTATAATACTCTGGCCGGCAGATGAGAAAATCTCTCGCTGCGGAAACTTAATATTGAATGCACAGGATGAAATTAGAAATGGTTTCCCAAATACTTTAAACGAGTATGAATTTAAAGAATTTTTGTTTGTAGTTTAATTTGTAGTTTAGTTTGTTTTTCTTTGATTTTTTTCACACTTAAAAAAAAACAATAGAAAAATCTAAATTCAGAGTAAAGTTAAACATTTTGTATACGAGATATTACAAAAAAATCGAAAATAACAAATATAAAAACGGGTTATTTCAAAACAAGAATGACATATTAGTAGAAGGAAATTCAACAATTACTCAAGATTGACCTTCTCGTTTGCCAGACTTATGACACTGAACATCGTTTTATAATCGTTATAATTTCAAATTGCAAATTTTCCCTTTAGTAGGGCATTTTGGTAAAAAAAATAAAAACGTATTTAAATGTTGTACCTAAAAATTAAGTAACATATTCCACATGAATGATTTTTTCGGTGTCTGTCAGAGTTATATCACATCCCGTGAAATAATTGTCATCATCTTTAAACACCTGCGCCCACATTTACATTTATTTATTTACGTTTTTATGTTATTGTTAATATGAATATAATTGATAGCTATTACATTTTGTTTTAAGTAATTCATAAAATAAACAAAAGATGAAAAAAAACTATGAAACGAAAACAAAATTTTTTCTACCAGAACCTTAAAGACTAATTTTCATTAACTTATGTTTTAATGTTATATCCTTAGATGAAAATAAAAATAACTACCTATGTAAACTTAAACAAAAGTATGTTAATTTTTTTTAAATACAACTGTAATGGGTATCATCAATATTTCGACAGCAAAAAACTTGGGCTGTGTAGTATTTTTCTTCGATAGCTGAAACGTCAATAAATTGGTAATTTTTGTTTACAATTGGTATTTTCGACATATTAATTTGTATTTGCTGTTTTCAAGTTATATTTTCTCAATGTCAAGTTGTATTTATTTATTACTTTGATTTGTATTTTATTTATTTTTAATATTCGTACCTAGCCAACCAACGGAGCTCCCAAGGTGCTCCGTTAGGACGGTGAGCTAATGCTACTAGGGAGGCTCCGAAAGGAGTCCCAAAGAGCATATCCGCCGGAGAAAAAAGCACGCTCCAAATATATGAAAAAAGTTCACCCTAGGGACTCCTTAAATGGGTGTTTTCGGAGTCCCTACACGCTCCTTTAGATAACCCACCAGGACTCCGTGCGGACCCCTATAAATGAGTGTTTTCGGAGTCTTTACATCACCCGCAGGGACTCCGTGCGGACTCCTATAAATGAGTGTTTTTGTAAAAATAAATGCGTAAATGAGTGTAATTTTAATTTCAATAATAAAATGTAATAATAATAAAAATCCAAATAATAATAAGAATGAAAAAAAGAAGATTAACACTAATTTTTAGCGTTTTTGGCTCCTCTTCTGAACCGGACAACACGCTTTCTTATACTGTAATTCTGTTTTTTTTAAAATACTTTTTAATTTTATTAGTCAAGCTCAAGGCCATTCTATATCTCTGTTAGATAAATGTATTCCTATGATTCCTGGCAAACCGTATAGCTATTTCAGATCTAGGCATTTTCAGATCATCTGCGGCTTTTTGGAAAGATGCAATTGAACAATTCATCAAACTAAATGCAAACGAAATCTCATTTGAATTGAGAATTCACCATTACACACAAGTAAACATTTGCAGCAACTTCTTTCCATCTCCAGAGAACCATCAGTTCCCATTAGATATGTTTTTTGTTGTTGCCTAAAAGACAACACATTTTTGTACATTCAATAACAATTGCATGTAGTTTCGTCGTTATTCAAATTCATTAGGGATGATTTTTATTTATTCAGCCTTTTTAATTATATTAGTCAAGCTCGAGGCCATTCTATATCTCTATCATAGAATAATACATACCATAGAAGCTTTTATTCGCTCAATAAATTAAACGTCATAGGTACGATGGAAAGTAAACATTGGATGGTGGAAAATATGGGTTCAATAATACCAGATAGTGGCAATAGTATACAGCGATCAACAAAGGAACAACAACCGAATTTCGTGTTTTTGTGGCAAACTAGTTGTGTTAAATATAATACAAACGATATACCAACGATAAAAGTCAACAAAAAAGTGCAAAATATATTTAAATTTTTCAGTTCTACACCAAAACGACATGAAAAAGTTAAGTGAACATATTTTGTAACTCCACCTGGTGTAAGGTAATTTTAAATTTAATTGCTCTCATTTCCACAAACCTACTATGGAGAGTGTGAAATGAAACGTCAGAGGAGAGAATAAGTTTATCTATGGTATGTATTATTCTATGATCTCTATTAATAGAAATATAGTGCCCAAAAAGGAGTTTAAAATAAATTTTATTAGAAACTTAAGTATATGCATATTTAAATGATTGCGTTGTTTTTAAACAATTTTGTAATATTTCTTCCGGTAATTATGTAGCAGTTTCTCATGATTCAGCGCTCCTAAAAGAATCTCATACGGAGTTCTTTCGGACGCCCTTTATAGGCGCACTCCTTTGAGGAGCGCTCTGGGAGTACAAAGATAGTAAAATGACAATATGATTGAACGCTCTTAAAACAATCCTAGACGGAACTCTTTCTGACGTACTTTATATGCGCCCTCCGTAAACACTCCTTTAAGGAGCGCTGTAGGAGTCCCTACACGCTCCGAATTTGGTTGGCTGGGTAAGAACTTCCTTAATATCAAGTGAAACTGGTGGTATGGTGTTTTGAACCAGGTTTTAAAATAATATGACAAAACGCACCAAGATAAACTATGATATGATGATATTCAGTGGTGTAAAGGAGCGGTATACGGATACAAATAAACTTAAATGCAGAAAGCGCGAATGTGAAGAACTCGAACGAATATTAAAGTCTGACGATCTTTTAACCTCCAGCTAGAAGACATCGATCAACCGCTTGGGAACATTGATACCAGCTATAGTACCCCAAGTTTCAGCTGACATCAGCCTGCAGAGGTTAGCTGTGATCACGACTTTCAGAGTTCTAGGGCGTACTATGAACTAAACGGATTCTGTGAAATGGCGAAATAATGCAGCCGTTAATTAAGTATTTTCCCACAATTCTTGCTTCGAGGAGAAATGATATTAGGAGAGTGACACCACCGTGGTTCCTCACTCAAATAAAGCACAGAATCATCTGCTCATAGTGGGAGGCTATCAATCTGGTCATCTGACTGGTTATCGTATCAGCAATCATCTTTCTAGGGATCCTCTGTTTTCTGCAGTTTCTATACCATAGTACTGATGACAAAACCTAGTAGTGGTTCTAAGCAAAACTAGCAATTCAAGTCCTCGCCAGGGGTACCAATAGGATGTAAGGTTATGTTTAGGACACGTGTTAATACGAGGCAGCGGATGGCTTCATTATAATCATTACACTCTGCCGTTTTTTGGCCCATTGTGACTGTCCTGAGGATCTGAAAGGAACAAAAAGAGGTCCAAGTAAAGTAACAATTCTGATTGATATACGGAGGACAAGCAAAAGATATAACCAAAAGACATAGAAAACCCGTTGAAGAGTAAAACATTCAATAAGCACGATTGCCGTAAGCCGTACACATTTAAATTATAGATCACAACAACCGTTTCCCATTACCTCCCACGAAGGTATTGGGGAGAGCTTCGCACAACAAGTGACCTGTGAAATTTCTAATTTTTCACTCACTGATTGGGACCTACAGTTTTACACCGGTTCCGAACCGTATTTGAAAAGATGTTTCATGTCGTAAGTACTCGATAGTGTCGCCATCACTAAGCGAGGTGGCTGTCGTCGAGGGAAGTGTAAGGTGGTATGTATAGTGATCGAATCCACGTTCGCATGCACAAGAGCCGCGCTCACTAGCCATTGCACCACCACTTAAACAAAATTAATACAACTTATCGGTTAAAATGCCCCCGGCGTTTCGCTTTGAGCTGGCTAACGCTAAGGAGATACTCACGGTCATGGCGCTCGATCTTTCGGAGGGGCCCTCGAAAACCGGCTTGGGAAGATTTATCACAAATTTGGCGACATACTTTCCGATATTGGCAAAACGTTAGCACCTGTCAGGAGAAATGGAAGATTGCCCGTAATTTTTTCAAAGTTTCAACAAGGAAGAAAGTTAAGGCCAACAGGGAGATGACCAGGGCACGGCTGATGGAAAAATTAAAGGAGTTCATCATGTCATGTTGTGAGACATTATTTACGGACGGCTCTATTATGAGAAACAATCGGCAACGGACTTCTACCATCCAAGTTCTAACTTAACTAGGTCTTTCCACATTGACAAGAAGTTCTCATCCATGACTGCGGAGCTAGTGGCAATCGTGAAGGCAATCGAGCATACTGTTGAAAATAACTTCCCCAAAGTCGCAATCCTCTCGTATAGCCTTAGTGGCTTACAGGCGATAGAGAACAAAAGTCATATGCGAACTTTCTCACACAACATCCGCGTACTTGCAGGCGAGATTCCTTTCCGGCTTGAAATCCACCACATACCCAGCCACAGTGGCATTGAACAGAATGACATGGCCAGCACCGCAGCAAAGGTGCCGCGGCCAATTCCGGATGCACTGGATGAAGTCAAGAGGCGCCTCTACGCAGAATGGTCGGCCGAGTACGAAGAATACATGACTCGAAGAAAGACCAATTACACGACAATTTTCCCTCACACTATGGCGAAACCCTGGTTTCATCACACTAGGGCGAAACCCTGGTTTCATCAACTTACTATGGATCCCATGAGGATCAAGACAATTAATCGAATTCTGTCCAACCATTGTTTTTTGCAAAAGTACACTCAACAGGATCGATGTGGAACCAACCGTGGTGTGCGATACCTTCGAAGTTCCCGAAGACGGGGATCATATCTGTAACACATTGCGACCAGGCGCAATTCAGCCAACTCACTCTGGCTGGACGATTTCTTTCAATCTCTCAGGAAGTCCCATATCATATGTCTTTTAGAGTAACTGTAAAACTATGCTCCAAAAAAATAAAATAAGAGCCCAAAGAAATTAAGTACACCATTCCAGATAACCATTGAAAAAGAGAACCCAGCAATAGGTTAGTGGGACATTCATCAGACGATAATCCCACCCGAAGCCATGTCACATTAACCCACCCCCCCCTCCCACCCCCGTTAAATGTCTAAAAAATCCATTGTTTACGTCGCGTAAAGACACCAGATCATCTGTAGAGTACCATCAAAAGGATCGGCGTCGCCTTCATTGTAGGGCTGGGCATTGACAAAATGTGCTCAATGGTCTTCGCCTCGTCCTTGTCTCCGCAAACGCGACAGTGCTCAATCCTGTACGTAATTCAATTGCGGATGGAGCCTCCGACTTCACATTGGCAAGGAATTACCCCAATGATAGGCCGAAAATCAGGCTTTCATTGTCGCAGAAGTGACTCAGTCCTCGATTCCACTGCCGGCCATATCCTCGAAATCATGCAATCCAATCAGACCAACCATGTGGCGTGGACCCTGCCATACGAGTAACAAATTGATGGATTAATAGCGGCAAACGGGCTCAGATCAGTAGAAGTACAACACGCGTTAGCAGGGCAGTCTGCATCAACGAGCCCCGGAACCCAGCAGAATCTCAGCTTGTCGCCCACTACTCTGTTCAGAATCCGTTTGCACTTCCTAACCAAATTTGAATTACATGTGTTTGATCTGATCGCACTGAGGGCCGACTTACTGTCAACGTAGATGGTGAACTCACTCCATGGGTATAAGTTCGAGTCCATTATCTTTGGAACTACCTTACATGTTCCACTGGATATGGAGCATGGGGGTATGACCCTTTCTACATGCAAGCTCATATTTAAAATATGATCTTTTAGACATACGAACGAAAGATAGTTTGGAGGTGAATTGGGTGTAGGATAACCAGGTAGGTGTGGCCATGTTATGATCTGCATCGTGCGAAAAATGTGACATCCACTCCTACGCAGGAGATCTCTACGCTAGTAGCTGTGATAACTAGGCGCTGTTTGATAGGCAGACACGCGTCTAGACTTGGATTCTCAGCTCATGATTAAGTGTCTAACATCTGATATGCTCCTGCCCTGCGTTTTGTGTGAGTAAGAGACAATATTTAGGGTCTTACTCTTTTTGAATCTACCTACATATTTAGGTGTCCTCAAACAATCCAGACGGTCCAAGTGCCTTACAAAATGAGAATAACATGATTTTCTTCGGTTTTTCACCTCAAGTATGTAACACCAAGCTGTCGCAGGCAATATTCCACCTAGTGTTTCCAGCGAAGTCTTGGTCGTCCTATTTGTCTATGTCCTTCGGGTACGTCTTCGAATACCTTTCGCACTGGTTCAGTCTAACCAATTCTACTGACATAGTCAGCGAAAACGCGCTATTTTCATACACATAACTACGTCGATGTCGGGATGCAGGTTATACAGCTCATGGTTCATCCGTCGTCGATACTCTCCATGTTATATTATAGGACCGTATATTTGTCGGAACATTTTTCTCGCGAAAACTCCCAATGATGTTTCATCAGCATGTAATGTGACCCAGGATTCTGCGCCATAAACCAAGACAGGTTACATGAGAGTCTGATATAGCTGGATCTTCGTTTCAAGAGAGAAACATTAAACCTGTTTTTTTATTCTCTGCTAAACTAATTTTTCGACGACGTTGTATGGGCCGTTTCAAATCGCCTAATATCGCTTAATTCCCCATACAAAGTCGTCGAAACATAATTTAGCAGGGAATAAAAACCAGATGGATTTTGTCCACTACCTCGAAATTATAATGGTTACACTGTGTGTAATTTTTTAAGTCATGGCAAAATAACCATATACGGACACCACTACGTGATAAAAGACTAAAAAAAAAGACCCGTGTCTCCCAATTATTCCCAAAGTCATGCACTTTTTTTTTTATGGGCCGCCAAAGATTTGGGGCCTCGGTATCATTTTCGTAAAATTGTCATCATTTTCTCAGGCTCATATCTTGCAAACCGTTCAGAATTTCGATTTACTCTCTGAGGCAAAGTTGTAGCTCTTGTCATAAAGAACAAAAATTGCGAACATATAAAATCAAAAAAACTTCACCTTCCAGATCAAAATCGATTTTTTTTACCTTTTTTCCCGTGTTCAGGTCCATAGGTAGCAAACCGTTCAAAATTCAAGGAAACAATCAACTACAAAAATTTACCTAAGATCTCTAGAACATATAAACTTCCTGGGAATTATTCTTAACACCGTTTTTTAATTTCATTTGTTTTTTATTTACTTCAACATTGAGATACTATGCTATCTATTACAAAAATATTAAAAAAAAATATTAGTATTATGTTTATAATGTTGATGGCCCTGGACTTGCAAATCGCGCTCTCTTAAGTTGTGGATCCAAATCGTCGTCCGAATCTGACTCTGATTCAGCAATTATGGTGTCCACAGGCACGTTGCTTCCAGACTGCCCTCCATCATCAGCTCTTTCTTCTTCAAATACTTCATTAACATCATACAGGGTGATCTTGTGACTCCACATTAAAGCTGCATTTTCTTCATTTTCATTTTGACGATTTTATCAAACAACTCCCTACCGAATCCGATGAGCAAGGAGAACGGTTTCACCAAACCACAATGCCCATGGAAAAACGGTACAAAGGCAAAAACCTCGACGCATTGCTTGCAGAGGTATGTTGGTGGAGTCACAAGATCACCCTGTATGATGTTAATGAAGTATTTGAAGAAGAAAGAGCTGATGATGGAGGGCAGTCTGGAAGCAACGTGCCTGTGGACACCATAATTGCTGAATCAGAGTCAGATTCGGACGATTCGGACGACGATTTGGATCCACAACTTAAGAGAGCGCGATTTGCAAGTCCAGGGCCATCAACATTATTTTTGTTCTTTATGACAAGAGCTACAACTTTGCCTCAGAGAGTAAATCGAAATTCTGAACGGTTTCCAAGATATGAGCCTGAGAAAATGATCACATTTTTACGAAAATGATACCGAGGCCCCAAATCTTTGGCGGCCCATAAAAAAAAAGTGCATGACTTTGGGAAAAATTGGGAGACACGGGTCTTTTTTTTAGTCTTTTATCACGTAGTGGTGTCCGTATATGGTTATTTTTTTCCGTGTTGCACTGTGTTATCAACGTTCACCCTTTCATCCAATCTGTTGGTTATAAACGTTCACCCTTTCATCCAATCGGGTGGATGTTCTGCTTGTCGAAACCATTAATTTGGTCTTGTCCTCGTTTACTGCCATACCCACTTTTGCTGATTCCTTCTCAATTCTCGAAAATACTGCAGTAACTTCTCGCAGATTTCGTCCAATGATGTCTAAATCATCAGCATATGCGAGCAGCAAGTGACTTTTGATGCTGATAATTTTATTCGTGTTCACTGCAGATTTTCTCACCATGATCTGTCACCCTGCCTCAGGCCTCGCCTTGTACTTTTAGATCTAACGTATGTACATATATTCAGGGAGTTAAGTTGAATGATTATGGATTATTTTTACGGAGCACACATTCGTTCGTTTGTGACTAATATACCTATCATTTTGGAACACCGGTATGGGATATCATACACACCTTAACAACACAAGGTCAATTTACAGGTGTTGAAATATGACGTCCCGTGGTATTACAACGGTCCTCATTGGACTAAGTGTGTCAATAGTGACAGTCACTTCAACCTAACCTAAACCTAC
The DNA here is from genome assembly GCA_963931995.1 of Phaonia tiefii. Classification (NCBI taxonomy): domain Eukaryota; kingdom Metazoa; phylum Arthropoda; class Insecta; order Diptera; family Muscidae; genus Phaonia; species Phaonia tiefii. The sequence continues at coordinate 17,501,927 of OZ008370.1, read as the reverse complement.
CCTATTTACAAATAACTACCCAAGTGGATATAATTGTTGTTAGAAATTATCTACGGATATTTGCTAAGTAACGAGTCAATTTTATCGGTTTAATATTTTTCGACACTTAATGTACTTTTTTTTTACATTTACATATCTTTTTCCAAAAAAAAATGTGAAAGTAAAATATTTTATATACTCTAACGTTTCTCGGTATAACAAAGATTTAATGTCAGTTTTATTATGTACATAAATCTGTATACAAATGTACATATATACATACATACTTACTTACAAATCCGTTGACAATGACGTAGTTTAACTACCTGAATTTCCATTTAACGGAAACCACGTGCCTTTTAAGTAGAGTGCAAAAATACGGCATAAGTCTGTAATGAAATACAGACATTGTGTGGCATAACTTAGTAAAAGCAGATTACAGTTTATTTTTAGTCCTTTGTAATCTTGTAGCCTCCATAATACAATATCCTTGTGACGTGCGGCAAATACTCTCAAACAAACAGCTGTTGAGGGTATGTCTGCTGTTTTCAGAGAACTTCCATTTAAAATGTTGTCATTCTCACCTGCCGTAGGTATGAAATGCATTAACTACTAACCCACACAGTTTGAATGAAAGGATCAAGTATAATTGAATGAAGGCATTTTTGTGTTTTTGCTCAGATATAATTTTCTTTATTTGAGTATGTTTTGTGTTTAAAGACCACCAGGAGGGTTATCCAAACAAGTACATATGAAAGAAAAACAAATGTTTGGAATACAAGTACAAATGTACATATACATACATAGTCTGTTTTCCCTAAGAGATTCCGTATTTTGTCGCGGTAATATAACTATGTAATTAGAAAAGAATGTTATAAAAATCAATATTTAAAATAGTTAAATAGTATACACAACATGTATATTTCAAGTTATACTTATCTATATCATTTAACGTGTCATTTAACTCGTAGTGCAGTTAAAACTTAATTTCTGCCCAAATATTTTTAAATTTCATTAAATATTTTGTATTTTATCACTTTAGTTTTCTTTTGAAAATGACGTCAGCTTAATGCATTGTAACAACCAGTACATAAATTTCAGTCGGGTGAACCGACTTAATCATACCCTCACCCTAAGTCATCCATTGCGTGGGAGTTCTGTTAAGAAACGCCCATACTCAAAAGTGGCCATATTCAATAGCAGATTGACATTGCGCTAAATATTATTGAATACCCGAATTAGTTAGTTTCCCTCCCAATATTTATATGCGAGGTACAAAAATGGGCATGGCAAGTTGTTGCCAAAATTTTGATCAATACCAAATATTTTTAAGATAGGTTATGATATATTGGAGATATCGAATGGGCAATCTGCAAAAAATACGCCCAACTTTTGTATGGGAGGTACGAAACAGGGCGTGGCACAATTGCCAGTTATTAATTACACAGTAGATTTTAGCAAAATATTGCCTAGTACCGAATTTTATTAAGATCGGTTGTCGTTTACGAGAGTTATCGTGTCGATCAACCGGTCATCCGCCCAACTTTTATATGGGAGGTACCAGAATGGGTGGGGAAAAAGAGCTCATTTTCTATAGGAGAGTTTTATTTAACTAAATATTGACTAGCACAAATTTTCATAAAGATTGGTTCGGTTTTGCGGGACTTCTCGTGCTGATCAACCAGACGGCCAAACAACTTTTGTATGGGAGGTACCACAATGGGCGTGGCAAAATTACCCTTGTTTTACTCGGTGATTGCCGTTTGATAACGTGACGTCTTATATCTAATTTCATTAAGGTCGAAAGTGTTTCACGCGATTTAGCGGATTGACAACCCGGACGAACACCCTGTTTTGTATGGGAGGTACCAGAATGGGCGTAACAATCTCGATCATTTCCTCCAGTTAACTAGGCATTTACAGATTATTAACCGGTGTGAGAGTTAAAGCTAATCACATCTACCAGAAGAAAGGTTTGAAAGAAATATGATTTTGTGCTAAATGTGTCGATTTGTATGGAAGGTACCAGAAGGGGCGTGGTCATAACGCCCATTTTCAATCCCAAACTCAATATTTGCAAACAATAGTCACTGACAAAATTTCATTGTGATCTATAAAGATTTACGGCAGTTATCGTGTTGACCAGCCAGACAGACAGACGGACATGGCTCAAACGTCTTAAAAAGTCCTAAAACGAATTTCGTCCAAAGATACTACGGGTCTAATATGGCTCCTTCTATGTGTTACATTTTTTACGTAAATAAAAATAAATAAATGGTTTCCCATTACGTCCCATGAAGGGACTGGGGAGAACTTCTCACAATCACTGAGCTGTGCGCTTTCCAGTTTTCACTCACTGATTGGGACCTACAGTTTTACACCGATTCCGAACTGTAATTTGAGAAGCTTTTTCATGGCTAGATACTCCATAGTGTCGCCGTCACTATGCGAGGTGACCGCCACCGAAAGAAAATTTGAAGGTGGTCAGAGCCGGGTTCGAACCCAGGATCTCATGTACAAGAGCCGCGCACACTACCCATTGCACCACCGACGGTTACGTATTAAATGATATATACCCCCATCCCTATGGGTGAGGGTATAATTAGCCGATAACGGTATGAATACCGGTTATTTTTCGTGACATTTGTCACTGTTGCCATATAAACAGTAAAATTATATGATAAAGCATTAGAAAACCTTTTAGTATTTAAATTCACATCAAACATAAGTCAAAATCAACTGATCACGAATTTAAATAACCACTCAAAAATTGGGACTATTAATACAGGAGCTGGTGGCAATCGATGAACAACTCACTTAGACTCTATTGTGATATCACGGGCTAACCAGAGTAAGAGTTAGCCCCACGGGTGAACCAAAGCCATATGTTCCAAGAAGCTCAAGATCTTGTCTACGTCTATATGAGATAATTCTCCCGGGACTCTAAATAGATAGGATCCCATAATGGATATTCTCCTGCCGGCTAGAGCTGGACACGTGCAAAAAAAGATGTTCAGTGGATTCTCCTCTTCTACATCGTTACAGATTCTACAGAAGTCATTTGCTTTGACGTTTAGTCTCGACGCATCAGACAGCTCCCCATCAAAACTGAAACAAGCATTGATACCTTGGACAGACAGAAGGTTCATGGATATCCTGCCATATACTATGGGCCAGATTTGTCTTGAGTGTACACAATATCGAGCTAATATTGATTTGGATCACTACCTGGTTGCAGCAAAAGCCCGCACAAGAATAAGCAGAGCGAAAGTCGAACGAAACTAGACATATAGAAAGCTGGACATCGGAATGATGATCGCCAAAGTACACAGTACCACAAGATAATCCCTAAGAACATTATCGGCTTCACCACCGCTTAGAGTTGGTCATTTTAGTTTATTCAAGTGAGCGATCTTTTTAGTTCAGCCCATGGGAATGAACTAGTTCGTTCATTTAGTTCACTAGTTCATTGTGATATTTCAGTTCGTCAGTTCATAAGAACTGTGAGCTAAAGAGCTCACTTCATATCAGGTTTGATATAAGCCTGGTATAATTGAGCTTCACTTCGATATTGGGTTTTCCGACATATTGGGGTATCTGTAGTTTTTCCATAATTGCATTTCACACAGATGGCAATATTAGGCAACAGCTGTGCAAACTGAATAAGAAAAAGAGAGCATTAACTAGATAATCACAAAGAGAATTGTGCAACAGAAATGCAAACACTTCTACAGCAAGTGACCTACTGAAACAAAAGATCAGAACAGTGTGAATTAGTTCATCTAGTTCACAAGAATGAATCGTTAATTTTAACTAGTCGTTCGTGAGCTACACAACTCTACCACCCGCTGTATAGATCCACTGATCAATCCTCGGAGGAAGCCCCCATTTACAACTTCTACGCCTCTTGCAGGTGTGGCTATTATCGCCTTTTTCGCCCCTTTCTTCTATGTTGGGTCCGAAAGTAAGCTTGCTGTGTAAAATAACACTCAGTTATTTGACACATTCCGCAAGCTTAATTTAATTCCACGACAGGTATTTTATATCTCATTTCGTTTACTTGGTATGCGCTCTTTGCGGATATTTCGTGAACGAAATCAATTACAGGGTTATTATGCCAAAGTTATTTCGTACGAAACACTTGTTTGATAATTGTTTGGAAGCGAATTTTTGTCATTTCGATTATTTGGGCTAACAATGTGTAGAATAAACATGAAGTACGAAGGCCAATTTTTCATGAAATATTTTCAAGGCCATCAGAGATAGGTGGTAAATCTCTGCAACAAAAGTTTTCCTGTAGAGATAAATGACAACATTTCTTACGAAAAGGCTGAATACGGGGCTTTAGTATTGAAATCTTTGCGACAAAATTAGTGAACAAAATCAATTGCAGGGTTGTTTTATCAAAGTTGTTTCATGCGAAAACAATGGTTTGTTTGTTGTGGGGTTTGTGGGGTTATTTATTATTTTACATTGACTAACAAAAGTAACACCACATGCATAAAAACAAATAATGGAGAACAAAGAAGAATTGTTCTTGAAATATTTGCAAGGTAAATCAGGGATAGATGGAAATTGTCTAAAAACATAAAAAACTGACATTACATCCCATGGAGTTCTAGTTTTACACTCAGTGATTGAGACCTACAATTTTACACTGGTTCCAAATGGTATTTTGAGACGAAAGTGTCACCATCACTAACCGAGGCGACCACCACCGACGGTTACGAACAATTCTCAATTCTCTACAACAACAATGTCTGTGTAGAAATAAGCGACAACATTTCTTAAGAAATTTTCGTTAGAGCTGAGTACGGGTTTTAAAATATCAGTATATAAAGATTAAAAAATTATTGAACAATTTTCATGTTTTTATTTATGAAGTGGATTCATATTTATGTTTGTTTTCGTTTTTAATAGTAGATAGTATATACAAAACATAAAATAACAAATACAAGATAAATCTGTGGAAAACATTACTACCCACTTACCTAATTTTCTACTAAATACTTGTACTACATAAAAAAACTCTTAATATAAAATTTACACAAAAGTATTGATGTTTTGGTGTTAAGGCATTGGGTTTTTTGGTTTTGTTTATAGTTGGAAAAGTGCAGTTATCAGTGCTAAAAACAGTCACGTAATTATTACTCGTATCTAATACTAATTCTATGGTTTTGAAAAATTATTGACATTTATGTGGGCTTTTGTAAGAAACAACCTTATATGAAAGCGCTAAAATTATGATTTCTTTAACAATTTGGTTTTGGTAGATGTCATACTTATGTTACGGTTGCGTTCAAAATAATAGGGTGTCGTATTTTTGTTTGTTCTTTTTTTGGTATACAGCTGAAATTGTTATTGAGAATATTCAAAATATTTAAATATATGAACATCGTGAATGTACAAAATTAAAAATTGGGGATTTTATTCGATGTTCGCAGTATTTGTGGTAATTAAATAGCGTTTCCTCATGGTAGAACTGCATAGTGAAACGTCAGATGAGACAGATAACAAATCTGTTATAAATTAATCTATGCGCTAGGCCATGTCAGTAGAATGTAACAGAATGAACCAGAGCGAAAGGTTCGAGTATTCCCATACGATGAACGTGTAGAAAAATAACAAAAATTCCGTTAATTGAAAATTGCTTTCACTTTTCATTTGCTTGGTACTCAGCTCTTTGCGAAAATTTCGTAAGCAAAATCAATTACAGGGTTGTTGTGCCAAACTTATTTAGCACGAAAACAATGGTTTAAAAAGTTTTTGCAAGCGAAATGTTGACATTTCGACAAACAAAAGTAACGCCGCATGCGTTAAAAATAAATTGGAGTACGAAGAGGAAATATTTGTAAGTTTAACCAGAGATAGGTGGTAACTCTTTGCATGAAAAGCTTCCGTTTAGAGGTAAATGACCAAATTTCTTATAAAAGTTTCGCAACACCTGAATACGGGACTTAATTGACAAAATTTTGTGCGAAAACTTCGCCAGAACTGAATACGGGGCAAAATGATAAAATTTTTTACGAAAATTTCGAATGCGTGGTTGAAGGAGGAAATATATTAATTTGTTTACACAGATTGAGACAATAATTTGTGTTTGGCGTCTTTCAGAGTGAAATGGAGCGCTGCTATTATTTGGACCGATCAGATTTACGAGTTGTGACAAATTATAATTAATTTGTTAGTAAAATGTGTTCCTAGTAATGTTAAAAAACATAATTTCTTCAAATAAATTAAAATTAAATAATTATTAAAAGCAATAACGGTCTTGTTACACGCATTCACTTTTTTTTCATTTTAGGAAAAAAATGAAAAAAATGCGGTAGGGGTTTTTAAAAATAAATGCAATATTATTCTATTTTTCGTTTTTTATTCGACCTTTTTGAATAGTTAGATCTTAATTTTTAAATAATTAGGCTCGAGGTCAATTTTGTTGTATATATTTTTAATTTATTTTTCAATATTTCGTCTTTAGTGTTATCGGAGTAACAAACCGATGACGGAGGGTAGCGGTTTTTTCAATTCCTGATGATGTCTTTTGACGAAAGACGAAATATTAAAAAAAATAAATTAAAAATATATACAACAAATGCAATAAATATTTTACCAAACCTCATTCTAAAGTGATGTGAATATGATTTATATGATCCTAAATATATATTTTTAAATTTTACTGTATGCACTACTATTATTTTGACCGCAGCTGTATGTTCTAGTTTAGGTAATAGTCTGTATTAAGATGTTATAAGATTTCTAGTTCCTATTAGCAATAATACCTGTGAAACAATAGCAGGGTTTTTTATTTCCCGCTAAACTAGTTTTTCGTTGATTTCGTATGGGGAGCCGCTTAAAATCGCTTATGGTCAAAAAATTAGTTTAGCAGGGAATACGAAAACAGACCTAACGTCACTTATGGGAACCGAATAAACGTTAGATGACCATGTTGTCTTACAATATTATTTTTGTTATTTGCGTTTAGTTTTAAAACATTGCGCAGCACATCGTTTATTGCTACTACAGAGTTGTATTGGTGCTAGTTGATGGAAGATCAAAGAGTGTCGCCATACTGCTAATAAAATTGTGGTGGTTTGAACGTTATACATTTGAAAGCGTTTACAAAATTTGAGTTACTTTGCCTTTACAATTTAGCAAATGGGAAGATCGTCAGAGTATTTGTAAATTCTAAAAAAAACTTATATGTTAAATATAAAGAATTTGCTTTAACTGTTTCTGGTATAAATAACTTTGGTTTTCATTTAAAAATTAACTTATGTCTATTAAATCTTTGCTACTTATGTATATGCGGTTTCTTTATTTCCGGGATGCTTTTATTTCTAGACGCTTCTTTAACATTTGATACGTTTGATGCATGCTACGCATTTGAAAACGTATCGATGTGGTGACGTCACGTTGCAACTGTTGCACTTCCTGGATGTCCTTGCGTAGGTTAATATACTCGTTGCGCACCTGTAAAATTACAATTGAAATAGGTAAATAAATCGAGTGTTTCACAGTAGTTTCAAATATGTATGTCTAACATTTTTTAAGTAAAAATACCTCTGACATAGATTCCAATAATTCCAAAACACATATATCATCAATTTCCTCAAGGTTATTGCAGTCCAAACAACGTTCCACTTCATGCAGCTTATGAGCCATGGTACACAATTGTGAACCGGCATGGGCCACCTTTGAATAAAAATATACACAAATATTTACATAGTATACACTAAATAGTATTTACATACAACCTACTTTTCATATAAATTACAAAAGTATTAGGGTTTTGTTTTTTTTTTTTGCATTCTATATTGAGCTTGAATATTGAACCGATTATTATTCGCCTATATACAGATACTACATACATATATATATATATATACATATACATATATACTATACCATGTAAGCAACGTAATAAAAATGGTGGAAAAACAACAAATTGATGACGTTAAAGACGTGCCTGTTATGACAATGTTATGTATGTATGCCATATGTCTACAGTGAAAGCAGCAGGGTTACCACTACATATTGAAAAATGAGTGGATTTTCCTGATAGGTTTCGTTGTTTTGCCGTATCTAAAAAGCCATGTTACTTTAAAAACATGCAACCTCAACGAGTTGTCCAGAACCGGATAGACCGATCGCAGAACTCTCGAGAAATAGTTTATGGAACTCGTGCCGACATTGTCCAGCAACAAATCAGGGTGGCCTACCATATCTTCTGTTCCTAACTTTTTTAACACAAAAAATCAAAACTTTCGACAAATTGAATGATAATTGACACATTTATCATTTTCACAGATATTTCGCAAGCATTGTTTTTTGTACGGAGATTTGAAAATCTCGATCTTAGTACCCAGCTTAAGTCACGAATCAGTTACTTTACGTCACTTTATAAAACGTTACAGCTGTTCCGTGACTACCTGCGTTGAGTTCCGTTATTTAATGGGTATTTCATAAAACGCAGCGCAAAGTTTTCGATCACTCCGCTGTCAAATTCAAACCGCCATAATTCCCCGCGTTAGTTAAAGAACTTACAAATTGGAAGAAAATTGTAAAACGTTAAGGGGCAGATTTAAGTATTTTGTATTTAATTTCTTATAAGTTCTGTCTAATTTTTATTTAATTAGTAATAACAAGCAAACAGGTCAGCAATTTGACTTGTTAATGGCAGAGATGGGCACAAATCTTGGCTGAATTGCCGGAGTTCGAGCGAGGCTTAAAACTTTATAAAAACAAAAAGCAAAAATCAAAAGGAAAAATATAAGAACACGAAAAATATTTAATTTTTTAACGAACCTAAGGGGCTCACGTGGTCCAAAACCGAGTCAATTTAGGGACAACTAGAAACATGCAACTGTGATTAATCAAATGATAGATTTGTGACGAAAATCCATCGCGTCAAAATCGAATACGATTTGAATATTTGACGAAGTTTATTGGCATAACTCCTAACATTAGGGAACAAATATTTTATATACCCCTGTCAAATATTTATATGTGTAATGTATTATGTTGAGTTGGAGCTTTGAAAACTAAAATTTTTTTTCATTTTTATTTCATATATTAGTTTATATTTATGTATTCTTTAAAATTATAAGAAAAATTTTTTTTTTCATTTCTTGTTTAGAACAAAAAAAGCGAATATACCACTTCATAGAAAATATTTATATATGCAAAAATGAAACTTAAATTTAATTCTCATTCTTATCCAATTAAAATATGTAATTAATATGATATTGAGTTGCCCGTGTGTATAAGAACTTGTTGTAGCCTGCGTGGTATAGAACTCACTAAGTTGCTTAAAGTGGACATGCCAATTTTCTCCCATTCCGCCAATATTGCTAGTTTTAGTTCTTTAAGCGTCATATACTACTTCGACTTTGAAAAAACCTTAGCGGAAAGTATCCCCCTGACGTCTTCAATTGGGTTGAGGTCGGGACTTATGGCTGGCCACTTCAGTAATGGAATATTTCGGGACTTAAAAAAATTCTTTGTGATCCGAGCAATGTGGATCGGGGCGATGTCTTGTTGAAAAGTCCAGTTATCTCCATATAATTCGACAGCAAAGTCAATTAAATTGCTGTCCAACAGATTAACGTATGCTTTAGTTGGGACAAAGTGGCCGTCGGTGGTGCAATGGTTAGTGTGCGCGGCTCTTGTACATGAGATCCTGGGTTCGAACCCTGCTCTGAACACCTTCATAAAAAATTTCTTTCGGCGGCGGTCACCTCGCATAGTGACGGCGACACTATCGAGTATATAGCAATGATAAAGCTTCTCAAAATACCGTTCGGAATCGGTGTAAAACTGTAGGTCCCAATCAGTGAGTGAAAACTGGAAAGCGCACAGCTCAGTGATTGTGAGAAGTTCTCCCCGGCCCCTTCATGGGATGTAATGGGAAACCATTTATTTATTTTATTTTAGTTGGGACAAAGCCTATTTCTGACTTCCCTCGTGGTCCAAATACAGCTCATATCATAAGAAATTCACCACCGTAGTTTCGCTTGTATCACGTTTGCCGAGGATGTCGTAAATCTCTCCAATATTTATGGTGACCATCATGTCCGTCCAAATTAAACTTTTTCTCATCACTAAATATAACGGTTTCAAATTCGTCCTCCCAAAACTCGTACTTTTCTGCAAAAGCAATAGGCGCATTTTTATGGCGCTGGATTAAGCGTGGTTAGGCCATTTGGTTAGGTACCGAAGACCTATATCGTCCTTTAGAAGTTGCTGGACACGCTGTCTCGTTACATTTAAACCCAATTCCACCTTTAATTGCCTACAACTCATATTCTCATTAGCTGCTAAATGCTGAATGCGCCGCTTAGTCCTCTGGTCTACAGTTGGGATGCGTCCACTGCGCTTAATAAAACCATAGTTTTCGCTGCCGATTTACCGCCGCTGCAATCTCGACAATGCCTTTACCTGCAAATCTAATACCAACAATTTTTCCGCTCTCCTCATCCGTAAGTTCTCCACCACGTGGCATGTTCAACTAGAAACAAAACTGTGAATAAAACGTTTCTTTAACGATCACGAAAAATAGAGTTGTTCACTTTATGGTGTGAACAGAATTGGTGCGTACTGGGTATTTTACGCAGCGTAAATACGTCGCCAAAAATAGAACACATTTGTGTATATGGAAATGAGCAGAGCCACGACAGCGTCGTAAAATACGCAAGTACGCAGCAGCTGAAAATAGATTTATTTCTATTTCATACGCCTGCGTACGGCGTACAAAACAGTACCGAGTGACCATATTGTTTTAATATTTTAAGTATTTCAGTAATTAAAGTTACTTTTTACTTAAGAAATTGTTTATTTTTACTTATTAACATTTAAAATAATAATATATAAATAAAATTAAGTACGAAAAAGCTTTTTAGTTGAGTTTTTGTTTATGTTTCATTTGTGAAGTACTTTTTTTTACATATGGTCACCTTATCAGTTGTTGACAAAAAGAAAACTTGTAATTATAAATTATTTCAGTGAGAATATAGCGCAAGTTATGAAGTGAAAATGGATCTCAACGCCATAATTTTAGAAAATGTGATGCAGCACGACTGCTTGTTTAATCTTGGATCAAAAGAATACAAAAATGGCAATGTTCGCATTCACAAATAGTAAACAACTTTATCAGCTGTGTTTAGTTTTACGTCGTACGTTACGGCGTTATTGTGTTTCATACGACGTATTTCCACTGCGTTTTCTTGACCTGCGTAAATTTACGCTGCGTAAAATACGCAGTACGCACCAATTCTGTTCATAGCATTAAAGTGTCAGGAACTCGACTGCACATATAATTATTTTCTATTGAATTGCAAACTTACAGCGATAATCATAGATAAAGGGACTACAAATAAAGTCCAAAAGAGAAAAAGTATAGGCTAAAGAGAGAGGGATATTATCGAAAAAATTGTATATGGTCGACATTAAACTACAGTTAGTTTTCAGAAGGAAAGAAAAAAAATTATTTTGCACATATAAATATTTGACAGAGGTATGTATATCGTATTTATTGGCAGAAAAGAGGGATAAATTAATTGATATCCATTATTTACACAAAAAAAAACATCATTATTATGTCAAATCGTATTTGATTTAAATCGATCGATTTCCATCACGGTCTTACCATATGCATATTTTACTATGTACAGTCTTTTGGTACCGACTTTGGAAATGTAATGTTTTGGTACTGCTATCAGTTAGTGTAGGTCCATTTTTTGCAATGGATTTTTTTGTGGGATAATTGGAATAACTTTTGTGTGAATAAGAAAAATAAGTGACGCTTCTTAGAAGAATTATTTATTATTTTCCTATTTGTTAGAATGCATAATTTGTATGTTCACGTATTTGCCGTAATTGGTTTGTGGAGATGGTGTCGGAGTTCAGAATTTTAAAATTATTGAGTTGTCAACATTTTAGGAAAACTCCACACCTCTGGTATAATGGATATAATTTGACCCTTGGCCATCGTATCCTATTAAATCTACCAAATCAGAACTATTTGGCAACCCTGTTTTCATTTACCATACTATATATCCGTTTCCTCACTTTGAGAAAGGTTACGTTTATTGACACTGTTCAAATGTTAAACGTTATCTGTGGCAGACACCAAAGAGTGAAATGAGTGGGGGAGAGCGCTAAGTGATTGGGCAGGCGGTTACGGAATGAGATGATGTTATGATAGGGTGTAACTTATAACTCTATATATAGGTCAACCAATTTTTCTGTGTTTCTGTTTATTAACTCTAAATGTCAAGTTGATAAAACCAAAAGTATTTGGCATTTGTAGGACAAAACAATAGAAAAACCCAAATATGAAATAAATTTACTTACAGATTTTTCCAATTCACTTAAATCCTGATATGATGTATCCATATTTACTAAAGGGAGTTGTTTGCGTTTTTATACAAAAATACAAAACTTATTAATAATGTTTGAACTGTGTGGGTGTTTTTTTTTTTGATAAGAAAACTTTGGATTTTTCCAAATTTAAATTCGAAACTTATGTTTTAGCTTTGTTTGCAATATTATTCACTTAGCCGTTATATTATTTTATACTTTCATTAGTATATTTAAATTTTATATATTTTTCTTTTTTAAACAAATTATTTTTTCCCTTATCACATTTATACTAACTCTGTTCCTAATGTATATCCTTTTAGGTTAAGCACAACTTTCAAACTGTTTATAAAACTTTACGGGTATTTCTTTTTATAAGGTTTGTTCTATACACTACGAGTATATTGGGATCTGCTGCTCTTTGTTGGTGTACAAATCCTTATTTACTGAGGATACTTTGGTTGAACTCTCCCAAATCATAGCAAAAGATGTACATGTCATTATGTACTTTGTTTCACAGGAACTTGATCCAGCTTCCTTATGCTGTTGTCCCCATATTCTGTTACACTGTTTCTTAGAGGGGGATGTAATGTGGCACTATACCGGCTTTTGTATTTCTATGAAAGCATATAAACTCTCTCTGTGGACTTCTTTCACTCATTGCGCATATTTACTAAGGCAGTAATTCTCTTAAGGCTACTGTTGAAGATATTGAATACAAAAAGAGGTTGCATCTCTCTTATTAGTTTAGGAAATACTTTCATTCGTTTATTTATCCATAGGTTAAAGGGAAGTCCCTTTATCACAGTAAAGGAATATAAGCGAATTTTGAATAGTATATAACCCTGGGATCCCTGTCATACCGATATGAAACCCATTGATAGCATATAACTACGAAACAGCTGATCGACCTCCTAGTTTGAAATTTCAAATAGTATAGAATGTAACGGAGAAATGTTTAATATGTTGTTCCTACACGCATTTGGTGAATTTGACAGAATCCAAGTGCCCAACAAGTGTTGTTATTTCCCACAATTACAACAACGCCTCATTTTTACTTACTTATGCGGTCTCGAACAACCCCGGGGGTTAGGGGTATTTATTTAAGATATTTCGCCAACCAGATTCGGCAACTTGATCCCTCCAGCGGAGTCTTGGTCTTCCTATTTTTCGTCTTCCTTCAAGTTCGGTTTCGAAAACCCTTCGTGCTGGTTCGTCTTCATCCATTCTACTGACATGGCCTAGCCAGCACAATCACAACACCTCCTGCTAAAATAATGTAAATATAACTAGAGGTAACAAGTCAATTTACGTCAAATAACTCTCTATCGCACCGAACGCACCACGAATAGTGTGAAAGGAAATGTCAGATGAGAACAATGACAGCTCTATACGTCGTTACTCTAAGGACGACATCCAGTTAAAACCATACAGTAATCTCAGACTAGAGAGAATATTTGGCTCATCTGACGTTTCCTTTCCAACTCTTCGTGATGCGGTCGATGTGATAGAGAGATGTTTGATAAAAAGTGATATACACCAGGTGGAATTACAATAACTTCTTGCTTTAATTTTTCATGCCATTTTGGTGAAAATCTGTGAAATTTAAATGTGTTTTAAACTTTTTTATTGACTGTTATTGTTAGCATACATTTGTGTTGTATTTAACACAATAATTTTAACACACAAAACGAAATGCCGTTGTTGTTATTTTGTTCGTTGTTTTGAACCATTGCTTCTATCTGGTATTAGTAAACCAATTATTTTCAACATCAAACGTAAATATCACACAAGGCCAAATGTCATAAATTTGGTGGGAGAACTAGTGGGTCTACTATGAGTATTAGTCTATGGTTAAAACGTTCAAGAAATAGTAGCTGTGTTCGAGTACTTTTCCAGTAAAAATTATCAAGTAACTAGTTTTCGGAGAGTAAGAATGATTTTGATCTCTGATCGGTTTAATGATTGAAGGGAAGCGAACTTGTGGAAGTTAGGTTCTGTCGCTGAGGTTTGACAAGCACAGCAGAAATTGTTACTTTGAATGTTCAAAATATGTAAATATATGAACATCGTGAATGCACAAAACTAAAAATGGAGGATTTTGTTCGTTGTTCGAACAATTTATTGTAATTAAACAGCTGACATAAATTAATATATGCTTATTACACAGCTAAAGCCCCAAAATAACCAGTGCCTTTTATAAATGTGTACTTTTTAGTATTCATTCTTGTAAAACCTCAAATTTTATAACTGAAGTAAATAAAGAATACTTCAAATTATATACCTATTTCGACACTTTATTCTAATCTTTCAAGTCAATTATGTATATAAATCAAGCATGTGATTTGGTATCGCTAACATTTTACAGACAGATTTCTAATCACGTGATTTAAAAAAAATATATTGTTCGGAAAATATAGTGCCTTTTAACCATAGCATATAAGGTTCTATCAAGCATAATGTGCGAAAGACTGAAACCGATTATCGCTGACCTGATTTTCACGCTACGCCAAATCCTGGAGAAGACCCACGAAAAACAAATCGACACCTATCATTTATTTGTCGATTATAAGGCGGCCTTCGATAGCCCGATACGGGGGAAACTCTACGAAGCAATGTCTGAGCTTGGTATTCCTGCAAAACTCATACGCCTTTGCAGGATGACCCTGACGAACACCAAATCCGCAGTGAAAGTTGGTAAGGGTCTTACCGAACCTTTCGAAACTAAGCGAGGGCTCAGACAAGGTGACACCCTATCGTGCGATCTCTTTAATATCTTAATAGAGATTATTCTGAGAAAAGCTGCTGTCAACATGAATAAAACTATCAGCAGCAAAAGTCACATGCTGCTCGCAAGACAAAATTAATGGTTTCAACGAACAGGGCCTCCACGCGATTAGACCAAAGCGTGAACGTTGATAACCGTTATAATTTCGAAGTGGTAGACGAATTTATATACCTCGGATCTGCCGTAAACAAAAACAACAACGTCAGCCTTGAAATCAAGCGCAGAATTGTGCTTGCGAATAGATGTTATTTTGGGCTAAGCAAGCACTTTAGAGATAAAGCCCTCTCACGAGTGACAAAAGTCCAACTATACCAGACTCTTATACAACCTGCCTTCTTTATGGCGCAGAATCCTGGGTCTTATCGCAAGCAAACGAAACATCTATAGGAGTCTTCGAGAGAAAAATACTCCATAAAATTGATGGCCGTATAGTGCACAACGGCGAGTATCGGCGTCGCATGAATCATCAGCTGTATGAGCTTTATCCAGACATTGACATAGTTAAGCGGATCAAAATAACGCGATTGCGCTGGCTAGGCCATATCAGTAGAATGGATGAAGACAAACCAGCACGAAGGGTTTTCGAAACCGAACTCGAAGGAAGACGAAAAATAGGAAGACCAAGACTCCGCTGGAAAGATCAGGTTGATAATCCCTGCGTACACTTGGTATTGCCAACTGGAGAGATAAGGCAAAAGATCGAACTGGTTGGCGAAATATGTTATCTTCGTTTTGTAAGGTCCCTGACCCCTCGGGGTTGTTCGTGACCGGATAAGTAAGTACTGAACACCTATTCAGTGATTATAAATCACATGGACGTGAAGTGATACCAGAACGAGCCTGAATATTATGCAAATGTTAACTTTTGGCAAATAAATGTCATCACAGTTTGACGTTTATTTCTGGGTTTGAAATTTGTGTTTCAGTGTTTTTTACTGTTAGGCAATTTTGTCGTTTCCTGTGAGCATTTTTGGTTTACTGTCATTTTACCGAACTTTACCCAAAAGTAAAGAAACAAACCTAATATGTATGAACTCTCGTATATACATAAGTAGTAAAAAATAATTAACATTTTAAATTAACAACCTGTTTCTCTATTTCGAACGAAAGCTTTCGTTCGTGTTCTAGACGAAAGAAAGTTAATTTGGCTTCCACAATCTTGCCGTTTCAAAATGAATGAAAACATAACATTTTGCAAAACTTTTCAATACAAATTTTGATTTCTCTATTACGAATGTGCTGTCAGTTGGGAACAAAGCGAACGAAAATTTCGACTTAGAGGAAGCCAATTTGTAAATGTGTAAATTTTGTATACATACAATTAGTTTTGCTTTGTTTAAAATGTATTGTGGTTAGGAAAGATACTTTATTAAATATAATATGTATTTTAAATTATTTTATTCTTTTATATGAATTTTCTTTATGTTGTTTTTTACTTTTATACATTCTCTTTTAAATGTGTGCTCTCTTCGTATAAGCTTTTTTGCTTTTATTCATTCTCTTTCATATTTCTACTCTCGTTTATATTTATTGTATAGGGTTAGGTCAGGATGACAAATCCTTCTAAATCCCCTCAAGGATTGCAGGTTGTTTACATATAGGTCTCACGCTGTTTACACAGCCATTAAACTATTTCCTAGACGAGAAAAGTGTTTCATTAGATTGAAATGTAAACCTTCGCAAGGCAAACAAAAATAGAAAGTTTAAGCAAATAAAGATGAAATCTATGGCATACTCGTATAGGAAACGCAAACAAAACGTTGTATCTGCCTTTGCATCAAAACAAAATGGGCTGGTAAACAAATGCGGCTGTTTAACAAATGTTAACCAATTTAAATGTTTCCACATTACGCTTTTGCGGTTATATGTATGTATTTACGTGTAGAGCTGTTTATCTTTATTACCCTTAACAGCTTCCGCCTTTTGTAGCAGAGTATACGGTTATTTTCAGGAAATTTTTGTTGAATTAAAGTCAATGACTCTTCTACACAAAAGAGCTCTTCAGAAAACCCCCCAACACGCCACTAACATAGCAATAATGAATGTTTTTTTTTTTTTTTGAAACAGAAAAGAAAGTGATAACAAAATGTGCCTAGAATCGCAATTAAGTGGCAGAAAGCAAGTTACCGGATGATTAGGTTTATTGAATACACCAGGAAGGGGAAATGTATTAGGATAATATAAATGGAAATGGATAGCTTGTATTTAGTATGAACTTCTCATACATTAACGTAAACACTTTATGTTTATTGATTATTTTTCCTTTAAAACTAATTTTATTTAAATACAACAAACATAATAAAAGTATTTTATTAAAAGACTAATAAAACAATTTTTTTCTAATTTACACTTATATAACAATGTATAATAAGGCGTTATGTTACAGCATTTGCAGTTTGAAACAAAAAATAAAAATAAAACATTTAGTGCATTTGTTAAAGTTTTCCCTTTTCTGTCTGCGCGTCACCGTCTTCAATGGGCTTCATGTAATACAAACAGTATTCCTTTTTCAATACCTGATGTAAACCCATCTCACAGGTAAAACGTATGCCTCGTTTTTGATAATCCATATAACATCTCATGAAATGCCTATTAGTTTCATGGACATTTGGATGTTCTAAATACTCTTCCACTGGCATCCATTGTAGTTTAGCTATTTCTCGCTCGCAACGTGTTAAATCTAAAGATTTTGGCGATAGGGCAACAACACAATAGACATCAGAACAACCAAATATACCGCCATGACCATGACGTATACTAAGCACGGTATTAAATTCACAATCTACACCAGTTTCTTCGCGCACCTCACGTATTGCAGCATCTACGATATTCTCCTTGGGTTCAGCATAACCACCAGGAAGTTTCCAACTGTTTGGAATTAGTGAAAAGCGTTCGCATACAACTAGAACTTCATTGTACTTATTAACAACAAGACCGCCAACTCCGAGCATGGTATGGGCATAAACAGGTATATTTTCGTATTCGTCGTCGGGTAACCAACGGTAGAGGACAACAAATCCACTCTTTGCGTGATGAAATTCAAAGCCATTCTGGAAAATAATGATAAAAGTTAAAATTTATATAAAAGTTATATGTGGAGCACTATGGAATTTAATAATTTTTGATGCGACAAATAAATAGATAAATATTTTATAATCTGGCAAGTGATGAAAATCGATCGGGTCAAAATCGAATTCGATTTGAATATTTGACTAATTTTATTGGCATAATTCCTAATATTGAAGAACAAATATTTTATTTTCACATTATTTGAAGCCAGAAAAAGCGGAATAAAATAGTTGATATTCATTGTTTACACAAAAAAACATCATTATGTCAAATTGTATTCGATTTAAATCGATCGATTTGCATCACATACCGGAAAATTTTCCCAATAAAAAAAAATGGTGTCCCATAACATCCATTGAAGGGATTGAGGAGAGCTTCTCACAATCAGTGAGATGTGCGCTTTCTAGATTTTACACTCACTGATTGGGACCTACAGTTTAACACCGGTTCCAAACGGTATTTTGAAAAACTCGATAGTGTCGCCATCACTAAGCGAGGTGACCGTCGTCGATAGAAATGTAAGGTGGTCTGAGAAGGGATCAAACCCCTGTTCTCATGTACAAGAGCCGCGCACACTAACAATTGCACCACCGACGGACCCAATACACCCTATAAATAGACAGAGGAGAGGTTCTCACAATCACTCAGGTGTGCACATTCTAGTTTTACACGTACTGAATGGAATCTGCAGTGTTATACCGTTTCCGACCGGTTTTTAGAGCAGCTTTTTCGTGGCTAATTACCCAATAATGTCGCCGGCATTAAACGAAGTGATCGTCGTTGAAAGAGATGTACGGTGGTCGGAACAGGGATCGTACCCCATTCTCGTGTCTAAGGGTCAAGTTTCTGACTTAAAAGCGATCAGAGCAGGCGTATGTGATATGGAATGGAAATTACAACGGAAATGCAATGCATATATCTATTGCGAACACCCGCCACTGAGGACACCCAAGCCAGTATTTCCGAATGGACCCTTATTTGAGTAAATCAATACCAGCAGTTTAATTGTATTCAAGGCCGTTACCATGTTAAGGCTGCAGTTGTTGGCAGTGGCAGCGATTGGGGAAGTGACAGTTACAACAAAAAAACAATTACAACAGAGGGACGGACGTTGAAGATTTCGATGGCCGATGTCATTCAAATAACAATAACATTACAATAAACCCAATATTCTTTCTCATTTTATTTGTATTAAACGGACCACAGACTTGTCATTCATGAGCATGAGCTTAATCGATAACTTTTTATCTGACTGATGGATTTGAAAAAATATTACCAAAATATTTTGAGAACATGATACTGAATCGAACAACTTCGGTTATATTCTTATTTGGTATCAAGAAGGGCGGTAAACCGACAATAAACTTCAATGATAGCTGATGTTCGTGCTCATGAATGACAAGTCTGTGGATCGCTTTAGGAATGTGCTATTAATCGATATATACAAATTTTGATTAATCGATATCGTGATTACTCTGTTAATCGAATAATAGAACTTTTGCTTAAACAAAATTATGATTAATCAATTAATCAAACTATGATTAATCAAATTTAAATAATTTTATTCGTCATTCACATAATTTTTGGAAAACATACAAATATATATAAGTAAAGGGTTTTTCAACAGAGACGCTACAAAAGTAAATCGAAATGGACAGCAACCGACGGCGTCATTGGGCCGTACTTCTTCCGTGACGATCAAGACCGGCACATTACTGTGAATGCGAATCGCTACCGTTCAATGATAACCGAATATTTTAGGTTCCAATTGGATAATATGGACTTATAGGACATGTGGTTCCAACAGGACGGCGCCACAAGCCACACAGCGAATGCCACAATCAATTTATTGGAAACGAAGTTTGGTGAACGTGTTATATCACGAAATGGCCCAGTCGATTGGCCGCCTCGGTCGTGTGATTTGAAGCCGTTAGATTATTTCCTGTGCGGCCACGTCAAGTCTATGGTCTATGCCAACAAGCCAGCGACGATTGATGAACTTCGTACGAATATCGAACGTGAAATTGCAGCAGTATCGGCCGATTTATGCTAGAAAACCGTCGAAAATTGGGTTCAGCGTCTGGACTTCTGCAAGCGTGCCCATGGTGGCCATGCAAAAGAAATCGAGTTCCATACATAATGGCATCGAACGTACTTTCACAGGAATATAGAATTTCATTGGTATCTAAAACCAGTTTTGTTTTATTTAAAAAACTTTTGTAGCGCTCTTATTGAAAAACCCTTACTATACAAACAAAACGAACACATTCAACAGAGTAACGACTTCTCTCTGTAAATTTACGACAATAGGCTTGGTTGTATATGAACGTTGCATTTTGAAAAGTATTACTTTAATAATAGCAGATAGAGGCATTATTTCAAAACAAACAACAAGAAAACAATCGTGTTTGTGTGTTAAAATTATTGTGTTAATTTTTGAAATTGCCGAAGACACGAATCTCAAAACAAGAAAGGAAATACATTTACATTAAAGGTGTACAAACTTTGTTGCACGTTTATAAAGCATTCTCAGAGCTTCACAATACTACCACGCTCTTGAAATCAACTCAAGGTTCTGTCATATTTTGTACCAAAAGAATGAAAAAGCGCACATTAATTATAAAAAGCTTTTCCCAATCTCTTTTTGCGATGTAAGATATAACAATGTAAGTTAAATATATTCTAAAATTGTGTCATGTTTTCGCACTTTTAAATTTTGAATATACGCAACCAAAAACACTTATAGGTCATAAGTATAATATTCTTCTATTCTATTCTTCTATCAACAACTTTTAGATACAAATTTTTGGACAATTAATTACCTTTGTTAAATGTGGCACCCATTCGGAATGTTCTGTTTTGACGTAAAACCAAATTGCACGGCGCTTAATTGTTTTCCAGTAATCCAAGGATTCTGAAAATTAAGAAAATTTTTTAATTTAAATTCAATATTTCTGACTTAACAGCTTACTTTCTAGTTTCTCAACAAAATTTTCCGATTCCACAAATTCTGATTGTGAATAAATCGTAACACCATTAAAACGATCCACGGAACCTTTGAATACGCCAGGTGGAGAATCCATTATATTTTGATATCTTAATTAAAAAAGACGAAGAGAAGTTTGTATATTTTGCTTTAAATTATATCATTAATCATTTCATACCATTACCTATGAAAAAAACTTTGATGTCTTAATTGTTGAACAGGCGAAGAAGAATTTCCAACTACAATTTTATTGTTTACTGTATGACAGTTTTGTTGGATTTTGTTAAATTCAAGAGCACCGGCTGTTATACACTGGTATTGTTGTAATCTGGATGAAGTGTTAAGTAGTGAATGTATATGGCGATTTGTACGTGTTACTCCCACTGCAACTGCCGTCGACGACCTCACTATAGTTATTGCTGCCGTTGATCTTAAACCATGTAAACCAACATATTTTAGACTAGACGACATTTAATTCGTATTTGCTTTGTTTAAACTGACTTTAGAAAATCAATCGATAATTGTAAAAAAAATATTTCTCTTATTGGGCAAGTGTTCAATATTTAGTGCGAACAAAGCCAAAATTCTATGCAAATGAGGTAGAATTATTATCAATCCAATTGCATGGAATTGTGTCGGAAGTACATATGTATATCGCAGAGAATAAGAGAGTGTTTAAAGATAAGGTCGGAATACGTTAAGGTCTACCGCAGATTACTAAAACCTACATACGTCATAAAATGAAAACAAACAGAGAGTGGCAAATTAGTTAATAAGTACACGAGAGATTATGTAAAATGTCATTGTATAAGTATACGGAAATGTGGGATTCAATTTATCTTTAGCAAGTTTTATCTATGAAATATGTACGATAAGGGGGGTTAGTATACTGGCTCACTGATCGAAAAAGTGCTTCGAAACAAACTTTAGCTAAACTGAATAAAACTTAGCTATTTTACGATTAAAATACTCACGATATTAAAATACTTAGCTGAAATGCAAAACAATGTAACTACAATTATCATTAGTGTACAGGAGCAGAAAAAGAACGCTTAAAAAATGGTAAGGAATATAGTTTTGGCAGCCACACTTTCAGTTCTTACCTTAAGAAAGGTCTTACCTTGAGCAAAAGTCGAAAATATAGCTGCCAAAACAGTATTCTTTGCTATTTTATAATGTTTTTCAATTCTTCTGTAAAAAAATAGAAATTGTAGTTACGTTGTTTTGCATTTCAGCTGACGATATGTTGATTCACTTCTAAAGCGCAGAAGAATATCAAAACAGCCCGTCAAACCTGGGCCCAAATCGTCTAAACGATACTGATATGTCGATAATGACAGTTCATCTACCATTTAAAATACATGCGTTCATAAAACTTTAATCCCAACAAAACGATAATGTATTCGATATCGTTCCTTACATAATTAGCCCCCTGGATCAGCTGTGGAAACATCTTCAACTGTTATTGTAGGGTATTCATACTGAAATTTTTCATAACTTGGTCGAAAGTCCCCCAAACAGGACTGTTCTGATATCACTTTACGAATATGTGATATATTATCACTGAAAATGTTTCTGTATACTTTTTTGTTTTAAATCACGTGATTAGAAACCTGCCAGTAATATGATAGCGGTACCAAATCACATGATTGTCTTTTATAAATAATTGTCTTGAAAGATTAACAGTAAAGTGTTGAAATGTTTTACAAACATAAATACTAAACAAATACATATTTATAAAAGACACTGCATATTTTGGTCCTCTAACAAAAACAATTTCTGTCCACATGATTTTCTGTTACTCCTTGGTTGTCAGTTGATTTGAGATCTTCGAAAAATGATTGCCAGAGTTTGGAAAAGTAAGTGTAATACAATAACATTATTAGTTGCAGTCGCAATAGAATCATTTAGGGCGAGTTTCACACTCGTTATTTAAAAGCTCAATTTAAAAGCACAGAGAAAATTTTCGTATTAAATGACATTTAACTGACAAAAATCGGGCATTTAAAAGGAGAATTTTCATCTGTGAAACTGAGCATTGAAGTATAAGTACATTAATAGTGTATTTAAGTTGTTAAAAACTTTAAATACTGCTTTAAAAACTGCTAAACTAATTTTTCGACGACTTTGTATGGCGAGCAGCCCCCCATTAGCTCCCCATACAAAGTGGTCGAAAAATTAGTTTATCAGGGAATAAAAAAACAGGCTCAATGTTAGTAAATTGCAAGAATAAACATAACAAAAGTCTGGCAACCTTGATTTTGTAGTCATCTGTTGTTATTTACCAAGTTGAAGACAAATCTTTTGGTGGCAAATTTGGCGTTGTTAGATTACGATGTTTCGGTCGTCTTCATAGGACGCTCCGTCCGAAGTGGCTTTCTTTTTAAAGCAATAACTGACAATAGAAGAGCTGCAGGCATTTCAAATTGTTTTCCTCTTTTTAAACAAAACATACCAAAATGCCATGTTGCCTATGCCAATAGCTGATATTATACAACATTTATAGGCAATATTACCAACATTTTTTTGTGTGTATTTAAATTCAAACTGGCAAATAAGTTAATGACATCTGTTTGCAAACAAACATGAGCAAATAAAATCAGCTGCTTCCCAGTGAAATTGAGAAACTATATACCCTCAAATAGAGTGATCTGCAAAACACATACATAAGTCAGGCCAGTAATTTGAAACCTAGGACTGATTTTGAAGTAGTGTGATATCAGAATAGGCGTGTATATGTATGGATGTGTGAAAAATGTTTCGTACGAAAGAATAACAAAAAGATAATAAAAAAAATCAGTTCTAATAAAGTTTTTAAAATTAAAAAAATTGCGCAAATGCAAGTTATTTTTAATATATTTTTTTCTGCGCTATCTGATATTTATTGCGTAGTATAATATATAATTGTATAATGAATAAAACTAGAAATAAATACGAAATGTATATCACTTATTTGCTGTTATTGTATTTCTTAAAAATTTTCGGTAATTGTTTTTATTATTCTTATGCGTTTAAAAGCAAAGGCAGTGTACTCATTTATACTCCCCACTGTATATTTTAGAAACTTCTTTAAAACCAACAATATTTCATAAACATTGTACTTTGGTGGTACTACTTCAAATATGTATTTATATCTCTAATATGCAGACAGTACTCTAGGTTTGGATTGACTACTTTTATCAAACTACAGGCAACACCATTTAAAATCATCTTTGTTTTTTTTGGCCGAGGAGCCATTATAAATCAAACTGCGAAGCCGTGTTTGAATCCTTCCCAGAGGAGAAAACATCTAGTCTAGAAGACCGGCAAACCAGAAAGCGTTCTAATATAAAAAACTGCCGAAGCCGGTGTTGCACCCTTCCCAGAGGAAAAATGCCTAAGCCTGACCAAAGGCCGATCACGCTATGCTTTGTAACACAAAAAATAGTACCAAAGCCGAGTGTTGGACCCAACACAGATATTTGTAAATAATCAACATTCGATAACTAAGTGAGCTATCGAAAAATCTTGTTTAATTGATAATTTGATATCAGAAAAAGTATTTGTTTTGGAAAATTTAAATAAATCGATAATTTTTCCAAATTTCAACGGCCAATATTTCGATAACTAAAGGTTATCGAAAATTTTCATTTAATTTTTCCAATTTATTTTACCTTATATTATACAAAAAAGCTTGCAGTTCATACGAACTGTGGGGGCCCATAACTTCGAAAAGTATTTGTATTTTACAAGTTTTAGACACCGTTTCTGCTTACAATAGTGTGCCCTACACCTACAAATTTTTTTTCCTAGGCCAGTGACAGCTAAAATAGCTCTGCTCCCATTTTTGCCAAAAAAAAAGTCGAGTCTATGTAGGTAAAGGGGATTTGTTCGGAAATATTCGTCTCCAACTCCATTCATAACTACCTCAATAACAGTGCCCATATTAACTAGGATCTACTGCATAATTACTCGTAGTGTATTGAGAATAAACCCCTCTCACTTACATCAACTTTCACATTCTTCTCTCTAAACTAGTTTGCTTTACACCGACATTTTTTTCCCTAGGCCAGTGAGAGCTAAAATAGCCCTGCTCCCATTTTTGCAAAAAAAGTCGAGTCTATGTAGGTAAAGGGGATTTGTTCGGAAATATTCGTCACCAACTCCATTCATAACTACCTCAACAACAGTGCCCATATTAACTAGGATCTACTGCATAATTACTCGCAGTGTATTCAGAATAAACCCCTCTCACTTACATCAACTTTCACATTCTTCTCTCTGGTGGATTTTGTAACTTTATCGTATTTAAATAAACTGTTTCCTCAATATAGTACGGACTTTGTACTATCTATGAAGCTCTTTACTTATATTCATTGGTTGTGCTTTGTTTTGATTGTTCTTTAATTAGAAAAATAATACAATATTCTTCACGAAAATCACAACTGTTGACTATGGTACAATGTCAATCTTAACAGAATCATATGTTTATGATACTTTTAACAGTGTCAGTTTTGTTTGCAGTGTAGTAAATAGCAGTCAAATGCCAGTGTTGGTGAGTGTTAATGATATTTATAGATGGCGCTAATATACTACCTTTAGCAGTTATTAAAGAATTTAGTTTGAATTTCTGCATATCATATAGCAAGCCTGTTCAACCTGCCGCCCAAGGCAACAATCAATTCGGCCCGAAAATATTTAAAGATACGGAGACATATTTATTTATTTATTTATTATTCAGTCTTTAGAATAAAATTCTATTTTTCGATTTGTAATCCTGTAGTAAATTCTATTTCTGTTTAGGCTTAAGAGATATTTTTATGTCAATTTCTTTATCCAAAATTTGGAAAAAGGATTAAGTGCCTTATTCATAAAAATCTGTGAGAGATTTGAGAGACGATTTTTGTATGATAAATTGTCTCTCAAACCTCTTATAACTTTATTTTTGAATAACTTCGAAATCATCTATATACAATCTTATAAAAATATAAAACAGTGTTGAAGACTAAAATGGCTGTAACTTTTCAACCGTTAATGATATTTGAAGAGATGACAAATTTACTTAGCTATCATTTAAATATGTTTCCAACATTTAGTAACTATTTGGTGTAATTTGTGGGTAAAAAATTGAAAATGTGTCTAAACAAAATATTTCTATTAGTGTATCTCAGTAGAAATAAAATATATATTAGACATACAACAATTTTGACATATTTATATATTTAGCCTTATGTATGTATGTGTGTATATATGTCCTATTAGCACGTATATAAGTATACAAGTAAAGTTTCCTACGATCTACGATCCAAATATAGACCGCCTTAACTTTCCAGCCCCTTCAGAAAAGTGATCGCCGCGAACGGATTGTATTTTTCCAAACTATACTATACCTTGTCACCGCAGGAAACTTCGTTTATGACGCATTAAGTTTTTTTAAATCCAAAATTCAAAAATTGTTGATTCCTGTCGATATATTTCTGGGTTTTAATGAAACAGTTGTACAACCTCCCAGATGCAAATTTGATAGATGATAGCATTTGTGGCCATCGGTGGTGCATTGATAGTGTGCACGGCTCTTGTGCACGAGAACATGGGTTCGATACCTGCTCTGACCACCCTAAATTTATTTCGACGGCGGTCACCTCGCTTAGTGGCGGCGACACTATCGAGTATTTAGCCATGAAAAAGCTTCTCGAAATACCGTTCGGAACCGGTGTAAAACTGTGGGTCACAATCAGTGAGTGTAAAACTAGAACGCGCACAGCTCACTGGTGTGTGAGAAGCTTTCCTTAATCCTTTCATGAGATGTAACGGGAAACCATTTTTTATTTTACTATTTGAAGGAGAATGAGCGATTGGCGAATTGAAAAAACTGTCTTTAAATTTGATTTTAGTGGCACATAAAAAAACTGTGTCAAAACTGTCGTTAGCCCAGTGGCTTTCGACAAGAATTTGGCGGGACTGGAACACACATGCACACTCTCTATATCTTACTCTATGATTTTTCGCTTGTCAGCTATGGTAATATACATTATACATGTGTCCATAAACACCACGCATATTAAAAGGTTAGACACCCTTGCCATATACTAATATATATTTATAAAGAGTGTGCATATATAAAGAGTGTATGATCATGGGACGATTTTAAGGGATCTGCGATAATCCACAATAGAAGTGCATTACATGATGGAAAAAGAAGTGGTATCCCATAACATCCCAGGAAGGGATTGAGGAGAGCTTCTCGCAATCAGTGAGATGCGCTCTTTCTTGTTTTTTTACACTCATTGATTGGGACCTACAGTTTTACACCCGTCCCGAATGGTATTTTGAGAAGCTTTTTCATGGCTAAGTACTGATAGTGTCGCCAACACTAAGCGAGGTGACCGTCGTCGAATAAAATGTAAGGTGCTCTGACCAGAGATCGAACCCACGTTCTCATGTACAAGAGCAGCGCACACTAGCCATTGCACCACCGATGGCCAAATGATTACATGATATCCCCTTCTAAGTCTGAGAGAAACTTCCACACTCATATCCCGGACAGGAAGGGACGCATATATATGCAGATTATAGAAGATGTTTAAGCTTCTATATTGTTGGCTCCAAAGTAGATGTTAAAGAAGGCTTTGGAGTCTATTCTAAAGACCTGGGCCCACTGGATATGGAGCATTTGAAAATGCCTGTCGGTTTCTGCATGCAAACACCGAAGCTCTCAGACATGCTAATTATGGAGGCACAAAATGTAGGATCACCATCCAAGTATGTTCAAGTTATGACATGAAGGGTATCCATTTTTAGGCAAGATATCTCTATGCTAGTAGCTGTGATCACTGAACACTGTTTAATAGGCTAACACGCGCCTAAACTTGGAATTCCGGCTCATAATTATTGAAGAAGCTGTGGTGATGAAGAGGAGGACACTTGTATGAGTAGAATCTTACTTCATGATGGATCTAACAGACTTTCTTGGAGTTAAGCTGAATGATCTTAGGACCTACTAATTGGTTCGCCAGAGATTAATGTACATACCTTTTCCCGCCATATCCTGGAATATCGGGATGAGGTATCGTATGGTTTGAACGTCCCTTAACCATACCAGGCCAATTTACAGGTTCAATGATGGGGTTGAAATATGACGTCCCGTGGTATCACAACGCTAGTCATTGGACTAGGTGTGTCAATAACCTACAGTTTTATACCAAATTCGAACGGTTATGTATTAAAAAGGGCTTTCTTGGCTAATAGATAGTGTCGCCGTCATTAAGGTGGTCAGAGCAGGGATCTACGTTCTACGTTTATGTACAAAGTACGCACGTCAAACTTTGCACCGCCGATGTTCAGACCCGTTCAAAGTAATAGATTTATTGGTAATGATATTATCTGTTTGGTAAAAAGAACTAGCTGGGTGTTGTTCAGGAGGAGGGATTTGGAATAACACCCTATAATCGTTAAGTTTTGCGCTTTATATTGTTTGACTTATGAGGAGAAGCTTTTACATGACAATTTAAATGATAGATTCGTAAGGATGTCAGTGCTGATCTAGAACCCGATATTTCTTCCACCAGCCATCATTGCACCACCTAATTCAACAACAAATTTTAAATATAAACAATCACAAAAGGTTCAGACAAGGCTGTCTGGGAGATTTCAGCCTCTTGTCTTATTGCACAAGGTCTTAAACCGTTTATCAGCCATTACCGTACACTGACTTATTGCAAGGTATTAAGATGCTATACAAATTATTTAAAATAAATTCGTCTTGAAAACATTATTAAGTTTTAAGTCAAATGCATATATATTTTTTCCATTAATTTTTGTTTACACTTTTAATAAAAACCAAGATGCGTATTTGAGGTCATTAACCCAATAAAACTTTACGCATCATATAACCGCTGGCATTGCTGCTTGTGTGAGGTCTCGGTTCTTCTTCATGTTCTATGCACTTGGAGGAGCATAGATATTGTAGGAGCGGAACTCGATATTTGCCACAGAAATCAACAAATTTAATATGTTCAACCCGATTGTCGAAGAATACACCCTTACAATTGGGATTCACACAGCAATTGGCACATTTCAGGTATTCCAATGTGGTTTGCGGTACATCACCGGGTTCTATTTGAATGCCATTTGACTTAACTGTACGTGCGGCCAGTTCCATGAGAGTGGGCGGATTGAGTGCCATATCTTGAACAAAACGAACAACGAGAGGATTGTCACGCAGACTCAACTAAGGGGATATAAATGTATATAAGCCAGCATTGGATTAACAATTAGTCTATCGTATTCAGATAATATTTTCCTCACCTCAGCTAAATTTTTCAAAGCCACAATATCCTTGGGCAAGTGTTTCAAGCGGTTTTTGTGTAGGAGCAAAGATTTAAGATTCTTCAAACGTGCAATACTAGCAGGCAGATTCTCAATAAGATTATCACATAAAGCCAAAGCCTGTAATTGGCTGAGAACTCCAACCGCTTCGGGTACCTCGGTTATGAGGTTGCCACCAATGGATAGAACCTGAAGACTGAAATAAAGGAAGAAACATAATAGATTAAAAAAGATGCAAATTCATTGTTTATTTAAGAGGTTGATTGTCTAATGTTAGTTTTAAGATTAACCGTGATAACCAGACGCATGGTTTCGATTTTTTACGTGTAGATAACTCTGTTGACTGTCACTAACCCCTGCGATTGTGTTATTGATTACTGGGGATCACTTTACCCTTTTATTGAAAGAAATCGTACGATAATTCTGCTTTAGATTTACACAATTATTTTTGGAGAATGCAAAAACATTTGTCTGGAAAGTGGCAAACTAATGGCCAGTTTCACAGTTAAAAATTCTTCATTTAAATGAGCTTTAAATACTCGATGTTTGTCATTTAATATGAAAATTTTCTGTGAGCTTTTAAATTGAGCTTTTAACTGACGAGTGTGAATCTCGCCCTAAATACAAAAATTATAAAACCAAAATAAAATACAGAAAACGGCAATTTGTGAAGAAAGACTAATTGCCAGATTCACAGTTGAAAATTCTGCATTTAAATCTATTTTAAATACCCAATGCTTGTCATTTAATATGAAAATTTTCTGTGAGCTTTCAAATGACGAGTGTGAAACTCACCCTAAATATTTGTAAAAAGTTACGAAATAAAAGCTTTTATTACCATTTTCTTCGCTTTTGTTCGCTTCATCCAAAATGCAATCCTGATCGCATCAATTTTTGAACAAAATCAAAAAATGAGAAAAATATATCAAATATTTCTCCTCAAGTTGATATTTAGGGAATTCACATGGTCTCCTAAAGTCATAAGTCGTAAAGTCATATTTAACAAATTAGTACACATGACTTATGTAGCATGTTGTATGTGCTAAATTATATGTCATAAGAACGTCAAATAAACGTCAAGCAACAAAACAAAATTATTAAAAAAAATACCAACAAGAAGCGAAAAAGATAAAATTTTTACGGTTTTGTGTGAAAAGTTGTTGAGAAGTAGTTTCTTCTCCTCCCATTTGTCCAATTTTCTTGTTCTTTTTTATTATTTTACCAATTAAAATTAATTCTTGAGTTAATGTAGAAAAATGCAAAATTTCTTCAAAACACAACAATACATCTGTTTAAATAGTAAACAAAAAACAGCTGACACTGAACATACTACATAGTACACTGGAAAAACAGACATGCTCAGGTTGTATAGTCATAAAATATATTTACATGAAGAATACCAACAACATATTTACAACTTTTGTATTATTTTAGCATATACGATAAATACAACACAATAGTACACCATGTGAACTCCCTAACTATTTTAACTTTTCTCACCAAATAATAATTTTAACATATCCAACGATTTCTCCAACAGTCTAACACTGTCTTAAGCAAGTGATGTGCGTCATTATTGTACCTGAAACGCGTGTTCGAATTCCGTAACGACAACTTATTATTCCTTGCGGGATCGTACGATTTCATTCAAACGGAAGTGAGTTTCATTCCATTTCTCTCACAGCGAATCGTTCTATTTGCACTAATAGTCTAACACGGGTTTTAGTAGCATCACCTAACTTAGGAATCGACAGGACATTCAAAGCAAAGACAATATACCCGCACGTTATGATAGGCTGAATAGGTTGGGCAATGGGCGAGCTGGAGATGAAGAGTACTTTTTAAACAAGTGCCTGGAATACCACCCGTGGTTACATGTCCTTTTGGAATGGTATTCGTTAAGTCATTTAGTTACAATTAGCTGCGATGAAACTGCTGTAATCACGGGAGGTTAGATTAGGTTAGGTGTTGGTATTGGTGCCAGGCGATGAACGACTCACTTAGACTTATTAGTCCATTGTAAAACCAGGGGCTAACGAAATTAAGCGCTAGTCACACTGGGGAACCATTTAGTTTACTCCAAGAAACTCAATTTCTTGTCTACGCCTGTCTGAGATATTTATCCCAGGTACCTAAATAGATATCATCGTGGCGACAAGTGCTGGACACATGCAAAGAAGATGTTCAGTGCATTCTTCCTCTTCCGCATCGTTACAGCTTCTACAGAAACAATTTGCCCTGAACTTTAGTCTTGCCGTATATCTACCAATCAGACAGTGCCCCGATAAAACTGAAACAAGCATTGATACCTTGGAGCCTGCTAAACACTGTGGGTTAGATTTGTCTTGAGCGTACACAATCTATGCCCCACATCTCTCCTGAATCACCGTATAGGAGCGCTCTTGCAGGATATGGTTACAAGTTGCTAGGGGCATGCCAAAACGCTTCAATTTCTGTGAAATCTGTAAGGTAGTCCCTAGTCTGTCCAGCTCATCCGCTCTGCAGTTCCCTGGAATGTCGTACTGCTGGGCCATCTCTTTAAGAGGTCTGATGTGTGTACTACACTTTTATTTATAAATTAAACAATTTAAATTTGTTTTAAATTTAAATTTGTGTACTGCATCTGGGATAAACTTTAGCCCGATATCTCAATGTATGCTTTACTTAAGTAAAAAAAATTTAAGGTCTTATTGGAAAACTCTAAACGAAGGCGGTTTAGAAGCTTCCTGACTTTTTAAATTTCTCTCGGAGTTAATAGACTACTGTACAATTTAAAGCAAGTTGCGTCATTTAGTTTGTGTTTGACAGTCATAGAAAGCAGACAACCTCGTGAATTTTGACGTAAATGGAAAAAGTGAATTTCATGTGGTCATCAAGTATTATTTTTTGCGTAACAAACCCATCACCGAAACCACGGAAAGGCTTGATAACTACTGTGGGGACTCTGCACCATCAATTCCAATGGTTATAAATTGGTTTACTGAATTCCGTTGTGGTCGTACCAGTACAAGGAACGACGAATGATCAGGTCGCTCAAAAGAGATCTTCAAGCCAGAAATCGTCGGTAAAATCCATGGAATGATATTCGTCGACGAGGCTGTGTGAGACGGCTGAGGCTGTAGACATCTCATGTCCATGTCATCTCAGTTTACATGAATATTTGGTCATGTAAAACTGTCCGCGCGATGAGTGCCGCGATTACTCACCCTCGACCATAAGTGCAACGCTGTTACCACGTGAACTGTTCAAAGTTTTTGCGTCGTTTCGTAACCGTGGTGAAACATGGATCCATGACAGTACACATGAGACCAAGGAAGAGTCAACACAGTGAAAACGAGCATCGGCGAATTTTATGCACAGCTGTTGGACAGGTTCGATATTGATTTGAAGCAAAAACGAACACATGTGTCGCAGAAAACGTGTTATTCTAGTCGCCACGGAAAAAGCCATAAATTGGGCTACGAATTGCTACCTCATATGCCCTATTCTCCGGATTTAGGCCTCAGTAACTATTTTCTGTTATCAAACCTGAAGCCCTGAACACACTGCAATTGAAATCTCGTGTTTGGAGATTTTGTTTGACCAAACATCAGTTTTTCAATACAATAATCAGCTGTTAATTTACTCGAAATCTCCAAAAGAGAGAATCCTGCTGCAGTGTGAGTGCAGTGTGAAAAAATTGCTCGGCGGTAAGTGATTTTGTGTCGAATGAAGAGGTCATCACTGAAACAAACGCTTATATTGAGGACCTTGACAATCCGTGTTATTAGGAAAGAATAAACATTTTTTAAAAACTATTGACTAAATGTACGAAGGTTGCTCTCTATTCTTCAGGCATCAAAACACGTTGGGCACGCGATTTTTTAATGGGCCAGAATAAAAGAAATCATGTGTCATATTGGGACTGTAAGGCGGATGACCTACAAGTCAATGTTTTTGCTGGTCAAATACGCGTTTGTTTGGGCAGATGTGTAAGAGCTAGCTAGCATTATCGTGATGGAGAACGAATGTTCACCAAAAACTTCTGGACAACAAATGGGTATGTATCATTCAGAATTGGCCGTCCTACGGTGATATAGCGGAACTATTGCCACATGACCAGTTATGCCGAAGAAGAAGCGGGACACCATTTGCTTTGAAGTGCTTGGTGAGCGAACAGTTTTTGTTGGGCTTGGCTCATCTTGGAAGAGCCATACAGTCGTTTGGCGTTTAGTCTTAGGTTGGTATGCATAAATCTATGATTCTTCGCCTTTCGTGATTTTATAGACATCTTTTGAAGCACCACCATTGAATTTTTCCACATTTCCTTGCACCATTTGAGATTTTTTCGAGTGATTTACAAATTATGCGGTATCCACCGGGACCAAATGATTTTTACTACCAAATATTCATGCAGTATTGAACGTACCGTATTTATCTCACGGTATATCACATAACGATTTTGCAGTACCAGTTCAAGCACAGAAACGATGTTTTTTTGGTACAATAACCGATGTTGGACGACCTACAGGAAATGCGCACTGAAGCGAACGTCAGTTGCAATTAAATTCATTGCACCAGATTTTGCAATTTTTCTAACGGCTATATCTCGGAAACCAATTATAATTTTGTTTACCTGTCTTCGGCACAATTGTAGCTATAGACTAGGAACTTTCAATGAAAGCCTGCATAGGAACGAAATTTTGTGAATATTGATTGTTATGGCAAAGTATTGCTGTGGATGTTTTCGTACAAGTAGGTGTGAAGGCAATTCTCGCTAAGTCGAGTTAGTTAATCCCTATAATCTGTGATGATATACCTAAATACTTGTGGAGAATTGAGCTGATGGTATGCCTTGCTGGACATTGAAATAGCTACGTATATCAACCATCCACCATAATAATCAATTTCACATTATGTATTTCTTTAATCACATATTCTATCAAAATGTACTTTTTCATAGAAAAAGTACGTTTTGGTAACAATTGATCTTGAAACGAAAATTATTGAAGAACATAACATCCTACAGATCGAATAATATAAACTTAAACCTAAAGAGATAATTTTATAATTATTTTATAAAAGATAACATTTCTGGGGAGCCATAAATTCTTCTTATTCCCGTCAACATTATCTGGGGATTCTCCAAAATCGAGTAAACAGACGTGGTAGGTTGTAACCTATTTAAAAATCGACCGTTACAGATGATTTAAAACCTCGCATGATTAAATATACTTTGTTAATATAAATATGCAGGGAATCATTAAAATTATTATTAAAATTATATTAAAAAATTCCAACCAATTACACCGAAGACAGCAATTGTTTTTAATTTCTTGTATTAAATAAATAGTTTCCCATTACATCCCATGAAGGGATAGGGGAGAGCTTGTAGAGAGCGTCTTGTATTATCAATGATAAATTTAAAAATATATATGTAGTACATGCATCATCATTTGCGAAAAAAAATACAAAAACAAAGCCCATAAATAATCACTCAAAATGAGCAACAGATTTCGGAGACTATTTGCCAGATGACCCTTAATGGAAAAGATTATCATTTAATCTTTTGTGTATGCAAACTCATATGTACATGTGAATACTTTATAATACACAGAATTTATTAAGTAGCGTGAGCAACAACTGGGGTATTTACGCAGATGGGACTTTCGAGTAGTTTTGTTTGATCATTTGTACATTTCTCTGTTTCTCTCTTTATTTCTCTCGGTGTGTGTTTGATTTGACATAACAACTAACCTCTGCATTTTCCATATATCTTTGCTGATTGCGGTGATTTGATTACCACCCACATATAAATATTTCAAGTTTCTCAACTCGATCACTTGTTCCGGAAAGTGAGTCAAAAGATTTCCACTTAAGTTCAATTCCTTTAGCGAAGACTGTTGATTTTTCATAGTAAACGATTTGGGCAGAGATTGATTGGTCAATTGATTATTTTTGGCCACCAGTGTAACTAAGGGCAGTTGAGCGATGGCCTCCGGTAATTCTGTGAGACAGTTACAGCTTAAATCCAATGTACGTAGATTGCTGAAGCTTTTTATAGCAGCAGGCAATAGTTTCAAACGGTTGTGATTCAGCAACAGTATCTCGATGTCTTTTTGTGACTTGAGCCGCTGTTTGGTCTCGGAGTAAAGATCATCTTCCAGCGTTATATCATACAAATTCATACGGCCATAATTCAAAGTCTTTTGTTCACGTGAATCCGTATCGCTACTGTCTGACGTATACACTTCCATCTTTAAATCTCTCTGAATTTGTTTATGGTATTTAATTTAAAAAATTCTTTGGTTTTATGGGTTTATTATTTGGTTATTAGCTGTTTTATTTTCTTTTTCGCTTTTTTAAATATCACATTATTTCCATTCCGTTTTAAAATTGTTTAACACTTTGCCACTGAGATTTTTATGTTTTTAAATCGTTCGATTTTTAATATTTTGAATTCCACTCCGTCTGTATTTCAAAACGTACGTTTTGCAAATGATCAATGGAACTGTTTGCTTTCGCCGTTGGAGCTCTACTTAATCAAATGAAATTAATTTAATCTTATACAGACAGACGGCCACACGGATAGATTAATGTACCAAATTACAAAGTTATTTTTGAAAACAATGTAGTAGAATAATCTGTCCATTGCTTTGTAACGTGGATCATTCGCCGAGGAGTATGTTTCGTTGTTAAACTGCGTTTACGTTACATGTGAAATTCCGGGAACAGCTGTTTATTTGTTTTGAGAAACAGATGATTGATGGAACCCAACTGAAGAATTTCGCAAGGTTCAAAGTACAGTCTAAACAGAGATTAATGTCAAAATTGTATTCTTTCTTCAGGTTTAATCATTGCAACACCCAAGGACGGAACAACTAAGCCCGAAAATTCTAACAAAACGTTAAAATTCGAACCAGCGGCCATGAACGCTTCTGGTTGACACAACCGAATTTAAAAGTTGTCACAACCAAACTATATGTCATCACAACAGAGTTAGAGGTTGTCACAATCGCATCAGAGATTGTCACAGCCGAATTAGAGGTTGTCACAATCGCACTAGAGATGGTCACAACCGTATTAGAGGTTGTTACAACCAAATTAGGGGTTATCAGATCCAAATTAGAGGTTATCACAACCGAATTTAGAGGGGTGAACCTGATGAAAATTTGTTTTCTATTAATAAAAAAACAGTTCTTAAACCCAACCATTTGACAGTTCTACGATATATTAAATATAAATTCAATAGGGATGTTAGTTGTGCGTTACCAGAGGTCTCGTTAGAAATTGTATTACCAGTAATTACGGAGTATTTGCGTCAGATAACGATTGGTAAAAGTTTGAACCATCTGTATTGCCATCTTCATCAAGCATCAAGTAGCACAACCCCATAACTGTACAGACTTCACATCGCATTTTTCTCTTTCATCTGGATTAGTGACCGCCGGTGTTGCAATGGTAGTGTATGTACATGAGAACGTGGGTTCGATCGCTGCTCTTAACACTTAACATTTATTTCGACGGCGGTCACCTCGCTTAGTGACGGCGACACTAATTTAGCCATGAAAAAGATTCTCCAAAATCATTCCGAGCCGTTTTAAAACTGTATGCCCCAGTCAGTGAGTATACAATTATAAAGCACACATCTCACTGGTTGAGAGAAGCCCAACACCTTCATGGAATATAATGGGAAACCATTTTGTTTACGAATGCTAAAAATGGGCCTTATTAATTCGATCATTTATATCCGTCGCGGATCCACCATCCTTGGTAATCTTGCATCTTGCAACCATCAACTGTTTAAGGAGTATTTCGTTCTATTCGAATACGGATTAGCTTTGTCTTCTTAATATATATCCTCACCCCTAATTTGTTCGTACTGTCGGAGAGTCCGTTTAACGTGGCAAAAGTTATCTCCGCCATTTTCTAGTTCATGCTCTCTTTGTCTCACTCAATTTGCACAAAGGTGCCTAATGTTGCAATCTTTGTGGAATGGACATATTGCCGGTTTCTACACAATAACTACAGCACTAATCACCACTTTTATTCCAAAATATTTCAGAAACGGAATAACCCAATCGTTAAGTCGACTTTCAACAGGGCGATTTGGTATAAACAAATATCACAGTACCCAAAACATTTTTAGTTCCGATTGAACTAAAACTACATGTTAAACTGAAATCAGCTCTTTAGTTCACAGCTCATATGAACTGTTAAGCTGAAATGATACAATGAACTAGTGAACTAAATGAATGAACTAGTTCATGCACTAAAAAGAGCGCTCACTTGAATGAACTAAATTTCCCAACTGTAGCAGAGATAGAGGAGTAATGGCTTTCGGTGCCATATCCTACTATGGCGCTTCCAGTTTGGGTTTTGTGATAAATACAGCCTGGGCCGAAATTTCGTTGAATTGTCGTGGATCTCTCTATAATTCTAAGGAGTGAATACAACTATTAAATACTGTAAAACAATGTAAAAACCTAAAAATCAATTAAACTTAGCTAACAAGAAGTCTGAAAATTCCAATTTTAATTCATTTTAATGAGGGGAGGCTAATCTAAGTTAACACTGAAAATCACATGTTTTGACAATTGTTTACGAAAACAATAGCGCAGATACCGTTAACTTCAGCTGACCCTTCTGCCATTGGTTTTAATGGCATTAATACATTTTAGGTAGCGTTTGAGGGAATAACTTAATGTGGCATTTTCTTTTTTGCTTTTAAGTGAGGCTATCGGAGTGTATGTGTCTCCAATTTGTCGAAATTTCTGTCCGCCGAACATACACATATGTTCCTAGTTCTGGGCTGCCAATAACCTCTAGGCAGGTATACAAATTGAGAACCACTAACTATGTTGATGTTGCCTAATATGCTTCGGTGTTAGCATGATTTTCAGATTGCTCAACCAATCGCCGTCTCACTTTAGCTACTAGTACCATCAGACGCGGATCTGATGTCACCAGCAGGAGATACTTGAGCCATTGTCGTTTGTAGAGAGCTGCTTGGGAATTTTTCATAGGAATTGCTACAGTGATCTGTGGCCACAATGAGAAACATCCCATCCCCCATATTTTAATATTTTCAAACATGCTCAGTGAAACTGTTTAAATGTGGTAGAATATTTGTAGTGTATCCTAAAATCTACCACTGCCTGCGATACATAATCATGATTATTTCTTATCTCGCATGCTAAACACAAGCTACATAGTTTTTTTTATGGGATGAATATTTTGAAAATAAAAGTTCCAATAAACGATTACAATCACCTTTTTTCTTTTCCATTTCATTTCTAATTTACATAATGAATATAAAACTATTAAATAACTTCTTTTTTGTAAATGCAAATCTACGTACATACACAAGACTGTGTTATAAAATATGTTTTTATAACCTCCAACATTGGATTAGGGTATATTCATTTCGTCATTCTATTTGTTAAGCCCCACAATAATAACCGGGGGACATATAAAGTACTATATTTCAGGGACACACATACATACCTCTTTGTCACCGAAAAAGAAATACTCTTCGTATTTTTTTAGGAAGTCAATACTGGGCTTTCCTTCAAACTCTTAAATATTTCGTATACCTAGTATTTCTCATAAATTAAAATGTAAACTTAAAATTTGTATGAAAAATGTCTGACAATTTGTAAATATGCAAATTTTACAAGGGGTTTGTTCCCGAACTGTTTTTAGTAGTAAAACTAGTTGGGTCTTAATTTTTAAATAATTAGGATCTTAATTTGTGTTGCGAGTGTTTTTGTTGTTTATATGTAACGTTCTGTATCGCCTATATTAATGTACGATTCCTGATGATGTCTTTCGACGAAATATTGAAAAATAAATTGAAAATATATACAACAATATTGACCTCGAGCCTAACTATTTAAAAATTAAGATTCAACTATTCAAAAAGGTCGAATAGAAAACGAAAACTAGAATAATAAGTCTGTTCGCGTACTTTACCAGTAAAAATTATCAAGTAACTAGTTTTCGGAGAGTAAGAATGATTTGGCTTTCTCAGTAAAAAATATCAGGAAAAGTACGCGAACGACATCCAGTAAAAACTTGCAAGAAATTAAAATCTGTTTGTAAACAACTGATTTGTATTTATGTTTTTGCCTTTGTTTACATTTTTGCCTTTTTACTAAACAAATGTATAAATACCTCAAATCCGTTGAACATGATCTGCTGACGTTGTCGAGGTACCGGGAAGTGTTCCTGATTGCGGCTGTATTAAATCGTTAACTCCACGATCACACTGCACTTTGTTGGGAATCTATTTTATGAAGAAATTGCAATAAAATGTTAATAAAAGTTATTTTTCGTACTTACATCTGTCATTGTTAAATTTCTTTAATTTCCTAATTTTGTTTGTTTACATAAAACAGCTGTTCAAAACATATGTTATTACTTGCAAATTCTTACTGGCAAAAATTTCTCCAGTAAAAACTTGCAAGTTCTCTATCATCGAACTGTCAAAATAATCTCTCTCTTGCTCTCTCGTTACTGGCTTTTTGGTGTAAACGAACACTATCAAGTAAGAAATAGTAATAATTTGTACAAATTATCCAGTACGCCAACAGACTTAATGTAGTAAAACTAGTAAAAGAGAGTTTCACCAGAAATACCAAAAAATTCTCTCTCTGAGGGACCAAGTTTCAAAAACGTACGGCAACGAAAGAATAGTAAATGTGGTAAAACTTATGCCAGAAATGTGTCCACAACATGGTCCTCGCCCGAAACATCCAACTAGAAATACCTCGCACTTCTAGAATCGACTACAGCGATAAACAATTCTTTCATATTACATAATTTTTCCAATTTATTTTGACAATTCAAGAGAGAATGACAAGAGAACGCGATGTTTTTCTGTTCTCTCTTAAATTTTCTTACTGCTTTTACTATTTTCTTGAGTACGGGAACCCTTTTTCGACTAGAAGTTGTTAAAGTGGTAAAACCATAGATTAATACTTATAGTAGATCTACTAGTTCTCCCACCAAATTTATGACATTTGGCCTGGTGTGATATTTACGTTTGATGTTGAAAAGAATTGCTTTACTTATACCAGATAGAGGCAATGGTTCAAAACAACGAACAAACTAACAACAACGGCATTTCGTTTTGTGTGTTAAAATTATTGTGTTAGATACAACACAAATGTATGCTAACAATAACAGTCAATAAAAAAAGTTTAAAACACATTTAAATTTCACAGTTTTTCACCAAAATGGCATGAAAAATTAAAGCAAGAAGTTATTGTAATTCCACCTGGTGTATATCACTTTTCGTCAAACATCTCTCTATCACACTGACCGCATCACGAAGAGTGTGAAAGGAAACGTCAGATGAGCCAAATATTCTCTCTAGTCTGAGATTACTCTATGGGTAAAACCATAGATACATACATCTGACGTTTCATTTCACACTCTTCATCGTAGTTTTGTGGAAATGAGAGCAATTAAAATTAAAATTATCTTACACCAGGTGGAGTTACAAAATATGTTCACTTAACTTTTTCCTGTCGTTTTAGTGTAGAACTGAAAAATTTAAATGTATTTTGCACTTTTTTGTTGACTTTTATCGTTGGTATACATTTGTATTGTATTTAACACAACTAGTTTGCCACAAAAACACGAAATTCGGTTGTTGTTCCTTTTTTGGACGTTGTTTACTATTGCCTCTATCTGGTATTATTGAACCCATGTTTTCCACCATCCAATGTTTACTTTCCACCGTACCTATGACGTTTAATTTATTGAGAGAATAAATGTATCTATGTATGTATTCGTTTATGCATAGATATGTTGTCAGAACCACACTAGATGTCATCAAAATCGAATTAGACGTTGTCAAAACCGAATTAGGTGTTGTTACTATCGAATTAAAGGTTGTCACAACCGAATGTCAGATTGTCAGGACCGAATTTGAGGTTGCCACAATAAAATTAGCGGTTGTCACAAACGAATTTAGAGGTTATCAGACCTTAACCAAATTTTTTTGGGGGTTTGGCTACCGAATTTGATTTTTAACTGAAATTGTCGAAACCTATTTTTTTCTTCCATATTAACCAGTACAGAAATTTTAGTCGGGTGATCCGACTTAAACATAACCTCACCCTGAGTCATCCATTGGGTCCGAATTCCATTAAAAAATTTAAATATTCGCCCATCCGTTTCGCGAATGATCATGGCAAATATATCCATATTCAATAGCAGACTGCCATTACGCAAATTATTATGTATTACCCAACTTAATTAGGATCCTAAGTGGTTTTGAGTATTTATCGTGTCTATCAAAAAATTGACATGGCGAAGTTGTTTAAGGGAAATATCGTGTCGGCCAACCGGAAATCCACCCAAATTGTGAATGTGATCTTTATATTACGAAGTAGTTTTTAACATAACTTTGCAATTATGATACAACATTGTTTCAATCGAATTTCAGTTGTGGGGACTAAATGCAGTCATGCCACCCCAATGCGGTTGCGACAACCTCAAATCGGTGGCAACGTTCGAATGTGTAGTTGCTACAACCAATTTTTCTAGAATTAGTTCTGTGAGTCTGTGATTAATTTCAACTCAGATGCTATTAAACATTCTATATAATATTACTTAACCAGAGAAAATTCGCAAATTTTCCGCGTCCATTCAGGTAACTCCCATAAAAATGCGGTACTACCAGCCGGCTGCTCAGCACGGAAACTTTCGTGAAACTCTACCAATCTGAGTGAAATTTAGTAGTCAGCCCAGACAGAAGTTGGGGGGCCATCTTGTTGGTGGACGCGATAGCTA
Organism: Phaonia tiefii; assembly: GCA_963931995.1. Classification (NCBI taxonomy): domain Eukaryota; kingdom Metazoa; phylum Arthropoda; class Insecta; order Diptera; family Muscidae; genus Phaonia; species Phaonia tiefii. Next base: position 17,459,658 of record OZ008370.1, on the reverse strand, counting down.
CCGTAAAATTAAATTCGGTACTGGGTAATGTATTGTAAGACGCCACTCTATAATGTATAATTAACGATTTTGACACACCCATTCTGGTATATCCCATACATATTTTGGAAGGACAGTTGGCTGGTAGGTACGAAAAATAACGGAAATACAACTGATCCTAATTAAATTGTGTATTAGACAATTCGGGTAAATGCAGGTCGATACAAAATATAACTTCTAAATTATCCTAAAATGTTGATTAACCTCTTTAGATATAACTCGGCCCCCATGGCTGAATTAAGGTGAGGGCATGTTTATGGTCGTTTCACTTTACTAAAATTTCTGTAATGGTATAAATCTGTTTCAATTGGACCCCTGGAGAAGGGTATATAAAATTCGCCCAGGCTGAACTTACTGACGCGTCGTTTTTACTTGTTTAAATTCAAATCTTTTTCATTTGTTATCAGTCACTTATTGTGGACAATTTGCGTTTAACTTATTAATTTTGCATACTCATCGTATTGTCTGAGAAATTATTTACATTATTGAAAAACAAAACAATTTAATTTTTAATGTGTTTTCCTTTATTTTGTTTGTACTAAAAACAAAGCTAATTTAAATTTTTTTAATTTAATTTGTTCAATGGAGCAAAGTACCGTTGGATGATTACGGACCATTTTTTTTCCTAAAATTTAATAATTGAACTTGGTTGGCATGTGCTTTCCACAAGACTGTCACATGTCAAATGCCACACTGCACGCGAGAGGCGAATTTGGTGAGAAATTATTATCACATTGTGGCGCTGTCAATTGGCCGCCTCGTTCGTAAGATTTGACCCCACTCAACTATTTTTTTGTGGGGGAGGTGAAGTGTCTCATTGAAGATCGGCGTAACGATTGGGTTATTCCGTTTCTGAAATATTGGTGTTTCCGTAATCTTTCTATATTTTGGAACAACAGTGGCAATTAGCGCTGTAGTTATTGCGTAGAAGCCGGTTACATATCCATTCCTCAAAGATTCCAACATTAGGGACCTTTGTGCAAATTGAGCGCGACGAAGAGAGCATGAACTAGAAAATAGTGGGGAGAACTGCACAACTGAAATACAAAACAATGCTGAAACAAGTAAACTACTGAAACAAAGGGGCGGAACAGTGTGAACTAGTTCAGCTCGTTCACAAGAGTGAATCATTCAATTGAACTACGAATTTCCTTAAAGAAAGCGCAAGGCATTTAAGGGGTGGCCCTCGAAATGAAGCTACATAAGTTCCAAGCCTAACTCTACGGATAGGATCTATGACTACAATGGTCCTATACTCGTGGAAATAGAACATTGTAGGCTGAAGGAGCCTCCGATTTTGCTTTACATCTTTTTTTGATGTTTTTATAGAGAATAACGGCCTTATTCATTAAAAAGTTGCCATGGGTTTGTTAAAGGTTTAAGAAGGTAAAGCCAAAAAATTGTATTCATAATCGAAAAATTCCTCTAAGAGTTCTCTAACGTCGCCATTTTTGTTGAACGTTTAACCCTTCTTTAAGGCCATTTTATCCGCATTAATACACAAATGAAATAATGGTTTTACATTTCACGCGTGCCGTACTTAATATTTATGAGATATAAACACTTGGAATTATTTTGTGTATATTTGCAGCGTTTATAGTGTCACATTATCCCGCTAAGCAACGAAATAGTTTTGTTCCAATTTTTATAATTTTTAACCAAAATTAACTTTTGTTTACATAGTGATGTATATAAAATCAAAACATTGAAACTACAACCTATTATTCGGTTTTTTATTTGACTACCTAAAACTGAAATCCAATTCAATATTATTTTTTTTATACTTCTTCCAAATTTATGAATATAGCAAATATTAATTGATCTTTTTATTGAATAGTTCTTTCCATTAATGTTTAACATTTTGCAAAAATGCACTGACGCATTTATATAAAAAAAAATATTTCTGTCCATCGGTTATTGTTCATCTTGTTTTTACATCACAAGCACTGTGAGAATACATAAAACAGGGTTGTCAGTCAATTATCTGTTCCCTAGTTAAAATACTCATTATGAATACGGTTCTAATAAAAACTTCGCCAAATCTTAAAGCATTCAATAACTGATGAATGCTTTAGAGCTACATTAATGTTTTTTATGAATAAGGCAGTAATTGTTTATATTGACCGTCGGTGGTGCAACGGTTAGTGTGCGCGGCTGTTGTGCGGGAAACGTGGGTTCGAACCCTGCTCTGACCATCTTACACTTATTTCGACGGCGGTGACCTCGCTTAGTGACGGCGACGCTATCGATTAATAAGCCATGAAGTAGCAACTCAAAAAACCGTTCGGAACCAGTGTAAAACCGTAGGTCCCAATCTCACTGATTGAGGGAAGCTCTCCTTAATCCCTATGAGTAAACAAGTACCTGAACACTTTAGATTTCAAAGACGATTCTAGAATCTGTTGAGCTGAATTGCGGTATACATAAACATGCTTTAAGTGTTTGGCGTTTTTTCGATTCTCAAGACCCACTATAATATGGTAAATTGGGGTTAGCTGGGTCTACAGATGTCGCTACACAAACTAAAGACACTATTAAATTTGTAGGGAAAATACATTTCATCTGATTATCCACAGCTGCCTGTTTCTAGTTGTCCCTAATGGACCCACCCCACAGGTCCGTTCGAAAAAAAAAAAAGAAAATATATTTCGTGTTTTTTTATTTTCCCTAATTTCGGTTTTTGTTTTTATCAAGTTTTGAGCCTCACCCGAACTCCGGCAATTCAGCCAAGATTTGTGTCCGTCTCTGTCATTAACAAATTGCTAAGCTATTTCCTAATTAAATAAAAAATTAAATTTTCATTGCCATAAGAAGTACGTGTATAAAAAAAATATGGACAATTTCATGAAGCGAAAATTTTGCTCACTTTTCATTTGATTGGTACTCAGCTCTTTGCGAAAATTTCGTAGGAAAAATCAACTACAGGATTGCTATGCTAAAGTTATTTCGTACGAAAACAATTATTTGATTATTGTTTGAGAACGGAATTTTGATTATTTTAAAAAACAAAAACAACATAATTTGCATTAAAAATAAAATGGAGTGCGTAGAGGAATTATATTTGAAATATTTCTAAGATAAATCAGGGACAGGAGGTAATTTTCCGCAACGAAATTTTTCGTTTAGAGATAAAAGATCACATTTCTTACGAAAATTTTCAAAGAACTGAGTACGGGGCTTAAGCAATGAAATGAAAAATAATTCCATCTTTCAATTTGTGATTTCTGAAGTGATCGAAATTGTTGAGCTGCGTTTTATGAATAACGTAACTCAACGCAGGTAGTCACGGAACAGCTGTAACGTTATATAAATTGGCAAAACCCTTATAAAGTTTGAAATCTTTTAAATGCACAACTTTCCAGTTTTATGACTTTAGGAAAATAGCATTTGATAGACTAAAAAACGCTAAATTGGCATTATTGCGATTAATGTAACAACGCCTTCTCGTATTTTAAAAATTGTCAAATACACGTCAGTTTTGCTTTGATTTGTTTTTCTTTTGCAAAACAAACACTTGTTTAGAAAATTACACCGGGAATTAATTAAGCTAAGTTTGAATTTTGATACGATGCTTAAATTTGGCATTATATTTGTTATTCTTATAACGTATGGCCAAGCCACCACTCCTGAAGAGGAGCAGGGTGTACGCTACGCCAATCGATGTGAAACCTGTAAAATACTGGCCACCGAACTAGAGGACAGGCTGACGCAAACGGGACGTTCGCATGATGTTATAGAAACTGGGTAAGTACATTTTAGAACATATGGCAGCACATTGTATTTAATTTGTTTAATTACCAGCTACTCGGTAGATGATGTAAAGCCTAAGAAACGTACCGAATACCGGCGTAGTGAACTGCGCCTCCTGGAGTCCATCGAAAATGTTTGTGATCGCATTTTGGAATACAATCTGCACAAGGAACGCAGTGATAGTACTCGATTTGCTAAGGGAATGTCTGAGACATTTAAAACGCTGCATGGTCTTGTAGATAAAGGAGTTAAAGTTGACTTAGGAATACCAGAAGAGTTATGGGATAAACCCCCCGTAGAAGTGACACAAATGAAATCACAATGTGAAGATATGTTAGAGAAATACGAGGATTCCATTTACGAGTGGTATTTCAATGAGCAAGAACAAAAAAGTCTAACAAATCATTTGTGTGCCGAACAAGTGTTGGCGGCCAATGACCAGAAATGTTTGACGGAAACGTTGGAGAAAAATAAAAAGAAGAAAAATGCCGGTAAAAAAGTCAAGGGCGATAAAGAAGAACTTTAAACGAGCAGGGTAGTTAGATTGAGATTTATGGGAGGTTGACTTTTATTTTCGTCAACTTTGGTTAACCTAAATATAAAGCTAGCCCGCATTTATAGGGTCCAGCTTATATGGGACTTTAAATCTATTACTTTTGGTTAGCCCTGAGAGTTTATTTAGTTTTATAACACAATGTGATTCCAGATCAAACTACATACCTGCCCTATATGTGGGTGTTTTTAAGTCATTAAGTTATATGCATTCATATTAATATTTAAACAATATAAAGCATTTATACTAAATAATAAAGAACTGTTGTAAACTACTTAATTAAAACTGGAAACAAAATTAATTATTATTCCAAAAAAACAACAATATCAAAGAATAAGACTAATGCTTTGCAACCAGATCACCTATGCATTATAAAAGACAGCCTTCTAACTTTAATTGAAAAAAACAGCGGCAGATTCTATAGGCGGAGTACTTATCACCCATGTTCTATATTCCACCGTGTATTTGTTTCACTTGACTTGGTAATTTCACGCAGGTTGATGTACCATGTTCTACATTCCACCTGGAATAACTTTGTCGAATTTATTTTCGAATACATATCTTTTTAAACATTTTTTTCAGGAGTCTAAGTCACAGCTAATCAACTAAGTAGTTGGTTTTGATGGAAAAGATTTAAAAGGGGGAAAATGATAGGTGACTTCGAGTTGCGCTTTGTAATTTGCAGCCGCGTATCGAAACAAAATCACATCAACAACCATGTTCTCTTCCGTTTGTAAGTGAAAGTGGAACGCTTTCACGAGAACCTATTCCAACTTCCGCTTTCATGGAAAAACTCGTGTAAGAGTTTCACTCAGGGGGGTTTTATGCCACAGCTGATCAACCTTAGAGTTGGGAAAATATGCAGGATCAAGTAAGAAACCGATCTAGCTAAAGTTGAGTGCAAGTATGTACTGAACCACAAGTACACAACTCATCAACTGAGTATTTTTGTGAATATTTAGCCGAAGAAAAAAGGGATAACAAGTGAAATAAATCAAAATGTAATGAAGTGTTAGACTAAAATTATTTGTAGAGATTTCAATTAAAACAAAGACTTGTGATTCTGCATGGGTTGCCAAATCTGTATAACTATTGCTCCAACTTTTCCAGTGACTTTTCTTGGTTTCAGGCCCAAGAACAATAACTGTTGCAGGCTCTATATATATTACGCTATGGTTTCACTTTCCTATAACTCAGTGCAAGTAAAATTAAAACACTTATGCTCAGTTTCACGGTTGAAAATTCTCCATTTAAATGGAGTTTAAATGCCCGATGTTTGTCATTTAATATGAAAATTTTCTGTGAGCTCTAAAATTGAGCATTTAAATGACGAGTGTGAAACTCGGCCTTATACATCAACATTATCATTATTGAAAAATTTGTATTTACCTGATGATAATGTAATGTGTTTTGTATTGAGTTACACATTACGGAAATGATTTGCAGCCAATTTTTAGCAAAAACAAATAATTACAGAAATTGAATTTTTTTATAACAGTTTTCTTTCATATTGCTCCTTCTTGTTCATCCACTTTGGTTTAATAATGCGCAACAGATGATATTGCTTCATCGTTTGCAGTTAAATAAACCATGATTGTTAGCAATGTCATGATTTCTGCCAGAAAGAGAAGAACTAATAACTTAACTTTTTCATATCGTTTTTTATTGACAAATTTATTTGTAGATGTTGGTCAGCCAATGCCAATTGTTGGGTAATATTAGTGAAATCACTTAAAAGAAAGAAGAAATGATTTTCAATTTTAGTATCGGCTCGAGATCATAGATATAAAAAAAAGAAAACGAAGTTGTATAATTTCCTTTATCACAATTTATTTAGTTTCCAATATTTCGTTCAACTTCGTTGGTCATTTTCAAGGATCTAATATAAGAAAAACAAAGATTTTATAAAACATTAGTGGAAATTTTTCCTTAAGTACAATATTGTCTGTTAGAGATCATGGAGTAGGGAATCAAAATAATATTCATGCATATAATTACATTATGAGATAACAAAAAGTATACAAGACTAGTCTTCGCCGCAAGCTTCTGCCAACTAATTTGATTTTTCTGCCTAAATTTGCCAATTGTATGTCCGTAAACTCGTGCACATTGATCCGTATCGCGCATGTAGTTGAGTCCTTTCCCAGATGGAATGTCAACAATATATAGCATTTCCTGAAAGAAACGTCGTGAGTAAATCTTCTCTTCAGTTAGAATTTTCACTTCGTCAAAGTTTGGAAAGATAGAAATGGTTGTTGTTAAGTGGTTTTTGGATTCACAAAAAATTAGATATCTTCCGATTTACCTTTTATAATTTCTTTCTTACTATTAATCGAAATGTTTGCACTTTTATTTATAACCCGTATGACTTACGGCACTGATTGAACAAAAATATCTATAAACAGTTCTCAAATTTCCAAACAGAAGTATTCTTTCTCATCGCTCTCCCCTAGGGAAGTAAAAAGGGAAGAGCTCAACAGAGACCCCCTTGCATATGTTTTAAAATAAATGTTGCACGCCTGTTTTATGCAATTTTTCACAGATTAAGTTATGAGAATAATGAACCAATAACAAGATTTTTGAAAATGTACCCATTTGTAATTTTCAATAGGATTTTAAATTAAGTTATATACAATTTTTAATTAATTATCAGGAGTGTGAATAAATAAATAAAGACGCGAGTGGTTTTATAACAGTGTGATGTCAGAACAGGCCTACCTATTAAAGTGTTTCTCATAAAATAGTTCTCTCTTAAAACATAACCGTTAGCAATCGGTACAAACTGTGGGAACTGTAGGTTCCGATCAAGTGAGTCGCAAATGAAGAAAACACACAGCTTCCAGGTTGTAAGTATTTACAAATTTGAAAGACAGTTTTCTCCGTAAAATATTTTTGCATAGCATAAGTATAAGTAGTTGCAGATTTTTCAAAATATGCAAATTACTTTGTTACAGAATATTCACTTTCGTTCAGAATGATCTAATACTGAAGTTCCTCTGTAAATACCGCGATTGCAGTGAGAATGTAGCTTAAATCCATGTTTTTGGCACCACTAACTGATACCTGTTTCTCTTATACGTTTACTGTTACCTTTTGAACGACGTGCGTGCGTCCAAGAAGAAATTAAAGCACCATAATACCCTCCATCATTTTGTATTTGTCTTTCATATCAGTCAGTATTTTGTGTCCTTAAAGTGTTTTGTGTTAATTGTTAAATCCTTAACTACAATAGTTTTTCCCTATTTTAACAAAATGAAGAAAATAATTTTATTAATTCTATTTATCTACGCCATAAAATACGTTACTTCCCAATGTCCCTCCCTCGCCGATGCTGACAATCTTTCTCAGACACAATTACTCGAAAGATTGACGCATGATTGCCGCTATGATCGTCTGGAACGTCCTATAACCTATTCAGAGTTCGGCGATCGTCTGCCAGTCGATGTGTATGTTCGATGGTACGTCTATTTTATGCAGAATTTGGAGGCCCATGACTTGCAGTTTAAAATTCATGCTTTACTGCAGTTACGCTTTTTGGATCCACGGCTAACCTTTCGCAAAGTGGCTCCCGGCCGTAGGCAACCAATCTTGGGTGAAAAGCCACTGCGTGACAACTTATGGATGCCTCACATATTCCTGGCCAACGAGAGAGATTCAAGCATTATGGGCACTAATGAGAAAGACATTCTAACCTCAATTTCACCCGATGGAACTGTAATAATATCGAGTCGTATTAAAGCCACTCTTTATTGTTGGATGAATTTGCAGAAATTTCCATTTGATGAGCAACATTGCTCGACATATTTGGAAAGTTGGATGTATAACACATCCGAATTGGTTTTGCATTGGGAACAAAAGCGACCAATAACATTTGATCCGGATTTACATTTGACAGAATACATTTTACAGCAGGCCTGGTCTAATGAGTCGGTTATAAATGCGGATTTAAATGATTTACGTCACGGAGCCTTTGCGGGCAATTACAGTTCATTGGGTTTTACGGTGCATTTAACCAGAGAAGTTGGCTTTTATATAATGGATTACTTTTTGCCATCAATGCTAATTGTGGGTATATCATGGGTATCATTTTGGCTGCAAGCAGATCAGGCGCCGCCACGTATTATGTTGGGCACATCGACAATGTTAACATTCATAACATTGGCATCAGCACAAGGTGAGTGGGGAAAAGTGGTTAATAAGAGAATGTGGATAATGTAATGATTTTGAAACACAACCAATGGTAGTACATATTTTCAAGCAAGCAAATTTTGTTGAATACAGTCTTAACGGTTAATTTTTTAGAGGAAATAACCTTCAAAGTAGACTGACTGTTTTGGAAAGTTTTGCTTTGGAGTCGTGTCGTTTTTAAACAAAATTCTTCACTTGGCTTATCCCCGTATTCTCAATGAAAAGTTAGCCACCGGCTATCATTTGACTAACGATTTTTAATTAATATCAAACACTAAAGCGAACGAATACATGCGAACTTTTGATGAACAGCTGTTATTTAACAAGTTAAACCAGACATGTTCATATTGCAGTTAGACAGTAAAGCCCCGTATTCAGTTCTTGTGAAATGTTCGTAGGAAATTTTGTCATTTATCTCTAAATGGAAAATTTCGTTGCGGGGAGTTGATTGACCTGACAAATATTTCATTAATAATTCCTCTTCGTACTCCATTCTATTTTGAACGCATGTGGTGTTATTATTGTTTGTTAAAATAATGGAAATGTCAAAATTCCTATCACAAACAATTATCAATCAATTGTTTTCATACGAAATAACTTTGCCTAACAACCCTGTAATTGATTTTAAAACTTTCGAAAAGAGCTGAGTACCAAGCAAAATAAATTCTCGGTTCATGAAATTTTTGTTACTTTTTATCTTAAAAACTGAATACCGGACTTAAGCCCCGAATTCAGTCCTTGGGAAATTTTCGTAAGGAATTTTTTTATTTATATCCAAACGGAAAATTTTGTTATAGAGAGTTGCCACACATTTCTGATTTACCTTGCAAATATTTCATAGTTAATTCATCTTCGCACTCCTTTATATTTTTAATACATGTGGTATTACTTTTGTTTAGTAAAGTAATCGAAATGTCAAAATTCCGGTCCCAAACAATTATCAAGCAATTGTTTTCGTACGAAATAACTTGGCGTAACAACCCTGTACTTGATTTTGACTACGAAATTTTCGCAAAGAGCTGAGTACCAAGCAAATGAAAAGTGAACGAAATTTTCGGTTCACGAAATTTTCATTATTTTTTATACACGTACTTCTTATGGCAACGAAAATTTCATAAAAACTGAATACCGGGCTTTAAATAGGAAGCTGTTGTTAATCAACCCTTAACTAACAAGTAACTGAGCCCAATAATATTTTAAAAAATCGTTACATTCAATTGATTATATAAAAGTTAACTTACTGTGGAATATACTTTGTTTAGTAGCGATACGTTTTTGAAGATACTAAAATAACAACCCTGGTATTCCTATCGAAAACTTCCCACTGGCTATCATGGAACTAATGATGTTTAATTCATAGCACTTCAACTAAACTGTGTACAATAACTGGCTACGAAGCGAACGTATACATGCTAACTTTTGACGAACAGCTGCCACTTTGTCATGACTAATCGAGTTGCAGTTGGCTAATACAGACATGTTCAAATTAGAGTTAAGACAGGAGATAGGAAACTGTTACGAATCAATTCTTGTCTAACGAGTGACTAAACCTACAAACATTCTAGTTAGAAACTCGTTGTACGGTTCGTTCGTACATCCAGTGCCTAACTTTTCATTATGAATACGAGGGTAAAAGAGTAAGTTTTCGTAATTGTTCGTTCTGAACGGTGTGTGTATAAATAATTTTCCATAGGAACGTTGTCAATTACGTTTATCATAGAACAAATGTTTTTAGATACATTTTTTAATTGCAAAAAGAAATTACCGACTCTTGTTTTTACAGAAAAGCGTGTAAAGTTCATGAATTCGCGGTTACATAATGGAAAAATATTTTACATTGAAATATTTTTTACTGTACCTAATATGTATAAATTACAAGTCTGAATAAATAAATCACAAAAGGATCTCCATTTTGCTATAAAAACTTTGTATTTTTAACGCTACAATTGATATATTCCCCTTGGAAAACCTACTACTCGTTTTACATGCCATTTCATTTCACCAGGTAAAACATTGCCCAAAGTCAGCTACATTAAAGTCTCCGAGGTGTGGTTTTTGGGCTGCACTCTTTTCATTTTTGGCAGTTTAATTGAATTTGCCTTTGTCAACACGATATGGCGACGCAAACAAAATATAGACGTTAAATCGATGAGCAGCAAACATATTCTAAAATCCACACTCTCACCTCGTCTCTCTCGACGAAAATCACGAGCCCGTTCATTTTCGACTTGTGCAACTTTAAGTGGTGGTGGTGGTGGCGGCGATAGCATTTCATTAACGGGTGCACCAAAATTCAATAATTATTTAACGGTTCACAATTTTCCTATTACAACTATAAACGAACAGCACGAAAACGGATCGGATAATGTTTCTAATGTAACGTCATTTACCACAATGACTAATAATCAAAAAATGGATATGGGTCTACTTGAACAAGGCGGCAAAGGTGAAGAAAATAAAACAGGCTGGACAACCTTAACGCCTCAGCAAATATCACACTGGATCGATTCGAAGGCTCGTGTTTTGTTTCCAATGTCATTTTTGGTTTTCAATTTTATTTTTTGGACATTTGTGTATATATTTTGAAAGGGAATGTTTATTACATTATTATTGAATAGGTTGAGTAGAGTGTGTTGTAAAAAGGATTTTATCATTTTAACTAATTTATTGTAGATTTTATTATTAATATCTGCACACCCTATTTGATGTGCATATGTACTATACGTATTGTGTAAATTTGTATTTTATGTAAATTTCAAATAAAAAAGAACGCCAACAATTTTATATTTGATGTTGTTAATTAAAGGTCTATCTATATATCGTCAGCTAAAATGCAAAAGAACGTAACTACAATTTTCATTTTGTTCAAAGGAGTTGAAAAAAAACCTTATAAAAAAATACAAAAAATGCAGTTTGCCAGTATATTTTCGAATCTTACTGAAGGTAAGACTCTACTTTAGCAAATATTTGAAAATTTGAAGTGAAAAATTAATTGCTCACCCTTATACGAGGATTGTTTCTTCTCTTGGAAATATAAATTAAAATTGTAATTACGTGGTTTTGCATTTCTGCCAACGATATGTACATTAGACCTGTCCATATTTAAAAAAAATATTTTTTACTTCGCTTTCCACTTTTATATATCTTTAGAGCTAAAAAATAAGAACTGCAGAAAAAAATCAAAAATATTGTACCAAAACTCAGCGCATCGGGCTTGAGGTTAGAACTGCAGTGTTTTGCGATATGACGAAAAGTCCAGATCGTCATCTAAAATGACGTAATAACAAAATTCCAAAATTTTCTTTCTGATTGATTACGGTATGTTTGACTAAAATAAACGATCTGACAAAGTTTTAAACACCTAAGTTCAAAATCAACGTTTTTATTAAAAGGATTAAATAGACGAAGTTTTTGATAAATCCGCGTTTTTCCTTTGAACTGTAGTTTTTTATAAAATGTCGATGCACCTATACTTACAATTGACTAAACTACATATCCCCACAAACTTTTGGATATCTACGATCCAAAATGGCAATTTTATTCACAAAATTCCGATTCTATATAAAGGGTTTTTCAACAGAGACGCTACAAAAGTAAATCGATAGGGACAGCAACCGACGCCATATTTTTTCCAGATCTTTTGACATTTCTTTTCAGTAAGGTTTGCCATTTCATCATGGAAAGATATACGAACCAACAACGAGTCGAAATTATTAAAATTTACTACCGAAATTTGGAGTCAGTGGCCTCAATCATCTTCAGCGATGAGGCTCATTTCTGGCTGAATGGCTTTGTCAATAAGCAAAATATGCGTTATTGGTCAGGCAGCAATCCACACGTAATCCATGAGTCATTATTGCATCCCGAAAAAATTACGGTTTGGTGCGGTTTATGGGCCGGCGGCGTCATTGGTCCGTACTTCTTCCGTGATGATCAAGACCGGCACATTACTGTGAATGCGAATCGCTACCGTTCAATGATAACCGAATATTTTTGGCCCCAATTGGATAATATGGACTTGGAGGACATGTGGTTCCAACAGGACGGCGCCACAAGCAACACAGCGAATGCCACAATCAATTTATTGGAAACCAAGTTTGGTGAACGTGTTATCTCACGAAATGGCCCAGTCGATTGGCCGCCTCGGTCGTGCGATTTGACGCCGTTAGATTATTTACAGTGGGGCTACGTCAAGTCTATGGTCTATGCCAACAACCCAGCGACGATTGATGAACTTCGTACGAATATCGAACGTGAAATTGCAGCAGTATCGGCCGATTTATGCTTGAAAACCGTCGAAAATTGGGTTCAGCGTCTGGACTTCTGCAAGCGTGCCCGTGGTGGCCATGCAAAAGAAATCGAGTTCCATACATAATGGCATCGAACGTACTTTCACAGGAATAAAGAATTTCATTGTTATCTAAAACCGGTTTTGTTTTATTTAAAAAAACTTTTGTAGCGCTCTTATTGAAAAACCCGATATAACCATTTTTTGGCTCTCCTGTAAAATGACGAAAATGTTGTTACATCTTTTTGTATTTTAGGAGACGCGATACAAAATTTCAGATTATTTTTGAACGTATTATTGTTTTGCCAAAGTTTAAAGGCAATTATTTAAAGTTTCTATTATGTAATCTATTTCTGAAAATAAATTGGAAAAAAACAGACAGATTTTTTTTCCAGCATCCGAAACATGGAATTTCATAATTTTCATTCTGAAGTTCCGTTTTTATAGCCTCCTATTTTCGAAATATCACTCCATAGCGTTCTGTCTTATTACTTTCGCGTAAAGTCTTATAACCTATGAACAAAATGAGACATAAGTCATGAAAATCGATGAACGCGTTTCGCCTTTATTCACAATTAAGTGAAGGTACGATATCTCATTTTGACAAGAATATTGATATTTTGTTTCAATGAATTTGGATAATCGTACTGAATGAATTTCAAAAATTTGCTAGGTACGTACAAAATTCTTTGCAAAGAACGTTGATGACTTTATGATTGTAAGAATTGTAAAAATAAAGAAATAGCAAACTAATAAGCCCTCATAAATGTGCGTGCACGCCGAACTGCGGTGAAAAGGGAAAATATAAAGGTTTCATCCTGGGGTGTTAAACTAAACTGCTTCCTGAACATCCAAACAATAAATTGAATTAGACATCCGTCTAGCTCGATGCATGGCACCAGGCTGTTTAAATGTTATTTCTTTGTTTTCATCACCGACAAGGAATATCGAAACTAGCTCAAGAAACTCTTTATTGTCCTTTCTTGCGTCTGATTTGAATGAATTTATGAAGTATATAAAAGAAAATATATATATACTTCGAAAAATGTTGATCGAAATGTTGAATTTTTGGATCATGGCAGTTGTCATCGAATCAGAAATACTCGAAATGTCACTTGATAGCTCTGCAGTTGTAATGAAGCCAGTCGTATTTAGATGTTCGATTGAAAAACGCACAGCCAAAATGTAATTTGGTTAATTTTTGTTAAATACTCTAGACTTTTATATAGCGGCTAATATATGACTACCAATACATATCGCACCTGTTCCACAAAAGTGTAACAACTCAAAATTTGAACATTTTCAGTAGAGACGAAAAACTGTTTCCGTTAATATTACAAGGAAAAAATATGTTATTGCAAGAAATTATTATTAAAAAGAATATAACCGTTGCTTACATTTTTATTTGTTTAGTAGTTGTAGAAAAATAACAAGTTTTTGAGTTATTACTCTTTTCCTGACAATTTTTTATACACATAGTGCTATTATTTTGAGTTGTCCCTGTTTAACTGAAAATTCTCACTGGAATTAATAAACGTTATAAATTGTAAAAAGGCAAAACTAAAAATATTACTCTTTATGTGATAAACCAACGCAACGATTTGCTTAAACACTTGGAGACAACTAAAAATGTAACTCTTTAGTTGAGTCTAAAAAAGTTATTCTTAAAACAAAGAGAGAGTCATAACGTTTTTTTTGACGAAAGAGGAGACAAAACAATGGATGATTTTTATAGTGGGTAGAGATGACCACTGTATGTTGTTTTCTTGCAAAAAACGAAAATTTGGAAATTTTGACTTGTTACACTTTTGTGGAACAGGTGCGATATGTAAATAAACATCCCTATAGAAAAATAATAGTATTTTGTTCCTAACAAATATTCCTGTGCCATAGAACCTTTTGTACTCCATACAAATAACAGTATATGTGACCTGGTCTACGAAAAGGGAGCTTACGTGCGAAAACTAGTTTTCTGTGAAAAAGCTGTTAAAAGTAAGCTGACGAAACAGTTTCTCATTATCTCGTTAATTGTTCTCCGCGCCGGACGTCCAGTAAGTGTTGTTGTTGGTCGGAATATTATTATAGTTCATCGTGTAAGTTGCTAGTGTGGAACATTTAAAATAGTAACACTGAAGAAGTGACGTTTACTGTTAAAAAGCTGTTAAATTCATCGAGTCTATAGCCGATTTAATGGCTCTTCCACTGCCCGGACGACTCCCAAAATTTAAGGATTTTCGGATAATGAAACTGCCATCCAGCGAGACGAAGTCCTCAATTTATCGAAAATACATTTCTTCACTCAGTGATGACGAATTGAAGATGAGTAATTGCAGTTTTCGACGGATATGGCCCAAATACATACCCCATGTTCCAGTTATGAAACCAGCGGATGATCTCTGCGATGTCTGATTTGGTAAGTAGCTCATTATTTTCTCATTTTATAGTTGTATCAAACGTTGAGATTAAATTCAGTATTTTTTCTTTTAATAGGAAGGCAAAGGTGTTACTGACATTGAACGCGAACAGAAGCTTAATCAATTTCTTGATCACCTCCACCGAGCCCGAAATCAACGAGAATATTATCAAAGTTGGTGTAGAAATACTGACCCTACAGCAGTCGTTGTCATTTGATTTTGCCCAAACCGTTCACTACCCTGTCAGTCCACAACAACCTGGTACAGCATACTTCAAAGCAACCAAGAAGTGCGGAGTCTTCGGAATTACAGACGAAAAACAAAAAATTCAGGTTAGAATTTCAAACTGAATCATAGGAACTCAAATTGCTCGCCTTTACAGGATCTTACTAATATTTTTTTTTACAGTACAATTACATGATAGACGAAAAAGATGACGTTGGTAAAGGACCTGTGTTGTGAGCATCCTGCATTATCACCTGCAAACCTACTATAAAGACATTGAAACACTCGTTCATTTCTGTGACAATTGTGTTGGGCAGAATAACACTGTACTATCATATCTGCAATGGTGTTTGGCTCGGGGTCTTAACAAAACTATTTTATTCAATTTTCTACTTACCGGGCACACTAAGTTCGCGCCTGATCGTTACTTCGGTATGCCGTCAGTAACATCGACACGTATGCAGATTTACTGCAGTGTGTCGAGGCATCATCACCTGGGGGTTATAATAAAGCTGTATCGGCTGAAAAAGTCGTCTGGTATGAATGGGACAGCTATTTTAAACCACTGTACAAGTCACTTGTTGGAATAACGCAATTCCATCATTTCATAATATCTACAGATTGTGTAAAAACAAAGAAATTCGCAGACAGTGAAGAAGTGCAGTCCTTTAAGCTTCTGTTAAAACCTATCGATCCTGAAATGCCGAAAGTTATACAACCAGCCGGTTTATCTTTGGAACGACAGTGGTACATCTATCACAATCTTCGCAGCTTAGTTTCGGATATATCTAAAGTAGATATTGTGGCTAGAACCACAATACCGAAAGATTTGCCATCGAAGAAACGGAAGGCAAAAACTAGTGAAGATGTTCTCAAACCAGACGAGGAACCAGGTCCATCTTCCTCAGGATCAACACGTAAAAAGATCTCAAGGAAAACGACAACAAAGAAAAATACATAAACTACTTAGCATTATTTTTGGCCCATAATACGTTTTTCTACTGTATAATCATGTCTTTATAGCTTATAATTCAATGTATTTTGTTCATTACCAATTTTTACTCTTCTTTCTCTACATTTTTAGTACACTTCTAAGCAAGTTAGGATTTTCTGCTTTTCACCACGTGAAAAAGCATCTCATCTTCCATCCGAATCAACCAAAAAGTGAAAATTGATTTTTTGACACCTAAGCCCCCTTTCCGTAGACCAGGTCACATATATGAATACAGCGAAGCCAATAGTTTGTCACATTTCTACCACTTAGGAACTAGAGGTTGCGAACCAGTTTTATAATAAAATAAATTAATTTTTTTTTTGTATTAGCATTTATTTCTTTTTATATCTTTCTTCTTAATTTTTTCACTTACTATGTAGTAAATTTAGAAAAATTATATAGTTATATGGAGAAGAGATTATTAAATAATAATACACATATTTATGCAAATTTAGCCAGGGTACAAAATCATACGTACATCTAAAGAGGGTAACAAGAAATGAACAAGTAATGAAACCAAAAACAAACTCAACATTTATGTTACTTCGATAATAAAATTTATTTATGATTTTTCTATGCAAATATGCATGAAAAAAATTTACAATTATAAATGTTGCATGTGAGAGATTTTTTCAATATAAGTGTACGAAAAAAATCGAAAACATATTGTAAATTTAAACGAATTTTATTTAAAACTAAAACTATAACTAAGTGGTGTGTTAAAATTATAAACGAATTTGTTTTAATATTTGTTTTGTTTTTATAAGATCAATATAAGTTTGTTTTTTTCACATACTAATTGTTTTTATTCATATGGATGTTGTTGACAGCCTGTTCCTCGATCTCGAAAGAAAGCATTCGTTCGTGTTCTAGTCGAAAGAAAGTTGAATTGGGTTCCACAATATTGTCACTTCAAGTCGAATGATAACATGAAATTGTTCAAATCTTGTCAGTACAAATTTTGGTTCCTTTATTTCGACCTGTCATTTGGGAACAAACATAGAGCTAGTCGAACGAAAGTTTCGATTTAGGTGAACCCCAATTAAGTCTCACTTTCGTTCGCTTAGCTTTGCGTTCGAGATCAGGAAACAGGCTGTGAAATTCTCATTTAAGATTTTTTTTTTGCTGTAATATTTTTTATTTGTATATTATTAAGTTTATATGAGAAACTAAACTCGAATATATTCCATTTATTTCACATATACGTGCACAAAATCTGATGTTGGTTTTTTCCTCTCGTAAATTTCAGTTTATTTTTGTCAGTTTAAATCACATTCAAGAGCAAAAAGGCTAAATGCTGGGTTTAGCGTCTACCATACACGTTTTCATCGGAATAGGCAATGTAAAGGAAATAGTCTTCCTCGTGGTGTTCCTGTAAAGCAATAAGAAAAATAAAGTATATTAGTTACTATGTAAATCATATAACATCAAGAAAGCTAATTCAAGTTAGGTTAGGTTTGGGACACATATGAACAATAGAAATCGAAGTTTTTCGTATTTGATACTACACTCGGGGGGTCGGTAGACAAATTGTGATTGTCTTGTAAGAAGGAAGTAGGCAGTGGTGAGACTAAAAAATAAGACCAGAGATTGGACTTCAAGTTAGTTAATCATCTGGTGACTTCAAAGCAAATTACAATATAACAAAATGGTTTCCCATTAGATCCCATGAAGGGGATTCCATAAATTAAAATATAGCAGTTAGCATCCCATGAAGAGATTGAATAAATTAAAATATAACAGCTAAAAACTATTCCCCTTTTTCTTTGTTTTTAATCGTTTCGAATATAAGGAATAGATAACATTCCTCAGCAAAATGGGCTGCTTAAGTTATTCCACTATTCCATTCTGATTTATCTGATAGTCTACCGTGCCCTTTAGACAATAGTTAGGAAACTGGTATGACTCAAAGCCATTCTAGTTAGACACTCGTTATACGAAACGAGCGTACTTCCCGCGACTAACTTTTCGTTATGAATACGTGGGATAAGCCTGTCCGTATTTGCTGAAATATTGGGCAAGTTCGTAGCATTTATTTTACTCGAAATCTATTAAATTATCCAGGTCCTTAACAGCTTTAGGGAAGATAAACGTGTTTGTAATGGAATAAAGACAGTTGCAATTAGTTGCAATGTGAACTAGACGGTAACTGGCCAAGTAGAAACTTCGAAACGATCTTCCGCCAACGTGAATTCAAATCCTGGTTTCGACTGCTTACATTTCCTAAATGCTGATTGTCCAAATTCGGGTTCCCACTGTTACCATTTTTTTTTATTGCAGAAGAAACCCTGATCTGTTTAGCTCAAAGGAAATTGAAAATATTCTTTTAAGAAATAATATCAGATCGAATTATATGTAATGAAAAAAATCATGTGGTAGAGCTCGAACAAAAACGCAGAACACTAACAAAAACATAAATAGTTATGTTCGATAAATAAACTACATTCATTACGTCAGCACAAGTGCTGCAAGTAGGAAAGGAAAACGTGTATGTAATGGAATAAAAGCGTTCATACGAGAGAGATAGAAAGAGAAATCCCGACGACAACTGTAATTAGTGATAATGTGAACAAGAGATCACATTGTCCTAGAACGCCAAAGCACTGATGAAAACGATCTTGATCACAGACTTTCAAACGATCGTCCGCCAACATGAGTTCAAATCCTGGTTCCGACTGTTTGCATGTTTTAATTGCAGAAAACCCCCTGATCTGTTTAGCTCAAAGGAAATTAAAAATATTCTTTTAAGAAATAATATCAGATCGAATCATAACATGTGATATGGCCCGCCCAAAAACGTACAACATAAACTAAAATATAGTAAATGGTTATGTTCGATAGATTACATTCAATACTTCAGCACAAGTGCTTTAGATAGGAAAGCAAACGTGTTTGTAATGGAATGAAGCCGTTCATACGAGAAAGAGGGAAATCCCGACAACTGTAATTAGTGATAATGTGAACAAGAGGTCACTGGCGTAGAACGCCAAAGCGCTGATGAGAAGGGTCGGGTCACACATTTTGAAACGATCGTCTTCCAACGTGAGTTCAAATCAGGGTTCCGATCGATTACATTTTTTTTTCAATTCCAGAAAAAAACTGATTGTTTACCACAAAGGAAATTTACATTTTTTTTTAAGAAATAAATATATCTGAGAATGAAATTTCCAACTTTTTCACAGAAAATAAATGTGTTGATATATTGGCCTTGAGCTTGATTCGGAAAACTTTGGGAAGAAAAAAACAGAAAATAAACAATATATCTTCCACGGGAAAATAAACTACAGCTTCTTCTCTTAGGGGAAAAAATAACATATTTAGCAAATTGTGATAATCATGATTAACTAGCCCTAAGATATTTAACCCGAAAACGTGAATAACTAGAACATCGACTACCGTTTGCGTCGGCAACAAAAATGACCAGAAAGGATTTTTACGAAATGAAAACAAAAGGGGTTTTGTATTTTCCAATATATGGGATTGAGGTTTTATTGGATGTAACGAAATTACCTACTTATGTTTCTGCAGAGCTGTAGCAACGAAGTGAAGTTAACAATGACAGGACAATGTAAGTAAAAAAAAAAACAAGCTAAGATGAAGAGAAGCAGGAAAAGAGGACGACCAAGACTCCGCTGGAAAAACCAAGCAGAAAAATCCCTCCGTATCCTTGGTGTTACCAACTGGCGAGAAAAAGCAAAGGATAGAGCCAGTTGGAAGAATATGTTGAAATTTGTTTGTTTAATTAATATGTGTAAGACGTCTGATCTCATGAGGTTGTAAAATAGCCAATAAAAGTAAAGTAAAAGAGGAAGAGAGGTGGCTTGAATTCAGCAAATCCCGTTACTCTCTAGAAGCTATTACTATTTAGTCCAGAAAAGGAGACAGTTTCCAACGAAAATAGTAGGGACGGCAAATCCGTTAGGTCACGGGATAGTGTGGCACATTCTGTCGAAACAACTACTGTAAAAAATATGAAAAGATGAAGAGCAAATCAAAATCACAGAACACCTCATTTTTAAATGCCCAACTCTGCAACACAGGTACAAGCATTTCCTAGAAGACTAGGTTGTGAATGGCTTTATTCGTAAGTGTATACTTTGCATAGAACAGGGAACAAATCGAATTTTAAATTTCATGTTTTACATTACACTTTGAAATAATTACATGTAAAATTTAAATAAATTCAATGAAATGAAAATATGTGGAATGCATATGAAAACCCACCAAGGTTTTGAGTAAAACGCAATTAAATATTCCCCCCGCAAATAAAAAAATTTCACACACTAAGTGGGTTTTTACTGTTTTATAACTGAATACTGAATATTTTCTCAAATTTCTTTTTTTATTTGAAAGTACAATCCTTCCGGTTAAGCGTAACTCTTTCTCCATGTTCAACAGTGTTCAATTCATTGCGCTACAGACTGTCTGCTAAAATGTAAATATCAATTGCTTTAGTATTTTTTTTTTTTTTGTATAAATTCTTACTTTATCATTAAATAATACCCATTACTTTTGCTATATACAAGAGCTCGCTCCGCTGCTGAAGTTTTGAAAGTTGTTTTATTTATACAACACAACTATTATATATGGTTTATGTTCCCCTGTACACAAACAATCATTCACAAAATTATTTAATAGATCATCTTCTTACCTGATACAAAGAACCCATGGTGGCAGATGTTGGTGGAATTACATTGTTGACAAAAAAGAAGAGAGCATCCTCAGGTCTCAATTGTATACGTTTGCGGATCAAGAAATAAAATTGACCTACTGTCAAATCCGAAGGTACTAGATACTTCTTCTTGTCCAAATCGCCAATGCGTGCCTTGGGAGCCTTTTCTACGATAACCTGTAAATAAATAATAGAAAATTTAGAGAAGTTAGCATCGTTTTAAAAGCAAAAAATACGTGATATTATCCCGAAACAAACAACACGTACATAAATAACAAAAGAACACAAAAATTGCAAACGTTTTCTATTTCTTAAACCTGTAATTATGTAGAAATATTTTCTATTTTACATTGTCCTACTGTGTGTGTCTATTTCTATTCTACTTTTACTTACATATGTTTGTACATGTTTATGTGTACATTATACTATTTAAACAAAAACAATTTCAAAACAAAGCAATAGCAATTATTCAGTTCTAAACAAAGAAAATTTGTAAAATGCCAATGATGTGTAGCAAAAGTAATTTCTTTTGTTTGTTTTCTATTTTGTTTGAATAGAGAAATTGAATTTATTTTTAAGTTTCCTACAAAGCATTCAAACAGTTGTTTGTTTTTCTTTCTCTCGTAGTGAGTGCTCTGCTTTCGTTTACAAGACAGTCACAAAACAATTCGAAAACAATTATACAATACAACAAGTCGTTAGAACACCAAGTAGAGTGAAGGGCGGATGCATGACTGTCCAAACTTGAATTAGGAAAACCTTAAATCTTGTTGAAGTAAAAGGCATGTTTCCATAAAACGAATTGGAACAAATGAAGGAATCGGTCTCTCTAGAAACGTAAATAACACTAATAATATAGGTCGAATGGGTTAGTTAGTTTATACATCGCCCTTATTCCCGTTGTCGTCGTCGACGTCAATACAATATCGACACCATTTTTAATGGCGACTTGAAGGCATTTGGAAAAAAAAAATTTTGCGTAATGTTTTTGGATCATAGACATCAAAAACTTTGTTGTTGTCGATGTGACAATACATTTATAACGTTCTAAAGTTGACAAAAATCTGATGACGACGTCGACGACGACAACGGGAATAAAGCCGCATATTAATTCTTCAAATGTTCGTTTAATACATTTCTAAAATGATTGCCACATTCGACCCATAAAATCTTATTAATTTGCCTTTAGGTTTTGACCATTCTAATTCGGATTATGAAAACAATCCATAGTACTTTAAACCAGATTTATCTAAAACACAAAAAAAGTTAACAAATGAGAATTTTACCACTCATGACGGGGGGTTGCCATTTATATTTCTAGCCTAGACAATTGCTAGTGTTGCCAGGTGCAATCTGGATTATCAAGAGAAGAGTGCATAGGCGACCCTAAATCTTTATATGCTGATGATGCACCATCCTACAGTACTGTGGAAATCTGGTATAATGAATTTAATTGGGGACGACGTTCGCTTCAGGAGGCATTTCATGAAGTTCGTCCAAGATTAGTTGTTTTGCCAGAAAACATTGATGCTTTGCGTGAAAACCTTGGGCACTACTTCCACTCCCAAACATTCAACATAGCATACACATGATGCCGCTCAAACAAGTGCAAGGAAATATTGAAAAATATCAATGGACGATTATAATCGATCCAAAGACGATTATAAATTCACGACGAATCGACGAATCATGGTCATGAACATGATCCTGAGACTAAACATCAATCGACTGTATGGCTCGCTCTTCCAAGACGAGCTAAATCTAACGGAAGTTCTTCGCGCTCGAAGCACTTTAAAGCAAATGCTTGCCTACTTTTTCGGAACTGGCAACAGTTCCGTTAGAGCACTGTAGAACGATCAATTCTGTATGATACACAACCATTTGTTTGCTAGCAGTTTTTGGTGAACTAAGGAAAACGAACCCCCAAAAAAGAATCATTGTCCTTTACGAAAATGTTAGCTCTCACACACATCGACTCAAACAAATTCGTATGTTACCAGCACAAAAATTCGATTTGATGGGTCGTCCGCCTGACATCACAAATTGCCCGGACAACGTGACTTCTTTTTGACGCCTAAAGAAGCGTTTGATGCGTTAAAAACGCATGTTTTGGAGCTACCTCATTCGGAGTGACAAAAGTGCTTCTAAAATTGGTTCAAATGCATTCCAAAGTGTATCGATCTCCATGGAGAATATCTTGAAAAACAATAAAAACAATTTCGATCATCAATATTTGTGATTTTCACTATTAAATTAAACAGCAGCCCTCGTATCACTACTTGAAGTACCTACTTACTTTAAATTAGTACCGGATTTGAAGTTGTTTTCATATTGCATCTGTTGTACTACAATCAACAAATAAAAATTCCTTGTTTTCTTTATATTAATTCTTTGCTTTGGTTTTACATTTCCCCATTTCTTTATTTGTACACAGATGAGGTCATTGTTTACATTGCGCCGGGATCAATGCTTTCCACAATAGGTATCAAGCTAGCCAAGACTGATTGATAAAGCATTATCTCTTTATAGACTTTAAAATTATTGAACACAGAGCATTAATTACATTTTAATAAAGGACAAAAAGCAAATGTGAAGATCGAATAACTAAATAAAGTAATAGTAATCGAATATGATCAAATTGAGATCAAGCGGAGAATTGTGCTTGCGAATACGTGTTATTTTGAGTTAAGCAAGCACTTTGTTTTAAGTTTTATTTGAGTAGAAATATGTTGCAGAAATTTTATAATCCCTATTTGCCCTATTTGCTCGGTTATGGAACTGTATAAAATAAATAAATAAAGCCCTCTTCTCTCGATTAACAAAAGTCCAACTATACCAGACTCTCATACAACCTGTCTTGCTTTATCGCGCAGAAACCTGGGTCTTATCGCAAGCAAAAGAAACATCTCTAGGAGTCTTCGAAATGTGTGGTCCTATAGAACACTACGGGGAGTATCAGCGACGCATGAACCATGAGCTGTATGAGCTATATCCCGACATTGACATAGTTAAGCGGATCAAAATAACGCGATTGCGCTGGACAGGACATGTCAGTAGAATGGATGAAGACGAACCAGCACGAAGAGTTTTCGAAACACAACTCGAAGGAAGACGAAAAATAGGAAAATGAAGACTCCGCTGGATAAATCAGGTTAACGAAATCCTGCGTACACTTGGTATTACCAACTGCAGAGATAAAGCAAACTATCAAACTGCTTGGCGCAATATATTATCTTCGTTTTGCTATATAAAATGAAAATCTTAGGCTTAAACTTTTCAAATAATAAACAGAATAATAGATAAGAGTCTGCATCGCCCTCTTAGCGTTCTCTTGCGGTCATCGAGGTAGAAAACAATTTCATCGAGTTTGAGTTGCAGTTGTAGGTTACTCTATGGTTGGGCATAAAACGGACAGAAATAAAAGGGAAAGCGTATTCTCGTTCGATGTAACCTACATAATTTAGCTGTCAATCAAACACTATTTACATTTAGTTTGCTGCATTGTTTGCTTCGAGTTGCTTATCGCTCGTACTCCTACCTACTCTCTTCGCTATAAAATTAGAAGTACAATGTCGATCAGCTGTGGCATAGATACCCCCTGGCAGAATATGACGATCACCACTCCGCTAGCATAATTGAACTAGCGGATGAACTTCTGTGAAAGCTTGTTGTGACTAACTGGAGAGAAAAGGTAAACGAGGCCACTAACCTCACAATTAAGTATGTAAAAAAGTAAGATTGGAAGAGAGAGCAGATACCGAGAAACATATAATGGAAAATTCCCAATTTCGTGTCAAGTTTGCGATAGTGTTGCTGTTGCAGGAAGAAAAAAAGTCAGCGTGTCGACTGACAGTCCAGGGTCATTAATAAAGTGTTTTCGAACAAAATCATGTTCAGCGATGAGACTCTTTTTTCATGTAGATAGCTTCGTAGATAATAAAAATTTTCGCATCTGGGGTTCAAAAAATGCACGAGTGATTGCTGCGAAAGAAAAAACATCACCAAAGTGTCATTGTTTGGTGTGAATTTTGGCCTGGAGCCTTCATCGAACCCTTTTTCTTCGAAAATGCAACTGTTTGGGCAATATCAGTGAATGGTGCTCTGGCGGTACAAGATAAACTAGTTATGTTGTTCCTAAATAGAATGATATGAATGTGGACGCCATGTGGTTTCAACCAGACCTAGCCACATTCCATATAACCCGAGAACAATGCAATTACAAATTAATCTTGCTTGAAGTTGGATTAAACTTTATAATAATTCGATCCCTAGAAACTTTTGTGCGGAACACTAATCTACAGAAACTGCTCGAATCAGCTCGATAGATTTTAATTTATATTTCCAAGAGAAGGAACAATCCTCGTAAATGGGTGAGGAATTAATTTTTCAACTCAAATTTTCAAATCTTTGCAAAAGTAAAGTCGTACCTTCAGTAAAATTGGAAAATATACTGGCAAACTGCATTTTTTGTATTTTTATATAGTTTTTTCAACTCCTTTGAACAAAATGAAAATTGTAGTTACGTTCTTTTGCATTTTAGCTGACGACATGTATGAAATAGTTTCGGTCATAAATTACACTATTTCCAACTGAAATTTAAAAATTGCATTTGAAATTTAATATTTAAAATCCATTGAAATGCGAAAATTCCACTTGAAATTAAAAAAAAGACATGAATTGAAATTTAAAACACACTAATTCAAATTTAAAAGTCATAATTTGAAATGTAAAAGACATTAATTTGAAATTTAAAAGACTCAATTCAAATTTTAAACACCTCGAGTCCGCGAGTCTTTATTTTTAACAAATACTTATTGAATGTTCTTCTTCTTTATAACCTTTAGTGAATATAGGAAATCACTTACAAATTCAAATTTTAATTGGTCAGAGAATGACCCACTTTCTAAAGAAATCATCCCTGGCCTAACAAAAGCTTATGTATAAAATTTGAATTTGAATTACAAAAGATGTTGAATAAAAAAAATTAATAAGTTAATCAGCCCTATTACGAATGTCGTATTTCGTCTACGACAGTTTTGTAAAATATTAAAGATAACACGCCAACTTTGTCTTTAATCTTTTACAAAACTGTCGTAGTCGAAATACGAGAACGACATTCGTAGTAAGGCTGAATATTTGTAGTCTATTGAGGCGATAGTACCAAGCTTATGTGGTACAATTTGTACGGGAGCTATATATATATTGTACGTGTCATTTATATTGATGGTATAATTTTTGTATAATTCTGACGAAAAGTCTGGCTCCGGGACAGAACGGAATCAAGAATTGAAGAAATATTTTCATGCGGGCTATATCAAAATATGGGACGGTGCTTAACAATCAGCCTTATTACGAGTGACGTTGTCGTATTTCGACTACGACAGTTTTGTAAAAGATTAAAGATAACACGCCAACTTTGTCTTTAATCTTTTACAAAACTCAATAGGTTTCGTCGTTGATAAAAATCAACAGAAATTTAAGATTTTTGTAAAATCGAATCATATTTTCGAACTGTACTCGGATTACAACATTTACATGAACAGCAGACAAATGGACGGAGATAGCAAAATCGATTCCTAGGGTGCTTCTGAAACAATGGAATTATATTGTGGTGGGTATATCTCCAATATTTGTGGGTGTTACAAACATTAGGATTCGAGCAGTAATATATAATACACTGTTGTACCACAGTGGTTGGTTGTTGTTGTCGTAACAGATTGTCGTTTTCCACTCGTTCTTCCTTGGAAGATATCAAAAAACAATTTAATTTAATTTAATTAATTTATTGAGCCTTTTTAAGAACATTGAATGATTTTGAATCGTGTTAGAAGACAATATCAAAAAACAAAATTATCAGTGTTTCCCCTATGTGCCGCTGGAAAAATTGTGTCACCTCCATGGGATTGGCCCATAGGTCTACTGATTTGTTTATGTATTTATTTATAATTTCAATCATAGAAATCCTTCGAAATATTCGAAATAATGTTGAATAAATAAATAACTAAATATAACTCCAACCAGATCTAAGCTGGGCCAGAATAATTCTGGTGTGCATGGGCAGAAGCCTCTCATTATCCGAAATCGCGAGTGGGTGTTCATTAAAGTCCATGTTCACCATAGCTAGAATAGCTATTTATGGCCTCTAACACCACCGTGTGGTTGGTGTAGGGTGTAAATATGTTTTAAATTTTTTTGTATAATTTTTGTAATAGTTCCATGAAGTTGTTTGGAATTGATCTGTTACATCAAGTCGTCATTGGAGAACAATAAATCGCTCCAGAGTTTGCTGGGATGTTGCTTAAAAAAAACAAATCAAACTTTTAATTTTAACATGATTAAAGGAAAAAAACTACAAAATAAAACACGCACTTTTTCCCTACAAACGCTGTTGTTCTTTAATCATAGTAAAATCTCCGCACTAGAAAAAAAACCATATGAAGTCAAAGACGCAAAAACAAAATTTGTACGGTTTTGTATCAAAACAAATTGCAGAAGATAGCTTTGTTTGTCAACAAACCAGAGAATTGCGTCAGACAATATTGTGATTAGACGTGTGAAATTCAACAAAAAAAATAAATACATGTGTGTATGAGATGATACAACAATTTAGATAAAAAAAATAATAATTTTTTTGAGTTTAGCGACCTTATGTGTTCACGCAAATTTCGTTATAAATAAACTATTTTTAAGACTGCAGAAGGATAAACAAAACAAAGTGAAGAAGCGAAGGAAAAAATTAGCCTTATTACGAATGTCGTTCTCGTATTTCGACTACGACAGTTTTGTAAAAGATTAAAGACAAAGTTGGCGTGTTATCTTTAATCTTTTACAAAACTGTCGTAGTCGAAATACGAGAATGACATTCGTAATAAGACTGAGTATGACTGAATTTTTGTTTCCAAAAATTAGTCAGCTAAACATTAGCGACATTTGGTTCCAACAAGATCGCGCAACTTGCCATAGAGCGCGCTTAAAAATATTGCAAAATCAATTTGGTGACAACTTTATTTCCAGAAGTGGTCCTGTTCATTGGCCCCCTCGTTCGTGCGATTTAACGCCTCTGGATTAATTTTTATGGGGCTATGTTAAGGCGTTGGTTTATGCCGACAAACAAGCAACTCTTGAAGCATTGAAATCCAATATTCAAGCCACCATTGACATCCTACGGCCAGATTTATTGGAAAAAGTAGTCAAAATTTGGACTGATCGAATGGACGATGTAATTCGTAGCCTCCGTCGGACATATGTATGCCGGAATACATATTTAAAAAATAAATGTCATGAAATTATATACCAGATTGTAATAAAAAAAAATTCATTCCAAAAATATTTCTGTCTTGTATTATCATTTTAATTTCTCATGAAGCTAAAAAAAAAAAACAAACTTTACTATTTACAGTGCCTTTTGTTTGTGAAATAGTAAAACCACTATTAGTTGCAAAGGAATTAGTATATAGTATAAATATTATATAATAGTTCACGTTAAAAGCTTTAATAAAAAAAACTATTGAAACCTCAAAGCTAGTCTTGTTAATACATACTGGTTTTAAAAGTGAAACGGCAGATACCCGATAACAAAGAGAGTTATGGATAACATTTATTTTTTTTTGGCTTTTTGGAAGTCATAACTTAAGCGAACCACAGACTAGTCATTCACGAGCATGTGCTTTTGGTCTATAACTTTTTATCTGACTGATGAATTTGAAAAAAACATTACCAAACATTTTTTTGAACATGATATTCATGCGAACAACTTCGATTACATTCTTATTTGGTATCAAAAAGGGCGCTAAAACAAAAATAAAAACATCAACGATTACTGATGTTCGTGCCCATGAATGACAAGTCTGTGGTTCGCTTAAGGCTGGAGTTATCGATAACTTTTATAGAAAAACAGAATTAGAAAAATATTCTTCTAAGAATTAACTTCAGATCGAATCATATTATTATGTGGTAGAGCCCGACAATAAAATGTAGAACACTAACAAAAATACAAGTACATAGTTATATTCTATAAATAAATTATCTTCAGAAACTTGTAATGGAATAAAGCCGTTCACACGAGATATGGAAGGAAAAGAGAAAGCCCGACGACGCCAACTGCAATTAGTTACAATGTGAACAAGACGGTCACTGGCCTAGAACGCTAAGGCGCTGATGAGAAGAGTCAAAAACTTCGAACCGATCGCCCGCCAACGTGAGTTCTAATCCTTGTTCCGACTGTTTACATTTTTTCTAATTGCAGAAAAACCCCCGACCATTGTAGCTCGTAAGAAATAGAAAAATATTCTGCTAAGAAATAATTTCAGATCGAATCATATACAATAAAAAAAATATATAGAAGAAAAAATTATGTATTTTTTAAAACTTCATCTCCTATTTTTCTCTGTTTTTTCAAAATTTCAAAAGGTTATCGACCAAGCTTCTGTTCATGAATGACAAGTATGTGGTTCGCTTAAGGCTGGAGTTATCGACAACTATTATTTAATATTGTCTGGTGATTTAGAGACATTCTACAAAAACAAGTTATCGAATTGAGGTGTGACGTATATCGCCTTCTGCTGTCTCTTTTTTAAGTCAAGTTTAAATCCAGAATTCTAAAAAGGTTGCCCCCCCCCCCCCCCCACCGTATTCATAACGAAAAGGGTCTAACTGTAATGCTTTCCTATCTACTGTTTCCCATCTACTGTCCTAACTTTAATGGCCAGTTTTTCGGTCAGTGGTGATCTTCGTTTCTTAGTTAAATTCTGGTTAAACATCGAATTGTGTTTTTCAGTCATTGTTTAACTATGATTTAACTCACAATGTTGGTTGGTTAACTTTTAGTTAGAACCATATGATTTGGACAATCAAATTACTGACAGTCAAAAGGAGAAATGTTACGATTGTATAAAATATATGCTTCTGTTTTGCGTATTTGTACACATACGTTGAGTCTAGATCGTTAAATGATTGCGCCTTTATAGGTTTTTACACATTTTTTTTAAATAACTTCGATTTTGTGCATATATTTCTTATTTTACATAAATCCATTTTGTTTGTTCCTCTTTGTTGTTTTGGTATTTATCCCAAACCAGTTGTTTTTTTACACTTACATTAACTCACCACTGAAAAACAAAATGCAAAGTTAACCTCAAATTAACTTTCAATTACGATTAAGTATTCTTATAGTTAACTACCCACTTAAAAACTGGACATAATTTGAACATGTCTGTTTTAAACCCTTATAATAATAAAATTGTTGTAAGTATAAAATTGTTCGCCAAAAAACAGCTAGTCGTGTGGCCGTGGGTAGTGCAGTGTTCGCGACTCTAGCACAGGAGAACAAGGCTTCGATCCCTGGTCTGACCTCCTTCCATTTCCTTTGACTACAGTCTCCTCGCTTGGTGACGGCGACACTATCGAGTACTTAGCGATGAAAAAGCTTGTCGAAATCTATTTGGAATCGGACTAAAACTGCTGTTCCCAATCAGTGTGTGTAAAACAAGAAAGCGCACAGCTCACTGGTTGTGAGAAGCTCTCCCTACCCAATCCCTAAATAAGATGTAGTGGGAAACTATTTTTATTCAATAAAGTAACTTATTTACTTTTAAAATTTAATTCACCCCCTGTGTTTTATTTCGTAGAACTCCGCCTACAGAAAACATTAGTTCTAAATACAGTAGTGAAAAAAAAATAAAATTTAATTTTTTTATATTAATTGTAATAACATGTTAACATGAGAAAAACACATAATTTAGTTATAAATTTTATTTCTGTAATTTTAAGCATTTTTATATGTACGTATATCAATTGTACTAGTATTTTGTAATCAAATATGGGCCAAAGGGCTCGGTTACTATATGAAATAAAATTGTTAATCATTTAATAAGAGACACTAACTATTTTCACAAATAAAGTGTAGTTTCTTCTTTCTAAATACACAATCTTTGGGCTATTTTTTCCCCCTGCGAAATTATAAATTAAACCAGGACTAAATAGAAATTTGTTAACCTTAGCTTTTGATTCATTTCATAAAAAACCAACACGTAAAAAACATAGTTTTTGACTATAAATTCTTTATACAGCTGCGCTCAAAATAATAGTAGTGCTCCGTAAATAATTTAGAACCATACAAAATATTTATTAAAAAAGGCATTAAATTCATAATACATATTTTTTTCTTAAACATTGTAAAGGTACGTTTAGACGTAGAACACAATAGATAGATTTCATTTCATTTTAATTTAAAATTAATTATTTTTTTAGAGTTTCTCAAATTTAGCTGCTCAAAATAATAGTAGTGCTGACAACCTTTATTGGAAACTTCAATAAAATCTTAGATTTTCCGTTTTATGATTAATATTTGGACATAATTAGAATATTTTAGTATTTAGTAGCGTGACCTTTGTTAGCAATTACTGCCACACAGCGCTTTGGCATCGAATCCACAAGCTTTTCTGCATCTTTCGGCGGTTATTGAGCTCCAAGCTTGCTGTACCACTTCCCACAATTGAGATACGCTTGTTGGTTGAGACTGGGAAACTGCCTACTTCACATCACACCACAGATTCTCAATTGGATTGAGGTCTGGAGACTGTATCCTCTTTGAAACATGTTTTTTAGATAGAAGAGGTACTTTTCTGGGACTTCGAGCTGCCAAATTATTTTCTATTAAGCGTCTTCGTATTGTCTGCACACTTGCATCTACACTTAACTCATCTCTAATTTTACTGGAGCTTGAAAATGGATTCAGCTTTGCGTACCTTACCACACGATCAACTAATTTTTTTGTCATAACAGTTGGGCGGCCGCGGGTTTCAACGCGAGGCGTAAATTTAATGGCATTACGTACAATCGTTGTTTTCGTATGTTTTGCACTTCTTTATATGTTTTTCCTGCCGAAATCAACTTTTTTATCAGAGCACGCTGTTCCGAACTGCAATGCGCTCCACGTCCCATTCTAGCGGAAACTATTACATAAAATTTATTTAAAATTTGTTCAGATTAATGTAATATTGCAATAATAACTTTTTTTTTAACTTTTTCGGCACTACTTTCTTTAAAATCCATATTTTTGCGTGCACTACTATTATTTTGGACACTTCAAAACCAGCGACGGATGCAGACTATCACATTACAGACTCAATATTGACAATAGAATTCAATATAACGACATTTTTTAACAAAGCTCCCTCAGCTTAGTAAAGAGACAAAGAGAAAAATAGAAAAACAAAAGACACATGAAGTAATTAGAAGAAGAAGACTTTTTATGTGCCGCAATACTATTATTTTGAGCGCAGCTGTATACGACACATGTTTTTTTATTTTACATATTGGTTGGTTGGTTGAAAAGGCTGCAAGACAGCACGCTGTCTAGCACACTTAGGTTAAAGAAGCCCATTGTGATACCTGCAGTTTCCTCTTTAGCAACTATTGGCCAATTTGTCCTTTCAATGAATTTGTCTATAAGACCTACAGGAATATACTGTAGGGCTACGGTGCTAACTAAATGTGTTTCGAATATCCTACTTCTCAGTCCTGCCAGAGCAGGGAAATCCAAGAGAAGGTGTTTCGTCGTTTCCTAGTTTTCTTCCATGCAGCATCTACAAAGAGTGTAGTTTTACATTACATTACATATTTTACACATTACTCTAGACACAAACTTTAAATGACAACCAATACCGCCCATATTTGCAGCAGATCTTAGAATATGTACACCTAACCAACATACCCAATTTTGTTCAAATACCGTTAACAGGAGCAGAAATAATGGATTTTCAATTTATGATTTGTATGGAAGGTATTACCACGCCCTTTATCCAATCCTGCCCATATTTGAAGCAGATCTTAGAATATGTACACCTAATCAACAAAAGGGTTAAAAACCTATCCAAAGTTTTTTCGGCATGCATGCATACAGACAGGTGAAGTTAATATTAAGAATTTAAAAACAATTATTATATCTGTCTTATCTATTGTTTGTTTGCATCTTTTCTTGTTTACGCAAATATTTCTTTTATATTTCCACTGTTACTTTTGATATTTGTTGTTTTATTATAGCTATTGCGCATATACTACAATATCATCGACAAGTAGTAGCTTGATGGCAGTGGTGGTTGTGCTGGTTGGTGGTGGTGGTGGTGGTGTATCAGAGGAGCAGCAGGTAGGTAAATTTTAAAATTCTTAATTTAAAGTATTGTCGTTACTTGTTTTTCTCCTCTTTGTTTTATAGCAGAAACCAAAACGCACATGAAATATAATTGTACCTTGCCACATTTTTTTTTTGTTTTTGCCTTAACTATGAGTCATTCTTCGTTATTCTCTAATCTTTGTTTTTATGAACAGTTGGTGGTAATGTTGTTGACTATGTATTTCATGAATTTATTTAATAGTTGCAGAATATCATAAGGTTTCCTTCCCTGTATTAAGTATTGATTTATAATTTTTTAATTGGCCAATTTCGGGGGAGAGTGGGGTGACAAGACATCTTGTCTCTAAAATGAGATACAAGTTTTCTACGTAAGTACTACTACTACTTGAGCAAAACGAACTCGACAATATTTCAAAACGTTTAAAAGAAATAAAAACAAATATGATAAAAAAAAAAATACAACATGTAGTCATTGTTTGCATTTTGTGTTTTCATTCTCGTGGAGGGGAGAGCGAAAGGTTGTTTTTATTTTGCTGTCGTTCAATACATACATATATTGGCAACAGCTGTTTTTGGTTAATTTCAGGTTTTTGTGTTGTGTGTAGTATATTTGTGTACTTGTGTTATTTCATTTGACTTTGAATATATGCATTCAAAGATATTGCTTGGTGAAATCATTGAACTGGGTCACTCACTTGTCTGTTTCACCAAAACTAAATCGGGTTCTGTCCATTTTCTATTATCCAAACAGACACAGGAAATATTTACTGGTTTACTGGTTTTTATAAAAATGATCACTGACATATTTTGGGAAACTGCGTTTTAAATGAAATTTCCATGACAATCCAAGTGATTAAATATACAATATTCATTCAAGTTTAAAAACTCATACTACTTAAGGCCCTTGTTCCGACATGTAGCTTCAGTTCTACTCTTCGAAAAGTGTGACTGGCTCTAATTTCACCATCACTCTATCTGTAAAGTAATAACAGTCATCCCCAATTCTTTGGAATTTTGACAAAACCAACTACATATGTATATTAAATCATTAATTCCGCTTAATAACAACCTGATTTTCCACCTTAGAAAATAGAAAGACAAACAATGTAGGAGTATTTAATATGTTATTCTTTCTAAACTATTTTTAATTGAAGCTCAAGACCTGAGTTTTTTCAGGTTTATTATTTTGTCACAAGATACAAAATTGTGAAATAAAGTTTAAAGCAAAATAAAGAACGAGCGTTAGTCGTGTTTTAAAATGTTATAATCTTAAAGCCGCGTAGTATTCAATGCTTGCGAAATTTTCGTAAGAAATGTTGTCATTTATCTTTAAACAGAACATTTTGTTGCGGGGAGGTAGGGTAAGTTAGGTTTAGGACACGTGATAATAAAAGGCAGTCCATGACTGCATTATTAATCGCCACACTTAGAGGTCGGTCGACCCATTGTGATTGCCCTGAAGATCCTAAAAAAAAACAAAAAGAGAAAGGAAAGATGGGGGGGGCAAGTGCCAGTAACGTAGATATTACGATAGATTGAAAGACGTAGGACAAACAAATGATATACCCAAAAGACGAATAAGACACCATTTAGATTATGGGTTTCACCCGTGACCCAGAGTAAAGGAAAAGTGAGCGAAATTTTCTGTTCACAAAAATAGGTCTGTCTGTTTACTTTCCCAGTAAGAATTACTCAGTCACTATTTTTGAGAGAGTAAGACAGATTATGCTCTCAAGGTGAAAATATCCCAAAAAGTAACCACACAACATCCAGTAAAAACTTGCAAGAAACGAAAACAGCTGATTTGTAAACAGCTGATGTAAATATTCAAAAAGTGTTTGATTCGAAAGATACAAATAATTATCGTTGTTTTTTTCTTTAAATAAGCAATTAAAAAATGAGCAACCAAAAAAAACTAAATGTAAAATGTTCACCAGGAACATTCGAAAGAGTTTAGGGTGGTAAGCAATGAAACTTATAAAAATATATAAAATGTAAACCGTTGTAATTTAATAGATAACGAATACCGGGAAACTGTTGCTGAGGAAGGAAGTTGCGGGAACAGAAACCTTCGACGAAATAATATTTTTGCGAAAGAACGAAGATGAATCGCCTATGGACATGGACAGCCTGTATATAATTGATGCCATAAATGCAGCTGAACAATTAAGTCCAAAAACGGAGGTGGAAGGCAAAAAAAAAACGCCTTGACTTAATGTTCGTATTTGGATTCTAAGGACAATAAATATAGCACTAGCAAATATCGAGCTTCTCGTTCGATCGTGATAATGACTTTTAAATTATGGTTGACGCTTGTTTTGTCATACGCAACTCCATCTTGATGAAATACCAACTTGCGACGTGACATCCGTTCAAAGCTTTAACAGCTGTTGCACACTCTTGTTATATTACTCTATTGGAAATAGTTATTAATCAATTTTGACTAAAGAGTAACTATGCCTAAAAAACATTCTAGTTAGACACTCTTTCGTGGTACGGAGAGTACATCCAGGGACTAATTTTTCTTTATGAATACGGGGGGTAGGAAGCAGTCTGATGAGCTGCCAATGCATTCAGTAAATTGCTCTGTTTGGTCGGTGGAATCATCGGTCAATATTTCTATAAATATGCCGAGGATCACAACATTTCGCGTTTTTTCATAGTGCTCGAGCTGAATATGATTTACATGTGGTTTCAACAACACGCAGCTACGTGCCACAATCTCGTGAAATAATTAATGGGTCTAAATCATGTTTAATGGGAACCAATGGTTCTCCCGAGATGGATGGAAGTTTTTGCAAATGGTTTCTTGTGTGTTTTTATTTCGATGGTTTTCGAACACTTGTTATATGCACAAGATGTGCACAGTGGGGAATTCTCATTTAAAATGAGTTTTCGTTTACATTTAGTTTGATGAATTTTTCAATAGCATCATTCTAAACAAACGATCTGATGAAGATCTACGGCCAGATGTCGAAATGATCCACCCTTCAGGTGAAAATTAGTGTTAGCAACATTTTAATTATCACATACATACATAGTTAGGATTTTCTTTTCTGAAAACCGTCCATCACTGCCTTCGCGGTTTCTACATGTTTTTTTTGGCGTTATAAAACTTTCTGCCTATCGGTAGCAACCGATAGAATATAAGTACAGCATAAAATTCATTAGGTCTGAAATTTTGCAGCTCGGTAATTCAGAAACTATGGACCTACGCTAGTGTTTTCGCATGGCATATAAATAACTCTTATCAAAGGTAAAAATTTTAACAAAATCCCAGACAAGGCCCTCAACTAAAGTTAAGCCAATGTGTGTGTATCAATTTTCGTACTTGCGCTTGTAGCCGGGGGTGTCTCACTACTTACAAAATCATAATTTGCATATAACCAATTGCGTTTATATTATACAATGTTATACAAAGTATACTTATTTACAGCTGTGACAATTAGGGTTAAATACCCTTTTTTATACAGAATGTAATGAAAAAAAAATCACACCCTTATATCCTTAATGTTGTTTTGTTTATGCAAGGAAGGCTGAAATGAATGCAATACAATTTGTTATTGTATTCCATGTTTTTTGTTTTGTTTCCATTTGTACACCACCAAAAATTTTTCCACCTGTTTAAAAAAACACACACACAGGGGTCTCTTAGTAACTGTTCCCATTTTACCTCAATTGGTGATATCGCTGGGAACTTTATTTGAAAGATAAATACAAGCAACTTTTTGATTTGGTTACAAATTTGTTATACGATACTCTCACATCATTTCCCTTGCGGGAGTTTTTATTCGGTCTGTTTTTTTTTAAACTTAAGTTTTTTTAAATTTATTCAAGCACAACCTCTTCAATATTGAGCTTACTTATTAGCTTTATATTATTTCCAAAAAAGTCGAGCACCAATGATACCAGGGCTGTCTGTAGAGCTATTTCGCATCTTGCCAAGATCATCCATCATCAGCAGACGTTTTTGGTACGCTTTCCGGTGAATTCATCAATGCTCTATGTTTCGAAACGCTCATCATATTAATGAGAATTCCTTTATACATATGTACGTTCGAAGAACACCAAGCATTAGCTTTGGAAGCACTTTGATGCCATCGCATTACTGATTGTCAAAATGAGAAATGTAAGACTGCAGAAAATACATGTTTCTGTTCTGAGTATTTGTAAACATACGGTGAGCCTAGATCGTTAAATTCATCAGCTGTTTCTTGTTATTTTTTACTGGAAGCCGTTCCGCGTACTTTTTGTGCAAATTTTCTTAAGAGTGAAATCATTCTCACAAAAGTATATCTTCTTTCCAATAAGAATACAAAGATCGCCATAACAGTTAATAATGGCAGCCTACATTAACTCACCACTGAAAAACAAAATGCAGTTAGAATCTAATTAACTGTTTATTACGATTAAGTAATCCTATTATAAACTTCCCCCTTAAAAACTGGCCTAATACAAGTCAATCCACAATCCATTACAATAAACACCTACCCCTTAAAAGGTGGTGAAATAGTACCCCCAACACTAAACCCAACAGCTGCCAAACCTCTCCACGCCACTGACCAAAACCAAACAATAGTCTCCAACACACAAATACACAATAACCAAATAAATGCAAACATATGATTTTTTTTGCTATCTCTTTCTACCCACTAATACCGTTGTCTTTCAATGACATTATACAAACGAAAACGAAAAAAATATAAAAACAAAGATGTATCCCAAAACTGTTAATTTCGTTATTTCATTTTTATGACGCAATTTATAGCAAAAATCATTAAATACTCGAAGAAATTCTGCATTTATATCAAAAAGTACTTAAAATCATGTTTATAAAAGACCCCTGGCTAGAAAAATCATTTTCTTTTTGTTAATTTTCTATTAAAAAAAAAATTGGGACCATTTACCCAACAAAGAAAAAATTCATGTATGTATGTGTGCAACTGTAGTTTTTCTTGCGATACTTACGGGGACACGATCTGGATATTTTCTACGGATTTTATCGCCTTCAGCACGACGTTTCTCGAAAACATGTTCTTCTTTATATTGGAATTTCATTATGAATTTGTTTTAATACTTTTTCACACCAGAAGAAAAAAAATATATACAATTTGAATTGTTTTGTATCAACTTCTTGAAATCAAGTTGTTTCGTTAATGAGTTTTATTTGTCTACTGCGTTATTTTTTTACAATATTTGTGTTGTGCGCTGTGACGACTTGTTTTGCTTCTGCGTTTCGAATGACGAATTTTACCGAATACCGAATACCCGTCTACTCGTCGCCAATGTTGCCAACCCACGAGGAGTGACTAGAACAAATTTATCCGCAAGGGAAGTTGGATAAATAGGGTGGCTAGATTTTTCCATGGTAAAATAAAGAAGGTAAACTCCAAGATGGACTCATATTGCAGACCATTTTCGAACTGTCAAGTTCACATGTATTTTGTTTTTGTATGTGTTTGTTTACATTTATTATTGGTATACGTATGTGTTGCATTTGACACAACATAAGTGAGAAACAAAAACAAAATGTATGATGTTGTTGGCATCAATTTGCCATCAGCTACAACAACACCTCCTGCATCTACGAAGAGTATTTTTATCATGGTAAACTCGTTAGAACACATGTTTTAAATTTTTTCATTGTGGTTGATCGTTTTAGCTATCAAACTGAATGTACTTTGTTTTTGTACATTTTTGTATTCCTGTTTTGATGGTATACTTACGTATATAGTTTGACAACTTAAGCGATTGATACAAAAACAAAATGCCTGTTGTTGCTGGATACAACAACAACAACGTCTAGTGCTACTACTTGGTTATTTTACTATGGATAGGGGGAGCTCATGGTACAATAATATCGTCATGGTAATAGCAGCGCGTGTTGTTGTTGTTGTAGGCAGCAACAACAGGCATTTTGTTTTTGTTCTATTCGCTTCAGCTGTCAAACTCTACACAAATCAATACCAACAACAAAAGAATGCAAACGAGTACAAAAACAAAATACATGTGAGTGTGACAGCCGAAGCGAAGAACCTCATGAAAAAAATTAAAACAGCTGTTCTTACGACTTTACCATGAACATAATATTGTACCATGGGGGAGCTTATCTACTTTACAAGTTTACTTTTAAAAGTTGAAACGAAGTTGCTTTCAATTTCTCTTTCAAGTCATGTGTTTCAATTTTCTTTCAAGAAAACAGCTGATTACATTTGATATGAACAGTTTCTCGTTTTTCTTCTTACAAATATTCTGCCGGCATAAGTTTTTGATTTCTGTTCTAACGAATATTAAAGTATTATAGATAATTAAAAATGTTTGTGAGTAGAAGTAATAAATATAATGATGTGTTGCTACTCATAGAGCTATACAAAAGCCATGAAGTGTTATGGAGCACTAATATTTCATGATAAGCTACCCACACACAGGCAACAAATCGAAACAATCGGTTGAAAATTCAACTGATTACCATGTGTGTGGCGAGGTTTGCAAACAAATTGAATGTCCACAAAAAAAATCGAAACAATCGGTTGAAAATTCAACTGATTACCATGTGTGTGGCGAGGTTTGCAAACAAATTGAATGTCCACAAAAAAATTTGGTTTTTCTTGCAATCGGTTGCGTGTATGTGGAGTAGTTGTCTTTTTATCCCCTAATTTGAAATCGGCTTCCTTCTTTTTGTTTCCTTTCAAAATCATATGGTCACTTGATCATAGTTTAAATGCCCAACATTGGATTTTTAAACACCAATCAACTATTAACCTAAAAAATTAATTCAGTGTTTAAATTATGGTTGATCGTTGATCAAAGATGATTTTCCACTCAAAAATTAGGTATAAGCAAAACATTTACTGAGGAACTGATAGATTTATTTAAAAGTCATCCATCATTATGGAAAAGTAAGAGAGATCAGTATAAAGACAGATATATTAAATTAAAATCGTGGGAAATTCTATTAGAGAAATATAAATGAGTAGACAACAACGCTAATACAGAAAGTGTGAAGAAAAAAGCTACTTATAAGAGGAGACTATGAAAAGTAACAAAAAGTAAGAAACATCATCTCTCCTTTTTACCTGTCCGGAATTCAAACTGTAAGATTTTTTTTATTTTTCTCTCGTCTCTTTATTTTCCGAATTAATAAATATCATACATGACAATTAAATTCTTTCCGCGTTCCATGCGGAGAACGTGAAATTAAAATCGTCAACCGATCCACAAGTGTGGGGCACAACGAATTTCAACCGATCGTTTGGATTTGTAGCTGTGTGTGGCCAGTTTTATATGGCAACAGTGACAAATGTCACGAAAAGTAACCGGTATTCATACACTTATCAGCTAATAGTTACAATGTCAGGGTTCACACAGGGGAGTTTTACTTGCGCCGGAAGCCTCGAATTTATAGGAGATAGTGAGTAAAGTGGAGTTCAGATTATCAGACAGAATTGGCGATCTTTCGAATTTGAAGAAAAATTGTCAATGCTGTCGACAGACAAATCTGATGGTCTTCAAAACAGCTTGAAAACCAAGCGAGTTCTATGGGGTTATCGATAAAATAGAGAGCGAGAGATAAAATGTCGAAGAGAACACACGTAGGGGAGAAAAGTTAACAAACTGAGAATTACGTAGAATTTTTGGAATTTAATGTGAATGAAACAATACAAAACTTAAATTTAATAAAATAAAAAGTTAATAAATAAACACATAAACGCCTATAAAAATTAAGAAATTATACACATAGCGGAGGAAGCTGTGATGTGTGTTTGCTTAGAGTTTTTCCCATAGAAACTAGATTGGGTATACATGTATGTGGGTTCGTGTGCATAACAATTGGGGTGAGCTCTAAAACGTCAAAACACGTGCGGTTTAAATACTATTTCGGTACAAAGCAAACAAGTGTGTTGTTTACTTTGTAATAAACACACTTTTCACATTCTTTACGTTTAGTAATAATTATTTTGCGTTCATTTGCTTTGGAAATGGTGCTGTTGATAGCAAAAAAATATTATTTTGGAAAATTTGATGGGATTACTGGAAGAAATACCTCAAAATAATTTAAAATTTTTACAAAAATGTTTTAAAAGTCGAAGGGCAAAACGCCCTGTTGCCTTATATACAATAAATAAATAAATAAATGGTTTCCCATTACATCCCATGAAGGGACAGGGGAGAACTTCTCACAATCACTGAGCTGTGCGCTTTCCAGTACCTCGTTTCTGTAGTTCTCGAATCGAAAAAGTTTTCACATTAAGCATGAAACAAAAAATTCCATCGTTTCTCGATTTGTGAGTAAAAAGTGTTTCTGTATCTCAATGCGAAAAGAGGCAACACTGATGAAGTTTTGATTGGAATATTCCAAGAAAGCTGTCAAGTAAGAAAAAAATATAAACAAACAAAATAAACTAGTGCGAAAAAGAACAACAAAAAGAAGTATAGACATCTATTCAACTGCATTTTATTTTTGCTTTCTTGATTTTTCTGTAATGTTTTGGAAAAATTAATTGAAATACATAACAGAGAAGATATAGTTCTTATCTTCTCCAAGTTTTAATTTCTTAAAAAACCTTTTTGTATAAACAATATCAAAATTTCGCACCGTTTTAATTTGTGAGTATTTTTGACGTTTCACATTTTAATTTTTTCGACTCACTAGTTTTTAGAAACAGATTTTCTCGCATTTTTCCAATAAGAATGAAAAAAGCAGTACATCACAGAAAGTTTTCGCAAAACAAACGTTGTAGAAACAGTCACATGTGAGAAGCGATTTTGTGTACCGATTCCTAGCGTTTTTGTTTCATTTCACATGTTTCATGTGAAAACTTTTTCGATTCGAGAACTACAGAAACGAGGTACAGTTTTCACTCACTGATTGGGACCTACAGATTTAACCCGATTTCGAACGGTATTTTGAGAAGCTTTTTTATACCAAACATAAAAGTGCAGGAATGTGAGCCAAAATTTACTAAAATATTGATGAAATGCCTGATGACATTTTTCACTGAAAACATTAAAACAGTTTCTTTAAATAATAATATAATACCATCAACAAATATATTTCCTTACCTTTCATCCGCCATTGTTGTATTTGCACTCTCTTTTTTATAAATGCATACGCACTGATTACTTTTATTAAACATTTAGGGATGTAAGACATTAGTAACGTTTATATGGTTGCATTTAAGAATGCATGACTTTGTTCAGTTGCATTGCAAATGACGTTTTGGAACTCACCCTTGTTCTCAGCTTGGTCGAATAAGTAAAGTAAACTCAGCAGAAATTGTAATTTTAGGCAACAAAAACTGGAATTTTGTTTCGTATATTTGCAAACATTTGCAAGATCGAACCGTTGATGTTAACACTGTGGTGTCTTGCTTGAAATGAACTTTGCCAGATAAATCTATCTATGTGGACGAAAAATCGATATTTTATCGATAACTCCTTCAGATATGTCTGTCGGATCTATCCGATAATTTGAACTTCACTTATCGTTTTGTTTTCTCATCCTCAATTTTCTACGCGAAGTGGGCTGCAGATGAAAATTAAATATTTCTTTTTATTTTTTGTGTCGTGCATAAAATTGTGTGTAATGAAAAAGTAACTGTTAAGTTTGACGTCGATATTAAAAAAGTGTCTTCTATGCAATCAATTAATAGGTTTGTTCTTGAACTCTTTTAATAGTAAAACTAGTAAATAAGAGTTTTAACAAAAATAATGTAAAATTCTCTCTCAGACCAAGTTTTAAAAAAGTACGGGAACGAAAAAAATAAAAGTGGTCAAGCTTATGTCAGAAATGTGTTTACAGCATGGGCCTCCTCCGAAACGTCCAATAGCAAGCAAATCACCAGCACTGCTAGAATCGACCACAGAAATATTATATTATTTATTTCCGTTTTTGTTTACATTAAAACAATTTATTTGCCGACATTAAACAATTTATTTTAGCAGTTCAATGCAGAATAACAGTTTACTACTTTTACTGGATAAAATTCTTCGAATAAAAACTGGCAAAAAGTTCTAAAAAACTAAGTTGTGTTGCGTACGGGAACAGAGAGAATGTTGTTGTTGTTTTCTTTCGCTTTCATTTTTCCATTTCCATTTTTTTCATCAATAAAAAAAATTTCCATCGGAATAAAATTTGTTCACAATTGAAGTAAAACTAAATGTCTAAAAAGCAAGAACGTGGAAGCTAAAGAAAGCGAAAATTGGCCAATCAATTTATGAAAGCACGTTCAATAGAGAATTTAGAAAAACTTGTGCATGTAAAATTGCCCTATGTGAACCAGGAGATTGCATCAGTGGTTGCTATTTTATCAACAAAAATTTTCTTGTAACTCGGGAGAAACGAAGTGAATTGTAAAAAGGGGTCAATAACTACCAGCAGTACTGAAGGGTATATTCCCAACCATCCACCATAATAGTTAATTTCTTTATTTTTTTAAATTTATTCAAGATCAAGACCTTTTTAATATTAAGCTTATTTATTGGATTTATATTATTTTAAAAAAAGTCGACCACAAAAGGGTGTTCGAAT
Source organism: Phaonia tiefii (assembly GCA_963931995.1). NCBI lineage: Eukaryota > Metazoa > Arthropoda > Insecta > Diptera > Muscidae > Phaonia > Phaonia tiefii. The sequence goes on along the minus strand of OZ008370.1, from coordinate 17,415,871 downwards.
GATAACGAGGGCTGTCTGTCTAGGTTTAAACCGCGGATTAGTAAAACTGAGATTAGATTTAATCTTAGTTTAACTGTCCATTCTGTTTTTCAGTGCACAGTTAAATACATCACAATTTTTTTACACTGTCAAATATATCAACAGTTGTTTGTTGTTATTTGTCTTTTTAATTTTGTTTTTGTTTTGGTAATTGTTCTATGTGGTTGAAGCTTATTTTCTTCAATTGAGGTAAGTAATTTTCATTAATATAAATTCGTTTGAAATTGGTGTAATAAAATATAATGTTGTGTGGCCCAATCAATTCAAGAACTGGATATGCAGATGCTTTTGTTAGACGGAATCTTACATAGAAGTCATTATCGCCAAGCAAATTGAAGTGATTTGTCCGGGTTATTATTGTGCGTTGTTTTCTTGTAACCTCATAACAAAACTTTTGGCACATTTCTTGGTCACTAATGTCTACTAGATCCGAGGAAAAACTCATTTTCAAAACTCCAAAAAATATCAACAAAATGTTTTATTGTTTACATACACAAAATTCTTCTGCTTGTTTTTCACATAGAATAATACATACGTAGATAAACTTATTCTCTCATCTGATGTTTCATTTCACACTCTTCATCGTAGGTTTGTGGAAATGAGAGCAATTAAATTTAAAATTATCTTACACCAGGTGGAGTTACAAAATATGTTCACTTAACTTTTTCCTGTCGTTTTGGTGTAGAACTGAAATATTTAAATGTATTTTGCACGTTTTTTGGTGGCTTTTATCGTTGGTATTCATTTATATTGTATTTAACACAACTAGTTTGTCACAAAAACACGAAATTCGGTTGTTGTTCCTTTGTGGATCGCTGTATACTATTGCCACCATCTGGTATTATTGAACCCATATTTTCCACCATCCAATGTTTACTTTCCATCGTACCTATGACGTTTAACTTATTGAGCGAAAAACAGCTTCTATGGAATGTATTATTCTATGGTTTTTCATTGCTGCTGTCTAAAGGGACCCATAGACCTGTGGATAAGTTGCAGGACATCAACTTATTCATGGTGTAATACCGCGTTTATGCTGCAACCGAAATCTTGATTGTCTAGATTTCATTTACAGGAACAGCTGATTTGTGTATGGAAAATCAGATGTTTAGGCCACGAAATCTAGATATCTCTAAATTTCGAGTGCAGTATAAACATGTTTTAAGGTGAAGTTGGTGGTTTGTACAAACTAGTTGAAGTAAAATCAAAGCGTTTTTGATTTTTTGAAGTTGAAATCAACTTATCCATCAGTGTAAGTTGCATTAACTTTCATACGCATTTCGATGAGAAACGTCCATGGGGCAACATTATCGGCAAAATGTAAATAAATGAACCAAAAAATAAATATATTAAATATTATCGGAAAAATTTAAACTAAATAAATATGATTTAAAGTGTTATTTATAAATATTTAAAGAAACCAAAAATAGCGTTTTTTCGTAAAATTTGTGATATTTTCGCAGTGCGCTCACTACCTTTCATTTCGACATCTGACAAGAAAATGAAGTTGCCTCAACTAGTTTGAGAGTGTGAGGGTAAAATCGAAGTTGATGTCTAGTTATCGAAGTTGATGTCAACGTGTCCACAGGTTTAAGGGCCCCTTAAAGCCAACACAATCTAAACTTACACTGAACCAAATGGAGTGCTGAAATCGACGAAAACGTAGGTTAAATTGACAAAATTTCATCACTATAGACCTAACAGAAACTGGATGTTGATTTGACTAAAACTTTATTAAAGTTTTCGTTTTCGCTTGAGTAGTAAAATTGATGAAATGTCGTCAAATTGAATAAATGATTTTATTCAGTTTGACTACATTTTGTGGATCATAAATCCCAGTAAAAATGCTTTTTATATACATACATATATTGTTATTTTTGAACAGAATTATATTAGCGGAATTCATGCAAACGTGAAAGCCGAGAACTTTTGCTCAGCGCAAGTTTCCCTCGCACCGTTGCATGAGGCACCAGGTAAAGTTGCTCAGCGTAGTTGTGCTCAAAACCATATCAGCTGACCAAGATGGACACATAAGGTGGTAGCAGTAGCAATTGCATGTATTATGTATGTGCACTTTTTCTACTGTTCTAGTGCTATTACCTTATTTATCCATCCTAGTCAAATGATAACGAAATGTCAAAAGTTTACACGTTTCTCCATCCACGTTTTCTTTACACGTTTCTGCCTGGTCTTTCCAGCGGAGTCTTGGTCGTCCTCTTTTCCTGCTTCCGTCGGGTACGTTATCAAAAATCTTTCGCGCTGGCTCATCTTCATCCATTCTGATAACATGGCCTAGCCAACGCAATTGGCACACTTTGATTCGTCTAGCTACTCGCCGTTTTCCCTAACAGGACCATATATTTTACGGAGAATTTTTCTCTCGAAAACTCCCAGGTGTTTTACTAAATTGAGTAATTACTAAAAATTTGTTCTATTCCCAAATGACGCGCACACACACTATCACTAAAACGTCTCTGTATTTGTAAATGACGCTCTCATTATGAAATTTCATATTGACGAAATTAACAAAATTTCGTCAATTTGAATAAATAAATTAGTTAAAAAGTTACTAAAATTGTTCGTTGATTTCACCTACGACAATTGGTTCAGTGTAGTTTAACTCGCACAAATTGGAGAGTTAACGGTAGTTATACCTTTGACTGAAAAAATTAAAATCTGGTTTAAACGTAGTTTAACTCCTATCCGAAGATGATCTCCGACTGAAAATCTGGCCATTAGTGTACCGCATGATCTTGTTTACACTGCTATCGAAATCCCTTGTTTCGAGATTTTCTTCAATCAATTATTTATTGTCACAGTGCGAACAGGTCATATTATTTCGCTGAATCGTGTACGAACCCCGATTGCAGTGTACTTTCCAACACAGCAAATCGATTGTATATGTTATCGTTGTTGAAAAGCCAATATCGATAAACGTCTAAAATCGAAATCAACTTACCATCACTTATTATCCAAAATGTCTGACTTGAAGTGAGTTTGTTGAAAATATTTTGTGTTATTTATTTTGATTTTTAATAATGAATAAATTGAAAAAAATTAATATACTTGTGTAAAAACGTAACATCACATTGTGATTTTCACGAAATACAAGAAATTGAAAAGAAATTTACGTTATTAAGAGGCAAAAAAGTGAAAAGAAATTTGTGAAAAAAATTTATTCATTCTTATGAATGAGGTGAAGCGCGGAGGTCGTCACAATTGCAGCGACGACAGCTGCGTGTCAAGTGGGAAGAAAAGCGAAATCCCAGACAATAATAATTTAAAGCTTCCAGTTTTTAATATAGAGATAATTGAGGGAATCCTATTTGTTTTTCTTAAAATTTCAGTGATGACTTATTAACGTATGATATAGGAGATGTTATAGACGATCAAGTTTTAATTGGAGCCGATGAAGATGAACTTTTGCTTTCCGATGATGGTAAGTGCATGTCTGATGTGTGTGTGTGTGTGTGTGTTGTGTTTGCGAAAGAGGAGTGGGGTGCATTTGCATAAGGCTACCTCCTAAGTTTTGTGTGTGTGTGTGCGCGTGTGAGAAATTGATCTAAATCTTTTGCAATGATATTCGGTTAACCAACCACCTTTTCATTATTGTTTTTTCCTTTATATCTTTTAGATTTAGATAAAGATGTTACAAAAGAAGAAAAGCAAAAACTAAAAACAGAAGCCGAAGAATGGGTTAAATCTCAAATAGCAGAGGGAAAAAAAGGCACTACCAAGCCACAAGAAGAAATTAAGCAGAAAACAGAGAAAAGGGAACAACCCAAACAACCCACAGCTATTCAAACAGCTACACCCACAGCTATACAAACATCCGCAGTAGCAGCTCAACCAGTGATAGTTGCAGCACCAATTGAGCAAATCACACAGCCTATTATCAGTGGTACTGCAATCTTACTGGAAACTCCATTGCCTAAAAGTAATGAATCTTTGCCGCCAAGTCCGGCAAAACCAGTTATAACTACCCCATCAGCTATTGTAGCGCCAATCGCATTGCCGACGATTACAACACAAGCAGAGACGCTGTCTGCGGTGCCAGAAGTTTCATCGAGCTCAACTAAAGATATCGACATTGAACAGTACTCAACTGTGTCCAATTCAACTGTCAGTGGTTTAGCAAACGACTCGTCTGCCTCCTCGGTTATACAAAGTTCCCAGGAAAGTGTCAGTTTTAACTTGAGTCATGGGGATATATCAGATCCCCGAGAAGATTACGAGGATGAGCGTGAAGAACGCACCAATATTAAGATAACAAGTGAAAGAGAAGCCTTTGAGCATAGTAATGAACATTCACCAGGTAAAAAAATCAAAAAAAAAAAAAAAACAAAGTTTATTATTAAGGAATGTGGTGTGTAAGATAATTTAGGGCCACTCTCTCAATGTGCGGTTATATTCTGTCGTAATGAAAAAGTATAATAGTAAAAAGCCGGTTAGTAGTTTATCGGAACGATAAATGAAAACAGCTGTTTTGTTTTCATGTTGTTATGATTTAAGTATTTGATTTTCTAAAATTGTCTTGCGTTCTTCCACCAGGTCAATAGGTAAAAATGTTCATCGGCAACTCTGAGGGTTTTCCCAGTGTCTGATTGTTTTGCGCCATAATTTGAATAAGTTATACTGCCAAAACACAATATCGGATATCTTACAGTGCTGGCAACTATAGTCGTACATTTCATCATAGTTTCATCTTTCTGTTAATTAATCGAAGTAGGAGAAAATGTAAAACATTAAGAGGCAGTATATTGTTCCGTTAAATTAAAGTACCGATTTGTAAGCAGACACCTTAACCGGACGCATAAGTCTATAAGCTATAAGTCGCTCGGTCTTCAACTACGCCGCCCCGGTGTGGTCATCTTTCTTAAGTGATAACCAATGGAAAGGTCTGCAGAGGATCCAAAATAGTGTACTTCGAATCGCAACCGGTTGCACACAAATGACGAACTTGGAACATTTACATGAGAAGACCAAGTTACTGTCATTGCAACAACATAATGTGTTGTTGACAAGACAGTTTCTTATGCCTTGTCATCTGCCCAGTCACACCAACCATCATATTCTGATGCAGGATCCACCTCCTCGTTACATCCGGAAGGACATCAGGCGCTACTGTGCGGACATCCAAGACGTCATTCCATCGGACGTCAACAGACTGCCGATCACAGTAGCCCAGAAAATGTTTTATAATTCGCCGGTGCCAGAGGCCATAAATGGCTACACTTGCAACAGGGTCCTTAATGAACACCCACCCGCGATTTCGAATAATGAGAGGCTTCTGCCCAGGCACACCAGAACTATTCTGGCCCAGCTTAGATCTGGTTGGAGTTTTATTCTGAACTCATACAGATCAAGGATAATCCCAGGCACCTTATATCAGTGGCCACACTGCCTACAAAGCCCTCATGACACCATTTACATTTTCAACAGTCCTGATAGGCCTACTGACTTGCGCCCAATGGACCTATGGGACAGACCCTTGGAGGTGGCACAATTTCTCCAGCTCTCCACCGCTACCTAGGGGAATTACACATAATTTTGTTTTTTATATCTTGCAGCGACGAACGAGTGGAAACAGACAATCTGTTACAACAACCGGACGTTGAGAAAGTAACACTGAGATGGTTAAAGTTTTTATCTATTGTTATGTTTGCGTGGTCTAGGACTGCATTAGAATCAAGTCATGTATATAAATATTTTATTTATTTAAACAAAGTATAACAATATAAAACTATGTTACAATCAAAGTTTACATAAACGGTTCACGAAGAACATAGGGTGTCGACGAATTCGATTTCTATCTCTGGCCATGATAGTCGTGATAGTTATTCCTTCTGCAGGTACCGCTTGCATGTATTTGGTGGTCTTCCTGTCCTTCGACACACCAAAGGGTTCCATTTAAGTGCGTCTAAGTATATGGCCGATCCAGCTCCAATTTCTTCTATGTATGTCCAATTCAATAGGCCTGTTACCTGTGCGTTATTGGAGCTCTTCATTGCAGTCCATTTTCTTCTATGTATGTCCAATTTAATAGACCTGTTACTTGTGCGTTGCTAGAGCTCCATATTCTTCTACGTATGTGCAATTCAATAGGCCTGTTACTTGTGCGTTGCTGGAGCTCTTCATTGCAGTCCATTTTCTTCTACGTATGTGCAATTCAATAGGCCTGTTACTTGTGCGTTGCTAGAGCTCTTCATTGCAGTCCATTTTCTTCTACGTATGTCGAATTCAATAGGCCTGTTACTTGTGCGTTGCTAGACCTCTTCATTGCAGTCCATTTTCTTCTATGTATGTCCAATTCAATAGGCCTTTATCTGTGCGTACTTCAGTACTTCAGAGTACTTCATTCGAAATTGTCTTGGGCCAGTAGACACGGAGTATTTGCCGCAGAATGCGATTGACAAAACGTTTGGACCTTCTTCATCTTCGTCCAGCTCCAAGCAGTACAACCGCACTACATTACTGGCTTCACACTGCACTTTCGTGTTCCCAATTTCATCGTTTTTAAAATCTTTTTGCGTCAGATTTTGTGCACGTTTACAAATGCAACACGGGCCTTATTCATTCGGTTACTTATGTCCGTCGCAGAGCCACCATCGCTAGTAATCTTACATCTTAAATAGTTATTGATACCATGTCTTCAATTAGAGAACTATCAACTGTTAGTGGAGTATTCCTTTATGTTCGAATACGCATTGGCTTTGTCTTTATATCGACACGTTCCCGGCAGAATGTATTAAGCGACAAAATGGAAATTGTTCAGGAAACGAAAAAAACTTTCTGTCAAGTAGTTGATTTGTATTATTTTTTCGGTTATTACCATTTCATTTGCTTAATAACTCATGATGTGGTTATGCAAGGGGCATTCTCTGTATATCGGAATGTGGAGCTTGGCATACATTTTGAGAATATGGAAAAAAAGTCATTGTCGCCAAATATGTCGCTTAATACATTCTGCCGGCAACGTGTCGATATTTATTCTCAATACTACTTTTGTCGTATTTTCGTAGTCTGTTCAACTTGGCGTCCATGTAATTAAGTTCGTGGACCATAAGTCATCTGCGTAGTCGATATCATATTCCATATTCCACTGAATGCCGAACGGTTCTTCTGTATTGGTTTCTTCCATTACCTCGTCCCTAAGTAGAAGAAATACTGTGGACGCAAAGATGTATCTTTGTCTAACTCCCGCAGATGTGGTGAAATGTCTACTATCCTTTCCATTAAAACGAACTTTATATGCTGCATCTCTGAACAGTTCCCCAATCATGGATAGTGTCTCCGTTTTAGGTTCCCCGGTATCTCCGTTTAGGTTGACATGCACCAGATTGAGTACACGGTATATACAATAAAACGCTTGTTTTAAATCTACTAGAAGTAGGTACAGGGACCGGATTATAGAAACCAGTGACCAGATGGTAATTGGGTATTACCACTGTTAAGCCAAAGTATTTCGCTTAGATGCCCACATTGTAGGATTCCATAACCCGTTTAACCTGCACGAGTTTAACTTGCCCGTTGTTTAAAGCCAAAGTTTGTTATCGATGGGGATGTTTTTCCTTCGGATTTGTCTACGTTTCTGTCATGACGGAAATTAAAGGCGAGTGATTCCATAGACCACCGCATTCGATCCTAGTGATGGGGCTGCCAACACCCTCTATACATAGAGATATACGGCCTTATTCATAAAAAGTTATGAGAGGTTTGAGAGACGATTTATCATACAAACAAACGTCTCTCAAATCTCGCTCAACTTTTTATGAATAAGGGCGATAGTTTTTAAAAGAAATATGCATCCTCATGATCCCTGATAAACCGTATAGCTATTTGAGATCTAGCCACAGATCTTCATCAGCGGTTCTTTGTAATGTTTTTATTGAAAAATTCATCAACCCAGATGCAAACGAGAACTCATTTGAATGGAGAATTCCCCACTATGGAAGTTTTCGAAAAATATCGCTGCAAAACAGACAAGTAAACATTCGGAAAAACTGCTTTTCATCTCCTGAGAACCAAAGGTTTCCATTAAACACTCAGCCTTATTACGAGTGTTGCATTTCGATCATGCTAGTTTTGTAAAAGATCAAAGAAAACACGCCAACTTTTTCTTTAATCTTTTACAAAACTGTCGTAGTCGAAATACGAGAACGACATTCGCTATAAGGCTGACTATTTTGTTGTTGCCTGAAGGCAATAAAATTCACTGCACAGTCGTCGTGCTCCAAATATTAGCCCTGATGACTAAATATATTTATTAAAATGGAACGGAAATCTTTGTCCCCTTTGGTGAAATAAACAAAAGGCACTGTTTTCTATTAACCAGAGTCCCGTTTGGGATTTGTTCTTAAGTAAAGTACGTAAAGAGTATTATTTTAAGGAACAGACATGTAGAAATTAAATTCCATTTATTAACAAATTGGTTAATACATTTAAAGATGAATTTAAATATGAAATTGAAATTTATAGAAAATTTACTTTATGCCAGGTTTTATTAAACATCATTTCGTTTTTATTTTTTTCACCTTTATTGCAGACAAATCAATGGGTCGTTTTATGATACATCAAAAGCGCAATGGTGCACCACTAATACGGGGTCATCCCATGCGAGGCCATCCCAATCCCTTATTCCCCCGCCCCCCGCTTCGTTTTCCCCATCATGGTAATATATCCCTTTTATCGCCTGCACATTTCGCTCCGTTGGGCGGTCTAGCCACTGTTACACTAACACACACCACCACAAATCCTCTTATTCCAGGTCAACCATTTCTGCAACCACAACAACCCAATACAAATCCCTTTGCACCACAACCCCCTTCCAATTCACTACCACCAAATGCAGGCCATCATGGACCCATGCCAAATCCCCAATTAGATCCCAATAATCCCCATCAAAGGCCTCGCCATCCGTTCGGTGGTTATCGGCCAGGTCCAATGGGCGGATTTCGTCATCCAAATCCCGCAAATATGTATTCTCAAGTGCCGCATGATTTTCAGCCAAATCAAGGACATGGCGTGTTTAATCATCCGTATGGTGGAGGACCTAGAAATATGTTCCGACCGGATGGTATGCCACCAGGTATGCGTCCCGGTATGCGTATGCAAAGACCACCATTGCAGGCATTACCACCTCACGGTATGCCTGGCCCCGGTAACTTTATGAATGTTCCGCCCATGCAAATAAGGCCACAGGGGGGACCAGGTCCGGGACCACCGCAGCCAGTTGGGGCAGCACCATTACCCCCAACACAACAACAAACACCAGCCACCGCTAACCAAGCGCCCACGCAACAAATGCCTGCCAACCTAACGACGCCATCATCAGCGTTAGCAGCTCCTCGCAAGGTTCTTATTAATCCCAACTTTAAGGGAGGTGTAGAGGCGGCCACCAGCAAATTTATCCAGGAAACACAATACATGAATGCCATGAATAGTAGCCCACATGTGCCCCGTGTCCAAAGCGACGAAGAGCTGTTAAGGCAACAGGAAGAATTCATCAACAAAAACCGCGAACACATCGAGAAGCGACGTCATGCCAGAGAAGCGTCACCACCAGCTCGACGTTCACGCAGTCGTTCGCGTTCCAGATCACCACGTACGAGGTCTCGTAGCGTGTCGAGGGAGCGCAGCTATACACCACCCAAACGTCATGCCAACGGTGCGCCCAACAACCAAAACAATACTAATCGGGGTGGTGGGGCTGAACGTTTCGATCGCGATAGAGAACGTGAGCGCGAGCGAGAGCGTGATAGAGACCGCGATCGTCCGGTTAACAACAACGAGGGTAACAATCGTATGGCAACGCGTGGTGGTAGTCGTGATCGTGAAGATCGGGATAGAGATCGTAATCGTCCCTTGGGTGGCTACAACAATCGCGGTGGCGGAGGTGGTAATCGTTTTAGGCGTGGCAACAGTCGTGATCGTGATTATGAGAATCGCAATCAAGGCGGGGGAGGCGGTGGGAATTATGGCAAGCGACGTCGTAGTAAATCACCATCGCCTAGCAATCGTGGTGGCGGTTTTGGTAACAATAGAGGGCGATACAACAATGATCGTGATAAACCAGAGGTGAGTTAGATTAGAAGACTATTTATTTCCAAATCATTTGTAATACAAAAACCCTTAGAACCAATATAACAAACATATTACACCCTGAGTACAAAAATTCATTAACAATTCAATTATATACAAAATTTATATAAAACTACACAAACTACTAAGTAGTTGCCCCTCCCCAAACATAATCAGCCTTATTCTCGTATTTCGACTTCCACAGTTTTGTAAACGATTAAAGACAAAGTTGTTGTGTTTTCTTTAATCTTTTACAAAACTGTCATAGTCGGAATACGACAACGACATTCGTAATAAGGCTGAATATTTAAAGAGAGAGAAAAAAACAAAAAACTACATAAGTGATAAAGTGTAAAATAGTTGTGGAAAAAAGCAACAGCTCAAAAACTGAAACTGCAAAAGGTCAACAATTATAGTATCTATACAGTTTTAGACGAACTTATTTTAAATAAAATCTGGCAATAATTTTATAAAAGCGAAAAAAGTGTAGACAAAAATTAGCGGATCTAGAAGCGATCCCTGAGAGGCACTAGATACTAGATCGAAGAGGTTAGAATGTTCCCCAAATACATCTACAAATTGCGATCTGTTGGCTAAATAGATTATTATTGGGTTGACAAGAAAGTAACTTCGATTTTCTCATATAGATGGGGCTTTGGTTATTTTTGAAATGCTTTTGATCAGCTGACTAAATTCTTTGTTATTCAGCTACACAGCTGACATTTCAAGCTTAAATTTGTGGTATTTCACATTATTATTCTTTAAATCAGTACCTCCTTCCGCTTATCCGGTACCAAGAAGAGTCAAAGACACACCCTGTGATTACCCAGAAGATGTGGGGTAACAAAGTCGTCTTATTTTTGCAGCATAACCGGCAAAATCCCATGAGGAGCAGGAGACTTAAAGGGCATGAAACTAGCAACAACACAAACTATTTTAACCGCCAGTCCCTTTATTTATTCTTTTTTTTTCACTGACCACAACACATATTTTCTACTAATATAAATTTTGTTCATAACATACGCATTTGCTTTCCTCTGCCCAATGAACGATTGAGAAATGAATGCATGAAACTAGAATACATGAAATAAGAAACACTCACTTCAATTGCAATTCAGGAATATTTATGAATCACTGACTGAAAGAATAATGCACACTTACGGCTACAACTTAGACTGTGAATAATCTGTCGTTGTCCTTTTATTCTCTTGCTCTTGATAGATCATAGCGTTAACACTGCAACAAACACAGCTGTATTTGTATCACAAACACATCTATGTTTGTATCACAAACACATTTATATTTGTATCACAAACCCAGCAATATTTGAATCACAAACACATATATTGAAAGATATTAATTATTGTCTGTCTAACATGTAATATTCAATAGCAAACACAATATGTTTGGTTACAAGTATACTATATTTGCGATAAGCTCCAAACACACGTTATATTCGCATCCAAAATAAAGATATTTCAGCGTATAGGCAAGGAATTGTAGTACCTAACCTATTACACATAGATCTCGCTCGCTGCTGATGATTTTGAAATATCAAATAAGATGCAATTGTAGTCAACCCACAATAATGGTGGACGATGAATAATTTGCAAAAAAAAGTCACTATGAGTTATCTCAAATGAACCAACAACAACATGAGGAAGTTTTTGCTTTAGAAAAAGCTTCCAAACATCAGTAAGATTGAATCAACAAAATTAAAAACTGAAATAACAATTATTAGAATCTATAGACCAACATCACCATCATATAACAAACCAAGGCATAAATATATCGTAGCATCAATGCTCTGATCTGCACCAAAATTTCACCACCGACAAAACCTTCTGTGCTGAGTTGAAAAAGTTTTTTTTTTTCTGCGCTGGGTCCAACTTCTTGAGATACTTGAGTATAAGAGGGCGGATCAATAAGTCCGTGACTTTTTACATGAAACGCAGTTTTTTTTTTTGCAAAAAAAAATTATTTTTCAACATAATCTCCTTTTAGCTCAATACACTTCGTCCAACGTTTCCCCAATTTTTGTATCCCTTCCAAAAGTAGGATTTTTCGAGATCCATAAAATAGGCATTTGTTTGATCGATAATTTCAACGTTGGAGCTAAATCTCTTTCCACCGACCCATTTCTTTAGGTTTGGAAATAGGAAATATTCACTAGGGGCGAAATCCGGAGAATATGGCGGTTGAGGTACCAATTCGTAGCCCAATTCATGAAATTTTGCCATTGAGACTTCACTCGTGTGCACCCGTGCATTAACTTGATGAAAAATAACTTTTTTCTTGGCCATATGGGGTCGGTTTTTTTAAATCATCGTTAAATCGGTCCAATAAGTTGGCATACTGCTCAGTTCTGCATACAGAATCATTTTGAAGCAGAATTTTCTTTCAGAAACATGAGATATTTTTATTCTGAATTGCTTCTTTTTAAAATTACAAGGCATTTGCATTCTATTTCAAAACGGATAATTTTGTTCTGAATTGTTTTACAGAAACCCAAATATTCTGAAACGTTTTATGTTTGTCTGGATTCTGTTTACAGAACAGGGCCGATAATATTGCCGTTTATTGTTTTCCCTTTTAAAGGTAATCGATGTGGATTATCCCGCGTGCATCCCAAAAAGCTGTTGCCATCACCTTATTGGGTGACAAACTTACCTTGGCCTTCTTCGGAACCGGTTCACCCAGAGAAACCCATTCTTTAGATCCATGATCCATGTTTCATCCACAGTTACAAAACGCCCCAAAACTCCTTCGAATTGCGTTTAAACAACCGCAAACAATCCTTTGAAGTTGTCACACGATTACGTTTATGGTCAATTGAGAGAAAACGCGGCACCCATCTTGCAGACAGTTTTCTTAAACCCAACTGATCATTTAAAATCGAAACCACACTGCCATATGAAATGCCTATGGAATCAACAATCTCACGCACTTTTACTCTTCGATCGGCCAACACCATATCGTGGATTTTTTCGACATTTTCGGGTGTATTGACGTCAAGTGGCCGTGCAGAACGTTCAGCGTCATTTGTATTTGTGCGACAACAACGACCCTGCAGTATTGGTAATCGACTCTACGCTGATGAGTTCATCGACTACCACAAACCTTTCGTCGACTACTCGCTAAACTACCAGCAATGCTTTTGAGCGGCGAATTTAACAAGGCGATGTCCGCTTTGGTAATGCCTTACTGTTCGTCGATTACTTCATCGGTAACATTTCGTCGACGCATTTATCGGTAACATTTCGTCGACGCATTTATCGGTAACATTTCGTCGACAGGTTAAGAAAAACAATAGAAAATCTCTGGAGACACTACCTTACAGATTACCACTGAGTACCAATGTAATCGGCGATGTAGTCAATGAAAAATCAATGGCGATGTAGTAGATGAAATGTTGCCAGCCACTACTTGTGAAACTGCAGGGGAAAGTCAGTAAACCATTTTTCTTACCATTGAAATCGATGGTGCAGAGTCCCCATAGTATTTATCAAGCTTTTCCTTGGTTTGATTGACGGTTTTTTTTTTCGCAAAAAATAATGTTTAATTAGCACTCGAAATTCACTTTTTACCATTTTAAAATTGTATGTTTTGAACCGCTGTTAAACGCAAAGTAAATGACGGAACTTGCTCAAATTAACAGGTGGTACTTGATGGGAGCAGTGTTGCATTTCATATAACTACGAGGGAAGTTCGAAAAGTCACGGACATATTGATCCGCCCTCGTATAATCGCTTGAGTATATTATCGGTCATATCTCAGGTATTTATAATCCGATCTGGTTAATATATGTGTCATTACAAAAGTCTTTTTAAACTCTACAAGTCCGTGTATAAAAATATATCGTTTTATTAACCCATTGGGTGCTCAGTTAAAAAAAACACGTTTGTTAACCTCACTTTTTTGATGAAAATGTATTTAAAAAAAATCCTTAGCGATCTTATTTTCTTAGTAAATAATAATAAATATATGGGTTCCCATGACATCCCATGAACTGATTAGGGAGATCTTCTCATAAGTAGTGAGCTGAGCGCTTTCTTGTTTTGCACTCTCTGATTGGGTCCCACAGTTTTTACACCGGTACCGGACGGAATTTTGAGAAGCTTTTTCATGGCTAAATACGTAAAGGTTTATAACACAAAAATACTATGCCGAAGCCGAAGCGAAGACGGTGTTAGACCTACCCAGGGAGAAAATCCCTTAGACCAAAAAAAGTGAGATTAAAAAACATTTTTTTAATTCGCCCCCCCAATGGGTTAAAAAAATAAACATGTTTATACACAGATTTATAGAGTTTAGAAAGACCTTTCCAGTCAAATCTATTTCAACAGGTTCGGGTGATAAATGGCAGAGTTAAGCGTGATTGTACATTCAAGCTTTGGAGGCCTATATTGGGAAAATATGGACCAGCCCTGAAATATTTTTAATTTTTTTTAATACCTTTTGGTTGGTGCCACACAATATTAGTTCCCAAATCAAACTCACGTTTCAGCCCCAAATTGTTAGGAACACACCACAGCCCTGGGTTCGATCCCTGCTCTGACCACCATAAAAAAACAATTTGTTTCGGCGGCGGTCACCTCGCATAGTAACGGCGACACTATCGAGTATAAAGCCATGAAAAAGCTTCTCAAAATAACGTACGGAATCGGTATAAAACTGTAGGTCCCAATCAGTGAGTGAAAACTGGAAAGAGCGCAGCTCAGTGATTGTGAGAAGCTCTCCCCAATCCCTTCATGGGAGGTAATGGGAAACAATTTATATATTTATTTTATGAGTACAACCTTGCAATTACATTCCCCATTAATATTTGTATTGTCAACAAGTGTTATTTTTCAACATTGTAATAATGATAAACATTGTATTTGAATCAAATATGTAGGGTTATTGATGTGTTAAGGTAAAATCTATCACGGTTAGGGTAATCTATCAAAGTAAGCACATGCAAACAACAACACACATAAGTGATTGTTGTACAACAATAGTCTCTGTCTGAAAATAAGTATGATGGTATTGATGTAGTGGTAGCGAACAAACAAGCAGGCCATCGTCGCCAAAGAGTATTGAATAGTATAGAGAACTCATGAAACGACTTGTATGACTCAAAAACACTGGTAGCAGCTGGCGAATAATTCAAAAGGTATTACTCTATTTTTGTCATAACTTGGTCCAATCATAATTTTGATGAGAAAGATTAATGCCTTTTGAAACATTTATGCTTTTTGTATTGTCGAAATGGTGCATTTATATTGAAATATTCTATAAAGAGAAAGAATAAGACTTGTTTATGCTCTTGAGAGCGGAAAAAGAGTGCAATAAGTTCTCTATACTATTCAATACTTTTTGTCGTGTCTCTGTTTATGACAATACAAAAACAATTATTTCTGTGAACTAAATATTGCTTTACTAATTTTAAAAATATTACATCTAATGTTAAAGCAGATGTAAGAAAAAAGAAAGCCCAATAGCAAAAGAGCCTTCAGCACAAACACTATTCTTTTTTTTATTTTCCAATGTAACATTTACTAATGTGTTCATAGAAATCGAACAGGTATCGTGTAACAGAAAGGTTTAACACATCGCTCGTCAGTTCGAACACTCATTGATTTAAAATTTTGAATATTTTTCACATCAGTGATGATTTGTATTTACTTGGCCTTTTTATTGATATTTTTTTATTTTAATATTCAAGCTCAAGACCATTCTGTATTCTAATTAATAGAGATATAGTTGTTGTTGGTTCTCTGGAGATGGGAAGAAGCTTCTGCAAATGTTTCCTTGTGTATTTTGCTTGTGATATTTTTCGAACACTAACATAGTGGTGAATTCTCTATTCAAATGAGATTTCGTTTGCATTTAGTTTGATAAATTTTTCAATAGCATCGTTCCAAACAACCACTAATGACGATGTGCGGCTAGAACTGAAATGGATATACGGTTTGCCAGGAATCATGAGAATGCTTTTTGCAAAACTTCTTTTGCAAAAACTATATCGATTTTTCACATCTATTTTCTTGTGATATGTGTCACTTTCGATAGAATTAGGTGGATGTAAGACTATCAACATACAGTAGTCGGAAATACTCATTTAATTAATATAAACAACATTTTGTTACATTTACTGATGCCCAAAATTTGTTTTTTCAATTAAGTTTTTATTTATATTAACGCAACAATTAACACCCTTGTATTTATATATGTTTTTATTAAACTCCTTGTAGGTTGATGAAGATGATGAAACTCGCGCCTATCGTTTACAAATTGAAAAACAAAAGGCTTTACGCGAGCAGATAATGAGAGACAAAGAGATGAAACGTCGACGTGCGGCAGAGGAAAAACAATACGAGGTATGTTTAGCAATAAGTTACTAATAACAATAGAAAGAAATCATCTTCGAATGAAACATAGCTCAAAAAGTAACATATAAATAAGATAGACATATTTAGTTTTTTTTTTTTTTACTAAGAAGGAAAGCGGTACAGGCAATACCATTTTCCAAATTTCTAACAAAATATTAAATTCAAAAGTCTGAGCCTTTCTAAATAATATTTAGACATAAATCATTTACGATATCTTTAAAAAAATATTAGTTTAGATGTTTGATGTGACACAAAATGTCTTCCTACATTTATAAGATTTCAATAGACACATAATCGTTAGAAGTTTTATATTTATACTAAGAAAATTCCCCCATAACATCTTAGGAAAAGCGTAGTGGTGGTGGTGGCAGTGGACAGCAGCAACAGCAAAAAGATGAACCATCGCAAACGCAGCAGCAGCATCAACAACAACAGCCGCAAAAATTTAAAGAAATTGTGCCAGAACGAAAAATGATATCGTTAAAAAAGCGGCCAGCAGCACAATCTAACGATAATTATATTGATGACTATACGAGCGGTAGCAGTGCTCAAAGGAAAACCATACCTACTGCAAAGATATTACCGGAGGCAAAGAAAACGTTGACGGAACATTTATCCAACAACGCCCCATTATCATCGTCGTCTTCAGGTGGCAGGGACCATCATCAATCACATAGCGGTGGCCACAGCAATAATACGGCCGTGATTAAGCCTGTACTCAAAAAGGATGGCCACTTATCATCCTCTTCAGCGGCAGTTGCTGCCATCAGACCACAACCGCAGGCGTCGGCCCATCATCCGCCCGCAAGACGTTTATCATCTCGATGTGAGGATGAGGTGCAACTGGATTATGACGAAGATGATCTGTTGCTGGATGAAGAGGACTTGTTGGCATCCGAATCGGAACCATCGCCTCCCAGGGAAATTGTCTCGAAACAGCGTGCCGTTGAATCGCGCACACCATCACCTGAACCCGCATCCAAGTCTTTAAGCAGGAGACCTTTACAAACACGCGGCAGTGGCGGTGGTAGCTCGAAACAGAGCTTAAGTTCACATAATCGTAGAATAGTTTTGAAAACTTCCTCTAATACATCGTCATCGGCGTCCGCCATGTCCTCCTCAGACAGAAACAGAGGTAACAGCAATCTAGCGTCTGGTAGCAGCAGTAGTAATTCACGTAGAGTGATCCTTGATCGTTTAGATGTGCGCAATAGCAGGCAGCAATCTCCTAATGGCGCTGGCGGCGGAGGCGGTAGCTCAAGTTCTGATTCAAAACGTAAACCACAAAGAATTATATTAAAGCATGATTAAATAAATATCTAAACGCTCCTACTTCACCCACTTATTGGCTAAGCTAATCGTATTCCTTCTTCTTTTTAACCATATAAAACAAGTAGTGTTATGTCTCGCCGCCCTATAAAATATACTACATTCTCAATCATCCTTATGAACTAATTGCTTTGCTTGTTTATTAAATTATATATATATATATTTTTTTTTAAATAACTAAATACAACAAAAGAATATTTTCCAATAACCAATAGTTTGTAGCGGAAAAAGTAAAAAGAACTCTCTGTAAGCTTTGTCACAAAACCAAAATAATATTTATGTGAGAATCTGACACACATTTTGAATATTTAATAATGAATTTACAAGATATTTAGCAAAAGTTATTAAATCATTAAGCAGACATTTTCAAATACACCTGCTAGACAGCGCAATTTATAACACATGTAATAATAGTAATACAATAGTTTACAGATCAAATGTCAAAAGAAAACGTTAAAATGTTTTAAGATATTTTTAAAGGGGAAAACTGTGTATTAACAACAACAACAACAAAAGATATACTTTAAAGGACAGAACCTTTGCTAAAAGTTCTCATAGTTTAGATGCTGATGCCGGAAGGAAATCTATGGCCAGCTACTTTTAAATTTTATAGAATTTTTTTTTGTCCGAAATTGTGGTAGCACCGGCATGACTTCATATTTTATCGGAAACGCATCTCAATCTATTTCAAATTTTCAAGAACATTTTATTAGGGGTATTATTATCTAAACGGATAACTGCAATGAGATTTTAGCAATATCGTATAGCAGCTAGGCATAAAGTATAATGAAAGGGAGGACAATAAACTGATGGGAATGTTGTATCAAAAATTGTACTTTATTAAAAGAAACCTTTCCTTTAACTGCTTTATTAACTATGTTTAATTTAGTACATATAAAAAACTACATTTAGCACTAACAACAATTTTATGTAGTTTACAGAATTATCTTTCAAATATTGTTCTCGGTTAACTCTGAGACGGCCACGGGCAAATATGCTGGACCAAGGGATTTTGGCGTATGTTATTGTCAGGAGACAGACAAATTTTTTCCAAAGCTGATTTGTGGAAGTGCTTTTGGGACAACAACACAACCCGCTTTTTCAAATCACTTTTGGACAAAGTTGGTCTATATCTTATCTGTTCAATTAAATGTGCCAAAACACCTTGGGCTAGCAACTTTTAATGTGATCGTCAATGGCTTGAAAGAGAACTACAATGTGACATTTTACGGAAGACAACAAAGTTATTGTTGTATTCTTATATTATTATAAGTATATTCCCTTTAAATTCAAGTGCTCCATCTTCGAAATTACATTGAATTTTCCTTCAAATTAAATTAATTCAATATCAACAAAAGTGTTTTGGTGAAATCTCTAATCCATGTTTCAGGACACAAATTGTGTTTATCACCACATATGCTCCTGCAAAAAACACGCAACTTTATCAAAAGTCATGGATTTTGTGCGGCAATCTACATGTACTTGTATGAGAACAGAAAATTTCCAAATAGGATTCCAATTGTCCAAGTAGGAAAAAATACTTTTTTGGATATAGGTTGGTACAAGTTTGTAACTGGCATATCTGTAGGCCAGAACTATTTTTTTTTATTTACAATCAACTGTAGGTATTTACATTGATTTGGTTGAAATGGCTGTTCCCCAAGCTGACATTGCGGAACTTGTTGTGGACCATTTCCAAGCCGTATATACTGTTTCAGAAACAAGCTGTACTGGAAATAATTCAGATATTTCCATTGATTTGATTGAAATGGCTGTACCCAATCTGGCATTTCGGAACTAGTTGTGGACCATTTCCAAGCCGTATATACTGTTTCAGAAACAAGCTGTACTGGAAATAATTCAGATATTTCCATTGATTTGATTGAAATGGCTGTACCCAATCTGGCATTTCGGAACTAGTTGTGGACTGAAATAATTCATTATTTACAATCAACTGTGGGTATTTACATTGATTTGGTTGATATGGCTGTTCCCCAATCTGGCATTACGGAACTAGTTGTGGACCGTTTCCAGACAGTATTTACTACTTTACAAACAAGCTGCACTGGAAATAATTCAGGTATTTCCATTGATTTGGTCGAAATGACTGTTCCCCAATCTGGCATTACGGAACTAGTTGTGGACCGTTTCCAGACAGTATTTACTACTTTACAAACAAGCTGCACTGGAAATAATTCAGTTATTTACATTGATTTGGTTGAAATGGCCATTCCCCAATCTGGCATTGCGGAACTAGTTGTGGACCATTTCCAGACAGTGTTTACTATTTTCCAAACAAGCTGCACTGGAAATAATTCAGGTATTTCCATTGATTTGGTCGAAATGACTGTTCCCCAATCTGGCATTACGGAACTAGTTGTGGACCGTTTCCAGACAGTATTTACTATTTTACAAAAAAGCTGCACTGGATATAATTCAGTTATTTACATTGATTTGATTGAAATGGCTGTTCCCCAATCTGGCATTACGGAACCAGTTGCGGACCATTTCCAGACAGTATTTACTATTTTCCAAACAAGCTGCATTGAAAATAATTCATTATTTACAATCAACTATGAATATTTATTTACATTGATTTGGTTGATATGGCATTGCGGAACTAGTTGTGGACCATTCCCAAACTGTATTTACTATTTTTCAAACAAACTAACAAACTAGTTTGACCGTTTTCCAAAAAGTATAGGTTGGAAGGAAATTCTGTTCTGACAAAGTTCGAAAATAGTTCAAATATCTCTGAAGGCATTTTCAATAGTTCCATTGCAACCTAGTAACCGTTTAAATAATACACAAACTGTTGGCATTGTTGCAAGTTTATATTTTACAAGTTTAGGAACTAATACTGATGTAAGTGTTTCACAGTTTCCTACTGTGCTGATTTTGAAAAGGAACAAAGCAACATGTTGATTGGATTTTCCTTTCTTACTACATTTTAGCCTTTTTTTGGAAATGCGTAGTGAAAAAACAGTGAAATGTTTTATTTTTCAAAATTAAATTTTTCAATAAATAATCAATATTCCTCGAGCTTGAGGTCAGATTTGCTGTTGTATTTATTTTCCTTGATATTTCGCTACTCCATTGTGTAGCATCATCAGCAGATATAAACAATATTTAACAATTAAAACAAAATAACAATATTGAATAATATTGATTATTTATTGATAAAGAAAAAAGGGGTCGAACAACAGAATACAAAAATAATTAAAGTTTTCTTTCATGAAATGAAAATTTCACTTTCTTTGCAATCGCATTATTTATGAATAGATGTTCTAGAAATCACGTTAAATGTGTGTTTCAAGTAATGAAAATGTTCTTAATGTTATAGAGTTTTATAGAACTATATTCTTGTAAAGTTAAGTGAGTTTTGTTGCAGAGTATAATATAATTTCCCCGCTGGGAAAAAAGTACTACACCATTTCCAATTGAAAGTTAAAAAAAAATCAATTGAAATTTAAAAATTCTATTTGAAATTTTAAATATATCAATTGATATTTGAAAATTCAATTTGAAAATTGAAATTTTAAAAAATAACAATTGAAAGTTAAAAACATAAAATGATATTCTAAAGATATCAATTGAAATTTAAAAACATCAATTGATATTTAAAAGATATCAATTGAAATTTAAAAAACATCAATTGATATTTAAAAGATATCAATTGAAATTTAAAAAACATCAATTGATATTTAAAAGTTATCAATGGAAATTTAAAAAACATCAATTGATATTTAAAAGATATCAATTGAAATTTAAAAAACATCAATTGATATTTAAAAGTTATCAATTGAAATTTAAAAAACATCAATTGATATTTAAAAGCTATCAATTGAAATTTATCAGACATCAATTGATATTTAAAAGATATCGATTGAAATTTATCAAACTTCAATTGATATTTAAAAGATATCAATTGAAATTTAAAGACTTCAATTTCTATTTAAAGATTTCAATTGAAATTTAAAAACATCAATTGATATTTAAAAGATATTATTTGACATTTAAAACACGTCAATTGATTGATAAGATATCAATTGAAATTTAAGAAACATCAAATGATATTGATAAGATATCAATTGAATTTTAAATGACTTCAATTGCTATTTAAAGATATCAATTGCAATTTAAAAACATCAATTGATATTTAAAAGATATCAATTGAAATTTAAAAAACATCAATTGATATTTAAAAGTTATCAATTGAAATTTAAAAAACATCAATTGATATTTAAAAAATATCAATAGAAATTTATCAAACATCAATTGGTATTTAAAAGATATCATTTGACATTTAAAACACGTCAATTGATTGATAAGATATCAATAGAAATTTAAGAAACATCAAATGATATTGATAAGATACCAATTGAATTTTAAATGACATCAATTGATATTTAAAAGATATCAATTGAAATTTAAGAAACATCAATTGATATTTAAAAGATATCGATTGAAAGTTATCAAACTTCAATTGATATTTAAAAGATATCAATTGAAATTTAAAAGACTTCAATTTCTATTTAAAGATGTCAATTGAAATTTAAAAACATCAATTAATATTTAAAAGATATCATTTGACATTTAAAACACGTCAATTGATTGATAAGATATCAATTGAAATTTAAGAAACATCAAATGATATTGATAAGATACCAATTGAATTTTAAAAAACATCAATTGATATTTAAAAGATATCAATTGAAATTTAAACCAAATCAATTGAAATTTGAAACACATCAATTGAAATTTAAATGACATCAGTAGATATTTAAAAGATATCAATTGAAATTTATCAGACATCAATTTATATTTAAAAGATATCAATTGAAATTTAAAAAACATCAATTGATATGAAAAAGATATCAATTGAAATTTTAAAAACATCAATTGATATTTGAAAGATATCAATTGAAATTTAAAAGATATCAATTGATATTTGAAAGATATCAATTGAAATTTAAAAGACATCAATTGATATTTAAAAGATATCAATTGAAATTTCAAACACTCATACATAGAATCGATTAATAATGTGTTTTGATGTCATAACTCAAAATGTATCATTTTTGAACTGAATCTTCTTCTTGAAATCTTCTTCTTGTCGAGTTCTACCAGATATATTAATTCGTATTTCAAAATTATTTTTAAGTTCGGCTCGAGAGTAATTTTAAACTAGCATTTTGCATACAATCCTATACATCTTGAAACGTTCAAAGTCGTTTTACTCGAAAGTATTTTTTGTTCACTTATGACGGTCTTGTCGCAAATGAGCGATATGTTTAAAATTTCATTTTGATGTCTTTTGAATTTTAATTGATGTCTTTTGAATTTCAATTGATGTCTATTAAATTTCAATTGATGTCTTTTGAATTTCAATTGATGTCTATTAAATTTCAATTGATGTGTTTTAAATTTCAATGAATGTTTTTCAATTTCAATTAATATTTTTCCAATTCCAATTTATGTATTTAAAATTTGAAATATATTTTTCGAATTTCAATTAATACTTTTCGAAATTTAATAGAAATTTTTAGAAATGTAATTGTAAATTATGTACTTTTTCAAATATTTGGTGAATTAGTATTTTTTGAAATTAGATTGAGCGTTTCCATCGGTGTTTTTTAAATATAAGACAACAATTTTCTTTCATCAAGTAAAATATATTCTTTCATTGAAATTTTACTTAAAGAAACGTAACATAGCTTGGAATTGTCTCAATATTATTGTCTCAAGTTGCAGTTGTCTGGTTTGGAAGAATATCTTTGCAATTTATTTTCTAAATTTATTTGTAAGAACTAAATGGAGTTGCATTTTGGTGAAATAAAATTCAATCATTATATCGTGTTACACTGACCAGACATCTAAAAGTGAAATTAACACATTTCCAAATTATTTTTTGTTACCCCCTTAACAATTTTAGCGTTTTCTTGTAAAAAAAAGCTCTCAATAAAAATTAACCTCAAATGTGTTTGAAATATTTTATTTTTTACAATAAACGAAATTGTATTTAAATCATCATTCACACTTGAATATTGACAGACAAAATAATGCTCTTCCTTTCCTTCTTTCTGTCCTCTTGAAACCATCAATGAAGTAACGTATTTTATTTTCTCACCATTTCCAACTAAACATTTATTAGATTTATAAATGAATTAATTTTAAAGTTTATGTTTTATTTTATTTAAGATTTTATTTTTATTACATGAAAATGTATTTTTGTTTATTTTTTTAAACTCCGTTATTTTAAAAGATTTTTTTTTAGTTTATTTTTAATTTTGACAAAAAACATTTTAAATTCTTTTTGTAAATTAACACTTGACCATTTGACTACCTATCCCCCCCCCCCCCCTAGTCTATCCTTCCATAATCCTTAAGCGGGCCTTAGTTTGTATACTAGATGTTTATATTTTATAACAAAAAAAAAGAACCTGAGACTTTCCCTTCTTGACCTTGAAACAAACGAAGTTACTTCAACAAAATGTGTTTTGTTAAATTTAAGATACAACATTTTTTCTTTGATTATTGTTTTTTAATTCTATTTCCCATTTTCCGTTCAAATGTGTCTGATAACTAGTTTATATACCATTTTCTTTTACTTAAAACCCGGAAACTCCCTTCTTGACCTTCTTTTTTAAAATCATTCAAATACTGCAACAATAAATCATATGATCATTTATATAATATATTTCTTTTAAATGACATTAAATAATTTTAATTTGTTTTGACTTTTTATTACAAAATTATTTATAAGTTTGATTGTATTTAAGCCATAATGATTTTTTTTTAAAATTTATTATAAATATCTAGTGCATTAAGTTGTAGTTATTAAGTTGAACTAACTAACCCCTTAGCCTTTAGCGTTTTAGTTGTAAGCTTACTTAACCAATCCCCACATCTCTTGTAGTTTATAAGTTTAAAATAAAAACCATAATGCTTAATATTAAAGCATTAATAAAAACAAAACAAAAATATTTAAAATATACATTAATAAAAAAATATAATCCTGTACTAATATTGATTATAATTGTTAGAATTTATTCAATGTTTCATTTGTTAAACTATTTAATTGTGTGAAACTTAAAATTATTGTACAATTTTCTTTAAAAAAAAAACTGGATTAATTTGGAAACTTCTAATAAATAACCTGACTTGATTTTAAATTGTTCAGAAAAAAAACAAAAAAAAACCCACAAATGTATGAATGAATTTACATTTTAGATTTTTAAAAAATATGGTAGCTTTGCTTTGAAAATTTTGTCTGACTATGTCTGTTTTATAACCAAGAACAATATAATATAATAATAATTATAATTAATAGATTTAAGAAAGATACAAAATTTACCTAAAGGTACAATATAAAAAATATATAAATTTAAGTACCTGTTCCTCGATGTCCAATGAAAGTTTTCGTTCGTATTGAAATCGAAAGAAATTTGCTCCGGGTGCCACAATCTTGTCGAACGAAAACATAAAATGTCTCTATTTCGAATGTGCTGTCATTTGCGATCAAAGATAAAGTTAGACCAATGAAGAAGAAATCTTTTGAGGAACCTTATCTAATTTCACAGGAATACGAGTTACTTGACTTTCGTACGAGATCAAGGAACAGGGCAACAGGCTTTAAAAATAAACGTAAGAGTCGCTGGAAAATTTAAACAAAATGTCTTATTTTTTTTTAAATTCTATACAATTAACAACTTAAACACATGTTCATTTTTCGTGCAACATCTCTGTTTAACCAAAAGTAAGAGACAAAAATCGTCTAATAAACCTGCAATAGGTTTTATGAATAGGGCTCTGTAAATCTGTGTTTTTCCCAGATAATAATACAAATCGAAAAACAGTTGTTATTTAGGAAATCTAATAAACGATTTTATTTCGTGTTGCGCGCAATGAAAATGACATTCTTTCATGCCGCTGGATGTATATAATTGGATACATTTGATTTTGTGTCTACAAATATTGATAGATCTTAAACATTTTAATACTTATGCCATCAAAATCATCAAAAACCGAATAGTCCGGCTCATAATGAAAACCGATTGAATCAAAATTGAATACGATTTGACTATCAAACGAATTTTAATGGCATATTTCCTAATATTGGGGAACCAATATTTTATATATATTAGTTAATGACACAAAAAGACGAATAAATTAATTTATATCCATTATATTTGCACAGAAAAACTTCATTATGTTTATGTCAAATAGTATTCGATTTAAATCGATCGATTTCCATCACATACCGCAGTTTCTTGTCTCAGTAAACAACAGGTATGTTGGTTAGGTCTAAAAACAAACATGTTGTAAAAGACGGTTAAAGGACAACTTTATTTAATTAATATGTAGTTTTTAACGCCGTTTTAAAATTTAGAGAATATATATGTGTTTACTTTAAACTAACATAAATGATATTTCCTCCAGGGTTTCTTTTAAAACACTGCAAATTCATATTTCTTTTGATTTGAAGAAGAAGAATAAACCAGTTTGTTGTTATGTACAAAAGCGGGGACATGCCTTTTAATTAAAGCTTAAAAATTATTAATTAAAACCACTGAATAATGATTCTGCTTCTCGTGACCAAAATTTCATGCGGAACTAATCGTCTTTGCATCTTTAAATATTCAGTAGACATCTACAAGCACAGGGAAAACATTTACATTTTATTTCAATACCTGGATTCGAAATTCATTCCCGGAGAATACATGTCGAAACGAAACCATGAACAATATGTTACAGAGTAAAGAAAGTGTCAAAACATACCAGTACCACCCATGCAGAGAATCAAAATGTTGCGATAGTTTCATGATATCTCTCTGTAGTCGTTTGATGTGTTTAAACATGATGATGTATCGCAAACAATCGGGTTTTTACACGTACACACACATATATCATCATATCTTTTAGTAATTCGTCTTTTATACGATGACTTACGACCCTGGGACACAAGTCACGACTTACGATGCTTCACGTTAAGGGGGGAAGAGAAGAAAGCGGGGTAGCATTAGAGTCATGAATTGGAAATTCAGGGGTCATTTTGTTATTTCTCTTTCACCTCGTACGTGTTTTGACATGGCGGTAAAGCAACAGTATACAAAAAGTGGTGGAAATTTCTTAATAAATTAAAACAATACAATTGCAATTTTATCAGCCATTGTTCATTAATTTTTTAAAATGTTTGAGATTTTTACGAATAGAAAAAAAGAAGATTAACCGACAAAACGTCACAAGGAGTCACGCATAGTTGTATACAGAGAGTCGTCGTCTGAAAGCATATGAATTTACGAAGGGCTACCAAAAGAGAATGAATACAATGTCCCTGGGTCGAAAGTCATCGTATAAAAGACGAATAACTCATCCAAAAACGATGTACAAGTAGACAGTCAAAATTTCTCTTCACTCGAATGCCAACAAACAAAACGAGTGAACCCCTAGCCCATAGAGCAATTTAGGGTAGAGTACTTTATTCTCTTATCTGACGTTTCACTTCACACTCTTCGTCGTAGGTTTGTGGAAATGCGAGAAATTAAATTTAAAATTAACTTACACCAGGTGGAGTTACAAACTATGTTCACTTAATTTTTTTATGTCGTTTTGGCGTAGAACTGAAAAATTAAAATGTATTTTGCACTTTTTTTGTTGACTTTTCTCGTTGTATTGTATTTAACACAACTAGTTTGCCACAAAAACACGAAATGCCGTTGCTTTTCCTTTGTTGGACGTTGTTTATTATTGCCTCTATCTGGTATTATTGAACCCATGATTTCCACCATCCAATGTTTACTTGCAACCATACCTATGACGTTTAATTTATTGAGAGAATCAATAGTGGTCTTTATGAAAGCTCGAAAGAACCTCGTAAACTTGCACAGCAAACGTCAAAACAAACAAATTTCCCATACAAAGCGACTTGCTCAAAAGTGGAAAGTTTTCGAGGCAAATTTGCTGCGTAAATGTGGGATGGAGAAACGTGTAAACTTTTGACATTTCGTTGTCATCTGACTAGGATGGATAAATAAGGTGATAGCACTAGAACAGTAGAAAAAGTAGACATACATAATACATGCAATTGCTACTGCTACCACCTTATGTATCCATCTTAGTCAGCTGATATGGTTTTGAGCACAACTACGCTGAGCAACTTTACCTGGTGCCTCATGCAACGGTGCGAGGGAGCAAAAGTTCTCGGCTTTCACGTTTGCATGAATGCCGCTAATGTGTCTATACTATATTCGTCTATGCCCTAGCCATTCTCTGCTCTCTCTTACTCTCTTCATTGAATATTTCAATGCACGAGCAGCTTTTTGATAGTGTTATTGTATATAACTCGGGGAACACACACGGCAATTTTACTTGCGCAAGTCTGGCGTATATAGGAGAGATAGGAGAAGAGTTTACGTTGCCTCTTTTTATTAAACATTGCATTAAAACTTTTTTTGTACATATTTAAAATTTTACGTATTTTATTAAGTTTTTTCCTTCTCCTGCCAAGTAACAAAAAATCGAGTTAGGGCCTTTTTATATTAAGCCATCGATATATTGGTGTGTTTCGTCTGAAATATATTTCGCGGATAGAAACACACGAACAAAACAATTATTCGTTGATGCTTTTGCTACATGTATCGGAACTGTATGAGAACGTTACACCAGGAACAAAGAGCAAAACGAATAAAATTTGACCCGAGCATATGAAGTAATGTATGCACTCGTATTCGTTCGTTATCGATCAAAGAGTACATGTTCATGGGTTGTTATGTTTGGTATTGGTTTGTTATGTTTTTGACGATAAAACTACAAAAAGTTTTGAAAAAGAGTAGCAAATTTTCATTTATTTTCGTCTATGGAAATACATTCTTACAGACTTCTTTGACTTTTAACGGGCCGAATATCATGTATCACTCGTCTGATTTCGTTATTTAGCTTGTAATCGTCTCGGGCTTATTGGCATAGACCATATTTTGCACGTAGACTCAGAGAAAGAAGAAGTCCAATGATGTCAGAGCGCAAGATCGCGGCGGCCATTTAACCTCGTTGTTTCGCGAGATAATGCGGCCTGGAAACTTCGTTCGCAAATAGGGCAGGCCATTGTTTCATGCGCTGTGTGTGGCAAGTGGCACCGTGCTGTTGAAACCACATTTTGGCCATCTAGTTTCAGCCCATAAAAGTTTGTTATCCTGTCACGATAACGTTCGTCGTTTATCACAACCGCGTTACCGGAATCATTTTCCGCAAGCCCAAAAACCTTACCAAACTTGAATGTAATATGTGGATTTTCAGTACCCCAAATACGGCAGTTTTGCTTGTTAACGTATCCTTTTAGGTGAAAATGTTCCTCATCGCCCATGATGTTTTTTTTTGTTGAAAAATCGACATCTACTGCTTGTAGTACAATTGATAAATATAAGGCGCTGCAAATGGTCTCTAGACTTCAGTTCCGATGTCAATTGCATTTCGTAGGCGGGTGAAAATAGGTATTTTAATAAAATCCTCTAAACGGTGGTGTAGGAAAGATTCAATTGCTGTGCACGACGACGAACTGAGGTTGTGGCGGCCTGGTCCACACTTTGTTCCACAGCAGCAACATTTTCTGCCGAACAACCTGTACGAAGACGCACGGCTGTTGTTACATTTTGCACCGACCCAGTTTCTTTGTATTTCTGGCCCATTCAGCCTCAAATACTAGTTTAGAAGCTGTTGCGGAGCAGATCCGGACTTCAAGAAATGCAGGATACGCAGCTGTTTAGGGCTTGATGAAAAGTTATAGTTTTATTATTCGTATGTTTGATCGGACAAA
Organism: Phaonia tiefii; assembly: GCA_963931995.1. Lineage (NCBI taxonomy): Eukaryota > Metazoa > Arthropoda > Insecta > Diptera > Muscidae > Phaonia > Phaonia tiefii. Next base: position 17,386,237 of record OZ008370.1, on the reverse strand, counting down.
GCGAAAATCGTGGCTTCAGGCAACTACAATTGTAAAACGCATTAATTTTTTTTGGACTTTGATTGGTAATGATGGGGAAATTTGTTAAAAACTACTCCCGCATTCATAACGAAAAGTTAGCCACGGGTTATCATGTGCCAAACGATTTTGTATTCATAACACTTTCTACCAAACTGTCCAGCGAATGGTAACGAAGCGAACAAATACAGAATAACTTTTGACAACAATCATGACACATGGTTGCATTTGGCTAACATTTAACGGACATGTTCGTTCATCTTATAGATATAAAACTATTGTGAACGAATAGCTCGTCGTACGGAGCCTACATTAACCTCCGTATTCATAAAGAAAAGTTAGTTACTGGATGTACGCTTCGTACAACGAGGGTCTAACTAGAATGCTAGTCACCCGTTAGACAATAATTGATTAATTAATAACAGTTTCCTATCAACTGTCTAACTCTAATATCTTTCCTATCAACTGTCTAACTGTAATATCTGTTTAGCCAAATGCAGCTCTCGTGAATATTCGAGTTAATAAAGTAACAGCTGTTCGCCAATAGTTAGCATGTATTCGTACGCTTCGTAGCCACTCATAGACATGCCATGTAGTGTCTAACTCTTAAATTAACATATCTGTTTTGCCTTGTAGTGTCTAAATCTAATAAGAACATATCTGTTTTAGCCAAGTGCAACTTTGATAGTCATGACTTTTTGTTAGGAAAAAAAACGTCAGCTGTTTGTTAAAAGTCGCAGTTTAATTGAAGTGCTATGAGCTATAAATAGTTGAACGGTAGCCTGTGTTTCATTATGAGCACAAGGGCATCATGTTATTATCAGCCAGGAACAACATTTAAATTGTAGTTGGGACAATAAAGGTGGCGTGACATTATATATCAGCAAGAATTTGAATCCAGAGTCATGAAATTTCGGAAATTATAACTTTTAAGCACTAGTTGGGAACGAGGCAACCTTATTAATCGACACCCTGATTAATGGAGTAATTGATTAATCATACATTTTGATTAATCATATTTACGATTAATCGATTAATCTGCATTTTAATTAATCATATTCATGATTAATTGATTAATTTAAAAATTGATTAATCAACAATTTAAATAATTGGGCAATTCATGTGTTTAGGTTTTCAAAGTTTGAATGTGTTCAACAACCTCCTTGTTCAAGTCCCAGCAAACAAAACAATATTGCGGCAATATCGCCATCATATCGCCTGGAAGACAAATTGTATTGTGTCAATAATCATTTTCGTATTGCAGAAGTTTCCCTCGTCTGGAGAAACTGTTACCCGAAAGCGATATTTCCAAGCAATACGAAAGCAAAGCTGGTAGAATAGTGGCATTCATGTAAACGCGGAAATTCGATAACTTCGAAAACTTACACAGCAGACGTCAAAACAAAACAAAAATGCATTCATACCAAACAACTTGCTCTAATGTCCGATGTTTGCCCAGCAAAACTGAGTCGAAACTATTCTACATTCTACAAGGAAATTTTTATGTTGCCGTTTGCTGTGCAGGTTTTTATAATAACTTAATAATAATAGCTTAATAATATTGCAATATTCCCAGATAATGACTATGAAGAGATATCACTACAACATCATAAGGAAGATAGAAAGAAGATATCGCTAGATAAACTCCCAGAAGATTAGAAGAAAATAATATTTTTAATTTTCGATTTTGTAGCTTTGTAAGTAATAATACAAATAAATTTCAATGTATTATGGAAAAGTATGGAAACCTATAATGACAAATTAAAGAACAACAAATTTGCTTTCTTCGTGGCTTTCTGCGGGGCGTTTTTTTTTTATTTTTCCCCTGGGGTAGAACCAAAAAACGTAGCAGTTTCATGTAAACCCGAAAACTAGAAAACCTCGAAAACTTGCACAGCAAACGTGAAAACAAAACAAAAATGTTCTCACACAAAACGACTTGCACGAATGTCCGACGTTTCGTTTTTCGTTTCGATGTGAAACTTTTCTACATCTGTGAAAACTGGTTTTGTATAAGAACAATTTTTATTTTGAAGATTGCTGTGCAAGTTTTCGAGTTTTCGAGGCTCTTCCTCGTTTACATGAATAGCACTATTTTTTAATTTTACTTACCTCATACCATAGGCCCGCTTTTTTAAGTCTAGGCCATTCTGAAGGTATCTAATTTTTATAGTTTTCCTTCCACTCCCCATTTAGTCAAAATAGTTTTTCAAATGACAAAACATAAATTGCATTCCCTTTTTTCCTGAGTATTGCGGAAGTATCTCGAGCATGATAAAAGGAAGATACACAAAAATACTACTTGGTTTATATTTGTTATGACAATAAAAATGTGATATCTCCGCAATATTGCTATGGAGATAAATCTTCCAATTGTTGGTAGGGTTTATTATGAAGATAAAAACGTGATATCTCCGCAATATCGCTATGGAGATAAATCTTACAATTGTTGGTATCGTACAGATGTTTCCTTTTGTTGTATAGTATGTATTTGCATGTTTCCCAAACATTACGATGAATAAAATTATTTCAATATGACTAATCAATATTCAAATTGATTGATTTAACTATTGTTTTGATTAATCAGAACTTCTGATTACTCGATTAACTGATTAATCAACATTTTAATTAATCGATTAATCGCACATCCCTATTACAGGGTGGCGCAATATGACCTAAGAGGTTGGAATTCAATATTACTTTTTATTTAAGACATAATTATAATATATATATATTTTTTTTTTAAATACAGTGTATTAATGGAGAATATGTTTAATTTAATTATGAAAAATTATATCTCGCAAGTGATGGCCATTTTCTGCATCGCCTATTCGTACTCTTTTCAAAACATTTTCCATAAACTTTCGCAATTAATTGCTGCATGGTTTCCTGTCAAATAAACCCAAAGGAAACAGTCTCGAGCGGTTAAATCCGGTGAACGCAGAGGTGAATTAAACTCGCTTGTATGCGAAATAATTCGTTCACCAAATGTGCCGCGTTCAGGAGCCATTGTGTCCCTTGCAGTATGCGCTGTGTCTTCATCCAGTTGGAACCATAGATACTCGTGGTTGGTTTTCCACAGGTTTTTCTTAACAAATTTTTCGACATTGTCCGACATCGTACACCAGTTTTGGAAACGGCGACACTGTGTTTATTTTGAAAAACAATATGGGCCAAATATACTCTCCGACGAAACACCGCACCAAACTGTACACTTAAGTGGGTGTAATTGTCGCTGTTGAACTGCTCTTGAATTTTCCGTAGCCGATATCCTGGAGTATTGCCTATTAACGAACCCATTTAATTGGAAATCGGCTTCGTCGCTCATAATTAAATTATGAAATAAATTGCTGGTAATGTGTCGGTTTCAATTCTTGGACAAGCTGAATTTTTGTATGGAAACATTCTTATTGAATGTAAAGTTCTATGCAGCGATCTTCGTGAGACGTCAAGTTCTATCGAACGTCTCCTGGTTGATGTTTCTCCATCTTCCCAAATACTCTCCTGTACACGTTCCATATTGTCATTCGTGTGCACCGTTCGTCGTCTGCCTACACCAGGAAGGTTCCTTACTGCCCGTTGTTGTCGAAAATTTGCAACCAGACCGTTTATTTTTGACTGTGAGGGTCCAACCCGCACATTAAAATAATGACGATATGCACGCTGAGCCAAAACAATCGACCGCTGATTTGAGAAGTAAAGTTCAACGATTTGGGCACGTTGTTTCCTTTCACACTCTTCGTGATGCGGTCGGTGTGATAGAGAGATGTTTGACGAAAAGTGATATATACCAGGTGGAATTACAATAACTTCTTGCTTTAATTTTTCATGCTATTTTGGTGAAAAACTGTGAAATTTAAATGTGTTTTAAACTTTTTTATTGACTGTTATTGTTAGCATACATGTGTGTTGTATTTAACACATTAATTTTAACACACAAAACGAAATGCCGTTGTTGTTATTTTGTTCGTTGTTTTGAACCATTGCCTCTATCTGGTATTATTAAAGCAATTCTTTTCAACATCAAACGTATACATCACACGAGGACAAATGTCAGAAATTTGGTGAGTGAAAGATTTTCTCTACCCATATTTACTCTATGATAAATTTACTCTATGCTGAATACACTGCAATTGAAATTTCGTGTGTGTAGATTTCGTTTAACCAAACATCTGTTTTTCAATACAATAATCAGCTGTTAATTTACTCGAAATGAGATAATCCTGCTGCAGTGTGAATGTAGTATAACCTCTTTATTCATAACAAGTTGTGAGAGGTTAGAGAGACGTTGTTTTTTTTTGGATAAACTGTCTCTCAAACCTCACAACTTTTTATGAATAAGGCGCTAAGAATTTAAATGAAACGGCTCATAATAATTTTCGATAAAAATATATAAAAAATAAAATATATAAAAATTGAGTTTGAAATTAGAGTTTTTAATTAAAGAGTTAACGAGGCGTATTGTACTATTACAATCATTCTTATTACGATTGCGATTGACAACTGGAATAAGGGTGAATATTAGAATAAATAAAAATTATAAATTATAATATTATAAATAAATGATCAAAAAGCAAAGCCCATATGCAAATTGGCAAAGAGGGCATCTAAAAATTCCTCTTAACATAAAGTTTTGCCGAATAGTATAAATGAAATCAATACTATATGACAAGAAAAGAATTGAATTGATAGAACACAGCTACAAAGTAGTATAAGATATTCAAAAATTAAAATAAAGTTAAAGTAAAAAATAGAAAATATATTTAAGGACCATACAGTAAATCATAATTTTAAAATTGATATGAAATTATAAAAAAATAACAAATGTACTTAACAAAATTAAATACAAATTATAGCTAAGATGTTTAAGAAAATCTAAAACAATTAAGAAAAGGAATTAACGAAATATTTAAATATATTGTAAAAGGTAAAATATAAACAATATCAAAATATATATTTTTAAACAAAATTATAAATACATAAAGTTTAAACATCTTAGTAATGAAAAGCAAACTTGACTTGCAATAGTTTTCAAAATTATGCAAAATTTATATGAATATTTAAATATCCACATCGTGCAAAATATAATCTATATACTACAATTGTTTAACAAAACAGACATACAGACAAACAAATAAAAAGTATGAAAAAAAACATTACGTAGAGCTAGACAAACAACAAGAAACAATGTATTTTTATTAAATGTTAATTATTGAAAATTTATTTGTCCAATTATATTTATTAATAAAATCCTTAAATTTCGTTTAGATTTACATATTTTTTTTATTTTTTATAAGATGTAATTATTTTTTTATTTTTCGCTTTCAACAAACAAAAATGCTTAACAAATAGAATATATATGTATACATAGTTTATATTTAAGTATCCTTAAAAATTATATATAACAACTTAAATGTTATAAAATTTTGTTTGAGTGTAATTGGAATTCTATTCAAATTTCTAAAGTATCGGCCTGTTTTCATAAAATGAATTCGAACGATACGGCCACAATGGACACCTAAATGAGACGAATAGGTCAAATGAGTTATTTATTTAGGACATGTTATAATTTCAGAACATGTTCTAAAAGTTTATAGTTGTGTTCCTAGCACTGCACTATTTACATGTTGTTTAGTATTCAACTTGTAGTTAAAATTTGGTGTTTCAGAACGAGAAATCAGTCCCTAATCCAACAACCATTAATTTTTGAACTTGTACACAACTTGTACCATAGTGTCAGAATCGAGACAATTTCTCTCTACACCAATGACATCGCAATTTTAATTACTACAGTCGTTTGCAGGACTAGTTACCTGATACAGAGGAACTAGTTACATGTTGCAGAAAAACTAGTCAAATTCTACAGAAGAACTAGTTAAATGTTACAGAAGAACTAGTTAAATGTTACAAAGCAACTAGTTACATGTTGCAGAAGAACTAGTAAAATGCTATCGAAGATCTAGTTAAATGCTACCGAAGATCTAGTTAAATGTTACAGCAGAACTAGTTAAATGTCATAGAAGAACTAGTTAAGTGCCGCAAGAGGCCACAGGAGAACTTGTTAAATGTTACAAAAGAACTAGTGGAATTTTACAAAAATTTTAATTTCGAACTACTTTTTTTTCTATTGGGTCATACTCAGAATCGTTGGTATTATAGTCTAACACAGCATCAAATCTTGTTTCTTGATAATTACAAAGTGTGAACATTTGGCTCACATACCATTTGCTTGGTACTCAGTTCTGCGAAATTTTCGTAAGCCAAGTCAATTGCAGGGTTGTTGTGCCCATATATTAGTTTATACATAGATTTACCAACTCGATCATAGGTTTATTGACTGAAGGAAAGCGACTTTGTGGAAGTTGCAAGTTTTTACGTCAAGAGAAGAATTCGGTCGCTGAGTTTTGATAAACACAGCTGAAATTGTTACTGTGAATGGTCAAAATATGTAAATTTATGAACATCATGAATGAAAAAAATTAAACATTAAGGATTTTGTTTGATGTTCGGACAACTTGTAATTAAACAGCTGACAGAAGTTCGTTTCGTCATGGAAGAAGCGCAGAGAGAAACGTCAGATGGGATGGATAACAAATCTATGCATAAATTAATATATGGTTGTGCCAAAGTTATTTCGTAGGAAAAAAATGATTCGATAATTGTTTGGGGCCGAAGTTTTGAAATTTCGATTGTTTTAACACCACATCCGTTCAAAATAAAATGGAGTGCGAAGAGGAAGTGTTCATGAAATATTTGCAAGGTAAATCAGAGATAGGTGGTAAGGCTCTTTAACAAAAATGCCCGTTTAGGGATAAATAAAGGGATTAATAAATTAGGAATAAATAAATGTCGTAGTTTCGTACGAAAATTTTGCAAGAACTGTTTACGGGGCTTAAGTCAAGAGTTGATTTCCTATCTACTGGCTAAGTCAAATATGAATATATCTGTTTTAGCCAAATTCAACCCTGATAGTCTCGTTTGTTGTTAGTAAATTTAAATTTAACTAAAAATTCGCACGAACTGGGGCCGAATGATCGCATACGTTTCGTATCGTAAATCGTATACTGAAGGTCTTTCAAAGTAGACCTTTCGCCGCCGCCGACATTTTTTGATTTTTTGCCGCGCCGCCGCCTGATGACATAGAAAGCGGCGGGGGCGGCGTATAACTTACAATCGATCAATTAATGACATTTTCCTGATTTACAACACACGTTGCAACCACAACAAGCAAAGATCTACAAACTATAAACTACACAATCAATATTTCCTAATAACAGTCAGCTTAATTTCCCAAAAATTAACTTATAGATTTAAACGATAATTTGAATTTTGCATAACAACAGCCAGGCGAAATTCCACACGCTACAACACCAACAGTCAGTCACATTCCTTAACAGATTACACCACACATTACAACTATAACCACAGCAGGCCAAATGTCCTAAGAATTGAAGTGTGCAAAATAATTAGGAACAGCCGCCGTTAGCCGCCGCCAGGTTAGACGACCAAGCCGCAGTTGCCGGCTTTACCAGGTCTCTACGCCGCTTCCGAAGCAGAAACGATCGGCGTAAACCTCTATTTCAAACCGCCAAGTTGAAAACTTAAAAAGTTCTAAAAACTTAGAATTGATGAACACTTATAGCCAGCGCTATTTGTCTGGATACATAGAACTATTTCTTAAGTTTTGAAAAAACGTTCCGTATTATCCCGCTAAAAAAATACGAATTACGATACGACATGGATGTCATTATTCGACCCCTGAATACGGTGCTTTAGGCATTAAGCTGCGTTCGCACTTAGCGTGTTTAACACGTGTAACATATTTTGGGATCGAAATCAGCTGATTTCTGTAACAGCTGATTTTGACCTCAAAACATGTTAAACGTGTTAATCACTCTAAGTGGAAGTGGTGTTCATAAAGCAACTATTGTATAGAGAAGAAAATTTACTCATGGAGTGGAATGCCAACAAAGAAAACGAGTGAAGCGTGTCGTTCCTCTGCTCGCTCTCTTACTCTCTTCGCTGAATATTTCAATACACGAGTAGTTTTCTGATGATGTTATTCTATTCTATGTTCTACTATAGAAATTCCAACCATATTGAAATAAAATTACATAAAGTATGTAAAAAGTATGAAATAATCAAGTTATGACGCGTGAAAGAAATGCATTTGAGTGAATCGCGTCGACTTTTTTGGTTCTCTTCTACTAGGGTTACCAAATTGCGGGGTTTTTGCTTCTCTTTGTGGTGTTTTAGCATCGACGATTTTTGTTGTAAATTGGCACCTGATGAAACAATTCGAAGAGGAACCTTTTTCGTAATTCAACAGAACCAGTTAGAAAGCAAGTTATTATTTGTTATTCTTAATATTTCGTCAATATTTCAATTTTATTCGTAATGACTTCGCCCTTTTAAGAGGAAATTTTCAGTTCCTGTTTTGTTTTTATAAAAAATATTTTTTTTTAGAATTTCCGTGGTTAAATTGTAAAATATTGAAAATTTTTACTCAAAAGAAAAAGTATTTCCCAACACCTATTGAATTTCGATTACACTTGAATCTATTACAACAAATGTTTCTTAAAATATAATTATATAAAAACAAAATTACATAAAAATATCTATATTTACATATTTTATGGTACATATACATATTTATATTTATAAAATGCATAATAGATCTTTACTAAATATGATATATAATACAAAAATAGTATAAAAAAACAAAAATTATTGATAATAAATAAAACAAAAAGTCTCTTAAACTTTATTAAACATTTAAACAACAACCACAAGAAATCTCTTTAAACAAACCAAAAATACAAATAAACTGTGATTATTATTTTTTTTTTGTTATTATAAGTTTTTCACAAATTTTAAAGCATAAAACCAAAAGAAACTGTACAAGAAAGAAACCACCATTTAACAATTTAGTAGAAAAGAAAAAACAAACAAAAACCATTAGGAATTAATAACATAAATTTACCACAACAACAAAATTTAGAAAAACTAAAAGTTACTCTTAACAATTCCCTGAATCTCAAACGAACAAATTGAATTATTGTGATATTTGCATTTAAATTCTCAACTGAACTTCACTTTAAACTGAAATATCTCTCTCTGTCTCTCTCTCTCTCTGTTCATTAAACTTCATTTACAAATTCTCTTAGCATTATAATTTTCTGTGATAGGCACCGATCCTCCAAACCGAGTGCTTAACTTCCTAGATGTAAAACAAAACTTTACTATTTGAATAACTTGTTTCTTTAAAAGCTACGATTTAAACAATTTTAATTTCCCTTTTTCATATTGATGTAAGATGGAACAAAGAATTTAATTAATTTTTTTTAATTTTTCATGACATCAACAACAAACCGATTCTCAGATATCGTTTATATACATATATATATATATATTTCTCTAAAACGCATTCAATTCTCAAATGAAATGAAACAAAATATTTGTTAAATATTGAAAATGTGCCTTAACAATGTTGCACAGTTTCCCTTTATTACGTTTACAATTTATTTTAAATTATTATTATTTTGTTTGTATTAAAATTTGGAATAGTTCAAATTTATTTTATTTATTTAGTTTTATCCAATTTTTATTATTATTTTAATATTGTACTTAAGTTAAAATTATTGTTTTAGTTTTTCTTGTATAATCTTTTATAAAGATTTTTTTCTTACAGCCAATTTTTTTTGTTTGTTGATGGATTCGTTTTATGAATTCATCTCAAAATATCTCAATTTGTTTCAAAATACTCGAGTTTGAAAAGAAAAGAAACATAAACTGATAGTCTTTCTTGCTGCTGAATTCTTCATGAAGAGTTCTGTTCAAGAAGTGTACAAAAACACAAACAAACAAAAGAAGAATTAATAAAAAATTTCAATATTTTTTACAGCAAAAATTAACGAACAATTTGTTTTTATTAGTTTGGGTTGTGGCAGAGAAGTTAAATTGTTCTGTATTCCACTTTTACGTAAAGTGGTTTTAAATTAGTAGATGTATCGGGTGGGTTAGCTTCAGATGTACTTAAAGAGTTGAAAAATATCCAACATTACATTATTACGTGTGAAATAAACTTCCTGTAGCGATGAAGTCAAATTCAATTTAGGTGAAAGTGAAATACAGAACACTATATATCAGGTAAGTGGTATATTAATTAGTCCCCAATGAACCGATTTGAACAACACGAAGAAATCCCAAGATCATTGCCACATAAAGTACAATTAGTTGTCTTAGATCCTCGTTATGTTTAAAGTTGTAATTTGCTTTAAAGGCTATATGACATCATGTTTTCTCCGGTTAGTGAAAAAAATGTAAATGCCGCGGGTGGGATTCAAACTCACATTCGCTGGACGATCGTTTCGATGTTTGTGAAGCATCATCTTCAGCAGCGTCTAGCCCGTTGAGCCACTGCGGTGTGTATTTACACAAGTCACTAACCGAAGACATTTATTGATTGTGTGCAGAGTGATTGTTTGTCGCTACTTACACATTGCTTTCCTACTTACCGGAGAAAGCATGATCTCTTATAGCCTTAAAAGGAAATTACAACTTTAAAGTACATAGGTTAGGTAGAAGCGGCTGTCACTATTGACACTTAGGGCCGTTTTGTCAATGTCCAGTTTATTTTCTCATACTCGGGTTAATTTAACAGAATGTTTTACGCTGGCAACTCCGATGAAATGTATGCCTATAGATGTCAGCACTGTAAGACATCAGCGTTTTACTTTACTATTGTTTTGTGCAGTGTAATTTATTTAAATTATGGCCGAAAACGAAAAGACACCGTGAGAAGAACTTCTCAGTTGGCGAGAAACATAAACTTGTTGGTCTGGTGGAAGACCGCATACCAATTTTAGAAACCCGAACCCTTAATAATAACAGCTGTTAACATTTATCGTTCCGATAAAATAATAGCCGGCGTTACGCCTCCTGTTAACGTCAGCCTGATAAATTTGAAGTATACATTGAGAAAATTAAATTCTGCTAACCGGCATTTTAGCGTTACGATAAAAGATAACCGGACATTGAGAAAGTGACCCTTAGGCTGTGTGTTCATTGGAAATATTTCGGTCATAAACTAATTCTTATAACTACTAGACATTTGGCCTGGTGTGATATGAACTTTAGATGTTGAAAAGAATTGCTTCAATAATACCAGATGATGCAATGGTTCAAAACAACCAACAAAATAACAACAAAGGTATTTCGTTTAGTGTGTTATAATTTTTGGTTTAACTACAACACAAATGTATGCTAACAATAACATGGTAAATTGTGTTGAATTTATTTTTGTGTGGTGAAAATACAATTTCGATTTTGAAATAGACAATCTAAATTTTGGCAGCTGAAAGGTTATGTATGTAATATATCAAATGGAGAGTAGAAGACGTGAGGTATGCTCTCATTGTTTTATATTTTCTGTTAATATATTGACAATGAATATTGGATTTTACAGACTTTAATTACTATCTGTCATCTATCATATAAATAATTAATCAAATTCAATGCGTATTTCCCTGTCACAGTTGTTCTCTTCATTTTACAATAATACCATATTAAGTAAAGTTACATGTTTCTTGAAATCGAATTTATACTTACACGATGTTTAGGTTTTTTTGTTTGCTGACATTTTGAATTGTTTACTGTTTTGCATACAAACTTCAAAGCACAAGCTGCTTAAAAAACACGTCAAAATTTAGACTACTTGTCAAAATTTTGAGTAGCCCTTGAACTTGGAAAAATTTTGCCAATAAATACTCACCACGCTTATGTCAAAACTTCAGTCGATCCAAAATATTTGAAACAATTCACACAGCATTATGACTAGTTTTCATAAAGCAACTATGGTATAGAGAAGAAAATTTACTCATTGGGTGGAATGCCAACAAAGAAAACGAGTGAAGCGCGTCGTTTCTCTGCTCTCTTACTCTCTTCGTTAAATATTTCAATACACGAGCAGTTTTCTGATGATGTTATTGTATCTAACTATAGAAATTCCAACAATATTTAAATAAAATTACATAAAGTATGTAAAAAGTATGAAATAGTCAAGTTATGACGCAGGAAAGAAACGTGTTTGAGTGAATCGCGTCGACTTTTTTGGTTCTCTTCTACTTACTGTACTTTTATTGACTATTTTACAACCTCATGAGGTCAGACGTCTTACACATATTAATTAAACAAACAAATTAAACAAATTTCAACATATTCTTCCAACTGACTCTATCCTTCGCCTTTTCTCGCCAGTTGGTAACACCAAGGATACGGAGGGATTCTTCTGCCTGGTCTTTCCAGCGGAGTCTTGGTCGTCCTCTATTCCTGCTTCCATCGGGTACGTTATCAAAAACTTTTCGCGCTGGCTCATCTTCATCCATTCTGATAACTTGGCCTAGCCAACGCAATTGGCCCACTTTGATTCGTCTAGCTATGTCCACGTCAGAATAGAGATTATATAGCTCTGCGTTCCAGCGACGTCGGCACTCGCCGTTTTCCCTAACAGGACTATATATTTTACGGAGAATTTTTCTCTCGAAAACTCCGAGGTGTTTTTCATCCGCTTGGGATATGACCCAAGTTTCGGAGCCATGTGTCTAGACAGGTAAAATGAGAGTCTGATATAGCTGGACTTTTGTCCGTCGAGAGAGGGCTTTGTTTCTAAACTGCTTGCTGAGCCCAAAATAGCACATATTTGCAAGCACAATTCTCCTATCTATCTCCAGGCTGACGTTGTTATCCTTGTTCACGGCGGATCTAAGGTAGACAAATTCATCTACCACTTCAAAATTCTCTTCTACTAGGGTTGCCAAATTGCGCCGGTTTTTTCTTCTCTACTTGTACATCCTTTTTTCAGTTTTTCTGTCAGTGGCGATTTTCGTTTCTTTGTGAAATTGTTGTTAAAAATCGAATTTTGTTTTTCAGTCAATTGTTAACAACAACAATTTGTACTCAGACCATATGATTTTGACAATCACATCACTGATTGTCAAGGTGAGAAATGTTAGATTGTATAAAACACACGTTTCTGTTTTGATTATTTTTACTTTTTTTTATAAAGTTTATATGCATTTGTTTCATATATTACATATGTGTGTATGTAATTCCATTTGGTTGTTCCTCTTTGTGGTTTTGGCCTAAAACATATGTATTTTTCAAGATAATCTAGGGGTAGCCATACCCGGTAACAATATGACGGGTTACATTAACTCGCCACTGACAACCAAATGCAAAGTTGACCTCTAATTAACATTCGATTACGATTAAGTGATCCAATAGTTAACTACCCACGTAAAAACTGGGCATTATTAGAGAGTCGAATTGAAAAACAAACTTCCAATGGAAAAATTTAAACTCATGGCATTATTCCCATTGTAATTAAAATCTCTTATTTCGAGATTTCCGGCAGCCAAGAATCAGCTGTTCTTTTCCTTGAAATCTCACGAGATTTTGGCTGCAATGTGAATATATAGTATTCCAATTTATTGGTTTTTTTAATCTTTATTTTTCATAAGTTTAAGTTATGTTTACGTTTCCTTTTAATATCACTAAATTAAAGTATTCATAAGGTATGTATTTTAGATAAACCAAAAGAAAATTACAAATGAAAAGGATAAAAACTCAAAGTGGATTTGCTAGAAAAGTATGTATATGAATGAGTTAAGGCTTATGGGTATTTAGCAACTATTTACATGGTTTATTTTATATATAATACTGCACCCTAGACGATAGTTAATATATTGATTTGGGATCTTTGGCCAAAAAAGTTTGCTTGAAACTACATTTGTATATGGGTTGCATGTAATAATAAATAAGTTCGTGTTCATATTCCAATCGAAATCTCTAGGTTCGAGATTTCTTTTAGTCATTTCTTGTCGAAAAATCAGCTGTTCTGTTCGAAATCTAAAAATGGAAGATTCCGACTGCAAAGTGAACGTGGTATAAAGTAAAAGTATGCAAGTAAATGTTGGTTTAATCAGTTACAACTAACGCTTTTTTGTTTTGAGACGATTTGAAAAAAAAATATATATTTTAATCTAGTAAATAATTTAGGCCACCGCAGCTTCCGGTGTTGGGTTAGCGTTCACTTCCGCCGTGGCTGGCGAGCGCACATAAACTGCTGTCGCTTCTACAACGACTGTGGGCACATCGGCTGGATTGTTGTTAACATCATTTGTCTCCTCCGTTGGAGCCTCTGGTTGTTCAGATGTCTGTGGTTGGGTTTCAGTAACTACAACAGATTGCGCTTCAGCAACTACAGATGGTTGTTGGGGAGTTTCCGCCTTGACTTCCGTTGGTATTGCTACTTCTGTGGTTGCTTCCTTAATTTCCTGTTGTGGTTGTTCTTTTTGTTGTTGTGGTGCTGATGGTTCTACTGTCTCTGGTTCCGGTTCCGGTTCTCCGCTAATTTGTATTTTGGGATTTTCCCCGTTTGTGGTAACTGGTACGGGAGCGGAGGCGATAGTAGGAGCTAGCGCTGCAGCGACAGCAGGGGCAGCTACGGCAACAGAAGCAGCAGCAGCTTTAATCTCTTTAACTGGCGAACCACTTTTGGAAGTCTGCGGTGAAGGTGTACGGGACATTGAGTTACGGGAGGCAGGCACACTTAAACCAAGGGCCTTCTTGTCCAGCAAAACCGAAGTGGATTGCGGTGCAGGACTGCTGCCACGCTTGATGACATCAATTTTTTCGTTCATTTCGCGACGAATTTCGGCAACCGGCCTTAGCAAGAAGATGGGTACATCATCGTCACGTCGTTGAAATAGCATTTCACCCTCGAATTCCAGCAATTTGTGTTTGCGGGCTCTCAATAAAATGCCAACACACTTGTCCGATATGTAATTGTAAATCTAGAAAAGATAATATAAATTGATAAAGTGAGTATAGAAACATTTTATCCACAATAATACACCTACATTAAACAACTCTCCAAAAGTTATCACTCTCATATTGGGTTCATCCTTTACATTATAGCCCTCAGAGTCTATAATCTGACAGAGTTCTAACATTTCCCGCAATACATGCATATTGGCCTTTTGGCCCCTCATCTCTGTTAAACTGCCGGCCAAAGGTCTGAAAATGGAAAAAATAAGGATAAAGAAAAAATCTACGAAAATCACTAGAAATTTTCTACTTACTTGCCATAATCATCTTTGGTGATATCCGGTTTTGGTGAAGAACATCTACTACCATCTGTTTGGCTGAAAGGATTCAACAATTGGCCAGTTTTATGTTGTGCGACGTGATTATTGAACATCGCTACTTTAGAAGATAGTGGAGAGTCCTGAAATGACAAGGAGTAAGTAAAGAATTATTAGGATATTTTGGTTTTCAATTCAGCCTACATGATTCATCTTAAGAAATGTGCAGAATTTTGGACAAAAATTTGGAATATGGATTTATACTAAATACGAAATTTTTTAAAAATATGACTAAATTTAAATGACAGAATGAAATGAAAACTAGTAACAATACGTACGTACGTAACATCTAAATATACAGTTCAATATTTTGTAAAATCATGTTTACGCGGCTTCCAGGTATACCACGATTTCGAGATTTGAACACACCAAACATGTGTTTGCTGTACAAAAATCAACTGTTTATAGATATTAAATCTCGAAAACTGTGTAATCGCGTTTCAACACATTCAAATATAGTTTTCTTTTGGAAATTTGATAGAAAAGAAATACGAAATAAGAAAAAGATTTACAACAACACCTACTGTGTATGCCTTGGTTATTCTACCATGTTTTTCCTATGATTTAAAAAAGTTCGTAGCCGTTAAATGTTCAAATAGTTGGCAACACCGCCACAATAATTCTTTCATAAAACATGGTATGCACTTGTAGCGAAGTATTCGGCAGTTATTTTCTCATTTACATCAAAGGAAGAAACATTTGTTTTTGCCGATTGTTGTATAAACGAGAGTAAACTCGATAATGACGCCATAACTTCCGTAAAACAAACCCAATCTGCATTAAATGTCGTATAAGCAAATATTTTTTTAAAATGTCGTATAAGCAAATATTTTTTTGACGTAGAATACGTCTTACCTTACGTAGAATACGCCATCCTAAGACAGAAAACATATATAACAATAAATGATAAATAATATAAGCAAATGAATTTATTGTTATATAGGTTTTCTGTCTTATCGGATGGCGTATTCTACGTTAAACTTAATGGCCGTGTCTCTGACACAGCCTGCAGGGACAGTCCGTGGCCGAAGGCCTCGGACAACTGTCTGCTGTAATTTTTTTTTTCCTATTGATAATAAGCATCTGTATTCACCACTCCAGTTCTAGTTCCTCCAATATATATTTTTTAATATTATTACGTCCATAAATGTATATAAGAGTTTGTAACAAACATTTCAAATGGGACTCAGACCCAAATAGGCGAACTAGTGTGAGGTTATGCATAAGTTGTTAGTACTTCTGTACTGGCCATAACAACCATGTGCTAAGATTTTGAATGCAATATTTTGCTACTTATCTCAGTGGGAAAATTTATCATAGACGAACTTCAAAAATATCTTATTTTCACATCCAAAACACATTCTGATACGTCTTTTAGTAAAGGGTCTTCTTGTCGACAAACATCATATCTCTATCGCATACAATATATATTTTAATTTGCGTTAAACATAATATGTTTGCAATTTACGATTATAAATACGTTTGCAATAATATGTTTGGGAAATGTTTTTTTTTTTTTGTAGCCTGAATCTATGTAGTTATAGACAGAACATTTGGTCCGTACACATTTGTTAAAAAAAATGTTGTAATGTTCTTAACAACTGCGGCAGATGAGTCACTTTCGAATTTTATGCACATTTAACGTATAATATACAAAAATTTATATAAATATATGCATTTGTACTTGTATTTATGTAGACAAATGTGGAAAATTTTAAAATCATGTCCAACAAAGGAAAATGCAAATCAACAGTGAGTGTCAAAATCGATTGTACAAGTTGTATGGTCACTTGGGTAATGATCCTCGTACTACCATCATGAGATTTACGCTCTTGATATTAAAGCCCTGTATTCAGTGCTTGCGAAGTTTCCTTCAGAATTTTTTTCATTTATCTCAAAACGGAAAATTTTGTTGCGGAGAGTTACCATCTCTTTCCGATTTACCCTCCAAATATTTCATGAATAGTTCATATTCGCTCTCTATATTATTTTTTAAAGAATTGAAAATAGAAGAATTGAAATGGCAAAATTCTGGCCCTAATGAGTTATCAAACAATTGTTTTCGCGCGAAATAACTTTGGGATAACAACCCTGTACAAATGAAAAGTGAGCGGAATTTTCGTTATATTTTATACACGCAACGAAAAGTTCATTAAAACTGAATACAGGGTTTAATGGGAACTATTAATTGTAAATTGATTTCTTGTGCTACAATTTGCTACGCCATAACCACAAATTATACTTAGTTTACATGTGCTACGTTTTATCACATTAATGAGGCTTAAAAAAGCCTATACATAGCAAAATGCCCAGAAAACGAAATGTTGGAAAAATAAACTTATAAATAATAACCAGAGTAGGCTTCGTTAAGTTGGGTTGAAAAATTCGTAGAATTCCTTACGTCAAAAATACGAAACTACGAAATTTTGTTTACAGTAAAAAGTCAAAATAGGCGAAATGAGCTCATTTGATTTGACCATTCAGGTGTTTAAATGATACTGAGCCAATTTTCTTCTATCCAAAAATGTAAGTGTTGTATAGTTTTTGTTGACGCTCACTATTTTTATATGTAGTGTAAATGATTTTCTTTTATCAAATCCCATGACAGCAGTCACCCACCGGCATGATTAAAAACATTTTGTCTAAACTACTGTCAGGCAAAATAATTTTTGGCATCGTCATTAGAGAAATATTTTAATTAAAAAATTCTACATGTGAATCTGCATTTAAATACAGGGAATGTGTCTCACTCCCCATAGATCGAATAATTTCATTTTGAAATTTATAGGAAGGATTAGTGTATCTACATTTTATATACATGAATCTAAACTCTGTGAAAACGTTGAACGAAATAATTGCAATATATGCTTGGTTTTCGATGTATTAGCTGTAGAGCTCAATTCCTGCTTTTTTCGAATTGTTCTGTGAGTTAGCCCATCAGAAATTATAAATACTAATAAAATTTTGATATTGGAAGTTGTAATGTGCTAAATCGATAACATTTAATATTTTTCATGAAATTGGGATTTTAATTTTGTTACTCAACTAACAATTTTCGATAACTAGCTTAGATATAGTGTTATTGTTATCAAGAAAACTTGTAATTTGCTAGGTGGCGACTCTCTCCAACAAAAGATTTATCTCTTTCCATTTGATTTATTTCGAAAATTCCAAATGCGAGTCCGTATACGGAATTATCAAATTTTCGCAAAGATCGGTTCACGAAATTTTTGATACTTTTTATACACGTATGTACTTCTTATGGGAACGAAAATATCTAAAGAACTGAATACCAACAATTTCCGTTTAGAGATAAATGACAAATTTTCTTACTAAAATTTCGCAAGAGCCGAATACGGGGCTTTATCTCCAAACGGAAACTTTTGTTATATTTTATAAACGTACTATTTATGGCAATGCAAATATCATGATAGCTGACATTTTATACAAAAATTCTGTTAACTAGAAGAGTTATCGAAATGGAATTTGAAACAATAAATGCATTCCAATTATCATGATATTTTTATAAGAAAAAAAAACCAAATTATTTTATACAAATTTGTGATAACTCGTTTAGTTATAGAGTTATCAGTAATTTAGAGAATCTATATTCCCCACCAAACAAACACAACGCTGAAAGTTTCACTCTTGGAGACTAGAAACGAAGCAAATTTTAAACGGAGACTGGATATCTTGATAACTGAGCGTTATGGGAAATGAATAAAGTTTTAAAACAAAGATAATAGTTTTGAATACTGTTTTTAAATTGAATAGTGTTTTAATGAGAGCTGGTTTTTGGGTTGGTAGTTGAACTTTGTTTAATGGATTGTTAGTTAAATACTAAATACAGTTTAACTTTTTACACAATTAAACATGAATTAAAATAAAATCAATCAGAGCTCAAAAACAACGCCCGTGATTTAAGCCCCGCATTCAGTCTTACCGAAATTTGTATTTGCTTGGTACTCAGCTCTTTTTGAATATTTCGGAAGCAAAATCAATTACCGTGTTGTTAAGGCAAAGTTATTTCGATTGGAACCGGAATTTTGGCATTTCTATGATTTTAACCAATTAAACTAATATCCCATGAGTTAAAGAGCCCCGTATTCAGTTCTTGCGAAATTTTCGTAAGAAATTTTGTCATTTATCTATAAACGGAAAATGTTGTTGCGGAGAGTTACCACATATCTTTGATTTACCTTGCAAATATTTAATTTATTATTCCTCTACGCGCTCTATTTTAGTTTTAACGCATGTCGTGTTGCTTTTGGCTGTTAAAATTATCAAAATGTCCAAATTCCGGTCCCAAACAATTATCAAACAATTCTTTTCATGCGAAATAACTTTGGCGTAATTTTCGCAAAGTGCTGAGTACCAAACAAATGAAAATTGAGCGAAATTTTCGGTTCATGAAATTTTCGTTATGTTTTATACACGTACTTCTACGGCAACGAAAATTTCATAAAAACTGAATACCGGGCTTAAAAATAAAATAGAGTTCGAAGAGGAATTAAGAATGAAGGTAATTCAAAGACGCAAGGCAAATAAAAGAGAGTGGTAAATTACAAAACTTTTTACTATAGTTTCGCAAGAACTTATTGCCTAGCTTTGCCCTGCGTTTACACGAGACAAGACAGTTGGCAATAGGTCTGTTTTTTATTCCCTGGTAAACAACATTTTTCGACCACTTTGTATGGGGAATTCTGACTTACTTTGCAAATAATTCATGAATATTTCCTCTTCACACTCCATTTTATTTTAACGCATGTGGTGTTACTTTTATTTGTTAACAGAATCGAAATGTCAAAAATCCGGTCCCAAACAATTGTTTACGTACGCAATATCTTTGGCATAACAACCCTGTAATTGCTTTGCTTATGAAATTTTCGCATATGGCTGAGTACAAAGAAAATGAAAAGTGAGCGAAATTTTCGCTTCACGAAATTTTCCTCATTTCTTCTTACACGTACTTCTTCTGTGAACAAAAACTTCATAAGAACGGAATACGCGGCTTTACGGTTCAAAAAAATGCAATTTGCTGACATTAATTGTGACAACTGTTGGGGGGAATACCTTCCCCTACTTTGTGAAGAAAACAAATCAACAAGTCCACACTTATGTCTGTGTATGAACAATCTTCAAATTTTGTTTTACAGTGCACTACACTACAGGCTGTCTGTCATTTTAGGAACATTAACATGTTAGGCATGAGGCACTCTCTGAAGGTCATTCATGGCCAAGATCATTGTCAACTCGCGTTCGCATCGCCGCCAGAAGTACGGAAGACAATGTCTGTCTGTCTATATAATATATATGAAATTTTGCATTTCAAACAAAACAAAAAAATTTGTCTGTTGCAAATTTATGATAAAACATCTGTGGAACAGTTGAAGAATAAAATTTAAATTTGTAACAAACTGACACGTTAAACGAGTGACAGACGAACGGGCGGGCTGACTTAGAAGATATAATCGATGTTAAATGTAGTATATGTGAATAATTTCTGACGATGATGGAATGCAATCGAACATTGTTGATAAAACGTAGTAAATGTGAATGATGGGACCAAAATGATATAAGTATAATGAGGTTAATAAGCTAATTAAGGTGGAAACTTGTTCATGCTTCAGCCCTGTATTCAGTTTTTATGAAATTTTCGTACGCATAAGAAGTACGTGCGTAAAAATCAATGTTGGAATTTTTTAATTTTCATTGGATTTTAATTAGCGTTACTTTATCTACTGCAAATGGAAAATAATTACCATTGTTCACAATGGGAATTCAAAAATTTCTAGACAATGCAAATGCAGGTTGTAAAATCGGATGCCAATTGTATGAAATATGGGAATGCTTTAATTATTTTGAACTTGTTTGACTGATGACAATTCTGTTTTTAAATTATTTTATATGCAGAGGTTTGTGGCTTCGATTGGTGTTGCCTCGTATTACTTTCAATTTTATGAATCTTTACATACATACATATAACATATTTGAAAACCAAAACTGCCAGATATGAAGAAAATTTTTTGAAAATAAGTATAATTGCCAATGGTATTTGCATTTTTTTTGAATTTGAATTAGAGGTGATTCAACTAAACTACAAATTTTATATTTTGTTCACGTTTCATTTGAATGATACTCAGCTTTTTGCGATAATTTCGTATGCAAAAGTTATTTCGTACGAAAACAATTGTTTGATGAATGTTTTGGATCAGAATTTTCACATTTCTCTCATTTTAACAAGCAGAAGTAGCACCACATTTATAAAAATAAAATGAATGGAAAATCAGAGATACGCGTAGTACGGACATGAACCTGTACTTTAGGTTGAGATTTCTTTAATTATGTCTGAAGCCGAAATTTTACCAAAATCCATACAATAAAAATTCTTGCGAACTACCGTCGAAAATGATACAATATGATAATCAACCTTGATTTGTTGCTGGCAAATGACGCTGTGAAAATGTATGGGTGGTAAAATGTATTTCGCGCGAACGAACTTAGTACCAGGCTTGATTTGTTGTTGGCAAATGACGCTATGAAAAAGTATGGGTGGTAAAATGTATTTTGCGCGAACGATATTACTTAGTATCAGGCTGAAATAGAAAAATAAATATGTTTTTGGTATATACATATGTATTTGTGTTGCATGCACCTATATTCATCACTCATTTCTTGAATTTACATCAGAAAGTCTATATTTACAGCGATTTTGCTTGCAAATGTCACAAATTCCTTGACCTAACAATCACCAGAACATTCACTTTTGGTTGAAGTAGCGCAAAAAAATTCTCAAATGCTTGTTGTAAACAACCCGGTAATGGATAGAAAATTACCCTTAGCATTTCTTTTCAGTTCTGAACCTGAAATTCATGTTTTTTTACATAGTGTTTATAAGGCAACCTGAGATTTAGGTACAGTTTCGGACTACGCAAATAGCCTGGTACTAAGTTCGTTCTCACGAACTAGTTTTAACCACTCACATTGTTTTCGTAGTGCCATTGGTCAACAAAAAATCGCGGCAGACAACTACCATATTTTTTGTGTTTCTTAAATTTTGTTAACAGAAAAAAATCATGGTTTTCGAAAAATGTAATGAGAATTGACACTTTATCAAGTCCATCGATATTTCTCAAGCACTTTTTTGTATGGAGTTTTATAAAATTTTTAAAATCTTGATCTTAGTACTGTCCGTGCAGAGATAAATAAAAATATCTTACGAAAATGCCGCGAGAGCTGCATACAGGGCGTAAAGCAAGAACTATTACTGCATATACTAGGTTAACATTGCAGCTGTTATCTTGCAAATAGATATTTCAATTTAATAAACAGAACTTTTGCTTTATGAGCAAGTTAAAGGATTTCAAATCCTCCCGGGTTCATCGTTGAGGCACTTCATAGCTCAATGGCTTTTAGTGAAAGTATAGAGCATAGAATAACACATATGTAGAAGGTATTATTCGCTCAATAAATTAAACGTCATAGGTACGATGGAAATTACACAGTGGAGGGTGGAAAATATGGGTTCAATAATACCAGATGGTGGCAATAGTATACAGCGATCCGCAAAGGAACTACACCCGAATTTCGTGTTTTTGTGGCAAACTAGTTGTGTTAAATACAATACAAATGAATACCAACGTTAAAAGTCAACAAAAAAGTGCAAAATACATTTAAATTTTTCAGTTCTACACCAAAACGACAGGAAATAGTTAAGTGAACATATTTTGTAACTCCACCTGGTGTATGTAAATTTTAAATTTAATTTGCTCTCATTTCCACAGACCTACCGAGAGAGTGTGAAATGAAACGTCAGATGAGCGAATAAAACCTTCTACGTATGTGTTATTCTATGGTATAGAGTTATGGCGATCGGTATAATTTGTATTTTCCAATAAGGCAAGATATTTGAGCACCTGATGATGAATTCATCATCGAGTTCGAAACTATTCATGCCAAGTGAGTATTTATTGTTATCGCCGTAACTTAAGTTGGTAACACTTCAGAGTCAATCGCTACAAATTTCTCTACACGGTGATCGATATTGATTAACGGCTAATCTTCGTTATAACTAGAGCAGTTGATCAACGTCTCTTTTATACTTATTTTTACAATTATCCTAAAACTTACAATACTATGATAAATTCACTGTTAAACAATATTCACCACTAACTGGCGTTGAAGAAATAATGTCCGAAACTGAGGACTTTCACAGCAAAATTCGAATTTAAATCACAAAAATCAATGGTGTTGTCAATTACCAATGAATCAAACATATATGTACTGTATTAGATTTTTTGATATCTGAATTTTCGTATTTCTGAATTGAAATAGGTTTTCGTTTGCCAGTCACCCGAATGAGATGCGTAGTATTAAATAAACAGAAAACGATTAATTGATTATTTGACGTCAATGGGAAATAAAAAAACATGCGACATTTGATGTTGGCCAACAGACGTCGAGAGCATTCAGTCAATACAAGTACCCGCGCTTTTGATACTAGATATTATAATTGATTGTTGACAGCCATTTGCTGCGGTATTTCGATATCATGAATGAATGAATACAGTAGATGGGATGAAAATACAAACAATTGGCATCGAATGCACGAGGCATGAAGGGATTAGACGGTATTTCTAAATAATTGTAGAAAATAAGTATAAACGAAAATATAAACCGTCAATTCGTGGTGGATTATGCAAAAATCAGTGACAATACAAACAGTTTAATATAACGCATTTTGCGTCCAGAGGCAACTCTTTTTATATTAGTGGTATTCATGCAAACAAGAAAACCTAGAACTTTTGCTCAGCGTAAGTTTGCCCCGAAGCGTTTCATGAGGCACCAAATAAAGTTGCTCAGTGTATCTATGCAGCAATTGTCAAAAAAGGCTGATAAAGTAAATAAACAAATCAAAATTCAAAGTATATGCTTTACCTAGCCCATTATTTTATTTTTTTTCACATAAATCAAAAACCCTCTCTTTTTTTCAATACAAAAATATTGACATTGAAATGTCAAAAGTTTTCACGTTTCTTTTCCAGGTTTGCTCAGCAAAATTGCCTCGAAAACTTTCCACTTTTGTGCAAGTCGCTTTGTATGGGAAATTTGTTTGTTTTGACTTTTGCTGTGCAAGTTTACGATGTTTTCGAGTTTACGATGTTCTTTCGAACTTTCATGAAGACCACTATTCTTTTTCAACTTTTGCAAGTTCATTATTTTTTAACCCCCGCTTAACTACATTTTCGTTTCTTTCGTATGCAGATTTAAGGTGTCTTAAACTGCAGTTACACCAAGATTACCGCTTTTTCGGGATTATAAATGTCAAACTCCATGAGAAAAAAACGTCGATAATCCCGAAAATGCGTTAATCTTGTTTGGTGTAAATGCCGTATTACGTGATGATTCAATTATGTTTGTTTTGAGCATGCCGCAAACTAATGCGGCTCCGTACGGAAATGGTGTAGCACCAACATTTTGTTACTGTTGCAATAAGAAAATACATGTGATTTGTGTGTGCGACACGATGCAAGATGATACCAAGTAGTTTTTATTTTCAATGTTGCCAGCACGTATAATTTTAGTAAGTATCAAAGACGATCTAGAATTAGACGACCAGAAGATGTGCGCAATTTGGCAATCCTGGTAAAAGAGAACCAAAAAGTGCTAAAAATTCACTCAAAGGCATTTCTCTTACTCGTTATATCTTGATTATTTCATACTTTTTTCATAGTTTATGTAATTTTACTTCACACTGGTTGAAATTTGTATAGTTATATACAATAATACTATCAAAAAGCTGCTAGTATATTGAAATATTCAATGAAGAGAGTAAGAGAGAGAACAGAGAATTACTAGGGTTTCACTCGTTGTGTTTGTTGGCATTTGAGTGTCTACTTGTACATCGTTTTTGTACGTATAAATTTAAAATGATGAAGAGTAATTTTTACTTTCGATTGTTTTATTGTTCAGGAAAATGTGATTAAAACCTTCAGATTATCACCAGTTCCGAAGGAGAATGCTTTGAGCATGGTAAAATAAGTAAGGTAAACTCGTTAGAACAGCTGAGTTGAAGTTTTTTCTTGCTTAGGTGTTTCTCTTATGTCAAATTCACATGTATTTTGTTTCTGTACTTTTTTGTTTACTTCTACAGTAGATACACACATGTAGAAAATTTGACAGATTAGGAAGACCAAACAAAAACAAAATGCCTGTTTTTGTTGCCTGTTGTACGAAATAACTTTGGCGTATCTACCATGTAATTGATTTTCAAAGACGATTTACAATTAGACGACCAGAAGATGGGCGCAACATGGCAACCCTGGTAAAAGAGAACAAAAAAGTGCTAGGAGTTCACTCAAACGCATTTCTCTCTCGCGTCATATCTTGCTTATTTCACACTTTTTGCATAGTTTATGTAATTTTACTTCAACATGGTTGGAATTTGTATAGTTATATACAATAACACTATCAAAAAGCTGCTCGTGTATTGAAATATTCAATGAAGAGAGTAAGAGAGAGAGTAGAGAAGTACTAGGGTTTCACTCGTTTTGTTTGTTGGCATTTGAGTGAAGAGAAATTTTGACTGTCTACTTGTACACCGTTTTTGTGATTTTGCTTACGAAATTTGCGCAAGGAGCTGAGTACCAGGCAAATGAAAAGTGAGCGAAATTGTCGATCCATGAAATTTTCGTTATTTTTTATAAGCGTACTTCTTATGGCAACGAAAAATTCCTAAGAACTGAATACCGGGTTTAAATGTAAATTGTATAAATTTTGAATACTAGAATACGAGTATCAACGACTATGATATTCATCCCCATCTCCTGATATGATCGTTATCAACATAGATAAATTTATTCATAGATTTGTCAACCCACTCATCGGTTTAATGATTGAAGAGAAGCGATATTGTGGAAATTACCACCTTAAACGTCAAGAGAAGAAATCTGTCGATAAGGTTTGTCAAACAAAGCTGAAATTGTTACTGTAAATGCTCAAAATATGTAAATATGTTAACATCCTGAATGCACAAAACTAAAACTGAGGGATTTTGTTCGATGTTGCAGACAGAAGTTCGTTTCCTCATTGAAGAAGCGCAAAGATAAACGTCAGATGAGACGGATAACAAATCTATATATAAATTAATCTATGGTTATCAATATCTGTTTCTCTTTGTGTGAACAAACTTTTAATGTCATTGGGAATGATTTAAAAGTTTATTACTTAAAGTGTTCGAAATATATATATATTTTTATGGTACACCAGTTGAAAATTAGTTTGGCCCTCTTCCAAATTGTATTTGTGTTTATTTTTTTAACTTAAGACAACCTTTTTCTTTATTTGATGGGTTGCCATAAAACAAATTGAGGATAGATAAGTTTATATGGCGTCTTTCGAATGATTTTATATACAAATAAAATATTATGAAAAAATGTAGCCATGTGCCGTTTAGCAGAGGTCTGGGTCAATTTTTTTTTTTTTTTAAATTTGAAAACAAATTGGTTTTGATGAATCATATGTTTTTTGGCACTAGTTTAAAGCCTTTTTTCATTTCCCTCAAAACGGAAAATTTCGTTGCGAAGGGTTACCACCTACCGTTGTTTTTGCTTAAAAATATTTCATGAATATTTCCTTTTCGCACTACATTCTAGTTATAATGCATGTTGTGTTACTTTTGTTTGTCAAAATAATTGAAATGCCAAAATTTCGTTGCCTAAAAATTATCAAACAATTGTTTTCATACGAAATAACTTTGGCGTAACAACACTGTAATTGATTTTGCTTACGAAATTTTCGCAATGAGCTGAGTACCAAGCAAATGGATAGTGATCGAAATTTTCGTCACATTTTTCACACGACTATGACAATTTCATAAGATCTGAGTACGGGGCTTAAATGTTTCAGAACCTTATTCAGTTTTTTTTTTTTAAAGAAAGTTTCGTTGCCATAAGAAGTATGTGTATAAAAAATAACGAAAATTCCATGAACCGAACATTTCGTTCACTTTAACACCACAAGCACGGTATTCAGTTTTTATGAAATTTTCGTTGCCATAATAAGTACGTGTATGAAAAGTAACGAAATATTCTTCTACAGAAAATTTCGTTCACTTTCCATTTGTTTGGTACTCAGCTCTTTGCGAAAATTTCGTAAGCAAAATTAATTACAGGGTTGTTACGGGAAAGTTATTTAAAACTGTCTTTAAATTTGATTTTATCGGCACTTATAAATTTTAAAATAATTTTTTTATTCATTAAATTAGTTTTGATTTGAAGAGCACAATAATTTTCTTTAATTTTTATTTGCTTTACACCCAAATTCTGGCAGAGAAACAATTGTATCAAAACTGTCGTTAGCCCAGTAACTTTCGAGGGGAATTTGGTGGAACTGAAACACTCATGGATTCCCTTTAGTATTTCTCTATGTGCTACATGTTGGTATAGGTCTTTGCTCAAGATTTATTTATTACAGGTGTAGCCGAAGGTGTAGTTGTAGTTGTAGGCAATGACAGCTATTTTGTTCAAATGAGGTGTTTTACTGTTTAAAGCCCGGTATTCAGTTTTTATGAAATTTTCGTTGCCATAAGAAGTACATGCATAAAAAATAACGAAAATTTCATGAACCAAAATTTTCGCTCACTTTTCATTTGTTTGGTACTCAGTTCACTGCGAAAGTTTGTAAGCAAAATTAACAGGGTTGTTACGCCAAAGTTATTTCGAACGAAAACAATTGCTTGATAATTGTTTAGAACCGAAATTTCGACATTTCCATAATTTTAACAACCAAAAGTAACACAAGAAGCGTTAAAAATAAAATGGAGTTCGAGAGGGAATTAAATCTTTGCCAGGTATATCAGAGATAGCTGGCATCTCTCCGCAACAACATTTTCCGTTTAGAGATAAATGACAGAATTTCTTACGTATATTTCTCAAGAACTGAATGCGGAGCTAAGGTGCTAATTAAAACACGTAGGTTTAAAATGATGCAAGCCATTATTTATTGTTGTGTGTTATCATTCAATGTGAATGAAAACGCAACAACCAAAAACAAAATTAAAACAAAAATATTTGCAGTCTGGAAAGAATGGTTTTTGGAATGTACTCCATCCATTTCATTATTTATTAAAAAAGAATAGAACGTATAAAAATGTTATCAGTAGAGGGCATCGTAATTTCTTGTTTTCCAAATACATATGTAACAAAAATGTTGTCAATTTATTTTGTATTATTTTTTTGACACAGTACAAAAGATGCTGGCATGTTTCGAAATTGTTTAATAATTCGAAAAATGTTTAATTCGTCGGCTAATATGAAATCAAAAAGCGATTAATTATCGATAACTTACCCCTTAAAATGTGAACTTTAGCAAAGCATCCACAACTACTTTCACTGACATTGACAAACATTCGAAATCTTTTGCAAAAAACAAAAACACAATAACATATTTTTGAAAATTTATTAGGTATTTTGTTTGTCTGCTTGCGTTTTGTTTGTTTTTTTTTTCGATTTGAACATATATCTCAAATCCATTTGGGTTTTAAAGGAATTTCCAAATGTTTTTCTATAAATCATCGTACAGTTCTTATACTTACTTTTTGCAATACTTTTCTGAGGTCATTTGCTTTCGATCTTAATATCGAGTGACTATATAGTTTCCATTCGATTCGATTAACAGAAAAACTCTTGACCATTTCATATCAGATTTTGAAGCGCGCAGAATTCGCTTCCTCTTCCAAATTGAACGATCAGACAGATGGGACCGCACATACATATGTATGTGTTTATTGACGAGTACAAAAATGTAGTGTTTTGAATTGTTTTGGTGAATTAAAATATTTTGCTGTTTCCGAATTTTCCGCCACATGTGTAGGAGACAATGCCGAGAAATTATTTGTATAAGATATAAACATGTTTATATTCAGATTCATGTATGCCAGTTTATATGTATGCACAAATATAATATAATTTGAACAAATTCGCCATAGAGAAGATATTTCAAATTTGTTTGTGTCGCATTTTGTTGTATGACATTGAATTCAAAACAACGAAAATTCAGACAGTATAACTTAAAATAATTCTATGGAATGGAGAAATATAGGAAAATATTCAACGGCGCTAATCGAGCTACATTGAGAACTACTGTATTATGTCGATACTATTTCTACAAATGCGAAAATGACAAATGACAGTTTTAAGTGTATGACTACCCTGTGCTTATTTGCTATTTCTTAAAGTCGCGTTCATTAGAAACATGTGGAGGCCACATTGAATCGCATTAGAATCGCTTCGTTGTGTGGGCAGCTTAAATGATTTTACCTACATAAAAAGCGTAAATAATCTGACAATAGTGATCCTTGGAGTTAAACCCCGAATTTAGTTCTTGCGAAAATGTCGTAAGAAATTTTGGCATTTATCTCCATAATGACATTATTGTCGTAGAGGGTTACCATCTATCTCTAATTCACCACGCAAATATATCATGAGTAATTCCTCTTCGTATTCCATTTTAATTTTGACACATTTGGTGTTACTTTTATTTGTCAAAAAAAAAGTGGAAATGTAAACATTTTGCTTACAACAATTGTTTTCGTATGAAATAGCTTTGGGATAACAGTCCTGTAATTGATTTTGCATACGAAATTTTCACCAAGAGCTGAGTACCACACAAATGCAAGGTGAGCGAAATTTTCGGTTCACGAAATTTTGTTTTTTTTATAGGCGTACTTCTTATGGGAACGAAAATTTCATAAGAACTGAATACTGAACTGAAGAATGAGTAGCATTAAGTACACCTCAAATCAATGCAGCTGCAGTGCGGGAAACGTATCGCACCCTAATCGCAATGTATTTCGTTATTAGGCGTGTTTTGATTACACCGCTTGCTTAGATTATCACTTATTTTGTATGGAGAGCTAAGCGATATTAAGCGGCACATGAAGTTACCGCTTCCATTTCAGTTCTAAGCAGGCATAAAGTTACCAGTCTGAAAAAAATCAGAAAAACTGTGTTCGATATCGTTAAGCAGGAGAAACAAATGCAAGAATAACTACAAACCATGCGTTAGAGCAAAGTTGTCAGTATGAAAAAATCAGGAAAACAGTGTTAGATATCGTCTTTGTTAGCCAAAGACAAGGAGAAGAATATACATATATTCAAGAATAACTACAAACCATGAATTAGAGCAAGACGAATATGTATATATATTTTAATAAATTATCGCTAGTTTGGCGTTTTGGTTACCAGCAAGCAAGCGATAATCGCTAGCTTGTAATGAAAACATGCCTATTGCCACAGTTAAAAATAAATAAATGGTTTCCCATTACATCCCATGAAGGGATCGGGGAGAACTTCTCACAATCACTGAGCTGTGCGCTTTCCAGTTTTCACTCACTGATTGGGACCTACAGTTTTACGCCGATTCCGAACGGTATTTGTGAGAAGCTTTTTCATGGCTCTATACTCGATAGTGTCGCCGTCACTATGCGAGGTGACCGCCGCCGAAAGAATTTTTTTTTTTAAGGTGGTCAGAGCAGGGTTCGAACCCAGGATCTCATGTACAAGAGCCGCGCACACTAACCATTGCACCACCGATTGCCACAGTTACAGCTTCTTAAAACTTCACGCGAAATATAGATTTTTATTGACTTGAATCGAACAAAACATTTGTTTTTTTTGTTGTACTAAATTACAGCTGCCGTGAAGGAAACGTCTGTCTTGTAATATTGATTTTTTTATTTCGTATTTGTATTTATTTTGTTTATCCTGCACAACGAGAGTAAATCTTTTAGCTACAGTACAGGAATTGTAAATGTAAGCACAGGTTATTTGTCAAAATAAATGTCACACTAAGGCCGTGTTCGACTATTAGAGAAATCGTTGGATATGTCAAACTGTTATTTAAAGAGAGCGGATCGAATAGTGCAAACTTCAGGAGAATGATTTGCCAAACAAATTTTGACAGATCTGTTAGATTTTCCTCATTTTTTGTTTTTCCCACCTATTCATTGTAGCGTTTTCAGCCGGAAATTATAATAAATAGGGAAGTGACCGGTTGGGTGAGTATTAATGTTGATATTCACCAGACTAAAGAGGACCATGATCATGAAAACAACCATGTTTGTTGTCGTATTGTATTTCTTTCCCGAATTTTTGTGACGATTGGCGTCGAGAAGATAAAATAGATTATAGCTCTTTATGGTCCAGTTGATTCTGTTTCTATGACAAGTCCTACAAACAACTCTTGCGAAATTTTCGAAAGAAGTTTTGTCATTTATCTCTTCATTGAAAATAAAAGAACTTCAACCTATCTCTGATCTATCGTACCTTACAAATATTTCATAAATTATTTTTCTTCGCAATCCATTTTTTCCCATTTTAATTCAGTTACTGCGATAAGGAACACGTGTATAAGAAATACTGAAAACTTCGCTAATTTTTCCTTTGCTTGGTACTCATCTCTGCGAAAACATCAATTACAGGGTCGTTACGCCAAAGTTCTTTGTTGCGAAAACAATTGTTTGATATTTTTTCGGACCGAATTTTTGACATTTCGATAATTTTAACAACCAAAAGCACTGTCACATGCTTTAAAAAAATGGAGTAAATAAAAGATAAGTGGTAGCTCTTCGCAACAAAACTTTCCGTTTAGCGAGAAATTACAAAATGTCGAGAGAACTGTTTGCCAAAATAACCGAAATGTCAAAATTTCGGTTCCAAACAAGTATCAAACAACTGATTTCGTACGAAATATTTTAAGCATAACAACTCTGTAATTGATTTTGCTTATGACATTTTCGCAAAGAGCTGAGCACAAAGCAAATCAAAAGTGAGCGAAATTTTCGGTTCACGAAATTTTTGCTATTTTTTTTTATATGGGACTGACAATTTCATAAGAACTGAATACAGGGTTTTACTTTGAGCCGAAGTGTCTTATAATAGGTGCGACCCAATTTAAGCCTATAGTTATTTTGTAATAAACCGCTATTGTGACAGAGGGAATTGAATTCAAAGGATTTGATGGATGATTCGAGTTTCCCCTTCAACGGCATCATCCACATCAGTTTGACAGTTCATACGAAACAAAAATGCCATCGCTTATAGTGCAATACAAAGCCGTTAATTCTTTACATGATTCTCCGGCGAACCATGAACTTTTTTTCAAGCATCCTATGACAGACACTTTACACACTTTTACATAAGAATGTATGAGACGAGCCATAAGGTATTTATTGCATTAATGTGGCGTATGTGTGATTGTTTCATTTCTTTCTTTTTGGGATTCCTGTTCACTTGGCTTTGACCGTCAACGAGGTTAAAAATTTGTTGCGATCTGACTGTATATCCGACGACAACGAATGCGACTAGGATAAATGGCGTCGCTTTTCTTGCCGGTATTTATTTTGATTTGAATTTTTTGTTTTTGCTTTTTTAGTTTTGTTTTTTTTTACGACAATTTATAAGATGAGTGTGGACTGGGTTCTGGTGTTAGTGAACGACGACAATTTAAGAAGATTTTGTTTTTTGATTTGTATTTCTTTTGGGTCCAAAAGTGTTGCCAAGCAACAACAAAAATGCCAGCGCAGCATTAGATAAAACGGGAAAGAGTGGAACAAGAGGTACTGACATACATACATACATACATATGTGTACTATATAGCGAATATTTCATTGTTCTATATTTATGTGAAAATAATCTATTAGATTTTTGCATATGATTTACACATATTTTAATGGCATTCGCACAATGCGTCAGTAGCCTACCAATGATAATCACAACAGGCACGTCATCGTCTTCGTTTTCGTTATGATGGTGATTGGCGGCGGCGGTTTCTTCTTGTTTCCTGCCGCCACAGTTAAAGTAATAACGCCGCCGTCGTTATTAATGATTTAAACTTTGCAAGGCGTTGACAAATATCTGTGTTCATATTGTACATACTGTGTATATTTTGCGTTCTCACACAAAAGGCGTCGCGAAACAAAGAACATACATTATGATTTATACGTTTTGTGTTAGTTGTCAACATTTTGTTGCCCAATTTCCGGTGACATTTGAAAGCCACAGCGGAAGTTCCATTTAATGTGCAAAATGTCAAAGAAACAGATGATGAAAATTCATCTTGGTATGGACTTTTACCAAAACTTACACTCCTGCAAGAAATATACATATAAAATGTAAACAAAATTTTGATGATTCTTGCGATCATTTTGTAAATTAAATCAATTACAGGGATGTTCTTGTGAAGTTGTGGTTACTTTAGTTTCGTACAAGATTATTTACCTTAAAATAAGCTACAGTTCCAACGGCCTGGGTGTTGATCGTAATGAAAGGCTAACGGTGCGTTTACACGGGACAGTTTGAGACAAGATAGTAGAGAATATGTATTAGTTATCACAAAGACAAAAATTGTTTGTGTGACGTAAGCGTCCAGCCAGTTATAGAGACAGTACAGTTTTTAGCAACCGCCGACAGTGTCGTTTCGTTAAATTCCGTGCTCTGATTTATTCTTGTGCTATTGTGCTATTGTTTTTTGTCTTACTTCTCCAAATTACAATGGAACTGATGTACTCTGCAAAATTAGACATGTATTCATGTTTATATGTTTGTATTGTCAAACAATATTTCAATAAAAATTAGCAAAATTTTCAAATACAAATATATTTCCCAATTTGTAAAGTCGTTTGCGATGTTTTGCTTTTTTCTCAAATTACTACGAAACGTCACCGATATGACCGATGGCTGAACTAGTAGAGGTGGACGCAGTAGGATTTGCTATAATTGTGTGAACCAGCAACAGGCATTTAGTTTTTGTTTCATGACTCTAATCGTCAAATTCAACACAGATCCATATGAACAAACACAGTAAACAAAAAAGTACAACAACAAAATACACTGAATTTAACAGATGGAGTCATAAGAAAGTAAAATCAGTTATTCTATTGCGCCAACCTTTACTAGTTCAGCCATGATCTGGCCGCTTATGTCAAATCTCTTGCCAAGTGAGAGAAGTGTAATGGCCAGTTTTTCAGTCGGAGATCATCTTCGGATATGAGTTAAACTACGTTTAAACCAGATTTTAATTTTTTCAGTCAAATGTAAAACTACGTTTAACTCTCCAATATGAGCGAGCTAAACTAAGTTTAGATTGTGTTGGCTTTTGAGCAATGAAAGACAAGAAGAAGAATTTTGTGTATATAAACAATAAAACATTTTGTTGATATTTTTTGGTGTTTTGAAAATAAGTTTTTCCTCGTATCTAGAAGACATTAGTGACCAAGAAATGTGCGAAGAATTTTGTTATGAGGTTACAAGAAAACAACGCATAATAATGACCCGGACAAATCACTTCAATTTGCTTGGCGATAATGACTTCTATGTAAGATTCCGTCTAACAAAAGTATATGCATATGCAGTTCTTGAATTGATTTGGCCACATATGCAACACAACACAAAGTTATATTTTATTACACCAATTTCAAATGAATTTATATTAATGCAAATTACTTACATACCTCAGTTGAAGAAAAGAAGCTGCAACCACATAGAACAATTACCAAAACAAAAAAGACAAATAACAACAAACAACTGTTGATATATTTGACATTTGTACAAGGTTGCCATGACAGAGTAAAAAAATTGTGCACTGAAAAACAGAATGGAAAGTTAAACTATGATTAAATCTAGTCTCAGTTTTAGTAATCCACGGTTTAAACTCGCTCTGAAAAACTGGCCATAAGTGTGGTAGTAAAAATGTGTGAGTGTGTTGCTAATGTCGGAGCAAAACTGTCCCGTGTAAACGCCACGTGCCTTTACTCAAATTTCGTTAACTTTTTAGTTGTTTTTTGGGAGCACCTCTCTTTTGAATTCTATGAATTAAATCAATTACAGCTATGTTTTTGTGAAGCTGTGTAGACTTTAGTTTCATACAAGATCAATTGCGTGACAATTATTTCTTACTGAGATTTTCCTAAATTTAAGAACAAAATGATATTAATTTGAGTTCAAAAATCTTTGGGTATAGATCCAATTTTCCTTAGTTTAAGGGTGGTATTCTATTAGTCGTGAATCAGTCACTTCGCGTTACTTTTATCGTTTTGGTAGTTTATAAAGCGTTACAGCTGTTCGGTGACTATCTGCGTTGAGTTACATGCGTTATTTAATGGGTAGTTTATAAAACGCAGCGCAACGTTTTCGATCACTTCAGCTGTCAAATTGAACACGCCACAGTTATTCGCGTTAGTTGAAGAAATTACAAATTTAAAGAAAAATGTCGATCGAGGATAGGCAGATGGAAGTATTTTGCATTCCATTGCTTATAAGTAGTTGCCAATTTTGTCTCAAATGCATTCGATGGATAGATTTTAAACTTTTTTTTTAAATAATTGAAAATTATATTGTTTACGCACTGAAATTCTTATTTACAATAATAAAATTAGAAATGGAACGTTCAAATAAATAATGCGTTGCAAAACTATTATAATTATATTTAAAAATTATAGACATCAGTTGATGTTGAGAATTATAACACAAAGAACCAATACATTACAATCAATACACACCGCCAAATGGCACGTGTTTGTGAAACGACAACTAATTTAATATAGATGGGGAAATTTATTGGACATTGAACCCCAAAATAACATAGGCTTTTACACATTTTATGTGAATATTGTTGGTATTTGTATTATTATAAATAATAGTAATCTTAAAATCTGTTGATCTACTGATATAGAGCTAAATTTTTTAATCTTTTTCACTCTGAGCATTTCATTCAAGATAACTTTTTCTAATCTATAATTGTTTATTTTAGTTGGGCAACTCTATAAACCGCATATGTCAGTGACAGCTTTCGTAAACAATGTTGAGATGTTGAGAATAATAACACAAAGAACCAATACATTACAATCAATACACACCGCCAAATGGCACGTGTTTTTGAAAAGACAACTAATTTAATATAGATGGGGAAATTTATTGGACATTGAACCCCAAAATAACATAGGTTGTTACACATTTTATGTGAATATTGTTGGTATTTGCATTATTATAAATAATAGTAATCTTAAAATCTGTTGATCTACTGATATAGAGCTAAATTTTTTAGTCTTTTTCACTCTGAGCATTTCATTCAAGATAACTTTTTCTAATCTATAATTGTTTATTTTAATTGGGCAACTCTATAAACCGCATATGTCAGTGACAGCTTTGGTAAACAAACGCAAGCGCGAAGTGATATATAAACTACCATTTTTTGACTTTTGCGTTCCCGTTGGCTTTTGCGTTTTCGTTCACTTTCGGTACTTTTAGAATACTACCCTAAGTCAAATTTAAATTAAATTTAGTTTTTTTTTGTAGTGTAGTTTTATTCAAATTGTCTTGCCATTTTATTAAATCTCAAATTATTGTTAATACTTTTTTTAATTCCAACGTTTTTTTCCCAACTTAATTTATGGACTTGTCTGGAAAATTCAAAAATACATATTTGGAAAGTTATATGTTGTTCATTCATTCAGTTTCATGAAAATTTTCCTTCGCTCTGACTTGGTAGTTTTACACAATTTTCCCATCGCATCGCATCTTATTAGTAATCATTATGTATGAAGTAAAGAAATAGTTCAGACATTTCTTTCGTTTGTACTCGTACGTTTCAAAGGTCTGAGAAATTTGTCGTTCGACATTTTTGTACTTCATTCAAAAGGTGGGAGAATTCAACACAAAGTGAACAATTTAATATCAAGTCACATTCATTTGTTTGCTGTTTGTGTGTGTTTGTCTTTCGTTTTTGGGGTTTCCAGTAATTAATTACCCGCTTTCTCTTTGTTTTCTAATAGAAGTTATGGCTATATGATGGAAATTTTTGAAAACACAATTAATCAAGGTCGTAGGAAGGGAGAAATGTAGATGTTATACTTAATGACGGCACGCACAATTAGAGGAAAATTTTCTCCGATGGAACCGTAAAATTTGCATTAGCAGAAACCTGTAATTACTGTCAAGTCCCTTGTGTTACAAGAAAGTAATAATTAGTAAGTGAGTAATTTTTATTTCTGCCGTTCTTCTTAAATATAATTTATATAAAATCACAATAAGATGACACATGTCATTCTTAAAATTATTTTTATATTTATTTGTATTTATTTCTTAAAATTATATTTAATAAAATATATCCTAATGTTGCAATAGTAATACGTATTTATATACAAAAAAAAAATAAATGGTTTCCCATTACATCCCATGAAGGGACTGGGGAGAACTTCTCACAATCACCGAGCTGTGCGCTTTCCAGTTTTCACTCACTGATTGGGATCTACAGTTTTACACCGATTCCGAACGGTAATTTGAGAAGCTTTATCATGGCTATATACTCGATAGTGAGGTGACCGCCGCCGAAAGAAATTTTAAGGTGGTCAGAGCCGGGTTCGAACCCAGGATCTCATGTACAAGAGCCGCGCACACTACCATTGCACCACCGACGGCCAATTTATATATGTACATATATTTGAATAATAAGAGGAAATTTTGAGTACTTGGATATCCCCCGATCAACAGAGGAAGAACCAGATTAATCACCTGGTAATTTATGTAAGGAATTTTTTGTAGTGTAATAAACGTACGTGTGATTAGAGGAGCTAACCTGCCATTTACACATGCAAGTACAAGTTCGAAAAACTCAATAAACTCACACTTTTTCACTAATACAATCGCTCAACTGTCTTCAAAGTTTGAAATGGATGTAATGTCGATTGGTATCAGTACCTGGTTGCAGCAGAGGTTCGCACAAGGTTAAGCCGAGCGAAGTCGTACGAAAACCAGACATATTGAAAACTGGCCATCGGAAAGCTGTATTTACCAGAGATAGTCATGGCCTATGCAGAGAAGCTCTCTCAGATACTTGCGCAGAATGCACCCCCGTCTCATGATCCTGAAGCGTCTCATGATCAATGAAAACTGCTGCAGGGGCCGTACTTGGTTGTGGAAAATCGCTTAAAGACAAACCATTGTACGATGAAGAGTATCGCATGGCAAGTGATCAAAAGAATGCTACACGTATGGCAATGCTTCAGCCAGTTGCAACGCGAGCCGCGTCAGAACGGTATAGGCATAAGAGGAGGGAGAAAACCCATTTATTTTTGAAGAAAACCCAGTTGTGGAGAAAGCGCGAGAGTGAACAAATTGAATTTTACAGAAGGTAAAATGAGGCCCATAAATTATACCGAAAAGTACAAAGTCAGAAAAGTACAAGATCCGGAGCCCCTTTTGTAAATATAGCGACGGGAATCTTATCGCAGATGTGCTGAGGATGTTGGGAATATGGAGAGTTCACGTCTCTGCCTTACTTGGCCCAGGAGACTGCAAAATAGATGAGGGCGTTGAGGACGATGGCGGCGACTGCCCCCTTGTAGCTAAAGCGAAGTTAAAACTGAATTTTCGGCCTTAAGTACAACAAAGCCGCTGGCGCTGATGAACTACCGGCTGAGCTGTTAAGGCTGGCGACTATGAGGTGGAAAGGTGCATGCATCAGTTCATGCGCAAAATCTGGTTAGACGAATGCATGCCCGACCAAATGGAGTCTTAGCATAATGTGTCATGTTTTCAAAAAAGGCCACCCGAGTATATAAACAAACTATCGTTGAATAAGCCTTTTATCCATCGCATACAAGGTCCTCTCGAGCGTAATGTGCGAAAGACTAAAGTTGTTTGCTGCAGCTCCTTTCGGACCTTATCAGTGTGACTTTAGGCCTGGAAAGTCAACTATCAACCAGATATTCACATTACGATAAATCCTAAAGAAACCGGGACATACAGCAATAGTCGGAAAGCAAGTGGGTGATGAACTAGCCGGGAAGATTCGTGCGGAAATGCGGATAGACAAAGCGAAATTGAACGCCCTTTAAGAGTGGTGTGTAACGCGATTGATCACCACTTCTACCACGAGGCAGACAAAAACTGGAGAGAACTCACTACCTGTTGCATATTATGGGCTGGTATTTGGCTTAGATACGACGGTAAATGAACCGAGTTCCTGACGACTGAACAGGAATACAATAGCCAAAGTGGCAGCTGTTATAACCAGTCACTGGACGGGTGGTACAGAAGCTGATAACATTGGAATAGTATACACGCGTTACTGTCGTAGTTGCCACGACAAACTAATGGCGGAGACTCCTGAACACTATCTCCTACAGTGCCCAGCCTTGGCAGACATAAGGAGGACAAATTTGGAAATGCCCTTGTTTGAAGCAATACTGTCTTGGCGGCGCCGGACTCAAGATTTGAACGGCGTTGAATGAAGCCGTAATTAAAAACACTTTTAAAAACGAAATTGTAGTATTACAAAATGCAAATAAGCATGTAAATACGGAAAAGCTGACAAATATACTCACTAAAATGGATTGAGTCATCGTTATCCAAATTAAAATTTGAAGAACTTCGGCGGCGCCTCACCTCAATAAAAATATCGGCGGCGCAGGTAATTTGGTTTCACTCTACACATCTTGCTTGCCTGCTGGTGTGTTTTTATTAAACTTCAAAAATTTCCATCCACTTGTCAAAAATGTAGGCTAGTGCAATTTTATTCACCACGCAACTGGCAAATTTATACTAACCTGTGTACTTTGATGCCGATTGGCACAGGCTATAAGAGTGTGCAACAGCTGTTATTATTGAATCGGAAACCTTGAAAAGTTACTGGAGTACTAATAGAAGTTATCTAGGTTTTAATTTAATACATTAGCATTAACAAGGTTATCTAGGTTTTAATTTAAGTCATTAGCATTAATCAAACCTCTCTCATAAGTATTTAAATCATAGTTTACTTCCAGTCACTAATCGCTTATTCCTTCATTGCACTCCATTCTCTACGCACTCCATCTCTCTCCAACTAACAATTCGATCAGCTGTGGTAAAGAATATGCGATCAAAGTTATCTAGGTTTTAATTTAAGACATTAGCATTAATCAAACCTCTCTCATAAGTATTTAAATCATAGTTTACTTCCAGTCACTAATCGCTTATTCCTTCATTGCACTCTATTCTCTACGCACTCCATCTCTCTCCAACTAACAATTCGATCAGCTGTGGCATCGAGACCCCCAGACTCATAGAATAATACATACCATAGAAACTTTTATTCTCTCAATAAATTAAACGTCATAGGTACGGTGGAAAGTAAACATTGGATACAGAAATACTTAAGAGTTTCCATTAAGAGTTTTATGTGCTGCTGCCATTTCATAGAGTTTTATTTGCTGCTGCATTTTACTAATTTTACACTTTCGCTGGACATAAAACGGACAGAAAACAAAGGGAATGCATATTTGCGTTCAATGCAAACAACATGAAACATAATTTAGCTGTCGGTAGTAGTTATCAATAAACACTATGTAAAAATAGTTCCTGTCTTCTTTGCTCTCTCATTCTCTATCATCGGCCTAGTACCTTTTCGATCAGCTGTGCCATAGAATCCACCTGATGGCGCAAAACATGGGTTCAAAAATACCAGATAGTGGCAATAGTGTACAACGATCAACAAAGGTACAACAACCGAATTTCGTGTTTTTGTGGCAAAATAGTTGTGTTAAATACAATACAAATGTATGTATACCAACGATAAAAGTCAACAAAAAAATTCAAAATATATTTAAATGTTTCAGTGCTACACCAAAACGACAGGAAAAAGTTATGTGAACATATTTTGTAACTCCACCTGGTGTAAGTTAATTTTAAATGTAATTTCTCTCATATCCACAAACCTACGACGAAGAGTGTGAAATGAAACGTCAGATGAGAGAATAAGTTTATCTATGTATGTATTATTCTATGTAAAAGTACTTTGCCAGAACTACTTTATAATTTCATTTGCATAGAACTGAAGCTTCGCTTACACCTTTGAACATTTAAACCATTTTAACTTGTGTTGTTATACTGGTTTCAAAGTTAAATTCACCATTTACACCAACTAAGTAGATGATGATGACCCACTCTAGCGTGACTGTGTCACCCATTTTATTTTGTGATATACAACTGGAAATCAGGAATGTAGTTAGTTAACGACCATCGTCAGCTTAAGCGACCAACCACACGCTTAAGTGCAATCATTTCATATTGTAAGAATTGTTCTACTTTTTAAGGCGAACAAGAATATGCGTTCAAAGTTATCGACGCTTATGTGCATGACACATATGTAAACAGTTACTACTACAGTCTAGTGTACTAACGGAAACTTGTTTAGGAAAACAATCTTGATTAGTTTTTTTTGAGTGTATACAGTAGGTGACAAAAATAAAATGAAATAAATAACTACGTTAATATTAGTAAGTAGGTATGTTGTTTTTTGCTCTTATTAATCTAATGTTTCGATAATTTTGTTGAAGGTCCGATTAAAATCTTTGAGCTTTAAAGTTTTTTTTACACTAAAAACCGCTATTTTTGGGAAATTGAATGAGAGTCGTATTAACAACACTTTAAAAGTTTTTTTAAACAACATTTTAAAAAACAAGAGCGGACTCAACGGGTCCCTATTTCGAGTCCTAGGTATCGTACAGCATCACTTGTTTTTTGATCAATATATGTAGAGGGCGGATCAATAAGTCCGAGACTTTTTGAATGAAACACAGTTTTTTTTTGCAACAAAAATGTATGTTTCAACTTTATCTCCCTTTAGTTCAATACACATTTGTTTGATCAATAATTTCATCGTTGGAGCTAAATCTCTTTCCACCGAGCCATTTCTTTAGGTTTGGAAATAAGAAATAGTCACTGGGGACTAAATCCGGAGAATATGGCGGATGAGGTACCAATTCGTATCCCAATTAAACAACTCCAAGCAATCCTTTCAAGTTGTCACACGATTACGTTTATTGCCAATTGAGAGCAAACGCGGCACCCATCTTGCAGACAGCTTTCTTAAACCCAACTGATCATTTAAAATCGAAACCACACTGCCATATGAA
Organism: Phaonia tiefii; assembly: GCA_963931995.1. Lineage (NCBI taxonomy): Eukaryota > Metazoa > Arthropoda > Insecta > Diptera > Muscidae > Phaonia > Phaonia tiefii. The sequence goes on along the minus strand of OZ008370.1, from coordinate 17,344,062 downwards.
ATACCTAAGGCATCAACTTCCTTACGCACTTTTACTCTTCGATCGGCCAACACCAACATCAATTGGCCGTCCAGAATGTTCAGCGTCATTTGTACTTTTGCAACCACAACAAAAGTCAGTAAACCACGTTTTTACCATTGAAATCGATGGTCCAGAATTACGATAGTATTTATCAAGCTTGTCCTTGGTTTGATTGACTGTTTTTTTTTCGCAAAAAATAATGTTTAATAAGCACTTGAAATTCACTTTTGAACATTTTTAAAAAAATGCACGAGGTTGTATGTTTTGAACAGCTGTTAAACGCAAAGTAAATGACGGAACTTGCTCAAAATTTGACAATAGTATATTAACAGGTGGTACTTGATGGGAGCAGTGTTGCATTTCAAACAACTACGAGGGAAGTTCGAAAATTCACGGACTTATTGATCCGCCCTCTATATAAAAATAAATATTTGTCCGTATGTCCTTTATAGAATCGTAATCTACGCATTTGATCATGTGATGATCTTTAGCAAAGTTGTTGTGCATGAGCTCACGAAGGTTTCTGAGGTAGTACGACCTATTTTCGACAGATGGCGCCACTGTCATTCCAATGAATTTCGTATATTGCCGTGACAGTTCATGCTGATTTGAATTGAAACGAAAATCACGGAACCAGACTGATCATTTAAAATCGAAACCGCACTGCCATATGAAATGCCTATGGCATCAACAATCTCACGCACTTTTACTCTTCGATCGGCCAACACCGTATTGTGGATTTTTCGACATTCGTTCAGAACGTTCAGCGTCATTTGTACTTGTCAGTAAACCACTATTTTTTACCATTGAAATCGATGGTGCAGAGTCCCCATAGTATTTATCAATCTTTTCCTTTGATTTACTTTTTTCCACTTTTAAAAAAATGCACGAGGTTGTATGTTTTGAACAAAATTTGACAGTAGTCTATTAACCGTTGGTACTTGATGGGAGCAGTGTTGCATTTCATATATCTACGAAGGAAGTTCGAAAAGTCACGGGCTTATTGATCCGCCCTCGTATAAGTAATGATGGTTACATAGTCATTTTGTTTACCCAGAGGATTGATTACGGGTTTCGACAATATTCCAATAGTGTTTACCCTGAAACTTCTGGCCAACTTAGCCCAAAATATTTACCGAAAACCCGAAACCGAAGGTTTACCGAAAGTGTAAGTTATAGACCGCCAAACCCCATCAAAATTACCCTTTGAGTAAAAAAACTTTGGAAAGCAGTTTTATTAGAAGCCATAATTTTAGGTCAAAAAAACTAATGATGCCGTTCGTCGAAGCTTAAGACAAGAAATAGGGGTAAAACCGTTGCGTTTACTCTGGCCTTTTTTATCGACTTGCACAGTGTAATGTTTGGGATTGAAAATAGGCGTATTATCCACGCCTATTTTAATAACATCTATACATAAAAGAGGTTAAAATTCAAAATTTGTGCAAGAAGAAAAAATCAATTTAAAAAATTCGTTTTTGTTGTCAAATAGTTTTTTACTACACTATTTCCATTGAAATCCAAAAAATATCAATTTAGTTTTGAAAAATATCAATTGAAATTTAAGAATTCTATTTAAAATTTGAAAGACATGAATTGAAATTCAAAAATGCCCCATGAAATTTAACAAATAACAAGTGATATTCAAGATTTCACTTGAATTTAAAATATTTCACTTGAAATTTACAAGATATCAATTGAAATTTAAAAGACATTAATTGAAATTTAAAACACATGTAATTTAAAAGGCATCAATTGAAATTTAAGACACCAATTGAATTGTACAAGACATCAGTTGTGTTGTAAAGAACTTCAGTTTAAATTTTAAGGGCATCAATTGCAATTTAAAACACATCAGTTGGAATTTGAGACATTAATTACATTTTCCAAGACATCAATTCAATTTAAAAAAAAAAGTCAATTGAAATTTAGAAAACAAATTGAATTTTATAAGATATCAATTGAATTTTAAAAAAAGTCAATTTAAATTTAAAAGACATCAACTGAATTTTAAAAACATCAATTGTAATTTAAACAACGTCAATTGGAATTTAAACACTATCAATTGAATTTTAAAAGACATCATTAATAAATGTGAACTGCGTTTTAAAAGACTAAAGGCCTTATTCATAAATAGTTGTGAGAGATTTGAGAGACGTTTTTTGTTCGATAAATCGTTTCTCAAACCTCTCATAAATTTTTATGACTAAGGCCGTATATTTGGCTAGAACTAACTGACAGTTAAAATTTTAAAATGCCATACAATCTGACAGCTAAAATGTTTAGTTAGCCTTAACTGTAGGATAAATTGAGCTGCTGATAATGGGGGATATTTAAACGACATCAGTTGAATTTTAGAAGATATCAAACGAATTTTAAAGGGCGTTACTTGACATATCAATGACATCAATTGTATTTTAAAAGACAATTTAAATCACAAAATTGACATTTAAACGACATCAATTTAATTTTAAAAGTCATCGACGGAAATAGTTGAAATCAGTTGAAATTTAAACTAAATCAGTTGAAATTAAACTAAATCAGTTGAAATTATATAGGTATAAAATCAATTTTAAAAGACATCAATTGAATTTAAAAAATTCCACTTGAAATTTGGGAGGCGTCATTGGCATTTCAAACTACTTCAATTGAAATTTTAAAAGACATAGACCGAAACTTAAAATAAATCAGTTGAATTTAAACTAAATTACTTGAAATTTTAAAGACATAAAATCAATTTTAAAAGACCAATTGAAATTATAAACTTCCACTTGAAATTTGAAAGGCATCGTGGCATTTTAAAGCACATCAATTGAAATTTAATAGGCATCAATTGCATTTTAAAAGACGTCAATAAAATTTTAAAAGATATCAATTGAAAGCTAAACGCTATCAATTGAAATATGACGACATGTGAAATTTGAAATACATCAATTGATATTTAAACAACATCAGTTGAATTTAAACGGACATCAATTGAATTGTTAAAGACATCAGTTGAAATTTGATGCCTGATGTCAACTGATGCCTTTAAATATAGAATTGATGTCTGTTGAATTGAATCTGTCTGCCAACTGATAAATTGAATGATGAATTGAATTTGAAAAGATATCAATTGAAATATAATAGACACCAATTGAAATTTAGAAGACATCGGTTAAAATTGAAAGGACATAAATTGAAATTTGAAAGACATCAAGTGGAATTTAAAATATATCAATTGAAATGTTAGAAACGTCAATTAAATATTAAAAGACATTAAAACACATAATTGAAATTGAAAACACAGCAAATTAAATTTAAAGCACCTGTATTAAAATTTAAACGACATCAATTGAATTTTAAAACACAACAAATGAAATTTAAACGATGTCAATTGAAATTTAAACAACGTCAACGGCATTTCAAAAGACATCAGTTGAAATGTAAAAGACATCAGTTGAAATTTGAAAAACTTCAATTGAAATTTGAAAGACTTCAATTGAAATTTGAAAGACTTCAATTGAAATTTAAAAGACATCAATTGCAATTTAAAAGACATCAATTGCAATTTAAAAGATATCAATTGAAATTTAAGAAAGGTCAATTAAATTTGAAAAGACACTAAAAGGCATAATTGAAAATTAAAATACTGCTATTGAAATTTAACCAATATTTTGTATCAATTCTTTGACGTTTGGGAATAAGGTCTTAAGTCAAAAAAATGCATTTTGGGTTTTTGATTGGGTTTAACTCAATTTTTTTTTCTCTTTCGTTTGGTATTAATAACTTAAATCTAGCACAACTCCATCCAATCGTAATCATTTGCTCTTTAGGCAATAAGTCAGAAAATTTCATATATAAATAATTTTCAATTTAAAATTACGAAAAACTACAGTTTCTGACTTAAGACCTTATTCCCAAACGTCAAAGAATTGAGTTTTACAATATATCAATTGAAAGTAAAAAATTCAACTTCAAATTTAAAAGAAGAAGAAGACATCAGTTGAAATTTGAAAGACTTCAACTGCATTTTAAATACATCATTGACATTGTCAAGGACATCAATTGAGTTTCAAAATACATCAATTGAAATTTAAAACCAATTTAAACCTAAAGGAAGCCAATTGAATTTTAGAATATATCAATTGAATTGTAAAAGACATCAATTGGAAGTAAATAATTTCAAGGGAATCAATTTAATTTTAAAATACATTATTGACATTTAAAACATATCATTTGAATTTTAAAAGACATTAATTTTGATTTAAAATACATTCTTTGAGTTTCAAATAACATCAATTGAAATTCAAAAACCTAATATACAAATCATTTAATGATTTACAAAATTTTAATTGATGAATTTTAAAGGAGGTCAATTGAATTTTAGAATATATCAATTGAATTGTAAAACCCAACAATTGGAAGTAAATAATTATAATTGAAGTTTTAAGGAAATCAATTGAATTTTAAAATACATCATTGACATTTAAAAGACATCAATTGAAGTTTAAAGGACATCAACTTTAATTTAAGATAAATTAATTGAGTTCCAAATAACATCAATTGAAATTAAAAACCCTCATATACAAATCATTTAATGATTTCTAACTTTCAACGGATGCATTTTAAAGGAAATCAATTGAATTTTAAAATATATCAATTCAATTGTAGAAGACATCAATTGCAACTTAAAAATTCCACTTTAAATTTAAAGGAAATCAATTGAATTTTAAAATATATCAATTGAATTGTAAAAGACATCAATTGAAAATCAAAAATTATAATTGCAATTTAAAGGGAATGAATTTAATTTTAAAATATATCATTGACATTTTAAAGACATCAATTATATTTTAAAACACTTCAACTTCAATTTAAAATACATTAATTGATTTTCAAAAGACATCAATTGAAATTTAATATAAATTAATTGAGTTCCAAAAGGCATCAATTGAAATTGAAAAACCTAATATACAAATCATTTAATGATTTCTAAATTTCAATTGATGATTTTAAAGGAAATCAATTGAATTTTAAAATATATCAATTGAATTGTTGAAAACATCAATTGAAAGTCAAAACTTATGATTAAAATTTAAAGGAAATCAATTGAATTTCAAAATACATCATTGACATTTAAAAGACATAAATTGAATTTTAAAGGACATCAATTTTAATGTAAAAGACATTAATTGCATTTTAAAATTGATATTCAATTGAAATTGAAAAACCTAATATAGAAAATGGATTAATGATTTCTAACTTCAAACTTGAATTGAATGATGAATGAATTGAATTTAAATTTTACAATTCAATGAATGTACATGTCCTTTCTATTTTCATGTCTTTTCTATTTTCTATTTTTTAAAGAATTTTCAAATTTTATTATTTATTATTGATAATATTTTCAATTGATAATATTTTGTCAAAACTAAATTAATATTATTTTAAATTTCAATAGGATGGAAATGTTGTAGTTTACCCAAACTTCGTGCTAAATAATTTTAATAAGGTGAGAAAGAATATCATGATTTTTAAGGTATCTCACTATATTTTCTGGAAAAACTTACCACAACAAACCGCAACGCCCCCAATTCATGTGATAAATCCGCCATTTCACTTGTAAATTTAGGTTTTAAATCTATTAAGTTTTCAGTGACAACAGTTTTAAATTATTTCAATACACAAAATTGTTTTATTATGTTTGTATAAAAACTGTCAACAATTAATTAAGTTTTATCTTTCAATACCCCTCGGGGCCTTCAACGACGTATGTAAGTGTGATGAACTTTTTCTCTTTCAAAATAAATAAAAAAAACTCGTAACCTCCACAGAATACGCGCCCGTTTAGTTGCTTGGTTGAACGCGTAATATTGCTAGCGGTTGATATCGAAGATGAAACCGTTTAAAGGTATAATTAGCGGTTTAAATTCAAAACCGTTAGTTGTAATTAAGCAGCGATTATCAAAAAAGTATGTGGGTTTTGTAGTCTACAAAATATCCACACTATTTAAAACGCTGTCACTTTTGTTTTGTCATAAATTTTAAATTGTATTTGTTTTTTTTTTCTATTATTGTTTGAAATTTTTGTAATGTTTTTTTTTTTTAATTGTTATTTTTTGTTTATCTTCTTTAAATTTTTTAAGGTTATTATCTTCTCACTTTGATGTTCGTTTAGCAAATGATGTCTTTTCATAAATTTGAAATGATTTTTATTAATATTTCCTTTTTTTTTAAATCATGAGTTATATTGACGACTTTATATAAATATATTTTTTATATATTATATACCATATGTATAAACAAATATGTGTGGTTCCGTTCTAAAATATATGCGGGCACTTTGAAAATTCATTCACAAAAATCCTCTTGAAATTGTTTTAAGTTCAATACTTTTTGTTTAAGGTTTTTTCAAATAATTTTCGCTTGCAGATTTAAAACAGTTTGAAATTCTTTGCAAATTCGACATTCGTTAAAGAAGTTCACGTAATTTTTTATTATAACATCAAGAATTTCCTTATTCTTTTATTAAAAAAAAAATCTTAGTACATTTGATATCTTTTTGTTATATATCTAACTCTTCTTAAACACTTGGCGTTTTTTCTGTCTTTTTTGTGTCTATTCCTCCTCTTTTTTTATTTATTTATAGTTTCAGTTTAATGTGGTCTAAAAAGAACCACTTCTTTTCCTTTTGATTACCGGGACAAAAGTGAGCACATCTTTTTATGATATTTTCATTTTATACCCAAATTTACTTTACATTCCGTATCGCCTCAAACGTGTGTTACAACAAAATCTTCATATGAATTTTTCTCTTTTTCTTTTATAAATTTCCCAGATCCCCAAATCATGGATCGTTGAATCTTCTAATAGCCATAGTGGTGGTGGTGGTGCATCATGCTTTCTCTTTAGTCAGCCAGCCAGCCAGCTAGCTAGCTAGCTAGTTAGCCAACTCAACCAGCCAGCCATCCGCTCACTCATTTCATCCACTCGTTGCATTCATTCATATGGGAAGACACCACTTGCTGGCATACCTTAAGCATGAATATGATGAGTATCCACTTTTGTGTTTGGAGGCACTCGTCGTCGTCGTCGTCGTCGATGTCGGCGTCGTCTTTTTCGTCATACTCTTTCTTGGTAACCATTTCTTTGTTTAAAGCAATTTCAGCTGTTTTAGCTTTTGGTGTGTGTAGGCTCTTTGCTTCGGCGCATAACATTTGTTAAATTTGCCTCAAGTATTTCCGCAAATGTTGGTGCTATCTCAGAGATATCGACAGAGAAAAAGAGTATGAAACTACATAAACTCACAAAAATTTGTTAGTTAAATTTCATTATAACATTTTCATTTGAAAACAATCAATTTCCAAATTTAAAAACAATCAATTGTAGTTGAATAATTCTACAACATTTCCAAGTGTAATTCAAAAAAATATCAATTTCATTTTGGAACATATCAATTGAATATGAAAATTCTATTTGAAAAAAAATTTTAAAATACACCAAGTTTTCAAATTTCAATTGATACTTTTTAAACTTCAAATGATGTAAAGTAGTTTACAATTAAATTGACGCCATCTAAATTCAATTGATGTCTTTTAAATTTCCAGTGTTGTATTTAAAATTCTATTTGATGTATTTTAAACTTCAATTTATGTATTTTCCCAGTACCCTTAGAGACATTCTCCACAATAGCTTACGGACTTTGGACAGACGGACGGATGAAAAAGGACTTGGTGTAAACCCGTACCCGAAAGTATGAAACACCTATCGTGGAACTAAAATTGAGTTTGCAGGGTGTGTACTAGGGATGCTAAACGGGATTTCGGGGTTTTTCTGAATCCCGGGATTTTTCGGGATTCTATTTTTATTTTTTTTTTTGGGAATAGGTCTATTTTACGGCTTACACTCCAAAAAACAACCCCAAGAGGGGTAGAATACGTTATTCTAAGCAAAAAAGTAAAATAACAAAATCGGGATAAATGCATAGTTTCGCAGTTATGGGTCCCGAAATTTCAGATATGTGAGAGGGTTAGGCGTTGGCGTTGCCGTCGGTGGTGCAATGGTTAGTGTGCGCGGTCCTTGTACATGAGATCCTGGGTTCGAACCCTGCTCTGACAACCTTCAAAAAAAAATTTCTTTCGGCGGCGGTCACCTCGTATAGTGACGGCGACACTATCGAGTATATAGCCATGATAAAGCTTCTCAAAATACCGTTCGGAATCGGTGTAAAACTGTAGGTCCCAATCAGTGAGTAAAAACTGGAAAGCGCACAGCTCAGTGATTGTGAGAAGTTCTCCCCGGTCCCTTCATGGGATGTAATGGGAAACCATTTATTTATTTATTTAGGCGTTGGCGTACCGTGTAATTTTTTTGTATAAAACAATTCAACATAAACTCATAAAATAATGTAACACTTTTTGATAAGTCGCTTAGTTATCGAGTTATCGGATGTTGACATGTAGAAAAATTATCGATTTTTTACATTTCTCAAACAAAAACAAAAATTATTTTTAAAACATCGAGCGATTTTTCGAACTTTATTTTTCAATCAAAAACAAAAATTATTTTAAAAACATTTTTAAATTTTTGTTTGAGAAACGTAAACATCCGATAACTCGATAATTAAGCGTCTTATCGAAAAATGTTACATTATTTTTTGAGTTTGTTATGACTTGTTTTATACCTAAAAGTGATATCAATGGCTTTACAAGGTACGTTAGTGGAAAAAGTATCTGGGTTTTAAACTCTTTTTGCACAATTTGAATTTTCCTTGAGGTGCACCATTCGACTCTTCCAAAAAATAACACCACACTGAACTTTTGTCATTGTTTTTAGTTTTATGTTTTTCAAAAATAATAATAAATCCCGAATCCCGGGATCCTGGGATTTTAATAAGTAAATCCCGGGATCCCGGGATTCGGGATTTCCCGTTTGGCATCCCTAGTGTGTACCTTGGTGTTATTTTGGACAGCATACTTAGTTTCAGACCCAAAGCAGTTTTTTATGGACGGAAAAGTGCTGTGATAGCTCTATGCATATGTGGGAGGGTTATAGGGTGGGAATGAGCACTTTCTTCGAGGATGGTTTACTGGATCTTTACAGTGGTAGATATGGACGTGGCAATAGCGGCAAAACGCAAGCCTCCAACTTCCCTAAGATATATTTTCCAGAATACCTTATGGATTTAGCTAAATGGGCAGTTAAATATGGTCTGGGTTTAAAGCCGACCAAGGCTGAGCATTCGTCGACTACTCGAAAGCGGATCCACTATTTGATCGGATATACAACACTCTTATACTGGATATGGAACGGAAAATTTTGTTGCGGAGAGTTACCACCTATCTTTGATTTACCTTGCATATAATTCAATAATAATTCCTCTTCGCACTCCATTTTATTTTTAACTCATGTGGTATTACTTTAGTTTACCAAAATCATCGAAATGTCAAAATTCCGGTCCCAAACAATTGTTTTTGTACGAAATAACTTTGGCGTAACAACCCTGTAATTGATTTTGCTTACGAAATTTTCGCAAGGAGTTGAGTACCAGGCAAATGATGTTATTTTTTATACACGTACTTCTTATGGCAACGAAAATTTCATAAAAACTGAATACCGGGCTTAACAACTTTAGTGGTGAAAAAACTTCTTACACTCACAGAAAAATTCGGATGAGACAGCCGAATTAGCCGTAACCGAATTTAGAGGTTGTCACAATCTCGTTAGTAGCTGCGTCACCGCAACAATTGTGGCGTATTGTATCTGTTGATTTAGGTCCTAATCCGTTTCATATACAGATTATTGCAGTATTTCTCAAGTGACCGACCTTAAAAGGTTTCAAAACTGTTGATATATGTTTGGACATATTCTACACAATAAGACCATTTAAAGGTCCAATTAGTCTTGACGGTTGACGGTAGACGGTTGACGGTAAGCAATCAGCTGTTTGAGTTGGGGTTGCATTTTGCACGTGTTAGAAAGAGACAACTAAAATTGACGGTTAACGACGGTAGACTTCTGCAGGTTGCAGAATCAACCGTCAGCCGTCAAGACCGATCAGCTGTTATTGTTATTGCTTCCACTTCGACATTTTGTGTGCGGCAATACACAATTACACGGCAACCACAATTTAATTTATAATTTTTTTATTTGACATAATCATTGTTTAACACAAAACTCATGCATGCAATTATATTTTCTACAAATGCTCTTCGATCAGTTGTTTTTGTTTTGTCTTTCTACCGTCTAACCGTCATAACTAACCGCGCAATATTGAGTAGAACGTCAACCGTCAACCGTCAACCGTCGAGACTAATTGGACCTTAATACAAAAATCATAATTACAATATTTGTACTTACCTTTGTTAATAACCACACAACAATTTTGATATCAGCTGATAGAATTTTAAACGTCAAGTTTTAAATACATAGAATTATGCAAGATGTAAATATTACAGGTGGAAGCGTTAGAACAGCTGATTTAAATTTTTTCTTGCCGTTGTGGTCCGACCTTGTCAGATGTTGTTTATACCAATTTCCAAGATGTATGTGGTACAGGTGGTAGCGTTAAAACAGCAGATTAAATTTTGTCTTGTCCTTGTCCTTGTGGTTGTTACAACAGTTCCTCCTGATATAACCTGAAATAAATACATCTTGACAATTTCGATCAGCTGAATTTGACAAGGGCGGCTCCTGAAATAAAAACAAAACGCCTTCAATTCCTACTGCATCTACCTTACTTATTTTGCCATGGAATTATGTTGTGGTAATCGAATTGAAAATGAAATTCGGTTGTACCAACAGAATTCATGAGAAATTCGGTCACAGCAACGGAATTGACGCCGAATTCGGTCGATGCAATCGACATAAGGGCTAATTCGGTTATTGCGACCGAATTGATACCATATTCGGAAGTTACAACCGAATTGATACTGAATATTTGTAGTGACAACCGAATTGATGCCAACTTCGGTTGTTGCACCTGAATTGACGCCACATTCGATTACTCCAACTGAATTTGGTACCAATTTCGATTGCTGCATCTGAATTATTTCCAAATTCAGTTGTTGCAACCGAAATTTTGGAAAAAATTTGGTTGACACAACGAACATAATTCAAGTTTCAGTTGTCCCAACCGTATCAATTATGAAACGAGGTTGCTTCAACCGAATTTCAGTTGTGAGGACTACATTAATTCTGTTATGGCAAACCCCAATTCGGTGGTAACGATGGTAATTTACGGTTGCTACGAACCAGCACGAAGGGTTTTAAAAACCAACTCGAAGGAAGACGAAAAATAGGAAGACCAAGACTCCGCTGGAGGGATCAGGTTGACGAATCCCTGCGTACACTTGGTATTGCTAACTGGAGAAATAAAACAAAGGATCGAACTGGTTGCCGAAATATGTTATCTTTGTTTTGTAAGGTCCCGGCCCCCCCCCCCCCGGGGTTGTCCGAGACCGGATAAGTAAATAAGTACAACCTCTTCTGAAGCAATTAGTTCTCTGGGTGTAGTCTTATAGTATATGTGTGAAATGAAATCACTTGAAAGTTGGGACATACCAGAAGGATGTTGTTTTTTTTAAAGACATGAATGTGGGTTTTTTGAAAAATTTATGAATTTCCCACCACAACATCTATACATTGGTTGACCATATATTTATTTTCTTCGTATTTGTGTTTCATTTCACAGAAAAACAAAAAATTTTCTTCTTTTTATTTTTATAGCGTAGATTATAAATTCTGAATTATCCCATTTTCCCGGCCCACTGACTGACGTAATAACTTGTTTTCCCGTCAAAGGGGTGGTGGCGTATGGAGACTATGGCAATTTAAATGTCACGCATAAGTTAAATGAACTCTTCTGATGTTTTGGAACACATGGACCCCTAAATAAATATTTGTCTTGAGGTTTTGAAATGACTCGCTTACGGGTGGATTGAATAAATAAATAAAAAAGCGAAAATATCACAGGAAACTTAAAGATACTAAAAACAAAAATACTTTGAAAATCACTCATTCAAGATCATTCATTATTTCGAGACCACAATCAAATAGAAATCCCTCAAGTGAAAAAAATGCGCAAATTATCCAAATTTGGTAAGAATTCCATTCAAGTGTCTAGGGGAGGAAGATACAATTGCTGTTAAATGAAAATCGCCAAAACAGAAAGAAAATGCAAAATCTTGCATTTTGTTTGTGCCGAAGAATATTCAAAATTTTATAGCATATTCGTATAATAAGAGTTCTAGTTCCTCAACGACACAGTTGGACTGTTTCAATACGATTTAATCACTCAAACAAAATAAAAATAAGACGAGTAATCATACCAAAGGAGAAGAGTATGAGCAATATATGTCGATAAAATCAGACGACATTGAATTACCCTACACATAATACCAGTATACATTTTTAAACACACTGAGGGATACCTAAGGCTTTAAACCGATTTCAAACGGTTAAGGTTTGACATAACTTTTTCATGGCTAATTGCGAGATAGAGCCGTCGGCGAATCAGCGGTGCTCGAACACGAGTTGTTTCTTACAGAACACTTTCTATCCCAGAACTCTCTATCCCAGAGTTATTTATCCAAAACTTTGACATTTATCAGTTATTATCTTTCAGATACATAATTCTCAAATCCAATTTTTAAATCACAAGACAAATATTTTTCCACGATTTTCAGAAATGCCTATTTGATTTCTATATTCAAACATAAATCTATATGAAAAGAAAAATATCGATATAACATAAATATCGAAACCAAAAATTGTCGTCCCTAGAGTATACAAATCGCCGCAATAAGATAAAATAGAATAAAATAAAATTTTTCGATATCTCGCTTAGATTTCGAGATACGGTTGAAGAAGTTAATAGTGTAGAAATCAAAAAATGTATTTGTTGCTAAAGCGAACCGCATACTTCTTGTCATTCATGATCATGAACATCATGACCTATCGATATTGTTTACTGTCGCTTTATCGGTATTCTCGATTCCAAATAAGAATCTAATCGAAGTTATTCGCATCACTATCAATGTTGTAAACATTCGAAAAAGCGGAATATATAGAAGCGAAATATTTAAAAAACTATATCTCTATTTATTGAGATATAGATGGTCTTGAGCTTGAATAATACAATAATAAAGTATGTAGAAAAATTTTTATCGATAACTAAGGCTATTTTTCCATTGAACGTGTGTATCACGTTTAATATATTTCTCGTATGAAAAACCAGCCGAAACATGTTAAAAGTGTTAAACGCCCTAAGTGGAAACATAGGCTAAAGTGGACAAAGCATTTGTAAATCATGAGCATGAGCATCGGTTATCGCTGACATATATTGCCGTTCTACTGCCCTTTATGACATCCAATAATAATACAATCGATGTTGTTCCCATCATTATCATGCTAATAAATTTGTTTGGTAATACGTATAAAATTTTATCAACCATGTAAAAGTTATCGATCAAGTTCAAGCTTATGCAAGTCTGTTGTCCGCTTAAGAGTTATCCCAAGTTGTAACTTTGAAATAAATGCTTCACGTACGAAGCTGATGTTTTCGATATAAACTATAATAGAATATAATTTTTCGATAACTCGCTTAATTAGCAATTTATCGATTAGTTATACATTTATTTATTTCTCGCTTAGTTATTAATTTATCGCAAGATGGTACAAGATGATTTTTCTTACAAGAGAAATACCGACATATAAGCGGCAAAACAGCTGATTTCTGTATTGGAAAACAAAAAAAGTAGCAGATCGAAATATTAATTTGGACGATTAATTAAATCTAAAGCGAACCACATGAGCATGGACATCAGTTATTGCTGATGTTTATTGTCGGTTTATGCCTTTCCTGATCCCAAATAAGAATGTAATTGAAGTTGTTCGCATCACTATAATGTTCACAAATGTTTTTGGTAATAGTTTTCAAATTCATCAGTCAAATAAAAAGTTATCGACCAAGCTCATGCTAATTAATGACAAGTCTGTGGTTCGCTTTATGAAAAAGTGATATTTGAAAACTGATTCTCGTTTAGGACGGAACAGTGTGGTATTATTCTATGTCTTCCCAGCAACGCCTAGTTGATGCTATAGGGGTCCTCTTTCTTTTGCAAAATATATTATTAAGATATTTTCTTATATGTATGTAGGAAAATTTATGTATTTATTATAGATCATATTATGATTTCTCATATTATGAAACCAAAAAAAAAATATATAAATTTTTTGGCAAGCGAATCAAGAATCGTGAAACGCAAAATGTTATTCCCAAAGCCAACAACACTTGAAATTTATGACGTAAATTATGAAAAAGTTCGCGAGCCACTTAATGAAATGAATTTTTCATTGAGAAAATATGCAGGGAAATGGCAAGGAGTGATGTGGATCGAATACAATAACACAAAAAAGACCAACAATATAAATAAAACGGTCCAAAGTTAAATAAATAAGTTTGAATTAAAAAAGAACTGACTACCGCGCTGCTTCTATGTAATTGATATGGGCTATAACGTTTGAAACAAAGTGTCGGTATGTTGTGCGTCATCTTCAAAATCTTAATGGAGATACCGATGAGAAAGTGAAGTCAAAGTAAAGGATAACAAAACATTTGCCACTTCTCGTATCATTGAATGATTACTGCGACAGCTTATTGACATTTTGAAAAGCATCGATAGAACCAGAAGACACTCACTGCTAGGTAGAAATACTCTCTGAAATTGGCGCATAATGGTCTTGCAAATCAAGATATTGCAACGGACAAAGATTCGTTCATCCGATAATCATCCACGGTGTAAGATTGCTAAGGTGGTCAGTAGGAACACCGGTCAAATCTTTCGGTTAGGTTAGGTTTCAGACACGTGATAATAAGAAACTGTCAATGACTGCATCATTAATCACTACTCTCGAAGGTCAGTGATTGCCCTGAGGACCTGCAGGAACAAGAAAAGAACAAAGAGAGAAAGGAAAGAGGGGACAAGCCCCAGTAAAGTAGATATTACGATATATTTAAAAAGACGAAGGACAAGCAATAGATTTATCCAAAAGAAACTCCCAACGAGTAAAACACATTCAATACGCACGATACTTATAGGCAAGAAATATAAATAAACAGCACACAGAGATCATAGGCTTACCACCCCAGATCAGTGGAACATAAACGCCTGCAAACTACTAGTAGACAATTCATCAGGCGACATTCCCACTAGCCCGAAGTCCTATCAAACCCCGAGAGAAGTCCAATAAATCCACAATATCCCCGTGACGCAGAGAGGCAAGACCATCTACAAAATACCGTCCACGTCGTCGCCTTCGCTGTAGCGCCGGGCTTTGACAGAGAAGGTGCTCAATGGACTCCACCTACTCTACGTCATCGCAAAAGCGACAGTAGTCAATCCCGTCCATAATCCAGTTGCGAGTAAAGCCTCCAACATCAAAGTGACCGTAATCACACCAATGAGTAGCCGCAAATCAGCCTTTTCAGTCCTACTCGAGTACACTACGATCCAGTTCTACTCGAGTACACTACTGGCTATATATCCCTCGACATCCTAGAATACAATCTGACCGACCATGCGGCGTTGACCCAATTCCTTGTCTAGCGATCAATACAGGTAACAACTCGGTGGAATAACAGACGTCAACAAATCAGAAGAAGTACAACCCGCTTTAGCGAGACGATCTGCTTCAACGTTCCCTGCAACATCACTATGCCCCGGAACCCAGCAGAGTCTCGCTTTGGGTAGTCCACTGTTCAGAATTCGCTTGCAATCCCCAAACAATTTGGATTTGACTATGTTCGACCTGATCGCACTGAGGGTCAACTTACTGTCAACGTACAAGCACGAGTTCATAACCTCGGCCACCGCCCTCGTAATCGCCAGTATTTCAGCTTGGAAGATACTGCAGTTCCCACCCAAACCCAGCGACAAACTGAGTTGAAGGTACTCACTGAATATACCCGCTGCCTTACCTGCCTCCATTTTTGATCCATCATAAGTCCTATCAAACACCGTGAGAACTCGAATAAATCCACAATATCCCCGTCTCGTAGAGAGGCCAGACCATCTACAAAATATAATCCAAAGCAACGTCGTCGCCTTCACTGCAGCACCGGGCATTGACAGAGAAGGTGCTAAATGGATTCCACCTTCTCTACGATAGGCCAGACAATCTACAAAATACCACCCAAAGCAGCGTCGTCGCCTTCGCTGTAGCTCCGGGCTTTGCAGAGAAGGTGCTCAATAGACTCCACCTCCTCTACGCCACCGCAAAAGCGACAGTAGTCAATCCCGTCCATAATCCAGTTGCGAGTGAATCCCCAACATCACAGTGGCTCGTAATCACCCCAATGAGAAGCCACAAATCAGCCTTCTCCAATCGCAGACTCGACCCAGTCCTACTCGAGTACACTACTGGTTATATGTCCCTCGACATCCTAAAATCCAATCTGACCAATCATATTCCCGCTCCCTTACATGCCTCCATTTTGGTTTCATCCGTAAAGATTAGATAACCAGCGAGTGAGATAGGTATGACACCCACCCAATCACTTCTATCTACCATCATTATGTCCAAAATCTACCGTCGCAGCATAAAATCAGTCACCTGACTCAAACAATCGCCTTGGTATTCTCGATAAACTTATGAAGAATGTTGGCATGTCCCCTCATGTAAGCATCAAGGGTAGTAAGATCCAGTATGATGTCCAACTCAGCCTGCAGAGTACTCCTCCTCGCCCCACCGATGCACATCGACACAGTGCGTTGAACCTTACCAAACATTTGTAACTGGTAGCTATTCCCCAAAGCCAACTATTCCAGTAGACCAAGACGAATAAAACCGTTAAATGGTCTTCGGATACAGTTCTCAACATTTACCGATCGAATTCCGACAGACGTAGAGCACGTTTAATCCCTATGTATCAGGCTGAAAGTATGGCTATTAGAGAAGTGACCGAGTTGGCATACTCCTAGATTCGTGTAAGCATATCCTGCAAGAACGAATTCCTTTTCATGACATTAATCATGTTGCTTAATGTGGGATTGCGTTGAGCTTGGGCAGCTTGATTATCACCCATAGTATTTAGTTTAGGTTCGGGTGTTGATAATTCACCCCATTTGCATGATGCCGATTAGGTCATCAAGTCACTGTCTGCCTCCTTTTCTCGCAACGATGGATGAGGGCTACAGATTGTGTATGCTTAATACAAATCTGGCCCATAGTGGATCCCAAAAACTTCTGTGTTTAGCCAGTCCCAAAGTGTCAATGCTTGTTTCAATTTTGAGGAGACACTGTCTGATTGGTAGATATGCGACGAGACTAAAGGTCAGGGCTAATGACTTCTCCATAAGCTGAAATAATGAGGGAAGGAAGAATTCACTGAACATCTTATTTGCACGTGTCCAGAACTAGCTGGCAGGAGTATGTCTAGCATGGGATCCTGCCTATTTAGGGACATGGGAGAATAATCTCTGATAGGCGTGGACAAGATCTTGGGGTTCTTGATCTTAATCTCTCCCACTGATGTACTGAATGTTATACTGCCGGTGGATAGTATAGGAAAGTAGACTGTGTCTACATCTACCATCAGGTTGTGGCAACTGCCACATGGTAGCATGATCGAAGTCGGTCATGGAACAGTGTTGGATAGTGTTTCGAACATTCCTGAATATGTCGGCTGCACTAAATCGGAACCAATATTCGGTCGGACACTTTCATACCGATAAGACATTAATGTAACCAAGAAGTTCTTGGTGTAGAGCTATATATCCATTACTACTTGCATTGCCGGTAACGAAATGTTAGGGTAGGGTCCATGCAACTAGGGTTTGTAAGTTAGTAGTAGACTACCTGATTTGTATCGAATTTAGCAGCTGGAAATTTTTGGTGATTGATCTCAACATTTGCCTAAAAATGCCACAGATCTCTATTATCCAGATTAGTACCATATTCATCTTATATCGGCGCCTGAGGCACAGGAATATTACGGAGAAACTGCCAAGCGAATGAGCTGGCAATACCAAGGACTACTTCTAAGTATCCACACAAATTGGGACGCGTTGGCATACGCCTAGCAATTTGTAAGCTTATCTGGCGGAAACGCTCGTTTATTATAATGCAGAGAAGGTGGACGGCGGACAAAGATGATATGCACACAAAATCTGGTCGACATTGAATGGGAGGAGATTTATTAACCTTCTGCCTGTATCTAGGTGTAATGACTGAAGGCATGTAGCAGTTTTGACGGTACCCTGTCTGATACTCATTTGACGTTATTGAATGCCAGAGAATGAGGAAGAATCTACTAAGCATCGTCTGCGTTTGTTTTTGTCTACTGTGGGATCCTAATTATTAAGGTAACTGGGATATACTTATGTATCATCTAGGCATTGTCTGAATTTTGAGCTTCTTGGAGCGAACGAAATGATTCCCTATTATGTCTAGACCGATATCGAGCTGGCACTGTTAATTTACTCACAGTGTTTGTTTCTATTTTATTTGATATAAGTATGACAAGTTTCGTTATACTTATTATATTGTACGTACATACATATATTTGAACTTAGATACTATAAGCGTATTATACTCTATATTTTTGTACGCGAGTATTAACAATTAGTATGAATCACACAATTTAAAAAAAATATAATTTCAACAAAACAATTATGAGCATCAAAAAAAAAATAAAAATTAAATAAAATATATACTAGAATAATACAAACATTTCATTTGAATATAATATTCTTCCTCAAATAATATAAAATTGTATCAATTGCATCAAGACTGAACACAGCCAAACACATTTTTGTTGGCTTTTTCGCGTGTGTCCCCAATATTTTAATTTTAAGTAAGAATATTTTTTCCTGCTAAGGCGGCAACACATATCAGGTACTTTTGAGTTCGATACTTCAGGGACATTGAAAGTTTTGAATATTTTCCAATTTTTCTAATACCTAGAGTCTTTATCTTTGCGTATTCGTATGTTGACGTATTCGCGTGTGTCCCCAATATTATAATTTTAAATAAGAATAATTTTCCTGCTAAGGCGGCAACACATATCAGGGACTTTTGATCTCGATACTTCAAGGACATTCAAAGTTTTGAATATTTGCACAATTTTCCTAATAGCCAGAGTCTTTATCTTCTCCATGCAAAGAACAAAACATGTTTGTCACAAAAGTATATATGTATTTTACTGTGAACATATTTCATTTGCTACTTAGACTCAACGTTGATTGCAACATATGAAACATTTCCTAGAATAAGAAAGGTGTTTCAAGTGATCGTATGTCAATCGAAAAAATTAACACTCACAAAACTAATTGTATGAAACCAGGTTGTAGCAACCACAAATTCGGTTGTTGCCACCTAATTGCAGTCGCCACTATCGAATTGAGGTTGTGACTTCCTTATTTCCTTGTCTCTATGAGGACTTGTGTCCCCGTTCCTACGAGGACTATATTTTCAGAGGCGAACACTGCCGAATCGCAACCAAACCCTTGTGTGACGCACGATACCCAGTTTCGCCGTCATCGCACCTGTAACCATATCATAATCGACTTCCAATAGATACTTGTGTCGAGGACCCAGTTCCAACGTCTTCGCACTTGTAAACACCTTTAATTAGCATCAAACATTGTACTCGCGTAGATTCCGAATAAGTAGATGCCGCCATCCTACTTAGATCTCATCCGACCCGAAAACAGCCGAGTGCTGAAGATCGCATAAATACCAACATTGATTGTTTTCGTCAAAATATTGAATTGTGTAGATTACTCGTGAATAAAGAAGATAATATTATCACCTAAATTACGAAGATTTAAAAAAATAATTTCTTAAGGTTTTGTGGGTCCGTACGACGATCCTGGAGGCGACTTAGGCTACCTAAGTCCACGGCAAAACCACGTTACAAATCCCTTCATGGGTTTTACTGGGAAACAAGTTTTTTTATTTCTTTGAGCCATGATACTTGGAAGAACCAGGGGGTTTCTATGGCACAGCTGATCGAAAAGGTACGAGGGAAATGATGTAGAATGGGAAACCAAAGAAAACAGGAACTAAGTTTAAATAGCTTTTATTGATACTAATGACAGTTAAATTATGTTTTATGTTATTTGCATTGAACGAAAATACGCATTCTCTTTGATTTCTGTCCGTGTTATGTTCAACCAAAGTGTAAAATTGGTAAAATACAGCAGCAAATTGAACTCGATGAAATGGCCTACTACCTCGTCGTCATGAAGATTCAGCGAAGAGAGTAATAGAGGCTCATAAGTGTTACTCTATGGAAGAACGAAACCTCAGCGCCGCTTCGGGTATGAATATCTCCAGCATCTCGGCTACCTTCATTCCTGAAAGAAATAACTTCCCATAACTGCTGTGAACCACTTAATGGGAATATAAACCATTATACATCCCATGTGGGCACTAGGACAGAGACATGTTCAAGGAATACCTAAAATGTATAAGCTGACGGGTGTTGGGATGACCTTACCGGTTTCACTGGATATGAGGCATGTGGGTTATAGAAAAAACCCTGTGGCATCTCCAGACGGGGTTTCCAGGCAAGTTTGTCTAAATCAGAGAATGCAAATTAACTTTTATGAAACGTCTGGCCTAAATTTCGACCTGAAATATTCAAAGTATGTGGCCGTCGGTGGTGCAATGGGTAGTGTGCGCGCCTCTTGTACTTGAGATCCGGGGTTCGATCCCTGCTCTGACCACCTTAAAATTTCTTTCGACGGCAGTCACCTCGCATAGTGACGGCGACACTATAGCCATGAAAATGCTTCTCAAAAATACCGTTCGGAACCGGTGTAAAACTGTAGGTCCCAATTAATAAGAATCAAAGTAGAAAGCACACAGCTCACTGGTTGTGAAAAGCTCTCCCCGATTCATCCACCTCTATAGTAGAATATTTCGATGGTAATAGCTGTGATTGGATGTTAACAGTCGATGGACAGCCACTATTTTATACCTGACATCTTAACTCATGATTACTCCAGGAAGTGAGGCGATGATAGCTTGTCATTCCTGCAAGAGGAACGAGAGTGTTGAAGAGGAGAACGAAAATGTCGAATATCGTGCTCCACGATCTCGCACGAAGGCCAGTCAATCGTATTCGATTGAAATAGAGATCCTCTAAGTCAAAAGGTTATGTTCCACTGACATATTTGATCATATAGGACAGCACATTAGAAATAAAGAATTTTTAGGATTCCGCTTGACCAAGAGTTTCTATCCCTCTCTTCAGGTTCTCTCGATGACGACGTGGTAGTAGGCAATTTCATAGAGTTCGAGTTGCTGTTGTATGTTACTCTTTGGTTGGAAGTAAATTGGACAGTAATATAACAGAATGCGTATTTTTGTTCGATGCAAACAACATAAAACATAATTTAGCTGTCTTAGTATCAATCAAACTTTATTTAAACTTAGTTTGATTGTGGTTGCCTATCAGTTTTTCGTCTATCTAAATAAATAAATGGTTTCCCTTTACATCCCATGTAGGGATTAGGGAGATCTTCTAACAATCAGTGAGCTGTGCGCATTCTAATTTTACACTCACTGATTGGCGCCTATAGTTTTACACCGATTCCAAACGGTATTTTGAGAAGCTTTTTCATAGCTAAATACATACCCGATAGTGTCGCCGTCACTAATCGAGGTGACCGGCGTCGAAAGAAATTTAAGGTGGTCAGAGCAGGAATCGAACCCACGTTCTTATCCACAAGAGCTGCGAACTCTACCATCTACTCTATCTACTCTGTTTTTTTTTTTATCAATTGTCTACTACATAGTCGATCAGCTGTGTCATGGATACCCCTGTCTTGACTTGAAATTTCAAGATTGTGGTACTAACATCAAATTTCTTTCGACTAGAATACGAATATTTTTATTTCTTCTTGGATCTATCAGACATTCAGGAAATCAAGGTGAATGATATGAGGAACTTTCTGCTCAGCATAGATTAGTTCGTCAGAGACAATTAATATATACATCAGATACAACCGGGACAATGTAATGGGATAACACCTAGGATGGGATAACAACCTTTAACCACAACGGATCACAATTCGGGTTCAACGAAGGAGGAGGAATATGATATCCCTTGGTATCACAACGGTCCGCAATTATAAACGAAGACTTCAGTGATAGGTTTGAAAAGGAAGTCGTAACGAACAGAAAGCTGATCGTTATTCTGGACCCGATTTCCACAGGATGCATTGTACGTAGTGCACTTAGGTTCAGAGAATTGAAGTTATGCCAAAATGTGTTGAAAGGTCTTGGCGATATTGCACTGGTCCGGGAAGATATTATAATGTATACAATTTTAACTTTCCAATGAGTTCGGAAGTCATAATACCGGAAAAACAAATGGGTAAATTTTAAAGTATCCATGTTTCCGGCTAGACCTAAAATGGTTATTTAGACGAGATCTGGGATTTTCAGGGAGGACCAAGAATTCATCAGATTTTTTTTGGACTTGATGACAATTGAAGCTTCTTCTTTCGGCTTTAAATTCTAGCTATTGTGAATGTGTCGGTGACAATGGGGCCATCTTTACGTGACAAGGTACAAATTGTTGTGGATAAACGGCTTGGACTTTAGGTTATCAAGTCCAATGTACACAAGATGAAACTCTTCAGGAGCTGTAATTGTATTTATAGCAGTATACATCCCAACAAACTGAGACCTTGCTAGATATTTGGTCCTAGTGATATGTCAGATATACCTGGGAACGAAGTCGTACATGAATATGATATGGATATTCAGGAGTCCTATTCCCTGAATTTCGGCTTGATGTCTGCATGGCTTGATGGATGAGTGGATTAACATGGTGAACGGCGCTTTACTATCGAATACTGACTGCTCGTTTTCAAAGCAATTCTTGAGCTAGTGTAAATTATAACCGTTCGCTGATGAAATTAATTTAGTACGGCGTCTTACAAACATCGAAACGGGTAACGGGTAACAAGAACTGTGACGTTGCGTCAGCAACAAAGTAACTGTTGCTCAACGAAATTTTAATAATTCCCATAAACTAAAAGTGCCCTAATTGCAGTATTAATCGTATTTAGTATTGATTATAAACAAAACCTGATACCATAAGTAAAAGATAAGGAATCAAACTGATAATCGTAATGCCAAAGATTATTAGAAATATTACTATTGTTTAATTTCAACGTAAAATGTATACACAAATTAATAACCCCCTTATTCATAAAAAGTTGTGAGAGATGTGAGAGACATTTTATGTATGGTAAAGGGTCTTTCAAACCTCTCATAACTTTTTATGAATAAGGCCGTAAGATTACCTAGTCAAATTAACCACCATCAAATTAATAGCCACCAACTCGCAGCTCTTCGATTTACTTTACTCGATGTAAATTCATATTTCTATTTGAGCTGGTGTGACATAAGGACGAAATTATGAGCCTACGCATTAGTAGTCCATAGATTATATAATTGATCACCTGGTATCGTCGTTAGGGCGGATTTTATAAATCTCGGTAAAACGTTGTTAAAAGTACAGAAAAATTTAGCTGAGGCAGACGAATTAGTCGCATCCGATTTTAGAGGTTTTCGGTTGTACCAACAGAATTCATAATAAAACTCGGTTACTGTAACCGAATGAACGTCAAATTTGGGTTTTGCAAACGACTTAAAGCTAAATTCGGTTATTGAGACCGAATTGCTACAAAATTCAGTAGGTGCAACCGAATTGGTGTCAAATGTAGCTGTTGCAACTGAATTGATTCCAAATTCGGGTGCTGCAAATTCAGGTTGCTGCAACCGAATTTGATATCAACTTCGGTTGTTGTATCCGAATTTATTCCAATTTTTGCAGCCGAAATAAGAAAAAAAATTAGTTGCCGGAACAAATATATTTGAAGCTTCAGTTGTCACAACCGAATCAAGTATGGAACGAGTTTGCTTCAACCGAATTTAAGTTGTGGCGACTAATTCCAGACGTGACAATCTAAATTCGGTTCTGGCAACCACAATTCGATGGTGTGTGGTTATGGCAATCACAATTCGGTGGCAACAGCCGAATTTACGGTTGCTCTCTCTTCAAACTGTTAGTTCTCTTAGTGTATCAAGAAAAGAGTATACTCTCTCTGATATACATATGTGTATAGTCCTCATGAAGCTCTCAAGAGCGTGTGTTGCGGTTTCCGTAGATTTGCCCATGCTGAATGCGTGCTGTCACGTGGACATCTGCCAAGTATCTGAGGTTCTACGCATATATTTCTCTATCATCCATTCCAATGCCTTTAGAGTTAAACATAAAAGACTGATTGGTTTAAAGTCGTTTGGTCTAAACATGTGATGGCCTCGCCGCTTTCGGAATGAATGTATGGTTTCCCATTATATCCCATGAAGGCATTGTGGACGCGTTTCACAACCGGTCAGCTGTGCGCGTTCCAGTTTTACACTCACTGATTGGGACCTACAGTTTCACAACGGTTGCGAATGGTATTTTGACAAAGCTTTTTCATGGCTAAATATCCGATAGTGTAGCCGTCACTAAACGAAGTGACTATCGTAGAAAGAGATGATAGGTGGTCTGAGGAGGGATCGAAGCCACGTTCTCATGTACAAGAGCCGCACGCACTATCATTGCACCACCTATGGAATGAATACCACCGTAGTTTATCTGCATCTAATGGGAATGTAGGATAGTTGCAGCTTGTGTAAAGGTTCAGGAGCCAGGCAGCCAAAATGTGTACTCCACTTTCTAACACCACTGGTGCTTTACCGTACGGGACAGGTGATTTGTAGGTTTCAAAACTTCCTTTTGCCCAGTGTAGTGTTTCATTAGTCACGGCATTTCCTGCAACTTATGAAATGACATGGTTGGTACTTACCTACCTAGTTCGATTATGCGTTTTCGGACCAGTTGCCTGGAAAGTGTGTGTTAAGCAGGAGGTCTAATGATTCAAAACTCGATGATGTTCACTACTCGTTTTCTTCTTTCATATATCCCAGGGAAGTGGGAGTCATCGAGGCGACTATAGGCAATCTGACAAATACCTGGTTGTTAGTTTGGTTATAACATAGTGATATTGGCGGAAGAGGAGACAAGAGGGCTACAACTTGTACTTTAAATGGAGACTGCCTCCGCGAATTGGCCTGTGCGGTGGTGAGACCGATAATAGGTCATCGTGTGGTGGCAGGTGCTTGAGGCAAAACACCTATTGTGCACCATTGGCTAGCACTCAGAGAATGCGACGATGTGCATCACGTGTGCTCTACACACCACTCCTACTGATGCAATGAATGTAATGTTATATTTGTTGCCGGTGAACATTCTAGGCAATCTGGTTGCTTGTTCGTTTGCCATCAGGTTAATACATCTCTCACAAAGGGGCATGGTCGGAGTCGGTCATGGAACAAAGCCGGAAGGTACCACCAACATTCCTGCATTTGTTGACGATTCCAAAGCGAATTCACTACTCCATCGAAGATGTCACGCTAACATATTGGAAAGGGGCTTCAAGAATAAAAGGAGATTCTGTTACAGAGCTATATTTGAATTGATGGTTCGAAAATGAATGATGGGTCGAAAATGACTGATCAGGTAGCCTAGGGAGTCTATTCTACGGATCTAGAGATCTAGAGAACTAGGCTTGTCTCTTTCTCGGAGACCGGTTCCGAATGTAGCGTGTATCAGGCTGAAATTTTGGCTATTACAGAAGTGACCGGGGTAGTGGATAATAGTCCAGCACTTGTTGGGGTCAGTGTCTTCTCGGAAAGACAGGCGGTTATCAAGTTCCTGGCATAGTATTCCTGAACTCAACAGCTGTACAGGCCTTAATAAGATGATCTAGACCATGTCCCTTTATAAGATGACCTAGATATTCACCTCGTTTGGATTCCCTAACAAAGGAAAATTCCGGCGAAATGCACAGCGGAATAGCCCGTTATACTAGGAACTACCTTACAGATTCCACATGAACTGGGACGTGTTGGCATGCCCCTAGATACTGGCAATCGTACCCTACTAGAAGTTTATAAACGTTGATGCTGGTGAGGCAAACGAGAATCACAGATTGTAACTGCGCAAAACTAATATGACTGATAGTGGACAGCAGGAGATCCATGGACCATCTGCCATTAGCCGGACTCAACTTCTGCCTCTATCCAGACTACATGTTTCAGTCTTGAGAAAAGATAAAAAGGAAGAGAAAAGACGAACAGTGTGGATATAGGGCGGAACTAAAGGTCACGACTTGTGACTCTATAGAAGCTGTAACGATGAGGAATCGCTGAGCATTTTCTCTGTATGTGTCCTGTATGTGTAAAAGACCTGAGAGAATTATCTCAGATAGACGTCGACAAGATCTTGAGCTTCTTAGAGCAAACTAAATGGTTCTTCGATAGGGCTAACGCTTAGCTTATGGTATCATAATGGACTAATAATAAGACTAATCATCGACTGTCACCAATATCTATCCTAACCTAAACTATCATTAGACGCGGGTCTGATGGCATTGCCAGGAGATACTTGACCTAATAATGAAAGTAGTGATCCGCTTGCGGTAAGGAATTGCTACAAAGAGCTTTGGACACAATGAGGTACCGCAATTAAATCTTGTTACTCAGTTTCTCAATATTATCTCCATTAAGATGTTGAAGAGATCGCTCCACAGGATGGGTCCTATGGTGTCTGGGGCATAGATTAATTTATACATAGATTTGTTATCGGTCTCATCTGACGTTTCTTTTTGCGCTTCTTCCATGACGAAGCGAACTTCTGTCAGCTGGTTTGTTGTTTAATGACATCAAATTGTGCGAACTTCAAACAAAATCCGCCATTTTTAATTTTGTGCATGCACGATGTTTACATATTTTGAACATTTCTGCTGTGTTTATCAAACTTCTGCGATTCTTCTTTTGAAGTTAAAGCTCGCAACTTCTACGAGTTCGCTTCCCTTCAGTCAATAAACCGATGAGCAAGTTGACAATTCTATGTAGAAATATTCTATGGTCTGGGCAATCGCTGGATGCCACACTGTTCGATGAGAGCGTAACTGGCTTATATTTAGGCTTTGATTATTTTCAGTGTCTGTCCCCAAAGATGTCGATGTGTCTATAGCTTGGAGTATACATTGAGACACCCATGAGTCGACTAGGTTAGGCTAGGATAAGTCAGGCAAAAAAGAATTCAGAATGATCATCGAAAATGATGATGAATGTGAAGCAGCGAAGATGGGATAATGCCAGAGGATGCGAAGGAGACTCGAACCTTGTCGAATCATGGATGTTGTCACTGGGCTTTTAACTCTGAGGGTTACGTCTAAATGGATGGGAGGCAAGCCGATTCAAATGATTGCAGTTAGGCATGGAAATGATGATGATGGGTGTAAACAATAACGATTTTATGATGTGGCATGGGTGAGAACAAGTCCATAGGCTAAATGGAGCTGGACAGCCCCAAACTTTTTGGACTCGTGGATTTTGTCACTGTTTGTTAGTGTCTGTCCTCAAAGAGGTATTAGTCAAACGTAGCTCATTGTGTTGTTCCTTATCTGTCTATGTGTAAGGCAGTTAAGCAGCCATTGAATTGTTGATGGTGGGGTTTGCTGCCAATTTTAAAGAAACCTAAATACCTGATAACTCATAACTTTTCCAGATCTTAAACAATTCTAAAAGGCTGCGAATATTACTCGCGACAATTGGGTTTAGTGATCATAGTTGTTTACAGTGTTGCCATCCTATAATTGAATTAACAAATTCCTGTCAGCCGGTGTTCGACATAAGTATATATTGTCTAATTGTATTCGGACGATATACTAGATATATCTTAGCACATGATAAATGAATGATCTATCTGATATGCAGAGCGAGCGATGATGCTCCTGCTTATGAACGAACGGCTGCACAATCAATAGATAGATGGCAGCACAAAGATAGTACCAACTACCACAACGAGGTGTGGCGACCGGTGGCCGGTGACGGTTGGCTCTTGTTGCATCTATTAATGATATCTGGCTATAGCCAAAAAATGAATGATGGTGTTGTTGCTAGTGTTATTTTCTATAAATTGAATTACAATTTATATGAATTTTATTGTAGACATGCAAACATTTCGTATACACATTAGGTAGGGTATAGCTACATACATATGATGTTATTTATATAGTGTATATTTATTTAATTGTTGGCCATTGTCATGTTAACATAAATCTTTTATGCATCATATAATTCATATCGAATCTTCTCTTTAGCTGGGCGTGATTGTTGCAAATAAATTTTCCCTTTTTTGCTGACGTTTCTGTTAATTAAGAGGAATTTTGTAAAAATATTAGGTATTAACCATATAGGAGTAGGCAAAGGCCCATGAATGCATTCATTCAAGAAATGTTGCTGGTATTTTTAGGACCTCGAAACCAACCACATACATGAAAGAGGTGGGCAGGCTAAATACCACATGTCTTAAGTGCAATCTATAACAAACATTTTGAAGGTATGATACTATGTGGTACCTCTAGGTTTGGGTTGAGACAGAGTAGTCGAAGATTTCCTAATTAGTCTTATGATTCATTTCGGGGCCTACGTTGTATAATCTTCCTAGTCCCCGGTATGTCTTGTTTTCGGAAGTTCCTACTGCGCACAAGTTTCTTCAGTGTTCTCCAATTCCTTCCTCTGAGATATTATAAACTAGGTATTCTATCATGGGGCGTTGGCGTCTAAATCTCCTGAAGGAGGAACAATTACAGAGAATATATTCCATCGCTTCGATGTCATCCTCGGTCTGCATTAGTTTGAATACTATGCAGTATAGCCGTAGCGCATGATAGAACCTTCGCAACTTCACAATCATCATCATCATTTCGATGTCCTCCTCACACGATCCGTTATCATGCCATCTGCAATCGTGTTTATTGGCTTTTCCTATTCAATATGTACATTGTAACGACTAATTCCTCTTCCTCGTTGATGCTAGAATACGCTCAGGGATTTCCGTTACATACAATTTAGATCAAGAGAGAGAACGAGCAATTGGTCGTTTTTGTTGAATCTGTATTTCAATTTACATTTGACCTTAAACTAATTTACAATGATACGTTTTAATGCACTCTCTATAATATTTCACTGGGCCAACTACCGAAGTCTATAAGCATTGCAGAACTCTCGGAGGGTTAAGCTGTAGTAAAGCGTGGCCGTCGGTGGTGCAATGGGTAGTGTGCGCTCCTCTTGTACTTGAGATCCTGGGTTCCATCCCTGATCTGACCACCTTAAAATTTCTTTCGACGGTGGTCACCTCGCATAGTGACGGCGACACTATCGAGTATTTAGCCATGAAAATGCTTCTCAAAAATACCGTTCGGAACCGGGGTAAAACTGTAGGTCCCAATCAGTGAGTATAAAAGAAGCTCTCCCCGATTCCTTCATGGGATGTAATGGGAAACGATTTATTTTAAAGCGTAGTGTACGCATGAATTTATGACGGCTGCATCAAATCTAGCGACGTTTCTTGAAAAGCCTCGTTCGGAAAATCTATGCCGTTGGCTAGAAATATTACAGAACTCTTCATATGGTATCCATGAGGGTACGTGTAAAACGGTGGAATGCAGGGATCAGAGAAGGTAGTCCTGTCTATCACGTTAGGTCGGCCTAAAGCAGCCTTCTCCCGAAAAGAGATTTCGGAGTGCATGGATAATTACCGAATGGGGTAACGCAGCACTAAATAGAGAGATAACGTGGACAAAAACTATAAGGCAAGGTCTCGCCAGGATACCAAACCGGATTACCACAGACAAGGGGTCCCCGATCGAGTATACATGACTTAAAACAACAAAGTATGTCAGGTTACCAAATCGGATTCCCACAGACAAGGGGTCCAAGATCGAGTATACAGGACTTATCGCTGTTTAGGATACTAGATCGGATTCCCACAGGCAGGCTGTCCCCGAAGTAGTATACAAACAGGATAACCAAAGAACTAAGTGTAAGGATAACGAGGGTTAAAACAACAAAGCAAAGTATTGTCAGGATACCAAATCGGATTCACACAGACACAGACAGGGTCCCCTACAGACAGGGATCCCCGATCGTGTATACAGGACTTATCGCAGTTTAGGACACCAGATCGGATTCCCACAGGCAGGCTGTCCCCGAACTAGTATACAAACAGGATAACCAAAGAACTAAGTGTAAGGATAACGAGGGTTAAAACAACAAAGCAAAGTATTGTCAGGATACCAAATCGGATTCACACAGACACAGACAGGGGTCCCCGATCGAGTATACAGGACTTATCGCTGTTTAGGACACTAGTTCGGATTCCCACAGGCAGGGTGTCCCCGAACTACTATAGAAACTGTATAACCAAAAAATTAAGTGTAAGAATAACGAGGGTTAAAATGACAAAGCAAAGTATTGCCAGGATACCAAATCAGATTCCCACAGACAGAGTGTCTCCAATCGAGTGTACAGGACTGATCGCTGTCGAGGCACTAGTTCAGATTCCCACAGGCAGGGTGCCTCCGAACGAGTATACATACCAGCAGGATGACTACAGTGTAAATACGAATGTACCAAGGAACTATGACTACAACTAGATACGATGTACTGGGGTCGCCGGCTATCCAAAGACTCGTTTAAGCTGTGCGACACCTTTATATGGCAACAAAACACATATACTGCTACGCTGTTGTGTGGCCACGCACGTGTGGCCCAGCTGTTCTCGCTCAGTTGTTGGCTGCTGTCACTCTCCGCTGATCGTGGTGAGTTTACCAGATGTATATTAATCTTGTAAGGATGTATTTCCAGAGACGTAAATAAAGCAATGAAAAGTCGCATTTAACAAAAGGGAGTTTTAATTCCACAACAAAATAACTCCATACATAACTAATAATGATGATTCAAAGTGATGTGGGTGGAAACAAATTTATTAGTTTGCTTAGCTTCTATTGTTTGTGTCGACATATCCAGACGTACCCTTAGAGTTGAGTGCCCAGTGCGAACATCCATGAGCCCATAGAAATCGAGTCTTGTTCCCAATCATTGGTCCGCGCCGCATCATAGTATCTTGGTTGTTCACATTCCTTACCATCGATTCGATGTATTCCTCACTTGGTCTTAATTCGTGTTTCTCCGATAGTCTTATTCGATGTGTCCTTAGAGTGGAGTGCCCAGTAAGAACGTCCACGGATCGACTAGGTTAGATTCGGTTGAGAAAATTGAAGTGCTTTGCTTCATGACCACTTCTGATCGAACATAAGCCAGTAGGTAGAACTGCTCTAAGATCTTCGTAGATCCGGGAGAGCATAATATTTTTCATATGAAGCTCGGCCTGCATACGAATTATTTCAGTGTTCTCAAATCCTATCCTCTGAGGAGCTCCAAGCTGGGTATTGGAGCATCGGAGAGGTTTTGGATTATTAATCTCGTAAAAGAGGGACAATGCCAGAGTAATTATTCCGTCGCTTCAATATTCTCCTCGCTTTGCGATCACTTGTGCCAGCTTGTTCTATTCAATCTAAACGTAACCTTAGAGTCGAGAGTCCAGGGAGAACATTTATGATTCGACAAAGTTCGAGTTTATCAAGCTTCATTTAACCCCTGCTCTTGTTTTCATTCGTGTCGCATCAGGTAATCTTCATTGTTTATATCCGTCATTATCGTTTTCGATGTCTTCGTCACACGTTCTGATTTCGTCTTTCGCGGATCGTCTTATTCTAGATAGTCACATCCTTAGAGTGGAGTGTCCAGTGAGAATACACATGAGTCGAATAGGCTAGGTTTGGATAGTTCCGAGAAAAAAGATTTCAGACCGTGTAAAGAGGACATCATAACGACGATAATGAATGTGAACAACGCGGATGAATTTTGTCGAATTATATCGAATATGATGCGGTACGGATGGGAACAAGGCCAACGTATAAATGAAGCTGGACAAACCCGATCGTTGTCGAATAGTGGATTCTTTCTCTGAACTAAGTCACTAAAGGCACTATCCCTAACGTATAGGCACTCTCAATGACTCGAACACTCAGCCTACATACTCACAATGGTTCACTATTCCTTCCATGGTAAACATACTCATGGTAGACGCAGGAGGTGTTGTTGTAGCTGATGGCAAATTGATGCCAACAACAACATACACTTGGTGTTTGCTTCTCACTTACTTTGTGTCAAATACAGCACATACGTATCCCAACAATATATGTCAACAAACACATACAAAACAAAATACATGTGAGCTTGACAGTTCGGAAGTGGTTTGCAATGTAAACAAAGCACATCAGCTGTGCTTATGCGTTCACCATCTATGAATCCATCTTGCTTCCTACCTTGAATATTTTACAGTACTTGCTTCGGGAGGGTGTAAGTGCAAAAGAGTACAGTTGAATCATTCTCACATTCACATTGTCTCGAAATACTCAGCCTGCATACTCGCCAAGATTTATCCATTCTACCTTGAATATTTTACAGTACGTGCTTCAGAATGGCAGTAGTGCAAATGAATACTAGTTTTCATGAAAATCGCAAATCCTAATTTACCAATAGAAACTTTAGACAATTTATTCCTGATATAGCACCCACGTTGACTCGAAACCCTTACCATCCATACTCGCTATGATTCACCCATCCCACCTTGAACAATACTTACTTAGGAAAGCTATAAGCGCAATAACTGATATTCATGAATGCGGCAATCTCTAATGTACGAACAGAAACTGCAGTGTAGTTATATGTACGTGTTGGTACTCATGATGACTCGAAACACTCAGCCTTTATACTCACAATTATACTCATGTCGTACATTGAATGTGTCACAGAGTTGCTTCGGAAGGATTTAAACCTAATACAGTATTATTTTGTATGAAAGTATCTATCCTTAATGTACCTACAGAAACTCTCTACGAAACACTGTATATAAATACTAGGAATGATTCACCCTGAACATTTTACAGTACTTTCTAGGGAAATGATTAACTGCTAACGAGTACTGTTCTGCAAGAAAGTCGGTATACCTAATTCACCTGCAGATACTACAGTCATTCTTTCAGGTACTCACAACGACTCGATATACTCAGTCTCCATACTCACTGTGATTCATTCTTTCTATAATATACTTTAGTTATACATTGTTATATATTATGATTCAGGCTCCCTACCTTGAATAGTTTTCAGGACTTGCTTGGGAAGGGTTTAAGTGCAATAACTGATATGCATGAAAGCAGCTATGTTTAATATACACACAGACACTATAGTGTTTACATTCCCTCTGGCACCAACTATGACTCGAAACATTTAGTCTAAATACTCGCAATGATTCACTCTCCCTTTCATGAATATTCTGCAATAGTTGCTAGTAATTGCCAACGAGTACTGTTTTGCATGAAAGTCACTATATCTAATGCACCCTGTAGAATCTATAATATAGTCATTCATTCTGGTACTCACAATGACACGAAATACTCAGCCTCCATACTCCCTATGATTCATTATTTCTACCTTGAATACTATATAGTACTTGAACGGAAACTTACTTTCTTTATAAGAGTGGTAGTTTGCATGAAAATTAACATCCCTAATTTGCCTAGAGAGCACACATTTCTTCTGGCTCTCGTATTGACTCTGAACTACTCGCTATGATTCACCCTTCCTACCTTGAATATTTTACAGTACTTGCTTGGGAAGGTTAGAAGTACAAGCGTTAACCTTCTTGTATAAACGTCGCAATCCTGCATATTTCACACAAGGTCCTATGAAATTGTACTTCAAGCCGACAAATATAACAAAAACGAAACTGGTCTAAGACACGACCTGCGGAAAATATAATGGAAATTATTTGTGGTGATACTGAAAAATATATTGCCGACAGTATTACGAATCAAAAACATGATAAAGTTTGCATGAGCAGGGTCGGTATAGTTGGGTTCATCAACGACGTAAATGTTTAGGCATGTAAAGCCCTATGGGTGACATTGCAATTCAATTATCTAACTATTCGAGAACCCTCGTCCGATTTGGAGTCAACAAATACTTACAACAAAAATTCTGAAATTCAACAAAAATTCTGAAACGTCTCGAAAATTTATAAATATTTTGAAATACTCAAAAATTACTCAAAAATGATTCATAAATGACTCAAAAATGATTCATAAACGACCCAAAAATGATTCATAAATGACTCTAAATTAAGACTGGTTTGAAATTCAGTTATGTTGGACGATGGTATAGACAGGTTTACCTTGTAATAAAATATTTATTATAACTTTGACAAAATATCTTGAAAAACTTTTTCCTCAAACTGTGTTGACATTAATAGTTCTCCCGAATAATCAATAACCATTGCAGTTCTCTGGCATGAAATCTGAATCAGCTTTTCGTTTCTAATATAGGGTATATAAGTTTCGGATTATCGCACTCATTACAGTTTATTGGTCAAGCAACTTGTATGGTTTTGTTGCTACTGCTGCTGTTGTTGTTGTTGTTGTTAATAATAATAATTTAATTAATTAAGCACAAGTGCATCATTATGCCATTATATCCAACAATGCTTGATACATTTTTACAAGTGTAACAATTTTACGAAAAACTGCGCAAGAAAATTCTATCAACAGAATTTATTTTTAATTGAATGAGAAACTCATATGGAATATTCTCGAAATCATTTCCAATTTAAAGATAAAGAACAAAATCAAAGGAAATTTTTATATACTCTAATACAGAAACAAATACAATTCGTGTCTGAGGGTCTAACAAAGCCACCTTCTTCGTTGCAGACACACAGTCTTCCGAACTTAAGTGCCGTGGAAACCATATGGAGTGAGAAATCCATATCAACCATTGCAAACGTTGTACTTTGTTATGAAATGCCGTGTCAAAATTAACCATGATTACATGTATTGCATGACAACTGAGGAAAAGAACGATGCATGTATGGCAATGCTGCAGTCAGCTGTACCGTAGATAATCAAGGATCGGAATAAGGAGATGAACAGCAGGGTAAACAGCATCCATATGTAAAAAACTCCGGTATAGAAATAAAAAAGAGGTGAATATATTACTGACGAAATTTTGAAAGTGAAAACAATGTTCGAAGATGAAAAGGAACGCCATATCAGAGAATGCTAAAGATATGAAGGCAAGTTATTTCACCCAGATGAATCGAAAACAGAACACAACGAAATGTAGTGAATGAATAATGAAGGTAGCGATTGCCCTATACCGTACTAATACACAAAGTCCGAACACCGCTTTTCCCGCTACTACCGGCAGTGCTTTTACATACCACAAGGAAGTCGAACATAATGTGTCTGTCCAACAGGGTGCAACTACTTGTATTTAATACTGGAACGGAAACTTACTTTCTTACTTATGTAGGTGGCATCAAACAAACCAGTGGAATCAAGGGCCTTACAATTTGAAAATAACATGTGTATCCAACCGGCTCGATCTTCAGCTTTTCTCCTCCAGTTGGTAATTCCAGCCTCTCGCAGTCAATCCTCAACCTGGTACTCATATTTGCAGCGAAGTCTTGGTCATCCTAATTATTGTTATCTTTCGAATACGTCTTCGAATACCTTTCGCACTGGCTCAATATGATCCATTCTACTGACATGGCATAACAAGCGTCAACGCGTTGTTTTGATTCGCATAACTACATCGATGTCGGGATACAGATTATACAGCTCGTGGTTCATCCGTCGTCGGCACTCGCCGTTTTCTAGGACCATATATTTTTCAGAGCGTTTTCTCTCGAAAACTTCCAGTGATGTTTCATCAGCATGCGATATGACCTAGGCTTCTTCTGTACCATAAAGCAAGACACGTTGTCTGATATAGTTGGAACTTCATTTCTAGAGAGAGGGTCTTAAATCTTAACCCGAAATTACACCTGTTTGGAATCACAATGTTCCGTTTGATTTCAAGGCTGACGTTATTGCTTCTGTTTACGGAAGATCCGAGGTAAATGAATTAGTCCACTACATCGAAATGATAACGGTTATCAACGTGCACCCTTTCCTCTAAACGGG
Organism: Phaonia tiefii; assembly: GCA_963931995.1. Lineage (NCBI taxonomy): Eukaryota > Metazoa > Arthropoda > Insecta > Diptera > Muscidae > Phaonia > Phaonia tiefii. The sequence continues at coordinate 17,308,054 of OZ008370.1, read as the reverse complement.
TGGATGTTCTGCTTGTCGAAACCAATAATTTTGTCTTGACCTCGTTCACCGCCAAATCCACTTTTGCTGATTCCTTCTGAATACTCGAAAAAACTGCAGTAACTTCCCACAGATTTTTTGCCCAATGATGGTTAAATCATCAGCATACGCGAGCAGCATATGACTTTTGCTGCTGATAGTATTATTCGTGATGACTGCAGATTTTCTCACTATGATCCCAATTAATCGTACAGTTCCATGACACAAATTCACTTGGACTGACGCTTCCACAGCGGGCTGTCATAATCCGATCTAAAAACAAAAAAAATGTTGGGGTTGCCAGATGCGTAAGGTTTAAATGGTCCACCCTGTACACCAGTCGGCGTCAAAATACGAATTTCAATGTGGAAAATTTTGTATGTCACCTTAGCAATTCTCATTTATGCTATAGTAACTATATTTGAACTAGTCGTCGGATAATACTCGGAAGCAAGATAAAGGAATGCATGCCCGATGCAAATAGTTCTTCTAAGAACTAATCCGAATAGTTATATCGAAAACTATAGGAAAGATTTCTTCTTTAGCTCTCCACTTTTGTTTCTACGAATGATTTGCTTCTCGTGGTCCCTGCACCGATGTTCTGGGGATTTTTACACCTCGTGGTCACTGCGACCTAGCTTTTTAAGAATGATTTTCCCCTAGTGGGTTCTGTACACTTGTTTGTACGAAGGCTTTGATCTTAGTGGATACTTCACCTTTGTTTTTACGCTGTCTTTGTCCCTCGTGGTTTCTGCACCTCTTTGTCTTTGCGAATACTTTCCCCTAGTGGGTTCTGAACCTTTGTTTGTACGAAGGCTTTGCTTCCCGTGGGCACAAGGCCTTTGGCTTAGGTCCTCGGGGACTCTGTGCAATTTGTTATGAAGCTTTGACATCTCTTGGTGTTTGCTCCTTTGATTGTATGAAGACTTTGGTCCCTGGGGACTCTGTATTTTTTTTCGAATTTTTGACCTCCCATGGTTTCTGAACCTTTGCTTGTACGAAGGCTTTACCTCTCGTGGGCTCTACAATCTTGTACGAAGACTTTGCTCCTCGTGGCCACTGCTTCGCTCTTCTTGAGTTCTCCACGTTTGCTTTGTTTTTACGAAGGCGTTTGTCGTGGTAGGCAGTGCACATTTATTTCTTCCAGTGTACCTAGTAATCTTGTCTCCTTGTCTCAGTTACAGCGGAACCAGCCGAATCGCAATATCAAAGCGGAAACATATGACCCAAAAACTTTATCTAATCGATTAATCGAGAGCCGATTCGTGATTCACCAGTAACCCGAATTCATCAGCGTATATATCTGCCTACTTTAGGTTTATCCAAATTCCGATATTCATATAGAAGCCGACAATTTGATGTCTTCGGTCATTATCTGAAACCACCTCACTTGTAACCCAGACCTGCTGTCCAGTCGATTGCTAGAAATCGACATAAAACCAGCCGCTGTCAAAGTAGAAACTGACCACCGAATGTCTTAAGCCATTATCTACCACCGTCGCAACTGTAGCTCAAACCTGTTCACCTCTACCGTCTAACTCTCGTCCGCACCATGACAGACGAGTACCGACGTTCGAGCATGGATGCTAGATCGGGTATGGGACTTCTCATCGAGGACGTAAGCTTTATTCAGAACATTTGCCTTCCTTACAATTAAAGTATTCATCGAGGTCCTAAGTATTAAGCACCTATTTCGTCGTAGTGGACATATGAGTGCGAATCTATACTGATCGGAACAAGCCCAGATGTTTAGTGAAGCTGAATAATCTCGAACATGGCCGATAGGGGCATATCAAAATGGTCAAATTCATGTGGAACCTGTATGGTAGTCCCCACTCTCGCCACCTCAATTTGTCTGAAGTTTCCCAAGAATGTCCCTGTGCCCTGGCAACCACAAGAGATGAATATCGTACTGCTGGGCCATCTCGTTAAAATATCTGCGGCAGTAATGGACAGATGTAATTGATTTCAAGCTAGAGATTCCCTGCCTGCGGGGTTTCGATCTTGGTGCCAAGATTTCCCCTGGTTCAAGCCAGAGATTCCATGCCTGTGGGGTCTCGACCTAGCTGCCGACCTTTCCCTGGTTCACGCCTGAGGTTCTCTGCCTGTAGGGTCTTGAACTTGGCTTCACCCTGGTTGGCTTTTATGCCCCCTTGTTCAAGCCAGAGATTGCATGCCTTTGGGGTCTCGACCTTGTTACCGACCTTTCCCTGATTCAAGCCAGAGCTTCCCTGCCTGTGGGACTTGATCTTGGCTTTCCCCTGGTTGCTTTCTGTGTCCCCTGGTTCAAGCCAGATATTCCCTACTGGAAGGAGCTCGACCTTGGTACCGACCTTTCCCTGCTTCAAGTCAGCAATTTCTTGCCTATGGATTGAGTTAGGCTTCCCCGTGCTGGCGTTTATTTTCCCTGGTCAAGCTAGAGATTTCCTGCCTGTGGGGTCTTGAAATAAGCTTTCCCTTGATTGCCTTTTGTGTTCTCTGGTTCAAGCCAGAAATTCCCTATGTGTAGAATCTCGATCTTGGTATCAACATTTTCCCTGGTTCAAGTCAGAGATTTCTTGCTTGTGCAGTCTTGACCTTGGTCCCTACATTTTTCCCCGTTATAAGCCAGAGATTCTCGCTCTGTAGAGTATCGTGGTTCCCTACCTGCTTGTCAGGTACCTGCTTAAGTACAGAGTTTCCCCAACGGTCATTAAATCTTTGCTATCTGAGTTGCAATTTAGCAGCAGTTCCGTGGTTATCTTCCACGAACCATTAAACACGACTGCGCTTCACTGTCACAGACATTAAGTCACTCACCTACAAGTCAGGACCGTTTCTGCGAACGATCGCCGCCAGATTCATCATCCGGAGACACTCATCTACCAGTAACCAATCGATATAGAACCCCCCACTGAACGGTTTTAAGAAAATCATTCTACTCCCCAAACCAGCTAATATCGCTGAGGTTGACGATCTTACCGATGCTCGCACCTAATCTCTTAACAGACCACTTAATTCCGCATGCCCCAGCGGTTCCTGCCGAGGTAAGAAGCAACCTCCGTGGTGCAACAAGGGTCTACAAGTCCTGAAAAAGTATTGTAGAGGGCTTTTTAATAGGGCCAAGTCGTCAACCTTTGGGACCTTGAACGGGAGTGTACACAAAATTAGATTTGAAGAATTTGAGAATGAGTTATGATTCTCAAAGAGGAGGTGTCTTGGAGACATTTCTGCAAAGGAATTGATCATGCGGCAGAGTCCTTTCCAAGACTCCCACCACTTTGGCATATCTGAAAGAACAAAACGCGCGATGAACGACATCGAGTGATTAATCGTTAGACCTCCTGCTTAACACACACTTTCCAGGAAACTGGTCCGAAGACATTAGGTCGGATTTAGCGAACAGCCACGTCATCTCGTACGCTTACGGCATAGCATCAGTGGAGTTACAAAGTGGTCTACATATTTTGGCTCCCTGGTTACTGAGACTTTATACGAGCTGCATCAAGCTCAGCTCCAGTTAGAAAGAGTGAATCCAAGGTGGTATATAAATAAAGTAAAGGAAATAAATAAGTAATCCTCTAATTCGGTTGCGACGGCTCTGACAACCTCTAGTTTGACTGTACTAACTTTTAATTCGGTTGTGTCAACCTGTAATTCTGCTGTGACTATCTCTAATTCGGTTGCGACAGTCTCTACGTCGGCTCTAACAACCTCTAACTCGCCTGAGATAACCTTTAATTCTGGTGTGACAACCTCTAATTTGGCTGTGACAACCTCTAATTCGATTAATACCACCTGTGATGGCCTCTAGTGTGGTTATGAAAACCTCTAAATTCGGTTACAGCTAATTCGGCTGCCTCAGCCGAATATTTCTGTGAGTGTAGAAGTTATTTTCTTACTTTCAATCCCTGGTTCTAAAGTTATAAATAGCTCAGTTCGAATACTTTAAAGTTTGTGCAAATTTTTACCGTGTCGTGTTCGTTTAGTTCAAAAGTCCGGTAAGTGAGAGTCAGAGATCGAATATTTTGACAATTCGATGTTAGAGATCTTGCAAATTTTGATTAGATAAATTTTTGCCAAGAAAAATTTGCAAGATAGAACAGCTGTTTGAAACAGCTGTTTTATGTAAACATATAGAAGTGGAAAATAAATTAACATCGGCAGAATAACATACATTAGTTTCTTAATATTTTATTTAAAATAAGAAAATTGGTTTCCCATTACATCCCATGAAGGAATTGGGGAGAGCTTCTCACAACCAGTGAGCAGTGCCCTTTCGAGTTTTATACTCATTGATTGGGACCTACATTTTTTACACCGATTTCGTACAGTATTTTGAGAGAGTTTTTCATGGCTAAATACTCGATAGTGTCGCCGTCACTATGCGAGGTGACCGCCGCTGAAAGAAATGTAAGCTGTAATGCCGCTGAAAGATCGAACCCAGGATCTCATGTACAAGAGGCGCGCACACTAACCATTGCACCACCGACGGTAGATATATAATGTAACTACAAACCAAAATGTATGTAGCAAAGGATAAAACTACATCAGCTGTTTCCTTGCAAATTTTTACTGGAAGTAGTTTTGCGTGCTTTTTGTGCAAATTTTTATAAAGAGAGTAAAATCGTTCTTTCTCTCTCAGAAGTAGATTCTTGCAAATTTTTACTCGGAATGTAAACGAACAAAGCTAATGTTGCGCAATTTAGGACACACATCAAATTTTGTCATTGTTCATAATTTTGTGATCACACTAAGATCACCGTTTTCCAATTAAAATGTGTCCTTCATCTCATTCGCACTTGCACTATGACAGTTTACATTTCCTGTCAAACAACAAAACAAAATCCTCAATGGCTTTATAACAGCTGATGTCATGCGTTCATTTACGCCATAGCCCAACTGATGAGTGGACCTATCACTCATTACAGCCTACGTATGTACTTATGTACATAAATTTCTGCACACCATTTCAAAAATTTACCAAAATTCATCGTCAGATATGACTTTAAATGAGTCACATGAATTAAATAAGGAAATTGTTTACACAAAACAAGAGCACAAAGAGTGGAGAGCGAAGAGAGAGATAGAGAGAAAAAGAGATGCAAATATTGCATTCGCAGCGCTGCGTACCCGTAACTTGTACATAGCATTCCGATGTACATATGTTAATCTCAGACCATTAAAACTTGCAAAAGTATTTCAAGTGCATGAAATAATCAGGTAAAATATTCAGCACATTCAAGTTTATTATTTTTAAAAAATCTGTGGAATGTTTAATGTATATTTAAACTTTTTTTTTTTTATTGGCATTTTTCGTATGCAAAAAGTTTGTTTACCTTAACCACCATTGAGGCGTTCCGACGCTGATGCTAATGCTGACGCCTCCTGCGGATGAATGATTATTACTCGTACTTGTACTATGACGATTACTCATAATGTGCGCGGATACGTCGAGTATACGTCCGCCAAAAATAAACACAAAATTGTTTTACTACAAACAAGAAATACTAATTGCTGACGTTTTCAAGATCAATGTAAACAAATGTTTTGGACCAAAATTATATATTTATTCAGAATTTATATGTTTTTCTATTTAGAGCAAATGAAAAACAAAAATATGAATAGTTTTATTTTTAGCTGCCCCAAAACATTATGGCCGTTGTCTGTGCGTAATTAGTAAGAAATTTATACGAGTTTGTCAAGAGACGAACATGGTAGGAAACCATAAATTTGTTCAAAAAACACATTTAATTCTCCTTTTATTCTAAACAATTTCTACAACAATCACTGGTTTTAAACAACAAATAACCTGAATTGGTATTGTACGAGGGTTGCCATATATATTTCTGGCTTAAGTAATTTTTAGTGTTGCCACCTGCAAATTCAACACATTAGAACAACGTACAATAACAAAAAATCAGCTGTTCTCGCGAATATATTTCAAAGTGATCTCTCCCTCTCACTCTTTCTTGAAATGTTTCTCACTCCATTCAACGGAATCGGACAAGCAACTCCATTTCTGTGAAAATTGAGGTTAGGTTTGATGTTCACGGAAGTCAATAAAAGACGCACTTAAACTAGACCCCAATTTAAGCTTAACATAGCCCCACCGAAGAACCATTTAGTTTGCTCCAAGAAGCTAAAGATCCGAATATATTCCAAAGTGATCTCTCCCTCTCACTCTTTCTTGAAATGTTTCTCACTTCTTTCAACGGAATCGAACAAGCAACTCCATTTCTGTGATAATTCAGGTTAGGTTTGATGTTGACGGAAGTCGTTAAACGACGCACTTAAACTAGACCCCAATTTAAGCTTAATATAGCCCCACCGAAGAACCATTTAGTTTGCTCCAAGAAGCTAAAAGTCCTGTCAACTACTATCTGAGATTTTTTGCTCAGGCCCTCAAATATTTAGTATCCCACAGTTTATCACTTCTCAACACGCATACATCGCTCGAATGTCAGTAGAGAGCGCTCTTCATGAGGTTGTGGGCTTTAAGGAGCGCAATCTAAGATCAGGTGACTTCACTTTAGCTGCATTCCCGGATATAGAAGGGACATATAACACCGTGACGTCATGCGCGGTAAGGGACTCTCTAGAGAGCATTAATGTATCATGACCGCTAGTTGGATTGGGTGGATTGTATGCTGAGAAATCGCCTCGTCAAGTCAGAACTTGGTGGAAGTTGAGTGAGGAGGATAGCTACTAACACCATTGGTTGGGGGGGGGGGGGGGGGGGGATTTTGTCCCCGCTACTATGGCTCCTTGTAATAAACGGATTACTCAATTCCTTCGATAAAGATGGTACTAGAATTGTGGAATATGCGGATGATGTTGTTAAGTGGGAAATTCATGATAAGTGGGAAATTCCTAATATCGATGTGTGACCTTATGTAAACAAACCCATGGAAAGCTGCTACGCTTGGCCATGACGTGTGGCGTTTGGTGAACCCCCAAAAAACGGAATTGGTTCTCTTCACTGATAGATATAAGAATATGGGCTTCATGTCACCGAGTCTGAACGGTGCGGAACTATATTTCTCGACGAAGGCCAAGTACCTAGGTGTTGTTCTCGATCACAAGCTGAATTGGTCAAGGAACATTCAGGAGAGACTAAAGAGGTGTGCCATCGCCCTAAATGCGTGCCGGAACTCTATAGGTAAGAGCTGGGAACTCAGCCCAAAGGTGAGAAAGTAGTTTCATACTGCGACAGTTCGTCCAATAATTACATATGGATATCTGGTTTTGTGGGAGGGCATTGACAAGAGTAATCTACTGAAGATGTTCGGCAAGGTTCAGTGGATAACTGCGATGGAGATCACTGGGGCTAGAAGGAGCACACTGCAAGCGGCTTTAGACGTGTTCCTATGCCTTTCACCCTTAGACTTTTATGCCTGCGGCAACTGCGGTCCGAGGGGCTATCAGATTGAGGGTAGCTAGTGACTGGCATCACAGAATACTCTGAGCGGGTTATTTAGCCAGACAAAAGTCTAAAGTGACAAAGAAGGATAAGTCTAATATTGTTTATCGGATAAAATGCAATGGGAACAAATCTCACGTATGCCAAAAGGAATACGTTGGCAAAACGACGACGAAGACACTGTGGAACTGAAAATAGCAGTAGCAGCCCACTGTGCCACGACGGGTCATAATCCTAACTTAGACGAGTTGACATTTTGAGTTGAAATGCTTAGTATGACAGAAAATCGATAACGAAATGCTTTCTATGAAACCAAATAGGTAACGGAATGTTCTCTATGAAATCAAATCGATAATGAAATGTTTTATATGACAGCAAATCTATAACGAAATATATTCTATGCGAACTGACCGCCACCGAAAGAAATTTAAGGTGGGCAGAGCAGGGATCGAACCCAGGATCTCATGAACAAGAGGCGCGCACATTAACACATGGCACATATACCTGGTTATTCCAAGAGACTAAAACACTCCGATATAACGAAATGCTTTCAGTGAAACCAAATAGATAACGGAATCTTCTCTATGAAATCAAATCGATAATGAAATGTTATATGTGACAGCAAATCGATAACGAAATATATTCTATGAAAGCTATTTGATAACGAAATGTTTTGTATGACAGAATATCGATGACGAAATTTTTTCATCGAAATCAAGTAGACAACAAAATGAATTCTTGGAAAGCATATCGATAACGAAATATTTTCCATGACAACAAAACGATAACGAAATATTTCCTATCAATGCAAAGAATTAACGAAATGTTTTCTATTAAAATAAAACGATATCGAAATATTTGCTATGAAAGCAAATCGGCAAGAACAGTACGACAGCGAAAGGTTTTCTATGCGTACAGACTGATAACGGAATATTTTCTATGAAAACAAGTCGATAACGAAATGTTTTATATGAAAACAAATCGATGACGAAATGTTTTCCATTAAAACAAATCGATAATGAAACAATTTATATAAATGCAAATCGATAACGTAATTGAAGACACTATGGAACAGAAAATAGCATTAGCAGCCTACGGTGCCACGATGGGTCAGAGTCCTGACTTCGACGACGTTGATATTTTAGCGGAGGATATAAATTAATCACGAGGATTTACTCTCGATAACGAAATGTTTTGTATGACAGAAAATCGATAACGAAATGCTTTTTATGAAAGCAAATAGATAACGAAATGATCTCTATGAAAACAAATCGTTAAAGAAATGTTTTATCTGGTAGAAAAGCGATAACGAAATATTTTCTATGAAAGCAATTCGATAACGAAATGTTTTCTACGAAATCAAGTGCATAGCAACATTTTTTCTATGAATGCAAATTGATAACGAATTATTTTCTATGAAAACAAATCGATGCCGAAATGTTTTCATAGAAATCAAGTCGACAAGAAAATGATTTCTTGGAAAGCATATCGACAACGAAATATTTTCTATGACACCAAAACGATAACGGAATGTTTCGTATGAAAACAAAGAATTAACGAAATGATTTCTATTAAAATAAAACGATAACGAAATGTTTGCTATGAAAGCAAATCTACAAGAACAGTACGTCAACGAAATGTTTTTTATGCTTACAGACTGATAACGAAATGTTTTCTATGAACATAAATCGATAATGAAATGTTTTATATGAAAGAAAATCGATAACGAAATGTTTTCCATGAAAACAAATCGATAAGGAAATGTTTTCCATGAAAACAAATCGATAGCGAAACATTTTATATAAAAGCAAATCGATATCGTAATTGATAACACTATGGAACAGAAAATAGCATTAGCAGCCTACGGTGTCATGACGGGTCATAGTCCTGACTTTGACGATGTTGATATTTTAGCGGAGGAAATCAATTACTCACGACGATTTACTCTCGAAATGCTGCACCTAATTGACGTTCCCTCAGAGAAAAGACTCAATGGCAAGACCAACACAGACCATAGAGCAATAGATAAGTGTCGCCAGCCCTCTCTTTTCGTTCACTCGATGACGACGAGGTAGTAGGTAATTTCATCGAGTTTGATATCAAAAGAGAATGCGCATTTTCGTTCGATGCAACCATAGAATAATAAATACGTAGATAAACTTATTCTCTCATCTGATGTTTCATTTCACTCTCTTCATCGTAGGTTTGTGGAAATGAGAGAAATTAAATTTAAAATTAACTTACACCAGGTGGAGTTACAAAATATGTTCACTTTTTTTTTCATGTCGTTTTGGTGTAGAACTGAAAAATTTAAATATATTTTGCACTTTTTTGTTGACTTTTTTCGTTGGTACACATTTGTATTGTATTTAACACAACTAGTTTGTCACAAAAACACGAAATTCGGTTGTTGTTCCTTTGTGGATCGCTGTATACTATTGCCACCATCTGGTATTATTGAACCCATATTTTCCACCATCCAATGTTTACTTTCCATCGTACCTATGACGTTTAATTTATTGAGCGAATAAAAACTTCTATGGTATGTATTATTCTATGATTGCCACCATCTGGTATTATTGAACCCATATTTTCCACCATCCAATGTTTACTTTCCATCGTACCTATGACGTTTAATATATTGAGCCATAGAATAACACATACGTAGAAGGTTTTATTCGCTCAATAAATTAAACGTCATAGGTACGATGGAAATTACACAGTGGAGGGTGGAAAATATGGGTTCAATAATACCAGATGGTGGCAATAGTATACAGCGATCCACAAAGGAACTACACCCGAATTTCGTGTTTTTGTGGCAAACTAGTTGTGTTAAATACAATACAAATGAATACCAACGTTAAAAGTCAACAAAAAAGTGCAAAATACATTTAAATTTTTCAGTTCTACACCAAAACGACAGGAAATAGTTAAGTGAACATATTTTGTAACTCCACCTGGTGTATGTAAACATTTCCACAGACCTACCGAGAGAGTGTGAAATGAAACGTCAGATGAGAGAATAAGTTCTTCTATAGTATGTGTTATTCTATGTATTGAGCGAATAAAAGCTTCTATGGTATGTATTATTCTATGGATGCAACCAACATAAAATATAATTTAGCTGTCATTAGTATCAATCAAACACTATTTAAACTTAGTTTGCTTCTGGTTGCTTATCGCTCTCTCGCCCATCTACTCTGTTTTTATCAATTTCCTGCTTCGTATTCGATCAGCTGTGTCATGAATACCCCCTGCATAGACCGATGCGCCTAAATTGTGTAAGAAACGATATCGAATTCATTATCGTTTTGTCGGTAGTGACGTTTTAAGAACGAATGTATTTTAAATGTTCTATGAGCCTGCATTATCGACATATCGATATCTTTTAGACGATTATCGTTATACATAATTAGGCCCCAATGAAAACAATCTTTATTTGGCGAAAGATTGAACACTACACGTACGTTTTTACGGTTTTTGTGATGGTTTTTGTGATTTATAATAAATGTTATTATTGTCAATCTTTTTGTGGTCCACGTGTCAATAATGTTAAATATTTTTGTACATCGAACCCTGAGGATGATTAGCGATGCTAATCGAAATATTGGGAATATTTAATACATCTTGAAAAAGCAGTCAAACCCGCTGGTATTTTGATTTTATGACCTAAAGCCAGACTAATCCAACACAGTTAGATGTTAATGATAAATGGCTTTAATATGGCCAATTTTTGTTGACTAATTTACTGCAGACCCAGCAAACCTTTTGATACAAAAGTCGCAGATAAGGGTAAATGTAGTCGTGCGATTTCTTCAACATCTTAATGGGAATTATAAAGTGAAACGATAAAATAAAAAGTGGTTCCAAATACTTACAGCAAATTGATTGCTGATTTGATACCAAACAGAGTCGTTGTTCAGAAAAAGGGGGTTTTGATGAACGGTTCCCAAATCAAGGTTTCAAAATCACAAGTGCGAAGTCGTAATGGTGGAATTTCATGAATTTTCCTACGAATGTTTTCCTTATCTACAATATGCCTCATATTTAGTAGATTTGGCTCCAACATAAAAGTCATCGTTATAAGAAACGTATACTTTGGGGACCTTGTCCTTGCATTTGAAAGAGATCAACAAATGGGTGTAAGCCTTTGAGTTTAAATATAAAGTATATTTTTTAACGAATATTTATATTTTGAATCACTGATATTTTGATCTGTTCTTGTCTTAACATATTTTGGCTTTTAACAAAAATTGTTCGAAGTGACTGCATACACTTAATTAGATTTGTATATATGTATATCATATAATTTACAATCTCGACACTCTCCCTTCCATATACATATTTATGCTCAAGCCCTTGGAATTTAACTTTTCAAAAAAAAACAAAACGGCCAGTAGTATAAGCATTTAAGTATGTAACAATATTTTAAATATTTGCTGTCACTTTTTATTTGTTATAACAAATGTTAACATTAAATTTAACAAATCTTCTCTATGAGACCGCAAAATCACCCAGAATATTCAAATTGAACCCCACACAAATTGTTTAGACAACGCACATAGTAGACGGCATCCGTACGTTCGTCCATCTGTCTTTTTTTGATGGTGATAAATGTTGGCAATTTGTAATTCTATTACAAAGAAATAATTTATTATGAAAATATTAATAAAATCAAACAGAAAAAAATAAACAAGACAATCGTATTAACACACATTGTTTTGCTCGTAATAGTAAAATTTAAAGCGAACCACAGACTTGTCGTTCATGAGCACGAGCTGGTCGATAACTTTTTATATCACTGATGAATTTGAAAAAAATATTACCAAAATATTTTGTGAACATAATAGTGATGCGAACAACTTCGATTACATTCTTATTTGGTATCAAGAAGACAACAGAAACAGACAATAAACTTCAACGATAGCTGATGTTCATGCTCATGAATGACAAGTCTGTGGTACGCTTAAATGGAACTATGAAAACAAATCGATAACGACATGTTTTCTATGCCAACAAACCGATAACGACATGTTTTCTTTGAAAACAAATCGATAACGAAATGTTTACTGTGCTAACAAACCAATAACGAAATGTGTTCTTTGAAAACAAATCGATAACGAAATATTTTCTATGCTAATAAAACGATAACGAAATATTTTCTATGACAGAATATGGATAATGAAATCTTTTATATGAAAGCAAATCTAGAACGAAATGTTTTCTATGAAAGCTGATCAATAACAAAATGTTTTCTTCGAAATCAAGTCGACAACAAAATGATTTCCATGAAAGAAAAACGATAACGAAATGTTTGATATGAAAACAAATCGATGAGGAAATGTTTTATACGTCAGCAAATCGATAATAAAATGTTTTCTACGAAATCCAGTCGACAACGAAATATGTTCTATGACAGCAAATTGATAACGAAATGATTTCTATGAAAACAAATCGACAACGAAATATTTTCTATGCAAGTAAATCGATTGGGATACGTTTTCTTAATAAAACAAATCTATTACGAAACGTTCTCTGTGTCAGCAAAGTGATTACGAAATGTTTTGTATGAAAGCAAATCGATAACGAAATGTTTCTATTAAAGAAAATCGATAACAAAATGTTTTCTATACAAACAAATCGATAACGAAATGCGTCCTATGATAGCAAATCGATAAGAAAATGTTGTTTACGAAGTTAAGACGACAACAAAATGTTTTCTATGCAATCAAATCGATAACGAAATGTGTCCTTTGACAACAAACTGAAACAACAAATGTTTCTTATGAAAGCAATGCGAAAAGAACAGTACGACAACGAAGTACTTTCTATGAAAACAAATCTATTTCGAAGTGTTTTCTATGAAAACAAATCGATAACAAAATGTTTTCTTCGAAATCCAGTCGACCACAAAATTTTTGCTATGAAAGCAAATCGATAACGAAATGTTTTATACAAAAGCAAATCGATAACGAAATGTTTTATATGACAGCAAATCATTAATGAAATACATATTTTCTACGAAATCAAATAAATCGATAACAAACTGGTTTTTATGAAGAAAAATCGATAACCAACTCTCTTATATGCAAACAAAGCGATAACGAAATGTTTTCTTTGAAATCAAATCGATAACAAAATGGTTTTTATGAAAGCAAATCGATAACGGAATGTTCTCTATGAAAACAAATCGATCATGACATAATTTCTATGAAAACAAATTGATAACGAAATATTTTCGATGTAAGAAAATCGCATTCAAAATATGTTCTAGAAAGCAAATTGATAACGTAATGTTCTCTATAAAAGCAAATCGATAACGAAATCATTTCGAAGAAAGAAAATTGATAATGAACTGTTTTCTATGAAAGCAAATCGATAACGAAATGTTTTCTATTAAAGAAAATCGATAACAAAATGTTTTCTATACAAACAAATCGATAACGAAATATTTCCTATGAAAGCAATCAATATCAAAATGTTTTTTACGAAATCAAGTCTACAACAAAATGTTTTCTATGCAAACAAATCGATATCGAAATGCATTCTATGAAAGCAAATCGATAACGAAATGTTTTCTATTAAAAAAACCGATAACAAAATGTTTTCTACACAAACAAATCGATAACGAAATATTTCCTATGAAAGCACATCGATATCAAAATGTTTTTTACGAAATCAACTCGACAACAAAATGTTTTCTATGCAAACAAATCGATAACGAAATGCAATCTATGAAAGCAAATCGATAACAAAATGTTTTTTACGAAATCGAGTGGACAACAAAATGTTTGCTATGAAAGCAAATAGACAACGAAATGTTTGCTATGAGAACGGTACGACAACGATATTTCTTCTAAGAAAGCAGTGCGACAAATAACTTGTTTTTAAGAAAGAAGCTCTACAACGAATTTCTATCTACGACAACAGATTGACGACGAACTTTTTTGTAATAAAATAGATCGTCAACAAACCTTTTTCTAAGCAGTGTGACAGCGAACTTGTTGCTAAGACAATAGTTCGACAACAAACTTGTATCTAAGTTCGTTAACGAATTTGTTTCAACAACGTTCCAAGTTTATTATGGTCGTTTTGCCCTGATACAGGTTGTCTTGTTGCATCCTCATTTGGGTAATTATGAAACATTTTTTCATTCCTTATCTGAAATGTGTTTGAATCAGTTTAAATAACATTACAAATGTGAAAGGTAGATAACGAGATCTTGAGTTTTGTAATGTATCAGACTTTAATCTTAGCAGATTAGAGCCTTTTGTGATACCTGACAGTCAAAATTTCTCTTCACTCGAATGCCAACAAACAAAACGAGTGTAACGTTAATCATTCTCTGCTCTCTCTCTCTTACTCTCTTCATTGACTATTTCAATACACGAACACGCTTTTTGATAGTGTTATTGTATGTAGCTATACAAATTCCAACCGTGTTGAAGTAAAATTACATAAACTATGCAAAAAGTATGAAATAATCAAGATATGACGCGAGAGAGAAATGCGTTTGAGTGAATTGTAACCACTTTTTGGTTCTCTTTTACGAGGATTGCCAAATTGCGCACATCTTCTGGTCGTCTACCTTTTCATCGTCTTTGATATGTCATGAAATGCCTCATTTTGAATAATACATCTTAATATAGACAGGGATTCCAATCTGTACGTCTCATGTTTCCTATTCTACGCTTGAAAACTTTATTCTACGTTTCAAACTTTGTTCACGTTAATTTTCTATGACTCTAGTTATACCAGTTAATGAGCCATTAAAAAATTTGGTTCCTGTATCCTGATAGTTTCTGCAAATATTCTTAAAAAAATCCAACTTTCCAGATCTTTCACCAAAAATTTTCTCCTGACTATGATTCTTGTTAAATTTTCTACATAATATCCAGCTGTATTTTGTTATCCTGCATTTTGCTGCTATACTTTCTTCAATATATATTTTTCCTGTATTCCTGCCGGGTTCCGGTCCTCCTTTAATTTAATGTTGATGATCCACGTAATATCCAACTGCGTTATCTATCCTGCCGTCTTAATACGTATTGTTATTCTTTTTCGAAAACTCGTATATCCTGTGCTCCTGATTCCTGCTTCGTTCCTGGTCCTATAACAATTCGGTTAATTTCATTCAGCCGTCTGATTAATTTGTTGTACCTGTTATATCTTTATATTGTTATTTTTTTATTTTGCTTTTTTATTTATATATTTTTTTTCTCTACGTTTTTTTAATTACTATTCCTTTATAATTTAAGTCAATACAATATAATACAAAACAGTTCGACAACGTACTATTTTCGAAAAAGCAGTTCGACAACGTACTATTTTTAAAAGAACCGTTCGACAATGAACTATTTTCTATGAAAACATTTCAATAATGAACTATTTGCTATGAAAGCAGTTCGACAACGAACAATTTTCTATGAAAGCAGTTCGACAACGAACAATTTTCTATGAGAACTGTTCGACGACGAACAATTTTCTATGAGAACTGTTCGACGACGAACTTTTTTTCCTATGAAAACGGTTCGGCAACAAACTGTTTTCTATGAGAACACTCCGACGACGGGCCATTTTCTGGGGAAACAGTTCGACAAGGAACTTTATTCCATAAAAACAGTTTCGCAACGAACTTATTTCTATAAAAACAGTGCAGTAGCGAATTTTTTTCTAAGAAAAGTATCGTAGTGCGACAATGAATTTGTTTCTAAGAAAAGTAGTTCGACAACGAACTTGTGTATAAGAAAACCAGTTCGACAATGAACTTTTTCCTAAGAAAACAGTTCATTCCTAAGAAAACAGTTCTACAACGTACTATTTTCAAAGCAACCAGCTCGACTAAGCCCTATCTTCAGTGCATCCAGTTCGACAACGAACAATTTTCTACGAAAACTGTTCGACAAAGAACAATTTTCTACAAAAAAAAGTTCGACAGAGAACAATTTTCTACGAAAACAGATCAATCACTAACTATTTTCTAAGAAAACATTATTTTCATTATTTTCTAGGAGAACAGTTCGATACGAAATAATATTCTAAGAAAACAATTCGACAAGTACCTTTTTCTAGGAAAACGGTTCGACAACGAATTATTTTCTGTGAGGACAGTTCGACACGGAATTATTTTCTAAGAAAACACTATTTCTACGAAAACTGTTCGACAAAGAACAATTTTCTACGAAAACGAACTATTTACTAAAAAAAACATTTCGATTTCCAACTGATTTCTAGGAAATCAGTTCGACAACGAATTATTTTCTAGGAGAACAGTTTGACACTGAATTATTTTCAAAGAAAACAATTCGACAAGTACCTTTTTTCTATGATAACAGTTCGACAACGGATTTTTTTCTAAGTAAACTGTCCGGAATAGAGTTTTTGGTACGAAAAAAGTTCGAGAAACAACTTTTTCTACGAAAACAGTTTGTAGATCAACATTTCTTTTTTGTAAATAGACTACAATTGTCTATGAAATTAGCTCGTGCATGAACTTTTTCGTATGAGAATAGTTCGTTAAATATCTTGTTTCTATAAAAAAATATTTTGCTGACTATTTTTTTCTATGAAAATAGACCGCTTATGAAATATTTTCTATTAAAATAGATCTTTCTTTAAAATTTTAAAACGATCTTTCTATGAAAGTAGTTCGTTGACGTACTTTTTTCTAAGAAAATAGTTCAAAAGTAAAGTACATAAACTTTTTTCTGTGAAAATAGTTTGCAGGCGAACTTTTTCTAGGAAACTAGTTTGTTAACGAACTTTCTTCTCGGAAAATAGTTCATTGACGAGCATTTTTCTCTGAAAATAAAAAAGAGTTCGCTGATGAACTTATATTTAATTTTGTGGATCAACATTTCTTTTTTGTAAATAGATCGTTGGCTAAAATTTTTCTATGAAATTTGCTCGTGCATGAACTTTTTCGTATGAAAATAGTACGTTAATCTTGTTTCTATAAAAAAATATTTTGCAGACTATTTTTTTCTGTGAAAATAGACCGCTTATGAAATATTTTCTAGTAAAATAGTTGGCGGACGATCTTGCTATGAAAGTAGTTCGTTGACGTACTTTTTTCTATGCAAATAGTTCAAAAGTAAAGTTCATAAAAAAGCTTCTCAAAATACCGTTCGGAATCGGTGTAAAACTGTAGGTTCCAATCAGTGAGTGAAAACTGGAAAGCGCACAGCTCAGTGATTGTGAGAAGTTCTCCCCGGTCCCTTCATGGGATGTTTTTTTTTATTTAAAGTTCATATACTTTTTTCTGTGAAAATAGCTTGCTGGCGTGCTTTTTCTAGGAGACTAGTTTGTTAACGAGCTTTTCTCGCGGAAAATAGTTCATTGAGGAACATTTGTCTCGGAAACTAGTTTGCTGACGCACTTTATTCAATAAAAATAGTTCGCTGATGAACTCATATTTATTAGACGAACATTTTTTATGCAAATAGTTCACTGACGTCCTCTTTTCTATGGAAATAATGCGTGGACGAACTTTTGTTCTAGAAAAATATTTCGTTGACGAAATTTTTCCTAAAAAAAAATAGTTCGTTGTCGAACAAGTTTTATTGACGAACTTTTTTCTATGACAATAGTTCTTGAATGGACTCTCTTCTATGAATAGTTCTTGTACGAACTTTTTCTATGAAAAGATTTCTTTATTGAGCTTTTTCTATGGATATAAATCTTTAAAAACTCTTCTCCTTTAAAATTATTTCTTTAACGAACTTTTTCTATGGATTTAGTGATTTAACGAACTTTTTCTCTAAAAATTTTTCTTTCAATGAATATAGTGCTTGAATGATTTTTTGTTTCAAAATTGTTCTTGAACGAAGCTTTTTATCTAAAAATTTTTCTCGAATGATCTTTTTCTATGAAAATAGTTCTTGTACGAACATTTTCTATGCAAATAGTTCTTAATCGAACTTTTTTTTAGTGAAAAAATCTTGAACGATCTTAAAATAGGTTGACAACATTTTTTTTGTATGAAACGAACTTTTTTCTATCAGTTGAATTTGAAGGGCCAAATTATAGAAGCAGAAAAGTAAAGCTGACGAGGTGGTGTCATGGCCCTCAAACATAAATGTATCGACTTCTTCACGGATATCGAGATTGCTCAAGGGTTTCCCCTCGATTTCGGCTAGAAAAAACTTCATTTAAGAACTATATTCAAAGAAAAAAGTTCGATCAAGAACTATGTTCATAGAAAATAGTTCGTTCAAGAACTATTTTTATAGGAAAAAGTTCGTTCAATAACTATATTTATGGGAAAAAGTTCCTTCAACTATTCTCAAAGAAACAAGTTCGTTCAAGAACTATTTTCATAGAAAAAAGTTCGTTTAAGAACTATATTTATAGAAAAAAGTTCAATCAAGAACTATATTTATAGAAATAAGTTCGTTCAAGAACAATTTTTATAGAAAAAAGTTCGTTCAAGAACTATTTTTATAGAAAAAAAGCTCCTTCAACTATTCTCAAAGAAAGAAGTTCGTTCAAGAAATATATTCATAGAAAAAAGTTTGTTTAAGAACTATATTCATAGAAAAAAGTTCGTTAAATAACTATATTCATTGAAAAAAGTTCGTTAAAGAGCTAGTTTCATAGATAAAAAATCGCTCAGAAACTATTTTCATAGAAAAATTGTCAGTCAAGAAAATATTTCGTTGAAAAAGGTTCGTTCAAGAACTATTTTTAAACAAAAAATCCGCGTTGAAGGACTATTTTGTAATAAATTTGTCAAAAAAACTTCGTTCAGGAACTAGTTTCATAAAAATAGTTATTTCAAGAACTGCTTTCATAATAGTATCGTCCAAGAACTATTTTAAAATCAAATTTTCTTTCAAGAACGATTTTCTAACAAGATGGTTTAAAAACTATTTTTGTGAAAAGAAATCGTTTATGAACTATTTTCATAGAAAACATTTTGTTCAAGGATTAATTCATAGGACAAAGTTCGTTCAAGAACAATTATGATAGGAAAAAGTTCGGCGAAGAACAATTTTCATAGAAAAAAGTTCGCCCAAGAAGCATTTT
Organism: Phaonia tiefii; assembly: GCA_963931995.1. Taxonomy (NCBI): domain Eukaryota; kingdom Metazoa; phylum Arthropoda; class Insecta; order Diptera; family Muscidae; genus Phaonia; species Phaonia tiefii. The sequence goes on along the minus strand of OZ008370.1, from coordinate 17,288,607 downwards.
CATAGAAACAATTCATTGAACTACTATTCTTATAGAAAAAGTTTGTTCAAGAAAAAACTTTCGTAGAAACAAAATCGTTCAAGAACTCTCTCCGTCGAAAAATTTCGTTCCAGAACTATTTACGTAGAAAATGCGATTTCCAGAACTAGATTCACAGAAAAAGAGTGTTCGGGAACTGGATTTATAGAAATATATTCGCAGAATAACTCGTTTTATAGAAAAAAGTTCGTTTAAGAACTCTATTCATAGAAAAAAGTTCGTTCAATTTCAAGACAAGCCAAAAGCTTCGCAGGGTCTAAATTATTAACATTGTAAAAAGAAAAAAGAAACATTTTCAAAGCAAATAGTTCGTTCAAGAAACATTCTGATAGAAAAAGTTCGTTTAAAAACTGTTTTCATAAAAAAATGCTCGTTGAAGAACGTTTTTCAGAGAAAAAAGTTTGTTCAAGAACTAATTTTATAGAAAGTTTGCTTGAAGAACTTTTTTCAAAGAAAAAGTATCGTTATGAAAATATTTTAAAATATTTCAAAGTTCGTTCAAGAGTTGTTCAGGAACAATTTTCATAGAAAAACTAGGTTCAAGAACTATAAGTATTTTCATAGAAAATAGTTCGTTCAAGAACTATTTGCACGTTCAAGAAATATTCTGATAGAAACAGTTCGTTTAAAAACTGTTTCCATACAAAAACGCTCGTTGAAGAACTATTTTCACAGAAAAAAGTTTGTTCAAGAACTAATTTTATACAAAAGTTGCTTCAAGAACAATTTTCAGAGAAAAAGTATCGTACAAAAAAAAATTCCTAAGAAAACAATTCGTTCAAGAATCGTTCAGGAACAATTTTCATAGAAAAACTAGGTTCAAAAACTATAAATGTTTTCATAGAAAATAGTTCGTTCAAGAACAAACTAACAGAAACAAGTTAGTTCAAGAACTATTTTTATAGAAAAAAAATCGTTCAAGAACTGATTTTATAGAAACAAAATTCATTCAAGAACTATTGTCATAGAAAAAAGTTCGTTCGTTGATTTTTTCCAAACAAAAACGTTCATTTGCGTACTATACTCATTGAAAGAAATTCGTTCAATAACTATTTTCACAAAATAAGTTGTTTAAAAAAGAAATTTCTTTGACAAATTTTCGTTCAAGAATTATTTTCATAAAACAACATTTCGTTCAGGAACTATTTTGTAAAACCAAGTTCGTTCAGGAACAATTTTCATAGAAAAACTAGGTTAAAGAACTATAAGATATTTCATAGAAAATAGTTCGTTCAAGAACTATTTGCACAGAAAAAGGTTCGTTCAAGAACTATTTTTATAGAAAAAAATCGTTCGTTCGTTGTCATAGAAAAAAGTTCGTTCGTTGATTATTCAATACAAAAAGGTTGATTCGAGAACTATTCTCATAGAAAGAAGTTCGTACAATCACTATTTTCATAAAATAAGCTCTTTAAAAATGAAATTTCTGTGACAAATTTTCGTTCAAGAATTATTTTCATAAAACAACATTTCGTTCAAGAACTATTTTGTAGAACCAAGTTCGTTCAGGACATAGTTTTATAGAAAACATTTCGATCCATAATTATTTCCATAGAAAAAAGTTCTTTCAGGATCTGAAATAACTATTTCCATAGAAAAAGTTAATTCAAGAGCTATATTCAAAAATAGTTCGTTGAATAACTATTTTTATGGGAAGAAGTTAGTCAGGAACCAGTTCCATAAAACAATTTCATTCAAGAACTACTTTCTTAGGAAAAAGTTTGCTCCGTAACTATTTTCACAAAAAAAATTCGTCACCAAAAAAGTTCGACATAGAAGAACATTCGTTGAAGAACTATTATCTTAGAAAAAAATCGTTCGAGAACTATTTTCATAAACAACAGCATGTTCTAGATTTATTTGCATGGAAAATGTTCGTTCAAGCACTATTTTTATTGAAAAACGTTCACTCAAGAACTATTTTTTTAGAATAAAGTTCGTTGAGAACAATTTTCATACAAAAAAGATTTTTCAAGGATTATTTTATAGAAAAACGTCTTTCCTGGACAATTTGCATAGAAACATGTTCGTGCAATGATTTTTTTTCGTGGAGCACAGTTCGTTCAAGAACTATTTGCATAACAAAGAGTGCGCTCAAGAACTATTTTCATACAAAAATGTCCGTTCAAGGATTATTTCATTGAAAAACGTTTGTTCAATAACTATCTTCATAGAAAGATTTTCGTCAGGAACGAATTGCACACAACAAGTTTCTCAATATTTTCGTACAAAAAAGTTCGTTCCAAAACCATTTTCATAAAAAATTTTTGACAGAAAAATATTTGCATAGAGAAAAGTTAATTCAAAAACTATTTTCATACACAAGTTCATTCAAGTTCAAGTTCATTCAAAACTATTTTCATACAAAAAAGTTCAAGGACTAATTCATAGATATACATAGTATGTCTGTCGTGCAAGAACTATTTGCATAGAAAAAGTTTGTTCAAGAATTTTTGTAAAACAGAATTCATTTAAGAACTAACTACTTTCATACAACAATTTCGTTGAAGAACGTTTTTCATAGAAAAAGTTCGCGCAAGCACTATTTTCGTAGGAAAAATTTCGTTCAAGAATTATTTTCGTAGAAAAAAGTTCGTTAAGAACTATTTTCATTGAAAAAACTTCGTTCCATAACTACTTTCGTGGAAAAGCAGTTCGTTCAAGATCTATTTTCACACAAAGCAAATTCGTTAAAGAGCCATTGGAAAAAAGTTCGTTCAAAAAAAATTCTTCAAGAACTTTTTTATACACAAAATATCGTTTTAGAACTATTAATACTTTTTACCACATATCACATCTAAAGTACACAAAGTCACCCAGATATACAAATCGAATCCTGTTTCGGTTTGGTGGCGATATTCCTTGTCCAAGTTATCCAAAAATATATGTGATTGCTTTTCAAAGACTTTAACGAATTGCTTGAGTATCATGAAGTGAAACGCCGGAGTTAAGGCCTTACGCCTCTGATGCCATTTCTTGCCAGCACTGACCAACAGCCCCTCTTGAAGCCATGCCCTTAAGTTGGAGTAGTGTTGGGCCTTGTCATTTAAACGGACATTGCTCATTATACATTCAGCGTCCTTAACATCTGCAAGGATTATGTTTAACTGAGGTCCCAGCCATAGTTTAAACGTATAACCGTACGTGGCAGCAGCGAGATAACTGCCAGAATAATCCATAATATGGCAATGGCAACTGCCATCATAGCTGGACTTAGGAACGAACGACAACTCTACTCGCCACCACGAATCAAACTAAAATCAGCATTTAACCAAGTACAATAATTATTAAAACAAAAACCCTCATTTAAGCCCTTGTTACACTATTTGAGAAATTGTTGGATATGAAAAAATGTTAATTTTCGAAGAGCGAAAGGGATAGTGTAATCTATCACGCAGGAAAAATTTTGACAGATCTTTATCTAATGTTTTGATTTTTTTTCCAATAACCACCCCTGAACTTGGAATGAAACGAACAAAGCCACAGACAGCGAGAATAACAAATTTTATTTAACACAAAATGCGGAGACGAGTGCTCTCAATTTAAAGAGAGTTTGATTTCACTTTTCTCTCCGCAAATCGGCTTATTTGAACTGATAGTGTAACATTGGTTTAAATGGTTTTGTATACATTTATATACATACATTGAACTTTACTTCTAATATTTTGTAGTTTCTACTTTCATCGCAAAAGCTTATCAGTTTCATTTTAAAAATAAAAAATATCTCAAAAAAAGATCGTTGAACTCTTCCTACATTTCGCCAAAGAACTATTTTGTATGAAATCGTCTACGAACTATTTTCTTTGCAAAAAGAGCGTCACCGAAAAATGTTCTGCGAAAACAGTTCGTCCACGAACAATTTTCTTTAAACAGTTCGTTACCGAAGAATTTTTTTATGTAAAAGTTCGTCAGCGATATATGTTGCATGAAAATAATTAATCAACGAATTAGTTTCTATGAAAACAATTCATCAGCGAAATATTTTCTATGAAAACAATTCATCGCGAATTATTTTCTGTGAAACTAGCTCGTCAGTGAACTGTTTTATATGAAAACAATTCATCAGCGAATTATTTTCAGTGAAAACGATTCACTAGCGAATTATTTTCTATGAAACTATTTTATATGAGCGAACTATTTCATCAGTGAATTAATTTCTATGAAAACAAATCACCAGCGAATAATTTTATATTAAAACAATTCACCAGCGAATTATTTTCTATGGAAACAATACACCTGCGAATTATTTTCTAGGAAAACAATTCATCAGCGAATTATTTTCTATGAAAACAATTCATCAGCGAATTATTTTCTGTAAAACTAGTTCGTCAGCGAACTATTTTATATGAAAACAGTTTATCAGCGAACTATTTTGTATGAAAACAATTCATCAGCGAATTATATTCTATGAAACTAGTTCATCAGCGAACTATTTTATATGAAAACAGTTTGTCAGCGAACTATTTTTTATGAAAACAATTCATCAGCGAATTAGTTTCTATGTAACTAGTTCATCAGCGAACTATTTTATATGAAAACAGTTTGTCACCGAACTATTTTGTATGAAAACAATTCATCAGCGAATTATTTTCAGTGAAAACGATTCACTAGCGAATTATTTTCTATGAAACTATTTTATATGAGCGAACTATTTCGTCAGTGAATTAATTTCTATGAAAACAATTCACCAGCGATTTATTTTATATTAAAAGAATTCACCAGCGAAATATTTTCTATGGAAACAATACACCTGCGAACTATTTTCTAGCAAAACAATTCATCAGCGAATTATTTTCTATGAAAACAATTCATCAGCGAATTATTTTCTATGAAAACAATTCATCAGCGAATTATTTTCTGTAAAACTAGTTCGTCAGCGAACTATTTTATATGAAAACAGTTTATCAGCGAACTATTTTGTATGAAAACAATTCATCAGTGAATTATTTTCAGGGAAAACGATTCACTAGCGAATTATTTTCTATTAAACTATTTTATATGAGCGAACTATTTCGTCAGTGAATTAATTTCTATGAAAACAATTCACCAGCGATTTATTTTATATTAAAACAATTCACCAGCGAAATATTTTCTATTAATTAATTTCAATGAAAACAATTCACCAGCGAATTATATTTCTATGAAACACAATTCACCAGCGAATTATATTTCTATGAAACCAGTTCATCTGCGGATTATTTTCTTCATCAGCGAAATATTTTCTATGAAACTATTTTATATGAGCGAACTATTTCATCAGTGAATTAATTTCTATGAAAACAATTCACCAGCGAATTATATTTCTATGAAACACAATTCACCAGCGAATTATATTTCTATGAAACCAGTTCATCTGCGGATTATTTTCTTCATCAGCGAAATATTTTCTATGAAACTATTTTATATGAGCGAACTATTTCATCAGTGAATTAATTTCTATGAAAACAATTCACCAGCGAATTATATTTCTATGAAACCAATTCGCCAGCGAATTATATTTCTATGAAACCAGTCCATCTGCGGATTATTTTCTATGAAAACAATTCACCAGCGAATTATTTTCTATAAAAACAATTCACCAGCGAATTATTTTTTAAAAAACAATTCACCTGTGAATTACTTTCTATGAACACAATTCATCAGCGAATTATTTTCTATGAAAACAATTCATCATCGAATTATTTACGATGAAAACAATTCATCAGCGAATTATTTTCTATGAAAACGATTCATTAGCGAATTATTTTTTATGAAACTATTTTATATGAACGAACTATTTCATCAGTGAATTATTTTATATTAAAACAATTCACAAGCGAATTATTTTCTATGAAAACAATTCACCAGCGAATTATTTTATATTAAAACGATTCACCAGCGAATTATTTTCTATGAAAACAATTCATCATCGAATTATTTACGATGAAAACAATTCATCAGCGAATTATTTACTATGAAAACAATTCATCAGCGAATTATTTTCTATGAAAACAATTTACCAGCGAATTATATTTCTATGAAACCAGTTAGTCAGCGGAGTATTTTCTATGAAAACAATTCACCAGCGAATTATTTTCTATGAAAACAATTCACCTGCGATTTATTTTCTATGAAACCAGTTCGTCAGCGAACTATTTTATATGAAAACAGTCCGTCTGTTTACTATTTTCTATATAACCAGATAGTAATGTAAAAATCTAGTACAAAAAGTGTATTAACGAAAATGTTCTTTGAGAAGATCTCGTCCACGAAAAGTTTTCTTTTGACAAGAGTTCATGAACGAACAATTTTCTGTGAAGACAGTTCGTCGACGAACAGTTTCCTTTGAAAAAAAAGATCGTCAACGAACACACGGTTAGTGACTAGTGTGAATACACACCGCAGTGGCTGAAGTTGATGCTTCACAAACATCGAAACGATCGTCCAGCGAATGTGTGTTCGAATCCCACCCGAGGCATTTACATTTTTTTAAAGGAAATTACAACTTTAAAAATAACGAGGACCTAAGACAACTAATTTTAACAATTTTCAAATTTTCTTGGAAAGCAGTTCATCAACCATTTATTTTCTATCAACTTTTTCTATGACAATAGTCCTTGAACAAACTTTTTCTCTATGCAGATATTTTTTGAGCGATCTGTTTCTATGAAAATAGCTCTTGTACCTAGTTTTTCTACGAGAATAAATCTTGAACGAAATTGTTTCTATATACATACTCGTAGTTCTTGATCGTAGATATATCTATGAAAATAGATTTTGAACGAACTTTATCTATTAAAATAGTGCTTGAAAATATTTATTGATCAACATTTTTTCTATGAAAATAGTTATTGAGCGATCTTTTCTTTATTGAAAATAGTACTTGCACGAACTGTTTTCCATTAAAATAGTTCTTTCTATGACAATAGCCCTTCAACAAAGTTGTCTCTATGCAGATAGTTTTTGAACGATCTGTTTCTATGAAAATAGTTCTTAAACAATCTTTTGTCTATGAAAATTGTTCTGCGACTAATTATTTTCTATGAAAATAGTTCTCCTACGAACTCTCTTCTATAAAAATTGTTCTTCAACAAAGTCTTTTCTATGAAAATTAATCTTGAATTAAATATTATTCTACAAGAATAGCCCTTGAACGATCCCTTGCCTATGAAATTAGTTCTTGAACGAAATTTTTTTTAAGAAAATAAGTATTAAACGGTTCCTGAATGTCCGTTATTGTATGAACATTTGTTTGAACGCACTTTTTTCTTTGAAATGCCTTCTACCACTAAATTTTTCAATGAAAATAGTTATTGATATATATATTTCTATGCAATAGTTAATTTTTCTGTTAAAATCGATCTTGGTCGAGTTTGTTTCCATGGAAATAGTCCCTGAGCAAACTTGTTGCTTTGAAAATAGTTCTTAGGTGAACTTTTTTTTTTTGAAAATATTTCTTGAATAAACTTTTTTCTATGAATATAATACTTTGAAAAGATCTCGTCAACGAACAATTTTCTTTTGAAAACAGTTCAGCAACGAACAATTTCCTTTGAAAACAGTTCGTCAATGAACAGTTTCCTTTGAAAAAAGTTGGTCAACGAACAATCTTCAAATATTCTTTCATTTTCTATCAACTTTTTCAAGGACAACAGTCCTTGTACAAACGTGTCTCTTTGCAGATAGTTTTTGAACGATCTGTTTTTATGAAAATAGTTCTTCCACCTAGTTTTCTATGTGAATAGTTCTTGAACAAAATTGTTTCTATAAACATACTCGTAATTCGTGATCGTAGATATTTCTATGAAAATATTTTTGGACCAACTTATCTATGAAAATAGTTATTGAGCGAACTTTTTTTTATTGAAAATAGTACTTGAATGAACTCTTTCCATTACAGTAGTATGACAACAGTCCTTCAACAAAGTTGTCTCTATGCAGATAGTTCTTTTGATCCAATTTTTATTATTGAAAATAGTCATTGAGCGCACTTTTTTTAAATGAAAATAGTACTTTAACGAACTCTTTTCCATTAAAATAGTTATTTTTATGACAATAGTCCTCCAACAAAGTTGTCTCTATGCAGATAGTTCTTCTGATCGAACTTTTATCGATGAAAATAGTTATTGATCGAACTTTTATCAATGAAAATAGTTATTGAGCGAACTTTTTTTTTAATGAAAATAGTACTTGCACGAACTCTTTTCCATTAAAATAGTTCTTTCTATGACACTAGTCCTTGAACAAAGTTGTCTCTATGCAGATAGTTATTGAACGAACTGTTTTCTATGAAAATAGTTCTTGAATCTAGTTTTTCTTTGAAAATAGTTCTTGAACGATAGTTTTTCAATGAAAGTAATTCTTAAAGGAACTTTTTTTCGAAATTAATTCCAGAACAAACTTTTTTTCGTGAAAATAGTTCTTCAACAAGCCTTTATCTGTAAAAACAGTTTTTAAACGAACTTTTTTCTATGAGACTATTTCTTGCACGAACTGTTTATTTTTGCGATGGGTTTCTGAGTTATACCCATATCCCTATTTTAGCATTTTTTTAGTATTATCGCTAATTTGAGGTTTTGGTTACTATACGCTGAAAAATAACGGTCTCTTTAACACATTTTCCCAAACATATTCTGCAGGAACCATGTATATGATTGGAACACACTTCAAACATTCATATGTTTGCAAGTTTCAAACTTAAATAAATAATAATAAATAAATAATAAATAATAATAAATTGCAAACTTACTTACTTATCCGGTCACGAACAACCCCGACGGGTCAGGGACCTTACAAAACGAAGATAACATATTTCGCCAACCAGTTCGATCTTTTGCCTTATCTCCCCAGTTGGCAATACCAAGTGTACGCAGGGATTCGTCAACCTGATCCTTCCAGCGGAGTCTTGGTCTTCCTATGTTTCGTCTTCCTTCGAGTTCGGTTTCGAAAGCCCTTCGTGCTGGTTCGTCTTCATCCATTCTACTGACATGGCCTTACTTGTATTTAAATGCAAAAAGTATCATGTTCTTCATCCCAAACATAACATATGGGTTCTTCATCCCAAAAATCCATATACTTACGTGGAAGCATTCGCGTATTTTCTCCAAACCTACATACACTTACCTGGAAACATATGCGAATTTCCTCCCAAATATAACAATATTTAGAAACAAATTATTCTTCGATTTCAATATATATGTATTATTTATTATAATTAATTTTAACAATATAAATCCACATTTATAAATAACACTAGTCAACAGCCAAAATGTACTCCGGATGCCATAATTTTTTGACCAACAAAACGCATTGTGGCGTAGTGACATTACTACCTTCCGTTATTATTTTGTAAACATACCCAAGTGCAATATCTATAAGTGATACATACCAGCAAAGGTACGCATACATTAAGCCATCCCTCACTGCGATTGTTGTATTTTTCGAGCTCATCTGAAGGTTATCTACACAGAAAAAAATACTTCATTAGAAGTACATGACATTTTTTCATTTGGTTGACTAGTGAGATAGTTTCAAAGGTAAAATGCAATGTTCGAACTAAAAAGTAGATTCTGAGGGCTTTAGCGAAAAAGTTCACAACTTCATTATTAATTGATGGATTTTCTTAAAAAGTAGCTTGTTTGATTTCTAAAACCTGCCACATTGCGTATAAAATACAAAAAAAAATGCACTCTGTGAATTAATATTTTTTTAAAATGCTTTAAGGGGCTTTCACTTGTAAATTTTCGGTAAAATTTTGTAAAATTCCTGATTCAACAACCGATTACGACCGCTGTAGCTAGCCGATGAATGAAGACGCACATTATTTATGTTTTGGGGTCTACTACCATACACTTAATATATATTTTTACGAGATTTTTTAGTTGCTGAAACAATTTCTCATACAAAAACAAATAAACCAAAAAAAAATTTTAAAATTTAAAAAAAAAAAACAAAAAAAAACCAAACGAAAAAAAATTTTTATTGCGTTTTTCGAGCTCATGTCAAGGTTATCTACACAGAAAAAATTATCGCATCCGGAGTACATGAAATTTTTCATTTTGTTGAGTAGTGTAATTAATACGAACAAATTTATAGATTTAAAACGGCCCTTTTTACATTTATTTGCATTGAATGCATTATTTGTTTTTTTTCATGAATGAGAATCTGCTGCTCTTTTGCTTCTCCTTTCTTTGTTGTCTCTCACGTTTTTGTTTTCAGAAGGTTTCAGCTATGAGTTGGTTATCACTATGCGTTGCAACACGAACAAGATATTTTTATACAAATCAAGTTCACAAATGGTTCGCCGATCCGATTTTCTCGCTAAAGGCTCAGACAGATAAAGGGCTTCACGTTACTGCCCTTTCCAGTTTCTTTCCTCAAAATCGTTTCTCACTTTGGTAGCATACATACATATATACGAAACACATACACAAAAACAGAAGTAACATCACAAACCATTTAACCGTCCGAGCCTTCGTTTATTCTCTTTCACTGATCAAGCACTTTTGATATCCTCTGTCCGATGAACCATTGGCGACTGAGTACATGAAACTAAAACGCAATACATTAGGCAAAATAAGAAACACTTCATCTGCAATTTACACGCACATTCACGAATATTTATGACTCACTGACTGAGAGAATAATGCAAAAATACAGGTATATACTTACCAGATAGACTCAGGTTGTAACTCTTTTATTTTGTTGCTCTCGAGAGAGCATAGACAGTGCAAAAAACACAGCTGTATTTGTATCACAAACATAAATATATGTGGGTCGCAAACACATATATTATAACATATTAATCATTGTGTCTCAAACATGTAATATTAAATAGCAAACACAATGTGCTTGGACACAAGTATATTATATTTGCGACAAGCTACAAACACTCTTTATATTTGCATCCAAACAACAATAAAATACAGATTTTTCAGCGTGGAGAGAGCAAGCGGTTATTGCTAGCTTGTAACGAAAACACTATTAATAATATCGATTTTTTTTCTAACAATCAAGCGTGCAATTAATTAAACAGCCTACGTTGGAAGAGCGAATAATCGTTATTAATATAGTAACAGCTTGGAAGCCAAAATGCTAATATCGATACCAGAAGTAAGTCGACAGTCCATGACTTAATTGAGAAGGTTGTTTTCAAAACTTGACTATTCCACTTTTTGTGTTTTTGCACAATTTGAGAAAATACCTTTTTAGGAAAGCAACTTTTGACGAAAATTACTTTTATTCTTTTTTTTCGGTGTAAAGCCCGGTATTCAGTTTTTATGAAAATTTCGTTGCCATTAGAAGTACGAGTATAAAAAATAACGAAAATTTCATGAACGAATAATTGGTACTCAGTTCTGCGAAAATTTCGTAGGCAGTATCAAGTACAGGGTTGTTACGAAAACAATTGTTTGGTAATTTTTTGGGGCCGGAATTTTGACATTTCGATTATTTTAGTAGACAAAAGTAATACCACATGCGCTAAACATAAAATGGAGTGCAAAGATGAATTGTTAATGAAATATTTGCAAGATAAATCAGAGTTATGTGGTAACTCTGTGTAACAAATTTTTTCGTTTGGAGATAAATAACAAAATTTCTTTCGAAAATTTAAGAACTGAATACAGGGTTTAATTATATAGTTTTGGCCCAATTTTATTTTCGCTGAGTTTTCATTTCAATGTTACCAAACAAAAAAAAGTAATATAAAATCAATTCTGTTGAAAGTGAAATCAAGTCAAGTTTTGAAAAGAACCCCTCAATTAAACCATACAACGAAGGTGAAAGAATATTAAACAAAAAACGCGGGGCACTAAAGAAGAAGTTTTGCCCGAGAGATAACGGAACAAACAAAATTATGTATAAAATGTTTAACAATAATATGAACAACAAATTAATTAATGCCAAGAACACATACATACAATATGAGACAATTTATTAGACACAGACTCGATTTATATGCTGTTTGGCAGATAATTAACAATTAGCCAATACAATAATTCTCTCAATTGATGACACAATTAAATACAATTTTCCTAATGAAAACTTGTCAGAAAGATCTGAAAAATTTCCATGACAATTTGGGGAAAATTTTCAAAATATTGTTCACAAATTTGATATAAAAACAATCAAAAGCACACACATAAATACCGAAAAAACTATGTACCTAGAATATAATATTGAAGAAGAAATATTTAATATTATAAATAATCTGAGTCTGGTATAGCTAGACTTTTGTTTGTCGAGAGAGGCCCTAGTTCTTAAACTGATTGCGGAGCCCAAAATATCACCCATTTGGAAGTACAATTCTTCTATTTTTCTCCACCCTTACGTTGTGGTTATGGTACACGAAGGATACAAAATCCAAATTAATCTACCACTTCAAAATTAAACCGTTTGTTGACGTTCAAGTGTCGACCCATTCGAGAGATTTGTCTAGTCGTTGACGCCATCAATTTTGCCTTGCCCTCATTAACAGCAAATCTCACATTCGTTGATTCTTCTTCTATTCTTGCAAATACTGTAGTAACCTCTCGCAGATTTCGCCCAGTGATGCCAATGTCGTCACCATTTGCGAGCAACATATGGCTTTAGATGTCGATAGTTTTGTTCATATTTACTGCAGGTTTCTCATTATTATCTCCATTAAGATGTTGAAGAGATTGCACGAAGGTGTATCGCCTTGTCCAAGTCCTCGCCTGATACAGAATGGTACGGACATAGATTAATTTATAATAGATTTGTTATCCGTCTCATCTGACGTTTCTCTTTGCTCTTCTTCCATGAGGAAACGAACTTCTGTCAGCTGGTTTGCTGTTTAATTATAAGAAATTGTACGAACATTGAACAAAATTCTCTATTTTTAATTTTGCACATTCACCACTAAAGCCCGGTATTCAGTTTTTATGAAATTTTCGTTGCCATAAGAAGTACGTGTATAAAAAATAACGAAAATTTCATGAACCGAAAATTTCGCTCACTTTTCATTTGCTTGGTACTCAGCTCTTTGCGAAAATTTCGAAGGCAAACTCAAGTACAGGGTTGTTACGCCGATTTCATTACATACGAAAACAATTGTTTTATATTTGTTTGGGACCGGAATTTTGACATTTCGATTATTTTAGTAAACAAAAGTATTACCACATGCGTTAAAAATATAATGGAGTGCAAAGATGAATTATTAATGAAATATTTTCCAGGTAAATCAGAGATATGTATGTGGTAATCCTCTATAACAAATTTTTCCGTTTAGAGATAAATGACAAAATTTCTTAGGAAAATTTTGCAAGAACTGAGAATACGGGGCCCTACCCGTTGCCTACAACACCTACTGCTTTCACCTGTTCTAAATACATCTTCCAAGGTATATTTTTTTGGGGATCAAACGTTATAATTATTGCATTAAGCTCCATCTAGAAATTGTCCCATTGAACAATAAACTTCCCAAGAGATTTACGATATTTGTCCTTTATCTATGGTCAAACTCATGGTAAGATTATCGATCAGTCGATCAGGTAAAGTCAGTGGAACAGCAGATTTAATTTTTGATGTGTTAACATCTATAGGCACGGGTAGGGCAATCCATCAAAGTGAACACATGCAAACAACACACAGCGTTAGCATTACATAAGTGGTTGTTGTACAACAATAGTCTCTGCCTGAAAATAAGTATGATGGTATTGATGTAGCGGCAGCGAACAAACAAGCACGTCGTCGTCGCCAAAAAGTATTGAATAGTATAGAGAACACATGGAACGAATTGTGTGACCCAAAAGCACTGGTGACATCTGGCGAATGATTCAAAACGTATTACTCTCTTTTTGTCATAACTTGGTCCATTCATAATTTTGATGTGAAACATTGATGCCTTTGGAAACATTTATGCTTTTTGTATTATTGTTTTATGTAATAACATTGTCGAAATGGTGAATTTATATTGAAATATGAAATATGCTCCTTACTCAGACTCTCTATATGAGAGCGGAAATAAGTCTGCTTGTCGGGTATACATTGTTGTTGCTCCAAGAGACGAATTTAAAATAAGCAATAAGTTCTCTATACAATACTTCATGATGGAATTATTAGGTGGTAGCAGGAGGAATGTGTATGCACTAGTAATACAGAGATCTGTCAAACTCAGTTGATTTTTCAATTTTTTTCTATCTTTCTTTAATTGTACAAACAAATTTTCATTTAATTAACAAAATTTTCTTTAATTGTACAAACAACTTTTCATTTAATTAACAAAATTAGTATGTGGTCAAACTGGATTTATATCGAATTTCTTGAAATCTGTTAAGTATTTACCAATTAAACAAACAAATTAGTTAAAATTTGACAGAACTCTGTACAACGACATGAAAAAACAAATAATCATGAAAAAACATGAAAAAACTTCGATCAGCTGTTCTTATAACACAACCTCATAGTTCAACCACTTTTTGTCGCCAATACTTTTTGTCGTCGCTCTGTTTATGACAAAACAAAAACTAAATGAGCTAAATATTGATTTTTATTCAGTTGTATGCCAGCATTCAAAAAAGCAGGTCGTCGTCGCTTTGTTTTGGAGATAACAAAATACATTATTTCAATGAGCTAAATATTGTTTTATTTATTTTAACAATATTACATCTAATGTTAAAGCAGATGTAAGAAAAAAGAAAGTGCAATTGCAAAAGAGCCTTCAGTACAAAAACTATTCACTTTTTCATTTTCCAATGTAACATTTACTAATGTGTTCATAGAAATTGAACAGGTACCATGTAACAAAAAGCTGTTAACACATCGCCCGGGAGTTCGAACACTTATTGATTTTTTTTCAAGTTATTTTTCGTTTCAGTTGTCAAACTCATATTAATTTTATTGTTATCCTTTTTTTGTATTCTTGTATTGTTGGTTTACATTTGTACGAGTAACCACTTGCCGAAATCGACGACAGCGATTTTTTACTTGCCATACGAAATAGATGTTGAATAGGTCATCACTGTCGCTAGCGACGTTGATTGTGTTCTTCACTAATATAAATCTTCGCGTTGAATTGTAGTGCTGCCAAAAACATTTTGGTATGACAGTAGACCTGTTTCATACTAAAATTAAAAAAAAATTATTTTTGAATCACAATATACATAAATAGATTTGTTTGAGGTTCATAAAATGAAGCAGACAGAGTGTGTTACTAATGCATATTTGTTAATTCGATGAACCAGTTTTAATTAATACATATGTATATTTTTGTCTGGAACACACACTGCATCAGTCAACCCGTTATTGATTCATGAGGCAACAGCATTTATTGAAAAATGGGTTTTGTTTTGGGACCATATATTGTTGTTTCATGAAACAAAATAAAACCTTTTGACTGATCCGGTGTGTTTTCAAACTTAGGCAGATGTTAGTAGATTTTCTATATTATTGCTACTAATAAAATGTGAAAGTAGTTCAATTGCTGAACTGGTACAAGTTGTATCATAAGACCACATGAGTTTAGTTTCTTACCTGGCGTTTACACGTGACAGTTTTGGCCAGACAATAGCAATACATTAACCCTATTTTACTAAACACACTGAAGTGAAGTTTTGTTGTAATTTGCGAAAAAATCAAATCCTAATCGAAAAAGATCGCACAATTTGGAAAAACGTGTGATATTGAATTTTGACGGAACGACAATGTGGGCGGTTGTGTAAAAGTGTATTGTCTTTGTAATTCTCTGGGCGCCTGCGTTACACAAACGATTTTTTCTTCTTTGACAACTGAGGAGGTTCTTTTCAAAACTTGACTATTCCACAGTTGAGTTTTTGCACAATTTGAGAAAATGGTTTTTTAGGACGGCAACTTTTGACGAAAATTACTTTTATTGTTTTTTCAGGTGTAATTATAGAGTTTTGGGCCAATTTTATTTCCGCTGAGTTTTCATTTCAATGTTACCAAACAAAAAAAAAATACAAAATCAGTTCTGTTGAAAGTGGAATAGTCAAGTTTTGAAAATAACATCCTCAATAATACATATTCTCAATTGTCTTGTCTCGTATAAACGCAGGGTTCATTGTACAATAATAAGGCTGTTTTTTTATTCCCTGCTAAACTAATTTTTCGACGACTTTGTATGGGGAACTAAGCGATATTAAGCGATTTTAAGCGGCACTCCATACAAATTCGTCGAAAATTTAGTTTAGCAGGGAATAAAAAAACAAGCTTAATATCTACATGGTAATAGCAGCATGCGTTGTTATAGTTGTAGGCAGCAACAACAGGCACTTTGTATGTATATACGTATGTATACCAACAACACAAGAATGCAGAAGAGTACATTTAGAAAATACATAAGAGTTTGACAAATGAAGCGAAAAATTACATGAAACAACTTAAATCAGCTGTTCAAATGACTACCATGTATATATAATTGTACCATGGCAGGGTTGTGACACCAACCATGATGGCAATACAAGGTTGTGTTATAACAACAGCTAATTTGACATTTTCATGTCGTTGTAACTAGAACTGTTAAAGTTTGGTCACTTTATTTATTTATTAAATACTTACAAAATTTCAAGAAATTCTTAATAAATAGATTTTGACTACGTGACGATTTTATTAATCAAATAAAAGATGTTTTTCTTACAAATAAGGAGAAAGAAAGAAATACATTAATAGAAAATGAAGCTGACTTTGACAGAACTGTCAAATACTAATCCATAGATACAAATCCTTCTGTCATTACCTGCATAATTCCATCATGACCCCAACTGTCAAATATTGGAATATATTTGTGCATAGAGTAATTTATACCTAGATTTGTCAACTCGCTCATCGGTTTAATGACTGAAGGGAAGCGAACTTGTGGAAGTTGCAAGTTTGAACGTCAAGAGAAGAATTCTGTCGCTGAGGTTTGACAAACACAGCTGAAATTGTTACTGTGAATGTTCAAAATATGTGAATATATGAAAATCGTGAATGCACAAATTAAAAATGGTGGATTTTGTTCGATGTTGCTGACAGAAGTTCATTTCCTTATTGAAGAAGCGCAAAGAGAAACGTCAGATGAGACAGATAACAAATCTATATATAAATTAATCTATGGTTTGAGTCATGAAAGAAAAACAAAATGCCTGTTGTTTCCTCACAATTACAAAAACACCTAATGTTAATAATTGTATTTGTTGTATCATGTGTAGTTCAGAGTAGAGATGGGCGCAAGTCACGTGATTACCGTTAATCACCCATGAGTATGATTAGGATTAATATTTGATCACGTCAGTATGCGTGAGTTTTGTGTTGCCCTCATTAACAGCAAGACCCACCTTCGCTGATTCCTTTTCGATTCTTGAAAATACTGCAGTAACCTCTCGCAAATTTCGCCCAATGATATCAATGTCGTCAGCATACGCCAGCAACATATGGCTTTTCGTGTTAATGGTCTTGTTCGTATTTATTTCAGCTTTTCTCATTATTATCTCCATTAGGACGTTGAAGAGATTGCACGAAAGTTTGTCCCCTTTTCTCAGTCCTCGCTTGGTACAGAATGGTTCAGTGAGGTCTTTTCCCACTTTCACTGCTGATTTGGTGTTGGTCAGCGTCATTTTACAGAGGCGGATCAGTTTTGCTGGAATACCAAGTTCAGACATAGCTTCGAACAGTTTTCCCCATATGGGGCTATCGAAATCAGGTTTGTAATCGACAAAAAGGTGGTATGTATCGATTTGCTTTTCGTGGGACTTTTCCAGGAGTTGGCGAAGCGTGAATATTTGGTCAGTCGTGGACCACACTGATAAGGTCCAATCAGGTTTTCAATAATTGGCTTTAGTCTTTCACATAATACGCTCGACAAGGCCTTATACGCGATGGATAAAAGACTGATACCGCAAAAGTTGGAACAGACTCAGGGATCACCCTTTTTGAATACAGGACATAATACACTGAAACTCCAATCTTCAGGAATAGATTCCCCCAGCAATATACAACATATAAGTCGATGCATGTGGGTTAGCAGTCCTCAACAACTGTTTTATGTTCTAAAAAAGTCCGTGGAAGACTTGGAAAACGTATAGTGAATGAGGGAAATCTTTAATTTTAACAAAATATCCCTTTTTTAAATCGATTTAATTGTCATAATTTACTCCCAGTTGATGTGTTTTGTACCTTTGGCTTGACACGCTGCTGCCACAGTATGAAAATCGCAAACACACGCAACCCAGTCACCTATCGCCGTTTCTTCTGTGAAAGCATCTTCTTTATAAGTTCTCCAAGTACTTACTTGATCAGCTGTCTCATCGGTACCCGATGAAGTACATGAGAACTTACGAACGGAAAGAATGCAATGAAATCAGCTGTGCTACTGCTATAAACGGAATGAACAAATCTCGGATGTGATCTTCGGCATTTCTCTCATTAAGTGCGGTTTACTCGTGACTTATCAGATAACACAGCAAAAAATACAAACGAGCTCACATCAAGTGCAGTTTCTGTCGGCACATATTCAGTACAAGCCGAGTATGTAAACAGTGAACAACATTTGCCGCTTGTAAAAACAAATATATACATACTCCGCCCCGCCCCGCCACAATGTACGAGATTTATATTCTGTTCACGCTTTTAGCGATAGCGACACTAAGCTTAATTCCATTTCTCAAGAGATACATGCGAACTTGGAGACTATCGCAGAATTTTAGGGGTCCCAAGCCCCTACCACTGCTGGGAAACGCCAATTTGTTTATCGGTTGTAAAGCAGACGAAGTGTTCGAGATTGTCAAAGAGATTTTATTGAAATACGGAGACACTACAAAGTTCTGGGTCGGTTGTGAATTTTCAATATTTATGTCGAATACCAAAGATGTGGAGCTGATTTTGGGAACTACCAACTGGTTGGTGAAATCGTATGAATATCGTTATCTCAAGAATTGGTTATGCGAGGGGTTGTTGATAAGTCAGCCGGCGAAATGGTTTAAGCGGCGCAAGATTTTAACACCCGCCTTTCATTTCAAGATATTGGAGCAGTTTGTGGAGGTGTTTGAACGTAATTCCCGGATATTTGTTGAAAATTTGAGAATGAGTGCCGGAGAGAATGCGAGCAGTATAATAAACATTGGTGATTGGATTAATTTGACAACACTGGATGTTATTTGTGGTGAGTAATGCCGCATTTACACCACAGTTTGTCGCAGGTAGGTTGCGATAACCTTATTCTCTAATCTTTACTCTTTACCCTAAGCACCTGCATGAAATCATTCATGCAATGAATGAACAGCCGCATTCATGA
Source organism: Phaonia tiefii (assembly GCA_963931995.1). NCBI lineage: Eukaryota > Metazoa > Arthropoda > Insecta > Diptera > Muscidae > Phaonia > Phaonia tiefii. The sequence goes on along the minus strand of OZ008370.1, from coordinate 17,269,337 downwards.
GTATTTCTTGCTCCGCAGTGTGCAATAATGCCTTTGAATAAATGCACCCACTGAAGTTGTGTTGTAAAATGGTGGTTCAACTACAAGTATATTTTTAAAAATTAAATAAAATTAACTAAATTTAATTTATTTTGGTATAATATGGCTTTATTAGAAACAACAAATAATAGATGGTGAACGCATAAGCACAGCTGATTTGCTTTGTTTACATTTCAAACCGTTTTTGAAATGTCAATTTCACATGTATTTTGGGTTTGTTTATGTTTATTTACTTAAGTAGACAGTCAAAATTTCTCTTCACGTGGATGCCAACGAACGAAACGAGTGAAGCCTTAATCATTCTCAGCTCTCTCTCTCTCTCTCTCTTACCCTCGTCATTGAATATTTCAATACACTAGCAGCTTTTTGTTGGTATTATTGTATGCAGCCAGTGTTGCCAGAAGTGACGATTTATCGTCATTTTGACGATTTTTAGTCACAAAAACATAAAATGACGATTTGACGATTTCAGCTTCTGGAGTGACGATTTTTAGTCTATTCCAAAATTGAAATTGTTGGTAACGCAGGAGCGACAGCTATATATATTTAAACACTTTCTGAAATAATAGAATTATCGAGATTTAATTTTTGTAGACGAACTGAGGAAGTGTAGAACTATTAAAAACTTACGATATTAATGTATAAAACATACCGTGTCAATAATATAAATACCCTAAATATTATCTGTGTGACGTTTAATCAAATTCACACAATTGAATCGGGGGTCAGCCAATTAGGGGTTAATGAAAATTATTCATGAAGGACAAAAACTGCATCGACTCTTCTTTTTTACCCTATAAAATATAAATTTACAATTCCTGTTCACATTTCTTTCAGAAATTTTAAATAATTTAATTTTTATTGTCAGAAAAATAGAAAAACGTTTTTCAACACATACCAATTTTTGTATTAAGCCGCCAACATTCTGCGTCTTGATGCCAGGGAAATAAAAAGAATTCTACTTTTTGTCGTTTACGCCAGAAGCGACGTTAAATGCCAGCTTTTGTTTTTCTTCCAAAAGAATACGTGTAAAAATGTGCACCGCCTACGTTAACGCTCCGATTGTGTTCGTACACATATTTGTCAACTCTGTTCGTTGTTTTTGACCAATAGTTGAAGAAATTTCGAAATAGAGTTTAAATAAAGATATATGAATACTAAAAATATTACTATAACATATTGATTTAATTGCTTTGTTTTACTGTTTTCCCCCACAAAAATATTGAAATTTGGTACAGCAATTGCAGTTTTTAATGTTGACGATTTTTTGACGATTTCGAAAAATTATTTTGACGATTTGACGATTTCTGCACCTCCAATTTGGCGATTTGTGACCGACTTTATCTGGCAACACTGTATGCAGCTATACAAATTCCAACCATGTTGAAGTAAAATTTCATAAACTATGCAAAAAGTATGAAATAATCAAGATATGACGTGAGAGAGAAATGCGTTTGAGTGAATTGTGACCACTTTTTGGTTCTCTTTTACGAGGGTTGCCACTTTGCGGTGGATTTTTCTTCTCTACTTGTACATCCTTTTTGGAGCAAAATTAAAACTAAAGAGGATGCATAAGGGTAGAGAAGAAAAAAAGGAGAAATTTGGCAAACCTCGTAGAAGAGAACCATGCATGCATTTCTCTCGCGCATCATAACTTGATTATTTCATGCTTTTGACATACTTTATGTAGTTTTACTTAAACATGATTGGAATTTCTATAGTTAGATACCATTAAAGCATCAAAAAACTGATCGTGTATTGAAATATTCTACGAAGAGAGTAACAGAGAGAGGAGAGAAACGAGGCGCTGCAGTTATTAAATTTTCTTCTCTACCCTTTCATCCTCTTTGTGAAAAAAATATCAGCTGTACTCTTGGCAAAGACGATTTAGAATTAGACGACCAGAATATGTGCGCAACTTGGCAACCCCAGTAAAATAGAACCGAAAAGTGTTAGGACTTCACTCAAACGTATTTCTCTCTCGCGGCATATCTTGCTTATTTCATACTTTTTGCATAGTTTATGTAATTTTACTTCAACATGGTTGGAATTTGTATAGTTATATACAATAACACTATCAAAAAGCTGCTCGTGTTTTGAAATATTCAATGAAGAGAGTCAGAGAGAGAGTAGTGAAGTACTAGGTTTTCACTCGTGTTGTTTTTTGATGGAATTTGAGTGAAGGGAAATTTTGACTGTCTATTTGTACATCGTTTTTGCTCTTGTTATACAAAAAGGATGTACAAGTAGAGAAAATGTAATTTGGCAGCCCTAGTAAAAGAGAACCAAAAAAAGTCGACACGATTCACTCAAACGTAGTTCTTTCCCACGCCATAACTTGATTATTTCATACTTTTTACATACTTTATGTAATTTTATTTAAATATGGTTGGAATTTCTATAGTTAGATACAATAACAGCATCAGAAAACTGTTCGTGTATTGAGAGAGCAGAGAAACAACGCGCTTCACTCGTTTTCTTTGATGGCATTCCACTCCATGAGTAAATTTTCTTCTCTATATCATAGTTGATTTATGTGTTATAACCTGAATCAATAAATCATAGCTCTACTCTATACAGTTACCGTGCCATTTTATAAAACGCAAGTAGTCACTTCCAATCACTTCACTCATTCTAGTATTTTATAAAAACTAATCTCCTGTCCGTGACACTAATTTTGTATTCACTTAAGCCTCGTATTCAGCTCCTCCCAAATTTTCGTAAGAAATTTTGTCATTTATCTCTAAACGGAAAATTTTGTTGCAGAGAGTTACCACCTATCTCTGATTTACCTTGCAAACATTTCATTAATAGTTCCTCTTCACACTCCATTTTAATTTCAACGTATGTGGTATTACCATTGGTTGTAAAAGCTATCGAAATGTCCCAAACAATTATCAAACAATTGTTTTTGTACGAAATAACTTTGGCTTAACAACCCTGTACTTGACTTCACCTACGAAATTTTCGCAAAGAGCTGAGTACCAAGCAAATGAAAAGTGAACGATATTTTCGGTTTATGAAATTTTCATTATTTTTTATACACGTACGTTGTTCTTATGGCAATGAAAATTTCATAAAGACTGTACACCGGGCTTAAACAATTGACTTCGTACAAAATCGCTTAGGCATAACAGTCCTGTATTTGATTTTGTTTGCAAAAATTTCGCAACGATCTGAGCACCAAGCAAATTAAACGTTAGCGAAAGATTCTGTTGACGAAGTTTTTGTTCTTTTTTTACACGTACTTGTCAGAAGTGCTGTGAATGAAAAAATACCATTTTAATTGCAAATGCCCTTTATGATTGGATACAGATTTGATTGAATATATCGGGGTTTTCAATAAGAGCGCTACAAAAGTTTTTTTAAAAAAGACAGAACCGGTTTTAGATACCACAAAAACACGAAATTCGGTTGTTGTTCCTATGTTGATCGCTGTATACTATTGCCACTATCTGGTATTATTGAACCCATATTTCTACCATCCAATGTTTACTTTCCATCGTACCTATGACGTTTAATTTATTGAGCGAATAAAACCTTCTATGGTATGTGTTATTCTATGCATAGACCATAGACTTGACGTAGCCCCACAGGAAATAATCTAACGGCGTCAAATCGCACGACCGAGGCGGCCAATCGACTGGGATATTTCGTGAGATAGATAACACGTTCACCAAACTTGGTTTCCAATAAATTGATTGTGGCATTCGCTGTGTGGCTTGTGGCGCCGTCCTGATGGAACCACATGTCCTCCAAGTCCATATTATCCAATTGGGGCCAAAAATATTCGGTTATCATTGAACGGTAGCGATTCGCATTCACAGTAATGGACTTGATCATCACGGAAGAAGTACGGCCCAATGACGCCGCCGGCCTATAAACCTTCCCAACCGTAATTTTTTCGGGATGCAATGATGACTCATGGATTACGTGTGGATTGCTGTCTGACCAGTAACGCATATTTTGCTTATTGACGAAGCCATTCAGCCAGAAATGAGCTTCATCGCTGAAGATGATTGAGGCCACTGAAGTTGAGGCCACTGACTCCAAATTTCGGTAGTAAATTTTAATAATTTCGACTCGTTGTTGGCTCGTATATCTTTCCATGATGAAATGGCGAACCTTACTGAAGAGAAATGTCAAAAGAGCGGGAAAATATATGGCGTCGTTTGCTGTCCCTATCGATTTACTTTTGTAGCGTCTCTGTTGAAAAACCCTTTACATAATAATTGGATACGGAATTCATAGTGAGCGATTTTATACTTTGTCACAAGGCTGATGTGGTCCATTACAAGTGGTCCATTGTTAAAAATGGCACAAGCGAATTAGGATTGTAACACAGGCATTTCATTTCACTAGTCTTTGAGATAAATTTGCACAAGAACTGCGTAGTTCAATCAATGAACAATGTATTTACGTTAACTGATAAACTTATGTACTTTGGCCGCAATATGGGGTAAGATAAGAATCATTAATCCCAAATAAATGGAAACATTGAGTTCATAGACATATTTGAAGGTACTCTACAAAATGTTTCGAAATTCTATGAAAGTCGGTCTTCATAAAATAACTAAACTTTTTGCTATGAAAATAGTTCCTATGAAAATAGTTCATTTACGTATTTTTTACAATGAAAATAGTTCGTCAACGAACTCTTTGCAATGCAAATACTTCTAGAGTCAATTTTTTTTCCACTGTAGAACGCACATTTTTCTATCAAAAAAGATTACAGAACGAACTTGTTTCTATGGGAATAGTTGTAAAACAAACCTTGTCTATGAAAATAGTTATGGAGTGAACTTTCTTGTATGAAAATTGTTCTAGAACAAAGTTTTTTCAATGAAATTAGTTGTGGAATGAATTGGTGTGTAAAGCTAATACATCAACCAAATTTTTTTTATCAAAAAAGTTCATATCTTCTATCAAATCAGTTTATATTTTATATGAATGAAAATAGTTCGCAAACGAAGATTATTCTTCGTCACTAAAATTTTACCAAGGCAGTAGTTCGCTAAAAAACATTTTTTAATGAAAATACTTCGTCAACAATCAAAGAAATTTTTTCTATGAAAATCGTTTCTTAAGGAGCGTCTTTTAATGAAAATGGTTCGTTGACGAACTGATTTCTAAACAAAAGTTGTAGAACGAACGTATTTCTATAAAAATAGTTCTATAACTAATTTTGTTCTATGTAAATATTACTCGAACGAACTTGCTCTGCAAAATTGTTATAAAACGAACTTTTTTGGATAAAATTTCTAGAATTTTTTTCTATGAAAATAGTTGTACAAAAAAGTTTTGTGTAAAATGAATTCGTCAACGAATTTTATTCTGCCACCAAACTTTTTTTCCATGAAAATAGTTCGTTCAACAACTTTTTCGATAAAAATAGTTCGTCCACGAACTTTTTTCTCTACAAATAGTTCGTCCACAAACTTGTTTCTATAAAAAATAGTTCACCTATGAACTTATTTCTATGAAAATAGTACATTTACCGACTTTTTTCTATAAAAATAGTTCGTCCACGAACTTTCTTCTATAAAATAGTTCGTCCACGAACTTTTTTCTATAAAATAGTTCATCCCCGAACTTTTTTCTTTGAAAATAGTTCGACAACGAATTTTTTCTAAGAATATAAATTACCAGCGAACATGTTTTAAGAAAAAAGTGCGCTACGAACTTTTTTCTATGAAAATAGTTCGACAACGACCTTTTCTAAGACAATAGTTCGCCAATGAAACTTTTCCTACGAAAATAGTTTGTCACACGTTTTCTTTTATATGAAAACAATTTATACGAACACAGAAGAATAGAACACAGAAGAAATAAGTTTTTTCAAAGAAAATAGTTCTAGAATGAATTGTATTGTAAAGTTAATTCGTCAGCGAAATTTTTTAATGTCATATCTGCTATCAAATCAGTTAATATTTTATACGAACAAAGTTCGCAAACTAAGATTAACCTTCTTCAAAGAAATGTTGCTATGAAAATAATTCACTAAAGAACTTTTTTCTATGAAAATACTTCGTTAAAAGTTTGTTCTAGAACTTGTCACAGCAACAAGTTCATTCTGTAATATTTGTTGATACAAAAAGTCGATCTACAATGGAAAGAAAAACAGTTCCGTGACGGACTATTTTTATAAAAAAAATGTACTGATTGTCGATGAACTATATTCATAGAATAAAGCTCCTTACGAAACTATTTTTATGGGACAAAACCCGTTGAGTTTTAACGAAGTATTTTCATAGAAAAAAGTTCTTTAGTGAATTATTTTCATAGCAACATTTCTTTGAAGAAGGTTAATCTTAGTTTGCGAACTTTGTTCGTATAAAATATTAACTGATTTGATAGCAGATATGACATTAAAAAATTTCGCTGACGAATTAACTTTACAATACAATTCATTCTAGAACTATTTTCTTTGAAAAAACTTTGCTCTAGAACTATTTTCATACAAGAAACTCTATTCTTCTGTGTTCGTATAAATTGTTTTCATATAAAAGAAAACGTGTGATAAACTATTTTCGTAGGAAAAGTTTCATTGGCGAACTATTTATTGTCTTAGAATAGGTCGTTGTCGAACTATTTTCATAGAAAAAAGTTCGTAGCGCACTTTTTTCTTAAAACATGTTCGCTGGTAATTTATATTCTTAGAAAAAATTCGTTGTCGAACTATTTTCAAAGAAAAAAGTTCGTGGACGAACTATTTTATAGAAAAAAGTTCGTGGACGAACTAGTTTTATAGAAAAAAGTTCGTGGATGAACTATTTTATAGAAGAAAGTTCGTGGACGAACTATTTTTCAAGAAAAAAGTTCGTGGACGAACTATTTTTATAGAAAAAAGTTCGTGGACGAACTATTTTTAAAGAAATAAGTTCGTGGACGAACTATTTTTATAGAAATAAGTTCTTGGACGAACTATTTTTTGTAGAAAAAAGTACGTGTACGAACAATTTTCATAGAAATAAGTCGGTAAATGAACTATTTTCATAGAAATAAGTTCATAGGTGAACTATTTTTTATGGAAAAAAGTTTGTGGACGAACCATTTCTATAGAAAAATCGAACTTGAACGAACTTGCTCTGCAAAAATTGTTATAAAACGAACTTCTTAGAGAATTTTTTTCTATGAAAATACATAGTTCGTTCACGATTTTTTTTCTTTGAAAATAGTTCGTTCACGAACTTTTTTCTATGAAAATAGTTCGTCCACGAACTTTATTCTCTGAAAATAGTTCGTCCACGAACTTTTTTCTATGAAAATAGTTTGTCAATTATTTTTTTGTATGAAAATAATTTATTCGAAAACAGAATAGAGTTTGTTGACGACCCGTAGTTCCCCGACGAACTGTTTTTGTAGATAAACATACGCTGAGAATCTGTTTTCATATAAAAAGTTCGCTGAACTTTCTGATTTCATAGAAAAAAAAAATTACCTAGCTAACTGCTTTCATAGAAAAGGATCTCTGACGAATTGTTAGGTAAAGGCATTTTTGTTTCTGTACCAACCACTAGATCGCTGGCACTATTCACCTAATGTTGTTCTCCAACGAAATAGTACCAATTTGTTTCGGTCTCGTTGGAAAACATATTTTTATTAAGAACTAACTTTCATCGATTGCTATCTTGAGATAGTACACACTTGTATGTATAATTCGTATTAGCTTAAATTCGCATTAACTGATAAGATTATCGCTGACCTTAGTCGAAAAATTAGAAATTTTCGAAAATGTCACAACACAGTAAACAATTGTCGAAATTATTAGTCAGTTAGTTCGTACGGCGTCACAGCTGAGGAAGTGCCTTTTTAAATATGATCACTATATTGTGTACCGGATGTTTGTATTTCGGTGGGGTTTTAACCTTTTTAAGCGTCATTGCTCTAGTGCTGTATTTCGCTAAATACAAGCATAAAATCGATGTTACCTGGAATATACCCAGCCCGCCTCCATTGCCTATAGTGGGTCATGGTCATCACATTTTTGGAAAAGAACCTCACGAACTTATGGACTTACTTCAAAGTTGGTTTGATGCTTATGGTAACACATTTAAAGTTTGGTTGGGTCCCGAGTTGAATTTGATGACGAGCGACATCAAGGATGTGGAAATAATATTGAGCACAACGCGCTTCAATGATAAGGCACATGAGTATGCCACACTGGAGCCATGGTTGAAGGAGGGCCTCCTTGTGAGTCGCGGCAAAAAGTGGCATCAACGTCGCAAAGTCTTAACGCCGGCATTTCACTTCAAGATCCTTGAGCAATTCATTGAAATCTTTGAAAGAGAAACGCGTTCGCTGTTAAAGAACTTGGAGAAGGAATATCGCATGCAAACAGAACAAGGATTTGAATTATACAATTGGGTGAATCTAACTACATTGGATACTGTATGTGGTAAGTAAAGTGGGACTAAAGCAAAAATGGAAAAAAATTATGGTGAAAATTAAGGGAAGTCTGGGAATTTTTCGTAGCAAATAAATTAATAATGATTTTATGTCCAAATTTATTATCACCGTAATATTTTTATGTTCGATGGAGGAAAGTGATTGAATTTCAATACAAATTATTAGTTCTTCTTCTCGTGGTGCTTCTTCTAGTGATGCAAGGAACTGCAAGGATTTTCATTCTTCATTGACGTCTCTCAGATACAACTCAACCTGTATTAATAATTTGCTCAGAGAATCTACCGAAAAGATTTCGAAATTGTTATTCAGGCCGACGTAATTTACTAGGCAGCAAGAGATGGCGAAACTCAGGGTTGTGTTTATTGTGTCAACTCCCTTTCCGAAAACTGTAAGCTGTTATGGGGCATGGCCATAGTTGGTCTTAGAACAGTGCTGGAAGGTACCCTCAACAGTCCTGCATTTGTAGAATACTTTAAGGCGTGCTCAAAACCAATGAGGCTGCCGCACGGAAATCGTGTCGCAATGTATTTTGCTGCTGTTAGAATAAAGAAATAGATAGCGGCATGATTTCCGTACGGCAGCCTAATCGCAATATCTTTTGTTGCTGTTAGAATAAAAAAATATATTGCGATTTCCGTGCGACACGATTTCCGCACGGCAGCCGCATTGGTTTGCAATGTGCTTAAAGGCGAAACATTATTCGATTGGAAATGCAACTCTCTCTGTACTGGAAAAGGAATCATGGAGCAACTGAGTTCCTGGTATAGAGGGGTAAGTGAAATTTTATACGGATGGTTCGAAAATCAATGATCAGGTAGAGTCTACTCTAGGGAACTAGGGTTGTCTCTTTCGCGCAGACTGCCTGATCATTGTATCGTATATCAGGCAGAAATTTTGGCTATTAGGGAAGTGACCGACATCGCTGAGGGATAATAGCCCAGCAGTCATTAGGGTCAATGTTTTCTCTGACAGTCAAACGTTAAGAAGTCCCTGGAATTAGTATTCCTGAACTTAACATCTGCCTAGGGCTGCGGCAGATCTCTTCATGCAGCAGTACGACATTCACTTTATATATATATGTTCTAAGCTCTCAAAGGTGATGGAGACCATGGTAAATTACCATTTGGTGAGTTACCTGGAACAGTCTACTCAATGATCGTCAGTATGGGTTTCGCAGTAACCGTTCAACTGGCGACCTGATGGCTTTCCTCTCGGAACAGTGGAATCGGTCCGTGCATAGACTGGGTGAGAGCAAAGTAGTGGCCTTAGATATTTCTAAAGCATTTGATAGAGTTTGGCACCAGGCACTCATATCAAAGGTTAATGCTTTTGGTTTAGGTATAAACTTCTCTCGATTTATTTCGAGTTTTCTTAGAGACCGTTCCATACGAGTTGTAATAGACACTATCCCTTCCGATGAGTATACAATTAATGCGGGAGTACCTCAGGGCTCTGTGCTTTCTCCCTTTATTTTTCTTAGTTTCATCAACGACCTTCTGGATCGGACTACAAATCCCATCTACTCCTTCGCTGATGATAGTAATTTATGTCACTCATATTCGTTCGATCGTCGACCCAATCTTTCCGTAGTTCAAGGAAAGAGATGAGCAATGAATGACACGCTTAATCATGACTTGCATCTAATTAGTGACTGGGGCAGGGAAACCCGAGTCGAATTTAATCCACGCAACACACAGTGTTACAGAATATCGAGCAAGCACACTGGTGACTCGACCCTGCCAATGATTTCAATGGGTTCTGGGCATGAAGATACAATGTGATATTCGTTGGAATAAGCACATTTTCAACGTGTCGAAAAAAACATCCAAGTGTCTGGACTTTTTCAAGCGGTGTAAAAGATTTTTCACCCCAACCCGATCTCCTCAATATATTTATCCCACATATATTCGACCAAAAATGGAATTCAACTCTCATATTTGGGCTGGGGCACCAGCGTCCACCTTGGAGCTTCTAGACCGCGTGCAAAAAAAGAGCGTTGAAGCTGATAGGCGACAGCAGTGTATCCAGCACTGATGTCTCCTTGGAGCATCGACGAAATGTTAGCTGTGTTTCGCTATTTTATAGTTATTTTCATGGAAAGTGTTCCGCCGAGTTACATGGCCTCATTCCAGAAGTTAGGGTATTTAACCATACAATGCAAGTGTATTCCCCACTTTTTACAACATCCGAAAGTTTAAGTCAAACATTAAAGTACTTCTCTCTCTTTCCCCCTACTCCTATCCCCTTTTCCTAAGTCCAATGCAATGCACTGCATTTATAGGGGACATCCCCTGAGAGTTGGTCTTCGCTAAAAAAAAATATGGGTGCCAGGATATAGGGACATTCCGGGGAACTGCATAGCGTATGAGCTGGACAGACTAGGGACAACCTTACAGGATCCACAGGAATGGAAACCTGTTGGCATGTCCCTGGCGGTCTTTAATCATATCCTGCAAGAACGTTCCTTAGCGGTGAAGCAGGAGAGGTATACGAGTGACACAAATTGTGCACGTGCAAGACAAATCTGGTCGTAGCTATTTAGCAGAAGATTCTTGTCTCTGTCTCTTGCCAAGCTTAAACCAGCGTTTTACACAATACAGATTTGCGGATACAATAGCAAAAAATTCAAACTTTCTCATGAATCCACGCACACTTCTCTCATTGGCTTCGTCACTGTCTCTGATTTTTCGAATAGAGTAAATTCGGCGAATGATTTGGTGAAAGTGGCCAAATCGGTGAAGTTTCGTTGTAATTTGCGAGAAAAAGCGAAGCATATTCGAAAAAGACCGCACAATTTGGTAAATGATATTGAATTCCATTTAACGATACTGGCCGCGTTTGCGTACAAGCGTATTGTCTTTATAATTCTCTGGACGCCTACGTTACACAAACATTTTTCTCTTCTTTGACAACTAATATACATTCTCAACTGTCTTGTCAACGCAGGGTAAGGCATCAATGCGTAACTCAGGTTCGACGTGACACTGTTTGATTGGACACTAAAGGTCCAGGCCAATGTCTTCTGTAGAAGCTGTAACGATGAGTAAGACAACAAATCTACTGAACGTCTTTTCTGCACGTACTTAAGTTCGTTAGCCAGTGGTACATATCAGAATGAACTAATAAAAAAATGGTTTCCCATTACATCCCATGAAGGAATTGGGGGAGAGCTTCTACAACCAGTGAGCTGTGCGCTTTGTAGTTTTTTTTTATGCTCACTGATTGGGACCTACAGTTTTACACCGGTTCCGAACGGTGTTTTGAGAAGCTTTTTCATATCGCCGTCACTATGCGAGGTGACCGCCGCCGAAAGAAATTTAAGGTAGCCAGAGCAGCGATCGAACCCAGGATCTCATGTACATGGGGCGCGCACACTAACCATTGTACCACCGATGCCCACAGATTGAACTAATAAGTCTAGGTTAAATGTTCATCGACTGCCACCAACACCTAATCTATCATCCAAGGACTGTGAAATCTTTTTGTGAAATTACAAGAGGATTAACGAATATTGAGATTTTGGCAGTCGACGTTAAAGGGCTAATAACGACGAGCCGGATAAGAGACTCCCTGCCATACATGAGGAGGTCATCGAAACCTTGCAAACTTTCTCTGCTATTATCCCGTTGACTTAATTACTTAATTGTCCTCAAATAATGCGGGAGGTGCATTACAAAAGGAAAAAAAAATTCTCTAACCGGCTGGAGCTTTTGCCTAGTATCTCAAGTTGGTAACACCAAGCCTGCGCACTGATTCATCCACCACATCTTGCAGAGCAGTCTTGGTCGTCATATTTTTCAGCTTTCTTCGAATACGCCTTCGAATACCTTTCGCGCTGGTTCATCCTTATGTGTACATTCTATTGTCATGGCCTAGCCAGAGTAAATGAGTTATTTTGATTCGCTTCATAACGTCGTTATTGGGCTACAAGTCATACAGCTTGTAGTTCATACGACATCGATACTCGCCTATAGCATCTTTCCGGAGCATATTTTCTCTCCCAAGGTTCCCAGTACTATTTCGTTCGCTTGCGATATGGCCCAGGATTCTGCGGCGCATAACAGTATAAATTGAACGAGAATCTGATATACCTGGATCTTTCTATCTCGAGACACTGCCTTATCGCTGAAGTGATTTCTTGGCCTGAAATAAAACCTGTTTTCCAGCACAATTTACCGCTTGATCTCAAAACTCATATTAGTTGGGTTTGTTGACGGGAGATCCAACCTATTACATTTCGTTCACTACCTCAAGTAACAACGGTTATCAACGCTCTGCTCGAGGGAACCTTTAACTTTGTCTTGTCCTCATTTACTGAAAAACACACATTTGGTGATTCTTCCTCGATTGCCGAAAATACCACAGTATCTTTTAGCACAATCCGTCCAAAGATATCTATATGGTCAGCAGCTTGTGATGGTATTATTCGTATTAACTGCCGCTTTTCTTATTATGGTCTCTATTAAGATGTTGAAGAGATTTAAGAGCAGGGTGTAGGATTTGCATTCCATCAAACATAGCTTTGTAAGGTTTTCTCCGCAACAGGCTATTCACTGATTGGGACCTGCAGTTTTACACCGGTTCCGAACGGTATTTTTGAGAAGCTTTTTCATGGCTAAATACTCGATAGTGTCGCCGTCACTATGCAAGGTGACCGCAGCCGAAAGAAATTTAAGGTGGTCAGAGCAGGCATCGAATCCAGGATCTGATGTACGAGAGGGGCGCATACTAACCATTGCACCATCGACGGCCCAGTCAGTGAACGTAAAACTAGAAAGCGCACAGTTCTCTGGTTGTGCGAAGCTCTCCCCAATCCCTACATGGGACCATTTTTTCGGACATTAAGTTCGAAAGGGCCAGGTCATATATTGTAAATATAAGACACAGTACGCTAAGACTCCACTCGCCGGAGATGCTTTCGTCTAATCAAATATTGCAAATATCTTTAGGACCAGAGTTGAATTGATCAGAGTTGTAATCCAAACCTCTAGCCAAGAAACCAAAGGGACTAAGTGAAACTTTAACCTCAATTATCTCGAAATAATCTTTTTTGAACCTAAAATTTCAAAATGCCGTAACTTCGGTAATTTTTGAAATATTTGCGTGATTCTGGTGGCGTTCTCTTCAGAATTTTCTTGTCTATCCAGTGGTATCAAAAACTTAATTTTCACCTCTGGCAAGATAAGGTCCCTTTCGCCAGGTTGCGTCACATATACTTCTGAAGTTCGAAATATGTATTTGAAACCGGAAGACTTTTCCAATCTTATGCGGACACCAATAATCACTGCCATCTTAAGGGCTCTGAATTTTTACCCAACAAATTACTTACAGTCCATTATATTGAAATTTCCACTACTGATGTTTGGACCAAGAGTGCTTTGATCTATTGAACTTGGACTACAATATTATGGATTTCAAAAAACTCAAAATCGCCTTATTATTTCCAGTTTCTTGGAATATTTTGTATTAATTTGCATTCCTTTGAATCTTGCAGAAGCCGCCATGGGCGTTTCAGTGAATGCCCAAACAAATGTCGACTCGGAATACGTTAAAGCCGTTAAAACGTAAGTGTACTACTACAAGCATATTGCCAGATCTGTTAAAAACTGTTAGTTTCATTCAGCATTGCCACCGTGCTACACAAGCGCATGTTCAATATATTTTATCGTTTCGATCATACCTATCGCTTCACCCAATTGGCCCGCGAAGAAAAAAAAGCTTTGGCTATCCTGCATGGCTTTACCGAAAGGGTAATCATCCAAAGGCGAGAAGAGCTTTTGAAAGAACAGTCGAAGAGTGACGACCAGAGTACCACGGATGATGTAGGTTCTAAGCGTAAAATGGCTTTCCTGGATATTCTATTGCAGTCTGAAATTGATGGTAAACCTTTAAGTAATCTAGATATACGAGAAGAAGTCGATACTTTTATGTTTGAGGGTCATGACACAACTTCATCGGCCATTACCTTCTGTTTCTACAATTTGGCCTTGTATCCCGAGTGCCAGCAGAAATGTGTGGACGAGATAATACAGGTGATGGGAAAGGATAACTCGAGACCAGTGAATTCTGAGGATCTCAGCAAACTGCATTATGTGGAATTGTGTATCAAGGAGACGTTGCGCTTGTTTCCCTCGGTGCCCCTGTTGGGACGCAAAGTCCAAGAAGAATGTGAAATAAGTAAGTACAGGGAGCTTCGGAAGTTATGGGGGTGTTTGAATATTTGTAGACGTACGGACAGTTTTGATATAACCTTCTTTCTTCTATTCCAGATGGTAAAATTATCCCAGCCGGCACAAATATTGGCGTTAGTCCCCTGCATTTAGGTCGCCAGGAAGACATTTTCCCGGACGCCAACACATTCAAGCCGGAGCGTTTTGAGGCCGGCTTTAGTACAGAGAAAGTTAGTCCATACGTATATATACCTTTCTCGGCGGGACCACGTAACTGCATTGGACAAAAATTCGCTATGCTCGAGATTAAAACAGTGCTGGCCAATGTTTTGCGGCACTATGAGGTGGAATACGTGGGAAACAAAGAGGACAAGTTACTGCTAATTGCTGAATTGATCTTGAGAACCAGAGATCCATTAATGTTCAAAATCAAACCTAGAGTTTGTTAATAAAATCATTAGTTCTTTAGAACATAAAGTATATGGATTTTATTGCTGGATTACTTCCTGGGACTAAGTGAACTACTACTCCTAGAATAACGAAGGAAGGTGATCGGTCGATAGTGCAATGGTTAGTGTGCGCGGCTCTTGTACATGTGAATGTGGGTTCGATCCCTGCTCAGACTACCTTACATTTCTTTCGACGACGGTCACCTCGCTTAGTGGTGGCGACACTGTCGAGTACTTAGCCATGAAAGGCTCCTCAAAATACCGTTCGAAACCGGTGTAAAACTGTAGGCCCCAATCTGAGATTGTGAGAAGCTGTCCTAAATCCCTTCAGGGCATGTTATGTGACACCATTTTATATTAGGATACTCCTTTGTCAAATAAATGGTGTAAACTCTTCTGAACCTTCCCTGGAACATGTCCTAAATTTGTACAGTATGACGCAGTTTTAAGATGTTATCATAATGAAAAAGCAGTGCTTCAATAGGTCTCTGCTCTCACCTTTCATAGTTTTGTCTTTCGGAGACATGTCAGACGAACTTGGAATGGTACAACCATAATGAAAAAGCAGGGCTTCAAGAGGTCTCTTCTCTCGCCTTTCATAGTTTTGCCTTTCGGAGACATGTCAGACGAACTTGGAATGGTACAACCACTACTTAGTACTACTCTGGATGGTTGGTACATGAGGTTGACGTAGATCTAACGCAGAGGCTACCGGATTGCTTTAGTTGTTTTCAGATAGAATTCATGGTAATTGGAGATGTTGCACTTCAGATGGTGCTATACCTCCTGTCCGCCTCAATTATCAAAATCTGCTCTGATTGGCAGCCTGCTATAAAATGTCTTCCATTTGTATTCCAGAACTTCAAGCAGTGCCCTAAGCTGCAAGCATCTATAAAAGAGATGGTCAAACAGTTTGATATCAATCTTATATGGGTGACGAAGCCCGACAATATTCCAGGCAATGTTAGAGCGGATGACAAGATTAGGGTCGACCGTATCTTTTCCTAGAGCACGTACATATCTTATTCTTAGAACAGCTGTTGTCAGACAGATGAACTACGAATTGTCTGGAGTTACTAAATGCTGGTGATCCTGCATGGGTACTTGTAATCCTGGTTTAGTCAAGATATGACGTGAATCGTTCGAAATATTTGATATCCAGTCCGAGGGAGGATATATTTCTGTTACTAGCTGAGATAAGTGGATACTGTTTTATAGGCCGAGAATCATCTTGACTTGAAGTCTTTGTCAGGAGCATTACAGGAGCTTTGATAATAAACACGTGGGCAAGACCGTTGAACATATCATATGCTCCTGCCCCGCGCTATGTACGAAGGCAGTTTGACAACACCGTGACTTTATATGGTCACCTTTATAGATACATTTTATCATTTTCCAACTTTTGTATTCCTTTGCCAGAGTTAGTGTGCGCGGCTCTTGTACATAGTCTCGATGCCTGCTCTGACCACCTTACATTTATTTTGACGTCGGTCGCCTCGCTTAGTGATGGCGACACTATCGAGTACTTAGCCAGTAAAAATCTTCTCAAAATACCGTTTGCAACCGGTACGAAACTATTGGTCCCTATCAGTGGGTTTAAAAATAGAAAGCGCAGGTTGTGAGGAGCTCTCTCCAATACCTTCATGGCAAGTAATGGGAAACGTTTTTGTATCTTCCTTCCAAATAATAGGTTTTATCAAGCACCTTAAACTAAGCGTTTGTTTTAGTGATGACCTCTTCATTCAACCCTAATCTGTTACCGCCGAGCCATTTTTTCAGGTTTGGAAACGCCAAGTAGTCACTGAAGGCTAAATCCGGAGAACATAGTGGATGAGGTACCAATTCGTAGCCCAATTTATGGATTTTGTCATTTATAAGTGGTTGGGTTGTATATGTGGCTGAGAAAACTACAGACTACATATTCCGTCCCCATCGTTGAACATGTAAATTGACCTGGTACCGTTATGGGGCAGTCAAGCCATATGATACGTTAACCCGATATACCATAATGTGGATGAAGAAGTTGGTACCTGGCGAATTAATCAGTACTCCGCAGAAAGATCCTAAGATCTTTCATCGTAACTTCCTGAATGTCTGTGAGATCTAATATGAAGTAAGATCCTCGATATTTTCTCCTACTAATACAAAAGGCCGGCCAGTACTACATGATATGTTCGACTCTCTCGTCGCCACAGCGTCTACAGTAATCATGCATTGAGATTCCAAGTCTAGGAGGCACTACTGATCCTATTGATAGTATTTGTCTTGAAACAAAGTATTTCCAGAATCACAGCTGGATATCTGCTAGTGATGTGCGGTTCCGTGTTTTTGAAGAACCGTTTCTATAGAGTCCGGTTCCGAGAAGAACCGGGTATTTGGACCGGTTCAGGTTCTCAGCAAATTGATGACCAATAGAGGCTTAAATGCGTAAGTTATTATAAGAAAATACTCCTTTTCATACCCTCATCCAAAGTTTAACACTTTTGGTTCCTTTGGAACCGAGTCCTGTTATTCTGGAACCGTTAAAATGTTCTTTACAAACAGGGTGTCAGCTCTTTGAGAATCGTTTTCTGTATGTTTGGAACCGGTTTCTGTTCTTTTGAACGTGTTTTTCGGTCCTTTAAGAACTGTTTTCGGGTCTTTAAGAACGGTTTTCGGTACATTTGGGCCCGTCTTTTGGTTCGTTTGAAACCGTTTTCGGTTCTTTTGGAACCGTAATTCGATTCTTACAAGCACCGGTCCGGTTCTGCAGAACTGGTTCCTCGATTCTGCGCATCAGTAATATCTACCACTATCCTTTAGGCAAATGTCTCTACCACATAGCGACAAGGAATGTATATAAGGAACCTTCTGTTTCCTGGAAAGTGTGTGATATGCAGGAGGTATAACGATTCAACACTCGATGTGGTCCATCCTCGTGTTGCTCATTCAGATATCCCAGTGAGATGGGAGTCGTCGAGAGGATTTTGCGCAGTTTTGAAGACTATGCCTTCGCAGAGATGTCTTCAAGACCTCCTCTTTGAAGGTCTTAACTATTTTTTATGTTCTTTAAGTCAAACTGTGTACACATTCCCGTCTCGCTCCGTTGTTGAGAACTTTGTACTATTAAAAAAGATTCTGAAAGGGTTTCTCAGGATTTGCAATCCTACCACGGATGCTTCTTCTTACCTCGGTAGGAACTGGTGAGGCATGAAGAATTAAGAGCTGAGGTAAGATCATCGTTCAGACAGACGAATGGTTCTCATAAAACCTTTCAGATTATGACTGTACTTCGTCCAATTTGTTTGTTCTGCGAAAGAGAAAACTTTATGTAACGATGGTGGGAACAGTAATGTGCACTCGACACCTTCCATCCTTTGATAAACTCTAAGGTATCATGTGTTGCAAATGTGACATCAAGGAGATCTTGTCTATCTTTAGTAATAAAGGTGGGATCATTGTCCTTGTTACAAACATCAAAGTTAGTAGACAAAATATAAGCTAGAAGGGTCTCTCCCCTATCATTTATGTTGTTACTTCCCAAAATTGTATGATGGCAATAGACTTCCGCACCAAGAACAAGTCCTATTTTAGCATTATCCGCCGCCTCAATTAGCTTCTTCAACTTTCATTTGTTACTTGGGAAGAATGGAGGTTCTCGCCGTGCATATTGCTATGAATTGGAGAAGCTTGTAATCAGTGGTCTTCAATACGCAAATCCTGCCATGATTTGTCCAGGGTTCTTGGATGAAGTCGACATCGGCTCCATATTTTTATACTTGGATCAAGAGAGCTGCAGAAGTAGCTTTAGAGTGGGTAAGGTTCATCGGCAGTAGCCTCAACGTGTACATCTACGTCCCTCCGCACCCCTGTTTGGTTGGTCTCGTCGTGGGTGCCCTCCAGTGGCCTATCTGAAAGCTCATCAATGAGGTTTGAGTTGTTCAATGAAGTATCATCCACAGGGACAGTCACATCTGTATTTTCTGTAGAAGCTACGTTTCTGTTTACCAGTGTGTGTTTCGACCTCATCGGTGTCTTCCATGAGGGTACTTGCGCTTTGGTTCGTACAGTGAAGAAAAATCCCATTCAGTAATCACAGGGTTGGTCTCATCAACGTACCTGTCTTCCTGTGCGCCCAATGCCGGTGTACCTTCGGTGGGTATGGTGTCAGGTTTGCCTTCCTAGTCGCTTTTATATACCCTAAAATGAATCTGACCGAAGCCAGAAGAAATGACGTGTTCAGTTATTCTAAGAAACGGAAGTGATTCGGAGTTAATGACAAGCACGACTTGTTGCCGAAGTCCTTCAGCATCGTCCAACTATCTACACTTCCAATTGCCAGATTGAATATCACGATTACTGACCTTGTGACCCTGTGTCTAGGCGTATGACAGATTCTCACTGTCTTCGGCGGACGCTTATGACCACCTTCGAGCTCTTGGACGCTACGAGATGTATTTCTTGTCAACGACATCTAGTTTGGCATCAGGCAAGACTTCTCCCATCTTATCAATGCCTTTTTTATTCAGCTCAACAGCTCTTGAAACGCATTAAGCTTAATTCGGACTTGTTATCAGCCTGCGTCATAGCAGAGGAGAATCTCACAGGCGAATCAGCACAGACTTCATAGTACGCGGCATTAAAGGCAGCCAAAACACCCAACCATCTATTACGGAAGATGTTTGTATCTACATCTCCTATGTCGATATCGGAGGTTCTCCTTCAGCACTGCACTAAACGCCTTCGGTTGGCGGTTAGACTTTGACGGACCATCGGGTGATCATAAGCGGTTTTCTGACTTTATTTTGTCGAAGACAAATTCCGTGTCTAATTAAGTGGCTCTCTGCGAGTTCTGCCGGATCGACCTTGCCCAACCTCGCTAGAACACCGGCGGCCAAACGTCTGTGAAATGGCTGTGAAATGCCCACGCGACAACTTTAATCCACTACTATAGGCGCTACTTCCAGCTCAGTACTACACCACTTCCAATTGCAATTTTAAAAAAATCAATCGAAACTTAAAAGTCCCATTGGAATATCAATTGACGAAATTTAGATTTCAATTGATGTCTTTGAAATTTAAATTTATGTTTTCTAAACTTCAATTGATGTGTTTCATACTACAGTTGAAGTGTTTCACATTTTAATTGGTGTGTTTTAAATTTCAATTGATGTTTCTGAAATATAAATTGATGTATTTCAAATTTCAAATAGAAATTTAAATTGCAATTGATGTACTTATACTTTAAATTTCAAATATAATTTTCAAATTTTAAAATCAAATTAATATTTTTTAAATTTCAATTGGAAATGGTGTAGACTGTTCGATTTTACTGTCGTTTATTGCACATTGTCTGTTAGAATAAAATTGTCGTTGTAGTTTGTTCCATTGTTTTTTTTTTGCAGATTTATCTGTGAATGATCGTTTCGATCTGTAAACAAAAGAAAAAGTTATAGGGTTGCCAGATGGGGAATGTTTAAATGGCTCACCCTGTATTACATGAATATTTCCTCATCCTACTCCAATTTATTGTTAACGCATGTGCTGTTGTTATTTTTGTCAAAATGATCGAAATGCCGAAACTTCCGCCACAAACAATTATGAAACTATTGTTTTCGCACGAAATAACTTTGACATAACAACCCTGTAATTGATTTTGTTTACGAACATTGTGCAAGGATCTGAGCACCAAGCAAATGATAAAGTCCCATATTCAGTTGTTGGGAAATTTTCGTAAGAAATGTTGTCCTTTATCTCTAAACGGAACATTTTGTTACAGAGAGTTACCACATTTGTTACAGAGAGTTACCACATATTACCTTGCAAATATTTCATTAATTATTCATCTTTGCACTCCATTTTGTTTTTAACGCATGTGGTTATAACTTTTGTTTAATAAATTAATCGAAATTCCAAAATTCCGGACCCAAACAATTGTCAAACACTTCTTTTTGTACGAAATATGTTTTGCGTAACAACCCTGTTGTTGATTTTGCCGACGAAATTTTCGCAAAGAGCTGAGTACCACGCAATTAAAAAGTGGGCGAAAATTTCGGTTCATGAAATTTTCTTTATTTTTTATACACGTACTTCTTATGGGAATGAAAATGGCTTAAAAACTGAACACCCGGCTTAAGTAAGCGAAATTTTCGTTATTTTTTATACTTGTACTTCTCATGGGAACGAAAATTTCGCAAGAACTGAATACGGACTTTAGTTTGAATTATGAGGCAAAAGAATGTATAGACCATAGAGTAATCTCAGACTAGAGAGAATATTTGGATCATCTGACGTTTCCTTTCACACTCTTCGTGGTGCGGTCGGTGTGATAGAGAGATGTTTGACGAAAAGTGATATACACCAGGTGAAATTACAATAACTTCTTGCTTTAATTTTTCATGCCATTTTGGTGAAAAACTGTGAAATTTAAATGTTTTAAACTTTTTTATTGACTGTTATTGTTAGCATACATTTGTATTGTATTTAACACAATAATTTTAACACACAAAACGAAATGCCTTTGTTGTTATTTTGTTCGTTATTTTGAACCATTTCCTCCATAGAATAATACATACATAGATAAACTTATTCTCTCATCTGACGTTTCATTTCACACTCTTCATCGTAGGTTTGTGGAAATGAGAGCAATTAAATTTAAAATTATCTTAACCAGGTGGAGTTACAAAATATGTTCACTTAACTTTTTCCTGTCGTTTTGGTGTAGAACTGAAAAATTTGAATATATTTTGCACTTTTTTGTTGACTTTTATCGTTGGTATACATTTGTATTGTATTTAACACAACTAGTTTGTCACAAAAACACGAAATTCGGTTGCTGTTCCTTTGTGGATCGCTGTATACTATTGCCACCATCTGGTATTATTGAACCCATATTTTCCAGCATCCAATGTTTACTTTCCATCGTACCTATGACGTTTAATTTATTGAGCGAATAAAAGCTTCTACGGTATGTATTATTCTATGATTTCCTCTATCTGGTATTAGTAAAGCAATTCTTTGCAAGATCAAACGTAAATATCACACCAGGCCAAATGTCATAAATTTGGTGGGAGAACTAGTAGATCTACTCTATTAATCTATGGTATAGACTGTTTCGTTTAGCACAAAGGGTAATAACGAATGGAGCTGTCGTTGTTCTCAGCTGATATTTCCTTTCAGACTATTCATGGTGCGATCGGTGCGATAGAGAGTTATTTAACGTAAATTTTGTTACACCAGGTGGGATTACAAAAATTGTTGACTTTAAATTTTCATGTCGTTTTGATGATAAACTGTGAAATTTAAACGTATTTTGGACTTTTTTTGATTTGAAAAATTTTAGCGCAAAAATCGATATGCCGTTGCTTGTTTATTGTTGGATGGTTTGAGCCACTGCCCCTATCTGGAATTATTAAAGCAATACTTTCCAACATCCAACCGCCCATCTGCAACACACCAAATGCCACTAATTTACTGAGAGAGTTGGCGTCTCTATACGTCATTACTCTATGGTTTCGTATCTTTTGGTGTGTGTGTTGGCTCATATGTTACAATGTATTGTTGTTTCATGACTTAAATCAAAATATTTTGACTGATCCGGTTTGTATTCGGTCTTATGTTGCCCTTAGACAAGAATATATTTTGGGAAACTTTTAAAAGTTGTACAAATGTCATTACCGCATGAAACACTAACAAATAATTTATTCAATTTATACTTTGAATTGATTTTAATAGAAGATGCTTAATTTCTTATGAGCTAACAGGAAAACAAGAATTACAAGTCTTCATATCATTTTAACATTTGTGACGACAATTGTCAATGACATTTGTGACGACAATTGTCAGTGACATTTGTAATTGAAACGCAAAAGTGTTGTCAACTCAAAAATACCATTTTAATTACATGAAGTGTAGCTTAGGTGGTTCATTGTTCAAAATGGCACAAGCGTCTTATGATTCTAACACCAGCATTTCATTTCACAATTCTTTGAAATAAATTTGGACAAAATCAGAGCAGTCTAATCGATGAACAATCGATTTACGGTAACAGGTAAATGTCTATACTTTTGACGCAATACGTAAAAGATACGAAACATTAATTCAAATTAAATAAATGCATTGAGTTCGTAGACGATTGTGAAGGTACTCTACAAAATATTCTTCCAGATTTACTGTTTCTCAGACTTTTTGCTTCGAATATGGCTCATCAACGTATTTTCTATAAAAATATTCTATCAAAATAGTTCATCGACGTATTTGTTGTATTTCTTACTATGAAAATAGTTCGTCAACGTAATTGTTTTTATGAATATTGTTCTAGAATGAACTTTTTTCTATAAACATAGTTTACAACGAACTTTTTCCATGAAAACAGTTCATCAACGATTTTTTTTCTATGAAAATATTTCAACAACGCAGTTCTTTCAATGAAAATACTTCATCAACATTTTTTCTCTATAAAAATAGTTCATCAACGTATTTTTCCTATGGAATTAGTTCATATTAGTACATATTTTCCTATGAAAATAGTTCGCCTACTTATTTTTCTCCATGAAAATATTTCAACAACGAAGTTGTTTCTATGAAAATAGGTCATCAACGTATTTTTTTCTATGAAAATATTTCAACAAAGAAGTTGTTTCTATGAAAATAGTTCATCAACGTATTTTTTTCTATGAAAATATTTCAACAACGCAGTTCTTTCAATGAAAATACTTCATCAACATTTTTGTTCTATAAAAATAGTTCATCAACGTATTTTTCCTATGGAATTAGTTCGCCAACGTAATTTTTTCTTTGAAAATAGTTTTTTAATAATGAAATATTCTGTGAAAATTGTTCTTTAATGAACCTTTTTGTATGAAAATAGTTCTTGACCGAAGCCTTTTATATGAATATAGTATTGAATGAACTATTTCCTATGGAAATTGTTCGCCAATGAAGATTATACATACTATAAAATAGATCGCCAAGGAAGCTATTTTTATAAAAATAGTTCATCAAAGAACTTTTTGGTATAAAAACAGTTCGCTAAATAACTTCGTTGTTAAAAAAATAGTTATATAAGGAAATTTATTCTATGGAAATATAAATTTCTAATATGATAAAATTTCTTGAACGGAATTTTTGTTTAAATATAGTTCTTGAATGCACTTTTTCTATGTAAATAGTTCTTGAACGAACTTTTTTTTACGAAAATTGTTCGTGAGCGAAGTTTTGTTCATGAATATAGTTCTTTAATTATTCTAGCTTATTTAAAAAATATTATTCGCCACAGAAGTTTATTCTATAAAAGTAGTTCACTGAAGAACTGTTTTCTATAAAAATGGCTCCAGAAGCTTTTTGTATAAAACAGTTGCTAAAGAACTTGTTTCTAACAATATAGTTCGCTGAAGAGCCGTTTTCCATAAAAATAGTTTAATAGTTTAAATGAACTTTTTCTAAGAACTTTTTCCTGTGAAAATATTTTGCTATAGATATTTTTTCTATGGAAATTCTTGGTCAAAAACCATCGAAATTTTTTCTATGAAAATAGTTTCCTAAGTAGTTTTTTTCTATGAAAATAGTTCGTCGACAATCAATGAATTTTTTTCATTTAAAATAGTTCGTCATCGAACTGTTTCTATAAAATAAAATTATAGGATAAACTTATTTCTATCAAAATAGTTCCGGAACGTATGCGTTTATATGTAAATTGTGCTACAACGAACTTACTCTCCAAAATTTGTTATAGGACGAACTTTCTTGTATGAAAATGTTTCTAGAACAAAGTTTTGTTCTATGAAAATAGTTCGCCATCGAACTTTTTTCTATGAGTTCTTTGCTATGAAAATTCAACGAACTCTTTCTTTCTTTTGAAAACTGTTCGGCAATGAGAAAAGAAAGAAAAAAGAAAGACTTTAAGAAAATTGTTCGTCAACGAACTGTTTCTTATTAAATATCTTCGTCAGCAAACTGTTTCTTATGAAAATCGTCTACGAACTTCTTTTCTAAAAATAATTCGTTACCGAGTTTTGTTCTATAAAAATAGTTCAACAACGAAAGTTTATATAAAGTTTAGTCGTCCACGAACTTTTTTCTTTAAAAAGTATTCGCTTTTCTATGAAAATAGTTCGTCGTCGAACATTTATCTATGAAAATAGTTCGTGCAGGAAAAGTTTTCAATGAAAATAGTTCGTCCTCGAACAATTTTGTAAGAAAATAGTTCGTCCTCGAAAATTTTTCAAAGAAAATAGTTCGTCCTCGAACATTTTTGTAAGAAAATAGTTCGTCCTCGAACATTTTTCTAAGAAAATAATTCGTCCACGAACTTTCTCAAATGAAAAGAGTTCGTCAAGGAACTTTTTATGAAATTTGTTTGTCAACGAACTTTTTCCTATAAAAATAGTTCGTCCTCGAAGTTTTTCTTATGGAAATGGTTCGTCAACGGACCTTTTCTTATGAAAATTGTTCGTTTTCGTATGAAAATTGTCCACGAAATGTTTGCTCTATAAATAATTCGTTTACGAACTTTTTTTTCTAAAAATGATTCGTCAATAAACTTTATGTTATGAAAATATTTCGTTATCGATTTTTTTCTTATAAAATTTTTTGTCATCTAACTTTTCTAATGACAATAGTTCATCCACGTACTTTGTTTGAACTAATAACATAACCTGGTATTCGTTAACGAACTTTTATCTCTAAAAGTGATTCGTTAATGAACGTTATGTTATGAAAATATTTCGTTATCGATCTTTTTCTTAGAAAATTTTTTTGTCATCTATCTTTTCTTATGACAATAGTTCATCCACGAATTTTGTATTAACTAAAAACATAACCTGGTATTCGTTAACGAACTTTTATCTCTTAAAATGTATTCGTTAATGAACTTTATGTAATGAAAATATTTCGTTACCGACCGTTTTCATTTAAAATCGTATTGTCATCTAACTTTTCTTATGAAAATGGTTCATCCACGAACTTTGTTTTTGAAAATAGTTCGCCAAAGAACTGTTTGTTGTGAAAATGTTTCGTTAATGAATTTTTCTTATGAAAATTGTTTGTCATCGAACTTCTTCTCAAAATTTTTTTCTCTGAAAATACTTTGTTGGCAATTGTGTTTGTATGAAAGTAATACTTATATATGAAAACAGAATAAAGTTTTTTGACGACCCGTAGTTCCTGTTTTCATACAAGAAGTTCACTGAAGAACTGTTTTCATACAAGAAGTTCGCTGAAGAACTATTTTCATAGAAAAAAGTTCCATAACTCTTTTCATAGAAAGGTTCTCTGACAAACTGTTAAGTGTTAAATGCTAAGTGCATCTTTGCTATTGTTGTCCTCCAACGAAATAGCGTGAATTAGTTTCGGTTTCGATTAAAAACGTGTCTATATTAAATACTAACTTTCATCGATTGATATCTTGAGCTGGTATGTATGTATATATTTATATTTAACTACTTGCATTTATAATTCGCTATAGCCAAAATTCGGGTTAATAAGAACTTCCACCCCACAGTAAGGAATTGGCATTATTATTAGACAGTTATATCGCACGGCGTCTCATCTGACAAAGTTATTTTTTAAATATGATCACCATATTGTTTACCGGATTATTATATTTCATTGGTTTCCTAAGTGTCATCGCTCTTGTGTTGTATTTCGCTATATACAAGCATAAAATCGATGTTACCCGGAATATACCCAGCCCGCCTTCATTGCCTATAGTGGGTCATGCTTTTCACGCTGTCTGGAAACAACCACATGAACTTGTGTATTTAGCTCGGAGTTGGTTTGAAACGTATGGAAAGACATTTAAACTTTGGTTGGGTCCCGAGTTAAATGTAATGATGGCAGATGTAAAGGATGTGGAAGAAATGCTTAGCACTACGCGTTTCAATGATAAGGCACATGAGTATGACACATTGCGGCCATGGTTGAGGGAGGGCCTTCTTGTGAGTAGCGGCAAAAAGTGGCATCAACGTCGCAAAGTATTAACGCCGGCATTTCACTTCAAAATTCTTGAGCAATTCATTGATATCTTTGAAAGAGAAACGCGTTCCCTGTTACGGAATTTGGACAAGGAATATCGGATGCAAACAGAAGAGGGATTCGAATTATTCAAGTGGTTGAATCTCATTACATTGGATACTATATGTGGTAAGTACAGTGGAAGCAAATCTAAAATGTAGAACATTAAGTAAAATCGAAGGCCTTTGGAAGCAATGAAATTTGATTTTCTCTTTCGGCTTTCTAGAACTTTATCTCATGCAGTTTTGGAGATATTGCACTTAATTTTCATTTATTAAAAAGTGTGGTTTCTTGGCTTTAATATGACGGATAAATTTATGGAAGTAAAACTTATGAGAGATTTGAGAGAGGTTTTTTATATGATAAATCGTCTCTCAAACCCCTTCAACTTTTTATGAATAAGGTTTACAACGAATATATTTTGGTTGTACTGAACATTTTAAAAAAACAGAAATTACATTTGGTGGCAGGGGATATCCGATTGGAACGAAGTTCCGTTTGCTATATATTACGTACTAATTAGTTTCAACACACCTAAGGCGCCCGATGAAAAGTTCGATAATTTAAATAGATCTTTAAGAAAATGTACTTTTTGAAAATGATAAACTTTTTTTAAGAAATTGTTTAATAGAATGTATTTTTTTAAAAAAATATTAAATTTTTTGATATTTTCCCGAAAAGGTCCTTCTTTAAAGAGAGGTACTTCTGTTATTAAAAGCAAATTTGTTTCTTAAGAAAAGTTAATATTTTTAAGAAAAAGTACTTTCTGTAAGAAAAAGCCATAATAGTATGATTTTTTGTCCAAAGAAGTACTTTTTTTAAGAACAGGTTCTTTTTAAAGAAGTAACACTTTTTAGAAAAGCGTATTTTTTTAAGAAAATTTACTTATTTTCACAAAGTCTACTTATCTCAAGAATAGAAAAAGTATTATTCTTTTTTTAAGAAAAGGTACTTTTTAAAAATGGAATTTTTGTAAGAAAAGTTAATTTTTTTAAGAGAAGGTATTTATTTGAAGAAAAGGTTTTTTTAAGAATTGGGGGTTTTTTTTAAGAAATAGGAATTTTTTTTAGAATTAAAAACAAATTTGTTTCTTAAGAAAATGTACTATTTTTAAGAAGAAGTACTTTATGTAAGAAAAAGCCATAAGAGTATGATTTTTTTTACAAAGAAGTACTTTTTTTAAGAACAAGTACTTTTTAAAGAAGTGACACCTTTTAGGAAAAAGTTATTTTTTTTAAGAAAATGTACTAATTTTCAGAAGGCAACTTATCTCAAGAAAAGAAAAACATATTATTTTATTTTTAAGAAAAGGTACTTTTTAAAAATGGAATTTTTGTAAGAACAGTTATTTGTTTTAAGAGAAGGTATTTTTTTAAGAGAAGGTATTTTTTGAAGAAAAGTTTTTTTTAAGAAAAGGTTTTTTTTTGAATTTGTAATTTTTTTCAAGAATAGGTAAATTTTTAAGAGTACTTACTACTTATCTCAAGAAAAGTTATTTTGTTTCACAAAACAGGTACTCTTTAAAGAAAAGGTAGTTTTTTTTAAGTAGTTTGGTAACAAAATGTATTTTTTTAAGAAAAGGTACTTATTTAAAAAAAAACTTTTTTAAGAAAATTTACTTTTTGTGTGAAAATTTACTTTTTTTAACCACTGGTACTTCTTTAAGATAAGGTTTTTTTAAGGAAAGATACTTTGTTTAAAAATATAAATAGGTTTTTTTTTGGAAAATGTACTTTTTTTAAGAAAGGCACTTATTTAAGAAAATGATAATTTTTTAAACTTCTTTCACTTTGACGTTTCTAAATTTACTTTTAATTGTGTTGAAAACTACAATATATACCATAGATAAATATAAAGCCATAGATGGTGAAAGATAAGTGGTGGATTTGAAAGTAAGGGGAAATTTTCTCGATGGCGCCGGAGTGGTGGATATGGGCAAATTTCCCTGGCAACAAAAACTATTAAAAAAACTATGTAACCAGGCTTTCTTACCTTTTGTATTGTCAACAAATATCATAAGCGATATGCTTCTCTATTATTTATATTATATTTTCAAATTTAAACAACAGAATCGAAATAAAAATGATATTTGAGTGGATTTTCGTCGCATCCGAGTGAAAAATGGTCCCACAAAAACAGCATGTTCCCTCTGGTGAAAATGGTGATTAAGCAAATGAATCATCTATGGTTTTTATTTATCTATGTTATACTAAATAAATAAATAAATAAATGGTTTCCCATTACATCCCATGAAGGGACCGGGGAGAACTTCTCACAATCACTGGAGCTGTGCGCTTTCCAGTTTTCACTCTCTGATTGGGACCTACAGTTTTACACCGATTCCGAACGGTATTTTGAGAAGCTTTTTCATGGCTATATACTCGATAGTGTCGCCGTCACTAAGCGAGGTGACAGGGTTCGAATCCAGGATCTCATGTACAAGAGGCGCGCACACTACCCATTGCACCACCGACCATATACTAAATATTGGTTACAGGCTCCACCTAGAAAACTTCCCATTAACCACGAAATTTCCCAACATATGTTAGTCTACACACAAACCGAAGCAAAAGTACCCAATATAGTTGGTAATACTGGGTTGTAGCATAAAACTGTTAAAAAAAAGTTGTTTAATTTTTTTCATTCAGCCCCCATCCCGCAATGTGCGATAAGGAACTTCGTTTCACAAATATTTTGGGCCGACATAACTTTTGTAAATTAATAGTCTTCGATCTATATAATACACGGTTGGAAACGTTGATGTGTTCCCTAATTTCTCAGGGTAACTTTTGCCTGCATCAAATTGCACACAAAGAAAATATTGCTAATTTAATGAAAATAGTCATGTTCTGTAGTCGCTAAACATGAAAACCTATTGTTTTTTTCTCCACAACCTTAATAAAGTAGGTACGCAGTCAAATCAATTAGAAAATTCTTTATCATATAGCGGAATATTTTATAACAATAGGAGTTCATTTGCCGGTGTTACGACCAAAAATTCTTCATAATACACAATTTAGTAGATATGTATGTACATCGAACTACTACAGTTGAATTGCACACAGGTGAACCTGAATATCAACAAAATTCACCCTAGTCACCATAATATTTCTCTACGGGTGCTATTGTGGTGAATTTTATTTGTATTCAGGTATAACAACATTTTAGCTGTTCACAATTCGATAAAAAACAATAATATAAAAAAATTTAAATTTGTATTTAAATTTAATTAAATTTTAAATTTTTGTATTCCCATTATGAAAACCTACGTCAAAATAAGTTAAAAAACATATCGAATATCCAGATAAGGATGGTAGGAACAACGGTGTGATATATAAAATTGATTCTGGCTTTATTTTGACGCTGAATTTATGTCATTACGTATGGAATATGACGTTATTTAAATGACCGTCTCGGCTTTGCTGGCTAAGCTTCAAGTGGTCACTAAAATTGTTGATGACTCGGTGCAATATGTGCGGCTTTTTGTGTCATAACATGTCACATATGTGAATTTGTATGGTGTGTTTGCACTGAAAAAAATTAGTGTAGGTTTTCTTACCTTCACTGCTTAATGTATTTAAATCACATACGATTTTGAAGTACAAAAAAGTACATAATAGTTTAATGCAGTAATTGAGCTTAATGCTGTATGCAGCAATTTTTTCATTAGCTGATTGCAAACAAGGTACAGATTCATTCAAATAATTCCAAACAATTTGTACTCCCAATCGGCGTGTCAAATATTAATTAAAACTATAATGTAAATAGTTAAGTTTAACATTTGTATCAGTTGTAAATAATGTAAAAATTTTTAGAAACATCTCAGTGTATCAACTTTAAAAACAAGCATCGTAACCCTACTTCGTTGAAAGCTGAATGACATTTATCTTTCTCATACGGTCTTTCAAGATGTATCTACTACAGTGGGAAGCATTAGAACAGCTGATTTAAATTTTTTTCTTGTCTCTGTAGGCCGACCTTATATAAAGTTTCTTATAACGGATTTTTCAATAAGAGCGCTACAAAGTTTTTTTTAAATAAAACAAAACCGGTTTTAGATACCAATGAAATTCTTTATTCCTGTGAAAGTACGTTCGATGCTATTATGTATGGAACTCGATTTCTTTTGCATGGCCACCAGGGCACGCTTGCAGAAGTCCAGACGCTCAACCCAATTTTCGACGGTTTACAAGCATAAATCGGCCGATACTTCTGCAATTTCACGTTCGATATTCGTACGAAGTTCATCAATCGTCGCTGGCTTGTTGGCATAGACCATAGACTTGACGTAGCCCCACAGGAAATAATCTAACGGCGTCAAATCGCACGACCGAGGCGGCCAATCGACTGGGTCATTTCGTGAGATAACACGTTCACCAAACTTGGTTTCCAATAAATTGATTGTGGCATTCGCTGTGTGGCTTGTGGCGCCGTCCTGTTGGAACCACATGTCCTCCAAGTCCATATTATCCAATTGGTGCCAAAAATATTCGGTTATCATTGAACGGTAGCGATTCGCTTTCACAGTAATGTGCCGGTCTTGATAATCACGGAAGAAGTACGGCCCAATGACGCCGCCGGCCCATAAACCGCACCAAACCGTAATTTTTACGGGATGCAATGATGACTCATGGATTACGTGTGGATTGCTGTCTGACCAATAACGCACATTTCACCAAATTTTGGTAGTAAATTTTAATAATTTCGACTCGTTGTTGGCTCGTATATCTTTCCATGATGAAATGGCAAACCTTACTGAAGAGAAATGTCAAAAGAGCGGGAACAAATATGGCGTCGTTTGCTGTCCCTATCGATTTACTTTTGTAGCGTCTCTGTTGAAAAACCCGTTATAAATTTGCAAGATGTATCTACTACAGGTGGTAGCGATAGAACAGCTGATTTAATTTTGTCTTGTTCTTGTGGTTATTGCCGACAATTACAACAATGCCTCCTGCTATAACCTGAAACAAGCAAATCTTAGCAATTTCGATCATAGATAACGGAAATAATAGATATAGCGCGCCCATTGTCAACTTTGTTCACTAGGTGCTGTACTGTACTAGTGTCACTTTCACTGAAGTTTCCCATAATTCTCATTGACGTTTATTTTAAATTGTGGTAAATTTTTGTTAAAGTAATTTAAACAAGGGAAAATGTGACACAATATAAATGATTTTATATAATACCGTTTGTTTCTTATATAAAAAACAATTTCAAAGTCATGAGGCCGGTATTGGTATATCTATAAGAGAAAACCCGTAACACAGCCCAAAGATGAACATGCCGAAACGCCTTTTTAATATAAAAACTTCCCCGCGCAAAAACTGTATCAACTTCTGTGGTCGCAGATGCCAAAACCGTTAGCGTGTCTGAGGATTCTCTACAAGGAATGGTAGCTGAACCGGAGGAAGAACCAATTTATTTGGACTTCGGTGTGGGTGGTGTCATGGCTTTGCAATTCGATTGCCATCAGATATTCTACTTTAAGTAACGTGTTGTATTCTTGTTTCGAAGTGATATTTTTATTGCAAATAATTGTTTCTTTTGATATGAAATTGTAGAATTTTAATGTCATGTTTTTTGACTTTTTTTGGGAACAAAAAATATCCCATTTATTGCTTTCAACGACATCTAGAAAATTACCCATTACACTAAAATTTTCCCAACATTATTGTCAAAATAAGCTGATACAAATGTTACACATGCATGTACAATTGTGCACATAGATAGATGAAATCAAAAGGAAACGAACTCACACAAACAACGCTGACATTTACTGGGTACAATGAAATGTAAACAAAGGAAATCAGCTGGGCTGACGTTACTACCTTGTATTTGTACCATAGATTCTACCTTTCTTATTTTGCCAGGCGCTCTTTGTTATGATGTTCGTGTTGTGTACGTGTAAAAAGCCGATCGTGTTCGGCAGCCGGGAGCTATGAGCGACGACCACTGGCGTAGAACAACGCCTTGACGTAGCTCCCCAGAGAAATTGATCGAGGGAATAATCTCGCCTTGAGATGGACCAAATTTTTCATTTACAACTTCGAGCGAATATAACGATGTTGTCGAGAAAGTCATCACTCGATACCATCATTGACTGTAACGGCGTCTCCTTCGTTAGTTCGAAAGAAATAAGGCCCAATGATACCGGCATGTCATAAACCGCACCATTCAGTCAATCTTTGTGGATGCAGTGATGTTTGATGCAACATTTGTGGATTGTGTTCGCCCCAATAACAAAATTTCTTACGAGATTTTCGCAAGAACTGAATACGGGGCTTATGCAGGCGCAAATGGGACCATGATTCAATCAGGTTCCAGGTTATGTTATTAGAACAGCTGATTGAATTTTGCTGAGTCTTTTTCTCTGGACTTTGGCACTAGATAATATTTTGATATATGTATATTGTAAACGGCTGATAATTGATTGGGAGTTTCTCCAAAGAAAGCGGAGCTCGGACATTGTACCAGGAACCAGAAGGTTCCGAATATTAAGCAATTATTTTTAGGTGGTATGGAAATTCTGGACAAAAAACTCAACTTCAAACCTAACACTATGGGTAGGACAAGTAAATCCACAGTGTCACTATAGTCGTGCAAAAATGCCATCGGAGTTCGACATAGAGCCTATCCCCGAAAATAGTCTACTGGATATATATAGCTGCTGACCGCGCTATGTTCCTGATTAGTGGGCAGATAATGAAAAGCGTGGGCATCACGGACGCCCTTCGCACAACCCCTACCAAAGCTTTGCTGGCTATCCTTAACCTGTTACCACTAGATTTGTTGGAAAGGCACATGGTTGCAAAGTTGGATATCCGCCAATGACGTTCCTCGCGATGTATCACTAGCCCATATGACATGAGACAGTTTTAAGGGATCTGCGTTAATCCACAATAGAAGTGGGTCACATGTCACCCACTTCTACATTTGAGGGAAACTTCTCCACAAGTATCCCGGACAGATAGGACTGGCGGAGACGCGTTTCAGGTAATAGAAACTAGACGCTCCAAATTAGACGCCAAAGTAGGGAATAGAGTATATACTAAAGGGCTGTCTTCAGACATGTTAATTGGAATAGTTGCCCTTTTGCTGGGACGAAACGTTATTATCGCGTGGGGTTTTAACTGCTTTAAAATATCTGTAATCTGTATTCCTGACTTTATAAATTGCCCATAACTGCCACGCATCTCTAAATGAGATGACCAAGCAGTTTGGTATCCATCTTATCATTGGTATCCATCATTGCAGGAAACCATAGAGCGGCTGAGCTGACGAGATTAGGGACTGTGAGTATGCGCCTTCCGGCATGAAAGCTCATCCTTAAAACCAAAATTCTCACATAAGCGAAAGACAGATGGTCTGAAGGATCAAAATGCGGGGTTATCAGGCAAATATGTCCAAGATATGACCTAAATCGTACGCTAAACCACACGTCTATATTTGGAATCTCAGCTCATGATTAGTGCAAAAGCTGTGAGGACGAGAGCGTCGAACATCTCATATGCTACTGCACGGCTTTTTGTATGAGTAGGTGGACATATCTAAGATCTTACTTCATGGTGGATCTAACAGACATTCTGGAAGGTAACCTTTCTGCAGAGTACTAATTGGTTCGTCAGGGAATAAAGTACTTCGCTTCTTCAGCCATATCCCGGGTTATCAGGATGACGAATCACATACATAGCTTGAACGCCCCAAACCATACCAGCTCAATTTACAGGTTCATCGATGGGAACGGAATATGATATCCAGTGGTATCGCGGCCGTCGGTGGTGCAATGGCTAGTGTGCGCGGCTCTTGTGCATGAAAACGTGGGTTCGATCCCTACACTGACCACCTCGCTTAGTGATGGCGACATTACCGAGTACTTAGCCATGAAAAAGCTTCTCAAAATATCGTTCGGAACCGGTGTAAAACTGTAGGTCCCAATCAGTGAGTGAAAAACTAGAAAACGTACAGCTCACTGATTATGAGAAGCTCTCCCCAATCCTTCGATATTGTCGCTGTCACTATGCGAGGTGACCGCCGCCGAAAGAATTTAAGGTGGTCAGAGCAGGGATCGAACCCAGAATCTCTTGTAGAAGAGGCGGACACACTAACCATTGCACCACCGACGCCCACTACTTGGTTTCTATTGAAAACATAGCTTCGTCTGTAATCCTTTTCTATTCCGCTCTGTAAGTGTTCTTTCCAAAACACATAATTTCGCGTTCACTTTTCAAACTTCGAAATATGTATTAATTTTAAAGATGCCGAAAGAATTTTTCATTTAACACGGGGAAATCAAGGAGAAAAGATTTCGGAGGTATAACAACTTTCGGACTTCGAGCAATGGAAGGTTGTCCAGTTTTCACATGAAAATCAGCGACTAAAGCCCTGAACACACTGCAATCGAAATCAAGTGTTTGGAAATTTCGTTTAACCAAACATCTGTTATTCAGTACAATAATCAGCTGTTTATTTCCTCGAAATCTCCAAATGAGAGAATCCTGTTGCAAGGTCAATACAGTATGGGAAATTATCATTTCTTTTTGTGCCATTAAAAGTAAAACTCATTTCGAAGTTCTATATACTTTCGAAATTCGAAATATGTATTATTCGAAATATATATGCGGACGTGGAAGGCAACAAATGGAGACCAACAACCACTGCCATCGTAAGGTCTCTAATGCCCATTGAAATCCATGCTACTGTTTTGTTGAACCAAGAGTGCTTTGATCTATTGAACTTGGCCCACAGCACTATGGATTTCTCAAGCCTCAATAATCATTTATTAATTAAATTTCCTTAGAATCTTTAGTATTAATATCATTTCTTTGAATCTTCCAGAAGCCGCCATGGGCGTCCCAGTGCATGCCCAAATTAATGCCGACTCGGAATATGTTAGAGCCGTTAAATCGTAAGTGTCCTCCAAACGCATCACTTGTTGCCAGATCTGTTAAAATTTGTTAATTTTCTTGCAGTATTGCCAACGTGCTACACCAACGCATGTATAATATATTTTATCGTTTCGATTTCACCTATCGTTTCACCCCATTGGCCCGCGAGGAAAAGAAAGCTTTGGATATCCTACATGGCTTTTCCGAAAGGGTAATCATCCAAAGGCGAGGAGAGCTTTTAAAAGAACAGGCGCAGGGTATTAAACAGAGTGCCACAGATGATGTTGGCTCTAAGCGTAAAATGGCTTTCCTGGATATTCTATTGCAGGCTGAAATTGATGGCAAACCACTGAGTAATTTGGATATACGAGAGGAGGTCGATACTTTTATGTTTGAGGGTCATGACACTACTACATCGGCACTCACCTTCTGTTTCTACGCTTTGGCCACGTATCCCTGGTGCCAGCAAAAATGTGTGGACGAGATAATCGAGGTGATGGGAAAGGATAACTCGAAACCAGTGAATTCAGAGGTTCTCACCAAACTGCATTATGTGGAATTGTGTATCAAGGAGTCGTTGCGTATGTTTCCCCCGGTGCCCCTGTTGGGACGCAAAGTCCACGAAGAATGCGAAATAAGTAAGTACAGGGAGCTTCGGGAGTTTTAGAAATATTTGAATATTTATAGAAGGTGCGAACAGTTTTGACATAACCTTCTTTCTTTTATTCCAGATGGTAAAATTATCCCCGCCGGCACAAATATTGGCACTTGTCCTCTGCATTTGGGACGCCAAGAAGAGTTCTTCCCGGATCCGCATGTTTTCACGCCGGAACGTTTTGAGGTCGGCTTTAGTAAAGAGAACTTTAGTCCATACGCCTATATACCTTTCTCGGCTGGACCACGTAACTGCATTGGACAAAAATTCGCTATGCTCGAGCTTAAGACAGTTGTGGTTAATGTTTTGCGGCATTACGAGTTGGAATATGTAGGAGACAGAATGTACTGGTTCCCAGTTATTGCTGAATTGGTCTTAAAATCCAAAGATCCCATAATGTTCAAAATCAAGCCAAGAGTATATAAATAAAATTATCCAAAATATTATCTTTTTAGAACCTAAATATTGTGGATTATTTCCTAGGGTTAAGTGATCTATCCTGCGTACCAAGCGACGTTGGAAGTTTTATAAGTTCAATCTGGAACTGACTACTTTGAGCTTTATTGAGATTAAACACGTGGCCAAGTGCGATGATAATATCATATGCTCCTGCCCAGCCCTATGTACGAGGGCAGTTTGATAACTCCACGAATTTTGAAGATGATATATTTTTTCGGCAAAAAAATATTTCTCAACATTGTCTCCTTTTAGCTGGATACATTTAATCCAACCTTTTTCAAATTTGTTATTCCTTCCAAGTAATAGGCTTTCTGAAGGCCCTCAAAATAGATGTTGACCTCTTCATTCGACCCAAATCTTTTAATGCCAAGACGTTTCTTCAGGTTTGGAAATACGAAGTAATCACTGGGTGCTACATCCGGAGAATATGGCGGATGAGGTGGTAATTCGTAGCACAATTTATGGACTACACACCTTTTTGTTGTTATGGTTTGTTGTTATGGCGGAAGAACAAATTTTTCTTTGCCAAATGAAGTCGGTTTTGCTTCAAATCAATGCCGAATCTGTGCAACAGCTGTGAATAATATTTTCCTGTAATTGTTCTACCCTTTCCAAGGTAATTGATATTAGTGACCCGCACGCATCCTGAAAATACTGTCGCCATGTCTTGTTGGCTTGTTGGCCTACAGACCCACCTTGGCAATCATTGGTAAGCACTCATCCGAAGAAGTCCTCTGCTTTGACTGCCCCTTGGTCTTTGCTGTATTGTGATGTATCCATATGTCGACCATGATTACGAAGTAGTGCAAAAACTCCTTCGAATTACGGCTGAACATTGGCGATCACTCCTTTGAAGTGACCTAACGATTGCGCTTATGGTCGAGTGTGAGTAATCGCGGCACCCATCGAGCGGATAGCTATTTCATGTCCAAATATTCATGATAAATTTGAGGTGCCCGACCAGTTGAATTAACTACAACATCAGCCACCTCATGCACTTTTATTCCCCCATCATCCAATATCATTTCATCGATTTTATCAACGATTTCTGGTGTGACGATCACTTTTGGGCTACCTGAATTTTCGATGTTACTTGTGCGGGTACAACCACAAGGGAATTCAGTAAACCGCTTGACATCCCCTGAAATTGGTGGTGTAGAGTCCTTTTAGTATTTAACAAGGCTTTCCTTGGTTTTGGCGAAAGTTGTTACTGAACCGGATATAATATGCAGACGATACACTGTAACGCCAATCTCGAGGGCTTGGTTAGGTAGAAGTGGCTGACACTATTGACAGATGTGGTCCAATTCGGACCATTGCGATACCACGGCACGTCATGTTCCGTCCCCATGGTTGAACCTGTAAATTAACCCGATGTGGTTAAGGAGCGTCCAAACCAAATGATACAACATCCAGGTGTGGCAAAATGAGGCTGAAAGAGAGAGGTGTTCCCGGGCAACCTAACTATTCCTATAGGAAGTTCGAGCTGCGTATAAGTACCCTCTGTATTCTCTAAACCGTTCCCTGAAATATTCTTAACTGGTTACTCTATTTTCAGAGAAATGGCAAGATAATTTCAGTTAGTGTTCCAACATTGCTAGGCTCACCTCGGTCGCCCTATGTTAATTTACATTGTCTCGTTAAATTTATTGCCGACGCACTCTCCGAGTGGAGTGCCCATTTACGACACCCAACAATCGGTACACTTCGAATTTTTTGAACTCCATGAACTCGGGCGAGAAAAAGCGATACTAATCCTGTACATGGGACTTTCCTTGGAGGTGGAAAGTTTCTGATAGCCATTCACTTGGTAGTGGCCAGAAATTATTCCTTCATTGGGCAGTCCAAGCAGCTCACTACTTCCACGCAGTATGTCCTGGGCAATGGCTTATCGGAAATCTCCGTTAGCCAGCTAAAGTGAGAAGGCGTAACGAATGAGCAACCTGAGTGGTAATGCGATCACTGATACGTCTCAGGATTCTTACGTGACCCTGTCACTGAAGCTCTTCGAAGTAGTGCACATATTCTTCTGTCTTCGGATGAGCCAAGACCCCTGGCCAACAGCGGATCAAAATTGAAGAAACCAAAATCCAGTCTCGACACACGGCATTCTGGTCAGCGTCTGATCCATAATGGGCGGGTAGGTAAAATGCAAACCACGGTGGGCTGGGGTTTCCTCCCGCCACCGTTATTTTGGCAATGAAAATACACAAAGAAAATAATGAACAAAGAAACCCCCCAACTGTTGACGACCCTCGCAAACGTTATAAGGACCATGATTTAATCATATGAGGACTGGTGCCACTTTCCAACTGGCGGATGTCCTCGGAAAATATAAAGCTGACATCACAGCGATCCAGGAAATGCGATGGACAGGATATGGTTGCTCCAGGAAGAAAACTGCGATATTTACTACAGCTGCCATGAGCGAAAGCACGAATTTGGGTGCGGATTTATAGTTGGCGAGAGACTACGACACCTAGTTTCAAGGTTCAACCCAGTGAGTGACCGCATAGCCACAATTCGCATCAAAGCGAAATATTTCAACATCTCGTTTATGTGTGTGCACGCACCGTCAGAGGATAAACATGATGAGGCCAAAGAAACATTTTATGAGCGTCTGGAGGAAGTATACGAACGCTGACCTGGCCACGACATTAGGATTATTCTAGGGGATTTTAATGGCAAATTAGGAAAGGAAAGTGTCTTTCGACCAACCATCGGTAATCACAGTCTACATGATACCACCTCCGACAATGGAATACGACTGCTAGACTTCGCAGCTGCAAAGAACATGATAGTTAGTATCACACGATTCCAGCATAAGAACATACATAAGGCGACCTGGATATCTCCTGATCAGCGGACGAAGAACCAGATTGATCACTTGGTAATAGATGGCATGGCAGGGCGAAAAACGTACGAAGCCGAACACGGGAAAGCTGGATATTGGCAAGCTACAAATACCGGAGATATCAACGTCCTATCGACAGAAGCTCTCTCTCCTGCTAGAGCAGAATACCCCCCCCCCCCTCCTTCGAAGAACCAGATGCGCAGTGGAAGCACATCTCCCATTGTTTGGAAACCGCTGCAAGGACTGAACTTGGCTATCAAAAACCGCAGAAGGATAAGCCATGGTACGACGAAGAATGTCGTATTGCAACTGATGAAAAAGACGCTGCACGTATGGTAACGAAACAGTCAGTTACAACGCGTGCTGCGAGTGCGCGGTACAAGAGGCTAAGAAGGGAGGAAAACCAACTTTTTAGGCGGGAAAAATGGCAGTGGGAGCAGAGAGAGAGTGAAAAAACCAAAATGTGCAGGATGAATGGTGAATACCGAAAGAAAGATCGAATAACGGGCCTAATAATGGCCTGCCTTCCTGCAAGGACGAGAATGGGAATCTGGTGACTGAGAAGCAGTGCGTGCTCAAATTGTGGAGAGACCACTTTTCAGCACTACTCCACTCAGATTCTTCCACTGAAGATCAGGAGGTAATGATAGTGGAAGATAGTGTAGATTGTACCCCCCCGCCCCAACCAAGACGAGATTAGAACGGCGATCTCTCGCCTTAAGAATAATAAAGCCGCTGGTGCGGATGGCCTACCCGCTGAACTTTTTAAGGCAGGTGGCGTAGGACTGCTAGCCCACATGCATCGACTTATATGCAGTATATGGCTGGGGGAATCTATGCCCGACGATTGGAGTCTCAGTGTAATATGTTCTGTATTCAAATATTCAAAAAGGGTGATCCGTGTGTCTGTTCCAACTATTGCGGTATCAGTCTTTTATGCATCGCGTATAAGGTCTTGTCGAGCGTATTATGTGAAAGACTAAAGCCAATTATTGAAAACCTGATTGGACCTTATCAGTGTGGTTTTAGACCAGGCAAGTCCATGACTGACCAAATATCACGCTACGCCAACTCCTGGAAAAGTCCCACGAAAAGCAAATCGATACATACCACCTTTTTGTCGATAACAAAGCTGCTTTCGATAGCACCATGCGGGGAAAACTGTACGAAGCTATGTCTGAACTTGGGATTCCGGCAAAACTGATCCGCCTCTGTAGAATGACGCTGACCAACACCAAATCAGCAGTGAAAGTGGGGAAAGACCTCACTGAACCATTCTCTACCAAGCGAAGGCTGAGAAAAGGCGACAAAATTTCGTGCAATCTCTTCAACATCCTAATGGAGATAATAATGAGAAAAGCTGCAGTAAATACGAACAAGACCATTAACACAAAAAGCCATATGTTGCTGGCGTAAGCTGACGACATAGACATCATTCGGCGAAATTTGCGAGAGATTACTGGAGTATTTTCAAGAATCGAAAAACAATCAGCGAATGTGGGTCTTGCTGTTAATGAGGGCAAGATAAAATTGATGGTGTCAACGACTAGAGAAACCTCTCGACTTGGTCCGCACTTGAACGTTGACAACCGATTTAATTTAAGTGGTAGATAAATTTGTCTAACTTGGATCCGCCGAGAACAAGTTGCTGTCCTTGCCAGCCTGTAGATAGATAGGAGAATTGTGCTTGCAAATAGATGGTATTCTGGGCTCAGCAAGCAGTTTAGGAATAACGCCCTCTCGCGACGGACAGAAGTCCAGCAATATCAGACTCTCATTTTACATGTCTTGACATATGGCTCCGAAACTTGGGTCATATCGCAAGCGGATGATAAAAACACCTAGAAATTTTCCAGAGAAAAATTCTCCGTAAAATATATATGGTCCTGTTACAGAAAAAGGCGAGTACCGACGTCGCTGGAACGCAGAGCTATATAATTTATATTCTGACGTGGACATAGCTATGTGAATCAAATTAGGCCCAGTGCGTTGGCTAGGCCATGTTATTAGAATGGATAACGTACCCGAATGAAGCAGGAAAAGAGGACGACCAAGACTCCGCTGGAAAGACCAGGCAGAAGAATCCCTCCGTATCCTTGGTGTTACCAACTGGCGAGAAAAGGCGAT
This sequence comes from Phaonia tiefii, assembly GCA_963931995.1. Classification (NCBI taxonomy): domain Eukaryota; kingdom Metazoa; phylum Arthropoda; class Insecta; order Diptera; family Muscidae; genus Phaonia; species Phaonia tiefii. Next base: position 17,227,299 of record OZ008370.1, on the reverse strand, counting down.
GGATAGAGCCAGTTGGAAGAATATGTTGAAATTTGTTTAATTTGTTTGTTTAATTAATATGTGTAAGACGCCTGACCTCATGAGGTTGTAAAATAGTCAATAAAAGTAAAAGTGAAGATTAATCTAGTTTTCGGATTACTTCTTTGTTAACGATTTTTTGTTTTCGATGTGTTAAAATCTATAGGCACGGGTAGGGCATTCAATCAAAGTGAACACATGCAAACAACATACAGCGTTAGCATCACATACGTGGTTGTTGTACAACAATAGTCTCTGACTGAAAATAACTATGATGGTATTGATGTAGCGGCAGCGAACAAACACGCAGGTCGTCGTCGCCAAAGAGTATTGAATAGTATAGATAACTCATGAAACGAATTGTATGACTCAAAAGCGCTGGCGACATCTGGCGAATGATTCAAAACATATTACTCTTTTTTTGTCATAACTTGGTCCATTCATAATTTTGATGTGACACATTTGTGCCTTTTGGTACGTTTATGCTTTTTGAATTGTTTTATTTAATAACGCTGTCGAAGTGGTGCATTTATATTGAAATATTCTATGAAGAGAAGAAGACTCGTTTATGGTCGTTTACTCAGACTCTCTACATGAGAGCGGAAAAAGAGTGCAATAAGTTCTCTATACTATTCAATACTTGTTGTCGTCGCTATGTTTATGACAAAACAAAAACAATTATTTCAGTGAGCTAAATATTGCTTTATTTATTTTAACAATATTACATGTAATGTTAAAGCAGATGTAATAAAAAAGAAAGTGCAACAGCAAAAAAAACATTCTTTGTAATTCACATCATTAAAATGGAATAACTGTATGAATTTAAAACTTATGAAAATGAAAATGTATACAAAAACGAATTGTGTGTTCAATTCTTTATCTAAAAATCTGTTATAATTGTACTAGAGTTATCATTGGTTACCCTTTTTATCATGAAAGGACTTGTACGTTGGTGCTGATTAAGCGTGTGGTAATTTTGTGCTAACGAAGTATCTCGCATAACTATACTACTTACTTAGTTGTCCAAATAGCACCAGACCGAGTATGCTGTCAATGACCACTAGTGTTTTGACTCGGGAACGGTAATGCAGAGGGTAGCGATTGTACCCTTCCAATGACATCCTCATGTCAAATAAGACACTCAAAAACATTGCTGGTGTATTGCCGGGTAAGTAGTGGTGGTTCTTACGGTGCGATGAAATCAATAGTTCCGCACCATTCTCCCGAACAACTGGGTACTTATACAATGTATTGTTGTTTCATGACTTAAACCAAAATGTTTTGACTGATCCGGTTTTAACTTTATATTGTCATTAGACAAGAATATATTTTGGGAAATTTTTAATCAAAAGTTGTACAAATGTCAGTACCGCATTAAATACTAACAAATAATTTATTCAATTTATATATTGAATTGATTTTAATAGAAGATGTTTAATTTATGCTAAAAATATTAAAAAAAAAATAGTTATGAGCTAAATGAAAAAGAAGAATTACAAGTCTTTAAATAATTTAGTTATTCAACATTTGTGACGGCAATTGTCAGTGACATTTGTCATTGAAACGCAAAAGTGTTGTGAACTCCAAAATACAATTTTTATTACATGAATCGTGGCTAGATCAAGGTGTAGGTGGTCCATTGTTCAAAATGGCGCAAGCGTCTTATGATTGTAACACCAGCATTTTATTTCACAATTCTTCGAGATATATTTGGATAAAATCTGCGCAGTTTAATCGATAAACAATGGATCTACGGTAACTGGTAACTTTATATACTTTGGACGGAGTGCGCAAAAAATACGAATTATTAATTCAAATTAAATAATAGCATTGAGTCGTACTTGTACTCGTCGGTACTCTACAAAATATTCTTCCAGATTTACTGTTTCTCAGACTTTTTGCTTTGAATATGATTCATCAACATATTTTTTTTTCCTATGAAAATAGTTTTCATACACGTATTTTTTCCATAAAACTAGTTCATCGACGGAGTTGTTGTATTTGCTACTATGAAAATAGTTCGTCAACGTAACCTTTTCTATGAAAATTATTCTAGAATGAACTTTTTTCTATAAAGATAGTTCTACAATGAACTTTTTCTATGAAAATCAAAAAATTTTTCCAATGAAAATATTTTATCTACTTTTGTTTTCTATGAAAATTGTTCTAGAATGAACTTTTTTTCTATAAAGATAGTCATTTGTATCTATGTAATTCTTCGACCTTTACTTTATTAATTATTCTCGACTAATTATTCCAGCTTAAGGTCTCTCCAGATTTCATATAACTTTTTGGTTTTTTCGATATTTCGATTTCCTTTGGAAATCTTCTTCAGGAAAGTTTTTATATTAATTAGAACGAACTTTTTTCTATAAAGATAGTTCTACAACGAACTTTTTCCATGAAAACAGTTCATCAACGATTTTTTTTCTATTTTTTTCTATACTTTTTTTTTCTATACTATTTTCTATGAAAGTAGTTCATCAATACATATTTTTCTATGAAAATAGTTCTCCAACTTATTTTTTTCCATGAAAATATTTCAACAACGAAGTTGTTTCTATTAAAGTAGTTCATCAACGTTTTTGTTTTATGAAAATAGTTCATCAACGTATTTTTCCTATGCAAATAGTTAGTGAACGAAATTTTTTCAATGAAGACGGTTCTAGAACGAACTTTTTTCTATGAAAATGGTTTTTGAGTGAACTTTTGTCTATGAAAATTGTTCTTTAACGAACTTTTTTATATGAAAATTGTTCTTGCACGAAGTCTTTTATATGAATATTGTATTGAATGAACAATTTCCTAAGAAAATTGTTCGCCAATGAAGATTATACCATAAAATAGATCACCAAAGAAGATATTTTTATAAAAATAGTTCATCAAAGAACTTTTTTGTATGAAACAAAATTTGCTAAAAAACTTTTGTTTTTACAAAAATGGTTATACAAGGAAATGGTTATATAAGAAAATAGTTCTGGAAATAACTTGTTTCTATGAGAATAGTCCTTGGATGAAATTTTTGATATAACAGAAGTTCTTGAACGGAGGTTTTTGTATAAATATAGTTCTTGAACGCACTTTTTCTATGCAAATAGTTCTTGAACGCACTTTTTTCTATGCAAATAGTTCTTGAACGAACTTTTTCTCTGCAAATAGTTTTTGAACGCACATTTTTCTATGCAAATAGTTCTTGAACGAACTTTTTCTATGCAAATAGTTCTTGAACGCACATTTTTCTATGCAAATAATTCTATGACAATAGTTCATCAACGTTTTCGTTTTATGAAAATAGTTTATCAACCTATTTTTCATATGAAAATAGTTGGTCAACGTAATTTTTTCAATGAAGACGGTTTTAGAACGAACTTTTTGTATGAAAATATTTTTTGAATGAACTTTGTATATGAAAATTGTTCTTGATCGAAGTCTTTTATATGAATATACTAATATTGAATGAACAATTTCCTATGAAAATATTTCGCCTACGAAGATTATACTGTAAAATAGATCACAAAAGAAGATATTTTTATAAAAATAGTTCATCAAAGAACTTTTTGTATGAAATAAATTTTACTAAATAACTTTAATTTTTTAAAAATAAGGAAATTTTTTCTATGGAAATAGATCTATAACGATCCTTTTACTAAGAAAATAGTTGTGGAAATAACTTGTTTCTATGAGAATAGTACTTGGACGAAATTTCCAATATGACAAAAGTTCTTGAACGGAGTTTTTTGTATAAATATAGTTCTTGAACGCACTTTTTTCCATGCAAATAGTTCTTGAATGCACTTTTTTCTAATCAAATAGTTCTTTAACGAACTTTTTTCTCCGTAAATAGTTCGTGAGCGAAGTTTTGTCCATGACAAAAGTTCTGTAACGGAGTTTTTTTTTGTAACGAGTTTTTCAATAAGAGTAGGTTCGATGCCATTATGTATGGAACTCGATTTCTTTTGCATGGCCACCACGGGCACGCTTACAGAAGTCCATACGCGGAACCCAATTTTCGACGGTTTTCAAGCATAAATCGGCCGATACTGCTGCAATTTCACGTTCGATATTCGTACGAAGTTCATCAATCGTCGCTGGCTTGTTGGCATAGACCGTAGACTTGACGTAGCCCCACAGGAAATAATCTAACGGCGTCAAATCGCACGACCGAGGCGGCCAATCGACTGGGCCATTTCGTGAGATAACACGTTCACCAAACTTGGTTTTCAATAAATTGATTGCGGCATTCGATGTGTGGCTTGTGGCGCCGTCCTGTTGGAACCACTTGTCCTCCAAGTCCAAATTATCCAATTGGGGCCAAAAATATTCGGTTATCATTGAACGGTAGCGATTCGCATTCACAGTAATGTGCCGGTCTTGATCATCACGGAAGAAGTACGGCCCAATGACGCCGCCGGCCCATAAACCGCACCAAACCGTAATTTTTTCGGGATGCAATGATGACTCATGGATTACGTGTGGATTGCTGTCTGACCAATAACGCATATTTTGCTTATTGAAGAAGCCATTCAGCCAGAAATGAGCCTCATCGCTGAAGATGATTTTCCGATGAAAATCCGAATCATTTTCAAGTTGTTGCTTAGGCCAATTCACGAACATACGACGCTTATGGTGGTCAAGCGGCTTCAGTTCTTGCGTCAATTTGATCTAGTAAGGATGTAGGCCAAGATCTTTTCGACATCACAGAGATGCCCAACGCTTGAGAACGACATGTGAGAGACACATTTGGGCTTTCTTGAACTGAAGCCTCAGCGGCAGCAATATTCTCGACACTACGGGCACTTATTTGTCTCACTGGCACGGGAACATTTTGTACTGTGCCTGTGGATTCACATTTTTCCACTAGACGCTCAATTGTTGATCTGGTAGGACGATTATGACGACCATAAATTGGTCGTAGCGCTCTTAAAGTTGAGGCCACTGACTTCAAATTTCGGTAGTAAATTTTAATAATTTCGACTCGTTGTTGGCTCGTATATCTTTCCATGATGAAATGGCAAACCTTACTGAAGAGAAATGTAAAAAGAGCGCGAAAAAATATGGCGTCGTTTGCTGTCCCTATCGATTTACTTTTGTAGCGTCTCTGTTGAAAAACCCGTTATGAATCTAGTTCTTGAACGCACTTTTTTCTATGCAAATAGTTCTTGAACGCGCTTTTTTCTATGCAAATAGTTCTTGAATGAACTTTTTTCTCCGAATATAGTTCGTGAGCGAAGTTTTGTCTATGAATATATTTTTTGAATTATTCTACATTATTCTATAAAATTGTTCGCCACAGAAGTTTATTCTATAAAAGTAGTTCACTAAAGAACTGTTTTCTATAAAACTGGTTCTAGAGCGAATTTATTTCCATGAGTGTAGTTTTTGGGCGAATGTTTTTCTATAGCAATAGACCTTCTGTGAATTCTTTCTTCTGAAAATTGTTCGTCAACGAACTCTTTCTTATGAAAATTGTTCGTCAACGAACTCTTTCCATATGACAACTGTTTCTTATGAAATTCGTCCACGAACTTTTTTCTCTAAAAATAATTCGTTACCGAGTTTGGTTCTATGAAAATAGTTCAACAACGAATGTTTATGTACTTTTATTCGTCCACGAACTTTTTTCTATAAAAAAGAATTCGTTTTTCTATGAAAATAAATTGTTCTCGAACATTTTTCTATGAAACTACTTCGTCCTCAAACATTTTTCTAAGAAAGTAGTTCCTCCTTGAACTTTTGCTTATGAAAATTGTGCGCCAATGATTTTCGTATAAAAATTGTCCACGAAATTTTTTCTCTCTAGAAAAGGAAAATATATCAAGAAATAATTTATTAACGAACTTTTATCTCTAAAAATAATTCGTTAATGAACTTTTTGTTATGAAAATATGTCGTCATCGATATTTGTCTTATCAAAATTGTTCGTCAACGAACTCTTTCTTATGAAAACGGTTTCTTATGAAAATCATTCATGAACTTTTTTTTCTAAAAATAATTCGTTATCGAGTTTGGTTCTATGAAAATAGTTCAACAACGAAAGTTTATGTAATGCTTATTCATCCACGAACTTTTTTCTATAAAAAATAATTCGTTTTTCTATGAAAATAAATTGTTCTCGAACCATTTTCATCGAAATATGTTCGAGGACGAACTATTTTCATAGTTTTGCTTTTGCTTAAAACTTTTGTGTATGAAAATTGTACGCCAATGATTTTCGTATGAAAATCGTCCATGAAATTTTTTCTCTATAAGTAATTCGGTAGCGAACTTTTATCTCTAAAAATAATTCGTTAATGAACTTTTTGTTATGAAAATATTTCGTCATCGATCTTTTTCTTATCAAAATTGTTCGTCAACGAACTCTTTCTTATGAAAACGGTTTCTTATGAAAATCATCCACGACCTTTTTTCTCTAAAAATAATTCGTTATCGAGTTTGGTTCTATGAAAATAGTTCAACAACGAATGTTTATGTACTTTTATTCGTCCACGAACTTTTTTCTATAAAAAAGAATTCGTTTTCCCATGAAAATAGATCGTTCTCGAACCATTTTCATAGAAAAATGTTCGAGGACGAACTATTTTCATACTTTTGCTTATGAAAATTGTTCGCAAATGATTTTCGTATGAAAAGTGTCCACGAAATTTTTTCTCTATAAATATAAATAATTCGTTAACGAACTTTTATCTCTAAAAATAATTCGTAATGAACTTTTTGTAATGAAAATATGTCGTCATCCATCTTTTTCTTATGAAAATTTTTTATCATGTAACTTTTCCGATCGTTAACGAACTTTTTCTTTTGAAAATTATGTGTCATCGAATTTTTTCTTCTGCAAATTTCCCAAATTTTTTTTCTTTGAAAATACTTTGTTGACGACTTTTTTTTGTATGAAAATAATATATATGAAAACAGAATAAAGTTTTTTGACGACCCGTAGTTCCCCGACGAACAGCATACATATAAGGAAGTTCGCTGAAGAACTGTTTTCATACAAGAAGTTCGTTGAAGAACTGTTTTCATAGAAAAAAGTTCCATAACTGTTTTCATAGAAAGGTTCTCTGACCAACTGTTAAGTGTTAAATGCTAAGTGCATCTTTGCTATTGTTGTCCTCCAACGAAATAGCGTGAATTACTTTCGGTTTCGATTGAAAACTTGTCTTAATTAAATACTAACTTTCATCGATTGCTATCTTGAACTAGTTAATTACTTGCATGTATAATTCACTATAGCCTAAACTCGGGTTAATAAGAACTGTTACCCCACAGTAAGAAAGTGACATTATTATTAGACGGTTAGATCGGACGGCGTCTCATCTGACAAAGTTACTTTTTAAATATGATCACCATATTGTTTACCGGATTATTATATTTCCTTGGGTTTTTAAGCGTCATCGCTCTTGTGTTGTATTTCGCTATATACAAGCATAAAATCGATGTTACCCGGAATATACCCAGCCCGCCTTCAGTGCCTATACTGGGTCATGCTTTTTACGCTATAGGGCGACAACCACATGAACTTGTGTATTTAGGTCGGAGTTGGTTTGAAAGTTACGGGAAGACATTTAAACTTTGGTTCGGTCCCGAGTTAAATGTGATGATGGCCGATGTAAAGGATGTGGAAGAAATACTTAGCACTACGCGTTTCAATGATAAGGCCAATGAATATTACCTCCTGCGGCCATGGTTGAGGGAGGGTCTCCTAATAAGTCGCGGCAAAAAGTGGCATCAACGTCGCAAAGTCTTAACGCCGGCATTTCACTTCAAGATCCTTGAGCAATTCATTGAAGTCTTTGAAAGAGAAACGCGTTCGCTGTTACGGAATTTGGACGAGGAATATCGGATGCAAACAGAAGAGGGATTCGAATTACACAAGTGGTTGAATCTCCTTACATTGGATACTATATGTGGTAAGTACAGTGGAAATGAATCTAAAATGCATGAGAACATTAAATAAAATCGAAGGACATTGGAAGCAATGAAATTTGATTTCCTTTTTTGGCTTTCTTGAGCTTTATCTCTTGCAGTTTTGGAGATATTGCAGTTAATTTTCATTTATTAGAAAGTGTGGTTTATTGGCTTTAATATGACGGATAAATTTATGGCAGTAAAAGTTGTCAGAGATTTGAGAGACGTTTTTATATGATAAATCGTCTCTCAAACCCCTTCTAACTTTTTATGAAGAAGGCCGTATATACAGGGTGTCCCCTAAACTTTTGTCTAAACTTAAACACGTGATAGCTGAGAACAAGAGCTACATTGTTTGTTCTTACGCCAATTGCCTAGGTGGCTTCGTTTTCGAGATATTCGTGTTTAAAATAATTGCATTTTTAAATGCACTTTTTAAATTAGAAAAACTACTTGTTTAATTTGCAAGAAATTAAAAAAAAATTTTTGAAAAAGTTGATTGCTTAGAGTTTTTTCCCTTTCTGTCATTTTTCTCGTTTCTAAATTTTTGTCGTCATGAAATTCTCCTTCCAAGAATACGGTGATATCGTGTACCATTATGGAAAAGCTGATGGAAACACTTACGAAACACTTTTCGTTAATTGAAAACATTTAAAAATAAAATTCGTTTTCATTTCAAACGAAAAAATAAATTATTTAAAATCAATTTTGAAGCAATTTTCAATGATATTTCTTTTTCATATAAAAAGTAGATTATGCATTTATTGAAAATGCATTCAAAAATGCAATTATTTTAAACACGAATATCTCGAAAACGAAGCCACCTAGGCAATTGGCGTAAGAACAAACATTGTAGCTTTTGTTCTCAGCTATCACGTGTTTAAGTTTAGACAAAAGGTTAGGGGACACCCTGTATAAGGAATATATTTTGGTTGTACTGAACATTTTAAAAATATAAATACTTACATGAGGTGGCAGTGGACATCCGGTTGGAACGAAATTCCGTTCGCTATGTATTATGTACTAAGTAGTTCCAACACGCCTGAGGCGCCCGTTGAAAAATACGATAAATTATATGGATCTTTAAGAGAAGATACTTTTTGTAAAATGATAAACTTGTTTTAAGAAATTTTTTTTATAGAAAGTATTTCTTTAAAAAAAAATTAGATTTTTTGGTCCTTTTTGTAAGGATATGTATTGTATTTCCCCGAAAAGGTCCTTCTTTAAAGGGAGGTACATTTTTATTAAAATCAATTTTTTTTAAGAAAACGCAAAATTTTTAAGAAGAAGAACTTTCTATAAGAAAAAGACAGAAGAAGTGTATGATTTTTTTTCAAAGAAGTACTTTTTTTAAGAACAGGTACTTTTTAAAGAAGTGACACTTTTTAGAAAAAGTTATTTTTTTAAGAAAATTTACTTATTTTCAGAAAGGCTGCTTATCTCAAGAAAAGAAAAAGGTATTATTTTTTTTAAGAAAAGGTACTTTTTGAAAAATTGAATTTTTGTAAGAAAAGTTATATCTTTTAAGAGAAGGTATTTTTTAAGAGAAGGCATTTTTCTGAAGAAAAGGTTTTTTTTTTAAGAAATGGAGTTTTTTTTTTTGGAATTGGTCCTTTTTTCAAGGATAGGTAAATTTTTAAGAGCAGGTACTTATCTCAAGAAAAGTTATTTTGTTTCACAAAAAAGGTACTCTTTAAAGAAAATGTAGTTTTTAAGGCGTTTTGTAAGAAATTTTAGTTTTTTTAGAAAAGGTACTTATTGAAAAAAAACTCTTTTAAGAAAGGTACTTTTTGTGTGAAACTTTACTCTTTTTAACCAAAGGTTCTTCTTTAAGATAAGTTTTTTTTTAAGGAAATGTACTTTGTGTAAGAATATGAATAGATATTTCTTTTTTTGGAAAATTTACTTTTTTAAGAAAAGACACTTATTTAAGAAAATATTAATTTTTTAAACTTCTTTCACTTTGAATTTTCTAAATTTACTTTTTATTGGGTTCAAAACTACAATATATGCTAAATATTGGTTACAGGCTCCACCTAGAAAACTTCCCATTAAACAAGAAATTTGCCAACATATGTTAGTCTAGACACAAACCAAAGCAAAAGTTCCCAATATAGTTGGCAACATTGAGTTTTTGCATAAAAGTGTTAAAAAAAAGTTTTTTAATTTTTTTCCATTTAGCCCCCATCCCGCAATGTGCGATAAGGAACTACGTTCCAAAAATATTTTGAGCCGACATAACTTTTGTAAATTAATAGCCTTCGATCTATGTAATACACGGTTGGAAACGTTGATAAGTTCCCTAATTTCTCAGGGTAACTTTTCCCTGCACCAAATTGCACGCAAACGAGATATTGCTAATTTAATGAAATTAGTCATGTTTTGTAGTCCCTAAACATGAAAAACTATTGTGTTTTTTCTCCACAACTTTAATAATTAGAATCAATTAGACAATTCTCTATCATATAAGGGTATATTTTATAACAATCGGAGTTCATTTGCCGGTGTTATGACCAAAAATTCCTCATAACACACAATTTACTAGATATGTACATCGAACTACTGCAGTTGAATTGCACACAGATGGTACTGAAATTGATTAAAGATCAAACATTGACATTCGTGTAGTGTTTCTAAACCTGAATATCAATAAAATTCACCCCAGTAACCATACAATTTCTCCACGGGTGCTATTGTGGTGAATTTTATTGGTATTCAGGTATAACAACATTTTATGCTCTTCAAAATTCGATAAAAAAGCTAAAAATAAAAAATTTCAATTTCTTTATACGCTTTAGGAACAATTTTAAAACATATCAAATAACCAGAGAAGACTGGTAGGAAAATAAATTTATGTAAACCAACAACGGTGTGATATATCAAATTGATTCTGGACATAAATAAATAAAAACCATAGATGATTCATTTGCTTGATCACCATTGTCACCAGAGGGCACATGCTGTTTCCGTGCGACCTTTTTGACAATACAAAAGGCAAAAAAGCATGGTTATATACAGGCTGATTCAGGAAGTTCCGGACAAATTTCTCCAGCGTATTCCTTGGCTCATTTTATGAAGAAAAGTCCACTAGGACCATGTCCGAAAATGCAAGGGTGGGAAATGGCAGCGGGTTCAAAATTTTCGGATTGATGGTCGGAGGGTAGTAGGGTAAAGTTGCTAACTTCTGAGCCAGTGGTCGGATTTTTTTGTTTTTGGGCTTGTTGGAAAGGTCTTAAAGAGGCCTTTCAATACTGAAATGCAAAAATGTTTGTTTTTGTGTTTGGAAGCGAAATAACAGCACACATTTATTTGTTTTTGTAAATTAACACGTTTAAGATTTTATTTTATTGAAATTTTCAAAAATGGTCATAACTTTGGAACGGTAAGACCTCTTGGCTTCCTTTAGGTCATTTTGGAAAGGTAAGAGGTATGGCTATCTTTCAACAGAAAAACAACATACGTTACCTGCCATCTGGCTGAGCAAATTGAGGTTATGTGAATTGTTTTTTTCCATTTTTTTCCGATAGCTCTGTATCTCGGCGATTTTACTTTTTTGTACTTTTTTTTATTGATTCTGAAAGGCATCAATTATCAAACAATTGTTTTCGTACGAAGTATGTTTAGCGTAACAACCCTGTACTTGATTTTGCTTAGTCCCAATCCACACAGGGAAACTTTTGTCGCCGGCGACTCGAGTTCGTTGGAGAGAGAGGGACGACGTAAGTACCCCTCTTCTTATTTCTCGCCTCCCTCTCCCACGAACTCGTGTCTCCGGCGACAAAAGATTCCGTGTGTTGATTGGGACTTACGAAATTTTCGCAAAGAGCTGAGTACCAAAAAGGATGTACCAAAAACGATCTACAAGTAGACAGTCAAAATTTCTCTTCACTCAAATGCCAACAAACAAAACGAGTGAAACCCTAGTACTTCTCCACTCTCTCTCTTACTCTCTTTATTGTATATATCAATACACGAGCTGCTTTCTGATAGTGTTATTGTATATAACTATACAAATTCCAACCATGTTGAAGTAAAATTACATAAACTATGCAAAAAGTATGAAATAAGCAAGATATGACGCGAGAGAGAAATGCGTTTGAGTGAACTCCTAGCACTTTTTGGTTCTCTTTTACCAGGGTTGCCAAGTTGCACACATCTTCTGGACGTCTAATTTTATGTGTTTGTTTTGTCAAACAAACTTTCAATAAAAATTAGCAACATTTTGACATACAAATATATTTCCCAATTTGTAAAGTCGTTTGCGATATTTTGCTTTTTTCTCAAATTACTACGAAACGTCACCGATATGACCGATGGCTGAACTAGTAGAGGTGGACGCAGTAGGATTTGCTGTAATTGTGTGAACCAGCAACAGGCATTTAGTTTTTGTTTCATGACTCTAATCGTCAAATTCAACACAGATCCATATGAACAAACACAGTAAACAAAAAAGTACAACAACAAAATACACTGAATTTAACAAATGGAGTCAGAAGAAAGTAAAATCAGTTGTTCTATTGCGCCAACCTTTAGTAGTTCAGCCATGATCCAGCCGCTTATAGCAATTCTCCTGCCGAAGTTACTGTCGTTGAAAAATCAGAGACAGTGGCGAGGCAAGTGAGAGAAGTGTAAGTGTGGTAGTAAAAATGTGTGAATGTATTGCTACTGTCGGAGCAAAACTGTCCCGTGTAAACGCCAGGTAAGGTATTTCTTGTTTCTCAAACATATATTTTTTATACTTTTTTGTTTTCTTTTATTTTTGGAATACATTTGTGCTGAATTTTATTGTGGAAAAATACCAGACACAGCAAAATGGTTATTTTTTGTAGGCTTGGCGTGTTTGTTGTCGTAGTAACACTATCTCGTCAATGGGCTTTGACTTTCAATCAAATCAGTAAAAATTCCAATGCAAACACTTCGAATTTGACTTTCAATCAACTCAGGAAAAATCGCAATGCAATCATTCGGATTTCGTTAGGACATTTGATATGAAATACGGAAAATATTTTGCAGTACATAAAGCAACTATTGTATAGAGAAGAAAATTTACTCATGGAGTGGAATGCCAACAAAGAAAATGAATGAAGTGCGTCGTTTCTCTGCTCTCTCTCTTACTCTCTTCGTTGAATATTTCAATATACGAGCAATTTTCTGATGATGTTATTGTATCTAACTATAGAAATTCCAACCATGTTTAAATAGAATTACATAAAGTATTTAAAAAGTATGAAATAATCAAGTTATGACGCGGGAAAGAAATACGTTTGAGTGAATCGCGTCGAATTTTTTGGGTCTCTTGTACTAGGGTTGCCAAATTGCGTGATTTTTTACCTTTACATCCTTTTTGGATATTAGTTTTGTTTTGGTCTACGAAACATACACCAAAGCAAATCCTGGGTGGTATTAGTTGACGGCGTTTTAAAAGTAGGCGGCGGCATTGTTCAGTGTGTGTTGGTATCTTCGATCGATACAAATTCCGGAAATGGTCTACTGGATATATGTATATATGTAGTTGCTGACCACGCTATATTGCTGATCAATGGGCAGAGAATGGAAAGCGTGTGCATCACGGACGCCCTTCGCGCAACCCCTACCAAAGGTTTGCTGGCTATCCTTAACCTGTTACCCCTAGATTTGTTGGAAAGGCACATGGCTGCAACGTCGGCTATCCGCCAATGACGTTCCTCGCGATGTATCACTAGCCCATATGACATGAGACAGTTTTAAGGGGTCTGCTGCGTTAATCCACAATAGAAGTGGGTTACATGACACCCACTTCTACATTTGAGGGAAACTTTTCCACTAGTATCCCGGACAGATAGGACTGGAGGAGACGCATTTCAGGCAATAGAAAGTATGTACCCTTCTAAGTTGATGGCTCCAAACTATACGCCAAAGTAGGTAATAGAGTATATACTAAAGAGCTGTCTTCAGACATGTTAATTTGGAATAGTTGCCCTTTTGGTGGCTCACATGATACAATATATTGTTGTTTTATGACTTAATCCGGTTTTAACCTTAATTGTCATTAGACAAGAATATATTTTGGGAAATTTTTAATCAAAAGTTGTACAAAAGTCATTATCGCTTGAAACACTAACAAATAATTTATTCAATTTATACATTAAATTGATTTTAATAGAAGATGTTTAATTTATGCTAAAAATATTAAAAAAAAAAATAATTATGGGCTAAATGAAAAAGAAGAATTACAAGTCTTTAAATAATTTAGTTATTCAACATTTGTGACGGCAATTGTCAGTGACATTTGTCATTGAAACGCAAAAGTGTTGTGAATTCCAAAATACAATTTTTATTACATGAAGCGTGGCTAGACCAAGGCGTAGGTGGTCGAATGTTCAAAATGGCGCAAGCATCTTATGATTGTAACACCAGCATTTGATTTCACAATTCTTCGAGATATATTTGGATAAAATCTGCGCAGTTTAATCGATAAACAATGGATCTACGGTAACAGGTAAATGTATGTACTTTGGACGGAGTGCGCAAAAGATACGCATTATTAATTCAAATTAAATAACAGCAATGAGTCGTACTCGTACTCGTCGGTACTGTACAAAATATTCTTCCAGATTTACTGTTTCTCAGACTTTTTGCTTTGAATCATAGATAAGGGAATTAAAAGATATAGCGCGACCATTGTCAACTTTGTTCACTAGGTTCTGTCACTTCCATTGAAGTTTCCCACAATTCCCATTGGCGCTTTTTAAAAATTCTGGGAAATTTTTGAGAAAGTAATTTAAACAATGGAAAATGTAACAACATTTAAATAATTTTACATAATACCATTTGTTTCTAATATAAAAAAAAATATTTCAAAGCCGTGAGGATGATTTTGGGATATCAATTGGAGAAACCCCGTAAGACCGCTCAAAATGAACATGCCGGAACTCCTTTTTAAACTAAAAACTTCTCCGCCCAAAAACTGTAGCAACTTCTGTGGTCGCAGATGCCAAAACCGTTAGAGTGTCTGAGGTCGCTCAACATGGAATGGTAGATGAACCGGAGGAACAACCAATTTATTAGGATATAGACGATGATGGCACGGATTTGCATTTCGATGACCATCAGATATATTACTTGAAGTAACGTGTTGTCTTTTTGTTTTGAAATGATATTTTTGTTATAAATTATATTTTCTTTTGATATGAAATTTTAGAATTTTAATGTCATTTTTTTTGGCTTTTGTTTTTTGGGAACAAAAAAGTCCCATTTATTGCTTTCAACGACATCTAGAAAATTACCCATTACACTAAAATTGTCCCTACACTTGTACTTCATCTATTACGCCCTGTTGACACTGCCAAGAAATTGACAATTTCGGATTGAAATTGTCGAACGAAATTGAAATCCTTCACACTGTCATTTGAGCAATTTCGTTCAAAAATGACAACTGTTTGTTTACAAACATTGCCATTAGTAAAATTTTTAGTGCCTGGACACAGTAACCAAAATTCGGTTAGGAAATGAATGAACACAATAAAATAAATGAATGGTACGTGAACTTTAACATGAAGCACTGATTTACCACGGTTTATAGTTTATTCAAAAAGGGTGTACAAGTACAGAAGAAAAAACCACCGCAATTTGGCAACCCTAGTAGAAGAGGACAAAAAAAGTCGACGCGATTCACTCAAACGCATTTCTTTCCCGCGTCATAACTTGATTATTTCATACTTTTTACATACTTTATGTAATTTTATTTAAATATGGTTGGAATTTCTATAGTTAGATACAATAATATCATCAGAATACTGCTCGTGTATTGAAATATTCAACGAAGAGTGTAAGAAAGCGAGCAGAGAAATGACGCGCTTCACTCGTTTTCTTTGTTGGCATTCCACTGCATGAGTAAATTTTCTTCTCTATACCATAGTTGCTTAATGGTTTATTTTCACTACTCTATGTCGATGAAAACTTAAAATTTCAATTTGATGAATGAGACGGCATAGTCTGGTTCTAGACGTGCTATTGTAATTGCTGCAATTCTTCATGATTCTCTTTTGGAAATGCAATTTGCTTTTACACGCACGCAATTCGGTTTGTGCAATTCTGGTTTTTATTATTGCTACTTCTGACATTCGAATAAATCTGAGACATATGCAGACTATTCGTGTGAAATTTGTGCGAATGAGTAAATGAAAAGAAATGTCAAATTATTCTGAAGCCGCCATTACTAAAAAATTGCGAATGAAAAGAACTGAAAGAATTGCAAAGTTCATGCAAGTTTTTTCCTCGTTGCATTCTTCTTACCTCTCTCTCCCACGAACTCATGAATTGCAGCAATTATAATTGCACTTCTAGAAACAGACATACAATTGTTTTGTTTTTTGTTGTAATTTTGGTAACCACATGTTCGGTAAACGAAGCCGACCCATAATTAGCGACGGCGTTGGAGCAACAAACAAACTTAATCGACGGCGGCAACTGAGTTTTTATTAAATGTGATTTTTAGGCAGACCTTACTTTTAAACTCATCTCGTTAGTTGTGTAAAAGAATTATATATTCTTTTTAGTAATTCGGGCCTTTAAAAGCGGCTTAGACGATAATATCGGCCAAGATTAAAAATTATCTACGACTGCGGCGCCCCGGAAAATTTTCTGTCGGCTTCGTTTTCAAAAACGGTGTGCAAGTAGACAGTCAAAATCTTCCTTCACTCAAATGCCAACAAACACAACAAGTTAGACCCTAGTCATTCTCTGTTCTCTCTCTTACTATCTTCATTAAATATTTCAACACACGTGCAGCTTTTTGACTAAATAAATTCCACCCACGTTGAAGTAAAACTACATAAACTATGCAAAAAGTATGAAATAATCAAGATATGACGCGGGAGAGGCTTTGAGTAAACTTCTAGCACTTTTTGGTTCTCTTTTACCAGGGTTGCCAAATTGCACACATCTTCTGGTTGTCTGATTCTAGATCGTCTTTGTCGATACCAATACCAAGATGTATGTAGTACAGGTGGTAGCATTAAGACAGCAGATTAAATTGTTTCTTGTCCTTGTGGTTGTTGCCAAAAATTACAACAATTCCTCCTGATATAACCTGAAATAAATACATCTTGACAATTTAGATCAGCTGAATTTGACAAGGTCGGCTCCTGAAATAAAAATAAAATGCCTTCAATTCCTACTGCTTCTACCTTATTTATTATGCCATGTTGAATATGGTTCTTCAGCATATTTTGTTTTCAATGAAAATAGTTCATAAACGTATTTTTTCTATAAAAATAGTTTATCGACGTATTTGTTGTATTTGTTACTATGAAAATAGTTCGTCAACGTAATTTTTTCTATGAAAATTGTTCTAGAATGAACTTTTTTCTATAGAGATAGTTCTACAACGAACATTTTCTATGAAAATTAACAATTTTTTCCTATGAAAATATTTTTTCAACTATTAAAATTGTTCATCAACGTAGTTTTCCTATGAAAATAGTTTTTATGGAACTCTTAAATCAATCAAATAGCTTCACATAAATAGCTTGAACGCCCCTATACCATACCATGTACAGTGGTATCGCAACGGTTCTCATTGGACTAAGTGTATCAATTGTGACATTCACTTCTACCTAAACTAACCTTGGTGCGGAGCACACGGAATTGGCCATCCGGAGTTGTACGGCTGCAATGTAATAGCCACGACTAATTATGGAAATTAAAATCATCCGGATATTCGTCTAGGATTTTCGAAGCCTTTTGAGGATGCTTCCCTTCCTGTGTTGGGATTTCTGAAAGGAACCCAAAATAAATAATATGCACTTTGACCCTCACAAATAAAAATGGTTTTCCATATCCCATGAAGGGATTGGATAGAGCTCCTCATAACCAGCCAGCTGTCTGATTTCTAGTTTTACACTCACTCATTGCGACCTACAGTTTTACACCGATTCCGAACGGTATTTTGAGAAGCTTTTGCATGGCTAAGTACCCGATAGTGTCGCCTTGATCATCGTCGAAAGAAATGTAAAATAGTCAGAGCAGGGTTCGAACCTACGGTCTCATGTAAAAGAGCCGCACACACTCACCATTACACCACCGACGACCCGTTGACCCTGAATTTAAACCACATTTAGCTGATTGAAGGATGATTACAATTTAAATTCCGCTGACACTATCATTCATACATCATATATGCCTGAAGGTCCGTATGGAAAGAAGATAATGAAAGAAGGTGACATTGAGGAATTTTTGAAAGGAATGTGAGAATCTTGAAGATCAGAGTTGATTTGTGATCCTCTCGAATCAGTTTCCTATTGACTGTAGGCGTATTGTCACGAAGGCTGAATCGTACTTAGATTCCATTGAAAGCATTGCCTCGTCTGCTAGCCTTTTCTACTCCGCTCTGTAAGTGTCCTTTCCAAAACACATAGTTTCGCGTCCACTTTTCAAGATACCGAAACAATTTTCCGTTTAACACGGAGAAATCAACGGGAAAACCTTTCGTAGGTATAACAACTTTCGGACTTCGAGAAATGGAAAGGTTGACCAGTTTTCTGATAAAAATCAGCGACTAAAGCCCTGAACACTCTGCAATCGAAATCAAGTGTTTGTTTAACCAAACATCTGTTATTCAATACAATAATCAGCTGTATATTTACTCGAAATCTCCAAATGAGAGAATCCTGTTGCAGGGTCATTACAGTATAGGAAATTATAATTTCTTTTTGTGTCATTAAAAGTAAAACACATTTCGAAGTTCTATATACTTTCGAAATTTGAAATACATACATATGTCTTATCCGAAATATATATGCGGACGGGGAAGGCAACAAATGGAGACCAACAACCACTGCCATCGTAAGGTCTCTAATGCCCACTGAAATCCACGCTACTGTTTTGTTGGACCAAGAGTGTTTTGATCTATTAAACTTGGCCTACAGCGCTACGGATTTCTCAAGCCTCAAACTTCCTTTATTAATTCCATTTCCTTAGAATGTTTTGTATTAACATAATTTCTTTGAATCTTCCAGAAGCCGCCATGGGCGTCCCAGTACATGCCCAAATTAATGCCGACTCGGAATATGTTAGAGCCGTTAAATCGTAAGTCTACTCCAAGCGCTTCACTTGTTGCCAGATCTGTTAAAATTTGTTAATTTTCTTTCAGTATTGCCAACGTGCTACACCAACGCATGTATAAATTAATTTATCGTTTCGATTTCACCTATCGTTTCACCCCATTGGCCCGCGAGGAAAAGAAAGCTTTGGATATCCTACATGGCTTTTCCGAAAGGGTAATCATCCAAAGGCGAGAAGAGCTTTTAAAAGAACAGTCGCAGGGTATTAAACATAGTGCCACGGATGATGTTGGTTCTAAGCGTAAAATGGCTTTCCTGGATATTCTATTGCAATCTGAAATTGATGGCAAACCACTGAGTAATTTGGATATACGAGAAGAGGTCGATACTTTTATGTTTGAGGGTCATGACACTACTACAACGGCCCTCACCTTCTGTTTCTACTCTTTGGCCACGTATCCCCGGTGCCAGCAAAAATGTGTGGACGAGATAATAGAGGCGATGGGAAAGGATAACTCGAAACCAGTGAATTCTGAGGTTCTCACCAAATTGCATTATGTTGAATTGTGTATCAAGGAGTCGTTGCGTATGTTTCCCCCGGTACCTCTGTTGGGGCGCAGAGTCCACGAAGAATGCGAAATAAGTAAGTACAGGAATCTTCGAAAGTTTTGAAGGTCCTTCTATATTTGCGTAAGAAGTTTTGACATGCCCTTCTTTGTTCTACTCCAGATGGTAAAATTATCCCCGCCGGCACAAATATTGGCACTTCTCCACTGCAAGTAATGCGTCAAGAAGAGTACTTCCCGGATGCGTATACTTTCATGCCGGAACGTTTTGAGCCCGGCTTTAGTACAAAGAAATCTAGTCCATACGCTTATATACCTTTCTCGGCTGGACCACGCAACTGCATTGGACAAAAATTCGCTATGCTCGAGCTTAAGACAGTTGTGGCTAATGTTTTGCGGCATTACGAGTTGGAATATGTGGGAGACAGAATGTACCCATTCTCGGTTATTGCTGAATTGGTCTTGAAATCCAAAGATCCAATAATGTTCAGAATCAAGCCTAGAGTATATAAATAAAATTAACCGAAATGTTCTCTCTTTAGAAAGTATTATTATTGATTATTTCCTGAGGCTAAGTGAACTAGGCTGTGTTACTATCTCTACTACGGAATCCTTCTTATTTAGGGACCTGTTAGAATTTCCTCAAGTAGGCGCTGACAGAATCTTGAGTTTCTTCGAGCAAACTTAGTGGTTCTCCGGTAAGGAGAATGATTAGGTTAGGTACTTAGTCCAATGATGACCATTGTAATTCCACGGTACGTAATATTCCGTCCACATTGCTGAACCTGTAAAACGACCCGGTATGGTTAAGGGGCGTTCAAACCATATGATGCCTCATCCCGATATTCCAGGATATGACGTACATCACTTAGCTTAACTTTCTGACTGTCTCTTAAATCCAACATGAAGTAAGATCCCAGATATTGTCTCCTCCTTATACAAAGGGCCGGGCAGTAGCATATTAGATGTTCGGCGCTCTCGTCCTGCTCATCATCCCCTTAGCTTCGGCAGTAATCACGAGCTGAGAATCCAAGTGTCGACGCATGCCTGCCTATTAAACAGGGTCCAGCGATCACAGCTATTAGCATAGAGATATCTTGTCTAGAAATGGGCATCAGGTTTAGCGTACATTTAAGGTCATGACTTGGCCATACTTGTCAGGTGATCCTGCAATTTGTGCCACGAGATCATCTATCATTCGCATATCCGAGAGCTTCGGTTTTAAGCATGAGCTGGTATAGAGACAGAGGCATAACCACATACACCATATCCAGTGGAACAGGTTCCCTGGAAAGTTCCTGTGCCCCGACATCCATATAAGATGAATATCGAACTGATTGGCCATCTCATTTAGAGATTCGCGGCAGTTGTGGACAGTTCTTGACATCAGGAATACAGATTACAGGGATTTTACAGCATCCTGACTGTCAGAGTAGGTGTTAATACTACAGGCATCCCAGCCAAAGCACAACTTCTACAATTGTCATGACTTATGCCTGAAGGACGCTACATTGGGCTGGTAGCCTTCATGCAAGGTCTAGGTCCAGCACTTTAGAGGCGGCTCCAAACCCTACTCTGCCATTTAGTTTCGAGCCATTAGTGTAAAAGTATAAATACCTATTATAACCTAGTAAGCGTTCCCTCCAATCCTGCCTGTCCGGGATATGAGTGGAGAAGTTTCTCTCAAAGGTTGAAATGGGTGTTATGTAGTCGACTATTATTATGGGTAGCCACAGATCCTTCAAATGCCTTCACAAAAAATATGATGGTAACAGGAGGATGATAACCGCCCAAACCCTCGGTAGGGGTTGTACGAAGGCCATCCGTGTGACACACCATTGTCATTCTCTTGATTTTTGTCAACAGAGTGTATTTTGCAAATACAGGCTACCAAACAACAGTGCCGTAGAGCAATGCCGGGCGAAAAACATCTGTATATATCCAGTGCTTAAACTATTTTCGGGGATAGGCGCATTATCCTCCGATGACTTTTTTGATATGCATAGTCATTGAGGCTCTCCTGATCCTATTGATAGTATTTGTCTTGAAACAAAGCTTTCTGCCCATAATCACACCTAAACATCTACCACTATTCTTTAGGCAAATGTCTTAAGCACATGGAGACAAGGGATGAATATACGGAACCTTCTGTTTCCTGGTAAAGAGTACTAGCACGGGATTTTGTTGGTCTCATCGTCGGTGTCCTCCAGTGGGCTATCTGAAAGCTCATCAATGAGCTTGATTTGTTCAATGAAGTATTATAACCCGCTGTATCCACAGGGACAGCCACATCTGTATTTCCGTCAGCAGCCGAAGCTACGTTTCTCTTTACCAGTGTGTTTCGACCTTCTAGGAGGGTGCATGCGATTTCGTTCGGATAGTGAAGTAAATTCCCATTCAGTAATTACAGGGTTAGTCTCATCCATGTACCTGTCTTCCTTTGCGCCCAATGCCGGTGTAACTTCGGTGGGTATGGTGTCAGGTTTAGCTTCCTAGTCGCTTTTATACACCCTAAGATGAATCTGACCGAAGCCATAAGAAATGACGTGTTCAGTTTTTATAAGAAAGGGAAGTGATTCGGAGTTAATGACAAGCACGACTTGCTGCGAAGTCCTTCAGCAACGTCCAACTTTTTACACTTCCAACTGTCAGATTGAATGCCACGATTATTGACCCTTATTAGGCGTATGGCAGATACCTCACTGTCTTCGGCAAACACTGATGACCACCAGCGAGCTCTTGGACGCAACGAGATCTCGTTGACAAGAACGACATCTCGTTGCCCAGCCAGACTTCTCTCTCATCAGCCCAGACTTCTCCCAACTTAGCAATGGCTTTTGTGTTCAGCTCAACAGATCTTCAAACCCATTAAGCTTAATTCGGACTTGTAATCAGCCTACTTCATAGCAGAGGAGAACCTGACAGGCGAATCACCACAGACCTCATTGCATGCGGCATTAAAAAGCCAAAACACCTAACCATCTATTCCGGAAGATGGTTGGATCTACATGACATCTATCGATATCCGCCATAATGAGGCTCTCCTTCAGCACTGCACTAAACGCATTTGGTTGACGGTTTCCAGTTACTTTGGATCGGTTAGACTTTGACGGACCATCGGGTGATCGTAAGCGGTTTCGTGAAATTATTTAGTCGAAGTCATTGGCGTGTTGTTGGGCGTCCAGATTCCATGACTAATTAACCGACCTCTTTTGACTCTCTGTGAGTTCTGCCGGATCGACCTTTCCCAATCTCTCTAGAATTGCGGAGGCAAAACGTCGAGCATTTCACAGTCCACACGACAACTTTAATCCACGACTATCGAGCGCTAATTCCAGCTACATATATACTTCACCATTCACCATGGAAATTTGAATAAAATTCTATTTGAATTTCAATTGAGGAATTTTGGGTTGCAATTGATGTCTTTTAAATTTCAATTGATGTCTTTTAAATTTCAATTGATATGTTTTGAATTTCAATTGATGTTTCTTAAATTTTGAGTGATGTATTTCAAATTTCAAAGAGAATATTGAAAAATAGAAATTTGAAAAAAATTCTTTTTGAATTGCAATTGACGAATTTTATGTCTTTTAAATTTCAATTGATGTCTTTTGATTTTTTTTAGTTAATGTATAATGTAGCTTACTAGTTCAGGAACATTATCCTAATTGAAAAATGGTTGGTTGAAAAATGTTGGAAATAATAGACAATTCAGATAATTAGGCACATTCACTGGCATGACTAGTTTCGAACTCCGTGACAAGTTCATCATCCGATCCCTACTACTGCAATTTACATGTGCGAATTAGTATCGATCGATAATTCCAACACAAGAACAGACAGCTTTTTCCACCATGTTCTTCTTTTCCTCATGCGTTCTCCCATTGTTGCAGTGCTTTGAGGTGAGTTTTAATCCCTATCACAGAGTTGTGTTTTTCCATGGCATAGCTTTTTGTTGACCGGGCTTTTGTCTTTTGAATTTCAATTGATGTTTCTTCCATTTTGATTGATGTATTTCAAATTTCAAATAGAAATTTAAATTCCAATTGATGTAGTTTAAATTTCTTATGTAATTTTAAAATTTTAGAACTAATTTCATATATTTTAAATTTCAATTGGATTCGATGTTACTGTCGTTTATTATACATTGTCTTTTAGAATAAAATTGTTGTTGTAGTTTGTCCCATTTTTATTTTTTTTAGCAGATTCATCTGTAAATGATTTGCAAATTTAATTTGCATATACAGTGTGGACCATTTCGATCTGAAAACAAAAGAAACCACCCTGTATTACATGCAAATTTCCTCTTCCTACTCCAATTTATTGTTAACGCATGTGCTGTCAAAGACGATTTACAATTAGACGATCAGAAGATGCGCGCAACTTGGCAACCCTGGTAAAAGAGAACCCAAAAGTACTAGGAGTTCACTCAAACGCATTTCTCTCTCGCGTCATATCTTGCTTATTTCATACTTTTTGCATAGTTTATGTATTTTTACTTTAACATGGTTGGAATTTGTATAGTTATATACAATAACACTATCAAAAAGCGGCTCGTGTATTGAAATATTCAATGAAGAGAGTAAGAGAGTTTTGTTTGTTGGCATTTGAGTGAAGAGAAATTTTGACTGTCTATTTGTTCATCGTTTTTGGTGCTGTTGCTATTTTTGTCAAAATTGTCGAAATGTCAAAGCTTCCGCCACAAACAATTGTTTTCGCACGAAATATCTTTGACATAACAACCCTGTAATTGATTTTGTTTACAAACATTGTGCAAGGAACTAAATACCAAGCATATGATAAAGCCCCGTATTCAGTTCTTCTGTAATTTTCGTACGAAATTTTCTCATTTATAATCTGGGCAGTATTATCAGAGAGATGAGAGACATGGAGAAAAGACTCCAACTACATGCCGACCAACACTTTGGCAAATTGTCTGCTGCTCTTAATGCAATTGAGGAGAAATTATTGTGCAAAATAGAAAGCGAGATTAAACTGATAACCAAAAGGGCGAATGAGATAGAAGATCGTGTTGCGTCTATTGAAAGTGATATGGGGAGTATCGATAGATTAAACACCGAAATTGATAGTTTGAAGAAGGAAATAGCGGAGCTGAGGAGTGAAGAGAAAACTAGCACAGTGGGTGATATTGGAACTGATGCCATTGTATTTGGTATTCCATTTTGTGAGGCGGAAAACTTGAAGAGTATTTTTAATCAAATTTGCCAATATATTGATTATTTGGCTCCACAGATCCGGGATATATTTCGTGTCCGTCCAAAAACTACTGTTAATCAAAACAATACAGTGGTTATAGTTAAATTGTATACCCCTTTTGATCGGAATCGCACTTTGAAAGCGTTTTCTGATTTCCGCCGCAAACATAAGGGTATTGTGTCCATGCGCTCAGCTGGGTTTGAGTGCGACACAGTTTTTCGTATCAATGAAAGTTTGGATGCGCCAAATAGAAAAGTCCTTCAACTAGCGACGAAATTTAAGAGAGATAAGAAGCTGTGGAGTGCGTTCTCTGTAAGGGGCAAAATTTATGTCCGATTACAACGTAACTCTGAAGCAGTGTATGTACCTGATGAGGACACCTTATTAACGATAATTTAAAAATAAATTTTTTTTTTCTAATTTGTAAAATAATTTTATTTTCTTTGATTTTTCTTTTTCTTATTACTTATCAGACAAAATGATTGTAAGGCTAATAATTTCTACTGTTCTATATAATTTCCTTTTTTTTACTGTCTGCTTTTTTAATCAAGCTTAATAAAAATGTTTTTTCTTGTAAATTTTATGAATCATCTTGATTTGGGCAATAGCGTTGACGGGAACCATTCTGTAATGATAAATATATTGTGCAAGCAAAATACTGGACTTAATGTGGTGCATTTTAATGCAAGAAGTCTAAATGGGTCGAAACTTGATTACGTTAGATCAGTGTTTGAAAATTCAAGTGTTGATGTAATATGTGTAACAGAAACATGGTTTCGCCAGGTATTGGACAGCCACTACGATATTAGTGGTTACAATCTCTTCCATAATAGCAGGAGTGGTAGAAGAGGTGGTGGTGTGGCCATATATTGCAGAGACAATTTAAAAGCAGCATTAGTTAATAAATCTGACAACTCGGATATAGAGTTCATTAATGTTGTAGTGTACGATAATTTAACAAAAGTTCTTGTGTCTTGTGTTTACAACCCCCAATAAAGCGTGTAGTCTTGAAACATTTTTCTCCGATTTTAGTCAGCGTGCCATAGAATATGATCTATTTGTTACATGTGGTGATCTTAATATAAACTATCTTAACGAAGATAAAAACAAAAATGATTTATGTGAATCTGTTCATTCGGTTGGCCTATCGTTTGTAAATGAGAGTGTACCTACTCGTTTCTCTACTAATTGTAGTCCTAGTCTAATAGATTATATCCTACTTTCTGACTTAAATCTGTGCTTCTGTTTGATCAAATCTCCTTTGTATCTGATCATGATCTTTTGTTTTGTACGTTAAATGTTAGCCTCCGGAGAAGTGAATGTAGTCGTCATATAACTTATCGGGATTA
This sequence comes from Phaonia tiefii, assembly GCA_963931995.1. Lineage (NCBI taxonomy): Eukaryota > Metazoa > Arthropoda > Insecta > Diptera > Muscidae > Phaonia > Phaonia tiefii. The sequence goes on along the minus strand of OZ008370.1, from coordinate 17,201,199 downwards.
TTCTACAATCAATTATCCCTCCTTGTTCTTTGAAATGTCAGAGCATAGCTGGAATGACTGTTGGTACCAGTCAACTGTGGATGAATGACAAAAATGCAGGACGTTTACAACAGACATATTCCAACGAAAACAGTATATGTGAAAAACAACTCTTGTCCATGGTTTACCTCTAACGTGAGAAAATCTATTAAGTTTCGGAATCGGTGCTATAACATTTGGAAGAGACATCCGTCGGCAGTCAACAGAATTATTTATACTAGGGCCAGAAACAAAGCCACCACCACAGTGACAAAACTAGCGAAAATCCATTATTTCTCCCGTAAGTTAAATATTTCATTGCCTGCTGCACAACTGTGGAAAAACATGAGAAATCTTGGCGTTCACTCACAAGTATCAAATGAATGCAATCTTGATCCTGTTATACTTAATAATTTTTTCTGCACAGATGCAACTGACAATATTGATAATGCTATTCTTCGTCCATCGCTTTTTTGTTATTCAGCGTTCGAATTCAGTTCTGTTTCTGTAATTGACATAAAGCTAACCTCTTGGCTGAAATGTTTGCAAGGAACTCTTCCTTGCCGGATAGCAATCAACCACTCCCCGTGATCAATCACGTATCTTGTTCCATGCCCAAGATATTTTTTCGAACGCGAGGAGTTAAAAAGGTTCTTGCGAATCTCGTCGTAGGTAAATCCCCGGGCCCGGATGGCATATCTGCACTGGTCTTGAGTAGGTGCTCTTCGACACTGGCGTGTCCACTGCGCAATCTTTTCAACCTTGCATACCGTGCCGGAGTCTTCCCTGCGCGTTGGAAGGTTGCTAATGTCCAGCCAATCCCTAAAAAAGGTGATGCAAGTAACCCTGCAAATTACCGCCCAATTGCAATTTGTTCTGCGCTCTCGAAGGTTATGGAGAGCATGGTTAACCACCATCTAGTGAAGTATCTTGAGTCCAATGACCTTCTTAACGATCGGCAGTATGGTTTCCGTAGAATGAGATCTACTGGAGACCTGATGGCGTTCCTTTCGGAACAGTGGAGTCGATCCATCCACCGGCTTGGTGAGAGTAAGGTAGTGGCTCTTGATATTTCCAAGGCCTTTGATAGAGTATGGCACGATGCACTCTTGTCAAAGCTCGCTGCTTTTGGTGTCGGTGATAACTTCACTCGATTTATATCGAGTTTTCTCAGAGATCGCACTATACGAGTTGTTGTAGATGGGGTTTCATCCGACGAGCATAAATTGACTGCAGGTGTACCACAGGGCTCTGTTCTTTCTCCTTCTCTTTTTCTTATTTTCATTGACGATCTCCTGGGTCAGACTGTGAATCCAATCTACTCTTTTGCCGATGACAGTAATCTCTGCCATTCTTATTCATTCGATCGTAGGCCAAGTCTTCAAGAGATTGAAGTCAAACGCCGGACGATGAATGAAACACTCGACCGCGATCTGGTATCCATTGTTGAATGGGGTCGAAAGAATAGAGTAGATTTTAATGCGGGTAAGACCCAGTGTTGTTTGTTGTCGCATAAACGTATTGCTGACCCAGGTGTGTCGTCATTGTCTATGGACGGTGTGGATATTGATGAATCAGACGCTCTTGATGTTCTGGGCATGAAAATACAATGTGATGTCCGTTGGGCAAAACATGTATTTGAAGTGTCGAAAGATGCATTCAAGTGTCTAGGCTTTTTAAAGCGGTGCAAGAAATACTTCACTCCCTCTGATCTTCTCAATATCTACACCACCTACATCAGGCCAAAGATGGAGTATAACGCCCATATATGGGCAGGTGCTCCTAGGACTTCTTTGGAGCTTCTCGACCGTGTCCAGAAGAGAGCGACGGTGTTAATAGGGGACAGTAGGGTATCCAACTCTATTGCCTCCCTTGAGCATCGTCGAAATGTGGGTTGCGTGTCACTTTTCTATCGATATTTCCACGGTATGTGTTCCTCGGACATCCGTCAACTTATGCCGGACGTGAGGATATTTAGCCGAAGTACGCGGCTTTCCAGGAACTCTCATCCGTTTTTTATCGAATGGCCGATTGACCGCACTACACACTATAGAGAAAATTCGTTCTTCAGCCGTACAGTCCGTATGTGGAATAAACTTCCGGCTAGTGTATTTCCCACCAATTGTGACATACAAACATTCAAGGCAAATGTCAACAGTCACTACTCCCTCTTTCCACCCTCTACTACCTCAATTTTCCTTCGCCAACACAATGCACTGCATTTATAGGGGGCATCCCCTGAGTGTTGGTTTGATAAAAAAAAAAAAAAAAAAAAAAAATATGAATCTATAATGAAAGTTAGATCAAATGCTATTGGTGTGGATGGTGTGTCTATTAAGTTTCTGAAAATTATTTTACCACATGTTGTAAGCTCTATTACACACATCTTTAATCATTGGCTGACTACATCTGCTTTTCCAAAGTTGTGGAAAATAGGGGAAATAACTCCTGTAGCTAAGATATCCAATGCTAAGTGTCCTAATGATTATAGGCCTGTAAGTATTTTATCAGTGTTGTCCAAAGTGTTTGAGTCTTTATTGTCTAATCAGCTAACAGGTTATCTTAATAATAATATGCTACTTTCTCCTTTACAATCTGGCTTTCGTGCTGGTCACAGTTGCTCAACGGCTGCCATGAAAGTAATGGATGACATAAGAGAACAGTTGGACAAAGGTAATATGTCTATAATGTGTTTTTTAGACTTTTCTAAAGCTTTTAACATGGTAAACCATCACATACTCTGCCAAAAACTCAAATATTATTGCGACAGTGAATCAAGTCTTAAAAGTGTTACGTCTGGTGTTCCTCAAGGTTCAGTTTTGGGTCCACTTCTGTTCAGTGTCTTTGTCAATGATGTATTTCAGGTGTGTGTTAATTGTAATATGCATGCGTATGCAGATGACATACAATTATATACAGTGAAATCTCCCATAACGGACACCTCCATTGCGCGGCCACCCGCTTTGGACGGACACTGTTGCTTGGTCCCGGCAACGTGCCATAAGAAAAGCATTGTAGTAGCTCTCCCTTGAATGGACTCTCTCTTGAGCGGACGCGGACACGCATTTGACAAAAAAGGCTTCTGTTGTACGGACATTTTCACTCTATAATTACACTGTGTGTAATTTTTTAAGTCATGGAAATATAACCATATACGGACACCACTACGTGATAAAATACCAAAAAAAAAGACCCGTGTCTCCCAGTTTTGCCAAAAATCATGGACTTTTTTTTATGGGCCCCCAAAGATTTGGGGCCTCGGTGTCATTTTTGCAAAAAACTGATCATTTTGTCAGGCTCATATCTTGCAAACCGTTCGGAATTTTGATTTACTCTCTAAGGGAAAGTTGTAGCTCTTGTCACAAACTTCATCTTCAAGGTCAAAAATTTCTTACTATTGCGGCTACCTAAACGCTACATAAGCGCTGCCTAAACGGTATTAAGAATCATTCCTAGGATGTTCATATGTTCTAGAAAGTTGTTTATTGAGATCTTACGTACATTTTTGTAGTTCATTGTTTCCTTGAATTTTGAACGGTTTGCTACCTATGGACCTGAACAGGGGAAAAAAGTAAAAAAAATCGAATTATTTAAAGTTTGCGATCGAATTATTAAAGAAAGCGATTTTCACCTTGAAGATTAATTTTATTTTTTATCTTTATGACAAGAGCTACAACTTTTCCTCAGAGAGTAAATCAAAATTCCGAACGGTTTGCAAGATATGCAAAAATGACACCGAGGCCCCAAATCTTTGGAGGCTCATAAAAAAAGTGCATGACTGGGCAAAACTGGGAGACACGGGTCGTTTTTTTTTGGTCTTTTATCACGTAGTGGTGTCCGTGTATGGTTATATTTTTTTGTGTTGCACTGTGTTACGAGAAAGAAAGCTTGTTTGAACAGCTGATTATTGTCAAACACTTGTATATTTTGTTTTGTACTATTTTGTACACTTTTCGGCAACGGAACCAAACAAATGACACAAAAACAAAATGCCTGATAATTTACGGTGATAGGATAATTTACCGGTGATATGGAAATTTTGAGCCTGAAGATGAGTGGCCATTAAACATAATTGCCGAAATGCAGAAAAAAGGTCTTTCAGGGATCAGTGGACATAGATTACCTAAATAATTTTTATTTTGTCGATGAAGATTTAAGTGTTGAAAGTTCAGAGCTGGATACATTGGTCCCATTGAGCGAAAAAAAATACCGAGGTTCAAGAAAATTCTGAAGCCTCAGCAGATCAAATTCAAACTTTAGATGTTCAAGATTTAAGAAACAACATTTCTACATATGGACAAGCTTTGAATGCGACGTACATACTATGATATTAAAACGTTTGTCATAGCCAAGGGGATACTGAAGCCATTAACATTCTTTCAACACTTGACTGCATTTTAAGGATGTTATTGCCAGAACTAAAACTCTCTAAACTACAATAAAATAATAATTATTGAAATAAAATGCTTGTTATTGCATATGTATGTTGTACATATTTATTTATTATTAGCTAATAAACCCCATTGAATTCTTGAATGTTTTAATTGAATAAGCATTATCTTAGACAAATTTTATTGATTTAATTTTTCTTGAGAGGACACCCCTCTTGTACGGACACATTTCGGTGTCCGCTCAGGAGAGATTTCACTGTATATCCAATCGTATAGCATTGGTTGAAGATATGTGCTGTCGTATGAATGAAGATTTAATTGAGATATTGAAATGGTCCGTGGATAACAAATTGATACTTAATCCCATGAAAGCTCCTGTTCTACCAATAAGTTGCTCTGAGATCACCTTAAATCAAATGCCTATCATCCAGCTAGGGGACACGGTTCTGCAATATGTTAACAAGGTTAAATATTTAGGTTTTTTTGTTAACTCCTCTTTGACTTGCAAAGATCATATTAACAATTTGGTGAAGAATGTATACTTCGTACTTAGAAATTTAAGAATGACGTCTAATTGTATCAAAAGTCAGACAAGAACGTCTTGTAATGCAGTTGATACTACCATTGATTAATTACTTTGCGGATGTCTATAGTAAATTGGACTCCCAGTTATACCACAAATTACTTGTTATCACTGAATAGTGCTACGCTTTATGTCTTTGGCATTAGTCGATTCAGTAGTGTGTCGACATGGAGAAAAATGATTCTTGGCTGTGAGTTAGTGGATTACCTGCGGGTGCGTAACTTACTTTTCTTACACAAATTAATTAGTGACAAGACCCACTCATACCTATATGACAAACTAACATTTGGCCGCATCTCACGTAATATGACACTCATAATTCCCAAACATACTTTACTTAACACAAGCAGATTGTTTGTTCTTCGTCAACGCTATTAAGCATTGGAATGCCTTGCCCATAGCAATAAAATCTATAACAAGAAAAAACATTTTTAAAAAAGCCCTCCTTGATTTAATAAATTCTATCAACCAGCTCTATTTAACCCTATTCTCTTCCTATTTACCTAATTCTACTCTATTACATTCCCATACTTCATTCTCTCAAACAATTAATTTATGAATCACTTCTTCTCTGAAATTATTAGTCATAACTTAACTTAATTTAATTTTTGGTGATTGGTGAAGATAATGTAAACCTTAGTGGAAAATAAAGCTTGTATCGTACCTACTTAAAATTTATGTTATAAAAAAAAAAAATCTTACTTCAAACTTTGAATTACATATATATATTTAATTATAATGACTTCCATTTGTAATACGCTATTGAACTATAAAAGAATTGTATTCTTATTGTTCTACCATCGAAAATAAACCAATAAACTAAACTAAACTAAATTTATCTCTGAACAGAAAATTTTGTTGCGGAGAGTTACCACATATTTCTGATTTACCTTGCAAATATTTCATTAATAATTCATCTTTGAACTCCATTTTATATTTAACGCATGTGGTATTACTTTTGTTTACTAAATTAATCGAAATGCCAAAATTCCGGTCCCTAACAAAAATCAAACATTTGTTTTCATAGGAAATAGGTTTTGCATAGCAACCCTGTACTTGATGTTGCCTACGAAATTTTCGCAAAGAGCTGAGCACCACGCAATTGAAAATTGGACGAAATTTTCGGTTCATGCAATTTTCGTTGTTTTTTATACACGGATTTCTTAAGGCAACGAAAATTTCATAAAAACTGAATACCGGGCTTAAGTATGCGAAATTATCGTTATTTTTTATACTTGTAGTTCTCATGGGAACTGAAATTTCGCAAGAACTGAATACGGGACTTTAGGCTGGAAACACACTGGATCCGGCAAACCTTTTTTGAATTGCTAGCCAAAAGAAAGTATAGAAAATCTGTTTCGTTTCGCATCTTTTGCTGTGTGTGTTGGCTCATATGTTATAATGTATCGTTGTTTCATGACTTAAACCAAAATGCTTTGAATGATCCGGTTTGTTTTCGGCCTTATGTTGTCATTAGACAAGAATATAATTTGGTAAATTTTTGATAAAAACTCATTACCGCATGAAATTCTACCAAATAATTTATTCAATTTATACATTGAATTGATTTTAATCGAAGATGTTTGACTTCTTATGTGTGAAATGAAAAAGAAGAATTACAAGTCTTCAAAATAATTTAGTTATTCAACATTTGTGCCGACAATTGTCAGCGACATTTGTCGTGACATTTTTCGTTGTCTTAGAAACAATAAGCTTTTTGCTTTGAATATAGGCTGTCAATGTATTTTTTCTATGAAAATAGTTCATAAATGCATTTTTTCCATAAAAATAGTTCATCGACGTATTTGTTACTATGAAAATGGTTCATCAAAATTATTTTTGTGGAAATAATATATCAACGTATTTTTTGTATGAAACTAATTCGTCAGTGTAATTTATTCTATAAAAATTGTACTAGAATGAACTTTTTCTATGGAGATAGTTCTAGAACGAACTCTTTTCAATGAAACTAGTTCACCAACGAATTTTGTTTCTATGAAACTAGTTTATCAACGTACTTTTTTCTATGAAAGTAGTTCATCAACGTATTTTTTCGTATGAAGATAATTGATCGACGTATTTTTTTTAACGCAAATATTTCAAGAAATATTTCATATATTTCTTTGAAAATAAAGTAGTTCGTCAGCGTCATGTTTTCTATGCAGATAGTTTAGAAAGAACTCTTTTCAATACAAATAGTTCACCTACGTAGTATTTCTATGTAAATAGTTCGTTCATAAACGTACTTTATCGAAGAAAGTAGTTCATATTTTGTCTATGAAGATAATTGATCGACGTATTTTTTCTTGACATATAATTCATCAATTTCTTTTCTATGAAAATAGTTCATCAACGTATTTTTTCTATGAAAATAGTTCGTAAATGCATTTTATCCATAAAAATAGTTCATCGACGTATTTGTTACTATGAAAATGGTTCATCAACATTATTTTTGTGGAAATAATATATCAACGTATTTTTTCTTTGAAACTAGTTCGTCAGTGTAATTTATTCTATGAAATTTTTTCTAGAATGAACTTTTTCTATGGAGATAGTTCTAGAACGAACTCTTTTCAATGAAACTAGTTCACCAACGTATTTTGTTTCTATGAAACTAGTTCATCAACGTACATTTTTCTATGAAAGTTGTTCATCAACGTATTTTTTCCTATGAGGATAATAGATCAACGTATTTTTTTAACACAAATATTTCATGAAATACTTCAAATATTTCTTTGAAAGCGTATTTTTTCTATGCAAATAGTTAGAACGAACTTTTTTCAATACAAATAGTTCACTAACGCATTATTTCTATGTAAATAGTTCATAAACGTACTTTTTCCACGAAAGTAGTTCATCAACGTATTTTTTCCCATGACAGTAGTTCATCAACTTATTTTTTCTAAGAAGATAATTGATCGACGTGTTTTTTCTTGAAATATAATTCAAAAATTTCTTTTCTATGAAAATAGTTCATCAACGTATTTTTTTCTATGAGAATTGTTCGTCAACGTATTTTTTTCCATAAAAATCGTTCATCGACGTATTTGTTACTATGAAAATGGTTTATCAACATTATTTTTATGGAAATAGTACATCAACGTATTTTTTCTATGAAACTAGTTCGTCAGTGTAATTTATTCTATGAAAATTGTTCTAGAATGAACTTTTTCTATGAAGATAGTTCTAGAACGAACTTTTTTCAATGTAACTAGTTCACCAACGTATTTTGTTTCTATGAAACTAGTTCATCAACGTACTTTTTTTCTGTAAAAGTAGTTCATCAACGTATTTTTCCTATGAACATAATTTATCAGCGTATTTCTTTTACCTCAAATATTTCATCAACGTATTGTTTCTTTGAAAATAATTCGTCAGCGTTCGTTGTTCTATGCAGATAGTTTAGACCGAACTTTTTTCAATACAAATAGTTCACTAACGCATTATTTCTATGTAAATAGTTCATAAACGTACTTTTTCCACGAAAGTAGTTCATCAACGTATTTTTTCCTACGAAAGTAGTTCATCAACCTATTTTTTCTATGAAGATAATTGATCAACGTATTTTTTCTTAACATAGTTCTAGAACGAAACTTTTTTCAATGCAACTGGGTCACCAACGTATTTTGTTTCTATGAAACTAGTTAATCAACGTACTATTTTCTATGAAAAGAGTCTGCGTACTTTTTTCTATAAAAATAGTTCTTCATCGAATTTATTTCTATGAGTTCTTTCGTATGAAAATTGTTCGTCAACAAACTCTTTCTTATGAAAACTGTTCGTCAATGAACTCTTTCTTATGAAAATTGTTCGTCAACGAACTCTTTCTTATGAAATATATAAATATATAAAGTTAATTCGTCCACGAAACTTTTTCGTACTTTTTTCCATGAAAATAGTTCGTCCAGGAACTTTTTCTTACGTATATGGTTCGTCAATGAACTGTTTCTTATGAAAATTTTACGTCAACGACGTAACGTCTCTTTCTTATGAAAATAGTTAATTCGTCTACGAATTATTTGTTCTAAAAATAATTCGTTAACGTACGTACTCGTCTACGTACTTTTTTCTATGAAAATAGTTCGTCCAAGAACTTTTTCCTATGAAAATAGTTTGTCGTCGAACTTATTCTTATGAAAATGGTCCGTCAATGAATTGTTTCTTTTGAAAATTTTTCGTCAGCGAACTCTGTCTTATGAAAATTGTTCGTCAGCGAACTGTTTCTTATTAAATTGTACACGAACTTTTTTCTATAAAAATAATTCATTACTGAGTTTTGCTCTATGAAAATAGTTGAACAACGAACGTTTATGTAATCTTTATTCATCCACGAACTTTTTTCTCTAACAAGATTTCGTTAACGAACTCTTTTCTTTGAAAATAGATCGTCCACGAACATTTTTTTTATGAAAATAGTTATTCCACGAAAATTTTTTCAATAAAAGTAATTCGCCCTGTTTGTTATGAGAATTGTTCCTCAAGTAACTGTTTCTTATGAAAATTGTTTGTCATCGGACTTTTTCTTATGAAAATTATCCACGAACTTGTTTTTCTAAAAATAATTTGTTACCGAACTTTTTCTATGAAAACAGTTCGTCCACCAACTATTTTCTATGAAAGGAAATCGTCCATGAAATTTTTTTATGAAAATAGTTCATCCACGAAAATTTTTTCAATGAAAATTAGTTCGCCCATGAACTTTTTTTAATGAAAATAATTCGTCAACGAACTGTTTGTTATGAAAATTGTTCTTCAACTAACTGTTTCTTATGAAAATTGTTTGTCATCGAACTTTTTCTTATGAAAATTATCCACGAACTTGTTTTTCTAAAAATAATTTGTTACCGAACTTTTTCTATGAAAATAGTTCGTCCACCAACTATTTTCTCTGAAAATAGATCGCCCACGAAAACTTTTTTATGAAAATAGTTCGTCCATGAACTTTTTTCAATGAAAGTTGTTCGTCCATGAACTATTTTCAATGAAAATAGTTCGTCAACGAACTGTTTGTAATGAGAATTGTTTCTCAACTAACTGTTTCTTATGAAAATTGTTTGTCATCGAACTTTTTCTTATGAAAATTGTCTAAAATTGTTTGTCTGAAAAAAAGTTCGCTGAACAACTGTTTTCATAGAAAACAGTTCACTAACTAACTGTATTCATAGAAAAGGTTCTCTGACCAACTGTTAGCTAAGCGCATTGTTGCCTACTGTTGTTCACCAACGAAATAGCGCGAATTAGTTTCGATTTCGATTGAAAACGTGTCTTTATTAAATACTAACTTTCATCGATGGCTATCTTGAACTAGTATGTATGTATATATATTTATATTTCATTACTTGCATGTATAATTCGCTATAGCCTAAATTCGGGTTAATAAGAACTGCTACCCCACAGTAAGCAATTGACTTTATTATTAAACAGTTAGATCGCACGGCGTCCCATCTCACAAAGTGACTTTTTAAATATGATCACCATATTGTTTACCGGAGTATTATATTTCGTTGGTTTCCTAAGTGTTATCGCTCTTGTGTTGTATTTCGCTAAATACAAGCATAAGATCGATGTTACCTGGAATATACCCAGCCCGCCTTCAGTGCCTATACTGGGTCATGCTTATTACTTAATGGGAAAACAACCACATGAACTTGTGGATTTACTGTGGATTTGGTTTGAAACGCACGGAAAGACATTTAAACTTTGGTTGGGTCCCGAGTTAAATGTGATAATGACCGATGTAAAGGATGTGGAAGCACTATTTAGCACTACGCGTTTCAATGATAAGGCACATGAGTATGACACACTGAGGCCATGGTTGAGGGAGGGCCTTCTTGTGAGTAGCGGCAAAAAGTGGCATCAACGTCGCAAAGTCTTAACGCCGGCATTTCACTTCAAGATACTTGAGCAATTCATTGAAATCTTTGAAAGAGAAACGCGTTCGCTGCTACGGAATTTGGACGAGGAATATCGGATGCAAACAGAAGAGGGATTCGAATTATACAAGTGGTTGAATCTCATTACATTGGATACTATGTGTGGTAAGTACAGTGGAAATGAATCTAAAATGCAGGAGAACATTAAGTAAAATCGATGAAAGTTGGTAGCAATGATATGTATATGATTTCTCTCAAATTTCATTGCTTTCATCTCATAGATTTGGAGAAATTGACAAAATTAAATCAGCTGTTCTAACGTTTCCACCTGTTGTAGATACATCTTGGAAATTTCTATAAACAACATTTGATAAAGCCCGGTACTATTTTTTTTATGAAATTTTCATTGTCATAAAAAGTACGTGTAGAAAAAATAACGTAAATTTCGTGATCCGAAAATTTCAGTAATTTTTCATTTGCTTGGTACTCAGCTCTTTGGGAGAATTTCGTAAGAAAAATCAAGTACAGAGTTGTTACTACAAAACGTATTTCGTACGAAAACAATTGTTTGATGCACGAATGGGACCGACATTTTGTCATTTCTATAATTTTAAGAAACCATGCGTTCAAAATAAAATGGAGTGCGGAGACGAATTAAAAATTAAATTTTCCAAGGTAATTCAGAGAGCTTTTTCCCATCCAAGATACATAAATCCGAGATACGTATTCAGTTCTTGCGAAATTTTCGTACGAAATTTTTTCATTTATCTCTAAACGGAAAATTTTATTACAGATTGACATTGCAACTATTTCATTAATAACACTGCGCGACACCAAAAGAATGATGGGGTTCTGTCAACGGATTCTGGTAGAATGGTATAAAAAAATATACGTTATCGGCGATTTGCCAGATCTGATCAGAATTTTTTTAGGGCGGGTCAAAGTTTCCGTCCCTCGGAACTTTCCTGCAACATATCGGCATGCAAAATTGTGTGTTCCTTACTTCTGAGGTACAAACTATGTTCAGAAGTTTTATAGAAAAGATTCAGATAAACATTTTTGTGGACCAATTAACCCTCTAACTGTCACGTATAACCATAATTTGTACTTTTTTTGAAAACTCGCAAAAAACTGCTCGAAAATTACGGGGGCGTGGTCAAAATGTTCTACAAAAATTATAGCCATAAAATTTCACTATATGTGTCCGAACACTCCAAAACACAAATCTTAGCCCAAGTGGTAGATAATAAGCAAAAACTAACTGCCTCCTAAGGGTTAATAATGAAATTTATCATTCTGCTGTTTCAATTAAAAATAGTCCACATAATATAATGAATTTTGTCATATTTCCACAAAAATGTTTATCTGTATCTTTTCTACAAAACTTCTGTACATGGTTTTACCTCAGAAGTAAGGAACACACAATTTTGAATGCCGATATGTTGCCGGAAAGTTCCGAGGGACGGAAACTTTGACCCGCCCTAAAAAAAAATTCTGATCAGATCTGGCAAATCGCCGATACACGTATATTTTTTTTAGACCTTTCTACTGGAATCCGTTGACAGAACCCCATCATTTTGAAAAAAAACTAATTTTGTCTCACAGTGTAATTTATCTTTGCACTCCATTCTATTTGTAACGCATGTGGTATTATATTTGTTTACTAAACTAATCGAAATGTCAAAAATCTGGTCCCAAACAATTATCAAACAATTGTTTTCGTATGAAATATGTTTAGCGTAACAACCCTGTACTTGATTTTTCCTACGAAATTTCCGCAGAGCTGAGTACCACGCAAATGTATGGTGGGCGAAATTTTCGGCTCATGAATATTTTTTACCTACGTAATCCTTATGGCAACGAAAATTTCATAAAAACTGAATACCGGGCTTAAATGACAAAATCTCTTACGAAAATTTCACAAGAACTGAATACGGGGCTGATGCAGACAAAAATGGGACCATGATTCACTTATGTTACAGGTTGTGTTATTAGAACACCTGATTTCAGTTTTTCCACGTCGTTGTAGCCCCTAATGCTCGTTATTCAATTCTTGAGAAATTTACGTTTCTGTTAGAAGTACGTGTAAAAAATAACGAAACTTTTGTGGTCCGAAAATTTCGCTCACTTCTTATTTGCTTGATATTCAGCTCTACGAAAATTTCGTAAGCAAAATAAATTACAGGGTTGTTATACTAAAGTTTGTTTTTTACGAAAACAACTGTTTGATACTCGATTAGGACCGAAATTTTGACATTTCGATATTTTTAACATGTGGTGTTAAAAATAAAATGTAGTGCGTAGCGGAATTATAAATTAAATATTTGCAAGGAAATTCAGAGATAGGTGGTCACTCTCTGCAACGAAATTTTCCCATTTGAGATACATAAATGACAAAATTTCGCAAGAACTGAATACGGTTTCATGGCTTTTCCATTTGTATTCTGCGTTTATTTACTTCACAAATGTCAAAACCGAATTGACATTTGGTGCCATTTGCAAAAGTTTTAGGGTTTTCCAATAGGGTGGTTACTTATACCCCAGCTTGTACTTCCAAAGTGTTCGAGAGAAATTCATCTAGTTCGTTCCACGATGGGTTGTCGCCTCGAGATATCAAATGTTGTTTCCACAGTCACAACGTTTCATCAGGTAGTTCCTTGATACAGGCCCATAGAAGTAGTGGGTTCCAATTATCGGTCAAAAATAAAATGGAGTGCGTAGAGGAGTTATAAATTAAGTATTTACAATGTAATTCAGAGATAGATGGTAACTCTCAGCAACCAAATTTTCCGTTTCGAGATATGTAAATGACTGAATACGAGGCTTGAGTCGGAATTACGTTTAATATTTTTTAATAACTTCCATACGTTAGGCAGTCGGGAAATGATGCACGATCAAATGACAAACCTTGTTGAATATTTTGACAGCTGAATGTCGTTGGTTACTTTGACAGCTTCTGAAATATAACAATTAGAAAAAGTATATTTTCTTTTTGAAAGAAAACTCAAAAATTTTTTGCTTTCTTTGAAGTCGAAAAATAAGAAAAGTAGTCATCTTTGGAATATTTTCTAAATTATAGCGAATTATCCAATATTTATTCTCAATATCTCCAAATAATTCTTGACTCCTTGCCAACAATCGTGGCTTAACACAACTTAAAAATATTTACTACAACAAATGATATTGAGTTTCAAGCGTTGGAATTCGATTCTGAGCCACTGTGCGTCGAAGATCATCCAAAGAATTAAATTATCCGAAATAATCCGGTTAAAATTTGCAAGTAATCCATCCCGGGGTTTTATTACATTTATTATTTGCGTCTAGAAAAACAAAAACAAATATAATGTATTTATTATTAAAATTAGTTTTGAAAACTTGAAAATCTAGTGTTTTTAAAGAAGCTTTGTCACCATCAACACAATTGCTTATGCCAAATTTCCCCTATGAATTCTAAAAACCTATTTGATTATGAATGTCACTTGTGAATGATTAAATTAAAATTTTGTTACGTATCTTATGATGCTTACGAATCTTTTGATGCTTGCGTATGTTGTGATACTTACGTATCTTGTTATACTTACGTATCTCATGATACTTACGTATCTTCCAAAATCCCGTTCGAATTCTCTTTCCACACCTACCAAATCGTCCGTCGTGACAATGGGGAACAAGTTTTTCGGTGCAACGGCTACACTTATATTGTTTCGAACAAGTTGATCAAGGGCGTATGGGATTTTTTAATATTCAATCTTCAATTGTTCCAAAAAAAAATATAATATTAGAATAAATTATATGTATTAGCATTTAATGTTACGCACACGTATCATTCGTACTTGTCTGGACTGCATTCGTTATATATTTTTTTGTATTAAATTTCATTCTGCCATAAAAAATTAAGAGATCATAAATATTAATAAATAACTCAGGCAAAAAAGTCATAAAAACAAAAGGAACTTCCAACGAAAATCCAACCATCTTTCACTTACAAAAATGTAGCAGACCTTGGAGTTTATAGTATGAACTTCTCTTAAGCCAAGTGTCTACCATAGAGATTTTTGCGTAGAGCTAGAGAAAAATCTCGCGTAGAGTAGTGCCCAGTAAACAATTGTTTCCGATGTGTCGGACGTCTGTAAGTTGTCTTAAATTATATCAGACAATTAGCCGAAATATCTGAAATTCCTTCAGTAATTTAAACGAGGTTTCTGTACATTCTCTGTCAGCCGATTCTGCACATTCTCTGTAATTCCATACATGCGACGTTTCTGCACATTCTCTGAAGGGACTTTTTTATTCTATTTGATTTTCAAATTTGATTTTTTGAATATGTTTTTACGGTATAGTTTCGGTGAATGAAATTGTTTTTGTTTTGTCTGCATCATTTTCTTTGTTGTCTTCAGTTACAAGCAGCAAGCAAGTGCTTAAGACGTCGCGGTCGTCAAATAAAAATAATAATTAATTGGTACGTAAAATCTGACAAATGGTCAGAAAATCATCTGAAAAGTCGGAACATACTCGCATGTCTGTTCAATCGTCTCTCCGAAATTGCAACGACAAATAGTACAATGTGTCAGGAAACTATCGGAAAAGTCGGACCATTATCGAATTTTTTTACAGATTTCTCTCAGAAATTGGTACGGCTAATCGGACAAAGGATCAGGAAATGATCGTATAAGTTGGACCATTATCGGTTGTTTAATTAGACTGTATGCCGACTTCGTTCAGCTAAATCTAAAACTAATTCAAAATTTCCCTCGGAATTCTCACAGAAATCTGTCCGATAACTCTGCACACTCTTCCGAATTTCCTACGACAAAACTTTCCGAATTCTTGCCAACCGCCCATTTGATTTTTTGTACGTTGTCTGACTGACATCAGCATCAGACTCGGCAACTTGTGCTGAGTGTCTGACAGATTTCCGACCGTATTCGGAACAAATGGTTTACTGGGTGTATACACCATGTAGAGCGCTCTAAATAAGCATACTACAAACCATGGTACAATAATATCTACATGGTAATAGCAGCACGCGTTTTTGCTGTTGTAGGCAGCAACAACAGGCATTTTGTTTTTGTTATATTCACTTCAGTTGTCAAACCCTAAACAAATACATACCAACAAAACAAGAATGCAAAAGTGTACAAAAACAAAATACATGTGAGTTTGACAACTGAAGCGAAAAATCATATGAAAAAATTTAAATCAGCTGTTCCAACGACTATACAAACTCTACGCGAGAGTTGTCTCGCCCAAAAAACTCTACAGTGCATACACATTTTTGTGTGTGTGTGTGGTAGAGTTATACATATATTTTTATGCTCTACGCTCCATCACAACTATTTGATAGTTTTTTCTCTCTAAATTAGAGCTCTTTGTACATTCGAACGTATTTACATTCAAATTTTGTATTGTTTCAACTGAATGACGCTTCTATTGAAAATGTAGTGACATTCCTATTCATTTGCGTTCGACAATTGGCCAAGATTTTCACGCTACGCCAAATCCTGGAGAAGACCCACGAAAAACTAATCGACACCTATCATCTATTCGTCGATTATAAGGAGGCCTTCGATAGCCCGATACGGAAGAAACTACGAAGCAGTGTCTGAGTTTGGTATTCCTGCAATAATACTACGCCTTTATAGGATTACCTTGACGAACACCAAATCCGCAGTGAAAATTGGAAAGGATCTTACTGAACTTTTTGAAACTGAGCGATGCCTCAGGCAAGGCGACACCCTATGGTGCGATCTCTTTAACACCTTAATGGGGGTCATTATGAGAAAAGCTCCAATCAAACCATCAGCAGCAAAAGTCACATGCTGCTCCTGTATGCTGATGATATAGATATCATTGGGCGCACATTTAGAGAAGTTACTGCGGTGTTTTCGAGAATTGAGAAGGAGTCAGCAAAGTGGGTCTGACAGTAAATGAGGACAAGACAATAATAATGGTTTCCACGCGATTAGACCAAAGCATTGAACATTGATAACCGTTATAATTTCGAGGTGGTGGACGAATATTGTATACCTCGGATCTGCCGTAAACAAAGATAACAACGTCTGCCGGAGAATTGTGCTTACGAGTAGATGCTATTTTGGGCTAAGCAAGCACTTTAGAGATAAAGCCCTCCCTCGAGTAACAAAGTCCAGCTATAACAGACTCTCATACAACCTGTCTTGCTTTATGGCGAAGAATCCTGGGTCTTATCGCAAGCAGACGAAACATTTGTAGGAGTCATCGAGAGAGTATACTACAGATAATCCCAAGAGAACTCAATATTACAACCGATTACTGCACCCCCTCATTGACGTTCCATAACCTATTCGATGTCAGGTTTCCCAAGAGATTGGAGTGGGATAAAGGGGAACCACTTACAGGTTTTGACACCAAAGTATTTACGGATGGATCCAAAATGGAAAGTGGAACCGGCTCGGGTGTTTTCTCCGAAGAGGCATGCCTCAATTTATCATTCAAACTCCCAGACAAGTGCAGCGTTTTCCAAGCGGAGATACTGGCCATCAAAGAAGCCTGCGCCGCACTTATACTACACCGAAAAACAGAGCGCATTGGAATATTTTTAGATAGCCAAGCGGCTCTTCTATCACTCAAATCTTACAACACTGCATCTAAACTCCATAGTTAATGTAGGGAAAAACTTGTCGAGCTAGGCCGGCTGGCCAATGAGGCTCTTACTTGCATACCAGGCCACAAGGGTCTCCTAGGTAATGAAAAAGCAGACGAACTGGCTAGGGCAGGATCCTCTTCCACCGAACTCATATGGTGTCAGTCGCAACGCCTATAGGGTTGGTCAAAAGAGGTATTTTTCTGCATTACCTTGAACGAGAGAAGACCAGATGGGATAGGACGGAAACGTGCCGCATATGATATTCTATTGCAATCTGAAATTGATGGAAAACCACTGAGTAATTTGGATATACGAGAAGAGGTCGATACTTTTATGTTTGAGGGTCATGACACTACTACATCGGCCCTAACCTTCTGTTGCTACACTTTGGCCACGTATCCATGGTGCCAACAAAAATGTGTGGACGAGATAATAGAGGTGATGGGGAAGGATAATTCAAAACCAGTGAATTCTGAGATTCTCAGCAAACTGCACTATTTGGAATTGTGTATCAAGGAGACGTTCCGTATGTTTCCCCCGGTGCCTCTGTTGGGGCGCAGAGTACACGAAGAATGGGTCTCCTAGGTAACGAAAAAGCAGACGAACTGGCTAGGGCAGGATCCTCTTCCACCGAACTCATATGGTGTCAGTCGCAACGCCTATAGGGTTGGTCAAAAGAGGTATTTTCCTGCATTACCTTGAACGAGATAAGACCAGATGGGATAGGACGGAAACGTGCCGCATATCCAGAAACACATGACCAGAATATAATATTCACCGGACCAACTCCCTGATCAGCCATACTCGGGAAGACATATCTAGGCTAACTGTCGTGCTGGCCGGGCACTGGCCAATCGGTAATCACGCAAGATGGTTGAATCTGCCATATAATGACCACTGCCGTGCCTGCGACGACGCAGAAGAGGAAGAGACGGTGGAGGATCTCCTCTGCTGTTGTCCGGGTCTGATGAATAGACGCTTGAAGACTATGGGCCGTCCCTTCCTGCATAACCTCACTGAGATATACGAGATAGATCTAGGGGATCTAATGAGGTATCTCCGATTAACAGGCTGGATATAGACGCGTTACTTTGGACTTTCCGGAGTGATGTGGTATGCAAAACGGTGTATCAAGGCACTAATGGATGCCCTATAGAGCACAACGTTGAGTATCGACGACGCCTGAACCATGAGCTATATCCCGACATTGACATAGTTAGGCGGATCAAAATAACACGATTGCGCTGGCTAGGCCATGTCAGTAGAATGGATGAATACGAACCAGCACGAAGCGTTTTCAAAACCGAACTCGAAGGAAGACTAAAAATAGGAATACCAAAACTCCGCTGGAGGGATAAGGTTAACGAATCCTTGCGTACACTTGGTGTTGCCAATTGGAGAGATAAGGCCAAAGATCGATCCGGTTGGCGATATATGTTATTTTCGAATTGTAAGGTCCCTGACCCCCCGCGGTTGTTTGAGACCGGGTAAGTAAGTAAGTAAGATGAATTGATCTTGAATTGACCGTGGATCCGCCGTGGACAATGACGTAACGCAAAGTAAGCCTGGAGATAAATATGAGAATAGTGCTTGCAAATATATGCTTTGTGGGCTCAGCAAGCAGTTTAAGAACAAGCCCTCTCTCGACAGGCAAAAATCCTGCTATACGTCGTTGGAACCAAGAGCTATGCCTTTGTATTCTGACGGCGACAAAGCTAGGCGAAATTAGGCGTTGGCTAGGCCACGTTATCAGAATGGACGAAGATGTGCCAGCGCGAAAGGTATTCGATAGGAAAAGAGGACGACCAAGACTCCGATGGAAAGACCAGGCCGGAGAATCTCTCAGTATCCTTGGTGTTACCAACTGGCGAGAAAAGGCGAGGGGTAGAACCAGTGGGAGAAATATGTTAAAATTTTTTTTATTTGTTTATTTAATTAATCCGTGTAAGACATCTGACCTCATGAGGTTGTCAAATAGTCAATAAAAGTAAATGTAAGTTTTGTTGGACCAAGAGTGTTTTGATCTTTTAAACTTGAACTATGGATTTCTCAAAACTCAAAACATCTTTTAATAATTCCATTTTCTAAGAATGTTTTGTATTAATATAATTTCTTTGAATCTTCCAGAAGCCGCCATGGGCGTCCCAGTACATGCCCAAATTAATGCCGACTCGGAATATGTTAGAGCCGTTAAATCGTAAGTGTCCTCCAAACGCATCACTTGTTGCCAGATCTGTTAAAATTTGTTAATTTTCTTTCAGTATTGCCAACGTGCTACACCTACGCATGTTCAATATATTTTATCGTTTCGATTTCTCCTATCGTTTCACCCAATTGGCCCGGGAGGAAAAGAAAGCTTTAGCTGTTCTACATGGCTTTTCCGAAAAGGTAATCATCCAAAGGCGAGAAGAGCTTTTAAAAGAACAGGCGCAGGGTATTAAACAGAGTGCCACGGATGATGTTGGTTCTAAGCGGAAAATGGCTTTCCTGGATATTCTATTGCAATCTGAAATTGATGGCAAACCACTGAGTAATTTGGATATACGAGAAGAGGTCGATACTTTTATGTTTGAGGGTCATGACACTACTACATCGGCCCTAACCTTCTGTTGCTACACTTTGGCCACGTATCCCTGGTGCCAACAAAAATGTGTGGACGAGATAATAGAGGTGATGGGAAAGGATAATTCAAAACCAGTGAATTCTGAGGTTCTCACCAAATTGCATTATTTGGAATTGTGTATCAAGGAGACGTTGCGTATGTTTCCCCCGGTGCCCTTGTTGGGGCGCAGAGTACACGAAGAATGCGAAATAAGTAAGTACAGGAATCTTCGGAAGTTTTGGAAGTGTTTGAATATTTGTAGAAGGTACGAACAGTTTTGACATAACCTTCTTTCTCCCACACCAGATGGTAAAATTATACCCGCCGGCACAAATGTTGGCACTTCTCCTCTGCATTTGGGACGCCAAGTAGAGTTCTTCCCGGATCCACATGTTTTCAAGCCGGAACGTTTTGAGGTCGGCTTTAACACAGAGAGATTTAGTCCATACGCCTATATACCATTCTCGGCCGGACCACGTAACTGCATTGGACAAAAATTCGCTATGCTCGAGATTAAGACAGTGCTGGCTAATGTTTTGCGGCATTACGAGTTGGAATTTGTGGGAGACAGAATGTTCTCATTCGCGGTTATTGCTGAATTGGTCTTGAAATCCAAAGATCCAATAATGTTCAGAATCAAGCCTAGAGTATATAAATAAAATTATCCAAAATATTATCTTTTTAGAACCTAAAGTTTAAGATTATTAAGATATTATACACTAACCGAACAAATTTAGTAGAAATATAATTCGTAACCTTAACCTTATTTTTAACCGGGGGTTTCCTATTGCGCTAGAGTTAATCAAGGCAATATAGTTACAAAGGATGATGTCCCAAACTGTTATTCCCCACCAGAGTCAGGCTGAGGATCATTCGTAAGGGGCACGCGAACTGACAAGGAAGGGTTTCAACTTGCGTTTCAAAAGTCTGGACAAAGGTTTCTCAAGCACGAAGTTCGGAACTTGAAAGATGGAAAGGAATAGCTTGCAATAGAATATGGGATGCTTCTGGCGGGATCAGAACAACGAAGTGCAACGAAGATATCCCAGAGAGGTGGATGCCGTCGGGAGGACTTTGCGCAGTCTGGAGGTCTCAGAAATATTTTCAATGCTGTGTGCAGAAATGTTTCCAAGAGCTCCTATTTGAAGATGTTAACCCTTTCTTAGACATATTTTTTTAATTCGTACACAATTCAGACTCGGTCCATTCTTGAGGACCTTTTAAAACGGTTTCTGCAACGACTTTCTCAGGATTTGAAGATCCTTGTTCCACAACGTAGGATTTTTACCCCGAGTTTTCTACCATGGTATGAAACAGTGGGTCATGCGGAATCCTGTGATCTGTTACGATCTGATGTGGGCACAGTAGTAAGATTATCATCCTCAACGCTATTCAGTGGCTCGGAGAGAGTAATGGTTTTCACAACACCGATTAAACTCTATCCGTACTTGATCCAGTTTGTATTGCGAATATTTTTGGAACTGTCAAAGCACTGATGTTCTGCGGCACAAAACGATCAATGTAATGATGGTCCGAAAACGAATGTTCAGTCGACAACTACAACCCTTTGATCAACTCTAAAATGTCCTGTTGTGATGTTGTCCTGTCCTGTGATGCAGAGGAGACATCACGGACCTATTTAGAAAGAAAATAGAGAAAAGTGTATTCATTGACCTGGTTACAAACATAAAGGTTAATGGATACCAGACAAGACGTCCTGACAGTACATTTTTTCAAGACATGTACTGTATTGAAGTTGCGTCAACCAAATACTTCTGAAAAGCAATCGTGTATGTGTTTGCATCCGAAAACACAATACGATGTGAAGCGATGTAGAGTTTTCGTTTTTTGTGCTCTACAGCTTCACACACACATATACGAATGTTTTATCTCAAAACACTAATGTATTTGGTTGCCTCAACTTCCCTACAGTACATGTCTTGAAGAAAAACAAATGCCTTGAAGGTTTGTGCATATGTCGAGTGGATACAACATATTGAAAAGTGTCTCCGCTCTATCATTTATATTTGAATTCCAAAAAACACTGTGCTGCACACTGACGTCCTCACAAAGAACAAAGCCCACTCTATCCATCTCCAGCTCATCAATTAGCTTGCTCAACAGATTCGATAGCCGAAGTCTAGCATATTCTGGAGTGCTGGAAGTTTATACGGCCTCTCCGCAACAGTGATACTGGCCTCCTCGTCGGCGTTTTCCAGAAGCGTATCTGAAAGTTAATCACTGAGCTTTAATTTGAACAATGAAGCTTCATTTCCCGCTTCACCAAATACAGTTTCACAGCTACGTCCCTCCCCATTAATGTGGTTTTGACGCCGTTGGACTCTTCCAGAAGATTAGCTGCGGGTTTGTCAATTAGCTTCTATTTGGACAGTGAATAAATTTCTCCCGTAGTATCACCAGGGTTAGACTCATTCAAGTTCCTGTCCTCTACTCTACACACAGCCGGCGTAACTTCGGTGGGTCTGGTGTTTGGTGGTCTGGCTTCCTGGTCGCTCTTATATACCCTAAGATGAATCTGACCGTAGCCATAGGAAATGATGCCTTCAGTAGATAAACGGGAGTCAGTCGATGCTGACGACGAGCATAACTTCTCGCCAAAGTCCTCCAGCGTCCCACAACTATTTAAACTTCCAACTAGCAGTTGGGAGGCCACGATTTCTCGCCCCTATAAGACATATGGCAGACTCCTCACTGTTTTTGTTGTGTACTTGTATCCACTCCCGAGCTATTGGACGGGACGGGATGCCGTTCTTTTCAATGACAAATCCACTCAATTCAATTTAATTTAATTTAATTCAATACAATGCTGTACTTCAACTGATTCAATGAAATGCAATGCAATTCAATGGAATTCAATTCAATTCAATTCAGTTCAATTCAGTTCAATTCAATTCAATTCAATTCAATTCAATTCAATTCAAATCAATTCGATTAAATTCATACAATTCAATTCAATTATATTTATTTGATTTGATTTGATTTCATTTAAATTCAATTTCATTCACTTCAAGTCAATTCAATTCAATTCAATTAAATTCAATTCAATTCCATTTAATTCAATTCAATTCAATTCAATTCAATTCCATTCAATTCAATTCAATGAATTCAATTCAATTCAATTCAATTCAATTCAATTCAATTCAGTTCGATTCAATTAAATTCAATTCAATTCAATTCAATTCAATTCAATTCAATTCAATTCAATTCAATTCAATTCAATTCAATTCAATTCATTTCAATTCAATTCAATTCAATTCAATTCAATTCAATTCTATTAAATTCAATTCAATTCAATTCAATTCAATTCAATTCAATTCAATTCAATTCAATTCAATTCACTTCAAGTCAATTCAATTCAATTCAATTCAATTCAATTCAATTCAATTCAATTCAATTCAATTCAATTCAATTCAATTCAATTCAATTCAATTCAATTCAATTCAATTCAATTCAATTCAATTCAATTCAATTCAATTCAATTCAATTCAATTCAATTCAATTCAATTCAATTCAATTCAATTCAATTCAATTCAATTCAATTCAATTCAATTCAATTCAATTCAATTCAATCCAATTCAATTCAATTCAATTCAATTCAATTCAATTCAATTCAATTCAATTCAATTCAATTACAATGTATCGAAGCCGACTCGTGTGATTTTGTATACATATATATTGTGAAAATTGTGACAAGTTGGCGTACTGGGTATGTCGACCCAGTAGGTTGGTTTAACCGATCCATCTCATGGCCAAATTTGCCTATCTTTATTCAAATAAATTTGAATTTGTAAAATTATTAATAAATCTTAATTTTTTTTTTAATTTTCTTTATTTTCACGTTTTTCTCATGTGTTTTCTTTGTATTATTTTATTTTCATTTATTTTTAATTTATTTTCTTTTTACTTTTTACTTTTTTCTATTCTTTTCATTGAATATTGCTGGAAGGTTGTAGGGAAATACATAAATTTATCTATTCACATAATTATGAAATTGGAAAGAATCGTAATAAAGGACTTCAGGATTTTGTTTCATTTCATTTCATCTCATTCCATTTTATGGGTTTTATTAATTTTAAATATTTTTCACATGTCTAATTTTAAATGGGAGATCTTTTTTATTTTTGTTTTTGGGTTTGACATAAAAAATTGTTTAGTTGTTTTTTTGCTTTCATTTTGTTAAATATAATTGTAAATATTCTGTGTTTTTTTTCTTGATTTTTGTTTGTTACTTTCCGTTCGATTTCGTATATATATATAGAGTATATAATTGGAATATATAGGTTTTGTTGTTGCTGTTTTAATTTGTATATAACATTTATAAAGATACATTATATAACAAGTCATAAATTGGGAGGTTGAGTTTTATTTTCTTCTATATATAACGATTTTTTTTGTCAATTTCTTAAATGGATTGTGTTTTCGTAGTAGATCGTAAAAAAAGGTTTGAATAGTTAGGAGTGTTTTTTTTTTGTTTTGTAATATTTTCTTAATTGTTGTTGTCTTATCATTGTTGGGAAAATTATATTTATTTGAAAAGATAAAGATGACTTGTGTTCTTTTTTGAGAATTGTTTGAAATATAAAAAAATAAATATTTTTGGTATAAAATTTAAAGCCATTGTAATGAAGATTGAAGAAATTTCACACTTTTGTTTTGAATTATACATAAAGGCGTAATTTTTCAAATTAAAATAAATCATGTTTTTTTATCTTTTTCCAGTTTTTAAAGGATAGATATTTCAAGAAATTTTCAAATATTTTTTTCGAATTATTAATTTAGCTTTAGTGTTTCAAGAATTGCTAAAAATTTTGTATTTAAAAATTAATATTTTGTTTTTATAAAATTTGAAAGTCTAAAAAATCTAATTAATTTGTTAAGATTCGAAAACATATTTTGAAACAAATTTAAATTTTTTCGAATTTGAATTTTATGACCGATTTTTTTACTTTTAGTAAATGTATGAGATGTTCAACAAATTCATGATGCCTGTTTTATTATGAATTCACGCGACATAATTCGCTACGATTACATTCAAAAGCATAAAAGCAATCAAAGACGAACCTTTTGAAATTAGGCTAAGTTGAGCGAGACAGGCCAATGAATTGTGTTTCGGCGCTTGACCCATTTCATGGTGCCAATAGTACCTCATTAATTTCATAGGAAGTTTGTGATACATGAGCAATTGAAATGTTTCGGGATTCAGCAACGGAAAGACAAAAATCAATTTCAGTTTTTATATTAAAAATTATAATTTTTTTATCAGAAAGTCTTTACCCAACTCCGGTTTTGGTGCGACAAAAAATGCGTCTAGTAAAATACGAGAATATAGAAAAAAAATTTGAAATCTTTAAAGAGTCGCTTCTAAATACAAATTTTAGTTTTAATGTACAAACTTTAATTTTAGTCGGATAACACAGAAATACCTTGCAAAAGGAATTCAAACTAAAAGGAAAAATATTATTTTTTGCCAAATTATAGACTGCAATTTAGGGAAACTTCTAAATATTCGATTCTTGTGAAGATCATGCTCATTTATTCGTTATAATAATAAATATTCATTTTTTTTATTATTATTACAATTATTAATATTAATTATGTATATATGTATATATAAATATAGTAGACTTATCAGTAACATTAATTTTGCGGCTAATAAAACATATTACGTATCATTACCTATAATTATAAATTAATATTAAAACTATTATTAAATTTAGTTGCAATTTCCTATATTATTATCATTATCATTATCAATATCATTATCATTATCATTATCATTATTAATACTATTATTATTATTATTACGATTTTTATGATCATTATTAGTATTAATATTATTATTATTATTTTTATTATTATTATAATTATTATTTTTAATTATTAATCTGATCGATTGTCCCGTCTTTGTATTGAATCTAATCGAATTTAATACAATCTGCTGTAAATTAAATTTTTAAATTTAAAAACTATTTAAAAATTATGCTGAAAACACCATCGCAGTTCAGAAATGCATCGCTTTTGAATTCGATTAACCCAAGGTCCCAAGTGGAAGAATCTAAACCAACATACTGGGCCTAGACAGGACAGCAGAAAATTTTTTTTAGAAAACTCGAGTGGTTTATCCTTAAGTGCCTCAGCAATCTAGACGTCCAAATGGTGTGAGGGCACAACATATATTTTGCAGGAAAGCCTGAGTAGTAGAGCATTAAAAACCCCGCCATTTTCGAGTAAGCGGTCTCAGTTTGTTTTAAAACTCACTCATCCGGGTTTGGGGTTTATGGAATGGGAACAATTCTGTGGTCACAAGCCATAACAGCATATGTCTATTTTTGCAACTTTTTAGGAGATCGGTTTCAAGGTTCAAATTTCATTTGTAATGTATCTTGGCAACTACAAATTGGATTATTCACAAAAATTGATATAGTGTGCAGTACGATATATAACAGCCCGATTCTCGAAAAATTAAATTTGAGCATAACTCGAGTTATGTTGTTATGCCTTGTGACCACATAATTATTTTATATGCAAAATTTCAATTTAGAGATATTTCACGGACAATTCATGAAAAATGAGACAAAATAATTTTCTTTGCACGTATTACGAAAATATATCATCATGTATCAGATCTTTTATACCAATTTAATGTAAAATAGAAACACACCTGGTAATATTTGTATTACAAAGATATGAAAACTTAAATTGAATTTGATTACATTACATTGAATTGAATTGCAATGAATTGAATTGAATTTAATTAAATTGAATCGAATTGAATTGAACTAAACTGAACTGAACTGAACTGAATTGAATTGAATTTAATTGAATTGAACTGAATTGAATTGAATTGAATTGAATTGAATTGAAGTGAATTGAATAGAATTGAGTTGAATTTAATGGAATTGAATTTAGTAGAATTGATTTGAACTGATTTGGATTGAATTGAACTGAACTGAATTGAATTGAACTGAATTGAATTGGATACAAATTAGTTGAATTGAATTGAATTGCATTGAGTTTAATTTCATTTAATTGAATTGACTTTAATTGAATTTAATTGAATTTAATTAAACTGCATTGAATTAAATTGAGGTTAATTGAATTGAATTGAATTTAAATGAATTCAATTGAATTTAATTGAATTACATTGAATTGAATTGAATTGAATTAGATTGAATTACATTGAATTGAATTGAGCTGATTTGAATTGAATTGAAATGAATAGGATTGAAGTGAATCGATTTCACCGGAACTGAATTGAATTGAATGGAATTGATTTGAATTGAATTGAATTGAATTGAATGGCATTGAACTGAATTGAATTGAATTGAACTGAACTGAACTGAACTGAACTGAACTGAACTGAATTGAATTGAATTGAATTTAATTGATTTGAATTGATTTGAAGGGAATTGAATTGAGTTGAATTTAATTGAATTGAATTGAATTGAATTGAATTAAATGGAATGGAATTGAATTGAATTGAATTTAATTTAACTGAATTGAATTGAATGGAATGGATTTGAATTGAATTAGATTGTAATTAAGTAAAATTAAATTAAATGAACTGAATTGAATTTAATTGAATTGAACTGAATTGACCTGAATTGAATTGAATTGTATTGAGTTGAATTTAAGGGAATTGAATGTGATTGAATTTAGTAGATTTGAATTGAATTGAATTGAATACAAATTAGTTGAATTGAATTTAATTGCATTGAATTCAATTTAATTTAATTGAGTTGACTTTAATTGAATTGAATTGAATTGAATTAGATTGAATTGAGCTGATTTGAATTGAATTGAAATGAATAGGATTGAAATGAATCGATTTCACCGGAACTGAATTAAATTTAATTGAATGGAATTGATTTGAATTGAATTGAATTGAATTGAATTGAACTGAACTGGACTGAACTGGACTGAACTGAATTGATTGAATTGAATTGAATTGAATTTAATTGAATTTATTTGAAATGAATTGATTTGAAGTGAATTGAATTGAGTTGAATTGAATTGAATTTAATTGAATTGATTTGAAATGAATTGATTTGAAGTGTATTGAATTGAGTTGAATTTAATGGAATTGAATTTAGTAGAATTGAATTGAACTGATGTGGATTGAATTGAATTGAACTGAACTGAACTAAATTGGATTGAATTTAATTGAATTGAACTGAGAATTAAATAGAAATTAGTTGAATTGAATTGAAGTTAATTGAATTCAATTGAATTTAATTGAATTGAATTGAGTTGAATTGAAATGAATAGGATTGAAGCGAGTCGGTTTGACCGGAGTTGAATTGAATGGAATTTAATTCACTTTATTAAGAAAGAAGTTAAAGTATGTAATGACAATGCAATGTTCCGAAGAAGAAAATCCTGTTTTCGGTTATTCACAAAATATTCGGTTATTCACAAAATATGAAATCAGGATTTTAAATATCGCTTTATAAGGCATTTAAAACAGCCCATTTACTGACCCTCTAAACAGCCTTCTCTAGGGTATTTCTAATGGCCTTCTATAACACCTTTTTAACAGTCTTCTGTAAGACGTATTATGAAGCCTTCTATAAAGTCTTTTAGACGGCCTTCTACAAGGCCGCTCAAGCGACCTTTTACAAGCCCATTGAAGTGGCCTTCTACAAGGCCGCTTAAGCGACCTTCTACAATGCCTTTTAAGCGACCTTTTATAAGGCCTTTTAAGCGACCTTTTACAAGAACTTTTCAGCTGCCTTCTACAAGGCCTTTTAAGGGGCCTCATGCTTTTTAAGCGGCCTTCTATAATGCTTTCTAACCAGCATTCTATATGCCTATTTAAGTGGCCTTTTACAAGGCCTTTTCAGAATCCTTCCATAGAATAATTTAAGCAACCGTCTATAAGTTTTTTAAAACTGGTTTTATATCGACCTTCTACAACACCGTTTCAATTACATTCTATTATATTTTTTAATCGGCCTTGTTATCTGTTTTCTCTTAAGCCTTTTTAACGGAATTTACACGACATTTTAACGCCGCTTTAAACGACCTTTTTTAAACATTTTTTAACGGCCTTTTAGACGGCAATTGAACGTAATTTTGTAAGGCATTTTAGAGTTATTGATGTGGACTGTTCTAAGACCAGGTAAATGGTCTGATATAATGTATTTTAAACTGCCTTCTATTAGGGATTTATAGGTATTTTATAAATGGATTTTATAGGCTTTTTATAGGGGTTTCTGAAAGGCTCTTTTAAAGGCAGTTTGAATAGCTTTTTGAATGTCTTTTTGAACTGCTTTTATGAATTGTTTTTTTATAAGTTATCCAAGTGTTCGATAACTATTCAATAGTCTTTTATAAGTTATTTCACGTATGCGTTTTTTTTTAAAATCTCTAAATTGTTAATTTGAAGAGTTAATTTGAAGTTAATTTGGGTTAATTTGAAGAGTTGGCCTCTGAGTGGCTGATTTATAAAGCCTCTCAAAGCCCTTTGAAAATAATTTTTAAATACTGCCTTCTAAACGGCCTTTTAAACGAACATTGGTAAGGCCTTGTAAAGAGCCTTTTGTAAGGTACATTTTCCATATGTGATTTGCAAGACATTTAATTAACAGACACTCGAGTTTAAAAATCATTTCAAATTTAACATTTCGATCAGATTCTGTACACAAAGCGGTTGGTTGTTTAACTCAAAACCCGATTTTCCAAACCAAATAATTTAAAAAGAAAAATCCAATTTTGTAAGTCATTCCGTATCTTTCATAACAGGCGAGGGGGGATGGTTTAATTTTTGGTTTTTATTATTATAAAGTATTGAATTAAATAGTTGTTTGGAATCACTAAATTTATTAATAATTGTTATTATTATGTTATATATTATTTTTGTTAAAATTCGTTTACATAAATTATTATCGTAATAATACATTATTATTGTTACAGTACAATTGTTTTAATTATATATATATATATATATATATATATATATCTTTTTTTATATTTAACAGATTATATATAAGTATATTTATATGTATATTTGTATATATAACTTGTATATAATTTATTTGTAATTTATATGTATATCATTTTGTATTTTCTTTTATATAATTTGTATATTTTTCTATATAATTTATATATAAACATATATACATATTAATATACTTATTTATTTTCACTTTTATTTTATTGTTTAGTTGTTAATGTTTTTTTTTTTAGTTTTTATATATATAGTATATTTAAATTTAATAATTTGATCCGCTAACAGTGTGTTTATTCTTTGTTTATATTTTTTAAATTAAATTTAATGTTTTTGTTTTAATTTGTTTTATTTTTCTTATCTTATACTGAAAAGTTCGGTCTTAACTTTTTAGAGTTAAAAAATCTTGTATTGGGCAGTTGACGTTGTTCATTTTTAAGTTTTAGTTTTTCTTCTTCTTTTATTTAAATCTCATTTTGTTTGCTTAACTTTTCTTAAGTAAAAAAGTTTTATTTTTTTTTTATAAATATGTAAATAATTTTTTATTTCGTTTTTTCTTTGAAAAATTTTAATAATATACAAAGTTTTTATTAGATTTTTTTTTTAGAAATATTTTTTTTTATTATTTTTTTTAATTTATTCAAAATTTACAAAAATTTAACTTTTTCAACATGAAATTTCTCGTTATAATGGTAACAATTTGTTCGTTTTTTTTTTCTCTCAGTGTTTAACAGATTTGAATGTTTTATTTATTATTTAAATTTTGTTTCATCATTGTTTATATTTATAAGTATATATATAATTTTAAATGCTAAAGCTAATGGTAAGTTCTATGGAAGTCAGTTTTGTTAAAATAAAATTCATCAAAAAATTATACAATTTTACTTTTCTGTTTCATTTTTTGTCGAAAAAGAAATTAGAAAAAGATACATTTCGTTAAAGTGAAATATAGAACATCACCATAAAGTAAAATAAATAAAAAAAAAAAATAAAAACACAATATAGGACGTCGCCATTTTCAAATTAATAAGATGGCCTATGTAAGACTGACATTAGCGCATTAGTAAAAGCTAAGGACAACTCAGAAAACCTTTCCCAAAAGTGAAACATAGAAAACCAACGAAAAACAACGGATATGAATCCAAAGTAAATTTAGAAAAGGGCGTGAAAAGTCGATATGAAAAGTAATAGGAGCGTAGACGTTATCCTTCGCTTGTAAACTAAATCGATCTAACATTTCTATTCAAGTGAAAAACAGAACACCTCAAAACAAATTTAAATGCAAACTTAAAACAAATGTTTACCATTTGGGACATAGCAATGCAAGAAGTAATAAAATTATCTCTATTAGCCTCATATGAGAGCTGTCTCTTACAAACTAACAACATCTCAAAGGGATTTTCCCAAAATTGAAATATAGAACACCACCTCAAAATTACGTATATTAGTCCATAATTACCCTGGGGAATAGTGTGATTTCAAAATGATGTTGAACTTCATGAGCCTTATATTAGCGCGTGTTCAGTTCAATACGCCCTACTTACACTTTTGTTCAAGTGACAGAACAGAACACCTTGAAAAAAATGTAAACGAAAGACTAATATATTGCGGAAACCATGTATATGTTTGCAAGCTTTGTTTTCATGACTTGAAGGTCTGTTGATTTTTTGTCCACAAACAACTCCACATTTGGGCCACAAAAACATATATTGTAAGTTATTAATCAAGGTGTCTCCAACATCTAATATTGAATAGCAAACATAATATGTTTGGACACAAAAATACCATATTGGCGACAAGTTATAAAAAAATAAAAAATAAATGGTTTCCCGTTACATCCCATGAAGGGATTAGGGAGAGCTTCTCACAAACCAGTGAGCTGTGCGCGTTCTAGTTATACACTCACTGATTGGGACCTACAACTTTACACCGGTTCCGAACGGTATTTTGAGAAGCTTTTTCATGGCTAAGTGCTCGATAGTGTCGCCGTCACTAAGCGAGGTGACCGCCGTCGAAAGATATTTAAGGTGGTCAGGGCAGGGAACGAACCCACGTTCTCATGCACAATAGCCTCGCACACTACCATTGCACCACCGACAGCCAAGTTACAAGCGCGTTTTATTTGCATCCAAACAACAAAAAAGGGGAAGATAGCGATATCAGAAATAATAAAATGACCACAGTGAACGTCACATCACAGCTGTCTCTTACAAACTAACGACACCTCAAAGTAATTCTTCAAAAAGTGAAATATTGAACACCATCTGAAAATTACAGATATTAGTCCCAACTTACTGTATAGAATAGTGCGATATCAGAATTATTATGTTAATCTACGTCAGTCTTGTAAATTAAATATTGCCCTACGCCATTTTGCTTCAAGTGGAAAACTGAACGCCACCAACAAATTTAAAGCGAACCACAGACTTGTCATTCATGAGCATGAGCTTTTGTCGATAACTTTTTGTCTGACTGATGAATTTGACAAAAATATTACCAAAAACTTATGTGAACATGATAGTGATGGGAGCAACTTCGATTCAATTCTTATTTTGTATCAACATCACCGATAGCTGATGTTCATGCTCATGAATGACAGATATGTGGCTCGCTTAAGAAAAAGAGGTATTTTTTTATTTTGTATTTTTTCCATGAACGACTTATCGATATCGCACGTAATGAATTGATCCCAGTAAGGCGACCTGCCGAGCTGTCTCTTTCAAACTTTGAATATATCTCACACGAAACTTGTTTTATTAAATTTTAACATCTAGACGATGGAAAAATCGAACTCTGTAACATATTCCCTCAAACACATTCTGCAGGAATCATGTATATGTTTAGAAAACACTCCAAATATGCATATATTTGCTAGTTCTAAACTCTCTTATATTTAAATGCAATCATTACCATGTTTACTTGCAAATATTTATACTTTCACGTGGAGTCTTATGCGTATATCAACCCAAACATCCACGTATTTACTTACGTCGAAGCAATCGAGTGTTTCCTCTCAAAACGAACGATTGACGACTGAATGCAAGAAACTAAAATGCAACAGATCATGCAATAGAAGAAACACTCAATTCATTTACACAAGCATTCAGCAATATTTATGAAGCACTGACTGTAAGAATAATGCAAAAATACAATTATACACTTGCAATAACATTAACTTAGGCTGAGAACAATCTCTCTTTGACCCGCTTTTATCATTTTGATCTCGACAGAGCACAGCGACAAAAAAACACCACCAAACACAGCTGTATTTGTACCACAAACAATGTTGTACTTGGATCACCATGGCATATATTACAATATATTAATTGTGGTGACTCAAACATGTAATATTGAATAGTACACAAGTATACTATATTTTCGACATGCTCCTAACACACGTTACATTTGCAGCCAAACAGGAAAAAATACAGATTTTTCAGTGTGTACCCATCCCTATTGGACGACCCTACTTCTTTAGGGACATAGGAGAAATATATCATCTAGGCGTAGCCACCATTTTGAATATCATCACGCTAGCAAATCGGTCTTTTTGTAGCCGTGTCGCAAATATAGTATACTTGTGTGCAAGCATATTGTGTTTGCTATCAAATATAGTATACTTGTCTCCAAACACATTGTGTTTGCTACTCAATATTATATGTTGGAGACACAATGATTAATGTGTTATAATATATGTTTTTATGACCCAACTACGAATTTGTTTGTTGAAAACTGCTGAATACAGAAATGTGACAGATAACAAAGAAATAAAAAGGCAGCAAATCTTTAATTCATGATTCACAATGCTTGCACTTAAGTATATATGTAGATGTTCCAAACATATACATGGTGTCTGCATAATGATACTGGGCTGTATTTTGTTGTAGCGAATTCAATGGGTTCTGGGAAAGGCTATCGTTTAGCTTTTTTAGCACGTGGTATCAAAATTTAATAAATCGAGTGAGTTATTCATCGACTGTCACCAGAAACCAACCTAACAAAAGTCCTATGTGATCCTTAAATGAGGGCTGACACTTTAAACTAAAGTGAAATACAGAACACCCTCGAATAAGAATATAGGAATTAAACAAATTTCTCTTAGGAATCTAATTAAATTTCTTTTAGGAACCCGAACTTACAAAGAAATCATATGTCAACCCTAAATTATGGCTGCGAATGTGCACCAAAGTGAAACACAGAACACCCTCAAGCAGTAAAATTGGAATTTAAACAAACTTCTATGTAATCCTTAAATGAGAGCTGATGCTTTAAATCAAAGTGAAATGCAGAACACCTAATACCAGAATTAGAATTTATACAGATTCCTCTTATGAATCTAACTAAATTTCGTTCAGGAACCTAACTTACAAAGAAGTCATATGTCAACCCTAAATGATGGCTGTGAATTTGCACCAAAGTGAAACACAGAACACCCTCAAGCAGTAATATTGGAATTTAAACAAACTTCTCTTAGGAATCTTACCAAATTTATTTTAGGAACCTAATCTAAGAAAAATATCTATGTAATCCTAAACTAATGGCTGTCGCTTTGAACCAAACTGAAACATACATCACTTTGGAATTTATACAGATTTCTCTTCCGAATCTAATCAAATTTTAGTCAAATTTCGTTTAGAAACCTAATCGAAAAAGGGTCCCATGTGATTCTAAAATGAAGGCTGGCGCTTTAAATCACAGCGAAATCCAGAACACCTCAGTTATTAAAATTACAATTTAAACAAATTTCTCTTACGAATCTAACAAATTCCTTTCATGAACCTAATCTATAAAAAGGTCCCATGTGAATCTTAAAAGAAGACGCAAGCTTTAAACCAACGTGAAAAAGAGGACACCCTGAAACAAGAAATCGAAATTAAACAAATTTAATTTCTGAAAATATCCAAATTTCTTTGAGGGAACTAATCTAAAAAAATACCTGTGTGATCTTTAAATGAGGGCTGTCGCTTTAAACTAAAGTGAAATACAGAACATCTACAATTAACAACATTAAAATTAAAACAAATTCTCTTAGGAATCTACCCAAATTTCTTTTAGAAGCCTAATCTAAAAAGGGTCTCATGTGATCCTTAAATGCAGCCTAACGTTTTAAACCCAAGTGAAATACAGAACATCCCTAAATGAAAATATAGAAATTAAACAAATTCCTGTAATCCTTAAATGCAGCCTGACGTTTTAAACCTAAGTGTAATCCAGAACATCCTTAAATTAAAATATAGAAATTAAACAAATTCTCTGAGGAATCTAACCAAATTTCTTTTAGGAACATAATCTAAAAAAGGGTCCCATGTGAATCTTAAATGAGGCATCCTCAAACTGTTTATCCGATTGACAAGTTTGCTTCCCTTCCTAAAGCAATTTGGTCAGAGGACTTTCAGATAGACATGCGAACTTCTCGTCTTTTAATATAAAATTTTAGACTGTAGAAATTAAAATATAATTTTTAACCTCATTTTAAACTGGTGTACATTTCGATGCAACACTGTTAGTTACGAAAAAAATGCAACCTTAATAAAATCATACACAAAAAATCAACTGTTTGACAGATGGAAGCCGATCGAAAGGTTTTCGATGTGTCGCCGCCACAAAAACTGTTTTGAAGCTCACGTCGCCGGCGATATAAATGGTTCGCATTGGTTTAAACTGTGAGCCGATTTTATCGACTGACCCGGTTTTACTCACTGATGAAATTTTAAAGGTTCAGTTATTTCAAACACATCCCAAATTTGTACAAAACTGGCAAAACCAATAGCCGCTAAATTAATTTTTCTATTGTGCCGCCGTCTTTGATAATTTTGTGTCGGCGCGGAGTTTGTCTAAGCACGGAGTTGCCAACTGCAATGTCAATTTAATCTCAAATTTATTGGTGTAATCGGCAAAGATTAGAGAAGAAAGTTATCGCTAACCTGGCCGCGATAAATGGCGGTGTAAATGCGTTGTAACGTCCCATGTGAATCTTAAATTAAGGTTGATGCTTTAAACCAAAGTATAATACAGAACACCCTCAAACAGCAAAGTTGAAACTTAAAAAAAATTTCTCTTAGGAATTTAAACAAATTTCTTTTAGGATCCTAATCTAAGAAAAAGTCCTATGTAAACTGAGGGCTGGCGCTTTAAACCAAAGAGAAATACAGGACACCCTGAAATATAAAAATTGGCAATTAAACAAATTTCTCTTAGAAATCAAACCAAATTTCTTTTAGAAGCCTAATCTGAAAGGGCCACACGTAATCCTTAAATGAGGCCTGACGTTTTAAGTCAAAGCGAAACCTAGAACATCTCCAAATAACAAAATTGTAATTTAAACAGATTTATATTACAAATCTAACCAAATTTCTTTTAGAAACCTAATCTGAGAAAAAGATCTGTGTGAATCTTACATGACCTAGACCTAGAT
Source organism: Phaonia tiefii (assembly GCA_963931995.1). Taxonomy (NCBI): domain Eukaryota; kingdom Metazoa; phylum Arthropoda; class Insecta; order Diptera; family Muscidae; genus Phaonia; species Phaonia tiefii. The sequence continues at coordinate 17,164,722 of OZ008370.1, read as the reverse complement.
TACCTTCAAATCCCAAAATTTTAATTTAAAAAAATATCTCTTGGGAATCTAATCAAATTTCTTTTACGGGACTAATCCAAAAAACAGTCTTAAGTGATCCTTAAATGATGGGTGACTCTTCAAACCAAAGTGAAACCTAGAACACCTTCAAATACCATAATTGTAATTTAAACAAATTTCTCTTAGGAATCTATTCAAATCTCTTTTAGGAACCTAATCTAAAACAGGGTTCAATGTGGTCATTAAATGGGGGGGTCATTAACCACAGATTTTGAAATTGGAATTGAACAATTGTGTTTAAGCAATTTTGTGTTCAAAAATATTACTGAAAGCCTTTAAATTAAGTTTTTAATAAAACAAATAAAAAACAATTTTAAAACTACAGATTTCACATTGAAACATTCCTTTTTTAATAAAAAAAAACTTGAAATATAAAGAAAATCAAAATCAAAAATTTAAATCATGCTCTATGAACGCTTTGTTACTTTAAATATTTTTTTCCCTTATTATTTTTATTTTTATTTTCCTTTATAATTATAATAATCTAGCAAGTGTTTTTAGGTTTTGTTTTCATTTAATCAGTCATAATAATTTTTATTAATTTATTATTATTTTAATCTTTGTTTGAGTTTTACCTTGAAGTTGAACATTAGAAATTTCATGACAATTAAAAATTAAAAGAAAAAATTTTGTGTAAATTTCTTACTAAGGTACTGCTTTTTGGTATTAAAGGATTAAAGTTAAAATTTTTAAATTATATACATTTAAATTGTTGGAAAAAATTACTACTAGTAGTATACAAACCAAAAATACACTACAATGGTATTTTTTTAACATTATTTTTTTACACCAAACTCTTTGTATAATGGCCCATTGGGTTCGAAGCAGCTTAACACTGCTTTACCGACAGTTTTTCATACTGTACCGATAGTTTTACATAATATGAATGGGCGCGAGAACGGAGCCAATGAGACCCTTAAACGGCAGTTACACCCACCAAGATTAGAGCATTTCGTAGGTTAACTCCGTTAGCCCACTTAACCTAGAAGATTAATCATACAAATTTAATCTTTAAAAACTGAAGTTGAATTTGAAAGCTCATTATAAATACTATTAGTACCAAAAAATGCAACCAGAATGAAACCATACAAAAAAAATCAACTGTTTGACAGACGGACAAGAACGATGTATAAATAGACAGTCAAAATTTCTCTTCACTCAAATGCCAACAAACAAAACGAGTGAAACCCTAGCACTTCTCTGCCCTCTCTCTTACTCTCTTCATTGAATATTTGAATACACAAGCGGCTTTTTGATAGTGTTATTGTATATAACTATACAAATTCCAACCGTGTTGAAATAAAATTACATAAACTCTGCAAAAAGTATGAAATAATCAAGATATGACACGAGAGAGAAAATCGTTTGAGTGAATATCTGGCACTTTTTGGTTCTCTTTTACCAGGGTTGCCAAATTCCGCACATCTTCTGGTTGTCTACTTCTTGATCGTCTTTGAGACGGACAAAAACTATGTACTAAAGTAGAGAGTCAAAGTTTCTCTCGAGTGGAATGCCAACAAAGAAAACGAGTGAAGCGTTACGTTTTTCTGCTGTTTCTCTTACCCTCTTCATTGAATATTTCAATACTCGAGCAGTTTTTCGATAATGTTAATGTACAGGGTGTTTCAAAAGTGACCACCCTATTGGAAGATGCTCTTATTTTTGCAAGTGGCTGCCAATGTCAAATCTGTTTTGACATTTGTGGACTAGACAGATGTAGAATACAAGTAAACAATCCATAGAGCGATACACTCCCCAAGAACGCGGAATAATCGTGTCAATTTTTTTGCGCAACAATTCGTCTGTGGTTCGACCAGATGCCGTGCCTCGCAATTATCCATCTGCCGGTCGTCCATATGGCGAATTTTGGTCAAAGCCCTGCGCATGTTCCCATACAAAGTCCAGTCCGTGCATCAGCTGCTACCTGTCGCCCGCCAAACGCGTGTAACCTACGCCCAAGCCATCCTCAATCTCGTGGACGAAGTGTACGACTTTTCCACCAAAATCATAATGAGCGATGAGGCTCATTTCCACCTCAGCGGGTACGTGAACAAGCAAAACTATCGCTTCTGGGGCACCGAAAATCCACGAGTGATGCACGAGGAGCCATTACACTCGCTCAAAGTGACTGCATGGTGCGCTGTTCACGCTGGAGGAGTCATCGGGCCATTTTTTTCGAGAACGCCGCTTGCCAAACGACAACAGTGGACGGTGCGCGCTATAGGGCCATATTAACCGAGTTTTTTCTGCCGCAATTCGACGAATTAGGACTTGAGGACATGTGGTTCCAACAGGACGGAGCAACAGCACACACTGCGGAAGCCACAACCGATATTCTGAAGGCGGCGTTCCCGGGTCGCCTCATCTCTCGTTTTGGCGATTTGCACTGGCCCGCAAGATCGCCCGATTTAACCGTTCCAGACTTTTTTTGTGGGGTTTTTTGAAGTCCCGTGTTTACGTGAACAAGCCCGAAACCCTGGAAGCCCTCAAGGCCAATATTTGACACGAGTGCGAGAATCTGTCGCCCGAAGTTCTCGCCGAAGTGATGAAAAATGCCATAAAACGAGCCCGTATGGTAATCAATTGTGACGACGCCCATTTAACCGATATCATCTTCTCAACTTAACCAATAAAATTCTAAAGGTTCAAATAAACATAATCAAAAAACAGAATCGAAGTTTTTCATTTAGAAAAAAAAATGAGAGCCAAACAACATCGGATGACTTCTTTTGAAACACCTTGTACATAACTACACAAATTCCAACCATGTTTAAGTAAAATGACATAAAGTATGTAAAAAGTATGAAATAATCAAGATATAACGCGAGAGGAAAATGCGCTCGAATTTTTGGTTCTCTTTTACGAGGTTTGTCGAATTGCGCACTAATACTGGTCGTCTACCTAGACGGACACCGATCGAAAATGTTCCGCCCCGTCGCCGCCAAAAATTTTTTGAAGCTCACGCCGCCTCCGATATAATTGCTCTCATCGGTTTAAAATGTGAGCCGATTTATCTGACTGATGCAATTTTCAGTTATTCAGTTCATTTATTTCAAAAACGTCTCAAATTTGTACAAACCTGGCAAAACCAAGAGCCGCTAATTTAATTTTTCTGTTGTGCCGCCGTCGTCGATAATTTGGTCTCGGCACGGAGTTGCTCTAAATTGTTCGAAGCACAAAGTCGCCACCTGAATTGCCAATTTAAAATTAGGCAAATTGGGTGGTCTAAAGGGCAACGATTAGAGAACAAGTTTATCCCTAACCTGACCGCCATCAACTGCGGTCTAAATGCGATATTAACTCCGTTCACCCACGCTAAAGCCCCGTATTCAGTTGTTGTGAAATTTTCGTAAGAAATTTTTTCATATATCTCTAAACGGAATATTTTGTTGCGGAGAGTTACCAACTATCCAAACAACTTTTCTGTGTTAAAATAAATTAAATATCAAACTTCCGACCCCAAACAATTATCAAACAATTGTTTTCGTACAAAATAGCTAGGCGTAACAACTTTGTAATTGATTTTGCCTACGAAATTTTTGCAAAGAGCTGAGCTGAGCTTTTTTATACACGTACTTCTTATGGCAACGAAAATTTCACAAAAGCTGAATACCGGGCTTAACCAAGAAGATTACTAATACAATTTTAATTTGTAAAGTTGAATTTGAATTGCCATTTTAAACTGGTGTACAATTTGATGCAACACTGCTAAGTACCAAAAATGAAGCTATGATAAAACTTACACAGACATCATCTGTTCGATATATGGAAGACGATCGAAAATATTCCGATGCGTCGCCAACACCAATAATTTTTTGAAGCTCACGCCGCCACCGATCGATTTTAAATGAGGCCGACTGGACCGATTTAACCGACTATCCAATTTTAAAATTTGTACAAAACTGGTGAAACCAAGAGCCGCCAATTTAAGTTTTCTGTTGTGCCAACGTCGTCGATAACATGGACAGAGTTGCTCTAAATTAGTGGAAGCACAAAGTTTCCACCTCAATTGCCAAATTAAAATCAAAATGGGTGGTGTAAACGGCAAAGATTAGAGAACAAGTTTATCGCTAACGTGGCAGCGATGAACTGGACATGTTTTTAATGGGCAAACCCGAAAACCCTGTTTTTAATATCTTCCCCAAGTGCCGATTAATCCCAAGGATTATCGGCTTCTAAGGAAGTACTAAATAAACATATTGGGCCTCTCCAGACCCAGTGTCTAAATGCTATCAGGAAACAAAATAAGGTTTCAGAGTGAGTATATCCTTAACATAGGGACTTTTTGGAAATGCATCACTGCAGTGCGCAGAACGTTCGGAAATGCAAAATCTGGCAAATTAACAGGTGTTTTGTGTTGGTAATTGCAAACAAAATGCGCAACAAACAAGCATCTTCATCAGATGAGGCATTTCTAACAGGTCCGTTGTTGACACTAACCGACGCGAAATCCTCAGTAAAGATTGGTAAAGATAACACTGAACTAGTTAGTACGAGATCGATCTCTGCAACATTTTAATAGACATAATTATGAGAAAAGCTGCCAACAACACGAATAAAACTAGCAGCAACAGAAGCCACATGATGCTCCGATATGCTGATGATTTTTCCATCATTGGGCGAAATCTGCGTGAAGTTACTGCAGTATTTTCAAGAATCGAGAAGGAATCAACAAGTGTTTAAATGACAGTAAATGAGGAATGGCACTAACCAACACCAAATAAGCAGTGAAAGTAGAGGAAGATCACTCCGAGCCAATTCTGTACCAGGCGAAGTCTTAGACAAAGCGGTACACTTTCGTGCAATCTCCTTAACATATTAAAGGGGATAATAATGAGAACAGCTGCTGAACATCCATTCTTTTGGCAAAAAGGATGTACAAGTAGAGAAGAAAAAGCGGCGCAATTTTGCAACCCTAGTAGAAGAGAACCAAAAAAGTCGACGCGATTCACTCAAACGCATTTGTTTCCCGCGTCATAACTTGATTATTTCATACTTTTTACACATTTATTTAAATATTGATGGTATTTCTATAGTTAGATACAATAACATCATCAGAAAACTGCTCGTGTATTGAAATATTCAACGAAGAGTGTAAGAGAGAGAGCAGAGAAACGACGCGCTTTATTCGTTTTCTTTGTTGGCATTCCACTCCAAGAGTAAATTTTCTTCTCTATACCATAGTTGCTTTATGCGTTTCGAAAACAGGGTGAACATTGACAATAGTTGTTGTTGTTGGATGATGCAATAACACCATGGTACAAATAAATGGTAGAAGCACTAGCCCCGCTGATTTGAACTTTTTTCTGGAGTGAGTATGAGTAAGTTTTCCTCTTATGTCAAAGTTTGTTTACATTTGGTTGTCTGTAACCCCCGTTCGCCAGCAAATGCTGTTTTTGAAAAATTTTCTCTGCGAAAATCACATAAAAACGTTTTGATTTTCACACTTTCAGAATTTCAAATAAAACACAATCATTTTCCAAATATACGTTTTCCAATTTTGTCAACAATTTCAGTATTTTTCTATTAGCTGACTTGACACAATACAGACACGGAGCAAAAACAAAATGCCTGTTGTTTTTGGCTTGTTGTATTTGTTGTCGTACTGCATCTACCATTATATTTGTACCATGAATAACACAAACACGTCGAAGGAATCAGGGGCTATCCATGACACAGCTAATCGTCTATGAACTAGGAAATTGATAGAAAACAGAGTGGATAGGCGAGAGAGCTCTCCAGAAGCAAACCATACAGGAAGCTAAGTTTAAATAGTGTTTGATTGATACTAATAACAGCTAAATTATATCTTATGTTGGTGGTATCGAACGAAAATACACATTCCCTTTTATTTCTGTCCGTTTTATGACCAACCCAAGAGTAACAACAGCAAATAGACTTGAGTCGAACTCGTTCACTGGTTCTCGAACTCGTTCATTTATGGTGCCCGAACGTAACAATCACGAACATACTCGCCATGTCGAACATGAGCATTATGTTCGTTATGGCGATGTCTGGTCACCATAAATGAACTATATAGTTCATGAACTACCCAACTCTAACAGCAACTCAAATTCGATGAAATTACCTACTACCTCGTCGTCAACGAGAGAACGTAAAAGATGTCGTAAAAAGAGGGAATGTGCATACTGAAGAGAATATCGTCGCTGTAAACAAAAGTGTGGAAGAACATCCAAATTTGTCGATTCGTCATCGGTCGCAGAAATTGGGACTCTGTCCGTAAACTACGTGCAAAATGTTCCCCAAATATCTTGGCGTACACCAAAATATATGATCCAGCTAGTGCAGGATTTAAAGCCACGAGACTCTGTCCGTAAACTACGTGCAAAATGTTCCCCAAATATCTTGGCGTACACCAAAATATATGATCCAGCTAGTGCAGGATTTAAAGCCACGAGACCATCATATACGTTGTTCTTTCACGGATTGTGGTCTAGAGCAGTTGGAAACTGGCCCGATGTTTTATCGCTTAATTGTGTTCAGCGATGAGGCTAATTTTTGGTTTAACGGGTTTGTTAATAAACAAAATTGCCGCATATGGAGTGAGACCAATTCACAACAGTACATACAGGCTCCATTACAACCAGTTAGCTGCAAGGAGCATGTTAGTTACGTGGGGGCAAACGCGGTCGAAAATCAGCCCTCACTTGCCAGTATGCTACCTAATATAGGTGGTCCGAAGGCGGCCAGGAGGAAGCTTGTATCGACGGCAACAAGCTCGGTGATCTTGTACGCATCTCCAGTTTGGGCGACAGAAACGACGAAAAGAAAGCTAACATCGATCTACCGACTGAGCGCTCTACGAACTACTAGCGGCTTCTGTAAAATATCGGACGAAGCAGCATATGCCGTCGCAGGGACGAGATACCAATCAACATCCTGGTAGGCGAGATGAGACGTGTATACGAAAGGGCCCACGAAACCTCAGCTAACAGAAGGGCTATAGAGAAGGAGGAAAGGGAGACCTCAATAGCAGAATGTCAAAGACGGTGGAATAACAGTACGAAAGGCAGATGGACTCACCGGCTGATTGAAAACGTTGCAATCTGGATTACGAGGTCCCACGGAGAACTGAATGACTACGTGACGCAATTCCTAACTGGGCATGGTAGTTTCCGAAAATACCTGCACATATTTGGACATGATAGCTCGCCTACATGCCCAAACTGTGTGGAAGAGGAGGAGGACGTTAAGCACGTCATGTTTCACATTGCCCAAGATTTATGGAAGCCAGATCGGATGTCACAGTTGCAGAAAACAAAATGGATTTTATGCTCCGTAGTGCTGGAGTGGCCGTCAGTAGTGCAATGGTAGTGTGCGCGGCTCTTGTGCATGAGGACGTGGGTTCGATCCCTACTCTGACCACCTTAAATTTCTTTCGACGGCGGTCACCTCGCTTAGTGACGGCGACACTATCGAGTATTTAGCCATGAAAAAGCTTCTCAACATACCGTTCGGAACCCGTGTAAAACTGTAGGTCCCAATCTGTGAGTGTAAAACTAAAACGCGCACAGCTCATTGGTTGTGAGAAGCTCTCCCTAATCCCCTCATGGCATGTAACGGGAAACCATTTATTTTTTTAGTGCTGGAGTAAAATCGGAAGTTTCACGTCGAACGTCCTCAAGGAGCTTCGATGTATAGAGCGCTGCCGAGGCGAAGAGTCGGAGGCTACCTAGAATCGGGCGCATGATAGCTAACCAGCTCCCGCGAAGTAGTTTCTAACGGCAGTTTCGCGGAGGAGAGTGGTGACGACGAAGGAGGTTGGTTTTTAGTCGGTAAGAATCCGAGAAAACCCCGGGGATGGGAATTTATGCAATATTACATCCAGTAAAATGCAGTTTTTACACGCTGGTGGCACCATCGGACGCCAGAGATCGTTATCGCGCCAATGGATCTGACAATTGGTCTCGAAGATCGTGCGATTTGACAATTCTCGATTATTTCCTGTGGGACTATGCGAAGTCACTGGTTTTTGCTGATAAAACAGAAACAATTGACGCCATGGGGGCCACAATGGTTCGTGTTATTCGTGACATACGACCAACAATGCTTGAAAAAGTGACACGAAATTGGAAGTCCAGAATGTGCTTCGTCATGAACAGCCGCCATATGTCCGAAATCATTTTCCTATAAAAATGGTTTTTTGTTTAAAATTTATTGTGTTATTTTTTACAATTCCAATGCCGATCGGACTTAAAGACAACATCTTCTTGAAATTTTGATTTGTACAGAGGGAATTTTTGTATTTTATCTTTTAACTTATTGGGTCCATTACGTATAAAAAGTTGGTGTTCAAAAACAAAGTGTTTGAAAATAAAATAAAGGACAACATAAGTATTTTTAAAATAAATTTCCAGTCTTTGCTTTATTAAAACTAAAAATAAAATCTAAAGAAAAATGTAAAAACAAAACAAAAAAAAGTATTAATTATAATAATAATAGTGTAATTACAATGAGATCACAAATAAGCTTAGAATTCATACATTTTAAATAACTAGTTTAGTCTTTTTTGTTCTTAAAATGGAAAAACACAATATCTCCTTAAAGTAGATAGTAGTATATTGTTTTACTTTACAAAATACACACATGTTCCATTTAAAAATAGAACTGAAACATACAATTTTAATTCAATTTACTTAAAATTAAAGTTTAGTTTAAATCAAAAAAAAAAAAAAAAAAAAAAAATAACAATTTTCAATTATTTTTTTTTTTTTTTTGTAAAGAAAATCTTCTCTTTTAATACAATTTCAATTTCACCTAAACATCATTATACAAGTAACTAAGTTTTATTATTATTATTAATAGTATATTTATGTATATATATATATTTACGATTTATTAAATAATATTATTAAATACTTATATTTACACTAAAGTATGGCTGAATTATAAATAGGGATAATGATACGATTTATTGCGATAAAAACCGTCCAAAAGTCCAGAGTAGTTGTACGCTGCAAATGCATTATTATTTTGTAGGCGCCATCCATCAGTGAGATGATGACACGCATTTAGTACATGACGCGAATGAGAATTAGAAGAGTACGGTTAACAAACGTCGACGACACAGCGGCAATTTGTTGAAGCATGTAAGAGAGAAGAAAAACAAGAAATTTCATTTAATTAGGTTATATTAAATAATTTATGTTAATTTTATGTTTTTTTGTGATGCTTTCCTTTTTAACTTTTATTTTTAAAATAAATAATAAAAAAATAAGACTATAAATGATCTTAACTTTTTTTTTGATTTATTGTTGCCAAGGTACAATAAACAACTGGTGGTGGATTTGCGTTTACATATAAATCAAATTTTGAAAATGATGGAGAATTTTCGATTACAACTTTTTCTATAGAAACAACATTGATATTTTATAAAGAAAAAAAAAATTAATATGTATATGAAATTGTTTTAGCTGGTACTGCAGTTCAAGTGTAAAACGGCTGAAATATCTTTTAGCAAAATAAAATTTTAGTTAAATTTTTTTAAAATACAATTTTTAAATTAGTGTAGTATAAAGCACCGCCCGCCCTGCCGATGTGGAGGATAATATCGTCGGTTTACAAGTGAAATGCTCTAAATCCACCAAACACTTGTACTCATGGTACCTATATGCTGGTGGTGAGTATGGGTACAGTAAGAGAGCAAGTGGCCAAACTTCCAAATTCATAACTCATTAAATGGCTGTGCTGGAAAAGTAACAGCAGAATATAAGAAATTTAATGACTTAAGTCATTTCACTGGTAAGCCGACGATTTGTTGGTTTATATTTATATTTGCCGTCGGTGGTGCAATGGTTAGTATGCGCGGCTCTTGTACATGAGATCCTGGGTTCGAACCCTGCTCTGACCACCATCAAATTTGTTTCGGCGGCGGTCACCTCGCACAGTGACGGCGACACTATCGAGTATATAGCCATGAATAATCTTCTCGAAATACCGTTCGGAATCGGTGTAAAACTGTAGGTCCCAATCAGTGAGTGAAAACTGGAAAGCGCACAGCTCAGTGATTGTGAGAAGTTCTCCCCGGTCCCTTCATGGGATGTAATGGGAAACCATTATTTTTTTTTTTATATTTGTTAAACCTAAAAGATAGACAGGTAGTATTGATACGTACTTTTCCAACTGTTATAAAGGATAATTTTTTTTTTGCTATTTGGTTTTTCAGTGTTTTAAATTTGTTGCAAATTCACGCGTGATTCGTCACATGTGTCAACAATTTTCAGTTTGCTTTGACGACATTTCATTGTGAATAGACTTGCATTGAGTTTTAAGCCGGAATCACAATGCAAGCAGCAACATTTTCGTTAGGCATTCGCAATGTAAGCAACAGTTTACTTCGAATCATAGATAAAGGAAATAAGTAGATATCCCACAGGCGTTGTCAAGTACTGCCACTAGGTGCTGTGTTGTCGTTTTGTAACTTTCATTGACGTTTCTCATAACACTCACTGACGTTTATTCAACAGTGTGGGACATTTTTTCAATACAAAAATAGAATCATTTTCCAGGTTATGCTATTCAAACAACTAATTTAATTTTAAATACATCTTGCAAGGTATATTTTGTTTGGGATCAAACGTTGTAATTATTGCATCCAGCTCCATCTAGAAAATATCCCATTGAACAAGAAATTTCCCAAGGCATGTGCAATATCTAGTTTACTGTTATACTGTTATTGTTGGTGTTCGTTTCTGTTGTTTGAGAGCAACGGACCACAAAACAAAAACAAAACCTGCCACACCTATTGTTAGCACCTGTTCTAAATATATCTTGCAAGGTATACTTTGTTTGGGATCAAACGTTGTAATTATTGCATCCAGCTCCATCTAGAAAATATCCCATTGAACAAGAAATTTCCCAAGGCATGTGCGATATCTAGTTAATTCTTTTATCTATGCATCGAATCGAGATGTTTGTTCTAACAGGTGATACCAGTATTACGGCCAATACATCAAGGCAACAATAAAATATATTTTGCTTTCGTGTTAAAGTTAACCCAAATGTATGTCATGAATAAAAGTAAGTCAGAAATTACAAAAACCAAATACATTTGAATTGGATTCTTCATGTAATGAACAGAAGGAAAAGCAAATCATTTAAGTTGTTCTTATACCACAACATCTATTAGTTGCATTATGATTCAAATGTCACAAATGACACATCCAGGTTTGTATTTTGAATATTAAAAAATGTTAATGTATTTAAACATATTTTCTATTAAACGATTTTACAGATAAAATTACGTTTTATAATGCATCTTTTAACACAAATGGGTTCAATTTTCATTGATGTTTTTAAGTTTGAAATGAAATTCGAAGTACAGCGCCATCTACCGCTTAAAAGTATATTATTTATTCCAACAAGTATGTATGTTGCTGGAATAGAAATAGAACAACTTCGGCGACAAATTTGAGTTACATTTTTGTAAAAAAAAAAACGAAAAGACATTATGTGAAATTCTGTGTGTGAGAACCAGTTAGGATGAGAAACGAAACTGTCGCTTGCATTGTGAGTGCGGCTTTATTATCAAAATTCGTGCTCTGTGAAAAATGCACGCTGAAAAATGTGTCTCTTATTGTCGTTTGGATGCAAATACAACATGTTTGTAGCCTGACGAAAATATATTATACTTGTGTCCAAACATGTAGCGATTGCTACTCAATATTACATGTTAGAGACACAATGATTAATAGATTATAATATATTTCTTTGTTACCCAAATGTGGCTTTGTTTGTAGCTTGACCAACTATAATATTCGTGTGTCCAAACACATTGTGTTTGATATTGAATTTTACATGTTGAAGACACAATTACTAAGAGAATATAATATAGGTTTTTGGGTTGTTTGGTTTTAGTTGTAATGGGTTGTTTGTTGAGAACTGCTGAAAACAAAAAAGAGACAGACAACAAAGAACAAAAGCAGCAGATCTGCAATTCATGAAAACAATGGTTGCAAACATTTACGTGATTCCTGCATTATCTTGCGGGGGCTGTTTTCCAGCGTGGGTGTTTCCAAAGTTACGTCCATTTTATGGGTTTCAGTGACGAGGCTCATTTTTGCCCCAATTGATACATTAATAAACAGAATTCCCGAATTTGGTCAGAAGAGCAGCCAGAGGCTGTTCGAGAGCTTCCAATTCACACTGAAAAATCCACTATTTGGTGCGGTTTATGTACGCGGAAAAATCTGTTTTTTGTTGTTGTTTGGATGCAAATATAACATGTTTGTAGTCTGTCCCAAATATAGTATACTTGTGTCCAAACACATTGTGTTTGCTATTGAATATTACATGTTGGAGACACAATGATTATTAGGTTATAATTTATGGTTTTGTGACCCAAAGAACTATGGTCCAATAACGCTTCCAACCCAAAATCCGCACCAAACGCAGACATGTTATGTATGCATTTGTTTTTCGACAATCACATGTGGCTTCTCTGAACCCCAAATCTGGCAATTTTGACGCTGAATGAAGCGATCATGATGAAAACGGGCTTGATTGATCACTGAGGATGAGTTTACTCGAAAAATCATCATTCACTTGTTGATGTTCATTAAACCATTCAACGCGATCACCCTTCGCTCCGTATGGCAATTATTAGATTATTTATTAGATTTGACAGAACAGCCCACCAACACTTTTATGGGCCGGCGACATTATTGGACCATACTTTTTCAAGACGATGATGGCCGCAACATTACGGCCAATGGAGCAAGGTATCTTTCGATGATCACGGACTATCTTTTGCCTAAAATGGAAGAATTGGACTTGATTGATATGTGGTTTCAACAGGACGGTGCCACATGCCATACTGCACGCGATACCATGAACCAATTCAGATGCGAGTTTGGTGAGCAAATAATCTCTCGTTCTTGCGATTTGACTACACTAGACTATTTTTTTTGGGGGCACGTGAAGTCTCTCGTCTATAGGGGCAAGCCAACCACGATTGCTGCCTTGGAAGACAACATTACACGTGTCATTTTTGAGATACTGGCCGAAATGTTGGACTTTCAGGATGGACCACGTGACACGTTGCCGTGTGACAACATTTTCATGAAATAATCTTTAAAAAGTAAATGGCAGGCATTGATTTATCAATCCAAATAAATGTTTCATTGACTTGTACAAATTTTGTGGGTATTCATGAATTTTAAAAAACCAAATAGCAAAAACCAAATTGGATTTAGATCGGCATCGAAAGAGCTCAAGGTGGCGAGGTTGGGCAATAAGGTTGAGCTGAAAGTGTTTGGGATGCACTGCCGATTAGATTAATAAGGGGAATTAAATTGAATTGTGAATGGACGTTGCAGTAGGATATCGAAACGATGGAACACTTTCTCTGTCAATGTCCCGTTTTCTCAAGTTCAAAACTGCAACACCTATCTGTTCACTAAGGAATTTTTTTGTTACGAAACAAGAAGTTTCTATGGATACTTTCGGGACAATGAAGAGGGCGCAGCAGGCTTTAACGATATGCCCTAAAAATGGGCCATAGCACGAAGCGCCAATACTTTGTCTAACACCATATCACACCTACACTCAACCTTATCCCAATGCAATGATTTTAAAACTACCTCAGCCACCATTCTAGATTTGTGGTCAAAACTTTTTTAAATATTAACATTTGACAAAGATCGGAATTTCAAATTTTAAATATTACATTTATAACAATTTTAAATTGTTAATACAGTCGAAACTCTCTGTAACGAACTCCTATATAACGAAGTTTTCTTTATTACGAATAAATTTTAGAACACTGTGTTTTTGTTCTACTTTTAGTGTATTTTGATCTCCTTACAACGAATTTCCCTATAACGAATATTTCCTTATAACGAAACATGTTTGCGAACATAATTCGAAAGTTGAAGCGTTTTAAATCTAACGAATTTATTCAAATTATTTTTCGTTATGCAGTGGCAATACTTTTTTCTTACCAAAGAAATTAAATTGTATTTAGGGTAACTCCCAAACTATGCAAATGACAACTGCAATCGGCAATCGATACCATCTCTAATATTTTGTGCAGTAGCTATCAGTTTATCGTTGCATTTCGGGATAATCAGTTGAAAAATGCCTCCGCGTGTAAGCATTACTGTGGAAAAAAAATCTATTGATCATTAAAGAAGTTGAAAAGGGAAAAGTTGCCAAAAAAAAACATTGCTAAGCAATTTGGAATTCCTTCCAGTAGTTTATCAACGATTTTAAACAGCAAGGCTAAGCTTTTAAGCAGTGTAACAGATAACACATCAAGTATTAAGCGCAAGAAGCTTCGAACTTGTAGCTTTGAGGATATTGACGAAGCAATGCTGAAATGGGTATTCGCTGCACGTGGTAGGAACCTTCCTCTGTCTGGATCAATACTGAGAGAAAAAGCAAAACAGTTCGTTGAAGCTTTAGGACATCCAGAGTTTGAGGGAAGTGTGGGATGGCTTGAAAAATTCAAAAAGCGCCACGGCATTGTTCAGAAAACATTGTGTGGTGAAAGTGCTGCCGCCAACATCCAAACTCGTGATGAATGGGTGACGAATGGGTGACGAATGTCTTGCCAAAATTAATAGAAAAGTATGACGAAAACGACATCTTTAACGCCGATGAGACGGGTTTGTTTTTTAAGTGCTTGCCATATAAGACGATGGCGTTTAAAAATGAGAAGTGCTTTGGGGGGAAAAACAGCAAAGAAAGGATAACTGTCATGGTGGCAAGCAATATGACCGGATCGGAGAAAGTTAAATTGCTTATTATAGGAAAGGCCAAGAATCCGAGATGCTTCAAAGGAATCAAATCTCTAGACGTTGATTATGAATTTAACACGAAAGCATGGATGACAAGCACCATTTTCTTGAAATGGCTTTTAAAATTGGACCGAAAGTTTGCTTCTCAAAAAAGAAATGTGTTGTTTTTTGTTGACAACTGCGCTGCGCACCCTAGAGATGTAAAGGACAAATTAAAAAATATTGAAATTGCTTATTTTCCACCCAATATGACTTCGTTACTTCAGCCAATGGATCAGGGAATAATTTGTAACATTAAAATACATTATAGAAAACGCATTTTGACAAACATTTTAATACAAATGGAGGAGAAAAAACCTCCTACGCCCACCAATTTGCTGGATGCCATACGAACCTTAAACCAAGTGTGGAATGTCAATGTAAAATCAGAAACAATTGCAAACTGTTTTAGAAAAGCGGGATTTGTGAAAGTTGGCACCAAACCAACCAACAGTACGCCCTGGCATGAATAAGACTATTTTCCACTATCCCATTTCGCCTTTTTGGAGTCTTCATTTAAGACAGTTGCAAACATTAATGCAACATTTAAAGATTACGTCAATATTGATAGTGATGTAATTACCACAGACAACCTTTCCGACGAAGATATTCTAGAAAGTGTTCAAGAAAGTTTGGGAGTAGCAGCTATCTCAGGTATATAAACAATAATAAAGAAACCCTGTGGCTAATAAATTGTACATTATTATTTCTATATTAACAGATTCAGATGAGTACGAAGAAGATTCTGCTGATATTTCTAAGCCGTTACCCACAAATGGACAGCTGGCTTCATCAGTTAAAGGCTTCCTTCCGTACCTATTTGGAAATGAAAACCAACGTACCAAATACTGTGTTTGCTTCTCTTAATGCATTGGTTCCCAACAGGTGGTCCGCGGACCCCTGAGGGTCCGCAAGCCATGCCAGAGGGGTCCGCAAGATATCATTAGATTATACATTACAAAAAACCAACCCATAAAAAAACACTGTTGTTGTGAAAAGACATTGGCAGTGAGCATGAGCAGCTTCTTATTCATACATAAGTAAGATGGCTCTCTCGAGGTACGATTTTGACAAGATTTTTTGAACTTAGAGATGAGGTTCGTGTCTTCCTTCTTGACACCAAGTACGCAGACTTTCTCACTGACTTTTCTTGACTTTACTCAACTGCCTACTTAGCTGATGTGTTGGAACACTTAAATGTCTTAAACTTAAGTTTGCAAAGGAACAATGTAGACATGATCAAAGTTGAAGATAAGATTAGTGCTATGGTCAAAAAGGGTCAGATCTAGGTAGCACGGATTTAAAAGGAGTCTTTTACTAACTTCCCTACTTTGAAACAATTCCTAGAGTCTCCAGAGGAGAGTTTGGCTGAACGATAAAGAGCAACGAAGCCGAGCATCTACATAGTCTAGCCACCACATTTAGGGAGTCTTTTCCCGAACCTGGCGATAGTTGGATTCAAAAATCTAAGGCCTCACAGAAGAACAACAACATCAACTTGTGGATCTGTCTAGTTGTGGTACAATGAAGGACATTTTTAATGGTGAGAAAATTGCAGACTTCTAGCCTACATTAAGCAAGTATTACAAAGAACTTGGAGGTAATGCAATGAAAAATATCCTTCCATTTGAAACTAACCTATCAGCGTGAACAAGCATTTTCCTCTCCATGTGCTGCATGAAAAACAAGTAAAGGAATCGGCTTGACATGCGGCCGGACTTCACAGTGAAAGTGTCAAGTTTGGAAGCAAACATTTCAGAAATATTGGACTCAAAGATCAGATTCAACTCATTTCATTAAGAACTGAAAATGAAAACGAACTGTGTACTGATGGACGTACATACTTATAAAACGTGATACATTTCGATGTTCTCTACTTTTTTAAAGAACAAAACACAGAAAATTCAAATTGAATGGTAAATGTTTATTATCATTTGAAAGAACATTCTCTCTCCTCTCAGATGGTCCATCCGTTGAGTCAAATTTTCGATGACTCGTGTGATGTTTTTCTCCAAGGCCTGAATCGAAGCGGGTTAAACTTTAGACTTTACATATCTCCACAGGAAAAAGTGTAACGGTGTGATATCACACGATCTTGGTGGCCAATCGACCGGCCCAAAACGTGAAAATATCTGCTCACCGAAGTGTTTTCTCAATAAATCCATTGATTGATGCGATGTGTGGGAAGTGGCGCCGTCTTGTTGAAACCAAATGTCGCCGAGATCACGAGCTTCAATTTCAGGCATCAAATAGTCGGTTATCATGGCACGATAAGGGTCGCCATTGACGGTTACATTCTCACCGGCATCATTTTTGAAGAAATATGGACCGATGATTCCACCGGGACACAAACCACACCAAACCGTTGTTTTTTCTGGATGAAGTGGCAGCTGTTGAATCTCTTCAGGTTGATCTTCGTCCCAAATGTGGAAATTTTGCTTGTTTACATATCCATTGAGCCAGAAATGAGCCTCATTGCTGAAGAAAATTTGGCTCAAAAACGTCGGATCTTCTTGGAACTTTTCAAGAGCTCATAGAGCGATGCGATGTCGCTTGGGAAGGTCGGGCGGCTTCAGTTCTTGCACAAACTGTATTTTGTACGCTTTCAATTTAAGATCTCGACGCAAAATGCGCCAAGTCGTTCCACACGTCAGTCCTCTACTCTACGGTCTCAGCTACGGCCGCTATTATATTTTCTTCCAATAATGAATGCTGGGTCTCAAGATGGGTGACAGTGTTGCGAATAGTATGCTCAGTAGGCCGATTATGTTGACCATAAGTTGAACGAAGTGCACGGAACACATTCCTCACAGAACGTGAATTTTCGTAATAAAGTTAAACGATTTGTAAACGTTGTTCAGGCGTAAGTCCTTCCATGATGAAATACAAAACAATACTACACAAAAATAAGATGACAGCATGATACGACTCACACATAGAATAACACATACTATAGAAGAACTTATTCTCTCATCTGACGTTTCATTTCACACTCTCTCGGTAGGTCTGTGGAAATGAGAGCAAATTAATTTTAAAATTTACATACACCAGGTGGAGTTACAAAATATGTTCACTTAACTATTTCCTGTCGTTTTGGTGTAGAACTGAAAAATTTAAATGTATTTTGCACTTTTTTGTTGACTTTTAACGTTGGTATTCATTTGTATTGTATTTAACACAACTAGTTTGCCACAAAAACACGAAATTCGGGTGTAGTTCCTTTGTGGATCGCTGTATACTATTGCCACCATCTGGAATTATTGAACCCATATTTTCCACCCTCCACTGTGTAATTTCCATCGTACCTATGACGTTTAATTTATTGAGCGAATAAAAGCTTCTACGTATGTGTTATTCTATGGACTCACACGTGATGTGTCAAAAAAAGGCTATTGAAAAAAGTATGTCTACTTGGATCATCCATTATATAAAATCCAGATAAAAGAAACTTGATAATTGAATAATAACAATAAAGACAAAATCGAACAACAAATATATTGCTGGGGTAGTTATCTAGATAATTTCTAGCTTTAGATTTGGGAATCAGTGGGGGTCCTTGTCATTATAGCAAATGTATGAGGGGGTCCTTGGACAAATATTGTTGGGAATCCCTGTCTTAATGTATTAGAAAATTTTCTTGAAGAAGAAAAGTGGAAAAATGTAGTTCAAACCAAAATAACTGACTATTGCAAATATAAAAATTTAAAAGTCGCAAACTTGTTTCTCTTTTCTATATAACGAATTTTCTATATAGCGAAGTAATTACCTGGTTCCTTGGAATTCGTTATGGAGAGTTCCGACTGTATTAATATTTAAATTGTTTCAATGATATATGTATCTCTCAGAGTTTCGAAAGTCCAATTTTTGTCTGGGATTGTGATGGAATTCGAAATAGGAACACATTTAAATTGATATATAAAATGTTTCGCGTTTGAGCGGAATTTTTAAAAAACTTGGCTATCCCAATTGTGGGGGAAAAACTACTTCGGAACTAGTGGGGAACAAGTATCACATAACTAGTTCTTCTCCATATAAACAAGTGTCGAAATTAATATTGGGAACTCATTGGCTTTTAAGAAATTGCCACCTTGGAAATATTTGTGAAGCAGTTGCAGAGAGTTTTCAGTAAATCACAAACTAGTCGCAATGGAGCTAGTTAATATTTCACTATTTCGGGAACTAATATTTTTTACCACTAGTTCGAACGTTTCCTATTGGAATGGCAACAACTTTATATGTAAAAAAAACTTGGCAGCATTTTTAGTAAATATTTCAAAACATTAAAAACCTACGTGCGCTGTTGCTAAAATTTTAACGTACGCCTTTTTAAAATATGTATATATTGAAAAGTTACTGAAAAAAAATTATTAATAATATTAAGACATTTTCGATATTTTTTAAATTTGTTTCTTCTTCGTGTTACGTTTTCATTCACAATGAATGATAACACTCGGCCATAAACTTATGGCATCCATTTAAATTGTTAATTTAAGAAATGTTAACATCCGGCAACATCATCGCCTATTAAGCGAACCACAGTCTTGCCATTCATGAGCATTGACATCAGCTATCGTTGATGTTTATTGTAGGTTTACCGCCCTTCTTGATACCAAATAAGAATGGAATCGAAATCGTTCGCATCACTATCATGTTTACATATTTTGTTGGTAATATTTTTTTCAAATTCATCAGTCAGATAAAAAGTTATCGACAAAGCTCATGCTTATGATTGACAAGTCTGTGGTTCGCTTTAGGAAAGATGTTCAGCGAAGAATTTAAATACCGCTGAAAAATAACTCTAAAATTTAGCAAACCGTAGAGAATTAGCGAAAATATCATCCAGCGGGACAAAATTGGGCTATTTAAATAATAATTTTATATTGACATTTCAGGTGGCAACTTTGTGCTTAGACCAAAAACGATGTACACGTACATAGACAGTCAAAATATCTCTTCACTCAAATGCCAACAAATACAATGACTGAAACCCTAGCCATTCTCTATTTTCTTTCTTACTCTCTTCATTGAATATTTCAATACACGAGCAGCTTTTTGATTGCCTAGACCAATTTGGAGCAACTCCGAGCCGATACCAAATTAACGAAGAGGGCGGCACAATACAAAAATTAATTTGGATGTTTTTGAAATAACTGAACCTTTAAACTTTTACCATTAGGTCAAATCAGCTCATATTTTGAATCAATAAGAGGCAACTATATCGGGGGCGGCGTGAGCTTCAAAAATTTTTTGGTGGCGGTGACGCGTCGGAAAATGTTCGATCGGCTTCCTTCCGCCTGTCAAACAGTTGATTTTTTGTGTTGCATTTTATGGTTGCATTTTTTTTTAGTAACTAACAGTGTAGTATCAAAATGTACACCAGTTTAAAATGAGATTAAAAATTAAACTTCAGTTTCTACAGATTACAATTGTATGAGTAATCTTCTGGGTTAGCGCGAGTTAACGGAGTTAACCTTCGCAATGCGTTAAACTGGTTCGGTGTAAATGCCGTATTAGTCTTATTACTAAAATTGCTGCAAGAGGAGTTTCTCACGATGTGCAGGTCAATGTTTCAACACGAAACATCCAACCTAACCGAACATAGGAAAAACTGTCCATTAAACCTAATGTCGCTTTTAGGCCGCAGTTTATCGCGGCCAGGTTAGCGATAACTTTGTTCAAATCTTTGCTGTTTACACCACCCAATTTGAGATTAAATTGACATTTCAGGTGGCAACTTTGTGCTTAGACCAAATTTGGAGCAACTCCGTCAGGATACCAAATTATCGAAGTCGGCGCCACAAAAGAAACATTAAATTACCGGCACAACAGCAAATACAAATTGGTGGCTCTTGGTTTTTCCAGTTTTGTACAAATTTGGGATGTTTTTGAAATAACTGAATCTTTAAAATTGAATCAGCTGATCAAATCGGGACAGTCGGTCAAATCGAAACACACTTTAAACCGATGAGAGCCAAATACATATATCGGCGGCGGCACGTCGTACAATTTTCGGTCGGCTTCCGTTTCAAAAAGGATGTACAAGTAAAGAAGAAAAAACCAACGCAATTTGGCAACCCTAGTAGAAGAGGACAAAAAAAGTCGACGCGATTCACTCAAACGCATTTCTTTCCAGCGTCACAACTTGACTATTTCATACTTTTTACATACTTTATGTAATTTTTTTTTAAATACGTTTGGATTTTCTAACATCATCAGAAAACTGCTCGTGTATTGAAATATTCAACGAAGAGAGTAAGAGAGAGAGAGCAGGGAAACGACGCACTTCACTAGTTTTCTTTGTTGGCATTCCACTTCATGACTAAATTTTCTTCTCTATACCATAGTTGCTTTATGATTCTCTATACCATAGTTGCTTTATGATTCTCTATACCATAGTTGTTTTAAGTCCGTTTCAAAGACGATTTAGAATTAGACGACCAGAAGATGTGCGCAACTTGGCAACACTGGTAAAAGAGAACCAGAAAGTGCTAGGAGTTCACTCAAACGGTATTCTCTGTCGCGTCATATCTTGCTTATTTCATACTTTTTGCATAGTTTATGTAATTTTACTTCACACTGGTTGAAATTTGTATAGTTATATACAATAATACTATCAAAAAGCTGCTAGTATATTGAAATATTCAATGAAGAGAGTAAGAGAGAGAACAGAGAATTACTAGGGTTTCACTCGTTGTGTTTGTTGGCATTTGAGTGAAGAGAAATGTTGACTGTCTACTTATACATCGTTTTTGTCCGTTTCTCACACGGTTGATTTTTTGTATTTTTTTTTTATAATGGTTGCATGTTTTTAGTACTTAGCAGAGTTGCATCAAATTGTACACCAGCTTAAACTGAGGTTAACAATTAAACTTCCGTTTTTACAGATTAAAGTTGTGTGCCTAATTTTCTGGGTTAGCAAGGAAGGGTTAACGGATTTAATCTTCCTGACATTGAATACCAATTTTTTAATGTGCACCACAATTAGTGTTATTTTCCAATTCCATCACATGCCCCTTAAAGGTCTTGGACGATGACGGTATTCGTCTTCTAAAATTTTTTAAATTAAATTATTTTAAATTTAATAAATTAATTTGCAAATCCATCGATAAACCGAGCAATTCCAAATATCTCGCACTTTAATTTTATAAAGTTCTGATTCGATCTCGTTCGTTTCAAATAAAATTTCACTTTAAGGAAAGACGTTCGTTTAACGTGAATTGCACAAACAGCTGATTCGCCGCATTTTGGAAATTCACAATATTAATAACACGATTTCTACTTTTAATTATCTCTAAATTGTTTTTTTTAATTAATTATTGTTCTTAGCGAGAAAAAATATATAACCACATCCTCCACATTTGTTATTGCGCCACTAAAATAGAAATGCTATGTAAAATAATAAAAAAAAATATTTTTGTTAAAATAAAAATAAAATACATCAATTAATTTTGGTTAACCATGCACATCATTATTTTTTTCTGAAAAAGCTTTTATAAAATACATTATTATTTTTTGTTTGCCATTGAACAGTTTATATTTTTTTTAGATCAAACTCTTTTTTTATATAAAATGTTTTCTTTTATAAAAAAAATACATGTACAGTGTGTGTTTCACATTAAAAAAAAAATAATAAAAAAAATATATATTTATATAGTACAATAGTATATAAAAAAAACAACAAAAAACATTTCTCACCTCCATTTGGGGAAAAATTACAAACTTTTCTTTAACATTTTTGCTCAATCAATGTAGTTTTGAGGGCTGTATAAACGTCGTTGAAAAAAAATTGAAAAAAAAATAATTTACAAAAAATTTTGGATTCTTTAAAAAAATATGTATACAAATGTCAACACTCAAGACCGATATTGTCAAGGCGGTGAGAGCGACAGCGAGTGAGCTGAGCGTGAGAGAACGTTTTGAGGCATCTGTTGAAATTGCAAATATCGGTTGGCGTATACTTACCACGCCCACCATTCTTTCATTCGATCTTTGTTACTTGAGATTGAAGTCAACAATAGCTAGAAGAAGAAAAAAAAACAACAAAAACAACAAAAATATTCTTCCCGTTGAGGTTTAAGATTTGGATCTAGAACCTGGAGTTACTTTGAAGTTTAGACAGTGGGGAAGATTCCATAGCATTTACACCTCAGGAGCGAAATTTCAAATTTTCGTTTTTTTTTCCATTTAATAAACTTTCACCATTTACAATGATTCACTGAGGAACAAATTCAGGGTTTACTTAAACTGACAGAGGTTGGTCGGACTCAAATAAAATAATTTTTAATTTTGAGAAATTTTTAGATTTTTTTTTAATTTTGAAAAAATTTCAAGGTTTGGGAAAATGGTTCTCCAATTGAAATTGAAAAAAAAAATAGATAATTATTAGGGATGTGCGATTAATTGAATAATATGGCAACCTGATTAATCGACTTCCTGATTAATCGACTTCCTGATTAATCGAATAATTGATTAATCATACATTTTGATTAATCACATTTACGATTAATCGAGTAACCTTCATTTTGATTAATCAATATTCATGACTAATTGATTAATCTAAAATTTGATTAATCAACAATTTGATTAATGATTGATTAATCTAAAATTTGATTAATCAACAATTTGAATGATTGGCAATTCATGTTTTTTTTATTGGTTTGTTTCAGTTTGAGTTTTTGTTCAAATGTTTCCTGTTGTTTTTGTAGCATGAATTTGAATATTTTCCAAAAAGTATTTGAATGGTGATTAAAATCATTGAAAAATTAAATAATTGATGGTGATTAATCAATATTCAAATTAATTCATTAATCATAGTTCTGATGAATCAAAATCTTTGCTTATTCGATTAACTGATTAATCACGATATCGATTAATCAACATTTTAATTAGTCGATTAATCACATCCCTAATAATTATCTCTCATCTTACGTTCTGAAGACATTGGAGATGATGATTCACTCATATCTGCGTACAGCTATAGGTACTTCTCAGTTTTCCACATGCCCAGCACGCTTACAACAAGGGAACGGAAACCACTCTGCAAGCGCGACTGAACTTCATAGATAAATCTGGTTAGATAAAGGAATAACACTCTTTCCAAATTTGTCGAGATTGAGGGCGCGTTTAACAACGTCTTACCGGGATCGATAAAGTCGTCTCCATCAGCTCTGTGTGTTGACCAGGGGATCATAAATTTGATCTATGAATTGCTTACGAGAAAGCGCATAACCTCGTCCCTGGGACACACGACTTTAACTCGAAATATGGATAGAGAAACACCCCAAGGGGCAGCTTATCTCCTCCTCTGGACTTTAGCACCCAACAGTATTTTGCTAGAGTTGGACGGATCAGGTTTCATCGTAGCATAAGCTGACGACCTAGCAATTGCAGTCGGGGAAAATACCCCTCCACGTGCAGAGAACGTGCAGAGATGTGCTACAGAAGTTAATCAGGAGACCCTTTAAGTGGGCCACGGAGAATGGACTGAATACAGAGAAAACCGAGCTCGTACACTTTACCAGGAAGCAGAAGGATTCCTACATTCATCTCTGTGGTAGAGAAATTTGCCTAAAGGATAGTACAAGATATCTGGACGATTCACGTCAAAAAGCTTAATTTCATGTCAAAAACTATGGACAGGATCAGTAGAGAAACAGTGGCTCTATATGCATGTAAAAAGGCCATCGTTGGACGATGGCGTCTATCCCCGAAAATAGTTTACGTGATATATACAGCTGTTGTCCCCCTGATACAGCTTTACAGCATTGTTGCCTGGTTGGACAGGGCAAATCCATTTACCTAAGTCGGTTCATAAAAGTCCTGAGAATGGCAATGGTGTGTATCACGATTGCCCTTCGCACAACTCCTACCGTGGGTTTGAAGGTTATCCTAGACCTGTTACCACTAGTTTGCAGGGAAGACAAGTGGCTGCAAAGTCGGCAACCGGCCTAGAACATTCTTCGCAATGGATCACAGGCCCATGTGGTCATGGGTCGATTTTGAGGGATCTGCTGCTATTCACAGTAAACCTTTGAGAGAAACTTCTCCACTGATATCCCTTACAGAGAGGACTGAAAGGGGAGCATACCAGGTGATGAAAGGTATTTAGGCTCCAAACTAAATGGCAAGGTAGGGTTTAGAGTCTATTTTAAAGAACTGGGTCTAAACCTTGCACAAAGTCTACCAGACCATTGTAGTGTCTTTCAGGCAGATGGCAGGGCAATTGGAGAAGTTTCTCTTTGGCTGGAATGAAACGTCGTCGGCACCCTGTGGTATCAACATCTACTCTGACAGTCAGGTTACTATAAGAACCCAGCAATCTGTATTCCTGACTTCAAGAACTGTCCACAATTGCCACGCATTTCTAAATTAGATGGACAAGCAGTTTGATATTCACCTAGTATAGGTGTCGAGGCACAGGAACATTCCAGGGAACCATAGAGCAAATGAGCTGGCAATATTAAGCAGTACCTTACCTGTTCCTCTGGATATGGGGCATGTGGGTATGCATGCGTTTCTGCATGCAAGCTCCTGCTTAAAACTGCAGCTCTCAGACATGCGAATGATGGATGATCTTGTAGCACAAATTGCAGGATCCATCAGGCAAGTATGATGACCTAAATCGTACGTTGAACCTGGGGCCTAATTACTGCCTCCGAATCGAATCGTAATCAATTGTCATATAGCGCGATCAGAAAATCTCTGGAATCCACTGAGGTGCCTCCACTTCTTGTCGAATGGATTGCGAACATGCTTAGAGATCGCATTGTAAATTCGAACCTTGGGGTGAGCTCAGTTCTGAAGCTGACTACAAGGGGCACGCCGCAGGGTGTAGTGTTATCCCCTATGCTGTAGCTTTTAGTGGTTGACGGCATTCTGAGGGACTTTGAGTTGAGAGGACGTAGAATTGTTGCCTATGCGTACGACGTTGTTATTCTTGTCGGTGGAAAATCTTTGCCTACGATCAGTGACCTCAAGCAGGATGCTCTGGTGAGTTGTCAGTTTGGGCCAGGCACTGTGGCCTGGGTGTTATCTCGGCAAAGACGGAGCTGGTTCTTTTTACGCGCAGGCGAAGGATTGGATTTTTGGGAAACAAAGGTTGGAGGGCGTGGAGTTACTCTATCTTCTGAGGCGAAATATTTCTGTATCGTTCTTATTCAGAAACTGAAAAAAACACCGTTTCCCATTACAACCAATGAAGGGATTGGGGGAGCTTCTCACAACCAGTGAGCTGGGCGCTTCTAAATTTTCACTCACTGATTGGTGGTGCAATGGTTAGTGTGCGCGGCTCTTGTACATGAGATCCTGGGTTCGAACCCGGCTCTGACCAACTTAAAAAAAAAAAATTCTTTCGGCGGCGGTCACCTCGCATAGTGACGGCGACACTATCGAGTATCTAGCCACGATAAAAGCTTCTCAAATTACCGTTCGGAATCGGTGTAAAACTGTAGGTCCCAATCAGTGAGTGAAAACTGGAAAGCGCACAGCTCAGTGATTGTGAGAAGTTCTCCCCAGTCCCTTCATGGGATTTAATGGGAAACCATTTTCTTTTTGATTGGGACCTACAGTTTTTACACCGATTCCGAACGGTATTTTGAGAAGCTTTTTCATGGCTAAATACTCGATAGTGTCGCCGTCACTATGCGAGGTGACCGCCGCCGAAAGAAATGATTTTTTTAAGGTGGTCAGAGCAGGGATCGAACCCAGGATCTCATGTACAAGAGGCGCGCACAGTACCCATTGCACCACCGACGGCCTGAAACTGAACTGAAAACGAAATATTGAGGAGCGAATGAAGAAAGAATTGAACGTGCTCTACGCCTGTAGGAATTCGATTGGCAAAAGCTTGGGTTTTTGTTCCAAAATCGCGCATTGGGTTTTTTCCGACTATTGTGCGTCCAATTATCACCTATGGCTGCGTAGTATGGTGGAACGCATTGGGGATCAGCTACTAGTTGACAATGCTCAGTAAGTTTCAGCTCACTGCGTCTATGTGTATCAGTGGGGCGAGACGAAGCACTCCGCAGGCGGCGCTGGATATAATTCTGAATTTGACTACTCTTGATGTCTACGCGAGACGGTGTGCTGTCAGAAGCCCCCTTCGCATGAGAGAATTGGGTATCTGGTGACATGCCCTGAGGAACTTGCCAACATTCCCCAGGAGTTGATTGAGAATCATCCGGACGAGTGTTTGAGTCAGGCCACTGACATCGGCGTTGATAGTAAGCCAGCCCTCAGTGCGATCAGGTCGCACGCGGATCTGGAACAGTGTAATGTCCGACAAGCTAAGACTCTGCTGGCTTCCGGGACATATTGATGTCACACGTTGATAGTAAGCCAGCCCACAGTGCGATCAAGCTAAGACTCTGCTGGGTACTGGAACATAGTGATGTCGCGGGTAATATTGAAACAGACTGTCATGCTAGAGCAGGATTCACTTCTGCTGATTTGAGATTGATTGCAATCTGCAAATCCACCGATCTGTTACTTGTATGGCTTGATCGATCGCTGGTCGCTGGACGAAATCAACGCTGCCTGGCTGGCCGAAAGGATTGCAGGATTTCAAGAGACATATAGCCGGCAGTGGACTCAGGGAGGACTAAGTTGCTTCTTGGACTGTACAAGGCTGACTTGCAGCTCCTCATTGGGGTAATCACGGGTCATTGTGATGCTGGTGGGTGCATTCGCAACTGGATTGTGAACGGGATTGATTACTGCCGTGCTGGTGGCGACGAAGAAGAGGTGGAGACCATTGAAGGGCCTGGCAGTGGGCCTGACCTCTTTGCGCGATGTGACCATGGGGTATTTGATGGAATTCTCGCGGGGTCTGCCATGGATACGGATCCGTCATTGTGATGCTGGTGGCTTCATTCGCAATTGGATTGTGAATGGGATTGATTACTGCCGTGCTTGTGGTGATGAAGAAGAGGTGGAGACCATTGAGCACCTTCTTTGCCAATGTAGGCGTCGCCGTTGCGTTGGTTGGTTTCAGGCAGAGGGCCTGACCTCTTTGCGCGATGTGCCCATGGGGTATTTGATGGAATTCTCGCGGGGTCTGCCATGGATCCGCATCCGTCATTGTGATGCTGGTGGCTTCATTCGCAACTGGATAGTGAACGGCCATGCTTGTGGTGACGAAGAAGAGGTGGACACCATTGAGTACCTTCTATGCCAAAGCCCAGCGCTACAGCGCAGGCGTCGTCGTTGCGTTGGTTGGTTTCAGGCAGACGGCCTGGTCTCTCTGCGCGATGTGGCCCTGAGGTATTTGATGGAATTCTCGCGGGGTCTGCCATGGATCCGGGAGGGCGATACCATCATCTGATGTTTGGTTTATTTGTTCTTTCTACACCACTGGTAATCTGGAATGGTAAACCTTGACTTGCACATGTGGACCCTCATCTTGGATGGTATTGTATGTATTTATCAGGGCTTATTAGGTGATGTATATACTTATATATGGGAACATAATTGAGTGGTTCTTCTGTTTGTACAACGTCTATCTATCCATCTATCTATCGGAAATTTTTTTCACTATTAGTGGGGCTCGCTTCCTTCTCTTCCCTCCCTTCTATCTTTTCTCCTCATATATATGGGCAATTGCAATGGGTCGATCGACCTCCGAGAGTATTGACGATAAGTTGTATACTGTCTCTTACACCCCAATTCTGTGTATGTGGTAACAATCAAATTGTAACCACAAAATTGTCACAAAGTTGTCACCATTATATCTGGTATTCTGGCAACACAGTGACAACGAAAAATTCACCACGTAACAAATAATTCACCTCACAATAACAGGTTGTCAAAAGCAGGGACAAAAAAAAACAAAAACATATGGTTTTCTGCACAAAGTGAGCGCGGTAAATAAAGGAAAAGTAAGTATTTAATATATTTATGTTTTATTGAATTAAAATGAATACATTATTATTTAGGAAATTTGAGCGCACCGCAAAGGCACAACTGGAATGCTATAATGCCTTCCTCAAGGAACATCCAGAGATGCTAAGCGGAAAAAATACTCCTGCACATCCGCGCCATATAGAAGAAGAAATTTACTTGAGCGCCAACTCTCTGATCTATATCAAAATTTCAGCACCGATAAAAGCTTCTGCACTGAGTTCAAAAAGTTGTTTTCCCCCCCCCCCCCCCCCCGCGGTCGGTCCAAATTTTTGAGATATAGACCTTTAAAGCTTAAGTATATAATCGTTCGTATCTCTGGGATTTATAATCCGATCTGGTTGAAATGGGTATCATTAAAAAGGTCTTTCTAAGGTCTATAAATCAGTGTATAAACATATTTATTTTTATTAGCCCATAGGGGAGCTAATTAAAAAAACGCTTTTTAACCTCACTTTTCTGCCAACAATTTATTTTTTTTTCCAAAACAAAAATGCCCTATATTATACTTATTTTTTGGCAGGTTCCAATAATACACACAAACTTAGCCTTTTTTAATGGTATATTACTCAGCAATATCCCTTGAAAGACCCGAGATATTTACGTTAAAAGTTTTGTAATACTTTTCACGCATTTTCAATCTTGCTAACACAAAAGCAAGTTCTTTCTTCTTTCTGCTCCACTTCCATAGGACAAAGTAACAATAGTCCTTCTTTCATTTAATTATGGCCTCTTGTCGTTTTAGTACAAAATATATTATTAATTTTTCCCGTATACAGTTTTATTGTTTACTTGCAGAATTTATAAAATGTTTTTGTATCAACTTTCCGGCAAATAAAACAGCTGTCACGCGCTGTTACCTCCTCTTTGGCAGGTAACAGTTTTTGTTACTTTTGTCTCCAAAAAAAAAGTGCCAGAATACCGATTTGTGACAAATGTCACATTGCTGTCAAATAGTAACCGTGGTGACTTTTGTAACCCTGCCAGAATAGGGCTGTTATTGACACGTGTCCTAACCTAACATAATCTAGAGAAACAGTCTGTCTGTACATCTTTTTTTTTTGGTTCAATTTATTTTCGTGATTTCTAGTTAAACTCATAGAATAACACATACTATAGAATAACTTATTCTCTCATCTGACGTTTCATTTCACACTCTCTCGGTAGGTCTGTGGAAATGTTTACATACACCAGGTGGAGTTACAAAATATGTTCACTTAACTATTTCCTCTCGTTTTGGTGTAGAACTGAAAAATTTAAATGTATTTTGCACTTTTTTGTTGACTTTTAACGTTGGTATTCATTTGTATTGTATTTAACACAACTAGTTTGCCACAAAAACACGAAATTCGGGTGTAGTTCCTTTGTGGATCGCTGTATACTATTGCCACCATCTGGTATTATTGAACCCATATTTTCCACCCTCCACTGTGTAATTTCCATCATACCTATGACGTTTAATTTATTGAGCGAATAAAACCTTCTACGTATGTGTTATTCTATGGTTAAACTAAAGGAGACTCAATCTAATTTATAACTGACTTCTGCAGTTTAAAATCCTTTAAAAATTATCAAGCATTTTGAATCGTTAAACAAAATTGATTGCAATATTAAATATTTAAAAATAAAGTGAAATTCCTGGCAGTTTAGGTGACCTTGAATTTGTACCTCATCATTGTCATTGAAGAAGAATAACACATTATTTCAAAACACACACATGATCATTTAAAAAAAAAAAAAACAAAAATTTTTTTTAGTTGGATGTTAAGTAACTAAGTTTTTATTTCTAAATTTCTACAGAAACTTTATGAATATCAGTTATATTTATGTATGTATGTAAGGGTTGTTTGTATATATATGTATATATATATCGTATATATGTATGTAATTGTTATGTATTTTTTGTTTGAATGTTTTTCCTTTTTTTGTTTGTTTTTAAATATAATTAATGTTATTGTTTTTGCTTTGTTGATATAACCGGATCTAAAGATTACATAAAAAGTAAATATTTCATATAGTATAAGTAAACAGTACAGCAAAGTTATAAACACAGTGAATTGGGGTGTTCTATATTTCACGTTTTATGAAAAATTCGTTACGAGACTTTTTTGCTACACATCATCGTATTGCACTGCTGAACAGATCAAATGCAGTTGTTAAAATATGGTTTTGTTTCACTCTTTTGCAATGCTGAAATTCCACTCCATTTGAAGTGAAAAGCAGAACACCTTTAGATTATTGTAAGGGATGAAACAACGTGTATCTGATAGAATGTAATTGAAAGTTACTCTTATGCCAGATCTTAAACATCGTATACTTAATCCATTCCTCTTTTTATAATTTCTTAAGGTTGAGTAAGTTACTCTTACTGGATTGATAGGGTAAACCCCTTGTGTGTTTATAAATCATATCAGCTGTTATTATTCTCAAAATCTGATGATGATGATGATCTCCGATAAAAGTTATTTTTCTTGTTTCTTAATAAACAACAGCAGATGATGTGTTATTTCAAAACCGTTTTAATGTACAACGAACTTAGTAATAAATTTACTTATATTGGGCTTTTCTCCTTTGGGGGTTTTTATATAAATTAGTCCTTGAACTTAGATGAATTTTATTGCTGGTAAATAAATGTATAGTAAATAGTTATTCAAAATCTTTATTAATTAGAATTTTGGGTATTATTTTTCGGGAGGCCACATAATTCGTATAATGGATTGAAATTGAACATTAAATTTGAAAGATTAAATTCGTGTAAAACCTTAGAATAGGAAATTCAGAACTTGCATTAGTCAAAAATGTCCATTATTGATACCAGTAAAAAGAAAATCTGATGTTCATATTCCAATACACTTTGAATATTATATTTTGGGTGGCCAGGAACTTCGTTGAATGATTGAAATTTAAATGAATGTCACATTTGAAAGATTAAATTACTGTAAAACTCTAGAATAGGAAATTCAGAACTTGCATTAGTGAAAGATGTTGTCCATTATTGCTACCAGTAAAAAGAAAATCTGAGTTTCATATTCCAGTACACTTTGGATATTATTTTTTGGGTGGACAGGAACTTTGTTGAATGATTGAAATTTAAATGAATGTTACATTTGAAAGATTAAATTCCTGTAAAAACCCTAGAATAGGAAATTCAGAAACTGCATTAGTGAAAGATGTTGTCCATTATTGCTACCAGCAAAAAGAAAATCTGATGTTCATATTCCAATACACTTTGGATATCATTTTTTGATTGGCCAGGAACTTCGTTGAATGATTGAAATTTAAATAAATGTTACATTTGAAAGATTAAATTACTGTAAAACCTTAGAATAGGAAATTCAGAAATTGCATTAGTGAAAGATGTTGTCCATTATTGCTACCAGTAACAAGAAAATCTGAGTTTCATATTCCAATATACTTTGGATATTATTTTTCGGGAGGCCAGAGAAATTCGTGTGCTGCATTGCAATTTAAATGAATGTTAAATTTCAAAGATTAAATTCCTTTAAAACCTTAGAGTAGAAAATTCAGAACGTGAAAAATTTCCATTATTGAGAATTATATTCCAAAACACTTTGATTATTAATTTCTGAGTGACCAGAAATCCGTTGAATAATTGAAATTTAAATGAATGTTTAAATTTGAATATCAAATTCCTGCAAAACTATAAAATAGGAAAATCCAAAATGACATGGCCGAAAAATCACCAGTATTGATTGATACCAGCACCGGAATTCTGTAACTTTTTAACGATAAAAATCGGTCGTTAAATTGAAAAAATTCGGAAATGCTCTATTGAAATTTTATGAATTTTGACAGTTTAACTACCGATTTTTATCGTTAAAAAGTTACAGAATTCCGGTGCAGTACCAAGAATTTTAATCTTATGTTAGTACTCCAATAAAAATCATCCATTAATAACCCCAGAAAGGAGACGTGTTAGACGACTTGAATAAAGGTTAGAAGAATAGGAAGTTTGTTTTTTAAGGCAGCAGCTGCTAAATTTTAATTCATGTATATTGTAATTTACTTTAAATTGGAAATAAGACTTTGCACTCAAAAACAAATACAAATTATTCAGAACTTGCATTAGTGAAATCAAACAAATTAGGATCCATCAGATATTTGAACTATTCCTTTCCAAAAAAATTTAAATTCCAACCTAAATTAACTCGTAATCAATTACAAGAAAAGAAATGTCTAAAACGACATCAAATTGAAAAGATCTCAAAATAAATTGACAACTTTTCCTTAAGAAAATTGTCCTCAACACACAGTCTACCAGGCATCTTTTAAAACACTATGATTCCGACTTGAGATCAAAAAGCAGATACTAACGATAAGTTAACCACCAGCTGTCATGTGACTTAAGACTTTAGAGTGTAATATTGAATATATTATGGAGATTGAAAATCTTTAAAGACTAACGATAAGTTAACCACAAGCTATCATGTGACTTACGAAGAATATAATATTGAAGATATGATGGAGATTGTAAATCTCTAAATATAGTGAACTTTGTCCAATGATTGACAACGAAGAGAACGGAAACATATGCT
The DNA here is from genome assembly GCA_963931995.1 of Phaonia tiefii. Lineage (NCBI taxonomy): Eukaryota > Metazoa > Arthropoda > Insecta > Diptera > Muscidae > Phaonia > Phaonia tiefii. The sequence continues at coordinate 17,131,412 of OZ008370.1, read as the reverse complement.
CTATCTTTTCACGGACAACAATCATGACTATCAGGGTTGCACTTGGCTGAAACAGGCATGTTCATACTGCTCTTACTGGAATGTGACAATAGATATAAAACTGATTCATAACAGTTCCCTATCTAAAATACAGAAAGAAAATTGATTCAAAACAGTTTCCTAACTTTTATCTAGATAGAGAACTGATACATAAGTTTATTACAGTAGATAATAAACTTATGTATCAGTTCTAATATGAACAAACCTGTTTTAGCCAAATGCAACTCTGATAGTCATGTCTGTTATTAGCCAAACGACGACAGATGGTGGTCAAAAAATTAACATATTTTTGTTGCCTTCCTATTCATTAATTGGATACAGTTTAGTTGGATTCTTATGAACTAAAAGTCATTAGCCAGATGATAGACGGTGGCTAAATTTTCGTTATGAATACAGGGGTTAAATTCCGTTCCCAATTATCTCTTAATCATTGGGGAAAAAAATGAAATGTGTTAAACAACTTCTGACCAAAGGTTCCCAGAATCGAATGCCATCTTTTTCCTAAGAAAATTGATTTTAACACACTGTCTAACACGACTAACCTGACCACCAACTACTGGTTGTGATCAAAAAGCGGGACACAATAGGTAAAAAAGTAGTTTTTAGATTTATAGGAAAAATTTAATAAAAAATACATGCATTTTGTTAAAGTAAGACTAACGCCCAATTTCACAAAAAACAAAGTTAAAGCTAACTGACAGTCAAAAATTATAAATTCCATACAAACTGACAGCTAAAAGTGTTTGTTAGCTCTAACTGAAGGATAACTGGACATGGGGAAATCGACCGTAAATATATAAAATAAAGCGATTTATTTTATATACAATCATTTTGTTATTATATGTAGGTTCATGTCGGGATGAGACACCAAATCGCAGAACAATTCCGACAAAATCGGGACGGTTGGTTAGTTTAATCATGCGGGTTTTGACTCATTGCGATTCCGATTCTAAATGCCCTTTAATAATGACTTCAGAAAAGGGTCATCTAAAACGACTTGAATTCAAAAAGTACTGAGGCTAGAATGGTCTCTATACCTCGTATTCATAATGACACTTTAATCACCGACTATCATCTGACTAACGACTTTTTATTCATAAGATATTCAACCAAAATGTGGTCAACGAGTGACTACGAAGCGAACAAATTCATATTAACTTTTGTCGAACAGGCATCGTTTTGCTAACAACAATCATAATTATCAGGGTTGCATTTGGCTAAAACAGGGTTGTTCGTATTAGAGTTAGACAGTAGGTTGAAAACTGTGATGAATATACTCTTGAATAAACGCAAAAAAAAATTATTCTTGTTACGACAACACTCGTTGTACCCAACTTACATGAAATGACTAACATTTCGTTATAAATTAGGGGGTTAAATTCTGACCCTGAATTAGGGGCTTAAATTCTGACCCAACTGACCCTTAATCTTTGGGGGAAAAGAATTGTGCAAAACGTTTTTAGAACGAAATATTCGAAGAATCGCTTGTCATCTTCTCCTTAAGGAAATTGGTCTCCTCACACAGTCTACGCTGCGTCTATTATAGCATTAAGATTCCGACTATAAATATCCTTTAAAAATAGCTCCAAAAAAGAGGCCTCTAAAACTACTTGAGATGAAAAGGTTCTAAGGATATAATGGTAACTATCCCCTGTATTCATAACGAAAGTTTAGCCAAGGACTATCATCTGACTAGCGATTGTATTCATAACTAATTCAGTCAAACTGCGCCAAACGAGGCTACGAAGCGAACATATGTATGCATATTAACTTTTGTCAAATAGCTATCGTTTTTCTAACAACAACCACGACCATCGGGGATGCATTTAACTAAAAAAGGCATGTGCCAGGTTACATTTAGACGGCAGATAGATTATTATTACCATACAACTCTTGTCTAACAAATGACTTGACTTGAAAAATGCTTAACACCATCAATAGTTTTGGAATTAGTTACAAAAAAACTCTGGGCCTAAAACAGATTATTTTAGAAACAACTTAAGGCTCCCCGATAAATACTTAGATCGCATGCATTTGACCGTGATACACAATTTCGTGAAAAAAAAAAAACAACATTTCATTCTGGGGATGCAGCTCAAAATCTCGAAAACGTTATTTGTTTGTTTTCTAGAATTACTTCTGATCCTGATAGTTTCATATAAATCTTTCCAATGCAATAACAAGTTATATAACCATTTCTAATTGTCTAACAAATGTTTTGTCAGGTGACGAACATATATTATAATGTTACCTAAAGAAGATAAATATTGTTATTTTTATGGTTTCTATGACCTTGACTATTTCATATAAAAAATTTTCAATGAAGCAACTAGTTCTATAACAAACTAGTTCTAGTTCTATGACGAACATATTTTGAATGTTACCTAAAAGCTAAACATTGTTATTTTTATGGTTTCTAGAATCGATTATAAATATTGACCATTTCAAACAAAACATTTACTAAGAAAACTAGTTCTACAACTGATTGTGAATGATAGAAAACGTATCCGATAATTTCTTGAATAAAATATATTCTGCACCGGAATTCTGTAACTTTTTAACGATAAAAATCAGTAGCTAAATTATCAAAATTCATAAAATTTCAATACAAAATTGTCGAATTGTCAGTTTAACAACCGATTTTTATCGTTAAAAAGTTACAGAATTCCGGTGCTGGCCCAATAAATTTGCGCTTTGTATGAAATTGAAGAATCATTGCAGATTTTGCTGCAATGTGCTGCATATATGTGAAAAATAAACTGGCTGAGGAAAGTTTGCCTTTCTAAACAAACTCATATTGTTCAAGTATTGAAAATATCTTTCTATATAGGAATTCTAAAAGTTATACCAAATGGTCATAAAAGAGCCTCAACGATACAAAAACCTGTAGCTTCAAACACATCTTCAAACTTTCACATCTCCAAACTTGCAAAAGTGTCACGAATTGATTGCCCGCCATTCCATTCAATTTCTCGTTTGAAACCTTCATTATTACTATAAGGGAATTTTTGATTGCATGTTCCAAAACCTTTATTAAATGGGGTACTGTGGTGGTTTTAGTGCTGGTAATTTCAGTGCCTGTTCCTCGATGTTGAACTAAAGCTTTCGTTCGAATTCTAGTTGAAAGACATGTGATCTGGATACCTAGAATATTGTCTGTTTAAGCACAAAGAAATCCTAGCAATTTACTGAATTTCGAATGGGCTAACATTAGCAATCACATACTTAGAGGAGGACCCCAATTTCAGTCGAATTAGCTACTAAACTAGACCAACTCCTGTAGGTAGAAATTTCACATATTCAAAATTGAAAGTGTCAAGAATTTAAATTTTTCGTTTGAAATCATCACCATTACTACACAGGGAATTTACGATTGCAAGTTCCAAAACCTTATTAAATAGGGTACTGGGGTATACATCTGAAAATGCTAAATACGGGGGGGGCTAACAAAAGTTCGCTTAGTTGCTGTCATATTATAAGTTTTTAATAAATCAAAAATTACATACTGTTTGTTATAACCTTACGATATATCACTCTAATTTTCAGAAAGATCAGTCAAAATGGAGACAAGAAAACGTAAAATTAGTGAAGCAGTGTCAGTGGATATCCCTGTGCCAACGCAGCAAGAAATTCGGTTTGCTATTCTGTTTGGATTTCGGCGTAAGCTCAAGCCTGTGAAAATATTTAGTCAATGCCAAACAGTGTTTGGAGTGTATGCGCCATACCTTGTGACTATTTCAAAGTGGTTCCGGAGATTCCACACCGATCATTTTTCTGTGGAGGACGAACCTGGAGAAGGTCGTCCAAAATCTGCGAAAGACGATGTAAGTGTAGCGCTGGTGAAGTCTAAAATTGACGAAGATCCAAGATTGACCCAGAAAATGATTACTGAAGAACTGGGCTTGAATGCCATGGCTGTATCGCGAATTTTAAAAGATAATCTTGGATACAAGAAAAAATTTGCACGATGGGTTCCTAGAATTTAACCTGACAATCAAAAAGAGGCACGTTTGCGATTTGCTGAATATTTTCTTGACAAATTCAAAAACGGAAAGGCTTCCACTTTTCAGAAAATTGTAACAGGTGATGAAGCATGGTTTTACAAGTACGATCCTGAAACCAAACAACAAAGCATGGTATGGAGCCCGGAAGGTGCAAATTTGAAGATTTTGAAGACTGTTTTTCAAGGTGGCTTCATCGACTTCAAAAATGTATCGAAATAAATGGCGATTACGTTGAAAAAATACAAAGAGATGAAGAATAAAGATATAAAACTAAAACATTTTTTGTTTAGTTTTTTCTACTCTATTAAGCGAATTTTTGTTAGCCCCCTCGATGGTGGTAGTATTTAAAGCCTGTACCTCGATGTCGAATGAAGGCTTTCGATCGTATTCTGGTAGAAAGACATGTCGCAATCTGGGTTCCATAATATTGTCATTTCAAGTTGACAGAAATCGCAGTACTCTATTTCGAAGGGGTTAACATTAGCAATCAAAGATAAATACAGTCCGTCAACTGGAACTCTTTATTTACTTAGAGGAACCCAATTTCAGTAGAATTAGATACTAAATGAGACAAGAACCTTTATGTAGCTTAGAAATTTCACATCTTCAATTTGCAAAAGTGTCAAGAATTTAATGCTATCTCATCCAATTTTTCATTTGAAACCTTCACCATTAGTATACATGGAATTGACGATTGCAAGTTCCAAAACCTTTATTAAATGGGGTATTGCGGTGTATTTAGCGCTGGTAGTTTCAGTGCCTGTTCCTCGATGTTGAACTAAAGCTTTCGTTCGAATTCTAGTTGAAAGACATGTGACCTGGATTCCCAGAATATTGTCAGTTCAAGTAGAAAGAAATCGTAGTAATTTACAGCATTTCGAATGGGCTAAAATTTGCATTCAAAGATAAAGACAGTCAGTCAACTGAAACCCTTTTTTTTTACTTAGAGGAGGACCTAAATTTCAGACGAATTAGCTACTAAACTAGACTAGAGCTAGCTAAATATGTCCACATATTCAAAATTGAAAAAGTGTCAAGAATTTACTGCCTGCCATCCCATCCAATTTTTCATTTGAAATCTTCATCATTACTATACAGGGAATTTTTGATTGCAAGTTCCAAAACACCTTTATTAAATGGGGTACTGGGGTATACATCTGAAAGTGCTTAGTACATACTTATGTTGGTAGTTTTAAAGCCTGTTCCCCGATGTCGAACAAAAGCTTGCGTTGGTATTCTAGTTGAAATACTTGTCGTAATCTGGGTTCCACAATATTGTTGTTTCAAGTTGAAGTAAAACGAAGGATTTTCTTCATTTCGAATGTGCTAACATTAGCGAACAAACTCAAGTGGAACATTGTTTTTTTTTTACTTAGAGGAGGAACCAACTTTCAGTCGAATTCGAATGACTGGCTTTTGTACGACAACGAGAAACAGGTTATTATTATTATTATTATTTGGGACATGTTAGTATTATTATTTGCAAGTTGCAAAAGGAGTAGGAGTTGCCATTTAATGTAAATACACATACTTATTGTTAGGAAAAAATAAAAAAAAATTAAACAATTCAAGATTATATATAAAAGTTTCCAGTAAATACCATTTTTGTGTTAATGCTATATAAAATTCATATAAATTTCTCAAGAGATTTAGAGTGTAAACAACGTCGTGGTAAGATCGAGGTGAGATATATTGTATATAATAGTTAATTTTACATAATGGTGACAAAAACAAAAGGGAAAAAAACAGACAAGTAAAATAATTTACTAATTTTACTTCATCAAATATAAAGATTAAAATACGAATGCAATTAACTGAATGACGTCTTTGATTTTTTTTTTAATATATATATAAATATAGTGAAACTCTCTTTCAAAAATCTTGTGTTTTCTTCTTCTTTCTTGCTTGTGTTCTCTAGATATATCTTAGAAATCTAAATATAAACTTGCAATATCTTTTCCAAGCCATTTGGGCAAACAGTTCTTAATTCTATTTAAAGGGTTTATCCAAGAAGAAAGTCAAATTTCATAACGTTGCCGTTGTGATTAATCAAATCTGCTGCTGCTGGTATTGTATCGTAACATGTCGTATATACTCGTACAACATTTCACGATTTATATTATTACTCAGATAATAAAGTCAGTATATGTAATTGTATATATAAGTTCTATGTATTATTTTGTTTTCAAAGGGGGTACAGTTATTATATAAGTTTATATATATGTATATATATATATATATATTGTTTTTTTTTTTATATAGAATTAAGAAATCTAAAATTGTAAACGTTTCTACGACGATTTCACGAATCTTGTTTTAGTTTTGTTGTTCGTATTTTGTTAGATTTGTTATAGTATATATATTTAAATGTTGTGGTGTTTGTTTTTTTTTTTAAATATTTTTTGTCTCTTGTTTTAAGTGGGGGAATTTATATGAATTTCTGGGGATTATGATAGGGATGTACTTTTTGATTACGTATTTTATTGTGTCTACCTCTATGCACCATATTGTTGTAACCAGGTCCGGCCGCAGGTATAGGAGCTGCTGGTGGGCCCATGCCCAATTGATTCATAAAATGATTAGCTTTCTGTTTGCCATGCTCTTCGGCCAGACGTACGGTTAAAGGCTGGGAGGCACCTTCTGGTATAACATTATTTAAAGCTGATATAGCCTCTTGGGCTTCTTCGCGTTTGTTGAATCTGGGATGGGAGAAAGAAACAAAACAAGGACGAATATTTAGAAAATTGTAAATATTAACATGTCATTCTATTCTCACTTACCTTACAAATGCTACACCTCTGGGTTTACCAGTTAATTTATCTCTGAGTATATTTTTTTGTACAATATTGCCGTATTTACCAAAGATCTTCTCCAGCTCATCGTCGGTAATGGAACGGGGTAAATTGGTAACATATAAATTGGTATCCTTAATTGATTCACCTCCAGGTCGGGCATATGAAACCTGCAAGTATAGATTGAAAACAGTATAAAAATAAATATTAAAACTCAAAAGCCAGATTTTTTAAAATTTATTTTTTAAGGATGTGGAATTGTTCCTGGCGCGTAAAAAACGAGCTAAAACTTCCATAGTTTTGTTGTAACTGTGGCAGCTCCATATACATAAGTGCATTTCACCAGCGCCACCTAGTGACATCGGTCGCTAGCCAACAGCTACCTGCCAAATTTACCACATCTATCAACAGTGATCCCAGCGACAGGGTTGTTTCGCATTGTCAAATGTTGGTGGTTTTGCTGAAAAAGTATTTGGGGCGCATTGTAGAAAAGGGAACACCAATACACAAGCCAGAAGACTAAAAGTTCGACAGCTCGAAAATTAACGGCGGGCATCAGGCGACATTCAGATTTTGCCGACATTTTGCCGCCACCGAGCCTATATAAAAAGGTACAGGACTAAAATGGAGCATTTTTGAAAAATCAAGTGCGAGAGCAGACCGCCTGTGTTACAAGTGAAGTGTTTTCCCTGGATAAAAAGTGAATCAAGCAACTGAAAGCGATAAGCTGCCATCAATTTCCTGCAAGGAAGCAAATGCCCGAGTGCCACAGCAACAGCCAACCAGTGGAAGTCCCTCCAAATCCCTAAACGTGAAGGTAAGTCTTAGTTTTGGTACGCGGAGGAGAAAATGTACTGACATTTTATGATCTCGTTTCCTCTCAGCCCTCTTGCTCCGCCAACTTGCGACCAAACACGCTCCAGCGAGCCCGTCAGCGTTGAAGTATTTATTTTGTGAGAAAGAACTCGTTTCGTGGAAACCCGCTGCCATTGACTGGGTCTACGAATAAATTCTAAACGCCATTATCAAAGAAGTAGCTACAGGAGACATACATCGCTGCTGCACAGGATGGTGAAAGACATCCAGTGTTAGAGGCTGGCATTTCTGTGTTTAGTATTTAAGGTAAATCACCCCCGGAATCACCTAGCGCGCTTCGCCAGTGACGTGACTGCGCTAACATCCAGCCCAAAACGATACGGCGTCCGTGGTCCAGGCGAATCCGACCAAAGCAGGCATCTCACGTCGGAGGGTGCTGGTTTCCCGGCAGGGGACTCTGCTAAAGTTTCGCGACTCATATGCGCGCCAAAATTAAACCGTGCCCGTAAATATTCTTACACATAAACGTTAAGTGATTAAAATTTGCAAAAAGAAATAACAAACAGTGCTCGCAACAAGATCGCGTCGTCCTCAAGACGGTGTTTGATAATTAAACTTTGCAAAACGAATAAAACAGTGATCGCCGCAACGTAACCTTGCCGCCATCATCAGTGTCCACAAGTCGGTCAACCCCTCCTGTAATCTAGGCCACAGTCAACGCCAAACCCGCAAACAAATTCAATCACCATCCACATCAGTCTCCAGCAGCAACATAACCAGCTATAGTCATCCCAGGTCATACACCACACCCTCGCCTAACACCATACAATTACCTCCATACTACCATCTACGGGTAAGCCTCCCTAGAGGCGAACGGTAAGTCCGATTTCAACTTTTTCTACGGACAGTTTCGACCATAGGGTATCCCATACCAAGGAGGCGCAGTGTTTTTACAAAATGTTTAGTTAAAAAGAGAGAATTTTAGAGGATGTATCTGAAAATATAAAGTTGACATAGCAATGTTGCCCCTATGCCATAACAGATTGTCTGTTTGCATTCGTTCTTCCCTAGAAGATATAAAATCCAAATTATGAGAAATTCCCCTATGTGTCACTAAAGGTGACGGTGGCGAGCTGGAGAAATCTGTCCCATAAGTCCCAGTGGACGCAAACCAGAAGGCCTACCAGGACAGTTGGAAATATGAATAGTGTCATGAGGGCTTTGTAGGCAGTGTGGACACTGATCTAATGTGCCTGGGATTATCATAGAGCTATATGAATTCAGAATAGAACTCCAACCAGATCTAACCTGCAACAGAATAATTCTGGTGTGCCTGGGCAAGAAGCTTCTCATTATCCCAAATCGCGGGTAGGAGTTCATTAAGGACTCTGCTGTTAGAATATCTATTTATGGCCTTTGACAAGAGCCGTGTTGTGCAACATTTGCTGAGCTGCTGCGATCGACATTCTGTTGACGTCAGATGGAATGACGTCTTGGATGTCTTTGCAGTAGCGCCTGATATCCTTCCGAATATGACGAGGAGATGGATTCTTCATCAGAATATGATGGTTAGGCGATTTGGGCAGATGAAAAGCCAAAAGAAACTGTCTTGTCAACGGAACATTATGGTGAGCCTGTTCGGAAATGCACCACTGCTGTGCGTCTCGGACAATCGGACAACTTTCCAGGTGTTTTGCGTTAGTAATTGCAAACAAAATGCGCAACAAACAAGCATCTGCACTAGATGAGGCATTTACGAACGGGCCCGTTTTTGCATTGACATCATCCTGGTATCCTCTTACATGTAGGTGATCCACATTCGTCGTTGCATGCATCCGGTCGCGATTAGAATTGTACTATTTTGGATACACTGCAGACCATTCCATTTGGTGTCATTTAGGAATCACGTCAATACTGGGGCGGCATAGTCGAAGTATATTTCCCACTATATGAAAACTGCTGCAGAGACCTTACTTGGCTATGAAAACCAACTTAAAGACGAACTGTCGTAGTATGATGAAAAGTGTCGCATGGCAAGAAATGAAAAGAACGCTGCACGTATGGAAACGTTTCCATCAGTTACATCCGGATCAGTGACAGACCGGTATAAGGAAAAATCAGACAGGGAACTCGTTTAAGAAGAAAAAACGGTTATGGAGAAAGTGCGAGAGGGAACAAATTGTATCTAACAGAAGGAAGAATGGGGCCCGTAAATTCTACCGAAAAGTACAAAGCCAAACCAACGGCAATGGAAATCTTTTGCAGAGATAAGGACGGGAGTCTTGTCGCAGATGTGCAGAGTATGTTAGGAATATGGAGGGGTCACTTTAATTACAATTTAACACATAGAAGGAGTCATATTAGACCCTTAGTATCTTTGGACGAAATTAGGTTTAGGACTTTCTAAGACGTTTGAGTGTATATCTTTACCCATCATAATGAAATTTTGTCAGTGACTATTATTTATCCAATTTTAGTTTGGGATTGAAAATGGGCGTTTTGACCACGCCCCTTCTGGTGTTCTCATACAAATCGAAACATTTAGTACAACATCATACTTGTAAAAATGTTTTCTGGTAGATGTGTTTAGCTTCAACTCCCACATTGGTTAATACTCGGTAAATGTCTACTTAGCTGCAGAAAAGTGTCACGCCCATTGTGGTACCTCCCACACAAAAGATGGGTGGTCGTACGGGTTGTCAATTCGATAAATCGCGTGAAACACTTCTGGCCGTAACGAAATAAAGCAAAAGGATTCACGTCATCAAACACCGATAAAGACAAGGTTGATTTTGCCACGCCCATTCTGGTACCACCCATACAAAGGTGGGTGGTCGTCCGGGTTGTCAATCTGATAAATCCCGCGTAACACTTACGACCTTAATGAAACTAGGTATAAGGCTTCACGTCATCAAACGCCAATAACCGATAGAGACAAGGGTGATTTTGCCACTCCCATTTTGGTACCTCCCATACAAAAGGTGGGTGGTCGTCCAGGTTATCAATCTGATAAATAAGGCTTCACGTCATCAAACGCCAATAACCGATAGATAACTACAAGGGTGATTTTGCACGAGAAGTCCCGCAAAACAGAACCAATCTTTATGTTCTAGACAATATTTATTCAAATTCCACTCTCCTACAGAAACAGTGGTTTCGCCACTCCCACTCTGGTACCTCCCATACAAAAGTTGGACGAACGACCGGTTGGTCCACACGATAACTCTCGTAAACCAGAACCGAACTTAATGAAATTCGGTACTATTCAATACTTTGCTATTTGCTAAAAGTTACTAAGTAATTAATAATTGACTACTATGCCACGCCCAGTTTCGTACCTCCCAAATTAGGCGTATTTCCGGTTGGCCTACTCGATTTTTAACAAAACTGTATGTTTTGGGTATGTTTAAATCGATTCACCCGACTGAAATTAATTTTGTTTACTTCTCTGCTTTCCTTGTCCCAGGTGACTTCAATATATGTAGATGAGGGTGTGGAGCACATACAGGACGATGGCATCGACGGCTCACTCCAAGCCAAAGCGAAGCTAGAACTGCAATTTCCCGGCTTAAAAACAACAAATCCGCTGGTACTGATGGGCTACCGGCAGAGCTGTTTAAGGCTGGCGGGTAGAAGTTGGAAAGTTGCATGCATCAGATCATATGCAACATCTGGCTAGAAGATTGGAGTGTTAGCATACCATTCCAAAAAGGACGACCCAAGAATATGTACGAACTATCGTGGAATAAGGCTTTTATCCAGTGTCACCGTCACTAAGCGAGGTGACCGCCGTCGAAATAAATTTAAGGTGGTCAGAGCAGGGATCGAACCCACCACCGACGACCAACAATCAATTATCGACCAGATATTCACATTCTTTGTAGATTATAAGGCTGTCCTCGATAGTCCGATACGGGGATAATTGTACCGAGCTGTGTCGGAGCTTTGGTATTCCTGCTAAGCTCACACGCTTTTGTAGAATGACACTGCCCGGCACGAAATCCTCAGTAAAGATAGGTTAAAATCTCACCGAACCACTTAGTACGAGGCGATGCCTCAGGCAGGGCGACATCCTATCATGCAATCTCTTCAATATATTAATTGAGATCATCGTGAGAAAAGCTGCAGTCAACATGAAGAAAAACATCAGCAGTAAAAGTCACATGCTGCTCGTGTATGCTGATGACTTAGACATCATTGGGTGAAATCTGTGAGAAGTTACTGTAGTATTTTCGAGAATTGAGAAGGTATCAGCAAAAGTGGGTTTGGCAGTTAACGAGGACGAGACAAAATTAATGATTTCGACAAGCAGAACATGTAGCCGATTGGATGAAAGGGTGAACGTTGCAATCCGTTATAATTTCGAGGTAGTGGACAAATTTATTTACCACGGACATGTCGTGAACAGAAGCAATAACATCAGCCTAGAATTGAAACGAAGAATTGTGCTTGCAAACAGGTGTTATTTCGGGCTAAGCAAGTACTTCAAAGATAAGACCCTCTCTCGAGAAACGAAGATCCGACTACATCAGACTATCACACAACTTGTCTTGCTTTATAGCGCAGTATGCTGGGCCATATCGCATGCTGATGAAACATCTCTGGGAGTCTTCGAGTGAAAAATGCTCCGAAAAATATCTGGTCCTATAATGGAACACCGCGAGTATCGACGACGGATGAACCACGAGCTGTATAATCTGTATCCTGACATTGATGTAGTTATGCGTATCAAAATAGCGCGTTTACACTGGCTAGGCCATGTCAGTAGAATGGATCAGAATGTTGTAATTGATTAAGTTTAAACAATAAATTTTTGTGAACAAACAGATTAATATAATTTATATTTAAGCTTTTGTCCATGAACATCACTTCGTGTCAAGTTAATATTCAATTATAGCCGACCGTTCATAATAACGAGTTGTTGTTCATTAAACCCACTGTCTCATAATCACTCATACGTTCAGGCGGAAGTTTGAATCAATATTACTTATACGCTGTGTATGTATGTTTTTAATTAAATCTCTCTCCAGCGTTGTTTCAATACATAAAAAGTAAATAATGTAGCTGAATAGTCAACAGATTAGGAATAGTAATTTAAACTGTCAATGAAAATGAACATTTTGTTACAATTCATTGTCACAAAATTAACATTCATTTCCTGTAATGATAACAATAAAAACTAGTTACAATCTCTTTTACATGTCCCCTGCAAATCCTACACAGAAGGCACACAAAAAAAAAACCTAATGGAGCAGAAAAACAACGCGGAGGAATCACATTTTGTCCGGGGGTAAAAAAGTATACAATTGTAAAGACTGCAAATCTGTTCTATCCTGCCGGCATATCATCTGCTGTTTAGAACAGCTTCATATCAATTCAACACCTCTTCTACATTTCAGGGATTTCATTTTCAGTTTCAGTTTCAATCTCTCTCTCCCTCTCTCTCTCTCTCTTCCCTATTGATAATGTTTAGTCAAGTGTATAGAAAACATTTCTAGTCTCTTATTAAACTAGAGAACATGAGAAGGCCATGAAAGAAGTATTTAAGGATGATGTTAAGCATAACGAGTGGACCGAAGCAGTGTGGAGTGGAGCAGACAGTGCAGTGTATTGTCGTCTAGATATTCTCAGCACGTCTTTGATGTTAAATGTTTACATCGTGCATGACTCTATGGTGTTCCACGTGAAATGTGCAGTCAATTGGCTGCCATTAAGCGTGACAATTTAAGTAATTAGTTTCAGATTAAAAATGGAACAACTTGCTGGATATAAAGCAGCGCTAAGGAGTTCCGTACCACACAACGACAGGTGGCAAGTGTAGTCATCATTGTACCAATCCGTACATCCTTAAATTGAAGTGGCATGTGATTTGGTTCTAGAGATTTGGAGCGTGCTCAGGACAAATATACCGAAGACTGATTAAAACTTTTGCAAGAGGTGAAAAAATAATGAACAAAAGTACGCGCCAGCAACAAGATTAATTAGTTTTGTTTTGTCATATGTAAAAAGGCAGCGCAAAACATGAAAAAGGAGTTTGGTATCAACAACAAACAAACCTCAAAAACAGGATACCACACACAAGGACCTGCACAAGACTAAGTATAAAAGCGCTGCCTTTCTATTTTGCACCCTTGTAGGGGCTGAGAAATATTTGTATGTAATTGAAAATATGAACTTTAGCAAATGATTGATGATAGTATGAATGGCATCACCACCACCACCACCAGCACCAAGACCACTACCAGCACCACCACCAGCGCCATCACCATTACTAACACCATCCAATGAACCAACCAACACACGTGCCATCCATCTCTACACACGAAGAGTGAAAACGTGTAAATGTGTTATCCTACGTAAGTTCTCTCAGGAGTGTCGATATACCACTACATATACCAACCGAAACTGTATCCAAATAGTGATAAATAATGGCGATATCATATAACGCAGCAAGGAATTTCAATTCACAAATATTTTGGAATCTATTGCCTTCCTCCTGCTGCTGCTGCTGGCATCATTGTTGGTCCTGGCGACAAAGTGCTACCAATTGATATTTGGCATAAAATCTGGTATCGAAATGAGGCTAGAGAGAATTCGCTTATGTTGGAAAAAACAAAGACCTGCTAAGGACTGCCAAATAAATGAACGCAAGCAACAGAGGTTAAAGTGAAAAGATTTGACAAAATATTGATGGTGGATAGATTATTGCAAATTATTACGTACAATATTTAATTGTCAGTTATAGATACATTCAAATGTGGCGAAACTTTGTAACCGTCAATGAATTCGAAAGCAAACAGACGTATGATGAATATCATCATCACTCATACCAAATGGATTAATATTAGTAATGCGCTAAGGCTGCGATGAAGCACGAATAAATAACAGTCATACGCTTAGTGTAACTTTTGAACTAAGGATTTTCGAAATCCGGGGATTTTCAGGATTTTTCGGAACCCCGGGATTTTACGGAATTTTAAATTTAATTTAAAATTTTTTTGAAAACGATTGTTTTGAAATCGAATGTGTGATTTGAAATTTCGATTGACATTTCCATACATACTAATGTCAGCATTTTTGAGTTGTAAGTCTGTTGCTACCAAAGCGTGTATCAAAGAGCGCTGAAGTTTAGAATAACTGAGTGAATAGTGGGCATCCTTGTTTTACTCCAGTATTGGTGTGGAATGATTGACTAATGTTCCCGTTGTGAAGAACTGAGAGTTCTGCATCCTCGTACATAGCTCTAATTATTCGAATTATTTATTTTCTGGGGGTACTCCTTTTCTTCTCAATATTTTCCATATGGCAGTCCGTTTAATGGCAGTCGACGAACAGGTGGGTTACGCCATTCTGAGATTCTTCTATAACGATGCGAAGAGTGTTGACCCGATCTACGGAGTTTCCATTTGACCGGGAGGCTGCTTGTTCGTCTCGCAATATGTTCTCTATTTTGCTTTGAAGCCTTCCCAGTATTATGACTGGGAGTATCTTGTACAAGGTGTTTCAAAAGAAGTCATCCGATGTTGTTTGGCTCTCATTTTTTTTTCTAAATGAAAAACTTCGATTCTGTTTTTTGATTATATTTATTTGAACCTTTAGAATTTTATTGGTCAAGTTGAGACGATGATATCGGTTAAATGGGCGCCGTCACAATTGATTACCATACGGGCTCGTTTTATGACATTTTTCATCACTCCCATACTGATGTGATGTGAGACCGCAGAAGTTCAGCCGTGGTTTCGATGTCAACCCGTAGAATTTCCGCTTCACCTGCTGCTCTATTATTTTTAAATTTTTAGTTCGTTAGTAGTGTACCATTACGCGGTCAGCAACTGCTTGCTTCCTGTTATACTTTTGATTTGTGAGACAGTCGACCGTCTGGTGTAGTTCTTCATATTCTTCTTCTTCTGCTATTGTTACTATCCGTTCCAGTAACATTCTTTTGTCTCGTCTTGCAGCTTTCTTTACTTGTTTCGCCAGCTGTTTGTATTGCTGCCTCGAAGTATTGTTGTTGTTTAGCTGCAGTTTCTGTTCCATACTTTGAGAAATTAGGTTACAAGTGTCATCTGATATCCAAGATTTCTTGTGTGGCTGCACTACACCCAGTGTTTCTTCTGCGACTTGATTATATATTACTGTGATATCTTCCCATGAGTGCTATTGGTTTGTTGGTAGCTGTTCACGAATTGTCATAGTTAATGCGTTCTCGGCTGCATTGCTCTGGAGTTGTTGTAGGTAGAGGCGTGTTCGTCTTGTGTACCAGATGATTCTTCTTTAGCATTTAATTTTGATCTCAATTTAGGCTGTGGTACGCTCATGGTCACTATCTACATATGTCGATACCTCTTCTGTTTCGTAGCTTATTGATCCGCCCTCTTACATTCCACTGCGCAATGCACATATCTTATTATTTGTGCCAAAGGTTGTTATCGTATCCTGTTATCCATTCCACCATTCAGAAAAGCTTCTGCGCTGAGGCCAAAAAATTATTTTTCCTCCCCGCTCGGTCCAACTTCGTGAGATATAGGTCTCTACAGCTTGATAATATAAAAGCTCATATCTTAGGTATTTATAATCCGATCTGGTTGAAATGGGTGTCATTACAAAGGTCTTTGGAAACTCTATAAGAGCCTATATAAAGATATTTTTTGTTAACCCATTGGGGGCCACTAAAAAAAAGGTTTTTTTAACCTAACTTTTTTGAAACTTCTTTTTCCCAAAAAAATCCCCTATATACTTATTATTTCGCCAGACTCCGATAATAGGCAAGACTTTCACATTTCTTTTAAGGTGTAATACTCGCCTGTAACCCTTTAAAGACCGGAGATATTCAAAGTTTCGATAAACATTTGGCGATTTTTACCCTCTAAAAAATAAAAAATAAAATTGATAATTTTTTGATTGCGGCGCTTTCTGTTTTTATAACAAAAATAAAAAATTATTTCAAAAAATAGCACAAAATACTATGCCGAAGCCGCAAAGCCGGTGTTGGACCCACCCGAGAGGAGAAAATTCCTAAACCCGGACGAGGCCGGCCTCTCAGAAAGCCTCGTATCACAAAAAGACTATGCCGAAGCCACGAAGCCGGTGTTGGACCCACCCCGGAGGAGAAAATTCCTAAGCATTTCATATAACTACGTGGGAAGTTCGAAAAGTCAGGGACATATTGATACGCCCTCGTACATTCCACTGCGCAATGCGCATATCCTATTCTGTGTGCCAAATATTGTTGCCGTATTCTGTTATCCATATTATTGCCTAGTTTAAGTTTCTTTAATCAGCTGATTTCAAGCTACGTAGATGGGGCTGCCATCTGTCATTGCCTAGAAACAACACCTCCATGTAATTGTGTGGTGGTGAGGAACATCGCTAAGTGGTGATGATCCTTGCTTAGCGTTGCCATTTTTCCCCCAGTCGGTGGCATTTCCTGATCATTCGTCAGATTCTGACTTTCCATTTTCTCGTCATCTTTCTCTGGTGGTAAGTTGGAATGTCAGTGGGGGACTTCAAAGGTTGTTGCCGTATCCTGTTATCCATTGTATTGCCTTGTTTCAGTTTCTTTAGTCAGTTGATTTCAAGCTAAGTAGATGGGGCTGCCATCTGTCGTGGCCTAGAAAAACAACGCATCCATGTGATTGTGTGCGGTGAGGAACCTCGCTAAGTGGTGATGATCCCTGCTTAGCGTTGCCATTTTTTCCCCAGTAGGTGGCATTCCCTGATCATTCGTGGGATTCTGACTTTCCCTTGTGTCAACATTTTTCTCTTGTGGTAAGCTAGAATGTCAGTGGGGGGCTTCTTTTGGATGGATTTTTCTGGAGGACATTGAAGCCTCTTATTTTTTTTTAAACTCGAAAACCGCAATTAAATTTTCGTCATGCCCTTTCGTCATGGATTCGAACCTCGGCTCCTTCGGTTGAAAGTTTGGCGCTCTAACCACTACACGACACCACACACCCCGTCACCTAACGGAGTAACTTTAAAAACGAGGAAAACATTTTTGTCGTTGTGATTTTTTTTTATGAAAAACATGTGATTTTTTCATGTTCTACTTATATTTTTAATATTCTCTCTTGATTGCAATTACGATTAGAGCCATCATATATTTGGTAAATTTTGCAATATTTACCAAGGAGGGGAAAACAACGGAAAGAATAAAGACACTTTTAACAAGAGCCGGGATTTGCCGGATCTCCTTCCTTAGTGTATTTCCCGTTCCTTTTTCGTAATTGTTACTGATAAGCTGCCATCAATCTTGAGCATAAAACCTTTATAAAATTAAAAAACAAATGGAAGGAAAAAATGCTGAAAAAGGCGATTTGAAATTGTGTCTCGTATACACCAACAGGAGCCACTCACCCCAGACTGATGGCATAAAACACCTCACGGAATGTGACTACGGTGCCGGCGGATGTTATCTTTACACACCATCATTGGTGTTATTATTATCATGCGTTTAGAGGAATATGCCGAGAGAAGGAATGGAGTTCCACAAGAATCAAGACAGAAAAAAAAATACTTATACATAAACTCCAGTAAATGAACAGTCATTCTATGCCTGCACTGCACAACAACAGCCTTTACAAACAAAAACATAAAATATTAAGGACATTCCAAGGGTAGGTAGACCCTGTGGCAGTACCTGCTACTTCCGCTTGATTGTGTAGCTTTCATGTGTATTTTTTAAAGTTTCCAAATGAGTTGGCGGTAGGGTATCATCAACCTTTAAGCGAAAACAGCTTCCAAACAAAATAATCACAATAAAAATGCTGACGGCAAAAGGGAATCACTACTCCCTCACAGTAATTAAAACCGGAAACCATAGTTAGTTTATATGTGGCAACGACGGCAAACAAACAAAGGAAACGGAAATTGATTAAAACCGCTTTCAAGTGCAAAATTTAAATCAATTGTGATTGCAACTCGTTTCTTTTTTGATTTGCTTCCATTTATGTTGTTGTTTTTTTGTTTAATGAGGGTAACGGATGTTCCGCCAGATAAAGCCCAACTGGGGACACAACCCATGGTGATTTACACACTTACCTTTAAACGTTTATTCCTTACTGTGACGCCGTTTAATGACTTGATCGCATTTTGGGCATCAATTTCGGAAGCAAAATCAACAAAAGCATAACCAAAACTGTAGCCAGTCTGTTTGTATTTGTAGCAGCAGCGGCGAGTATCAGCCAAACAGTCAGCGAATTATTCAGCCAGTCACAAAGTAAGGAAGGACATTCATAACGTCGTCGTCGTCGTCGTGGTTGTTGTCGCCACACAAGGACCAAGGACCGGACCATCAAAAATGAACAAACATGAAAAGGAAATGTAAAATGGTAAAAATTTATTATATGAATACGTTATAGGAAGAACAGCAGCAAATTATTTAAGCCAACATTAAAAATTTGCCTTTAAACACACACACACAGGTTCCAAAGATCCATATGACACTAAAAACCCAGGAGCAAGGAAGGAAGGAAGGAAGGTGAGGTTGCTTGAGTTTGTAAAGTTCCATCATAAATTTTACTTTTAAATATTTTATGATGTTAATATGTAGTTGAAGTTAAAAAAAATAAATAAATGTAGTGACTGCCACTCATACACAGTGACAAAAGAGAAGGCACCAATAAAGGCCAAGACCTAAAACACGATAGCTAGAGGAGGCGGCCAAAACAAAACAAAAATACTATTTTCTTACAAATTTAAAAAGTGTTAATTCCATGTGAAAGTAAGCACTTCCAAATCTCGATGGCTAAAATTTCAAGTTTGAAAATTAATTCTTTCACTAAAAATTAAAACTTTTACGTTTGTCTTCCTTCTATTATACTATAGTAATAATTGGCATAAATACACTTTAGTTATTATACTCTGATCTACACCAAAATTTCACCATTCAGAAAAGCCTCTGCGCTGCGTTCAAAAAATGCTTACTTTTCTCCCGCTCGGTCCAACTTCTTGAGATGTAGGTCTTCACAGCTTGAGTATATAATCGCTCATATCTCAGGTATTTATAATCCGATCTGGTTGAAATGGGTGTCATTACAAAGGTCTTTGGAAACTTTATAAGAGCCTATATAAAGGCATTTTTATGTTATCCCATTGGGGGCCACTAAAAAAGGCTTTTTAACCTCACTTTTTTGATACCTCTTTTTGCCCAAAAAATGCCCTATATACTTAGTCTTTCAATAGACTCCGATAATAGGCAAGACTTTCACCTTTCTTTTGTCATCATGAACTTTGTTAGAAAAAGATCATGAACTTTTGTAGAAAAAAGATCATGCGCTTTTTTTAGAAAAAGTTCGTCATTAACTTGTTTTTAGAAAAAAGTTCGTCATTAACTTTTTTAGAAAAAAGATCGTCATGAGCTATTTTAGAAAAAGATCATGGTCTTGGTCTGAACAGTACGTTTCATTTTTTTCGTTCGTTATGAACTGTTTTTACAAAAAAGTTCGTTATGAACTTTTTTTAGAAAAAAGTTGGTCATGAACTTTTTTTAGAGAAAACTTTGTCAGGAACTTTTTTAGGGAAATGTTTGTCATGAACTTTTTTAGAAAAAGTTTGTCATGAACCTTTTTAGAAATCAGTTTGTCATGAACTTTTTAGAAAAAAGTTGGTCTGAAACAATTCGTCTTGAACTTTTTCGAAAAGAAGATCATGAACATTTTAAAAAAAATATAATGATATTTTTTATAAAAACTATCGCCATGAACTTTTTATAACAAGATCGTCATGAATTTTTATAAAAAACGTATAAACTTTTTTAGTAAAAAGATCGTCATGAACTGTTTTAGAAAAAAAAATCATGAACTTTTTGGAAAAAATAATATTAACTTTTTTAGAAAAACAAATCATCATGAACTTTTAGAAAAAAGATCATGAACATTTTTAGAAAAAAGATCGTCATTAACCTTTTTTAGAAAAAAAGATCTTCATTAACTTTATTAAAAAAGATCGTCATGAACTATTTTAGAAAAAAGATCATTATAAACTGTTTTAGACAAAACTTGGTCTGAAACAGTTCGTTTAATTTTAATTTTTTTTCGTTCGGTTTATAAAAAATTTCGTTATGAATTTTTTTTTTACAAAAACTGAACACAAAAACCTTTTTTTAGGAAAAAGTTCGTCAAGAACTTTTTTAGGAAAACGACAGTTGTATATCATTTTTAGAAAAAGTTGGTTGATACAACCTTTTTAGGAAAAAAAGTTTGGTATATGATTTTTTTTGGGAAAAACCCTGTTTAGAATAATGTCCTTTGTATGAACTTTTTTAGGATACATAGTTCTATCAGAATATTTGTCATATGAACTTTTTTATAAAAAATTTCATTGTGTAACACTTTTAGAAAAAATTCGCTGATTTTTTTAGTGAAGTTTTTTGTTAGAATAAAGTGCATTGCATGAACTATTTAGAAATATGTTCTATTATGTTCGTTGTAGGAACTTATTTTTGCAGTACTTTTGTTTATTTAGAAACTTTATTTAATAACTTTTCGCTTAGAAAACAGTTGAAAGAACTTTCTGCTTCTCGAAAAAAGAATTTCGTGTTTAGACAACAGTTCGTGGAAATAACATTTTTGTTTAGAAAAAAGTTCGTGGAAATACATTTTTTTGTTTAGAAACATGTTTAGAAATATTTTGTCCAAATACATTTTTAGTTTAGGAAAAAGTTCGTGAAAAGAACTTTTTTGTTTAGAAAAAAGTTCGTGGAAAGAACTTTTTTGTTTAGAAAAAAGTTAATGGAAAGAACTTTTTTGTTTAGAAAAAAGGTCATGGAAAAAACTTTTTTGTTTAGAAAAAAGTTCGTGGAAAGAATTTTTTTGTTTAAAAAAAAAGTTCGTGGAAAGAACTTTTTTGTTTAAAAAAAAGTTCGTGGAAAGAAATTTTTTGTTTAAAAAAAGGTTGTGGAAAGAACTTTTTTGTTTAGAAAAAAGTTCGTGGAAATAACTTTATTGATTAGAAAAAAGTTCGTGGAAATAACTTTATTGATTAGAAAAAAGTTCGTGGAAAGAACTTTTTTGGTTAGTAAAAAGTTCGTTTAAAAATTTTTTCTGTTTAGAAAAAAATCGTCGAAGCATATTTTTGTTTAGATAAAATATCATTGAAAGAACTTTACGTTTAGAAAACTCTTCGTTGGAAGATAATTTCTTGCTTGTATTACAATTGAATGAATAAATAAATAAAAAACGTTCGTTGAAAATTTTTCGTTTAGAAAAACGTTCCTAACAAAAACTTCTGTTTGCCATAAAGTTCGTTGAAAGAGCTTTTGTTATTAAGAAGAAGTTAAGATCGTTGTTTGAACTTTTTAAGAATAAAGTTCGTTTTATTTGAACTTTGTTTAGTAAACAGTTTGTTGTATATGAACGTGTTTAGAAGCTACTTCGTTGTCTGAACTTTTTTTTGGACAAAAGTTCGTTGTTTGAACTTTTGTATAAAACTATTCGTTGTATGAACTTTGTTTAGACAAAAGTTCGTTGTATGAACTTTTTAGGAAAAAAAGTTTAGACTACTTTTATTATTAATAAATTTGTAATAATTTGAATATAAATTTTAATATTATTTATTAATTAATATTTTTATAATATTATTTATTACAATAGTTTAATTATTTTTATAAATATTGTTGTATAAACATCTTTAGAAAATAGCACGTTGCCTGAACTGGTTTTTAGAAAAATGTACGTAGTATGAACAATTGTACAAAATAGTTCTTTGTATGAAATTTTGTACAAAATAGTTCGTTGTATGAACTTCGTTTAGAAAAGTCCCATGTATTAACGTTGTTTGGAAGAAGTTTGTTGTATGGCTTTTATTTTAGAAAAATATCTATTTCTAAGAACTTTTTAAAAATTTTTTTTAAAAAATTCGTATGATGAAATTGGTTTAAAGAAAAAAATAATGTTTTTGCATTTATATTCATAAATATTAATTTTATAACTTAAAATGAAATCGTGTGAGTCGAAAATATTTTTAGGAACATTTTGATATAAAGTTCGTTAAATATTTCTCGTGTCAAAGTTAATTGTATTTTAAATCTAGCCTTCGGAAGTTCAATTTACGATGGTTATGAAAAGTTTTATGATTTCTGGGAACTGTTATATTATGAACTTTGAACTTGTGTTATGTATGTTAGTTTTAAATTTTATTAAAAGTAGATAATGAATTTTAATAGAGTCTTACCTTATAGTCTTTCATGATTCGACATGTATTTATGGGACCACACGTCCTAAAGAGGGCATATAGTTCACGATCTGTCATATCTTGAGGCAAATAGTTGACAATTAGATTGGTACCGTTGCACTGACCCTGTGTATCTCCGCCATCGCCGCAACCGCCACTGTTCACGGAATTTGTGCTGTGGGCCGGCGCCATGTTGCACATGGAGCCCATGGCACTGCCTCCACCTGAAAAATCATTATAACCACCGCCTCGACCGCCGCGGGGATTCATGGCTGAGGGACCTGGATACGATGAGGTGAAATCTGTGTCCTGTGGTGAAAACGCATAACGTGACTGAAATATCAAGTCAAAGAATTTTGAAACATTTTAATTTGTAGATGGCGCTTTTGTTTGTACTCGGCTTTTGAAATTGATTTTTGTTGTTGTCATTTCATTGGAAGAAACAGCGTTGGATAAGAGATATAAATCAGGTTAGAAATTCGCATTCATCATATTCAAAAAACACACAGACAGAGAGCGAGAGACACATCCCGCAGGGATTCCGAAATAACACGATTTTTTAATTGCAATGAACACAAGGAATTTGGAATGGTATTCAAGAACTTTTGTAACGAGTTGATTTTTTTTAAATACATAACATAAATTTTTTCTATCTATTTAGGTTTAAAATCTATTATTATTAATTTTACTCAACACACATTTAGATATAGAAGATATAAAATAATACTAAGTTTTTAAAGGTGGCTACAAAGTAATTCATCCAGATGTTCTTGATACAAAAGCACGAAGTCAAAGATTCCAGCTATATAAAAGGACGTAAATGTGTCACTTTAAATTGTTGTTATTGCAGTATCAATTTGGATATAGAACAAAAATTTTTTTCCCATGGTTTAAACAAAAATGTGAAAAAGTTCATACAACGAACTTGATATAAGTTCGTCGTATGAACTTGTTAGAAAAACTTATGATGTATGTACTAATTTTTTAGAAAAAAGTTCGTTATATGAAATTTAGAAAGATGTTCGTTATATGAACTTTTTATTGGATAAAAGTTCGTTATATGAAAATTTTTTTAAAAAAGTTCGTTATATGAACTTTTTAGGAAAATATTCGTTAGATGAACTTTTTTAGAAAAATGTTCGTTGTATTAACTTTTTTAGAAAAATGTTGGTTGTATAAACATTATTAGAAAAATATTTGTTGCATGAACTTTTTTAGAAAAAATATCGTTGTATGAACTTTTTAGAAAGCAGTTCGTTTGATTTTTTTTAGAAAAAAATTCGTTGTATGGACTTTTTTTTTAGAAAAATGTTCGTTGTATAAACTTTTTGTGGGAAAAAAGTTCTGTGTAGGAACTTTTTTAGAAGAGGTTCGTTGAATTCACTTTTTTACATTAAAGTTCGTTGTATGAACTACTATAGAAAAAATTTCGTTGTATATTTTCTAGAAAAAGCTTTTACAAAAAATTTCGTTATACGAACTTTCATGGAAAAAAGTTAATTTTATGAACTCTTAAGAAAAAAGTTCGTTGCATTAACATTTTACCGAAAAGTTTCTTTCTGAAATTTTGTAGAAAAAAGTTCGTTGCATGAACTTTTTTAGAAAAGTATTTTGAATGAACTTTTGTAGAAAAAATTCATGAACTTAAAAAAACGCTCATTGAATGAACATTTATAAAAAACGTTCTTTGAATGAACTTTTATAGAAAAAAGATCGCTGAATGAACTATTATAGAAAAAAGTTCGCTGAATGAACTTTTATAGAAAAAAGTTCGTTGCATGAACTTTTTAAAGAGAAACGTTTGTTTTATGAACTATTGTAGAAAAAAGTCGTTGCATGATTTTTTTGGAAAAAAGTTTGTTGTATGAACTTTTATAGAAAACTATTAGTTGTATGAACTTTTTGTAGAAAAAAGTTCGTTGTATGAATTTTTTTTTTTTAATAAATTCGTTGCATGAACATTTGTAGAATAAAGTTGGTTGTGATTATCTATTCAATTTTTTTGAGAAAAATTTGGTGTATGAACTTTTTAGAAAAATTTTTTGCTGATTTTAGCAAAAACTTTAAGTTGTACGAACGTTTTTAGAAAAAAGTTCGTAATATGAACTTTTGCAGAAAAGAATTATTTTATAAACTCCTTGGAAAAAAGTTCGTTGTATGTACTTTGGTAGTAAAAAGTTCGTTGTATGAACTTTTTTGGAAAAAAGATCGTTGTTTAAAATTTTTTATAAAATATTTGTTGTAAGAACTTTTTTAAGAAAGAACTTCTTTGTCTGCATTTTTAGAAAACAGTCCGTTGAATGACAATTGTTTTTTAAAATTTTTTTTAGAAAAGGGCAATTTTATAGTCTATTTAAGGGAAAGTTCGTTGCATAAACTTTTTAAAGCAAAAAGTTAATTATGTGAACTTTTTTACAAAAAATTTTGTGAATAAACTTTTTTTTTATAAAAAAGTTCGCGACTTTTTTTTAACGTTTTGCTTTATATAGAAAACCTTGGTAGTTTGAACTTTGTGTTTTATATAAAACAAGTTTTACATAAAAAAAAAGTTATAAGGAAAGTTCATAGTTTGAACTTTTAGTTTTATATAAAAAAGTCGATTGCTCATTGTTCATTTGTTTTATATAGAAACAGTTCGTAGATCTGAACTTTTAGTTTTACATACAAAACGTTCGTAGTTTCAACTTTTTGTTATACATATATAGAAAAAGTCCATAGTTGAAACTTTTTGTTTTATATAAGAAAAGTTCTTAGTTCAAACTGGATTATATAAGACAAGTTCATAGCTCGAACTTTTTGTTTTATATAGAAAAAGTTCGTAGTTCTGAACTTTTATATAAACAAAAGTTAAAATATTTTGTTTTCTATAAGAAAAGTTTGATAATTTTTTTATATAAAAAAAAAATTCACGTTTGAACTTTTTGTTTTACCTAGAATAAGTTCGTAATTTAAATTTTTTGCTTTATATAGACAATGCTCATAGCTGTTTTTTTTTCTGTACAAAAGATCTTAGTGTGAACTTTTTGTTTGAACTTTTTGTTTTACATAGCAAAAGTTCATATTTCTGAACTTTTTGTTCAAACTTTTTGTTTTATATAAGAAATGTTCATCGTTAGATTTTTTTTATTATATAGAAAAAGTTCGTAATTCTACCTTTTTGTTTTACATAAACAAAAGTTCATAGTTTGATAATTATTTTTATTTAAAAAAAGTTCACGGTTTGAATTTTTTGTTTTACCAAGAAGAAGTTCGTAGTGTAAATTTTTTGCTTTATATAGAAAACGTTCATAGCTGGTTTTTTCTATACAAAAAAGATCGTAGTGTGAAATTTTAGTTTGAACTTTTTGTTTTACATAACAAAAGTTCAAAGTTCAAACTTTTTGTTTTACATAAACAATAGTTCAAACTTTTTATTTTATATAATAAGTAAAGTTCATAGTTTGATCTTTTTGTATTATACAGAAAAAGTTCGTAATTCTGACCTTTTTGTTCTACATAAACATACGTTCAAAGTTCAAACTTTTTGTTTTATATAAGTAAAGTTCATAGTTTGATCTTTTTGTATTATATAGAAAAAGTTCGTAATTCTGACCTTTTTGTTTTACATAAACAAAAGTTCAAGGTTCAAACTATTTGTTTTATTTAAGAAAAGTTCATAGTTTGATAATTTTTTTTATTTAAAAAAAGTTCACGTTACTTAGAAAAAGTTCGTAGTTTAAATTTTTTGCTTTATATAGAAAACGCTCATAGCTGGTTTTTCTATAAAAAAAGATCGTAGTGTGAACTTTTAGTTTGAACTTTTTGTTTTACATAGCAAAAGTTCATAGTTCTGAACTTTTTGTTTTACATAAACAATAGTTCAAAGTTCAAACTTTTTGTTTTATATAAGTAAAGTTCATAGTTTGATCTTTTTGTATTATATAGCAAAAGTTCGTAATTCTGACCTTTTTGTTTTACATAAACAAAAGTTCAAAGTTCAAACTTTTTGTTTTATATAAGAAAAGTTCAAGCTTTTTGTTATAAAGTATATTTTGAAAATTTCGATTTCAGGTTTTTGTGTTATATAGAACATTTCGTAATTCTGAAATTTTTGTTATTTGTTTTTGCTTAGAAAAGTTTGTTGTTCTTTTCATAGAACCGCATTTTTGTGCTTGCTTTCTCTCATTGAACTTCTGGAATCATTTCAAGCCGGAGTCGTGCCCTCTTAGTGATACTATCTACCAACAACATTATTACAAAATACTAGGTTTTCTAAAGAATTGAAAGGGAAGGAAATGTGGAAAATTGTAAATGAAGACGTTAAGTGAAATGTTTCTTCCCCTTAATTTTTCCGGGGAAAAGTTATGAACATGAAATCACAATTACATATAATGACTTTAGTAATAGTAATAAAGTTTATGATAATTATGATGGGTGATGGTGATGAGGACGACACCGATGATGATGATGATGATGATAATAATATTAATTATTTGAAATAATAATGATGATGTTGATTTAATATTAATTGTGCATTCACTACAGAGTATAAAACTACAAACTGAAAACAAACAAAAAACTTATTTGTTTATAAACTATTACAACGACAACGATAATAAAATAAACATTAATGTCAAAATGACAGCAGCAACAACAACATCAACGCCAACAACAACAACAATAATAACAACACAACATTCGTCATTCGCAATTATTAAACAGAAATTAAGGGGCGAAATAACGTAACGATAAACAAAAAACTACAAGTTTGTTAACCACCATGGATTGTTATATATCCATGACATTTTATTTAATTATTCATTCTTTTATACCCCACCAGCCTCAATGTATGTAGTTTTCTGGGAGTTTGTGTACAAAAATTTGTGAATTAGGTTGGCTCATGTTTAACAACTTCTCTCGTCCTTCGGGCTCATTCTTAGCCTGGCACAAAAACCCCAATTGCACGTGACAAAATGTTGCTTTAGTTTCCCTTTTAATTTCCATTTTGACATTTCGATTTGTTCGGCGAACAAGTATGTAAACAAAACGAGCCGCCCTATTTTGTATGTATGCATATGTGGGAGGGGCTGTGTGTGAGTGTGTGTTGTCATTCATCCTGACCAGTGCGTGAGTTGGCATCCTGTATCCTAAATGATGTGTGTGTTCACTGTTGTGTCAGTGTGGGTGACAGTTTTTGTTACAGAGAAAGGGACTCCATTTACATCAATTATGCAAAGTGTTTTCTCTGTTTTTCCTCATCTTCGAAAGAAATATTTTATTTAAGAATGGGGTATAACAGTTTAGTATTAGAAAAAACATAACAGTAATTAACTGAATTCAGTTTAAACTAATTCTTTGTCAATTTCCTTGTCAATTAAAGCGACTTGTTCCACAAAGAAAGTATCACCAATGAACGACTCAGCGAGGGCATTATCATCAAGAATGAAAAAATAGAATTAAACTATTTAAGATTTCAGAAACAAAAAAAAATCTTGTTCGAAGTCATACAAAAATATCTTTGAAGACAATTGTACATAACAATAAAGTAACGTAAAAAATGTTCTATAAGAAAACTACATTCGAATCCAGTTGTTATAAGAAAAGTATATTCGAACACAACTTTCTGTATGAAATCTATAGTCGAAGACAATTTTGTATATGGAAACTATACTAGAAGACAATTGTCTGTATAGAAACAATATTCGAAGACAATTGTCTATATAGAAACAATATTCGAAGACAAGTGTCTATGTGGAAACTATAATGAAAGACAATTTTATATATGGAAACTATACTCGAAGACAATTGTCTATTTGGAAACTATACTAGAAGACTATTGTCTATATAGAAACTATATTCGAAGACAATTGTCTATTTGGAAACTATAATTAATGACAATTTTCTATACGGAAACTATACTCGAAGACAATTTTCTGTATGAAACGTACATTCGAAGACAATTGTCTACATGGAAACTATACCCGAAAACAATTTTCCTTAGAAAAATATCAGTGAAGAGAATTTTCTTTAGAAGCCAGTGTTTGAAAACAATCGTCTTAAAAACACAATTTTCTACAAGAAATTTATAATCTGTTTGTATAAGAAACTACAAAAAACAAATTCCTATAAGAAACTTCGAACAGAATATCTAGCAGAAACCAATTTTCAAACAAAATTGTCTACAAGGCTGCCACTCTATTCAAATCTAACCTAACTTCGAAAACAATTTTGTTCTGTCTGCGAAGACAGAATTTATATATATTTTATAAGATTTTATAAGAAAACTATCTTAGAAAATTCTAAGTGAGCCTGACATGTAGGCTGCTACTCCCACCTAATCTTGCCTATCTTCTAAAACAATGTTCGATACGAAAACTGTATTCGAAGACGATTTTCTGTCAGAAAACTATCTTCGAAAAACTTTTAAGGTACTAAAAATATATTCGAACACAATTTTCTATAAGAAAACTACAATTGGAAACATATTTTGATAAGCAAACTATTTTCGAAGAAAATTTTCTATAATAAAACTACATTCGAAAATAATTTAGTATACGGAAACTTTTTCGAAGGCAATTTTCTATAAGAAAACAATTTTCGAAGATAAGTTTCTAGAAGTGAACTTATATTCGAAAACAATTTGAATAAGAAACTAGTTTAAAAGACAATGTTATATAAGTAAACACATTTCGAATATGAGTATCGAGCAGAAAATTATCTAATACAATTTCCCAACAAAATTGTCTACAATAAAACTT
The DNA here is from genome assembly GCA_963931995.1 of Phaonia tiefii. Classification (NCBI taxonomy): domain Eukaryota; kingdom Metazoa; phylum Arthropoda; class Insecta; order Diptera; family Muscidae; genus Phaonia; species Phaonia tiefii. Next base: position 17,101,853 of record OZ008370.1, on the reverse strand, counting down.
ATTCGGCTACCACTCTATTCTAATCTAGCCTAACTTCGAAAACTATTCTGTATTCGAAGACAATTTACTGTCTGAAAACTATCTTCGAAAAACTTTTAAGGTACTTAAAATATATTCGAACACAATTTTCTACAAGAAAACTATAATTGGAAACATATTCCATAAGCAAACCATTTTCGATGAACATTTTCTATAAGAAAACTACCTTCGAAGATAATTTTCTATAAGAAAACTTTTTCGAAGACAATTTTCTATAAGAAAAATATCTTCGCAGTTAATATTCTAGAAGTGAACTTATATTCGAAAACAATTTGTATAAGAAACTATCTTAAAAGACAATTTTCTATAAGAAAACACACTTTGAATTTTCTATTAGAAAACTATCATTAAAATTCTCTATAAGAACACAAACTTCGAATTAGACTAGCTAAAAACTGTCTTCGAACCCAATTTTCTATAACAAAACAACTTCGGAAACAAAACTATAATCAAACACAATTTTCTGTAAGAAAATTGCTTCGGAGACAGTTTTCTATAAGAAAGCAATACGAAAACAATTTTCTATAAGAAAACTTTCTTTCAAGACAATTTTTATAACAAAACTATCGATGAAGAAAATTCTCTATAAGAAAACAAACTTCGAAACTATCGACGAAGAAAATTATCTATAAGAAAACAAACTTTGATTAAGGCTAGCAGAAAGCTATCTTCGAACATAATTTTCTATAAAAAACCCAAGTTCGAAGACAATTTTCTATGACAAACTATCATCGAAAACAACTTTTTATAAGGAAACAATCTTCGAAAAAAAAAATTTATAGGAAAACTGTGTTTTCTATAAGAATTTCCTATAAGAATACTGAGTTTGAATAAAACTTAAATATGAAAACGATCTTCGAATACAAATTTGTATAAGAAAACAAACTTTGAATAAGACTGTCTATTGGAAAAATCCTTTCAAACACAATGTTCTATACGAAAACTTGCACCGAAGAATATTTGCTGTAAGAAAACTATCATTGAAGACACATTTCTGTACGAGAATTATTTTCGAAACCCATTTCCGATAGCAAAACTACCTTCGAATACAACATTTTATAAGAAAACTCTCACTAAAGAATCTTTCCTGTAAGAAACCCATAATTGAAGACACATTTCTGTAAGAAAATTATCTTCGAAAACAATTTTCCGAAAAGAAAACTATATTCGAATTCGGATTTGGATAAAAAAAACTGATTTTAAAGGTAATTTTCTATTATCGAAGAACATTTTCTGGAAGAAACCTATCTTTGAAGACAATTTTCTATAAAAAAGACTATCTTCGAACGAAGATTTCTTATAGAAATTTGTTTTGGAAGATAGTGTTCTTATAGAAAATTATTTTCGAGGAACGTTTTCTTGTAGAAAATTGAGTTCGAATATTGTTTTCTGGTAGAAAGTCGAATTCGAAAAAATTTTGTATAAAACGATTATCTTCGCATTAGACTGATATCAGAAAACTATCTTAGAAAACAATTTTCGATAAAGACATTTTCGAATACAATTTTGAATAACAAAAACTGAATTTGATGGTCATTCTCTATAAAAAAAACTCTCATCGAAGAACATTTTCTGTAAAGAAACTATCTTCGAAAAAAATTTAATAAAGAAAAAATATCCTCGAAAGTAGAAATCTTATATAAAATTGCTTTCGAAGAAAGTTTTCAATAAAACGATTATCTTCGCAAAGACTATCATCAGAAAACTATCTTGGAAAACATTTTCCGATAAAGAAACTATTTTCGAATACAATTTTGAATAACAAAAACTGAATTTGAAGGTCATTCTCTATAGGAAAACTCTCATCGAAGAACATTTTCTGTAAAGAAACTATCTTCGGAGAAAATGTTTTATAAAAAAAATATCTTCGAAAGTAGAAATCTTATATAAAATGGCTTTCAAAGAAAGATTTCTTGTAGGAAATTGTATTCGAAGACAGTTTGCTTATGGAAAATTATTTTTAAAGACAGTTTTCTTGTAGAAAATTGTGTTCGAATATTGTTTTATGATAGTAAGTCGGACTCGAGGCCAATTTTCGGCAAACAAACTATCTTCGTATAAGACTGTCTATCAGAAAACTATCTTCAAAAACAATTGTATTGTATTGGAAACTGTATTCGAAGATACATAGTTTGCTTATGGAAAATTGTTTTTGAAGACTGTTTTCTTGTACGAAATTGTGTTCGAATATTGTTTTATGGTAGAAAGTCGGACTCGAGGCCAATTTTCTATAAACAAACTATCTTCGAATAGGAGTGTCTATTAGAAAACTATCTTCGAAAACAATTGTATTGTATTGGAAATTGTATTCGAAGATAGTTTGCTTATGGAAAATTGTTTTTGAAGACTGTTTTCTTGTACGAAATTGTGTTCGAATATTGTTTTATGGTAGAAAGTCGGACTCGAGGCCAATTTTCTATAAACAAACTATCTTCGAATAGGAGTGTCTATTAGAAAACTATCTTCGAAAACAATTGTATTGTATTGGAAATTGTATTCGAAGATAGTTTGCTTATGGAAAATTGCTTTTGAAGACAGTTTTCTTGTAGGAAATTGTGTTAGAATATTGTTTTATGATAGAAAGTCGGACTCGGGGCCAATTTTCTGTAAACAAACTATACTCGAATAAGACAGTCAGTCTATCAGAAAACTATCTTCGAAAACAATTGTATTATATTGGAAATTGTATTCGAAGATAGTTTGCGTATGGAAAATTGTTTTTGAAAACAGTTTTCTTGTAGGAAATTGTGTTCGAATATTATCGGACTCGGGGCCAATTTCATGTAAACAAACTATCTTCGAATAAGACTGTCTATCAGAAAACTATCTTCGAAATCAATTGAATTATATTGGAAATTGTATTCGAAGATAGTTTTCTTATGGAAAATAGTGTTTGAAGACAATTTTCTTGCAGGAAATTGTGTTGGAATATTGTTTTATGATAAAAAGTAGGACCTGAAGCCAATTTTCTGTAAACAAACTATCTTCGAATAAGACTATCTATCAGAAAACTATCTTCGAAAACAATTGTATATGCCAAATCTATCTTAGAAGTCAATAATATAACAGAAAACTTTCTACGAAGTATAGGTTTATGCGAGAAACATCTTCGAAAAAAATTCTGCTACAAGAAAACTACCTAGGAATATAATTATCTATACGAAAACTATCATCGATTAAAAATTTCTATAAGAAAATTATTTTCGAAAAGAAAAAAATTCCAAACAAATTTTTCTATAAAAAAAACCAAATTCTGCAAATCATATTTGTCTGTGTTGGATTTTTTTTGCAAATAATATTATAACAAAACTGTCTCTCTAATCAGTTGAGTCTACGAACTATGACATTTATATATCTATAAATGTTCTATAAAGGACATTTGTCTATAAATGAATTGTCTGAAAGTATGTCTATAAGTTATGACATGAATTTTGCATTCGAAGAAATGTTTATATATAAATGTAATGTAATTTCGAAAGCAATTTCTTCGAAGATTAATTTTGGACACGTACTGGTGCTGGCTAAATTTCTTCGCAGATTCATTTTAAACACGTCCTGGTGCTGCCTAAATCTGACGTACAAATTGGTCTTCTATAGAAAATACATTTATTTGTTTACATGTAAGGAACAAATAGAATGGACTGGATAGAGTACATGTATGTATGTTGCTACAGCGTATTCAAACAATAGGGAGTCAAATAAATAATGAAGAAGAAAAACAAAAACTACACACAAATAATACATAGATAGATACTTTACAATTGTGTAATTACATAGTGTCAATTAGGTAAAATATATGTACATGTATGGGTGGAATGGTGTGAAATGTCATCTCATGTGTTCCATGTAAATATTAATGTATGTATGTAGAATGTTGTGATTCCATAGGGATATTAAGGCTAAATTTAATATGTTATTCTCTAGACAAATGCTCCTAAATCGTCTATTGTATAACCTGACGTATGATTGATATTTTTATGAACAAATATTACTTATATACCAAGGGTGTTTTCAATATTAATATTACTTATACGACAGGTCTTTCACTGAGTGTAATACAAACAATTTAAATCGAAATAAATATAAATATGAGAAAAATATACTTGCATATTGCAGATGCGAATTTAACAATTTTTGTCCGGCAACCTTACCCAAGAAAGGCCTACAGAAATGCACGATGAAGATCGTACCATAAATTTCAATAATTTTCTTAATACTTTCATATATACTCGTACAATACTTATCGCCCCCACTGTAAGAAATCCACTGAACATACTGTCTCAACCGTGACAGATTTTTGACACCTGACATTTATAATAAATTTTCGCGTAAGAAGCTTTTGGCGTCCATTACTTATAATTATGGAATAGGGATATATTGCAAACCGTATTGTCGAAATGAACCTAAAAAAATGTGGAATGAAAACTGGCGACATTTATCGAACGTTGCCACCGCTCAGAGTCACTGGTAATTCTGTTTATTGTGCTGGGAAACTATGTGGGGATATTGGTGAAATCGCAGGTCGCCCGATATCTGGTCGTACGCGTAGTGAGCGAACCTCCCGAGCCGTCAAAGCCGTAGAGAATTGAATTCGTCGAAATTCTCAGCCAAAGCAACAAATATTGTGGTGGGTGATGAATATATCGAAGGTATCGATTTCTCGCAATATTACATATGAGTTGGGACTTGCTGCTTTCAAGACACATGGGGCATCTTCTTACAGAGACGTTGAAGCAGAAAAGCAAGCAAAAATCAAAAGCCCAAAACGGCCACAGAACAATTCTGTTTACCGATGTGAAAATTTTTACTGTGGAAGAGTCGTTCAATAAGCAAATTGATACAGTCTATGCCCAGTCATCTCGACAAGCAGCAGAACTGGTTCAAAGAGATCTCCAATCTGTTTCTGTGACGGTATGGTGAGGAGTCGCCCATGACGTGCTAACCAAGTTTCATTTCTGCGAAAATGGTATTAAAATTTCGGCAAAAGGTGTACCAATCTGAAGGTTTGGAAAAAGTTGTGAAGTCATGAAACAGCACATTGTTCGTAAACGAGCCTTGGACCGTTCAATAGGACTCTGCCCCAGACCATAAGGCAAAAACCACTCAAGAGTGGTACCAAAATTTATTTCCACGGAAGATTGTGCCATCCGGTACTCCAGACCTGAATACTTTAGGCTTTAAGTTATGGTCCGTTTTAGAGGGCACGGTATGCACTACACTACCATATTTGGAATCTCTTAAGCGAGCACTTATCCGCGCAGTGAACAATTTCACTTTGGATGAGGTGCGTCCTGCAATAGGCGATTTGTCAGACTTATGCATAAGCTGACGACCTGGCAATTGCAATACCGGGTGAAAAACACCCTTCCACATGCTGTGATATGCTCTAGGACTAATAGGGATAGAAGAGACTGGGCCATTTCGTGAGATAACACGTTCACCAAACTTGGTTTCCAATAAATTGATTGTGGCATTCGCTGTGTGGCTTGTGGCGCCGTCCTGTTGGAACCACATATTATCCAATTGGGGCCAAAAATATTCGGTTATCATTGAACTTTCCATGATGAAATGGCAAACCTTACTGAAGAGAAATGTCAAAAGAGCGGGAAAAAATATGGCGTCGTTTGCTGTCCCTATCGATTTACTTTTGTAGCGTCTCTGTTGAAAAACCCGTTATATATAACAAATACACTATACTTGTGCCCAAACACATTGTGTTTGCTACTCAATAGAACATGTTTGAGACACAATGATTAATTGGTTATAATACATGTTTTTGAGACCCAAATTCGGCTTTTTTGTTGAAAACCCTAAAAATAAATACGAGGCAGACAACAAAGAAACAAAAAAGCAGCACATATTCAATTCACGAAAACTGTGCTTGCAAACATGTACATTTTTCCTGCAATATGTTTGGACAGAAACTGATCTTCACACCTACCACTATTGGAAGGATCAGTAGAGCCCCAGTGGTCGTATATTCGTGTAAAGGGGTTATTGGAGGATGATGGGGACCAATCCCGCAAATAGTTTACAGAACATATAAAGCTGTTGTCCCCCAGATATTGCCTAAAATATAGTCGTTTGGTTGTCTTTGTTGGCACAAATCCATTTACCACAGTCTGTTTATAAAAGCCAAGAGAAAGCCAATGGTTTGCATCACGTAGCGAGGGTTTGGGGGTTATGCTTCACCTAATACCATTAGGTTTCCTGGGAAGGCCAGTGACTCCGACACCAGCAATCCGCCTAAGACGGGCATGGACGATTTTAAGGGACGGGTGCCAATTCACAATAATAGTGGAGTGCAGAAATTTCTCTCAAACGTAGAAATGGGCGTTATGAAAACCCATTTCCAATTCTGAGAGAAATATATCCACTCCACTTTTATTGTGTATTTCCCCAAATCCCTTAAAATCACCCTTGACCACATGGACTCTTGATTCATTGCGAGGGATGTTGTAGGCGGATTGCGGACGTCACAGCCATTTGCCTATCCACACAGGCGGGGCAGATAGAGACGCATTCCAGGCTATATATAAGGTATTTAGGATTCTGCACTGATGGCTCCAAACAAGATGGCATAGTAGGATATGGAGTGTATTCTAAAGAGGTGTTCAAAGGCTACCACACCATTGTGGTGTCTTTCAGGCAGAAGTCATGGCAATCGTATTTGTTGCCATTTGGCTGGGACGATACGTCATCACCGCATGGATTATCAACACCTACACTGACTCAACCAGGCTGCTATAAATTCTCGGCAATGTCAATTATTTTTAAAATCACAGAAATATCACAACAAAAAGTAGGCCCATCTAGACAGGGAAAACCTTAAGCATTCTGACATTCGCTATATCTCCTTATTTACAAGAAAAGTTCTATATATGGATTAACTCCAGTTACAAATGGGAAATAATATAAATCATACGCCAAGTATGAGATAACAATTAATAGTACTCATACGTGCACTATATGTTAACAATCAATATTACTCATACGTTACTTATGTGACAAAAATTAATAGGACTCATACGACCACTATGTGATAGCAATCAATATTACTCGTACAACTCTTATGTGACAACAAAAAATATTGCTCACAATTCCTATAAATATTTTTAAAATCACAGAAATATCACAAAAAATAGGCCAACCTTCGAGAAAACCTTATGTTTTTCAGACATTCGCTATATCTCCTTATTTACAAGATAACTTATATACATGGATTAACTAGTAATAGTACTCATACGTTCACTATATGATAACAATCAATATTAGTCATACGCTCCTTATGGGACAAAAATTAATATGACTCATACACCCACTATGTGATGACAATCAATATTACTCCGTATGTGACAACTAATATTACTCATACGTTCACTATGCGACACCAATCAAAATTACTCATACGCTCATTATGTGACAACAATTAATAGTACATACACCAATTAATACAAGGAAAATTTTAATGTTTATTAAATCTGCTGAAGCTTAAGAAACTTTCAAGCAAACCCTTTAAGCCTAAAAGTAGTCCTTCACTTTTTAAACAAATTCTTAAATTTGTGCCCGATTTATTTAATATATGAATAGTTCACAAATTGCTCAAGCAATTCCATCAGTTACCAATTAAAAAATCATTAGCATTTAACAAGCTTCGAGGGGATGTTGTAAATGCCGGTACATAAGAAAAATGTGAAATTAATTAACCAAAAAACCAAAAAGAAAACAGTGAGAGCCAACAGAAAACAAACTCCCGCAAATTTACAAGTTTTAAAATGAAAAGAAAAATTAACACAAATGACCAAAACTTTCGAATATTTGTCAAGTCAACACCACAGAAAAACGTTGTAGTCTTAGGAAACAGTTCGTAAAAAAAGGAAAAGAAAAATCTAAGAATATTAACAAGTTGATAATGCAACATGTTACAGTAGTTCCATCCCTCAACCCAGTCCTGCAATTCAAAACTTTTTCTTATAGTATGCAAGGACTAAGAGTAGCAGGAGTATTTCTTTTGGCGCTTGATTTCTTTTGGGTCATCGTAAAAGTTCACCATGAAAGAATTCGACACGTAGAATTAACATTGGACATTATCAAATATGTATATGGATTAAGAGCCACCAAAATTGCACGGGCGGATGGGTGAATGGAGGGCAAGACAACACATTAGGTCTGTGTAACTAATGTACAGCTTGCATGTTGTTTGTTGTGGTAAAGTCTGGTGTTGTTCATTCAACCCAAACAATATTTTGTTAGCTGGATTGAGATCTTTTAATTTTCGTCTCTATAAATAAAACTCTCCTAGAACAAATAAAACTACAAGTTTTCAAAGAATTCAGTAAGGCAGAAGCGAGAGAGAGAACAACCGTTTGATTAACATAAGAAAAGCTTTGGACCCCACTACGTCGCCGCCTACACGGATGGTGTGATGTATGATCTAATAGCAGCGTATGCAGGTGACAAAATAATATAAAAACCCGAGTTTCTATTGGGATTTTATCTGCAAAAAGGAATAGCAGTGAAATGAAAAACTTTGTTTCCGGCAACTCAAGAAACAGGTGGGGGTTTCGTTTACAAAAAAAAGTTGCTTAAACAATGTATGTTTATAAGGTGGTATATAGTTTCAAAGAGACACCCTACAGTAAGAAAAAAGTGTACATAACTGAAGCTTGCAAGCATATTAAAGAAACCCCTTAATTGTTATTGGTCATACGTCTAAGATGTTAATATAATAAATATTAATCATACTCCTATACTAATACTTTGTTCGCTATTGACAAGTTATTATTACTCATACGTTACTGGGTGTATAATTCATATAACTTATAGTACATTGCTTAGACTTATGGAATAAATATCAGTCATACGTTCAGTGTTTGCCAACCCATAGGTAATTTAGATATTCCGACATTCACCGGTTTCTCCAAATCCTCCATACACTACGTGCGTTAGATTTTATTAGGTATATAATTAATATCAGTCATACTTTCTTTGGATTCTTCTAATAAATATTAATCATACTCCTAACTAATACTTATTCGCAATTGACAAATTACTGTTACTCATACGTTGTGGAATAAATATCAGTCATACGTACAATGTTTCCCAACTGATAGGTAACTTAGCTACATGTTTTGAGATTCGTTGGTTTCTTCCAAATTCTCGATGCACTACGTTCGCTAGATTTTATTAGGTGTAGAATTAATATCACACATACTTTATTTAAGTTTTGCGAATAAATATTTAAATTTTTCACAATTGAAAAATTAATATTACTTACACGTTACGAGCTGTATAATTAATATCACTTATACAGTGTTGAGACTTATGGAATAAATATCACTCATACGTTCAATGTTTCACAACTGATAGGTGGGTAACTTAGCCATTTCGAAATTCGTTGGTTTATCTGTAATGCTTAATGCATTTAATGTCATTGCGCTACTACATATTTCTGCTACCTCTACTAATGCTCACGACGTTAGGATGGGTTATTTCTTATAGAGTTTTTGTATTTGTTGTTGTCTTCGTTAAACTCTCTTAAGCAACTTTTATACGTACAACAAGCAACAGTCAGAATTAAAGTATGAAAACATTCTTTCTTATCCTTCGAAGACATTAGGTGTCACAATCATGCCATAAAGTAGATTGAACTTTTACTTAACCAAAGAACAAGAACTTTGGTAGAACAACTTCTCGTTTCTTTACAAGTTACGGCGAGGACGAGAGCAAGAAGGACTACAAGGAAGACGACTATGACAAAGACGTAAGTTATCGTAAAAGTACAAGTGCAAACATTAGAGTATTTGAACTTTTCACGTCAACTGATATAGGGGTTTAAAGGGCGATTGCCAGAGGTGAAAGGAGTTTGGATAGTTGAAATATAAAGTTTAAGGAAATTAAAAATAGACACAGAAAACTAAGGAAGAATTGTAGTTATGTGCGAAAAAAAAAACTTTAAAGAAAATATATTACTGATTTCTAACAAAAAAAAAAGTCAGGGAAAACAGTATGGTGGGACAAAAGTATCTGGAGTAAATAATAAACTGTAATTTATAATTAACTGAGAATTTTCTGCCAGTTGTAGTGAATGAAATCGAAACTGAATTTAGATCAGTACCCCTACAACACATTTTGAATAATACAATAATGTCGACACAAAGGCAGGCAACCGTATGACCACTTCAAAGAAGTCTTTAGCGATGTTCAGCTGAAATTAGAAGGATCTTTTCGCCGTTTTATGACTGTGAACACCACAAAACACCAGAGACCCAGAACTAGTCAACGCAGAGGACTTCTCCGGGTGATCGTGTGGGGTCTTTCAGCAAAAGAGGTCCTGGCGATCACCTTGAAATAAGTCAAACGAATATTATTCACAGCTGTTGGACAGATTAAACGTTGATTTGACTTGAAAGTTGGCGCAGAAAAAGTGGTCTTCCACCTTGATAACGCACAGGTGTGTAGTCGCAATGACAAAAAAAAAGCTGCTACCTCAAATATTTATAAATATTATTAATAAAATAATTTATAATTATCATTAAAATCATCAATCTAAATTAAAATTATCATCTTTTCCGGATTTAGCCACCAGTGAATACTTTCTAGTTCCAATCCTGAGGAAATGGCTTTAAGGTAAGAAATTTGTGTCTAATGAAGGGGACATTACTGAAACAAACGCCTATTTGGAAGGAATATACAAATTGGAAAAACCATGGACTAAAGGTATCAAGCAAAAAGGAGTCTATGGTGAGAAATAAAACATTTCTGTTTTACCGAAAACGTGTCATCGTATTAAATGTCAGAAAGCTCGGTCGCTCTATATTGTAAGTGTGATGCATATGTCATTGTTATGAATAAATAGTACTCATACGATTCGGTTACTATTATTCATATGTTGTATGAACTTGGGATTAACATCAATCATACGTCACACATAATACTGCCTAAGTACAAAATTCAGATATATTTTGTATAGGAGACTGTATTTAACAAGTGCAGTGCAAACACAAATCGTCTGGTATAGAAATAATATTCATCATACGCTTCGGCCACGTACTGTAAATAAATATTATTCATACGTTCTGTGTTTTTGAATAATATCAATAATACGTCTGGAATATATGCGACACAATACCGGTTTATTTTAAAATTCAGATGTATTTTGTATAGTATAAGATATTTTACGAAGGCATCAAACAAATACAAAGGCCTGTTATAAAATTTAAAAATTTTAATATTGGTGAATAAAATATTTTAAAATCTTTTTACGTATCGGTAAATTGATCTACTGGATCTTAGAAAACTCGTTTCCCTATTGTTCATCCAATTATTGCCTACACAGTTCATTGTTGTCAATAATAAATATTAATCATACGACCATTTTACTAGTACTATCAGTGAGTATAAAAACTAGAAAGAGCACAGGTCAGTGGTTCTGAGAAGCAATTCCTTAATGGGATGTAATGGGAAATCATATTTTATCCACCCAAGCTTAAGAATTAATATCACTTATACGTTCGCTGTATTTTTGAGTGGTATGATTTGATTAAAAGTTGACGTACTGGGTGTCAGAAAGCTTGTTCAGACATACAGTTTATTGTAACGAATACATTTAAATCATTTTACTGGAACGAATGAATATTAATCCGCTCATGCTTAAGAATCTTTACCACTATTACGTTTTATATAGTTTGTAAATTAATATCACTAATATGTTTTGCGATTTGTTAGAAGTTGACCTACTGGGACCCAGATATCGCGTTCGATTTTTTTGTATGTGGGATACATTTTACGGTTACGCATAATTATTAATCATACGCTCCCCGGCTACTTCGTGCAAATAAAAATCATAACATATGTAAGTTGTATGAATGTCTGATTAATATTAATCATACGTCTGGAATATATGATTTATTTTACACGTAATCGCAAAAATAAATCGTTTGGTATAAAAAATTAAATTTAAAAAAAAACATATCTTGTTGAAATATTTCCGACCAAAATATTTCAGATGCTTTGAACGCTGCGCTCAGTTGACTTACTGGGTTTTAGAAAGGTCTCTCATTTTATTTTGTATGTGAGAGGAAAATATTTCTGTTACGAATAAATGTTTATCATACGCATGATTAAAAATTAAAATTTTTGTTGTTTTCCAGAGGAAACCCTGAAATATTCAAGCTAACGAAACAATATCACTTATACGTTTACCACATTCTGTAAATTAATATCACTTATACGTTGTAATTGGTTTGGAAGTTGACATACTGGGTCCTAGGAAGCTCGTTCGCTATATTTGACATATAAGCTAAAAATTTTATTATTATGAATAATTATTAATCTTACGCTACCCGGCGACTTCGTGTAAATATATACATGGTGTTTCAAAAGTGACCACCCAATTGGAAGATGTTCTTATTTTTGCAAAGGGCCGCCAATGTCAAATCTGTTTTGACATTTGTGGATTAGACAGATGTAGAATACAAGTAAACAAGCCATGGACCGATACACTCTCCAAGAACGCGGAGTAATCGTGTCTATTTTTTTGCGCAACAATTCGTCTGTGTTGTTGGCGCAGCGCTAATACCGACACCGACTGGGCAAACACTGCGTCGTTTGGCCACTAACCTTGAAGAGTATGGGACCACTCGAGACGTTGCCAGGAGTGACCGGCCCCGGAGCGCCCGTTCTGCCGAGAATATCGCCGCTGTTGCCGAGGATGTCGAGCTGTCGCCGGAAACATCGACCAGACGCCGTGCCTCGCAATTAGCCATCTGCCGGTCGTCCCTATGGCGAATTTTGGTCAAAGACCTGCGCATGTTCCCATACAAAGTCCAGTCCGTGCATCAGCTGCTGCCTGTAGACCGCCAAACGCGTGTAACCTACGCCCAAGCCATCCTCAATCTCGTGGACGATTTTCCACCAAAATCATAATTTGCGATCAGGCTCATTTCCCCCTCAGCGGGTACGTGAACAAGCAAAACTATCTCTTCTGGGGCACCGAAAATCCACGAGGAGCCATTACACCCGCTCAAAGTCACTGCATGGTGCGCTGTTCACGCTGGAGGAGTCATCGGGCCATTTTCTTCGAGAACGCCGCTGGTCAAACGACAACAGTGGACGGTGCGCGCTATAGGGCCATGTTAACCGAGTTTTTTCTGCCGCAATTCGACGAATTAGGACTGGAGGACATGTGGTTCCAACAGGACGGAGCAACGGCACACACTGCGAGAGCCACAACCGATATTCTGAAGGCCGGGTCGCCTCATCTCTCGTTTTGGCGATTTGCACTGGCCCGCAAGATCGCCCGATTTAACCGTTCCAGCCTTTTTTGTGGGGTTTTTTGAAGTCCCGTGTTTAAGTGAACAAGCCCGAGACCCTAGAAGCCCTCACGGTCAACATTCGACACGAGTGGGAGAATCTGTCGCCCGTAGTGATAAAGAATGCCATAATAAATTGTGACGGCGCCCATTTAACCGATACCATCTTCTCAACTTAACCAATAAAATTCTAAAGGTTCAAATAAACATAATCAAAAAACTGAATCGAGGATTTTCATTTAAAGAAAAATGAGAGCCAAACAACATCGGATGATTTCTTTTGAAACACCCTGTTGTATTAGTCTATACGAAATTGTAGATAGCCTTAAGTTCTCGTTCCTTTCGCAGAAGAAAACTTGAAATATTCAAGCTAAAAAATCAGTATCACTTATACGTTTTCTTAGTTAGACAGTAAGTATCACTCTTGTGGGAAATATAGTTAGCCTTAAATTCTTGTTCTTTTTGCAGAAGAAAACTTGAAATATTGAAGCAAAATAATCAATATAACTTTTACGTTGTCCATATTTTTAAAGATAATATCACGCATACGTTACGATTGGTTTGAATGGTGACCTACTGGGTCCGAGAAAGCTACTTCGAACTATTTTGTATATGAGTAAAGCATTTTAATGTTACGACTAAATATTAATCATACGCTACCCGGCTACTTTGTGTAAATATTATTCATACATTCCATGTATTTTTAATTAAGATTAATCATACGTTTGTAATATACATATGTAGCACACAATACTGTCTTATTTATACAAATTTTATCGATATTTTATGAAGGGATTGAAGAAAAGAAGTCTTTCGCAAATTAAAAACTAAATTTCTTAAATGGATAACTTTTTGAAATATTAGCTACCAAAAACTTTCAGAAGTTCTGAACCTGGAGGTAAGTTGACATATTGGGTCTCAGAAAGCACGTTCGTTCTATTTGGTACATATAAGTGATACACATTTTATTGGCACGAATAAATATTAATCATAGGCATGATCAATAAAGTTGTCCGTTCAGGCTTAACAATTAATATCACAATATTTTGTAGGTGCCCGTCGGTGGTGCAATGGTTGGCGTGCGCGACTCTTCTACCTGAGAACGTGAGTTCGATCCCCGCTCTCACCACCTTACATTTCCTTCGACGACGGTAACCTCGCTTAGTGACGGCGGTACATCGAGTAATTAGCCGTAAAAAACACCTCCAAATACTGTTCGAAACCGATGTAAAACTATAGGTTATAATCAAGGAGTGTACAACCAAAAAGAGCACAGCGCACTGATTGTGACAAGCTCTCCCTAGTCCCTTCATGGGTTGTAATGGGAAGCTATATTTATTTAAATATTTTATTTTTGTAAGTTAATATCACTGATTTGTCTCAAAAAACTTGTTCGTTCTGATGATTCACATATTATTGTTACGCCCAAATATTAATTTAATAATAAATATTACTCATACGTTGCATGTGTTTTTAAATTAATATCAATCATACGTCGAAAATATATATCACACAAATTTCTGTCTAATTCTATATATTGTATATATTTGTTGTATTGAAACTACTCAAAATTGGAAAGATCTATAAAAATTTTGAGATATGGTGTTAAAGTATGATACGAAATGTAATTTACCGTTTAGAACTATTGTACCTATTTTTTACACAATTTTTCTACATCGAACACCTAAAACTATGCTACATTATATGTATCTAAACAGCCTAGAAGTATACTATTTATTAAACTCTAACTGTTGTGTGTATAATATTTGCTGTTGTGTTTTAAAACAAAAACAGAAAATTGAAACAAAACAAAAACACAAAAATATATAAAATTTAAAAAAGGATATCACAACTATATATCTATTTGTATAACACTTGGGTTGTATAGTTCTGGGATAACAGTTACGGCTATATGTTGTATTGGGTTCTACAGGGTTGTTTATTTTTTGTGTTGTCTAAATGTTACATCTTCTTCTTATGCCAGTTCCAAAGAAGTCTAATAAGAGTTATGTGTGTGTGTGTTTTTTTTCTCTAGGGTTACAAAAGCGTGTGTGCCTCTGAGTTTACGGGTATCTTGTGTTTGCTTTTAAACCAATTTTCAAATAAATTTGAATTGAATAATTTTGTTAGGATTTTTGGTTTAATACAAATTAATATTTTTTATTTAGTTATTATTTTTTTTTATTATTTTTAAGTCAAATTATCAAAAATGCCAAAAACAAATTGTAAATGCATTCAAAAAACTTTGAACTTGAAATTCCATTAAAAAATATTTATATATATATATGTATATATGTGTAAAATATATACTGATATTTATAGATATATTTATATTTATAAATATATGTATATAAAAAAATTGTTTATGTAAAAGTAAAAAGGATAAAATTTTGCACAAATAATAAAAAAAAACTTGAAACGTAATGAACAAGGTGTAGATATATAGAGGAACCAGGGTAGACTGACTTACCATTCCTGAGGGTAGTGAATGGGACATGCGCCACATACGTTCGCCGCTAAAAATAAAAGAGAAGAAAGAAAATGTATTTATGTATTAAAAAATTAATGAATCCAATTTTAGAAAAATATACTGAATTAAAAATGTTAGAAATATAATAATAATTGTATCAATTCTAAAATATAATAATAATCTACAAAAGTTATAATTATAATGATCATGGGGTGTATGAATTATATTATTTCCTGGAACGCATGATTAATATTTATTCCCACACACACCCTTAGGCGAATGATTAATAATTAATCATGGGGTGTAATTTTGATTAGGTATTCAAATATTTATGAAAAGAACTCGTGTACATGTTCGTCCAGTGCGTTCAGTGGAAAATAAATATTGCAGCTGTAGCTGAAAGTGTGCTCGACCAGCCATCAGCATCAACTCGCCACCGTTCGCAGCAATTTAACACTTCTACCACTTCTTTGAGCAGAATTTCGCATAACGACCTCAGTATAAAGGCTTACAAAGTCCAATTAATTCAAGAACTGAAGCCTCGGATGGCCAGGCTTTTTCGCTTTGCTGAATGGCCAGGCTTTTCGCTTTGCTGAATGGGCTGAAAATCGCTGGGCCAAAGATGAGAATTTTTACCGAAAAATTCATCTTATCCGATGAAGTTAATTTTCACCTCGGGAACTACATTAATAAACAAAATTGTCGCATTTGGGGATCGGAATATCCACACGTCGTCGAGAAGAATCCGCTGCATTCACAAGTGACTGATTGGTGCGGTTTTTGGCGCGGCGACATCATAAGTTCATTTTTTCTTCGAGAATGAGCAAAGAGCCCCAGTAACCATTAATGACGAGTGTTATCGTGCCATGATCAGCGATTTGTTGCTCTCAAACGCTGAAGAGAATGACATGGACGACGTATGGCTTCAAGAGGACGGCGTTACATACCACACAGCTAACATTACAATCAATCTTTTGCGCACCGTGTACGAAAACCAGATAATCCGCCGAAACTCGATTAAAATAAAAACTTTCGTTAAGTGTATAGGGTAGTTTGTCTATTTTAATTGTTTATCATTCAACCTTTTGTTTAGCAGCGATTTGTTTTTTAAATTGCATTTAAAATTTAAACTTAACGAAAGTTTTATATCGAAACTAGGCTTTCAAATTAGAAAGTTTTTACATATTTTTCATCCTTGTAGCACTAACTTACCAAATTCAAGAAAAACTCAAACTTAACGAAGATTTTGAAAACTTAACGAAAGCTTAAAAATCATGCAACACGTGAAAATGGTTAATGCAAACCATAAATATAAAGGATATAAGTTGATTTCTTGACAAACAAAGCTTTTTCTTCGTCGACTATAAATTTAACGAAAGTTTTCAATCACAAAATTATGATTAAAAAAACACATTTTAAAAAGCTCAAGAAAACTTAAAAAAATACTGTTTAAAAACTGAACGAAACTTAAAGAAAAATCCAAAAGAATTTAACGAAATACGGGGGGGGGGGAGGGAGTTGATGGGTGTATGGGTTAATACGAGTGATCTATAATTTTATTTTTATTTTTTCCAGAAATTGATTAAATGTTTTATTAAACAGTGGTTGTACAAGTTCTAGAAAACTTCCACACAATTACTACATTTAAAAACTTAACGAAATTAAAAGAAAAACCAAAAAGAGATATAACGAAAGGTTCATATGAGTGATTTATAATTTAATTTTTATTTATAATTTAATTTAAGAAATTAGTTTTCTAATTTAACATTATGTTTAGTAGTGAATTTTTTTTAAATTTCTTTCACAATTTAAACTTAAGGAAATTTTTATATCGCAACTATGCTTACTAAATAAAAAATTCTTTCTGATTTTCATTGTATGTAACACTAACGAAGAGAATCAAGCGAAACTCAAACTTAACGAAACTGTTGAAAACTTAACAAAAGCCTAAAAATCACGTAAAATGATAAAATGGTTAATGTGAAGTATAAATATAAAGGAAATACCGCGATTGATAGAAAAATAAAGCTTTTTATTGGTCTAATGTAAACTTAACGAAACTTTTGCAACACAAAATCGTATGCTTTAAACCATCAAATCTAGAAAAATCAGCGGTTTTTATAAAAAAGTTTAGAAAAACTATTAAAAAAACAAATTCAAAAACTTAACGAATATCAAAAAGATTCTCAAAACTTAACGAAAGGGTTTATATGGTCGATTTTTCATTTTAATTGTTTTTTAAACAATTTTTTTATATTATTCCGTCTTTTGTTTCGCAGTGATTTTGTCTTTAAATTTCTCTTACACTTTAAACTTAACGAAACTTTTATATGAAAACTAGGCTTTCAAAATAAAAAATTCTTAAAAATTTTTAATATTTGTAACACTAACTAAGAGAATCCAATCGAAACACAAACTTAACGAAACTTTTTAAAACTTAACGAAAGCCTAAAAATCATGCAAAAGAATAAAATGGTTAAAGTAAGGCATAAAAATTTAGACAATTAAATGATTTTTTAACAAATGAAGCATTTTTAAGATAAGAATTACAAAATATTTACGTCAATTCTTCGCAAAAAGTTATCCGTAACATCTGTTATATTCACCTCAATGAAGTGGCCTTCTTTACCAACCTAATTCTCCTTTAAATTCACAAATGTTGTCTTTTATTGCGCCTTTTTGAAATTTCAAAAAGGTTAACGAACCTCAGCAGCCATGAACCTTCAAAAGTCATCCTAACTTTATAGTCCGTTTGAAAGGAACGTAGCCACACCACATCACCATCAAAAAAGATGATGCATACATACACAGGATTTTATTCAGTTCATTATACGAAATACAATTATAGCCATAAAAAGTAGAGAGAGAGAGGGGGGGGGGGGGGGAGGGGGTGTTGTTGTACCGACTGTCTGAAGACATTTGTTCTGTCATTAAAACACTTAAATGTTATTGTTTCAAGTCCTTAATGTCGGTCGGTGCGTTCGCAAATAAGACTTCATTCAGTGTCTGTCTTTGCTCTGTGTAATATATAGAGGTGTTTGAATGGATGTTAAGGTAAGAATTTTACACCTTAGACTTGAGGGAGAGACAAATTATTACATCTTATGTCTTAAGACTTGCATGTGTTCAATTGTAGCAAGAGAGAGAGAGAAAGATAAGGAGAAATACCAAGACGAAACGACGAGGCAGAGAGTGAGTAATAAAAACACTCTTAAGAGGCCTCTTTAAGCATTCTAATGAATCCTTTGAGTACAGATTCTTTTTAAGGATTTTCAAGAATTTTTTTGTTTTACTAAAACAAGAACAGAAACTACGCAAATACAGCTAAGGAAATACGCAAATACGCTTTAACGGCTAAAGGTTATTATAAAAGATTATAATATTTTCAGAGAGAACATTTTAACAGGATAATAAAATAAAAAGGAAACTACACAGAAACAAACTCTCTACAATTCCGTTTGCCCTTTCGTTGTTGTGGCACCTGAATTTGATAGCACAATTTTAAAAAAAATAAGGGGTCTAACACAGTGAATAATAGTAAATATATAAAGGATTTCTACAAAGGATACGAAAACACTCAAGAACGTAATAGCAATCTAAAAGACCAAAATAGAAAACATGGGACACCCGCAAGCACAGTGGTTAGAAAGGCATACATACCTCTAGAGAAAAATCAGAAGATAATTTTCTTAAAACTATAAAATTCATTAAAATTTTTTATATTTTTACATTAATTTATTAAAAATTTTATATTTCAAACAAAGTTGTTTCTTTTCTCACTTATTCTGCCACACGCCCTTGAGAGGATGTAATGGGAAACTAAGAATTTGTTGAAGCTGCTATTTTCCATCGCAAAAAAAATAAATAAAAAATAGCAACCCCGTTGAAAACTGTTTCCAAAGTTGTGAAAAAGAAGCACTTTACCACACGCGAATTTTTGCATGGAATTAGTTTAGGGAACCATTTAACTTTCTAATATGAAGAAGTGCAATAAACCTTACGAAAGTAACAAACAAAACATGGCAACACTGCCCCTTTGGAACTAATGAAAATGTAATTCCCTCATAACTGATTGTAATATATTGTATGGGGAAACTAAATTGCGAGTTTGGCAGCAGTCATCAAAGATTATATTTTCTCTTACAGAAAAATATCTAAAAATATAGATCCATTATAAAAAGTTTTCACACAGAAAACAATCTTCGACAGCAACTTTCTTAAAGAAAACAAATCTTCAAAAACTGCAATATTCTAAAATCTGCTTTGCAATCAGTCACAAAAGACTATAATTTCTCGTACAGAAACCATCAAAGAGTATTGTCTCTTACAGAAAACAATCTTTGACGACAGTTAACCAAAAAAAAAAGAAAGAAACGAAAACTGTTTTATTTTAAAGTCATCAGTCATCAAAGGTTATTATTTCTCTTACAAAAACAATCAAAGATTATTATTTCTCTTACAGAAAACAACCTACGAAGACAGTCTACTCTAAGAAAACCATCTTCGAAAACTGTTTTATTATAAAACGCGTTTTACAATCAGTTACCAAAGATTATTATTTCTCTCACAGAAAGCAATCTTCGCCAGCAGCCTTCTTAAAGAAAACAATCATCTAAAACTGTTTCATTATAAAACCCGTTTTGCAATCAGTCATCAAGAATTATTATTTCTCTTACAGAAAACAATCTTCGACGATAGTTATTTGTTGTGTTATTTTTTCTAAGAAACCAATCTTCGAAAACTGTGTTAACATAAAATCCGATTTACAATCAGTCATCAACGTTTATTATTCATCTTACAGAAATAATCAGATTATTATTTCTCTTACAGAAAACAATCTTTGATAACAGCCTTCTTAAAGAAAACAGTCATCGAAAACTATTTTATTATAAACCCCGTTTTGCAATCAGCCATCAAAGATTATCATTTCTCTTACAGAAACAACCAAAGAATATTATTTCTCTTACAGAAAACAATGTTCGCCAGCAGCCTTCTTAAGGAAAAGAATCATCGAAAGGTGTTCTATTAAAATATCTCTTACAGAAAACAATCTTCGCCGGCAGTATTCTTAAAGAAAAGAATCATCGAAAGGTGTTCTATTATAATATCCGCTTTGCAATCAGTCATCGAAGATTAGTATTTCTCTTACAGAAACAATCAAAGATTATTATATCTCTAACAGAGAACAATCTTCGGCAGCAGTCTTCTTAAAGAAAACAATCATCGAAAACTGTATTATTATAAAATTCGCTTAGTAATCAGTCATCAAAGATTATAATTTATCTTACAGAAACCATCAAAGTTTATTATGTCTCTTACAGAAAACAATCTTTGACGACAGTCTACTTAAAGAAAACAACGAAACGAAAACTGTTTTATTATGAAGTCATCAGTTATCAAAGATTATTATTTCTCTTACAGAAACAATCAAATATTATTACTTCTCTTACAGAAAACAATCTTCGATGATTGTTATTTATTGTGTTATTTCTTCTAACAAAACAATCTTCGAAAACTGATTTATTATAAACCCCGTTTTACAATCAGTCATCAACGATTATAACTTCTCCTACAGAAACAATCAGTTTATTACTTCTCTTACATAAAACAATCTTCGACGGCAGACTTCTTAAAGAAAACAAATCTTCGCCAGCAGCCTTCTTAAAGAAAACAATCCTAGAAAACTGTTCTATTATAATATCCGCTTTGCAATCAATCATCAAAGATTATTATTTCTCTTACAGAAACCATCAAAGATTATTATTTCTCTTACAGAAAACAATCTTCGACGACAATCTACTTAAAGAAAACAAAGAAACGAAAACGGTTATATTATAAAGTCATCCGTCATCAAAGATTATTATTTCTTACAGAAACAATCAAAGAATATTATTTATCTTACAGAAACAATCAAAGAATATTATTTATCTTACAGAAACAATCAAATATTATTATTTCTCTTACAGAAAACAATCTTTGGCAGCAGCCTTTTTAAAGAAAACAATCTTCGAAAGCTGTTTTATTATAAAGTCATCAGTCATCATCAAAGATTATTATTTCTCTTACAGAAACAATCAAAGAATATTTGTTCTCTTACATAAAACAATCTTCGTCAGCATCCTTCTTAAAGAAAACAATCATGTAAAACTGTTTCATTATAAAACCCGTTTTGCAATCAGTCAGCAAATATTATTATTTCTCTTACAGAAACAAATCAAATATTATTATTTCTCTTACAGAAAACTATCTTCGAAGACTGTTTTTTTATTGTTATTTCCTCCAAGAAAACAAGCTTCGAAAACTGTTTCATTATAAAGCCCGTTTTACAATCAGTCATCAACAGTTATCATTTCTCTTACAGAAACAATCAAAGATTATTTCTCTTACAGAAAACAATCTTCGCCAGCAGCCTTCTTGAAGAAAACAATCATATAAAACTGTTTCATTATAAAACCTGTTTTGCAACCAGTCATCAAATAATAGTATTTCTTTTACAGAAACAATCAACGATTATTATTTCTCTTACAGAAAACAATCTACGAAGACAGTCTACTCTAAGAAAACAATCTTCGAAAACTGTTTTCCAAAAAACCCGTTTTACAATCAGTCACCAAATATTATCATTTCTCTTACAGAAATAATCAAAGACTATTATTTCTCTTACAGAAATAATCAAAGATTATTATTTCTCTAACAAAAACCAATATTCGCCAGTATCCTTCTTAAAGAAAACAATCTTCGAAAGTTGTTTTATTATAAAATCAACTTATTATTTCTTAGTATTATTCACTTATTATTATTTCTCTTCCAGAAACAATCAAAGATTATTAGTTCTCTTACAGAAAACAATTTTCGACGACAGTATTCTTAAAGAAAACAATCTTCGAAAGCAGTTTTCTTATAAAATGTACTATTTTCCTTATAGAAAACAATAATCGGGGACCGTATTTTTTAAAAACAAAGATATTTTTGAACACAGTTTTCTTACCGAAACCCATAATCGGTTACAGTTTCTCCTTATAAACAATAGCATCTTTATTATAGAAAACAGCTTTCTTATAGAAAACAGCCTTCTAATAGAAAACTGCTTTTTTTGTAGTAATCGATTGTTGCCATCAGTTTTCCTGTAGAAAACTATCGTTTTCAAATATAATTTTCATATAGGAAATATTTTTCGCCCACAGATTCCTTATTGAAAATTATTTTGAAACTCATGTTTCTTATAGACAACACCTTTGAAAGACCGGTGTCCTTTAATTGCGAACAGTTTTTAGTTTAAAAACAATCTTCGAAAACAGATTTGCATATAGAAAATTATCTTGGAAAACATTTTCTTGTAGAGAAAAATCTTTTAAAACAGTTGTCTTCGGGAAAATAATCTCAGAAGACATGTCTCTATATAGAGAACTATATTTCAACTCCATTTTCTTTCTTTCTTCATTTTCTTTAAAAAAATAATCTTCGAAAAATATTTTCCTTATAGAATTTAATTTTCGAAGACAACAAGTGCACTGAAACTAGTTTACTTGCAGAAAGAAGTATAGTTATCCTATTGAAAATAAACTCCAAAGACAGTTTTCTTATAAAAACGTTATTGAAAGAAATTATTCTTATAGAACAAACATTAAAGAACATTTTCGAATAAAACAAAATTCGAAGAAAGATTTTATCATAGAAAACAATCAATAAATAAAGTCTTCTTATATTTCTTAAAATTCGAAGCTAGATTTTCTCATAGAAAGTAATTTTTGAAGAAAGTTTTCTTATATAACACAATCTTTGAAGATAGGTCTCTTATAGAATACTAACCTTGAAGAAAATTTGTTTACAGAAAACGATATTTGTAGAAAGTTTTCTTATAAAAAAACTAGTGCTCCTCATTTCCCGGGAAACGGTATTTCCGGTTTTCCTGGGATTCCCGGTCCTTTACCGGGAAACCGGGATTGATATAATCCTGGGATTCCCGGGAAATAAAAAAAATGATTTTTTCTTCGGTTTGTTAAGCAAAGATACACAGAATGGCTTGAAATTTTGCAAAGATCATAAACAGACACGTAGATATATTGTCTTAAAAAAATTATGCTATTTGATGGAACGCTGTTCAAACGCCGGTCCGGTAACGAAGAAATTTCTACTATTTTCATACATTTGTATGAAAATTTTCAGTTTTTCAGAGCACTAAAAAAACCGTTTGAAGAAAGCCTTCTTAAATTTCGAAGATATAAAGAAATGTTTGTTATAGAAAACAATCATTGAAAAAAGCCTTCTTATATTTCTTAAATTTCGAACATAGATTTTCTAAGAAAATTATTTTTGAAGAAAGTTTTTTTTACTAGAACAGAGTATTTAAAGTCGGTATTCGTATAGAATACAAACCTTGAACAAAAATTATTTTTTTAAAGAAAACGATCTTTAAAAAAGATTTCTTATAAAAAATCCATTGAAGAAAGCCTTCTTAAATTCCGAAGATAGTTTTTCTCAAAGAAAATAATTTTTGAAGAAAGTTTTCTTATAGAAAACAATATTGAAAGGAAATTTTTGTTATAGAACACAATATTTGCAGAAAGTTTCCTTACAGAAAACAATTTAAAGAACTATTTTTTATATTTCTTAAATTTCATAAATACATTTTCTCATAGAAAATAATTTTTGAAGAAAGTTTTCTCATAGAAAACAATTTTTGGTGAATGTTTTCTTATAGGAAACAATTTTTGAAGAAGGTGTTCTTAGAGAATACCATCTTTGAAGAAAGTTTTCTTATAGAAAACAATCTTTGAAGAAGCCTTCTTATATTTGTTAAGTTTCGAAGTTAGATTTTCTTATAGAAAACAGTTTTTGAAGAAAGTTTTCTTATAGAACACAATCTTTAAAGACAGTATTGTTGTATAATATTAACCTTGAATAAACAATTTTACAGAAAACGATCTTTGAAAAAAGGTTTCTTATAAAAAACCATTGAAGAAAACATTCTTAAACTTCGAAGATAGATTTTCTCAAAGAAAATAATTTTTGAAGAAAGTATTTAAAGAAAGTTTTCTTATAGAAAACAATATTTAAAGTAAGTTTTCATATAGAACACAATATGTGAAGAAAGTATCCTTACAGAAAACAATCTAAAGAAATATTTTTTATATTTCTTAAATTTCGTAAATATATTTTGTCAAAGAAAATAATTTTTGAAGAAACTTTTTCATAGGAAACAACTTTTGAAGAATGTTTTCTTATAGGAAACAAATTTTGAAGAAGGTGTTCTTAGAGAATACCATCTTTGAAGAAAGTTTTCTTATAGAAAACAATTTTTGAAGAAGCTTTCTCATATTTCTTAAATTTCAAAGATAGATTTTCTCAGAAAATTATTTTTGAAGAAGATTTTTTTATAGAACAGAGTATTTAAAGGCAGTATTCTTATAGAAATATTCACCTTGAATACAATTTTTTTACAGAAAACGATCTTTAAAAAGGGTTTCTTATAAAAAATCCATTGAAGAAAGCCTTCTTATATTTCGGAGATAGATTTTCTCAAAGAAAATAATTTTTGAAGAAAGTTTTCTTATAGAAAACAACATTTAAAAAAATTTTTTTTTTATAGAACACAATATTTGCAGAAAATTTCTTTACAGAAAACAATCTAAAGAAATATTTTTTATATTTCTTAAATTTCATAAATATATTTTCTCATACAAAATAATTTTTGAAGAAAGTTTTCTTATAGAAAACAATATTTAAAGAAAGTTTTCTTATAGAAAATAATTTTTGAAGAATGTGTTCTTATAGAACACCATCTTTGAAGTTCTCTTACATAAAACAATCTTTAAAGAAAGTCTTCTTACATTTGTTAAATTTCGAAGTTAGATTTTCTTATAGAATACAATTTTTGAAGAAAGGTTTCTTATAGAATAAAAATTTTGAAGGTGTTCATATAGAAAAATATATTTGTTTTCTTACAGAAAAAAATCTTTAAAGAAAGCCATTTTTGTTAAATTTCGGAGTTAGATTTTCTCCTAGAAAATAATTTTGGAAGAAAATACTTTTGGACGAAAATAATTTTGGAAGAAAATTTTCTTATAGAACACAATCTTTAAAGAAAGTTTTCTTACAGAAAACTATCCCTGAAGAAAGTTTTCTTAAGCAAACTATATTTGACGAAAGATTCCTTATAGACAATACTTTAAAAAAACTATACTTGAAGAAAGTTTCCTTACAGAAAAGAATATTCGAAGAGTTTGCTTATAGAAAACAATTTTAATTGATGTGTTTTTTATTTAATTTCAAATCTATTTAAATTTTATCTCCAGGATGATCGAATTGTCTTTATAGTCCCATTAGGAATTTGATGTTTTTTGAATTTAAATTTATGTCTCTTGTATTCGAATTGATGATAATCAAATTGATTTCAATTTATCTGGATTTTACTAAAGTTTTTGGTTTTTTAATTTAAATTTGATGCCTAAATTCGACTGGAGATTTATAGACCCATTACGACTTTTATGTTTTTGAATTTCAATTGATGACTTTTGTATTTAAATTTCATAATATTCAAATTGATTTCAATTGGTTTTTTTTGGATTTTAATTTACGCATTGTCTGCATTTCAATTCTATTTGAAGTTATCCCAAAGATGTCTGGACTGGGTTTTCACATGCTCACAAGAGATTTGATATTTTTTTTGAATTTTAATTAATAACTTTTGCATTCTAATTGATGAACTTCAAATTGATTTGATTTGGGTTTCCCTGAATTTTAATTCATTTTGTTTTTTAAAATTCATATCTATTTTCATTTTATCTCAAGGATGACATACTGGGCTTTTAAAGGCTCCTTAGGACTTTGATCTTTAAAAGCAACTTGGGTCCCTTCTTTGAGCTAATTATTTCTAACGGAATGAAGCTCAAATTTGACAATATCTGATATTTTAATATCTAAAAATTGTTTTGAACTGAATCCTAGGAATGTTACAATACTGGGCCTCGGTTGGCCATACTGAGTATTTTGTGTGACACAATCCTGTCTCTGTACAAACCCAGGAAGCCTTTATTTTTCCAAAGAAAAAGCTATTTTTTCACAGAAACACAACTTGGAAAATAGTTTTGTATATGACAACCGAGTTGGAAAAAACATTTAAGCAGATTTGTTGTTGCCAACATTGTCGTTACATTCCACAGTGACATATACTTGGATCTTTCAACCCTTGTTAGACATCTTACATATAACATAGTGGTTGCACAGTTAGTACCTGTAAGACAGGAGTAAGAGATGCAAGTCCTTGTGGGTTTATGCTTCAAAGTGTCTTGCGACGACAAGTTCAGGGGACGTCAATAAATCATATGGGATATGTTGGAAGCACTAAAATTGTATAGTTTTTGCCAGGCAAACAGCAATATACACAAAAATCCATGCTTGAGAAAATGATGTGGATAATAATGATGACATGATAATGTATTGTTTATGGCAAAAGGGAGAGACTACTGTTTCCTGGGCCATAAATGCTAAGCCATTATCTGCCAGCAACCAGGACATTTAATACCACGTGTCGTCCTTACTTTACTCAACCCCGAGCTTCAGAACAAAATTCAATAAAATTGGTCGTAAAAAAGGTGTTTATACGTATATACATACGTACACTTATTTTTCTGGGCCAATAAAATTGACAAATTATTTAACCTTGACTTGAAGAAATCTAATAAGAAATTGTCAAAAAGTGAAATTTTTGGCTTCAATTTCAGTAATGCGAGCCAGGCGCCTTTAAGTAGGCACTGAAGTTTACACGTTTTGTGTTGCAACTAAAAGTATGCTTTGAAAAACGAAAAGAAAGATTATTTTTTTTTGGCAAATATTACGGAAATGGTATAAACTTTTTTGTTCTATATCGACCATAAATATTTAAAAATGCAATAAATATTAGACAACAATAAAAGAATTCAAGTGACCTTTGGAGGGCTGTTGTGTTTTGCTAGAAACTAAGTTAAGGCTATACAGTAAAGCAATCAGAGAATATGATTTGTCATGAGGGCGCCTAAAAAGATACTTTAGTTTAAGTTGATTTTCAAAACAAATCACTTCAAAACAAATTAGAAAAACAAGGATGGAAGTCGATTTAAAATGGCGTAAAAGTTAAATTTATTTTTGAATGAAAATCTTGAAGGAAGTGTTTTGATTTCGAATTAAAATTGTACGAAATCTATAGTTTTCTTTTTAATGAAAATTTTAGAATGAAATGAAATGTTAAAGGAAATGGATACGCGTAACTTTTTAATTAATTCCGCGAAATTCTGTCCGTTTGCTGAACATGTTGTGCTACTGATTTTCTGAAGTTTATAACACTTGAGATATAAAATCAATTCTATTCATTGACTCTTTTCGAATCCTTGTACAAAGAAGAGATTTTAATTAATTTAATTATTTGTTATATAAACTTGTCTATGTCGCTGTTGAGTTTAAAAGGAATTCCAATTCCTTTATTTTTTAATTAAAACTGAATTCGGATGTTTTGTGTATCGATTCCATATTACAGATTCGTAGCTAAACGTAAAACTCCTAAATGTATGCTACAAATTGCTTACATCCCGAAAATAAGCAAATCATAACAAAAAAAAAACCTTTGAAAACCTCCATAAAATCT
Organism: Phaonia tiefii; assembly: GCA_963931995.1. Classification (NCBI taxonomy): domain Eukaryota; kingdom Metazoa; phylum Arthropoda; class Insecta; order Diptera; family Muscidae; genus Phaonia; species Phaonia tiefii. The sequence continues at coordinate 17,073,412 of OZ008370.1, read as the reverse complement.
ACACTCTCTCGACAGGATAACAAACAATAGAGAGCGTAATTGCTTTAGGTTGCCATAGTGTTCCAAATGTACAAAAAGTTCTGAAGGTTGTGAGGTTTTATTTTGCTCTGAGGTAATCTCAGTCGTGTCAACGCTCGTCGTAAGTACCGGGCTACATACTAGATCGCTCATGAGCTGGGAGCTACATTTAACCTGTCCGATGGCGAGCCGGGACTCTAAATTGAATCTGGCAACAAATCTGTGACACGGCCCCCAAGCCGGCAGATTCAAAATTGGCTGCAGAAAGGTCAAACTTTGTCTCCCGTTTCACGAGCGGTCAGGTTAAGCTTTAGCTCTCGTCTCGCCATCCGATAGGTTCAACTTTGGTTCCCGGCTCGAAAAATTATGGGTTCAACTTTGGCTTCCGGCTCGCTTTGGTCAAACTTTTGCTCCCGACTCGCGAGCCGACAGGTCAAACTTAGGCTCCTAGTTCGCGATTTGGTTCCCAGGTCGCAAAATGATAAGTTAAACTTTGGCTCTCGGCTCACGAGCAAACAGGCCAAACTTTGGCTCCTGGTTCGCGAGCAGACAGGTCAAACTTTGGGTCCTGGTTAGCGAGCGGACAAGTTAAACTTTATCACACGGTTCGCGAGCCGATAGGTTCAACTTTGGTTCTCAGGTCCCGAGCAAACAGGCCAAACTTTGGCTCCTGGTTCGCGAGCGGACAGTTTAAACTTCAGCTCCCGGTTCGCGAGCCGATAGGTTCAACTTTGGCTTCTGGCTCGCAAGCGGATTGGTCAAACTTTGGCTCCTGGTTCGAGAGCGGACAAGTTAAACTTTAGCTCCCGGATCGCGAGCCGATTGGTTCAACTTTTGCTCCCGGCTCGCGAGACAACAGGTCAAACTTGGGTTCCTAGTTCGCGATTGGACAGGTTACTCTTTAGCTCCCTGTTCGCGAGCCGATATGTTCAACTTTGTTTCCAGGCCCTCCAACGGACAGGTCAAACTTTGGCTCCTGGTTCGCGAGCGGACAGGTTAAAACTTCAGCTCCCGGTTCGCGAGCCGATAGGTTCAACTTTGATTCCCAGATCGCAAAATTATAAGTTCAATTTTTGCTTCTGGCTCGCAACCGGATATGTCAAACTTTGGCTCCTGGTTCCCGAGCGGACAGGTTAAACTTTAGTTACCGGATCGGGAGCCGATTGGTTCAACTTTTGCTCCCGGCTCGCGAGCCAACAGGTCAAACTTGTGCATCTAGTTCGCGAGTCGATAGGTTCAATTTTGGTTCCCAGGTCGCAAATTTTTATAAGTTCAATTTTTGCTTCTGGCTCGCAAGCGGGCAGGTTAAATTTTGGCTTCCGGTTCCTTAGGCGATAGGTTCAACTTAGGCTCCCTGCTCGCGATTGGACAGGTTACTCTTTAGCTCCCGGTTCGCGAGCCGATAGGTTCAACTTTGGTTCCAGGCCCGCCAACGGACAGGTCAATCGTTGGCTCCTGGTTCGCGAGCGGGCAGGTTAAACGTTAGCTCCCGGTTCGCGAGCTGATAGGTTCAACTTTGGCTTCTGGCTCACGAGCCAACAAGTCAAACTTTGGGTGCCGTTTCGCGAACCGATAGGTCCAACTTTGGCTCTCGCCTCACGAGCAAACAAGTCAAACTTTGGCTTCTGGTTCGCGAGGCGATAGTTTAAACTTTGGCTACATGCTCGCGATATGTTCAAACTTTGACTCCAGGCACATGAGCCGTGAGCTAGCCGTGAAATTAGGCTACCGGCTCGCGAGATACGAGCGACTCAATGCTCCGGCTCATGAGCCGACATGTTGAAATTTGCCTTCAGGGTCTCGAGATTCGAGCAAACCACTGCAAATCCTTGTAAGAACCCACATAAGAAATATTCCCTTTATTTATGGAACACGATTTCATTCATGTGGCTGCCGCGGCTGTCTTCGCAGTAGCTCATCCTGTCAGCCCAATTTTCGCTTAGTGATGGCAACCCTATCGATACTTAGCCATGTGAAAACTTCTCAAAATACCGTTCGGAACCGTTGCAAAACTGTAGGTCCCAATCCGTGTGTGAACAACTAGAAAGAGCACAGATCACGGGTTGTAAGAGGTTCACCCCAGCCCCTTCATGGGATGTTATGGGAAACTATTTATTTATTCTTAATCGTGGCGTTCCCAGCAGAATTTTCGGGGAAAATAGGGCATTTATGCCACCACTATCCCCTTTAAAAGTTGGTAAAGATCTCAATCGACCTATTTGATAACAAATGAGTTAGTTCTATTAGAAAATAACAGCCTGCGACGATCTCGCCAACATCTTAATAGTGATAAAAACAACACTACAATGAATTTGAATTTAGACCACCCGTTATAGATAATATTTTTGGACAAAGCGTTCTCGAATACTTCTTTTATATACTTAACAAGAATTGCCAAAAGTGTGCCGCCACCTTCTGTTGTTGAATGATGTTTTGTTATAATATCCCCTCCCTTTTTACTCCATTATACTGTAGATTATTTTTTAATTTTCTCATAAAAATTCCTCGCTTTTTTTTTAGATAGACATAGTTAATACTTTTTAAATCCCTGACTGATATCAAATATGTACAAATTGTTTTCAATGACCCGCAAGTAATTATATAGCTAAGCCTAAAAGTATACCCCACTTTTGGGCTGCCAACCTTTCGTGAAGAAAAAATGAACAAAAACTTTAAGTAACTTCTTATCTTGAATGGTTCAAAAACCAAACAACTTGCTAAATTTCTAATGCAAAACAAGAACAAGACTCTAAGGCAAAAGGACTTAATTTCATATAATATTTTCAAATCCTTGAAAATAATGCTTGGGGCGGAGATTAAAAGGTTGTGGCGGCGGCTGCCTTTAAAAGTCAGTTAGAAACTTTTGTAGAAAAAAGAGAAGAACAAATGTAATAATAAGCAGTTTTTAGCAGAAAAACAGGAAAATTGTATTATTATTTTTTGGTGGGGAAGGAGTCGGTATGATTAGAAGAAAAAAAAAAGGAAAGTCAATAAACTTTCTAATCGCCTCATAGTCATAAATGGCGCCGCAATTCCAGCCATCCTGTATAAATCGCTATACGTTCGTTATAATCCCACTCCCGGCCGGTTTGATGTTTTGTTTTCGTAGGGATAAAATGTCGAGCCCAAATATTAAAACCCAAAAGTTTCAAACAGTCGAGTTGAGTCTATAAGCGAGATTTGTTTTCATCTAGATATCCTGTTTATAGTTTGATTTTAATGCTGAGACTGCGGCTGCTGTTGATGTTGGAATGTTGGGCTGTTGTTGTTTGGTCCGGATATGCTACCGGCATTTAATATACCGGCTACAGCCTAACACTATACTATGATTCTCCTGCCTAAAAGTATGCTCCACAAAATGGCAATACATTTGGTGCGTTTAAATGTCTGCGTGTGAGTGGTTTTTGGTATTAATTTTTGTTGTTGTGTGCGTGCGTGGGAGGAAATGAGGGTTCCTTGTGGTTCTCTTGCGGCGGTATTTTTTGTGTATTTCCTTTTTGTTTGCTAACAATTTCCTTCCGCTTATGTGGCCATTTATTTTGAGGTTATCCCTTGAAATATGCTTGGCACACAGCATTGATGAGTAGTAGTAGCGAGTAACCTCCTCAGGCTCCTATGGTACGTAGGCCGCCACACATTTGCAAGGTACACACGTCTGCACACGTATCGTTAGCTCAAAGTGATTAATATTTATTATCGGCTATAAACATTTCTCGTAGCCCCCCCTGCAGTTTATAATTTTAAAACAAGTGGAAAGATTTCAGACTCAACTAAAATACATTACATCCATTTTCAATTGAAATTTAAAAAGAATTGGAATTTAAAAGAAAATGAATTGAATTTCAAAAAAATCAATTGAAATTTAAAAAAAAATCAATTAAAATTTGAAAAAAATCAATTGAAATTTAAAAAAAATCAATTGAAACTCTATTTGAAATTTAAACTAAAATACTACACCATTTTCAATTGAAATTTAAAAAAATCAATTGAATTTGAAAAAAATCAATCGAAATTGTAAAAAAAATCAATTGAAATTTAAAAAAGAATCAATTGAATTTGAAAAAAAAATCAATTGAAACTTAATAATTCTATTTGAAATTTAAAATAACTAAAAGTTAAAACTTGAAATTAAAAAAATTTTTATTTGAAATTCAAAATACATCAATTAAAATTTAAAAGACATCAATTGAAATTAAAAAATTTAATATATAAACTCGGTTAATAATTTTTAAATCTCCAACGAATAAACTTTAAATTTTAGTGGATGTCTTTGAAATTTCAATTGAAGTATTTTAAAATTCAATTGATGTCTTTTAAATTTCAATTGATGTCTCGAATTCCAATTTATGCTTTTTAAACTTCAATAGATTTACGTACATATTTCAAACTTCAAATAGAAAGATTGTATTCCAATTGATGTATTTTAAATTTCAAATATAACTTTCATATTTCAATTGATATTTTTCAAAATTAAATTGATATTTTTTAAATTTCGATTAGAAATGGTGCAGAGGTAAGAAAGGAACTGTTCTTGAAATCACAGAGATAACCAAGCCAATCTTCTTAATAACAAATCAATCTTCTAAAAAACAAATCAATGCAAGATTTTTCGCTTCAAGATTATTATTAACATTAATTGATTATTTTAAAATGTTATAAATTTTCTACATTAAAATCAGTTATACATTTTCTTTATTCGTCGAACTCTGAGATGAAAAGATCGAATTTTAACCCTTAGTCGTCCTCAGGCAGGTATGTCTGCCATAGGGTTTTTTGCACCTATAATTGAGCTAGACCAAATGTATCCATGGTGATTTATAGACGACGATAGGAGCAACAATAGTGTGGTAGGCGTCAATCCCCTAAGTGATTCAGTTGATCCCTATGCGCCATCAAAGTGCGCCAACAAGTAGTCTTACTACAAAGGCAATGGGTCAAAAAAAATGGCCGCAAGTGGGGAACGTCAGGTACGACTTGAGTCCATACATTAATTAGTATTTAAAAAATGTAAGGTCGAATTTCAACGTGCTTACATGGACCGAATGTACGTTTGACAAATATGTGTCCCTTGTAGCTAAAATGGAAAAAAAATACCAGAAAAAAACCTGAAATACTGTTGGCCCCATTTTTTGCGCCGCACAGTGGTACAAAATCGATTTCCATCGGCAACAATTCAATATCGTTTGATCTAGTAAACTTTGAATAAGTGATGATTTATCCGACCTTTCGTATTATATTCAAAAATTAAATTGTTCGAGTATTTGGTCGTACATACTTTTAATTAATTTTATTCTTCGATATTTCATTACCCTTAGGGTAACATCGTCAAGAAGATAAACACAATTATTAATTAGAAATGAAAAACGTTAAACGAAAAACGTTTCTAATTAATAATTGTGTTTATCTTCCTGACGAAGCTACCCAAAGGGTAGCGAAATATCGAAGAATAAAATTAATTAAAAATACGACCAAACGCTCGAACAATATAATTTTTGAATCTGGTAAACATTTTTAAGTTCTGTAAAAAACCGATTGTAGCCAAAGAGCCAAGGATTAATAAATAAATGGTTTCCCATTACATCCCATGAAGGGACCGGGGAGAACTTCTCACAATCACTGAGCTGTGCGCTTTCCAGTTTTCACTCACTGATTGGGACCTACAGTTTTACCACGATTCCGAACGGTATTTTGAGAAGCTTTTTCATTGCTATATAATCGATATTGTCGCCGTCACTATGCGAGGTGACCGCCGCCGAAAGAAATTTGATGGCGGTCAGAGCAGGGTTCGAACCCAGGATCTCATGTACAATAGCCGCGCACACTAACCATTGCACCACCGACGTCCAAGCCAACGATTATTCGGAGATATTAATATTAAAATTCGGGTAATAGGGCGTATTTAACTCGATAGCTTTGCAAGTTGCCAAAAAATATCTTTTAATATTTTTAGATTATTTTTCAGTATTCTATTAAAAAAAAAATAGTTCATTCGAATTTATAGATTTTTTTCAAATTTCAGCTTCCGGTAGGTTAGTTTGAAAGGGAAGCCGGTGATTTGAGTTAAAAACAAATAACGAGTTCCCCCGAAGTCGTAATTTCGGCCCATTGTGGTTCCCTTATATAGAATTGAAAGGAGAAAGCAATAGTTGTAGAGAAGAGGAAGAACGCAGGAGAGAGGGTAAGCTAAAGGAGAGAGTCTAGCGCAAAAATTTTTCTCAGTTGTTCTCTTGTGCTCTGCTGAACCAGCGAGATTTCTCTATGAATTTGACGAGGGGTTTAATTGGAGCGTTTGCTAGGTCATTGAGGATTTCGAAGAGACTGCCCCCAAGGAAAGCTAGACGATACTCTTGCAGTCCTCTACATGAACAAAGCTAGTGCTGCACTGACTCCTCCTATTCTTCATCTAAACAGCTTATGCAGAAGTCTTCCTATGGAAGTTTCATCCGCACTCTCGCTGACTGTGTTCCTTCCAAGGGCGAGCAGCCCTTTGGTTCGTGTTCCATCAAAGGGCGGCCAAAGAGATGAAGCTATCCTACAGTTCTGTACCGATTCCCATCTCGACTTGTTTAATGGTACTTCCAGTTCGTCGACTGCACTGCGCTTTCCCGAATCCATCATTGTGTTGGGCTCGCTTCTCTGCTTATGACTTCGTAAGAACATCACCTTCCGATAACTCAGTTTTTAAATTTTTTTTATTACATCCCTTTTAACATAACCGAGATTTTTCAAATTTACAATATTTCACTTAGATCAAGGACTCTTAGAAAATGAAATGAAACCCTGATTTTTTTTATTGGATTTCCAAACAAAATTACTTTCGATAACTCGTTAACTATGCAAGTTACCAACAACCAGAAACTAATATTTTCAGATTATTTTATACTTTCTATTAAAAAAATAAGAGAAGCAAATCCTTCGAATTTATCATTTTCCTTCAAATTTATCTTCCGATAACTAAGTTATCGACAAATTGGTTTTCATTTCTCCTTTAATATAACCGAACCTTTATATAATTTAAAAATGTTCAAAGGCGTTATGTAAAAATAAAGTAAACACCCTGATTTTTTTTATTGAATTTCTAAAAATTGTAACTTCCGATAACTAAATTAAGTTATCGACAAAATGATTTCCATTTCTCCTTTAATATAAACGAACCTTTTTATAATTTAAAAATTGTCAAAGGCTTTATATAAAAACAAAGTAGAGAACACCCTGATTTTTTTTGAATTTCTAAAACTTTCAACTTCCGATAACTCGATAACTAAACAAAACTCGATAACTATCAAAAATTTTCATTTAGTTTTTAAATTATTTTTGAAAAAATAATGTACAAAATTAGAACATTCGAATTTATTGATTTTTTTTCAAATTTCATCTACCGATAACTGTTATCGACAAATTGAATTCTAAATTTTTCACTTCGTTGAATGATTCCTGTAAAAATACAGTGAAACCCCTATTTTTTTATTAAGTTTCGAAAAATTTTAACTCGATAACTGGGTTATTGAAAAGAATCGTTCAATATTTTAACTATGCAAGTTACAAAAAAAACTGCATTTAACATTTTCAGATTATTGTACACATTCTATTAAAAAATATTATAATAATATCAATTCTCTTCATCTTTGCCTTCCGATAACTAAGTTATCGACAAACTGGTTTTTATTTCTCCTTTAATACAACCGAACCTTTATAAAATTTTAAATTTTTTAAAGGATGTATATAAAATTAAAGTGAACACCCTGATTTTTTTTATTGAATTTCTAAAAATGTTAACTTCCGATAACTCGATAACTATCAAAAAATTTCGTTTAATTTTTATATTATTTTTCAAACAATAATGTAACAAATTAGGACATTCGAATTTATCGATTTTTTTTTCAAATTTCATCTACTGATAACAGTTATCGATAAATAGAATTCTAAATTTTTCACTTCGTTGAATGATTCCTGTAAAAATAAAGTGAAACCCCTATTTTTTATTGAGTTTCGAAAAATTTTAATTCGATAACTGGGTTATCGAAAAAAAATCATTCAATATTTTTAAAAAAAGAATAAGTTTGTAAAAAATTAGGTTATTCGAATTTATCGACTTTTTCCAAATTTCGTATTACGATAACTGTTATCGAAAAACTGTATTTAAGTTGTGGCCGTCGGTGGTGCAATGGTAGTGTGCGCGGCTCTTGTGCATGAGAACGTGGGTTCGATCCCTGCTCTGACCACCTTCAAATTTCTTTCGGCGGCGGTCACCTCGCTTAGTGACGGGGACAGTATCGAGTTTTTAGCCATAAAAAAGCTTCTCAAAATACCGTTCTGAACCGGTGTCAAACTGTAGGTCCCAATCAGTGAGTGTAAAACTAGAACGCGCACAGATCACTGGTTTGTGAGAAGCTCTCCCTAATCTCTGCATGGGATGTAACGGGAAAGCTTTTTTTTTAATAAATAAAGTTAAGCCCAAATTTTTTTAAATTCCCAAAAATTCTACTTTCGATAACTCAATACCTATGCCAGTTATCGAAAAATTTCATCTAATAATTATAGCCTATTGTTCAAGTTTCTAATAAAAAAAATTTGTATTTTTTAAATTCAATTTTCCGAAAACTCGATAACTAAGACTTATGGAAAAACTTGATACAATCTTTTTGTTTATTGTGAGGCGTTTTGCAAAAAGATTTCATTTCATTTCATTTTTTGAATCCTGTGTTTCTTTTAGAATTTTAAGCAAACCACAGACTTGTCATTCATGAGCATGAACACCAGCGCTATCGTTGAGGTTTATTGTCGGTTTACCGCCCTTCTTGATACTATGACAGAATTTATTCCAAGTAGTTCGCATCATTATCATGTTCACAAAATTTTTTGGTAATATTTTTTTCGAATTCATCAGTCAGATGAAAAGTCATCGACCAAGCAAGCTCATGCTCATGAATGACAAGTTTGTGGTTCACTTTACTTTTCAATCCAAAAGTGTATTGAAGAGTGAGACGTCTTTTTTGTTAGAAATATCTTATTAGAACCTGTACAAAGCCACACTATATGCTTCACATAAAAACACCTAAAAGTATGTTACAAACTTTTCCTGCCACCTCAAGTCAATTACAGTTTAAAAAGTTTACCTAAACGTATGCTACAACTTTGTTAATGCCATTCGAAATAACCTCAAAATGAAACATAACAATTGTAAAGCAACAAATTGCACAACAATTATGCTCAGCCACAGAATCACCTTAATTTCACTGCTCGAACATTGAACGTATGTGGGAATTCATCCTCCTCCCTGGCAATCATCATGGTAGGTAGTCGGTATCAATTGAACCGCAAAACACTGATACATGTAAATTGTTTTTCTTTTCAAACAAAAGTTCCATTCGTGTTCGATATCTAAGATTTGAAAGGAATGACTGTTATTTTTGGAATGCCATCCCTTACACAAGATAACACAAAGAGGATATCATGAGATGGGCGGTGGAGAAGGACATGTCATGTGATCTCCTTTATTTGTTTTAGACTCGTATGTCTAAGGGAAGGTAATGAATAGAAACGTAACCAAATCAAACGAAACAAAACAACACAACAAGACACAATATCAATGGCAAACATTCATAAACACACTCTCAATGTAAAAAATGAGTAGGAAAAATTGAAAAACTTTTTGATTCCAGAGAGACGACAGGATAAAAATAAACAAGGACATAACATTAAACCAACCGCCCTCCAACAACAGGAAGAACATTTGAACGAGCAATTCAAGGTGAATAAAACACAAATGACAATGACTGACTGGTTGGTTGGTTGGTTGACTGACTGATAGGAGAAGAGATGTGTCCCAAACAATGACAATGATAATAATACACTAACAAACAATGCAAGAATTTGCTGGTGGATTTCTTCTTTGTGATAATAAAATAGATACATAGACATGATAAGAATGCCAGAAAATCACTTGAATAACAAAAGTTAATAAACAGTAAATGTATTTTCGAAAGTGAATACGATTTCGAAATTAAATTCGAATACAGGGGTTTTTTGTTGAAACCACAATGAATTGATATAATGTAACAAAGCCAACAGTTAATAAACATAATAATAAATTCATTTTCGAAATTAAATTCGAATAGTGGTTTTTTTCTTGAAGCCTACAACGAATTGATGTAAAGGGTTTTTCAATAAGAGCGCTACAAAAGTTTTTTTAAATAAAACAAAACCGGTTTTAGATACCAATGAAATTCTTTATTCCTGTGAAAGTACGCCCGATGCCATTATGTATGGAACTCGATTTCTTTTGCATGGCCACCACGGGCACGCTTGCAGAAGTTCAGACGCTGAACCCAATTTTCGTCAGTTTTCAAGCATAAATCGGCCGATACTGCTGCAATTCAACGTTCGATATTCGTACGAAGTTCATCAATCGTCGCTGGCTTGTTGGCATCATAGACCATAGACTTGACGTAGCCCCACAGGAAATAATCTAATGGCGTCAAATCGCACGACCGAGGCGGCCAATCGACTGGGCCATTTCGTGAGATAACACGTTCACCAAACTTGGTTTCCAATAAATTGATTGTGGCATTCGCTGTGTGGCTTGTGGCGCCGTCCTGTTGGAACTACATGTCCTCCAAGTCCATATTATCCAATTGGGGCCAAAAATATTCGGTTATCATTGAACGGTAGCGATACGCATTCACAGTAATGTGGCGGTCTTGATCATCACGGAAGAAGTACGGCCCAATGACGCCGCCGGCCCATAAACCGCACCAAACCGTAATTTTTTCGGGATGCAATGATGACTCATGGATTACGTGTGGAATGCTGTCTGACCAATAACGCATATTTTGCTTATTGAAGAAGCCATTCAGCCAGAAATGAGCCTCATCGCTGAAGATGACTTTCCGATGAAAATCCGAATAATTTTCAAGTTGTTGCTCAGCCCAATTCACGAACATACGACGCTTATGGTGGTCAAGCGGCTTCAGTTCTTGCGTCAATTTGATATTGTAAGGATGTAGGCCAAGATCTTTTCGCAAAATTGGCCACAACGACGTCACAGAGATGCCCAACGCTTGAGAACGACGTGTGAGAGACACATTTGGGCTTTCTTGAACTGAAGCCTCAGCGGCAGCAATATTCTCGACACTACGGGCACTTCTTTGTCTCACTGGCACGGGAACATTTTTTACTGTGCCTGTGGATTCAAATTTTTCCACTAGACGCTCAATTGGTGATCTGGTAGGACGATTATGACGACCATAAATTGGACGTAGCGCTCTTAAAGTTGAGGCCACTGACTCCAAATTTCGGTAGTAAATTTTAATAATTTCGACTCGTTGTTGGCTCGTATATCTTTCCATGATGAAATGGCAAACCTTACTGAAGAGAAATGTCAAAAGAGCGGGAAAAAATATGGCGTCGTTTGCTGTCCCTATCGATTTACTTTTGTTGCGTCTCTGTTGAAAAACCCTTTAGGCCTCCAAAGCTTAAATGTATAATCGCGCATAACTCTGGCATTTAGTATCCGGTCCTAATGAAAAAAATTTCATAAAATCTACAACAATGGACAACAGAAATAAAATACAACAACAACAACGTCAAAAGACAACAACACCAAAAGACAAGAACAACAAGTTGATTAAACCAAAAAAGTGATGTTCAAAAACATTTTTTAAATAAGCCCTCAATGGGCTAATAAAAGGAAATATATTTATATTATAGAGTTATAGAGTTTCACAAGGGCTTTGTAATGATACATATTTCAAGCAGATCCGATGATAAATACCTGAGATATGGTCGATTATATAATCGAGTTTTAAAGGCCTATATCTCAAGAAGTTGGACCTAGCGCGAAAAAAATAACTTATTTTTCAACTCAGCGAAAAAGCCTTTACCGTTGGTGACATTTTGGTGCAGATCTGATTTTGCTGCTAAAATAGTTTTATGCCAAAAAATAGTATTCCATACAATTTGATGTTGATATTATTAGTTTTATACATTTTCCGCAAATCAAATTTATTTTCTGACGAATTTTGTTCTTGTGGCATCTTAGTAGAGTTTCAACAAAAGTTCGCATACAACTTTCTTAAAGAAAAAATCGATTTACATCGTTTTCTATTTAAAATTTAAAATCGAATTTAATTCCGTATTTTCGGGAAGATAAAAATCTCTCCCTTTAACCCAATTTTGTTAACCTTAATTGCGCTTTCTTCCTGCAATTATCAAAAACACATTCTATTTGAATTATTTGTAACAAAGAGGGGAGAAGGAATCCCCTCTCCACGAGCCATTTGAACAAGTATAATGAACCAAGATTATAAACAACAAAAATACAAACGAAAAAAATTTAAAAAAAAATAGAGGAAAACTGATTCGACAAACATCAAACAACAGAAATTTTGAGTGCCTCCCGCCAACCCAGCAAACGTCGCTGCCGCTGCTTCTATTGCTAACATTCCCGGCCCCACCCCCCCCCCCCCCCTCCCCAACCAGCACCACGACAATTGTGCGCCAAGTTAAACAACGGAAGCGGAAGTGCATACAGAACGGTGATTTTTTTACCGTTTGCATTACGCTTTAGTGAAATACAACAAAGCACGAAGATGCAGCACAAAAAAGGCCTGGCATGTTTAACAAGTTTAAATATTACAAATGCATACAACACTGGCACAGACAACCAACCAACCACCCGATAAGACCATTGAGCGGAGCGCCGCGCGTCCTTTACTCAATCCACTCAAGAGTTCTAGCCCGAGTCCGCGCCCGATTCCACCATGACGTTGATATCTGCCACCACTACTACTTGTTAAGCTGGCTGCAATCCTTCCCCCGCCCTTGCACTTTCCAGGGGCGGTTAGGCTGGAGCTGGTCTTATTGAAATTATAACTAAATAAAAACCGGTCAAAAAAACATTCCAGTCCACGCTGAATGTGAATGTTTGCGCAAAACTTTTGTGCAATTCATAATTTATTCTTGTTCTTCCTCAAAGCAAACATTAAAGTGTTGGACAGGGTAGAGAAATGTGGCTTGTAGTTTGGAGGGGGGCCGCCACTGGCGTGGGCGTTGAAATAATTATAGTCAGGTGCTGGTGACTGACTGGGATGGGGGGTAGCAATGTTTGTTGTCTCTGTGTATTACTTTTGCTTTGTTAGGGCTGTTGTCGTCCTTCTGCTACTTTTGCTGCTGCTTCTACTTTTGAATTTTTTGTTTGTTGTTTTTGTTTGTTTGCTTCCTTTTCCATAAACGACTCGGTCGATGGGTGTACGAACAACCAGTGTGTGGACTGTGAGTGTGTCAAGGCCTTGACACAATTTCGAGATCACAAGTCGAACCCAAAATGCAAAAGCGGAACGTTTTCCAACAAAATGCACTCACAGCATGCACATCCAATTCATCTCACCATGCCAGAGTTGCCCCATTACAGATAAAAGGATTTGAAAGAAAATGCGTTAAAATTATTTTAAAAAAAAATCGAAGAAATCAGTAGATGGGCACATTTAAAAAAAAAAAACAAGGTTCAACTTCGTTATGATATAAAGTTAGAAAGACAGCTTCCTTCAACAAAAACCCCACATTCAAAAAAAAAATCTCAATAGGACAATTATGAAAGGTAGTTTTTATCTATACGTCAAAGTGTGAAGAGAGTTCGTGTAAAAAAAAAAACCAAAACGGTGACAATCTTTTGAGAGAAACAACTTTTGGTACTTTTTTGTACTTTTTACTTACCAAAAATGAGTTATTCCGGTACTTTTTGGGTGCCAAAAAGTACATTTTGGTACGTACAATTGTTAGTAATCGTACTTGTATGCACTTTGTTACCACCAAAAGTTCATATTTGGTACTTTTTATGAAACTTGCTATCAAAAGTAAATTTGTTGGTACCTATGTGTACTTTTTGTTACCAAAAATTACTTTCTATTACGGTTTGACCCAAAAAATAGATTTTCTTGTAGTTCTTGATCCAAAGCGAACTTTGTCTTGTACGTTTCGCACAAAAAATGGAACTGTTTCTGGTACTTTATGACCCAAAACGTACTTTGTCTAGTATTTCTTGGTCCACAAATAAATTAGTGGCTCCAGGGAATAAGACTGTGTTTGTAAAAAATTTCTATTTAACAAATTTCCATTAAAACTATTTCTGACAAAAAAAAAATTGAATGCGGAAGAACAGTTTCAAGTTGATCGTTTCAACTGTACGGATTCAACTGTGCGGATGAATCAGATGACTTTATTAACATTCCCACATTATCTAAAGCAGCACTTATTCACTGCTTGAATGTAATTTCGTCAATATCGTGTTTTCCAACAACTATTTTAAATTGTATTTAAAATCGTGTCTTCGTGGACACGTTGGACATCTGCGGCGGTAGCAATTTGGTGATGATGGGCTGCATTTAAATTGCTGGACGCAATCTTACCATGTTTCCAGCTTATAATTGACAGCTCCTTCATTATTTTGACACTAATCATCAATTTAAGGTTTTGGTGATGATTTTTGCACACGCATACATTTTCAGAGACATAGGTCACAACATTTTTAAAGTTCGATCAAACATACTATACACTTTCGTAAATTCCACAACAGCCTCTTGCCTTTATGTACCTTTTCAACCACGGATATTCTTTATACTCCTCTCTTAGTTCGCAAAATAGTCCTTGACGAAGTAGTCATCAACGATTTCTCGCAAGACACTTCGCTCACGACACTTGTCGCTTAAAATATGGCTTTGATGAAGTTGTAATGGAAATTTTCATTAACGACCAGCTGCATGACAAAATATATTGCTCGTCGAGTGCAAAATCACAGTCTCACTCTATTGACGACATGGTGAGCGAAAATCTCTTTATGTTGTCACCCATCACAAACAATTTAATGATGCCGGAAAAAAAATTTACCAACAAATTAGCAAAAAGTACTTTTTGGAACAAAAGTACCAGAAAATTTACTTCTTGGACCAAAAAATACTAGACAAAGTACGTTTTGGGTCATAAAGTACCAGAAAAAGTTCATTTTTTTGTGCCAAACGTACAAGACAAAGTACGCTTTGGATCAAAAAGTACAAGAAAATCTATTTTTTGGGTCAAACCGTAATAGAAAGTAATTTTTGGTAATAAAAAGTACACATAGGTACCAACAAATTTACTTTTGATAGCAAGTTTCATAAAAAGTACCAAATATGAACTTTTGGTGGTAACAAAGTGCATACAAGTACGATTACTAACAATTACAGTAGTGGACTAAAGTGGATACATAATTGAATATTTTTTAAACTGTATTAATAACTTTTGTTCAATTTGTGATATCTAAGTGTAATTTTTTCATTGTATATCTTGTACTCTCTTTACTATATATACTTAAAAAAACTGAATGATTTCGTTCAAGAGACATGAAAAAAAATATATATATTTCATAACCGCATTTATCCATTTTTGTCAAGTCTTTGCCTTTTTTGTTTATCTATTCGGAGTCGCGTTAGATTTGAATGTTTTTGTTGAAAGAACTGCATTAGTGTTTCATTAAAGAGTAAAAAGCCATAAAGCGAACACACATTTGATTTAATTTGATTTTCGTATTAAAAAAAATCAATCTTTAGAACAACCAAAAAATGAGAAAAATATCAAAAAATCTTGAAAATAAAATTGTAAAACTAAGCGAAAAAGGTGAATCATGCCGTAGTATCGCAAAACATCTAAATGTGTGCCATAGAACTGTGAGCCTAGTAAGAAAACGGCGAGATGTGGTTGTGGCTGCTAACAAGGGAGGTAGACCTAGATTGCTCTCTGACGGAGATGCTCGTTTAGTGGAACGAAATATGATTGTTAAAAACGCCAGAACACCAAAAGTGACTGCCGAAGCTGTGGACAAATCGGTGAGTGACCGTACAGTAAGAAGGGCCTTGCAACGAATTGGACTTGTGTCTGCCGTTAAAAAAAGAAACCTGCACTGTCGGACAAGAACGTGAAGGCTCGGATTAATTTTTGCAAAACGCATAAAAACTGGACAACTGATGACTGGAAACGAGTAATTTGGTCGGATGAAACAAAAATTAATCATTTCCAATCTGATGGAATACAATATTGTTGGCAGAGGCCCGGTGAAACCATTCAGCGACACCATGTCAAGCAAACGGTGAAACACGGTGGTGGAAGTGTTATGGTGTGGGGATGTTTCACTTGGTGGGGCATTGGTCCTCTGGTAAAAATAGAAGGAGTTATGAATAAGGAGTACTATCTAAGTATTTTGCAGATCAATTTGAGCAGATTCATTGAAAAGTGCCTCTACCCAGCAACAGAAATAACTTTCCAGCAAGATGGGGATCCAAAGGACACTGCCAAAATTGTGCAAAAATGACTTGCTGAACAAGAATTCAAGACAATGAAGTGGCCAGCTCAAAGCCCCGATTTGAATCTAATCGAGAATTTGTGGGCAATTGTCAAAAGAAGACTTTCCAAATACGAACGAGCCCCGACCAGCTTAGATGATCTTTGGTCAAGAGTTTCAGTGGAATGGGCTAAGATTCCTCCTCAAACTTTCAAAAATCTCGTGGAAAGCATGCCTACTCGCATAAAATGTGTTTTAAAGAACAAAGGACTTTGGACGAAATATTGAAGAAAAAACTTGCCGAAAATATCTAATATGGACAATACTGGATAAAAGCTGTCACAAATTACAATATTTTTTTTGATATACTTCTTAATGATATAATGTGCTGTATTTAGGTTTTTATTGAAGAAAAATGTTTTAGTTTTATGTTTTATAAAAAATCATTTTAGTTTCTATAATATAAAAAAAATAATACCAAATTTCGAAAAATCTTAAATTTATGTATCCACTTTAGTCCACTACTGTATATGTACCAAAATTTACTTTTTGGCACCCAAAAAGTACCGGAATAACTCATTTTTGGTAAGTAAAAAGTACAAAAAAGTGCCAAAAGTTGATACCAAGTTTCATAAAAAGTACCAAATATGTACTTTTGTTGGTAATAAAGTGCATACAAGTACCAACAATTGTATGTACCAAAATGTACTTTTTGGATTACTAACAATTATATGTACCAAAATTTACTTTTTGGGACCCAAAAAGTACCGGAATGACTCATTTTTGGTAAGTAAAAAGTACAAAAAAGTGATACCAAGTTTCATAAAAAGTACCAAATATGTACTTTTGTTGGTAATAAAGTGCATACAAGTACCAACAATTGTATGTACCAAAATGTACTTTTTGGATTACTAACAATTATATGTACCAATATTTACTTTTTGGGACCCAAAAAGTACCGGAATAACTCATTTTTGGTAACTAAAAAGTACAAACAAGTACCAAAAGTTGATACCAAGTTTCATAAAAAGTACCAAATATGTACTTTTGGTGGTAATAAAGTACATACAAGCACCAACAATTGTACGTTTGGTACCATAAAGTATATATTCTAGTACGTTTTGCTACAAAACAAAAAAACTTTTTGTGGTACTTTTTTGGTCCCAAGAAGCACGTTCTTTTGGAACTTTGTATTTCCTTGTTGGTACATTTTACGCTCCTTTTTTGATACCAAAAACATTTTTAGGTAGCGAAAAGTACTATCGTGATACCAAAAAGCTATTTTTTGGTAATTTGTATGTAGTTTTTTTTTTTTTTTTTTTGGTAAACTATGTAATTTTTGGTATATAGTTTTTGGTATTGTTATATGCACTTTTTGTACAAAATTTTGTTACTCTAGTGAAATTTTTTTGGTTTACATACCATGTATTTTTTTTTATTATAATACATATATACTTTTTAGTACATTGTTTGGTATACTGTCTGCATATTTTGACACAATTTATGTACTTTTATCGGTACATTTATGTACTTTTGGGTACATTCTATATACCTGTTGGTAGACTTTATTACACTTTGATACATTATATGCAATTTGTGGTACAACTTATCTGCTTGCGGTCTCCTTTCATGTACTTTATGATATATTTTTGTATAGTTTGTGAACTTTTTGGCACATTTTTTGTAATGTTTGATACACTTTACATACATTTTGGTACATTTGTTGCACATTGTTTGTAGTCTTCGGCAAGTTTTACATGTTTCTTATTTTTAATTTTTTTATAATTAATATTTGTGTTTATCTTCCTGATGATGCTGCTCAAAGGGCAGCGAAATATTGGGGAATAAAATTATTTGAAAAAATACCAAACGCTCGAACAAATTAGTTTTGAATATACTGCGAAAAGTCGGATAAATGAACACTTTTTATTTCTAAAATATTTATCTTATTCACAATAAAGATTTTAAGGCGCACCGGTTCCGGGTTATAGTCATTTTTTTATTTTAGCGATTTTCTTTTGGTGACTTTTTGAAAAAATAAACCTTCCATATGAATTGGAGCACTTTATGAAAAACCCTTAGAAACACCCAAAATTAATAATTTTTACGATTCGACGCTCCGTTTACGGGATATACAGGGTGTCCCCTAAACTTTTGTCTAAACTTAAACACGTGATAGTTGAGAACAAAAGCTACAATGTTTGTTCTTACGCCAATTGCCTAGGTGGCTTCGTTTTCGAGATATTCGTGTTTAAAATAATTGCATTTTTGAATGCATTTTCAATAAATGCATAATCTACTTTTTAAATGAAAAAGAAATATCATTGAAAATTGCTTCAAAATTGATTTTAAATAATTTATTTTTTCGTTTGAAATGAAAACGATTTTTTTTTTAAATGTTTTCAATTAACGAAAATTTTCAAAATGAGAGCCTTGTTGCGTTATGCACTTAGATAAGCGGTATCTTATTTCAGTTGTAGTTGTATTAATAGTCATTTCCTGTCGCATTTGATTTAAAATCAATTTTGAAGCAATTTTCAATGATATTTCTTTTTCATTTAAAAAGTAGATTATGCATTTATTGAAAATGCATTCAAAAATGCAATTATTTTTAACACGAATATCTCGAAAACGAAGCCACCTAGGCAATTGGCGTAAGAACAAACATTGTAGCTTTTGTTCTCAGCTATCACGTGTTTAAGTTTAGACAAAAGTTTAGGGGACACCCTGTAGATATAAAGGCGTTTTAGCGAATTTTTATTTTTTGTAAAAAAGAAATTCATTAAAGCCCTCATTGATTGAAGCCCTCCTATGGAAGTAAATATATTATTATATTTGCGATTGGACGGACCGTTTCCGAGTTATTGTAATTTTTAATTTTAGCGATTTTTTATAAATCTTCCATACGAATTAGACCCAAATTATGAAAAGCCCTTAAGACACCCAAACATTTTTCGATCACAAATGGGGATGGGTTACCCTGGGTAACCAATTACCCGTCACCGTGGGTAATGAGTAAAGGCCGCCTTTCCATTCCCCATGTGTAATGGGGGGAATCTATTCCCCTCCATGGGTCGTGGGAAACTACCCATTATTTTCCTCTTTACCTTGTCGGTATGGGTAATAGTGATAAGTAATCCCCCATAGTCGTGGGTATCTACCCATTACTTTCCCAGTACCCTATGGGTAATGGGTAAACATTCATTACCCATTCCCCACGGCGATGTGTATGGGTACTGGTTAATCGTGATGGGTAATTTCCCATTGTCGTGGGTAACCATAATTTCCCCATTACCCTGTGGGCAAAGGTTAATCGTGATGGGTAATTCCCCGTAGTCATGGGTAACCAAAATTTCCCTATTTACCTGTGGATACGGGTAATTCCTATTGTCATGGGTAGCTACACTACTTTCCCCATAACCTGTGGGTAATGGGTAAACGTTTGTTACGCAATCACCTCGGCGATGTGTATAGCTTCCACATGGGGGGTAAATACGAACTCTGCTCTAATCTCGCGAGATATATTTGGAGTAGTGAGAGGGATTTTACACGCTCGCTCGTGTGCGTCTACGATGCCTGGTTTTGAGCCATCAGTGTAGAAGCCTAACTACCTTCTATAACTTGGTATGCCTGGTATACTTTAAATTTAGCTTGAAAAATAGCACTACATTCAAAAATCGTCACTTAAGGAAATAATATCGGGGAACAGCTTGGGTACGTGCCTGATGAGATGAAATGGAAAACCATTTTTTTTTGTTAATGTATGAGAAGTCATACTACAGGCTTACGAGGTCAAGAACATTTTTCTAATTGGAAAATGATTGTTTTTGTTTTTAAGTAACCAGGGAGCGAAAATATGTAGTCCACTTTGTAACTCCACTACACGGTCAGCACCAGGTGATTTTTAGGGCTTAAAATTTCCTATTGCCCAGTGTTGTGTTTCTTTTGTCATGTTATTTCCCGCAACGTGCGAGATGACATGGATGTTCGATGAGTCCGACCTTACGCCTTTAGATTAGTTTCCTGGAAAGTGTATTTCCTGGAAAGTGTGTTTCCTGGAAAGTGTAAGCAGGAGGTCTAACGATTTTTCACCCGATGTAGTCCATCGCCGGGTTTGTTCCTTCAGATATCCCAGAGAGGTGGGAGTCGTGGAGAGGACATTGTACCGTCTGGAAGTTTCAGAAACGTTTTCAATACCATCGCCGAAATGTCTACAATGGTTGGCTTTTGTTGGAAATAATAGACAATTCAGTTCAACACACACTCACTGGCATGACTAATTTCGAACTTCGTGACAAGTTCATCATCAGATGACTAAATACTGTGCCTGAATTGATACCATCGGTTGATCATCAATCGTACATATCATAGTTCGTATTATCTGAGTTCGTATTTAGCCCCACATGTGTAACCCATACACATCGTCGTGGGGAATGGGTAATGAACGTTTACCCATTACCCACAGGGTATGGGGAAAATAATGGGTAGCTACCCACGAAAATGAGGAATTACCCATTACCCTCAGGCCAATGGGGAAAATAATGGGTAGCTATTCCTCCACGACAATGGGGAATTACTAATCACGATTACTCATTACCCTCAGGGAAATGGGGAAAATAATGGGTAGCTACCCACGACGATGGGTAATGGGTTACCCATCCCCATTTTTCATCGAAAATATCAAAAATTTAGGAAAAATCTCTATATCTCGGAAACGGAGCGTCCAATCAAAAAAATAACCAATTTTTGCGAGTTTCTAAGGGGTTTTTTATAAAGTGGTCCAATTTTTATGGAAGAATTTTTTTTCTCGAAACATCGCCAAAATAAGAAAATCGCTAAAATAAAAAAGTGGTTATAACTCGAAAAAAAAGTGATGCCATATTGGAGACACCATTTGGTTAACGCCTCCTAAGGGGACAAAATTTTTATTATTTTTTCAATTGGACACACCGTTATCGAGATATAGAGACTTTTCCTAATTTCTTGATATTTTCGATCAAAAATGGGGATGGGTCACCCTGGGTAACCCATTACCCATCGTCGTGGGTACCTACCGACCCATTATTTTCGCCATTGCCCTGAGGGTAATGGGTAAACGATCGCTACCCATTCCCCACGGCAATAATAATGGGTTACCCTGGGTAACCCAGGGTAACTCATTACCCACGAAATACGAACCCTGGTATATATACAAACTCAATTCTGCAATTCACATGTGCGAATTAGTATCGATCGAAGATCCCTAAGTATCAACATCATTGAAAATCGGTCATAAAAATTCAAATTTAAATAAAAATATTGTATGAAAAAGTGTTCAAATGACAACAATCTTTCTTATTGGCAACTCTGTCTGGTCTCTCTCTCTCCCTCGTCCCATTTAACAGAATTTATATTGTCTGTGTTTGTGTGTGTGTGTGTCTCTCATATCCTTTTTAGATAAAGGTGAATGTAACAGATACAGATACAACTATTTAAATTTAAGTATGCATAACGGATGATGGCTTTTTTTCGTTTTCATTTTGCATTCCTTTTTCCTCTTTTGGTATGTAAATATGAACTTTTTTTATATCAAAACAGAGAAAAGATACGAAGAGAAACATTAACTGCTACCACAAGTTTTTTCTTCTTCTTTTCTTTTTTTCCTTTCGAGTGTTGCAGTAGAGTTGGTGTACAGGAGTAGTAAGCATACTCTTATGTATGTACGTGTGAACACCATTGCAACTCATGTACTCACGTATGCAATTCTGTATTAAATATGTACAAGGAAACTTGATATATGTGAGGTATGAGTGCGTGAGTTTGTGTGTGTCTGAGGTTGTGTGTGGCTGAGTTTGTGAGTGCATGAGTTTGTGTGTGTGCCTGAGGTTGAGTGTGAGTGAGTTTGTGTGTGTTTGTGAGCCTGTGTATGTTTGCGCGTGTGTTAAACTTTATCGTCACTTTTAGAGGAGCATTGCACTCTTTTGCCGTTTCGGTTTGTTACTTACTGTTTTGCGGCGCTGATGTGCTGCATACTTTTAGGTGAAACCATCAAGAGTACAACAAAATAACTAATGGCGGATGCATTTTAAACGGTAGGAGCTACAAACGGCATAGAAAAGTGGTGCAAATCCCCATTTAGTATGTTTGTTTTAAAGAGTTGAATATTTATTTTTGTTTTGATTTTTAAATTGTTGTAAGAGACACTTTCTTAAAAAACTATAATCTTATAAAAATTAATTTTAAAAATTTTCTTTATAAATATTATTTTATAAATGGTTTCCCATTACATCCCAAGAAGGGAAAGGGGGAGAATTTCTCACAATCAGTCAGCTGTGCGCTTTCCAGTTTTCACTTACTGATTGGGACCTACAGTTTTACCCCGATTCCGAACGGTAGTTTGAGAAGCTTTTTCATGGCTATATACTCGATAGTGTCGCCGTCACTATGCGAGGTGACCGCCGCCGAAAGAAATTTAAGGTGGTTCGAACCTACGATCTCATGTACAAGAGCAGCGCACACTAACCATTGCACCACCGACGGCCACAATTATTTATAAATACAGGCCAATATTATTTTATAAATACAGGTTGAAAAAATCCGACATCTGTAACATATTGTTACGAATAAGTAAAAGCTTTTACTTGCTCTTAATGACTCTACTCTACTAACATTATGTAAATAACAGGCGGTTAGTGCTGTGCCTGAAAGTATGCATTGTGACAACGTACCAGCTCGCTAAACCAGTACCATGAATTCGCCTCAGTTAAGATAATTCTCCACCATTCGAGATGATTCTACAAAGATAAGCAACAACAACAACGAGAAGGTTCTTGAATTCGCTAGATATAATTTAATTTGAGTATGGTGAGTTGGTATAAATAGCGGAGTTCTTTGGAATGGAGAGTTCAGTTTGTGAGTAAACCCCGTAAAGTAAGCAACACGAATTGATAGTAAAATATAAGACTTGTTAAAGTGTTATAAATAAAGTAAACTGTTGTAGTATATAAGTAAAATAAAAGGAAGTTAAACCGTTGTAATTCTCGTAATTTAAAACGAACCTTGTTTATTATTGGGAATAAAACAACGCAAAAAAGGACGAATAAGGAAATTCGTGACAATATTTTCCCAAACACATTCTGCAGAAACTATGTATATGTTTAAAAAAAAACACTCCAAATATTCACATATTTGCAAGTCCTAAACTTACTTACATTTCAATGCAACCACATATGATACAAAAAAGTACGGCTTTGTTTGTTGAAAAAATCCGGTATCTGTAACATATTTTCCCAAACGCATTCTGCAGGAACTATGTATATGTTTAGAAAACACTCTAAATATTCATATATTTGCAAGTCCTAAAGTTACTTATATTCAAATGCAAACTTTAGAATGTTTACTTGCATACTTTATATGCTTATTTCATCTCCAACATCCATATTCTTACGTAGAAGCTTCCATGTGTTTCTTCCCAAAAGTTCCTAAACCAACGATTGACGACTGAGTGCATGAAACTAAAACGAAACAGGATCAGCCAACAGAAGCAACATTCAATTCATTTACACACCCACTCAGGTATATGTATGAATCACGGACTGAAAGAATAATGCAAAAATATAGTTGTACACTTACTATAACATTAACTTCGGCTGAGAACAATCCCTCTTTGTCCCTCTTATTATTCTGATTTGAAGTAAACAGTGCCCCACCCACAGCTATGTTTGTATCACAAACATAGCTGTATTTGGATCACAAACACATGTATTATAACATATTAATCATTGTAATATTGAATAGCAAAGACAATGTGTTTGGACACAAGTATACTATATTTGCTACAAACTACAGACACGTAATATTTACGTCCGAACAAAAAAAGACTCTAATTACCACAATGTAAATAACAGAGCGATTAATGCTGCGCCTGAAGGTATACCCTTTGAACAAACCAGTTGACGAATTCGTTGCAAGAGCATTAAGGTTTCAAAACTGTAATACCAACCGCAATACTAGTTCTAGAATCGTATAGAACAATCTAGAAACTGCTAGAGACCCTGGTGGCAAGTAGTAGAACTCGTATAAATAGGTGATGCGATTTGAACTTGGGTCAGATTGTGATTAAACACAGAAAACATGGTTGAATATAGACAATTGTGAATGTTAAATTGTGTAAATATAGTGAACGCTTCACTACTGTATAAATAAAATACAATGAATTAAAACTGTTGTACTCAACAATTTAAAATCAAACCTTGTTTTATTACCGGCAAAAAAAACTGCGCTAAAAAGGACGATTAAGGGAATTCGTAACAATATATTGTCATTATCAATGTGGGTCTTAATTCTCCTGAACAAAAACTTCTCAAGGAAAATCCCCACATTCGGCAGCAAGAACGACTCTGGAATATAATCATTTCCGCGGAAAATATTCGGTGTTCAGGCAGTGGTTGCACAATTTGGCCAAATGATCCCAAGCTCTCTGTTCAGTCTTCCAGAATCCATCGTCCCCGTGGCTCATTTTGCTGTTAATATCTAAAAGAACTACGCCAATTTCTTCCGGGTTTATAAAGTCCATTCCCGGCGGGAAAACACCCGAACCATCTGCAGTGCTCGCCTGTACAAACTACTTTGCGGCAAGTTCATCTGCTTTGCAGTTCCCAGGTTTATCCCTCTGGCGTGGCACACAAATAAGGTGAATACAGTAACTCGGCACTGTGACAAACCACATATCATGGCAACATCTCAACACTTTCTGTTGTAGGGTGAATATCATCGGGCTGTCAAATTTGGGTTTGTCTGTGTTAAATAATAGATTTCGTATCTTACGAACAGACACACACATGTATATAAAATGTTAATTTGATGGATGTACTTCAATGCCATCAGTCTCATCCTCATCCTCAGCCACAGAATACAGATCAGGTACCATGGAAAAGTAATGATACGTAAATTTCTAAGACATCATGTGTGTGTGGAAAATACACACTAAATGGAAATTGAAAAATATTAATTGGATTATATACGACACAAATTAATCATCGAAATTTATGCCTGTCCCACACACACCGAGAACCCTCAGTGGAAGGATGTTAACAATGTTAAAGGTTACGCGGCGGCGGTACCTTCTACTGTAAACAGAAAAGAACCCGAGAAAGGGAGAGGCAGAGAAGCAGAAAGCGTGGAAGCTTGAGATAAATTCTTCTTTGAATTTATACATAAATTGATATAAATAAAACATTAAATTTCTCCACATTATATTGAATGCAGCCATTACAACGTTGCCTACTTTGGGGCTGCTATTAAGTACAAATATATTGCCTACTTTTGGGGTATATAAGGATGATGATGATAACGCTAAAGATTAGGAAAATTAACGACGTCATGTGCAGGGAATGTTTGCTTATTATAGCGGAATAGAGTTACATAAATTCGTGGCATACTTTTAGGCGTTCAAAAAGTTGGAGACAACAATTTGCAAGCAGTTTATAGAACCAAGATTATGGGTATCATTATTTCGAAAAAGAAAACAACAAATTCGTATAGAAATTCACCTACTTCTGATACAATTCAACCTTTTGTAACTTTAAATATTTAGATAATAGCTTTCAATTAGCCTGCAGCGTAAAAGTTTTGTATAAATAAAAATCATCCCTGATGTTTTGTATTGTATTTTAATAAAAAAAAAAGAAACAAAATGGAAAAACCGGTAATCAAATATGAGATTTTTGAAAGTGAAAGCCAGTGATAGAAGTAAAGGGACATTTACATAATGGAGGACCTTGTAGCTTCTCAAGGCTGCAAGCTGCTGGGCTATAACTTCGGCAACTTTATTGCCGATCATCCATGAAAAATCGTCTCAAAATAACGTTGGGATGCCATGTAAAATTATAGGAACCTATGGTGCCCACTCTCCCTTCATGGGATGGAAAATTTATAAAGGCCGTATAAAACGCGAAACGATCCTTCTTTCGGAACCATAACATATTAAATATTTTGCCCTCCTGAAATTATACATTCCACAAAATCAAAAAACCCCCTCTTTATGCAATTTTAGCACATACTACACCTTATGATTTCATTGCGATATAAACCATAGCATACTTTTAGGATATTACTTAATACAATGTTCTTCTAATCTCTCTCATTTCTATACACTTTGATGTAATTCCTTCATAACCATTTAAATTTTAATTTTCTATCGTTATTATAACAAATTTACTAATTGTTGGAATGGAATCCCAAAATTTAGTTCCACCAATCATCCAAACACTTTGTCGTCGTCCATTCGATGGGGAACTTGGGTGGTTTTTGATTCCAACACTCACACACAAAAACTAAAACATGAAACTTTGTTTCTCTTTTTTTCAATTTCAAACAAATTCTTTTAATTGAAATGGAATAAAAGTTTTTGTTGTTTCAACAAATAATCGCTTAGAATGAAGTGCAAACAAAAAAAAAAAACAAAACATTCATACAAAATCCTCAACAAAAGTTTAGGTCAATGACTCAATTGCAAGTACACTACAGTCTGTTCAATAAGAAGGATGTAGTAGTACAATGGTTTACAAAATGTTGAATTATAATGACGATTGACGAAAACACTAGTTAACAAATGTTACAACCAATAAATTGAGACCAAAGGTTCGTTTCACTCAATTGCATATAAAACAAATAACCGCAAGATGGGTGCTGCGTTTGCTCTTGATTAGGATCAAATGTAATCGGGAGACAGTTTGGAGAAAATGCTTAAACATTTTAAACCGCAATAAGGACAAATTCTTCAATCACAATAAGTACCTAAGCCTTTTCACACAACTTTAGAGCACATTATATCCCATATATTTACAGCAGGTGCCTGGCTAGACGCAGTAATTTGTTATCTCCAAAATAGCCAATAATCCTAGGATTTACCAAATATCCAATGGCAAGTGATTGTAGATGTCATAGGCATTTCATTTCCATCACTGGTTTCAATCATGACTGATCATATGGGCTTCAAACTGATAACAGCAAGACGGGTGCCGCGTTTGCTCTCCAATGACAACAAACGCAATTGAGACAACTTCGGGAAAGTTTTTAGAAGTGTTAAACCTGAACATAGAGGAAGATTTTGCTTCGTTTTACGTAACTGTAGGACACACAATTTCCCATACATTTACATCGCGTCTTGCGCTGTGTAGTGGTTTATCATCTCCTAAGTAACCAATCACCCCAGGGTTAAAATACACAATATTTAATAGGCCACAGGTTATCACTTCCCTCACTCATGTCAATCAACTACATGATCAGTTGGGAGTGATGCTCTTTATTGACATCATGCGTAATCGAGAGACAAATTCGGGAGAAAGTTAAGAATTGTTAAACCATAATGCGGACGTATTTCAGCACTATTTTTACGCAAAAAGATTTAGAATTAGAATTTCCCCTAAATTTACAGTTTGATCTAGTAGACCACAGTAGGGTGATTAACCGCCTCCAAAGTATCCAATAATCCCAGGTTTATATCATCCTAGGGTAAGTTATAATACAAGTATGCCTAATATTTTTTTTTATAAATAACATTTTTCTGTAATTTTGTAGAACAAATATATTTCATTAAAAAAACATTAAACTTTTTTGGGGAAACATTTTTTATTAAAAAACATTTTTTAATAAAAAACAAAAATATATAAAAAATATTGTGTAAAGAAACACAAACAAAAATATTTTTATAACAAAAAAAAATAAAAATAAATTTTTTATAAAAAAAAGGATGCTAATCCGTTTGGACCTCGTTGCGAGTCCATAGAAACATAAAAAAACGAATGAGTGAAAATACAATTTGGCGGATCCGTTGGGGAAGTAAATTTGAAATTGCAACCATCTGATGGGGGTACCAAGCTCGTAGTTTGGTCAATGGATGCCCGACCCACGACCTTTCCTCTCCTCACCATTATTTGGCGGCAGATACTTTTGCTTAAACAAATTGTATGTCACAGATTCATATCAGAGTTGCTAAACACAAAAACTGATACAAAAATTGACTGACAACGAAAATTAGAACAAATCGCTTTAAGATCCGGAAAAAATTATATGTGAATCCTTTTCATTAAAAAAAAAACACCCGAAACGGATTCCAATATGAAGTACGTGTACAAGTTCGAGACGTATCCGAAAAAGAACAAAAAATTATGCGTTTTTTCGAGAGGAATTTCATTTCATTACATGTTTCCTTAACTGCAAAATGTAATGTAAGAAGAAGCGAGTCCATCTTATGTTTATTAAATTATTCTATCACAACTGTTGTCTAAAATTAATTGTTATTCATAATATTTTTGCAATTATATAGTTGTAATTGTTTGGCGTATAAGTAACATTTATTAAAGACGACAGAATGCGAATACTTTATTTTAATCAAAAACACTCATACGCTACGTTAAATTTAGTTATAATAAATTTTAAATTTTTGTCACAAATTCCGGGTTTTCAAGAGAACTGTCAATTAACTACCACATTAGATGACAGAACGAAAGGTGAGTACCCATCAGTTCACAAAAGAAGCACAAACATGTATAAGACAGATCCAAATTTCATAAATTAACTCACGTATAGTTAGTTCTCTATGGGCGTCGGTGGTGCAATGGGAGTCTGCGCGGCAGTCACTTCGCTTGGTGACGGCGGACACTATCGAGTATTTAGTGATGAAAAAGCTTTTCAAAAATACCGTTTGGAACCGATGTAAAATCGTAGGTCCCAATCAGTGAATGTAAAACTAGAAATCGGACAGCTCAGTGGTTGTGAGAAGCTCTCCCCACAATCCCGTCATGGGATATAATGGGACACCATTTTTTTTAGTTCTCTAATCCACCATATTATCCAGAAACTATACTCTGTTTTTTATCCTAAACAAAAAAATTACCTACCACAAGAAACCAAGGCAAGACGATTTTTTATATCAATCAATTTCTTGTTCAATCAATTTTATTGAGAAGTAGTGAATATTTGGTTGCCACACCAATGCTTTTAATATACTGTTGTCATGGCACATCGCCCAGCCCATCTTATCAAACCGACTGTATTCTCACCACTACACTACACACAATTTTATGTTCTATTTAAGCCGCTTAAGGCCATATCACTAAAATACAAGAGATAGACACAGACCTACAAAGACCAAAAAAAATCGGAACGGAATGTGCAGCACAAAATGCTGACATTACAACACCAACACACGGCTAACGACGACGACAACAAAGTACAGTATTGGAATTAAAAGCCAAAAAATAGTAGGAAATATCGAGCCAAATCTAAGAAGAAGAAGAAGCACAAAAGCAAAAACTCATGGTATAAATAGAAAATTAACTTTTTCCATGATACGAAGGGAACAACAACGAAAGACGTGAGTGAGAGAGGGAGCAAAGGTTTGGTAAACGCGACAAAAGTTTTAGTGCCACAAGAGAAAAAAGAAGCAGAGTAAAGAAGAAGAAGAGTACAGAGTACTAATTGAATTGTTCAAAATTAACATATAATAAAATGACACAATTAAGTTCAACCAAAAGTGTTTACAGTGGATAAAAAGGATAAAAAAAATAGTGTTTAGTTCAAGTGGTATAATAGGCTTCGAAAAACACAGACAATTTCAGGTTTATAAGTTCGAAAGCATAAAATTGACACACACAAATGTGAACTTTATAACTGGAATTAGTGCTTTCAGTACTTCCAATGCAGCACTTTGCGGGAATTTCAGTTTCGAAAAATGTGCACTTGTGTTGCACCTAATTTGTTGTTTAACAGAAGAAAAAAACTTGTGTTCGCATTTTGTGCGACAAAATGGTGTCATTGCAATGGAACTGCTGATGTTATAGCTGAAACGATACTTTTCTAAGGGAAATAAATTCTATTTGCATTCCCAGAAAGGAAAACATGTTACTTCTTTCAGAACTTCCAATATAGAAGGATTTTCAATGTGGTGGTATTCAATATTGGTAGCAACAATTTTGGCGTATGAGTGATATTAATTAATTAAAAAAAAATTAGGTGTATACGTTGTTTTAATCCTCTTTCTCAATAATAGTTATTTACTTCTATACTTCACTGTGCTTTATAATTAGGGAGCAATTAGTATGATGAACCTGTAGTATAAGTAATATTACTTTTGGAAAACTGTAGGCGTATACGTTATTTTAATATTTTTCTTCATAATATGCCTATTCTTAAATACTGTATCATACAAGTAGGTAACATTCAATACCAAGTACAAAATTGTTTTTATTTAACAACAAGTAAAGAACGGAAAATACAATGCCTGTCGTATGAGTGTTATTATTTAAAAACACTTAGTGAACTGTAGGCGTATGCGTTATTTTAATATTTTTCTTCATAATATTCATATTCTCCAATATTCTGGCTTACGAGTAGGTATCATTTAATGCCAAGTCAAAAATAGTTTTTCTATTGATATAGAAAAGAACGGAAAATACAATGGCTTTCGTATGAGTGTTACGGTTGAATTTTGTGTTTCGGGATTTGGCAACCCTAGTATTGCAATCTGGCAACTGACAGCTCTATCGTAAAGTTGGACATTTTTGAGGTTATGTGTACTCAGAACGTTTTGACATACGAGTGCTATTTGTTTTGTTTACAGTAACTTAAAAGATTCATCTCGGCCCAAAAATGGAATTAAATCGTGAACATTTTCGTGCGATTATATTTTACAACTTTCGACGTGGATTAACTCAGCAACAGTGCATGGATGAACTTAATTCAATTTTTGACGATGAAGCTCCATCAAGGACCAGTGTTTATCGATGGTATGGTGAATTCAATCGTGGTCGTAGTTCACTCCAGGACGAATTTCGTGAAGGTCGTCCAAAATCAGCTGTAGTTCCGAAAACCATTGATGCTGTGCGCGAACTGATTTTGCAAGATCGTCCTGTGACCTATCGTGAGATTGAGACAACCTAAGGCATTAGTGGGACCAGCATACATTCAATATTGCATAAACATTTGACTGTCAAAAAAATTTGTTCGCGTTGGATCCCACACAATTGCTCCAAAAATTCGATCGCGGTGCTTCGAAACACGTCTATGACAGGTGATGAATCCTGGATTTACGCGTATGAGCCCGAAAGTAAACAGCAGTCAACTGTATGGTTGTTTCAAGATGAGCCAAATCCAACAAAACTTGTTCGCGCCCGAAGCACTTCCAAGCAAATGGTCGCCTGGAAAAACCGGACATGTCGCAACCGTACCACTAGAACAACGTAGAACAGTGAATTCTGAGTGGTACACAACCATTTGTTTGCCAGTTGTCTTCCAGGAAATCACTCTTCACCACGACAATGCGAGCTCTCACACATCGGCTGAAACAACTGCATTGTTGAGCACCCAAAACATCGATTTGATGGGTGATCCGCCGTATAGTCCTGACTTGGCACCGAATGACTTCTTTTTATTCCCGTACGTAAAAAACAAAGTGAGAGGTCAACGTTTTTCGACACCTAAAGAAGCGGTTGCTGCATTCAGAATGCATGTTTTGGACATACCTCAATCAGAGCGGCAAAAGTGTTTGGACAATTGGTTCAAACGCATGCAAAAGTGTATAAATCTTCATGGGGAATATTTTGAAAAACAATAAAGTGATTTTCGATGATTAATCTTTGTTTTTGTTCTCTAATCCCGAAACATAAAATTCAACCCGTATTATTTAAAAAATTGAGTGGGAGTATACTCAATTCCAATCTTCTTTCTCAATAATACTCATTTGCTTGTATACTGTATTGTGCTATATAATAAGGAATTAACAGCGCAATGACGACCCGTGGTGTATAAGTAATATTAATTTAGTAAAAACAGTAGGCGTATACGTTATTTTAATATTTTTCTTCATAATTTTCATATCCTTAAATACTGTCTTACGAGTAGATAACATTTAATTCCAATTAAACAACTGAGTATAATTAACATTAGTTAATTCATATACTCATATTCTTACAGACTGCATTCAATGCCAAGTAACAAATTGTTTTTTAGGGATGATTTTTAGTTTTTCCAAACAACCGCTGACGAAGATATGTGGCTAAATTTGAAATAGCTATACGGCTTGCCAGGAATCATGAGACTGCATTTTGTTTTGAAAAACTTCATTTGCAAACTTTTTTTGAAAAACTATATTTCTATATATCGATGGTGTGGCGTAAAAAGGGCCAATCTGCTGTTTCCAATTGTCTGTAAGATATTCATAGATTATAACGTAGCAAAAATGGCTATGGCTATAGAAAGTTATGGTTGGGTTCTTCGATTAGTATAATTATCTACCTACTTCGTTGCAGATAGACCCAAGCAGTTTCGCCCTTTTGACTTGTCGTGACAAGGTAAACAAAATCAGATCGGCCTTCGTAAAAAAATGCAGATTGGCCCTTTTTACGCAACACCATCGATATATACAATGGTATATTTATATATAGAATGGTCTTGAGCTGGAATATTAAAATAGAAAAGTAATGTTTTTTTTTTAAATATCAAGTAAAGAACGGAAAATACACTGCCTATCGTATGAGTGTTATTATATTCTAACCCTCTTTCACACTAATTGTCGTCCAATTAGGGAGCGTCAATGTAAAGAAGAACCATTCGTATAAGTAATATTAATTGTTTAAACTCCCGCATTAGTATGCGTGATTTCTGCATATTTCTTCGCAAAACTCATGTTCTTTAAACCCGTGTCTTACAATTAGGGGGCATTGAATACTACGTAAAGAACGTGAACTACAATGACTGTCATATAAGTAATATTATTCAAAAGCGTACACGTTATTCTACTTTTAAATTATAAATTATAATGTGCCTTAAAATTAGGAATCGTATAAGTAATATTAATTTTTGTAACCTCCTCCGTAGGTGTATACGTGATTTCTGTACTAATCCCAAAATACTGATATTCTTTAAAAGTGTGATAGGGAGCAGTCAATACCGGGTAAATAAAACAAAAATGCAATGTCTGTCGTATGAGTGCTTTTATTTAAAAACACTCAGTGGGCGTATACTTTATCCGAATCCCTTTCCTTAATAATAATACTTGTTTGCTTTAGACTGTGTTTTACAATTAGGGAGCAACAAAGTAATGACGAGTCTACCGTATAAGTAATATTAATTGTTTTAAATTCACGTAGGCGTATACGTGATTTCTGGACTTTTTTCATAATACTGATATTCTTTAAGACTGCGATAGGGAGCATTTAATGCCAAGTAAATAAAGTACAAATGTAATGTCTGTCGTATGATTGTTGTTATTTAAAAACACTCAGTGGGCGTATACTTTATCCGAACCCTTTATCCCGATAATAATACTTATTTGTTTTTAGACTGTGTCTTACAAGTAGGAAGCACCAAAGTAATGAAGATCACGTCGTATAAGTAGTACAATTATTTTAAACCCTCGTAGGTGTATACGTGATCAATGTACTTTTCTTCACAATACTCATGCTCTGTAAGACTGTTGATGGTTTGGTAAATCGTCAAAATTGTTCCATGACGAGCTCGGAAATTACACGAGTGAATATTGAGAAACATATGCGTCAACAACGTGGAGTAGATATTGAGCTGAGGGCGTGATCGGACCATACTTTTCCGAAAATACGGATGTTCGGGCAATAACAGTTAATGATGCTCTGTAGGGATATGACAATATAGCTTTTTTGTTCCAAATTTTCATCACATGTATGTATGTGGACGACATGTGGTTGCAATCATACGGCGCCACACGACATAGATTCTGAGACACAATTCAATTAAAATCACTCATGAATGAGTTTTAGAGTACCCGTTGTAAACAGTTCTCCAAAAATGATTTAGTTGTTAAGATTCCAAATGCATTCAAATCTTAACAGGTTAATTATCTTGTATATCCTTCGAATCTCTTTCCAACATATGTTGATTGCGAAATTAATGGAAATATTCCCAGCACTTTAAAAATGTGGTCCTTAGAACAGGATTTTAAGATATCTTCCATATCAGTGGTACGATAAAGTTTTCCGATCATGCAAGAAAATAGGCTGAATAATAGTGGTAAAGTGTACACCGATTTAAATAAACGCCTCAAAGTATGCTACATATTCACTTTGTTCTCTCCAAGCATCCTAAAAGTATACTTTATTTTGTTAGATATCTAGCTTTAAATGTAACTATATATTTAGAAAATATTTTTCAACTAAACTTAACGCATTGACTTCCCTTTTCTAAAATATATTTCCAGACAATGATTCAAGCTCTATATGTTCCTAAAATTATGCTACAATTTGTTCACTTTAGTCTCTCCCAAAAAGCCTAAAAGTAGACTATATATTATTAGTTTTAAATAATTATAAATCCTGTAAACACATTTAAATTAGAATCTAAAATTATTAAACTGTGTAGGTAGATCGGTTGTGGGGGACGGTGGTGCAATGGCTAGTGTGCGCGGCTCTCGTACATGAGAATGTGACCTGAATGTCACCTCGCTTAGTGATGGCGACACTATCGAGTACTTAGCCTTGAAACAATTTCTCAAAATACTGTTCGGAACTGGTCTGTAGGTCCCAATAAGTAAGTTTAAAATCTAGAAAGCGCACAGCTTACTTGGTTGTGAGAAGTTCTCCCTAATTCCTTCATGGGATGTAATGGGAAACAATTTTTACGTTTTAAGCTTTCTATACTCCCTCTCTCAGAGTATTTTACATATTCGTCATTTTATTCTCTACAAGCATCCTAAAATTAATTTATTTTAATTAATTTATTTTCTTAATTTATTTTCTTAATTTATTTTCTTAAATTTCTAGCTTTAAGTAGATCTATTTTTTTAATTAATATTACTTTTAAATTAGTCTTACACCATTACTTTCCCTGTACAATCCTAAAAGTATGTTATAATGTGTTCACTTTAGTGTCTCCAACAAATCCTTAAAGTAGACTATATTTTTAGCTTTAAATACTTTTAAATCTTCTAAATATTTTTAAATTATAATCTCAAAATTAATCAGACCATTACGTTTGCGAAATCAAGATAGAGGTAGAAGATAGATAGAGTTAATTTCGTCGTATTTCGGTATAATTAAATCTAGTCCTATTTCCACTACGCCAACCGTAATCAGGGTGATTAAACTGTGTAGTTAGATTAATGCTGAGTAGGTCATATGTTCTTGAAAGTATGCTTGAATTTGGTAACTTTAGCATCTCCAGCAAAGCCTAAAAGTATTTAATGTTTAGCTTAAAAAACTTTCAAATCTTCTAAATAAGAACCTCAAAATTAATCAGCCTTATTACGTTTGTCGTAGTTGAAATACGACTAGTGTCAATTTTGTCGAAATACTTAAGCCCTTCAATCCCTTTTACTAGAATGGTTCATTCAAGCTGTGTATGCTCCTCAAATAATGCTAAAAAATTTCACTTCAGTCTCTAAATCAAGCCCAAAAGTATACTTTATTTCCTTACATATCTCGCTTTAGCTACAACAATCTTAAAAATACTTTTAAACCAAATTTAAACCATACACTTCCGTTTACTACAATTTACTTCCAAAGCATGCTTTAAGCTCTCTGTGCTCCTCAAAGTATGCTACAATGTTTTCACTTAATTCTTTAGAACAAGTACGTTTCCAAATCTCTTTCCACTACAATTAAATGAAAGCGACTTATGTGTCCCCAATACATATATTTTATACAACGGACATTTTGGGGAAAATTAAGTTATCGCATGAAATATGTAGCATAATTTTAGGGATTTAAACAAGAGAAACCAAAATTATTATTCCTTGTCTGTCATCAACTCGTAAAAGAATGTTTCATGTCGCTCTCTGGCTAAAATATAAACTAAACTTTTGTAAAGTGAAAATCGCATTGCACCACTTGACAAGTAAACTCGGCCGTAACACGGGGAATGAGGAAAAACAGTTTAGCTCAAGTCGTGCACAAGGAGGAGAGAGGGAGAGACCGACGGAGTAAATGCGAGAGAACAACTGTGACATTCACATACAGTCACTTCAAATATTTCACTCATTCATACTTCATTCACAAAAAGACACAACACACTTGGTGAAAATTATAGTGTCGTTTCGACACAAGGAAACGGCGGCAACAGCAGCAGAACCAACAGTTTAAACGGAGGGAGGGTGGTATAAAGTTTAGGTCTCCTCTTTTTTGCTCCTTATAGAAATTGTAAAAATGTTGTCTGTCTTTGTTGTGATGCAGCAGAATACCAACGGAAGAACAGAGTCGTAATCATCATCATGATTGCCACAAAGTGGAACAATGGCAACAGAGACATCTAACCACACACACCTCCTCTCATTCGGGTGAGTGGGTAGTAAAAGTGGGCATAATTTTATGATTTATAAAAAGTGCTGATGATGAACATCATCATCTCTGCGCCGCCATTATCATCTTGAGATTCGTAGGAAGAAAAGCAACAAATAAAAAGAAATATACCAGAAACTTTTCAAAAACAGACACAAATAATAAACGCCGAGCCCAACTAAATAAATAGTTGTAGTAGTACGCCAACACACCCTCATCAGTTCGGCCACAAAAAAACACTTGGCAAATATGTAAGAACAAGCAGAAGAAAATCTCAGTTCATTTTCTTGTTCTGTTTCTGTCCTTAGTCTCTTACACAGCCAGCGTCTTAGTTAAATGCCAAAGCAAAGAACTTAAATACCAGACAAAACAAGAAAAATAAAGACAAAAACCCCCTAAATAGTTACATTGAATTAATACTTTAAAGACGTTTATTATGAGTTTATTCCAAATGAGTTTAAAAGATTATAATGGAAATGTGTTGCATACTTAAGGGATACAGAGATTTCCGAATGTATTGCATACTTCTGGGGGGGAAGATTTAGTAGATGATATATAAATGTGATAAATCAGCATTGCGAAGATTACTATGCAAATATGTTACAAACATTTAGGGGTAATTTTTTATAAGAAGACACAATTATTTTAATTCAAAATTTCATATATTCACATTGCGCCTAGTGACTGACAACTTATAAACGTGACTTGTGTAATTGATCAAATGTCAAGTTGTGGGAGTGGGAGCACAATGACGCAATGCGTTCGCTTGTACGTAGAAGTTTAGATAACAATGTAGGACTGTGTCACACAGTTAGGGAACAAGAAAATATACACAAAAAACTTTATGGGTATCTCAAAATGATCCAAAGTAGTTGTCCACAAAAATTATATCCAAACTCGATATAATTTTATTTAGGTCAGTAAAGTGACGACTGTAAAACATAATAACTGTGGTATAAATTTTATTAATCATACACTGCCAATGAACGTATACGTTATTTCATTATGCAAAATCTTAAAACATGAATTGTAAAACAAAGCCCGTCGTATAAGTGTTATTAATCAGAAACATCCAACAGGCGTATACGTTATTTTAATCTTCTTATAAATAATAATCATACGCTCACTTAATGCAAGATCTTAAAGTAAAATCAGTAATACATAACGTCTGTCGTACGATATAAGCGCTATTATTCAAAAACAAAGTAGATTTGAGCAAGCCCCTCTGTTACGCCGTTGATGTGACCACACTTCTTATGGGTAAACATCCAAACAATATTTCAAAAAATCACCCAAGAGACGTACATTATTATAATCGTCTTTTCAATAGAACGCATACGTATAAAAGGCTACAAAGTATATTGGGGCAGTGAGTCAAACCCGATCGTGACGCAGACGATGTGACTATCCTTCTAAGAAGAAAACATCCAAACAATATTATTAGAACGGTCTGAAATATATCATTCGATATAAAATATATAATATTGTTCCCAATAATATTTCCGTTCAAGTTTATATTATTCGATCTTTTCGTTTTATTTTTTAATTAATGCAAGATAATTGTAATGCAAGATCTTACAGTAAAAACTATAAGACATAGAGACTGTCGTATAATCGATATTAATCTAAAAGCCAACGGGCGTATAAATTTTATAATCGTCTTCATAATAATAATCATACGCTTAACAGGTGCGTCTTAGACTTAGAAGGCAAAAAATTAGATTTAAGCAGGGTCAAGCCCAACTTTTAGGCAGACAATGTGCCGTCACTTCATAGACGAAAACGTCCGAACAATATTGTCAAGACGTATGTATATGTTATTATAATCTGGTTCCCAAACCAATCATACGCTCATGTAATGCATGCTCTTGCCGTAAAAACTTTAAAACATTAAGCCTGTCGTATAATCGATATGAATAAAACAAAATCACAAAAGGGGCGTATAAGTTATTATAATCTCCTATATAATAATAATCATACGCTTACAGATGCGCCTTAGACTTAGAAGGCAAAAAATTAGATTTAAGCAGGGGCAGGCCCGTCTTTTAGGCAGACGATATGGCATCACTTCATAGGCGAAATCGTCCAAACAATATTGTCAAGACGTATATCTTATTATAATCTCGTTCCCAATAACAATCATCCACTCATATGAATCTTTAAAATACTGTAAAGACTGTAAGATATAATGTCTGTCGTATAAGAGATATTAATCAAAAATATCCAAGGGAGTATAAGTTATAATATTCTTCCAATAATACACATACGCTAAAATAATTCGCCCTACATTTACACGGTTACCAATTAGAATTGATCAGCCAGTCAAGAGCCTGTCTGTTACGCAAACTATGTGGCAACACTTCTTAGAGGAAACACCGAAACAATATTATCACAAAGTCCGAAAAAGTCGTATACGTTCGTATAACCTTCTTTATAGTAATAATCATACGTTTAAACAGTGTGCCTTACTCTTACAATGCTACAACGTAGATTTGAGCAGGGCGTCACTACCGTCTTTTATGCCGACGATATGGTGATACTTCTTGGAAGAAATCATTCGAACAATATTAGCATAAAGGCCACAAAGGGCGTATACGTTATTCTAATCGCATTACAATTACGCTCCTTCAATCCTCTTCTCAATAATAGTTATACGCTCAGTCAATGCAAGCTCTTAAGTTAACGATTTAAGACACAATGCCTGTCGTATAAGTAATATTAATCAAAAACACGCAAGGACCGTATACGTTATACTGATCTACTTTGCAATAATAATTATACGCAGATATGATGCGCCTTACAAGACTACACAGTAGATTTGAATAGGGAGTCAAGCTCGTATGTTACGCAGATGATGTGACCACACTTCTGAGAGGAAACATCGAAACAATATTAGCAGAAACCACATATGGCGTAGACGTTATTATATTCTTCTTTCCAATAATAATCATACGCTTAAATCGTGTTCCTTACACTTAGAAGGCTACAAAGTAGATTGGAGCCATATTTTAAGCAGGCGATGTGGCGACATTTCATAGAGGAAAACATCCAAACATTATTTGCAGAAATGCCAACAAAGGGAGTATACGTTATTTTAATATTCACCCCAATAATACTCAAACCCGTTTTGCACTTTGAAGTCTAAAAAGAGAATTGGATCACGGGCTCGATCATGTATGTTAATCTGATCTTAGGATGTTAATCTACTTAGAGGAAACATCCAAACCATAGTATGAGAAAGATCACAAAGGGAGTATAAGTTATACAAATACTTTTTCCAATAATTGTCATACGCTTAAGGAGAATCTCTTGCACATAAAAGGCTACAAATAATATTTCAACAAGAATTCAATCCCGTCTATTATTCAGACGATATGGCGACATTTCTTAGCGCACAACATTCCAACAATATTAACAGAAGGGCCACGGGGAAACTTAAACTTGACCAATATTAGTAGAAGGGCCTTAGAGAAACTTGAACTATCGCACTATTGGGCAGAGACAAGAGATATGAATGCAACTCCTGATTCATAAAGGAGTAAGAAGATAGCCAATTTGGATGAATCCACACTACCTTGAGCAGACTACTATTAAATTATGTTAAGTACTGCTGGCAGTAGATGAATGACTCACTTATCCTCATTAGTCCATTGTGATACCACAGGCCCAGGAGCAGCATTTACATTGCTCCAAGAAGCTCCATATCTACCTACGGTCTACCTTTCCTTCATAACCAAATACAAGCGTTCTTGCAGGATACGCTTACAAGTTGCTGGGGACATGCCAACACGTTCCAATGCCTGAGGAACCTATAAAATAATCTCTAGTACCACAAGCTCATCCACACTGCTGTTCAACGTTAAGAAATCTGTCTTTTAAGAGCCAGGATCTGGCTGTTCTGGACAGATTTTGAGTTCGCGAAGAGATCTGTCGATTAAGAGCCAGGATCTGGCCGGAATGGGCAGATGTTGAGTTCGCGAAGAGATTCGCGTATTAAGAGCCAGGATATGGCTGGCAT
Organism: Phaonia tiefii; assembly: GCA_963931995.1. Classification (NCBI taxonomy): domain Eukaryota; kingdom Metazoa; phylum Arthropoda; class Insecta; order Diptera; family Muscidae; genus Phaonia; species Phaonia tiefii. Next base: position 17,032,782 of record OZ008370.1, on the reverse strand, counting down.
GGAAAGATATTGAGTTCGCGAACTGATTCTAGCGACTTGATTTTCAAATCCCATTATTACCTTAAGCAGTGAACTAAAGTTTTGAATCATTTTATACTTACAACTAACTATATCCCATATCAACCAGTCATATTTATGAAATTTACATACCTGAAAAGAGAAGAGCAGAAGATATAATTAGTAATAACTTGGATATTTTATAATTTCTGTAGAAATAATATTATTACTAGAGATTTGATTTAGCTATTCTAGATAATTTTTACTAAATCACCAGCTACGTAATTTGTAATACAGACACACTTTTGAACCTCTTAACGTACTAGTTGGTACTAGTTCCCTTACTAACCCCAAAGTAATGCACCTAGATACTGCAAGAGGTAGTCAGTTAAAATATCTGTTAAGAAAAATTCTACTAGTTGGTAAGCTAGCGATGTAGTTGTAATATTTAAGCCTGCCAGGTATCTGGATATCTTTTTACCACTAACTAAGTAAATAAATATTTGTAGATGTTCAACTCTTAGCACCAGCCACGTAACTGTAGAAAGGTAATGCAGCAAGGTGGCATCTGCCTCCCTCATAGGAATAACACACAAGAGTGCCAACTTTATGTAACTATAGAATGGTAATGCAGCAAGGGTGCAATTGGCTCCTTCGTAGGAGCAACCAACAATAGAACCAACTCTATGTAGATGAAGAACGGTATTGCAGCAAGGAGTCAATAGGCTCTCTCGTAGGAAATCTCCGAGCTAAATTCAACAGTTGGAAGCATTACAAGGTGTACGGATGGTAGCTAGTTGTGGTTGTTTTTTTTGTTAGAGACATAATTGTAACCAGGGTTGAACTAGTTGCATTCTTTGGCGGGTCGCCTACTTAAGAATTTATTTTCTGGGAATGAGGTTACTTATAGGAAAAGATTACCGACTTGCCAAAGATCCTGCGCCGCTGGTGAGGTGCCCAGTCTCAACATAATCGCTTAATCCGTTTCTGGAATGTGCATCTCCCCACGCAACCGTATACGATGGATATCAAACCCCTTAGGTTTAGAGAGCAGAAATTTCGTAGCAACTAAACTTTATAAACGTTTTAAACTTAAGAGTAGGTTAGGGGCGATACCAGAAGCGGTGATGTGGTTTCGTTCCAGCTAGGATGCAGGTACTACGATTGTCTGGTATCTAAAACAGTACAGAGCAGCCTTGTATTCTCACTAGAGTAGACCTATCTTACCATTTACTTTAGTATACATGTGAATCCATCCCTTTTCGTCCTGCCTATCTGGGATATTAGAGAAGTGTCTCTTAAAAAAATCTCTCTTACCAGAACTTTATTGTAATCGTTTCGTGGTCGCAGGAAGTTGTAAAGCATTGGGAACAACGTCTCAAGGAGATTACTGGCGCCGCCTCAATTTGACTGCCTACAAAATCTGGCAATAACAGGCGAATGAATGCACCCAGGCCCATGGCAGGAATTGTGCATAATCCTCCCCAGAAACAAACTATTATCATTCTCTGGACATTTGATAACAGACTCAGTTAAGTGAATAACAAACAATTATGGATCGTCTGAAGAACGGCAAAGATCCTGTGAGGCGACACAGATGGGACCAGAGTGCTAATATTGGCGTTACCGCCATTTTCCTGCCCAGTAAATCTGGCACCTACGGATGGAGGATGGCACCCAAACGTTCATTAGGAATTGTACATAGATCACCCATGAAACAATCCATACACATTCTCTGGTTATTTGTCATCAGACTCAGGTAAGTGGATTGGTAGCTACTACAAAACGCATCAGATGGGAACTGAACCGTAAAGATCCTCTCTGTTGGGCGACCCGGATGGTAACAACACCACAGTGAACATTTCGGACGTTGCCGCCATTTGCCTGCCCAGAAAATCTGAATTGTACATAGATCAGCCATGAAAAACAATCCATATCCATACTGTGGGCATTTGTCAACAGACTTAGGTAAGACTCAGGTTTTCCCGGTACTGACTATTAAAGTATTATGGACGCATCAGACGGTATCAGAATGTCAAAGATTTTGTGGTGCGACCCCGATGGGAGCAAAACCAGTAAGCTGATAAAGCTGGACAAATTCAAAATGGGGCGACTCATGGGTGTTCTAACCGGGCACTCCCTGTTCGGACACATCTGTCTAAAATTGAGTGAACCCATGCAAATAAGGATATGAAGTGAGGAAAGGACATTGAAACGAGGAAAAGACTCCGCTATTAATCCACTTCGGCAAAATTAAGATACAGAACCTTGTTTGAAAAATCTAAACGGGACAACTTGAAGAGGAACGAGGAAATTTGTACGCAACACAAACTTCCTTTGGAAAATATTGGGTTTATCTCGGGAACATGTAGAGCGCACAACAGGCCTTAGGAGTATGCCCAGAACCTCACCAAACTTCGATGACAGAATAATAAACTTCATTTCTGGATGAGTACAGGTCATCTTAGGTATTACCTGTCCTTATCTTAAGATAAAATTCAAAACTAAGCTTTCTGTTTAGAATCACCCTTAGAAAAACTTGTCTGAAATACAGCACGAAAGTTTCTCTACCATCTGGGTTGAGCAATTCCCCCCTCTTTACAGTTCTCAGCTTGTAGTTCCAGTTTATAGATTCCTTTATGAAAAAACAAAAACCTTAAAACAATCTAGATGATGACTCCTATCGTTTTCTCATAAATGCTACATCGAAAAACTTGAAATTTCCATAACACTAGAATTCTCCAAGTTTTCCAATATATTTCCAGTTTTAAATTGATTTTCTCCGTAAACAGACTTTAACTCCCATTTACTTCTAAATTCCATGCTCAATTCGACTGATTTAGAAAATCATTGCATACTATTAGGCGGAATGCTATGTTCCAAGACCAAACCTACTTTTAGCCTCCAAATTAATTTGATTAAGATGGAGCAGTGAACGAATTCAGTATCCTTAATACATTTTATGTTAAGCTACCAAATCATGACTCACCAAAAAATTGTCTAGCATCGTTAATACAAAAAAAAAACGACAGCATAATTTTAGGAATACGTCCAAAATACCCTGCTTAGAGCATCTCCCCTTAATAACCTAAAAGCTTACAAATGATTTGCTATTCATTACTATATACTCGTAGTAGAACAAAAGATAATAGCATTATAACAAAGTATAAACAAATGAGCTACATACATATATGCCAAGTCATAGTATACTTTAAGGCGTAAATTGTTTGCAATTTGTTGTTGCGGTCCAATTGTAGGCAGGAAATTAATTTGAAATTGATTGTAAACGCTTAGGAAAAAAAACAATGTGGCAGGCAATCAAATTGAGTGGTTAGATTTATATTACAGACTCTGGCATTGCATGACAGCAAAGTGAAGTGAGGTGAAGTAATACAAGACAAGCCAGTGAATGAACCTACATTCATCCTATTCATCCTGATGTTCGACCTTAAGGATTTCAACTTCCCTTGCCGATTAAATAATCAAGCTCGAGGTCAGTTTTCAAATTGTTCAATTTATTTCACTCGATATTTACAACCACTTGAGGATGTTACACAAAGACGTTCGAAATATCGATTGAAATATATAAACAATTTGAAAACAATTTAAGTCCTCGAGCTTGATTATTTAATCCGCAAGGGAAGTTAATATCACATCAAAATTAGTTGCATACTTATAGGACACTCAACGTAGAAATGATGTGGCATACTTTTCAGTAACAACTGAGAGTTGCATTCTATACGAAACACAACGCATTTTCCAAAACAAACTTGGTAATACGCTTACAGCAAAAAATTCTACTTGATTTCTAGAATATCTTCACAAGTTACAATTACATTAACACCAAGTGTTTGGTCTTTAATTATATAGCCTACTTTTAGGATTTTCTAAAGCAATTATCACTTCATCCCCTACCTAGTTGAAAACATTTTCTATGCAAACTAAAAATATTCTCATACATTCAAGTAAATCTCTCATGTAAATTAATGAATTAATTGCTTTCGTTTTAACATCTAACATGGACTATACTACTGTAAGGATTTGCAAATGCATAGCATACCTTAGAGCACTTTCCAAGTCATAATTCTCATTTAAAGGCTAAATTATTGGGGAGTAGGTGATACAAGGTTCATGAAACTTGAATCACGCACTGTCTCTCTCCCTATCTCTCTCTACTTCTCATGTTCTCTCATAAACAAATGTGAACACACTCATATTACAAGACACCGAGGCGGCAACAGGATAATAATATTACGTATGTATAGAAAATGTTGAATTTATGAATGTATTAGTAGTGTAGTCGTAGTATGAATATAAAATTTTGTAAATTAACTTTGGTAGTTTAAATTTAGAACAACACCAACCTCCAACCGCCACCACAACGATTAGTAATTAAATTTCAATGCATATATATAGGATTCTTAACTATACTATACACATTGCATAAATTGTACATTGAAATGTTGCATAAATTAAAGTATACTTTAGGGAGTAATATACTAAAGCATATGTGTAGGAGGTTAGCATTGAAATTTTGGAAGATTTATGGCCTCTAGCCTACATTAATCCTACAGTAGCAAGGAACAGTTTAAAATGTAGGCAAATTCTCTGTCCAAAACTGTTTAAGCAGGTACATATATTGATATCAGGCTTAAAAATTTGAATCATGGAAGTTTCAGGACATTTTTATTCAAAGGCGTTTTATACTAGATATCCTTATTCGAAGGTGGTGCAAAGGATAGTTTACGCGACTCTTATATATAATATCGTGGGCAGGATCCATGCTCTAATCAACGTACATTTATTTGAAAAATCTTCACCTCGAATAGTAAGTAAGTGGCAAGGTCGAGTCTCCTAAGGCAAGCAATTTCTGGTTTGTACCAGGAGAAAGGTAACAAGGTTGAGAGCCCTCAGGCAGGTAATATATGCGTTGTAGCACGAGAAAGATAATTAGAAAGATCGGGATCACTCGGACAGAGAAACTCTGGCTTGTACCATGGCAAAGGTAAGTGACAAGGACGAGACCCCTCAGGCAGGGAAAATCGGCCTTGTACCAGTGCCAAGAAAAGTAACAAGGTCGAGATCCCTCAGGCAGGGAATATCTGACTGGTACTAGGGAGAATGGAAGCAACATGTTTATACCCATCAGGGAGGCAGTATTGGGCCCGCACCAGGGAAAAGGACACCTGAGGCAAGCAAAATCTACCTTGTACCAGGAGAAAAGTTAGTAACGCCGCCGATATTACTCAGACAAAGAATCTGTAACTAACTAGGTCTAGACCCCTAAGGCAGGAAATTTCGGACTCGTACCAGGAGAAAAGTAAGTGGCAACGTCGAGTTTCTGACACGCACTAGGAGAAAGGTACCAAGGTCGAGAACCCTGAGGCAGGAAATATCTGCCTTGTACCAGGAGAAATTTAAGTAAAAAGTTCGAGATATCTCGGACAGAGAATATAGGGCTTGCACCACCGGAAATGTAAGTAACAAGGTCGGAACCTCTCAGACCAGGGAATATCTGTCTTGTGCCAGGGAAATGGAAAGTGCCAAGAAAGGTAAACAGGGCCGAGACCTCTCTGGCTGGGAATATCCACGATGTACCACGAGCAAGGTACGTCGAAAAATCGGGGCCCCTCGTACAGAGAATCTCTGGATTGCATCAGGGGAAAGGTAAGTACAGAGGTCGAAGCCTCTCAGGCAAGGGACATCTGGTTGGTAACAACAGCTATGTACAACTGTACTACAGAGATAAAATGGGTGGAAGGGTACCAGGTAAGACAGGGAATCTGCGGCTGCTACCAAGGGAGAGGTATGTAACAAGGTCGAGACCCCTCCGACAGGGAAAGTCAGGCAGGAAATCTATGGCTGGTACTACGGGAAAGGCCAGAAATAAGGCCAGAATAAGAAAAGTAAGTACCAAGGTCGAGATCCCTCAGGCTAGGGGTTGGTTGCAACCGATGAACGACTCACGGAGGCTTATTAGTGCCTTGTCATACCACGGGCAAGCCAGATAAAGATATAGCCTCACAGGATATTCATTTGTTTTGGACCAACCAGCTCTAGATCTTGTCTGCGCGCCCATCTGAGATAATTCTCCTAGGTCCCTAAATAGGCAGGAACCCATAGTAGACATCCGTCTACCGGCTGGGATCGTGCAGAGATTTTCAGTGGATTCTTCCACATCGTTACAGCTTCTACAGAATTAATTTACCCCGATCTTTAGTCCCGCGGCATGTGAACCAATCACAGTGTCCCGTCGAAACTGAAACAAGGCAAAAACATTCATATCTTGGGCCTGGCTAGATAGAAGATTCATGTATCTCCTGATATCCACGATTGGTCAGATTTGTCTTGCGCTTGCACAATCCGTGCCTCTGGCTAGGGACAGAAGTTCCATGGATCTCCTGATATCGGTGGACCCTCGTCCACCTATCCTGCATTATCGTGTATGAGGGTTTTTGTATCATATGCTTTCAAGTGATGGCATGCCCCACGTTCCAATTTCGGTGGCACCTGTAAGGTACTCCTAGTCTGGCCAGTCGGTGTACCCTATCTTCCAAATATGTGGTGAATGTTGTACTGCTAGGTCATTTCGGTAAGAGGTCTGCGGCAGTCCTGGGCTGATGTTGTATACAGGTATTTTGATTCCAAGGACTTGACTGTCGCCTGACCCCAAAAAACGGTCGGAGCAACATACTGCAGGAACCATGTATATGTTTGCAAGTATTGTTTTCACTAATTGAAGATTTGCTTCTTTTCTGTTTCTTTGTTGGCTGTCCCGCTGTAGTTTTCTGCAGATTTCAACAAACAAAGCCACTTTGGGGCACAAAAACATATATTACAACCTCATATAATCATTGTGTCCCCAACATGTAATGTGTTTGGACACAAGCACATATACTATATTTCCGACAATCTACAAACACGTTATATTTACATCCAAACAACAACAAAAATAATTAATGTTCCGCTTGTTTCAATGTCGAGCTCGGTAGAATTAAAGGAGTTGAAGCTACCTTCATCCTATTTAATTCCGGAGTTAGTAACAATTCCCATGGCACTTACAGCGGTCTCCTGGGGCAAAGAGTTGTCCGGGATATGGGGGTTCTTAAGAAGACTGAGTCTATCTCAACTGCAGGCCGTCTGACCAGTGTCCAGAAGAGACCTTCAGGTAGCCTACCATATTTTTGCCTGACACTAGCATTTCCATTAACTCCGACATGTCTGATGTATCTTCAACTGATTTGCAGCAGAGCATTCACGTGTTCCCTTAGTCCCTCTGAGCACATTCTTATATTGCCTTAGCTCAGCTTTGTAGTTATTCCAGTCCTCATTGTCTCTCGAAGGATTGACTTTATGAAATAGTGGTTGGCAAAACTTTCAGGTTGTACACAACCCATAAGAGTCCTTGAGGCAGTCAGCTATAGTGTTGCCTGACGCAAGTATTGATTTACAAAAGAGCATCCACGTGTTTTTCTTAGTCCGTCTGAGCCCATTCCTACACAGCCTTCGCGAAATTTTGTAATTATCCCAGTCATCTACATGTAATGCTTTAAAATATGTTAAACAAATGCAGACCTTTCACTTTTCGTTTTAAACCTAATTCCCTGTTAACTTTATATGCCTACAAGTATGCTACACAAAATAAATATTTTTCTATTTCGGCTGGAAACATAATCCCAGCTAATTAACTGTAAGAAGTTGTCAAATTCTTTTCTTTTTTAATTCCTATACAAATATTGGTAAGCAAACTCAAGGCAAAACAAAGACGCAAAGTAAACACATTGGCATACTTTCGAGCGTGAAATTAAATGTTTTTCGTGGCATACTTTTAGGCGGGCGTTTTCTAACTTTTTTCCCCCTAAAGCTCTTACAAAACTTTTCAATTATTGGTCACATCAAATGTCTTTCGAATGAATTCCCGTTTATTCAGCAATAAATAATCTTTTGACACGGCCATTAAAATTGAAAATCGAATACAAAGCACAAAACAACCAAAAGTATAAAAGAAAAAGACAAAAATTAAAAGTTAATACGTTAAATCAGCCATTATGTTCCTGCGTCTAAAGTTGCGAGTCGATTCTAAAATTATTGATTTTCGAAAACTTCAAAATCATCGTCTCCATTGGCGGCTAATGAAAGTGAATTCATAAAGTTACCACCAGTCTCTCGTGTAGAAAATCAATAGTCGGTGAATGGTCGGAGTTCAGGAAAACGCCACCAACCACCAACCAAAAAAAATTCTTTCAAGGATTTATTACAAATTGCTTGTTATTAAAACTTGAGCAATTGACGAGATTTACAAACAATTTTCATACTTTCTCTCTCCACAGAAACAACAGATGTTTGGGGAGAGTTGAAAGCAAACGCGAAAACCTTTTCTTTGGTGGGTAAGAATTAAAAAATGAAGGATGAAAAATGTAAGACGTTGACAGACATGTCATTTGGCATTAATGACATTTATCAGATGATGCCCGAAGAACCCAGTCTATGGTTTAAGTTTTGTTTAACTTTGTTGATCCTTTTTTGTCTCACCATGGACAGGTCTACTGTTTAAAAAAAAAACAATCCATAAAATTACATGGAAACAATCTCAAACAGGCATCAGACAGTTCGTTAATTCTGTTTTCTACTTTTAAAGTGGTAAATAATTAAATTGGGATTTGGACGAAAGTAAAGTATACTTTAGGGGATTGTATAATATTAAAAATAAGGCCTAGTGTTAAGCATAGGTATGGAGTCGGAGTTGGAATTTAGGAGACGGAGTTAGAGTTTAGGGGTCGGAGTTGGAATTTAGGAGTCGGAGATAGAGTTTAAGAGTCAGAGTTGGAGTTTAGCGGTCGGAATAATAGTTGTAGTTTAGGAGTCAGAGTAATAGTTGCAGTTTAGGAGTGAGAGTGGGAGTTTAGTAGTCGGGGTAATAGTTGTAGCTTAGGAGTCGGAGTTGGAATTTAGTAGTCGGAGTAATAGTTGTAGCTTAGGAGTCGGAGTTGGAGTTTAGCAGTCGGAGAGCTCAGGAAATTTGCCGGTAGTCGGAGTTAAAGTTACTAAAAATTAGTGAAGTAACAAAATGGCAGCAGATTAAGGAATTCGACACTATCCCGAAGATGTTAATTGTTTGGCATTATTAGTGGCAGCGCTGTCATAGACACCGGTTAGGGTGGAACACCCGACTGCGGTCAATACTATTTTTTGTCAGCGATGTGAGGTGGATTATAAATCAGTTGTACAGATCTTTAAAATGGAAACAGTTTTCCCAAGTTGACTGTAGGTTATGAGTCGGAAAAATGTGTTTTGATTAATTCTTATTACACCAGATATGTATAAGTATTACACTGTCAATAGGTTGCTCGAGATAATTCCATGAAATTTGGAAAAATTCATTTGAGCAACAATTTTGAGCAACTCTAATTTTTAATATAATCTTCCCACTGTATTGTTCTAGGTCTAGAAATATCTCGGAAAACCTATACAGAATATCTTGTCCTTACCCAGTGTGCCACATGAACCCGTTTCGTATTCGAGACAGACCCGCTTCTTCGTACATTTTGTCCGAGACGGAAATTAGTTTCAGAAACATAACGAATCCGTTTGCGTATGAAATTCCTCTCGAAAAAACGAATATTTTTTCCACTTTTTCGGTTCCGTCTCGTACCCGCAACGGACTTCATATACGAATCCGGTTCGGTGTCGTTTTTTGTAAAGAAACTTCATTCGAGAAGGATCCACTTTTACAAATTTCTCCGAATTCAAAAAAGACTCATTCTGATATTTAAAACATATTTGTGTGTGGGTCGGGCATCTCTTGACCGATATGGGTGTGGGTTTCCTCACGAGATGTTTGCAATTTCAAATTTATGTTTTTACAGACTCGTAACGTGTTCGAAATGGATCCGCGGTATCGCAATTTCACAGATTTGGTTTCGTTGGTTTTTATGTTTCTTCCGGATTCGTAGCGGGTTCCAATCTTATTCGCTTTTTATGTTTTTACGGACTCGAAACGGTTCCGAACCTTATCCGCCAAATCGCAATTTCGTTCATGTTTTTACGGACGCGTAACCTCTACCTTAAGATGTCGTTAATTTTGCTCAAAAAACATAGCATACTATTAGGTGTTCAACAATTTATTTCCTTTTCTCCATTATTATAATTTGTAGCAGTTGTTTGTCATCAATTTAAATTGAAATCTTCTTTAGAAAAATAAGTCAAATAGAACTAAGAATATCTTGGGTAATTACTGTCATCGATCTCTCTTCCATGTCCATAAGTATTAAGTGAAATGAATGATAAATGTGTTTTTCGGAAACAGAAAAAATCATTGAAAATCCATGATGACAATAGGCCAAACCAGTGGCAACAGAAGACTTAACAAAATTTTACCCAAACAAAGAGTAAAAGGCAAAAGAGACAATCAATGTCCTGATGGTGTTAATCGCCCCAAAGATTTTGTTTTTGGTAATGGTTCCTGAGAGGGAGAAGGACAAAGGTCTAAAAAACAAACACAATATAAACCCAATATCCTTAAAAATCTGTAACAAACTGTGAAAGGACATTTTAAACACTTTCTAATGGAAATTTATCTAACTTTGAAGTACTCTCCATCTTTTGTTTTGCTACAATTCTCCTCAAATTTTCCAAGTGAATGCTTATGAAAAATTACTTGCCCTAATTTAAAATAAATTGGAGATCACAAAAGGACTACAAGCAAATAAATATATATAAGAGAAATAGAGAAACTATAACAACAGGACACAAAAAGTTCATGGTTAGTAAAGCATACCATTAGGATTTACCATTTACTTTAGTATGTTGCATACTTTAAGGTTAGTGCAATTTGTTATCTTTTGGTTTCAGTGCGTCGTTCTGTCTGTTGTCGGCAATTTTGGGTGGTAAGTAATGACAACGATATGCATTTGTGATTTTTATAATTGTATAGCATACTTTTAGGAGCCAGTAGAAAATTCAAATTAATAGTGTTTAGATTGCGTTTGCAGTGTAGTTGCGGTTTCAAATTTTTAGATTGAAATTCTAATTTAAAAGGCGTCTTCTAGCAACACAAATTTAAAAAGGAAATTCCCTAATAATCGATAGAGTTCTCATCGTCACGGGTTCTGAATTCATGTGGTAAAAATTGGAAATCATTTGGATGTTATACAAAATTTGTTGTCAATTTTAAGGAATAATTTATAATATCACAAAGCTGAAATTCCTCTCGAAAAAACAAACTTGTTGATTTGGTAATTGTATAGCAGACTTTTAGGAGGAAATACAAAATGATATATTTAGATTTTATAGATTAGTGTGCCTTTCTTTATAAAGAATATATAAAGAGATTGAATTAATTTATTTAAATTTATTCCCAAATTTAATTTCTACGAATCTCTTCTAACATCACAAATTTAAAAGATCAAGATGTAAAAATGTCTTGATAACAAATATATCCTTGAATTACTTCTTTTAAATTCTTTGTTATAAAAAACGGAATCCTTTGTCTGTATTAAAATGTTTGATTCCAAATTCCAAAGGATAATAAAAACATTCTTGAAATTAAATTCTTTGGTATAAAAAACGTAATCTTTTGACTGCATTGAAATGTTTTATCCCAAATTCAAAGAATCCTTTCCAAACGTCTCAAAGCCACTATCATGAAAATTTTAAAGATAATATAAAAAATTCCAAAGGATAAGAAAACTATCCTTAAATTACTTCTTTTGAATTTTTTAGTATAAAAAAGGAATCATTTGTATGTATTGAAATGTCTGATTCCAAATTCAAAGAATCCTATCCAATATCATTAAAACAACCTATAAGTTTAAAAAATAACATGAGACTCCTACAGATCTTTGTGTTTAGTGTTACAGGTAGTGAATCTTACGGTACGTATAAGTTATATTTATTAGTTTAAAGTATACTTTTAGGAGCTAAAAATAATATAACTGTTGATTTCTGATAACGTTTATATAAAGTAAAAAGTTTATGATAATACGATTGTTTTGTAGTCTGTTAAAGCAATAGAAGAAAGCACTCAAACGGTCTAAAATTAATAATAAAATAAAAGGAGCATCTGAGGTCTCATGAGTGAGAAGGATACTAAGGTCAGGGAACGAGATGGTAGGATGGTTATGTTAGGTAAGGCTTTATTGGCACTCGATGAACGACTCACTTAGACCATTGTGCCACCACAGACTACCGAGATTAAGCGTTAGTCCCACTGGAGAACTATTCAGTTTGCTCCAAGAAGCTCAAGATCTTGTCCATGTCTACCTGAGATAATTCCTCCTGGGTCCTAAATAGGTAGGACTCCATAGTATACATCGATCTGCCGGCTAGTGCTGGTCACGTACAAAGATGTTCAGTGAATTCGTCCTCTTCCTCATCGTTACAGCTTCTACAGAAGTCATGTGTCCTTTCTCTGATGCATGTATACAAATCAGACAGTGTCCCGTCAAAACTGAAATAATCATTGATACCTTGGACCTGGCTAAAGACAGAAGATTCATTGATCAAACCATGGGCAAATCACTATGGTCCAGATTTATCTTGAGCGTACACAATCTGTGACCCTCATCCATCTCTCCTGCATCATCATATAGAAGCGTTTTTACAGAATATGCACGCTGAAAAAACGGCCCCAGCAATATATTGCTGGAACCATGTATATGTTTGCTAGTTTTGTGTTCATAAATTGAAGACCTGCTGCTTTTATGTTTCTTTGTTGTGTCACCTTTTTTTCAGCAGTTTCCAACAAACAACGCCACATTTGGGTGTCAAAAACATATATTAGAACCAATTAATCATTGTGTAATATTGAATAACAAACACAATGTGTTTGGACACAAGTATAATATATTTGCGACAAGCTATAAACATTTTATACATGTATCCAAACAAAAAATACAGATTTTGTAGTGTGTGGTTACACGCCGCTAGGAGAATACCAATTCATATGGAACCTGTGATGTAGTCCCTAGTCTAGCCAGCTCACCCGCCCTGCAGCTCCTCGGAATGTTCCTGTGCCCAACCACCTACATAAGGTAAATATGATATTGCAGGGCCATCTCGTTAATAGATCTGCGACAGTCCTGGTCAGATGCTGAATACAAGAATACTGATTTCAGGGACCGCCTGACGGTCCGACAAGACATTGACCCCAATGACTGCTGGAATAATGCCAAAATTTCATCCTGATACATGATACAATGATAAGGCAATCTACGAGAAAGGCACAAGACTTGTTCCCTAGAGTAGACCCCAAAGTCTACCTGATCATTAATTTTCGAACTGTCTGTGTAGAAATACACATATCCGTCTTTATCAGGAATTCCTTTGTTCCAGGAATCCTTTTCCGGTATGAAATTGTGGTATTTCCAATCGAATACTAGTTTCGCTTTCGAGTAGTTGACAAATTTAGGAATGCTGGTATTACCTTCAAGCACAGTCCATGACCGGCTTATGAAACCAATTGTGACTGAAGGTAGACATGGAACCAATCTGCCTGCCTATAATGTTTTCTGGCAACTAGTATAGCATTAAATTCAGTGCATCTGCGGGAGTGGTGCCGTGCCGTGGCCGTGATGTACATCGTCACCATTCTCTGAACCCTAATCAGTAGTGCATAATTGGTGGGTTACTCAAGCACTTGCCACCACAAGATAATCCCATAGAGCATTATCGGTCTCACCAGTGACTCGAAGAAAGTTCCTAATTACAACCCATAGCCCTCTTGTAGGTTTATAGGACTATCGTCGCCTTTTTCGCCCTTTCCAGAACCAGCACGGTCTACAATGCAAGGGCTGGGATTGCCTACGCCGGGAGTGGCAATTATCCTGTATTCCTTCCACCTCAATCAGCAATCCCTGCCTTTAGCAACCCTGGGTTCTTGGATTAGTAGCACTTCAACTTCGACTTTGGCTAGTTGTAGGATTAAAGTGACAGCTGCCACTTTACTATGATGCTGGTTGATCTGAAGAAAGCGCAACATTTGTTGGTCTCTCCACCACAGATACATCCTGTTTGACGACACAAGCTGAAAAATGTTTTGTTTTGTTGTTTGGATGCAAATATAACGTGTTTGTATCTTGTCGCAAATATAGTATACTTGTGTCCAAACACATTGTGTTTGCTGTTCAATATAACATGTTTGAGACACAATGGTTAATAGGTTATTATATATATGTATGTATTTGTAACCCAAATGTGGCTTTGTTTGTTGAAAACCGCTGAAAACAAAATCGGTGCAGATAATAAAGGAACAGAAGGAAGCAGTTCTTCTATTCGCGAAAACAATGCTTGCAAACATGTACATGGCTCCTGCAAAATGTTGCTGACGTTACCCCCAAGTGCTCACTTTTTTTGGAGCCGTTGTATCTCTTTGTAGTAAGGCCACATTTTGACCCAATTTTATGACTCATAAGGGTTAAGTGGGTTCAGTTAGAGAATTGACGTCTACTATACCATTGTTATTCATGGAGTCTTCTATAAATCACCCATAGATATAGTTGCTCTATCTCCAGCTTGTACAATTATAGGTGCCAAAACCCCTAAAACAAACATACTTGTCTGTGGTCGCCAAAGGGTTAAGAGGACGGAGCGAGTCTTCGAGAATCAAGTAAAAGTCCTGGTAAGGCAATATAAAACTGAGCGCATACTGGCTAAAATTGACTGCTGTAGGCTGTTTTATGAATCAATAGTAGGCGGGCGCATTCGACTAAGGAGGATACTAACTGAATGATAGGATACCTGACGGAATCTCCTACAAAATGGAAGAAAATTTCAATGAATTTTGTTTGTAATCAAAATGTTATCACAAACTTTGTCCTTTTTTTCATTTCCACAAAATAGAACTCTACTTAATATTATTATTATTTTAATATTTATTCTCTTTTCCTGCCATCTGCGTGTGTGTCAAAGGTTTATTGTACTCATGACCTTTTTAGATATACAACATAATGTTTTGCATACTTTTAGGGAGGTTGTCAATTATAATTGTATGAGAAGTTGTTAATATCATCATCATTATCATCGGAAGGGTTCTGAATGATGTGTCTCCTTTGTCGACTGTTGACAGTTGATTCAAATTCATTTATTCACATTTAAATTTTGTGAAGCATAGAATTTCAATTTTACACACACATACACAGACGCATTTTTGGTAATTTTGAGGTTTCAATATCAACATAACAGAAAAATCAACACATGCTCAACGAAACATACACATACGTACACAGCCACATTTACATACATACAACACAAACACTACATATTACATTTACTCAGCTTATAGGTATAACAAAGACATACACGTGAACATACAGCGAACAAATGAATGAATGAACAAACGAATGCTAAGCCTTACGATATGCAACAAATTGCATAACTAACTATTAACAAGAATATACATACACCCATACACAAATAATGTGCTACATGTGTGAGGGGATTTGCACACATAAAATCTCTCGCTCTCGCACACACACTAACAACGACTAATACCTATATAAACACACGCTTGCATAAATTCTTGTAAATTCCCACCCCCTTCACTTATTGTTAAAGGATATAAAAGTAAATCCCCCTTTAGGATTTCTTTATGCAACTCTTGTTCACGTTTTCCATTGTCTGGTTAAGGAAAGACGAGACTGTTAAGGTACCAATGGCCACAAGACACGGCTGCCTGCCAACATTTACCACCATCAATAGGAAATCATATGAATAAATATAGGATCCTTCTTCTTCATTCAATACATCCAATCAAATGGAGCAAAAATCATTGTACGTGTTTTACTTTCTATTCCCTTCAGTTCGTCTCTTGGATGTGGTACTACAATTGGAAGGAATTCTATGGGGGTGTTTGGAAATCAATGAATTGCATGTAACGTGACCATAAAGAGAGATCTTTATATATCCTGCTTTCTTTATTTCTTTTAGCATAGGCAAGGAACAAAAAAAATATGAAGAAGTGAATGGGGTATGGAAAAAGGATTATCGAAATCCTTTAAACAGAAACTGAAAAGCGAATCTAAAGAGAAACGGAAAGTTAGCGGGGTACAGGAAATAAATTTCCTTTAACTTGAATGCATACATACGTTTGTTGCAGACCTGATCGGACCTTATCAGTAGAGCTTTAGGCCTAGAAAATCAACTATCGACCAGATAGATATTCACATTACGACATATCCTGGAGAAACCCATGGTTGATTTTAAAGGCATAATCCGTTAAATAAAATCCAACTACTGTGTATCACAATCAGGCATCGTAAACGCGCGGCGCAGCTGTCTCACTCACCATGAGTCGTAAAACGATTAGTAGAAAAACGCACATACTCGTTAGTCCAAAATAGACGACTCGCGAGCACGTGCGAAAAAAGTAACAAACAATGCACCAGACCGCCAGCTTGCTGTGATTTTCAGTTGTGGGGTTTAAAGTTAGTCCTGACAGCCCAAGTTCGATGGTGGCAACTTCAATTCGGTGGCAACAGCTCTTTTAAAGCAGTTAGTCCTGTGAGTGTGGGTTCGATCCCTACTTTGAACACCTTACATTTCCATCGACGGTGGTCGCCTCGCTTAGTGACGGCGAGGAGACACTATCGAGCATTTAGCCCTGAAACAGCTTCTCAAAATGCCGTTCAGTGAGTATAAAACTAGAAAGCGCCCAGCACACTAATTGTCAGAAACTCTCCCCAATCCCCTCTTAGGATGTAATGGGACACAATTTGTTTATATATGTATGTATATACCAAATAGTACATAGAATGTACCAGAAAGTACATTAAGTCTACCGAGGAGTGCAAAGTGTGCTAAGCAGTTCAAAAAACGTTTTTAAGATTGTATATAACGCGTACCAAAAAATGTTTTAAAAACTGAAGCATACTTTTAGGTTGCTACATGATTTTCAAACTAAGTTCAGAGCTTTATAATGAGAAAACATCTAAAGAAATTATGAATTTCGAAGTAATCAAGTGATTTTTAATAAGTTCCTAATGAGGAAAAAAAATTATGACTTTTCACATTCTGAAACATGTGCATTTGTCTAGAGTCATAGATTTAGATTTGTATTATTCATACGCACCGTAGAACTTTTCTAAAACCAAGTATTTTTAATATTTTAAATAATTATTATTATTCATACGCACCAATGAACTTGTTATTTTATGCCACAACTCTTGACATCTATAGTTGATAATTATGAAATAGACAGTTTCCCAAGGAAATTATTATTTGACATTTATAGCAATGTAGTAAGAAACGCTTTAAAAACTGATGCATACTTTTAGGTTAGAGTGATCTAGAGGTAAATACTGTGGCAACGATGATTTTCAACGTTAAGTAGATAAACAGCAAGTTGGTTTTTATTTGTTTAACAATCAATGTCATCACTGTTATATTACCTACAACTTCTAAAACTCTCTATGCATCTAATATGCATCATTTTCTGCAACAAAGTCGTGTACAACATTGCTACACAATCCCGCTGCCAGGAATGCAATAAAATTCAAATTTGTTTCTTAAAATTTAATTTATTACCCATTTTATATCAATGAAAGCAATTTTTATTGTTGTTGCGAGAACCATTAGGTGGCAGACGAAGAGACGCCATAATAAAAAGGATTCACTTTGTCGCTGATATTTTTTCGCAACTAACTCTCAGATTCTGAATCACGCTGATTTTTGATTTTATTTTTTTTGTTCTTTGTGTTGCAGATTTCATGCAATTTTCTCACTCCCTTATAGTGTATGCATGCAACATTCTTTTGGCATGCAAAAAGAGATGTGAATTTAGGTCAAAATTTACGAGTTGAAAGGTTAAATTAAACAATAAACAATGAGTTAACTGATGCAACAACAACCCAGTGCTACTACGAATGGCCAGTTTATGCCATTATGACTACTACATTTTGGTCACAGGGGGAGGGGAAGGGGTAAAAGTTGTGGCGTGAACAGATAATCTAAGAGAGTCAAGGGAAAATAACAGTTTTCCAAAGTGGTGCTCGATATGGAGACAAAACTCCTATTGGAAAATTGACTAACTTAAGTTGATGATAGAATTGTCGTCATTTAGGATTCTTCAACCATCCAAAATGTTGTATATGAACTTATGTGTTATATGGTACGTATGAGTAATAACGATTTTTTGATGTTTCATAACTCACACTCCATGCTGTCCACATAAATTTAGTTTAAGCTATAAATATCCAATTTTTAAGAGGAAATAGCCAATCAAATAGCCATTTATCATTATTAACCAAAAAACAATGGCATTTGTAGTAAAAACCTGATGGGCATTGGTACGCGTAAGTATTGAAGACAGCTCTTTTAATAACTCATACGCCACATTCCCCATATAAAAGGTATGCCGTATAATATTGTTGATGTTTTATTAACTATAAAAAGGGGGAATAAAATGTTTATATAGTCCACGAAAATAATCCTATTGGAAAATTTTCTCATTTAAATTTATGATATGGTAGGGGACTAAATTGCAAGTATGGTTTAGAAGTTTTAAAAATTTGCATAATTTTGATTGCAATTCAAAATTTTGTGGAAGCAACTACGTGTTATATGCCACGTATGAGTAACAAAGATCTATTTTTTTTTAATTCTCATAACTCATGCGCCAAGTTGTCCATATAAATGTAATTTAGGTAACAAAGATACACTTTTTAGAAAGAAATCCAATCGAAACAACGTTTATCTTTATTAACCGACAATGAACATTAAAGTGCAGTAATATCTTTATATGAGCAATGGTACGTATAAGTAATAAAGATATTTTTTTAATTGCTTATAACTCATCCGCCACGTTTCCCATATAAATGGTATTCAATACAGTCTAGTTAAATTAGAAGGTTCAATAAAATGTTTCGTAATATCTTTACGGGGTCCTCGACAAAACTTCTACTGGAATATTTTCTAACTTAAATTAAATGTTAGAATAGTAATTAGAGTAACCAAAGTCGGCTAAAACTAAAATATATCGTTATTTTATACATAACATCTTTTGCAATTATCGTAAACTCGGCACGAGTCGTAAAACGATGAGTAGAAAATCGCACTTACTCGTTAGTCATGAGATGTAAAAAATCTCCAAACGACTATGTGCGAAAAAGAGAAGGCGCCTGCGAGCAAGCCGGGTGCGTTTGTTTATATGTACTTTGGCACGTTCTCTTTAGTCTCCAACGAGTAAACCGAGCAGTTCGGGAGCAACTCGTGTACCACATGCGAGACGCTATTATATAGAGAGCTATTATATAGAGGTAGGAGAAAATTTACACACAATCTACAAACTATTGAAGGAATCATGTATATATTTGTGAGCATGAATTGCAAATCTGCTGCTTGTTTGTTTCTTTGTTGTCTGTCAAGTTTTTGTTTACAACAGTTTTCAACAAACAACGCCACAGTTGAGTCACAAACACATACATAACCTATTAATCATAGCGTTTCCAACATGCAATATTAAAAGGCAAACACAGTGTGTTTGGACACAAGTATACTATATTTTCGACAAGCTAAAAACATTTTGTATTTGCATCCAAACAACAACAAAAATACACATTTTTCAACGTGAATAGATAGTATTTGTTAGTCGTCTTCCTTTTCTCTTTTCCGTAGATTACCTTACGACCGACCGACTGTGACCGAGTGACCGACTGGCTGAGGGATAATAGTCCTGCAGTCTTTGGGGGCAATGTATTCTCTAACAGTCAGGCGGCCATCAAGGCCATGGAATCAGTATTCCTGTACAACTGACCAGGACTGCCGCAGATCTCTTAACGAGATGGTCCAGCAGTACGATATTCATCTCATGTGGGCATCACGAAGAGCACAGGGATTTTCCGGATAACAGCAGACAAGGAACTACCTTACAGGTTCCACACTAATCGTTGGCATGCCCCTAGCGACCTTGGACGGGAGGCACATATCGTGTACGCTCAAGGCAAATCTGTCCCATATTGGATATCAGGAGATCCATGAAGGTTCTATCTTTAGCCAGGCCCAAGGTATCCTTCTTTGTCTCACGTTTTAACGGGACACAGTCTGATTCGTAGACATGCGGCAAGACTAAAGGTCAGGGCAAATGACTTCTGTAGAAGCTGTAGCGATGAGGAAGAGGAAAAATTCCATAAGCTTCTACTTTGCACGTGTCCAGCACTAGCCGGCACAATGATGGCTAGTACGGAATACTACCTATTTAGGGGACCTGCGAGAATTATCTCAGACAGACATAGACAAGGTTGCCGTCAATGGTGCAATGGCTCTTGTTCATGACAACATGGGTTCGATCCCTGCTCTGACCACCTACAATTTCATTCGACTGTCATACCATTCGGAACCGGTATAAAACTGTAGGTCCCCATCAGTGAGTGTAAAACTAGAACGCGCACAGCTCACTGGTTGTGAGAAGTTCTCCCTAATCCCTTCATGGGATGTAACAGAAAAACTTTTTTTTTAACCATAGACAAGATCTTGAGCTTCTTCGAGCAAACTAAATGGTTCTCCGGTGGGGCTAACGCTTAATGTCATTATGCCGTGATACACCTAACCTAACCTAGTCCTTAACCTAACCTAGTCCTTTTCATATAATTAGAATAGTCATGACTAGCTTTGGGATAGAAAAAATACCGTTACATAAATATTTCTTGTTTTTAAAAATACAGCATACTTTTAGGCGATTGCCTACAATTGTTGGCTAGCAAACGATACAGGCAGATATATTGCGAACTGCAGGCCGCTTTTTAGTTTTCCTTTAACATAGAATTAGTTTTCTCAAGAACTTCGGATACAAAAAATTATTTTACATACTTTCTTTCGTATTTCAAAAATTACTCCATACTTTTAGGCGATTGCGTAAAATTTTGTTGCCTACCAAACGATACAGGTATATAAATTGTGAACTGCGGACAGCTTTTTTAAGTTGCTTATTTACATAGAATTAGATTTGACACGACTAAGATTAAAAAAAATACCTTTATATACTTTCAATATATCAAATATTACAGCATTCTATTAGGCGAGCATTTTCAAGTGTTGCCTGGCAACCAATGCAGGCAGATAGATTGAAATCTCTATAGCATTTATTAGTCTTTTTCCACAAATTTTGGCTGTCAAACGATACAGGCGGATATATTGCGAACTGCAGAGCACGTTTTTATTTTTTCTTTCACATAGAATTAGTTTTCTCAAGAACTTCGGACACAAAAAAATATTTCACATACTTTCATATTTAAAAAATTATAAACGATATGTGGCCGTCGGTAATGCAATGGTTAGTGTGCGCGGCTCTTGTACATGAGATCCTGGGTTCGAATCCGGCTCTGACCACCTTCAAATTTTCTTTCGGCGGCGGTCACCTCGCATAGTGACGGCGACACTATCGAGTATCTAGCCATGAAAAAGCTTCTCAAATTACCGTTCGGAATCGGTGTAAAACTGTATGTCCCAATCAGTGAGTGAAAACTGGAAAGCGCACAGCTCAGTGATTGTGAGAAGTTCTCCCTAGTCCCTTCATGGGATGTAATGGGAAACCATTTATTTTTTATTTATTTATTTAAACGATACAGGTAGGTACATAAATTTTGAACTGCGGACAGCCTTTTTAAGTTCCTTATTTACATAGAATTAGATCTGACAAGACTAAGTAAACATACCTTTACTTACTTTACATTTCAAAAACTACAACAGACTTTTAACCGAGCGTCTAAACGTGTTGCCTCAAAATGTATGCAGGCAGATAGACTGAAATCCATAGATAATATTTATTCGTCTTTTCATAGAAACAGATTTGTCAATACCAAGTTAAGATAAAAACATATCTTTACATACTTTTGAGATTTCAAAAATGATAGTATACTGTTAGGCGATCATTCAAAGTGTTACCTGGCAAACGATGCAGTTAGATAAATTGAAATCTAGACAATTTTTATTAGTTTTACTCATAGAATTAGATTTGACAAAACACAGTTAAGATTAAAAAAATACCTTTACATACATACATACATTCAATATTTCAAAAACTACAGCATACTTTTATGGGAGCTTCTAAAAGTGGTGCCTGGCAAAGGAAGCACATAAATTAATATCTGCGGATAAATTGAAATCTACAGACAGTTTTTATTAGTTTTCCTCATAGAATAAGATTTGTCACGACCAAGTTAAGATAGAAAAAACAACTTTGCATAAATATTTTGAAATTTTTAAAATTCAAACAAGCTTTTAGGCGATTGTTTATAATTTTGCATTTTGGATTTCCGTAGCATTAGGTTTGTCAAGACCAAGTTCAGATAGCAAAATGCTTGTCCCATAAGAGATTTATTTGTTTCTTTCACTTACTAGCTTTCATAAAATTACTGCATTCTTTAGGGCATTTGTCTAAACCGTTTTCATTGCATACCTTAGTAAAGTTTGATTAGATTTTTATATTTTAGACTACCTGAATATAGAGAAGAATACCTTCCCCATAAAAAATTAATATAAATTTCTTTACCTTGATAGCCTTAGAAGTTTCATATTTGTTTTTATAAAGCTGTGGTATACTTTATGGTGTTTGCATATATACGTAAGTATGTATATATCGTAATCTTTTTAATTGGTTAAGATTTGTTAAGACCGCATTGGTATAGAAAACAATGCCTGTCATAAAAGCTTGACTTTCCTTATCTTAACCTTAGTAACCTTACAAACTCCTTAAGACCATTTGCAAAAACTGTGGCATACTTTAAGGCGTTCGTTAGTCAAATTTACATTACAAATAATCTTAATCTTTTTAATAGAATTACATATGCCAAGACGTTATTGATATTGAAGCGAAGAACATCAATTAAAAACAAGTTGTTGTTTTACCTAAAGCTTGTACGATTTTCAAAGCATACATTCAGGCGCTTGAGTATAATATATTCACAGCATAGCGTGCATGCATAGGAAATATGTTTTCTTTAGGATATAAAGGTGGACAAATTAAAATGAATTTAATTTTCGTTTAAACAGAATGTACAAGAAAGTTCTCTGTGACTTATATAAATAAATCCTCAACTGGCAATCTTCATTTTGTTTTTATTTTTATCTCTGAAATCTAATCCAAATTTAGTTCAAAAGCTTGATAAAAAGACTATTAGGTTAAAGTATAAAAGCTAATGTATACTTTTAGGCCAAAGAAGTTAGTTTTTCCCCCCCAAATCACAACATGATTTTAGGCAAAACTATTAACTTTGAGTTTCCAATTTTTCCCGTAACTTGTTTCGTCCTTTTTTCTTTTCCCAAAACGATACGTCTTTTAAAAATTGTATACCAACTTTCAGTTTTTTGTTAAAAATGAAAAAAATCAAATTAGTTTCGGTCGAACTACTGGTAGCATACTTTTAGGCAAAATACAAATTGAGTCTTGGCGATTTTTTTTTGATTCCACAGAAATGCTGTCGGTTATTTCTAAAGAAATGAACAAGACTTGTTTGGAACTCCCTCGTGACTTTTGGGGGCGAAATCAAATATCCCATATAAAGATGTTATCCCTAATAGTTGTATGCAAAATGGCAAATCCAGTGGGCAGCAACAAATATCTTTTGCCTTTCCCACTCTGGGGAAATGTTTATAATATAATTTGCAAATTATTGTTGGAATACTGAACACATATACTCACACACACAGGCATAACTTTTGTATGTTGCAATGAATGTGATTGTGTACTACTCTCATCGTATATGGTAAAAGAGTTCCTGTTTCCTGTTTAAGGACATTCATGCATAGCAAATGAATATGTTTTATTGTAGCTTGTAGTATTACAGACTTTTTTGCCTCTAGCCATCATATGTTCGACTTGTTTCCTTAGTTATTTTTTGTTCTGAATCTCTCTATCTTTTAAAAACTGTTGTTAGTATGTTTCCTTTATACAGGAATTTTCAAATCAAATATTTGAAAAAGTTTAGAAAAAAAATAAAACATAAAGCTGACAGTGGGGGAAAAATAGGAATACATATTAAACTTAAGACAGTGGAAGTCAGTAACCTAACACTTTGTGCCGCAAACACACGAGGTCTTAACATTTCTTATGAAATAAATAAATAAACTTAGATGCGTCTTGAACGCGAACCACTGCGAATATTAGTGAAATTGTGTAATGTTATCAGCGGTACGTATGCGTATTGAAAAAATTTGTTGCGTATTTTTTATTACTCATACGCCGAGTTGGCCATATAAAATAATTACGTACTATATCATATTATCGTCTAGGAGCTAGAAAATCTGACGCACAAAAGTTTAGAAAAAATAGAACAAAGATGACAGTGGGGAATATAGGAATATTGAACTAAAGACAGTTGAAGTCAGTAACCTAACTCTTTTTTTAGAGCACAAACTTCAATGGACAACAAGGACGAGTTCTTAACCTCCCTTACGAACTAAGTTATGGAACTTAGATGAGTCTCAAACGCAAACCACAGCGAATATTTATCAAATGATTTGTAATAAATGTCTATGGTTAGCGGTACGTATGAGTATTAAAAATATTGTTGTATGTATTATTTATTACTCATACGCTAAGTTGGGCATATAAAAGAATTGCACATAATTTGATTTTTCTTCTCGAAATTTATTTAAAAAATCTGAAGCAAATAGAACAAAATCGGAAGCATAAATGTTTAGAAAAAGTGGAACATAAAAGAGGAAAATTAAACTGAGGACAGTTGAAGTCAGCAACCTAACACTTTTGGTTAGAGCACAAACTCCAACGGACAAAAAAGACGAGGTGTTAACACCTCTTACGAACTAAGTTACTCGGGGATCTCATACGGCAATTTTACTTGCGCAAGTCTGGAGTTTTTAGGAGAGTGAGGGGAAGACAACGGAAGCTCTTCCCCCTCTCTCCAATAAACTCAAGACTTGCGCAAGTAAAATTGCCTTGTGTGATCCCTGAGATAATGAACGCAAAATGATTTGTAATAAAAGTTTATGGTGAAGCCGTACGTATGAGTATTAGCAATACTTTTGTATATGTTATTTATTAAGCATACGTCAAGTTGGGCATATACAAGAATTGCACACAATTTAATTTTTCTTTTTGAAATTGATTTAAAAAATCTGTAGTACAAAAGTTTTGGAAAATACAATATGAAGATGGATACAATACAAACTCCAAAGACTTGAAACAAGACAACTTGCCACTCCTTAACAAAAATCATACAAAAACTACATCTCTTAAACTCAGATGCGCCTTAAACGCGAACCACTTCGTATATACAGGGTGGCGCGCATCTCGCACAACAAAACCAAAACGTAGCAACTTTTTTACTGTGTGATTTTGATTGTGGCTTATTTTTTTTATTTTGCAGGTTACTATCTAGATTTATTAAAATGAATGATTGGGACACCGACAAGAAAATTTGGATAGTGCAGCGGTACCATGTTTTGTAGGGCTTCATTTCCGTCCAAAGTGAACTTAGGCGGGAGTTTGGCGGCACTCCCCCGAGTGGAAATACCATTATGAGGTGGGTAAACTTGTTTGCCGAGTCTGGAAGCATCGCACGAAGACGGTACCATCGAGATCCCTATGTTCGGGTTCAAGACACAATCGCGGCTTTAGCATCGCCAATTCAGGAAAATCCAAGCGTTTCGACTCGAAACTTATCGGTGGAAATTGGGAGTTAGCAGACGGTCATAACAACGGAAAATTCATGATGTCTTCAACTTGTTTCCGTACAAAGTTCAAATTACAAGCAAAGTAAACCCTCTGGATTCGCCAACTCGCCTCGAATTTTCCCCCAAAAAAAATTATTGAAACGGCCGACGAATAAAAAAAAATAAAAATGGTGTCCCATAACATCCCATGAAGTGATTGGGGAGAGCTTCTCACATTCAGTGAGATGTGCGCTTTCTAGTTTTACACTCACTGATTGGGACCTACAGTTTTACACCGGTTCCGAACGGTATTTTGAGAAGCATTTTCATGGCTAAGTACTCGATAGTGTCGCCATCACTTAGCGAGGTGACCGTCGTCGAAAGAAATGTAAGGTGGTTTGAGCAGGGATCGAACCCACGTTCTCATGTACAAGAGCCGCGCTCACTAGCCATAGCACCACCGACCGTCACACGAATACAACTTGATAAATTGCTCGCTTATGTCTGACGAGGCCCATTTTGATATAAATGACAGTGTATACACGCAAAATTGCCGTATATGGAGTGAATCTAATCCAGAAATAGTCCATAAGCTGGAACTGCACCCAGAACGAGTCAATGTATGGTACGCAGTTTCTTCAAGGTGCATTGTGGGGCCATACTTCTTTGAAAAAAATGAGGACCATGTCAATGAGGACCGTTATTTAGGAGAAGGAGTTTTTGAGTTGAAGGAGTGTTTTTACCCAGAACTGCGCCGAAGACGTATCCGTTTCAACAGCATTTGGTTCCAACGAAAATCCTCAAACAAATTAATACCCAGAAACTCCACTTTCCGCTGGCCCCCAAGGCCATCTGACCTGACTGCAACAGACTTTTTTTATGGGGTTATGTCAAGCAAGAGGTGTACAAAACTAAATCAATGAATTTGACTGAAATGAAGCAGTTGATTAAAAAAAAATTGGGGCGATCCCGACTTTTCTGATCAGGTGTCACATATGCGTCGATGAGCATGAAGGTCATTTACGGTCTATCATCTTCAAAACCAATTAGTTACATAAAATATAATTGAATTTTCTATACAATAAAAATAATATAAATGAAATACATTGATTCAAAAAAAAGTTATTTGAATTTCTTATTGTAGCACAATTGGTGCGCCACCCTGTATTTAATAACTGCATATGGTTAGAGGTACGTATGAGTATTAGGAATACAAATTTTGATTATTTAATAATCATACGTTATGATTTTCACATAAATAACTTTTTTGATTCAAAATCTGTCGCAAAATGTAAACATATTGAAGTAAAATGCAATCCTAATCTTCAAAGTCACTATAAGTTTGTGTTGAAAATTGACTTTAAGGCTCTGGAATAACAAGCTCTGGAGACAGGGATTTGTATCGACTCCTGCTCAAGGGTTTTGTATCGACCCCTGCCTCTACGTTTTTGTATGGGCACCAGCTCTATTCATAGAATAATACATACCATAGAAGCTTTTATTCGCTCAATAAATTAAAAGTCATAGGTACGATGGAAAGTAAACATTGGATGGTGGAAAATATGGGTTCAATAATACCAGATAGTGGCAATAGTATACAGCGATCAACAAAGGAACAACAACCGAATTTCGTGTTTTTGTGGCAAACTAGTTGTGTTAAATACAATACAAATGTATACCAACGATAAAAGTCAACAAAAAAATGCAAAATATATTTAAATTTTTCAGTTCTACACCAAAACGACATGAAAAAGTTAAGTGAACACATTTTGTAACTCCACCTGGTGTAAGGTAATTTTAAATTTAATTGCTCTCATTTCCACAAACCTACGATGAAGAGTGTGAAATTAAACGTCAGATGAGAGAATAAGTTTATCTACGTATGTATTATTCTATGGCTCTATTGAAGAACTTTCAATACCTGTCATAGGTTCGGAAAATATAGAATATCTGCGATACTATATTTTGGCAAAGGAGAAAAAACACATCGAAATGGAAGACATACTCGAAGAATGGAAATTATATATTACTGTCTCAATTGCGGTAAAGAATTTTCTTCCACAGGGTGCTATAACTCAACTTGTCGGCTCCAGTAGCCGAGTGCCGACTTGCTGAACTTTGTATCCCGGCTCGCGTGCCGGCTCTGAAATTTCAACATGTCGGTTTCAATCTGTCGAATCTCGACTCGCTCAAATTTCCATACCAGCTCGCAAGCCGTGAGCCGAAGGGTTAAATTTTGTTCTCTCGGTTCTTAAATTTGAAAGCCCGTATCGCAAGCCTAGAGCCGACAATTTGATTTAACATAAGTTTGTGCAGTTTGTCCCACTGTCCAGAAGACCATAAAACAAGCATTTGCTTGTTGGTAGCGGAAGCTGGTGGTTGTACTTATTGCTGTTGTCAGGATTGTATACAAAAGATTTGATTCTTGTTCTATGTAAATCCGAGATAGGGAGCAGGAAAAAAACAACAAAGAAATTTACATTTTTAAACGTTCGTCCTACTGTGGGTTTGTTCGTCACATCGTGTATGACTGTGTGTAATTTAGTCCTTCTGTGTATGTCCTGTAGATGAATCAAAGAAGATTTCCAGCTATGTAAAGGAATTATTTTGCATAATTTTGATATTTATGTTATGATGGCAGATTTTTATATTGTCTATACATAAAGGACAATAACAATACCAAGTACTGTGACAAACTTCCCACTCTTGCTGGTACCTTTCCCTCATTGTATCGTGTTTTTGCTCTTGTGTTATTCACTGGAGCATGTTAGGCTGTTTTTACAAGTAGACTTTACTTCAGGTTTTCCTTACTGGACACTTGAATGTTATACGATTTGGATGAAGTACTAGGACAGACCATAGATCTCACGCTCTCTATTAACAAACGTTTCGAGTAACCGCAATACACTTGAGGTAACTCTCTCTCCTCAAGGACTACTCCTAATGGTAGGTAGGTAGTCGGTATGTATGGATTGAATTACATTCAAATGTCTAGTTGAAGTTTTCGAAAAGGTTGTAGGTTTATTTTTAGCTCCAAAAGTTCAGGACATTCACAGTTGTAAGGAGACACCTGCAGAGAGAGAGCGAGAGAGAGGAGAAAGTGTAGGTTGCAGGACTTCTGTGGCAGGAAAATCTAAATATGAGGCATTACAAGGACATTTCATTACGATATTCTTCAATTCTGTGTGTATGTTTCCAGACTACGGGTGGTGTGGTAGCTCAGTGTGTGTTCATTTTCTTCTTTCTCACAACTAACGGAAGTACACCTGGCTGCCATGTAGTAACGGAAACGGAAATAAGTGAATGCAAGTGTTGTACAAAAACACAGCCCACCACACACACACCCGCAGTCTATTACCTTATCCACCTACAGGAACACCACACACCAACGTCATTTGTGTGGTTTATTCCCCTCTTCGTCCCCTCTTACAACACACCGGAACCCACACACACGTACTTAACTAATACAGGAAATTTTATTTCTACATTTCTTAGTTTTTGTGTTGTTACTTTCATCATTCCTTTACCTCTTTTCAAAACATTCTTCTCTAGGCTTTTGTCTTACAACCCAGGAGAAAGAGAAATTGGTATCTGTTCCCATTTCCCTTACACACCCCTTTCCATTTTGTTCTTAGTTTTCTTCAATCTGTTTCCAAATCATTCGTATATAATATGCAAAATGTGTCTGTAAACATTTTTACAGTTTAGGTCCATTGTTTTGCTAAAATTCCAAAATGTCCGGGGGAATAGGAGGATGAGGAACAACAGAACGAGTAGGCGGGTCGGGTGATTCCTTTTTCGCTATTTCATTCATTCTGGGTTGGTTCTTCGTGGTTGGCGTATGTCAAGGCCTTGACACATTATTGGTCTTTACATTTTACTAACTGACACAAACACACCGCAACACAAACCCGTGTCAGACAACAGCAACGGGGCACAATTTACGATTACTTACAAAATACTCATTCTCGTAAATACAAATAACATAATAAAGCAAAAAACCCTTCAGTGAATAATTACTTTCGATAACTTGAAACAATCTTGCAAAATATAACAGTTTAAAAGTAGTGTAAAATAACAGTACTGCTGACGACTCCCTGCACTACTCTATACAACTCAGACCTTTTCAACTATGTACTCAATTGTACTCAATACTTTTGAGCAGGGTACTCAACACTTTTGAAGTGAATACTCAACACTACTCAATTCACTTACAAAATACTCATTCATAACAATAACAAAATATGAGTCAAACTACTCTCAAGGAATTATTACCTACGATAACTTGAAACAGGTTTGCAAAGCATAGGGCATAACGTGGTGTAAAACAGCGGCACTTCTGACTACTTCCTGATAAACTATACTACACAGTACTTTTGTACTGTGTACTCAATTCTACTTAATACCTTTGAACGGGTTACTCAAAACATTTGAAGTGAGTACACAATAATACTCAATACTTTTGAACTGAATACTCAACACTACCCTATATTCACACTCAATACTTACAAACTACTCGTTCAAAACAATAACAAAATGTGTGTCAAACTACTCTCAAGGAATTATTACCTACGATAACTTGAGACAATTTTGCAAAATATGTATACGGTTTTAAGTAGTGTAACACAGAGTTACTTCTGACTCAATACCATTCAAAACTGCTGAACAGGATACTCAAAAGTTTTGAAGTGGGTACTCAAAAATACCCAGTACCTGTGAGATGAATACTCAGTACTTTTGAACTGTGTACTCAATTGTAATCAATACTTTTGAACGATGTACTCATAACTTTTGAAGTGATACTTCTGAACTGAATACTCAACACTACTCTATATAATGAATACTCAGCACTACTCGACTGCTTACAAAATACTCATTTATAACAATAACAAAATATGATTTAAACTACCTTCAAAAAACTATTACCTACGATAACTTGAAACATTTTTGCAAAATATAAGGCTTTAAGTGGTATAACACAGCGGTACTTCGGACTCAATATTTTTAAACTGTTTACTCAACACCCAGTCAATACTTTTGAACCCGGTACTCAAAACTTTTGAAGTGAGTACTCAAAAATACTCAATACTTTTGAACTGAATACTCAGTACATATGCAAGTACTCAATTGTATGCCATACTTTTGATCGGTGTACTCATAACTTTTGAAGTGAGTACTCAATACTTGTGCACTGAATGCTCAACACTAGTCTATACAGTCGAAAACTTACAGAATACTCATTCATAACAATTAAAAAAAAATGAGTCAAACTACCCTCAACAAAATATTACGTACGATACCTTGAAACAATTTTGCCAAACATAAGGCTTTAAGTGGTATAACACATCAGTACTCCTCACTCAATACTTTTAAACTGTGTACTCAATACCAGTCAATACATTTGAACCGGGTACTCAAAACTTTTGAAGTGAGTACTCAATAATACTCAATACTTTTGAACTGAATACTCAACACTACTCAATACAATCGATTAAAATACTCATCAAAATATAAGTCTAACTACCCTCAAATCATTATTACCTACGATAAATTGAAACAGTTTTGAAAAACATAAAGCTTTAAGTTGTGTAACACACCGGTACTTCGGACTACTCCCGGCTACTCTATACTAGTCAGTACTTTTGAACTGCGTACTCTATTGTACTCAACACTTTTCAACGGGGTACTCTAAACTTGTGACGTGAGTACTCAATAATAATCCATACTTTTGGGATGAGTACTCAATACTTGGTGCAATGGTTAGTGTGCAATGGTTAGTGTGCGCGCCTATTGTACAGGAGATCCTGGGTTCGATCCCTGCTCCGACCACCTTAAAATTTCTTTCGACGACGGTCACCTCGCTTAGTGATGGCGACACTATCGAGTATTTAGCCATGAAAAAGCTTCTCAAAATACCGTTCGGAACCGGTGTAAAACTGTGGGTTCCAATCAGTGAGTATAAAACCATAAAGCGCACAGCTCACTGGTTGTGAGAAGCTCTCCCAAATTCCTTCATGGAATGTAATGGGAAACCATTTATTTTATTTTACTCAATACTTTTGAACTGAATACTTTAAACTACCAAATACTTTTGAACTGAGTACTTAATGGGTACTACTCGATCTATACTAATATTATAAAGAGGAAATGTTTGTGAGTTTGGTAGTTTGTATGTAGGGGGTAATCTTCTAAAGTACTCATTCGATTTTAAAAATTCTTTCATCACTAGAATGGTACGTTATCTCTGAGTGCTATAGGGTTTTTTTGTATCCCTACTAAAATTCAGGACAAAGTCTGACGGGTTTGCTAGTACTAAATAATCTTTAAACAGAAAACAACAATCAAACGGCGAGGAAGACGAAGAGAACACTAATACGTTCACATATCAAAGAAAAATGGAATTAAGGAAAAAAAACAATTTATCAAGTTATTATAACCAGCCTTCAAAGAGTCTCCCAAACTCTCGACGAAACACCTTATTTTTTGCCGCACAAGTGCCGCGATGAATACTCTGGAGTGATGTAAACGAGGAAACACTACGCACGAAGTGTGTACTTTGAAATGAGTTTACACGTACACTAACATATAAAAACGGAGCAGCACTGTATTTCGGACACTTAATATAAAGGGTTTACAAGCTAACGCACTTCATCATATAGAGTTCGTGCAGCATTTTGTAGGATGAAACGGTTTTTTATACTTTTTGTGTTCGTTTTGGTGATTCGTTCCCTGGAGTTTCGTAACTTTCACACAAAGATTATTAACACAAAAAAAAATTGAAGATATTCATCGCATCAATGAAAAATTTCGTACATCCGATGATGTTATCATTGGCTGAATGTATATTTGCATTGTGGCGACAATTTTACGTAAATATTCATTGCGCTAACGGCAAAATTATCGGATGAACGAAACTGTTCAGTGTTTCATTGTTTCAATCATTTTTTATGTTTAGAATCAACCAGTTTTACCGTGTAATGGATAGCAGTCAGGCAACTGCAACGAATCACTATTTTAGATAACTGAAAAAAAAAGATAACCCCAAAAAACGAACAGTTGTATACTCTCACAGAGTAAATATTCACACTGTGCCAAATATTGATAATATGTACTTATAGTATATCTTACGAGCATGTAAGTTTAGAACACAATCAGATGATTTGAAAGTACTCATTGTATTGTATGTCAGAGAGGACTTCATTAAATACTCACATTAATGGAGAAGTGGTTAACACATATAATCGAGTATTTTACATTCTCAATAGAAAAAAAAAAAAAAAACCGTTTCCCATTACATCCCATGAAGGGATTGGGGAGAGCTTCTCACAACCAGTGAGCTGTGCGCTTTCTAATGTTTCACTCACTGATTGGGACCTACAGTTTTTACACCGATTCCGAACGGTATTTTGAGAAGCCTTTTCATGGCTAAATACTCGATAGTGTCGCCGTCAATATGCGAGGTGACCGCCGCCGAAAGAAATTTTTTTTAAGGTTGTCAGAGCGGGGATCGAACCCGGGATCTCATGTACAAGAGGCGCGCACACTACCCATTGCACCACCGACGGCCACACATTCTCAATAGTCTTGATATTATTTTGGATGTTGGTATACATACTATGAAGGTTCATAGGGGAAGAGTATACTGAATACTCATTCCGCGTCTTAATAGCATTCGAGTGGCTTATTGTATAATAAAAATACATGCAATACTCGTTGTACCTTCAGAAGTCAACTAAGAGTTTTGAATAATTTTATACTTAAACTACTTTTGTATACTTTGGATTTTACTGAAGGTATTTGTTCGGAACACTGATTCCACTTGTGAATTATACTTGGCTGTTTTATTGGATAATAAAAAAACACATTCAATACTCATTAAAACTTAAGCAGTCAACAAAGATTTTGATTCATTCTGTTTTATACTCACAACTATAAGGAATATACCAACAAATCATATTTATGGAATTTACATACCTGTAAAGAAAATAGCAGAAGATATAATTAAAAATAGTTTAGATATTTTATAATATTTGTAAGATTATTAATAGGATTTGATTTAATTATTCCAAAGAAATATATCAAGTCAACATTTTAAAATGAAAGGGGAAAATAAAATTTAGATATATGTACAATAAATGGAATTTTTGAAACTGAAAATGTATGTTGATAACTTTAAAATTTAGTTCAGAGAGGAAAGTACTGGGGCAAATTATAATATCCTGGGGCTGCTGACTGCTCCCAACGAAAAACACGTAATACCTTTCTTTGCCGTGTAATTAATCGGCTACATTTTTGTACTACACTGGTGGGTCTTTCAATTTCAGGAAAATGGATGACTGGAATGATGAAACAACGATTTGGATTGTACGCCGCTTTCACGCATTGGAGTCACGCGTTTCTTTCCAAAGAGAGGTTAGGCGCTCGTTTGGCGTCAGGATATTGGATATAATGCAGCTCGTAACCGATTTTGCTGAGCTTGGGACAATCTCAAGGTATTATCATCGAAGTACCTCAGTTCGGACGCAAAACTTATTGCTATTGTAGCTGTTGTCGTACAACCCTCGACGTATAGGTCAATATGTCTCCTGGATACAATGGGCAAAATATAGGAGGATTATTTACAACAGACCAGTGAATGAAAATTGTGGTGGCTTGTCGGACAAACAATCGAACCGGTCTTGACCCGTTCTCAACTTATGCAATTGGGGGGGAATGTACAAGATGTGTGGTTGGTATTCCTTTTAAGCTGGGGGTCCTGATTCGTGTCTATTTTTTGCCACGTAAATGGTAACAATGTAATTTCCAGCCAACACAGGATGAAGTTGTTATTGTCCTTCTTAGAGCAGCTCAGGGAGAACTTCAGCAGTTGTCAATGGTGTCGTAGAATGAGAAAATCCTATAATAAATAAATGAATTTGAATTCAAACCCCAGAGAAGGGTAAACCAGTCTGTTCTCTGAAGGACGAATCGAAGCGGTCTTGGGACGTTCTCAGCTTCTCCAAACCCGATTTACCACTTGTGCAACACACAATGTTCTCGATTATCTGAAATCAATTGACCGAACCCAAAGGAGTGTTCCGAAACCATTTCCAGAATGGTATTCTAAACCATTCCCAGAAGGGTATTCGCAACTGTTCCAAACCATTGCCAGATGAGTGTTCTCAGACCGAACCCAAAGGAGTGTTCCCAAACCATTCCCAGAAGGGTATTTTCAACCGTTCACAGAAGAGTTTTGTCAAACCGTTCCCAGAGGAGGGCCTTCAAACCGACCCCAAAGAAATGTTCTGAAACCATTCCAGAAGTGTTCTCAAATATAACCCAATGGACTGTTCTCAAACCATTCCCAGAACGGTATTCTCAACAGTTCACAGAAGAGTTTTGTCAAACCGTTCCCAAAGGAGAGCCCTAAGACCGACCCCAAAGTAGTGTTCTGAAATTATTCCCAGAAGGGTATTCTCAACCGTTCCAAACCATTCCCAGAAGAGTGTTCTCAACGAGTGGATAAATTGATGTTGTTTCTTAAAATTCAATTATTTTGTATTATAAGAAACCCAGTAAAGGATCTGAATTGAAACCCCAGAGAAGGGTAAACCATTCTGCTCTTAGAAGAATATTTTTCTAGTTTTTTATGAGCTACACAGATCAGGGGTTTTTCTGCAATTTTCTGTAAACAGTTGGCACCAGGATTTGAACTCACGTTGGAGGACGATCGTTGCAAAGTTTGTGACTCTTCTCATTAGCGGCATTATGTTCTTATTTCGGAAGATTTAGTGGATCCTAACGAAAGACCCTGGACATGACTGACCTTACCTCAGCCTCAGACAAAACCACGCTACACTCTTTCTCAACCCTATCTAATCACTCACCAAAACTTCCTTAGCTTAACCAAAATATTGTGACAATAATTCAATAAAAACTCATCCCTTAAAAAGGATCCCTTCCTTAGCCTCAAAAAGGACTTCATTTTATTTCCCTTAAGCCCAACAATTATTCTTGACGAATAAATATATCGATAACTGCCACATAATCAAAATTTGCAAATAAATAACAAAGAATTGATAAAAATTAGGTTGTAAGCAATTTCCTGCAATGCGTTTTGTTTATCCTTTCTTTTGGGAAATTTATGGCATTATAATACCTAATAACCCCCTTCATCTTTATGGGCC
The DNA here is from genome assembly GCA_963931995.1 of Phaonia tiefii. Classification (NCBI taxonomy): domain Eukaryota; kingdom Metazoa; phylum Arthropoda; class Insecta; order Diptera; family Muscidae; genus Phaonia; species Phaonia tiefii. The sequence goes on along the minus strand of OZ008370.1, from coordinate 16,997,017 downwards.
GACCGTTCATACTACGACTATGATTTATATTTCCCTACCGGGACTTTATCCGTCATAAAATGCTATATTTTGTTTGGGAAGGGAGGAACAACAAAGGGAGTGCTCCAGCTAGCTAGTAAATGTTACACGGAAAAAGGATAAATAACCTTATTGGCGTCATTGGCATTTTGTTTATATTATTTTAGCCATAATAATGAAAATCCATTCTCGTTCTCTCTCTTGCACATACTTTGGCATTACCTTCTCATTTCGAGTCCTTGTCAGGTCTCAATAGTTCGGCAGAATTGTTCCATTATCCTATTTAGCACTTGACCTAAATTACTCTAGATTTTTACATTATAATAATGAAATGCCAACCAAACAAAACACGAGAAATGAATACTCTGAAAAATACGACTGGAGGAGGGAGGGAATGAAGGGCTGGACGCGCTAGTCGTAGGACAAATATCAGACCCATAGAAAATTAAGCCGCCAAAAAACAAAACCAGAAAAACAAAGAGAAAAGTTCACATAATGACTTGATTTTATCAAACCGACAAGTAACTTCATTCTGAATACTACGCAAAGGATATACAAGGACAAGTGAAGGTAAGAGAGCGGATGAGTTGGGGGAATGTATAAGATGTATGGTTGGCATTCCTTTTAAGCTGGAAGTCCTGATTCTTGTCTATTTTTTGCCAAGTAAATTGTAACAATGTAATTTTCAACCAACACAGGATGAGGTTGTTATTGTCCTTCTTAGAGCAGCTCAGGGACAACTTGAGTAGTTGTCAATGGTGTCGTAGAATGAGAAAATCCTATAATAAATAAATGGTAACCCATACCATTGCATGGATGCTAATGTTGTTTTCTTAAAAACGAAAAAAAACCAAAAGAGTTCTCATCTTAGGTATAAAATGTAACTATGGAAACAAATGGATAAACATCATTAGTTAATTGAGAGAGTGATTACAAAAGTAAAATGTTAGTCATAGCAACCAAAAAAGTTTAACACCCTCTGGTTTTACCAGATGTTATTGTCCCTCCTACGCTAGTCATTCGTTAACCCCAAGGTAATGCAGACCTGAACCACATCATTCATTTGTGCGGATGTAAAAGAGTGGAGAGAGATTATCTTAAGCTCATAGGCTTATATCCTTGGTTGACCATCAATTATCACATTTTAGTGATTAGTGAACGGTTAATCGGTTAAACCGATTGACCCCTGTAACGTGATGAAACTATTCGTCTGCACATTGAATAGTGCAGTATAATTGACAATAATAAATACGATAACATAATAAACCAGTTTAGTGATACGGCATCCTATTCATACGACACTCACCAATGGTACATACGTTCAAACACTTATCAAACTTGCCCACAGGTTAGGTTAGGTTAGGGGTCGATGAAGGACTCACTTAAGACATATTAGTCAGGCTAACGAGATTAAGCGCTAGCTCCATCAGCGAACCATTTAGTTTGCTCCACGAAGCTCAAGATGTTGTCTCTGAGATAATTCTTCCAGGTCCCCAGATAGTCATTTTCCCAGACCCTAACGCATGTCTACAAAACACACAGTGTCCCTTCAAAACTGAAGCAAGCATTGATACCTTGGGCTAAAGACAGAAGGTTCATGGATCTCCACTATAAGCCAGATTTTTTTTAGGGTACACAATATGTGCTCCTCGTCCATCTCTCCTTCATCATCATATAAGAGCGCTCTTGCAGGATGCTTACAAGTAAGGATGCTTACCTGTAAGGTAATCCCTATTCTTGTCAGTCATACTCTCTGCAGTTCCCCAGAATGTACCTGTGCCCTGACGTCCACATAAGGTGAATATCGTACAGTTGGACCATCTCGTTAAGAGATGTGTGACAGTCCTGGTCTGAAGTTGAATTCAGGAAGGAGTACTGATTCCAGAAACTTGATAACCGCCTGACTGTCCGAGAAGACAGTTACCCCAACTACTGCTGAACTATAAGTATTATCCCTTCTCAAATAGTATTATCCCTTCTCAAATATCCGTAAATTCCGCCTAATATACGCTACAATGAATAGCTGGTCTACGAGAAAGGAATAACCCTAGTTGCCTACAGTAGACACCGTGGCCAACCTAATCATTTATTTTCGAACCATCCGTGTAGAAATTCACATATCTCTGTTTAACAGGAGCTTCTTTACTGAGTTCGCTCCCTGCTCTGACCGCCTTAAATTTTATTTCGACGGCGTTCACCTCGCTTAGTGACGGCGACACTATCGAGTATTTAGCTATGAAAAAGCTTCTCAAAATACCTTGCGGAACCGGTGTCAAACTGTAGGTCCCAATCAGCGAGTGTAAAACTAGAACACGCACAGCTCACTGGTTTGTGAGAAGCTCTTCGTAATCCCTACATGGGATGTAACGGGAAACCAACATCTTCTTTACTCCAGAAATCCCTTTCTTGCCCACAAATACATAGTACACTCGCATGAAAATTTGCCGTTCCTACTCAAAGAAACACTTCGTCGTCTTCGTCTGCGACTCCAACATTCTCTTTAAGTATAATGATATCAGTATATTTTACTCTTTCGTTGGAGGAATACCATCAATACCCAACTACTCTTGTGTTCCCGTTCCTATGCTCGCTCTCTCACATACACATTCATGATTTCTCTTTTACGCTGTTTTTTCTCTCTCAATATCTTTTTCGATACATATCGCTGCATCGCTCTATTTCCCTCTCTTGTTATGTCTTTCTCTTTTTCTCTCCCTTTCTCATCCTCCTTCTCCAGCTCTTTCTCTCTCTTTGTCTCCAGTTTTCTCTTTCACTCTCTGTTTCTCTCCCTCTCATCTCATTCTCTCTCTCCTCTCATTCTCTCTCCTCTCATTCTCTCTCTTTCTCTCCCCCTCTCTTTATCACCCTCCTCTCTTTCTGTCTATCTCCCCTCTTTCTCTCTTTCCTCTCTTTCTCTCTCTCTTCTTCTCTGAGGCTCTCATTTTCTCCGTCACTCTATTTCTCTCATTCCTCAGTACACTTACCCCTCTTAAGCGTACTTCCTCTAGCTTTCCCTCTTTCCCTTTTACTTGATCTGTCGCTTACTCCCTATATCGCTTAATCCCGATCCCTTACTCTATCTCCGTCCTACTCCTCCTTACTCACACTCTCCCTCCCTCTCATACTACTCTACCTCTCACCCTCTCGTACTTTGTCACTTTCTTTCTCTTTCTTTTCTCTCTTGTGACTCTCTTACTTGTCTCTCTCACGTGCTTACTCTCTCTTTTTCTTCCACTCTGATTATTACTACCTACCTCTCTGACTCTTACTACCTCTCTCTCTTTCTTATTAGCTCTGTCGGTCACACCCTCTCTATCTCTCGCTTACTCCTCTCTCTCTCTCTTACTGTCCTCGCTAATACACTCCCCTTACTACCTGTCTCTTCTTACTATCTCTCTCGCTAACAAAATCTCTATCTACTACCTCTCTCTATCACTCACTCCATCTCCCTCTCGATCACTCCATCTGTCTCTCCTTCACTACATATCTCTCTCGTTTACTCCCTCTGTCGCTTAACTCTCTATCTCCCTTTCTCCCCTCGCGATTACTCCGTCACTTATTCTCGCTCTCACTCATCCCTCTCTTATTCACTCTGTCGCTTACGCCCTCTCTCTCGCTCTCGCTTACTCCCTATCGCTTATTTTATCTCACTCCCTCTTGATTGTACTCTCTCCCGCTTAATCTCACAATCCCTCTCTCTTACTCACCCAATCTCTCTCGCTTAGTCTCTCTCCCTCTATTACACCCTCTCTCTCGCATACTGCCCTATCTTGCATACTCACCCTCCCTCTCTTTTACTTCCTCTCACTCTTTCTTACACCCTCTCTCTATCTTACTCTATCTCTCTTATTCCCTCTCTCTTACTCTCTCTCTTGCTCCTTCCCTCTCTTACTCCATTCCTTTCACTCTCTTTCTTATATAGGAAAAATTTTCTACAATTTGATGGTCAATCATAAAGTTACGTATTCAGTTCTTGCTAAATTTTTGTAAGAAATTCCGTCATTTATCTCTAACCGGAAAGTTTTGTTGCGGAGAGAGTTAATAATTCGTTTTCAAACTCCATTTTATTATTAACTTAGTAGTTTTTACTTTCGTTTGTTAAAATTATCGAAATGACATAATTCCGTTCACAACGAATTATAAAGCAATTGTTTCCGTACGAAATAACTTTGGCGTAACAACCCTGCAATTGGTTTTGCTTATGAAATTTTCTCAAAGAGCTGAGTACCAAGTAAAATAAAATAAATTTTCGATATTTTTTATACACGTACTTCTTATGACAAGTAAAATTATGGAAGAACTGAATACGGAGCTAATGAATTTAACTTCCTTTAGCGAAAAAACTCTTCTACTGGTTTAAAACATGTTTACCTACGTTAAGGGTTTTCCAAATTTCAAACTTCCACTGTCTGCTGCCTGTCCAAGCAGTACTCGACCACAGAACTTTCCCAATATTTCAACCATAAAAACTGTCATGTTGTTCTCAACCTCGGCACTCAGCTTCTCAGATAAAATCATAAAACTTTTCTGGTGCTAAAATCATTTCCTTGATGATGCCTGTTTAGCTTTTTCCTATACATTTTCTTCTTCTTCAATTTGTTCGTCCTTTAAACAGGATGTTAATGTTGAGATTCCTTAGCTAAATATGATTTGACTGGCACTTGATGTTATAAAACATCAAGAAAATTTCATTTCTAATTTAGTTTTAAAGAAAAACGGTTTATACAAAAAAAAACTAAGGAACATATCTTTGACGTTGAAATTGTCGTTTTCATCAGGAAGCCAGTCACTTGTATTATATTAAAATGTCAACAGAGAAGTGGAATGAGTACTCAGTGTTCACACTTGGTGCCCTTGATGGTAAATAAATACTACATCCTGGCAGGCAATCTGGGTATCAACTTTACGACTAGTTAGGGAACAGCATCTATTATGTTTTCGGCGATAAGGGTACTAGAATTTAGTGGAAAACTGGTGAGCATCAACAACAGCTCTACAAAACTGTGGCATTTATCTTCTTCTGCATGTTTGACAGCAGACTCTGATTCTGATATTTTTCTTTAAAAAAATTGATCCAAATATTTATAATTAAACTAAACTGACAGGATATTTTGGCAGCCTTGTTTGGCAATGCAATGCACTCATAGTTTATATATTTTTCTACAGGAAATGTATTTTACAAAAGTTTTTTTTAAAGAAAGCCATTTCCGAACACACATTTAAATTTTCTATAAGATGTTCGTACAAGACAATTTTCTGTAAGAAAATAATTTTCGAATCTTTGAAGTAAAAATTCTAGAATAACGCTATTTCAAACCCAAAATTTTTAAAAATTAAAGCAGGAAAATATTTATAAATGATGGGGTTCTTTTTGCTGGTTGTTTTTCTTCGTTATATCGTAAGGAAATCCTTGGCATTCGTCTTGTACAGTGAGCGATTGCATGTGTGTGTGCTGGAAGTTTCGACTCTTTTGTAGATGAGGTTTTATGTTTGCTGCTTGTGATTGTTCTTCGCTTGCTATGTTGATATCGTAAAGAAATCTTTGAAGTTCGTCTTGTACAGAGAATTCTTGCATATTCGAGTGTGTTGGACATTTTGACGCCTTCTTAGATAAAGCCTTATTTTTTCTGGTTATGTTTGTCCATCGTTTGCTACGCTAATATTGTAATGAAATCGTTGGTGCTCGTCTTGTACAGTAAATGATTGCATATGTATGTGTTGGTTGGTTTTGTGTAAGTGTTTTTGTTTGCCTCAATGTGTATAGTGCGTATATAGGATATTTTTGTCCTGAATATTTTGTTCGGTCTATCAATTTTTACGTACAGTTTTTTACTTTTGTATACCTTTGTTGTACTTCTTGTACACTTCTTGTACTTTTGTGTACATTTGGATACAATTTTTTTTTTAGTTTTGAGAACACTTTTTATTTTAAGCGGCTTATTGTTTATAAACAAATTACGGGTAGATGTAAACAAAATATGTTTAAAAATTAATGTTGGGACACAAACCGAATTTAGTTTAGTTTATGGTGCCTTTCCGGGAAAATATTTTGTTTTTTACAGGTTGAAAAAATCAAAGTTTGCGAAGTCGGAATTTCCAAACGCCTTGAGATAAATTAAAAATTTTTACAGTGTATTCTTTATTGAAGTGTTCCCAATTTAGTGGTGTTTTCTAGACCATTCTTTTCCCTCAAATTGCCGAGTTATTAACAAAAACTGAAAAAAGTTAAGTTAAAAATTGGCAATTTTAAACTTTGATAGAGAACATCTTAATAACGATAAAATATATTTCGCAACACTCAGCATATTTTTTGTTTGTCTTTTATAGTAGATGTGAAATTTGAAATCGGCCTATAAATGTAGAAGTATCAGGCTTTGAAAGTTGCAACAGCACCAAAGTGGTCAAGTTTGGCAGCCTGTAGCACCAACTGTGTGTGTGACACAGGGTAGCTCTGTTGGGCAATGTTCTGAAAGCCTGACTCCTCCTCTACAAATGTCTAGTACATTCCAAAATGATCAGCTGTGAATTAAAAAATTTCGGCTGCTGTGGCCGAAAGTCTGGAACCCAATCCAAGAACATCGCCTCGCCATCGACATCAACAACTCGGCATTTCATGCACCAACATGAGAATTTTGCACAAAGATCTCGAATTATTCACTGACAAGGTAAAATTGACTCGGCAATTGAAGGCAAACGACCATCCCTTCGTTACGTCTTCTCAGTTTGGGTGTTGGAGAAGCTCCAATCGGACATCGAATTTGACCGAAAAATCATCTGTTCTGAGGAGACGAAACAAAATTGCCACATCTGGGAATCGGAAACCCAGACGTCATTGTCGAGAAGCCAATGCATCCACAGAGAGTGACAGTTGTTTGGTGGGGATTTTGGAGAAGTGGAATCATTGGGCCAGTTTTCTTCGAAAATCCTGCTGGAAACACCATTTCAGTCAACAGCGAGCCATAATATACCGAAAGAAATTAAGTTCAGTTCATTTTATTTAATTTTTAAAAATGTACTTGCATTTGGACCACCCTGTACATTTCGAAATAAACAATGTTTGGAGACAAACTTCCATCTCCAATGCAAATATCAGCGTTTAGAAAACAATTGTTTAGGGAAAATATTGTGAACGAAATAATTATGGTTCAAACAATATGTTTGCAGTTTTTCCAAATAATATATGTTTAGAATCTGTCACAAACAACCTGTGTTTGGAGACTGTTCCACACAAAATATATTTGTAGACTGTTCCAAACAATATGTTTGGAGTCTGTTCCAAACAATATATGTTTGGACTATGTCCCATACAATATATGTTCGGATTCTGCTCCAAACAATTATGCTTGGATTCTGCTCCAAGCAATATATGTATGTTTGGAGTCTGTTCCAAACAATAGATGTTTGGATTCCGTTCCAAACAATATATGTTTGGAGTATGTCCCAAACAATCAATATATGCTGGGATTCTGCTCCAAACAATATATGCTCGGATTCTGCTCCAAACAATTCATGTATATTTGGAGCCTGTTCCAAACAATAGATGTTTGGATGCTGTTCCAAACATATTGTTGTTCCAGCATATTCCAGTTTGAATCACTATGTTAGTTAATTTTTTATAGAGTGAATAGTATTTTTCGCAAATAGTAAGAATGAACTCAATAAAATATTAATACTTGGGGATTTATATTTTAGGCAGGAATATCAAAATTTTGGCAGCCTGCAAAAATAATATGCATCTACAATGCGGTCTGCATTTTGGAAGCTTAGCTACCCAGCATTCAACCACTTTTGTACCACAGTGTACTTTATCCACAGTGCATTTACAAATCTTTCTATTCCATTATTCTTGAAACAACATTACAAAGGCGTCAGATCTACTACGATTATAAGGTGTGAACTATATTTTAACGTTAAATTGCCCCAGGACTTCTTGTCCTTCCCAACAACAGTAGAAGAAGAAAGACAAGTGTACAACAGAGAAACCTTAAGAAACTTCACACAAACATAACCATTGTTCAAAACTGAAAACTGGTTTCGAAATAATATTTTATATACTCTTTCACTGCTACTTAACCTCATCATCTTCATCATCAGCCTTTGTGGTAGGCTATAGTTTTTTAAACATTTTCATCATCCTTCATGTTAGGCTACAGTTGTTGTTTAACTTTTACTTCTGCTTCTGTTCTTTGATTTGCATGCCCCTAAAAGTCTACTTTGATTTGTGTTTCACTTCATTTTAAGTTGCTGCAATTTTTTGAGTTATTTTTTTTTGTATTTTTATTAAAATGATACTCGTTCATAGTGAGTCCCCCAAATGTAGGTCTGCTGCTTCCTGTCGCTCGCCAGCCAGTAGTTGCATGTGGCATTTACATACATACAAATGTTGACAGTTCAAATGTTGCATAATATTGTTATTAAGTTGTTGCAAATGTTTACATTTCAAAGTTGCAACAGTATTTTGGAAACGTGAGGAGGTGACTCCATTTGACACGCAACTAAACTTGACGTGCCTCATTGTGGCAGCAGATCCACCAACAACTGGTTGTGGATTTATGAAATGTTACAACACGTGTACAATCCATGAAATTTAATTACCATAGCGCATGGTTTATCATGATTTTGATGTCATATCAAAATAATAAAATAAATTATTGGACTTTATAAATAAAATAGAGAGGGAGACACGTTATATTATGTGGTCTATTAACCGTAATGAATGGAGTAGAGCGACAAGGGGACCTGCAGACCTGCCTTTAGCAATGACAAAGTGACACATGATGATAGTTATTTTGATAACGTACATTTAATAACAGTAATGTCACACCAATGACATCTATTGCAAGATAGTTACAGTCACAACAAAACAGTCTGTTGGACAGGAAGTCAAAAAAAGGCCAACATTTTTTGACATACAGAGAAAGATAACAATGTCCCTAACATATGATATAGAAAAGTTTGTGTACCGAAAATCATAAGGAAGTGAATTGTTATATATTAAATACATCGAATAGCAAACTCTTCTCTATAAACTCTTCTCACTCTCTATAAACTCTTCTCTATTAAAACATTAACACCTCTATTTGTAAATGCGTGAATACAACGAACTCTTCTATGTAAAAGAGTTTAAACAGCGAACTCTTCTATATTATATTATTTTATATACAAGAGTAATAACAGCGAACTCTATACAAAAAAGAGTTCGCTGTTTGTTCTGTTCTATATAGACGAGTTCGCAGTTTAAACTTGTATATACATAGAAGAGTTCGCTGTTGGAACTCTTCTTCATATAAGATTTAGCTGTTTGAACTCTTTTATATAGAAGAGTTTGTTGTTTGAATTCTTCTATAATTCTATACAGTTCAAACAGCGAACTCTTTTATGTAGAAGAGTTCAAACATCGAACTCTTTATATAGAAGTGTGAAAACAGTGAAGACAGTATTTTTGTATAAGAGTTCAAACAGCGAATTCTTTTATATAGAAGAGTTCAAACAGAGAACTCTATTATATAGATGAGTTCAAATAGCAAACTCTTTTATAAAGACGAGTTCAAACAGTGAACTTTTTTACATAGAAGAGTTCAAACTACGAACTCTTCTATGTATATAGAAGATTTTAAAATGCAAACTCGTTTACATAGAACAAATCAAACAGCGAACTCTTTTATATAGAATAGTGAAAACAGCGGACTATATAAAAGAGTTCAAACAGCGAAATCTTATATAAATAACGGTTCAAACAGCGAACTCTCCTATGTATAAATTTTTCTATATACAGAAAAGTTCGAGAACGAACTCTGCTATTTATAGAAAAGTTCCAGAAGTAACCTGTTATATATATAGAAACGTTCGAGAAACGAACTGTTCTATTTATAGAAAAGTTCGAGAAACGAACTGTTCTATTTATAGAAACGTTCAAGAAACGAACTGTTCTATTTATAGAAACGTTCGAGAAACGAACTGTAGCGAACTCTTCTATGTATACAAAAGATGGAGAAGTGAACTCTTCAATTTATAGAAACGAACTGTTCTATTTATAGAAATATTCGAGAAACGAACTGTTCTATTTATAGAAAAGTTCGAAAAGCGAACTATTCTATTTATAGAAAAGTTATATTTATAAAAAAGTTCGAGAAGCGAACTGTTCCATTTATAGAAAAGGTCGAGAAGTAAACTTTGCTATTTATAGAAAAGTTCGAGAAGCGAACTCTTCTATTTGTAGAAACGAACTGTTCTATTTATAGAAATATTCGAGAAACGAACTCTTCTATGTATAGAAAATTTCGACAAACGAACTCTTCTAAGTATAGAAAAGTTCGACAAACGAACTCTTCTAAGTATAGAAAAGTTCGACCAACGCACTCTTCTATGTATAGAAAATTCCGAGAAGCGAACTCTTCTATTTATAGAAACGATCGAGAAGCGAACTCTTCTATTTATAGAAACGATCGAGAAGCGAAACTCTTATATGTATAGAAAAGTTCGAGAAGAGAACTATTCTATTTACAGAAAAGTTATATTTATAGAAAAGTTCGAGAAGCGAACTCTTCTATCTATAGATAAGTTCGAGAAGCGAACTCTTCTATTTATAGAAAAGTTCGAGAAGCGAACTCTTCCATTTATAGAAAAGTTCGAGAAACGAACTCTTCTATGTATAGAAAATTTCGACAAACGAACTCTTCTAAGTATAGAAAAGTTCGACAAACGAACTCTTCTAAGTATAGAAAAGTTCGACCAACGCACTCTTCTATGTATAGAAAATTCCGAGAAGAGAACTCTTCTATTTATAGAAAATTTCGAGAAGCGAACTCTTCTATTTATAGATAAGTTCGAGAAGCGAACTCTTCTATTTATAGAAACGATCGAGAAGCGAACTCTTCTATTTATAGAAACGATCGTGAAGCGAAACTCTTATATGTATAGAAAAGTTCGAGAAGAGAACTATTCTATTTATAGAAAAGTTATATTTATAGAAAAGTTCGAGAAGCGAACTCTTCTATCTATAGATAAGTTCGAGAAGCGAACTCTTCTATTTATAGAAAAGTTCGAGAAGCGAACTCTTCCATTTATAGAAAAGTTCGAGAAACGAACTCTTCTATGTATAGAAAATTTCGACAAACGAACTCTTCTAAGTATATATTGAAAATTCCGAGAAGCGAACTCTTCTATTTATAGAAACGATCGAGAAGCGAACTCTTCTATTTATAGAAACGATCGAGAAGCGAAACTCTTATATGTATAGAAAAGTTCGAGAAGAGAACTATTCTATTTACAGAAAAGTTATATTTATAGAAAAGTTCGAGAAGCAAACTCTTCTATCTATAGATAAGATCGAGAAGCGAACTCTTCTATTTATAGAAACGGTCGAGAAGCGAAACTCTTATATGTATAGAAAAGTGCGAGAAGAGAACTATTCTATTTATAGAAAAGTTATATTTATAGAAAAGTTCGAAAGACGAACTCTTCTATCTATAGATAAGTTCGAAAGACGAACTCTTCTATCTATAGATAAGTTCGAGAAGCGAACTCTTCTATTTATAGAAAAGTTCGAGATGCGAACTCTTTTATTTATAGAACAGTTCGAGATGCGAATTCTTCTTTTTATAGAAAAGTTCGAGAAGTAAACTCTGTTATTTATAGAAAAGTTCGAAGAGCGAACTCTTCTATTTAAAGAAAAATTCGAGGAGCGAACTCTTATTACATGTTTTAGTAAATTTTTTTGAATCATTTAATTTACTTTATTTTAATGTAATTTTCAAATATTCCATAGATTTTTTCAAATTCCAAAAATTTAATATCTCGACAACTAAGCGAGATACCGAATATTCTTTTTTATTTATTCTGTAACTTATTTCGTCGTGTTCTATTAGAAAAGGAGGTCAGCTCTCGGGGACTCACGAGTTCATATTCTCCCCTTAATCGAACTACAAACAGTCTGTCTAGTTTGTATATAACCCTGATAATCATGAATCTTTGTCGTCCTTTAAATATTGATTATAAATTCTATTTGATTAATCTAAAATTCCACTTTTTTTCGTTCTCCTTCGTTTGATTTCCACTTTGTACCAAAACACAATAATAGCAAATACAAAAGGAGGCGAGGTGAAAAAAAACAAAAAGGATTTCGTGGCAAAAGAATAAGAGAGAGAGAGAGAGAGAGGGAAAGGAGGACGAAGAAAAACTTAATACACTTTTCAATAAAAAATCATTTGTATTTCATAAAAGTTGATTGTTTAAATATGGCGCCCATAGATTGATTTCGACGGAACGAAATCTGTGAAAAGGAAACGGAAACGGGGGAGAAAAATTGAAAATAAACCAAAAAGTGTAAAACAATATCTCAGCACAGCTACCCTGATAATCAAGTAAAATTTTGGTAACTAAAAGATAAATAATGTAAACGTAAGCAGGCAGGCTATCTCAGCCCGTCAGCCTCCTTAAATCCTTTACAGAGAGAGAAAGGATAAAAGGATACACTGAACGGAGAGAGTGAAAAAAACAAGTGCCCCAACAGGGATTCCAAGTAATAATGGCGCCTTCCACCTCAATTGTCTTTGTATGCGTTACTTTATATTTGGTATTTTGATTTCGAAGGTTTAGTGTTTTTTTTTCACGCCAAGAATTGTTTGAAAGGAAGCAAAGGATACGGTAGAGGCAACATCTCTCTGGGGGGGGGGTGTGCGTATTCACACACAATTAATACTACGGTAATAAAAGATTTATAATCCTTTAAATTCTTGGCATATTTTTGAATAGAATAGATAAAGTTTTCAGTGTTGTCCTACTTACTAATCTATCGCCTCGATCTTTTTTGTCATATTTCCCCCAACCCACTCAAGTTAATCTATCATAGTTAGTCATCATTACTGCCACAACAACTGCGGTTACATGTAGATGTCATTGGTTTCTAAGTTACAAGTAAAACACTTAAAGTCACGCTGATGCTGATGAGACTTTCCCCTCTCTCCCTCCGTCTATTGGCTGTGGGCTGTGATCCTTGACTGTAGTTAATTATAGCTCGTCGTTACTCAGCTACCACCAGTCTGTATGGGACCAGCAAAAACAGCTGGCCCCATTCCAAGATTATATGCGTTTAAAACTTGTAATCGAACTTATCCAATCATCGTTCATCATTTGACATACGAACAACGCATATTGTACGAAAATCTGCCAAAGAAAAAACTGCAGATATAGTCGGTTCAAAAAGAAAGCTACTAATGGCAATGAAAATTCGAAAGCGACAAAGAATACATACAACACCCTATATTAGTTGACCATCCCTGCAAACGTAAGAAGTCTATACAGGTCCGGAACCACAAAGTGCATAATTTGTTCCAGAAAGTACATAACCTGCCCCAGAAAGTACATGAAGTGCTTCAAAAATATACAAAAATTTACCAAAATTAAGGGTCCTACTAACCCACATGGAGTTGTATTCGGAAAAAACTGTGTAGGTTCCATTGTTCTCAATCTCAATCCTACTCTGGTAAATAGGAAAATTAAAGAAGCCTGAGTCATAAGTGAAGCACAGACTTGTCTTTCATGAGCATGAACAATAGCTATGGTTGATGCTTATTGACGGTTTACCGGCCTTCATGATACCAAATCAGAATGTAATTGAAGTGGTTCGCATCACTATCATGTTTTCAACGTTTTTGGTAATATTTTTCCAAATTCATCAGTCAGATACAAAGTTATCGACCAAGCTCATGCTCAGGAATGACAAGTCTGTGGTTCGTTTTATATCTGATCAAGGTTATATTGACAAATGGAAAATTATTTATCGAAAAAACTGTAAAAATTATGCATCTGACAAATTTGCCAGGCAAATCTTATAATGTGAACTTCGTCATGAACTCTATATAGAAATTGTTATCGATAACTCATTTTTTAAATGGACAGGTAATCGATAACCAAATATTTACTATGCTAAACACACATTCGTCAATGTGAGCATGTTTATCGGTTATTGCTGACATTTTAACGCCCTTAGTGATACCAAATAAGAATGTAATCGTTGTTGTTCGTATCATATGGTACTTGCAAAATGTGATAATAATATCGATTAGATTTCATGAGCCCGATAAAAATTTACCGACATGCCCATGATCGTGAATGACCGGACTTGTGGTCAGTAAGTTATCGATAATAAGTTATTGATAATAAGAAATCTATAATAATTTATCTGTAATAAGTAATCGATAAGTTATCTATAAGTAATCGATAATAAGTTATAGAAATAAGTTGTCAATAGGAAGTTATCGATAACACATTATCGAAAAGCTGTCGATAATATTTAATTATCGATAATAAGTTATGAATTATCGATAAGTTATTGATAACTAGCCATCAATAATCACTTATCGATAAAAACGGGTTTTCCATTTCATCCCATGAAGGGACGAATTCACACCGAGTGTTTACATTTTACATTTACTGATTGGGACCTAGTTTTACACCGGATCCGAACAGTATTTTTGATAAACTTGGGTAAATTCCTCGAGAGTGTCGCCGCCACTAAGCGAGATGACCGCAGTCGAAATACATGTAAGGTGGTCAGAGCAGAGATCGAACCCACGATCTTCTGTGCAAACGCCGCACAACAACCATTGCACCATCGACGATAAATTATCAATAAGTTATCGATTATACGTTATTGGTAATAAATTGTCGATAATAGGTTAATGATAATAAGTTATCTAGAAGTTATATATATAAGTTATCTAGAATTTATAAGTTATCGATAATAAGTAATTGATCATGTTATCGATTATAAGTTATCGATAATATGTTAGCAATATATTAGTTACCGATAATAAGATATCGATAGGTTATCAATAAGTTACCGATAACAAGATAGCAATTAATTATCGATAATAAGTTATTGATATGTAATAAATTATCTATAATTAGTTATCGATAATAAATTATATTTCATTAGTTATCGAAAATAAGACACGGATAATGATTTACAGACAAAAAGTTCTCGATAATAATATGTAAATTATCGATAAGTTATGAATAAGTTCTCCATTGTATATTATCGGTAACAAGTTATCGATAATTGGTTATCGATAGTAAATTAACTATAAGCTATAATATATAAGTTTTTTATAAAACGTTGTAAGTTATCGATAAGTTATTGATAAGTTACCGATAACAAGATAGCAAAAAGTTATCGATATGTAATAAGTTATCGATAATTAGTTATCAACAACAAGATATCTTTAATTAGTCACCGAAAACAAGTTATCTTTAATTAGTTATCGATAGCAAGTCATCGAAAATACGATATCGATAATAAGATATCGACAATAAGTTACCGATAATTTATAGATAATAAGTCATCGATAATAATTTTATAAGGAATTAATAAGTTACCGATAAGTTGTCGATAAATTATCGTTAAGTTGCCGATAATAAGCCATCGATAATAAGTTATCGATAATAAGTTATCGATAATAGATTATCGATAAAAACTTATAATTAATAAGTTATGGATTAGTAGTTGACGGCAATAAGTTTTCGACAATATATACATATAAATTTCGACAGACAAATAAAGAAAATGTATTTTAATTAAGCGGAACAACACATGCGAAACACAAATTATTGGTTATCGCTGGATTTTATTAACATTTTAACGGCATTATCGATACCAAAACAGAATGTAATTGCTTCATCTTCATGGGATGTAATGGGAAACTAGTTATTTATTTCATAAAAATTATCGAGATATCGGTAATTTAGTTATGAAACTTCGATAACAAAGTGAGGTACATATGTTATCGATAGCACATTTGTTGTGATAACTAACTTCAACAACCGAAATTTCGATAACTAAATGAGTAAGATATCGATAAGTAATTGATAAAAAAAAACGTATAACTTATTAACGATAACTTATTAGCGATAACTTATTAACGGTGATGCAATGGCTCTTGTGCATGAGAACGTGGATTCGATCCCTGCTCTGACCACCTTAAATTTCTTTCGACGGCGGTCATCTCGCTTAGTGACGGCGACACTATTGAGTATTTACCTATGAAAAACCTTATCAAAATACCGTTCAGAACCGGTGCAAAACTGTAGGTCCCAATCAGTGAGTGTAAAACTAGAACGAGCACAACTCACTAGAATGTGGCAAGCTCTTCGTAATCCTTTCATGGAATGTAACGGGAAACTATTTGTATTATATTAACGGCAACTTATTAACGATAACTTATTAAGTATAACTTATTAATGACAACTTATTAACAATAAATTATTAACGATAACTTATTATCGATAACTTCCTTATATTGGAGAACAAATATTTTATATATACATTATGTAATGGCAGAAAATGAGGAATAAATTAATTTATATCCATCATGTCAAATAGTATTCAATTTAAATCGATTGATTTCCATCACATACCGGTTAATCAACAATTTGTTATCGATAACTCACTTACCTCATTATCGAAATTCCGGTTGTTTGCGGTTAGTTAGTTAATTCAAATCGAATAATAAGATTCGACATTCTCATTCCCAAAGATTTAAATTTTAATAATTTGACTTTAATATGAAGCAACACTATCATACAGAAAATTACGTCAGTTCTAATACAAAAAATTGTTGTCAATATATATTTTGTTTTACCTAATGAATTACATTGTGAACCCCATGTAACCAATAACATCCGGGAAATTTGTTTATGTGTCATAAATTTATCTTTTTAGATTATCTTGTTTATGCTAAATAGGATATTTCATTTACCTAAACTGTTTATGACAAATATCTGACCCTACTCAGGATAACATTTCACTAAAATAGTAATCCCATTATTGCGATAGTACATTCATTTCAAATGTATCGCTGGGTAGTGGGGAGTAGGGGATATATGAAGTCTACCTCTATATTGTTATTAACGAATCGGATTACGAAGCTGTATAGAGGCGATGGGAGGGAAATGTTTACTACTACTAATTCAGTGGATTGTTGTTTAAGTATTTGTTGTTTACTTAACAAATAACAAGTTTGCCAACAACAAACAACAGATCCTTCGAATACACAGACATCATACACACACATATGTAGCAAATGTATAACAAATTCTCTCGCACACAAAGATAGACATGCGAATTTACTCATATATGAGATGGGATATATGAGTGGATGTAGGTGTACCCAACCAAACTGCTATGAATGTGAAGTTGAAGGAATTTGCCAATAAAGAAATTACAATAAATGATTGAAATGCCAAGCAAAATATGACGCTCATACAGAGATAGGATAATACTTAGTCACACACACGCATGCATAAAAGAGCCAGCGAATAACCTATTTTACATATAACAAGGATACGATTGCGAGATGACGCCTTAAAGGGTATTCCTTAAAGGACATGTATGATGGGTTCGAATAAGGACGGGGAATTAGTTTTAAAAAGACTATTATATCATTTAAGACTTAAAGGAATGAAAATTGTGTCAAATTTATGTCACTTTTAGCAACAACACCCTTTCTTATTAAGAAATCAATGAATTTAAATTTTCGAAAATTCGTTGGCAGCTTAATTGCATGAACTCAATGTAATTGTTATGTTAAATTGAGTTTCATTAACAATTTTACAAACCAAAGATAGAGAACTAAATGATTTCTTTAGAAAATGTACAAAATTTAGCATAAAATTGAATCTTGTTTTGAAGAAAATTCAATCATTTCAACAGAATTGAATATTATTAATTGAGAGAATTTCATTTGTCAATCACATAAGCTAGAGCATTAAAGATTGTTAACAATTACAGGGCGGCTGCTGAATGTTGCTACCAAAGAAAAGCGTAAGAACTTTTTTTCTGCGAAATTAATCGGTCCAATTTTTCTTTAATTTCAGTGATTGCTCTTTCAATATCTCTAAAATGGGCGATTGGGAGGTGAAACAAGAATTTGGATTGCTTCCTACTCGCTGAGAAATTTGTTGTTATTTGGATGCAAATAAAAGGTGTTTGCAGCTTGTCGCAAATATTGTGTACTTGTGTCCAAACATAATGTGTTTGCTATTCAATATTTCATGTTGGAGACGCAATGATCAATATATTACAAAATATTTTATTGTAGCCCAAATGTGGGCTTTGATTATTGAAAACTCCTGAAAACAAAAACGTGTCACACACCAAAGAAACCAAAAAGCAGCAGATCTACAATTAATGAAAACAATGCTTGCAAACATATACATGGTTCCTGCAATATGTCGCTAGGGCGGTTTTTTTCAGCATGTACTAATATTACCTGTAAAATGGTCACAGAGTTTACAAAATGTTTTACAAAAAATCAGTGATTTTCGCCACAAACTTGTAACTTTAGAATCAGTTTCTAGGCAACTTTTAAGGGCCCTTAATGCATTCTACAATACCAGTTATACAGGGTGATTCCATTGAAATGCAGATATTTGACAGCAATTATTTGTGATACGAGGGCGGATCAATAGGTCCTTGAATTTTTGAATGAAACAGTTTTTTTTGCAAAAAAAAATTATTTTTCAACATAATCTCCTTTTAGCTCAATACACTTACTCCAACTTTTGTCCAATTTTTGTATCCCTTCCAAAAATAGGATTTTTCGAGGTCCATAAAAAAGGCATTTGTTTCATCAATAATTTCATCGTTGGAGCTAAATCTCTTTCCTCCGAGACATTTCTTTAGGTTTGGAAATAGGAAATAGTCACTGGAGGCTAGATCCGGAGAATATGGCGGATAAGGTACCAATTCGTAGCCCAATTCATGGAACTCCAAACAATCCTTTGAAGTTGTCACACGATTGCGTTTATGATCAATTGAGAGCAAACGCGGCACCCATTTTGCAGACAGCTTTCTTAAACCCAACTGATCATTTAAAATCGAAACCACACAGCCACATGAAATGCCTATGGCATCAACAATCTCACGCACTTTTACTCTTCGATCGGCCAATACCGTATCGTGCAATATATCGACATTTTCGGGTGTATTGACCTCAATTGGCCGTCCAGAACGTTCAGCGCCATTTGTACGTGTGCGACCACAACGAAACACAGTAAACCACTATTTTACCATTGAAATCGATGGTGCAGAGTCCCCACAGTATTTATCAAGCTTTTCCTTGGTTTGATTCACGGTTTTTTTTCCCAAAAAATAATGTTTAATGAACACTCGAAATTCACTTTTTTCCATTTTTAAAACAGTTGTTTTGAACAGCTGTTAAACGCAAAGTAAATAACGGAAATTGGTCAAAATTTGACAGTAGTCTAATATCACGTGGTACTTGATGGGCGCAGTGTTTCATTTCATATAACTACGAGGGAAGTTCGAAAAGTCACGGACTTATTGATCCGCCCTCGTCTGTTAATGTTTTTTTTTTGTTTTTTTTCAGACATTTCGCACAACGTTGAACAACGGATAAAGATGATCGGAATGGTTTATGAAATTAGTCGTTCTGCAAGGAGTGCATTTCGCGCATTGCGTGTTTTTTTTTTGGTCAATATAACCGCGCATCTGAGCCAACAATCAGCCGTTTGTTGCACAAAGTCGTATAAACTGGGTCAGTGCAAAACGTAATAACACCCGTGCATCTTCGAACAGGTCGTTCTGTCGAAAATATTGCTGTTGTGGAACAAAGGGTGGACTAGGCCGTGACAACCTCAATTAGTCGTCCTGTACAGGAATTGGGCCTTTCCTACAGCACCGTTCAGCGGATTTTAACGAGGCCTATTTCTAAACGCCTAAAAAATGCAATTGACTCAGGAACTGCAGTCTAGATACCATATGCAGCGCCGTATATTTACCAATTGGATGCTTGAACAAGTAGGTGATGTCGATTTTCCAACAAAAAAAAATCATCATGAGCGACGAGGCACATTTTCACCTAAACGGATACGTGAACAAGCAAAACTGGAGCATTTGGACAACTGAAATCCACATGTCATTCAAGAAACATCTATGCCCCCACACCGAGTCATTGATTGGTGCGGGTTTTAGGCTGGCGGGGTCACCGGACCGTACTTCTTTGAAAATGATGCCGGTAACGTTGTTACGGTGAACGTTATCGTGACTTGATAATAAACGTTTTATTGTCTGAATTAGATGGCGTGGGCTTGGACAATATGTGGTTTCAACAGGAAGGTGCCACACGCTGAACAATCTGTCTTTTTTTTTTTTGTTTGGATGCAAATATAACGTGTTTGTAGCTTGTCGCAAATAAAGTATACTTGCGTCCAAACACATTGTAGTTGTTAATCATAATTGCATGTTTGTGACACAATAATTAATATGTTATTATATATGTGTTTGTGATCCAAGTACAGCTTTGTTTGTGATACAAATACAGCTGTGTTTGCGGCACTATTTACTTCACTTCTTCGTCGCTATGCTCTGCCAAGAGCAAAAATAAATCGTGTAGTGTGGCATGTGGCACCGTCCTGTTGAAACCGCATGTCAACCCATTCTTCCATTTTGGGTAAAAAAAATCCGTGATCATCGAACTGGTGATTGCACGCAAAGAAAAAACTCGTTCCTCCTAAACGAAATCTCAGATAACTGAAGTTCGTTTGGGGACTGTAATTGGGAGAAACAAACTTCTGTCATTTCGTTTGGGAGAACCGAAAAATGTTTGCAGCAAACGAGTTATGAAAAACAAGCTGAGAAACGTTTGCGAGAAACGATAAACGGTTCGGCCAACTGTTCCCTCGGTTACAGCAACCGAGTTGTAGTTGATCCTAACTAAAACACGTTTGCGAAAACTGAAAAACTTTTGCAGTAAACGAGTTATGAAAAATTAAAGCTGAAAAAACGTTTGTGAGAAACGAAAAACGGTTCCACCAACTGTTCTTTCGGTTGCAGCAACTGAGTTGTAATTAAAATCTTTATTTATGGCTTCCATAAGCTCTTTTTTGTATAAATTTCCAACTTTTATGATTTTGGTTTTACCTATAAAGTTTGTTTTAAAAAAAGTTGGCATTTCTGTCTATTTCTTCACTGTAAACCAAAGAGTGAATTTTTCAAGGTACATGGAAAGCTCATGAACAGCCTCTGGCTGGTCGTCGGTCCAAATTTAAGAATTGTTTATTGACGTACCCATTGAGCCAAAAATGAGCCTCGTCGCTGAAGACAATTTTCGATAAAAGAATATGATAATTTGCCAGCCTCTCGATGGTCCATTGACCGAAAAGACGACGCGTTGTGACGTTGTGATAGGTCGCCCGACTTCAGCTGCTCCACCAGCTATATTTTGAATGGCTTTAGACCGAGGTCATTCCGAAGAATCTTCCAGGTGGTCGAATAACACAAACCCTATTGCTGCGATCGGCGACGGATGGACATATCGCGATCTTCATTAATACTGGCGGATACAGCAGCAATATTCTCCTCGGTACAAACTCTACGGATACGGGTTGATATCCAATATAGTGAAACTGCTGCGAAATTTGGCCGTAATGGTCCTAATCGGCGGGTCGAGTATTACGACCATAAAATGGGCATATCTTGCGAACACACATTTTTCACAGAGCTCGAATTTTGACAATAAAACTCAATGATTTGCAAGCATTGTTCGTTTGTAAGTCTGCTCATAATGAAATGGCAACACAATCTGAACATTTTTGTCTTTGACACATGTCACGACTCAAGCGTGAACTGGCAAAATCTTAACACAGAAAAACCAAATAGCAAAAAAGTCACCCGTTATAATAATTGAAGATAAGTAATAATTATATAAATAGACTTCTTTGGAGGACGGACGAAAACGTATCCACGCCGAGGCAAGTGGTTAGAAACAAGTTATCCAAAAAAATGTGACGGGAAAATGTTGCAATCTGTTGAACAAGTCTTGGACACAGCAACACAAGTGTACAGCAAGTATAACTAATTGCCAAACACTGTTTTAAACCGGTTAAGGCCGAAGTGGAACGTTACTATAGACATAGTAACTTGATATACAAACTCGACTCAGGTACAACTGTCGCACATTCTAAGTTTTACATCACGTAAGTCCAAACGTTTAGAGGGAAAGTCAATCATTAAGGAAGGAATTTAATGAAGTAGATACTTAAAACAGTTGGTAGGAGTAATTTTTAAATATAAAAATTTTTTAAATTGTAGGGTATTGTTTCTTATGTAACTGAAAACATTAAATTGTTACATTTGTGCATTCACCTGACTTGGCAACTCAAAGTAACCCAAAACTATACTTTAGTTTTGCAAGTTTGCAACCACCTAAAAGTATGCTTCATTTTTTATTTCTGTTTTATTTGCAATATATTGGATGGCCAGAAAGTATGCTTTACTTTTAACCTTTATCCACAAAATTTTAACGAAACCAACCATTTTTTTAGTTATTTTGTAGTAGTTTTGGTCCGGGCCAGCCATACTTCAACTTTTTTGCTGTTGTCCATAGCCAAAGGGCAAATGTTTTAATTTGAGAATTAATTAAACAACATTTAACAACGCCACCTATAAATGACTATGATTTTTACCTTACGGGCCTTCCGTCCCCATTCCCCCCACACTGGTGGCTACATGTCGTTTCAACATTTGTTGGAATCACTCCAGGGTTGGACATGAAATAGGGGAAATGAGTAATGTAGTCGTGTTGCAGGAGTTGTTGGGGCAAGAGCGAGCAATGGTAGAGCAAATTAGCTTCACAAACAATCCGATATAAACATGAGAAACATTCAAACATTAAAAGTATTTGCATATATATTGTGCGATTTCCTTTATGAGATACATATATACTATTTACATACGTGTGTGTTTATACATACATAAATATGTACATATGTGTATATACAATTGTATATTTACAAACATTTGCATACATGTATGATCCGCAGAGAAATTTGTAAGGCCTTTCCGGAAGGAAGCATTGTCGTACAGACATTTATACAGATCCTGAAACGTCCTCCGAAGGGTTTTCTTAAAAAGGAACATTGACGACGGCCTTCCCATGTGATAGCACTTATACACTGCGTTAGCGACCCTTAGGAGACGTAAAGAATACCCTTTAGAATTTATCATAATTTTGTTACACCTTCTTTTAGAAAGGATTTATTTAATAGCCTCTGATCCCTTCCCTTTCAAAAACTACCAGAAGTGACACCAGTAAAAACATTACATACCATTCACCAGTATTTTCAACACTCCTAATCGGAAAGAATATGTTGCTAGAAAACGTTCCAAAACTAGTGTTGCATACCTCAGGGAGACGAAAGAATAACCAACACATACCATAATGTTAGGCTGCAGACTTGAAAAAATATAAAACCCTAAACTATCGAATATTCCTCTTTCAGATTATGCACAAATGTCAAATTCGAACTCCCCGTTATTTCGAAGTAGATGGCCAATTCGACATTTTTGAAGTGATAGATTATTAGTTAAAGATTAAAGACAGATTATTAGAAACTGGTTGCTTTACTCTCGAAGGAAATTGGGAAATATTAGAAACTTTCTACTAAAGTTCTGTGTCTTCAACTCAAACTGTAAGAAAACTACGAAATAAATTCGATAGCAATAGAGTGCCATCAACGTAGTTTGTAGAGTTCGTCAAACCGGGTCTTTATTGGACAAAAGATCGCGAAAATAATGCCGCTGTATTGCCATCGTTCGCAACAATTGAACATTTCACTCACTTATTTGCGCAGAATTTTTCATAAAGACCTCAGTATAAAAACTTATAAAGTCCAACTAGTCCAAGAAAAACTGAAACCTCGTGACCATCCGAGGGGTTTTCGCCGGAAGAACGCTTGGCTGAAAATGAGCATTCCTACCGAACAATCATCGTTGCCGATGTAACCCATTTTCACCTCGGGGGCAGAATTAACAAACAAAATTGTCACATTTGGGTCTCGGAAAATCCACACATCGTCCAGAAGAAGCCGATGCATCCACAATGGTTTTTGGCATGGCGGCATCATAGCCCCATCAAAGCATAGCCGCCGTTACCGCCAATGGCGAGCGTTCCAGTGCCATGCTCATCCATTTTTTGCTCCCAAAAGTTGAAGAGGATGGCATTCAAGGGGACGACGCTAAGTGCCACACAGCCAATGTTACTATCGATCTTTTGCGTACTGTGTTCGAAAACCGCATAATCAGCTGAAACTCGGATGTACATTGGTCGCCTCGCAGCTTCGATTTGACCCCGTTCGACTATTATCTCTGGGGAGATAAGTGTTAACCAAAAAATCTCGAGTCCATTGAGGTCTTAAAACACGAAATCGACCCTGTCGTTCACGAGATAGAGGCCCAAACAATCGATAATGTACTGTACAATTTGGTAGATCGAATGAGGTACTATAAAGCAAATCGTGGATGCCTTTTGAACCATGCTGTGTTTCATTCATAAATGTAAAACATGGGTCTGATCCATTAAATCATAATTTTGAAAAAAAATCCTATTAGTAAATGTTTTCAAGCGAAATGAAATTCCAAATTTTACATGGTCCACCCTTTACTTGTGAAAACAGAAAAAAAGCAAACAGAAGAAGAACTGGGATTGTTTAATACTTAAAAATGAAACTAAACAATGGAATTTTTTTAGTATTGATTTGCACCTTTAACTTTTGTCCCTTAAGGTTTGAACATGATATCAGTCAAGTGCTCGCCACCATTATTGATGACCATTTGGTTCATTTAACCGCATTTTCAATCGTTCTGGCGCTATGGCGCTAAATTCTCGCACATTTTTCAGTTACTCTCTTTGAGAGCTTCCAGAGTCTGTGGTTTGTTCACACAGACGCGGAACTTCAAAAACCCCCAAAGGAAGAAGTCTGGAGCGGTCAAATCGGGCCATCTTTTCGGGTCCCGGAAACTCATCCTTCAAAATGTCCAATATCGTGCGACCTCCGTGTGCAGTTGCACCATCCTATTGGAATCACAGGGGACTTGTGCCTATTCCACAATTTGCGGCTGTATTGATTACCAGTCATAGTACCTGTGTTACTCAAGTGAGTAAGTTTTGGCTCACGCTCCCACACGCTCACGTAAGTAAGACGGTTACCCACACACGATCACGTACGAGGTTCTTCCCTCTACTCGTATTCACGTGTGAATCACTGCAGTCACATGACTGGCGGAGACGTCTATCCACGGCGTCATTCAAAAATTAGACCCGATGATACCACCATTGTAAATGCAGTGACGTTGTGTGTATGCAATGGACCTTCGTTAATGATATGCAGATTCTCAGTTCCCCAGAAGCGCAAATTTTGTTTGTTCACGTAGGCGTTTAGATGAAAATATACCTCATCGGTCATGAAAAATTTCGACCGCTAAACGCACATTGCGTCGTTGAGGCTCAGGAGAGCGTGATCCTGGTTTAGACGTGAGTGATGGTCAGCAGGCAGTAGCTGATGGACTGCCTGCACTTTGTAAGGGCACATCTTGAAGTCTGTTACGAAAATGCGTTGCAGAGACAAAGCTGTAATGACCAATTGCGTGGAATGGGCGTCTGGCCGACACTGGCGACTCATCCGTGACATATTCAGCCACAGCGGCAATATTCTGGTCGGATAGAGCACTACGAGGCCTTCCGACGCCTATTCTGTCACTTGTTGTTCCAGCGACTAAACACCAGTGACGGGCTGGCTGACGAATAATTATTTAGCAGTCATTGGCGACAATGTCTTCTCTGATAGTCATGTCCCTGGAATCACTATTACTTTACTTCGTTAGGTGTCCCCAAACAAACCAGAGGGGTCAAGGGCCTTACAATATGAGGATAACAGGTTTCTCCAACCGGCTCGAACCTCAGTTTTTCTCCTTTATTTAGTAACACCAGGCTCTCGCAGGCAATCGCCCATCTGTTCTTTCCAGCGAAGTCTGGGTCGCTATATTTTTCGATGGTCTTCGAGTACCTTTCGAACTGGTTCAATCCGTTCCATTGTACTGACATGGCTTAGCCGGCGCTATTATGATTCGCATAACTACGTCGATGTCGGGATACAGATTATACAGCTCGTGGTTCATCCATCGTTGATACTCGCCGTTCCCTATTATAGGACCATCCATTTTTCGGAGTATTTTCCTCTCGAAGACTCCCAGTGATGTTTCATCCGCATGCGATAGGACCCAGCATTCTGCGCCATAAACCAAGACAAGTTGTATGAGGGTTAGACAGAGTTGGTTCTTTGTTTCTCGTGAGAGGGTCTTATCTCTGAAGTGCTTGCTTAGCCCGAAATAACACCTGTTTGCAAGCACAATTCTCCGTTTGATTTCTAGGCTGGCGTTATTGCTTCTGTTCATGACAGGCCCGAGGTAAATGAATTCATCCACTACCACAAAATAATAACGGATATCAACGTTTACCCGTTCCTTCAAATGGGTGGATGTTCTGCTCGTCGAACATATTAATAAATCAGTATTACTGAACTCAACATGTGCCGAGGACTGCGGCAGAGAAAGTAATGAGACGTCCCAGCAGATATGATATTCGTCAATCATCTTCTGTATTCCAAGAAGTTCAGCTACAAGCGAATGAGTGTTTTCGTGAATCACGCGTGAATATGAATAGGAGCAAAAGTAGGTGCAAAAATATATTCGTGCGTGAGTGACCGCCCTCCTTTCGTGCGAAAGCGTGAGCCAAAAATTTACTCACGTGCCCAGCACTAGTTTATACAACTGTCAAGGCCTCTGGACATCAAATGTATAGTGATTTCCGCTGCTGGCTATTTGGGTACGGAACACAAGTAATTGCACGAGTATGTGCAAATACAATTACACTTTGCGTGCTACTTTATTAAAAACAGACATCTGAACTTTAGTCACATACTCACACACATCCAGTGCTACTGCTCTTTTACCCGGACTTTGGATAGAGCACTTAAAGCAATTTTATATACCTTTATATACATGTATGTATAAGTATACACACACACGTATTCCACAAAGTGAGCAAGAGTGTGTATTAGTGGAATGGATGGATGCGTAAGTGTTGCCTATATCTATTAATGTGGTTATTCTCTGTTGAACATTGAGTGCCCACAATTCCATACTCTACTCTGCACCCCTTAAAGACTCCTTTTTGGTCTATTGAGGGAAAGGATATCGGAAACGTAAAGGACGACGTCGACAAGGAGTATCAATTGTTTGATTTTGGTTTTTGCTCTCGCCAGTCTGTCCATTCGTTTGTCTTGCCACCACTCGAAGTAATTGCAAATATTTGCAAAGTAATTTGATTTGATTTGGTTTCCTTTCACTCCTGCGCTCTTCCCACTTATTCTTAATTTTCTAGTGGTATTTGGTTTCCCTGATATCGATGATTATCGTCGGTAGAAGTTGAGTCTTCCGGGTAGTACTCCTTCGTCTTTTGCTCCTCCTTCGCCTTCTATTTAATACATCAATTAGGTGAAATAATATTTTAATGGCTATTGCGGTACGGAAAAATAATGCAAGCAACTTAAAAGTGGAAGGGATTTTTGAAAGGATATCACTTGAAATCGAAAGGATATCACTTGAAATGGAAAGGATATACCACTACATTTTTAAACAAGAGGTAACTAAAGGGTTGGAAACATTATACTGTAATACAAAACAAAATTCCTGCTACAAAACATCTTAACTAAACAATTACGTTGCATACTTCCGGGAGACAAAGTTCAAGCAAAAATGTAGCACAAATTGAGGCATCAGATGTGGACAGATTTTCAAAACAAATAATACCTCAGAGTTTATACTTGAAAAACATTTGGTTAGACCGAAAAGCAATAATAGTTTAGTAAAGTATGTCCCAAAATTCACGGAAGATTTAATCCTTTGGCGACCACAGGCAAGTATGTTTGCACTGAAAAGAGCTCTTAACCTCTGTTTTGCTTATTCTTGCCCTCTCACTTATCCGGGCAAGAGATCACAGCCAGTGGGGTGGAACAAGCAGCTGGATACCCTGCGTAAAGCCACCAGAAGGGTTTTCAACAAAGCAAAGAGGATGATATCAGAGGAAGACTGGAACGCTTATAGGAGCAGTTCTAAAAATTCTAAAAGGGACTTTAAAAAGTCGAAGAGAGCGGCGTGGATAAAGTACTGCGAGTCCATACTCGGCGTCAACCATGCTGCCCGATTCAGAAGGGTTCTGTCTATGGACCCAAAAGAGTTGGGTTTCCCCCATGAGACAGATGGGTCTTGGATCGAGTCCAGCTGCTTGGATACGAACAATGTGGTTTGCAGTATGAGCCGACCCACCTCAATGAGCCTTGCGGACTTCGGTGTGGTGGATAGGATGATGGATGAGGAAAACATGAAGAGGGTACTTATACATACCTTTGAGCCCTTCAAATCACCTGGTCCGGATGGTATAATAGCAGGCATGCTGCAAATCTCTATGCATAATATAACCCCGTTTTTTGTGGACGTTTTCAAGGCTGCATCCGGCAATGTTTCGTTCCGGATAAATGGAGGGTGGCTAGGTTTGTTTTTATACCCAAGGAGGGTAAGCCCGTTCATGCCTCCCCAAAGGATTATAGACCAATCAGTCTCTTATTATTTCTGTTGAAAATTTTGGAGAGATTAATGAACTTGTTCATAAGGATGTCGTTATGCCCTCCCACTTTGAGTACTTCTCAACATCGCGGGGGTATCAGTTGAGAGCGCTCTTCATGAGGTTGTGGCCTTTACGAAGCGCAATCTGGAATGAGGTGACTTGACTGCCTTCCTGAATATAGAAGGGGCCTTTAACAATGTAATATCATGAGCGATCAGGAACTCTCTAGAGAGCATTAGTGTATCATGACCGCTAGTGGATCCTATGACTCCTTGTGATGAGTATAATTAATTCCTTCGATGAAGATGTTACGAAACTTGTGGCATATGCGGACGATGTGGGCAAATTCCTACCAACCTGTGGCTTGGGAGGTGAACCTCCAAAAAACGGAATAAGATGAAAGGCTTGAGGCCATCGAGTTTGAATGATATGTAACGGAACTCTCGACGGAGGCCCAGCACCAATTCACAAACTGAATTGGTCAATGAACATTCAGGAAAGGCTGAATAGGGTGCAAACGCCCTATATGCATGCCGGAACTCTATAGGTAAGAGCTTCACCCTGAAGGTGGCAAAGTGGTTGTAAACTGCGACAGTTCGGCCGATAATTAAGTACAGATGTCTGGTTTTGTGGAAGGGCCTTGGCAAAAGTAATCTACTAAAGATGCACTCGGCAAGGTTCAGAGAATGGCTGCTATGGGGCTCATTGGGGCTAGAAGAAGCACATCACGTGTTCCTGGGCTTTCCGCTCCTGGACTTATACGTCAAGGCTACTGTGTCCTGAGGGGCTACCATATTGAGGGAAGCTGGCGCTAGGTAACAGTCTGCGCATGGTCACGCGAATATTCTCTTGTTTTTTGGTACTGACGACACTTTTCGTCTGCCGCCCCTTACTAATTTCTTCACGAAATGGGTGGATTTCCTCAAAGTGGAATCCACAATTCCAGAAAGATCCCTATGGGGACTCTATTTCTACCTTTACGGACGGATCGAAGATGAAACACGGTACAGGAGCTGGTATATACAGCGAGGACCTGCAGTTAAGCCCTTCTTTTAGGCTACATAGTGAATGCACTGTCTTTCAGGCTGAGGTACTGGCCATTCAGAAGGCCGCGGAGGCCATTATGGGATGTGGAATCGATACTAGCAGACGAATAACCCTCTGCGTGGATAGCCAGGCTGCGATAGATGCGATCAATTCTACATGGTGTGTATCAAAGTTGGTGAGAAATTGTAAGAAGTTGGACAGGCTAAGGCCTCTGTATATCAGCTTCTGCTGGGTTCCAGGACAATGTAAAATTTTTGGGAATGAATCTGTAGATTTACTAGTTGGAGAAGGTTGTACGTTGCCTGATATCGACTCTAGTGGATGTTCAACCGCCCATCGGTTACCTTTTTGGCTGACACGAGGATTGGATGTGGAAAACAGCTGGCAGACGTTGAGTATCCAGACCCGAATGTATGAAGCTAGATCACTGTGACTCGATTATAACAGATCCCAATCAGAATACATGGTTGGCCTATGCAGGGGAGATTTGAGACTGGCCTGCGGAATTCTAACTGGTCACTGCAATATCAGGCACCTGACGGCCAAATTGGATAGATCCGTATGGGACTACTGTCGCTTGTGCGAGGACGAGCGGGAGTCCGAGACGATGGAACATCTCTTTTGTATTTGGCCCGTTCTGGTCCGTAGGAGGCTACTTGGGGCAAGATTTTATAGGGGACCTAAAGTATCTCTCTTAAAACAGAGTGAGTATTCTACTGGGTTTAATGCGGTGCCTTCCATGGTAGACGGGGTCAAGATGAACGGCCGGGGTTCACTGTTGTGGGTGTTTCCTACCACGATCATCTCTTCTTTTCGATAGTATATGTTCTATTTTGTATCCTTCTAATATATTCTTCTTTTACTTTCCTTTTTCATCGGAAAATCACAATGGATCAATAGATAGCAGAGTGTAGTGTGAGCAGGTTTTTACCAGGACACACGTATCCGAAACCTAACCTATGCTTGTCCTATCGTTTTTGACACTTATAGTTGTACAGGTAGGAGATAGAGCAAATGTATCCATGGGTGATTTACAGAAGACGATTGTCGCCCCAATAGTGTAGTATTCGTTAATTCTCTAACTGATCCATCAAAGTTGGTCAAAATGTGATTTTAATAGAAAGGGATGCAACGGCTCAAAAAAGGGTCCCACGTGGGGGAAACGTCAGATACGCTATGAGTCCGTGCCTTAACTTTCAAAAATTCGCCATCCGACATCGACTGACATGTTAATTACATTGTCACGAAGGCTCTTGACTAGACAGTACAAGACTCATGGGAAAGGGAAAGAAAAAGCTTGTCTGGTGGACTAGATGATATTATGAAGCGTTACCTCTCGATAATAGGCAAAGTTTTCAAGAGACAAGAGGGACTAGGATAGGTACAAAGTAGACTCAAGACGATATAAGACTGCACTGCTAATAGAAACTCCTATAGATTCTGCTATGAATCAATAGGGTGGTGCCTGGTACCTTTGTAACGAAGATGTGTGTGTATAAGATGGTTAGGGAATGAAAAGTAGAATTCGTTATCTAATCATAATTACATAGGATTCTACTTTGATTGGAACATTACTCAGCCGTAATCAGTTCGTTGAAATGTAAGGAAGAAAGTGTGTACCAGTAAGCTAGGTTAGATTAGAGGAGCAGCCTGCATGTTAGAGCTTGTATACCACAGAGTCAAAAGAAATTATATGAGATTTCCCTAGCCTCTTCCGTTGAACCAGTTTGATTGGATTCAAAAAGCTACAATCGGACATCGAATTTGACCGAAAAATCATGTTTTATCTCGAGGTGCATTTTCATCTCGGCGGTTGTGACAACAAAACCTGCATGTCATTGTCGAGAACTCAGTGCATCTACAGGAATGACAGTTTGGTGTGGATTTTGGAGTGGTGGCATCATTGGCCGAAAATGTTGCTGGAAATGCCATTTCAGTCAACGGCGTACGCTACAGAGACATGATTACGGACTTGTTATGGGCTGAAATGGATATGAACTTTGATAATATTTGGTTTGAGCAGGATGGCACACCATGTGACACAGCCCATCAAACTATCGATATTTTGAACAGTAAAATCGATAATCGTGTTATTAGCCATTTTGGCTATGTCTATTATCCGCCCAGGAGCTGCGATTTGACACCTTTTGAATTGTTATTGTGGGGTACCGTTTAATAATCCAGAAAAGATACACACCCTTAAGGCTAATAAGTGCTATCCTGAACATCTGTACTCCTGATATCATGGCCGAATCGGCAGCGGCTACATCCCTGGTGAGAATCAGAGATTGCGGCGTTTTGATATCGGGGCATTCCGGACACGCTGAATTACTACACCGGACCAACTCTATTCCTGTAAAAACGGACTACTGTATCCCCTACCATCTACCAGCGACAAATCTAAGGACAGGAATACCTGGGAAAAGTCACTGGAAGGGGATACGAGTAGTATCAGATTTTTCACGGATGGATCAAAGTTGGACGAGCAAGTAGGCTATGGCGTCCATTCACTGGACCTAAATATAAATATATTCTTCAAGCTGCCTGATCACTGTAGTGTATTTCAGGCGGAAATTACCGCCATACTGGAGGTTGCTGAACTGCTGAAAAGTAGTGTCACAACCCTCCGGAGAATATGTATCTACACAGACAGCCAGGCTGCCATAAAATCGCTGGAAGCCATGTTTGCTACGTCCCTGACGGTGAAAGAATGCCACTCATCACTTAGGGTGATGGCAGAGTATTTTGACATCAGGCTCATCTGGGTACCGGGACACAGCGACGTTCCAGATAATTGCGTAGCGGATGCGCGTTAGCTAGACAGGGCCTTACGGCACAAGTTCTTCCGGCAAAAGAAGGTGTTAGTATGCCAATCTCTACCTGCCGTTTGCAGATCAGGCATTGGGCCGATAATATGTTCAAGGACAAGTGGGTCCTCTGGCCACAGGCAACTACTTAGCTTGCCGAGAGGCAGGTTATCCACAATGATAGGAACACTTACGGGACATTGTCTTGTAAGGAAACACGCTCTAAGATTGGGACATGGAAACTCCACTCTCTGTAAATGCTGCATGGAAGAGGACGATGAAACGACGAAACACCTTCTCTTGGATTGCCCTGCTCTGGCAGGACTGAGATGTAGGATATTCGGAACACATCTAGTTAGCATCGTAGCCCTACAGGATATTCCTGCAGGTCTTACAGACAAATTTATTGAAAGGGCAAATTGGCTGGACAACTAGTCAATAGTTGCTATGGAGGAAACTGCAGGTATCACAATGGACTTCTGTAGCCTAAGTGTGCCAGACAGGGTGCTGTCTTGCAGCCTTTTCAACCAACCAAGGCTAATATCGTCCGAGCCATTCGTAGGATAGAACCAGAAACCGTCAACATAGTCTGGAAAATTGGACCGACAGGATGAGCTACTGCGAAGCAAGCTGCTGCAGACACATGAATGAAATCATGTTCCATAAATAATGAAAATATTTGTTATTTCTAATAGTCATAGTATACCAAAGGAAATTAAGTTTAATACATTTTATTTAATTTTTAAAAAGATATTTGTATTTGAACCACCCTGTATAGCACAACAACATCAAATGAGTGCTTTTGGTTCAGCGAGTATATTTCAAAATTATGAGGATAGTTTTAGGCGCATACAAAAACCAAAGTGACTTTTATTTTTTATACGTAGGATCAAGCGCGCTTACTGGAATGATCAGTTTCGAAGTCTGTAACAATTTGATCAGTATTGATCATTCGAAGTCTGTGACGATTTGATG
Organism: Phaonia tiefii; assembly: GCA_963931995.1. Taxonomy (NCBI): domain Eukaryota; kingdom Metazoa; phylum Arthropoda; class Insecta; order Diptera; family Muscidae; genus Phaonia; species Phaonia tiefii. The sequence continues at coordinate 16,963,689 of OZ008370.1, read as the reverse complement.
ATTATGTGACCGCTACTGTAATTGAATTGATACTATCGGTAGATCATCTACTCGTAAATATACAAACTTTAAATGAAATTTACATATGCGATGGTTATCGTTCAAAGCTCCTTAAGCACCAATTACTGATAGTTATTATGCCAACAATAAGAGGTCTTTTCCTTGTCTCCTTTAAAAAGTCACTGACTTGTTTGCTTAAGATTACGAAACAATTAGAAATAATTCCTAAAAATCATATAACTTAAGAGGAGACACTTAAATGTTTAAGAAAAAAAAGCTTTTAATGTGTATGGATTGATATTTACCGATACATGTTGGCCAAGTTGTTTCTTATTTTGCCTCGCACTTCCGGTTGTTGACTCTTTTTAATCCTATACAGCACACGTTTCCTTCCGGTGGCAATCGGGTGGCGCTTTGTAGGTGTTGACACAAAATTTTTATTTATTTTTCTTATTTTATTTTATTTCTTTTTTTATTATTTTTTTATTTTGTTTTGCTTTAAATAATTATCATTAATATATCAAGCAAATTATTGGAAAAAATAAAGAGCTTAATTTAACACTGCTAGAAAAGAAGGGTAGAGAAATACAAGATGAAAACGAATATGATGTGCAACGATGTTTGAAAAGTACTGCTGTTTGAAATTGATTGATTTTTGTATAAATTTGTATTTTTCTTTGTTTGTTTTTGTATCGATTTCCGGATTTATGGTTTACACACAAAGTCAAAAGTCTCATAATTATGTTTGGTTACGCTGCTACACGTTTTGCATATTTGCACGTCTATTTTTGTGAATTTGTTGTTGTTTCTACTGCTGCTACTGCTGCTAGTTTTTGACGATAACCGGCACAGCACCAACCGACCGAGCGACCGACAGACAGACGTGTTTGTTTAAGGCAAAGACATTGCCAATGTTAATATTTTTCACCTTCAATATTGCTGCTGCTTTTTGTTAATTTCCTTTTCCTTCGCCTTCGTTGTCGTTTTCTTTTTCTTAATATTCATATTCATATTTTTCTTTGCATTTACCTTCTTCTTCTTTGCACATTCCATTTCACACTCACACCCGTTTAAACAAATACTTATGCATGTGTATGTTGAACTTATAAAATATAACTACAATAATCTCTCAAAAGAAATCACTGCCTAAAAGTAGGCAACACAAAATCATTAGAAATATAAATACGATGGCTGCTGCAAGGGGCCGCCTTGGGTAAGTTATGGGTTTGGGGGCGGAGTGTATGTATGATAAATAATACGTGAAGGCAATGAGGCATAATAAATTCCTTTGTGTTCTGGTTGAAAGCAAACAAATATTAATGAGGAATCTTTAATAAAAATTTAATAACAATGTAAATGAAAATGAAAATGAAAAGGAAAAATATTAAATTTAAAAATTAAATTTCAATTCATTGTGGGTTTTGGATGAGATTCTTCGGAAGGAAGAAGATATTTTGCTAATTGAATGTATGAAGTTCATATACAATAAAACTGAAATAAGTTGACTTAATTATCCTTTGCCAGGATGTCTCTGCGTGTAACGGCAGTAGTTGATTATAAGACGAAAACCCAGATTGATCACCGGGTAATTGATGGAAGCCACCGTACTACTGTAATGGACGTACGTGTGATTCGAGGAACTAATATCTATTCGGGCCACTACCCGCAGCAGAATTCTGCAACTTTTTAACGATAAAAATCGGTAGTTAAATTGTCAAAATTCATTAAATTTCTACATAAAATTTCCGAATTTTTTCAAGTTTACTACCGATTTTTATCATTAAAAGGTTGCGGAATCTCGGTGCTGATTACACCAAAGGTTCACACAAGGTTAAGCAGAAACGTACGAAACTAGACATATAGGAAAGCTGCAATTACCAGAGAGAGCCCACGGCTATTGCAGGGAAGCTCACACATCTACTGGCGCAGAAGGAATCCCCGCCTCTACATAATCTTAAAGCGCAGTGGAAGTACATTTCCCATTCTACGAAAACTGGTGCAGAGGCCGCACTTGGTTATGAAAAACTGCTAAAAGATAAACCATTGTACGATGAAGAGTGTCGCATTGCAAGTGATGAAATCAACGCCAATCGCATGGCAATGCTTCAGTCAGTTGCAACGCCAGTCACGTCAGAGCGGTATAAGGAGAAGAGGAGAGGAAACAGTTTGTTTAAGAAGAACAAATGGTTATGAAGAAAGCGCGAGAGTGAGCATATTGAATCTTATAAAAGGAAGAATGAGACCCGTAAATTCTAACGAAAAGTACAAAGTCAAACCAAGATCAATGGATCAGGGACCCCTTTTTGTAGAGATAAGAACGGGTATCTTGTCACCTATGTGCAAAGTATGTTGGGAATATGGAGAGATCACTTCTCTGATTTACTTGACTCTGGAGACTTCATTATAGATGAGGGTGGTGAGAACATACAGGACGATGGCGTCATCTCTCCCCTCCTATCCAAAGCGAAGTTAGAACGGCAATTTTCCGGCTTAAGAACAACAAAGCTGCTGGTGCTGAAGGACTATTGGCTGAGCTGTTTAAGGCTGGCGGTTTTGAGTTGGAAAGTTGCATGTATCAGCTGATATGCAAAATCTGGCTAGACGAAAGAATCCCCTACGATTGGAGTCTTAGCATACTGTATTCTAATTTCAAAATGACGAACAACTATCGAGGAAGAACAAGCCGTTTTTTTATCTATCGCATACAAGGCCCTCCCGATCTTAATGTGCGAAAGACTAAAGTCGTTTGTTACGGACCTGATCGGGCCTTATCAGTGAGGTTTTAGTCCTGGAAAATCAACTATCGGCCAGATATTCACATTAAGACAATTCCTGGAAAATACCCACGAAAAACAAATCGACTCCTACTTTGTAGATTACTAGTAAACCCGGCAGACTTCGTCCTGACTTTTAGTAGGGATGCATATTGTCTTTTAAACTAAAATATAGCCTATATCACTGTGATAAAGTAGCATTCTACTGGTGAAAAAATTTTGAAAATCGGATGAGTAGTTTAGCAGTACAAAATCACAAACATTTCCTCTGTGTAATATTAGTATAGATAAGGCTGCATTCGATAGCCCGATATGGGGAAAACTGTACCAAGCTATGTCGGAGCTTGGTATTCCTGCTAAGCTCACACATCTTTGTAGAATCACACTGAAAAAAAAAAAAAAAATGGTGTCCCTTAACATCCCATGGAGGGATTGGGGAGAGCTTCTCACAATCAGTGAGATGTGCGCTTTCTAGTTTTACACTCACTGATTGGGACCTACAGTTTTACACCGATTCCGAACGGTATTTTGAGAAGCATTTTCTCGTATTTCGACTACGACAGTTTTGTAAAAGATTAAAAACAAATTTTCCGTGTTAGCTTTAATCTTTTACAGAACTGTCGTAGTCGATATACGACAACGACACTCGTAATTGAGATCGTGTGCAAAAAGTTGCAGTCAAGATGAGTAAAACTATCAGCTGCTCCAGTTTGCTGATGATTTAGACATCATTGGGGCAAATCTGCGAGAATTTACTGCAGTATTTTCGTGAATTGATAAGGAAATCTGAAGGTAAACGAGGAAAAGACAAAATTAATGGTTTCGACGAGCAGAACATCCACCCTATGGGAGGAAATGGTAAATGTTGATAGCCGTTATAATTTCTAGGTAGTGGACGGATTTATTTACCTCGGATCTGCCGTGAACAGAAGCGATATCGTCAGCCTGAAAATCAAACGGAGAATTGTGCTTGCGTAGAGATGTTATTTTGGGCTAAGCAAGCACTTGAGAGATAAAACTCTCTCTCTCTCGAGAAACGAAAAACCAACTCTATAAGACTCTTATACCACCTGTCTTGCTTTATGGCGTAGAATCCTGGATCATATGGCACTCTGATGAAACATCACTAGGGTAACATCACATTCGAGAGAAAAATATTCCGAAAAATATATGTTCCTATAATGGAACACCGCGAGTGTCGACAACGGATGAACCACGAGTTGCATAATCTGTATCCCGACATCGACGTAGTTAAGCGTACCAAAATAGCGCTCTTACCCTGGTTAGGCCCTGTCAGTAGAATGGATCAGAATGAACTAGTGCGAAAGGTATTCCAAGACGTACCCGAAGTAGATCGAAAAATAGGACGACAAAGACTTAGCTGGAAAGACCAGGTGGAATATTGATTGCGAGAGCTTGGTGTTAGCAACTGGAGGTGAAAAACTGAAAATCTAGCAGGTTGGAGACACATGTTATCCTTGTTTTGTAAGGCCCTTGAACCCTCTGGCCACCTAAATAATTTGTTTAAAAAGCAATTGATCGAATGAGACATGATCAGCGGTCCAATACAAGCTATATAAATAACCTGGACTGGATGCGATTTTCACATACCAATTTTAACAATCTGGTATGGAGACTGTTTTATGTATTCAGCCAATTGAGTTCAGCGTCAAATACGAGGCTGCACTTGTGGCAGAACGCCTACAGGCGAGAGGTGGTGAATGGATCACAAGTTGAAACACCAACGAATAATGGAGGGCTTGGATAAAACCCGTTTCCCATTACATCCTTCTCACAACCAGTGAGCTGTGCGCTTTCTAATTTTTCACCCACTGATTGGGACCTACAGTTTTACATCGGTTCCGAACGGTATTTTGAAAAGCTTTTTCATGGGTAAATACTCGATAGTGTCACCGTCACTATGCGAGGTGACCGCCGCCGAAAGAAATTTTTAAGGTGGTCAGAGCAGGGATCAAACCCAGGATCTCATGTACAAGAGGTGCGCACACTACCCATTGCACCACCGACTGCCATGGAGGTCTTGGATAATTACACGCAAAATGAGATGAATCCGACCGAATATCCGAACTAAGAATTAAGGCGAATTGCGTGACTATGACGCCATCTACAGACGCTTGGGGACCTGGCTCAAACGCCAATTGGAACCCGTTGTTATACGCATGGCACAGGTGCCTAATTACCGCATCCATTTCGTATCGTAATCTCAATTATGAAAGTGATTTTAGAAGGTCAATTTGACGGTAACTCCTAACAAACTAATATTGATGAAATCCTGTTCCTCTATTAATTTGAGTCATACAACTAATTATAAATTTTTTAATTCAAGTTTCCATTTTTTCGGACTTCCAAAATACCGATTACAGTACGAAACGGATGCAATCATTAGATCCCAAGTCTAGGATTTTTCATTGAAAATCCGGCGACGGAAACCTAGCTACGTCTCCCGGATCACACTCAAAACATTCAAGCGGAGGTTCTGGCGATTACGGAATGCATTAAATGGAGCGATAACAATGCGAGCAATTAGGACAATATCATCGGAAACTGTCAAATTTAGAACGACTTCCAAAATAGAACGGACTTCCAAAATACCGATTACAATACGAACTGAATGCGATCATTAGACCCCAAGTCTAGGATTTTTCATTGAAAATCCGGCGACGGAAACCTACCTACGCCTCCCGATTCACAATAAGAACATTCAAGCCGAGTTTCAGGCGATTACGGAATGCATTAAATGTCTCGACAACACTACGAGCCCAACGGACGTGAATATCCAATTAATACAATATCATCGGAAACTGTCAAATTTAGAACGGTCCTTGACTGCAAAAAGGTGATTAATGATTATTCCACGCACGGCACACTTAACATCATATGGGTGCCGGAACACAGTGGAGTTATCGACAATGACCGTACGAACAGTCTGGCAACAAAAGCTAGAAAACTTCATACGGTGAGCCTGGAGAACGTGAAACCCTTTCAGGCGACAAAGGCTGAGTTGGGGCAATGGGCGCCCTGTGGAATCAGGAAATAATAAGCAGGATGGCGATAGAGAGACCCCGATGGGCTGAAACTGGGGAAAATCTGAAATGAGCAAAATAATGGGAGTATTAACGGAGTGCAGAGCGTGAAGGGATGACGATGAGATGATGGAGAATTTCTTGTGTCAATGCCCGATTTTCACACAAGCCAGATGCAGGTACCTCTCGGACAGAACAATACCGGACATAATCAGTAATATGGGAATACACTGGAACATCTTAAGGAACTTTGTTCGCAACACCGAATTCCTGTAAGAATATAATGTCTTATGCCCAGTTTTTAAGTGGATAGTTAACTATCGGATCACTTAATTGTAATTGAAAGATAATTAGAAGTTAACTTTGCATTTTGTTTTCCAGTGGCAAGTTTAAGTAAACCGTCATATTGTTAATGATTATGGCAACCCTTTTATTCTTATTGGACAAAACATCTGTGTTGGGCTAAATACCAAAACAACAAAGAGGAGCAACCAAATGGAATAATGTAAAATAAGAAGTAAATGCATAAAATCGAAGTCATTTTTATCAAAAATGTGTAAAAAAAAATGTTCCCACAACAATTTAACGATCTAGACTCTAAGTATATGTACAAATACTCAAAACAGAAACATGTATTTTATCCAATCTTACATTTCTCATTTTGACAGCCAGTAATGTGATTGTCAAATCATATGGGTCTGGCTACAAGTTAACCAACCAACATTGGGTGGTTAAATCAGTGATAACCATTAACTGAAAAACAAAATTCGATGTTTAACCACAATTTAACTAAGAAACGAAGATCACCACTGACTGAAAAACTGGTCATTAGTAGGGCAAATTGAGAGCAAACAATAGGTCATATCAGCGGCTTAAGTATATGTCTACGGACATGGGAAGGATCAAAGAATTTTCTCTATTTTTATCACATCTCTATCGTACCCCTCTTTTACGAACTAACTAATTAACTAGCATATAACAAAATTGTCAGTCTTACAACAAAATTGTTAGTCTTGCAACAAAATTGTCTGTCTTACAACAAAATTGTCAGTGTTACAACAAAATTGTCTGTCGTATAACACAAATATCTGTCTTATAACAAAATTGTTTGCCTTACAACAAAATTGTTGTTTGTTTCGTCGCCTTTGTTCGACGAAACTAGAAAATCCTCTAAAGTACATACTTCATTTCCAATTGGCAACTGCACGTTCTTGTGCAGCGCACTGTTTGAAAAGCAACCAACGTTGGTTGGCATTTCAAACATTTATATTCGAATTGCATGTTTAGAAATATTTCAACCAGTTCTTATAACTATTATTATTGCTTTTAATGATTTTTCTTAGAATTGTGTCCAGTTTTTACTCTCACCCTCCCACCCCCTTCCTTTTCATTTATCGTCCTTTATTTTCATAATAAAGAGCTTGCTTATAGGCATTTTATAATTTCTGCTCATATGGCCGCCAACGACAACGAGCTACAAGTACAAAATGTGAGTGAACAAAGATGATGGATGGTGTTCGCTCTATTTTCCTCTGTTGAACTTGTTATACGACGACTTATTAATGAGTTGGGATTGTGGGGGAGAAAAGGAAATGACCAACAAATCAAAACCTGTGTCCACCTATATAACCATAACATTTAGAAGATCAAACCAAGGAGTTAATCAAACTTCTATAGTACAGGACATGGCCAACAACTCAAAAACATAGCGAGAAAAACCTGTGTCCAAATACATAACATTAACATTTAGTAGAACAAACCAAGGAGTTAATCAAAATTCTATAGTAAAGGACATGGCCAACAACTCAATAAGATAGCGAGAAAAACCTGTGTCCACCTATATTACGTTTAGAAGAAGAAAAAACGAGGTGTTTATCGAAATTCTATGGTAATTCATGTGAGTCCATTATAAACATTTTTTTATTTTCAGAATTTATACAATTAATCTGAAGAAAATCTCTATAAAACAGTCCTTTAAGCAGCTAAATTCCCAGACTATCACCCGATAAATAACGCCTTTGTGTATGCTACATTTCCGCCAGCACATTGCAGTTCATTTGCATCTGCAATTCTCCTCTTCTGGCCAATTGTAGGGTATGTATTTAGGTTCCTTTGTTAGGGATTATAATAATTTATAATCAAGAAAATGTTTTAATTGGCATGGTTGCATATTATGAAGAAACACATGCCATGCAATGTTAATCGATAAAATTCAAAGCACACTTTTAGGAGGAATGTAAAAATAGTTTCACCTATTTCTGTTTTCAAAAAAAATACTAAGTTAATGTGTGAGCATTTTAGTGTGGAGAGGTGCACGTACTACTTGCAAACATTGGCTGCGGTTGCCATGAAATTAAACTAAAGCGGACTACAGACTTGTCATTAATGAGCATAACCTTAGGCGATAACTTCTTATCTGACTGATGAAATCGAAAATATATTACCAGAAAGGATGGGAAAAACGTCGACTGAGATTTTATTTGGTTTCTCGCTCTCGATTGAAAAATTTGTAGTGAGCTTAAGTGTCAATCCACAGAGAAACAAAGTTTTGAAGTTGGAGTAAAGTTCCTTTTTAAATTCTTTATATTAAAGTCACCTGTCTGTATGTATGCCTGCGCACCGAAAAAACTTTGGATTGATTTTTAACCCTTTTCCCGTGATCCAATCAAGCTGAAACTTCGTAGGCAAACTAAGGGCGATGACAAAAATTAACTATCAAAATATGGGCGGGATTGGACAAAGGGCGTGGTACCTCAGATACAAATCACAAATTAAAAATCCATTATTTCTGCTCCTGTTAACGGTATTTGAACAAAATTGGGTATGTTGGTTAGGTGTACATATTCTAAGATCTTCTGCAAATATGGGCGGGATTGGACAAAGGGGCGTGGTCATATATAAAGAATTTATAGTCAAAAAGTATGTTTTTACGGTTTGGTCTTTTTAGATGTATAAAGCTAAGTTTCAATACACAGAAACAAAGTTTTGAAGTTGGAATAAAGTTCCTATTTACAGATTTATAAAGCATAAGTCTCGATACACAGAAACAATGTTTGGAAATTGGAATAAGACTATCAGGGTCAATACAAAACGTCAACTGTATACGGAGACATGAATGAACGGTGTCCGGAAATGAACGTAAGATTTGAATGTTGCGCCAGTTAAGGGTTAAGGGTTGTTGACAAAAAAAAAAGATAACGTGAAGGCTGACAGTTTAAGGTTATTAAACATGAAACACTAATACCGAGTTTTTGTTCTCGAGAAATATTTTAAATGTAATGAAGGTTCAAAATCATATTTTACGATGAAGCTCAATTTCATCTGGATGGCTTCGTTAAACGACAAAATTGTCGCATTTGGGGTTGAGAAAAGACACAAGCGATTGTTGAGATACAAATCGCGACCTTAGACCAACTAGGTTAACATGTATGTATTCTTTCGAAGCCACTCGTTGGGCACAGTTTAGTTGAAGTGTTAAAAATTTAAAATCGTTAGATAGAGGATGGGCGGTGGCCAAATTTTTGTTGATTTCGTTAAATTTCAAGGGGTATGTAGTAAGTCATGGGTTAATTGGTCGAAAGGGAACTAGCCCCACAACCGAATTTAGAATAAATTTGGGCTAATGTGATTCCTAGATGTATCTAATACAGGTGGAAGCAATAGAACTGCTGATATCAATTGCTTCTTGTCTTTGTGGTCCGACCTTGTCAAATGTTGTTTATACCAATTTCCAAGATGTATCTAGTACAGGTGGTGGTAGCGTTAAAACAGCTGATTACATTTTTTCTGTCCTTGTGGTTGTTGCCGAAAATTACAACAATTCCTCCTGATATAACCTGAAATATAATTTCGATCAGCTGAATTTGACAAGGTCGGCTCCTGAAATAAAAATAAATGCCTTCAATTCCTACTGCTTCTACCTTACTTATTTTGCCATGTGTGATTCCATGGAATTTTCGTTGAGCTATGATGTACAAAGTAGATCTAATGGCGCTGCGAACGAGAAAGGCAGGTTCTTACAAAGGTGAGTTGCACATCACCAAGGCTGAGGATACCATGAGTTTAGTTGACTTAAAGTTGCTGCTCACAAAAGCAGTAGATTGGCTTAAATATGTTCAACCAGAACGGCTGATTACATAAGATTCATAGAGTAATACTTATAAAATACCGGTGTAAAACTGCAGGTCCCAATCACTGAGTGTAAAAACTAGAAAGCGCACATCTTACTGATTGTGAGAAGCTCTCCTCAACAGCTTCATGGGATGTTTATGGAACACCATGTATGTAATACATAAGAGTTTCCATTACTCTTTTCGATGCCTCTTCATGACGACGAGGTAGGTGGTAGGCCACTTCATCGAGTTTTATTTGCTGCTGTATTTTACCAATTTTACACTTTCGTTGGGCTCAAAACGGACAGAAATCAAAGGGAATGCGCATTTTCGTTCAATGCAAACGACATAAAACATAATTCAGCTGACATTAGTATCAATAAGCACTATTTAAAATTAGTTCCTGTCTTCTTTGCTCTCTCATTCTACATCATCGGTCTAGTTCTTTTTCGATCAGCTGTGCCAAAGAATCCCCCCGATAGATTCCAGGCGGCCAAAGGCGATTCCAACACTGTGCACTATAAAGACAACTCAATCTGGGCTAAAACAATAATTAAATTGAAATCTGTTTCTAGTGAGAGCTTTCCTAAAATTTGCAATCTATAGAGAGCAGTGTAAGTCTAACGTCAACAAACAATGCCTCATTTTTCCGCCATTTACAATTCCTTTAGATCTTTAATTCCCTACGTAGTAGATTCATAACTTTGTAGCTGCAATGACTAAAATTTTACATTCTAAAACAGAATTAAGATTTGAGAATTTTACTGGCGTTTTGTCATATAAAAAACTAAAACTACTGTAGTGTTCCTCGATCTCGAACGAAAGCCACAAACTTAGTCATTCGAACTGGAGTGAAATTGGGTTCCTCTAAGTCTAAATATTTAGCTCGACAGAGTTTACTTAGAAAGCAAATTACTGCACATTTAAAATAGAGAACATTTATGTTTTCTTTCGAATGTGATGACAATATGACAAGATTCTCGAACCCAAATCAAATTCCTTCGACTAAAATAAGAACGAAAGCTTTCTTTCGACATCGAGCAACAGCCTCAAAACTTATGAAAAATTTCGCTTCCCGTTTCCATTTCCAATGGCAAATGGATTACAAATTTTCCATTTTTAAAGGACCCCAAAGTACTCATCGTTTCCTCTTTGTTATAGTAAATTTAAATGGGAAATGTAATGTGTTCACTACTAAGTCAATTTTCAGGAAGAACTCATTCAGCGCATAGTAGTGGCCTTAAAACTAAATATATTAATTAAATTGTAAAATGTAAAAGAAAATTTTAATTTTATACAATAATTTAGAAGAGTAAAAATGAAAATATAGTAAATACCTTTGTCTATAACCATTATAACCATAGGGGGCGTAAGATACACTTCGGGTATTTTGACCGTACATTGTTCAGAACGTAAAAAAGGAAACTGAAAATTAAAAGGATAATAAAAGAAAAGAAAAAACAACGAAATTATTAAAAAAGTAAATAAAATTTAGAAAATATTGTTTTTTTTATAGAAATTAAAGAAAGAACACAAAGCGATTAGTAACGGGAGACTAAAGAAATTGTAAGGGATCTTGTGGCTTCAATGCCGTAGGGGTTATAAGCAAAACAACCCGCACTGCATTTAGTTATCTCATATGATTGACTAAGAAAAGAAGAGCAATTATAACAGTTTTTTCCACAAGAAGTTACTTTAACAGAATACTAATTGATAAAAACCTATTATTCTAGAGTGCTATCGCGTCCAAGCTACCGCCCCGCTTTAGACAAAACCCCCCGAATTCAAAATGAGAAGTTTGCCACTGGATGTACGCTCCGTACAACGAGTGTCTAACAAGAAGGTTCTTCAGGCTTAGTCACTCGTTAGTAAAGAGTTGATGCATAACATTTTCCAGTATTAGACCTTATACATGAACATGTCTGTTTTAGCCAACTGTAACGTTGATAGTAATATTTGTTAATGGAGATATTTATAATAGTAATATTTAAAATATTAGTAAAACGGCAACTGTTCGTCAATAATTAGCCAGGTGTTGGATACAATTTAGCTTTAAGATTTATTAATAAGAACCACTTATGGCCGGTTTTTAAACGGGTAGTTAACTATAAGACTATTTAATCGTAATTGAAAGTTAATTTGAGGTTAACTTTGCATTTTGTTTTTCAGTGGTGAGTTAATGTAAGTCGCCATATTGTTAACGATTATGGCAACCCTTATATTCTTTTTGGAAAAAAACAACTGGTTTGGTATAAATACCAAAACAACAAAGAGGAACAAACAAAATGGAATTATGTAAAATAAGAAATAGATGCATAAAATCAAAGTTAATTTAACAAAAATGTGTAAAAAACTATGTTGCCGCAACAATTTGACGATCTAGGCTCAATGTATGTGCACAAATACTCTAATCAGAAACATGCATTTTATGAAATCTCACATTTCTCATTTTGACAGTCAGTAATTTGATTGTCAAAATCATATGTTTCTGACTAAAAGTTAACCAACCAACATTGCGGGTTAAATCATAGTTAAACAATGACTGAAAAACACAATTCGATGTTTAACCAGAATTTAACTTAGAAACGAAGATCACCACTGACCAAAAAACTGGCCATTAGTGAAATGATGACGGTGGCTAAATTTTTGAAATGTAAAATAATTCAAATTTGTGGGTATTTATTAAAGGCATTGTTAACTGTTACCTCAAAATGTCCTCAAAATGTCCTAATCAGCTCATCGAAATACACAAGATAATCCGCACTAACTTTCCAAGATTCACCAGCCACAGTCCATTACTACTAATTGCTGTCCATAATTCGTTACTATTAAAGGATCTAGCAAACAAAGAGGTCTCAGCCAGTCTCTTCACCTTTCTGATAACATTTTTCGCTCAACTCCTGGTCTGGCAGAATATTTCCCAATTAACGTCAGTCGTGTACTGTTGGAAAGCTTTAAAAGTTATACCCTTACAAATTGGTGGTATATGATCTGTTGTGACTTCATCCAGTCGTCTATTTCATATCTAACCAACCATTCCCTTCTTATTGGAAACAATTTTGTGTTGAGGAAGTTAACGCCAATTCTAATTGACAAATTATTGGTTTTTGTTGGAATAATGGACAATTCAGTTTAATCACTCTCACGGGCATGACTAGTTTCGAACTCCGTGACAAGTTCATCAGCAGATGCCTAACTACTGTGTGTGAATTGATACCATCGGTTGATCATCAATCGTATACATACAATCTCAATTCTGCAATTTACATTTGGGAATTAGTATCGATCGAAGATCCCTCAGTATCAACAAACACTGAAAGGCCTCTAATTCCAATACAATATCAGACAGCTTTTTTCCACCATGTTCTTCTTTTCCTCATGCGTACTCGCATTGTTGCAATGCTTCCTTGAGGTGAGTTTTAATCTATATTACAGAGTTGTATTTTTTGTTTATAATTGTTTTATTTTGATTTTTTTTTTTTTGGGCATGATTTTTACTGTGGCTCACTGTATCCAAAGATAAATTCATGTTTCAATATATGTACAAAAAAAAACTTGTCTGAGGGACACGAGGCAAAAAAAAATATAATCAATGAGGGGCGTAAATTGCTGTACTAATCAATATGAAATGGGCAAACATTATTACTAAAGGGGCCCTTAGACCTGTGGATAAGTTGCAGCGACTTCAAGTTGACATCAACTTATCCATGGTGTAAGGTGAAGTTGGTGGTTTGTACAAACTAGTTGATGTAAAATCAAAGCCATTTTGATTTTTTGAAGTTGATATCAACTTATCCACCAGTGTAAGGGGAAGTTGCATCAACTTTCATACGCATTTCGGTGAGAAACGTTCATGAGGCAACATTATCGGCAAAATGTAAATAAATGAACCAAAAAATAAATAAATTAAACATTATCGGAAAAATATAAACTAAATAAATATGATTTGTAGTGTTATTTATAAATATTTAAAGAAAATAAAAATGGCGTTTTTTCGTAAAATTTGTGATATTTTCGCAGTGCGCTCACCACCTTTCATTTCGACATCTGACAAGAAAATGAAGTTGCCTCAACTAGTTTGAGAGTGTAAGGGCAAAATCGAAGTTGACGTCTAGTTATCGAAGTTGATGTTAACTTGTAGTCGAGCAACTTATCCACAGGTCTAAGGGCCCCTTAATTGTAACATTAAGTCAGTATGAATCCATTTCAGGTGGAAGCATTAGAACAGCTGATATTACATTTTTTCGATACCATCGCGATCTGTTAATAGTAAAATAATACTAGTAGTCATATGTAGGTATTGAAATGGGTAGAGCCCAATCAAATCGGCAAACATTATGACTTAAGGGCCAATTTTTGAATGGTATTTAAATTGTGAATCAGTTGATTTTGATTTGTCTGATCTGACTTTAAATACGAAAAGAGTTTTTCAGTGCCTTGTCAAATAATCTTACTACCATGTGGCAAATGCTACGAAAAATAACCGGTATTCATACATTTATCATCTAATCGTTACAATGCATCAAACTGACGCCATTTGCAAAACAAAAGTGAAGTGATAAAATACAAAATATTTAATGAAATTGGAAAATATTTGAGCAGTAATAAATTGCTAACTGCACTACCAGTTGAATGATACATTTTTATTGTTATTTCAACTAGGATGGTGATTACAATTGTTCACATTAACAATTAAACAAGCTTTGTGTTTGTTCTTCTTGTTGTTTTCTGTCAAAATCATATGGTCACTTGATCATAGTTTAAACGCCCAACTTTGGCTGTTTGTATTAGAACAGCTGATATAATTTGTTCTTGACATATCTTTGTGGCCCAACCAACAAAAAACAAAATATATATTCTTGTTCCCTACTACTACACTAACCCCATCTCAAATTCAACACCTATGTACAGTGCCGGTCAAAAAAATAGCACCAACGTAGTACATGTATTCCAACTAGAAGTGTAAATAAAAAAAGTACAAAAATAAAACCTTGGATTTAAGAACCAACTAACAACTAAAATCAGCTGTTCTACTGAGTCTACCTAAATTATTTTGCCATTGGTCCGACCTTATCAAATAGAAACATAGGCAAAAATTCAGCACATGGGGCAGGCAAAAAAAAATTTTTAAAATAAACCAAAATTAAAGAAAAGGTAAAGAATGTTAGCAAATAGAAAAGTAGCACTCGCAGGAACCTATGTTGCTCGTACCGTGTGGTAAAACTTTTGGAAAATCGTTAAATTTATATTGCATTAAGTCAGACAGGGGTTTAAAATTCCCTCTGTCTTCTGGATGGTTACCATAACCAATCTCATAACCAATTTCGTTGAAGTACCCACACTAATCCATACCCAAATGTCCCTGGCTGTGACGGTATTTTGGACCCTGTGGGCCCCATAGGTCCGTGCGACGGCTAGTTTTCAATTTTCTCACATTCTTTAGTATTTCTTTTATTTTGGTTTTTTTTTTAAAAAATTTTTTTGCCTGGCCCTGGTCCTGAACTTCAGCCCCTTTTGGATAATACCCGTTTGTAACAAATTAGTACGATGGTACATATTCTCACCATCCCTGATGTTGCTATAACAAACATTGCTGAGGCAACCCTATCGAGATCAGCAATGAAAAGAAAACATGAAAAAAATCAGCTCAAGCCGGCCCCAGCGCGGCAAACACTTCCGTGAAAAAGATAACAGCAAGAAATACTGCAGCCATGAAATTATAATAAATTTAATCAGTAAAACGAAATAATTAAACAATTATCCACCATTAGTGTTGATAAACAAAAAGAGCATCGCGGAAAACAAAGAGAAAGGTGGGAAACAAAAGAAAACAATACACGCATTCAAACACACACACGCACAAGAATGAAAGCATCCTTTTTTTCAAAGACTGACTGGGGGCTGTCAAATGGAGCAGACGAAACACAAAAAAAAAAACGAGGAATTGATGCAGCCCAGTTTGTACAACAAAAAAAAACCCTAGGCATACACATGCATTTACCACGCGCACACACACTGATGCAGCAAGGGTCATGCACACAAGCGTCGTCCTCTTGTGACCACTTTTTTTGTGGGGAATCTGCCATTTCTTGTATCCCTTCATTTTCTTATTAGAAACTTTGGTATTTAGCAACAAAAAGATGGAAACATGAAATCGTTGCAATAACTTTAACATTTATTAGCACGAAAATTGATTAATTTTATGCACTTTTTGCCACCCTCGCCGAAACAGCAGTAGATTTGCATGGACACAATTTTTATATTGCTTTCTGCCACCTTCGGCGGCGGCAGCAGCTCAACGCCACCAACACTAAACTATCAACAACGCCACACAATTCCCATTTTATGCCTTTAACCCATCTGCTTTTCCCAAGAAATATTCCACTTTTTGTTTGTTCTGTCACACTTTTTTTTCTACACTTTTTGCACATAATACACACAACACACCAAGTAGCAAGCAACGCAACGAGACAAAATATCAAGGAGTCTTCTTCTATTGATCCGATACGATATACGTACATAGCAGAAGTAGGAGCAAAGTAATAAATCGAAATTTACTTTTACTTTATGTGATTTTCTGATTTCTGCTTTACACTAGCCACAAATTGTTTGTTAATTAAGCCGTTTTGTTTGCTATAATCTTTTTGTGTCTTATTTTCACTTCTAAAAAGGGATTTTTATTATAACTCGCGCGTGCCAAGCGAAAAATGGTACTAAGGTAAAGAAAAAAGAGACTACCCAATACCAAAGGCAGCGTTCAATAAACACGTAGTAGCCAATTGGCAGCTAATGCTTATTTTCGCAACCCAGAAATTTGTAGTAGAAATAGCTAACTGTGTTGTAGAGTGTCAAAAACGATAAAATATAGGTAGACAACAAAAACCATGTACAAGTAGACACTCAAAATTTCTCTTCACTTAAATGCCAACAAACAAAACGAGTGAAACCCTAGTACTTCTCTACTCTGACTCTTCCCTCTTCATTGAATATTTCAATACACGAGCAGCTTTTTGATAGTGTTATTGTGTATAAGTATACAAATACCAACCATGTTGAAGTAAAATTACATAAACTATGCAAAAAGTATGAAATAAGCAAGATATGACGCGAGAGAGAAATGCGTTTGAGTGAACTCCTAGTACTTTTTGGTTCTCTTTTACTAGGGTTGCCAAGTTGCGCACATCTTCTGGTCGTCTAATTGTAAATCGTCTTTGCAAGAAACAAGGGTGCGAAATTTGGCAACCTTCGTAAAAGAGAACCAAAAAGTCAACAGAATTCACTCCAAGGAATTTCTTAACTTGATTCTTATACGTTTTACATACTTTATGTATTTTTATTTAAACATGTTTGGAATTTATATAGTTGGGTACAATCAAATCATCAAAAAACGCGTGTATTGAGATATTCAACGAAGTTTGAAAGCGAAGGAGCAGAGAAACGAGGCGGTTCACTAGTTGACACAAAGACGATCTAGAATTAGTCGACCAGAAGATGTGCGCAGTTTAGCAACCCTGGTAAAAGAGAACCAACAAGTGCTAGAAATTCACTCAAAGGCATTTCACTCAGGCGTCATATCTTGATTATTTCATACTTTTTGCATAGTTCATGTAATTTTATTTCAACATGGTGGGAATTTGTATTCTTATATACAAAAACCCTATCAAAAAGCTGCTCGTGTATTGAAATATTCAATGAAGATAGAACAGAGAATGGCTAGGGTCTCACTCGTTGTATTTGTTGGCATTTGATTGAAGAAAAATTTTGACTCTCTACTTGGACATCATTTTTGGTTGACACTCAAAAACGACCTACTAAAGTACACAGTCGACATTTCTCTCCACACAATGCCAACAAACAAAACGAGTGAAGCGTTAATTATTCTCTGCTCTATCTCGTGCTCTCTTCATTGAATATTTCAATACACGGACAGCTTTTTGATAGTGTTATTGTATATAACGATACAAAATTACATAAAATATGTAAAATATTTGAACTAATCAAGTTACGACGCGAGAAAATTCGAAGAGTATACGACCAGAAGATTTGCGGCATTCGGTAACCCTCGTAAAAGAGAACCAAAAAGTTGTCACAATTCACTCAAACGCATTTCACTCTCTATCATTAGATAAATGTGTCAAGTATTTTGGTAATAAATATATATGCGCTTCTGCTAAGGACATACCAAGGCAGCTTGAAAAGGTAGAAGCAATACTACAAAAATTACAACAAGGCAACAACAACCAGCATTCTGTTTTTGTTTGGTGTGTAGTTTATGTCAATATCAACGTACTACGAACAACGGACACTAAACAAAGGTAAACAGTATTTGACAGCTAGTGTGCACCACTTTGGCACCACAGAATGAAAAAAAAACAAATCAGCCGTTCTTATACCACAACCTTCTTAAGCAGCATTGGGACATACAGGTCTTTTCTTCAAGTGGCTGAGAGATGTATATTTGTCTGTCGCTTATTAAAACACTTTCGACACTTTCCCATTGATCAATACGTAAGTAAGAAGACATAAGTATCACAACAAAAGTTCTACAATTTAGACTTTTGACCTATAGAAATGTATTTGTTGTTATTTGTTACACTTACAGAATACATTTTTACTTACATTGCTTTATTGAATTGAAAATTCACACATCTGTTTTAAGAAATTGAATAAAAACTACTCTTAGAAAATTTGTCAAAATACCTTTTATTGTTTTCCTTTTCACGAATAAATGGTTACATACATACACAGCGACACAGTAGTAATACAAATTCTTAGAGGTTAATAATCATCTCGCTCTATCACATGGTGTCTAATCAGAACGCTGCTGTCTCGTCACAATTCTTGACAATCAAATATGAAACGGGGAATTTGCCAACATTCATATGCAAAATCAGTATTGTTGTTGGTACGAAGTGTGTTTGACACTTTGATTTAGGCAATAATGCCACCTTTCCTTGTCTTCATACAAAAAAAAAACACCAAACCCAAACTAGACATTAAGGCTGTTTTTTATTCCATTAAGCTATCGCCACTTACGACATTCCAAGTAAAACGATCCACACTTAACACTACGCAAGGTGGCAACATTTGCTGTAATGGGTGAAAAAAATACGATACGGCAACACGTTTGTAGCCAGTGCCAACAAGCACATGGTAGCAGCAGACGTTGTAATTGTAAGCAGCAACAACAGACACTGTATTTTCGTTCATTCGTTTCAGTTGTCAAACTCTACACAAATATATACTAACAACACAAGAATAACAAAAATATAAAAACAAAATACATAAGATTTTGAGAAGTGAAACGAAAAATGACATGGGAAAAATGTCATCACCTGTTTAAACGACTATACCTTGTTTCATTCGCAAGAAATGATAACAAAGAGCCTGTTTTTTTATTCCTTATTATTACCCATAGACGAATATAGTATACACACATTTATTCTCTCATCTGACGTTTCATTTCACACTCTCCGTCGTAGGTTTGTGGAAATGAGAGAAATTAATTTTAAAATTAACTTACACCAGGTGAAGTTACAAAATATGTTCACTTAACTTTTTCATTTCGTTTTCGTATAGAACTGTGGAATTTAAATGCATTTTGCACTTTTTTGTTGACTTTTATCGTTGGTATACATTTGTATTGTATGTAACACAACTAGTTTGCCACAAAAACACGAAATTCGGTTGTTGTTCCTTTGTTACTATTGCCTCTATCTGGTATTATTGAACCCATATTTTCCAAAATCCAATGTTTACTTCCCATCGTACCTATGACGTTTAATTTATTGACCGAATAAAATTATCTATGTATGTATTTGTCTATGGTTTCAACAAGTAGACTTCAACCGTTTGAAGGCAAGCGTTAACGCTGGTAACCGTTATAACTTCGAGGTACTGGACGAATTTATTTACATATGCTCTGCAGTGAAGCCTAGAAACCAAACGGAGAATTGTGCAAGTTTTATTGGGGTTAAGCAAGCACGTCAGAAATAAAACACTTTCTCGAGAATCATATATCGCACACTGACGACACATCCCTGGGGAGTTTTCGAGAGAAAAATGCTCCGTATAGCACGACGAAGCATGAACCACGAGCTATGAACTGTATCGACATTGACGTAGTTAATCGAATCCATTTTAAAGACTTACTCGAATGAAACCGAAGAAGAGGGCGACCAAGTCTTCGCTGCAAAAACCAGGTTAAATAATCCCTGGGAGAGCTTCGAGTTACCGCCGCACCGAAAAAGGATTCCCAGAAACCGTTCGGAATCGGGAGAAAAGTCTGGGTCCCAATCAGTGAGTATAACAATTTAAAGAACACTCCTTTTGCTGTGTTCCGACAATAACTCCTGCAAAACACAACAGTTCATAATATAATTTATAATTAGATAATATTTTGATACTGAGAATATGGGTTTTTTTCACATCCATTCAGGTATCTCTTGGAAGGCTAGTCGACATGACACCTTCGACAATATACAAATGACCGTAATGCAACTTCGCTTTACTAATATTTATTAATTAAACTTAACATGACTTAATTTTTAATTAAAACGTATTAACTTCCTAATGTACGAGTATATTGAAAATTAATTAGAGTCGCCTTGGCATCGCTTTCGTGTGTTGGCAACTTTAAGTAGTAAACTTATACCTATATCACATATATATTTGATAATTTTCAATTATAACTACGCGGTCTGAGTCCAAGGTACACACCATTTCTAGAACGTAATACAATTGTCACTGATAGTTGTACTTCCTCGCCCAGGGGGAAAAGTTCATAATGTCTCAGTAGCTTGGTTAGAATGGTACGCATTTCGAACAGAGCAAATCTTTGGCCAACGCAATTCCGTGGTCCGGCACTAAATGGTATATTACTGTAAGAATTAACTTGGGCGTTATTACATAGATGGCGCTCGGGCTTAAAACTGAAGGGGTCTTCAAATATCTCCGGATCGCGCAACATTTCCAATAAGATAACTAAAATATTTGTTCCAGCCGGTAGGATGCAGTCATCTAGAATTTTAAATAGATAAGAAAATGTTTAAAAATTTGTCTTCAACTATATCTTACCAACTTTGAGATCCTCCTTCAACCAACGTCCAATCGCTGGCACGGGTGGATACAAACGCAATGATTCCTTTATGACACAGTTCAAATAACTTAATTGTTGCAAATCCGCATATGTGACGGGACGACTCAAGTCATCACCAAAATGCTGGCGTATCTCCTCAAATAGTTTCTGTTGGATCTCCTCATGCCGCGATAGAGCATAAAGGCAAAAGGATATGGCCGATGTTGTGGTGTCGTGACCCTCAAACATAAATGTATTCACCTCATCGCGTATCTGCTTATCCGGTATAGGTTTACCATCATCCATTGTAGATTGTAAAAGGACATCCAATAAAGCTAGACGTTTCTTTATACCCAGATCTTCATCGATATCTTTAGGGTTGAGGTTAGCCGGATTATTTGAAGCCTGGCGAAGGGACTCTTGACGCTCAGCTATAATTTTCTCTGTGAACTCGTGCATTACTTTAATGCCTTTCTTCTGGGTATTATACTGTTTAGCAGCGAAGATCTTAAAAATCACATTTAGTGCCAGTTGGGGTCGTACAAAGCGATTTGCTATTATTTCCGTAACCCTAAAAAATGGGGGAAAAGATATAAAAAATAGTATAGAAAATTACGAAGGACGGATAGCTCGTCCAAAAGCGAGTTTACTTTGTTTTGAATACGGTTCATGGCGTTACCATAGTTAATAATAAATAAATAAAATAAGTACTAGGGACTATTGGAAGTGGATATGATAATTCCATGCCCTTATTTGTGCCCATAACAATCCCTATACAGCGATTTGGTCCTATCGATAAAGACATACAAAATGTCAGGTAAACGGCTACTGTCCCCAACTCCCGCGCATATCTTAACAGGATGGTGAAATACGGAACGCCTTTACCTGTTGTAGTTCATCTGAAATACGTTGGAGCTCACTCGCTGAACAGAGGCTCTCCGGAGGACGCAGGAATATGGTCTGAAGGTGCAAATTATAGGATCACCACACAGGTGAATTAGTTGAGAAATCTTGTTATCCATGCCTTGCTGAGATGTTTCCACATTAATAGCGGAGATCACAAGGCACGCATTTTGACTAGGAATCTCGGATTCTGATTACAGCATTAGCTTAGGGGGCAGTAGTATTTTACATCCCTTATGCTCTACCCAGTGCTTTGTGTGCGTAGGAGGAAATATTTAGTTGTTTAGTCCGTATTCCTTCTAGGATCTAGAATGCATTTAGGAAGTTAGACTGAAGTACCTTAGAAGGGGGTTGGGTAGTACAAATTGGTACGTCGGAAACTAAACAAATCGTGGAAAACTTTGTGGGAAACACCTGACATAAATGTCCCTTAACCACAACAGAAAAGAATCAATTCTTCCTAATCGAACGTAATATCTACGGGGTTGTTCAGGTAATCAACGAATCAATTACGGGGAAATGTAAGTTCTCATTGTTAACGATGCGATAAGTGGTAAATGAAATGTAACACCATAATCACCTTGTCTCTATCCTTGACATTTATTCAGTTATTTTACGACAGTCTCATACGGACTTTTAACAAAAAGAGAGTAATCTTCCTTTTCTATTCTATTGGAAAATAAAGAAGGACAGTAAAATCAGCTGTTATGATAACACTACCTCTTATATCAATCATGTTTGTATGTGTTGTTATTAATGTACATGTTCAGTGAAGTACATTTCCTTTATATTTCCATTTCCTGTTCATAGAATATCATACTAAAAGTGCGTATACAACTCTGTGGTTGAAATGATTTGTGACATGATAATAAAATTATCGAGGTAAATTTACTCGATCTTGGGTACAGTATTGTCCGAGAACTTACTGATTAGTGAATTACTAGTGTGATTTGACGATTATCGAGTCTATCTGAAATATCGTGTGCATTAGGTTAGAGTAGATGGCAATCGATGCGTTAGCCCCACCAGAGAATAATTTAGTTTACTCTAATGGCCAGTTTCACAGTTGAAAATTCTCCATTTAAGAGTAGTTTAAATGCCCGACGCTTGTCATTTAATATGAAAAATGTCTGTGAGCTTTTAAATAACGAGTGTGAAACTCGCTCTAAGAAGCTCAAAATCTTGTCTATGCTTATCTGAGATATTTCTCCCCAGTCCCTAAATAGGTAGGTTCCCCTAGCAGACTTCCATTCGCCAGCTAGAGCTGCCCGTTTGCAGCTCCCTGGAATAGCACTGTCCCTTGACACCCATACGTGGTGGATATCGCACCACTGGGCCGCCATCTCGTTACGAGATCTGAGGAAATCTTGAGTTCAGGAAGACTAATTCCAGAGAAAGCATAGCCTCCAATGACTGCTGGACTATTAACCGACAGCCAGCCGATCATTTCCCTAATATATACAATTTCCGCCTGATACACGCTACAATTATCAAGTCGACTACGAGAAAGAGACAACACTAGTTGCCCAGAGTAGACACTATACCCTACCTATACTGTAATTCACTAAATTTTAATCAAGCGATAATCACAATATGACTTAAAGATTTTTGTCGCTTGTAGTAAAGATTGTGTGATTCACTAAGGCCCAATTTTTGACTGGTTATTTAAATTGGTAGTCAGTTGATTTTGATTTGTGTTTGATCTGACTTTAAATACGAAAAGAGTTTTTCAGTGCTTTGTCAAATAATCTTACTACCATGTGGCAACAGTGGCAAATGCTACGAAAAATAACCGGTATTCATACATTTATCGGCTAATCGTTACAATGCATCAAACTGACGCCATTTGCAAAACAAAGGTGAAGTGATAGAATACAAAATATATAATGAAATTGGAGAATAGAGCAGAAATAAAGTTTTAACTGCATTACGAGTTAAATGATACGTTGTTTATTGTTATTTCAACTCGGATGGTGATTATAATTGTTCAGATTACCAATTAAGAAGATTTACATTTTCAAGTATAAAAATGATGTAAATTTAGTCTTAAGGTGGGTTCACATTTTCAAGGGGTTTCCAAACTTACTCATTAACTGATTGAACAAATTCCGAAGTTGAGTCCATTTGAGCATTGATAGTTACGCCCATGGCCGATTCTACAAAAATGTCACAAATTTCAGTAAATGTGTCACATTCCTGTCATCACACCTAATACTTACCGGCTATAATATCCATTGTCAACAAACCCACAGGTTTGAAAATATTAACAGCCTGCTTTCCATCTGCCAAAGGTTTCAACTTTCGTATGAACACATCTGCTTGACGATCAAATACTTCGATAAATTGTTCCAATATCTTGAAGTGGAATGTGGGCGTGATAATTTTACGCATGATTTGCCATGTCTTGCCGCTGCTAAGCAATAGACCACTGCCTAACCAACTACCGAGCATTAAGTATAACTTGTTCTTATGCAAATGATCCTGGCTAGCAAGCAGGATGTCTACTATACGATGATCCGTAGTGACCAATACTACACTACCCAAGGTGACGGAGTAAAATGATTTGCCAAAACGCGAGACATATTTGCGCCACATCTCAATGAAATCTTAGAAAAAATTAAGAAAATATTTGAAATTTCAGCTTTAAAGCGTAGGGAGGAAGTTTCAAACTTACTATCGGGCTTCATGGGTGCAAGAGCAATCATTGTGCCTATTAAGGGAATCCGGGACACTATGGGAATATTTCGAATTGTTCGCGTGAGATGTAAACGTCTAAAGTAATCGATTATAATAACGAGTCCGCAGAATAATATAATGTCCAGGAGCATTTTGAAAAGTAGATACTGAAAGGTGTCCAAGTGAAGATGAAAGCTGGAATTATATGGAATTAGTTAAAAAAAGAGGAGCAGCTGTTGTTTATATAGTCATAAAAATTATAGTTTGGTGAATCTGGCAACCCTTATAATCCAATGTAAATTTTAAGTGGCCCATCAATGGGCTTTTAAAGGATAATAAATGCAACAAATGGGTAGAACTTCTAATGTTCTATGGTGCTGGTAAGTTGTGGTTCACTGCTCGTAGCTTTCGAATCCCTCCAAACTGAATCCCTCGAGGACAACCCTATTCTGAATCCGCAGCGGTGTGTCAGCCACTTCTGTCCGCAGCTCAAACAGCATCCCGATGGATGGTCATGATACATACTCATGATCTCCACCACGACTAGCAAGGTTACAGATGCCATTTAAAATATTTCACTTTTTGTAACATAAGCATGAAGCGGGTACTGGCTTTGGAACACTGATGCAGGACTTCATTGGGGTTTTACACCCGCCTTAAAAATTGGGAAAACAAAATTGTAATTTTGTTAATCCATAATAACGGGGTTTTCAATAAGAGCGCTACAAAAGTTTTTTTAAATAAAAAAAAACCAGATTTATATACCAATGAAATTCTTTATTCCTGTGAAAGTACGTTCGATGCCATTATGTATGGAACTCGATTTCTTTTGCATGGCCACCACGGGCACGCTTGTAGAAGTCCAGACGCTGAACCCAATTTTCGACGGTTTTCAAGCATAAATCGGCCGATATTGCAGCAATTTCACGTTCGATATTCGTACGAAGTTCATCAATCGTCGCTGGCTTGTTGGCATAGACCATAGACTTGACGTAGCCCCACAGGAAATAATCTAACGGCGTCAAATCGCACGACCGAGATGCCTCCAAGTCCATATTATCCAATTGGGGCCAAAAATATTCGGTTATCGTTGAACGGTAGCGATTCGCATTCACAGGAATGTGCCTGTCTTGATAATCACGGAAGAAGTACGGCCCAATGACGCCGCCGGCCCATGAACCGCACCAAACCGTAATTTTTTCGGGATGCAATGATGACTCATGGATTACGTGTGGATTGCTGTCTGACCAATAACGCATATTTTGCTTATTGACGAAGCCATTCAGCCAGAAATGAGCCTCATCGCTGATTGTTGAGGCCTCTTAAAGTTGAGGCCACTGACTCCAAGTTTCGGTAGTAAATTTTAATAAATTCGACTCGTTGTTGGCTCGTATATCTTTCCATGATGAAATGGCAAACCTTACTGAAGAGAAATGTCAAAAGAGCGGGAAAAAATATGACGTCGTTTGCTGTCCCTATCGATTTACTTTTCTAGCGTCTCTGTTGAAAAGCCCTTTTCAAGAATAAAGCTCTGGAAATGTTTTTAAGTAAGAACAAATTGAAAATTCGTTGCCAAAAACTGTTTCGCCAGAACAAGTGTCGTTTCAATTCAACATCGATGTCAATTCTACATAGAAAATAATAAATATTTGTTGAAAGTCATTGTTAGTGATCGATAACGACTATACAAATGCCGATTTTTCAACCGTCGGCACAAGACGAAGCCGTTTTATATTGACGATGACAACCGTAGTAAGTGTGAAAAGTTTTCATTTATTGTCGAAAATAACAGTTTATATCAAGATATATTCATTAAGGCTAAATCAGTAGCACAGCTGATTTCATTGATTTGATTTCGTTCGTGCCTAATCTGTCAAAGTTTGTTTATATTTCTGTTTGTGTTTATATTATTAATTTGTTCACAAAGTTTCAAAGAATTTGTAATAAAGTAGATTGATTTATATGGGAAAATAATTTGTTAAATATTAAAGGGCTTCACAAAAATCGACTTTAACCTTCATTATGAGCTCTAAATGTAACACAATTGAAATCAGATTGCAATTTTCACATGTGTTTACATCAGCTAGCTTTGACATATTCGGGACATTAATTACATCAACAGCAGCTGCTATAACCTGAATGAATTAATCTTGGTTTATGTCTACATAATTCGATAGCTACGACAATATTTTCATGCAACTTTTGGCTTATGTGAAAAAAAATTGTAACGGTGCATAATTTTCAAAAACAAAAAAAAAATTGCGTGGATAGGGCTTTAAGGCCAAATCAATTCTATCTACAAATATATACTTCATTAAGTATTGCGTTCCACAGAATCATGTTCACGAACTTATATATTGAAAAAGGGGGGCGCGGGTCAATTTCGGAATAATTCAGGAACACCCCAAGTGGGAGTCGTATCTCCACTCCTCTGGAATTTAGCACTAAACAGTGTTCTGCTGGAGTTGGAGGAATCAAGTTGCACAGTCGAAGCATATGGTGACGACCTGTCAATTGCTTACTGTATTTTTATTGACTATTTAACAACCTCATGAGGTCAGACGTCTTACACATATTAATTATACAAACAAATTTCAACATATTCTTCCAACTGGCTCTATCCTTCGCCTTTTCTCGCCAGTTGGTAACACCAGGGATTCGGAGGGCTTCTTCTGTCTGGTCTTTCCAGCGGAGTCTTGGTCGTCCTCTATTCCTGCTTCCATCGGGTACATTATGGAAAACCTTTCGCGCTGGTTCATCCATTCTGATAACATGGCCTCGCCAACGCAATTGACCTAATTTGATTCGCCTAGCTATGTCCACGTCAGAATATAGATTATATAGCTCTGCGTTCCAGCGACGTCGGTACTCGCCGTTTTCCCTAACAGGACCATATATTTTACGGAGAATTTTTCTCTCGAAAACTCCCAGGTGTTTTTCATCCGCTTGCGATATGACCCAAGTTTCGGAGCCATATGTCAAGACAGGTAAAATGAGAGTCTGATATAGCTGGACTTTTGTCCGTCGAGAGAGGGCTTTGTTCCTAAACTGCCCAAAATAGCATCCATTTGCAAACATAATTCTCCTATTTATCTCCAGGCTGACGTCCTTGTTCACGACGGATCCAAGGTAGACAAATTCATCTACCACTTCAAAATTAAATCAGTTGTCAACGTCCAAGTGCGGACCAAGTCGAGAGGTTTCTCTTAGTCGTTGACACCATCAATTTTGTCTTGCCCTCATTAACAGCAAGACCAACCTTCGCTGATTCTTTTTCGATTCTAGAAAATACTGCAGTCACCTCTCGCAAATTTCGCCCAATGATGTTTATGACGTCAGCATACGCCAGCAACATATGGCTTTTGGGGTTAATGGTCTTGTTCGTATTTACTGCAGCCTGTCTCATTATTATCTCCATTAAGATGTTGAAGAGATTGCACGAAAGTGTGTCGCCTTCTATCAGTCCTCGCTTGGTACAGAATGGTTCAGTGAGGTCTTTCCCCACTTTCACTGCTGATTTGGTGTTGGTCAGCGTCATTCTACAGAGGCTGATCAGTTTAGCCGGAATCCCAAGTTCAGACATAGCTTCGTGCAGTTTTCCCCGTATGGGGCTATCGAAAGCAGCTTTGTAATCGACAAAAAGGTGGTATGTATCGATTTGCTTTTCGTGGGTCTTTTCCAGGATTTGGCGTAGCGTGAATATTTGGTCAGTCATGGACTTGCCTGGTCTAAAACCACACTGATAAGGTCCAATCAGGTTTTCAATAATTGGCATTAGTCTTTCACATAATACGCTCGACAATACCTTATACGCGATCTACACTATCTTCCACTATCCTGATCTTCAGTGGGGAAGAATCTGAGTGGAGTAGTGCTGAAAAGTGGTCTCTCCACATTTTGAGCACACACTGCTTACACCGTCCGACAGTCCATATTACACTTGAACAGGTTGATGTACGACTGATACTATAGGCAAAATGGAGTTAATTGGCGTTTTCAGTTTTTCATTTTCTCATCCTGTTGCCGTCGGTGGTGCAATGGTTAGTGTGCGCGGCTCTTGTACATGAGATCCTAGGTTCAAACCCTGCTCTGACCACCTTCAAATTTCTTTCGGCGGCGGTCACCTCGCATAGTGACGGCGACACTATCGAGTATATAGCCATGAAAAAGTTTCTCAAAATACCGTTCGGAATCGGTGTAAAACTGTAGGTCCCAATCAGTGAGTGAAAACTGGAAAGCGCACAGCTCAGTGGTTGTGAGAAGTTCTCCCCGGTCCCTTCATGGGATGTAATGGGAAACCATTTATTTTTTTTTTATCCTGTTGCCCCATAAAAGGACTAGAAATTTTCAAGGGATAACATTTTTCAAAAAAAATTTGAAATACTTATTCGCAACCTACGATACCGGGGTGTCAAATTAAAGAAGAGGATTATGGCTATTTTTATTATTCTTTTATTTATACCGTTCCAGGAGAAAAAATGACTTAAAAAATGTCCTTGAAAAATTAAATCCTTTAAAATCCTTTGAATATCTCCAACAATTTATTCGAAAAAAATATATATTAATAGCCCGTATATAGTGTAATACTCCCCAAAATTTCAACATTCTAAGTTTATTAGTTAATTTTTAATAAAAGTTTACATAAAGCTCTTTCAGCAAAAAAGTACTTTATTATATGGAATTAAGTCCATTTTGACGATAGTTTCAGACGTATATCATCCGGTTCAAGTGTAACGATTTTTTTTTTTAATTGTCGTACGGTGTTATCAGTCACCAGATTCCCATTCTCAAACCTGGCAATTGCAGTGCGGGGAAAATAACCCACCACGTACAGAGATGTGATTCTGAACTTAGTCAAGAAACTCTCTAAGTGGGCCACGGACAATAGACTGGGAGTAAATCCAGAAAACCTCGAGTTCGTACTCCCTTGTCTCTAACAACGAAAATAAAGATGTGAACATAATCAAACAAATCCGAAGAAATTATTGTATGCAGTTAGATTTGTAGTAATTACGATCAGTTTTTTACAAAATCTACATTATTTAGAGTTTGCGCAAGCTTGCGTAAATATTTATTACACAATATAAAAGCTGAGATCTTGTACTTTATGATCATGAAAACATTACAGCATACAGACTGTAACAACAATGGTAGTTACAGTTTCTTCGATGTGGAAAATATCCCGATTTTGTCACATTTAAAGGACACATAAAAAAATTTATATATTCAAATATTTGTTTAAGAAACTATTTTTGTATAATGTTTAGTATATTACTTGATGTTGGAGATTCCAGCATATACTGTTCACTTTTGTTATTTTAAAGTGACATTTATTCAAATGCAATTTATTACAACTTAAGCAAAAATGTGTATATTTATCAAAAACGATGTACAAGTAGACAGTCAAAATTTCTCTTCACTCAAAAAATAATCAAGATATGACGCAAGAGAGAGATGCGTTTGAGTGAACTCCTAGCACTTTTTGGTTCTCTTTTACCAGGGTTGCCAAGTTGTCTTCTAAGTCGTCTAATTCTAAATCGTCTTTGCACTTGTCCAGCAATCTGCAGAAAACAAATGTAACTTTGTACGAATTGAATTTGACAGTGAGTGATCTAAAATAAATATAAGGCCATCATCGAAAATTTTTCTGTCGTGGTAAATTGTGTTGAATATATTTTTGTGTGGTGAAGATACAATTCCGATTTTGCTGTGTGAAATGGAAAACCAAAATGTTGACAGGTGAAAATTCATGTGCTTGGACTTTTTTGAAATTAACATAATTTTTAAAAATATTTCGCTATTTTTATTCAAATTATAAATAAAATGAATAAATTGCGATTACGCCAAAGGATGTATGTGATGTATCAAATAGAGAGAATGCGTGAGGTATGCGCTTATTGTTTTATATTAGTGGTCTTCATGAAACCTCGAAAGAGCCTCGTAAACTCGAAAACATCGTAAACTTGCACAGCAAACGTCAAAACAAACAAATTTCCCATACAAAGCGACTTGCTCAAAAGTGGAAAGTATTCGAGGTAAATTTGCTGCGCAAACGTGGGATGGAGAAACGTGCAAACTTTTGACATTTCGTTGTCATCTGACTAGGATGGATAAATAAGGTGATAGCACTAGAACAGTAGAAAAGGTACACATACCTAATACATGCAATTGCTACTGCTACCACCTTATGTATGGTTTTGAGCACAACTACGCTGAGCAACTTTAACTGGTGCCTCATGCAACGGTGCGAGGGAAACTTGCGCTGAGCAAAAGTTCTCGGCTTTCACGTTTGCATGAATGCCGCTATTATGTATATTGCATCGGATATAACATGTTATTTTAAGCAAAAAAAGTAAAATAGCCTAATCGGCGAAAACGCACAGTTTCGCAGTTATGGACCGCCGTATGTTGAAATTTTGAAAAATGTTAGATTATTTTCTTTTATTTTTCTCAAAAATGTAAAGCTTTATACCACAAAAATACTATGCCGAAGCCGCGAAGCCGGTGTTGGACCTACCCCAAGTAGAAAATTCCATACTATGCCGAAGACGGTGTTGGACCTACCCCAAGTAGAAAATTCCATACTATGCCGAAGCCGGTGTTGGACCTACCCCAGAGGAAATAGTCCCTTAGCCCGACCACGCAGAAACCTCTATACCATTTTTCGATAACTCACTTAGTTATCGAGTTATTGGATGTTGAAATTTTGAAAAAAATCGATAATTTTTAAAAGTTTAAACTCGATATCGAAGCGAGTTATAGAGAAATGCTAGCTAATTTTTTGAGTTTATTTATTGAAACCCCGTTCACCCGTTCATTACAACTAAAAACCGGTTTGTTGGTTTTCGGTTTCGGTTATCATCATTCTAGTTACCACTTACTACTCTATTTATTATGTTTATAATTCTATGGAAGATAGGACTAGACTGTAGCCGACTTACTTGTATCATTCCAAGTTTGTAAGTTTTACAATGCAGTTGCAAAAATTGTTTACTGATAAGTTAATTGTTTGCATATATGTCACGCACAGAGTGACTTCACGGGTCAAGATTTCCATTCATCTAAAACAAATGCCTACAAATATTCCGAAAACATTAGCGGGGAGCTATAAATAACTGAATCATTGCAATGCAATCACGACTGGTAGTTATCGTATGTGCAGCTGTGATTGCTATGAAATATAGATTATGTCAGGGGAGAGCAATTTAGTGAGACACTGAAAACTGATAGTTTGAATTGTTGTGAGCTGTTATATTCAATTTATTATAAAATGTAAGCACAATGTAATAATTGAATTAATAAGACATCAATTAGAAGTTCATAAGATTAGATTAAGTGGAATCGATGTATTGGTATTTCGTTTCTTACTCGTATATTATTTCTGCTGAAGCTACTAAGTCAGTGCATCGAACTGCTGTGAGTTCCTCACATTGTTTTCATCATAGATAAAGGAAATAAGTAGATAACCCACAGGCGTTGTCAAGTACTGCCACTAGGTGCTGTGTTGTCGTTTTGTAACTTTCATTGACGTTTCTCATAAGGTTGTGCTATTCAAACTACTAATTTAGTTTTTTTCATGTCGTTGTGTTCCCCACTTTCTAATTCAAATGCATTTTGGTTTATGCTCTTTTTTGGTGCACTGTTATTGTTGGTATTCGTTTGTGTTGACTTGTACAGCATCGGTCCACTAAACAAAACAAAATGCCTGTTGATGTTGCCTACAACACCTACTGCTATCACCTGTTCTAAATACATCTCGCAATGTATAGTTTATTTGGGATCAAACGTTGTAATTATTGCATTCAGCTCCATCTAGAAAATATCCCATTGAACAAGAAATTTCCCACGGCATGTGCGATATCTAGTTAATTCCTTTATCTATGGCTTTCATATCATATTAGAATTGCGTACAAATTTAGCTCAGTGTTCTGCCACACATTTCCCTTAGATGCTCCACACTGCACATTGTATCATCGAAGAGGTGTTGGCCGTCTTAATCTCGCGAAAGTTGGTCACAAGGCAAATAAAGTGATCCATCGCTTCTATGTTCTGCGCGTGTTCGCTGCATTCGTTTGGGTCAGCTCTTCCAATTTGATGTAGAAGTGTGCTCAGAAAGGAGTATCCATTTAAATCACTAATGAATCACCCAAGTTTCAGTTTAACGATTTGGTATTATTCCCATCCTGGTCAACCACTGGCTTTGTTCTGCCCGCCTTCTGACGCATCCCAAAGTTCTTGCCCATTTCCATAGTTCAGGCTTCCATTGTTTTGATGTCTCTTTGTAAGACCTGCACACGTTTATGGCGGTTCTCCTAATGTTCGGTTGGCGCACCAATTGTGCTACAATAAGAAATTCGAATAACTTTCTTTTTTGATGTGTTAAAATCTATAGACACGGGTAGGGCAATCTATCAAAGCGAACACAAGCAAACAACACACAGTATTAGCATCACATACGTGGTTATTGTACGAGTACAACAATAGTCTCTGCCTGAAAAATAAGTATGATCGTATTGATGTAGCGGCAGCGAACAAACAAGCAGCTCGTCGTCGCCAAAGAGTATTGAATAGTATAGAGAACACATGGAACGAATTGTATGACTCAAAAGCACTGGCGACATCTTGCGAATGATTCAAAACGTATTACTCTCTTTTTGTCATAACTTGGTCCATTCATAATTTTGATGTGAAACATTGATGCCGTTTGGAACATTTATGCTTTTTATTTATATTATTTTATGTAATAACATTGTCGAAATGGTGCATTTATATTGAAATATTCTATAAAGAGAATAAGACTCGTTTATGCTCTTTTACTCAGATTGTCTACATGAGAGCGGAAAAAGAGTGCAATAAGTTGTCTATACTATTCAACACTTTTCGTCGTCGCTCTGTTTATGACAAAACAAAAACAATTATTTTAGTGAGCTAAATATTCCTTTATTTATTTTAACAATATTACGTATGATGGTAAAGCAAATGTAAGAAAAAAGAAAGTGCAATTGCAAAAAAGCCTTCAGCACAATAACTATTCTTTTGTTTTATTTCCCAATGTAACATTTACTAATGTGTTCATAGAAATCGAACAGGTACCGTGTTACAAAAAGGTGTCACGTGAGTTCGAACACTCATAAATTGTTTTAATCAATGTTTTTGTTTTATTGTTTAGAAATTTTATTTTATATTACTAATTGTTTTTGAAGATGATAGACCTAATTGACCTCCATGCTCATCCATGCCATGCGACACCTGATCAGAAAATTATTCATAGTGGCCTGACGGGTTGAAGTCGGGATCGTAGCATTTATTGTTTTAATGGACTGCTTCAGTTCAGTCAAATTCCTTGGTTTCGTTTTGTACATCACTTGCTTGATATAACCCCATAAAAAAATCTGGAGCAATCAATTCAGGAGACCTTGGGGGCCAACGGAAAGTGAAGTTTCTGGATATTAATTTGTTTGGGAATTTTCGTTAGAGGTCCGATATACCCGGTCTGGCTATGTATGCAGTTGCTCCATCGGCACAGTTTTGGGTAAAAAACTCCTTCAACATCTTTAAATAACGGTCCACATTGACAGTTACTGTTACACCGTTTTCTTCAAAGAAATATGGCCGTACAATGCACTTTGTGACTCGTTCTGGCTGCGGTTTCGTCTCATGGAGTATTTCTGGATTTCACTGTATATACGGCAATTAAGCCCCGTATTCAATTCTTGCGAAATTTTCGTAAGAAATTTTGTCATTTATCTCTAAACGTAAAATTTTGTTACATAGAGTTACCACATATTTCTGATTTACCTTGCAAATATTTCATTAATAACACAGCGCAACACGAACAAATATAACCCTATACGGACACCACTTCGTGATAAAAGACCAAAATAAGAAAAAAGAACCGTGTCTCCCAGTTATGCCCAAAGTCATGCACTTTTTTTTATGAGCCCGCAAAGATTTGTGGCCTCGGTTTGGAAAAAAGTGATAATTTTGTCAGGTTCATATCTTGCAAACCTTTCGGAAGTTTGATTTACTCTCTGAGCGAAAGTTGTAGCTTTTATCATAAAGAACAAAAGTTGTGAATATATAAAATCAAAAAAACTGCATTTGCAAGGTCAAAATCCATTTTTGCACTCCATTTTATTTTTAACGCATGTGGTATGTCTTTTGTTCAACAAAATAATGTCATAATTCCGGTCCCAAATAATTAGCAAACAATTGTTTTCGTACAGAATAAGACCCTGTGCTTGATTATGCCTACGAAATTTTCGCAAAGAGCTGAGTACCAAACTAATGAAAAGTGTACGAAATTTTAGGTTCCTGGAATTTTCGTTATTTTTTATACACGTACATCTATGGCAACGAAAATTTCATAAAAACTGAATACCGGACTGTACATCAAAATGGGCCTCATCAGACATAAACAAGCAATTTGTCAAATTCGGTAATTTCAATCAGTTTGGCCAAACTCTTACCTGTTTCACTTTTCAAGTTTTGAAAAAAGAAATAAAATTATTACATAATTATTATTATATTTCATACTTTTTGCATAGTTTATGTAATTTTACTTCAACATGGATGGAATTTGTATAGTTATATACAATAACACTATCTGCTCGTGTATTGAAATATTCAATAAAGAGAGTAAGAGAGAGAACAGAGAATGACTAGGGTTTCACTCGTTGTGTTTGTTGGCGTTTGAGTGAAGAGAAATTTTGACTGTCTACTTGTACATCGTTCTTGCTTCGGACTGGTGATTTGTCCGTCGAGATTGTCCATATTCTCGCGTTTTTCCTTTGGGGTTACGTCGACATGGATAAGTCGGCTCAGAATTCTTTCAAAATAAATGTAAAAGTGGTTATTTTGTATGACAGTAAAGTGGCCGGTGTTGGTGTAGTAATAGTGTGCTTGGCTCTTGTACATGGGAACGCTGGTTCGAACCCTGCGTTGACCACCTTACATTTATTTCGACGGCGGTCAGCTCGCATAGTGATGGCGACACTATCGAGTAC
Source organism: Phaonia tiefii (assembly GCA_963931995.1). Lineage (NCBI taxonomy): Eukaryota > Metazoa > Arthropoda > Insecta > Diptera > Muscidae > Phaonia > Phaonia tiefii. The sequence continues at coordinate 16,928,097 of OZ008370.1, read as the reverse complement.
TTAGCCATGAAAAAGCTTCTCAAAATACCAGTCTGAACCGGTGTTAAACTGTAGATCCCAATTAGTGAGTGTAAAGCCAGAACGCGCACAGCTCACTGGTTGTGAGAAGCTCTCCCCAATCTCCTCATGGAAAACCATTATTTTGTTTTTCTTTTAAAGAATTAAAAATCAATTTTTTTCCTTTACATTTGAAAAAAATGTTTATTTATAAAGGGTTTTTCACTGAGACGCTACAAAAGTAAATCGATAGGGACAGCAAACGACGCCATATTTTTTCCCGCTCTTTTGACATTTTTCTTCAGTAAGGTTTGCCATTTCATCATGGAAAGATATAAGAGCCAACAATGAGACGAAATTATTAAAATTTAGTACCGAAATTTGGAGTCAGTGGCCTCAACTTTAAGAGCGCTACGTCCAATTTATGGTCGTCATAATTTCTGGCTGAATGGCTTCGTCAATAAGCAAAATATGCGTTATTGGTCAGACAGCAATCCACACGGAATCCATGAGTCATCATTGCATCCCGAAAAAATTACGGTTTGGTGCGGTTTATGGGCCGGCGGCGTCATTGGGCCGTACTTCTTCCGTGATGATCAAGCCCGGCACATTACTGTGAATGCGAATCGCTACCGTTCAATGATAACCGAATATATTTGGCCCCAATTGGATAATATGGACTTGGAGGACATGTGGTTCCAACAGGACGGCGCCACAAGCCCCACAGCGAATGCCACAATCAATTTATTGGAAACCAAGTTTGGTGAACGTGTTATCTCACGAAATGGCCCAGTCGATTGGCCGCCTGGGTCGTGCGATTTGACGCCGTTGGATTATTTCCTGTAGGGCTACGTCAAGTCTATGGTCTTTGCCAACAAACCAGCGACGATTGATGAACTTCGTACGAATATCGAACGTGAAATTGCAGCAGTATCGGGCGATTTATGCTTGAAAACCGTCGAAAATTGGGTTCAGCGTCTGGACTTCTGCAAGCGTGCCCGTGGTGGCCATGCAAAAGAAATCTAGTTCCATACATAATGGCATCGAACGTACTTTCACAGGAATAAAGAATTTCATTGGTATCTATAACCGGGTTTGTTTTATTTAAAAAAAAAAAATTACAGCAGACAGTTGTTGTCCCTGCAGGCTGTCCCTGCAGGCTGTGTCAGAGACACGGCCATTAAGTTTAACGTAGAATACGCCATCCGATAAGACAGAAAACATATATAACAATAAATTCATTTGCTTATATTATGTTTTCTGTCTTATCGGATGGCGTATTCTACGTTAAACTTAATGGCCGTGTCTCTGACACAGCCTGCAGGGACAGTCCGTGGCCGAAGGCCTCGGATAACTGTCTGCTGTAATTTTTATATTTACCAACGGCATTTGATTCAAGTCCGTTTAAAAAAAAAATATTATGTTAAATTTTTTTAAACTTAATTTAATTTATGTATTTTAATTAATATTTTTATTGAAATAAGTTCTGCGAATGTTGAGAGGGCCGCCCTAATATTAAAAAAGGTTTACCTTATCGAGTCTTCGCATTAGCATTCGAGCGTTGTGTGAAAGCTTTACGCTTTACAATTCAAAATTAATGTTACAACAGCTTTATTGAAGCTTTCGCAAAAAAGCTTTATTACGTTAGCTTACTGTTTGTTTCACTTTTTACTAGATACATGTTGCCAAGCAACATTAGCTTGCTGTTCGTTTCACTTTTTACTAGATACATGTTCCTAAGCAATGTTGAGCAACCAAAAACACTCAACCAAACACCACACATATGTTTGAGTGTATGTGTTTAAACAATTTTCATTTGAGAAATTAAAATACTAGAAATATATCAACCAATATGAAATGTATATCAAACGAAAGATAACATCTTCATTTACCTACAAAAAATATTTTAAAAAAATTCATCTAGCCGTTTCCTCAAATTCAATGAAATAAAGATTACAACAATAAAAACCTGACATGACTCCTCATACCGTAAGGTAAGACGTATTCTACGTCAAAAACTTTTGTAGCGCTCTTATTGAAAAACCCGTTATATAAGAATCACCCTTTATTTTAAAATCACTGTTCGGGTCGTCAAGTTTTACACCGATTTCGAACGATTACGCCTTGAGGAATATTTTAATTGCTCATTACTTGACTATGTCGCCGTCATTTATGCTGCCAAAAATGATATGGACTTTATTATTTATACTTTCATTGATATACGACCTCTTTGAAAATGTCAGTGAAATGTTTTGCTGGGTTTCTTGAACTTACACGTTATTCTTCAAATAAAATATCGATTACACACAGGTTCCGGCAGCTTGCAAAATCAATGGAAATCTTTGCTAAACCACTTTAAACTGCACAAAATAATGAAACGTGCCGAAACTCAGTAAAATTTAAATTTTCTAGTAATTCAAATCAATATTTTTATATAACATCATGTTAAATTGGTACTATTCAGTTTGTTACGATTTGTTCTCAAGTCATATGAACACCGGCGTTGTCAAAACGATTTGCGACCAAACACTGTACATTGTCTGACAAAAGTTGTTTAAATACTAAAGGAAAATTCGTGGAAAGAGAAGCTTTTCATTTGTTTAACACCAAGAGAAAATACTGTCAGTCGGGGGATTTTAAAAAATCTCCTGGTATAGTAATCCGACTTGTGACTTTATTACAAAATTATAAAAAGGTTACAAATTTGTATTTAATTGTCTTTTACGACATATTTTTAGTTAATAGTTTATTTTTGAAATATTTCCATCAATTGATTTTAATATTTTCTTTAAAATTTAAAGATCTTATTTAGATTTCTAGTTGATTGTTTTTAGGGGATTTGTTGATATAATTGTGTAATCTCCCACTGTTTCCTTGGAACGACAATACTAATAAAGCATTCGAGATATGAAGAAAACTTTTCGAAAAGCTTTTGAAATTATGCTTTAAAAGCTGTTTTTTGGCAGACATCCAAGTTAAATTGCAACCAAGTGTAAGTTCGTTTGGTTTACAATAGATGTCGCTGCAGTAGCTTTAATAATCAAGAGATTATTACAAAAAATTAGACTGTATTTCGTTTGTGCTAGAAGCATAGATAAAGCAAATAACATATTAAGGGCGACATTTGTCAACTATTCTACTGTGACTATTCTGTTCTACTGTCACTGTTCTGTTCAACTTTCTTTGAAGTTTGGAATAATTTTCATTGACTTGTGGGAAACCTTTTCAACATTCAACAAAACTAGAAATAATAACCAAATGTGTATTTAAGAGTGCATTATTTGATAGGCAAACCCAGGTAACTAACCTGACCATAACTAACCTGACCATAACTAACCTGACCAACTATCCAGTTTTTCGATGTCCAATCCTGCCTCGGATTTCAATCTGACGTTACATGAAAAAAAATAATAAAAGAATATTAATATGTCACATGTACTTGCTGTCAAAGATATGCACAAGATGTATCTATTGCAGGTGGAAGCGTTAGAACAGTTGATTTCAATTTTTTCTTGTCGTTGTGGTCCGACCTTGTCAAATGTTGTTTATACTAATTCCAAGATGAATCTAGTACAGGTGGTAGCGTTAAAATAGCAGGCGAAATGTTTCCTTGTCCTTGAGGTTGTTGCCGAATACTACAACAATTTCTCCTGATATAACCTGAAATAAATACATCCTGACAATTTCGATGGACTGAATTTGACAAGGTCGGCTCCTGAAATAAAAACAAAATGCCTTCAATTACTACTGCTTCTACCTTACTTATTTCACCATGGATCTGCATTACAATTAGAATACAATTACAATTGAATCACCCTGTAGCATCGCTTCAGTATAAATTCAGACGTCAGCACCCATCTCTGCACATTCAGCAACAACCGCATATGAAAATGGTGTGTACTCCCGGTGGATTTCTTATGGGGCTTGTATGCGAAATACTCACCAGGAGACGTGTCACTCGACAGACGAGCCACATCGACCTCTATCAGATATGTTAACAGAGGTAAACCTCAAGGAGAGGTTTTTGTCACCACTTCTATGAAACATTGCACCGAATGGAATGCTGGCCACTCTAGAGAATGCGGGTGCGGACAACTGAAAGGAACAAGTATCACAGTACCCTAAGGAACATTCTTCAATGTAGCCTACGAACTTTAAGAAGATGGGCGGTTTAAAATTTACTAGGTATAAACCGGTTCTTTTTACCCGAATCTTATCAGTTTTTTTTATCATGTTGAATGGTTCTGAAATTAAGATTGCAGAGTGTGCGAAATGCCTGGGTTTGCAAATAGCGGCAACCACTTCTACTTAACCTAGACCCCGCTTCATACATAAGTAGATTTAAAGAAGTCATCCCTTTCCCTTGGTCGAACTTGATCAGCTGATTGTAGAGGATTTCCAATCGGAGAATTAAGGCTCACACTTACCATTGAATCTCAATTACTAAGAGAATCACTGAACTGTAGCATAACCTTAGGACTATCGAATTTATTTAAAAAAATTATGATATCAAAATCGTTATTGCACTCGTATCGAGGATTTTCAATATTTCCTAGGCAGCAACCCTATATGGTTGCCAGTGCTGGAACGTAAAACTATATTCAACATTGGTCGAACTTCTGGACCCAAAGGCAATAACTCGAAATGACGCAACATTTTGCTTAAAGCACTCTTCATTTCCAAAATGGCAAACTTTTGACCAATGCAATTACGAGGGCCGGCCGAGAAAGGAATGTAAGCATATGGGTGCATATTTTCAATGTTTTCGTTGAGGAAACGTTCTGGCTTAAAACTATCGGGATCAGGGAAAAATTCAGGATCTCGAAGTAAAATGTAGATGCCTAGAAAGAAGTTGGTGCCAGCGGGAATTTTTTTGTCACCTGGAAATATTTGAAATTAAAAAAAAAACAGAAACAGTTATAAATTCGATCTTACGTATTTCAACATCCTCTGTAAAGCGGCGTCCTATCACGGGAGCTGCTGGATAAAGGCGCAATGATTCCTTCACTACACATTCAAGATATTTCATTTCACCCAAATCCCTTAGCGTGACGGGACGTTCTTTGTCCGTACCCAGAACTTCAAGAATTTCTTCGAATAATTTCTTTTGAACTTCCGGATGACGTGCGATTAAGTGCAAGGCAAATGATATGCCACTTGTTGTGGTATCATGACCCAAAAACATAAATGTGTCCACCTCTTCACGTATATCTTCATTGCTCAATGGAGCGCCATCTATGGTTGCCTGCAACAAAACATCCAATAAGGCCATGCGTTTCTTTTGGCCTATATCATCTATGGCTGGGTGTGGTGTATGCTCATTTAAGGTATTTTTCAAAGCGTCACGCCTTTCTATAATAATCTTTTTGGTAAACTCATGAGTGATTTTAATACTGTCCACCCAGAGTTTGTAGTCAGAGGGCGCTGTCAGACGGAAAATCCAATCAACGCGTTGCCAAACATTAATAAAGCGACGTACAGAGATATTGGTAACGCTATAACATGTACGGAATATCAAAACCATGTTAAAATTTCATTTAGAGAAACTCAAGATCTTACTCAAATATAGCTTGAACATAAGGGAACTTGGGATTATTTTGGGCATTGATTTTCACTCCCATGGCAGTTTCTACAGGAAAAATCGCATTAACGTTACTTAGAAATTTCTCTATTTCACAAAAAAGTCTATTTATCCTCTCACCCGCAATAATATCCAAAGTCATCGAGCACAACACTGGAAAGATATCCAGCGGAGTTTTGCCATCAGCCTTTTCATACAACTTCTGGACCATCACATTCCCCTGTTGATCAAATATTTCCACAAATTCTTCTAGGATCTTAAAATGGAAAGTGGGTGTGATAATCTTGCGACGTGAATGCCATTTTTTGCCCGTACTCATGAGCAGGCCAGTGCCCAGCCAAATGTTCAACATATCGTAAAGATCATTCTTGGTTATGTGCTCAGGTGAACTTAAGATAATCTCGAGATCACGTGGATCGGTTGAGAAAACATTCAGCTGCTGGAGTATCCAGAAACGGTATAAACGTCCATACTGTCGGCAGTTGTTGTGAAAAACCTTCATAATCTCTGACGAAAAGGACGATATAGAATACAACTTTAGTTGTTCGTGATTAGTTTAAAGAAAAAACTATTAAATAAAATGATAAAATTTGGCATTGATTGGATGAAATTGTTTATCGCTGCATCGTGGTATTTTATCGTAGGATATAGACATTTCATTGAATTGATTAAAAAATATATAATTTCTGGAGAAAAGGAGGATATAGAAAACAACTTCAATTGTACGAAACAATAATGAACAAATAAATTATTCGAATTTATAAATTTATTGATTAATTTGATGAAGATGTTCATCGTTTAACAATCCACCTTACATTTCGTTGAGTTGACTAATAATTTGAATGTATTTACAATTCCGGTTTATGATATTGGGTGAACATTTATGCTTTAGGAGATTTTCGGTGTAGCTGAATCCGAATCAAAAATCGGATTTGTAAAATACAAGATGGCGGATAAAATATGGTGGATAATTTATGGTTAGGGGCTTTTGGGGTCGCTAATTTCGAATCTAAATTCAAATTTATAACATTCAAGTTGGCGGTTCCAATATCACGAGCTGGTTATTATATATTATAAAGAAAGTATTCTTCTGAGGTTATAAATATTTAGGATATAAGCTCTTCTTAGACAACTAATGATTGGTGTCAAAAATATGCCACATAGATCCCGTAGAAATGTACCAGTAATCGGTCACAGGGGACACAGGGGTAATAAATATTATCAAATTTTTCTGTATACATTTTCTGTATAGGCCTTCGCTATGTTGAGGATGATTAAATGGCTTTATCTGTCAAAGTTGTGATCTGGCTCTCATACAAATGTTTCTAAACAGTTTGGTTTTGAGCAACTTTGGTTCAAAAGCTTTCCTTAGGCAAATAATGGTTGCTTTCAAAAATATGTAATGTACATGCCCTCAACTATTTGTTGCACACGAAATAGCAGCAATCATAAATTCAGCTGTCGTCACCGAATTGCGGTTGCCACAACCAAATTGAGTTTGGCACAACTGAATTTTGTCGCTATAACTGAAATTCGATTGAAACAACCTTGTTTCATAATTGATTCGTTTGTGTCAACTGAATTTACAATTCCTTTCGTTTAATCAATTTACACCACCACCGAATTGCGGTTGCTACAACCGAATTAAGACTGCCACAACTAAATTTGGTCGCTACAACTTCGATTGAATCAACCTCGTTTCATAATTGGTTCGTTTGTGGCTACTCAATTATCAATTATTTTCATGCAATCAACTAACATCACCACCGAACAGCGGTTGCCACAACCGAATTGCGGTTAACGCAACTGAATTTGATCGCTATAACTGAAATTCGGTTAAAACAACCTCGTTTCATAATTGATTTGATGGTGGCATCTGGATTTAAAATTATTTTCGAACTGCAGTTACCCCACAACCGAATAGAGGTTGGAGCAACTGAAGTTTTTCGCTTCAACTAAAATTCGGATAAAACAACCGCGTTTCATAATTGATTCGATTGTGGAAACTGAATTTCTGATTATTTTTGCTTAATCAACTAACGCTACCACCGAAATGCTGTTGCCACAACTGAATTGAGATTGCCACAACTGAATTTAGTCGCTACAACTCAAATTCTATTGAAGCAACCTCGTTTCACAATTGATTCGTTTGTGGCAACTGAATTTATAATTATTTTCATTTAATCAACTAACACCACCGCCGAACTGCGGTTGCCACAATCGAATTGAGGTTAACGCAACAGAATTTTGTAGCTACAACTGAAACACGGTTAAAACAACCTCGTGTCATACTTGATTCTGTTGCTGCAACCGAATTTTCAGTTATTTTCGTTTAATCAACTAAATCCTTATTTTTCTGGTTCCAACAACCAAGTAATGGATCCCGAAGGAATGGGTAGCGATGGATTATTCGCGTCCGTCAAACCTATCAAGACCAACGCGTGAACTTTTGCTGATAGGGAGAGGCGGATACCGTACTACATGTTCTGCAATCCCGCTGCTCTATCTTAAAGCGGCAGGCATGTGCTATTTAATCATCGTGCGCGCATCCGGAAGTTTGAGAAATCATACCCAATTCATGCCACTCGGTAGACCCGGGAAGAACACCAAACTATATGAGTCCAAAAACCAACGATTGGAAAATCGGAAGGCCCAAAAATTCTTTAGATGGAGGAGCGAAGGTCTATAGATTTAATGAGAGGTATGGACCAACTACTTCGAATACTGGCGAGGGTAAGAACGAGTCTAGTTTTCCTAGCAATCGCGTAGTGAGAAGTTTGTTGAGAGGGATAGATCTGGGAATGAACACTTCAAAACAAAACCGTTTCGAATCCGCATATATTGATAAAAGTGAATAGGTCTCGAAGCCAATTTAATTAGACAAAATGAACAACCAGAAACGCATTCCAATATATATGAAGTCCGTTGCGAGTTCGAGACGGATCCGAAAAGTAGAAACAACGAATCGCGTTTTCGAGAAGAATCCGAACTCAGAACAAATCTGTTTCGAATTCGCTAAAATTTATTAATGTAAATCCGTCTTGAATCCGTTTTACAAACCAATCCGAAACGGATTCGAAAATGAAGTCTGCTGCGGGTTCGAGACAGATCCAAAAAAGTAGAAAAATCTTTCGAGTTATCGAGAGCAATGCGGCATCCGTTTCCACTCCGAAAAATTGGTAGAAGTAAAAAATACCTCTTGAATCCATTTTATTTAAAAACAAACCAACCCGAAACGGCCCATTGCGAATTCGAGACGGATTCGAAAAAGTAGAAAAACCATTCGCGTTTTCGAGAGGAATGCGAATTCGAAGCGAATTCGTTTCGAAACTGCAAAAACTGACCCGACCCGAAACGGATTCGTATGTGAAGTCCGAGTTCGAAACGGATGTGGAAAAGTAGGAAAATCGCACAGCCTTTTCGATTTTGTCCTCACTACGCTATGACAAATTTATCTGATTAAAAATGAGGTAAGGGAAGAGCCCACTGAACATATTCTCTTGCAAGTTGAATGGTACCCTGGGGGTGCCCTTATTCAATCTCGTCAGCCAAAGATATCACAATGAACTAAAATTTCTGAGTCGTTCATCGGAAACACTAGCCCTAACCAACGTCACATGCCCATTTATCGGACACCTTTAAAGGCTATATGATGGACACGTATATAGGTTATTCTCTTGATATAACAGTAAGTAAACCTATAATTTTTATGGGCTTTGTAGATTAGCAACTTGAATTATCAAAATACATATTTACAAAGGGCTTAAAACGGGTAATAAAGAATATTACGGCTAATTGCACACGAAATGATATGAAAATATTTAATATGAGAAACACAAAACCAGATGAAAATGTTTCACAATTCTGGGAAAGATATGAACCTTTAAGAAGGACTTGTTAGCAATTCCGGTCAGGACCTGTTACCAACGCCAAAGTTTAGCTAGATAAAATATGAACAAAACCAAAGCGAAAATTTTAGAACTACTCATTTGAAACTACAACAGGAGTGGTATACAAGTAAGGCAGAGATGGCAATTGCCAACGTTCAGGACATGCTTATGTTAAAATAGGCAGCAGTTTTGATATTAAAGGGTACTGAACTGAGAAAGTTTCTGTTCTTTTAATAAGCAGTGTGGAACCATTTCAGAACTAATCTGGTCTGCAGGAAAAAGAGTTTAATAATCAGAATTGTTCTGGCTGTGTCTAATATATCTTGGTCTAAATGTCTGGGATATATTTTATCTTACAAAGATAAAATGCCACTGGCTGTAATGTACAGTGGCATTTTATGATCGCCATAAAGAATTCGAAGCGCTTATACATTCTGTAATCTGGAAGGAACTTTGTATTACATTTACCTTCCGGACTATGTCCCCGATAGTTTAGAACATTTCCAAGGATGGGCACTGCCTTCGGGCCCTTCATATAGTGTATCATCTCATTGCGCCGTTTTTTCAATAGATAATCCAGCACCAACAGAAGTGTAATAGAAATTATAAAAAATTCTATAAACATATTTAAAAATTTAGTTTCACTTGATGTTTTGTAAACAATGACGATTTTTTATTTTAAACTATAAAACGTTTTTATGTCTTAAATTTCGACATTCAACTGCACTTTTTCAGCGGTACAACCATTAATTACCTTCAAACGAAAAAGTGAGAACGACTTGTTATCAATCAAGCTTTTTCAGAAATTCTCTGTCACGTTTTGGAGAGAGAAGTGTAAACGTATATAGAGTTATCTCCTACCACAGACAAAAGAATTTGTCTATAATTATACCATGGTACAAATATACGGTACCGAATTATTAACACAATCAGCTGATAATAATGGCACACATACATGTACAATTGTGATCATCATAGAGTAATTCATATATAGAGAGAAAGTTTATATCATCTGACGTTTCTGGGCTAACGCAACTACCGTATATTTATACCAAGGCTAGAGGGAACGAAGCACATCCGTCTAGTCTACCCGCAGATTGAGTACAAGCAGGTCTAATGTTGTGTTGATGATATATTTACAAAAATACGTAAAGCAATACCATGGCTAAGAGGGGTTCTAGATCCTAGGACGAAGCCAATGACACACAGAATGTCAATGATCCAGACAAATTTGAATGAAACAGCCGAATTAGAGGCTAGAGGTTGTCTCAGCCGAATCAGAGGTTGTCTCAACCGAATCAGAGATTGTCTCAACCGAATCAGAGATTGTCTCAACCGTATCAGATGTAGTCTCAACCGAATTATAAGTTGTCACAGCCGAATTGGAGGCTGTCACAATCAAATTAGAGGTTGTCACAACCAAATTAGATGTTGTTACAAGCAAATTAGAGATTCTAACATCCGATTTTGAGGTTGTCACAACAGAATTAGAGGTTGTCTGAACCGAATTAGAGGTGATCACAGCCGAATTAGAGGTTGTCTCAACCGAATTAGAGGTTGCAATAGTCTTGAAATATTTGTGATTTCGTTGCTATTAGCGATTTTAACCAAATTAAATAAATAGATGGATTCCCATTACATCCCTTGAAGGCGTTGGGGAGAGCTTCTCACAACCAGTGGGCAGTGCGCTTTCTAGTTTTATACTCACTGATTGGGATCTACAGTTTCTACAAAGATTCTGAACTGTATTTTGAGAAGATTTTTCATGGCTAAGTTCTCGATGGTAGAAATGTAAGGTGATCAGAGCAGGGATTGAAGCCACGTTCTCATGTACAAGAGCCGCGTCCACTAACCATTGCACCACCGAAGCGGCGCTTAGTTAAATCAAATAATGACTCTTAGAAATCCAAACTGGGTAAGGTATAAAGTACCGCCCTATAAGCTGGGATCATAGCCATAGCGATATAGCAGGGAACGACGCAGCTGATTCTCTTGCGAGAATAGGTTGCGCTAGTGCTAGTAAGGATTCGTATGATTCTATTAGCCTGCCGTTACCTTACCTGTATCGTCTGATAGCTATGTGGGCTCGCCTCAAAACCAATTCTACACTGTTGGCGAGGGCAGACAGTAAGATTTTGGGGATTCATAAAAAATGGTTTCCCATTACATCTTATGAAGGGATTGGGGAGAGCTTTCCACAACTAGTGAGCTGTGCGCTTTCTAGTTGTACACTCACTGATTGGGACCCACAGTTTTACACCGGTTCCCAACGGAATGTTGAGAAACTTTATCATGGCTAAGAACTCGATGGTGTCACCAGCACTAAGCGAGGTGACCGTCGTCGAAATAAATGTAAGGTAGTGAGAGCAGGGATCAAACACACATTCTCATGTACAAGAGCCTCGCATACTAACCATTGCACCAGCGACGGGATTCATAAACGAATCAAAATTCGAATAGAACCAAAACGCTGTTTGGAAAAGCCGGTCAATCACGAGTCACCGTGAGTAAGGGGGGTAGTAAGAGAATAGATTGTTGTTGCATTAGGATGAAGAGAACGTTGAGACCATCGAGTGTCCCATTTTGCAACACAGAAGGTTCTGGTGCTTTGGTGAGTTTGTTGTGGAATGCTCGTATTCTATTCTTTCTGTTTATACTGAGGAACTACTGGAATTCGTTCGAGGACTAAAATGGTTCAGAGACTGGAAGGTTGGTTTATGGTGTTTAGTTTTTGTGTGCCTGTTTATTTCTATTGGGGACATGGGACTGACCGTGTGGGTTGAAAGTTTCTTGCACCCACCTAGTTGGGAGTGGCCAGAAGTGATATTTTCAAAGGGCAGTCCAAGCAGTTTACGACTTCCGGTCATATACTAAGTATGTCCCGGGTAATGGCTTTATTGGAACCCTCCGTTAGCTAGCTAGAGTGATAAGGTGATACGAATGAGCAGTCTGATTGGTTATTCGATCATTGCTGCGTCTCAATCACCCTGCCACGGAAGCTCTTCGAAATAGCGGATATAGCCATTTGTCTTATGAAGGAGAATGAGCCAACACTACTGGCCAATGTCGGATCAATTTAAAGAATTAAAAATCCAGTTTCGAAACACTGCATTCTGGTCAGCGTCTGATCCACAATGGGCGGCTGAAACATAACCATCCTGTCAGTAGGTAAAATGCAAACAACGATGGGCTGGATTTGCCTCCCACCACCGTTATATTGACTATGATAATACGCCAGAATAATAATAAACGAACAAACCCACTTGATCACCTTAGTTGATATGTGTCCTTAAACTAACCTAACCATCCTGAGTTGATATGTGTCCTTAAACTAACCTAACCATCTTGAAATGGTATCGGTGCCATGTTAAGCGTAGCTCTTTGCTGGAATTGTTTTTTAAAAACCCATTCGCAATCATCGCAAAAGTGTAGCTACCAATTAGTACATCTGAAAATAGAATTTCCACAGCTTCCTGACATTCAGAAGCTCTCCAAAATCTCTCTGTTGGATATAATGGGAGTTACGTTTTTAATTTTGAGTTGCAAATAATTTATTGAAACAATTTAATTATTTAAGTAAAGAGTAATCTACTCTATCCGGAACCTTGTGCTTTCGTCAAACACTCAAACAGCTGAACTCTACACATACAGTATTTCGCTGCGACAAGAACTCGCTTCCATTAGAAATCTTTGATCGCCTTATTTTAATCGCAAGAAACTCGTTCCTGAATCGCTTTGGAAAGCGGGCAACCTAATACTTCCTAGGTTGTAAACCCATGTGATTACCAGTGCTTGATCGTAAAATTAAATTCATCATGGGTCGAACTTCTGGCCCCAGCGGCAGTAATTCCAAATGTCTTAACATTTTGCTTATAGCGCTTTTCATTTCCAAAATAGCGAACTTTTGTCCTATACAATTGCGAGGGCCGGCAGAGAATGGGATGTAGGCATACGGATCAATTTTATTTTCGTTGAGAAAACGTTCCGGCTTGAATGCATCTGGTTCGGGGAAAAATTTAGCATCACGAAGGGTTACAAAGATGGCCATGGTATAATTAGTGCCAGCTGGAATCTTTTTGCCTCCTGCAAAAATTTATTTCATGTTAAAAACTATTGCCTACAGAAAGAACTCACATACTTACGTATTTCGATATCCTCACTAAAATGACGACCAATAATGGGAACTGGCGGGTATAAACGCAATGATTCTTTTATAACACATTCCAAATACTTTAATTCACCCAAATCCCTGAGGGACACGGGACGCTCCTTATCGTTTCCCAAGATTTCAAGAATTTCTTCGAATAGTTTATTTTGTACCTCGGGATGACGTGAGATTAAGTGCAAGGCAAATGATATGCCACTTGTAGTAGTATCATGACCCTCAAACATAAATGTGTCCACTTCTTCACGTATGTCTTCATTGCTCAATGGAGTGCCATCTTTGGTAGCCTGCAACAGAACATCCAATAAGGCCAAGCGTTTCTTTTGCCCTAATTCATTCACTGTGGGTACTTCAGAGTTCTCCTGCAAAGTCTTTTCCAAAGTAGCACGTCTTTCCATAATAATATTTTCCGTAAAGCTGTGGGAGAGTTTCATGCTTTCCATCAAACAATTATAGTCAGAGGGCGCTGTAAGACGAAAAGTCCAATTGCTGCGATGCCAAATATTAATGAAACGACGGGCCGTAATGTTGGTAACACTGTAATGAAGAACGTCAATTTTAAAAACCTGGACCAGAACTTGTTAACCTGTCGAACTTACTTGAATACAGCTTGAACATAGGGAAACTTATTTTGGGTATTGATCTTCACACCCATCGCAGTTTCTATAAGAAAATAACATTAACACAAATTAGTAATTCTCCTTAACAGAATAAATATTATCTGTTTCTGCCCTCACCCGCAATAATATCCAAGGCCATCGAACAGATCACTGGGAATATATTCAGCGCTGTCTTGCCATCAGCCTTCTCATACAACTTCTGTACCATCACATTCCCCTGCTGATCAAATATTTCCACAAATTCTTCTAGGATCTTAAAATGGAAAGTGGGTGTGATAATCTTGCGACGTGAATGCCATTTTTTGCCCGTACTCATGAGTAGGCCAGTGCCCAGCCATTGGTGCAACAGTTCGTAGATATTATTCTTGGTTATGTGCTGCTGTGAACTTAGGATAGCCTCAAAATCCCGAGGATCGGATGAGACTACAGCCAGTTGTTGGAGTATCCATACACGGTACATGGAACCATATTTCCGGCTATTGTTATGAATGAATTTCAGGAATTCTATGGCGGAAGAGAAAATTAAATTTCGAATATTTTCGGTAGGAAATTTATACTTGGGTAGCAACGTTTGATGAACAACTAATTGTATTTGAATTTTATTAGGAAGTTCTGGAATCAGGTACGGTTTGGAAATCATCGCAAAATGCTTCCACAAGGTTGGTATGTTTAGGAATGCCTTAAAGGAAGGAACGCCGAGTGGAATCGGAAACGGTTAGGGCCAAATTTAACCTCGAATAGATGTCCTTGGAAGTATTGAAATCATTATACCCCCAATCAATAAATTTGCATATACAGGTATATCAAGTAAGGTTAGAGCAAACCTTCACTGCGAAGGAAGTTCTTCTATTAACAAAATAATTCCAGGTTCCCTAGGTTAAATGTTTGGTCGCAGTTGATGGTCGACTCACTTAGACTTTTCCATTGTGATACCATGGGCTAAGGAGATAAAGTGCTAGCCCCACCGGAGAACCATTAATTTCGCTCCAAGCGACTTAATAACTTGTCAAAGCCTATCTGAGTCCCTAAATAAGTAGGTTGCCATGGTATACATTTTTATGCTGGCTTGTGCCCATGAAAACTGTAATAAACATGAGCATGGCTAGATAATGAAAACTCATGGATCTCTTACTATTTGTCTTGTGCGTACAAAGTCAATGACCCATCTCCACCTCTCATATATTATCACATAGGAGCGTTCATGCAGGATATGCTTACAAGTCGCTAGGGTATGCCGACACGTTGCAATGCTTGTAGAACCTCTAAGGTAGCCCCTAGTCTGGCCAACGCTCTGCAGTTCCTGTGCTCTGGAAACCTCATGAGATGAATATCGCACCTCTGGACCATCGCGTTAAGAGGTCTCGGTTGTCCTAGGCAGATGTTGAATTCATGAACACTTATTTTAGGAACTTCATGACCGCCTGACTGTCCTAGACGACATTGTCCCCAATGACCCCTATAATCGCAACAATTTTCGCCTGATACACTCTACAATAATCAGGTAGTCTAGGACAAAGGGACTACCCTAGTTCCCTAGGGTAGACCCCGTAGCCTACTCAATCATTAATTTTCGAACCATCCGTGTAGAAATTCACATATCCGTCTTTACCAGGAACTTCCAGAAATCCATTTCCATTATGAGAGTGTGGTATTTCCGGTCGAATAGTTCTTCTGTTTTCGAGTAGTCGACAAAAGCAAGAGTGCTGTACCAAGAGTGCTGTTCCTTGACCGACTCCGATCATGCCGCATTGGGAGAGTTGCCTTAGCCTAATGACAGACGTGGAAGTAATCTGCCTGCCTATAATGCCCAGCGAAATCAAATATAACATTACATTGAATGCATCAGTGAGAGTGGTGCGCAGAATATCCGTGATGCACATCGTCGCGATTCTCTGAAACCTAGTCAGAGAAATATCAAGAAAGGCTACTACGATTTATTCCCTAGCAGCCACCGATTTCTCTATGTATCCTATTATTTCATGCAGTGCTGTCTCCGTAGATTTGCTATTGCAGTAAGCATGCTGTGCACCAGAAAACAAAAAAATAATGATTTCCCATTACATTCCATCAAGAGATTGGGAAGAGCTGCTCACAACCAGAGAGCAGTGCGCTTTCTAGTTTTACACTAACTGATTGGAACCTACAGTTTTACAAGGTTCAGAACGGTCTTTATGAGAAGCTGTTTTATGGCTAAATACTCGATAGTGTGGTCGTCGCTAAGCGAGGTAATCGCCGTCGAAAGAAATTTTCGGTGGTCTGAGGATGGATCGAACCGACGTACTCATGTACAATTGCACAACCCACGGCTGGTAAGTGTTCGTCTATCAGCCGTTTCACAGTTTTCAGTAGAAACGCGGACAGTCTAATAGGCGTAAAATCTTTACAAGCAGTGTGAGATAGACCTTGCAAATAATACCAAAATCGTGGTGATATCTAAGATGCAACTTGTTTTCTTAAATTGTAATATCTACATGTACCTATTGGATTCCCCGATTGAATACAAATAAATGGTTTCCATTACATCCCATGAAGGGACCGGGGAGAACTTCTCACAATCACTGAGCTGTGCGCTTTCCAGTTTTCACCCACTGATTGGGACCTACAGTTTTATACCGGTTCAGACTGGTATTTTGAGAAGCTTTTTCATGGCTATATACTCGATAGTGTCGCCGTCACTATGCGAGGTGACCGCAGCCGAAAGAAATTTTTTTGAAGGTGGTCAGAGCAGGATTCGAACCCAGGATCTCATGTACAAGAGCCGCGCACACTAACTATTACACCACCGACGGCCCCGATTGAATTTCCGACAATTCGAACCACGCACTACCTAGAGAAGTTTGTCTTTAAGCCCCATATTCAGTTATTATCCAATTATCAGAAAATTTTTTTCAATTTGCATTTGTTTCGTACTCAGGTCTTGGTGAAAAAATCAATTACAGGGTTGTTACATACAGAAATAGACAAGAGTCTCTATTCCTCTCTTTACGATCTCTCAATGGCGTCGAGGTTGTAAGCCATTTCATCTAGTTCGAGTTGCTTTTGTATTTTACTCTTTAATTGGACATAAACGGACAGAAATATAAGGGACTGAGTATTTTTGTTGTATGCAACCAACATAAAACATAATTTAGCTGTCTTTAGTATCAATCAAATACTATTTAAACTGAGTATGCTGCATGCTTTGCTTCTGGTTGCTTATCGCTCTCTCGCCTATTCACTCTGTTTTCTATCAATTTTCTACTACAATTCGATCAGCTGTGTCATGGATACCCCCTGGTTGTTATGCCAAAGGAACGTAAACAATTGTATGAAACCGGAATTTCTACATTTCGATTATTTCAATAAAACACTACATGCGTTACAATTAAAGTGGAGTACGAAGTAATTCCGAAGTAATTCAATGAAATATTTGACAGATAAATCAGAGATGGGTGGCAACTCTCTGCAGTAAAAATGTTCAGTTTGTTGATAACCCAGAGTTTACACGAGACAAGAAAGAAAGAAAGAAGAACGATTTTTTAGCAACTTTCTTTTTGACAACTCAGCTGTTTTCGTGTAACATGTTACTGTCAAACATGTCCATTTTGGTCTATAATTTAACTTACAAACGAACAACGCTTGTAGATTATAGAATTTTATTATCAAAATTCATGCTCGGTTAAGAAAGTGCATCGTGCACTTCTTCCCTTTTATGGTCAGTTTGGGCGACCTTATGAGGCGGCTATTCGGAATCTTGTGCGATCGTGTGATTTAACGTCATTAGATTATTTTTTGTGGGGATATGTTAAGGCTCGCAACGGTTGACGTACTGAAAGCCAATATTGAATATTTTTTTCGTGAGATACCGGCCGATATCTTAGAGTAATTCTTTAAAGAGAGAATATTTGACTCATCTGACGTTTCCTTTCACACTCTTCGTGGTGCGGTCGGTGTGATAGAGAGATGTTTGACGAAAATTGACTTATACCAGGTGGAATTACAAGAACTTCTGGCTTTAATTTTTCATGCCGTTTGTCATATCGGCCAAGTTGCTTTATTCAAAAATGTTGAAACACGAGTTAGTAAGCTGATCGAGCGGGATGCTCGGTATGCCATGCGTATGCTGGGCTTGAAGCTCGCCGGACGGGGGGGATCTTTCCACTGACCATGCTTGACAACAACTTGCCTTTGATCATTGTGTTACATACCGAGGCTGAATTTCTCATTGGAAGAATTGAGACATAAAAAAAAGAATAAAAGAAGCCCAAACAGTAGATACGGATAGATGGAAAACGAACAAAAAAAAAGGAACACCCGATTATTCCTGATACCGAGAAGTCTTTTTCGAAACAAGAGAGAAGATGTTTTTGTTACAAGGAGATTTCAACACACCGATGGTAACTGACGGATGATATTGCCAGTCTGGCCCTCCCTCATGAGGCCCCTGCTGCCTCACCATGACTCTGCTTAACTTTCAGAGTCCCAAATTAGCGAAGTTGCTTAAACGACTTAACTCACCTTACTTCCCTTACCATATTGGCGGACTAGCCAGCCATATTCAAAAGCATAATTTCCGAAAAACGTTATAATTGTCGGTTTTATTTAACCCTTTCATAGGGCAGAATTCATAATAAAGCCTCTATCGGCTAATAATTTCTTAAAATTTTACAATTTAATAAATTAAATGCTTCAAAAGGAAACAATTTATAATGCCACAAGGGCGAAGTGCGCTCTCTTAATAACTATGGCACCGTCTAAGTGCTACACCAGATACTGGTGAATTAATTTTGGCCTTAATTGCAAATTTCAACATTAAAGTTATTATTTCCATTAATAAATTTCTAAACTAAGAGTATTTCATACTCAGAATTTGACTTAATTACAATTAATCTAAACTCAGCACCGTGAGTTAACTTATCTTACTGGGGTGGATAGGGAACTCCTCCCAGGAAATGCGGTTTTGACAACTATGCCAATATAATCTTGGTAAATTCGACGAGTTTATTTCGCGTAAAAAAAAAACCGAATCTCATGTTCAACACGACTTGACTGAGAATGAAACTCGTTAGGCCCCGAATGCCTTAGGCCCCGATTGCCCTAGAATCTCGCGGCGAAGTATTTTCACGGATTAGTAACTCTCAGAGGCAGTTCGCATGAGATCAAAACTACTAATTAGTATGTAATATCATAATATAAAAGGTTAACAGTCCAGGTCGTCTTAGAAGAATTGAATATTAATTTTCGCCCCTCACGGCGGTTAATTACGCATTCCGTATTGGGTTTCCTATCCTACCTCTTACTTAGTCTAATCTCTCTTTAACTCTCACGAGAACTTCTTAACAAATGCCAAAATACTTCAGTGGGCTTTTGTTAAAAGGTTCTTGTTCTAGGTTTTATTATCGTGTTCACGTTATCACGATTATGCTTCCACTTATGAAGACTTCTTAATCTTAATACATGATCGTGCTCGTACCACTGTTCGTGTGAAAACTTTTGCTTGTGACTGTTCGGTCTATTTAAAATTTTCACTATACATCTAGATGAACTCTAGGAATATCTAAGGCCTCATATAACAATAAACTTTCCTTGGCCGTGACTAATTATCGCGTGGCATAAAGTCTTCACAAGAACATTGATACACTAATCACAAATTTCTCCTTGGGAGCACTCACGATCAATTAATTTTCACAACTAGATCTAGCTTAAACAAATAATTTTCTTTACAATTCAAGCACTATTTTCATTATTCTCTTTTCACTTATAAATATAGGTAAATTCAGTAGCTTTGCCTTATGGCATTAACATGACATGGTATGGTGATTTTTTTGTTATTTACTTTTTAAATGGGCACCACCATACATGTCCTTTAAACACTTCGTTTCTTTTTTTCTTGTTTTTCTTTTCTTTTCGTTTAGGATTTATTTACTTTCTTATTTTCTGGGTTATGTTAGGATTATCTATGGTTTACTCCATCATAGGCTTTTCTTTTTCAGGTTTTTGCTTAGAATTTATTTACTTTCTTATTTTCTGGGTTATGTTAGGATTATCTATGGTTTATTCCATTATAGGCTTTTCTTTTTCAGCTGGTAACCTTCCTTGTAGCTTTTACTTAACTCAGCCCCATGAATTGGGCCTTAAACTTTCTGTCTGTCCACGGTTTGATAAGTCAGATAAAAAAAATGGACGGAACTTACCGAAAACCTCCCGCTTGTGGGGGTCTAAGGGTTGTTTTTGGTGGCTTACTGCTGATTATAGAAGCTGGTGATGGTGAAACGGCTGTGTGGTATAATTGGTTACCGGAACTGGAGATGTTTGTAGTTGCCGATGACTGCCGTTGATGGTGGTTAAAGCTGGTGGTGTTGGTAGCTATTGGTACAGATGGCCAACGATGTTGGTGGATATGGACGACTGTGACTGATGATGATTACGGCTGGTGATGGTAGAATTGTCCAGCAAAGTAACTAAATTTCAAGCCCGTCGATAGGCGCTGGCACAAGTCAACGCTGCCGCGTCTTCCCGGGACTCAAAAGGTTCACGGGTCGACAGCAGGTGGTCTAGACCACCCCTCGGCTTTGCGCACTTTCCCTTTACCTGCCGGCCGACGATTAAGCCACCGGTTTAGGAGGGGAAAGCGAGTGCGCGAACCACAAGGATGGCGGTGGACTCCTTTCTGTCGAACCGAGTATCTTTTGAAATCCCGTACTTGTTGCTGCCTTCGGGCGGCTCTGCTAACGCACCGCTGGTACCACTAGTTGATGAAACTCCTTTGGCACTAAAACTCTAACACTGGATCTTAATTCTCAAAAAAAACTGCTATACGCTGTTGAACGGTTTCACTATGACCGTTAAGGGTCCCGTTCTTGCCGCTACTGAGCTAGAAGGGTAAAAGGGCACTTTTTAGAAAATCTCCGGCCACAAGTGAGGTTATACTCACGCCGACACTTCTCTCCTTCTCGGGAATTAACTCACAAATGGGTTGCTTTTCTGGCGTACCCTTGGGTTGCAGGCTTCCACTACGGTTGCGGGATGACGACTCCTCCGTTTCCTCTGGTGAACACTTCCAAAATTGCCTTACTATGGCTGGTGTCTGCTGCTGTATGTAAATTTCCGTTTTAAACATACAAACGCGTACTGCTCGATCGCTGGGTTGTTCACTAAGTGACAGAATAATGGCGGTTCGAAAAATTGCGCAGCCAAAATTCTCGTCACACACACGCACACAATGATTTGTTCTACTACAAATCTCGAAATTTCCTTGTCGCTTGGAAATTCGCTATTAGATGTACAATAAATTAGGGTTTGTTTACCACTCAACAAACAACCCTGTGTTGACGTTTGTGATGGTGCATTACAGCAGATGGTGCATATGGGTTGTTGTTGTGTTCAACATATGAGGTGGTACCATATGTGCTAATTCCATTGCCGGCGTTACGGCGCCGCCACAAACCCCACCATCCCGATGACTACCACGACGAGGGATGGGAGGGAAACTAAAACTCGGAGGTGTATAGGCCATTGGGCATAGTTGATGTTGGGTCCTACCTTCTGACAATCAGTTGTCACCCCGAAGGATGATTCTGGCCCATCAGAAGTCTGGGAATTACTGCCTGGTGTTATCTCCTGTGGCTTTAGTTTCTCTTATCTTCTTATCTTTGTCGCCGCTAGATGTTGTAGCTATTCTGCAGATTTTCGTGTCTTTTATTTATAGAGAGCTCGCCTCGCCTTACTGCTCTTGGCGATCCGCACTCGCTCCTGAAGTCTGCGGGAGCGCGTCTAGGATCTCCTGCAACTGCTCTTCGTCCTCTATTTCCCGAGGTTGTGCTTCACCGGCCAGGTGAACGATTATCTGGTCCTGGAACAGGCGTAGCGTCTTCACACCCTTCTTCCTGAAGAGCTGGCTTCCGACTTTCTTGTAGAGCCTGTTGACTCGGATGCAGTCTTTAACCTGCAGCTTGCGGATAGTCGCTCTGCCGCTGTCTTGCAACCTGCCAAACCGTGTCAGGACCTCAAATTTTAAACCAGGTGTCGCGAACTCAACCAGCACCTGCCACTGATCCGTGTGGACTAGCATCCGGGTGCACTCCACCACTGTCACCTCTTCAGGGGAGTGTGTCACAGCTAGCCTCTCCAAAAGCTTCAGCACTTCCGCTTTTGGATCTGCCACCACCGATTCACCGAAATGCCGGATGACCAGACGACGGTCAACGGTACTCGATCCCTTCCTCTGGGCAGCGTCCTCCTCGAAGCGGGTCTTGTATGCTTCCTGTTCTCTGGTCAGGTTTAAATTCGACCTCTGCATATCATACAGCTGGAACTCCAGCTCCTGATTGCGCTCCGTCAGGCTGCGGTTTTCTGCCTTCATGGTGGTAATTTCGGCGCGAAGTTTATCTATATTTCGCCGGGACTTCACCTCGTGTGTGACCAATCGCTCCTCGAGCGCCTCGCTCTGGGCCTTCATCAGGTTGAACTCTGTCGGGGGTCCTTGTCGCAGGCGTTGGTTCTCCTGGCGCAACCGCGTGACTTCTTCCCGGACAGCCAACTCTTCGGATCTCAGCGTCATCACGTGGAATTGATACTGCGTCTGCAGCTGGTCATGCTGTTCCTTCACACGTGCCACTTCTGCTTGAGCCGCCGTGAGCTGCTCCCGACAGGTCACCAACTCGGCATTCACCGCATCGAGCTCTCCTTGGCCAACCAAGGGCTCGTCTTCCCCATAACTCGGGAAGAGCGGGAACGCCATGTACCCATCTCTCCGGCAAAATGGACAATCGCCTCTCCCTTGCTCTCTCCAGGTCTCCACACAGCTCCCGTGAAATATGTGACCGCAGTCAGACGCGCAGATACGGGTATTTGCTCCTGTTATGCTCATCAGGCATGCACCACATTCCATCTGTCCTGCCATACTGTCAGATGTCGTTTCTATGTCTTACTTGGTCTTGTGCGTACGTTGGGGGAGTTTGCTAGCTGTCTATAATCTTGCTTAATATTAGCTGAAATGACAACAAAAGAAAAACTACTTAGTACTACAGCGGTTGGGTCAACAGTACAATTTAGATATATAGGTCAAAATCCTACCTAACTGTGGACAACGAATTACTAGCCTGGGGTAACTGAAGACTATTCCTTCACTTATCTACACAAAGGTAGCATTTCAAATTGCCACTACTTTCATTAGCCTTGAGTTTCTATCTGCTACATTCCTTTTTGGCCCGTGAAGAGGGATAGGAGAACTAAAAGTTACCTGCCTTCTTCCGGCCTGTGGGAACACAGTGATATAGACTCAATGCCATGATTACATCAAACTACACGGGCTTAGCCATAAACAACAAACATCACTAAGATGCGAAGTCGACATAATGTTTCAGGCATACAGCCTGTACAAATCTTATCCTTCCGGCCAATTACCATTCACACTTCTACGGCTCGAACCCAAGCCCTGATACTGGCTTAGAATTTCAGGAAGATTTAGCCACTGTGCACACGCTGGTATGAAATGACAACTCCTCCAATTTCCGCGAGGTAGACGCTACTGCTTTAAGTCCTTCGCGTGGAATACTCCTAAATGTTTACCCTTAAGATCTTCCACTTCATAAAGGCTATTTCCAACAGGTTTCACTACTCGACATTTCAAGAACTTCTGTGCCAACTTGGCATTGTAGTTATCCTTAAAACTACTCTGTTGAAAATTGCGCCTATAAACTTCCTGTCCGGGAATGAACCTGACTGGACGGCATCTTGTATTATAAGTCCTTTCATTCTTCTCATAAGCCTTATGCAAGCTCTCTTGGATTTTCGACCGAATTAGCTCTTGAGCCACTGACCTGGGTACTTGCTCTTCCCCGATGTCGGTCAGATACTTCAGGCGTCTTGCCAGCTTGTATACGCTACCATGGGTTACCATATTGACACCAAATAATGCGAAGTATGGGGTAACCCCAATCGCGCTATGTATGGAAGAACGTAGAGAGCATTCAATCTCCGACAAGTGTCGGTCCCACTCTCGGTGATCTTCCTTCATATATGATCGAATCGCTGAAAGCACCGATTGATTTACTCTCTCTGACGCGTTCGCCTGTGGAGAATAAACCGCGGTTCGATAATGCTGTATCCCAAAGTTGGAAATGAAATCAGCAAACTCACGACTAACAAATTGCTTACCATTATCTGAGACAATTGTCTCTGGTACACCGAATTTGTGACAGACCTCCGTGATTAGGAATCTTATCACGCTCTTGCTACTAGCTTTGCTCAAAGCCTTCAACATCACGAATTTCGTGAGATGATCTAGGACAATGAAGATGTAACAGTTCCCGTTCTTCGAACGTGGATAAGGCCCCAAAAAATCAATAAAAATCCGCTGAAAAGGTCTTTGAATCACCACCTCCTTGCCCATTGGTGGTCTCAAGGTGGTGTTGGCCGCTTTAGCCTCTCTACACACTTGACAAGCGTCAACATAGGCTTTGACTTGAGCGTTCATGTTTGGCCAGTAAAAATATTCCTTAATCCTCTTGAGAGTTTTAAGAAATCCGCCATGCGCTACGTGTGGTGGATTATGTGATCTCCTCACCACTTCTTGGGTTAGCTCCATAGGCACCCACATCTTCCAAGTGAAATCTTCGTGGATAGGAACTCCGTCGTAATGTCTCGTCCTTTTATAGACTGCTCCGTCAATTACGCGCAAATCTGGAAGTCTATCCGCATTCTCCTCTACGGTCTTAATCAATTCTAGGTAATCGGTGCTCCGGAAAGATTCATCCTCCAGATCAATTAATCGCATAACCTCTGCTGAAATCTCCTCCATCTCATAGCGGGATAACGTGTCCGGAACGATGTTCAGCTTACCCTTACGGTGTTCGATGATGAAATCGAAAGACTGCAGATGTAAGCTCCACCGAGCCAAACGTCCACTTAAATCCCGGTGGGACATTAGCCACTTGAGGCTGCTATGATCCGTGATTACGGTAAAAGCCATTAGTTCTACAAATGGTCTAAACTTCTTGATGGCTAACACCACTGCCAGGCACTCTCTCTCAGTGACCGTGTAATTCCGCTGAGCGGATGTCAACTTATGAGAGAAATAGGCAATTGGATGTTCGTCACCATTCTCGTCTCTTTGAAAAAGGACGGCACCTACTCCCAAATCTGACGCATCGCATTGAATAAAAAAGCGTTTAGTGAAATCCGGATGAACGAGTACTGGACTAGTCACTAAAGCGGTTTTCAGATTATCAAAGGCAGTCTTAGCCTCTTCTGTAAAGCTAAAAGCTTTGCTCTTCTTTAGAGTGTCCGAGATAGGGGCTGCAATGGTGGCATACTCGGAAATAAATTTACGATACCATCCTGTTGCACCTAGAAAGCTTCGCACTTGCTTAATAGTTCTCGGATATTTGTACTTCACAATTGTTTCTACCTTCGAAGGATCTGGCCTAACTTGACCGCCACCAACGAGGTATCCTAAATATTTCAACTCCTTGAAACAAAACTTGGATTTCGCCACGTTTATCGTGAGTCCAGCATTTTCAAGGCAACGTGCTACCTGCTGTAACAGATCCATGTGGGTCTGGAAATCTGGAGATACCACCAGAAGATCATCCAGGTAGACGAAGACGCGATCACGAATGGCGGAAGGTATCACTCTGTCCATTAATCGGCAAAGTCTTTGAGCTGCATTACACAGCCCAAAAGGCATTACCTTAAAATGGTAGAGTGGCCTTCCGGGTATCGTAAAAGCAGTCTTCTCCCGACTGGATGGATCTAGTGGAATCTGCCAGAATGCATCCTTTAAATCCACGCTGGATATATAATATGTATCTCCGAGTCTACTAAGCAAACCTTCAATGTGTGGAAGAGGATAAGCGTCCTTAACCGTGAGAGCGTTAAGCTTCCGAGCGTCCAAACAAAGTCTATTCTTCTCACCTTTGCGGACTAAAGTCACGGGATGACTCCACGGACTTTCACTCGTCTCTATTACTCCCAGGTTAAGCATCCTGTCCACTTCTGCGTATAAAAGCGTTTGCACGGCTGGAGAAACAGGATAGTAACGATCTTTAACCGGTACAGCATCTCCTGTGTCGATGGAGTGGGTCTCCAATTGTGTGAGCCCAAGACCTTTCCTAGAATAGCAAGGAAAACTCTTGACCACGGCTTCCAATATTTCATTTTGTTGTGGCGACAATGCATGAGTCTTAACCCCCTCAGGGGCTTGGACTTCCTCACAGAGATCTACCCCCTGAGTGGTAAGACTCTCAAGGTTCGCCAACAACTTAAATGACTTCATGAAGTCAACACCCAAGTAGAGTGCACGCTCTAGAGTGGGCACTAAATAAAACGTAACTTCCTCAGACTTCTTATTAAAATCGATTCTTGCTCGAACTCTTCCCAGGATCCTATGGGCACTTCCGTCTGCTGTCCTAATGGATGACCCAAACCGATGGATCTGTAAATCGGCTTGATCTACCAGCTCCTGACATCCCTTGCCTAGGCAAGTTACGGACGCCCCGCTGTCCACTAGACCTTCGACTTCAATTCCGCCAATCTTAATTTTTGCGTAAAATCGGTTATCACTACCCTCGAATAAGGTAGCTGCTGCGATCTCCCTACGAATGAGACGACGCCTCTCGTATCTCTCTCGCGCTCGTTTGATGCGATCTGAGGCAACCCCGAAGATCCTAGCTCGAGCCTCTCGGTACTCTTCAATGCGCTGGCGCAAAGGCTTAAGCTGTCTCCAGGCCGGTGTTGGTTGAGCCACTTCCGCTCGGTCTTCATTCTTCAAGATCGTAATATTAGTGTCGCTATTAGGTAAAGGTGTTGTAATGTCTTTGCTGGGTAAATTATTGGTATTGACTGGGCTTATACTTCTGTCGACCTCACCTCCCCGGTCTGAGGTGGGTTCTTCGGGAGGTTTCCCTGACACCTAGGACACTTTGGCGTCACAGTATTCTCTCTGCCGCATTTGTAACAAAATATTCTTCTATGGGTAGAAGGACAATCACGGAATGTATGGCCAACTGCCTTACAATTCCAGCATATAATTTTACTGGCGACGCCTAAAGCGTCCACTTCGCCCGTTGTGTCCAAACCGGACATCTCTTCCTCCAATGTTACTTCATGTACTCGCGGCTGGTATGCTTGCCGCGACGACTGCTGTTGTCGTTGCAATGACAATAAATTCTCAGCCCTCTTAGCCTCTCTGCTGAAGTCACTGAGATTGTTCACTCGAATTGGAAACAGCAACTGGGCTAGCGACGGCTTCAGATTTTCCTTCATTATGTCTGCCAGTTGTGCTTCGGTGTATGGAACTTCTTGTTGGTTCCGCAACTTCATCATCACGTTGTAATACTCTTGAAAACTTTCGTGAGGTTGTTGTCGTCGATTCAAGATTTGTACCTGAACCTGAAACTCATTCTCGTACCTCTGGAATTGAGCTAATAAAGCTGCCTGAAGTTGTGCCCAATTGAGAGCTGGTGACAACTTCCTATAATTCCAGTAATACTCTAGGGCTGCACCTTCCAAAACTTGATAGAGCCCTCGCATCACTTCTGTCTCCGTATATGCGTAATCAAAAGTCAATTCTCGAACCCGGTACAAGAAATCTTGTACATTCATGGTTTTAGCCGTACCATCGAATTTAATCCCCCATTTAGACAGGTCGACTTTTCTTCCCCTGTGGCTAAACGACTCCTGACGTTCGGTCCTATCAGGATTAAAACGAGATCCACGCGAAGGTCTGGCTTGTTGCGAATTTCCCTCCGCTCTAGATTCACGACTTCCTACTGGTGGAGTAGAATCTCGTGCTGGCCAATACTGGGCATCTAACCCTATTCGGTCAAACGGTGGTTGTTGATCTTCTTCAGTAGCAGCTAGTTCTTGCGTCGATGCTAGCCGTGGTCTTGGATAAGCCGCGGGTTGATCGTCCTCAGGCCGTTGTTGTCGCCTGGCATTCCGATGAAGTGCCAACTCATGTAGAGTATTCGGCGCTCGTGTTGTCAGCTCCGGCTCCATATAAGATGTTTCGTTCAACGGAGTAGGTGGATAGCCTACTGCCGCAGTTGCCGCATTTGGCCTTGCGCGAGCCGCTGCATAACTGGTTGCGTTGCCCGCCATGGATTGCCGAGTGGCCTCCAAAATGACTGGTAAAATACGACGCACTAGGGCGTCTTCCTCTCTTTGACGATCTATGTCGTCCTCGTGCTCTCGGATCTCATCTGGTCTCGATCTGGGAACCAATCCGAGTCTCAAAAAATCTTCCCCTCTCTCACCTGCACGCTCCGTGCGAGAATTGAGAGCAGTCAGCACACTGTAGCTTGGAGAATCGATGGATTGTGTCTGAGCGACAGATCCGTCGTCTCTCACTGCTGCTTGGGGTACGTTCTCCATCGCTGGAGCCGTAGCTGTCGCTTCTGTAGCAAGATTCCTCACCCTGAGTGTAGCCTGGGTTAGGTTTGCACCGGAAGTGGCCGGCTGTGACTGATCGGTCACGTCGGTACTACCTTCAAGCGGTGATCGTTGAATAGGCATATTCGTATGCCGAAAGCAAAACAAAATAAAAATTCAAAAATTCTTCCCCTTGGGGGTATCAATAAAAAATATTCTTCACCGTACAGGTAAAACTGATAGTAGCCAACGACTAATAATTCGTTGTCCACAATGCAAAAACAAAAATCGAAAACAAAAAGAAAATTCAAAATCACCCTAAACGAGTTTTAATAAAAAGGAAATGTATGAAGAGGGTCGAAATAAAATTACTAAACTGCAAAAGCTACTAATGAAAAAGGTTATAAATTAAGCTGAAAAGTAAAAGCTGAAAACAAAATATAGCCAAGATAGAAAAACAATAAAATATATAAAAAATAAATGAATTCAAGAAAAAGAAATATAGTAATATTAACTGATTAAAAGAAAAACGCGAAATGGTTTAAAAACTAAAAGATTAAATACGATATGAAAAATCAAAAACTTCCAAAAACCAAGAAAAGTTTTGACCGCCAAAAAAAAACAAACGTATCAAACTCAAGAATGAATCATGAAATCACAATCCCAAAATCAATAAAAAAAAAAAATCAAAATCAAAAAAAAAACGATACCAAAAATATGTATTGCTCTAGTGGTAAGTATGGGATCAGTGGGTAAGTTCGTTTAGGCAACTCGGTGTGTGTTGAAATTACAAAAACTTCTTCGAAACGAAAACAAAACTTCCACAGTACTGTACTGTGGAGGACAACTGGAAGACAAAAAGACAATTAAAACGATGGGTCTAAAGCCGTATCGCCTTAATCGTTCCCTCAGACTCCCCTGAATGCTTCAATCGCATTCAGCCTAGTTAATGATAACTAGTAGCTACCTAAACTATTAAATGATTCTAAATCAACAATAACAAAAACAAACATGACGAATCTTCTGCCGCTCATGCTGTAAACGCGACGTCGCAACGCGGTTAGAACTAAGTATCTTCGCCGGGACTTACGTTTTGTTAACAACACTAACGAAACAAAACGTTCAATGAAACATTAAAATTTTCTGCCAGCCATGCATCAGGCCATCGTCGCTACGCGGTTAAATTCGAAAACTTCCACCGGGACTTACGTATGTACTGACACAATTATACTGGACAAAAACTAAACTATTGACTCTACGTTAAAATATGACAAAAGATCAATCAAACTTAAACCGATTGTTTGCTTGGAGCAATTGCCACCGACATCGTCGCAGTGACAAGACTTCACAAGAACAAACATTAGAAAAAGTATTCCGAAAGAAATTTATTGCCCCTTGGCATACTCGTCGCAACGCGTCAAGGATTAAAAATTCCTAAAACGGGACTTACGAGAAGCGTAAAAACAATAAAAGACTTCATACTAAACAATAACGGACTACCGATACTACTGTTCGGGCCCCACGTTGGGCGCCATTATGTCATATTGGCCAAGTTGCTTTATTCAAAAATGTTGAAACACGAGTTAGTAAGCTGATCGAGCGGGATGCTCGGTATGCCATGCGTATGCTGGGCTTGAAGCTCGCCGGACGGGGGGGATCTTTCCACTGACCATGCTTGACAACAACTTGCCTTTGATCATTGTGTTACATACCGAGGCTGAATTTCTCATTGGAAGAATTGAGACATAAAAAAAAGAATAAAAGAAGCCCAAACAGTAGATACGGATAGATGGAAAACGAACAAAAAAAAAGGAACACCCGATTATTCCTGATACCGAGAAGTCTTTTTCGAAACAAGAGAGAAGATGTTTTTGTTACAAGGAGATTTCAACACACCGATGGTAACTGACGGATGATATTGCCAGTCTGGCCCTCCCTCATGAGGCCCCTGCTGCCTCACCATGACTCTGCTTAACTTTCAGAGTCCCAAATTAGCGAAGTTGCTTAAACGACTTAACTCACCTTACTTCCCTTACCATATTGGCGGACTAGCCAGCCATATTCAAAAGCATAATTTCCGAAAAACGTTATAATTGTCGGTTTTATTTAACCCTTTCATAGGGCAGAATTCATAATAAAGCCTCTATCGGCTAATAATTTCTTAAAATTTTACAATTTAATAAATTAAATGCTTCAAAAGGAAACAATTTATAATGCCACAAGGGCGAAGTGCGCTCTCTTAATAACTATGGCACCGTCTAAGTGCTACACCAGATACTGGTGAATTAATTTTGGCCTTAATTGCAAATTTCAACATTAAAGTTATTATTTCCATTAATAAATTTCTAAACTAAGAGTATTTCATACTCAGAATTTGACTTAATTACAATTAATCTAAACTCAGCACCGTGAGTTAACTTATCTTACTGGGGTGGATAGGGAACTCCTCCCAGGAAATGCGGTTTTGACAACTATGCCAATATAATCTTGGTAAATTCGACGAGTTTATTTCGCGTAAAAAAAAAACCGAATCTCATGTTCAACACGACTTGACTGAGAATGAAACTCGTTAGGCCCCGAATGCCTTAGGCCCCGATTGCCCTAGAATCTCGCGGCGAAGTATTTTCACGGATTAGTAACTCTCAGAGGCAGTTCGCATGAGATCAAAACTACTAATTAGTATGTAATATCATAATATAAAAGGTTAACAGTCCAGGTCGTCTTAGAAGAATTGAATATTAATTTTCGCCCCTCACGGCGGTTAATTACGCATTCCGTATTGGGTTTCCTATCCTACCTCTTACTTAGTCTAATCTCTCTTTAACTCTCACGAGAACTTCTTAACAAATGCCAAAATACTTCAGTGGGCTTTTGTTAAAAGGTTCTTGTTCTAGGTTTTATTATCGTGTTCACGTTATCACGATTATGCTTCCACTTATGAAGACTTCTTAATCTTAATACATGATCGTGCTCGTACCACTGTTCGTGTGAAAACTTTTGCTTGTGACTGTTCGGTCTATTTAAAATTTTCACTATACATCTAGATGAACTCTAGGAATATCTAAGGCCTCATATAACAATAAACTTTCCTTGGCCGTGACTAATTATCGCGTGGCATAAAGTCTTCACAAGAACATTGATACACTAATCACAAATTTCTCCTTGGGAGCACTCACGATCAATTAATTTTCACAACTAGATCTAGCTTAAACAAATAATTTTCTTTACAATTCAAGCACTATTTTCATTATTCTCTTTTCACTTATAAATATAGGTAAATTCAGTAGCTTTGCCTTATGGCATTAACATGACATGGTATGGTGATTTTTTTGTTATTTACTTTTTAAATGGGCACCACCATACATGTCCTTTAAACACTTCGTTTCTTTTTTTCTTGTTTTTCTTTTCTTTTCGTTTAGGATTTATTTACTTTCTTATTTTCTGGGTTATGTTAGGATTATCTATGGTTTACTCCATCATAGGCTTTTCTTTTTCAGGTTTTTGCTTAGAATTTATTTACTTTCTTATTTTCTGGGTTATGTTAGGATTATCTATGGTTTATTCCATTATAGGCTTTTCTTTTTCAGCTGGTAACCTTCCTTGTAGCTTTTACTTAACTCAGCCCCATGAATTGGGCCTTAAACTTTCTGTCTGTCCACGGTTTGATAAGTCAGATAAAAAAAATGGACGGAACTTACCGAAAACCTCCCGCTTGTGGGGGTCTAAGGGTTGTTTTTGGTGGCTTACTGCTGATTATAGAAGCTGGTGATGGTGAAACGGCTGTGTGGTATAATTGGTTACCGGAACTGGAGATGTTTGTAGTTGCCGATGACTGCCGTTGATGGTGGTTAAAGCTGGTGGTGTTGGTAGCTATTGGTACAGATGGCCAACGATGTTGGTGGATATGGACGACTGTGACTGATGATGATTACGGCTGGTGATGGTAGAATTGTCCAGCAAAGTAACTAAATTTCAAGCCCGTCGATAGGCGCTGGCACAAGTCAACGCTGCCGCGTCTTCCCGGGACTCAAAAGGTTCACGGGTCGACAGCAGGTGGTCTAGACCACCCCTCGGCTTTGCGCACTTTCCCTTTACCTGCCGGCCGACGATTAAGCCACCGGTTTAGGAGGGGAAAGCGAGTGCGCGAACCACAAGGATGGCGGTGGACTCCTTTCTGTCGAACCGAGTATCTTTTGAAATCCCGTACTTGTTGCTGCCTTCGGGCGGCTCTGCTAACGCACCGCTGGTACCACTAGTTGATGAAACTCCTTTGGCACTAAAACTCTAACACTGGATCTTAATTCTCAAAAAAAACTGCTATACGCTGTTGAACGGTTTCACTATGACCGTTAAGGGTCCCGTTCTTGCCGCTACTGAGCTAGAAGGGTAAAAGGGCACTTTTTAGAAAATCTCCGGCCACAAGTGAGGTTATACTCACGCCGACACTTCTCTCCTTCTCGGGAATTAACTCACAAATGGGTTGCTTTTCTGGCGTACCCTTGGGTTGCAGGCTTCCACTACGGTTGCGGGATGACGACTCCTCCGTTTCCTCTGGTGAACACTTCCAAAATTGCCTTACTATGGCTGGTGTCTGCTGCTGTATGTAAATTTCCGTTTTAAACATACAAACGCGTACTGCTCGATCGCTGGGTTGTTCACTAAGTGACAGAATAATGGCGGTTCGAAAAATTGCGCAGCCAAAATTCTCGTCACACACACGCACACAATGATTTGTTCTACTACAAATCTCGAAATTTCCTTGTCGCTTGGAAATTCGCTATTAGATGTACAATAAATTAGGGTTTGTTTACCACTCAACAAACAACCCTGTGTTGACGTTTGTGATGGTGCATTACAGCAGATGGTGCATATGGGTTGTTGTTGTGTTCAACATATGAGGTGGTACCATATGTGCTAATTCCATTGCCGGCGTTACGGCGCCGCCACACGTTTTGGTGAAAAACTATGAAATTTAAATGTGTTTTCCAATTCTAAATTGTGTGATATTGTTAGCATACATTTGTGTTGTATTTAACAGAATAATTTTAATACACTAAACGAAATATCGGTGTAAACACACATTCATTTTAAAGCAGAATACAAGATATCACACATCAACGTCCGCAAACTCTCGTAGCATTACACGTTCCGGCTTAACTTGCACATGACGACCGACCACTTCTTAAAAACAATTTGAACTATAAAATGAGTTTTTTCTTATTGTTCTTATACTGAAAGACTGAACAAAAAATTAAACAAATATTTTAAACACTTCCCACGCCATCGAATATATTTACCTTCCGGACTTTGACCTCTATACGATAGTACATTTCCCAGTATGGGTAAAGGTTTTGGCCCTTTCATATAGTGTAACATATCATTGCGCCTTTTTTTCGATAAATAATCTAGCACCAAAACAAGTGTAATCGAAATTATAAAAAGTTCTACAAACATTTTAGATAACTGGGGTTCTTCGACGAATTTATGCGATTTAATTTTATACTTCCGTCCAAATAGTTTAAGTATCTTGGACTGCCGGCGTCTTACTGAGTTGTTTATGTTAAAAATCATCTTATTTCTGTTTTATGTTTAAATCATTTGGTATCACGACACTATTTGTCATTTTATTAGGGGGTATATAATGATCAAGAGCGGTATTAAGATCAAATTAATAAGATCTCTTGGAATGGTACAGTACGTTGCATAAATTTACGCCGTTTAACTTAGATGAGATGAGGGAGGCTGATGCTGATATATAGAAAGGGGTGTGAAGATCTGCGTTACCCTGCGTTTACACGAGGCAAGACAATGAGAATATGTGTTAGGTGTCAAAGAAGAGAAAATATTTTTGTGTAACGCAGCAGGAGGTATCCATGGCACAGTTGATCGACTATGTAGTAGGAAAATTATAGAAAATAGAGTGGATGGGCGAGAGAACGACAAGCAAGCAGAAGCAAACCTTGCAGCAAAATAAGTTAAGATAGTGTTTGATTGATACCGATGACAGCTAAATTACGTTTTATATTGGTTGCATGGAACGAAATTACGTAGTCCCTTTTATTTCTGTCCATTGTATGTCCAACCAAGGAGTAAGATACAACATAAACTAGAACCCGATGAACTGGCCTACTACCTCGTCTTCATCGAGAGGGATGGAGACTCTTCTCTATTGATCTGTGAGCGTATGGATGCTGTTATAAGACAATGCACTTTTAAGCAATCGAGGTCAGTGTCGTTTCATGTGAATTTTTTCTCATTTACAAAAATCTACAAATAAAAATACAATTTTCCAAATTGTTCGGTATTTTGCCATCATGTTTTCCTTTTTTTCGCAAATTACAACGAAACTTCAACGTATTGGCCGCCTACATCAAATCATTTGCCATATTTACTGTCTTTGAAAAATCAGAGACAGTGACGAAGACAATGAGAAAAGTATGAGTATAGCTATTGTCTCCGCAAAACTGTCTCGTGTAAACGCCAAGTTATACGTTCCAATAACCGATATTTATTTATTTTGTTTTATCAAACCAACACTCAGGGGATGCCCCCTATAAATGCAGTGCATTGTGTTGGCGAAGGAAAATTGAGGTAGTGGAGGGTGGAAAGAGGGAGTAGTATCTGTTGACATTTGCCTTGAATCTCTGTATGTCACAACTGGTGGGAAATACAGTAGCCGGAAGTTTATTCCACATATGGACTGTACGGTTAAAGAACGAATTTTCTCTAAAGTATGTAGTGCGGTCAACCGGCCATTCGATAATAAAATGGATGAGAGTTCCTGGAAAGCCGCGTATTTCGGCTAAATATCCTCACGATTTTTTTCTTAGACTTACTTACTTACTTATCCGGTCACGAACAACCCTTACAAAACGAAAATAACATATTTCGCCAACCAGTTCGATAGACTATGTTCTTAGTTCTTAGACTATGTTTCTAAATATTTCGCATTTATGCTACAGGGAATTTTGAATGTGTTATCTTTGCTAGTATGAGAGATTGTGCGAGACGAAAATACTCCGGTCAGTTACTGTTGTGCCAAAAAATATGACTTTACGAAATTGAACCAGCCGGAGGGACAGAAAGGTCCCGCGGGCTATAGATTGCCGACTCTTTGCTCTTCATCTTAATACAACTTTCAAAATGTCTTTTTGTATGTAGGTGCAACGGATTTTGGTTTTATCTAACAGAGAAATGTAGGCATACCGTGACGCAGTGTCGGTCTTGTTGAACAGACTGTAATTTTATACACACCCATCAGAGTCTGAGTATAGAGAGATTTGATGCGTTCTTCCGCATCGATATCCTCTTTGACTTATCTCGATGGAAATAATCTTAAAAAATGTATCTGCTAACAAACACGTGGGTGCTACAAATATAATTTTCGAATATTGCTACGCATGTTTGTACAATGATACATATACATTAGGTCGAGTCAAATTGTGTGAAGCGATTTTTTTTGATTAAGCGTATAGCAAAAACGTAATCTATAGATGATTCTGTGAAATTTTGCTCAAGAGACCATAGCTCTAAGTCGGATTTGGAGCCCCCCAAATTTTCAAAATAGATATTAGTGTTAATAGTGTTTTTTTGTTGAAACCTTGAAAATGTTGATTTTTTCAGATCGATTTTCCTACAAGAAGGAGTTCGAAAACAAAAAAATTGGTCGTAATAAAAGTTGTTGGAAATTATCTGAACTTTTATAATCTGCAAACAAAAATTCAGAATTTATTAGTTAAAAGTTTATTTTAGGCAATTTTTCGACAAAAAATTCCTAATATCTCTACTAAAAATAAAAGAAATATTGGTATCAATACAGATTCTGAAAGGTGATAAAAAATACCTTTCAAGCAAGCCCACATTGAGAAATCTACTATAATTCCATCCGATTTTATGACGAATTTAATTAAATTATTCTATGTATATATGGAAAAATATCTATTTTGAAATTTTGGGGGGCTCCAAATCCGACTTAGAGCTATGGTCTCTTGAGCAACATTTCTCAAAATCATCTATAGATTACGTTTTTGCTATACGCTTCATAAAAAAAAATTAACCCGCCCTAATATACATATATGCACATTGCAGTTGTTGTGATCAGAAAATATAAAAATATACAGTGCGACCTCAGTTAAGGACACTACTCGAAATACTGACAGGTACTACAAATAAAAGGTGTGTGAATACCCAAATAAAATACTATTTAGACTTTCTAACTAAATACGATAGAATATACGTATTTACGGTTTAGGTTTGAATATGCCAGAGTTCCATATGACTCAGAATTCCACCCCATAAAACAGTACGGGTTGAAACAAACCATGATATACAAAGCTGGATCTTCGTTTCTCGAGAAAGAGCTATAATTCTCCGTTTGGCTTCTAGGCTGCCATTATTGAATTGGTTTACGGCAGATCCTAGGTAAATGAATTCGTTCACTACCTAGAAATTACAACACCTATCAACTTTCACCTTTTCCTCCAATCGGGTGGATGCTCTGTTGGTCGAAACTATTAATTTTGTCTTTTTTGTCTCATTTACTGCCAAACCCTTTTTTACTGATTCACTTTCGATTCCTGATAATACTACAGTAAATTGTCCTGATTTCGGCCAATGATGTCTAATCATCAGCATACGCATGAAGCATCTGACTGTTGCTACTGATAGTTCGACACGTGTTAACTGCAGCTTTCCTCGTAATGCTCTCTATTATAATACTGAAGAGATCACACGATAACTTGTCGCCCTACCTGAGGCCTCGTCTTCTATTAATTGGTTCGTTAAGACTTCTACCAATATTACTGAGAATTTCGGGTCGGTCATAGTCGTTCTACAAAGACGTGTCATCTTGGCAGGAATACCAATCTAAGACATATCTTCGTAAAGTTTACACCGTATCGCGATATCGCAGGCAGTCTTATCAATCTATAAAGATATAGATTTCGTGGGTTTTCCGGGTCTAAAGCCACACTGATAAGGTCCGATCAGATAAGGTCCGACATGGCTCTAGTCTTTCGCACATTACGAACGAGAAGACCTTGTATGCAATAGATAAGAGGCTAATTCCACGATAGTTGGTACATATACTGAGATCATTATTTAGAAATACAGGACATAGTGTATTAATGCTCCAATCGTTGTGCATGCTAACCAGATTTTAAATGCACCTTTCCAACTCTTCGCCATTAGTGATTAACTGCTGAGATGGTTGTCCATTAGCACCAGCGGTTTTGTTTTGTTCTTAAGCCTATAAATTCCAGTTACAATCTCGTCTTGGTTATAAAAGGGCAAACAAATCCCCTCCTCTTGCTTAGATCCCTCATCAGCATTGGACTCTTCTGAGACAAGAAAGACAGTGAAATGATATCTCCATATAACAAACATACTCTTATACCAACCGATTCGTCTACATCAGTGGTACGCAAAACAGAACGCACGCAGCCAAACATACCATGTGCTGGTGTGAGGTCGCAAACAGAAGCGATGTCGATATCGAAGTGTACACAACGCACAGGCAGAGACTGATGCTTTGAATCAAACATAGTTGTTGTGTACATGTGAATTTCCGATCGTGTGTGTGGGAAAAATACGATTACCCTGCAGTTTCAAAAGTAGTTAGGCGCTCTATGTAGTCAGTTATTTCGTTAGCGAAAAGCCTGACTAGCTACTTGAGTGGCTACAGGTAATGCTAGAGTTCGCCTTTTGATTATTATAAATATGAAAACAAGGAAAAACCAATGCATTAAACCGTTATCCCGTTATGATTTGTGGGTTGGTTGGTTATTTTTTTTTGTTTGTGTTGGCGTCAGTTGCTATTAAACGTCAGTAGAAGTATCATAGTGACAGCCTACGTGGGTTAGAAAAATAAAAAAGTGAATTTTAATATTTAGAACGGTAAAATGACAAGCAAAAGACAAATGAAACGTTTAATTAAGAAAGAAAAGGAACAAATTGTGCAAAAGTTTGAAAATGTAGGAAAAGAATGTGGTGAAGATAATGAACAACATTTATTCATAATATTAATTCATTATGGTCCGGCGAATTCATCAAGTCGATTGTACTAGTCAAGTAGTTAGTACAATGTTGTTAGATATTTCGTCAATTCCATGTAACTAGCGATCTGCATGGTACATGGTAGTGCATAGGGTAGCCACTGACTACCGTCAATGACATTCCCATGTTAAATTCGTCAGTGTAAAGCATTGCTGGTAGTCTGGCGGGTAGTTAATGGTAATTATTGGTAGTTAGGGAAATAACTAAAAATTCGTTAGCTACGTCGACTGCAGGGTATTTTCAGACTCGCGATGCTATGGGTTGGTTACAAATGGTCTACATCAACGATAACAGCAACTACTCGTTATATCCATAAAAGGTCTATACCATACTCGTACCGCCTGTTTTTCTCGTTTAGAGATTCGTCGCTGTTGTGGGCATACCGGAAAGATTTTAAACCAGCCTGCGTATTGGAGTAGATGTTGATAGCCGAGGCGATGATGATGATGATACGTCCCAGCTAGGGAGTATCTTCTCCGTTTGCCATGACTTGTAAAATGGTACAGTGATCGGGTAGCCTTTGTGTTAAATCTATAACCACTTCTCTAGAATCACTTCACAATCACTTGGGCTCTATCGCGAGCCCAACTCGTGCCTAAATATAATCTGGGGGCTCTCGGCTCTCAAATTTCGACTTGTCGGAAATCGAGCATCCGCCAGCCACGGTTAAACGGACGGCTTTCAAATTTCTGAACCGAAAAGTTGAAATTTGAGAGTCGCCTCGGAAGCTGGTTCGCGGGCCACGAGCCTCGCCTGCGATTCAATACGAACCCTGCTTCAAACCTACATTCACATAGTTTATTGAAATCCATTTTGAAGCCTATATTCCTCTATTGCCTGGTATGCAGTCCTCGCAAAATCCTTAACACATTTGACATTCTAGTAATTTGTCTGCCCAGCTAATCTAGTGGTAACAGGTGGAGAATAATCAACAGAAACTTACTAGGGTTTGTGAATACGACACCCGCTATTTGTTGGACTTTTGTCCACAGACTTAGGTAATTGCATTTTCCCTGTACAGGCTACCAAATGATGATGCCATCTAGCAATATCGGGCGGACAACCGCCGTTTATATTCAGTAAACTATCATCGGCGATGAGCCTGATCGCCTGCAGATGAGGGCTGCATCTGAAGCTTCACGAGTAAAGCCTCTCGCAAAATGTTATAAACTTTACCGATAATGTAGTAAGTCATTATCTGTAGATGATGGTTGCTGGGAAACATAATGAACTCGGTTTTCAACGAATTTACTCACAGCCCACTTTCCGCGGCTCAATTAAAGCGTCTTCTGATGAAACCTTGGAACGCATGACTGGGCATAATACAATTTACTACATGGTTTTAATTGTATTGAATGAATTTTAAAACATATAAATAAAATACTTAACACATATTATTAATAATATACAAATTAGTGTTACAATAATTTAGAGGAATTACAATTTTAGATTCCAGTTTCCAATTCCATTTTTATGTTGGAGGTCGGCCAAAAGAGAATCCGATCTTTTGCCACTGTACCACTGTTCCTACTGCGCTGAAACCTGGTGAAATCTCTCGCCGTGGTCGTCAGATGCACTTGGCAATTGGTGACCAAATTTGTCCTGGTGATGACGTAAA
Source organism: Phaonia tiefii (assembly GCA_963931995.1). Taxonomy (NCBI): domain Eukaryota; kingdom Metazoa; phylum Arthropoda; class Insecta; order Diptera; family Muscidae; genus Phaonia; species Phaonia tiefii. The sequence goes on along the minus strand of OZ008370.1, from coordinate 16,887,821 downwards.
AAATGGATCTTCAAAGACATATTCACACCGATGGTTTCAAAGGATGGCATCATACTCTCCATATAATCACGCCAGTTTTTTACTCATGAATTCCTAGGACATTCTAACACGGCCTTTACACTGTTCCAAGCGTGAAGTTCATCGTCTTAAATACACCTAAAATAAAAAAATTAAATTTTAATAAAATAAAAATGTATGGATAGTACTGACTTGATCTTTATTTTACTCAAACGAGGAAAAATATACTGCAACCGTTCAAATGCTGGCTCGTTATTCCGTGCTACCAGGGATTTAATGAAGTTATTTACTTTGCAATCCCCAGTTTAATGTGCAATGGAGGCAGAAGAATTCTTTACATCGGAACAAGTTCTCTGTGGATGACATTCTCTTGACCGAGTGTGTGGTTTTCCTGTGGAAACCAGTCCCGTTTTTGGTACTGTGCCTTATATCTGGAATCCCATTCGCATAAATAGCACACATTTTTGTGTAGCTTGTTTGAAGACCACAAAATAATGCTACTACTTTCAAATCATCACAAATTTTCCATAGATACTCATTGCACCTGACGGAATCCAGAATTAACTGCATGGAATCGTATGTTTCCTTTGTATTTGTTGCAAGCACGATAGGAACAGGATTTTTTGTATTGTCGAAAAATAGGAGTACTGCTTTAAGGCTGATTTTCGAACCGTCTAAAAACAACCGCCATTCATCTGGTTTGTATGCGTAATTCATGGCCGACATCAAGCCAGGAATGCCATTGCAATACGCGAATGAATTGTTTTCGTTGCGCGAGAAATACGTCAAAAACATAAATTTGTACACCTGGTGCCAAGATGTTCACCGCTTTCAGATGTTGAGCGAGGATGATGGACCGTGCTTGAGACAGCTTCCAAGCGTTGCTGCGGTATTTCAATGTGATTGCACGGCTGCGTGATATTGGATGGATGGTACAGGCTCACACTCGATTCTGGCTCAGAATTAGGCGATGTTGGTAGAAATTCTGAAGTGGGACTCTGTTGTTTTGAAATAGGAACTGTGTCTGAATATGGTAGTGGAATTTGTGCAGATGCAACACTTTTATATTGGTGACTCCTCAGCCCTTTTCTATTCAAACCAAAGACATTACAGTAGTAACTCGATTCATGCACATACTTGATACCATAGAATAACACATACCATAGAAGGTTTTATTCGCTCAATAAATTAAACGTCATAGGTACGATGGAAAGTAAACATTGGATGGTAGAAATATGGATTCAATAATACCAGATAGTGACAATAGTATACAGCGATCAACATAGGAACAACAACCGAATTTCGTGTTTTTGTGGCAAACTAGTTGTGTTAAATACAATACAAATGTATACCAACGATAAAAGTCAATAAAAAAGTGCAAAATATATTTAAATTTTTCAGTTCTACACCAAAACGACAGGAAAAAGTTAAGTGAACATATTTTGTAACTCCACCTGGTGTAAGATAATTTTAAATTTAATTGCTCTCATTTCCACAAACCTACGATGAGTGTGAAATGAAACGTCAGATGAGAGAATAAGTTTATCTAGGTATGTATTAGTCTATGCTTGATACTTGCACACCTCGATTCTTGCAACATAGAAATATTTTTCATTACGCACTCAGTACTTGCGACATCCGAAAATTTTTAACTCGATACTTGCAACATTTTTGTATTACTCTTACGTGCTGCTTTGTTTGCGTTTTCTTAGACTGAATACATTTCGGGAAATCCCCGTCGTTTTATGCTGCTGATGAAATGTTGTAATTTGAATCAGTTTTAAGCTGACTATTGAGAGGTGCGGTGTCATAAACAGATGTATGTACCTTTTATTTTGTATGGGAAATTAATACTCGGTGCTTGTGACAACCTCAAAACTTGCACCAAGCCGGATTTTCATTACGTGCATGAATCGAGTTTCTACTGTATTCACTCATACGTAGAATGCAATATACATATGTATGACATTTTAAAGACTTTAAATGGATTTTTCACAATGATATTAAGTTCACAAAAGAATTAGAACATGGAGGATTGCCATATCCATATCCATAGTGATTACGGAGAATTATATCATAAAAGTATGCTGGTATCAGAAACCTACTGCTTCTGGGCGATTAATAAATTACTATTCTAAACACCCAAAGACGAATTTTATAAGGAGAGTCTTAAATATATTCGCGACGAACAATTTCATGACAAAAATTGGGACATAATTAAACAAATCTTGATGAAAAATGATTTCTCAGAAAAGACGACCACAATAATGATCGATTCCTCGTTACGCACACGAAGAGAATCACAGAATAAAGATAATAAAATATATAAAATTATGCCATAGATACCATTTCTGTCAGAGATTCGAGTGCTCTACATTTTATGAACATTATTTAGCTATACCAAGTGGAAAATTGAACCATATGACAAATCGGACTTAATATATAAAATTAAATGTTGTGGTGACGGAGCAACGTATGCGACCAAGTATATGATGGAACGACTAAGTCAAAATTACGTACAAGAATTGCAGCCCATAAATCTGACCAGCGAAATGGACACAACACAATTGACCAAAAATGGCTCTGGCGGCACACTATATAAAAGAGAACCACTCTCCGAACTTTGATGATGGGAGAATATTACTAGAGGAGAGACACTATAGCAAGAGATTTATGTTAGAGATGCTCTGACTAAATCATTGGTATTCCCTATGGCATTTTATTATTACGGTTCTTCTACCAATTATTCAACGCAAATACATATGATCTACAAGCGAACTTAGGCACCCAGTTTACATTATGAATCACTGGAAGGTTGAAGTAGTGTTCATAGTTTTCCGCTTTTGTGTAGTGAATCTGCCACACATGTAGGTGTAGTGAATCTGCCACACATGTAACATAATTTAGTAAAGTGGTGTTGGCACTCGGTCGTCACAATTTAATAAAAATAACACGCTTTGCCTTTCGTAAACACTTGTTGAATGGGGGAAAAAGGATGAATAAATACCTTTATATACTATTCGAGGATAAATTTCAAAATTTCATTTTCCGTCGAATGCTATAAGTACTACGTATTGGTACCTATTAAAGTTTTTATGCAACATTTTCCTTAAAAGTAGTTAGGAATACATGCAAAAAATTGCATCCCTAATTTTACTTACAGGTACATATGAATAGATGCATCTGTTAAATATATCTACCTGTTCCTGTGTCCTGATACAATATGATATTTTGGTTTCACCCATTTTGTGGAAATTCCTCGAGAATGAAATCATAAGAAATAAATAACCTTTCATTATTTTTATTTAAATTCTGAATCACAAAAAAATTCATCAACGTTTGTTTCAAATAATTTTGTACATAACAGCGAGGGAAAATTTGTACAATTCATTCAGTATAACTAAAACCATAGAGTAATGACGTATAGAGTAGCCAACTCTCTCAGTAAATTGATGACATTTGGTGTGTTGCAGACGGGTGGTTGGATGTTGGAAAGTATTGCATTATTACCAGACAGTGGAAATTGTTCCACCTGGTGTAAGTCAATTAACGTCAGATATTTTTCCTATCGCAACGACCGCACCACGAATAGTATGAAAGGAAGTATCAGATGAGAATAGCAGCTCTATATGACATTACTCTATGAATAAAACCATTTATTACTCATCAGTATGCAACCCAAACAAAAAATCAAAATTCTTGACAAATTTATAGATGTTTTGTTCGGCCTTATTTTCGTTGTTATTGTATTTCTAATTTTCCGGCTCAAGGTCCACATAAATAAAAAATATTTTTTTTTAAATTTATATTCTTTGTCATATTTTATCGTATGTTATTTCAATATTTCGACTGTAATCGACGATCATCTTCAGGATCTAATTTAAAAAAACGTTACAAAAATTATTTATTTATTTATTACAATTCAGTACGTACATACATTAAACACACAGACTTCTAAACACTGTTCCAGTCATAGAGTAAATATGGGTAGAGAAAATCTTTCACTCACCAAATTTCTGACATTTGTCCTCGTGTGATGTATACGTTTGATGTTGAAAAGAATTGCTTTACTAATACCAGATAGAGGCAATGGTTCAAAACAACGAACATAATAACAACAACGGCATTTCGTTTTGTGTGTTAAAATTAATGTGTTAAATACAACACAAATGTATGCTAACTGTATAACAGTCAATAAAAAAGTTTAAAACACATTTAAATTTCACAGTTTTTCACCAAAATGGCATGAAAAATTAAAGCAAGAAGTTATTGTAATTTCACCTGGTGTATATCACTTTTCGTCAAACATCTCTCTATCACACCGACCGCATCACGAAGAGTGTGAAAGGAAACGTCAGATGAGACAAATGGCGGCTCTACTATAAATTTACTCTATGGTTCCAGTTGCGTCTCAACCATAGATTAATTTATACATAGATTTGTTATCCATCTCATCTAACGTTTCTCTTTGCGCACATCAATGAGGAAAAGAACTTCTGTCAGCAACGTCGAACAATATCCTAAATTTTTAGTTTTGTGCATTCACGATGTTCTTATATTTACATATTTTGAACATCCACAGTAACAATTTCAGCTGTGTTTGTCAAATTTCAGCGACTGAATTCTTCTCTTGACGTTCAAATACAAGTTCGCTTCCCTTCGATCATGAAACCGATGAGCGAGTTGACAAATCTATGTATAAATTAATCTATGGTCTCAATTGCTTTGTCTTGCTATCTCGTCTTTGTTTTGCTACTACGATACATGTCTGTACATTTGTGCACAGTTGTCAGTTTTGTGTTTATTCTGTTCTCACTAGGTACGTCAATAATATTGAACATTTCTAATATAAATCTCTTGCTATAGTGTTTCTCCTCTAGTAATATTCTCACATCCCCAAAGTGAGGAGAGTGGTTCTCTTTTATATAGTGTGCCGCCAAAGCTGTTTTTGGTCAATTGTGTTGTGTCCATTTCTCTGGTCAGATTTATGGGCTGAAATTCTTGTACGTAATTTTGACTTAGTCGTTCCAACATATACTGGGTCGCATACGTTAGCTCCGTCACCACAACTTTTAATTTTATATATTAAGTCCGATTTGTCATATGGTTCAATTTTCCACTTGGTATAGCTAAATAATGTTCTCTTGGTATAATCGTTTTTCAGGACTACGGTGTATTTTTCCTTGTCATAAAATGTAGAGCACTTGAATCTCTCTGATCGAAATGGTATGTATGGCATCGTTTTATATATTTTATTATCTTTATTCTGTGGTTCTCTTCGTGTGCATAACGAGGAGTCGATCATTGTTGTGATCGTCTTTTTTGGCAAAGCATTTTTCATCAAGATTTGTTTAAATTGTCATGAAATTGTTCGTCGCTTATATTTAGGACTCTCCTTATAAAATTCATAGCCGTGATCATTTTAATCGCGTTTGGGTGTCTAGAATAGTAATTTATTAATCGTCCAGAAGCAGTAGGTTTCTGATACCAGTCTAATTTTATGATATAATTCTCCGTAATCACTAGTGTGTCCAGATATGGCAATCTTCCATCATGTTCTAATTCTTTTGTGAACTTAGTATCATTGTGAAATCCATTTAAAATCTTTAAAATGTCATATATTTCATTTTCCACGATTATTCGGGTATTGCAATGGCATTCTCCTGGCCTGATGTCGGCCATGCATTACCCATACAAACCAGATGAATGGTGGTTGTTTTTAGATGGTTCGAAAATCTCGTATTTTTCGTCAATTCAAACAATCCCGTTCCTATCGCGCTTCCAACGATTTGTGCTGATTTGAAAGTAGTAGCACTACTTTGTGGTCTTCAAACAGGCTACAACAAAAATATGTGCTATTTCTGCGATTGGGATTCCAGATATAAGGCACAGTATCAAAAACGGGACTGGTTTCCACGGAAAAACCACACAATCGGTCAAGCGAATGTCATCCACAGAGAACTTGTCCCGATGGAAATAGTTCTTCTGCCTCCATTACACATTAAACTGGGGATGGCAAAGTAAATAACTTCATTAAATCCCTGGTAGCACGGAACAACGAGCCAGCATTTTAACGGTTGCAGTATATTTTTCCTCGTTTGAGTAAAATAAAGATCAAGTCAGGAGAATAATTGCATACTATCCAATACATTTTTATTTTACTAAATATTATTTTTTTTATTTTAGGAGTATTTAACGGACCAGATATCAGAAAACTGATGAAAGACGTTACTGTTAGCGATGTTCTTAATGACGAAGAACTTCACGCTTGGAACAGTGCAACAGCTGTCATAGAAAATGTACTTGGCATTCATCGAGTAGAAAACTGGCGTGATTATGTGGAGAGTATGATGCCATCCTTTGAAACCATCGGTGTGAATATGTCTTTGAAGATCCAATTTTTACATCCTCACAATGACAAATTTGGTCTGCAATTGCCAAGTGAATCTGACGAGCTCGGCGACAGATTTCACCAGGTTTCAGCTCAGTTGGAACACTGGTACGGTGGCATAAGATTGGATTCTCTTTTGGCCGACCTATGCTGAAATCTGAAAATGGAATTGGAAACTGGAATCTAAAACTGTAATTCCTCTAAATTGTTGTAACACTAATTTGCATCTTATTTATAATATGTATTAAGTATTTTATTTATAATATGTTTTAAAATTCATTCAATATAAATAAAACCATTTATTGGTTATCATAATGCAACCCAAACAATTCTTGACAAAATGAGATACCTTCACTACATTCTGAATAAGAGCGAAACGCGTCCATACATTTGCCGTTTGCCCTTTGTTATGTTTAATGACTTTTTACAATAAAAAATTTTAATTTTTTAAGCACAAATTTTTGTTCACCATATTTTTTTTTTGGAATTAAATTAAGGATATTGTAATTCTTGACTCTTCTAGATTTATTTGGACAAAATCGGACACGTTGTTCTTAAGTAATGATCACATATACAAAAAAAATACAATTTTTAAGTTACAAAGTGGTCTTTATGAACTATTTAGGGTGCCTAGACACGTGCACGTGTATTAATATGTTCACAAAAGTTGTTCAGCTTTACTGTGGCTAAAATTCTGCTAAACAATGTCAGTGAAAAGATTCGAATCCGTTCAAGTTATGCTGAAAAAAGTGAAAAAAATCTTTTTTCAAAAAAAAGTGCAGGAAAATCTGAGAATTGGTAAAAATCGATTCTTTCAAAAATTTGACGTGATACAGACATTTCAGGGATACCGATCAATTCAGTAGGCTTGCGTCTCACTGATACAATTTATTAGGATGCTGATAAAAAAATTCGTGTCAACAACTACAACAGTGTAATAAACCAACTAACCCCCTTAAGCACCTTAGTTGATATGTGTCCATAAACTAACCTAACCATCGTGAGTTGATATGTGTCCTTAAACTAACCTAACCATCTTAACATGGTCTCGGTGCCCTGTTAAGCGTAGCTCGTTGCTGGAGTTGGTTTTTAAAAAACCATTCGCAATCGACGCAAAAGTGCAACTACCAATTAGTGCTTCTGAAAATAGAATTTCCACGGTTTTCTGACATTCAGAAGCTCTCCAAAAAACGTCCGTTGGATCTAATGGGAGAAACGTTTTAAGTTTGAGTTGCAAATAATTTATTGAAATAATTTAATTACTTAAGTAGAGTAATATATACTATTCGGAACCTTGTTCTTTCGTCAAACATTCAAACAGCTGACTCTACACTCACAGTATTTCGCTACGACAAGAACTCGCTTCCATTAGAAATCTTTGATCGCCTTATTTTAATCGCTTTGGAAAGTAGGCAACTTAATACTTTCTAGGTTGTAAACCCATGTGATTACCAGTGCTTGATCGTAAAACTAAGTTCATCATGGGTCGAACATCTGGACCCAGCGGCAGTAATTCGAAATGCCTTAACATTTTGCTTATAGCGCTTTTCATTTCCAAAATAGCAAACTTTTGTCCTATACAATTACGAGGGCCGGCGGAGAATGGAATGTAGGCGTACGGATCAATTTTATCAATGTTTTCGTTGAGAAAACGTTCCGGTTTGAATGCATCTGGTTCGGGGAAAAATTTAGCATCACGAAGCGTTACAAAGATACCCATGGTATAATTAGTGCCTGCTGGAATCATTTTGCCACCTGCCAAAATTTATTTAATGTTAAAAACTATTGCCTACAGAAAGAACTCACATACTTACGTATTTCGATATCCTCACTAAAATAACGACCAATAATGGGAACTGGCGGATATAAACGCAATGATTCCTTTATAACACATTCCAAATACTTTAATTCACCCAAATCCCTGAGGGACACGGGACGCTCCTTATCGCTTCCCAAGATTTCAAGAATTTCTTCGAATAGTTTATTTTGTACCTCGGGATGACGTGAGATTAAGTGCAAGGTAAATGATATTCCACTTGTAGTGGTATCATGACCCTCAAACATAAATGTGTCCACTTCTTCACGTATGTCCTCATTGCTCAATGGAGCGCCATCTATGGTCGCCTGCAACAGAACATCCAATAAGGCCAAGCGTTTCTTTTGACCTAATTCATTCTCTGTGGTTACTTCAGAGTTCTCTCGCAAAGTCTTTTCCAATGTAGCACGTCTTTCCATAATAATATTTTCCGTAAAGTTGTGGGAGAGTTTCATGCTTTCCATCAAACACTTATAGTCAGAGGGCGCTGTCAGACGAAAAATCCAATTGATGCGATGCCAAACATTAATGAAACGACGGGCCGTAATGTTGGTAACACTGTAATGAAGAATGTCAATTTTATAAACTTGGATCAAAACTTGTTAACCTGTCGAACTTACTTGAATACAGCTTGAACATAGGGAAACTTGGGATTATTTTGGGCATTGATCTTCACACCCATGGCAGTTTCTATAAGAAAATAATATTTATTAACACAAAATAATTATACCCTTCATTAGTATAAATATGTAGCTCTTTCTCCCATCACCTGCAATAATATCCAAAGCCATCGAACAGATCACTGGAAATATATTCAGCGCTGTCTTGCCATCAGCCTTGTCGTACAACTTTTGTACCATCACATTCCCCTGCTGATCAAATATTTCCACAAATTCTTCTAGGATCTTAAAATGGAAAGTGGGTGTGATAATCTTGCGACGTGAATGCCATTTTTTGCCCGTACTCATGAGCAGGCCAGTGCCCAGCCATTGATGCAACAGTTCGTAGAGATTGTTCTTGGTTATGTGCTGCTGTGAACTTAGGATAACCTCGAGATCCCGAGGATCGGACGAGAATACAGCCAGTTGTTGGAGTATCCATACACGGTACATGGATCCATATTTCCGACTATTGTTATGAATGAATTTCATAATTTCTATGGCGAAAGAGAAAATGAAATTTAGGATATTTTCGGTAGGAAATTTTTACTTGGGTAGCAATGTTTGCAGAACAACTATTTGTATTTGAAAGTCGATACGAGGTTCGAGAAACAGGATCGGTTAGGCAGTCGTTGGAAAAATAATCAAAATGTCAAAGTTCCGGCTCAAAACAAATTAGTTTCGTACGAAATAACTTTGGCATAACAACCCTGTAATTGACTTTCGGAGAGAACTGAGTACCAATCAAAAGATAAGTGAACGAAATTTTCGGTTTTGCCATTTTTTATACACATACTTCTATTATGGGAACGAAAATTTCAGAAAAAATGAGTAGTTTTTTTAATTAACTGAATGTTAATTAAAATACTTGCCTATATGCAGGGTGGTCCAAAATACAAGTATATTTTAAAAAATTAAATAAAATGAACTAAATTCAATTTATTTAGGTATAAAAAAAATGGTGTTCCATAACATCCCATGAAGGGATTAAGGAGAGCTTCTCACAATCAGTGAGATGTGCGCTTTCTAGTTTTACACTCACTGATTGGGACCTACAGTTTTTACACCGGTTCCGAACGGTATTTTGAGAAGTTTTTTCATGGCTAAGTATTCGATAGTGTCACCATCACTAAGCGAGGTGATCGTCGTCGAAAGAAATGTAAGGTGGTCTGAGCAGGGATTGAACCCACGTTCTCATGTACAAGAGCTACGCACACTAGCCCTTGCACCGCAGACGGCCAGTATGGCCTTATTAGAAATATCAAGTATTTATGGAACACGATGTCATTTATGTGGCTGCCGCGGCTGGATTCGCAGTAGCTCATACTCTCAGTTCAATTTTCCAAGACTTTTTTGACGGTTTCTGGTTCTATCTCACGAATGGCTCTGACGATATTAGTTTTAAGGGTGTGGATTATATAGACCTTTCAGTGTGTGCTGATACTTAGGGTTCTTCGATCGATACTAATTCGCATATGTGAATTGCATGACTGAGTTTGTATATATACGATTGATGATCAACCGATGGTATCAATTCACGCACAGTAGTTAGGCGTCTGATGATGAACTTGTCACGGAGTTCGAAACTAGTCATGCCCGTGAGAGTGCTTAACTAAATTGTGTAATATTTCCAACAAAAAACCAACCATTTTTCGTTCCTGGATTATTCGCATAGCATCGGTCTTTAACGGCACATCATAAGGAAAAGTCTAAAGGGGTTAAACCACGGCTCCGAGGCGGCCAAATTGGCATCGCCAAAACACGATTTAACACAATTACGCAAAGATCGATTGTTTGATGAGCTATGTGACAAGGTGCGCCATCCTGCTAAAACCAAAGATTATCCAATTTCATATCTCCTATTTCGGCCCCTAAAAGAAGTCCGTAATCATGGCTCTGTAGCCCTCGCCGTAGACTGAAATTGGGTTTCCAGCAGCATTTTTGGAAAAAAGTGGGCCAATGATGTCACCGCTACAAAATCCACACAAAAATGTTACTCTCTGTGGATGATTTGGCCTCTCGACAATGACGTGCGGGTTTTGCAATCCCCATATGCGGCAATTTTGTTTGTTGACATACGTGTCGAGATGAAAATGTGCCGCGTTAGAAAATATGATTTTCCGGCGAAATTCGATGTCTGATTGGAGCTTCCAATACATATTGCCAACGAACGCACAGTTTGGGCAACACAACACTTACTTTGGAAATAAGTTTGCAATATTTCTCAACGTTATTCCCGCTTAAAGCGACTCATTCTGGTACGCCGAGCATCATACCTCCTCGCTGATAGTCCATATTTCGAACAGAACAAATCGATCAGTGTCAAAATAACATATGATAAAGTTAAATCAAATTAACCGCTTAAGCTCTTGTTACACTGTTAGACAAATATTTGGATATGCCAAAATATTCATTCGCAGAGAGCGATAGGAACGATTTACAGAAAATCTTTATTTTGATCTGTAAAGCGAACCACAGACTTGTCACTCATGAGCATGAACATCAACTATCGTTGGAGTTTATTGTCGGTTTACCGCCCTTCTTGATACTAAATAATAGCGGCATTCATGCAAACGTGAAAGCCGACAACTTTTACTCAGCGCAAGTTTCCCTCGCACCGTTGCATGAGGCACCAGCAGTAGCAATTGCATGTATTATGTATGTGTACTTTTTCTACTGTTCTAGTGCTATCACCTTATTTATCCATCCTAGTCAGATGACAACGAAATGTCAAAAGTTTACACGTTTCTCCATCCCACGTTTGCGCAGCAAATTTGCCTCGAAAACTTTCCACTTTTGAGCAAGTCGCTTTGTATGGGAAATTTGGTTTGTTTTGACGTTTGCTGTGCAAGTTTACGATGTTTTCGAGTTTACGAGGTTCTTTCGAGCTTTCATGAATACCACTAATAATGTAATCGAGGTTGTTCGCATCACTATCATGTTCACAACATTGTTTGGTAATCTTTGTTTCATATTCATCATTCAGATAAAAAGTTATCGACCAAGCTCATGCTAATGAATGGCAAGTCTGTGGTTCGGTTTAGATTTCTATTATTTTGTAATTTTCCTCAAAAAGTGGTGCGCTCAGGGTTGCGTGTAGAGTGAAAGGAACAAAAATAATGAAAACGAAAATAAAAGCTTTTGTTTCTTAGTTTTGTCAAAACCATAGATTCAAATTTGTATGATTTCTTTCAAATGTAAGAGAATTTCATTCCGTTTATCTGTCCGCGAATCGTTTTATTTGCTCTGCTAGTCTAACATGGCTTGCATGTATTCATAAGAAGATTTTCCAAATTTTGCGTATGAATCAATTTTAATCAAACCATGAATTTACAAGCCTTTATCCAAGATTTTTTTTATTATTATCCACGTTGATCTCTTATGACGATCATACATTTTTCAGTCACTGTAAACACTAAAACAGGGCAACACATATCAACGTCAGCAATAAGCACTCCGTCTTTTAATACTTATGTAATTATAATGACTACCAGTTCTTAAACACAATTTGAACTATAAACTGATTCTTTTCTTATTGTTCTTTTAATGAAAGATTGAATAAAAAATTTAACAAATATTTCAGTCGCATCCCGTGACATCGACACTATTTACCTTCCGGACTTTGACCCCGATACGATAGTACATTTCCCAGGATGGGCAAAGGTTTTGGTCCCTTCATATAGTGTAACATATCATTCCGCCTTTTTTTCGATAAATAATCTAGCACCAAAACAAGTGTAATCGAAATTATAAAAAGTTCTATAAACATTTTAGATAACTGGGTTTCGTCGACGAATTTATGCGATTTAATTTTATTCATCCGACCAAATAGTTCAAGTATCTTGACTACCGGCGTCTTACTGAGTTGTTTATATGAAAATCATCTGGTTTTTGTTTTAAATTTAAATGATTTGTTATCACTACATGATTTACTCTTTTGTTGTTAGGGGGTCTACACAATCTAAGAGCGGAATTAAGAGCAATATAATAAGATATCATGGGATGGTACAGTACGTTGCATAAGTCTACGATGTCTAACTTAGATGAGATGATAGAGACTAATATAAAGAAAGGGGTGTGATGATCTGGGTTATCCTGCGTTTATACGAGGCAACACAATGATAATGTGTATTAGGTGTCAAAGAAGAGAAAAAATTTTGTGTAACGTAGGAGTCCATACTGTTATAAGACAATACACTTTTAAGCAATCGAGATCAGTGTCGTTTCGTGTGTATTCAATATCATTTACCAAAATCTACAAATAAATATAAATTTTTCCAAATTGTGGAGTATTTTTCCATTATGTTTTCCCTTTTTCACAAGTTACAATGAAACTTCATCGGATTTCATTTGATCTTCATCGAATCATTTCACGAGTTTACTGTCTTTGGAACATCAGAGACAGTGACGAAGACAATGAGGAGAAGTGTGAGTTTATTAGCTAGAAACGCCAGGTTAAGTGAAAAAATTGTGAAGACTTAACAAATACAAGTGTGACAAGTTCTAATATGCATTTTCGTCCAAATATCAACCGCTTACAACAAATCATTTGACGAGTTTACTGTCTTTGAAAAATCAGAAACAGTAACGAAGGCAATGAGAGAAATGTGAGTTTATTAGTTAGAAACGCCAGGTTAAGTGATAAGATTGTGAAGACTGCATAAATACGGGCTGTCAGACAAGTTCTAATATGCATTTTCGTCCAAATATCAACACATTCAAGTATACCTTCTCATAGAAGACATGTTAGAAAGCCATCCTACTACTCGCATATATAATTCTTTCGCGAGTCCAAGCACCGCGCCATTTCATAAATGTTTAACCGTTAACTAATAATCTGTCACTTCATAAATGTCAAATTGGTCATCTTCTTCGAACTAACGGCGGGGTTAAATTCAAATTGATTACTTCTGGTGCGCTAGAATTGGCGTTATATGCTTTTAAGACCCATCATTTCAATTCATTCATCAACTATGAAACAATGAGAATAGTATGAGTGTAGCTATTGTCTCCTCAAAACTGTCTCGTGTAAATGCCAAGCTATACGCTCCAATAACCGGTATGGTATATTTTAGTTACATGAACCCTCAGACAATGTTTGTAAATATTTCGCATTTATAAAAAATAAATGGTTTCCCGTTACATCCCATGTAGGGATTAGGGAGAGCTTCTCACAACCAATGAGCTGTGCGCGGTCTAGTTTTACACTCACTGATAGGGACCTAGAGTTTTACACCTAGCTCATTCATGGCTAAATACTCGATAGTGTTGCCGTCACTAAGCGAGGTGACCGCCGTCGAAAGAAATTTAAGGTGGTCAGAGCAGGGATCGAACCCATGTTCTCATACACAGGACCCGCGCAAGCTACCATTGCATTTCGAATTTATGCTTGAGCAATTTTTTAAAATGATATCTTTGTATGAGAGATTGCGTGAGACGAATATACTCCGGTCAGTTACTATTGTGCCAAAAACTATGACTTTGCGAGATTGACCCAGCCGGAGGGACAGATACGAGTAGGTATGTCACGCGGGTTATAGATTGCCGACCCCTAAGATAATGTATGTATGTATAATCTTAAGCTAAGCTAATCCAAAACTTTAGCGATTTTAATCTAATGTTGGCTCTAATTCTGTTCTTAATAAATACATCTTTGAAAATGTTCTTATGGTATCAGAGAAATGTACATATACAATCATACTGTTTCGTTCTTGTTGAGTAGACTGTAATTTTATAAACACCCATCAGAGGCTGAGTACAGAGAGTTATATTATAATTTGTTTTGTTCTCGCGCATCGATATCTTGTTTGACTTATCTCGATGAAAATAATCTTGTTTTCAAATATTGATTCACATGTATGTTCATATGTATATACAGATACATAAATGCACATTGCACTTGTTGTGATCAGAAAATATAAAAATATACAGTGCGACCTCAATTAAGGAAACTACTCGATATAAGGTCAGGTGCTACAAATAAATGTTCTGCGAACACCCAAATAAAAGGCTATTTAGATTAAGTAACTAAGTAACATATACCTACATATTTAAAGTTTTGAATACGCCAGAGTGCCACATACCCAGGATTCTACCCCATAAAACAGGGCAGGTTGTATGAGAGTCTGATATACATAGCTGGATCTTCGTTTCTCGAGAAAGTGTCATATCTTTGAATTGTCTGAATGCCTATTCGCAAGCACAATTCCCCTTTGATTTTTACTCCTACGTTACTGCTTTTATCTACGGCAGACCCGAGGAAAATATATTCCTCCACTACATCGAAATTACAACGCCTATCAACGTTCACCCTTTCCTCCAATCGAATGGATGTTCCGCTGGTCGAAACCATTAATTTTGTCTTGTCCTCATTTACTGCCAAGCCCACTTTTACTGATTCACTTTCGATTCCTGAAAATACTGCAGTAACTTTTCGCACATTTCGCCCAATGATAGTTCTACTCCTGTTGACTCAGCGGATATCTATGTATGTCACAGCTGATCGAAAAGGTACTAGGGAAATGATGTAGAATGAGAGACCAAACAAGACATAGAGATTATAAACCACGCGGCAAACTAAGTTTAAATAGTGTTTGATTGATACGAGAGCGGATCAATAAGTCCGTGACTTTTCGAACTTCCCTCGTAGTTATATGAAATGCAACACTGCTCCCATCAAGTACAACCTGTTAATAGACTACTGTCAAATTTTGAGCAAGTTCCGTCATTTTCTTTGCGTTTAACAGCTGTTCAAAACATACAACCTCGTGATTTTTTTTAAAAATGGAAGAAAGTGAATTTCGAGTGCTCATTAAACAGTATTTTTTGCGAAAAGAAACCCGTCAATCAAACTAAGGAAAAGCTTGATAAATACGATGGGGACTCTGCACCATCGATTTCAATGGTAAAAAAGTGGTTTACTGGCTTTCGTTGTGGTCGCACAAGTACAAATGAAGCATGAAACACATAGACGACGACAGGCTACCGACCACAACCTGTCAAAAATAAAATATATGCGTTTATATGCAAGTGAATATTTTAACGACGGCAGGTTGTTGTTTATGCTACTTATGTAGCTGTAGTTGAATTAAACTAATTTCTATTTGTGTGGGCAAAAATCAACAGGTTAGAGCTGTCGATGCCTGAAGTGGCACCACTGACAGAATAATCAACTGTTTTCACAATTTTTGTTATGTTTTTAATAATATTTATTAAATATTCTCCAGACATTTTATTTTCTTCTAACACAAATAACACAATAACACAAACGTCAACATTACAGATCAGCTGTTTACTTTGCAGTTGCCGTCTTGAAAATAATTCAGTAGCTGCCACACGTCTACATTTGCAGTCAGCGGCATTTGCAGTCGTGTGTTCATGTAGCCTGTCGTCCGCTATGTGTTTCATGCTTGACGCTGAACGAACGTTCCGGACGGCCAATACACCCGAAAATGTCAAAAAATCCACGATATGGTGTTGGCCGATCGAAGAGTAAAAGTGCGTGAGATTGTTAATACCATAGGCATTTCATATGGCAGTGTAGTTTCGATTTTAAATGATCAGTTTGGTTTAAGAAAGCTGTCTGTAAGATGGGTGCCGCGTTTGCTCTCAATTGACCATGAACCTAATTGTGTGACAATTTCAAATGATTGTTTGGATTCCAGGATTTAGCCCCCAGTGACTATTTCCAAACCTAAAGAAATAGCTCGGTGGAAAGACATTTAGCTCCAACGATGATATTATTGATCAAACAAATGCCTATTTTATGGACCTCGAAAAATCCTATATTTTGGAAGGGATACAAAAATTTGAGAAACGTTGGACTAAGTGTATTGAGCTAAAAGGAGATTATGTTGAAAAATAATTTTTTTTTGCAAAAAAAAAAACTGTGTTTCATTCAAAAAGTCAAGGACTCGTAGCAATGACAGCTAAATTATATTTAATATTGGTTGCATCGAACGAAAATACGCATTTATTTTCTTTTATTTCTGTCCGTATTATGTCCAACCAAGGAGTAAATTACAATAGCAACTCGAACTCGATGAAATGTAGAACCTGAAGAGAGGGATAGCGGCTCTTGTCTATTTCTCTATGGTTGACTGCAGCTTTCCTCATAATGATCTCTATTAAAATACTGAAGAGATCATACGAAATCTTATCGCCCTACCTGAGGCATCCCCTCGTAGTAATTGGTTCGGTGAAACATCTGCCAATCCTCACTGGGGATTTCGGGTTGGTCAGTGTCATTCTAAAAAGGCGTGTCATCGTGTCAGGTTTCTCCTGGATTTGTGGTAATGTGAATCTGGTCGATAGTTGACTTTACATGCCTAAAACCACACTGATTTTAGAGGGATCATAAGGAGATGGAGTGAATCTAAACTGCAGGTTGCCCCCTGGTCAGAAGAATCCTTCAGGTACCCTATTGCCGTGCTTACCAACGGCAGTATCTGGATTAACCTCGACGCCACTACTACTAATGTACAGAGGAGCCTCCACGAGTATCTATAAGCACATATACCAACCCGTATTTTTGGAAGAGAGGCCGCCGGAGTCTATATGTTTTCACATGAGATTATACTGTATACTTTTTGGGGTATAAAAACCATGTTATATCCCAGGTAATAGTAGGAAACAAAGGCTATGTCCCACGTAATACTAGGAAACAGGGGTTCAAAACTGAGTACTCTTGAAACGGGATTTAAAGCTTCCGGTGGGTTTTAAACCTTCTTCAGAAGGAACAACTTTCAGAAAATAAAAAAATATACTACATTCAGAAACTGATCAAAATATTTTTTATTATTTACATTGCTCTCATATAAAATAGAAGTATAATAAAAAGGAATACAATAATTTTACACTACTTAAGCAGTTTAACTCTTTTCGAATACCCTTTCCTTTAAGCCCATTTGCATACCCGTCTTGGAGCGCAATATCAAGCTCAATAATGGCACAACATCAGGACCCAAGGGCAAAAGTTCATAATGTCTTAAAATTTTACTGATGACACTTTTCATTTCCAACATGGCATATTTTTGACCAATACAATTGCGTGGTCCAGCACTAAAGGGTGTATAAGCAAATGGAGAGATATCCTCAGCATTTCCAGACTCGAAACGTTCTGGTTTGAAATCATTCGGGTCCTTAAAATAGTCAGGATCTCTTAAAACCACAAAAAGCGGTATATTTAAGTGACAATTGCCAGGTATAACAACGCCATCTAGGGGACAACAACAAATATATATCTCAGTAAAAGGGGAAACAAATCTCTGTAATATAACATCAAACACTTACTTAAGTCAGTGTCCTCTTTAAAATATCTACCAATTATGGGTACTGGCGGATATAAACGCATAGATTCCTTTATCACACACTCCATGTAGCGTAGATTCTGCAATTGCCTATAGGTGGCAGGTTGATTGATATCGTCACCCATTACTTCTGTGATTTCCTTTATCAACTTTTCCTGTACCTCCGGGTGGCGCGATATTACATATAAGGCATACGATGTGCCGCTGGTGGTGGTGTCATGGCCCTCAAACATAAAAGTTTCTACCTCCTCCCGTATATCCTCATTGCTCAAGGGCTTGCCATCTACAGATGCTCTTAGGAGTATATCAAGAAGAGCCATTGGCTTTTTGCTACCAATTTCTTCAAAGTCATCTTCGGAGTTTATGGCGCTATCGCTGTCTTCCCCTTTGATTAATTTCTCCAGAGTTTCACGACGTTTTTCGATGACATTTTTGGTGAAATTCTGCATAAGGTCGATGTGTTTCATCATATTCGCATAGACGTGAGGAGCGAATATCTTGAACATGCCATCGGTGCGCCAGAGAGGTTTTCGCAAGCGACTGGCAATAATTTCAGTCACGCTGAAAGTGGAGAAAATTAAAGCAAATATCGGGATTAGAGTCAACTTTTGGTATTTTAAAGGACCTTTTTGGGACTGTGACAATTTTCGGGATTTTATGTTTACTAGAAAAACATCTATCAAACTTGAATTCCAGTAAATATAAAACATCGTTTTGTCGAAATTCAAGCATAGAGAGGCGTTGATGTTGGTTGCTGTCGAAGAACGACTCAGGTAGATTTTTCAGTTCATTGTGATACCAATATTAATCGCTAGCCCCACCAGAGAACCATTTAGTCTGCTACAAGAAGCTTAAGTTCCTGTTTTCGGCTATCTGAGATATTTCTCCCATGCCGCTACATAAGTAGGATCGCATGGTAGACATTTTCCTGCCACCTAGTGCTTGACACATGCGGAGAAGAAGGCTTCTTCCTATTCTTCCCTGAACTTTAGTCTCGTCGCATGTCTATTACTCAGACAGAGTACCTTGAAGACTGACACAAGCATTAACACCTTGGGATAGAAGGTTCATAGATAACATCCTATTCATTGCCGGTCTGATTTTCCTTCAACGTACACAATGTGCAAACGTCGGTGGTGCAATGGTTAGTGTGCGTTGCTCTTGTACGTGAGAACGTAGGGTTGACCCCTGCTCTGACTACCTTACATTCCTTTCCACGACGTTCACCTCGCTTATTGATGGCGAAACTATCGAGTATTTAGCCATGAAAAGCATCTCAAAATAAAGTTCGGAATCGGTGTAACACTGTAGATCCCACTCAGTGAGTGTAAAAGTAGAAAGCGCACAAGTCACTGGTTGTGAGAAGCTCTCCCCAATCCCATCGTGGGATGTAGTGGGAATCCATTTTTTACAAAGAACTGTTCTCGCAGAATATGCTTCCAAGTCGCCTGAGTTATGCCAATACTCTCCAGTGGCCCGGAATGAAAGTTTTGGCAGTGCTTGGCAAAAGGCTGAGTTCAGGAATACTGATTCCACGGACTTCATAGCTGCCTAACTGTGAGAGAAGATTGTGATCCCCAACATTGCTGGACTATTATTCCTACGCCTACCGGGGAGTTTCCTAATCGGCAGAATCAGGAAGTCTATATGAAAGAGATAACTCAGGTTTCGAACCATCTACGTAGAAATTCGCATACTCCTAGGGACTCCTTTGGCCCAAGAATCCATGTCCGGTAAGAGATTGTGGCATTTCTGGGCGAAAAGTTGTTGCGCTTTTGAGCACATTGGCCAATACTGGTATATAGGGGTATCGTAGCCTTGTCACCCTTCCTATGTTAGGTTTAAACCTAAGCTTGCTGTGCAAAATACCAAAGAGGTACAGGTAACATACCTGACAGAAGTCGGCAGCGACACGCCTCCTGGTGAGCATTTCGTATATAAGACCCATTAAATCCACGTTTTCCATTAGGTAGATAGCGCTATCGCAATAGGGGCGATAATGTTGAACGCACCCTCAATGACAAGAAAGGATACCAAGGTATAATCCGATTTCTCTATGCATCCGACTAGTTCATGCATTGCTGTCTTTGTACATCTGTCCTTCCAGTACCCATGCTTCGCACCAGATATCAATCTTAAATCAACACCCGCCTGCCAGTGACCACCTATCAGACGTTTCAAAAGTTTCAGTAGGAACCATGATAGGCTTATAGGCCTAAAATCTTTAGGATATGTGTGAGAGGCCTTTCCCCTCTTGAGACAAAACGCCACTCTTGTAACCCTCCATCATCTAGGTACATATGTATCTGAAATGTATACCCACGATGTATAACATTATCAGCCAGGGGATTGTTAGATCGACCACCACCTAAAGTCCCGCTGGTGATATCATGTCAGACGTGGAAGACTTAAAGGGTGTAAGGCTACCGATATCCCATTTAATCCTGGATGTAATAACAATTGCCATGGTAACTTCTGATTTATGTTCACATACTGCGATCTCCTCGTTCTGAGAGTTCAGTGATATTACGATACATAAGGAGATTAAGCGAATATCCACTGCATTTTGTCCACTACCCAGAAGAATCTTTCAGGTACCCTAATGCCAGTATTTGCCGTAACCTCGATGGTTAAGATGTATCTTCAGGAATTTACAGAAGAGCATAGACAGTCTGACCTGATACTTATATCCCATTAGCTTAACTTTATAATTCCTTCAGCGTTGACGTTCTTTCAATGTCTTCGTTCTGTCAATGTTGTCGTTCTTTCACTGTTGTGGTGTTTTAGTTTTGTCGTTCTTTCAATGTTGTAACCCTTTCAAGTGTTGTGTTGTCGTTCTTTCAATGTTGTCGTTTTTTCAATGTAGTTACTCTTTCAACGTTGACGTTCTTTCAATGTCTTCGTTCTGTCAATGTTGTCGACCTTTCACTGTTGTCGTGTTTTAGTTTTGTCGTTCTTTCAATGTTGCAATCCTTCTAATGTTGTTGTTCATTAAATGTTGTCGTTGTTCAATGTTGTAGTTCTTTCAATATTGTTGTTCTTGAAATGTTGTTATTTCAATGTTGTACTTCTTTCAATGTTGTCAATCTCTCAATGTTGTCGTTCTTTAAATGTTGTTGTTCCTTCAATATTGTAATCCTTTCAATGTTTCCGTTCTTCAAATGTTGTCGTTCTTTCAATGTTTGCGTCCTTTCAATGTTGTAGTTCTTTCAATATTGTTGTTCTTGAAATGTTGTTGTTATTTCAATGTTGTACTTCTTTCAATGTTGTCAATCTCTCAATGTTGTCGTTCTTTAAATGTTGTTGTTCCTTCAATATTGTAGTTCTTTAAACGTTGTCGTTCTTTCAATGTTGTCCTACTTTCAATATTGTCGTTCTTGCACTGTTGTAGTTCCCTAAATGTTGTCGTTCTTACAATGTTGTCGTTCTTTCACAGTTGTAGTTCTTTTAATGTTGTCGTTCTTTCAATGTTGTCGTCCTTTCAATGCGGTCGTTCTTTCAATGTTGCCGTTCTTTCATGGTGATCGTTCTTTCAATGTTATAGTCTCTTCAATGTTGTCATTGTTTCAATATTATAGTTCTTGCAGTGTTGTAGTTCCCTCAATGTTGCCGTTCTTTCAATGTTGTCGTTCTTTCAGAGTTGTAGTTCTTTTAATTTTGTCGTTCTTTCTATGTTGTAGTCTCTTCAATGTTGTCATTGTTTCAACATTGTTGTTCTTGCACTGTTGTAGTTCCCTCAATGTTGTCGTTCTTTCAGAGTTGTAGTTCTTTTAATGTAGTCGTTCTTTCAATGTCATCGTTTTTCAGTGTTGTCGTTGTTGCTATTCAGGCTTTCTTTGAATGTTGTCGATTTTTCAGAGTTGTAGTTCTCTCAATGTTTTCGTCTCTTCACTGTTATCGTTCCTTTAATATTGATGTTCTTTAATTGTTGTCGTTCTTTCGATGTTGTCGATTTTCAGTGTTGTGATTCTTCAATGTTGTCGTGTCTTCATTGTTGCAATCCATTTGATGTTGTCGTTCTTTAAATGTTGTCTTTCTTTCAATGTTGTAGTCTCTTTCAATGTTGTAGTCACTTTAACGTTGTCATTCTTTCAATATTTTAGTTCTTTTCAATATTGGCTTGTCGAAATTGCATTTGGAAGTTGTTGGCAGAGCGGATGGGAGAATGAACGATAAGCAACTGGAACCCAGGGGGATTCTATGGCACAGCTGATCGAAATGGAGAATGAGAGAGCAAAGCAGACAGGAACTAATTTTAAATAGTGCTTATTGATACTAATGTCAGCTGAATTATGTTTTATGTTGTTGGCATTGAACGAAAATACGCCTTCCCTTTGATTTCTGTCCGTTTTATGTCCAACGAAAGTGTAAAATTGGTAAAATACAGCAGCAAATAAAACTCTATGAAATGGCCTACTACCTCGTCGTCATGAAGAGGCATCGAAGAGAGTAATGGAAACTCTTAAGTATTACTCTATGCTAGAAGCAAACCATGAAACAACTAATTTGAAATAGTGTTTGATTGGTACTAATGACAGCCAAATTATATATGATGTTGGTTCTCATTCCCTTTTATTTCCGTTCGTTTTATGCTCAACCAAACAGTTACTCCGGAATCACACACGGCAATTTTACTTGCGCAAGTCTTGAGTTTATTGCACAAGTAAAATTGCCGTGTGTGATCCCACACTAACATACAACAGCAATTCAACCATGGTAGAATGAGAAGGTAAACTCAGTAAACAGCTGATTTCAATTTTTTCTTCTTGTTTAGTTGCCCGCTTTTGTTTTTGTACTTTTCTATTTGCATTTATTTGTTGATATACGTATGTGGTAACTTTGAAATGAGGAGAGCCTAAACAAAAAGAAAATGGATGTTGTTATTACCTACAATTGTTGTTGTATCTACTGCGACTACTTGGTATTTTTTTGACCTTTATGAAATTTCCAACTACAAGGTGGCGCAAAGTTAATCACCCTATCGGAAGATGTTATAATTTTTGCAAATGGCGTCGTACGTCAATCATATTTGAATTTGTGAAATAGATAGCTGTAGTATACAAACTAACAAGCAATAGAGTGCTATACTATACAAGGGCGTGGAATAATTGTGTCGATTTTTTTGACCAATAATCGGTCGGTGGTGTTGGCGCAGCGTGAATTTCGAAGTCAATTTCCTATTCGTGTCGCGCCAAATGTGCAAACAATCCGACGCCTAACTGCTCGACTCGAACAGACTGAAAGTATACGAGATCTTGCAAGGCGTGGCAGCCACCAGACTGGTCGTTCGTTCGGGAGAATATCGCGGCTGTGGCTGTCGATGTCGCTAAGTATGATGAAATATCAACCAGTCGGCAGGGCACGCAATTGGGCAACGACTTCTTACTCGCGGAATTGGATGAGCGAGGTTTAGTGAGCAAGTGGTTTCAACAAGACGTGCCAAGTAGTTTTAAGCACACACAGCAAGAGCTACAATGAATATTGTGAAGGAAGCGTTTCCTGGACGCGTTATCTCTCATTTTGGCGATTTGGCGTGGCCAGCAAGAACGCCCGATTTAACCATCCCAGACATTTAGGGCTACTTGAAGTCGCGGGTTTACGTCACCAAGCCTCGGATAATCGCAAATCTTAAGGAGAATATTCGACAGGAATGCGAACATTTATCACCGGAAATCTTGCAGAAAGTTATGGAAAATGCGATGAAACAGGCATAAATAAACGGGTTTTCAATAAGAGCGCTACAAAAGTTTTTTTTATATAAAACAAACCCGGTTTTAGATACCAATGAAATTCTTTATTCCTGTGAAAGTACGTTCGATGCCATTATGTATGGAACTCGATTTCTTTTGCATGGCCACCACGGGCACGCTTGCAGAAGTCCAGACGCTGAACACAATTTTCGACGGTTTTCAAGCATAAATCGGCCGATACTGCTGCAATTTTACGTTCGATATTCGTACGAAGTTCATCAATCGTCGCTGGCTTGTTGGCATAGACCATAGACTTGACGTAGCCCCACACTTCGTGAGATAACACGTTCACCAAAATTGGTTTCCAATAAATTGATTGTGGCATTCGCTGTGTGGCTTGTGGCGCCGTCCTGTTGGAACCACATGTCCTACAAGTCCATATTATCCAATTGGGGCCAAAAATATTCGGTTATCATTGAACGGTAGCGTTTCGCATTCACAGTAATGTGCCGGTCTTGATCATCATGGAAGAAGTACGGCCCAATGACGCCGCCGGCCCATAAACCGCACCAAACCTTAATTTTTTCGGGATGCAATGATGACTCATGGATTACGTGTGGATTGCTGTCTGACCAATAACGCATATTTTGCTTATTGGCGAAGCCATTCAGCCAGAAATGAGCCTCATCGCTGATTGTTGAGGCCTCTTAAAGTTGAGGCCACTGACTCCAAATTTCGGTAGTAAATTTTAATAATTTCGACTCGTTGTTGGCTCGTATATCTTTCCATGATGAATTGGCAAACCTTACTGAAGAGAAATGTCAAAAGAGCGGGAAAAAAATATGGCGTCGTTTGCTGTCCCTATCGATTTACTTTTGTAGCGTCTCTGTTGAAAAACCCTTTATGTATCAGCACTGGCGGCAGCCACTTGACGGATATCATCTATTCCACTTAACAGAAAAAATGGTAAAGGCCCAAATGAAGATTTCCATCACTCAAAATCATGTTTTGTATTTAGTAAAAAAGTTATTCGAAAACAAAATTGGATGATTAACTTTGCGCCACCTTGTAGCTTGTTGACTACAACTATCTACAACACAAAAAATTGCGATCGTGTTAAGATAAAACACTGCGAGAGTTAGATAAAAGAGGAACTTTGTTTTCAAACACTCGCCATAAAGGGTTAAAGAGATTACATGATAACACACTCCAGCATATAGAGTGCGTGTAGCATTTGTTGTTCGAACCCTCCGATGAACAGAGTTTATTATACT
The DNA here is from genome assembly GCA_963931995.1 of Phaonia tiefii. Taxonomy (NCBI): domain Eukaryota; kingdom Metazoa; phylum Arthropoda; class Insecta; order Diptera; family Muscidae; genus Phaonia; species Phaonia tiefii. The sequence goes on along the minus strand of OZ008370.1, from coordinate 16,862,665 downwards.
TGTTGTGCACATTTGGGAGTTTCGTTCAAACTCTTCTCTTAAGTACTTACATTTTAACAGATTTCACATAGCCAATATCCGGATCCAACTGAGCATTAACTTGTACCCCCATGGCGGTCTCTGCAATAATATCCAGGGCTGTTAGACATACCAATGGAAACATATCCACGGCATCTTTCGGTTCCTTAACTTTACTCTTCAATTTCTGCACCATAACATTAGATTGACGATCGAAGATTTCCACAAATTCTTCCAAGATCTTAAAATGGAAACTGGGTGTTATAATTTTACGTCGCGTATGCCACTTTTTCCCAGTGCTCATGAGTAAACCATCACCCAACCACAGGGACAACATATCGTAGACATTGTTCTTGGTTATATGCACTGGGCTACTAAGTAAGGTTTCCAAAATTTTGGGATCGGCACAAAAAATTACAAGTTCATGCAAAACCCAAATGTTAAATGTCTTTCCATATTCCTTGACAAATGAACGCATGGCCTCTATGATATCTAAGTACATTGGTTAAAGATGAGAAGTAAACCGCGGAGAGATTATTCTACATCATTTCAGGAGTTTTGGGAATGTGAGTGAACTTACTTTCGGAATTGCTTCTTTTTCCTATCATATGTAGAGCCCTACCCACTAGGGGAAGGGTGAAACCACCGCGTATTTTCGATTTCCGTAATATGTCATTGCGATGTTTTTTATTGAAATAATCCCAGACAATTAATAGAATAAATAAACCAATTAGCAAAGAAATCCACATTGTGATTCCATCCAAAATTAAAATTTCCTAATATACTATGTAGATCGTTCGGCTACAAAGTTCACTAGTCAACTGAGCAGCGAATTTTAAACCAATATAATCTAATGGAAGGCGTGATACTAGAGGTAGGTGGGGACAACAGTGCAGATGATTCAATTATTAGGGTGTGTTAGAAGAACAGCTGAAACAAGTTTTTTTAAAAATAATTTTTTTAAAATTTAAATGTAGTTTGTTTTTATAATTTGTTGTTTACTTTTTTTGTTGGGCTGCAGTTGTGCCGAATTTGCCAGAAATATGTCAAAAAACAAGAACAAAACACTTGTTGTTGTTGCTGGCAACAGCTACAACACCAACTACTACAACCAGTATCATTGAATCAAAACAGAGTATTTTGAATTTATACCATAAAGAGTATATTAAATACAATTTAAGAGATATGTAAGAGAATTCAGTGTATCTGCGCTCATTTGCGAGAGAACTTGTATCACTTGATTTGATATCATTCAAACAAGATAAACGGCTAACCAATATAGTCGACCAAGTCAGATCCCATTACACTCTATCGTAAAGACTGAGCACAGAATAAAGAACCAAAGTTGCAAAATTTTATTTTGAAAGTCAGCATTCGATTATTCAGACAAAAAGATTATATCGAAATGTTTTCATGTTGGAAATGCATAAAGCGCTCCAGCAATTTGGCTATTGGTTCAGCGTTTTGGGTAACAATGTGCTGTCAAATATTGAGGAAACCCCGAAACTTCCACCAGGCGACGTTCTCCGCGGTTAGTGGTGTCCAAGTTCCCTTTGTAAAGAATTTTACATAAGTTACCCCTTTTGCCATAAAAAATTCAGTTGGCTCACGAGTTAAAATTAAATAATGCCCAAGGACGCATTCAATAAAGTCGCCGTTTTCAAGAATTGCCTCCAGACAACAAGGAGTTTATTCACAAACTCATAATCAGCGACGAAGCCCATTTTCACCTCAATGGTCACGTGAATAAACAAAATTGCAGAATATGGGACATCCAAAATCCAAATATAATTGTTGAACATCAAATGCACCCACTTAGATACACAGTTTGGTATGAAGTAACTTCAGAAAGGATCATTAGACCATACACGCTGAAATATAGCGGCACCAGCAACATATTACAGGAATCATGTACATGTTTGCAAGCATTGTTTTCGTGAATTGAAGATTTGCTGTCCTTCTGTTCCTGTGTTGTCTGTCTCGTTTTAGTTTTTAACGGTTTTCAATAAACAAATCCACATTTGGATCAAAAAACCTACTAATCATTGTGCCTCAAATATGGTATATTGAATAGCAAACACAATATGTTTGGGCACAAGTGTAGTATATTTGTTATATATATTATAACCAATTAATCATTGTGTCTCAAACATGGTATATTGAATAGCAAACACAATGTGTTTGGGCACAGGTATAGTATATTTGCGACAAGCTACAAACACGTTATATTTGCATCCAAACAACAAACAAAAACAGATTTTTCAGCGTGTAGTTATTCGAAAACGACGAACAAGTTGCGGTGAATGTGAATAACATTCAATACCGAGCAATGGTTGAGAATTCTTTAAAGCCGGAGTTAGAGAACAATCCAGAAATGTGGTTCCAACCAGATTAAACCAATATTTCAATCATTGATGGAACCATACCTCACACAGCTTGTTCAACTATAGCTCCCCTACAAAAGTGTAAATTGTATGCCCATAACCCAAGAACCATCCAACAGCTTAAGGCCAATACCCGAGAATAAGTACTGGCGCTGGGACCTGAAATTCTAAGAAAAGTTATGGGAAATGCTATGGAAAGAGCACGTCAGTCAGGTTGAAGCCAGCAATGGACACCATTTAAAAAAAAATATTTTCAAAATATAATGTGAACATATTTCGATCAGCTGTGAAATGGATAACCCCTGGTACCCAGGGTGTTCTATGCTGATCAACCTTAAGAGTTGGGAACATAAAGCAACTATGGTAAAGAGAAGAAAATTTACTCATGGAGTGGAATGCCAACAAAGAAAACGAGTGAAGCGCGTAATTTCTCTGCTCTCTCTCTTACTCTCTTCGTTGAATATTTCAATACACGAGCAGTTTTCTGATGATGTTATTGTATCTAACTATAGAAATTCCAACCATATTTAAATAAAATTACATAAAGTATGTAAAAAGTATGAAATAATCAAGTTACGACGCGGGAAAGAAATGCGTTTGAGTGAATTGCATCGACTTTTTTAATTTTCTTCTACTAGGGTTGCCAAATTGCGGTGGTTTTTTCTTCTCTACTTGTACATCCTTTTTGTTGGGAAAACATGCAGGATAAAGTAATAAAGAGAAATAGCGATAGATGACTGGAAGGGTTGCTTAATGCTTTTCTCTCACATTTGCCTCTGTGTATTGAACCAAAAGTACAAGAGTCATCAACTGAGAGTGTTTTTGTGAACATTAAATCGAGGGAAAAAGGATAACAAGTGAAAGTGAAATAAAGCAAAATGTAATGAAGTGATAGAGTAACATTATTTATAGAGATTGCAAATAAAGCACAAACTTATTAAAATAAAGATTTTGCTCATTCTGCATGGGTTGCCAAGTTTGTATAACTCTGTGATGTAATGAAATGTAATGAAGTGTTAGAGTAAAATCATTTATGCAGATTTCAATTAAAACACAAGTTTATTAAAATAGAGATTTTTCTCATTTTACAAGGGTTGCCAAGTCTGTATAACTCTTGCTCCAACTTTTCCAGTGACTTTTCTTGGTTTCCGGTCCAAGGAAAACAGCTGTTGCAGACTCTATGTATACTATTACTCTATGCTGGTACCACTGACTAGGATTCAGAGAATGGCGATGATGGGCATCATGGGTGCTCGGTACACCGATGTGCCGAATGTAATGATATATTTGTTAACGTTGGACATTATAGGCAGGTAGATTGTTTCTAAGTCTGTCATCAGGTTAAAGCAACTCTCCAAACATTCCTGAATTTATCGACAACTTGAAAGCAGAACCACTACTCGATAAGAAATAACGTACTCTCATAAAAAAATATGGTTTCCCGTTACATCCCACGAAGGGATTGGGGAGAGCTTCTCACAAATCAGTGAGCTGTGCGCTTTCTAGATTTACACTCACTGATTGCCACCTACAATTTTACAGCGATAGTGTCCTTATCACTAAGCGAGATGATAGTCATCGAAAGAAATGTAAGCTAGTCAGAATCGAACCCACGTTCTCATGTTCAAAGGCCGCGCACGCTGACCATTACACCACCGTTGGCCATACCGCAATGAAATTCCTGGAATAAAGAAGATCCCGATATAAAGGATACCGAAATGATCAGGTGGGGTACGGGGTCTACTCTGAGAGACTAGGTTGGTATCTTTGTCGTATATTACCTGATCATTGAAGCGTGTATCAGGCGGACATTTTAGCTATTAGGGAAGTGACCGCAAGGCTGAGAGGTAATAGTCCAGCAGTCATTTTGGTCAATAACTTTTATGACGGCCAAGCGGTAATGAAGTCCCTGTACTCAGAATTTCTGAACTCAACATCTGCCCTGGACTGCCGCAGATCTTTAATAGATATAGCCCTGCAGTATGATATTCACCTGATATGGGTGTCAGGGCACAGAGGCATTCCGGGAACTGCAGAGTGGATGATATTGTCAGCCTAGGGAATGTTTTATATGTTCCACAGAAATTGGATTGTGTTGACATATCCCTAGCCACTTGTCAGCATAACCTGCAAGAGTGCTCTTACATTATGATGCCGGACAGTGCTACATATAGCACGTAATATGTAAAATATGCGGAAGACTACAAACAATGTGCAACAGATGTACCAAAAAGTATATAAAGCATAGAGTAATATACATAGAGTCTGCAACAGCTGTTTTTCTTGGACCGGAAACCAAGAAAAGTCACTGGAAAAGTTGGAGCACAGAGTTATACAAACTTGGCAACTCACGCAGAATGAGCAAAATCTTTATTTTAATAAGTTTGTGCTTTATTTGCAATCTCTATAAATAATGTTACTCTATCACATCATTACATTTTGCTATATTTCATTAAGGTTGCATAGAACACCCTGGGTACCAGGGGTTATCCATTTCACAGCTGATCGAAATGGTACATTTATGTTTCAATTGTAATCCCTATTAACAGTTTTACTCTAACACTTCATTACATTTTGCTTTATTTCACTTGTTATCCCATTTTTCCTCTATTTAATTATCACAAAAATACTCTCAATTGATGTGTTTTGTACTTTTGGTTCAATGCACAATGGCAAATGTGTGAAAAACGCATTGAGCAACCCTACATACTTCCAGTCATCTATCGCTATTTCTCTTTATCACTTTATCCTGCATGTTTTCCCAACTCTAATGTTGATCACCTGTGGCATAGAACACCCCTGATATAAAGTGTATCAAAAATTACAAACAATGTTTCAAACCTTCACAAAATGTACAAAAATATGTTCCAAAAAGTTCATAAAAGGTGACAACGAGCACATCAGTTGTACATAAAATTGCATACATTGTATCAAAGTGTGCTATAGTCTTCCAACAAGTTAATATAATATACCTAAAAGTACATAAAGTGTAACTAAAGAGGACATATTGTGTGTCAAAATGTATAGATAGTATAACCATCAATGTACCAAAAAGTATACATATATTGTACTACAAAAGTACAATATGCGTATCAAAAAAAGCCACATAGAGGGACAAAATGTGTACAAAAAGTGCATTGTGTAACAAAAACGTACATATATAGAATCCCTAAAAAATTACAAAGAACTACATAGTGTACCAAAAACAGTACATAAAAAACAAAAAGTACTTTTTGGTACCAGAAGTGATTTTGGTAAAAAACAAGATATATAAAAAGCACCAACAAGGAAATATAAAGAACCTACTTTGACGTACTTTCTGGGACCAACAAGTACCACAAAAAGTTGTTTTGTTCAGAAATAAGTACATAAAAAGTTCCAAACTATGTAGTTATTGGTACCAAAAGGTACAGTTTATGGTACCAGAAGTAAAATTATTTGTACTTTCAAAAGTAAATTTTTGGTACTTTTATGAACTTTTTGATATAGAAAGTGATTTTTTATACATTGTTCGTACATGTTATGTACATTTTGGTACTGTTCATGTACAGTTGTGGTACACTATGTACTTTTTGGAACATTTTATGGACTTTTCGGGTTCTTTCTATGTACTTTAATAGCACGCAATGTATTTTTGGTACTGGTGTACAATGTACGTTCTGGTTCATTTTATGCACGTTTTTGATTCTTGTATGTACTTTTCAGGCACGCTATGTACTTTTTGATACATTTTATGTACTTTTTGGTGTGTAATGTAATTTTGGGTTAATTTTATATATTTTTTTTGTACTTTTTTGGTACACTATGCGTTTTGGTAATTTTTTGCAACATTTTATGTACTTTTTTTGTATACTTTATGGTCACTTTATGAGCTTTTTACCACACATTAGCGGCATTCAAGCAAACGTGAAAGCCGAGAACTTTTGCTCAGCGCAAGGTTCCCTCGCACCGTTGCATGAGGCACCAGGTAACGTTGTTCAGCATAGTTGTGCTCAAAACCATATCAGCTGACCAAGATGGATACATAAGGTGGTAGCAGTAGCAATTGCATGTATTGTGTATGTGTACTTTTTCTACTGTCCTAGTGCTATCACCTTATTTATCCATCCTAGTCAGATGACAACGAAATGTCAAAAGTTTACAAGTTTCTCCATCCCACGTTTGCGCAGCAAATTTTCCTCGAAAACTTTCTACTTTTGGGCAAGTCGCTTTGTATGTGAAATTTGTTTGTTTTGACGTTTGCTGTGCAAGTTTACGATGTTTTCGAGTTTACGAGGTTCTTTCGAGCTTTCATGAAGACCACTATTATGTAGATGTTAGACACGGTAGACTTTATATACTTTTTGGTACATTCTATCAGGGCTGCAAACTTGTTCTCAACCGAACCGGTTTTGAACCGAACCGAACCGTTATTTTTGCTAATGAACCTAACCTTGGACCAAACCATTGTCTAAAAAAAAGGTCGAACCGAACCAAAAACCGTATTTCAATTGACAAAAAATGGTTCGGTTCGGTTCAACAAGTTGCATCTCCAAAATCTGGATTTTGTGTTGTAATGTAAATAACGCTTTATTATAATTTCTTACGTTCCCTCTAACTGCAAGTTTTTGCAACACCGCCCTTCCAATATAGTTACAACTCTGTATTTTTTGATTCTGTTGATCTGGTAACGCAATAATAATTTTGTTCGCGGAAAAGCAAAAATACATCTTGATCTCACAGAAAGAGAAAAAAATAGAATGTTTTGTTTTTTTTACAAATATTGTAGTGATATAGTTAAAATCAAATAATTAAATATATTTTTGAATAAAAGTAATAAATGTAATGGAAATTGCTTTCAAATTGCTTGCAGCCTACGTCACAGCTGCTAATTTTAATAAATTTCGACAAGCAATTTGTGTGAAAAACTTGATATGTATACATTTTCAAATAACATTGAACCGAACCAAAACCACAGTTCGAGCCGGCTGAAAAACCGTTTCACTAACCGAACCATGGTACAAAAGTAGCGTGAACCGCTGAACCGAACTAGAGTTGGGTAGTTCATGAACTATATAGTTCATTTAGGGTGACCAGACATCACCTCACGAACATAATGCACATGTTCGATATGGATTGTATGTTAGTGATTGTTACGTCCGGGCACCTTAAATGAACTAGTTCGAGAACTAGTGAACGAGTTCGACACAAGCCTAAACCGAACCAACACAAATCGACAAGTGGTTTGCAGCCCTGCATTCTATGTGCAATTTGGTACACTACATGTAACTTATTTTACACTTTATGTACTGTTTTGCTACCCATTATGTACGTTTGGTACATTTTGTATAATTTTTGTACCATTTATGTAGATTTTTGAACCTTCTGTAATACTTCATGCACTTTCTTGAGTATGCTATGCACTTTTTGTTAATGGTATGCAAATACTTTTTGGTACAAGTTATATTAATAACGAGAACACCATCCATAATCATTTATTGGATCCATTTTTTCCTACCTCTCTATATAATAGCTATTACGTCTCGCGTGCGGTACTCGAACTGCTCACGAGTCGCTCGTTTTACATCTTTGAGAAGAAAATTAGCTTGCGGAAATGCATATAAATAAACACACGCAACTGGCTCCCGTGCACGTGCTTTTTTCGCACGCATTCGCGCATCGTACATTTTGGATATTTTTGACATCTCACGGCCAACGAGTAGGTGCTTTTTTCTGCTTCTCGTTTTGCAACTCGTGGCGTGTGAGCGTACCTGGATTTGTCGGACACCGGGTGATTGGTAGATATGTGGTGAGACTAAAGGTAAGACAAATTAATTGTGCAGAAGCTGTAACGATGAAAAATATCAAGAATACACTGGGCATCTTTACTACACGTGCCTAGCAGTACTAGGCAGAGGATGTCTACTATGGGGGCAAAATGCTAGCATCTTGGGCCAATGCGTGGAAAAAAATCAAAATATTCGACCACAGAAATAGTAACAAGTTGCCCGAAAGGGGGAAATGTAAGTGCGAGTGCTCAAATCAAATTTAGGCAAACGTCAAAAATGTTCCAATATTATACTGTTGTTTAGTGATTAAAAGAGTACACAGATAGTAGAGTGCAAACTGAACGATTCATAAGAGCTGATGAGAAAAAATACATATGTATGTATAGAAGAGAATATGAAAAGAGAAATGTCAAAAACAACTACTATCTTAACAACTGTGCAATCAACAAAGTGTGGCTGATTAATCGTTTGCTAATTATTCGGGTTTAATTATAGATTTATTATAACAATGTTGAAGTTTAGCAACAACAAATTATTTGAAGACTTTGATTTTATATTCTAGTAAACTGTTTGGAGGTGAATTGAAGTTAATGTTAAAAATAAGATAAGCAAAGATAAGCAACTCCTTCACCTTGCTGACCATAAAATATTTTAGGTTTAGGTGACATTGACATAATGACACCTCAACAAATCCTGCGCAGTTATGCAAAATTTAATCAAAACAGCTGACGGCGGCCATTTGTCGGACACAATTTCCCAAAATTAATTGAAACAAAACTTATAAGCGTGAATAAACATAGTCCGTTCAAATCCAAATGAGTTTTCACTTTAAATAAAAGTTATAGGGAATGGAAATCAAACGATGGTTTTCTGCAGTTTGCCACTCTAACGTAATCTAACCCTTCCGTCAAAACTAACTCAAGCATTGATACCCTGGACCGTATTCAGAGAGAATGTTCATAGATCTCCTTTTATCTCCAGATTTGTTTTGTGCACCCACTGCCCATTGGTGACAGTAGATGAAAAACTCGCTTTAGACTTTTATGTTCTTTGTAATACCACGGCCCAACGAAATTAAGCGCTTGTCCCACCGGAGAACCATTTAGTTTGCTTCAAGATACTCGAAATACCCTGAAAGCTTAAGTGAAATAATTCCACAAAGTCCCTGAAGTAGAGTCCCAGAGTATACATCCTACTGCTGGCTAGTGCTGTACACGAGAAGAGAGGTTTCTACCTCATCGTCGTAAGTTCTACAGAAGTCATTTGCCCTGACCTTTAGCTTCGCCACAATCTTACGAATCAGACATTGTCCCGTCAAATCTAAGTCGTGCATTGCTGGATACAGACAGAAGGTTATAGATCTCCTCCTATCCAATGTCAGATTTGTTATGTGCGTATATAAATTGTCCCCCCTACTGGAAATTCATGCATCATCTCATATTAATCAATTCATCACATCAATTCAATTTAATTCAATTCAATTCAATACAACTCAATTCAATTCGACTCAATTCAATTGATTTCAGTTCAACTCAGTTCAATTCAATTCAGTTCGATTGAATTCAATTCCACTCAATTCAATTCAATGCAATTCAATTGAATTAAATTAAATTGTATTCAATTCAATTTGATTTAAATCATTTCAATATAATTCAATTCAATTCCATTTAATTCGACTCAATTTAATTCAATCCCATTCAATTGAGTTCAATTCAATTCAAATCAGTTCTATAAAAATTTAGTTCAGTTCAATTCACTTCAATTCAATTCAATTTAATTTAACTCAATTCAATTCCATTCAATTCAATTCAAATCAATTCAAATCAATTTAAGTCAGTTAAATTCAATTCAAATCAATTTAAGTCAGTTTAATTCAATTCTATTCAATTCAATTTCAATGCAATTCAATTCAAGTCAATTCAGTTCAATTCAATTCATTTCAAATCAATCAAATTCAATTCAATTCTATTCAATTCAATTAAATTTAATTCAGTTCAATTCAATTCAATTCAGTTCAATTCAATTGAACTCAAATCAATTCAATTCAATTTAATTCAATTCAATTCGACTCAATTTAATTCAATTCTTTTCAATTGAGTTCAATTCAATTCAAATCAATTCTATAAAATTTAGTTCAGTTCAATTCAGTTCAATTCAATGCAGTTCAATTCAGTTCAATTCAATTCAATTTAATTCAATTCAACTCAAGTCAATTCCATTCATTTCAATTCAACTCAATTCAATTAGTTCAATTCAATTCAACTCAAATCAATTCAATTCAAATCTATTCCATTCAATTCAGTTCAACTCAATTTAATTCAATTCCATTCAATTGAGTTCAACTAAATTCAATTCAATTAAATTGACTTCAGTTCAGTTCAATTCAATTTAATTCACTTCAATTCAGTTCAATTCAATTGAATTCAGTTCAATTCAATTCAATACAGTTAAATTCAATTCAATTCAGTTCAATTCAATTCAGTTCGATTCAATTCGAACAAATTATCAAACAAGTGTTGTCCTACGAAATATCTTTAACATAACAACTCTGTAATTGGTGAGTAAAATTTTCGGTTATCGAAATTATTTGCCAGAAGTCTTAACAAAAATATGTAAAAATCAATCACAGAACACGGATCGTTATCCACCACAATAATGCTAACTCTCGCCAGAGATACCAGGCGTCCGATACTCTGTTCGTAATTTAGAACAGAACTTGTTATCATTTCACTTGTATTCATTTCAATTTGTATCTACCATTGTACAGAAAACTATACAAGTCGTTCAAAGTTTAGGCTACAGGAGGATTCGTTCATGTCAAACGAAACTCCCGTTTTTCTATTCGTTTTCAATACTCACATTTTCACTGACTTTACATAGCCCATATCTGGATCCAACTGAGCATTAACTTGTACCCCCATGGCGGTCTCTGCAATAATATCCAGGGCTGTTAGACATACCAATGGAAACATATCCACCACATCTTTCGGCCCCTTAACTTTACTCTTCAATTTCTGTACCATAACATTAGATTGACGATCGAAGATTTCCACAAATTCTTCCAAGATCTTAAAATGGAAGCTGGGTGTTATAATTTTGCGTCGCGTATGCCACTTCTTCCCAGTGCTCATGAGTAAACCATCACCCAACCACAGGGACAGCATATCGTAGACATTGTTCTTAGTTATATGCACTGGACTACTGAGTAAGGTTTCAAAAATTTTGGGTTCTGCGCAAAATATAACTAATTGATGTAAAATGTCTTTCCATTGTCCTTAACAGCTGAACGCATGAGATCAATGATATCTACGGGATAGAATAGGGAAATAAAACCAGGTTTAAACATCTGGGGTGATTGGAAATTTCGCACCTACTTTCGGAGTTGATGCCTATCATTTGCAGAGCACTACCAAATACGGGCAGATTGAGCCGGCCGTGTATCTTCGATTTGCGCAATATCTCATTACGGTGTTTTTTATTGAGATAGTCCCAAATGATTAATAGAATCAATGAACCAATTAATAAAGTAGCCCACATTTATTGCACATAAATGAGAACGTAGTGTTGACAAATTTATATTAATGTACTTGATTACTAGAATTTTTGTACTTGGTGACTAGTTATTTGAATACTAGCAGCGAATAGAACGAAGCTAGTACTATTTATTACGAACTTTACCAGACAACTAAAGAAATGATAGTAGGCAAATTGTCAATGAAGTGGAACTAGAGATAAAACCGGCAATGCTACTGGAATGTCTAAGAGAAAGAGAATGAGTGAGTGAGAGAGAGAAAATTCAAATATTTTTTTAATTGAGATCATTTTCTTGCTGTAGTTATACTTGTAATTGTGTAGCTTTATCAGAAATACATATAAATTGCAAAAAGTAACTACATTTTGATATGGTCCATTGCGTCAGGCCCAATTTTTGAGTAGAATATCATCTTACTACCTGTCATCATCTATCATGTTTGATCAACGATCAAACATAATATAAACTCTGAACTAATTTTTTAGGTTAATAGTCGATTGTGGTTTATATTCACATTTTCCCATTTAAACTATGATCAAGTGACCATATGATTTTGTCAGAAAACAAAAAAAAGCACAAAGTTTCTTTAACTGTTAATGTGAAAAATTATAAACATCATCCTAGTTGAAATATCAATAGAAACGTATCATTTAGGTCGTAGTGCAGTTAGAACTTAATTTCTGCTAAAATATTTTAAAATTTCATTAGATTTTTGTATTTTATCACTTTACTTTTCTTGTGAAAATGGAGCGAGCTTAACTTGGCGTTTACACGAGATAGTTTTGCGGAGCTAATAACAATACATTCACACTTTTCACTAAAACACTCACACTTCTCTCATTGGCTTCAACACTGTCTTTTATTTCTCGAAGACAGTAAATTAGGCAAACGATTTGATGTAAGCGACCAATTTGTTGAAGTTTCTTTGAAATTTGCGTAAAAACTCTAAACTTTATGGAAAAGGCCGTACAATTTGGGAAATTGTCGGTGTATTGTCTTTATAATTTTCTGCAAGCCTAAATTGAACAAACATTTTCTCTTTTTGACATCTAATACATATTCTCAATTGTCTTGTCTCGCGTAAACTAAATAACATTTGCCACTCTTGCCATATAAGATTTTTTGACAAAGCACTGAAGAACTCCTTCATACGAGGGCGGATCAATAAGTCCGTGACTTTTTGAATGAAACACAGTTTTTTTTGGGAAAAAAATTCTTTCCCAACATAATCTCCTTTTAACTCAATACACTTAGTCCAATGTTTCTCCAATTTTTGTATCCCCTCCAAAAAATAGGTTTTTTCGAGGTCCATCAAATAGGCATTTGTTTGATCAATAATTTCATCGTTGGAGCTAAATCTCTTTCCACCGAGCCATTTCTTTACGGCGGATGAGGTACCAATTCGTAGCCCAATTCAACAACTCCAAACAATCCTTTGAAGTTGTCACACGATTACGTTTATGGTCAATTGAGGACAAACGCGGCACCCATCTTGCAGACAGCTTTCTTAAACCCAACTGATCATTTAAAATTGAAACCACACTGCCATATGAAATGCCTATGGCATCAACAATCTCACGCACTTTTACTTTTCGATCGGCCAACACCATATCGTGGATTTTTTCGATATTTTCGGGTGTATTGACCTCAATTGGCCGTCCAGAACGTTCAGCGTCATTTATACTTGTGCGACCACAACGAAAGTCAGTATACCACTTTTTTACCATTGAAATCGATGGTGCAGAGTCCCCACAGTATTTATGAAGCTTTTCATTGGTTTGATTGACGGCTTTTTTTTCGCAAAAAATAATGTTTAATGAATTCACTTTTATCCATTTCACACTGTTTTCATTAAAAAAAAAAATGCACGAGGTTGTATGTTTTGAACAGCTGTTAAACGCAGAGTAAATGACGATACTTGCTCAAAATTTGACAGTAGTCTATTAATCGAATCGATTTCGTTTTTTATGATTGATTTCTTATCTACAGTCGTCCTCAACTTGATGGGAGCAGTGTTGCATTTCATATAACTACGAGGGAAGTTCGAAAAGTAACGGACTTATTGATCCGCCTCGTAAATATATACATATAGTTAGATCAAACATAAATCAAAATCAACTCTACGAAACCACTCAAAAAATGGACTTTAAGTGGAGTTCAGATTATCAGACGGATTGGACGATCTGTCTAATCTGAAGAAAAATTGTCAATGTGAACAGCCGTCGTCAGATAAATCTGAGTGTCTTCAAAACAGTTAGAAAACCAAGCGCCTTCTTTGAGGTTAACGATAAAACAGAGAGCGAGAGATAAAATGTCGGAGAGAACAAACGAAGAGGAGAAAGAAACGCGGAAACTACAAATTACAAAAAATTTTTGGAATTTAATGTGAAATTAAAGAAATAAAAAAATTACAGTGTAATTTAATTTAATAAAATGTTACTAAATAAAAAACATAAACGCTTGTAAAACTAAAGAAATTACACCTAGCGGAGGGAGCTGAGATTTGTGTGCTTAGCTTTTTGATGTGTTAACATCTATTGACACGGGTAGGGCAATCTATCAAAGTGAACACATGCAAACAACACACAGCGTTAGCATCACATTCGTGGTTGTTGTACAACAATAGTGTCTGCCTGAAAATAAGTATGATGGTATTGATGTAGGGGCAGCGAACACACAAGCAGGTCATCGTCACCAAAGAGCATCGAATAGTATAGAGAACTCATGGAACGAATTGTATGACTCAAAGGACTGGCGAATGATTCAAAACGTATTATTCCCTTTTTGTCATAAGTTGGTCCATTCATAATTTGCTTGCATAATGCTTTATGTATTGTTTTATGTAATAATATTGTCGAAATGGTGCATTTATATTGAAATATTCTATAAAGAGAATAAGACTCGTTTATGCTCTTTTACTCAGACTCTCTACATGAGAGCGGAAAAAGAGTGCAATAAGTTCTCTGTACTATTCAATACTTTTAGTCGTCGCTCTGTTTATGACAAAACAAAAACAATAATTTCGGTGAACTAAATATTGCTTTATTTATGTTAACAATATTACATCTAATGTGAAAGCAGATGTAAGAAAAAAGAAAGTGCAATAGCAAAAAAGCTTTCAGCACAAAAACTATTCTTTTTTAATTTTTGAATGTAACATTTACTAATGTGTTCATAGAAATCGAATAGGTACCGTGTATCAAAAAGTTGTTAACACATCACCCGTGAGTTCGAACACCCATTGATTTTTGTTCCTACAAATTAGGCTGCGTAATAATGTATATGTAGGTATGTGGGTACATGTGGAAAAATGTCTCCTCCTCACTTTCGTTTTTTTTTTGACGATCAAGTAATTTTTGCAAGATATTTACAAGAAAACCTTTGATGTTAACACTGTGGTGTCTTGCTTCAAATGAAGTCTCTCAGGTACATTTTTCTGTGTGAACGAAAAATCGATAGTTTATCGATAACTCCTTCAGACATGTCTGTCAGATCTATTTGATAATTTGAACTCCACTTTGGAGACAATATTAATTTCCAAACATAATAATCGACGCTTATCTACCTACAGTTCTCAAATCATACACCGAAAATCTTAAACCATTTAATGAATTGCATTTATTTTGTGAAGACCTTTGTTACCTATGGAATTTGATGTCCTTATCGCGTTTTAGATTGTACTTGTCAGAACTGCCTATGGCAGGGTGCGGCAAACTGTGGCCCGCGGCACAAGTCCGGCCCTCCGGCTGTTTCAACCTGGCCCCCAAGTTCGTTTAATTTTGGCACTATAGTAATTTAACGTAAATATTATTTTGGTATCAGCACAACATAATTTGTCTATTTTACCGACCACTCTCTGATCGGTACAAAAAAACCTTATCTGCTGTCAAAACTACTTACGCTAAATCTCCACGGTTCCTGAGACATTAGCCACCACAGCTCCAACATATAATCGTGCATATCTCTGCCTTCAGGGAGACGTTTGAGCCAATATATGCATCGACGGAAAGCTAGCAGAAATGCCCTCCAAATGGTTTAAAATATAGGTATATAAAATTTAAAAATTTCGATATTTGACCACGTCTTTTATGTGAAAATGTAATTACGTCAAAATATGACCACAAGTAAGATATGTACAACTGTATATGTACAGTCTTATAGACACGACTTTAACCTTTAATACTAAATATAATGTGCGTGAATAACCTTTTGAAGACCAGAGATATTCAAGTCAAAACTAAAATTTTTTATTTCTTATTTCCATTTAAATATGTAATTTTGGGAACAAATGCGGATTCCGTAATGCGGTGATCTGATGAACTTTATGAATAAAGAATCTGAAAGTAAACATGAAAATTTAAATAAATAATTTCCAAATCACCCATAGTTTTCGAGATATGGGACTTTAACACTTAAAAATTCTACAATTTCAACTTCAAATATCTCAAAACCTATGCGAGATATCAGTCTCCATGTTTACAGTTTAAGGCGTACAAGTTTAGAAGTTACAGGCCATAAAAGATTCACCATCACCAAGGTGGTATATTTTGACACCCTGTAGTACAACGTACGTTGAAACAGGGTGTTGTTACATACCATTTTCTGGTAGACTAACTCCTACACTACAAATATCTGGTATATTCTAAAACAATCAGCCTAGTAGTTTAGAAGTTCTGATATTATTAACACTTTTTTGCAATCGGCTCCAGAATAATGGGAAATGGCAAGACGTATGTGGTTCTAATCCAAGAACCCTGGGCTGTTAAGGGTATGTCTTGTGGGACAAAGGGGTATAAGATAATAGTATCCACATTCGTTGTAAGTATTCTCAACATATATATATTATGGCCAGAAGTGTTCTAAATATTTCCTCGCTAACACCGTGTAATGACAGCCTCGCCGCTGAAAACAATTTTCGATAAAAAAAAAATGGGATCTTCTTCTAGCTACTCTAAAGCCCATTCACCGAAAAGATTGCAAGCCTTGTTCGTTTGTAAGTCAAATCACGCGTGAACTGGCACAAACTTAACACTGTGAACCGAAAATAGCAAAAAAAAAAAAATCACCCGTTAGTTCTTGGTTTTAGACTTTAAACTTGGTAGATTCGAATATAGAGCAATACATTTTAAGTGCTGGTGGCAGTCGATGGGCGACTCAATTAAACATTTTAGTCCTTGCTACGTGCTACACCACCACACCGCTCAAGAGGTGTCATCTCAAAGAAAACGGTCACCTCTGTTGCCCAATGTGACGGATCCAGAGGTTCTAGGTATTCACTAACAAAAGCTGTATTTTACGAGAGCTAAATAAAAATATTCCAGCGGAAACTGCGGAAAATATAACCGGGTACACGTCAAAATTTATTGCAACATTTTATGATTTAAGCTATTTGAGAAAAGAAAGTTACTTTCTTGCCCACCCTATGCGAAAGTGCTATGGAAGTTCTTACATTTCCGTCCACAGCCGCCCCTAGAGGTTGCGATTGTGACTAACCCAAGCTGTAACAAGATAATTGGCGTGTTTTGGTTACACCGCTTTCTTAGATACTCACTTATTATGTATCGAGAGGTAAGCGATATTAAGCGGCCCTTGATGTCACTACTTCCATTTCAGTTGTAAGCAGGCATAAAGTTAACAGTCTGAAAAAATCTGAAAAACAGTGTTGTATATCGTTATTGTGAATTCAAAGATAGGAAGAATAATAGGCGTGTTTTTGTTACACCGCTTTCTTAGATTATCACTTATTATGCATAGAGTGGTGAATGATATTAAGCGGCACTCGATGTTACCGCTTCTATTTTAGTTCTAAGCAGCCACAAACTTACCAGTCTGAAAAAAATTAGAAAAACAGTGTTGGATATCGTTATTGTGAATTCAAAGATAAGAATAATAATATAATACGTTTTCAAGAATAACTACAAACCATGCGTTAGAGCAAGACGATTATATATATTTCCGGTTTAAATAGACACAAAGTTGCGAGTGTTAAACAAATCAAGAAAACAGTCTTGGATAACGTTATTGTTAGTTCAAAGCCAAGGAGAAGAATATACACGTATACAAAAATAACTACATACTATGCGTTAGAGCAAGACGATTATATACAGGGTGATTCAGGAAGTTCCGGACAAATTTGTCCAGCGTATTCCTTGGCTCATTTCATGAAGAAAAGTCCACTAGGACCATGTCCGAAAATGCAAGGGTGCGAAATGGCAGCGGGTTCAAAATGTTCGGATTGGCGGCCAGAGGGTAGTAAGGTAAAGTTGC
The DNA here is from genome assembly GCA_963931995.1 of Phaonia tiefii. Taxonomy (NCBI): domain Eukaryota; kingdom Metazoa; phylum Arthropoda; class Insecta; order Diptera; family Muscidae; genus Phaonia; species Phaonia tiefii. Next base: position 16,844,696 of record OZ008370.1, on the reverse strand, counting down.
TAACTTCTGAGCCAGTGGTCGAATTTTGGAACGGTAAGACCTCTGGGCTTCGTTTAGGTCATTTTGGAAAGGTAAGAGGTATGACTATCTTTCAACAGAAAAGAAAACATAAGTTACCTGCCATCTGGCTGAGCAAATTAAGGTTATGTGAATTTTTTTTCCAATATTTTCCCGAAAGCTCTGTATCTCGGCGATTTGACTTTTTTATACTTTTTTTTATTGATCCTAAAGGCCTCTTAAAGACCTTTTCAACAAGCCCAAAAACAAAAAACCCGACCACTGGCTCAGAAGTTAGCAACTTTACCCTACTAAAATTTTGAACCCTCTGCCATTTCGCACCCATGCATTTTCGGACATGGTCCTAGTGGACTTTTCTTCATGAAATGAGCCAAGGAATACGCTGGAGAAATTTGTCCGGAACTTCCTGAATCACCCTGTATATTCTAATAAATTATCGCTAGTTTGACGTTTTGGCAAGCGATTACATTGTTGTAATCGAAAATTGTGTCAACCTTTTAGTAAGTTGTATCTGTTAGAGGCAAGTCTACTGAGCTGATTGGTACCTATGAAATGTCTGTAGAACATCAAATTTGTGAAAATATTAGGTATTACCAATTTTTAGTATTTCCTGGACTTTTTTTTGTTGAAAAAAAAAGAGAACAATTTTCACTTTTTTTAGCATAACTTCAAGGGACTTCAAATTTTTCATCTACAATATTGGTCAAAATTGTGGCAACGGTAAAGCTAAACAGCTTTTGTGAACATATTTATGCAATCTGAACGTGTCTAGTAAACCAAAATTGTCATTTGTATGTACATATGTATATGTCATCATTACTCGAGAACGACCTGTCCGATTTTGTCTTAATAAATTTAGGAAAATTTTGAATTACAATACCTTTAATCTAGTCCTATACTATTTCTCAATGTAATCAACAGTTTCGGAGGAGAGCGGAAAAAGAGTGCAAAAACTTCTCTATACTATTTAATACTTTTTGTCGTCGCTCTGTTTAGGACAAAACAAAAACAATTATTTCAGTGAACTAAATATTGCTTTATTTATTTTAACAATATTACGTCTAATGTTAAAGCAGATGTAATACAAAAGAAAGTGCAATAGCAAATCAGCCTTCAGCACAAAAACCTTTTCTTTTTTTATTTTCCAATGTAACATTTTGCAAATGTGTTCATAGAAATCGAATAGGTAGCGTGTAACAAAAACACATCGCCCGTGAGTTCGAACACTCATTGATTTAATCAACTGTTTCGAAGTTATAAAAAAAAAGAAGCCGTAACAAATACAAATTTTTAATTATTAAAAATACAAGAAACATAAGAAACGCAAAAAGTGTAAAGTTTTATTAGTTTAACTTAAAGTCACATGACCTATGAACAAAATGAGCCATGGGATGATACAAATCGATGGACGCATTTTGCTCTTATTCACAATTTATTGAAGGTGTCTCATTTTGTCGAGAATTGTGATTTTTCGTTTGGGTTGCATATGATGAGTAATGCAATTCTCGACAAAATTAGATACTTTCACTAAATTGTGAATTGTGAGAAATATCTTTTTTCACCACTTTTTTGTTATAACTGCTAAACTGTTGATTACATTGAGATATAGTATAGGAATAGGTAAAAGCTATTGGAATTTGAAATTTTTCTAAATTTATTCGGACAAAATCGGACAAGTCGTTTTCAAGTAATTATGACTTTAAACTTTACATACAAATGACAATTTTTAAGATACAAAGTGGTAATTATGAGCTATTTAGTGTGACTAGACACGTTCAGAATGTATAAATATGCTCGCAAAAACTGTTAAGCTTTACAGTGGCTACAATTTTGCCAAACATTATGAGTGAAAAATTTGGAGTACCTTGAAGTTATGCTGAAAAATGTGGAAAAATTTTGTTTTTTTTTCCAAAAAAGTGAAGCGAAATCTGAGAATTAGTAAAAATCGATTTTTTTGAAAAATTTCACTTAATTCAGACATTTCCTGGGTACCGATCAACTCAATAGACGTGTCTCTAACCGATACAATTTACTAGAACTTTGATACAAATATGTCATGCCAAATAAAGGGTTTTCCAACAAGAGGTGTTAGTTTGAATCACCCGGTATTTCGGTATTCTTTGACATTTGACAAGTAGAAACTACGCCATTACTAAAAATGGAACGATACACGCTTCAACAACGCATTGAAATTATTAAAATTCACTACAAAAATGGTGAAAATCTTGCAGTCACAGTTCGCAAAACTAAAGCATTTTTGGGTCGTCGTGAAGCACCTTGTCGGATCGCAATACAGAAATTGGTGGAAAAATTCGAGCTGTTGGGACAAGTTAGTGATGTGAAGAATAAAACCAGTGCACGTCGCTAAAACAACTATTGCTGCTGTAGCCCAAAGTGTTGAAGAAAACCCAGGTTTGTCTATTCCTCGTCGTTCTTTGGAATTGGAATTTCAGATGATTAATGATTTTTTATGGTCGGAGTTGGATGGTATTGATCTGGACAACGTTTACTTTCAACAAGACGGCGCTGAGTGCCACACAAGCAACGAAACCATTGCTCTTTTACGGGAAAAGTTTCCGGAACGTGTTATCTCTCGAAGAGATGATCACAATTCGCCACCGAGATCTTGTGATTTAACACCTTGCGACTTCTTCCTTTGGGGCCACGTGAAAGATAAGGTCTACGCCAACAGCCCATCGTCGATTCAAGACCTCAAATATAGAATTCGTGAGGCTATCGAGGACATACGGCAGCCATTTTGCGATTTGGTTATGGAAAATTTCATGAAAAGGATATGGTCCTGTAAGCGTGGTCGTGGTGGCCATTTGGCTGATGCTGTTTTGCATTATTAACGGCATACCTTCCTCTTTATTATGAAATAAACATCCGATCATTTATCTCAAAAATTGCATTTTTCTTTGAATACCAAAATAACACGTCTTATTGGAAAACCCTTTACTATAATAGTGTAAACGCTAGCGTGTAACGAAAACATGCCTAATGTAAATGTAAACAACAATCGACGCATGAGATCCTCTCTTACTAAGAGAAATGATTAGCTTAACAGTTTCTCTTTTATTCATTTTATTTGCATCTTTATGCGATTCCGTCGTCATGCATGGACTCACTGGACCATAAATACAAACCAGTTTAACGAATGTTTGGCTGCTAATAGTCATAACACGTTGAGTAAACGATGATGATTGTATGAAAAATTTCAATGTTAAGTTCAATATCTGTTGTGTTCACCTCTTACTGTAAGGATGGACTTTGGACTTGGAACGTTTCAACAGAAGAAGATAATAAATAGTGAAGTCATTTAAGGGTGGTATCATCACTTCAATCACTTCGCGTTGCTTTTGTCGTTTGCGTAGTTTATAAAACGTTACAGCTGTTCTGTGACTACCTGCGTTGAGTTACATTATTTCATCGGTAGTTTGTAAAACGCAACGCAACGTTTTCGATCACTTCGGCTGTCAAATGCAACACGCCGTAATTCCTGGCGTTAGTTGGAGAAATTCCAAATTGAAAGAAAAATGTCGAATGGGAAGTTCAAATAAAAAATGGTTTGAAAAACTTTTATAATTGTATTTATAAAACTATAGACAAATCAGTTGATGTTAAGGCAGTGTCAAACACGTGTTTTTTTGTATTTTATATTTTTTGCAAAGACAACAAATTTAATATAGGCTGGATAATTTATTCGGCATTGCCATTCAATAAAATCTAGGATTTTTACACACTTCACGTACATTTCCTTAAATATTGTTATTATTTACAGTATTATAAACAATAACATTTTTAAAATCCGTTGATCTATTGAAATAGAGCTACATTTTCTAATATTTTGCATTGTGCGCAGTTCACTCAAGGTTACTTTTTCTAATCTATAATTTTTTATTTTAGTTGGGCAACTCTATAAACCACAAATGTCAGTGGCAGCTTTCGTAAGCGAGCGCAAGCGCGAAGTGATGTACGAAATAACCTACCATGTATTGAATTTGGCGTTCGCGTTGGCTTTTGCGTTTACGTTCACTTTCGGGACTTTCAGAATACTACCGAAGTCTGTTTTTGAAATTTAAACGAAAATTATCCCTAAATTAAATTCGTTTCAGGTTTATGTTGTCAAAACCTTAGTACTCGTGTTAACTTCAAATACAATTTATCTGAAACTTCATGGTCACCTTGGCTTTAGTTCACGCCATAAAGTAGTTTACTTTAATAATGGCCTGTTTTTCAGTCAGTGGTCACCTTCGTTTCTTAGTTAAATTGTAGTTAAACATCGAATTGTGTTCTTTAGTCAATGGTCAACCATGATTTAACCACCGAATGTTGGTTGGTTAACCTGTAGTCAGACCCATATGATTTTGGCAATCACATTACTGATTGTCAATATGAGAAATGTAAGATTGTATAAAATACATGATTATGTATTTATTTATTTATTTTATTTATTGTATTTGTATACATAAGTTCAACCTCGTTCGTTAAATTGTTACGCCTACGTAGTTTTTTTTTTTTAATTTTTGTTAAAATGCCTTCGATTTTATGAATTTTTTTATTTTACATAATTCCATTGTGGTTTTTTCCTTTTTGTTGTTTTGGTTTTAGCCCAAACAGATGTTTTTTTTTTCAAAAAATACAAGGGTTGCTATAATCATTAACAACATGAGGGCTTACATTACACCGCAACTGAAAAGCTAAATTCAAAGTTAACCTCTAATTAAATCTAAATTACGATTAAGTAATTCATTAGTTAACTACCTCTTAAAATCTGGTCATAAGAGTGCCCAACAGCTGTTCAACTTTCACCGGTTGTCATTAGAGTTCGAGTTGCAGATGTCAGAACTAGAATCAAACATAAATTAAAAACCATTAGTTGCAATCAAACACAATTCAAAAGCCATTAGTTCCAATCGAACGTAGTTGTAAAGCCATTAATATGAATTAAACGAGCGTATATTTATATGCATTTCCGCACGCTCCTTTTCGTCTCAAAGGTGTAAATCGAGCAGCTCGGGAGCAGCTCTCGTACCGCACAGGAGACGTAAAGTCTATTATATAGACAAGTAGGGAAAATGGGTCCAACAAACGAATATGTAAAGCGGTTCTCGTTTATTAACACAATTGGTACCAAAAAGTACATGAAATTAACAAAAACTGCATAAAATCCTGAAAAAAGTACACAATGTGATACAGAAAGTACATAAAGTGCTTCAAAAATCTACATATATTGTACAAAAAGTACACAAAATATACCTGCTGAAAATCTGTTCTTTTTTGTTGTGGTTTAGATGCAAATATATCTTGTTTGTAACTTGTCGCAAATATAGTATACTTGTGTCTAAAAACACATTGTATTTGCTATTCAATATTACATTTTTGAGACCTGATGATTAATATGTTTTAATATATATTTTTGGGAGCCAAATATGGCTTTGTTTGTTGAAAACTTCTGAAAACAATAACGTGACAGGCAACCAACAATCAAAAAAAAGGAGATAATATTCAATTCATGAAAACAATGCTTGCACGTAAGTATACGGATGATCCAAACATATGTATACATGGTTCCTGCATAATGTTACAGGGACCGATGTTTCGGCGTGTATATAATGGGTAATAAAATGTATATAAAGTGAAAGAAATTTATATAAAGTGTACCCAAGAGTACATAGAATTGCATAAAAAATTAGATAGTCTACCAAAAAGTACATAGAAATGACCAAAAAGTACATAAAATGTACCAATAGCAACATAGGGTATCAAAAAGCTGCATAACATAGAACATAGAATTTACATAGAACATAGAATTTACAAAAAGTTCATTAAAGCACCCAAAAGTACATAGAATGACAGTGTACAAAAAAGTGCGTAAACATTGCCGGAAAGTACATAGTGTACTGAAAATTACATCAAATTTACCAAAAGTACCTAAAAGTACCAAAAAAAAGTACATTGAAGGACAGTGTAAAAAAATACATTAAAATTGCCGAAAATTACATGGTGTACCAAAAAGTACATACAAATCACGAAAATGTTCATAGTGTATATAAAAAGTACCAAAAATATACATACAAAATATCCGAAAAGTACAGTGTACCAAAAACAGTACATAGTGTACCCAAAAAGTACATAAAAAGTACTAACAAGTAATTTTTGGTACATTTGGTGTACATTTTATGTACTTTTGTTGGTACATTATGTACTTTTTCGAATCTTTTATGTACCAAATATATACATACAAAATAACCAAAAAGTACAGTGTACCAAAAAAGTACATAGTGTACCAAAAAAGTACATAAACAATACTAACAAGTAAATATTGGTACATTTGTTGTACATTTTCAGTACTTTTTTTGGTACATATGCACTTTTTGGTATCTTTTATGTACTTTAATGTATTCTAGTTTATTTTTTAGGTACACATTTCATATATTTTGTAGTTCAATATATACTGTTTGCTATCACGGAACCTCATGTTCCGTCCCTATGTAATTAAGGGTCTAATTAAGGGCGTTTAAGCCATATTATACCTCATCCCGGCGTTCAAAGATGAGGCTGAAAAAGAGAGATAAACTAGTTCCTAACAAGCACATTTGTGACGTGATTTGGTTTGGTTAGGTAAGAGTTAGCCCTACCGGAGAACCATTTACTTTGCTCGAAGGAGCGCAACAAGATCTTGCCTAAGACTATCTGATATAACTCTCCCAAGTCCATAAATAGGACATTAGACTGTTGGCAAGGGCTGTAGTCACGTGTAGTGAAGGCATTTGGGGAATTCAAAAATTTAGAGCTGCTACAGAAGTTATTTCTACAGAAGTCATGAACTGACTTCCCATGTAAAATTACGAATCTCCAATCATTCATATACTCTTTCCCAACTTGACGTAACTTATTTACGTACTTACTTATATGGCCTCAAACAACCCGGAGATGCCTTACAAAATGAGACTAGCATGTCCCTCCAAGCGGCTCGATCCTCAGCTTTTCCCCTCCAGTTGGCAACACCAAGCTTTCGCAGGCAATATTCCACCTGGTCCTTCCAGCGAAGTCTTGGCCGTATTATTTCCGGATGTTCTTCGAGTACTTCACCGACTACCTTTCGCACTGGTTCACTCTGATCCCTTATTCTGACAGGACCAGCGTAAACGCCTTACAAAATGAGACTAGCATGTCCCTCCAAGCGGCTCGATCCTCAGCTTTTCCCCTCCAGTTGGCAACACCAAGCTTTCGCAGGCAATATTCCGCCTGGTCCTCCAAGCGAAGTCTTGGTCGTAGTATTTCCCGATGTCCTTCGAGTACGTCTTCGAATACTTCTCGCACTGGTTCACTCTGATCCTTTCTACTGACAGGACCAGCGTAAACGCCTTACAAAATGAGGCTAACATGTCCCTCCAAGCGGCTCGATCCTCAGCTTTTCCCCTCCAGTTGGCAACACCATACTTTCGGGACAATCTTCCACCTAGTCCTCCAAGCGAAGTCTTGGCCGTATTATTTCCCGGTGTCCTTCGAGTACGTATTCGAATACCTCTCGCATTGGATCACTCTGATCCTTTCTACTGACAGGGCCAGCGTAAACGCCTTACAAAATGAGACTAGCATGTCCCTCCAAGCGGCTCGATCCTCAGCTTTTCCCCTCCAGTTGGCAACACCAAGCTTTCGCAGGCTATCTTCCACCTGGTCCTTAAAGCGAAGTTTTGGCCGTACTATTTCCCGATGTCCTTCGAGTACTTCAACGAATACCTTTCGCACTCTGAACCAGCCATCTCGTTACCCGCAACTACGTTAATGTCGGGTTACAGACTATACACCTCGTGGTTCATCCGTCATCGATACTCGCCATTTTTAAAATTACGGGACCATACACCTTCCGGAGCATTTTCCAACAAAAAACTTCCAGTGATGTTCCATATGACCCAGGATTGTGAGCCATAAATTAAGACAGGTTGCATGCGAGTCCGATTTAGTTGGATCTTTGTTTCCCGAGAGAGGGCCACATCTCTGAATTGCTCGCGTAGCCGGATATAACACCGGTTCGCAAGACTAATTCTCCATTCGATTTGTGGGCTGACGTTATTGCCCCTGTTCACGGCAGATCCGAGGTTAACTATTTCGGCCACTACCTCGAAATTGTAAGGGTTATCAACGTTCACTCTTTCGTTCAATCGGGTGCATGTTCTACTTGTCGGAACCATTAATTTTGTCCTATCCTGGTCCACTGCCAAACCCACTTTTACCGATTCCTTCACAATTGTCGAAAATACTGTAGTAAATTCCCGCAGATTTCGCCCAATGATGTCCAAATCATCAGCATACGCGAGCAGCATTTGCTTATAGTCCCATTCGTGTAGCCTGCAGCTTTTCGTACGATGATCCCATTTAAGATGTAGAAGAGCCCGCATGACACGGTGCCACCCTGCTTGAGGCCTCGCCTCCTACAGTACTAAACGGTTCGTTGAGATCTTCACCAATCTGCACCGAGGATTTCGTGGCGGTCATTGCCATTCTACAAAGGCGTATCAGCTTAGAAGGAATTCTAAGTTCCGACATACCTTGGCACAGATTTCCCCGTATCGGGCTATCGAAGGCAGACTTATAATATACAAAGAGGTGGTAGATGTCAATTTGTTTTTCGTGGGTTTTCTCCAGGATTAGTCGTTATGTAAATATCTGGTCGATAGTTGACTTTCCAGGCTCAAAGGTACACTGATAAAAATCCGTTCAAGTCTGCAACAAACGGCTTAGTGTCACGCACATCATTCTCGAGAGGACCTGGTTGGCGAGGGATAAAAGGCATATCCCACGATATGTGATGCATATACTCTTGACCTTACGTGTAACGGAATAAATTCTTTGCAGAGGGTGTTTCCATCCTCTAACAACTCTGAATATAACGTCCCTTCTCTGTCGAAGTTAGTTTTGAGTAACACAAGAAATGGATTGGAACATATTGAGCAAATTTGAGCACTGTACAAACTCCTACTTAAAGTGAGGAACTTTCGGGTCTACATTTGTGCCAACACATAAGTTATAGCGAAAATTCAATGATTCAACTATTCTTTCTCAATTAGGCTATAAACTCCTTGAAATTGCAACTCTGAGTAATTCCGCCCCGGTGGCCTTACTGTTCCTCTCCAAAGTGTTATGCTTGAAAGTGGGTTTTCACTATGCGGAAACTTCTGGTTCTTGGTAAAAAGTAAGAGGTCGGGGTTTGGTATCTGATCCCTCCACCTTAAGCAAAATATAGCCCAGAGAAATGGAGATGAGACCCCTCTTGGGGGTTTGCATTATACACATTTCTAGTAAAGGTCGTGTGACCCAGGGACGAGGTTATGCGCCTTTTCTCTTGCCCTGGTCAACACATAAAACCTATATCGTAGACCAAATTCTATCGATCCCACAGATACAGATTAACATACATATGTAGATATCGCAGCTGTTTTCTGGTGCTTATATTCCAAAACTGTACTATTACAATTAACGTCCCAATACCACAAGTTGTGCTGCTTATCTAATCGAATAATCACTTATACATACTATAGGGTACACCAGAACTCGTTATCTCGCCGCATATGCATTTAGAGTACAAAAACTACAGATGGTGGTCACAGAACGCTCAGTTAGTACTGGTGATCTGAGTGAATAACATGTTGTTTGGTCTTGTATTCGGTTTGTTCGCGGTCTATTTTGTTTGGGATTATTTCAATAAAAAACGTCGCAATGAGGTGCTCGCCCGTTCGAATATAACAGGCCCGAAAACTTTGCCCATCTTAGGAAACGCTTTGGAACTAAGACATGTCAATACAGAAAGTGAGAACAACATGGAGTACAAAAAAGACGTTTCACTGAAATTCTCTTAAACATTTGCAGATATTAATGAGTTTATCAAGAGCAATTCACAGAAGTACGGACTAATTTATCGTTTTTGGGTGTTCCATCATATGCATGTTCGAATATCGGATCCCAAGTATTTCGAATTGATACTAAGCAGTCAACAGCTGTTGAAGAAACACAGTTTATATGACTTTCTAGTCGATTGGCTGGGCCGCGGTCTGCTCATGAGTGATGGTAAGAAATGGCATAGCCGGCGAAAGATTATAACGCCGGCATTCCATTTCAAGATTTTGGAACAATTTGTGGAAATATTTGACCAACAAAGTGCAGTGATGGTAGCAAAGCTTTATAAAAAGGCTGATGGGAAAACGGCTATAGATATGTTTCCGGTGATATGTCTAACGGCTTTGGATATTATAGCAGGTATGCGGAAAAGGGGAACATCTTAAGGTTATACTTTTAATCAAATAATTTACTTACAGAGACTGCTATGGGAGTGAAAGTCCAAGCTCAAGAGAATCCGGGTCTTGAGTATGTGCAAGCTTTGAATTAGTAAGTATCGGTCCAATAGGGCGGGAGTTGCAACACTGTCAAAGCGCGAGATAACAATGAGTTAGTTATAGTTTTGTTTAAATCTTCCAACTAAAAGTTGCTAAAATTTTTTATAAAAGTACCTAAAATTTTTCCACTAAAGTTTCTACAATTTAAAAGTTGTCACAATTTTTCTATAAAAGTCCGTACAACGTACAAAGTTACTACAACTTTTCTACAAAACTTGCTACAACTTTTCTATAAAACTCCCTACAACTTTTCTATAAAAGCTCCTACAACAAGTTCTTACAATTTATCTATAAAACTTGCTACAACTTTTCTATAAAAGTTGCTACAATTACAGATAATTTTTAATAACAATTCCAAAATCTTTTCTGTAAAAGTTCGGAGAACTCTTCTATACAAATTCAGAGAACTTGCATTAAAAGTTCTGAAAATTTCCCTATAAAAATGTGCTGAAGAAGTTCATATAACTTTTCAAAAAAAGTGTGTACATAGAACTTTTCTAAAAAATTCATAGAACTTTCCTACAAAGTTCAAAAAAGTTTTCTATGAAATTCGTACAACTGTTCTATAAAAATTTATAGATCATTTCTATAAAAGTTCATAAAACTTTTCTGTGAAGGTTAAAGAAACTTTTCTATAATAGTTCATATAACTTTTCTAAGTTCGTATGACTTTTCTACACCATTTTTATTAAATTCAAATAACTTTTCTATAAAGCTCATACAACTTTTCTATAACAGTTCAACGAGCTTTTCTATAATAGTTCATAGAACTTTTCTATAATAGTTCATTTCATAGAACTTTACTATAGAATTTCATAGAACTTTTCTATAAAAGTTCAAGAACTTTCCTATAAAAGTTCAATGAACTTTTCTATAAAAGTATATAGAACAGTTCTATAAAAGTTCGTAGGACTTTTCTATAAAAGTTCATAGAACTTTTCTATAAAAGTTGATAGGACTTTTCTATAAAAGTTCATAGAACTTTTCTATATTAAATTTCATACAACTTTTCAACAGAATTTCATAGAACTTTGCTATAGACTTTCATAGAACTTTTCTATACAAATTCATAGAACTTTTCTATAGAATTTCATAGAACTTTACTATAAAACGTCACTGAACTTTTCTTTAAAAGTTCATAGAACTTTTTTATAAAACTTCATAGAAATTTTCTATAACAATTCAGCGAAATTTTCTATAAAGTTCATAGAACTTTTCTATAAAAATTCTTAGAAGTTTTCTATAAAATTTCATAGAACTTTTGTGTAAAAGTTCATATAAGTTTTCTAGCGCAGTTCATAGAACTTTTTTATAAAACTTCATAGAAATTTTCTATAACAATTCAACAAAATTTTCTAAAAAGTTCATAGAACTTTTCTATAAAAATTCTTAGAAGTTTTCTATAAAATTTCATAGAACTTTTTTATGAAACTTCATAGAAATTTTCTATAACAATTCAACGAAATTTTCTATAAGTTCATAGAACTTTTCTATAAAAATTCTTAGAAGTTTTCTATAAAATTTCATAGAACTTTTGTATAAAAGTTCATAGAAGTTTTCTAGAGCAGTTAATAGAAGTTTTCTTTAAAAGTTCATAGAAATTTTCTATAAAAATTCATAGAAATTTTCTATAAAAGTTCATAGAACTTTTCTCTAAAAATTCATAGAACATTTCTTTAAAAGTTCATAGAACTTTTCTTTAGAAGTTCATAGAACTTTTCCATAAATCTTCATAGAACTCTTCCACAAAAGTTCGTATAACTTAATAGAACTTTTCCATAAAAGTTCATAGAACTTTTCTATGAACGATCTGAGAATTTTTCTATGATTGTTCCAATAACTTTTATATGATTGTCCCGAGAACTTTTCTATGAAAGTTCTAAGAACTTTTCTACAAAGTTCCACAGATCTTTCAAGAACTTCAAAGAACTTTTCTATAAAAGTTTACAGAAATTATCTATATAAGTACTTTACTAAAAAAGATAAATAAACTTACTTTATTTAACTTTCCTATAAAACTTTCCTATAAAATATATAACAGTTCATTAAACTTTACTATACTCTCATAAATCAGAGAAACTTCCTCTAAAGTTCTTATATAACTGATATATTGTTCTTCATTATTATTTAATTGGTGTTGAACTTTTTCTATAAAAGCCATTAGAACCCTAAAAATGTTCTTACAACTTTTCTAAAAAGTACTTAGAACCTTTCTAAAAAGTTCGTATAACTCTTCTAGAAAGCACTTTGAACTTTTCTAAAAAGATTTCTAAAAAAAATTCAAAGAACGCCTATATGTATATCGTAATTATTAAGAACTTGTCTCTATAAAAGTTATAAGAATTTGCTGATGAAATTCTTTGAAATTTCAGAGAATTTTTCTATGAAAGATCTAAGAACTCTTCTACGAAAGTTCTGAGAATTTTTCTATGAGTTTTTCATAGAACTTTTCTATAATAGTTCATAGATTTTTATAGAAAAGTTCATCATTCCCTATGAATGGTCTTGGAACTTTTCTAAAATGTTTTTAGAACTTTCCTAAAAAATTGTAATAACTTTTGAAAAATACCATTTCCAGATCTTCGTAAAAAAAGTTTCCAATGCAAATTGCAGCAAAACTGGTAAGAACTCTTCTATAAAAGTTAATGGATTTTCCTTCGCAAAAGTTCTAAGAATTTGCGTTAAACATTCTATGAACTTGTCTATACAAATTCTAACAACTTGTTTATAAAAGTTCTAAGAACTTGCAGTTAAATTTTCTTAGCACTGTTCTATGCAATGTCACAGATCTTGTCTATTAAAATTCGGAGAACTGGTCTACAAAAGATTTTCGAGATTTTCTATAAAATTTCCAAGAACTTTACCATAAAAGTTCAGAGAAAATTTATAAATGAACGATTGTGTTGCAACAGAAGTGATAAAACATGAATCTGACTGCAACTTGTTTCACCATTTTCTGTTTTCAGTGTTTCAAATGTAATGTCGCAGCGTTTCATCAATGCCACACAAAGGACATCTCTACTCTTCTGGTTAACTTCGCCCCGGATTTACAAAGAGACCCAGAGATGTATTAATGTAATGCATAAGTTTACCATTGATGTTATAGAGAAGAGGCGAAAGTCTCTGAAAGAAACACTACAACAAGGCACCAATGAAAGTATGCAAACCTAGACCTTAAGCTATAATCCTTTCAAAATATTATTCTATGTTTAATCCCTATATGTAAAGACCCAGCCTCCACGGACCAACACTATGGCTTCAAACAGCGCCAGGCTTTATTGGATGTTTTACTGCAGTCCACCATTAATGGTGCCCCTCTGACCAATGAGGATATACGTGAAGAGGTGGACACCTTTATGTTCGAAGGACACGATACCACCACGAGTGCCATGTCTTTTGCTTTGTACCTAATAGCGCGTCATCCTCAGGTTCAAAGCAAATTAGTCGATGAGATTAAAGCTATTTTGGGCACAAATAAAAAACAACCAGTTTCATACAGAGACCTGCAGGATTTGAAGTATCTGGAATGTGTAATAAAAGAAACATTGAGATTATATCCTTCGGTGCCAGCAATAGGACGTGAAGTAACAGAGGATATCGTATTGGGTAAATAGTGAATTTTTTGCATAACAGTTGTCAGTTCTAATAACTTTCCCTTAAATTTTCTAACACTTTCATATAAATTTCTAAGAACTTTTCTACAAAAATTTTTAGAGCCTGCCTATAAGAATTCTCAGAACTTTTAATATAAAACTTCTAAGATCTTCCAATAAAAATTCTATCAGCTGACATATACAAGTTCTAATAACATTCTTATAAGAAACTTTCATATAAAGGTTCTAATAAGTTTCACAAGAAGTTCTAAGAACTGTACTATATAAGGCTGGTTCTAAGAAGTTTCGTATATAATAAATATTCTAAGAAGCTTAATATATTAGTAAAGTTCTAACAACTTTAATGTAGTCGAAAAGTTCTAAGAACTTTAACATATTAGATAAGTTCTAAGAACTTTAACATATTAGATAAGTTCTAAGAAATTTACTGTATAAGAAAAGTTCTAAAAACTTTCTAAGATCTATACTATATAAGAAACGCTATAAGAAATTCACTTATAAGAATATTTCGCAGAACTTCGCTATATAAGAAAAGTTCTAAGAACTTTACTATATAAAAAAAGTTACAAGAACTTTACTATATCAGAAAAGTTATAAGAACTTTACTATAAGAAAAGTTACAAGAACTTTACTATATAAGAAAAGTTATAAGAACTTTACTATATAAGAAAAGTTATAAGAATTTTACTATATAAGAAAAGTAATAACAACTTTACCCTATAAGAAAAGTTATAAGAACTTTACTATACATATAAGAAAAGTTATTTTCTATAAAAGAAAATATATAAGAACTTTACTACAGAAGAAAGTTCTAAGAACTTTACTATAGAAGAATAGTTCTAAGAACTTTACTATAGAAGAAAAGTTTTAAAAACTTTACTATACAAGAAAAGTTCTAAGAACTTTACAATGGAAGAAATTTTCTAAGAACTGTGCTGTATAAGAAAAGTCCTAAGAACTTTGCTGTATAAGAATAGTTCTATGAACTTTGCTGTATAAGAAAAGATCAAAGAACTTTGCTGTACAAGAAATATAAGAAAAGTAATAACAACTTTACCCTATAACAAAAGTTATAAGAACTTTACTATACATATAAGAAAAGTTATTTTCTATAAAAGGAAATATATAATAACTTTACTACAGAAGAAAGTTCTAAGAACTTCACAATAGCAGAATGTTCTAAGAACTGTACTGTATAAGAAAAGTCCTAAGAATTTTGATGTATAAGAATAGTTCTATGAACTTTGCTGTATAAGAAAAGATCAAAGAACTTTTCTGTATAAGAAAAGTTCTAGTAAGAAATATGCTATATAAGAACTTAACTATATAAGAAAAGTTCTAAGAACTTACTACATAAGAAACGTTCTAAGAACTTTACTACATAAGAATAGTTATAATAATTTAACTGTAGAAGAAAAGTTCTAAGAACTTTACTATATAAAGAAAGTTCTAAGAACTTTACCATATAAGGAAAGTTCACAGAACTTTCCTGCAATATAAAAAAATCTATAAGAATGTTTCTACTATATATGTAATGATCTTAGATCTAATTATATATACAAAAATTTCTAGGAACCCTACTATATAAGAAACTTCCTAAAAACTTTCATGCAATATGAGATAAGAACTTTACTCTATAAGAAAAGATATATTAATTTTACTATAAGAAAATTTCAAGAACTTGTTTATATAAGAAATGTTCTAAGAACTTTAACATATAAGACAAGTTCTAAGAACTTCACTATATCAGAATAGTTCGAAGAACTTTACTGTATAAGAAATTTGTAAGAAAAATTCTATAAAACAAAAGTTCTAAAAACATTACTTTGTCAGGAAATTTCTAAGAACTTTTATTTTCTTTTTCCTGTTATTTAAAATATTTGTACATTTTTGTTTTCCAGACGATATAACTCTTCCTGCCAAAACGAATATCATCATGTCACTTTCCTTGGTCATGCGTGATCCTAAATATTTTCCTAATCCCGATGACTTTATACCTGAACGTTTTATGGGTGAGATGGAGAATGGCCCCTATTCGAACCCCTTTCTTTTTACACCATTCTCGGCAGGACCACGAAATTGTATTGGGCAAAAGTTCGCCATGTTGGAAATGAAAAGTACAATATCAAAAATGTTGCGACACTTTGAGTTGCTGCCACTGGGGCCAGAGGTTCAACCGGTTATAAATATTGTATTGCGCTCAAAAACCGGTGCTAATAAGGACTACGTCCAAGACAATTGGAATGTTAATTTGTTGGTTATGATTGTTAAAGTTTCTAACTTCTCAGGGTGAGAACAAAAAATTTATTAAAATAAATCAAAGAAAACAAATCGGATAATGAATTTTATTTCTCAATAAATAAAGACAATACGATAGTATACTAAAAAGTTGGAAGAACTTTTATAGAAAAGTTGGAAGATCTTTTATAGAAAAGTTGAAAGATCTTTTATAGAAATGTTGGAAGAACTTTTATAGTAAAGTTGGAAGAACTTTTATAGAAAAGTTGTAAGAACTTTTATAAACAAGTTACTTTTTGGTAGAACTTTTGTAGAAAAGTTGTGAGAACTTTTATAGAAAAGTTGTGAGAACTTTTATAGAAAAGTTGTGAGAACTTTTATAGAAAAGTTGTGAGAACTTTTATAGAAAAGTTGTGAGAACTTTCATAGAAAAGTTGGGAGAACTTTTATAGAAAAGTTGGGAGAACTTTAAAGGAAAAGTTGGGAGAACTTTAATAGAAAAGTTGGGAGAACTTTAATAGAAAAGTTGGGAGAACTTTTATAGAAAAGTTGGGAGAACTTTAAAAGAAAAGTTGGGAGAACTTTTATAGAAAAGTTGGGAGAACTTTAAAAGAAAAGTTGGGAGAACTTTAATAGAAAAGTTGGGAGAACCTTAAAAGAAAAGTTGGGAGAACTTTAATAGAAACGTTGGGATAACTTTATAGAAAAGTTGTGAGAACTTTTATGGAAAAGTTGTGAGAACTTTTATACAAAAGTTGTGAGAACTTTTATAGAAAAGTTGGGAGAACTTTTATAGAAAAGTTGGGAGAACTTTTATAGAAAAGTTGGGAGAACTTTAAAAGAAAAGTTGGGAGAACTTTAATAGAAAAGTTGGGAGAACTTTAATAGAAAAGTTGGGAGAACTTTAATAGAAACGTTGGGATAACTAGTATAGAAAAGTTGGGAGAACTTTTAAAACAAATTTGTGAGATCTTTTATAGAAAAGTTGTGAGAACTTTTATAGATAAGTTGGGAGAACTTTTATAGAAAATTTGAGAGAAGTTTTATAGAAAAGTTGTGAGAACTTTTATAGAAAAGTTGTGAGAATTTTTATAGAAAAGTTGTGAGAACTTTTAAAGAAAAGTTGTGAGAACTTTTAAAGAAAAGTTTTGAGAAATTTTATAGAAAAGTTGGGAGAACTTTTATAAAAAATTTGGGAGAACTGTTATAGAAAAGGTGTAAGAAATTTTATAAAATTTTTTGAGAAATTTTATAGAAAAGATTTGATTACTTTATACAAATGTTTTCAGACTTTTTATAGAAAAGATTTGAGAATGTTTACATAAAATTGTAGAAACTTTTATAGCAAAGTTCTTAGAACTATGTTGAGAAATATCTACGAACTTTAATAGGAAATTTCTACGAACTTTTATAGAATAAAGTTTTATCGGAAGTTTTATCGGAAAATTTTAAAAACTACTATAGGAAATTTCTCGAGCTTTTATAGGAAAGTATTAAGAACTCTTGTACAAACGAGGGGAGCCACTTTTGTAAAGTTCTAAGAACTTTTACAGAAAAGTTCTAAAAACCATTATTAGAAAGCTTCTAAAAACGTTTATAGTAAAGTTCTAAAAACGTTTATAGTAAAGTTCTAAAAACGTTTATTGAAAATGTATTGAAAAATTAGTGGAAATATTATAGAAAAGTTTAAAGAAATTTTGTGGAAAAGTTGTTGGAACTTTCAGAGAAAAGTTGTTGGAACTTTCATAGAAAAGTTTTTGGAACTTTCACAGAAAATATCTTGGAATTTTCATAGAAAAGTTCTTGGAACTTTCATAGAAAAGTTCTAAAAATTTTCAAATAACTTGCGTGTAAAAGTATTCAGAATTTGTGTATGAATGTTCTGGATTTCCCTATAAAATCTTTTCTGTGAAAGTTCGAAAAACTGTTCTATGAAAGTTCTGATAACACTTCTATGAATGTTGTAAGGACTGTCTATGGAATAACTTGCAACTTTTCTACAAAAAATTTTTATAATATATAGTTCATAGAACTATTCAGCAAAAGTTCATTGTATATTCAATAAAAGTTCATAGAACTTTTATACGAAGGTTTATGCAACTTTTCTATAAAATTTAATTTAAACAACTTCACTATAAAGTGTATAAAAGTCCCAAGTTCTTTAAAAGAACTTTTCTTAAAAAAAAATTATTTGCACATATGAAGGAATGATATTACAACTTTTATGGGAATGTTCCTAGAGCTTTATCGGAAATTTTATTGGAAAGTTTTTAGAATGTTTTGCAAAAAATTACTTAGGGCGATTTTCACACTCGTCATTTAAAAGCTGAATTTAAAAGCTTATTGAAAATTTTCATATTAAATGACAAACGTCGGGCATTTAAATTCTATTTAAATGGAGAATTTTCTACTGTGAAACTGGGCCTTAGACATTTCCAAACCAACTCTTAGAACTTTTCGAATATTTTCTTGAATCATGTCTTGAAACGTTTTTTAATATAACTCTCGGACGCAATGGACGACTTAGTGTGAGGGTATGTTTAAGTTGGTTCACCCGACTGAAGTTTCTGTTCTGGTTATTTTGTTTTTCACTCTTGCCTTCGAGTCGAATATTTTGGTTTTGTTTTTATATCTCAAGACTATTGGGTGGGTTCGTTTTTCTACTCTTCGTTTAACGGCTCGTGGCGCGCGAGAGACGGAGCTGTGAACATTCGTTTACGATGGCTGATGTACAGTACACTTTAGATGACATGATAATTAAACTGTTTTCATCAACTCAACTTTCATTATCAATGGGTTAATGTTTTGATAATGGTGAAATATCATTGTATATTAGAAATAAACGAATCAGTATGATGAAGCATTTTTGTATCCATTTGGTTTAATAAATTGGTAAATAAATAAAGAATCAGTATGATGAAGCATTTTTTTATCCATTTGGTTTAATAAATTTTTGGTTTTTAAAAAGCAAAGTTCGTTTCAATGTTTGCCAAATTTAGTATCTATTCACATGTTCTCGAAGGTTGAGAACTCTCTTATTTTAAATTTTGTTCGCAATATTACTCTTAAATTTTATCTACTTTAGTATTTCTAAATCAAGTTCCACAAACTGCTTTTTTCCTTTGTTACAATCAACTAAGATACTTAACACATTTCAAACCATCTCAACTTTTAGTCTTCTTGGTTGCCCTCAACCGGCAACATGCTGTTAGAGTTAACATTGTGTCTTATATGTGGCCTATTACTGTGGGACTATTGGACAAAGCAACATCGTTATGATATACTAAAGAAACACAACATTACTGGTCCTAAAACGTATCCCATTGTGGGCAATGCTTTCGCCTTAAGAAATTTAGATACCGAACGTAAGTAACATCACAGTTTTCTCAACGAAATTTGGAAGATAACCAGATTTCATGTAACTCCCCTCTTCATGCAGATATCATAGACTTTGCCCGCAGTAATACCCGAAAATATGGTAAAGTCTATCGTATATGGGTCTTTCATCAAGTAACCGTATTCGTAAGTGATCCCAAATATTTAGAAATCATTTTGAGCAGTCAACAGCTGATCAAAAAAAGCAGCCTTTATGATTTCCTAGTCGGTTGGTTGGGCCGTGGTCTGCTGCTGAGTTATGGCCGGAAGTGGCATTCACGTCGGAAGATTATAACACCCACCTTTCATTTTAAGATACTGGAACAATTTGTGGAGATTTTCGATCAACAAAGTGCTATAATGGTGCAGAAATTGTATGAGAAGGCAGATGGGAAGACAGTCGTAAATATTTTTCCAATTGTATGCCTGGCGGCTCTAGACATTATAGCAGGTGAGTGTAGATAATAATAATGTTTGGATTGCCGAGGGGCTCAGGTCTAAACCCGCGTAAAATAAATTTGTTTGATGTGTTAACATCTATAGGCACGGGTAGGGCAATCTATCAAAGTGAACACATACAAACAACACCCAGCGTTAGATTCACATACGTGGTTGTTGTACAACAATAGTCACTGCCTGAAAATAAGTATGATGGTATTGATGGAGCGGCAGCGAACAAACAAGCAGGTCGTCGTCGCCAAAGAGTATTGGATAGTATAGAGAACTCATGGAACAAATTGTATGACTCAAAAGCACTGGCGACATCTGACGAATGATTCAAAATGTATTACTCTCTTTTTGTCATAACTTGGTTCAATCATAATTTTGATGTGAAACATTGATGCCTTTTGAAACATTTATGCTTTTTGTATTGTTTTATGTAATAACATTGTCGAAATGGTGAAATAATGGTGCAAAATATTATATAAAGAGAATAAGACTTGTTTATGCTCTTTTACTCAGACTCTCTACATGAGAGCGGAAAAAGAGTGCAATAAGTTCTCTATACTATTAAAAACTTTTTGTAGTCGCTCTGTTTATGACAAAACAAAACAATAATTTCAGTGAGCTAAATACTGATTTTTATTCAGTTGTATGCCAGCATTCAAACCCGCAGGTTGTCGTCGCTCTGCCTATGACTAAACAAAAACAATTATTTCACTGAACTAAATATTGCTTTATTTATTTTAACAATATTACATCTAATGTGAAAGCAGATGTAAAATGCAATAGCAAAAGAGCCTTCAGCACAAAATCTATTCTTTTTTTATTTTCCAATGTAACATTTACGAATGTGTTCATAGAAATCGAACAGGTACCGTGTAACAAAAAGATGTTAACACATCGCCCGTGAGTTCGAACACTCATTGATTTTTTAATTATACTCCTTACCAAGAGAGGGTTTGTCATTCCTCTTGCAACACCTGGAAATATTCACCGGGAACTATATCAGTAGTAGGGTGGGGCGTTTTGTATGGAGCAAGTATGGCTCTGCAAAAACCACAAAGCTTGGATCATCCCGGGAAGTTTTGCCGAAGAGACCAATAACTTTAGATGAATTCTACCTGTCAGAAAAATGAAATATAGATTACAGCTTCACATTCCAAAATAAAAACCTAACCTGGCCATATTAAAACATTTTGAATTCAAAGTGAGATTGAATTCAAAGTCAGATTAATATAGAATATTGAATTCAAAGCCAGATTAGCGTCATCATGGTCCACTGTCAAAATCTTAAAGTGTTTAATACAATATGGCGGGGGAAACATTCTAAAAGTGATGCGATCCGTCTGTACGCAGATCAGTTTGAGGTCGGTGGATTCATTTCGTTGCTATCTAACGTAAAACTCAAAATGGCGACTACAATATGGGGAAGAATATGTTGTACTGTTCCATTGGGAAAAGTAGGTAATATAGGGCATTATTTTAACAGCTTCATTTAAAAATTCATAAAGGTGATAAAATTCATGCACTGACTTTGAGAAATATTCATTTTTATGGTCAGGGTTTCCCACCAGAATAAATGGCAATCCTGAAAAAGTGTGGCAACTCTAGCTCAATGAGGGTTAATGAAGTCAAGCTATATATATGCGACCTGTACTACGAAAAGGGTGCTTACGTGTCAAAAAATATTTTTTTTCAATTCGTGTAGAGTATGAACCGCTCTTTCAAATGGCGCAAATAGGAAAGTCCTATCTCACTCAGAAGTTCCCTAAAAATATAGTTGTAATTGTGTAGCAGAACTGTGAATGTTAGGGCATCATAATCTTTGATGCGTTTTCTCGGAAAACTGGTTTTCGCACGTAAGCACCCTTTTCGTAGTCCAGGTCACATATATGTATGTTCAATGAACTATTCTATGCAATTTCAATGAACTTTTCTATGAGTACAAGTTGAACTCACTTTTCCATAAACACAAGTTCTATGAACTTTTCTATGAATACAAGTACAATTAACTGTTCTATAGATAAAAGTCCATACAATTTGCTATGAGTAAAAGTTAAAGTCATCATAGTCATTATAGGGAGATCGGGGATAGAGTACAGAATTTTTAACATGTACACTTTTTGCACAAACTGACAGAAACTATAAGTATAGTTGTCAAACAAACATTAACAGCCTGTTTCTCTATCTCGAACGAACATTACCCATTAACACTGGGTTCCTCTAAGTCGAAATTTCCGTTCGCCTGACTCTATGTTTGTTCCCAATTGAAAGCACATTCGAAATAGAGAAACCAAAATTTGTTGTGAAAAAATGTATGTTTTTATTCGACTTGAAATGACAAGATTGGGGAACCCAAATCATCTTTCTTCCGTCTAGAACACGAACGAAAGCTTTCGTTCGATATAGAGAAACTGGCGGTAAAAAATTGGGTTCTTGAATATTTCTAGTGAGTTTTAATACAATATTTCCAACTTCCTCCCTCTCTGTCTCTGCCTCTAGAAACTGCCATGGGCGTTAAGTTAAACGCTCAAGCCAAACCGGATCTCGAATACGTCCAAGCTTTAGCCTAGTAAGTATGAATATTATATACTACATATTTTTTATGTACCTTGGGGAAAGCTTTGCATTTAGGGTATCTATGCCATCAAATAGCAAAGCTTTACCGAACAGATAGCTCACAAGAGCTTCGAATGACCTTCATATGTACCATAGAAAACTTGTCGTTACTACACTGAAAGAAAATATTCATCAACTTAATGAATGCCTTCATCAATTTGATGAAGCATTTCTCATTTTCAAACTACGACACATTTCATTGAATTGATGAAGAACATTTCATCAATCTTTCAACCATATTGCATCAATAGTTTACGTTGATTCAACGACAATGTTACATCAAGTTGATGTATATTTTTCATCAATTTGATGTAAGTTTGTCATCAAGTTGAAGTAAATTTTTCACAATTTTCATGTAAATTATTCATTATGATGATGTAAATTTTCATCAATTAGACGTTAGGTTGTCATCAATTTGATGTAAGTTTGTCATCAATTTGCTGTAAATTGGTGATCATTTTGAGTTAATGAGTAGCCAAACTCGTTGACCTATTTTTCATCGTAAAAAATCCACAAGACCAGGGAATATTATAACATAAAAAATACTCAGAGGGTAGGTAATATTTTCTGTCCATTGCACAATTTTATATTATGCATTTATTTTAAATTTTCTACCACCTTTTTTTCGTTTTCCTTTTATTTTGTCAATACTACGTCAATACTTTGATTCGATCGCACTAACTATTTCCAAATTCCAATGATAAAGATTGACGTAAAAAAGGTCATCAATTCAATGAACATGAAAAAGGCGAAGAAACGCACAATCTTCAAATTGAAAACCTTTTTCATTGAATTGACGAAATTTCTCATCAATTCAATGAAGAACAATTGATGAACATTTATCATCGATTTGATTTAAAGGTTTTCCTTCAGTGTACTCAGTTTCACAGTTGAAAATTCTCTATTGAAATCGTCCGATGTTTCTCATTTAAATGTCAATTAATATGGAAATTTTCTATGACCCTTTAAACAGAGCTTTTAAATGACGAGTGTGAAAAGAGATGGAAAAACTTCTTCCTTGGATTCCTAGTTGTCAGTACATAATTATGAAAAGCTTTTTTTTTAAATAGATAAATTACAATCGCTTGAATATTTCTTTGTCATTAAGGGCGAGTTTCGCACTCGTCATTTAAAAGCTCAATTTAAAAGCTCACAGTAAATGTTCATAAATAACATTTAAATGACAAGCATCGGGCATTTAAAGTATATTTTAATGGAGAATTTTCAACTGTGAAACTGGACATAAGTTTCATGGACCTTAGATAGCTTGGGATTTAAGGTATGAAAAAGCTTTTGACCCCTTTGTCACAAACTAACAAAAGTTTTTCCGTATCTTTAGGTCCCAAGAGCTTTTTAATGATATTTTCCATAGACCACAAGCCGTTTCTAATGGCCTTTTCTCTCTTCCCATTTCGCCCCTTCTATAATAAAATATTTCTTAGAAAGCTTGTGGTGTTATGACCAGTTTCATAGTTGAAAATTCTCCATTTAAATGTACTTTAAATGCTCGTTACTTGTCATTTAATATGAACATTTTCTGTGAGCTTTTAAATTAAGCTTTTAAATGACGAGTGTGAAACTCGTCTTTAGACCACGAAATAACTATTGCTAGAAAACCTCTTCGGCATAGAACAGCTGGCGACCTTACTACGTACTACACAAAAAGCTTTTCTAGGCATACAAAATGTATATCTTCCTTAGAAACCTGAAAGAGTTCGAAAAAGCTTAAGCTTCCACAGCTTTCAATACAAATAAGTAAAAGCTTTATCAGAATATTGAATTTCTTGTTTTCTAAATTTCATTGCTCTCACTTTAACCCTTTTAGTGTTGCTCGCACAACAGCCCAACGTTTTATTAATCCCTCTCAAAGGACATCTCTACTCTTCCGGCTTACCGCCCCTAGGGTATGCAAAGAGACCCAGCGTTGCATTGACATAATGCATCAATTTACCATAGATGTCATCGAAAAACGCAGAGCTGCTTTAGAAAAAACAATACAAAATGGAATACCTGAAGGTAAGGAAACCCGTTGAAAATTTACAAAACTCTCCGTTATTGCCTTTAACATTATTCACAGAATCTTTAAGGGATGAGGAATATGGCCCCAAACAACGTAAGGCATTATTGGATGTTCTACTTCAATCCACCTTAAATGGGGCAGCTCTTAGTAATGAAGACATACGCGAAGAGGTGGATACTTTCATGTTTGAAGGTCATGACACAACTACCAGTGCCGTATCATTTGCTTTGTATCTTATCTCGCGTCATCCTGATGTCCAGACTAAGTTGGTTCAGGAAATTACACAAGTCCTGGGTGCGGATAAAAATAAGCCAGTGTCATATAGGGATTTACAAGATCTAAAGTACATGGAGTGTGCAATCAAGGAAACACTGAGGTTGTATCCCTCAGTACCGGTCATTGGTCGGGAAATTACAGAGGATATTGTCTTAGGTAAGTAGAGCTTAACTTTTTATTTGTTTAAAAAATTTACCGGAATATTTTTTGTAGAAAAAAATCGTCAAACTTTTTTTCCATTGAAAAGTTAATTGAACTATTTTTATATAAAAATGTTTGTCGAATATGCTTGGCATAGAAAAGTTTTTTGAACTTTTTCTGCAATGAAGTTTATTGAAATTTTCTTGCATAAAAGTCTATTGAACTTTTTTCATAGAAAACTTCATTGCCCTTTTTGTAAAATAGTTTTTCACATCCAAGAAAAGTAAATTATTTTTTTAATAGGAAAGTTCATAGCACTTTTTTATAGAAAAGTTAATTTTTTTCTACAAAAGTTCTTTGAAATTAAACTTTCTTCCAAAGGAATGTTCATTGAGCGTTCTTTATAGCAAATTCATAGCACACTTCTTCAAATTCTTTATCATACGAAAGTTTATTGAGGTTTTATTTATTTATAGAAAAGTCAAAAAATTCGTATAGTATAATTCATAGAAAAGTTCATTAAACTTTTATTCACAGAAAAGATCATTAATTGTTTAGGGTCAGTTTCACAGTATGACATTCTCAATTTAAATTAACTTTAATGTCCAATATTTGTCATTTAAATGACTATTATGAAAATAACCTTTAGTCATAAAAAAGTTAACTGAACGTTTTTTTATTGCATTTTTACTCATGGAAAAGTTTAGTGAACTTTTACTCATACAAAAGTTTGTGGATCTTTCAGTCACAAAAATGGCTATTGAACATTTATTCATATAAAGTTTCATTAACTTTCTTTCAAAACTCCTCAAACTACCGTTCGGAACCGGTGTAAAACTGTAAGTGCCAATCAGTGAGTGTAAAACTAGAACGCTCACAGCTCACTGGTTGTGAGATCCTCTCCCCAATCCCTTCATGGAATATAATAGGAAACCATTTTTTTCTTTCATTATTAACTTTTCGGTGAAACGTTCTTTGAATATTCTTATTGATTACTTTTTTATAGAAAAGTTCATTAAATTTTGTTTTCATAGAAAAAATCATTGTACTTTGGTTTCACACCAATGTTAATAGAACTTTGTTTTCATAGAAAAGTTCATTGAACTTTGTTTCCTTAACAACTTCTTTGGAATGGTTTCAATTTTCAAAGAATGGTTCAATGATGACTTTTTAAAAATTAAAGCTTTTTTCATAGAAAAACGTAACTGATCTTTGTTTTTAATAGAAAATTTAATTTAACTTTTTTCATAGAAACTTTTTTAATAGAAAATTTAACGGATGTTTTGTTCGTAGAAATTAACCTTTTCGCATAGAAAATAGCATTGGACTTTTTATTCATAGAAAAATTCATTCACATTTTTTCTTATAGAAAAGTTCTTGATGATTGTTTCCAAACAAAAGTTCATAGAACTTTTTTTCATAAAAAAGTTTAGTAATGTCTGTTTTCATAGAAAAGTTCAATGATTATTGTTTTCATGAAAGAGTTCGTTGATGTTTGATTTCATATTAAAGTTCATTGAACTTCTTTCAAAGAAAATTTCATTGAACTATTTTTAAAGAATAGTTAAATGAACTTTATTTTCATGGAACAGTTCACTGATTTTTTTCATAGAAAAGTTCACTAAACCTTTGTTTCATAAAATTTTATTTTTTTTTTTAAACAAAGTAAACTTTTTCACGCTTTTCTTAGACAAGTTCATTGAACTTTTTTCGTAGAAAAATTCGTTGAACTTTTTTTTTATAGAAAAGTTCATTCAAAGGCTATTGCTTTTTTCATAGAAATGTGCAGTTAACTTTTTTTCATAGTAAACTTTTTACAGGAAAAGTTCACTAAACTTTTATTTGTAGAAAAGTTGATTGGACTTTTTTGATAGAAATATTCAATGGACATAGTTTTCGTATATAAGTTAATTGAACTTTGGTTTCATGTAAAAGTACATTTAACGTTGTGTTCATAAAAAATCGCAATCAACTTAGAGGACAAGTTGATTGGACTTTATTTATCAAAGAAAGCTTCATTGATGAATTTTGCCACAGAATTAAAGTTTTAATAGAAGCTTCATTGAACTTTGTTTTTCATAGGAAAGGACCTTTTTTTCATAGAAAAGTTCATGCAACTCTTTTACTTAGAAAAGTTCCACAGTAAAGTTTATTAACTTGTATTTCATCGAAAATTTTGAACTTTGTTTTCACAGAGAAGTTAATTTATATTTGATCCAGAGAAAAGTTAATTGAAAAGTTAAGTAAACTTGGTATCATAGAAAAGTCCATTGGTCATTGTTTTTCAAAGACAGGTTCCTTGAAAATTTTATTTTTCCATAGAATAGTTCACCGCACTTTTTTGTAGAAAAGTTCATTGAACTTTTTTTTATGGAGAAGTTTTTGCAAATTAAATTATTTTTTTAATAGAAGAGTTCATTCCAATTTTTTGTAGAAAAGTTTATTTAACTTTTTTTGATAAAAAAGTTCCTATCCGTTGTTTTTTTTAGAAAAGTCCATTGAACTTTTTTCAGAGAAATATTCGTTGATCTTTGTTTCCATAGAATTGTTCAGGGAAATGTTTTTCATAGAAAAGTTCATTAAACTTTATCTGCATAGGAAAGTTCATTGAAATGTTTTTCACATAAAATTTCATTGAACTTTTTTACATAGAAAAGTTCAGTGAACATTTTCTGCATAGAAAAGTTCATTGAATTTCTTTTCATAGAAAAGTTCATTGAACTTTTTCTGCAAAGAAGTATGTTGAAATATTTCTTCATTAAAAGTCTATTGAACTTTTTTTTATAGAAAACTTTATTGCCCTATTTATAAAATAGTTTTGCATTTCAAAGAAAAGTAAATTATTTGTTAATAGAAAAGTTCATACTACTTTTTTATAGAAAAGTTCATTGACGTTTTTTTCGATAGGAAAGTTCAAAGTTTGTTTTTTTGTTAGAAAATGTCTTGAAATTTTCCCATAGAAAAATTCGTGAACCTTGTTTTCAGAAAACGTTTTTTTTTCATTGAACTATTTCTTCATAGGAATGTTCATTGAACTCTTTTCATAGAAAAGTTCATTGAACTTTTTTACATAGAAAAGTTTAACTAAAAAGTCCAATAAACTTCTATGCAGAAAAAGTTCATTGAACTTTTCTATGAAAAGAAATTCAATGAACTTTTCTATGCAGAAAAAGTTCACTGAACTTTTCTATGCAGAAAAAGTTCACTGAACTTTTCTATGTAAAAAAGTTCAATGAAATTTTCTGGGAAAAACATTTCAATGAACTTTCCTATGCAGATAAAGTTTAATGAACTTTTCTATGAAAAAGATTTCCCTGAACAATTCAGTTTACTGAACTTTTTTTTCATAGAAAATTTTACTAAACTTTTTCTGCATAGAAAAGTTCATTGAACTTGTTCTGCAATAGAAGATACCATTTAACTGTATTTTCATAGAAAAATGGATTCATCTTTTTCTGTTTAGAAATGTTCATTGAACTTTATTTCATAGAAAAGTACATTCAAATGCTATTAATTTTTTTCTCAAAAAAGTGCAGTTGATTTTTCTTCATGTAAACTTTTTTCATGGAAAATTTCTTTGAACTTTTAGTGATAGAAACGTTTATTGAACTTGTATTTAATTTATATTCATAGAAAATGTTATGAAACTTGTATTCGTACAGAAGTTTATTGAACTTAGAACTTTCTTATTTTATGATTTTTATTCAAGAGATAATTTTATTGATTGACAATTTTGTTGAAATTTTCTTTCGTAGAAAAGTTTGTCGAACAATAACTTATCGATAATTCGACAAACTGTATTTTATAGAAAAATTTCTTCGTATAATTTGTGTTCAGAAATACATTATCTAAAGTTTTCTATTAGAAAATTCTGGCGAACTTTTATTTAAACAAAAACTGAAAATTTTTTAAAATTTTAATTTTAAGTTCTTAATTTTTGTTTATAAGAAAGTTTCGTGAATTTATTTGGTTTTTGAACTTACGAAAATTTTATTTATTTTCAGATGACATAACTTTACCGGCTAAAACAAATATATCGCTCTTATTATTCCTGGTCATGCGTGATCCAGAATATTTCCCTGATCCGGACGCTTTTAAGCCTGAACGTTATATTGCTGGAGAGACGGCTGAAGGTGCTAATAAAATTAATCCATTCGCATACACACCCTTTTCGGCTGGACCTCGTAATTGTATTGGTCAAAAATTTGCTATGTTGGAAATGAAGAGTACAATTTCCAAAATGTTGCGTCATTTTGAGTTACTACCTCTTGGGCCGGAAGTAAGGCCTATGGTAAATTTGATACTGCGTTCCGCAACAGGAATGAATATTGGACTTAAACCAAGAGTTTTGTAGTAGGATTAAGAGTTTGTACAATAAATAATAGAAAAGAAAAGTTCATTTGAAAATTGTTACTACTGTTTAATGTAAACGTTTGACGGATGCCACTTCTGGCATACATACAAGCTACAAGTTTTGAAAATAAACCGAGGTTTTTCTAAAACATGTTATCGATATAGAATGTTATCGATATGTATGCAATTGACTACAAAACATTAACTAACGAAAGTGGTCGATTTGCCCTCGCCCTCATTGATACTTTTCATTCAAAAATAGTGTGATCCGCTGACTGGCCGACTCGCTGACGACCGTGAAACATAACCAATTTGAATAATTTTTTGTTATTCGGCAATATTTTGTCAATCGCCTATCTGCTGTTGGAAATGGGTGTTTTTATCACATCCATTTCAGGAACAGCCACACAATATCCACACAATATTTGACAACCATTTTAAATAGAACTCGAACCCTATGGCTGACATTGTCTAAATATACACCTGAAGAAAAATTTCGTTGCGCCCAAACGAAATCTAAGATAAAATAACTTCGTGTGGAGATTGTAAATGCGGCAATCGAACATTTATTAAATTAAGCGAATCATTTCATTTGTGATAAATACATGAAATCGTTTACGAGAACCGAAAAACGTTCACTGCAAACGATGTAAGGTAAGTGTATAAGTAAATTCTAAAAAACGTTCAGATGTCATGAAAAATTTTTGCGACAAACTGCTTGTTCGTTTAACACAAACGAGCTGCATTTCAGGGAAAGAAATTTGGTGGAAACTAGGGGCCATCTAAAAAAGACAAAATGAGTTAAAGAAACACCCAGCAGCAAAAATAGGTATTTTGTATACCTTCTGGCAGACCTACAGAGGCAGTATGAAAGCTAATCCGAGAAGTACAAATGTAATTGCCATTTCCAAATAATATGGCCGCCAGTAGTGCAATGGTAGTGTGCGCGGCTCTGCTACACGACATCGTGTTTTCGATCCCTATCCTGACCATCCCAATGTCCACAACACCAGATGCGGATCCATTTCGACCCCGTTACGAGTCCGTAAAAGAATATAAAAGGGAAATATGAATTATAGCACCCGTTATGAGTCCGTGAAAACATAAAAAAGGAAATCAGTGAAGTTGCGATTTGGCAAATCCGTTTCGAACCCGTTACGAGTCCGTAAAGCCATAGACAAGTGAATCAGTGAAATTTCGATTTGGCTAATCCCTTTCGATCCCGTTACGAGTCCATAAAAGCATAATAAAGTGAAATGTGAGTTGTCGCGTCCGTTCCGATCCCGTTACAAGTCCTCAAAAACATAGACAACTGAATCAGTGAAATCGCGATTTGGCGGATCCCGCTACACTGAGAGAATTAGCTTCATAATATCTATGAATTTCTTCATATATTCTATGAAATGTTTCATAGAATCCATGAAAGATTGTCATAGATTCCACGAAGTTAAATTTATGAAACTTTTTATGAAAACTTCGTAAAATGTATAAAATGTATACAAAAATTCTATGTATAAAAAAATAAAATGTATTAAAAAATTCTATGAAAATATTTCATAGATTCTATGAAAATATTTCACACCGCCTATGAAATATTTCATAGATTATATGAAGCTAAATCTACGAAAGCTTTCCAAAATCTATAAAAATCGGTCATAATAACTATAAATGAGTTGCAGAGGACCAATCTTTCAGGGAAATTCATAAATTCACAGTTTCTATGAATCATTTTCGTAGAGAGAGGGGGTGAGGATCATGGGGAATAATAACGATTGTATATTGTGATTGTAACGATTATAGTTTTTATCGCGCAAAGAGAAATACGAAAATATGTGTTTTTGTCGGTTGTGTCATGCAAAAACAGCAGGAAGACCAGAAACATACAAAAACACTAGAAATATAATTTCGATGTTGCCGGCTCCAACTCTGTTGTACCACTGAACTAATAATCTTCCTTATTCTTATCTTAACCCTTTTGATTTAGTTTTCATACTGTACAGCGACATCTCCAACAACAATTTCAATGCTTCTGCTTGTGCATGTTTGTGTCAAATCCATTGCTGAACCAGTAGAGGTTGACGCATTAGAACAGCTGATGTTGCTTTCTTAAGACCCCAACTGTCAAATTCAGTGTATTTTCCTATTGTACGTTGTGGCCGTCGGTGGTGCAATGGTTAGTGTGCGCGGCTCTTGTACATGAGATCCTGGGTTCGAACCCGGCTCTGACCACCTTCAAATTTTCTTTCGGCGGCGGTCACCTCGCATAGTGACGGCGACACTATCGAGTATCTAGCCATGAAAAAGCTTCTCAAAATACCGTTCGGAATCGGTGTAAAACTGTAGGTCCCAATCAGTGAGTGAAAACTGGAAAGCGCACAGCTCAGTGATTGTGAGAAGTTCTCCCCAGTCCCTTTATGGGATGTAATGGGAAACTATTTATTTATTTATTTTACGTTGTTGTTTACCTTGTTTGTTCTTGTTGAATCGTGTTGTTTGTCGTTGAATCTTTTTCCCTTCTAATTTTATAGGTGCATATTTCGATTTCACAACCCAGCAGAAATAAATGTGGGCATCTAAAACATCGGGATTTTCAATAAGAGCTCTACAAAAGTTTTTTTTTTAAATAAAACAAAACCGGTATCTAACAATGAAATTCTTTATTCCTGTGAAAGTACGTTCGATGCCATTATGTATGGAACTCGATTTCTTTTGCATGGCCACCACGGGCACGCTTGTAGAAGTCCAGACGCTGAACCCAATTTTCGACGGTTTTCAAGCATAAATCGGCCGATACTGCTGCAATTTCACGTTCGATATTCGTACGAAGTTCATCAATCGTCGCTGGCTTGTTAGCATAGACCATAGACTTGACGTAGCCCCACAGGAAATAATCAAACGGCGTCAAATCGCACGACCGAGGCGGCCAATCGACTGGTCCATTTCGTGAGATAACACGTTCACCAAACTTGGTTTCCAATAAATTGATTGTGGCATTCGCTGTGTGGCTTGTGGCGCCGTCCTGTTGGAACCACATGTCCTCCAAGTCCATATTATCCAATTGGGGCCAAAAATATTCGGTTATCATTGAACGGTAGCGATTCGCATTCACAGTAATGTGCCGGTCTTGATCATCATGGAAGAAGTACGGCCCAATGACGCCGCCGGCCCATAAACCGCACCAAACCGTAATTTTTTCGGGGTGCAATGATGATTCATGGATTACGTGTGGATTGCTGTCTGACCAATAACGCCTATTTTGCTTATTGACGAAGCCATTCAGCCAGAAATGAGCCTCATCGCTGAAGATGATTGAGGCCACTGACTCCAAATTTCGGTAGTAAATTTTAATAATTTCGACTCGTTGTTGGCTCGTATATCTTTCCATGATGAAATGGCAAACCTTACTGAAGAGAAATGTCAAAAGAGCGGGAAAAAATATGGCGTCGTTTGCTGTCCCTATCGATTTATTTTTGTAGCGTCTCTATTGAAAACCCCTTTATTTCTACGTTAATAAAAAAAGAAGTTCGAAAATTATTTTTAAAATCTTTTCTCTGAAATGTATAAAAAATACTAACAAATTTCAAAAACTATTCTTATAAAATTTGTAATGAACAATTTGTAATGTTTTCATAGTTGCGATGAAGACTTTTTAATGCACCTTTTCTATGAACACGTTTCGTAAATTTCTTAAAATTCATAACATTTTATTCATAGGATCTATGAAATCTATGAAAAACTTCATAGGATTAATGCAGAATTTTTAATGAAGAATGTTTCCTTTATATTATGAAGGAAATTCTTCCAGTGCACAATTTCGCTGAAACATAAAAAAGCGGATCTGTGAAATTGTGATTTGGCGGATCCGTTAGGAGTCCAAAAAACGTGAAAATCTGATTTGGGGAAGAAAATTGAAAATTGCCAACATCTCATGAGTGAACCAAGCTTGCATTTCGACCAAGGGATGTCCGAACCATGCCCCTTCACCTAAAACCTTTTCGTGGCAGATATTTTATTTATCTGAGATTTATCTGAGATTTTGAAATACAAAAACTGTAACAAAAATTGGCTGACAACGAAAATTAGACCGAACCCTTTTCGAATCCGCAAACATTGATAAAAGTGAATTAGTCTCGAATTCATTTTATTTAGAAAAAAATCTACACGAAACGGATTCGAATATGAATTTTTCTATTGAAAAAAATTACCAATTTTGGAAAGGATCTACCAGGGAGGTCCTTTGACCAAAATGATCTAGAGAGAGAATTAAACGCAACGACATTATATCTTCTTTACGAAGCATAAAAGAAATTGCACAATACAAGCGAAATAATGGTGTCGCCTTTTTGGAAAAAAACATTATAATAAGAATGGGACCTCTTTTGGAAGTTTTGTTTTTCGAAGTGTGCAAATTACACTTGAAGTAATACAGGGTGGTTCAGTCACGCCTCGACAAATTTCACCAGCGTATTCCTTGACTCATTTTATGAAAATATGCCAATCTACGACCATCCCCGAAAATGCAAGTGGGCGAAATAGCAGCGGTTTGAACATTTTCGGATTGGTTGGTGGTCGGAGGGTACTAGGGTAAAATTGTTAAGTTCTGAGCCAGTGGTCGGATTTTTTTGTTTTTGGGATTGTTGGAAAGGGATTTAAGAGACCTTTCAGAATCATTAAAAAAATTAGAAAACGGGAACCACATTGAAAACTTCCTTTAACATCAAATATTTTTTTCTTTGTGTTTGATTCTTTAGACAAAAATGTCAATAAAATAAAATCTGAAACGTGTTAATTTACAAAAACATATAAATGTTCGCTGTTATTTCGCTTCCAAAAAAAAATAAAAAATTAGCATTTCAGTCAACTAGTCATAACTTGGGAACGGTCATAACATAACTCTGGGCTTCGTTTAGGTAATTTTGGAAAGGTAGGAGGTAGGGTATTTTTTAAGAGAAAAAAAAAACAAAAGTTATCTGCCATCTGGATGAAAAAATTGAGGTTATGTGCACGTTTTCCAAATTTTTTTGAAAGCTCCGTATCTCGGCGATTTCAGTTTTTTTTTTTAATGAAAGGTCTCTTAAAGGCCTTTCCAACAAGCCCAAAAACTGGTTCACTGGTTCAGAACTTAGTAATTTTACCAATTGTACTTTTGGCAGTCAATTACAAATTTGACATGGCCGGTGTGACCAACTTCAGAGGATTGCCCAGTAGCTCCCATACCCACTAGGGATCCAATTATTGCTAATCGTCTGGAAAATACCTCTGCTCTAAACATGTTAAATTTCATTACGATATCTTTTTCCGTTCAAAAGATACAGTATTAATTCCAACAAAAATCGGTATCTAACCACTGTGCAATAATGGTCGTCATTAGACTAATTAATGCACAGTTTCACAGTTTGCTAATCTCTAGTTAAATGTAATTTAAATGTCCGATGTTTATCATTTAAATGTCATTAATATTTTCTGTGAACTTTTAAATTGCGCTGTTAAATAACGAGTGTGCAACTCGCTCTAAGTGTGTCCATAGTGACAGCGCCACTTTTACCTAACCTAAGCTAACCCAGTAACGTGCACATAACGTGATCAAGAATATCATGCGAGCGAACGAGAATAGAGGGCGGATCAATAAGTCCGTGACTTTACGAACTTCCGTCGTAGTTATATGAAATGCAACCCTGCCCCCATCAAGTACCACCTGTTAAGTTGAAAGTGTGAAAGTGCGAAAAGTGCGCACTGTCAAATTTTGAGCAAGTTCCGTCATTTGAAAAATGGAAAAAGTGAATTCCGAATGCTCGTTACACATTATTTTTTGCCAAACCAAGGAAAAGCTTGATAAATACTATGGGGACTCTGCACTATCGATTTCATTGGTAAAAAAGTGGTTTACTGACTTTCGTTGTGGTCGCACAAGTACAAATCACGCTGAACATTCTGGACGGCCAATTGAGGTCAATACATCCGAAAATTTCGAAAAAATCCACGATATGGTGTTGGCCGATCGAAGAGTAAAAAAGCGTGAGATTGTTGATGCCATAGGCATTTCATATGGCAGTGTGGTTTCGATTTTAAATGATCAGTTGGGTTTAAGAAAGCTGTCTGCAAGATGGGTGCCGCGTTTGCTCTCAATCGACCATAAACACACGTGGGCACACGATGAAATTATCGACGATTATTATCGAAATACCAACAAATGCCTATTTTATGGACCTCTAAAAATCCTGTTTTTGGATGGAATACAACAATTGGAGAAACGTTGGACTAAGTGTTTAGTCCATGTTTACAATTTTTTTTTTCAAATTCATCAGCCAGATAAAAAGATATCGACCAAGCTCGTGCTCATGCTCATGAATGACAAGTCTGTGGTTCGCTTTACATAACAATTATGGTGAGTATAAGCAGCATTTTAGGAGTCAATGTAATGACGAGTTTTCCTCTTTGAAGCTAGAATACGCTCAGGGGTATCCAGAGTCCGTTACATACAATTTAGATTCACTAGAGAGAGAGAGTTCTATACACATGAGTTTTAGACGGCTGGCATGGGATCTGGCGGTGTTTCGTGGGAAGGTTCGTTCGAACGCCAGTTGCTTTCGTAAAATAGTTATTTGTGACTTGACACAAACAGATGTTTCTGACTTAAGATACTTCAGGACCCTTCGGGGTACGGGAATACGTTGTCTTCTGCTGCAAGACGATGGTAGGCCTGACTGTAATGATAAGCGACCAGATCACCCTCCTTCTGAAAAGAGCCCAGGCAAAGTATCGTCAGGATACCCAAATCTGATTCCCTCAGGCAGGGTGTCCCTGATCGAGTACACAGGACTTATCGCTGTCTAGGCACTAGCTCGGATTCCCTCAGGCAGGGTGTCCCCGAACAAGTATCCAAACAGGATCACTACACGGTTAAATTAAAGGATAACGTGGGCTAAGACTACTAGGTAAGATATCGTCAGGAAACTCTAGTCGGATTCCCTCAGGCAGGGTGTCCCCGATCGAGTATACAGGACTTATCGCTGTCTAGGCACTAGTTCGGATTCCCTCAGCAGGGTGTCCCCGAACAAGTATCCAAACAGGATCACTACAGAATCAAATACAAGGATAACGAGGGCTAAGGCGAGATATCGTCAGGATAGCCAAATCAGATTCTCTCAGGCAGGGTGTCCCCGATCCTATAATTAGGAGTTCGCCATGAAGTCTGGGTTCAATGCCGATAGAATAAAGATAACTCTGAACACTGAAATAAATAAATGGTTTCCCATTACATCCCATGAAGGGATCAGAGAGAGCTTCTCACAACCAGTGAGCTGTGCGCTTTCTAGTTTTATACTCACTGATTGGAACCTACAGTTTCACACCGGTTCCGAACGGTAACTATTTTTGAGAAGCATTTTCATGGCTAAATACTCGATAGTGTCGCCGTCACTATGCGAGGTGATCGCCGTCGAAAGAAATTTTAAGGTGGTCAGAGCAGGGATCGAACCCAGGATCTTAAGTACAAGAGGCGCGCACACTACCCATTGCACCACCGACGGCCTCTGAATACTGACCTGATGTAATTTTCTCATCTAGGAGTGGACCCGGATTTAAGCTTCTTAAAGCATACTAAATGCTTCTGCTCTGGGACTAGAAGTGGACCCGGATTTAAGCTTCTTAAAGCAAACTAAATGTTTCTCCGGTGGGTCTAGCGGTTAACTTTATTATTCCGTAGTATCGCAGTGGACTAAAAATTCTAAGTGAACCGTAAATCGACTGTCCCAGCACCTAATCAGCTCAAAGGTAACAGATATACATATCAAAGCAGTACATGACAAGACCAAGTATGTAAAGAACATCAATCACTTCCCATTGTTATGATGCATAGCAAAGGCTTCCCCTAATGGTCATGGTACATGTGTCTGTATATCAATTGATTTTAGAGCAATGTAAGGGCAAATACTTACGACTAGAGTGACAAATTTATTAGATCATATTTCAAACGATAACATCTTAGATGTGAATCTGGCTGAAAAAAAAACAGATACAAGTGTACACGATTATGAGCAAATATAGTGTAAACCTACACTACGTTGTCTGTAAATTTAACACATTTATAGTATAAGTATAACTACACGGTTTATTCACAACTATTTAAATGGAATTCCTACGTTGAATCATTTGTTTTGGCATGATAGAATTTTGACGGAACAACGTGTTGTCGTAAGAGAGAATTTCATTCAATTGATATATGACCGTTCATGAGGGGATTAGGAATACCTTCTCTTCCCTGATTAGGGGATATCGTACAGTTTTACACCGACTTCGTGTGGTTTGGGATTGAGTATGTTTTTAGTTCCATTTATCAGGCTGTCATTGTAAGAAGGTGCTCGGAGAGCAGCTAGTACCAGACCCAGCACGCTGAAATAAACGGACC
The DNA here is from genome assembly GCA_963931995.1 of Phaonia tiefii. Lineage (NCBI taxonomy): Eukaryota > Metazoa > Arthropoda > Insecta > Diptera > Muscidae > Phaonia > Phaonia tiefii. The sequence continues at coordinate 16,806,794 of OZ008370.1, read as the reverse complement.
CTGTTACATTATTCAGGAACCATGCAGGTGTTTGGAATATCCATATACTTTCCGGCAAGCATTGTTTGCATGAATTGACTGCAGCTTTTTTGTTTGTTTTTTTTTCAGCAGTTTTCAACAAACAAAGCCACATTTGCCTCACAAACCATATAAACATCCCATGAAGGGATTGGGGAAAGCAAAACAAATATTATAACATGCAAACACAATGTGTTTGGGCACAAGTGTACTTACTATATTTGCGACAAGCTACAAACACGTTACATTTGCATCCAAACAACGGCAACAAATGCATATTTTCCAGTGTGTATCTTTTCACTTGCTTTCCTCTTCTGATTAGTCAGTGGCCTTAACCTATTTCCAGATGATGGAACTATGCTGGGTTACCGGTTATAGCATTATAGGGGGTGTTTTTATAGAGCTAAAGAAATTTAAAATAAAATAAAACAAGGATGAATTGCATTACATTTTGAATATAGTTTTTGACACGTTTATTTTAATACAATATCTGGCACACTACGCCGCGGGTGGCTCGGATGCCGTTCTATAGTAGGTCACAGTTTCGATACAGTTTTACAGAATTTCGGCCGTATATCGGTAATACCGCGGCGAATGCTGTCCTCCAAGTTGTCTATCGTCTATCGGCTTAAAGGCATAGACTAACGATTTAACATACTACCACAGAAAATAATATACGAACGTATTTGGAAGCCAATACACAGGGCCGAACGCGCAACCACGCGGTCACCAAACATTTCCTGCAATAAATCGCCTGTAGCCTGCGTAATACTCGTATGTTGCGCCATCTTGTTGAAACCACAGCTCTTCCACATCAAAGTGAGTCAATTTAGGAAGGAGTAAGTACTTGATCACTGCCCTGCGGTCACCATTAACTGTAACGTTCTGGCCATGGTCAGAACAATGATTCCACTAGCCCATAAAGCACACAACCAGACACTATTTCTGGATGTAGCAGTGGCTTAACAATGCATTTAGGATAATCTATTAGGATAATCTAATGTAGCCATTCAACCAAAAACGATCTTCGTCATTGATAAACATATTATTGTCAAAATCGGGATATAGAGCAATCTGATTTTGGGTCCATTCACAGAATCTACGTCGTGCCTAGTAGTCGCGCGGCGTCCATTGTTGCACAAGTTGGAATCCATAAGCTCGAAACCAAGATCTTTCCGCAAAATTATCCATAAAGAGTCATTAAAAATTAAAACGTAATAGATATTAACCCGGTCATTACAAAACTATTCCCACAGTCAAAAATGCAACACTGTGTGTTACAGACAAAAAGGATGTACAAGTAGAGAAGAAAAAACCGGCGCAATTTGGCAACCCTCGTAGAAGAGAACCAATGCGATTCACACAAACGCATTTCTATCTCGCGTCATAACTTGATTATTTCATACTTTTTAAATACTTTATGTAATTTTATTTAAACATGGTTGGAATTTCTATAATTAGATATAATTACATCATCAGAAAACTGCTCGTGTATTGAAATATTCAACGAAGAGAGTAAGAGAGCGAGCAGAGAAACGACACGCTTCACTCGTTTTCTTTGATGGCATTCCACTCCACGAGTAAATTTTCTTCTCTAGACCATGCGTGTAGAATAAAAACCACTCCTGCATCTTCACATAAGAGCGTTCGCAAAGGATATACTTACGTGTTTGTAGCTTGTCGCAAATATAGTATACTTGTGTCCAAACACTTTGTGTTTGCCACTCAATGTTACATGTTTGAGACACATTGATTAATAGGTTATAGTATATGTTTTTGCTTGTCGCAAATATAGTATACTTGTGTCCAAACACATTGTGTTTGCCCTTCAATATTACTTGTTTGAGACACATTGATTAATAGGTTATAAAGTAGTATATGTTTTTGTGCCCCAAATATGCTTATTGAAAACGGCTGAAAACGAAAACGTGACAGACAACAAAAAAGCACCAGATCTCCATTTCATGAAAATAATGTTCCAAACATATACATGGTTCCTGCATTACGTTGCAGGGACCATTTTCTTCCAGCGTGCAGAGACCAAGGAACAGTCAAAGCAGTGGATTTCACCGGGTAGACGCGTAACAACGACGGTCAAGGTGGGTCTGTCGACCAACAAGGTCATGTCAACAGTTTGTTGGGATGCATGCGGTGTCATTTACATCGATTAGCGTGAGAAGGGTAAACGATGACCGGCCAATATTATTCACGGCTGTGGAATAGATTCAACATTGATTTGAAGCAAAAACAACCACATTCGGCGTAGTAAAAGTGGCCTTCCAACTGGCCTTCCTAATTGGGCTAGGAATTGCTGCCTCATCTGCTATAGTCTCCGGATTTAACCCACGGTCACTACTTTCTCTTTCCAAATCTGAAGAAATGGATAGGTGGTAAGAGATTTTAAGACGAATGATTTCATCACTGAGCACCGCATATTTTGAGGACCTTAAGTAAACCTAGAATTTGGAAGAAATAAATAAAATTGGAAAACGATGGACTATATGTATCGAGCTGAAAGGAGACCATGTCGAGAAATGAAAGGTTTTTCGACGAAAAAAAAATATATTTTAATCCAAAAGTCACGGAGTTTTATTTTAACACGGTCCTCGTAGTCCAGAATAGGCGAAATTCTCAAGAAATGTGTAGCCCACGACAACTCCACACGGCATTATCGGTCTCACCACCGCTGTAAAGATCCAATGAACTAGGAAGTTCTCAGTTGCATCTTACCAGTGTAGAGAAATATACTCCTTTTTTTATCCTCTCAACTATGCTGGGTTTGAAACCAAATTCGCTGCCTAAAATGGCAAACTGCGAGTTTAATATCAGATCGGTTCAAATCGATTTGCTGCATTTTATACCGTTGCATGAAAACACCACCTCGAACTTAGACCGCGTTTCACCAGCCCATCCTCCAACTTATAAGTATCTAAAAATTGTTATCTTTAAAACTTCCATCACACCAAAGTAGGTTTACAATTTCCAGCTAATCAGCAGAGCGACGAACTCACGTAGGTTTAGTTTGATACTGGCATTCAGAGTGTTTGGAATAAACAAAAATGTTTTTAGAATTTTGTATACTTATATTGAGTCTAGTACTCATTGTGGACTACATTAAAAGAAAAAGGACCAATGACATCATAAAAACATCCGGTTTTCCACGTCCCAAATACTCTTTGCCCATACTGGGTGATATATTGCCTTTTCTGGGTATGGATATTACAGGTAAGAAAAAAAAAGAAAAAAAAAAAAAGTGTAGCTAAACTTAATAGTAAATTCGTATTTAAACTTAATTCCAATTTATTTACCCCTCCAGATTGTATTAACATGTATAAAATGGTCGGTGAGAAATACGGAAAAATTGCGTGCATATGGAGCCTTTCGAACTGTATAATGTTCGTACAAGATGTGAAATATTTCGAATATATCCTAAGCAGTCAACGAATTATAACCAAATCATTCTTCTATGACTTGTTGTCGTGCTGGTTGGGAAATGGCCTACTACTTAGCACCGGTTCCAAATGGCACAAGCGCCGTAAGATTATAACGCCAGCATTCCATTTTAAGATACTCGAACAATTTGTGGAGATATTTGATCAACAGGCTCGCATTATGGTGAAAAGACTGGAGGATAAAGCCGATGGCCAAACAGTTGTGGATATATTTCCTATAGTATGTGTGGCTGCATTAGATATTATAGCCGAATCGGCTATGGGCGTGAAAATCAATGCACAGGGTAATTCGGATGTACCCTATACAAAGGCATTAACAAGGTATTTATGCATGGGCACAGATTTGTGAGTTTTGTATATAATGATGTCAAATGAAACATATTACTTGTAACTATTTTCTTCTATTTGATCCCTGATCAAATTCCTTGTATTTATAACAAGAAATTGTTTTTCAACAACGAATAACAAGGAGAACTTACTATACTGATAAATTCAAAGAAACGGCAAACTTTTCGACAGTATTGGAAATTGATTGATTCATTTCAATGCATTTGAAATTGCTTAGCTATGACTAAGAATCAAAAGCAAACAGCAAATGCGAAAAAGAGAAAGAGAAAGTACTGCATTTAATAGCGCAGTTGGGTTTTGCTTACGCAGTCAAGCGAAGCAATGATTGCTGCAAGCAGTCATTGCTGTTGCTGCAAGCAGTCAGTTGTCGGTTATACTTGCTTACTAGGCTTTTGCTTACCTTCTTACGCAGTCAAGCGAAGCAATGGTTGCTGCAAGCAGTCATTGCTGTTGCTGCAAGCAGTCAGTTGTCGGTTATACTTGCTTACTAGGCTTTTGCTTACCTTCTTTCTGGTGTGCTTTTCGCAGTCAAAAGCTGCATTCAAAGATAATTGAAACGCCATACATGGAGTATTCGATTATTCACCATTTTTACCAGATGGCAAGTTTGTTTCCGTACGGCCATTTTCGACACGAAGAAACAATCACAAATCATTTTTAATCCGATTCTGTTATTTGAGTTTGAAAATATACGAAGGCAGATCAATGAGTCCGTGACTTTTCGAACTTCGCTCGTAGTTATATGAAATGCAACACTGCTCCCACCTGTTAATAGACTACTGTCAAATTTTGAGCAAGTTCCGTCATTTACTTTGCGTTTAACAGCTGTTCAAAACATACAACCTCGTGCATTTTTTTTTTTTAAATGGAAAAAAGTGAATTTCGAGTGCTCATTAAACATTATTTTTTGCGAAAAAACCCCGTCAATCAAACCAAGGAAAAGCTTGATAAATACTATGGGGACTCTGCATCATCGATTTCAATGGTAAAAACGTGGTTTACTGACTTTCGTTGTGGTCGCGCAAGTACAAATGACGCTGAACGTTCTGGACGGCCAATTGAGGTCAATATACCCGAAAATGTCGAAAAAATCCACGATATGGTGTTGGCCGATCGAGGAGTAAAAGTCCGTGAGACTGTTGATGCCATAGGCATTTCATATCGTAGTGTGGTTTCGATTTTAAATGATCAGTTTGGTTTAAGAAAGCTGTCCGTAAGATGGGTGCCGCGTTTGCTCTCAATTGACCATAAACGCATGGGTGCACACATGTGTAGTCTTAATGTCAAAATTCCATGAATTTCCGGATTTAGCCCCCAGTGAATATTTCCTATTTCCAATTCTAAAGAAATGGCTCTGTGGAAAGAGATTTAGCTCCAACGATGAAATTATTGATCAAACAAATGCCTATTTTATGGACCTCGAAAAATCCTATTTTTTGGAAGGGATACAAAAATAGGAAAAACGTTTGACGCAGTGTATTGAGCTAAAAGGAGATTATGTTGAAAAAGAATTTTTTTTTGCAAAAAAAAACTGTGTTTCATTCAAAAAGTCACAGACTTATTGATCTGCCGTAAAATAGAAAAAATAAACGAATATTGTTATTTTTTGACAATACAAAAGCAAAAAAGCATGGTTAAATAGTTTCTTCAATGATTTTGTTTTCAGGGGAATTTTCCCATTTCCACAAATTCTGTCCCATTCAACAAATTTCCCTTGACTTTAAAATCCACCACTTACATTTCACCATCTAGGGGTTCCTGTTACCTTTTGCTGCATTGAAGCAACGTATGAAAAACTGTGACTGAGCTTGAAATCACTAAATGATAACTTCGTTGATGTCGCTTGCTGTTTCCATCACTCAGTTTTGTGAAGTCTTTGATACTTCAAATTTAATTCAAAGTTTTTGGCTTCCAAATTGCAACAGCACCGAATATTTTGCTTTGCTTAAACTCTTTTTTCAGCATACTAAAAAATTAGTTCTCAACTACTCCTCACTTTGAGTTAGCAAGTAAGCAAAGAGCAGATGCAAAAAAGAGAATGCAAATCATTTGCTTGATTTAATTGCGCATTTGGTTTTTACTTACGCAGCCAAGTGAAGCAATGAATTTTCATAGAATTGCTGTTGCTGCCAGTAGTCAGTTGTTGTTTATGTTTACTTTGCTTTTGCTTATATATCTTGCTGACTTACTCTCTTAATCGCCTTCAAACTTCCCAGGGAGGTTAGGGGGCTTACAAAACGAAGATAACATATTTATTCAACAGGCTCAATCTTTAGCTTTTCTTTGTAACATCAAGCACTCGGAGGCATTATTCCACCTGGTCTTCCCACGAAGTACTGGTCTTTCCATTTTTCGAAAACCTTTCGCGTTAGTTAATTTTGATTCATTGTACTCGCAACCAGTGTAATCGCGCTATTTGGATCCACATAAATAGGTCTATGTCGGGATACAGTTTATACTGCTCGTGGTTCAAATCGTACGTCGGCGATACTCGTCGTTCTGTATTATAGGGCCATATATTGTTCAGAGAAATTTTCTCTCGAAGACTCTTAGGGTGGTATTCTATAAGTCGTGAATCAGTCACTTCGCGTTACTTTTGTCGTTTTGGTAGTTTATAAAACGTTACAGCTGTTCGGTGACTACCTGCGTTGACCTACGTTATTTAATGGTAGTTTATAAAACGCAGCGCAACGTTTTTGATCACTTCAGCTGTCAAATTGAACACGCCGCAGTTCTTCGCGTTAGTTGAAGAAATTACAAATTTAAAGAAAAATGTCGATCGAGAATAGGCAAATGGAAGTATTTTGCATTTCATTGCTTATAAGTAGTTGCCAATTTTGGCTGAAATGCATTCGACGGATAGAGCTCAAACTTTTTTTTAAATAATTCAAAATTATACTGCTTACGCACTGAAATTCTTATTTACAATAATAAAATTAGAAATAGGACGTTAAAATAAATAATGCGATGCAAAACTATTATAATTATATTTAAAAATTATAGACATCAGTTGATGTTGACAATAATAAACAAATGAACCAATACATTACAATCAATACATACCGCCAAATGGCACGTGTTTTTGAAAAGACAACTAATTTAATATAGACATTGAACCCCAAAATAACATAGGTTTTTTTACACATTTTATGTGAATATTGTTGGTATTTGCAGTGTTATAAATAATTGCAATCTTAAAATCTGTTGATCTACTGAAATAGAGCTAAATTTTTTAATCTTTTTCATTCTGAGCATTTCACTCAAGATAACTTTTTCTAATCTATAATTGTTTATTTTAGTCTGGCAACTCTATAAACCGCATATGTCAGTGACAGCTTTCGTAAATAAACGCAAGCGCGAAGTGATATATAAACTACCATTTTTTGACTTTGGCGTTCGCGTTGGCTTTTGCGTTTACGTTCACTTTCGGGACTCTTAGAATACTACCCTTACTGATGTTTCGTTGGCGTAAGATATGGCGATGTTTCATTGGCGTATGATGGCGTAAGATATGGCAAGACAGGTTGTATGACATTCAGATAGAGTTGAATTTTTATTTCTCGAGAAAGGGTCTTAGTATCTCTGAAGTTGTTGCTTAGCCCAAAATAACACCTGTTTGCAAGCACAATTTTCCGTTTGATTTCTAGGCTGACATTATTGCATTTGTTTACCGTATATTCGAGGTAAATGAATTAGTCCTCTACGTCGAAACTTTAATTTATCTAAACAAATAATATATGTCCTTTACCTCGAAATTGCAACGGTTGTCAACGTTTACCCTTTCGTCCAATCGGTTGGCTGTTCTGCTTGTCGAAACCACTAATTTTGTCTTGTCCACATTTACATTTACCTATACTGATTAGCTCTCGATTCCTAAAAATATTCCAGTAATTTTTAGCAGATTTCGCCCAATGAAGTTCAAATCACCAGCAAACGCATGTAGCACGTGGCTTTCGCAGCTGATAGTTATATTGCTGCACGCTGAAAAATAACGGCCCCAGCAACATATTGCAGGAAACATGTACTTGTTTGCAAGCACTATTTTCATCAATTGAAGATCTGCAGCTCTTTTGTTTCTTTGATCTCTTGTATTTGTTTTTAGCGGTTTTCAACAAAAAAGCCACATTTGGGTCCCAAAAACAAATATTAGAACCAAGGTGTCTCAAACGTGTTATATTGAATAGTATTCACAACGTGTTTGGGCACAAGTATAGTATATTCGTGGCAAGCTACAAACAGGTTATATTTGCATCCAAACAACAAAAAAAGCCAGATTTTCAGCGTGTGTTAAATGCAGCTTTCCTAATAACAATCTCTATTAAAATGTTGAATAGATCGCTCGATAGGGTGTCGCCCTGTCATGAGGATCAGCACCCCACCAACCTACATCTCACATAGCCAAAAAACAGCCAGCCGATAATAGTGAGAGCGAACCATGAGCACATACTGCGATTGGTGTAAATTATTTTTGCAGTCTATATTGCTGAAGTCTATATTGAAAATATTCACCATTACAAATATTGTAACAAATTTTCTAATTGTGCATTTTAGCGCTCTTTCAGTTATTTATACCACATTAGCCGTTTCCAGAACCATTTCGTAGTAGCTCTTCCTCTTCTCGATTGTTCCGGAAAGTTCGACATCGACTTATTGATTATTGAAGAGATGTCATATGTTCTCTATTGTTTCATACTGTTCTTGCCATATTATTAACATTAGTGGTGAGTTTGAGTTTGTATGAGGTAGCATTTGAACTTGCAACCACGGTATACTTTTAGGCGTAATTAACATTATGCAATAAAACTGCAACATCCACCACAAACTGGTTCTTAACGTTCTGTTTTTTGACGTGACAACGTCTTAAATTAGGTTGCGGCTGGGAGTCACTTATGAAAAAGTGTAACGCCCGGTAACGTTACGATGAGTCACCGAACACAAGTAAACGCAATGTGTTTACTTGTGTGCCAGAAACGATTTGCTTTGCTGGCTTCTAGTGGCTGTTGGTCGGTGGTGTGAGTGTTTTTGTTTTTTGGCACATCATATATATGACGACTGAGCAAGTATGTATGTGCGTATATATGTGCGTGTGTATGAATATTGATTTAGATCAGTCTGCATTGGATAAGGTATTATTTTTTTTTTTTTTTGTTTTTTGTTTTTTGGATTTATGATATGTGTAGTGTATGTTTGTGTGTAGAAATTTTCATATGAATTAGGTAGCCAAAACGAAACAGAGAGCTGCGGTCGGCTTTAAAAACGATATGCGAATATGATGAATTGAAATACTTTTTGGTTAGTAAATTATTTTCTTTTGTTTTTAATAAAAGAAATGTTTATTTTTTATAATAAAAGAAATGTTTATATTTTATAATAAAGGATATGTTTATTGTTTATAATGTGACATTTGATAATGTGTTCATAGAAATCGCACAGGTACCTAGATGGTGTTGAAATTACTTCTATTTTCCTAAACCATAAGTTTCAATAAATGTTAAAACATCGCCCGTGAGTTCTAACACTCATTGGGCAAGTGAGTTCATTGCACTCCTATTGTGCAATTTAATTATATTCATATCAATAAATATTCTACCGAGAAAAAGACGTTGTCACGTAAAATCTTCGCCCGTAAAACCGACTTTACAGGCAACAATTTTTTTTGACATACATGTTAGATAAACCAAACATGTAAAGTACTTATCCTAACAATATGCCGGATAAACTAAACTAATTTTTCGACCACTTTGTTTGAGGAGTTAAGCGATATTAAGCAATTTTAAGCGGCTCCCCATACAAAGTCGCTGAAATATTACTTTAGCGGGTAATAAAAAAAGTGTAATGTAAATATTTTATTCCGGCCTATTTCGATAAAGAGTCCAATGCCTGTACTCCCACGCGCACTACATCCATAAGTAAAGCAGTGGATCCTTCGCTGCCTCTTGATTTGAGAACCATCTGTCCATGAGCCATGATGAATGCCAGCGAATCTCTGCCCGGATGGTGAACAGCTAATCAATGTTTCCATTCGTAAAATGATTTGCTCTTCTCTCCTATTGCGTGAAGTCCTTACTGTTGGCAATATTGTCGAGTGTAAACGGTTGTAGATAAAATACGTTTGGAACCGGTATAAACTGTAGGTTTTTGTCGGAAAAAATAAATGCTTAAATTAATAGAAGTAACGTTCGTTGTTTAATACAGTATGTTATGGATATTAACTCGTTTTCTTTAGAGCTATGCAATTTCTTAAATTCCTAATCCTTTTCGTATTTTCTACTCCCTCCTCAGCGTCGTGCACATAGCCTCGGATCGTTTGATGAAACCCCTGCAATATTCCGAAGTAGGCTTTCTGATCTTCGATACTAAAAGATATTTCACTTTAAAGAAAACTATCACAATAATGCATGAGTTTACGAAGACATTAATCAACGAAAGAAGAACGGCTCTCATCAAGTCCATAGAAGATGGAACCCATGAGTCGATAGGTTTGTAATATAAACCATTTAAGCCGTGGATAATTTAACAACTCCAGTTTCTTTGTAGACAATCTTGACAGCACAATTGGTTTAAAGAAACGCATGACATTCCTGGACGTTCTACTACAATCCACCATAGATGGCCAACCTTTAACCAATGAAGATATACGAGAGGAAGTTGACACGTTTACATTTGAGGGGCATGACACCACCACTAGTGGTCTGTCATGTACCCTGTATATGTTGTCCAGGCACCCAGATTCACAACAGAAAGTATTTGAAGAAATTTTGCATGTTTTTGGTACCGACATCGAGAAACCTGTACGAATGAGCGATTTGCAGGAGTTGAAATATTTGGAATGTGTTATAAAGGAGAGTTTACGTTTATATCCTCCAGTGCCGATAATCGGTAGACAAACTACTGAAGATACCCAATTTGGTAGGGTTGATAATAATATTTCATATTTTATAAAATTATTCATAGTTTCTTGTTCCAGGCGATAAAATCATACCGGCCAATACAACCCTTTCAATGTCCATTTATGGCATTGGTCATGATCCAGAGTGCTTTCCCAATCCTGAAGAATTTAGACCGGAACGATTTGGTGCTGAAAGTAACAACATGATTAATCCCTATGCCTTTGTACCCTTTAGTGCTGGTCCACGTAACTGTATTGGACAGAAATTTGCTCTATTGGAAATGAAATCGACTATATGTTGTGTTGTGAAAAATTATGAACTGCTGCCATTGGGACCCGATATAAAACCAGTAATTAGCATCGTCCTAAGATCAACTAATGGCGTCAATTTGGGACTGAAGAAACGCATTTACAAATAGGGTTTTGTGTATGAATTTAGATATTAAGAGATTAAGAGAAGGCTTCATAATAATGCCCAAAAAGTTATATGGTTAATAAATAATAGAAATTTTCAACCAATGTGTAATATCATAAATCGGCACTTGCCTATGACTATGAAGTTAAAACCCGTTTGCCGGTTTTTTTAGAAAACCTATTTTGCGAATAACCAAAAATCCGGGTTTCCCTTCGGTGTACCGGTTTTATTTTGAAACTTCAAATTTCTATTAAACTGAATTCCATTCAATTCATTTCAAATCAGTTCAACTCAAGTAAACTCAATTCAATTCAATTAGATTAAATTCCATTCATTTCAACTCAATTCATTTCAATTCAATTCATAGCAATTCAATTGAATTCACTTTATTTCAATTCAATACAGATCAGTTTAATTCAATTCCAATCAATGCAATCAAGCCAATTCAATTCAATTAAGGTCAATTCAATTCAAGTCAATTGAATTCAATTCAGTTCAATTCAAATCAAATTAAAGTGAATTCAGTTCAATTCTATTCAATTAAATTTATTTTAATTCACTTCAATTCAATTCACTTCAACTCAATTCAATTTAAATCAATTCGATACAATGCAATTCAATTCAATACAATTCAACTCTATTCAAGTCAATTCAATTCAATTCAATTCTACTTCAGGTTAATTTAATTCACTTCAATTCAAATGAATTCAATTGAATTCAATGCAATCCAACTCAATTCAATTCAAGCCAATTCAATTACATTCAATTAAATTCATTTCATTTCAATTCAAGCCAATTCAATTCAATTCAATTCAAGTCAAGTCAAGTCAAGTCAAGTCAAGTCAAGTCAAGTCAAGTCAAGTCAAGTCAAGTCAAGTCAAGTCAAGTCAAGTCAAGTCAAGTCAAGTCAAATCAAGTCAAGTCAATTCAATAATTTTGCTTAAGCGTTACAATGACAGAGAAAGTGTTTCATCATTGTTTTGATGTCCATTCGTTTGGGCCAACTCGTCCAGTTCGTTGTCTGTATATCTCCATGGTGGAGTGTCCTGTTAAAATGCCAAACAATTTCACTTCATTTCATTCCCCAATTTTATTAATCACATAACGCTGCCTGCGTTCAGAAAAGAACTCCATTTGAATCACTGTATTTTATATAACGCAGCCGTGACAAAATCCTTACATGAGATGTTATAATCCATTGCTGGAAAATTTGACATGAATGTATGACAAATAATGGACCTAGATACTTTGCAGCCAGCGCTTGTAACGACGGGTTTTACTCCCATTGAAGATGGGGTATGCCTAGTGGTCGCCTGGGGTACGTTACACATCATTTTTTCTTGAGAGAAAGAGTAGAACAGCAGCGTTGGCGATGAATCTGACAAAGCGTTACCGGTGGCTGAGGTCGTTGACAGACCCAGCGCTGACTCGTGGGCATCGTCGATGGGTCGTTGCAGTTATTGTGGTTGATTATTTTGTGGGAGATGTCGTGACTACTGCTGAAATGCATCTTAGATAGCAAGGGTTTTATAATCGTTAGGCAAACTTTGTACTCTGGATTTTGACAAACAGGTAGGGAACCTCTGACTATACTACGGTCGATACCGATCCGGCAGGAAATCTCTGACTGACAGCGGGGACTACGGTAAGGTCCAAGGTCGAGATACCACAGGCAGGAAATCTCTGACTTGAACAAGAGGAATGGTAGGCACCTTGGCCGAGAACTCACAGGCAGGGAATGTGTGGCTCAAACCAGCGGGAGATGTAGGCAATAAAGTAGAGACCCCACAGGCAGGAAAACAAAAGGCATCCAGGAAAATACAGGTACCAATTTCAAGACCCCACTGGCAGGAAATCTCTGGCTCGAACCAGGGAAAAGAAAAGGCAACCGGGTATTCCGTTGAAGATCCGACAGGCACGTGATCTCTGGCTTAAACCAGCAGGAGACGTCGGCAACAAGTTCGAGACCCCACATGCATGGAATGTCGGGCTTGAACCAGCGGAAGAGCTATTAAGTGAGCGGGAGACTAGCTAGGGATTACTACAACGTCTACGTTTGAACTAGATCCCACATCCAGGATGTCTAATTCACTATTAATTTTACAGTAAAACTAATACATATTCTTAAGGATTTTTAGGTTCTTCAACATCTGCAGACTGAATCGACCCGAGTACTTTTTTTTAGCATTAGATTTGTTTTATTATCCATATTCTTTTACATTTTTAGACTTAAGATTTTAATTTATATACTTAAAGATATATGTGACTTTCTAGCGTCCTTGGACCGTTCTAGATTTACTATTATTACTTATTAAAATTTAAATAAGCCGTAAGGCCAGCCCATTCTCTATATTGCAAAATACTATTCTCATTACTGAATTTTGTGGGAAAAAAGGATTAAAAACCCATTACCTTTATCTTGACCCGAGTACTAAATTGACCCGGTTTTTATACACTAAGCGCTGGTAGCAGATGTTAGCCGTCACAGCTGTGATCGTAAGATTTAATATCAGCTGATGGTCAGCTGTCGCAAGTACGAGTTGTTGCTATTGCTCTCCAGATGTCGTTTTTGCACTGAATCCCACATATGGCGTGCGCATGAAGTCAACAGATGGCGTTACCCTTCATAGAGGTGTGGTGGAAATTAACGGGGAAGTCGCCAGTTTTCGTTTCACACGGTATCTCCACTTTTTATGATTAGGTTTTGTACTGGTCATCTGAAAAGTCACACATCATATAAGAAACTGGGTAGACAGTGCATCAGTGGGTATGTCTAAAAAATGGGACGGGTCAATGGCACGCATAACATAAGTAGTCCTAGATACTAGGTAGCCAACCCTACTTTTTTAAGATTCGGTGCTGGACTGACGTATACGACATCTGAAAATGTTGTCTTAATATAACTAGGTAGAAAATGGATGGGTGTATGTATCTAAATGTTGAGTAGGTATATCCAAAAATGTCGGTGATAAAGGTTTCATATTTTGGTTTTATTTATTTTACATAAATAAATAAATATTTCCCATTACATCCCATGAAGAGATCATCAGTTCCTGCTTCCTCAGTACTGCTACATCCTGTTCCTGCTCCTTCTGTTCGTACTTTATCTGTTCCTGTGTCATCTGTTCTTGCTTCATCTATTCCTGCTCCACATACTTCATCAGTTCCTGCTGCATCTGTTGCAGCTTCATTTGCTCCTGCTTTATCAATCATATTCCATCCATTTAATTCCTATATTCCTAATTAGTATTTATGTATAATAATTCTGTTAATATCGTCCAATATAATCAAGGTCCCTGTTCAATCTATTATCTTCTGCATGAATTTATTACTATTTGTAGTTTAATCTTGTTCCTGACTGCTGTTTTACCGCTGTCATCTATTTGTTGATTATAAGGCGGCCTTCGATAGCCCCCATACGGGAAAAACTCTACGAAGACATAGCTGAGCTTGGTATTCCTGCAAACCTCATACACCTTTGCAGGATGATCTTGACGAACACCAAATCCGCAGTGAAAGTTGTTAAAGATCTTACCGGACCTTTTGACACTGAGCGAGGCCTCAGGTAAGGCGACACCCTATCGTGCGATCTCTTTTACATCTTAATGGAGGTCATTATGAGACAAGCTGCAGTCAACATGAATAAAACCATCAGCAGCAAAAGTCACATGTTGCTCGCGTATGCTGATGATATAGATATCATTGGGCGCACAATGAGAGAAGTTACTGCGGTGTTTTCGAGAACTGAGAAGGAGTCATCAAAAGTGGGGCTGACAGTAAAAGAGGTTTCGCTGTAGGGATCAGGTTGACGAATCCCTGCGTACACTTGGTATTGCCAACACCAGAGATAAGGCAAAAGATCGGTCTGGTTATCTTCGTTTTGTAAGGTCCCTGACCTCCTGAGGTTGCTCAAAACCGAATAAGAAAGCAAGTAAAGTTAATGCTCGTAATGAAGATTCATGTGGATTTTTATAAAGCACTTTAATATTTAACAAATTGTTTTCGCAATTAAATCAATACACACTATTACAAAGTCGTTGAAACTTTGTGAACAAAAAATAAATAAACAAAAACCAAAATGTAAACAAGCTCTGATAGATTAGTCATGAACGCAATGAAATGGTATAACCTGAATGTATAAATTTTGATTCAGATATTTTTGCCATATATTAACCCATACGAGATGCCCCAACTCTCTAATCTGATGTTTCACTTTATGTTTCTTCCAAGAGGTCGGTCGGCTGTTTTGCTGTACAGTCGAATAAAATCCTCCATTTTTAATTTTTATTCAATATTTCAACTAATTACGCTTTTTATTGTTTTGAACAATTCATTGTTTGCTTTTAACTGACTCAGTGTAAAAACATTAAAGTAAGATACTTATATTTAAAATTTTTTTCAGGAAATGTGTACGGAAAAAATCCCACAGAAACCACTCATAATATTACATTTGTAGGAACCACGTAATTAAAACTTACAATTGTATGTTAATTGATGTTAAATAAATAAAGATTCAACAAAATACTTAGTTGTGATACTTTTGTAAATATTTATTTGTTTGTTTGTCTGTCTGTCTGTTAATTTATAGAACTTTTGCGAATCTCCCACAGATGGGGAACAGTGGGAAAGTTTAAGAAAAAACTGAGGAAGACGCGCTAAGAAGACACGTTCTACGATTAATGCAATACAACAGTATCTAAATATACCATCAGAGCTCATATCGGGAACGCTTTGGATGGGTGGCAGAAATGCACACGGCCATCGATTGACTTTTCTTAGTACGTGCCCTAAATCTTACCTAACATACACCCATACTCACTGTACAAGACGCCGAATGCGCAGAGTGGGTAAGATACCGAATCCTAAATCTTACCTAACGTACACCCATACTCACTGTACAAGACGCCGAATGCGCAAAGTGGGCAAGATACCGAAGAGAATCATTTATGACCGTCTGTTGAAAATTGTGGAGGATAGAGGTGGCCTCTGATCGCCAGTACGGGGAGTCAGGAAGTTATGCTTTACGGTAGATGCTAAAAAAAACCTGATAAATTACCAACAGAGGTCATTTTCGAACACCTTGGAGGTGTGAAATATAAGCATTATTGTTACGTGTCCTAAACCTTACCTAACCTACAATCATACTCACTGTACAAGACGCCGACTACAGAGAGTAGGAAACATGTTGGAGAGAATATTTTATGAACGTCTATTGAAAATTGCGGAAGACAGAGTAAACTATTTGACCTCCAGTACAGATTCAGGAAATCTCGTTCTACGATTAATGGGAAAGCCTTGAAGGGGTGGCTCCAGAAATACTGTGCGGTGATCGCACATGGCGTGAAGAACGCCTTGATTCTAGGTCGTATTACGAGCTACTAACCGTATAAAAAAATGTTTTCCCGTTACATAATATGAAGGGATTTGAGAGAGAGCTTTTCACAACCATTTAGCTAAGCGCTTTCTAGTTTCTACACTCACTGATTGGGACCTACAGTTTTACGCCGGTTCCGATATGTATTTTTAGGAGCTCTTTCTTGGCTCAATACTCGATAGTGCGAGGTGACTGCCGCCGAAAGAAATGTAAAATGTAAAGTGTAATGTCCCTTAAGGCTATAAGAGATCATGTTTTCCCCGGTTAGTGAAAAAAATGCAATGCCGCGGGTGGGATTCGAACTCACATTCGCTGGACGATCGTTTCGATGTTTGTGAAGCATCATCTTCAGCAGCGTCTAGCCCTTTAAGCCACTGCGGTGTGTATTTACACAAGTCACTAACCGAAGAGAGCAGAGATCGGTTAGCAGAGATCGAACCCATGTGATCATGCACAAGAGGCTCGCACACTACAATTACACCACCGACGGCGGTGGTAACCGTATGCTGAATGATTATATCGATAACGGCGCAGAGTTTTATGAGGTAACTACAGATATTTCTTGATCGTCTTCTTTAGAACGTTATGTACGATGGTGTCCTAAGGTTTCGAATTTCTAGTGGGACTACGAATTTCGGGGTTGCCGACTTTATAACCATTGCAGTGGTTGCGAAAAACATAGCTGAAGTAAAGAGGATCGCGAAGGAAATGTTCGCGGAAGTGAAGGCGTGAAACAAAGTGCAGCAGATAACCATAGGCGTTCATCATCATGGCAAACTCAAATTCCTTACCATCTATCAAATATCTGGGATTCATATTAGAGCACCGTCTAACCTGGAAATGCCACGTGCGTTATGTGTTGGAAATAACGGCAGGGATCCAGGGTTCTCTGGCCCAAATCACGCCAAATATTGGATGCCCTACGGGTACAAGGACCGTGGTGATATCGTGTATGTTATCAGAATATGGGACGACGCTCTCGCAGTGAAGACAAGAAATAAACAGTTGACGCCAACGTATAGTCAATCGAAATTATAACTAACGACATGAGGCACGTATATAATGGTTAACATGAAAATCCAACCCTATGAAATGAAGTGAAAACCGCGTGAATTCGATAAGAATGTGGCAAGCTCGCCGGAAGCGTTCTGTGAAGCGCAGATGAACGTTTCCTCTCATCTCCAACATATCATTGTGGTTGTAGAGGTAGCAAGTAGAACTGCTTGACCTAATTTTTAACTGGGCATGGTGCTTTAAAAAGTATTTGCACAGATTCGGATATGACAGTTCATCTTCGTGCCCGACCAATGTGGATCAAATGGAATACGGCGAACACGTTGTATATAAATGCAGACGGTTTAGAGAATATACCCGACCTGCGACTGGTTATCGGACAGTGGTTGAACATATATATAAGTTGGGGAGTCAAGATGGACAGAACGATGTTGAGAAGTTTATCACGAGTTTCCTGATGGCAGTTCGATGATTGGAGAGGGAACGAGTGGAAGGCAATGACAGTAATGTCACGGGTGAATGCTGATCGTATAAATAGCCACCGTTACCCGCGAAGTAACGCTTAACGGTAGTCCCGCGGGGCTCTTTGGTTGAAGGTTGAGTTGTTTACCATGCAGGCGTTATGAATGGCGATTCGTGTATGTTGATGGCCCGGTTCATTAGTATCTATGCAGAGTCCACATCACCGGCTCGCAAAAAAATTAACTGTACAAGACGAACGGCAACGATTTGGGACCGAAATCCGCGTATTATTGCTGATTTTGGCCTCAAAACATGTTGAACACCTTCAGTGGAAACGTAGCATTAGATTGCGTCATTAACTGGGTATTAAGGACTATTCTGTGGCAATACTAAATTATCAAATGATGTCATGAAGCGGCTAATAGTACATCCACTGTGAGAATAGTTTTGACCAAAGTCAAAACTTACGCTAGAAAAGAAAACATCAGTTTTAGACGGTCCCATTAAGTGGATTAGTAATTGGAACCAAAGCGAATGTCAACAATAATACGAGTAACCTATTAAATGATATAAATTTAATTGATCCCATGTCAACGAAATTGGGAACAAAGCTTATTTATATTAGATCATATCTTTAGGGTAATCAGAGTGTCTCTCTTTTTGCAGTAGTTGGAACCAAGGTAGAGAATCAAATTTGTCTATTTTTAATTTCCCACCATTGATGGAGATTCACACAGAATTTAATGCAAACTACATATACATGTGCAAAAATCCCAAACCAGAAACGTTAATGAAGCGTAACTACCATCTGAAAAATGTCATCTACTAATCGTAATGGATGTACGTTGCTGTATTTAATATACAGGGTGAACTGTCTGAGAGAAAAAAAAATATTAAATCATTGTAATTAAATGCAAATTAAAATATAAGTTGTTTTACCATCAATTAGCAAATATTTTTTTGTACATGCACTACTACTAATAACGAATTGTATCCGGAGTTGAATTGTACGTATTATTCGTAATATCTCAGGGGTGATTAATTACAGAATGTAAAGAGCAGCTTAAGTGAAAAGTCACTTAAGTCAAAATCATTTTAACGAACACCATTTAACAATGTTTAATAACACATTTGACCAGTTGTAAATGGTATTATATCGTATGTGGAAATATAATACTTACGGTTACTTTCTCAATGTCCGGTTATCTTTTATCGTAACGATAAAGTGCCGGTTATCAGAATTTCATTTTCTCAAAAATTTATCCGGGCCAGAGAGTAATATACTAAGAGTTTGCAACAGCTGTTTTTCTTGGACCCGAAACCAAGAAAAGTCACTGGAAAAGTTGGAGCACAGAGATATACATACAAACTTGGCAACCCACACAGAATGAGAAAAATCTTTATTTTAATACATTTGTGTTTCAATTGAAATCTCTATTAACAGTTTTACTCTAACACTTCATTACATTTTGCTTTATTTCACTTGCTATCCCTTTTTTCCTCGATTTAATTATCACAAAAATACTCCCAGTTGATGAGCTTTGTACTTTTGGTTCAATGCACAAAGACAATTGTAAGACAAACGCATTGAGCAACCCTACATACTTCCAGTCATCTATCGCTATTTCTGTTAGTTACTTTATCCTGCATGTTTCGCCAACTCTAAGATTGATCAGCTGTGGCATAGAATCCTCCTGATCCGGGCTACAAAGTTAAAAGGAGGTCAAACGCCAGTTAGTAGTTTATCCGAATGATAAATCCAAACAGCTGACAATAGTTGACAACAGCTGTTTTCTTTTCATTCTGTTATGAATTAAGTATATAGTTTTCTAAAATTGACTTGCGTTCTTCCACCAGGTTCATAATAAAGTGTTCTTCAGCAATTGAGACGTTCGTTCTATTTTTAGGACATGTGATATTACACTTGTTTACTAAAATAATCTAAATATCACAATTATGGTCCCAAACAATTATCAAACAATTGTTTTCGTACGAAATAAGTTTGACATAACAACCCTACACTTGATTTTTCAAAGAATTTCACGCGAGTCGGTTCGGAAATTTCAACCGGCCGGCTCACTGCTCACGAGCGCGCTCTCAAATTTGTGAGCTCGAGATCACACGTCTTGAATTTTGCGAATTTTCGCTCAGTTTTTAAAAAGACGCTTGTCGAATATATTGCATTAAAATTTAGTTAATTATTTATTACTAATGTTAGAATTAAGTCAATAGTTGTGAGAGTGGATCTGTACGGGCTCAGAACAATAGATTGAAATGAATAAATATATAAATAAATTCGCGTGCCTGGTGTCGATAATGTGAACCCTGTTCAAAAGTGAAACCACTGAACCATAGTCACTAATCGGACATCGTATCGTGGATTCTTTTAATTGTTTCGGGTGTAGTGAGTACAATTGTGCATCTAGAAAGATCGACATAACTTGATCTTGTCCGATCACAATACTACAATCAAAGAGAATGTGACCTACAGTGTCTCCTCAAAAATGTAAACAAATCCATAGATTCACATTTCTAATCGACGGCGCCGCCTGATTAAAACTAACCGGCGGCGGCGGCTTAAAATGTCAAACTAAATTGCCGGCGGTGACGGCTCAATTGATCGACTTGGTTCTCTGCTGCAAACAACTTTTAACAAATCAATGTCATCACAGTTAACTAACGAATTCGTGAATGATTTTGCAATCGATGGCGGCTCAAAAGTTGATCTGTTGCATAGTCAGTGGTGGCTAAGTAGTTAACCAACCCTTTCGCTGACGATATAACTAACTACTTAATTAGGGTTACCTTAACAACTGCTGGGCAGTTGCTGCTTGGTTTGTTTTAAGATGATTGTCCTTCATTCTCCCATACACTTTGGTCGCTATGAAATTCCAACCAGCATTTCGATCATCTGCGGCATGGGTACGCCCTGGTTCCAGGCAATTGGTCATTACACGTTCCTCCCTGTTCCTCATTTTGATGAATTAGTTGTCTCTGTAACAAAATTTTCCGTTTAGAGATAAATGACAACATTTCTTACTAAAATTTCGCAAGAACTGAATACGGGGCTTTAGTGGTCTATTGATGATCACAGAGTTGCATTTGAAGTTACAACGCAAGATAGTCATGAATCTTCACAAACACTTAAATACTTAATATACCTCGCATTTACCATTAATTCCAATTTATATGAAAAATGTTTGACATTTCGTAAATATGCAAATTTTACGATAAATTTATAAGTTTGAATGAAACCCCATATTCTCTTTTCGATCCAGCCTCGTAAGTTTCTATAAAATGCATGTGATGTATTGTGGTGACTAATAACATCTTAGAGATTATGGAGGAAATCTTGTTTCATAACATTTGGATGTCAACGAACTGAGAATTGATTTTAATACTAAATGAGAAACAACTTTAATCTGACTTAGCCTTTTCGCCTTTGGAACGGCAATAACATTAATCTACACCGCAAATGTAAAAGCAAACTCTCACAACCGGCGAGCAATAATCAACTTTTTTCAAAAATTCTTATCAATCATACACGACTGGGGAGTGACCTATCAAACAAATGACTCAGGAAATCTAAATAATTCTGTAACTTTTTATCGACAAAACTCGGTAAAATTGGCAACGTTTTGTATTGAAATTTAATTTTTAGAATTTTGAAAATTTACCTACTGATTTTTATCGGTAAAAGGTTAGGTGTAGTGCAGTCCGGTGCAGGTAATGTTTTGTAAGAAAACGCTCTCTTACCATAAAAGGAGGAACAAATTTCCTCAGGATGAGGTTACTGCTGCCTATAATCCAAAGCCAGCAAAAAAAAGTGGAAGTACTTTGAAAATAATACAATTTTCACCAGTTCCAAAGGTGCAGTATTGCTTTCGTTGTACATTGATTTGTTATCTTTACTCTATACAGACAACACGAAAAATATAAATACGGGCCGTAAAGCCCGGTATTCAGTTTTTATGAAACTTTTAATGCCTGTATAAAAAATAACGAAAATGTCATGAATTTCACTTATCATTTGCTTGGTACTCAGGTCTTTGCGAAAATTTCCTAGGCAAAATCAATTACAGGGTTGTTACGACACTGTTATTTCATACGAAAACAATTGTTTGGACCGGAATTTTGACATCGTCGTTGAGTTCCCACATCTTACGGCTGAATTCCAAACGTGTTTCACAGTCGTTTGGGCTGTTGGACCATATGAATATTGTATGGGAACATCTTCCAGTCCATTGTCAAAATAAGGCATAGGTAACGCAGCGATATCTACAACTGTTTAGCACTTATTCTTGACGATGTTTCGGGTGCTCCTCTGCTACATTTTCACATACTGATTCGATGTTTTCAGACCAACGGCCGGTACGGGGGCTTCCGGGCCTTCGGCTGTCTGTCGTTGTGCCGTTCTCTTCAAATCGGGTGGCCAGATGTTGAATTGTTTGCGCTGTGGGCGTTGCACGATTGGGATATTTTAGCCGTAATTCACGTTGCGTTATCACCACTGACGAATTATCGCCCGCAAACAATGTCACAATTATCGAGCGTTTTTGAGGCGTATAGCGATTCATTGTTATTCACTATAAATATCGCATGTGTTTACTTCACAAATGTCCAAATCGAACTGACATACGCGTACGATGCCATTTGTAAAAATGACAGCAATTTGAAATAGAGTGATACCTGTTCCGCCCCATGTATTCCATCAGCAGTTTTACATTCCATTGTGATCACCGAGGTAGCTGGAGATTTGATGGAGTTTCAGTTGCTTTTACCTGGCGTTTACACGAGCTAGTTTTGCAGAGACAATAGCAATACATCTACAATTTTTTACTAATAAACTCAGGCTTCTCTCATTGTCTTCGTCACTGTCTCTGATTTTCGGAAGACACTAAATTCGGCAAAAGATTTGATATAAGCGGTCAATTCGGTGAAGTTTCGTTGTATTTTGTGGAAAGAACCGAAACATAGTCGAAATATCACACAGTTTGGATAAATGTATTTTACCGAGATTGTGGTAATTGATATCGAATTCACACGAAACGACGCTGACGGCGCTTGCATAAAAGTGTATTGTCTTTATTATTATCTGGACGCCTACGTTATACAAACATTTTTCTCTTTTTTGACAACTAATACATATTCTCAATTGTCTTGTCTCTTGTAAACGCATCGAAATAAAAGATAATGCGTAGTTTCGTTGGAGGCAACAAGCATCATAAGTTGAGATGAGTTTGGGTTTGAGGCGCGAAATTTGGTGCTATAACTGTGGCCATTACATTCAGGGGATATCATGATGATTCTCAGTGTTTTCTTCCCATGACAACTCTGTATTAAATTCACGAGTGATTTGCCACCACGATCGAATTATAATTTGTGGTGAGTTTTTGACTTCAAATGTAGCAATTTTGTTGCAAGGTTATCCTTATCCTTATCTGGCCCATGGTAAAATGAGTAAGGTAAACTCGTTAGAACAGCTGATTTAGGGTGGTATTCTATAAGTCGTGAATCAGTCACTTCGCGTTATTTTTGTCGTTTTGGTAGTTTATAAAACGTTACAGCTGTTCGGTGACTACCTGCGTTGAGTTACGTTATTTAATGGGTAGTTTATAAAACGCAACGCAACGTTTTTGATCACTTCAGCTGTCAAATTGAACACGCCACAGTTCTTCGCGTTAGTTGAATAAATTACAAATTTAAAGAAAAATGTCGATCGAGGATGGGCAGATGGAAGTATTTTGCATTTCATTGTTTATAAGTAGTTGCCAATTTTGACTGAAATGCATTCGGCAGATAGAGCTCAAACTTTTTTTTTTAAATAATTCAAAATTATACTGTTTACGCACTGAAATTCTTATTTACAATAATAAAATTAGAAATGGAACGTTCAAATAAATAATGCGATGCAAAACTATTATAATTATATTTAAAACTTATAGACATCAGTTGATGTTGACAATAATAAACAAAAGAACCAATACATACCGCCAAATGGCACGTGTTTCTGAAAAGACAACTAATTTAATATAGATGGGAAAATTTATTCGACATTGAGAACCCAAAATAACATAGGTTTTTTTATACATTTTATGTGAATATTATTGGTATTTACAGTATTGTAAACAATAGCAATCTTAAAAACTGTTGATAATAGATAGACCTAAATTTTTTAACCTTTTTCATTCTGAGCATTTCACTCAAGATAACTTTTCCTGATCTATAATTGTTTATAGTTGTTTAGTTTGGCAACTCTATAAACCGCTTATGTCAGTGATAGCTTTCGTAAACAAACGCAACCGTGAAGGGATGTATAAACTACCATTTTTTGACTTTGGCGTTCGCGTTGGCTTTTGCGTTTATGTTCATTTTCGGGACTTTTAGAATACTAACCTTAAACATATTTATTGCTTAGGTGTTTCTCTTATGTCAAATTCAAATTCATTTTGTTTGTATACTTTTTTGTTTACTTTTACAGTAGATACACACATGAAGAAAATTTGACAGATTATGGACACCGAACAAAAACAAAATGCCTTTGTTTGTTGTAACAATTCGTAGTGCGTTTACCTTACTTATTTTACCATGATCTGGCCTCATACTAAGGCAACTATTAAAATGGACACTATGGTCTCAACGAAAACAAGCTGTGGTGTCGGTTGCGTAAAAACATGAAAGTATATTCCTCTCTTTCTCTCTACCGTAATGTCAATTTAGAAATTCACATTTTTACATTTTTATGATACATGACTGCGTGCATGTTGGTAAATCATACAATCAAATCATTGCGTACGGGTGACAAGTGCGGGTTTTGGTTGTGGTTAGAGTAGAGTGTCCAAAATACTGGTTCATTGCTTTTTATCGAAAATATACTTCTCTTATTGCAAAACAACGCGTAAATTCTTCTTTTTTTTAACTATATATTTGATAAATACCGATAAACCGTCACTTTAGACACTCTAGTCGAATTTGAATTAACGTTGAATATGTTTTTTTATAAAAAGTATAAGTATAGTCATATATAACTATAGTCATTCCATGTTATTTCAAATATGACTAGAGCGTCGAAAGTGTCGGTTCATAATTTTTAATTAAATATACAGTTTAAAAAAATAAATAAATTTACGCATGCTTTTCAACAATAACAGTATATTTTTGATAAAAATCGATAAACCAGTATTTTGGACACTCTAGTTGTGACCTAAGATTCATCTGCCTACTTTACATAGGTTATACCTAAATACGGAATTCGGACACCAATCTCTACAAAGGAGTTAAGCCCAAAACAAATCGTATTTATAGATTGAAATCTTAAAATATGAGAACTTCGTCAAGATAAACCTGTGTAATCTTATTGAGAAATCAACTGATTAACCACAGGAATATCGGTTGTATGCGAAAAACTAAACCACCCTACTGACCTAGTGTAAAACATGTGTCTTACAAGCAAAACGCGCTATACGGGATTTCTAATGTCCAGTGTCCAGTAATGTCCACCTAAATCATCAACAACAAACAAATATTATAGTTCGAAACAAATATTCGACTTCGTTTGGAAAAATAGTATGTTTTATATATTTAAAAAAAATCATCAAACGAACTTCCTGAGGCCCATTAGGTCCTACCGTCACTCTGAGCAGAAAATATTTGCGTTTTAAGCATTTGGGTTGTGAAATTCAGGGGACTGTCAAGTCGAAAAAGGTGTGTCTTCTTACAATATACACTGACGAAGCTTTCTGAGGCCCATGCAAGAATATTACCGCCTTTCGGGTTAGGAATTGTTTTTCAGGTATCCGAAGGTTACGAAAAACGTCGAAAATAATCTTCGTTGCGTTATTAGCAGTTGGGTTGAGGAATTAAAGTGACTCTCAGTTGGAAAAACGCGTGTCTTAACACAAAATACACCGAAGCCCAGTAAACCAAGCAAACATACAAATATTTTTAGATATTCGAATGGGCACAACAAAGACTATGCTTTATAATCAGTGTAGTCGAGAAATTCTGGCGACTAACGAGTCAAAAATGTGAAGAGGAATTATTTTGGGAACGCGGTCTTAAAGGCCTGGAAAAACCCAGTCGTTAATCCTAACATTAAAATATTATACGTATTTCGATAATTTGGCAGCATTTTTTACCATGTTTTAAACAATAAATGGCAGCACTTTCATATATCGCAATAATAGTATATGAACGCTGTCAAATGCGCTATTCTCTCGACTCGAACATACTGTAGGGCATACATTTGCAATCGAACCTTAAGTTATCAGTGAACAAAACTCCATACAAACAGTTGTTATTTAGACTTCGAAATGAAATAAAACATTATTCCAAAATGATTTTGGAATTATTAGTAATCGTTATAACGCTACTAAGCGCTGATTATATGTTGAGAAGAAAAGCCAATCAATTATTAAAAAATATACCGGGTCCACGAAATTTACCGATAATTGGTGCTGTTTTACTGTACTTTGGTACTAAACCGGATGGTTAGTACATTCGCGTATGTTCCGCAAAATATTCTCTAAATTAAATATAAAATATGTGTGTACTTTCTACTTCCCCAGAGCTTTTAAACTTGGCCCATAGCATAACCAAAAAATATGGCCGGGTCGCCAAATTTTGGATATTTTACATCAAAGCAATATTCATCAGTGATGCCAAGTACATACAGGCTGTACTTAGTCACCCGACGGAAATTAAGAAAAATCGCATGTATTCCCTTCTAGATCAATGGTTGGGCGAGGGCTTATTGCTAAGTTATGGCCCAAAGTGGCTGGCGCGTAGACGTGCAATAACACCAGCGTTTCACTTTAAAATTTTGGATAATTTCATACCCATATTCGATCAACAGGCAGCTATATTTGCTGGTAAATTAAGTCGACATTCTTTGGAGAAATCGAAAAACCCAGATGATATTGCAGAGACGGATCACCAGTACATAATTGATATTGAACATTATGTAGCGCTGGCAACCTTGGATGTGATATGTGAAACGGCAATGAGCGTCAAGATAAATGCTCAGACGAATGAAGAGTGTGAATATGTTCAAAATTTAATAGAGTACGTATACAGATTTGGGAATTAGTATAAATTGAAATATAAATGTGCCATCATATGGAGTCCTTTATAGTGTAATTTAAAAATGTTAACCAACGATATAGGATATTATATAAACTATTGTCTGGTCTCCGGTGTGTTGCAATAGATCCATGCATGTTCCGTCCACGGTTATGAAACTATTTTCCACGCTAAACTAAATTTTCGACGACTTTATATGAGGAGGCGCTGAGAATGGATTAATTACACTGTGCGACACCAAAAAAAATGATGGGGTTCTGTCAACGGATTGTGGTAGAAAGGTCTAAAAAAATATACGTGTATCGGCGTTTTACCAGATCTGATCAGAATTTTTTTATAAGGCGGGTCAAAGTTTCCGCCCCTCGGAACTTTCCTGAAACATATCGGCCTGCAAAATTGTGTGTTCCTTACTTCTGAGGTACAAAATATGTTCACAAGTTTTATAGAAAACATTCAGATAAACATTTTTGTGGAACAAATTAACTCTTTAACTGTCACGCATAACCATAATTTTTTACTTTTTTTTGAAAACTCGCAAAAACTGCTCCAAAATGACGGGAGGCGTGGTCAAAATGTTCTACAAAAATTATCGCCATAAAATTTTACTATATGTGTCCGAACACTCCAAAACACAAATCTTAGCCCAAGTGCTAGATAAAAGATGAAATATGACAAAATTCATTATATTATGTGGACCATTTTTAATGGAAACAGCAAAATGACAAAATTCATTATTAACCCTTAGAAGGCAGTTAGTTTTTGCTTATTATCTAGCACTTCGGCTAAGATTTGTGTTTTGGAGTGTTCGGACACATATAGTGATATTTTATGGCGATAATTTTTGAAGAACATTTTGACCACGAGAGTTTTCAAAAAAAAAGTAAAAATTATGGTTATACGTGATAGTTAGAGGGTTAATTTGTTCCACAAAAATGTTTATCTGAATGTTTTCTATAAAACTTGTGAACATATTTTGTACCTCAGAAGTAAGGAACACACAATTTTGCATGCCGATATGTTGTAGGAAAGTTCCGAGCGGCTGAAACTTTGACCCACCTTAAAAAAAATCTGATCAGATCTGGCAAAACGCCGATAACGTATATTTTTTTTATACCTTTCTACCAGAATCCCAATCACTAGCCCACTGTGCGTGGGCTAGTGATTGGGACCTACAGTTTTACACGAGTTCCGAACGGTATTTTTGAGAAACTTTTTCCTGACAAAATACTCTATAGTGTCGCCATCACTAAGCGAAGTAACCATCGTCGAAAGAAAATGTAAGATCATCACTTGAACACCCATTGAACCACCGACGGCCACATTTTAAAAATATTCAATACAAATTGAGCAAAAGCTGATTAGCCGACGTCAAACAACCGGTTTTCGGTTTGTTCGAAACTTAGGTTTTTCATAAAACCGGCACAAGGTTAATAGCTAAAAACCCTGTTAACCGGTTTCACCGATTGACAACAACAGAAAGCCTGTAGCCTTGAATTTAATATTTCGCTTTATTTTCATTTTAACAGGATGCAACATATATTCCTGCAACGTTTTGTTTCAATGTCATACAGATCCAATATCCTTTTCAAAATCTTGAACCCAAAATTATATGCCAGATATATCAAGGTTATGAAGGCATTGCACAGTTTCACCGAAAATATAATACGCGAAAGGAGAATAGAACTTCAAAAGGACCAAGAAAGTGGAAGTAGCAATGACAGAAAAGTATTTGGCGACAATGAAGAGCATAATGAAGGTAATTATTTTTCAATTAATTCTAAACCGTTTTCATTGTGGCTTTCGAATTAAGGCTATTTAAAAGCCCCAAATGGTCATGTACTGGAATACGAGTCAAATTTATTTTATACACTTTAGTTAATGCCTATGGCTCAAAGAAGCGCATGGCTTTGTTGGACGTCCTACTTTCTTCCACCATTGACGGCCAACCCCTAACTGATGCTGATATACGCGAAGAAGTCGATACGTTTATGTTTGAGGGTCACGATACTACCAAAAGTGGTGTTGGCTTCACTTTATATGCATTGTCACGTGAACAAGAGGTTCAGCAAAAACTCTATGAAGAAGTGAGAGAAGTTGCTGGCCTTGATATGAATCAACCCTTGACATACACTATACTAATGGATTTGAAATATATGGATAAAGTGATTAAGGAGTCACTAAGAATGTATCCACCAGTGCCATTTTTTGGCAGGCAGACAATGCAGGATATGTATATAGGTAATGAAGAATTTTTATAAATTTAAAACGGCAGATTTCTTACAATAATAATTGACGCAACTTGTGTTCGAAATAGAAAATTATTGAAGAAAACATTTTCCATAAAGAGAATGATTCTAAAATATATATTTCTAATGGAAACGTGGAATTAAATAATATTTTCTTATAAAAAACTTATCTTTAACGACAAGTCCTAATAGAAACTTATGGGAGTTTTTCATAGCAGACTTCAAAATCGTGTATTAAAAAATTGTTTTCTCCCTGAAAACTGTTTCGAAATCAGATAATTTATAGAAAATTTACTTCAAGTATATTTTTTCTTGAGAAAATTTTCCTTAAAACACAGTTTTCTTATAGAAAGCTCCGTTTTATTTTATCGGAACATATACTTAGTTTATGCCTGTTTTGAAATCAGTTGGACACAAAACGATTTCACTCATAATGATAACTTTATATGCGTTTATGCCTATGTTTTGAGTTGAAACAATTTTAAAACTGTTTTAACTAACAGCTGATTCTGACTTCTTGCAATAGTAGTAGTGTTACCACCAAATTCTAATTTTTTCATATTTTTTATAATAAAACACATAGAATAATAAAAATAACCAATGGAAGAAATTGGCAACCCCATCAAATTTGACAGAACATTCTTTACAGCTGATTTTCATAAAGATTTCAAAACCGTATGCGTTTATACTCAATTTTGAAAACGCTAGGTCTGGCTCAAACAGGTTTGAAAAGCAGTGTCAGTGAAAACGTTTCGAAATTTCAAAACTGTTTTTGTAGCTGTTTATGCCATGGGTTTGAGTGAATGAAAACGTTTTCAAAACGGGCATAAACATGGTAATAATACTTAAAGAATAATTTCGTCATAAGTTTGGTTATTTTGTTTTTATTTGATAATGTTCACTTGTTTCTATTTGAAAATCTGCGCTTGAAAATTGGGTTTGAAAATAGATCCCTCATACAAAATTGACTTTTAAAACAAAAACTTTTATAATAAAAAACAGTTTTCTTATAAAAAACGACGTCTGAAAAGAGATCCTTCTAGAACAATGTGTTTATAAATAGTGTTCTATCAAAAAGCTGTTTCCAATACTGTTTTCTTAAAAAACCGTGGCTTTGAAGAGTTTTCATATTGAAAAATTATCCTCGAAAACAGTTTGTTTTCTTGGGTAAAATCTTCCTTAGAGAACTTTGTGTCTGAAACAGTAATGTTGTAGATTATTCCCTTAGATTTCCGGATTTTGTCTTCGAAGATTATTTCCTATTCCAAATTGTCATTGAACAAGGGTTTTTCATGAGAATTGTTCTATAAGAACTTATTACAAAAGGAAATCTGAATTTGTTTACAGAAAAATGTTTTTAATGATGTTTAAAAATTGGGTCTTCAAAGACAGTTTTCATATTGGAAATTGTTTTCGAAGTTTTCTTCTTTCGCACCCATTTTTCTCAAAGAAATTTGTGTTCGAATACAGTTGTTTGATCTGCAAAGATAGTTTTGTGTAAAATCTGTATTTTCTTATAGAAAATATTCATTCAAGTAATATTTTCCTTATTGGATATTGAACACAAATATTATTTCCTCACATAAATTTTACGTCGCATACAGTTAACTTACTTGGCGTTTACACGAGACAATTTTGTGGAGACAATAGCAAAACATTGAAACTTTTTACTAAACACTCGCACATTTCTCATTGTTTTCCTCGCTGTCTCTGATTTTTCAGACAGTAAATTGGGCAAATGATTGTAATTTGCGAAAAAGAAGCAAAACATAATCGCAAAGACCGCACAATTTGGGAAAATGTGTTCTTATTTCTAGATTTAGTTAAATGATATTGAATTTACACGAAACGACACTGGCGGCGGTTGCTTAAGAGTGTATTGTCTTTATAATTCACTGGACGCCTATGTTACACAAAAATGTCGTCTCTTCTTTGACAACTAATACATATTCTCACTGTCTTGTCTCGTGTAAACGCAGGGTTAGCCCTGAAAGATAGTTTTCTGTATAACCCGTTTTTTCTTATAGAAAATTGTCATTCAAGTCATATTTGTTTTTATTGGAAATTGAGCACAAATATTATTTCCTCATATAAAATTTACATCACATACAGTATACGAGTACTTAAATGAAAGTGAATTCGAAGACAGTTTTCATATTGGAAATTGTCTTTGAAAACAGCTTTCATTATTCAAAGACAATTTTCGTATTTGCAGTCAGGGGTCGAATGATCACAACCGGGTCGCATCTTAATCTGGATTACGAAAGTGGTTCTTAATGTTAAATTTGATTATAACTTCTAAAAAACTATTATTAATACAATCGCATTCCTCTTTTGACTTGATAAATAAAACAATTTCCTATGCTCGGATTCAAGTTTCCATATATCGCGCTTCCAATACGATATCGATATTGATCGCGATTCTAAATCCACTACGATACGATATGGATGCAATAATTCGACCCAAGAATTTTGTAAAAAAAGCGATTTTCTAAATACAGTTGTCTCTCTGATTTTTTTAAACAAAAAATTGATTTTGAAGTTTTCTTGTAGAATAGTATCGGAGCACATAGTTTTCGTACAGAAGATTTATGTGCCAGCACAATTTTGATTTAGAAAACTGTCATCAAAATCTGTTTACAATAGAAATTAACTTTTGAAGACTTAGGCCCAATTTTTGACTGGTTATTTAAATTGGTAATCAGTTGATTTAGATTTATGTTTGATCTGACTTTAAATACGAAAAGAGTTTTTCAGTGCTTTGTCAAATAATATTACTACCATGCGGCAACAGTGGCAAATGCTACGAAAAATAACCGGTATTCATACATTTATCGGCTAATCGTTACAATGCATCAAACTGACGCCATTTGCAAAACAAAAGTGAAGTGATAAAATACAAAATATTTAATGAAATTGGACAATATTGAGCAGAAAAAAAGTTATAAATGCACTACGATTTAAATGATACGTTTTTAGTTTTATTTCAACCAGGATGGTGATTAGAATTCTTCACATTAACAATTAAAGAAGCTTTGTGTTTGTTCTTCTTGTTGTTTTCTGTCAAAATCATATGGTCAGTTGATCATAGTTTAAATGCCAACTTTGGCTGTTTAGACAGCAATTAAATATTAACCTAAAAAGTGAATTCACAGCTTAAATTATGTTTGATCGTTGATCAAAGATGATTTTCCTCTCAAAAATTAGGCCTTAGAATTCAATAGAAATTTTTCTGGAATTAACGTTTAATATTGGAAATAATCTATTTTCTTATATCTTAATCTTAATCTATTTTGTTATATTTAACGTTTAATATTGAAATTAATCTATTTTCTAAAATACAATTTTAACTTTTCCTACTGTTTTGATATCTTTTTTTTTACAGACGATCAATGCATTCCCGGTGGCACTAGTATTCTTATGGGCATAATGACTATGCAAAACGACCCCTTGTATTTCCATGAACCCCAGCGTTTTCTACCCGACCGCGAGATTGGCGATAAGGGATTTGTATTTGTCCCATTCAGTGCGGGACCCCGTAATTGTATTGGACAACGTTTTGCCATGCTCGAATTGAAAGCATTTCTTGTTAGAGTTATACAAAACTATGAGCTACTATCTTTGGGCATGGAGATACAACCAACTGTAAGTGTAGTGTTGAAATCAAAAACTGGCTGGCAAATGGGTTTTCGAAGAAGACAATAAAATAAAAATAAAGGCGGTTACTTTTTGATTTTATTTAATTAAAATGAACTATCAATGTTGTTTTATTCTTTGCATTTTTTAAACCAATTTGTGTACTTTGCCCGGTGTGGGCAGACCTGCAGCGGTTGGGCTCGCCTGCCCACAGTGTCCGGTGCACCAAATCAATTGGTGGGGCGACCAGACAGCAGTAAAAACAGTTGGACATTAGCTCGCTGGTGGGTAGATTAGGCTGTGGCTGAGTGCGATCAGCTACCCCATCTTCAAACCGGCAAGTGGACGATACCCGATGCAAATAAATGTTATGGTGTACACTTGCGGAAAAAATGTCCTGAGAGGATTGTTAACGTTCAACAAAACTTGCAGCTTTAGAGAACGTTTAACAGAGGAATTTTTCGACTACACTGATGGAAAAACGCCATTGCAAAATTGACAACGGATGTGGTCAATTTTAGATTTTTACGTTGTCAGTTTTTTGACAACGAACGTTGTCAAATGTAGCCACCAGCGTTGTCAATTTGATACCAATATGTTGAAGAAAGAACGGCGTTGTCGATTTGACACCAATCGGTCTCGAATGGACACCAACATGTTCGAATTGACAACAATATGTTGTGGAATCGACAGCAAATCGACACCAAATGGCATCAAATTGACACCAAATGGTATCAAATCGACAACGAACGGTGTCAAAATGACACCAACATGTTCTCGAATTGACAAAAATATGTTGTGGAATCGATAGCAAATCGACACCAAATGGTATCAAATTGGCACCAAATGGTATCAAATCGACAACGAACGGTGTTAAATCGACACCAAGTGGTATCAAAGTGACACCAAATGGTATCAAATCGACACCAAATGGTATGAAATCGGCAACGAACGGTGTCAAAATGACAACAACATGTTGTCAGCTCCAGCTTACAAACACACTTGTTGACACGCTGGGGCTTGCTTATTAATTTCATCATTCGTTGTCAAGTCATTCGTGTGTGCAGACGTTTTCTATTAGTATATTTCTTTTACAAAGCATTCGTGTATTACTCAAAGCAAAAATGAGTGGAAGTGATTTAAATCAATATGAAAATGAAAACATTATAGATAACATGCTGGTAATTGGTGAAATTCCAATATGAACGACGTTAGTGCCATTGGGACTGAAGTTTTAGATGACGACCAACAGTTGAAAAAGTTCCTAAAAGGTAAGTAATTATAAGTTCTAACGATTTTTTTTTTATTTTAGCTGTACAGGTTACATATAAAAGCTTGCCGTATATTTATATATAAAGGGAAGATTTGAAAGAAGCTGTGCCACCTGTAGGGCTCCGTGCTGAATTTCGCGCTAAATTGTTTGCGTGGAAGAAAACAGAGGTAATATCGTGTTATTGAATGTGTACGAAATTGTTAAATGCTAACACAATTATTTTTTAAATTTATTATAGCTTG
Organism: Phaonia tiefii; assembly: GCA_963931995.1. Taxonomy (NCBI): domain Eukaryota; kingdom Metazoa; phylum Arthropoda; class Insecta; order Diptera; family Muscidae; genus Phaonia; species Phaonia tiefii. The sequence continues at coordinate 16,772,344 of OZ008370.1, read as the reverse complement.
GAATCGATGAGGCTGAAAACGTTGCATCCTCCAAAGTGGAGGAATTGCTGAAACAAGGTGAGATTGGTGCGATGATCTATATTATTAAATAAATAAATATAAAAAATAAATTTGTTCTTTATTTGGGGTGAGGTGATACGAAGTTATTGACAACGAATGTCGTCAAAATGACACCGATGCGTTCTCAACTTGACAACGAATGTTATCAACTTGACAACGACTGTTGTCAAAATGACACCAATGCGTTCTCAACTTGACAACGAATGTTGTCAAAATGACACCAATGCGATCTAAACTTGACAACGAATGTTGTCAAAATGACACCAATGCGTTCTCAACTTGACAACGAATGTTGTCAACTTGACAACGAATGTTGTCAACTTGACAACGAATGGTGTCAAAATGACGCCGATGCGTTCTCAACTTGACAACGAATGTCCTCAACTTGACAACGAATGTTGTCAAAATGACACCAATGCGTTCTCAACGTGACATCGAATGTTGTAAGCTTGACAACGAATGATGTCAAAATGACACCGATGCGTTCTCAACTTGACAACAAATGTTGTCAAAATGAAACCGAATGGTATCAAAATGACACCAAGATCACGGTATCAAAATGACACCACTCGTTGTCAATTTGAGCACAAACGTTGTTGATACACTATCGACAACGGATGTGGTCATTTTGACACCGGTTTCGTATATTTTACCGCGTTTTTTCCGTCAGTGTATGAATAAAGTCTTTGGCTATTGCCTACTTAAGCGTAGTACGCAGCTGAATCTGAATTTCAGGTTGCCATATAAACTCTATGTAAAAAAATGCAAACGGAATTTTTTAAATTGTTTACCTATTACAGGTTTGTTTACAAGAGCTATTATAGAATATGCTTCCCCTACCACAAACGAAAATAATGTTCTGACAATCGTTTGGTCAAGGAATTTGTGATATTTGCAAATAAAATTGTTGTAAATTTTAATTGTGTGCCGTAACTGAAAAAAATGTGTGATAAATAACGTTTTGCAAAATAGTTACATGCAACAAGCTCACTACTCCATACACAAATCTACACATTTACTTTTCCGTGTAGAGATGAAAGGACACTTTTCAACTTGAAATTCAGATTCAGCTGCATACTACGCTTTAAACCTTTATGGCAACACCGACCCAGCAGGTGTCAGAGAAGTCAAAGTTTAGCATCGTCAATAAACGGCGGCAAAGAAGAAAAACAGAAATTAGTACCGCGCGAAGTGTTCAACACCACGACAGTAGCAAATCATTCATTTTGTGTTAAATAGATTAACTTTAATATAAAAAAACCCGTAAAAACATAGTTTTTGACTATAAATTCTTTATATATGAAATGGGTTTTTAATTTGTGATTTGTATGGAATGTACCACGCCCCTTTGTCCAATCCCGCCCATATTCTCGTCGCCATTAATTTGCCTGTGAAGTTTCAGCTCGATTGGATCACGGGAAAAGGGTTAAAAATCAATCCAAAGTTTTTTCGGCATGCATGCATACAGACAGGTGAAGTTAATATAAAGAATTTAATAAAGAATAATTATAATAGTTGTTAAAGAAAGACGTTTTACTGACCACAACATCCATACCTTTAACAAACCTATCATAACTTTTTATGAATAAGGCCGTTAAATTGTGAAAAAACTCGTTCAAAATATAAAACCGTTAGCAATTTTTAGTAATATACAGCACACAAAGAACAATTACAGCTGTACGCAAATAACAATTGCAGCTGTTAAAAAATTATTCACAATAGGTGTAGCCACAGAGTTGTTTAACAAAGGTGCTGCTGGAAGTCGAGTAATCATTATTCAGCAGCTGTTAGCTTACGCAAGAGTAGGGTAATCGAAAAATATTGGGTAATCGAAAAATATAATATTGGCACAACTGATCGACTTTGTAGTAGGAAATTAATAGAAACCACAGTGGATAGGCGAGAGAGCGATAAGCAACCAGAAGCAAACTAAGTTTAAATAGAGTTTGAATGATACTAAAAGCTTCTCAAAATACCGTTCGGAACCGGTGTAAAACTGTAGGTCCCAATCAGTGAGTGTAAAACTAGAAAGCGCACAGCTCACTGGTTGTGAGAAGCTCTCACCAGTCTTTTCAAGGGATGTTATGGGAAAATATTTATTTTTATTTAATGACAGCTAAATTAAGTTTCATGTTGGTTGCATCAAACGAAAATACGCATTCCCCTTGTTTTATGTCCGTTTTATGTCCAACTAAAGAGTAAAATACAAAGCAACTCGAACTTCATGAAATAGCCTACTACCCCATCGTCATCGAGAGAACGTAAAGAGGAGGGATAGAAACTCTTGTCTATTTCTCGAGGGTTGAAATCGCAAAACCGGTATTGTATTGAGTAATATGTACAAGGGGCGCAAAAGTAAACTTCCGATGTTTTTTGGCTGTAATTTAAAAAAAAAATGAAAAACTTTGATTCTTCTTGTGGAATATTTTTATTTGGTCTTTTAATTTTTTTTACATCAAGTCGAGAATATGATGTCATGTAAATGGCCGCCGCCACAGTTGATTGTCATTTGAGCCCTTTTTATGGCATTTTCCATCACTTTGGCCAAAACTTCCGGCGATACGTCCTCACATTCTTGACGGATATTGTCTTTAAGAGCTGCAAGAGTCTGAGGCTTGTTGACATAAACCCGCGACTTCAAAAAGCCCCACAAAAAGAAGTCTGGAGCGGTCAAATCAAGCGATCTTGCTGGCCAGTGCAAATCGCCAAAACGGGAGATTAGGCGCCCGGGAAATGCATCCTTCAGCATATCGGTTGTGGCACGTGCAGTGTGTGCCGTTGCACCGTCCTGTTGGAACTACATGTTTTCCAATCCCAATTCGTCAAGTTGCGGCAAAAAGAACTCGTTGATCATTGCTCTGTAGCGCTCACGGCGCTTCCATGACATCGACGGCGCTTCCATGACATCCTCGGCTACAGCAGCAATATTCTCTGCAGAACGGCTACTCCGGGGTCTGCCACGCCTGGCAGCATCTCGTGTTGTGCCAGTCTCTTCGAGGCAAGCGGCTAAACGTCGCAGTGTTTCACCAGTAGGCGTTGGACGGCCAGGAAATCTGCGACGAAATTCACGTTGTGCCACAGTCACCGACCGATTATTGGTCAAATAAATAGTCAGCAATATTCCGCGTTCTGGAGCAGTGTAGCGTAACATTGTTTATTAACGTGTATTTCGCATGTGTTTACTACACAAATGTCAAAACAGAACTGACATTAGGGGCCAATCGCAAAATTTATAGCATTTTCTGATAGGAGGATTACTTTTGCGCCACCTTGTAGCATTCAACGTACTGGTTTATCGTATTTTTACTATACACTTCAAAAAAGACTCAACGATACTTAAAATATGACAATAGTGTTCAAAGCGCCCATTTATCGAGTTTAAACGAAAATATATGTATATTAAAATTTATGTATATAAAAAAAGAATGTTTCACCGAATTATTGCAACAAGAAAAGTATTTATATTTTCGATAACAACTTATAAACCACCTTATTGAGCACTCGTAAATTAATAAAAAATTATCGATTTATTAAAACTTCAACTCCAGATATCCCATAACTTAGCCAGTTATCGACAATTTATATTTAATTGTCGGGCTTAATTGGAGGTGTTCTATCAAAAACATCTATTTTCTTGAGGGGCCTGGGATATCAAGCTCTTCTGGGTTTGAAAATGATTTAACTGATCACACTCAGTCCGACTATTTTTACTACAGCCGTGATGACTACGCACGCCCCACCAATTGATTTAGTGTAGAATTCACTGTTAGCTAACCAGCTGCAGTTCTATTACACCCGAGAAAATTATACAAATTTATTTACAAAAAATGCAAAGAATAAAACAACATTATCAAAAAGTAACCGCCTTTATTTATTCTTCGAAAACCCATTTGGCATTTGATTTCAAAACTACACTTACAATTGGTTGTATGTATCTCCATGCCCAAAGGCTTATAGTTTTGTATAACTGTAACAAGAAATGCTTTCAATTCGAGCTTGGCAAAACGTTGGCCAATATAATTAGGTGGTCCCGCACTGAATGGGACAAATACTTATCTTGACGCTCATTGCCGTTTCACATATCACATCAAAGGTTGTCAGCGCTACATAATGTTCAATATCAATTATATACAGGTGATCCGTCCCCGTGATATCACCTGGGTTATCGATTTCTCCATAGAATATCGACTTAATTTACCAGCAAATATAGTCGTCTGTTGATCGAGTATGTGTATGAAATTATCCAAATTTTATTGCAGTTATTGCACGTCTACAGGCCTGCCACTTTGGACCATGACTTTTATGTATGCTAGCTCAATATGGGCTATTATTTATAAGGTATTCAGACAATTTCGAAGGAAACACCGCTTGTGTTATGGAAATCGATATAAAGCTGACAGATGATGCTCGTATATACATTAGGGATGCCAAACGGGAAATCCCGAATCCAGGGATTTGTGGGGATTATTATTAATTTTGAAAAACAAAACTAAAAACAATAACAAAAGTTCTGTGTGGTATTATTTTTTGGAAGAGTCGAAAGGTGCACCTCAAGCAAAATGCATAATGTGCAAAAAGGGGTTTAAAACCCAATGGCGGCTCTACAAAAGGTTTAATAACTCATCTTAAAGTGAGTTAATTATGGCATATGAATGCCTATTATAAGGTTTATTCTCCAACAATTACAAAATTTATTGCGTCGTGTAGAATTTAAGCAAAGAAAGTAAAATAAAAAAATCTGTGCATAGTTTCGGTGTTATGGACCCCGACATTTCGGATACTTTTTCCACTGACGTACCGTGTAAAGCCATTGATATCACTTTTTCCTATAAAATAAGTCATAACAAACTCAAAAAATAAAGTAGAATTTTTCGATAAGTCGCTGAGGTATCGAGTTATCGGATGTTTACGTTTCTCAAACAAAAATGTAAAATCTATCACGTTTAGCATCCCTAATATACATACATAATAGACGCCGCCATTAAAATTGAACGCTACGGAATGAAGTTAAAAACGAAAAGTGTACAAATTCAATGAGAATATGTTAAGCACGCTGGAAGAGTGCAGTGAACCGAAGATGAACCTTTTCGCTCATCCACAACATTCAGTGTGGACTAGAACTTTAAGCCGTCGAGCCACTCCGCCGCGCCACCGTTTTTTGAGTTTTTACCGCGCCTTCGCCTTATTTTGTAGAAATCGGCGCAACAACGGCGTCGGCGTGGTTCGGCGGCGTATACCATTTTATTTAATATTTCGTATAATCAATCAATTAATAGTATTGTCCTGATTTACTCGTTGCAACCACAAGAGGCAAAAAACTATAAACTACACCGAACCACAATCAGAATATTTGTTAATAACAGTCAGCTTAATTTCTCAAGACTTAACTTATGGAGTTAAATGGCAATTTGAATTTTGCATAACAACAGCCAGCCGAAATTCTACACGCTACAACACCAACAGCCATTCCCTAACAGGTTACAACACTTATTACGAATATATCAACAGCATAGGTCAGCAGATGTTAAAGATGTTGCCAGACTGTTCCAATAGTCTTGACAGATCCAAAGAACTGTGAACTATTCTTTGACAGCCCTAATTTCCAGATAATGCCAATAAGGAGCTAACTACGCATCCATTGTGAGAATAATTTGGACCAAAGTCAGAACTTATGCTGGAAAAAAATATATAAATAGACGACCCTATTAGCTTTTGAGTTAGAATGCCGAAATTAATCGTCTATTAAATGCAAAATATTTTTATGGTCCCAGACGTGCGAAATTGGGAACAAAGTGCGAATTTAATCAGAAAAAGTCATCGACATAAAATGGTCACATTGGGGTCACCAGAGTGTCTCAATTTTTATAGTAATTGGAAGTAACTTAGGAAATTAAATTTGTCTGATCAAGACTCAAACGAACTATGAACTTTAAAAACAAAGCCCAATGCAGATAGGTGATCTACCCGTAAATACCATCTGACAGCTAATAATTGTATTGTATGTACGTTCCCGTATATAATACGCAGGATGAATTGTCTGGGAGAGAAAAATATTAAATCGAAATTAAATACAAATTAAAATATACGATGTTTTTGCCATCAATTAAAAGACACTTTATATAAGTATGTGGACTACTACTTATATCTAATTGCATTCCGAGTTGAATTGTACGTATTATTCGTAAAATCTTAGCGGTGATTAACTACATAATGTGAAGACCAGCTTAAGTGGAAAGTGACTTAAGTTAAAATCATTTTAATGCACGAAATTTATCAATGGTTTATAATGCATTTGACAATCTGTGGTACAATCAGGCATCGCAAAAGTATGCGAACGAGTCTATAAAATCCCTCTCACTGCTCAAAATACATCTCACGAGATTCGAGTAGACTATTTCCGAACCCAAAATGCGGCTCGTAAGTCGTTAGCTGTGGACAACGCACGCGCTTGAGTAGATCCCCTTGACCGCTATCATCTTCAAATAGTAATAGAGGTTGATGCTACTGGATTTCTTTATGCCAAAAACGATATACAAGTAGACAGTAAAAAATTCTCTTCACTCAAATGCCAACAAACACCACGAGTGAAACCCTAGTAATTCTCTGTTCTCTCTCTTACTCTCTTCATTGAATATTTCAATACACGAGCAGCATCTTGATAGTGTTGTTGTATATAACTATACAAATTCCAACCATGTTGAAGTAAAATTACATAAACTATGCAAAAAGTATGAAATAATCAAGATATAACACGAGAGAGAAATGCCTTTGAGTAAATTTCTCGCACTTTTTGGTCCTCTTTTACCAGGGTTGCCAAATTGCGCACACCTTCTGGTCGTCTAATTCTACATCGTCTTTGTTTATGCCAAAAACGATGTACAAATAGACAGTCAAAATTTCACTTCACTCAAATGCCAACAAACAAAACGAGTGAAACCCTAGCACTTATCTGCCCTCTCTCTTACTCTCTTCATTGAATATTTGAATACACAAGCGGCTTTTTGATAGTGTTATTGTATATAACTATACAAATTCCAACCGTGTTGAAATAAAATTTCATAAACTATGCAAAAAGTATGGAATAATCAAGATATGATACGAGAGAGAAATGTGTTTGAGTGAATATCTGGCACTTCTGGTCTTTTTCTTTCTTTTAATTCTTTATGCTTGCAACGGTCACATGGAATGGCAGCAGCCTTTTCAAAATTGAACAGTAGTCTACTGACCGTTGCAGAGTTGCATTTGAAGTTTCAACGTAAGATAGTAATAATGTCAATGGCTTTTCGATACACTTTTTATAAAAGTGTTGCTGCCTACAACAACAACAACGTCTACTGCTACTACTTGGTTATTATACTATGCCTTAGAGTTTCTGGAAGAAGTTGCGTTTCATTATTTTTAGTTGTCATTGAATTGAGAATTTATTTTAACACTAAATGAGAAACAACTGTAGTTTGACTTAGACTTTTTGATTTTGGAACGGTATAAACATTAATATTCACCGTAAATCTAAAAGCAAACGTTGACCAACAACCAACGCTTTTCAAAATTCTGAACGATCATAAACGACTGGGGAGTGGCCTATAAATTAAATGATTCAGACTACTGCTGGATAGAATGCACGGAATGACAGTATTGTTTATCTTACTTACTTATCCGGTCTCGAACAACCCCGGGGGTTCAGGGACCTTACAAAACGAAGATAACATATTTCGCCAACCAGTTCGATCTTTTACCTTATCTTTACAGTTGACAATACCAAGTGTACGCAGGGATTCGTAAACTTTATCCATCCAGCGGAGTCTTGGTCTTCCTATTTCTCGTCTTCATTCGAGTTCGGTCTCGAAACCCCTTCGTGCTGGTACGTATTCATCCATTCTACTGACATGGCCTAGCAAGCGCAATCGCGTTATTTTCATCCGCTTAACTATGTCAATGTCGGGATATAGCTCATACAGCTCATGGCGCATGCGTCGCCGATATTCGCCGTTGTGCACTATAGGGCCATACATTTTTTTCTCTCGAAGACTTACAGATGTTTCGTCTGTTTGCGATAAAGCCCAGGATTCTGCGCTATAAAGCAAGACAGGTCGTATGAGAGTTTAGTATAGCTGGATTTTTGAGTATAGCTGGATTTTATCTCTAAAGTGCATGCTTAGCCGAAAATAACATCAATTCGCAAGCACAATTCTCCGCTTGATCTTAAAGCAGGCGTTGTTATTTTTCTTTACTGCAGATCGAGGTATATAAATTCGTCCACCTCCTCAAAATTATAACGGTTATCTACGTTCACGCTTTGGTCTAATCGCGTGGAGACCCTGCTCGTTGAAACCATTAATTTTGTCTTGTTCTCATTTACTGTCAGACCCACTTTGCTGACTCCTTCTCAATTCTCGAAAACACCGCAGTAACTTCTCTAATTTTGCGCCCAATGATAACTATATCATCCGCATACGCGAGCAGCATGTGACTTTTGCTGCTGATGGTTGTATACATGTTGACTGCAGCTTTTCCCATAATGATATCCATTAAGATGTTAAAGAGATCGCACGATAGGGTGTCGTCTGGCCTGAGGCCTCGCTTAGCTTCGAAAGGTTCGGTAAGATTCTTACCAACTTTCACTGCGGATTTGGTGTTCGTCAAGGTCAACCTACAAAGGCGTATGATTTTTGCAGGAATATCGAGCTGAGACATTACTCCCCTATCGGGCTATCGAAGGCCGCCTTATAATCGACAAATAGATGATAGGTGTCGATTTGTTTTTCGTTGGTCTTCTCCAGGATTTGGTGTAGCGTTAAAATCTGGTCAGTTGTTGATTTTCCAGGCCTAAAGCCACACAGGTATGGTCCAATCAAGTCATCTCTCGCGCTTGTACGTGATAGAACCTTATATGCTATGGATAAAAGGCTTATTCCACGGTAATTGGCACAGAAACTCGGGTCACCTTTTTTAAATATGGGGCATAGTACACTGAGGCTCCAAACGCCGGGCATTCATTCATCTAACCAAATTTTGCTAATGAGCTGATACGTACATGCACCTTATCAGCTCATCGCCGCCAGCCTTAAACAGCTCCGCCGGTAATCCATCGGCTACTGCGGCTTTGTTGTTCTTAAGCCGGGTAACAGCTGTTCTGACCTCGTCTTGGTTAGGAGGGGGCAATCGACGTCTTCGCCCTAATTGTGATCGATTGTCTCTTCGTCGTTGGATATCTGAGTTACCAGTAGCGCGGAGAAATGAGCTGTCCATATTCCTAACATGCTCTGCACATCTGCAATTAGATTTACGTCCTTGTCTTTACAGAAAGGGGCCCTGAACCATGTCTATTAGTTCCGTTTTTGACTTTCTGGTAGAATTTTCAGGCCTCGTTCTTTCTTCTGTATGTCTCAATTGTCTCACTCTCGTGCTTTCTCCACTGCCGTTTCTTACGCCCAAGGAGACGGGTTAACTCCAGCTCGCGTTACAATTGACTGAAGCATTGCCATATGTGCAGCGTTCCGTTCATCATTTGCTAGGCGACACTCTTCATCGTACCATGGTTTATTGCGAAACGATTTTTCAAAACCAAGTACGGTTGTTGCGGCAGTTTTTATAGAGTCGGAAATGGGTTTCCACTGTGTATCTACTTGTACTTATTTTGGGCACATGTGCATTTTTTGGGAACTAAGTCTAAAGGGGCTTGGAAAAGCCCGGTCGATCCTCCTAAAATTAAAGTACGACATTGAGATATCTCGATTTCTTTATGGCAGCCTATTTGTTGTGAGGTTGTAAGCAAGCTATGACAGCACTTTCATTTATCGCAATAAGAGTAAATTAACGTTGTCGACTCGAACGTACAGTAGGGCATCCATTTGAAGTCGAACGTTAAGATTTAAGTGAAAAAACTGCGTACAACCAGTTATAATTTATACCTCGGAAAGATAGGAGTCATTGTTCCAAAATGTTTGTAGAATTTTTAGTAATCATTATAACGCTAATAATCGTTGATTATCTCTGGAGAAGAAGAGCCAATAAATTATTAAAAAACATACCGGGTCCACCAAGTTTACCGTTTTTTGGTGTTGTTTTATCGTCATTTGGTACTAAACCGGATGGTTAGTAATTTATTGCCTTCCTAGAATAAAACGATCTCTAAATTAAAGATAAAAAATGTGTGTGATCTTTCTCCTCCCCCAGAGATTTTAAGTTTGACCCACAGCATAACCAAAATATATGGTCGGGTCTCCAAGTATTGGGTATTTTATATCAAAGCCCTATTCATCAGTGATGTCAAGTATATACAGGCTGTACTTAGTCACCCGACGGAAATTAAAAAAATTCGCATGTATTCAATTCTGAATCAATGGTTGGGCGATGGCCTAGGGTTAAGTTATGGCCGAAAGTGGCACGCCCGTAGAAGTGTCATAACTCCAGCATTCCACTTTAAAATTTTGGATAATTTCATACCCATATTCGATCAACAAGCGACAATATTTGCAGGTAAATTAGGTCGACATTCTTTGGAGAAATCGAAAATCCCAGATGATATCACAGGGACGGATCGCCAGTATATAATTGATATTGAACATTATCTAGCGCTGGCTACTTTGGATGTGATATGTGAAACGGCAATGAGCGTCAAGATAAATGCTCAGACGAATGAAGATTGCGAATATGTTCAAAATTTATTAGAGTATGTATACAGATATTGAAATTGGTATTAATTGGTAAGCTGTCATCATAATCCTTTCATAATCCTCCATCCTTTATCCATCATAATCATTTATATGCTGTTTGATTTGAAAAATGAACCCAATCATATAGGGTACGATATAAATGGTTGTCTGGTCTTGTGGAGTGTTGAATTTTGCGTCAAAGGTTATGAAACGCGGTAAAAACTATTTAGGATTGCGGTTCACCGTGCCAAATACCCCTTCAAAGTTATCATACGATTTATGTTTATGTCACCTAAGAGCAAACGCGGCACTCATCTTGCGCATATGTGTATGTATTTTTCACATCCTACGGGTCTAGCAACATGAAACCCCACTGTACGATACTACATGATAATGCACCAGAGCTGTAAAGGAATCATTTTGTTATGAATTAATTTGCGAATCATTCATGCGCTGAATTAGCTACATTTTGAAGTAATTATTTTCACCAAAAAAAGAATTGAATGAAATTTGAATAAATTCAAATGAATTTGGCAAAAATTAATTGCAATTCATTTCCAATTCAAATGAATTTGGGAAAATAAATTTCAATTCATTTCCAATTAAAATGAATTTGCAAATTAATTTGGCAAAATGAATTTCAATTCATTTCCAATTCAAATAAATTTGCAAAATGAATTGCAATTCATTTATAATTCACTTGAATTGAGTTGATTTTGAATTAATTCAAATAAATTAGAAAAATAAATTGGCAATTCATTTATAATTCATTTCAATTGAGTTGATTTGGAACAAAGACTAGAGTAAATAGTTCTAGAGTATGCATTACTCTCGATTTGTTATCCAACACATTTTTGTGTGTCAAAGACAGCAAGCATTACTCTCGTTTTACATTTCACTAATATTAATTGCCAATTATTTTTTCTAATTCATTTGAATTAATTCAAAATCAATTCAATTCAAATGAATTGCAATTCATTTTGCAAATTTATTTGAATTGGAAATGAATTGAAATTCATTTTGCCAAATTCATTTGCAACTTCATTTGAATTGGAAATGAACTGCAATTAATTTTTGCCAAATTCATTTGAATTTATTCAAATTTCATTCAATTCTTTTTTTGGTGAAAAGAATTAATTCAAAATTAATTCATTTGATTCAATTTATTTTACCAAAATCATTTGAATTGCAAATGGATTGAAATTCATTTTGTAAATTCACTTGAATTGGAAATGAATTGCAATTAATTTTTGCCAAATTCATTTGAATTGATTTAAATTTTAAAATTCTTTTTTTTTCTTTGGTTTCGTACGAAAACAATTGTTTGGGACCGACATTTCGATTAGTTTAACAAACAATAATCGAAAAAAATTAATTGGAGTGCGTAGAGGAACTATTCATGAAATATGTGCAAGGTAAATCAGAGATAGGTTGTAACTCTCTGTAACAAAAATTACCTTTTAGAGATAAATGAGAAAATTTCTTACAAAAATTTCGCAAGAACTGAATACGGAGATTAACTCTTAGTTAAACAAGGACGGAAAGCGCAAAACCACTCACAATAGGTTTTGTTTGCGTCTATTCCAAAGACGATCTAGAATTAGACAACCGGAAGATGTGCGTAATTTGGCAACCCTGGTAAAAGAGAACCAAAAAGTGCCAGATATTCACTCAAACACATTTCTCTCTCGTATCATATCTTGATTATTCCATACTTTTTGCATAGTTTATGATTATTTCAACACGGTTGGAATTTGTATAGTTATATACAATAACACTATCAAAAAGCCGCTTGTGTATTCAAATATTCAATGAAGAGAGTAAGAGAGAGGGCAGATAAGTGCTAGGGTTTCACTCGTTTTGTTTGTTGGCATTTGAGTGAAGAGAAATGTTGACTGTCTATTTGTACATCGTTTTTGTCTATTCTTATGGCAGCTCCCGAAATTGCGCTGAGGCAAGCTTTACAAATTTTAACTTTGACAGCACGCAAAGAGAGCAAGTACAACTAAAAAGAACAGCGCGCAAAAACCATAGATTAATTTATACCTAGATTTGTCAATTCGCTCATCGGTTTAATGATTGAAGGGAAGCGAACTTGTGGAAGTTCAGTTCTGTCGCTGAGGTTTGACAAACACAGCAGAAATTGTTACTGTGAATGTTCAAAATATGTAAATACATATATGAACATCGTGAATGCACAAAACCATAAAGCAACTATGGTATAGAGAAGAAAATTTACTCATGGAGTGGAATGCCAACAAAGAAAACGAGTGTAGCGCGTCGTTTCTCTGTTCTCTCTCTCTTACTCTCTTCGTTGAATATTGCAATACACGAGCAGTTTTCTGATGATGTTATTGTATCTAACTATAGAAATTCCAACCATGTGTAAATAAAGTTACATAAAGTATGTAGAAAGTATGAAATAATCAAGTTATGAAGAGAGAGAGAAATACGTTTGAGTGAATTGCATCGACTTTTTTGGTTCTTTTCTACTAGGGTTGCCAAATTGCGCCGTTTTTTACTTCTCTACTTGTACATCCTTTTTGACAAAACTAAAAATGGAGGATTTTGTTCGTTGTTCGAACAAATTGTTGTAATTAAACAGCAAAACATCTGACAGAAGTTCGTTTCCTCATTGAAGAAGCGCAAAGAGTAACGTCAGATGAGACGGATAACAAATCTATGTATAAACTAATATATGGCAAAAACAGTAATAAAAAACGGATTTAAAGAAAATAAAAATTCGAAACAAAATAAAAAAGTGTAATCAGAAAAAATGGGCACGGCATAGTTGTCAATTTTTAGGTACAAGGTAGCTTTTGACGAAACCTTTAAAAGAATCAAATGTTGTTAATGTCGGTTGTAGTTTACGGAAGATAGCTCATCAATTAATAGAACAGCCGCCAATTTTTTGTATGGGACGTACCAGATTGGGAGTGGCAAATTCACCCATTTTTCACAGAAGAGTGGCGTTCGATCAAATATTGCCTAATACCAAATTTCATCAAAAACGATGTATAAGTAGACAGTCAAAATTTCTCTTCACTCAAATGCCAACAAACAAAACGAGTGAAATCCTAGTACTTCTCTACTCTCTCTCTTACTCTCTTCATTGAATATTTCAATACACGAGCAGCTTTTTGATAGTGTTATTGTATATAATTATACAAATTCCAACCATGTTGAAGTAAAATTACATAAACTGTGCAAAAAGTATGAAATAAGCAAGATATGACGCGAGAGAGAAATGCGTTCGAGTGAACTCCTAGCACTTTTTGGTTCTCTTTTACCAGGGCTGCCAAGTTGCGCACATCTTCTGGTCGTCTAATTGTAAATCGTCTTTGATTTCATTAAGTTTGGTTGATTATTACCATGTCATGGCAACCATGTCAACTTTCTACAGCTAAGTAGACATTTACAGTTTAAGCCCCGTATTCAGTTCTTGCGAAATTTTTGTAAGAAATCTTGTCATTTATCTCTAAACGGAAAATTTTGTTACAGAGAGTTACCACATATCTCTAATTTACCTTGCATATATTTCATTAATAATTAATATTTGTACTCCATTTTATTTTTAACGCATGTGGTATTACTTTTGTTTACTAAAATAATCGAAATGTCAAAATTCCGGTCCCAAACAATTAGCAAACAGTTGTTTTCGTACGAAATAAGTTTAGCGTAACAACCCTGTACTTGGTTTTGCCTACGAAATTTTCGCAGAGCTGAGTACCAAGCAAATGAAAAGTAAAGGAAATTTTCGGTTCATGAAATTTTCGTTATTTTTTATACACGTACTTCTTGTGGCAACGAACATTTCATAAAAACTGAATATCGGGCTTTATAAACCAATGTCTGAGTTGAAGCTAATCACATATACCAGAAACAAGTTTTAAAAGAAACATGCTTTTGCAATAAATTCAATCGCAAACTAAATAATATTCAGTAACAAAATATCATTGTGATCGGTAATGATTTACGGCAGTTATCGTGTTGGCCAGCCAAGACCACGGCTCAATCGTCTTAAAAAGTCCTAAAACGAATTTCGTCCAAAGAAACTAAGGCTATAACATGGTTCATTTTATTGTTATGGTGATACTTGTCGAGCGATCCAATAATATAAAAAATATATATAATAGTCGAGTTTTGATTACAGCCCTTACATAGATTGTCGCTTAATTTGCATGGAGAGCTGAGCGATATTAAGCGGCATTTGAAATTATCGCTTCCATTTCAGCCTTAAGCATGAACAAAGTTGCCAGACTGAAAATAAATCAGCAAAACTGTGTTGGATATTGTTAATGCGTGTATAGATAAGCGATAATCGCTAGTTTGTAACGAACACACGTCGTATGTTAACCTAGATGACTTCGCCAATTAACAAAAATTGTTTCTATATCTGGCGCAAACCTCATTTCCGTCCACTTTGTATGGGCGATTTTAAACGTGTTCCCCATACAAAGTGGTCGAAAAATTAGTTTAGCGAGGTATAAAAAACACGCCTTATAAGTTTGTCTATGGCACTATGTGTTTTTGAAGACAATTTATGTTCCAATATTCCTTTTTGTATGGAAACTGCATTTGAAAATACTTTTTTGTATAAAATTTTGTTTTCGAAAACATTTTACCAATATTTCTATACTAAACCTGTTATCGAACAAATTTCAATAATAAGTTCTATAAAAATTGTGGTATGAAGATTTGAACTCAATATTTTGCTTTATTTTAATTTTAACAGGATGCAGCATATACTCCTGCAGCGTTTTGTGTCAATGTTATACAGATCCAATATCCTTTTCAAAATTATGAAACCAAAATTATATGCCAGATATCTCAAGGTTATGAAGGCATTGCATGGGTTTACCGAAAATATAATACGCGAAAGGAGAATAGAACTTCAAAGGGACCAAGAAAGTGGAAGGAACAATGGCACAAATGACACTGAAGAACCTCACACAGGTAATTATTTTGATATTAATTCTAAACCGTTTTTGATGGGGCTTTCGAATTAAGGCGATTCAAAGTCCCAAATGGTCATATAAAGCTTGGGCCATGTAAAATTTGGAATTTGTACCACTCGTTATTTCGAAGCTGGTGACCAATTTGGCATTTACGAATGGACACATTATTAGTTAAAAGTTAGAAATGTACACTGTGTTCGAAAGCCGCATAATCAGTCGAAACTCGGAAGTCTATTTGCCGCCTCGCAGCTGCGATTTGACCCCGTTAGACTACAAGTATTATCTCTGGGGATCCGTGAAAGGTAAGTGTTACACAAATAATCCCGAGTCCATTTAAGCCTTACGAAATACGACCCAAACAATCGAAAACTATAAAGCAAGTCGTGAAAGCCATTTGAACGATGCTGAATTTCATTTATAAATGTCAATGATGGGTATTACCAATAAATTCAAAATTTTGAAAAAATTTCTATTAGTATTTTTTTTAAAACGAATGAAATTCCAAATTCTACATGGACCACCCTTTATTAAAATCCGATTAAAATTTTATTTATTCACTTTAGTTAATGCCTATGGCTCAAAGAAGCGCATGGTTTTCTTGGACATCCTACTTTCTTCCACCATTGATGGGCAACCCCTAACTGATGCTGATATACGAGAAGAAGTCGATACTTTTATGTTTGCTGGTCACGATACAGCCAAAAGTGGCATTGGCTTCACTTTATATGCATTGTCACGTGAACAAGAGGTTCAGCAAAAACTCTATGAAGAAGTGAGAGAAGTTGCTGGCCTTGATATGAATCAACCCTTGACATACACTATACTAATGGATTTGAAATATATGGATAAAGTGATTAAGGAGTCACTAAGAATGTATCCACCAGTGCCATTGTTTGGCAGACGGACAATGCAGGATATGTATATAGGTAATGAAGGATTTTTATAAATATAAAATGTGTTCGAAATAGAAAATTATTTAAGAAATCGTTTTCCATAAAGAGAATGATTCTAAGATATATTTTTCTTATGGAAACGTTTCTTTAAATAATATTTTCTTATAAAAAAACTTATCTTTAACGACAAGTCCTAATATAAACTTGACTTCGAAAATAATTTCCTTATACACATTTTACATGGAAAACTGCCTTCATATGGAATATTGTCTTTCACCACAGTTTTCTTTCTTCAATTAAATTTTTCTTAAAGAAATTCTTGTTTGAAATAGTTGATTCATATAAATTACCTACAAATTTCGAAATCATATTAATAATAGAAAATGTACTGCAAGTATATTTTTCCTTGAGAAAATTTTCCTTAAAACACAGGTTTCTTATAGAAAGTTCACATTTATTCAATTAGAACATAATTCTTAAATTTTATGTTATTTTGTTTTTATTCGAAAATATTCACATGTCTTTATTTGAAAATCTGCACTTGAAAATTGTTTTTGAAAATAGATCCCCTATACAAAATTGACTTTAAAAAAACTTTTATAATAAAAACTATTTTCGACCACAGTTTTCTTATAAAAAATGGCGTTTGAAAAGAGGTTCTTCTAGAAAAATGTGTTTATAAAGAGTGTTCTTCCAAAAAGGTATGTCCAATACTGTTTGCTTTGAACACAGTTTTAATATTGAAAAATTGTTCTCGAAAACAGTTTGTATTCTTGGGTAAAATCTTTCTTAGAGAACTTTGTGTCTGAAATAGTAATGTTGTAGAAATTCCCATAGATGTTAAATTGTTGTCTTCGAAGATTATTTTCTGTTCGAAATTGTCGTTGAACAAGGGATTTTCATGAGAATAGTTTTATAAGAACTTTTTACAAAAGGAATTCTGAATTTGTTTACAGAAAAATGTTTTTAATGACTGGTTTCTGATAGAAAATATAGTTTTTTCTTTAAGGAAATTTTTCTTAAATAAAATTTTCTTTCAACCTCTTTATTTAATAAAAATTGTCTTTGAAGACAAATTTCTTATAGAAAATTGATTTGTTTTAAATATTTGTTTTATAGAAATGTGTCTATGAAGGCATTATTTTTATATAAAATTATTTTCGAAGAAAGTTCCACTTAGAACACTGTCTTCGAAAACTGCTTCTTTATATAAAAATGTACCCTGAAGATATTTTTCTAAAATACACCCTTCTTTTAGAAAAATGTGTTCGGAGACAGATTTTATAATTGAAATTGATTTAAAAGTTTCGGCCCAAAACCCACGTTTCTGAAAAAACTTTGCCTTCGAATACAATTTTGTGATATCTTCAAAGTTAGTCTTCTGTAAAAATTCTTGAAACACAGTTGTTTTATAGCAAATGTTCTTCAATTTTTCATTTATATATAAATCTGATTACAAAAATTATTTCCTTATACAAAATTTTCGTAGATACACATTTTACAAACCAAAAATGGGGTCTTCAAAGACTGTTTTCATATTGGAAATTGTTTTCGAAGTTTTCTTCCTTCGCACCCATTTTTCTTAAAGAAATTTGTCTTCGAATACAGTTGTTTGATCTGCAAAGATAGTTTTGTGCAAAAGCTGTGTTTTCTTATAGAAAATATTCATTCAACTAATATTTTTCTTATTGGATATTGAACAGTTAACTTACTTGGCGTTTACACGGGACAGTTTTGCGGAGACAATAGCAATACATTCAAACCTTTTTTACTAAATCATTCACACTTCTCTCATTCACACTTCTCTCATTGACAAAGACAATCAATTTGGCAAGTGATTCGATGTAGGCAGAAACATCGGTGAAGTTTCCTTGTAATTTGCGAAATAGAAGGAAAACATAATCGCAAAGACCGCACAATTTGGAAAAACGTGTTTGTGTTTGGAGATTTTGGTAAATTATATTAAATTTACACGAAACGCCACTGACGACGGTTGCTTAAAAGTGTATTGTCTTTATAATTCTCGGGACGCCTACGTTACACAACAATTATGTCTCTTTTATGACAACTATTACATATATCCTGAAAGATAGTTTTCTGTAAAACCCGTATTTCCTTATAGAAATTGGTCATTCAACTCATATTTTTGTTGTTGGCACAAATATAATTTCCGGATATAAATTGTATAGCACATACAGTTTAATCAAAAGAAAGTGTATTCGAAGACAGTTTTCATATTGGAAATTGTCTTCGAAAACAGCTTTCATTATTCAAAGACAATTTTCGTATTTGCAGCCAGGGGTCGAATGATCACAACAACCGGGTCGCATCGTAATCTGGATTACGGAAGTGCTTTTTAAGGGTCAATTTGATTGTAACTTCAACAAATCTAGTATTGATGCAATCGCATTCCTCTATTTCCATATTTCGCGCTTCCAATACGATATCGATATTGATCGCGATTCCAAATCGAGTACAATGCGATAATTCGACCCCAGCATTTTATAAAAAAAAAGATTTTCAAAATACAGATTTCTCATCGATTTTGTTTTTGTTTGAATAAAAATTAATTTTGCAGTTTGGTTTCTTGTAGAATCCTGTCGAGGCAGATAGTTTTCTTATAGAAAATTTATCGGCTAGTACAATTTGGATTTAGAAAAGTGTCATCAAAACTGACATCTGTTTACTTTTGAAGACTGACGCCCGATTTCACCATGTTCATTTATCATTCAGTCAGAGCTAAAGAACAGTTTTAGCTGTCAGATTGTATGGAATTTTAAGTGTCAGTTAGCTATAACTTTGGTGAAATTGGGCGTTAGAATTCGAAAGAAATTTATCTGGAATTTAACTTTTAATATTGGACATTATATATTTTCTTATATAAACTTTTAACATTTCCTACAACTGTTGACTTTTTTCTTTTACAGGCGATCAATGCATTCCCGGGGGCACTAGTATTGTTATGGGCATAATGACTATGCAAAACGATCCCTTGTATTTCCATGAACCCCAGCGTTTTCTACCCGACCGCGAGATCGGCGATAAGGGATTTGTATTTGTCCCATTCAGTGCGGGACCCCGTAAATGTATTGGACAACGTTTTGCCATGCTCGAATTGAAAGCATTTCTTGTTAGAGTTATACAAAACTATGAGCTACTACCTTTGGGCATGGAGATACAACCAACTATAAGTGTAGTTTTGAAATCAAAAACTGGCTGGCAAATGGGATTTCGAAGAAGACAATAAAATAAAAATAAAGGCGGTTACTTTTATTTAATTAAAATGAACCATCAATGTTGCTTTATTCTTTGCTTTTTTTAACCCAATTTGTGTACTTTGCCCCATAGTGTAATGATGTATGGAGACGCCATTGTTCTCATCTGACATTTCCTTTCACACTATTCGTGGTGCGGTCTGTGCGACAGAGAGTTATTTGACATAAATTGACTTAAACCAGGTGGAATTACAAAAATTTTTGACTTAAATTTGTTTTGATGAAAGACTTTGAAATTTAAACGTATTTTGAATTTGTTTGTTGTATTTTATTGTTAGTATATGTTTGTGGTGTATTTACACAAAAATTTTAACGCAGAAATCGAAATGCCGTTGCTGATTTATTGTTCGATGGTTTGAGCCATTGCCTCTATCTGGTATTATTAAAGCAATACTTTCCAACATCCAACCGCCCATCTGCAACACACCAAATGTCAGCAATTTACTGAGAGAGTTGGCTACTCTATACGTCATTACTCTATGGTAGAAAGTGCTATTATTATCCGTGGTGAAAATATCGTTATATGCGTTGATTCTCATTCCATTTTCAAAAAATCCAACAAAGTGACTAGATTTTACAATCTGCCCTGAAAAAGAGTTTTGCCATAAAAAAACACTAAAAGAAGGACATTATAAAAACATATTCGAACATAGTTAATGTATAGAATAGAGGCTTCGAAGATAGTTTTGCGAGGACAAATCTTCGTAGGCAATTTTAGCACAGGAACGAATTTTGAGGACAGTCCTGCATATGAATTAGTCTTCGTAAACGACACGCGAGCGCGTGCGAAAAATAAAACAAAAACGCCGCACGCGAGACGTAAAAGCTGTTATATAGAAAGGTAGGAAAAAATGGATCCAATAAATGAATATAGATCGGCGTTCACGTTTAACATAATTTGTACCAAAAAGTACATAACATACGCAAGAAAGTACATTAAGTGTTACAGGATGTACATAATTGTACAAAAAGTACACAAAATTCACCAAACGTATATAATGGGTAGCTAAAAAGTACATAAAATGTAAGTCCTAATTTTTGAGTGGAAAATCATCTTTGATCAACGATCAAAAATAATTTAAACTCTGGATTATTTTTTTAGGTTAATAGTTGATTGCTTTTTAAACAGCCAAAGTTGGGCATTTAAACTATGATCAAGTGACCATATGATTTTGACAGAAAACAATAAGAAGAACAAATACAAAGCTTCTTTAATTGTTAATGTGAACAATTATAATCACCATCCTAAATCAAATAACATTAAAAACGTATCACTTAACTCGTAGTGAAGTTAGAACTTTATTTCTGCTCAAATATTTAACAATTTCATTAAATATTCTGTATTTTATCACTTCACTTTTGTTTTGCAAATAGCGTAAATTTGATGCATTGTAACGATTAGCCGATAAATGTATGAATACCGGTTATTTTTCGTAGCATTTGCCACTGTTGCCACATGGTAGAAATATTATGAAAAACTCTTTTCGTATTTAAAGTCAGATCTACCATAAATCAAAATCAACTGAATACCAATTTAAATGACCAGTCAAAAATTGGGCCCAAGACAAATTACATCAAGTGTACCAAATAGTACATAGAATCTACCAACAAGTACCTAAAGTCTACCGAGTGTAAAGTCTATATATTGTGTGCTAAAACTATATAAAGCTTATTTAAAAGTGTACCACAAAGTATATAAAGTGTGCTAAAAATACATAAAATGTAGCAAAAATTTACCAAAAAAAAGAGTACGTAAAATGAACCAAAAAGTACACAGTCCACCAAAACGTATATAAAATGTACCGAAGAGTACATAGCATGCCACAAAAGTACAAAAAAAGAACGAAATACCTGCATGAAATGTACCAAAAAGTACATAGTGTACCAAAACGGTATATAACAGTACCAAAATGTACACTAAATGTATCAACAATTTACCAAAAAGTACTCTTTGGACCAATAAAGTACAAGAAGTAATTTTTGGCAGCACACAAATTACATAAAAGTACCAAAAATTTACCTTTGGTATATAAAAATCACGATAAAAAATACCAAGAATTTTAGAATTTGTTGGTACCAACAAATTGCGCTTTTCGGTACCTGAAACTTCATATTTTGGTACTTTTTATGTACATACTTCTTTGCTACCAAAATCGACTTTTTGTGCTACTTTTTTGTCCCAAAAATTACGTGTATTTGGTACTTTTTATTGTCTGGTTGGTACTATCGGTACTACCGTCGGTGGTGCAACGGTTAGTGTGAGCGGCTGTTGTGAGAGAGAAAGTGGGTTCGATCCCTGCCCTGACCACCTTACACTTCATTCGACGACGGCCACCTCGCTTAGTGGCGGCGACAGTATCGAGTAATAAGCCATGAAATAACTTCTCAAAAAAGCCGTTCCGAACCGGTGTAAAACTGTAGGTCCCAATCAGAGTGAAAATTGGAAAGCGCACAGCTCAGCGATTGTGAGAAGCTCTTCCCTATCCCTTCATGGGATGTAATAGGAAAATATTTTTTTTGGTACTATTTATGTACCTTGTTGGTACCTATTATGTTACAAAAGCCCTTTTGGTACTAAAAGTAATTTTTGGGTTAGTTTTATACCGCGTTTATGCTGCAACCGAAATCTCTGTTGTCTAGATTTCATTCACACGAACAGCTGATTTGTGTATCTCTAGATTTCGAATGCAGTATGTACTGCTTTTATGTACACTATATTTTTCTAATTTTTTTAGTGATTTGTGTACTTTTTTGGTACACATTTTGTTACTCTGTAACATTTTTTGGTGCACATAGCGTACTTTTTGTAGTACAATGTATCCATTTTGTCCATAGTTTCGTATACTGTCTGCACGTTTTGACACAGAGTATGTACTTGTTTTGGTCCACTTTATGTACTTTTAGGTACATTCTATTCACTTGTTGGTAGACTTTAGGGCCACTGCTGCAATATATGCAATTTTTGGTAGAACTTATCTGACTGTAGAAATCTTTTATGTACATTTTGGTATAGTTCTGTGCATTTTGTGAACTGTTCGCTACATTTTCTGTAATCTTTGGCACACTTTATATATTTTTTGGTTGTACATTGTTTGTAGTCTTCGGCAAATTTTACATATTTTTTTTACAAACTGCGTACTATTTCCAAAATATTTATCTTATTCACTATAAAGATTTTTAGGCGAGTGCGAGCAGTGAGCCGTTGCTCGACGCACGAGCACGCGGTTGTGAACGAGTAAATTTTACAGAAACGAACCTAATCACGAGTTATTTTACTTGTTGTTTTCCGCACCTATTCAAAAGCGCGTGCGTTTAAAATGTAAATTTCGAAAGTACTCGCGTGCTCGTGCGTTTACGACTTGCGAGGCGAATTTTGCGTGTGGAAATATACGACTCGAATCTCGCGAGATGTATTTTGAGTAGTGAGATGGAGTTCATACGCACGTTCGCGTGTGTTTACGATGCCTGTTTTTACAATTATTGTTTTTCAAAATAATAGAAATCTCCAATTGTCGGTCCGAAACAATTATCAAACACTTGTCTTCTTACGGAATAACTTTAGCATAACAACCCTGTAATTGATTTTGCTCAGGAAATTTCCCCAGAGCTGAGTACCAAGCAAATGAGCGAAATTTTTGGTTCAGGAAATTTTCGTTATTTTTTATACAAGTAATTCGTATGGGAATGAAAACTTCATAAGAACTGAATAAACCTGAAAAAAAAGGAATGTGTTAGAAAGGGTACCAACACCAAAGTTGAAATATTAAACCTAAATAAGTTTGTGTTTTATTTAAAAACCGAAGTAAATAAAATAAATAATTTAATGCTCGAACAAATTTGTATAGGTGCAACTTCTAAACTTGGAGTCAGAGCCGTGCAAATTTTTACGACACAAATTCTGACTCCAGGCACATATCCCCGACTCCGAGCACTCCACAGAACTGCATGCAAAAATTACGAAATTTTTTTAATTCTGTGCAAATTCGATTTGAAGTATATAACAACGTAATACCGCAATTTTGTATTATAGCCTAGTATATGTTTAATATAATGAAATTAATATTATTTGAGAAATAGGGACAAGTGTGGGATTTTTACTCCCAATAAGTCTGTTATGAAAATTCAAGTTTTTTTTTAAAATTCAGCTTTGCTGATCAAGATTATGCGTACGATCAAAAATCTTTGTAACGGTTAAAGAGACGACACACGACTCTAACGGCCTTATTCATAAAAAATCATTAAATTAGCTCTAAATCATTCATCAGTTATTGAAAGCTTTAAGATTTGACGAGGGTTTTATTAGAAGCGTATTCATAATGAGTATTTTAACTAGGGAACAGATAATTGACTGACAACCCTGTTTTATGTATTCTCATAGTGCTTGTGTTGTAAAAACAAGATGAACAATAACCGAAAGACCGAATTAAATTTTTTTTTATTGAATTGCGTCAATTCATTTTTGCAAAATTTTAAACATTAATGGAAAGAACTATTCAATAAAAAGTTCAATTAGTAATTGCTATATTCATAAATTTGGAAGAAGTGCCAAAAAATCATATTGAATTGGATTTCAGTTTTGGGTAGTCGAATATAAAACCGGTTTCAAGGATAGGATATTGTGACACTATAAACGCTGCAAATATACACAAAATAATTCCAATTGATTATATCGCATAAATATTTTACATCACGCGTGAAATGTAAAAAAATGATTTCTTTTGTGTATTCAACAAAAATGGCGACGTTAGAGAACTCTTAACAGAGGAATTTTTCGATTATGAATACAATTTTTGGATTTTACCTTCTTAAACCTTTAATAAGCCTATGACAACTTTTTATGAATAAGACCATAAATGTTTTTGGTTTGTGCGGCTCAGTAGAATCTCAAAAACAAAGATCATTTACAGTGGCTCAACATTATAATGGGACACTAACCCACATAATAAAATATATATTATTTTTAAAATATGGTAACGGAATTTTGACTTTTTTTTTTGATTTCATATTATTTAAGGAAATAATTGCTGCATTATATTCAATTGAAATAAATTTATAAGCATTCATTCACAATAATACAGATCACGACCCTCAAAGTAATAATGGGACAGATGGCAACCATTTTCAGTTAACGGTACCAAATGTTTTTTTTGACTGGCACTTTTAAGAGAACTCTATATAGAATATTTCAGTCAGTTGTGTTATAAATTTCCATCATGGTGCCACGTCGTTCCCAAATATCGCCAGAGCTGAGGAGATTAATAATTACCCACTCAAAGTCTGGAAAATATGTGCGAGATATCGCGGAAACAGTAAACCGACCAAAATCTACAGTGTTGAATATTAAAAAACTCAGAAAATTTTGAAAACATTGGGAAACCGAGCAAGCGAAAAATATTTTCGGATTCAGACGAGCGTTGGCTCTTACAGCAAATAAAGAAACGCCCACATCTTAGCGCATCTAAACTGGCGGCTGAAGAAGAAATATTTTTGTGGAAAAATGCTAATCCCGAAACCATAAGAAATATTTTACGAAAGCATCAATACAACGGTCGAGTAGCTAGGAAGAAGCCTCATATCAGTAAATAAAGTCAACAAGCTGAAACGACTATCATTTGCAAAAGAGCACAGAGGAAACGATTTTTCGTTTTGGAGCAAAGTGATTTTTACTGATGAAAGTAAATTTAAGATTTTCCGATCAGATGGGCAGTCATACGTATGGAGAAAGCCGAACGAAGAGCTGCGCGAAAGAAATTTACGATCGACTGTGAAGCACGGGTCAGGGTCAGTAATGGTATGGGGTGCAATTTCGGCAGCTGGTCCTAGGAATCTTCATATTATTGAAGGAATTATGGACCACAAGTACTACCTAAACATTTTGTGATGTAACCTTTCAGAAACATCCGAAAAATTAGGCCTTTCCAACGAGTACTATTTCTACCAGGACAATGATCCAAAGCATAAGGCTTATTATGTTCGGAATTGGTTGCTCTATAATTGCCCACATGTACTCGAAACACCACCACAATCGCCAGATTTAAATCCGATTGAGCACGTGGGAGTTATTTGGAACAAAAATTAAAAAATCACCACATTAACAACAAAAACACACTAACACTTGCTCTTCAGGAAGAATGGGAAAAACTATCACCTAACTATTGCAGAAAGCTGGTTGAATCGATGCCGCAACGATTAAAAGCGGTAATACAACAAAAGGGCCTCCCAACAAAATATTGAAGTTTTGAATATGATACCTTATTTACTTATTTTTTAATTCGTGTCCCATTATTACTTTGACCCTAATACTATGAATTACTTTACATTTTTTTGTTTCTTACTTTTTGTACTAATGAAAATGACTTGTTTATATTTCCAATAAACTCACCGCATTAGCATTAAAACGTTATATCAATTAGTTTTTTAAGTTAGTTAGTTCAGTAGAATATAGGGAACATAAGTAATATTAATGTGTCCCATTTTAATTTTGAGCCACTGTAAATCAGACCACAAGTTAGGAACTTACATGCCATGACAGTTTTGTCTGCCTGTAGCGAAACGTACGTTGAAACAAGGTGCCTCTAAATACCAGATTCTGAAAGCCTGACTTCTCCCCTACAAACCCTTAGTGCATTCTTAAACAATCGGACCTATAGTTTAGAAGTTCTGATATTATTACCCTTTTTTTCAAACGGTCCCACGGTAAAATTTATAAAAACTCCTTCGTTTGTAGCAGAGTTCCTTGAAATACAGAAGATGATTAACGACGCTTTGTTAGAGAGAAATGTTATTAGAAGCCTTCCAAAAATACTTTGTGTAACAAAGTAGTAAGAAAATCGAATTTAAATGATATCAACCATGCGGAAATATGCGTGACTCTCGCGAAAATAGTGCTCACGCACGAAGATTTTTTCACTACTCACGTTCACGCACGCTCACCTGAGCTAAATTTTGCCCGCTCACGTTCACGCGTGATACACGCCAATCACGTGAATCGTGCCCATCTCTACTGTAAGTGTAGTGTAGAAATCAAAAACTGGCCGGCAAATGGGTTTCCGAAGAAGACAATAAAATAAAGACACTCGTCTACTTTTAGATTTCATTTAATTAAAATTAACTAACAATGTTGGTTTATTCTTTGCATTTTTTGTTAATCCCATTTGTATACTTTGCCGGGTGTGGGTATACCCGCGGCCGGCTTGGACTCGCTAGCTAACAGTTTCTGTTGCACCAAATCAATTGGTGGGGCTACAAGACAGCGTCCGTCACGGCTGTAGTAATAGCAGTCCGACATTAGGTCGCTTGTGGGTAGATTAGGCAGTGGCTGAGTGCGGTCAGCTAAACCATCTTCAAAGCGCAAGGCCACTGAGTGTTCACGCTGCACAATAAACAAGAAAAATGTAATTTAGAATGTTTAGCAGCTCTAAGGCTTATATAACAAATTGGCCATAAATTGTTGTGCTTAATGGATGTCTTGTACTTACGCCTAGTAGAAAAGCTCTCACACGTTGCAGAAATGGACCTACATCACGGCGTGCAGCAGCCATTATGTTAGTTACTTAAATTATGAGAAAATTCGATTAAAATACAAAAATGTTTGCAATTTTCAATATGTCCAAAAACGCACAACCAAATAACAATTACAGCTGTTAATACAATCATTCACAATAGCCACAGGCACGGAGTTGTTCAACAAAGGTACTGAGGAAGTCGAGTAACCGTACTACAATAGGTGTTAGGTTAAAGGGGCCCTTAGACCTGTGGATAAGTTGCTCGACTTCAAGTTGACATCAACTTCGACAACTAGACATCAACTTCGATTTTGCCCTTACACTCTCAAACTAGTTGAGGCAACTTCATTTTCTTGTCAGATGTCGAAATGAAAGGTGGTGAGCGCACAAATTTTACGAAAAAAACGCTTTTTTTTATTTTCTTTAAATATTTATAAATAACACTACAAATCATATTTATTTAGTTTATGTTTTTCCGATAATGTTTAATTTATTTATTTTTTGGTTCATTTATTTACATTTTGCCGATAATGTTGCCTCATGAACGTTTCTCACCGAAATGCGTATGAAAGTTGATGTAACTTTCCCTTAAGCATGAAACACATAGCCGACGACAGGCTACCGACCACAACCTGTCAAAAATAAAATACATGCGTTTATGCTGCCCACACACGATGCAACATTGTGTGCAACATGTGTTTGAAACCTGGTCTCATTTTTTACCACAGACGATGCAACCAAAATTGAAACCATAAATGAAACATCAGTCGGTGAGTATTTCTGCTAAACAAACGTACGCGGAAGGAAAAAATATTAATATACTGCTGTTTTTTTAGTTTTATTTTTATAACTATCACATTTTACGTTCCGTAATTCTGGTAAATTCTTTTATGAAATTTCTCCAGTTTTCATTATTTCCAATTGTCGTCATTTTTGTCTCTCTTCGCTTTCCTTTACTCCGCGAATTATAAAAAACAACCTCACAGAACAACTGCTCGCAACGAATGATAGAGCAAAAACAGTAAACATCGCCACACACGATGCAACATTGTGTTTGAAACACAGAAAATATCAAAAAATTTTGATATTTTTGCAACCAAAAATGAAACACGATTGTAAACATGAAACATTGCTACACACGATGCAACATGGTGTGAAATATGGCCATGTTTCAAACAATGTTGCATCGTGTGTGGGCACCATTAAGGGGCCCTTAGACCTGTGGATAAGTTGCAGCGACTGCAAGTTGACATCAACTTATCCATGGTGTAAGGTGAAGTTGATGGTTTGTACCAACTAGTTGATGTAAAATCAAAGCCATTTTGATTTTTTGAAGTTGATATCAACTTATCCACCAGTGTAAGGGGAAGTTGCATCAACTTTAATACGCATTTCGGTGAGAAACGTTCATGAGGCAACATTATCGGCAAAATGTAAATAAATGAACCAAAAACTAAATAAATTAAACATTATCGGAAAAATATAAACTAAATAAATATGATTTGTAGTGTTATTTATAAATATTTAAAGAAAATAAAAAAGCGTTTTTTCGTAAAATATACCATACAAGTTTAAAAAATATTTGCCTATCTCTGTCGTATCGGGTATAAATCGGCACTGTTCGAAAGCTTATGTAAAAACCTTTCAAGAGTCGTATTGTATGTTTTTATTGTGATTACATTGTGTAAAAATTCAACTTCTGTTTTTACAGATTGAAATTATTTTAGTAATCTTCTGGTAAACTTTCCTCAAAAGGTAGTACAAAAACTCACAAATCTTGAAACCGCCCTCAGTGGGTTAATGAAAACGCGAACTAAAAACTTCATTCGAAAAGAATTTATTCAAGATTGGGTGTCATAACAAAGGTCTTCTTAAACTCTATAACTCCGTGAATAAAAAGATTTCGTTTATTAGCCCATTGGGGGCTCATATTTACGTTCCAAATTTTGAAACAGCAGAAATTAAAAAATTATTTCAAAAAATACCGCGATCGCCACTTAGAAAGCTTTATACCAGATGAGAAAATCCCTTAGCCATGCAGAAAGCTTTATAGCAAAAAAAAAGTGAACCTTTTTTTTTTAATTCGCCCCAATGGGTTAAAAAAATAAACATGTTTATACATATTTTTATAGAGTTTAGAATTACCTTTCCAGTCAAATCCATTTCAACAGGATCGGGTAATAAATGGCTGAGTTATGCGCGAATTTACATTTAAGTTTTGAAGGCTTATATTTCGGAAAATATGGACCGCCGCGGAAAATTAATTTTTTTTATCACCGTTTAATGCCCTATCAGACCAAAGATGTCCATTGGTGCCACACAAAATTTTTTCCAGATCTGAGTAATGTGGCTAAACTGCGTTTGTACGAATAATTACAAGACCCTTGGTGTGTTCAGCACCGTTTATTCATATTTTTCAAACGATTCTGGCAGGGCTACAAAAGTCACCACGGTTACTATTTGACAGCAATGTGACAATTGTCACAAATCGGTATTCTGACTCTTTTTTTTGGTGACAAAAGTAACAAAAACTGTTAACTGCCAAAGAGGAAGTAACAGTGCGTGACAACTGTTTTATTTGCCAGAAAGTTGATACAAAATAATTTTATAAATTCTGCATGTAAACAATAAAACTCTATACGGGAAAAATTAATAATATATTTTGTACCAAAACGACAAGAGGGCATAATTAAATGAAAGAAGGACTTTTGTTACTTTGTCTTATGGAAATGGAGCAGAAAGAAGAAAGAACTTGCTTTTGTGTTAGAAAGATTGAAAATGCGCGAAAAGTATTACAAAACTTTTAACGTAAATATCTCCGGTCTTTCAAGGGATATTGTTGAGTAATATACCTTTAAAAAAAGCCAAGGTCTTGCGTATTATTGGAACCTGCCAAAAATTAAGTATAATTGGGCATTTTTTTGATTTTTTTGAATTGTTAGTAGAAAAGTGAGGTTAAAAAACGTTTTTTTAATTAGCTCCCCATGGGCTTATAAAAGTAAATATGTTTATACATTGATTTATAGAGCTTAGAAAGACCTTTGTAATGATACCCATTTCAACCAGATCGGATTATTAATCCCGGAGATAAATAAAAAAAAAATAAATGGTTTCCCATTACATTCCATGAAGGGACTGGGGAGAACTTCTCACAATCAATGAGCTGTGCGCTTTCCAGTTTTCACTCACTGATTGGGACCTACAGTTTTACACCGATTCCGAACGGTAATTTGAGAAGCTTTTTCATGGCTATATACTCGATAGTGTCGCCGTCACTATGCGAGGTGACCGCCGCCGAAAGAAAATTTGAAGGTGGTCAGAGCCGGGTTCGAACCCAGGATGTCATGTACAAGAGCCGCGCACACTAACCATTGCACCACCGACGGCCACATAGATACGGAGATACGAACGATTATATACTCACGCGTTAAAGGCCTATATCTCAAGAATTTGGGCCGACCGCGGGGGGAAAAACAACTTTTTGAACACAGCGCAGAAGCTTTTGTCGGTGGTAAAATTTTGTTATAGATCAGAGTTGGCGCTAAAGTAAATATCGTCGTCTATATGGCGCCAACGTGCAGTATCCTTTCCGCTTAGCTTCTCTGGATGTTCCTTGACGAAGGCAATATAGCATTCCAGCTGTGCCTTTGCGGTGCGCTCAAATTCCCTAAATAATAATGTATTAATTTTAATTCAATAAAACATAAATATATTAAATAAATACTTTTCCTTTTTTTACCGCGTTCATTTTGTTCAGAAAACCATATGTTTTTGTTTTTTGTCCCTGCATTTGACATCCTGTTATTTATTTATTTATTTATTTATTTATTTATTCAGTATTGTAATACAAAGCCATCCAGGCCAAAATAAATATGCATTACACAGTAATAACTTCCTGAGTACTTACAGCTAAATATAAACATATCATTCATATATCATTTTAATACTAATGTATGTAAAAATAATCATTTGGCTCCCCAGCCATTGTGTTCCAAAAGTACAAAAGCATAGACCGAAATGTGAGTATAATAGAAACAATGGGTCAAAAATCAGAAATCAGCAACAAACCATTCAAAGACTAAAAAGTACAAGCGATTAAATAAAATAGACAAAAAAAATTATTATTTTTAAGATAAATCTCGCCAAAGGCAATACAGTTAACTAGCAAAATAATGCAAAAGTTTCAGGCGAAATACATTATTAGAGTGTGAAAAAACACATAACATAAGGGGTAATCGATTCCAACATCTAGCCACTCTCACTATAAATGACCTCTCATATACCGACCTAAACACTCTCGGAAAAGATATCTGAGGGTTTCTGGAAGAACGTGAGAACAAAAATACCTTGCATAATGGTAACGGCCTGAATCTTTTAATAACCCTATGAAAAAAAATTAAAATTCGATATTTAACAAATTCATCAAAGGAACATCCCAGGAATTGTTTAACATAACCAGATATATGACTCCTACGTCGAACCTTATACACAAATCTAACAATTGTATTAACTATACGTCTTAATCTATTGATATTAATCACCGTGGTACCCGATACGACCTCTAGGCCATATAATACCTGCGACATCAAAAGTGCATGCACTAATTTCAGCCTGACATGAGTCGGGAGGAATACATTCGTGGAGTAAATCCTCCGCAAAGTACCCCATACTCTACCGGATAACGAATCAATATGAGGTTTAAACGATAGTCTACTATCAAGAACAACACCCAAACATTTATGTTGCTCAACAAACTCTATTCCAACATCATCTAAAAAAAGATCAAAGTCAAAACGGAAACGATTAGTGGGTCGAAATATCATAGCCTTAGATTTCGTTGTATTTATATTCAACGAGTTATTCAATGTCCAAACAGATATACAATCCAAACAACAGTTAATGTCATGCTCAAAAACATCTGGATAATTAGTATTTCCAGTAAATAACAAGAAAACATCATCAGCAAACAAGAAGGTCCTACAAATCCTAGAATTCACATGCAAATGAAGATCATTAACATAGATGATAAACAACAGAGGCCCTAAGACAGACCCCTGAGGTAACCCAGAATGAAGGGAAAGCAAACTAGATTTAACACTATTAATTTCAACAAACTGTGATCTATCA
Source organism: Phaonia tiefii (assembly GCA_963931995.1). Taxonomy (NCBI): domain Eukaryota; kingdom Metazoa; phylum Arthropoda; class Insecta; order Diptera; family Muscidae; genus Phaonia; species Phaonia tiefii. Next base: position 16,739,871 of record OZ008370.1, on the reverse strand, counting down.
CGCAAGTAAGACATTATAAGTTTACAAGCAGATTTTGAAAAATTAAACTCACTCTTAACCTTAAATATCATCCGTGAGGTGAATTATTTGTTACGAGGTGAATTGTTCGTTGTTACTGTGTTACCAGAATACCAGATACAAACAACGGTGACAATTTTGTGGTTACAACTTGATTGTTACCACATACACAGAATAGGGGTGTAAATGTTCACTCGAACTCTATACTGTGCATTAATAGTAACGACTAATCGTTGCGAATCTATTTTAACAACACTAAAGCAAACACAGAGTTGTCACATATATCAGACCGATCAGCAGCTGTTTGTATTTGTTTACATTTAATTGCAACACTTCTGTTTTGTTTTTGGTCCCGGCCTTTTGTTCAATTACTTGCTAAAATATATTCTACAGCGTTACTAAAATGAATCCAAACCGTTCTTTGCCACAATCCAAGGAAGCTTTATTGAAATCTTATCAAGTGCGTTTGAAGGATGATGTGAAAAGTATGCTGGAAAACTTTGAAGGTAAGCACATTGACACAAATCATTTTTTCCCTAGCCTCAAGCTGCATTTCTTTTGCCTTTCCTCATACAAATTCATAAGCTTTTGTAAACCCTCCCATAAGCCAGTGCCGGTCAAAGCGCAGCATTCCTGTATCAGCCAGTGATGGCGGGGGCTTAGACTTTGTAAATCCAGATAATTGTCTATTACTTGGGCGTTTAATGCAGAGTGTACATCTTGTTTATTGGCGTAGATTAAAAATACGGCATCCTCTAATTCACTGCGCCACCACAGAGATTTTAGCTCTTCGGCTGCCAAAGAAAGTCGCTCGCCATCAGCTGCATCTATTACAAAGATAATGGCTTTGGTATTTTTATTGTAATGACTCCATAGACTTTTTGTTCTAGGCTGACTGCCGCTAACGTCCCATATATTCAAAGCGTGTGTACCATATTGTATAGTCTCCACATTAAAGCCAACGGTGGGTACAATGTACTCCGTAGGGCTGTTACTTTTCAAATAGTATAAAATAGTAGTTTTACCGGCATTATCCAAGCCCAACATGCCAACTTTTATCTCGGTGTCCGGTTTGGGGAAAAATTTTGCCAAAAACTGCGAAAGTATTTGACCCATAGCAGACAGAGAGGGGTGTATTTTTGTGAAATAAACGAGTTAAAAACGAACTGAACTGTCTTCCTAAAGGTTTATAGAATTACTGGTTATTGTTTATATGCTTTAATTGTTGGTCATTTGTTTAGTTTTACTGTTGATGATTAATTCTAACGATTTGTTTGTTTATTTACTTTTGTTGGGCATTTTTTCTGCTGCTGTTTTTGTTGATTCTAAAGATAAGACATGAAAAACATGCAACGTTAATATACTCGTTGGTCATTTGTTGCAAATAATTGGTAGAGAGAGGTAGAAAAAGGGGGAAAGTAAACGGAATTATAGTTGAAGTGCAATTAATTAGATGCGAATTCGTAGATGTTTAAATCAGCTTTAATTTTATATCTCAACTTTTGCTCCCTAAAATTTCTTTGATGTTAAAAGTGAAAGAATTTCTGAAAACCCGCAGAAGCTTGATTCGTATAAAATTAATTTCATACAAGTCCCGATGGCGACCATACTAAATCTGATAAGAAATCTGGTCCTTATGTATTATTACGAACTGTGCACACAACTTTGTTATAATTTCACAAAAGATTTACCTCCATATTGATGACAAAAAGATATATATATAGTAGTTTTTCCATTACATCCCATGAAGGGATACGGAAGGAAAGACAGATAGATCATCTGACTAACGATTTTTAATTCATAATAATTAATGGATTAATTCATAATAATTGGATTCAACTATATCCAACGAGTGGCTACGATCCGATCGAACAGCTTTCGTTTTAAGCCCCGTATTCAGCTCTAATACAATTTTTGAAAAATAACGAAAATTTCACTCACTTTTCATTTCCTTGGTTGTCAGCTCTATACGAAAATTTCCCGAGCAAATTTAATTACAGGGTTGTTATGCCAAAGTCATTTCGTACGAAAACTATTGTTTGTTTGCGGCCGGAATTTTACCACTTCGATTGTTTTAACAAACAAAACTAACCCACAAACATTAAAACAAAAATGGATTTCTAAGAAGTATTCATGAAATCTTTGCAAGGTAATCAGGTGGTAAGTCTGCAACAAAGTTTTCCGTTTAGAGATAAATGGCAAAATTTTCTTACGAAAATTTCGGAGGAACTTAATACGGGGCTTACGAAAAAAAGACATGAGATTGGACTTTGTGTCTTGGTGTCACTGGACACGTTGAAGCATCTACATTGTCTTCTACTAAAATGTCAACTAACAGACCAAAGGCTTTGATAAAGTCTAACTCTTCTCTTTTTAAAAAAATACGTAATATTTTGTTTATGCAAATCATAGACTAATACATCGATAGATACTTTTATTCTCTCAATAAATTAAACGTCATAGGTACGGTGGAAAGTAAACTTTGAATGGTGGAAAACATGGGTTCAACAATACCAGATTGAGGCAATAGTTCAACAAAGGAACAACAACCGAATTTCGTGTTTTTGTGGCAAACTAGTTGTGTTAAATACAATACAAATGTATGTATACCAACGATAAAAGTCAACAAAAAAGTGCAAAATACATTTAAATTTTTCAGTTCTACACCAAAACGACATGAAAAAGTTAAGTGAACATATTTTGTAACTCCACCTGGAGTAAGTTAATTTTAAATTTAATTGCTCTCATTTGCACAAACCTACGACGAACAGTTTGAAATGAAACGTCAGATGAGAGAATAAATGTATCTATGTATGTATTTATTAGTCTATGATGCAAATATGCATGGAAAGAATCATGGTAGAAATATAATGGTAGCTGCAGTACGACAACAAATACAACAAGCCAAAAACAACAGGCATTTTGTCTTTGCTCAGTGTCTGTAGTGTGCCAAGTCAGCTGATAGAAAAATACTGAAATTGTTGACAAAATTGGAAAAAGTGCCATTTAGAAAATGATTATGTTTTATTTAATATTCTGAAAGTGCTTAAGTGTGAAAATTAAAACGTTTTTATGTGATTTTTACACAGAAGACTTTTCAAAAACAGCAGTTACTGCCGAACGGGGGTTGCAGACAACCAAATGTAAACAAACTTAAGAGGAAAACTTACTCATACTCACTTCAGAAAAAAGAGGAAAACTTACTCATACTCACTTCAGAAAAAAGTTCAAATCAGCTGGGCTAGTGCTTCTACCATTTATTTGTACCATGGAAAGAATTAACAAATAATAGCTCTGTTTCTTTACTTTTTGGGTAAAGTTCGGGTAAAAGAGAGTAAAAGCAAAATTCTCTCTCAAATACTCAATATTACCCAAAAGTAAAGAAACGCAAAAAAACACTTTTTTAGCAAGAAAACAAATGTCAAAACACAAAACATATGCTTGGAACAAATCTTGCAGATCATGTTCATGTTCACTGTTCATTTGCACACTTTCCATCTTCTTTAAATAAGCACTCTCAAAGCAATCACTTTTAAGTTAATAAAATTGTAAATTCAATAACAGCTGATTGTTTGACACTTTGCCTAAACTTACCCGGAGAAAAAGTCCGAGTAAGTTCGGTAAAAAAGGAAACGCATTTTGACGTTAAGAGAAACAAAAAATCGCTCTCATTTGCCCAATTTGTAAGTAAAGAAGCGCGTTTTGGTAAGTTTGGGTTCCGCGGGATCCCGCGGTAAAATAAAGAAACAAACCTAATAATGACATTTGGAAAAAAACATGACTGTCAGGGTTGCCTTTGGTTAAAACAGACATGTTAATATTAGACTTAGACAGTAGATAGAAAACTGTTATGAATCAAATCTAACTTTTTGTTATGAATTCGAGGGGTAAAGTATTAAAGTCATTTAGAGATTCCACCAAATGAATGAAAATGCGAGGTATTTTTGAGTTGATCCTTTCCAACTGATAAGAGCTTTTATGTAATCTGTTTTACACACAATTTATTTATATAAAATTATGTGCTTAGGTATCAAATTATTCTAAACTAGTATATCGTTCGAATTTTAATGTCAAAATTTCAATTACGCGTCTATAATTTTCTACATGATATGGATTTATAACTTACATTTTTACATGACATAACAGGAATCCTTTGATGCGGAAATCTGGATTTCATGTGTAAGAATTAGATTCTCATCTATATCTCAGTCTTCCCTATATCTTTTCCCTTTTATTTTATAAAAGTTGGACAGATTACAATTATTGTAAATAATATAATTACAGATTATTTGATTTGCCTTTCCAAGCGAAGATGGATATATTTTCTATCTAATAATACTTTTACTACAGCACTTGCTAACATTCGCTTGCAAAACAAAAATCTTTAGTCCATAGACGTTAAAAACAAGTGGTCTTATATACGCGTCATTTCGAATGAAGTTAATTTCGTAATTTTTGTGGATTTGTGCTAATCAGCTCGAGTGTGTCATATCTTATAAATCGACGTGTCCCATTAATTAAGCTGATGCAACGATATTTGTCATGAGTTTCTTTCGGGGAATATTTTTCAACTATTCACTCTTGAATCTGAGTTAATGTTTACACATAAATTTGGTTTTTTTTTTATTAAATTGTTAACTTTATTATTATGAATAAAGAGAATTGTAAATATTATGAAGAGAACTAACAAACTAACAGTTATTTGAATTAAAGGTTCTTAAAAATCAAATTTGGATTTCTGATCTAAAGAATCTGAACTTTTGTGAGTGTTTTCGGAAAATGACGGTGAACACAAATTACTTGCTTGTTTTATGCAAACACTTTATTGTAAATCTTTTAATAAATTATTAGAAAACATGATTTGAAATGTTTTTTTAGTATTAAAATAACTTATTTTAATAGAAAACCCATAAATATAACAACTTCTAAAAATTATATTTATTTTGGTTCACATTTGTTCATCATTACTATTCTGCTATTCGTGATTTTCTGTTCCTCTTTGCCTGTCTCGTGATTTACTTTTCGAGAATGAAAATATTAATAAATATTAATAATTACTAAATATTAATAATAAATATCAATGAAAATAATTTAAATTACGAAAACTCAACAATACAGCTCCAGGCATTTCAAATTTTTCCAATATCTTTCACAAATTTACTAATTTTTATCAAATATTACTACAAACATATGTATGTTGGGAAGCAGAAGAAGAAATGAGGAACAAAGCAAAGCAAACAACAAAATCAGCTGTTCACTTGGTGATTTCGAAATCATAAAATAACGCCGAAAAATATAAAATCTCGTGATTGATATTCAGAACACCTACAAGTCACCGACGTGATCTTAAAATCGTTCGTGGTTTAAAATCGTCGTGATATCAGAATAGGCCTGATAGTCAGTGTTTACGGTATAGGTTTTTGGTATAGTCAGTGTTTAAACTTATTTGTGGCCGCAAATTCTAAACAAATTGCTGCGTCGTACTCGATTTGAAAGAACCGAAGAACTGTTTCATACTTATATTTATAGAAGAGACAGACATCGTCGGCAAACATAAATAACTGACCGTTGAACTTGATGTTTTTATACAATAAGCGATCCAACACACTCCCCTGTGGAACTCCATGTTTAACGGGAAGCGTATTACTCTCCGACTCTCCAATTTGAACATATTGAGACCTATTTCGAAGATAATCTCCAAACAATTCCAGAGATGACTCCGCTATACCAATAGTTTTTAACTTCTTAATAAAGACATCATATTGCCCTAAATCAAACGCCTGAAACCCCCAATAAAGGCTCCTCCAGCTACTTCTTTGAAATGAGTAGTCCATTTTATTTATTTATTTATTTTACATAATCCATTACTTCTTCAACTAGCGCCTCTTCTGCAACAAGATCCTTCCCTGAATCCGTATTGGCGTTCATACAAAATGATATTATCATGTATGGTGTTCCAAATTTGCTCAAAGATTAACTTTTCAAAAACTTTATTAATTATTGATTACACAGATATAGGACTGTATTCAGCTACAATCCTGGTGACCGACATTTTCGGTATTATTTTATTAAATACATACTAGAAAACCCGGCAGTTTTCGTCCTGAATTTTATTAAATACATACTAGCAAACGTGGCAGACTTCGTCCTGAATTTTAGAAGCCTATAGTACTGTGATAACGTAGCATTCTGCTGGTGAAATAATTTTTAAAATCAGATGAACAGTTTAGAAGATAGCACCTACATACAAACTCACAAACACTTCCTCTTTATAATATTAATATAGATATTTATCAAGAATGCCAGCTACCATCAACTTCTTAGCAATTAGAATCTTAGACGTTATATTGTCATATTACGAACACTTCTTTAAATCGAGAGCATCTAAATCATTGTCTACCTTTACTGTTCTTACTTCTTGTAGGATAAAACGCTCTGCTCTTGCTTAAACACGTTAATATCGGCATCAGCCTAACAAGAGATAATACTCTTCAACCTGTCAACAGATTCAACAAAGTAATTGTTGAACACAGATCCTTTAACTTTATTGTCGGAAATAATGCTACCGTCCTCCAAAACTGTGTATATTCTTTATTGGCTGTTTACACCTTCCAAACACCTTGTTGAGAAATTCTCAAGTTGATCTCTTATCATTCAGACATGATTTTAAATTTAACTTCCAATAATTTTCCATCAAAAACATTTCGCAATTCCGAATAACTTTACTTATCCTCTTTAATATCTCAGAAAGCAAGTTCGTCATCTTCTTTTTACGTCGTGACTTTAAGTTGTCTTTTGTATTCAATTAACAAAATTCCACTCTAATTTATCCATGATCAATCTTAATCTTTCCGTTGCACTTTGCGATGCAGCTTCTTATAGCGTTTGTATTAACTATTCACATACCTCAGAAGAATCATCAACATTGTGCAAGGGTATCAGTATCATATCCAATACTTCCGAAGGTTTGTTTTCAGCACAAATGTTGGTTCTTCTATTTCGAATTTGCGAACCCACAACAATTTCGTCTTAGATGACCGCAGTTTGAGTCGAATGTGCGTGACTGTCTCTAAGCGAGGAGAACCGTCGTCGAAAGAAATGAAAAGTCGGCAGAGCGGGGACTAAAACCCCCCGTTCTTATGTACAGGAATCGCGTATGCTCCTCATTGCTGCACCACCGACATTCACGGGTTAAGAAAGTGATGTTTACTTAATAAATAAGTATTTTATATAATTCGTCCTTATGTGATACCTTTCTGACACGATTTTGTTCGGAACTCTGTTGCCTATATCAAGATTGAAATCGATATACAGGTGTTAAAAATTATCTAATTTTAGAAAATATTGTTTTCGTTTTGCTAGGAGCGAAGCTTTTAAGTAGGGAACGTTTCTGGTTTCTCTACTAATCAGAATGTCTGCAGGCAAAAGTTTCCAGAACTTATCAACTGAAGTTTTTGCATTTCCGAGCAGGCCCGCATTAACCGTTCCATATATTTTCTTTGGGAATGTTTTCTTAAATCCATGTCACATGCGCCGATTCTAAGTTGTCGTCGGGGAACCACAATTCGTTTCAAAATAATCTGTCATTTTACAACCAATTTTAGTCCATAAATTTGAGTCTAGGTATTAATATCCTAGTAAGAGTCACCCTAAAGGTAGTCTCCTCTACTGGTAAAAATAAAATAAGAAAACAGAAGTTATTCTAATGATCGCATGGAGTTAATAATTGTTTTTTTTTATTGTTCTATGATAAAATAAAAAGCAAAGTGGGAAGTCAATGTTTTTAATACACAGAACGTTTCATGGCTGAAATTTCTCATTACCGTTTTGTTTTCGTTGCTAATCAGCATGAGAGGTAAATTCTCCCATTAAATTTATGCCACACAATTTTATCAGTCGGAAGGTAAATAGTTTATCAGTAAACTTTCCGTTTTACCATCAAACCACTGCACTCTCTTCGATTCTTTAACATAAATCATCATTTCCTCCCTCTTTTTTTGGATTATTTGCAAGTTCTCTTATAAATATCGATTATACAGAAACTTATTTATTAAATGTGTTTTATCTTCTTCGTGTTACAATTAAAATTAACTTATAATGTAGGAAATATGCAGATGCTTTTCTTTTCAAATCAACTTAAATGTTTGCATTTTAATAGCAGCGAGCGCGCGGCCTCATTTATTTCTTCTCCAACATTTCTCGCAAATAGTCCAAACCTTCGTACAGACCCTTGCCTGTAGTGGCGCATGTGGCATGTACATGCCAGTCCTGCTTCAGCGTATGCAACTCCAGTGTTTTCGTCAAGTCGGCACAACTCAAGGCATTTGGCAAATCTTGTTTGTTGGCAAACACAAGCAGCACAGAACTTGCCAACACTTCATTGGCCATCATACTATGTACTTCTTCTTTCACATCGTCCATGCGCTGCACGTCTGATGAATCAACAACAAAGATAACAGCCGATGTATTGGGGAAATAGTGATTCCATAAATTGCGAATTTTCTTTTGGCCTCCAATATCCCAGACAGTAAAGCAGATGTTTTTATATTCGACCGTCTCGACATTGAAGCCAATTGTGGGTATGGTCGAGATAACTTCGCCGATTTTCAATTTGTAGAGTATGGTGGTCTTACCAGCACCATCCAGACCCACCATCAAAATGCGTACATTCTGTTTGCTGAGGAAGTTGTTTAGGAGATTTGAGATGAGAAGCCCCATTTTTGCCGTAAATTAATAATTTTTGTTTTAAGCTTTGTCTGTGAGTTTTTTGGAAAATGTTCACTTTGTCTAAGGAATAGTTTTTCGCCGATTTTTTTCTTTTGTAAATATTCTTTTTTCTCTTTGCTTTTATACAGTTCAGTAATGACAGTTCTCACATCAAACTGACGTGGAAACCTAGCAAACGAACATACACAAAGGTACAAAGAGAAATCAGCTGTTTGCTAATTTCGCCATTTTGAAATGATATCGAAAATCAAAACAATACACAAAAGAGACAATGTGATAAGGTAGAAGCATTACAGCAGCTAGTTTAATTTTTGGAACTAATGCCGTTGTTTACATGCACTCGGTATTTCAGATCGACAAATCACACTATTATCATGTGATTTCTCATACAATTTTGTACGTAAATTTATATCTATAATGTTATTATCATGTCTCAAATCATTTCAACCGCAGAGTTGTATACGCACTTTCAGTATGATACTATGTGAAGAGGAAATGGATAAGTAAAGGAAATGTACTTCACTGAACATGTGCAGTAATGACAACACATACAAACATAATTAATTTAAGAGGTAGTGTTGTAAGAACAGCTGATAGTGCTTTCTTTCTTTATTTTCAAAATTCTAAAAAATTCCACATAAAAATATCTTTAAATTCAATAATTAAATTGTCAGAGCGTTTGGTCGTGTTTATTAATTAATTATATTTTTTCGATATTTCGCTATCCTTTGGATAGAATAATTAGAAACGTGACATTAGAAAGGTAAAAACAATTGATAAACAAAATTAGAAATGTGATCGTCTGCTTTATCCTAATGACCTTATCCCTCGTCGTTTTAAATCGGTTCACCCATCTCCTAGCCTGGCTGTTCTTCTTGAATTTGCTGTAGTCCATTATCCTCCCTCTTCATTTATCTTCCTGACGATGCTATGCTATCCAAAGGATAGCGAAATATCGAAAAAATATAATTAATTAATAAACACGACCAAACGCTCGGACAATTTAATTATTGAATACAATACGAAAGATCGGATAAATCATCACTTATCTTTAATCTTATCTTATCTTATAAAAATTTATTTTACACATAAAAAATAGAAAAAATTACTGACTGACAGAATTGTATGATACTAATATATAACCTGACCAACTGTTTTTGATCGAAAAGCCGGATTTTGACACAAAAAGCGGGGGGTTTTTTTTTTAATAACAAACGAAAACATCAAAATGCAAATTGACTTACACCAAGTGCAATTACAAAAATTGTTGACTTCAATTTTTGATGTCGTTGTGATGAAAAACTAAGTTTTTTTTTAGATTTTATTGTTAGTATATATGTGTGGTATATTTACACAAAAATTTTAACGCACACAACAAAATACCGCTGCTGTTTTCTTGTTGGTTGGTTTGAGCCATTGCCTATATCTCGGGTCTGGAGTCTGGTATTATTATTACTGAGTCAAATCGCTTCTCTAATTTGTCAATGGTGTTGTGGCTTCTACCAAAACCAGAACCAATTTGCCGTAGTGTTTTTCCTTCTTTGTGCAATTTTCTAGCAAGTTCACGCGTATTCAATGATATTTATCTACCCATTATTGGAAAATTTAATCAAACGCACAAATGTTGACCGGTACCTATCGTCGATAGCCAATTACCGAAGCAAAATAAAGGTATAGGCAAAACAAAAATAACGATTAACATAACTGTACGGAGCCGTGAACACAACTTTCAGCTTGCACTTTCACTTTCTTTTGACGCGAAAAATATGAAGAAATTTTTGTTATAGCTTTGTATTTCTTGTAGTTGTATGATTTTTGTTGTTATTTTTAAATAAATTTATAAAAGATTAAATGACCATGTTTAGAAAATATACAGAGTTGAATTAATTATTATTTTGTAACATTCAAATAAATTGGAAAAAACAGTTACCGTGTACACTTTCTTTTGACACTCACAGTATGTCGGTGATGCAATCGTTAATGTGCATGGCTCTTTTACATGAGAACGTGGGTTCAATTCCTGGTCTGACCACCTTACATTTCTTTCGACGAAGGTCACCTCGCTTAGTGATGGCGACACTATCGAGTACTTAGCCATGAAAAAGATTTTCAAAATACCGTTAGTAACCGGTGTAAAACCGTAGGTCCCAATCAGTGAGTGTCACAACTAGAAAGCGCACAATTCAAGGGTTGTCAGATGCTCTCCCCAATCCCTTCATGGGATGTAATGGGAAACGGTCTTTGTTGTGTTTGTATGTTTTAATTATGGCCGGTTCATTGCAATTCGTCTTATAAAAACAGGCAAGTAAGACCGGACAACCATAAAAATATCGGTATACCTGAACGTACATAGCTTGACTTTACTATTCACAATATTCTCATGACGTTATAATATCACATTTTAAACTAACAATTCGAGCCTGAGAGGGGTTAATAGGTCATAATATAGTATTGATTGTGATTGATTCTTGTGTAGAACCTGATAACAAATTAATAATTTATATTGTTGACATGTTGAAAATTGGTTATTTTATATAAATTGAGTTAAATTATTTTTCTTTTTTTATTTCCAGAAATCATAAAAAATGCCCGAGGGGAAGGAGATTCCCAAATGTCTAAAACTACCCAATGTGAACAGGATACTTATGAAATGCAAGTTCGAGCCGCAAACATAGGTACATATTTATTTATCAATCTTTGCTCACTTAATAAAATCGAAAACAACAAACTTTTCTTATAGTACGTGCTGGGGAATCTCTGATGAAACTTGTATCAGATATTAAGCAATATTTGATATTAAATGATTTCCACTCTGTCAATGAAGCTATTGCCAATAATTCTCAACTATTTCGAGCAACACAGAGGGATTGCGATAAGAAATTAATGAAATTACGCGATGAAATGGCCATGGATTTGTATGATTTAGAAGAGGAATACTATACAAGTATATTTAAATAATATTAAGTATAAACAAACAATTTATAGTAGATTTTTATTAAAATTAAAATAAATTATAATACTAAAACACATATATCACTTGATTTTATTATATTCTTATAATGCGTTTGATAAATAAAAAGGTCCACAATTACAAAAGCACAAAAATTAAAGTATGTATTTATTGGTTGAATAATTTTCTTCGAGTAGCTAAATATAATTTTCTTTCTGACAAAACCTATGACAATTGTTTCAAAACAAACAGTAGTTACTTTGGTAAATATAAAGAATCTCATACAAACAAGTAACAAACACAACAGATTTCTTCTTAAGTCTGCAGTAATTCGAAAATTTCATTGAGTCTATTGCCATCCCTGATAGCTGAACAACCATGAATTTTCCATTTTTGCTCAAGATTATCTAATTTTAAATGTTTAACCAAGTCTGTGGGTACAAATTCTGGCACTAAATCCATTTTATTAGCTAACACTATTAAAACAACATTGGCTAGTCGAATATTGTTCATCACATCATGCAAATCTTCCTGGGCTTCTTCAAAACGCGCCGCATCTGAGGCATCCACCACATATATGAGAAAGGATATTTTTTCCACGAAAGAGTTTCGTAAAACTCTTACAGTTTTATGTCCTCCAATATCCCAAATTTTATATATGTTATCTTTATATTCCAGGGTTTCAAAATTAAAACCAAATGTGGTTGTGATATGATCAACATGACCAAGCTTGAGGGTATAAAGCAGTTTTGTTTTACCGGCATTATCTAAACCCGCCATTAATATACTAATTTCCTGAATATTTTTCGACGATTCATCCTCGTGAACGTTTACATCTTTACTTTCGTGGTTTCCCATTTCGGTATAGTATCAGTTGATTGTTTTCTATTCGCAGCGTAAATTCCAAGTTGCTGTCAGCGTCTGGTTGTAAATACAACTGTTTGGTTTATACTAACGTTTAATGGTATTGATAATCTTTATCAAGTTTATACACACAGTGGCCGACAAAAGTCAACATACGACCCCCATTCTTGCTGTCTGACGAGTACAAATACATTATGAAGAAAAGTAATGATGCAGTTTTCTTTGACAGTTTTTTTAATAATATACTATCACAAAAAAATTGTACTCCAATATAAATTTAAAAAATTATTCACGAAAAACAAGTATTGACAAAAGTCTACGTACGGCAATACCTTATGATACTGAGTGCTGCTGAATGAGAAGGGAAGTCCCGTTGGTTGAATTTTACTATTGTACTATGCATTAGGATCCAAATAAATTGTGTTCAGTTGGAGTTTGGTTAGATTCAGGAAGTAAACCGTTAAAATGGCTCGTCGAAAAGAAATTTCAACTTTTGTGAGAACCTTAGTTGTGAAATGTAGAACAAACAAAAATCCTTCGAAGAAATATCGAAATTGTTAAATTTAAGAAAATCAATAGTACAAACAATATTTAATAAATTTAAAAACACCCGTACAGTAGATAATAAATAGCGAAGTGGGCGCCCAACGAATTTAAATACCATAGATGCCAAATTTATTTTAGAAGAACTGGACAAAAATCTGAAAGTGTATTCCCAAAATTTACTACAATTTACTGCAATCACGAATACTACAAAGAACTTCGATTAATGATGGTTTCCATAGTAAAAAAAACACATGATCGAAAAAAAGACTCAAACTTCTAAAACTCTTCACAAACTTCTAAAAACTACAATTGTAAGCAACTTTGACAGATTAGGCACGAACGAAATGAAAAAAAATGAAATCAGCTGTGCTGACCTGAATGAATAAATTCAGGTTGGAAATTGTAGTTGCTCCAATGATTGCAATCAGCTATAGATGCCGTGGTGTTAATTAATTTGATTATGTTAGTTTAGAAGTCGTATGTAGACTTTTGTCAACTCATTGCTACTCACTCGAGAGGTAGCAGAAATGGGGATCGTATGTAGACTTTTGTCGACCACTGTATGTGCCGTGGCCGTTGGCGTGTGATATTTGTATTGCAGCAAATGGTGTAATGTTGTGGGTGACACATACCCGTATAAACATGCCATAGAGTAAATACACCTAGAAGTGTTATCTCTCACATCTGACGTTTGCTGAGATCTATCAGAGGGTTTCTATGGCACAGCTGATCGAAAAAGCACTAGGGAAATGATGTAGAATGAGAGACCAAAGAAGACAGTAATTGTATACCATGCAGCAAACTAAGTTTAAATAGCGTTTTATTATAAAATAATAAATGGCTTCCCATTACATCCCATGAAGGGATTGGGGAGAGCTTCTCACAACCAGTGAGCTGTGCGCTTTCTAGTTTTATATTCACTGGTTGGGACATACAGTTTTACACCGGTTCCAAATGGTATTTTCAGAAGTTTTTTTTTTCATCCCTAAATACTTGATAGTGTCGCAGTCACTATCCGAGGTGACCGCCGCCGAAAGAAATGTACGGTGGTCAGAGCAGGGATCGATCACAGGATCTCATGTACAAGAGGCGCGCATACACCATTGCACCACCGACAGCTAAATTATGTTTATGTTGTTTGCATCGAACGAAATTACGCATTCCCTTTTATTTCGGTTCGTATTAGCAAATAGTAAATTACAACTTCAACTCGATGAAATGGCCTACTATCTCGTCGTCATCAAGAGAACGTGAAGAGAGGGATAGCAGCTCTTGTCTATTTCTCTACGGTTCTATGCGATATAGAGATGTTCGACGTACAAGATCTGTTGACTTAAATTTGTAATTTTCGTTTTGGTGAAGAACTGTCATACTGCAACCAAGCCTAATGTCGTAAATTTATTGAGAGATGTGTTGCTCTAGGTACAATTACTCTATGAAACATGCATATGCAGTTTGTACATTTAAATGAAGAAAATGAATAATAATAAAGGGGGAATTCTAGCTTCGTCCAGCGTTGTTCCGAATCTAATCTTTTTTTCAATATACTGGCTTGATTGGAACTTCGTTTAGAGACAACGTTATTGTTCAAATAAAGTTTGTAAGGATTCAATTTTGATAATATAACATAGTTTTTATGCCCTAACAAAGTTTTGGAAGATGCTATCCAAGGGTAGCGAAATATCGAAAAATATAATTATTTAATAAACACGACCAAACGCTTGAACAATTTAATTTTTTGAATACAATATGAAAGGTCGGATAAATCATCACGTATACCGATATTTTTATGGTTGTCCGGTCTTGCTTGCCTGTTTTTATAAGACGAATTGCAATGAACCGGCCATAATTAAAACATACAAACACAAAAAACCCGTTTCCCATTACATCCCATGAAGGGATTGGGGACAGCATTTCGTCATCTTCCTGACGATGCTATCCAAAGGGACCAAACGCTCGAACAATTTAATTTTTGAATATCGGTATACCTGAACGCAGCTTGACTTTACTATTCAGAATATTCCCAAGCCGTTATAATATCACATTTCAAACTTTAACAATTCGAGCCTGAGAGGGGTTAATAGGCCATAATATAGCATTGATTGTGATTGATTCTTGTGTAAAGCCTGATAACAAATTAATAATTTATATTGTAGACTTGTTGAAAATTGGTTATTTTATACAAATTGAGATAAATTATTTTCTTTTTCTCATTTCCAGAAATCATAAAAAATGCCCGAGGGGAAGGAGATTCCCAAATGTCTAAAACTGCCCAATGTGAACAGGATACTTATGAAATGCAAGTTCGAGCCGCAAACATAGGTATTTATTTATCAATCTTCTCTCATTTTATAAAATCGAAAACTAGTGCTGGGGAATCTCTGATGAAACTTGTATCAGATATTAAGCAATATTTGATATTAAATGATTTCCACTCTGTCAATGAAACTATTGCCAATAATTCTCAACTATTTCCAGCCAATAAGAAATTAATGAAATTACGCGATGAAATGGCCATGGATTTGTATGATTTGGAAGAGGAATACTATACAAGTATATTTAAATAATATTAAGTATAAAAAACACACAATTTATAGTAGATTTTTATTAAAACTAAAGTATAATATAATACTAAAACACACATATCACTTGATTTCTTCTTAAGTCTGCAGTAAATCGAAAATTTCATTAAGTCTATTGCCATCCCTGATAGCTGAACAACCATAAATTTTCCATTTTTGCTCAAGATTATCTAATTTCAAATGTTTAACCAAGTCTGTGGGTGTAAATTCTGGCACTAAATCCATTTTATTAGCTAACACTATTAAACCAGCATTGGCTAATTGAACATTGTTCATCACATCATGCAAATCTTCCTGGGCTTCTTCAAAACGCGCCGCATCCGAGGCATCCACCACATATATAACAAAGGATTTGTTTTCCGCGTAAAAGTTTCGTATAACTCTTACAGTTTTAAGACCTCCAATATCCCAAATTTCATATATGTTATCATTATATTCCAGGGTTTCCACATTATAACCAATTGTGGTTATGATATGATCAACATGACCAAGCTGGAGGGTATAAAGTAGTTTTGTTTTACCGGCATTATCCAAACCCACCATTAATATACCAATTTTCTGAACATTTTCCGTCGATTCATCCTCGTGATTATTTGGTTCATCCTCATCTTCGGATGGATATATTATTGGGTCTACGTCTTCTATGTTTACATCTTTACATTCTGGTAATTCGTCATATTCGTGGCTTCCCATTTCGTAATAGTATGAGTTGATTGTTTTCTATTCACAGCGTAAATTCCAAGTTGTTGTCAGCGTCTGTTTATAAATACAACTAACAGTTTGGTTTATACAAACGTTTAATAGTATTATAATCTTTATCAAGTTTATACATACAGTGGTCAACAAAAGTCTGACGAGTACAAATACATTATGAGGAAAAGTAATGATGCAGTGTTCTTTGACACCATTTATAATAATATACTATCACAAAAAAATTTTACTCAATAAGCCTGTTTTTTTATACCCTGCTAAACTAATTTTTCGACGACTTTGTATGGGGAACTAAGCGATATTAAGCGATTTTAAGCGGCACTCCATACAAAGTCGTCGAAAAATTAGTTTAGCAGGGAATAAAAAACAAGCTTAATATAAATTTAAAAAATTATTCACGAAAAACAAGTAGTGACAAAAGTCTACATACGGCAATACCTTATGATACTGGTGATGATGAATGAGAAGGGAAGTCCTGTTGGTTGAATTTTACTATTGTGCTATGCATCAGGATCCAATAAATTGTGTTCAGTTGGAGTTGGGTTAGATTCAAGAAATCAAAGGACTAATACTTATAGTAGACTTAATAGTTCTCTCACCAAATTTATGACATTTGACCTGGTGTGATATTTACGTTCGATGTTGAAAAGAATTGCTTTACTAATACCAGATAGAGGCAATGGTTCAAAACAACGAACAAAATAACAACAACGGCATTTCGGTTTTTGTGTTAAAATTATTGTGTTAAATACAACACAGATGTATGCTAACAATAACAGTCAATAAAAAAGTTTAAAACACATTTAAATTTCACAGTTTTTCACCAAATATACATGAAAAATTAAAGCACGAAGTTATTGTAATTCCACCTGGTATATGCCACTTTTCGTCAAACATCTCCCTATCACACCGACCGCATCAAGAACAGTGTGAAAGGAAACGTCAGATGACCCAAATATTCTCTCTAGTATGATTTACTCTATGCAAGAAATACTTAACTGTGAAAATGGCTCGTCGAAAAGAAATTTCAACTTTTGTGAGAAACTTAGTAGTGAAATATAGAGAAAAGAAAAAACCTTTGAAGAAATATCAAACTATTAAATTTAAGAAAATCAACAGTACAAACAATATTTAATAAATTTAAAAACGCCTGTATTGTCGACAATAAATCCCGCAGTGGGCGCCCAACGAATTTAAATACCAGAGATGCCAAGTTTGTTTTAGAAGAACTGGACAAAAATCTGAAAGTGAATTCCAAAAATTTGCCCCAAGAGTTGGCAATAAAATCAGATACTGTAATGCATTCACGAATACTACAAAGAACTTCGAATAATGATGGTTTCCATAGCAAAAAAACCCTTATAATCGAAAAAGGACACAAACTTCGCTTGTAATTTTCCCAATAACAGATCCAAAAAGTAATTGATTTCTGGAAACGAGTAAGGGATGAGCCTAAGGCGAGTTTCACACTCGTCATTTAAAAGCTCAATTTAAAAGCTTACTGAAATTTTTCATATTAAATGACATTTAAATGACAAGCATCGGGCATGTAAAGTACATTTAAATGAAGAATATTCAACTGTGAAACTGGCCATAAAAATTATTAATTTTGAAGTGACGGAAGAGCCGAAATTTGGAGTAAATCTACCAGCGCAAATTGTCTTCTCAAATAAATCAATCTACTGTATTACAAATTCTTTGAAACTTTATGAACAATCTAATAATGTACACAAAAACAAAAATGTAAACCAACTTTGACCGTTTAGGCACGAACGAAATGAATGCAATGTAATCAGCAGTGCTACTGATATAACCTGAATTAATAAATTCAGGATGGAAAATTTAGTTGCTATTTAAGTTGATTATGTTAGTTTCGAAGTCGTATGTAGACTTTTGTCAACGCATTTTTCCATTTATCGAGATATTAAGTAGATATTAAACAAAACTGCATCATTACTTTGCTTCATAATATAACCGGACTAGAGAAGTAACAGAAATGGGGATCGTATGTAGACTTTTGTCGGTCACTATATGTGACGTGGCCGTTGACGAGTAATATTTGTATTGCAGCACATGGTGTAATATGGTGACACATACCCGTATAAACATGCCATAGAGTAAATACACCTAGAGGTGTAATATCTCTCATCTGACGTCTCATTTCACACTCTTCGTGGTGAGGTCTATCAGGGGGTTTCTATGGCACAGCTGATCGAAAAGGCACTAGGGAAATGATGTAGAATGAGAGACCAAAGAAGACAGTAATTCTAGACCATGCAGCAAACTAAGTTTAAATAATGTTTTATTATAAAATGATAAATGGTTTCCCGTTACATCCCATGAAGGGATTGGGGAGAGCTTCGCACAACAGTGAGCTTTCTAGTTTTATATTCACTGGTTGGGACCTACAGTTTTACACCGGTTCCGAATGGTATTTTGATAAGCTTTTTCTTCATGCCTAAATACTCGATAGTGTGACCGCCGCCGAAAGAAATGTAAGCCGGAAGAAATTATAAAATGATAAATGGTTTCCCGTTACATCCCATGAAGGGATTGGGGGAGAGCTTCTCACAATCAGTGAGCTTTCTAGTTTTATATTCACTGGTTGGGACCTACAGTTTAACACCGGTTCCGAAGAGTATTTTGATAAGCTTTTTCTTCATGCCTAAATACTCGATAGTGTGACCGCCGCCGCAAGAAATGTAAGGTGGTCAGAGCAGGGATCGAACCCAGGATCTCAAGTACAAGAGGCGCGCATACTACCATTGCACCACCGATAGCTAAATTATGTTTATGTTGTTTGCATCGAACGAAATTACGCATTCCCTTTTATTTCGGTTCGTATTACCAAATAGTAAATTACAACTTCAACTCGATGAAATGGCCTACTATCTCGTCGTCATCAAGAGAACGTGAAGAGAGGGATAGCGCCTCTTGTCTATTTCTCTATGGTTCTATGCGATATAGAGATGTTCGACGTACAAGATCTGTTGACTTAAATTTGTAATTTTAATTTTGGTGAAGAACTGTCATATTGGAACCAAGCCTAATGTCGTAAATTTATTGAGAGAAGTGTTACTCTAGGTATAATTGCTCTATGAAACATGCATATGCAGTTTGTACATTCAAATGAAGAAAATAAATAATAATAAACAGGGAATTCTAGCTTCGTCCACCGTTGTTCTGAATCGAAACTTTTTTTCACGATATTGGCTTGATTGGAACTTCGTTTAGAGACAACGTTATTGTTCAAATAAAGTTTGTAAGGATTCAATTTTGATAATGCAACATAGTTTTTATGCCCTAACAAAGTTTTGGAGGTAGAACTTTAATTAGAAATGTTTCAAAATACTACAAACTTTTAAAAAACTTTAAATTTGAATAGATAACTTTTTTGGCCCACCAAAGAGTTTAGATAGAAAGTTGTTTGGGTTTGGATGTAATAAATTAATGACCATTGGTTTTTAAAGAATAGTCTATTGGTCAGCAATGTTTTATGTGTATTTTGAACGCTCAGTTGTTATTCAGCCTTATAACGAGTGTCGTTGTTGTATTTCGACTACGACAGTTTTGTAAAACATTAAAGATAACACGCCAATTTTGTCTTTAATCGTTTACCAAACTTTCGTAGTCGAAATACGAGAACGACATTCGTAATAAGGCTGATTATTTTATATAAAAGAATTATTAATGGAAAATTTAGTTGTTCAGTAATGAGTTTTTATTGAAAACACATTTGCTTTCTTAATTATGCATAACACTCTTCAAAATGCTTTCCTTTCTTCTTAGGGAATTTAAGCAAAAACTTTTATAACACACAATCAATCGCTTTCGGAATCATCAAGATATAGTTCTCTTCTTTGAGGAGGATTTGTTGTTCGCGGACCAAAATTTAAAACTTTGCCTGTTTCTTTTACTTCTGTCAATGACCGCAATGATTCACTGAAATATTTAAAGAGAATATTAATGTGTGAATTTACTAACATATAATAGAATCTTTATTTACCCAAAACGACTTCGGCCCTTGTTGCGGTCACACGGTGTTGTGCTACCACCAAGTTCAATCAAATACGAAGGGACTTTAGAATTTATATTGAAGCTATCAATAATGCCATATAAACGTTTTGGTTTTAACAGCAAACAAAATAATTGTAAATGAAAGGGTGAGGGCTCAGGGCTGTAATATAATGCATAATAGAAATCAGAAGGTGATACTTGCAAATCCTCGATATTTTTGTAGACCTCCTGTATGTATACAGTGACTTTTTGGCGTTGTGTGCAAGTGCTGGAAATAGAATTACGTATGTATAATGTTCAATATGAAACACTTGTTTAGGAAATATTTACCACACATCAACATGCCGTGTTGGTGGTTTGCCGGGGAATAATATAATTTTCGACTTTTCCATAGTGTCACATAAAAGTGCTAATACTTCATTACCAGTAATGAGATTTAAGGAGGGATTAAATTCACTTGATATGGTTACTCGTTTACGAAATCTGCACACCAATTTAGATATGAAGTTATTATAACCGTATGGGGGTAGATACATGTGGATAATTCGATTTGAATGGCATCTGTAACAAAGGTATTTCAGAATATTGGAAAATGTTCCAAATAAATGTTAAACGATCTAAAAAAGTATTATAAATTTATAGATATGTATTTCTGGTCGTATAGGAAATGCAGGGGTTTCAAAAATATAGAAAATTGCAAATGAAAGAAAATAAATCAAATAGTAAGTCAGTCGAAGAAACCTTCTGAATTTGAGTAACTGGTTTTTGTTTCGGATTGGGGAAAAGGGCATTAAATTTGTTCTTATAAATAGAAAAAACGACTATGTTAGGTGTTGGTCGCAATTGAAGATTAACCGTTAGCCCCACCGGAGAACCATTTAGTTTGCTCCAAGAATTTCAATACCTTGACTACGTCTATCGAGAGATAATTTTCCCAGGCCTCTAAATAGGTAGGACACATAGTGCTGGTAACGTTCAAAGAAGATGTTCAGAGGATTATTCTTCTTCCTCATCGTTACATCTTCTACAGAAGTCATTTGCTCTGACCTTTAGTGCGTGTCTATCAATCAGACAGTGGCCGGTCAAAACTGAAACAAGCATTGATACCTTGGGCCTAGCAAACGACAGAAGCTTCATGGGTCTTCTGCTATTCACTATGAACCAGATTTGTATTGAGCGTACACAATCTATGCACCTCGTCCGTCGCTTCTGCACAGGGATGTGTGAGGAATTGATTAATCAGGCAACCTGTTGATCAACTTCCTGATTAATGAAATAATTGATTAATGATATATTTTGTTTATTCATATTTACGAATAATTGATTAATCTTCATTTCGATTAATGAATATAAATTATCAATTGACTAATCTAAAATTTGATTAATCAAAAGTGTTAATAATTGAGCAAAGCATGTTTTTTGTTGTAGAGGAATTTAGGATAGAGTAATTAATTCTCTCAATAAATTAAACGTCATAGGTATGGTTGTAAGTGAACATTGGATGGTGGAAAGCACGGGTTCAATAATACCAGATAAAGACAATAGTACACAACGTCCAACAAAGGAACAACGACCGCATTTCGTGTTTTTGTGGCAAAATAGTTCTGCTAAATACAATACAAATGCATACCAACGATAAAAGCCAATTCTGCCTCTTTGGGGTATGTGTAGACTTGCACATGCTTTACTCATGCCTCAGATTTTATATGGGATTGAATTGGTATCGGGTACTAATGCTGAAAACTTATTGCGACTAAATCGAGCTGTTAATGTAATTACACGTTTTGTCTATAATGTTCGCAGAAGGTATCACATATCCGTGTTTTGTAAATGGGTTTTTAGGATGCTCTTTTTCAAATTTCGTTGAGTACAGAAATTTATTATTATTTTATAAAGTTATTAAGGGTGGTATACCAGAGCCCTTGCGTGATAATTTTTCTTTTTCTCACTCAATTAGGCGGACTCAGATCGTAATACCGAGAATATATAATTCCTTATTTGAGAAGTCTTTTGTTATTCGTGTTTCCCGAACCTGGAATCAACTACCAAATGAGTTGCGGCTTTTTTCCTATTCGAATAATGTATTTCGATCAAAACTTTTTGAACATTTTTCACGTCTATGAAATTAATGTTTGGATACTTATTTACGTGTTTATTTGCTGTCTTTTATGCAGTTTAGTTTGGAGTTGTTGCTCGTTTTCAGGACTGTCATGATCTTTTTTATCGTTTTACATTATTATGGCTGGGGAGCCAACAGGTTACAACTACTAGTGGAGTTGTATTATTTTATATATAGACATTGAATGCATTTTTATATATATTTAATTTTTAATGAACTTATTTTATTCAGGTACTTAAGAATTGTAATATGTTATATTGGCCATGAGGCTTGTGTATTACAAATGAATTTCAAATAAATAAATAAATAAATAAAAAAAGTGTAAAATACATTTAAATTCCACAATTTTATGCCAAAACGACATGATAAAGTAAAGTCAACAGTTCTTGTAACTCAATCTGGTGTAATTTCATTTCCGTCGAATATCTCTCATTTGCACAAACCTACGACGAAGAGTATGAAATGAAATGTCAGATGAGAGAATAAAATACTCTATTCTAATTTCCTCTATGATAACTGTTTGCGCCAGAATGTGGCATACTCTATCCCATAACCTAACCGATTTACTGTCGGTTGGTAACCCTTTTGCCCTCTCTATTTTCGTTAGAAACTGTATCCTTTCTTGGACTAAATAGTAACAACTTCTAGACAGTAGCGGGATTTGGTACGGGGTTTCTATGGCACAGCTGATCGAAAAGGTACTAGGAAAATGATGTAGAATGAGAGACCAAAGACAGGAACTAATTAACTAATGATATATAGAGACGCCATTGTTCTCATCTGACCGAGAGTTATTTGACGTAAATTGACTTAAACCAGGTGGAATTACAAAAATTGTTGACTTACATTTTTCATGTCATTTTGAGGAAAGACTTCGAAATTTAAACGCATTTTGGATTTATTGGTTGTATTTTATTGTTAGTATATGTTTGTGTTGTATTTACACAAAAATTTTAACGCACAAATCAAAATGCCGCTGCTGATTTATTGTTGGATGGTTTGAGCCATTGCCTCTATGTGGTATTATTAAAGCAATACTTTCCAACATGCAACCGCCCATATGCAACACACTAAATGTCATCAAATTACTAACAGAGATATGGCGTCTCTATACATCATTATTCTATGTTATTGATACTAATGACAGCTAAATTATGTTTTATGTTGTTTGCATTGAACGAAAATACGCATTCCCTTTGATTTCTGTCCGTTTTATGTCCAACGAAAGTGTAACATTGGTAAAATACAGCAGCAAATAAAACTCGATCAAATGGCCTACTACCTCGTCGTGATGAAAAGGCATCGAAGAGAGTAATGGAAACTCTAAGTATTACTCTATGGATTTGCTGAATTCAAGCTACCTCTGCATCTAAGCTTGTGTTTTTTTACTTAAATTGTCTTATTACTATTCACTTCGTCAACTTCGTTACCAGAGCTCTGCAAAACCATAGGTAATTTCGGTACCTCCAACAAAACCTAAATTCCAATAAAACCTAAATATATTTGAAAATACAAACCCCTTTAGTTTTCTTTACATACCAATCCATTCTGTTCATCCTTGTTGCTTACGCAAACAATGACATTAAAAAAAAAAAAAAAAACCGTTTCCCATTACATCCCATGAAGGGATTGGGGAGAGTTTCTCACAACCAGTGAGCTGTGCGCTTTCTAATTTTTCACTCACTGATTGGGACCTACAGTTTTTACACCGATTCCGAACGGTATTTTGAGAAGCTTTTTCATGGCTAAATACTCGATAGTGTCGCCGTCACTATGCGAGGTGACCGCCGCCGAAAGAATTTTTTTTTTTTTTTTTTAAGGTGGTCAGAGCAGGGATCGAACCCGGGATATCATGTACAAGAGGCGCGCACACTACCCATTGCACCACCGACGGCCACAAACAATGACATTACTCTATGAAAACAACTAGAGAATTTTTTCTGTAAAATTCGTAGTCAAATCCAAAGGAGAGAACTAATCGTCTTGTATTTCAATTGATGAACGAACTATTTCAAATTTGTATACTTCGCCCGGACATACGAATTTTGACGACTTAGGCATTTCCAAGATCGGCTACGGGGCTTCGGAAAACTTAATTTGTCTAATAAAGACTATAGTTTTACCTTCGTATTTATAACGAATAGTTAGACCATAGAGTAAATTTATAGTAGAGTCGCCATTTGTCTCATCTGACGTTTCCTTTCACACTCTTCGTGATGCGGTCGGTGTGATAGAGAGATGTTTGACGAAAAGTGACATACACCAGGTGGAATTACAATAACTTCTTGTTTTAATTTTTCATGCCATTTTGGCGAAAAACTGTGAAATTTAAATGTTTTAAACTTTTTTATTGACTGTTATTGTTAGCATACATTTGTGTTGTATTTAACACAATAATTTTAATAATAATAATTTTAATAATTGTTAGCATACATTTGTGTTGTATTTAACACAATAATTTTAATAATAATAATTTTAATAATAAGTATTAATCTATGAGTTAGACTCAGCCTATACTCTCTGTACAACGAATATCTAACTAGAATATTATTTAGGCTTCGTCGCTCGTTAGACAACAGTTGATTCATAAAAGTTTCCTGTCTACTATCTATCTCCAATACGAACATATCTGTTTTAAACAAATGCAACGCTGATAGTCATGATTGTTCTTAGAATATGACAGCTGTTTGTCAAATATTATTATGTATTGGCAAGCTTTGCACTAACTCGTTGGACACAGATTAGTTGAAGTGTTATGAATTTTAAATCATTAGTCGGATGATAGCCGGTGGCTATATTTTCGTTATGAATATGGGGGTTAGTATATACATATCTATTTATTATCCACAATAAGTTTTACCATTTTACTTACTCTAAAATTTGTTCAACAACATCAAATACTTTAAATATCAAATCAACATCTTGCTTTTGAGGATTCTCATGACATCTTTTCAAATTTAGATACAATTGTGGCACCGTATCACCTTCTATCCATGAGGCCATAGTATCATTGAAAATAGCAGTACGTATATCTAAGAAATTTCCAGTGTAAATGCATTTTAATTTTCCATCTGAAAACAGAATTAAAGTCATACATTTGGGTGTTATTCTATAAGTCGGGAATTAGTCACTTCTCGATACTTTTGTCGTTTTGGTAGTTTATAAAACGTTACATCTGTTCCGTGACTACCTGCGTTGAGTTATGTTATTTAATGGGTAGTTTATAAAATGCATCGCAACTTATCTGAGCACTTCGACTGTCAAATTTAACACGCCACAATTCCTCGCTTTAATTGAAGAAATTACAAATGTAAAATACCCGGACTCATTAACGCTCGTTGAGTAACTGACTTTATTTGTCATTCAAAAAAGCTTAGGCGGTAGCTTACTCACTAATACACTTATGTGTGAAGAGAGCGTAGTATGCACACGTATTAGACCGAGCGTGTGAAACGGTGGTCAGAATTTAGCGACCTAGCGTGTGAATCGCAATGTCAGCAAATGTGCATGGCATTGGACATCAGTATACTGTTCATCATGGGAACAGGTAAAAGTGTCATGATGTGCAGACACGATCGCATTACCACATGCGTGTGCATTGGCGGTGCTGTGCATCCTACAGTATGCATGGTCAACAGTATTATGCATACTACACCTCCCTTTTACAATGAATAAATTTATAATATTATACTCTAAATTTATTCAAATTACTTTTGTAAGTTTTTTCTTATTTAAATTAATTTAATTATAATAGAATTTATTGAACTAATTAATATTTTTTTTTTAATATATATATATATATATATTATTTCTATATAGTTATCATATTAATAAAGTTTATAAATCGAATTCTTAATCACATAAATTTGTATATGTTCTTGTATGTTATATATTATTTTTTTTTGTATTACAAATTTTACTTAAATAATTATCTTAGACTGAAATGATATTATAATTTAGGGTGGAGCTGGCCTTACTCCGAAGTAGTATATGTTAAAATATGCGCATATATGTATGTTTCCTATAAAAATCTTATACGTATTTTCTTAATCTATTCTTATGAATTGTAACTTGCTTGCCATTATTTAGAATAAGCGAGCAGTTGCCTTTATTGTCCATAGAGACTACTTTATATGGTCCCTTATATAGGTTTGCCAATTTATGTCCTGCTGTGTCTTCAAACAGGACTAGGTCACCTAGTTTAATGTTAATTGGTCTAGCTGTCTTGTCATAGTTGGCTTTGTATGTTTTCTTCGCTCTTTCCAGCATCTGTTCAACTCTCTTTGTCATTAACTGCATTCTATACTTTACTTCTTTTGCGTAGGAGTCAATGTTGTAAATTGGTTCTACATTCCCAGATTGTAAAGCTTCGATTGTGGTGGGCGATTTACCAAAAACTAATTCATATGGGCAATAACTGTGGACAGTAGATGGAGTTGTATTAAAACAATATGCAAAATATCGCAACCATTCGGCCCAGTCACTCCTGTCTAATGATATGTACGATCGAACATATTCATTAAAGGTTCTGTGTGATCTTTCTATTGTGCCCAATGTCTGGTGATGGTATGCAGTTGAAGTTTTATACTCCACATTCAACAGTTTATAGAGTTCTTCAATGGTCTGATTTTTATACTCAGTTCCCATATCTGACAATATCTTTCGCGGTGGGCCATAGATTAAAATAAAATTCTCAAAGATAGCCCTAGCTACTGTCTTTGCAGATTTATCTGGAATGGCGACAACAATTAGGTATTTAGTTAAGTCGCAAATCATTGTCAGGGCATATTCGTTGCCATTGTTGGACCTAATAAAAGGAATTGTTGTTTCACTTGATAATAAGTTTCGGGCTGTGCCGTTCAACTTTGTCTTTATTAAGTTAATTGCAACTTGCTCATGTGTTTCCTTTATAGAATCCACTAGAGCGAGTGCATCTAGAAAGCTTTGGAGATTTTCTGGTTTGCCATCAGTCTGGGAGGAGCTTTGAGGCTAAACCAAGAAACTGTGTGACTGTTAGTGCCATGTTCTCTGGTGTGGATATATTTTCCGCAGAATTTTCAGTACTTGTATTTGGCAAGTCTGAGCTTAGTAAATTCTCAGTTAATTGTTTGGTACTTGTTTGAGGTAAGTCGCAATTGGATAAACTCTTAGGGAATTGGTCGATACTTGTCCGAGGCAAGCCTGGACTGATTTTAGTTTGAACTCCAGTATCGTACTTTAATTCCTCATGAATATTTTCAGGGAGTTTAACATTTAAACCCCTTCGTACCACAATATGGGTGAGTTTAGTGCGAACTTCATTAAAGTAACCTTCGGCATCTGACTGATGCTTTTTTGTAAGTCTATTGTAGTTTACGTTAATTAAGACTCTTATTTGTTCAAATCTTTCGAATAATGTATTCAGGTGTTTATTCACCGTTTCCTCTCTTGATAGTGCCTTGTTAGTGTGCAGACACTTGTAGGATTTATCAAATTCTGTTCTTATCAATCGTAATCTGTTCACAATAGCCTGCCATTCCATTTATTATGTATGATCTTGGAAACGGCCTAGACTTTGTCTAGGTCATTTGCAAGCGAAGCAGACCTTGCATAATTCTTTTTTATTGCTCTTTTGTGTAACTGGTACACAGTTGTCGCAAATTGTAAAGCCATTATTGCTATTATTATAATTAGGTAATTTTGTACTGAGGATTCTACCTCAACAATTTTTACCTGATTTATAACGTTAGCGTTCGGATTTTGAATTTTCGACGTCTGTCCGCCCATGTTCACAATTTTTCTTTTTCACTTGTGTGGAAGAAATACTCAGAAATACATTTTTTTTGAGATATATATATAGCAGCTTATTTTATATTATATCAAAGTATATTTTGCCTGTTGGTAAACAATCAACGAATAATTTTTTGTTAGTAGGCCATAATTATATAAAAAATAAATAATTTTTTGTTAGTAGGCCATAATTATATTAAAAAAAATAATATATATGTCAAAATTAATATATAGCCATAACTGTTCCTGTTCCCGTTGCTGCTGGTTGTTGTTCCGCTGGTGCTTTGGCCGCACCAGGATCCTCCTTCCTTCACAATGCTCGGCTTGCGTTGCTTTTCTGTTTAATTCTGATTAATATCTTCAGTCAATTTTAGAGATGCACTTTGTTTATTTATAAATTTATTGGAATGGAAATGTTTTATCCTGTTCATTACTTTATTATTTTAATTTTCTCTGTTTTTGATTTTTATTGTATGTAAATATACATACACTGCACACATAACACCAATTTTTAGAGATGCACTTTGTTTATTTATAAAATAATTGGAACGAAATTGTTTTATCTTGTTCATTACTTTATTATTTTAATTTTCTCTGTTCTTAATTGTTATTGTATGTAACTATACATACACTGCACACACAACAACATATTTTTAGATATGCACTTTGTTTATTTATAAATTAATTAGAATGAACATATTTTATTTTGTTTCATTGCTATATTATTTTAATTTTTTTTTTCCCCTTGATTTTTATTGTATAAATATACATTGCACACAATACAATACCGAACAATATAAGTTTCTTTTTTACTTTAACTGGCAGGATCGCCAGGTAAAATACCCGGACTCATTAACGCTCGTTGAGTAACTGACTTTATTTGTCATTCAAAAAAGCTTAGGCGGTAGCTTACTCACTAATACACTTATGTGTGAAGAGAGCGTAGTATGCACACGTATTAGACCGATCGTGAGAAACGGTGGTCAGCATTTAGCGACCTAGCGTGTGAATCGCAATGTCAGCAAATGTGCATGGCATTGGACATCAGTATACTGTTCATCATGGGAACAGGTAAAAGTGTCATGATGTCCAGACACGATCGCATTACCACATGCGTGTGCATTGGCGGTGCTGTGCATACTACAGTATGCATGGTCAACAGTATTATGCATACTACACAAATTTAAAGAGAAATGTCGATCGCGGATTTACTGAAGGAAGTATTATGCATTTCACTACTTAAGTATTTGCCGATTTTGGCGGAAATGCAACCGACGGACGTCTAATTTTTTTAAAAAAAATAATTCAAAATTGTATTGTTTACTGACTGAAATTATTATTTTCAATATTAAAATTTGAAATGGAAAGTTTAAATAAATAATGGTATGTAAAACTATATTTGAAAAAATTAAAGACATCAGTTGATGTTAACACATTATTAAACAAAAGAATCAATACATTTTAAATACACGAGTTTATTGCAGAAACAACTAATTTAATATAGATTGGAAAGTTTTGGAAATTGTAACCCAAAATAACCTAGGTTTCTTACACCCTTTCACCATTTCCTTACATATTTAGGTTGTTCACGCAGGGCTGCTTATCAGCTTATGTGCTGAAAAGATGAAAAATAAGCTCTGGGCTACGTGAACACCCTTCCATGTTGGTTATCTGCTTATCTGCTTATTTTTTTCAATCAGCTGTTCGATAAATGAAATCAAAACCATCAATGTACAATTGAAATTGTTTGTAAAATGCCTAAGCAGAGCATTAAACAACAAATTATGGACTTCAGAGTCAATATGAGTACTTTGGAAATTGAATTCATTAAAGGTAAGTAGTCAGAAATGTATACGATGCAAATATTTATGGTTTTGCGTTTGTACACATAGGTTTCCCCGACCCCCCGAATTGCGCTCATTTTGATTGTTTTTTTAATAAACAAAAAACAGATGTAAATACCAGTGCTACCAATACTTAAATATAAAATTTGAGATGCCATTTGCTAAATCTTCGTGTTTTTAGTGTTGTCAGCAAGTTAAATTTTTGGTATTTTCCAACACTAAAAATAAGCTGATAAGCTTTTGCCAAAGGCACAGGTTGCTCAAAGTTGCTTATTTTATTTCAATGTATTTTGTTGTTGGCGAGATAAGCACATGAGCTGATAAGCTGATAAGCAGTCCTTCGTGAACACACTAATTGTTGTTGTTTGCAGTATTATAAACAATGTCATTCTTAAAATCTGTTGATCTATTGAAATAGAGCTATCTTTTCTAATCGTTATCATTGTGTGCAGTTCACTCAAGATAACTTTTTCTAATCTATACTCTAAAACTCTTTTAAATATTTTTTTTTATTCAAAATTAAATAAATTAAAATTAAATTATTCAAAAATCAATAAACCTATAATCGAGTTGACAAACCTATAAATTAATCATAGAATAACACATACTATAGAAGTTTTTATTCGCTCAATAAATTAAACGTCATAGGTACGATGGAAATTACACATAATTTATTGAGCGAATAAAAACTTCTATATATAGTATATAGTATGTGTTATTCTATGATGTACAGTGTATTAATGTGTTATAGAAATAATTGTTGTTTCGAAATATTACAATCCTTACTGAATATTTTGGAAAATACACGTATGTCGAGATTACGAAAGATCACAATTGAAATAATGTATGTAAGTTTTGAATAACTACCTACCACATACCAGATAATGGAGTAATTTTTGTTGAAAATCAATATTTTGAAGAACATTTCCACACGAGAAGAATGGATGCTGATTGACCATTGCGAGGAGATATCTAAACCATAGACCAGGACGATTGGACCAAGCCAAATCTAAATATTAGGACCAAAGGGTAATGTATGTCCCACTGGGATTAGTTGTGTTTAATCATTTTCCGTATTGCTTTCATACATATGTTCCAATTCTATTCCTTAGTCGGTGCCATACTCAATATGACCTGACCCATTCAGTTTTCCCCGGAGGAATGTTTTAACAAGCGGCACAGATGCGTCATTATCGTGGAACACAAATCTAATTTATATTATTGTATGTAGGTTTTTATTTATTTAAGGACCTTTTACTAAAAAGCAGCGTTTAATGGAGATGTTCTGTCCATTGTTTTGCCACTAATTTAAATGTTTTCGCTTTTGTTTCACACATTGCATATGTGCTGAAATTTGTGTACTTTGTAGACTTGTGCATTTGAATTTCACCTTAGAAACACGCTATTTATTTAGTAGTTGATAACAAATAGCTAATAACTTAAGCTAGACTCATTACATTTTTCGGCTTAAACCTAGAATAGGTCGGCAACTCGCTTCGGCTCCAAACTATTACCATTGGATAGAACTTTTAATTTTAAGTAAAAAAAATTAAATACAAAAATCGGGGGCAACGTCTATTTTCGGAGTTGCGGGCCCTCAAAGTTCGGACATACAGGATGATACTACGAGTGTGGTGCCGTGTTATGGGACCGATTTCACAACTTTTTTGTGTAAAACGAGGCGAAATAAACAAAAAAAATTAAATACATTTTTTCGATAACTGTCTTAGTTATCCACATATCGGATTTTTAAAAATATCCAGAAAATATTTTTTTTTTTTTAAAATTGACTGATTTTTCGGATTTTGCCACACATCGACTTCAGGTACAGAGGGAATTTTAACCCCCCTGCGATTTTTCTTTCTGTGTAGACGGTCGTTTAACGGTCGTTTAACTGCTTTTAACCATAGTTTGAAGTACGTTGCCATACTGAAAAATTTGTTAAATATATGAAGAGATTTTAGAACTGTCAGCCCTAAGTTATTCTTAATTAATTAAGGTAATTTAATAAATTTCCGTTTATTATTTGAATTGCAATAATAATAAAAGAAAGCGAAAAAATGCGCAAATAATTAAGCGTTATTTATCTTAAAACAGTAACACATCCATACATAAGTGATTGTAATTTCATGATATCGATTTAATTACTACCATTGGAGATATAGCTTTAGGCATTATTTTTCCACGTTCCTTTACTATTTTCCACCACCTCTAATTAGCAAGTATTTTAATTATAAGCTAATATTATAAACATTTAAGGTTATAATTATTGAAACCTTACCTTAAGTCATTGTTTCACCTCCAGTTGGTTCGAAAATATAATACACTAGGCTATGTGTGGAACATGTTTCCATAAATTTTACGAGAAACTTACCACCATTTCAACTTTGTCAACGTAACGTCCACGAAACATAAACGTTCAGCACCAACACTTTAATTAGATAGCTGTTTTTACTTCTGCGCTTAGAATTGGCCAACATTTTTGTTTATTCCTCACCACGATACAAACGAACGGATTCAGATATGAACGAGTTTAAGTCGCGAAAGAGATACACAAAATTTGTACACATTTTGCACCAAACATTTATTTGTCAACATTCAAAAATGGAGCAGCTATATTTTAAAAACTTTTGTGCATTTATAAATTTCCTACAGGATGGGCCACTTAAACCTTCTGATCTCCCGACTCAACCGCTCCACACTTTTTACTATGGCGTTATTTGAAGTTAAAATTTATGCCAAGAAGCCACGGACCCTGAAGCCTTGAAGACAATATCCGGCATTAACAGCCCGAAACACTACGAAAAGTGATGGAATTCCCGGTAAAACTACGAGCACATTGCGTCATTCGCTCTGGTGGCAACCATTTAATATTCAACAAATGATCAAAACAAATTTGCACGGTTCAAAATAAACGACAAATCATTTCACAGCCACTGACATGAGTTTCTTTTTTATTACCAAAAAGAAATAGGAAGGTTTAAATGGTCCACCCTGTATTTTCATAATATTAAAGCACTAAACTCTTTACTAGCACTAATGCATTTCAATAGTGCAGCAATTGAATTGAAAACAATCAAACGAAACTCACGCACACATAAATATTTTGCCAATTTCTTAACAGACTTGTTATTTGGCAAATACCACACTTTAGACTTATTTATGAATGCAATTCACTGCATTCCTATGAAACACACATTATACTTCATATTTGTAAACTTTGTTTCACATAACGATGAGTTTAAATCGAATATATTACAGTTAATTAACGATATCTACACGATACAAACGCCGGCAAATGTAAAACTAAAGAAAACGTTACGTTAGGAGGCGGCAGTGTTGTATTTCTGTGGAATGTATCTTATATGGTGCAATAAGTAAAGGCAGAAGCACTAGAACAACAGATACAACTAGGCAACCAAAAGAGGTATTTTGGTTTTTGTTTGGTATGCATACCCAGGCATAAAACTAATTCATATAGACATGAACAAATTATATAAAATGTTTTCCTCCTTCTAGCTTTACTTATTGTACCATAATGTCCATCTTATTAGGCTTTAATAGTTTCCGTGTTGAAATCAATGTGGAAAAACAATTCGTGTTAACGGTATTTTATTTGTTAAATTGTAAAATTAGGTTTACAAATTGGAATTCTTTCTATGCTTTATTGTAAGTTTTCACTTGAAAAAGAAACTCTCGTATGCTATCAGCAACTGTAAAAATCAAGTATCTCGCAATCAAACGTTTAGTAAAAGACTGATCCTTAATGCTAAATTAAATACATGTGCTTTAAAGCCCTGAACACACTGCACTCTCAATCTCGTGTTTGGAGATTTCATTTAACTACACATCATTGTTTTCAATATGATAATCAGCTGATATTCAATCGAAATGAGAATCCTGCTACAGCATGAATGCAGTGTAACGCTAAAAAAAGGGACTCGAGTCACGAAATTTGTTTTCGGAAGTTTCGAAAAATAAAATTTTTGAAAACCGTTTTATTAAAGGGTTTCCACCGATTCCGGTTTTTATAACTAAGGCTCAATTTTTGAGTGGATATTAATCTTTGATCAGCAATCAAACATAAGATAAACTCCAAATTAATTTTTAGGTTAACATTTGATTGCAGTTTAAATTATCGTCGTTTAAATTATGATCGAGTGACGCGAGTTGCATACGAGAGTTTCTTTTTTAAATGAAAACCAACTTTCAATAAAACATAAAAAGAATTACAATTTGTACACATAATTTTACAAATTTGTTGATACAGTGGCTTAAGAAATAAAATATTTACCAATAACACGAATTGTGTTTCCGAATTGATTTCAACACGAAAACTATTAAAACCTAATAAGGTTGCCATAATGGTACAATAAGTAAAACTAGAAGGAGGAAAACATTTGACATAATTGTTTAATGTCTTTATATGCATTTAGTACATATATTTTTTTTTGCCTGTGATGCATACCAAACAAAAAAGTACCTCTTGTGGTTGCTATGTTGTTCTCATAGATTAATACTTATAGTAGATCTACTAGTTCTCCCACCAAATTTAAGACATTTGGCCTTGTGTGATATTTACGTTTGATGTTGAAAAGAATTGCTTTACTAATACCAGATAGAGGCAATGTTTCAAAACAACGAACAAAATAACAACAACGGCATTTCGTTTTGTGTGTTAAAATTATTGTGTTAAATACAACACAAATGTATGCTAACAATAACAGTCAATAAAAAAGTTTAAAACACATTTAAATTTCATAGTTTTTCACCAAAATGGCATGAAAAATTAAAGCAAGAAGTTATTGCAATTCCACCTGGCGTATATCACTTTTCGTCAAACATCTCTCTATCACACCGACCGCATCACGAAGAGTGTGAAAGGAGACGTCAGATGAGACAAATGGCGGCTATAAATTTACTCCATAGAATAACACATACTATAGAAGTTTTTATTCGCTCAATAAATTAAACGTCATAGGTACGATGGAAATTACACAGTGGAGGGTGGAAAATATGGGTTCAATAATACCAGATGGTGGCAATAGTATACAGCGATCCACAAAGGAACTACACCCGAATTTCGTGTTTTTGTGGCAAACTAGTTGTGTTAAATACAATACAAATGTATACCAACGATATAAGTCAACAAAAAAGTGCAAAATATATTTAAATTTTTCAGTTCTACACCAAAACGACATGAAAAAGTTAAGTGAACACATTTTGTAACTCCACCTGGTGCATGTAAATTTTAAATTTAATTTGCTCTCATTTCCACAAATGAAACGTCAGATGAGCGAATAAAACCTTCTACGTATGTGTTATTCTATGATTTACTCGATGGTTGTTCTAGTGCTTCTGCCTTTATTTATTGCACCATATAAGATACATTCCACAGAAACACAACACTGCCGCGACCTAACGTAACGTTTTCTTTAGTTTTACATTTGGCGGCATTTGTATTGTGTACATATCGTTATTAACTTTAATATATTCGATTTATACTCATCGTTATGTGAAACAAAGTTAACAAATATGAAGTATAATGTGTGTTTCATAGGAATGCAGTGAATTGCATTCATAAATAAGTGCGAAAGTGTGGTATTTACCAAATAACAAGTCTGTTATGAAATTGGCAAAATATTTATGTGTGCGTGAAATGCATTACTGCAAGTGAAGAGTTTAGTCAGTTTAGTGCTTATTATATTATGAAAATGCAAGGTGGACCATTTAAACCTTCCTATTTCTTTTTGGTAATAAAAAAACAAAATCAAGTCAGTGGCTGTGAAATGATTGTCGTTTATTTTGAACCGTGCAAATTTGGTTTTGATCATTTGTTGAATACGATATAGCGTAATTCGTCGCCACCAGAGCGAATGACGCAATGTGCCAGTTTTACAGGATTTTCCATCACTTCTCGTAGTGTTTCGGGCTGTTCATGTCGAATATTGTCTTTCAAGGCTTCCAGGGTCCGTGGCTTCTTGACATGAACTTTTAACTTCAATTAACGCCATTGCAACAAATCTGGAGCGGTTAAGTTTGGAATTGCAGCAGGTTTAAATGGCCCATATTGTAGGAAATTTATAAATGCGCAAAAGTTCTTAAACTATTGCTGCTCCATTTTTGAAGGTTTTTTATGAACCTATGTTTGCATGTTGGTAAATGTTTGGTGGAAACGTGTACAAATATTGTGTATTTCCTTCGCGACTTAAACTCGTTCAGATCTGGGTCCGTTCGTTTGTATCGTGGTGAGGAATAAATAAAAATGTTTGCTAATTCTAAGCGCTGAAGAAAAAACAGCGATCTAATTAAAGCGTTGGTGCTGAACATTTATGTTTCGTGGACGTTACATTGACAAAGTTGAAGTGGCATGGTTATTGTAAGTTTCTCGTCTAATTTATGGAAACATTTTCAACACATAGACTAGTGTATTTTATTTTCCAACCAACTGGAGGTGAAACAATGACTTAAGGTAAGATTTCAGTAATTATATCCTTCCATTTTTATAATATTAGTTTATAATGGAAATACCAGCTAATTAGAGGTGGTGGAAAATAGGAAAGAAACGTGGAAAAAATGCCTAAAGATATATCTTCAATGGTTACTGTTTTACGATAAATAACGCTTAATTATTTGCGGTTTTTTTTTTCGTTTTCTTTTATTCTTATTGCATTTAAAATATCAAACGGAAATTTATTAAATTACCGGAGCAAATTTCTTTTAGCAGCAAAGTTTGATTTTTTCGTTTTTTGCCTGGTAAAGCATTTAATGCGGATTTAAAAAAAAAGGAAAAAGTTTGCGAAGTCCATATTTTCCGAAATATAGGTCTCCAAAGCTTGAATGTATAATCGCGCATAACTCTGTCATTTATTATCCGATCCTGATGAAATAAATTTCATAAATCGTTAAATTTATAAATAAATTTCATAAATCGTTAAATTTATATTCCAACTAGTCGGCGGGCATCAAATTCCCTCTGAAGCTTAAGTCGATGTGTGACAAAATAAGAAAAATCGCGCGAGTTTTTAGAAATAATTTTTTTCTTTTGGTGTTTAAAAACTACAACAAAGGACAACAGAAATAAATGACAACAACAACAACGACAAAAGACAACAACAACAAAAGACAAGAACAACAAGTTGATTAAACCAAAAAAGTGAGGTTAAAAAACGTGTTTTTAAATGAGCCCTCAATGGGTTAATAAAAGGAAATATATTTATATACAGAGTTATAGAGTTTCACAAGGGCTTTGTAATGATACATATTTCAAGCAGATCCGATGATAAATACCTAAGATATTACCGATTATATACTCAAGCTTTTTAAAGGCCTATATCTCAAGAAGTTGCATCTAGCGCAAAACACAAAACCTATTTTTCAACTCAGCGCAAAAGCCTATACCGTTGGTGAAATTTTGGTCCAGATCTGATTTTGCTGCTAAAATAGTTTTATGCCAAAAAATTAGACATGTAAAGTTGAAATAAATAATGGGTTGCAGAACTATTATAATTATATTTCAAAAAATTAAAGACATGAGTTGATGTTAACACATTATTAAACAAAAGAATCAATACATTTTAAATACACGTGTTTTTTGCAGTCAAATAATTTAATATACATAGATAGGATTTGACATTACAAATAACCTAGGTTCTTACACACTTTATGTGCATTTCCTTAAATATTGTTGTTATTTGCAGTATTATAAACAATAGCATTCTTCAAATTTGTTGATCTGTTGAAATAGAGCTTCTTTCCTAATCTTGTGCATTGTGCGCAGTTCACTCAAGGTTTCTTTTTCTAATCTATAATAGTTTATTTTAGTTGGGCAACTCTATAAACCACAAATGTTAGTGACAGCTTTCGTAAGCGTAAGCAAGTGCGAAGTGATATATAAACTACAATTTTTTTTATTTTGGCGTTTGCGTTGGCTCTTGCGTTAACGTTCAATTTCGGAACTCTTAGAATACTACCCTTAATAGTACTGTTTAATTAAGAATTTTAAAATCATCTTACCTTCTCTTATGAGAACCATTAAATTGCGTGTGGCTTCCTTGGATTCACAGAAAAGCA
The DNA here is from genome assembly GCA_963931995.1 of Phaonia tiefii. Lineage (NCBI taxonomy): Eukaryota > Metazoa > Arthropoda > Insecta > Diptera > Muscidae > Phaonia > Phaonia tiefii. The sequence goes on along the minus strand of OZ008370.1, from coordinate 16,701,651 downwards.
TTTGTACGGTGTGTCGAACACCGAGAACTATGTCAACATAATTGTACGGCGTGACATAGGTGAAATCTGCTTTGTTCAGGCACTAAAAATTGGAAATGGTGTAACATTTTAGGCACCTACATACATATATATCTGATTTTGTAAGGGGAAGGCAATATAAGAAGGCAAACTTAGCGATCGAGAATCAGTCACTAGCATTCGACTCAAATTGTCAGCACATTCGAAATAGAGAAACCAAAATTTGTACTTGAAACGAACAAAATTGTAGAACCCAAACCAAATTTCTTTCGTCTACAACACGAACGAAAGCTTCCGTTTTCGGTGTCGGATATCGTGCTCTTTTCGATTCCGTAGTTCCATTGAATTTCTAATCGCCAGTTTCACAGTTGAAAATTCTACATTTAAATGTACTTCAAATGGCCGATGCCTTGTCATTTAATATGAAAATGTTTTATGAGCTTTTAAATGTTAATACTTGAAAGTATTTTAATCTCTGTGCTTTTACACTTGTTTCATATATAAATATTACTTACTTTTGCACCTTTATGCTTGCAATATTCTTTAAACTGTTCAGCTATATGCGAAGTTGTGACGATGGTACATAGCCTTTCCGGCAGAACTTGCTTTTCCAAATTCAGCAAATGGGTCAAGATAATTTTTTTCTGAGGCTAAATTAAAAAACAGCAATTTTACAAGAAAGAAAACAATCTTTCACATGAACGGACTTACGTTAAATCTGTTGGGAAATTCATCAAACACGATTAAATCACTGAAATCCTTTAATTTCATAGCGTAATAAATACAAAATCAGATGACAGAATATCAAAATAAAACATTTGTAAACATTTGCCGGCTACTGCAGTAGAATGTAGAGAAAATGTAAACAAACCAGCGGTTGATTTTAGAGCAAAGTATTGCCAACCTCATTTAGAATATACTGGCCACCATACAGAGAACACCAAAATTCATTTATAGTAGGTGGTGTTTCTACAACAACAGCGGATATTTTGTGTTTGTTCAGTTCGTGCAATATTTTTGTAAGAAATTTTGTCATTTATCTCTAAACGCAGAATTTTTTTATACAGAGTTAGCACATATCTCTGATTTACCTTGGAAAAATTTCATCAATAATTCATCTTTGCACTCCATTTTATTTTTAACGCATCTGGTATTACTTTTGTTTAGTCAAATTATAGAAATGTCAAAATTCCGGTCCCATACAATTATTAAACATTATTACTGTTCCTCTACATATATGATTATCTTTTGTATTGATATTGAATAAATAACTGAGCTTTAAAATTGGATCAGCCAGTCAAGTTGGGATAGTCGGTCATATCGGCTTACATTTCAAACCAATCATAGTCAATTATATCGGCGGCGGCGTGAGATTAAAACTTTTTTGATGATGACGCGTCGGAAAATTTTCGTTTTTGTATTTTTTGAATATTTGAATATTGTTGGTACACAGCAGTCTTGCATCAAATTGTACACCAGTTTAAAATGAGGTTACAAATTAGTCTGCAGTTTTTACAGATTTAAATTGTATGAGTAATTTTTTGGGTTAGCGTGGTTTAACGGAGTTAACCTTCAAAATGTACTAATCTTGGCGAATCTCTTAAATGGCGTATAAGCAAACATGTAAAATAAAAAATCCAATGAACTCACGGGCGATGTGTTAACACCTTTTTGTTACACGGTACCTGTTCGATTTCTATGAACACATTCGTAAATGTTACATTGGAAAATAAAAAGCAGCGTTCAATCATATGATGACGTTACATTTAAACAATATTTATACTTAAAATTATTTAAAGACCAGTGCAAGCACATGTGTCATTATTTTCGTGCTTAATACTTTTTATTTTATTCCCACAAAAAACAAAGAGAATGCAAAGCAACAGACATATGAACATACATACATTGTTATGATCGTACATACGCTACAAAAGTTCACACAATTTTCGGTGGTCTCTTGCTATCTCATTTTTATATACGTATAACCAGGGGGATTCTATGGCACAGCTGATCGAAAAGGTACTAGGCCGATGATAGAGAATGAGAGAGCAAAGAAGACAGGAAAGTGTAAAATTGGTAAAAATACCGCAGCAAATAAAACTCTATGAAATGGCCGACTACCTCGTCGTATTTAGTATTCTCTATGGTATAACCACGTCATTATTCTCTTTGCTCTGAGAGTTCTCCGCACCCAAACAATACAACTATTCGCTGCCGCTCCATCAGTGTTTGTTTTTTTCGCAGTCTGACAATCTGTGTTTCGCAGTCGGACAAATCTGAGTTCTATATCATTTTGGGGGAATGAAAGATAGATGTTGGCCGATTCTGAGACCTACCCAATATTTTCACAACATTTCATACAAATCGGGCCAGCCGTTTCGGAGGACTTTAACGGCAAACAATGGGCCTTTTCGGAAATGCAACATTGCGCTGCAACTGTTGCGCAGCACGTTCGTAAATGCAACATCTGACAACTTTGCAGGTGTTTTGAGACCGTAAAATGCAAACAAAATGCGCAACAAGCAAGCATCTGCAACAGTTGTTGCATTTTCGAATAGGCCCAATGTGTGATCGCATTCGGACAATCTGTGTTATCACAGTCTGACAATCTGTGTGATCGCAGTCGGACAGACTGTGTTTGGATGTGTTCACTTTGTGAATTTAGGACGTACCCGAGCCTGTAGATGTTAACACATCAAAAATTGGTGGTCCATTTATTTTTTATTTATTTCTCTTGGTATCGCTCATTTGCGACAAGAATAATACAAAATATTCTCCTTGTCCAGTTCTATCAGATATCAGACTGCTAATATTCTTGGTTACCTTGAAGATTTTAAGACAAAATCTAACTAATTTTGTGTAGTCCGAATTGTCCAAGTTTTTTGTTTCGAGAATTAGGCATAAACTAGATATGATCAAAAAAAAAATACAAAAAGAGTTTGAATTTGGCAATTCCGATATTTCAAAGATATTCGAAATAGTTGGATGTTCCACTGCTATCACCTGATGTATATACATCTCTGAAGAAACTGAGCACCGCTACCAGACACCAAATCAGCTGTTTTGTTTTTCCTTCAGCTGCGTGTTTACATCGAGTAACTCGATTCCAGTTGCTTACATTTTTGTGATATTTTCTGCTAAAAGGTAATATATACAGTAAATCAATTGCTTTTACATTTTCCAATTTAACTAATACTTCTGATTATTATTATTTAGACCTAGATTGGTTGCTGGACCATTTATAAACCAACATGAATTTCTTGAGACAAACATTCAACATTACGAAACAGTTCACGGCACAAGGTATGTATGTATGTTTAGGGTGTGTTAATATTTTCAAAGTTTAAATTTCAAACAACGAGCTGGGTTTTTCTAAATTCTACAAATGCGATGGAAAATAACCGGGATTATGTCTAGTTTAGGGAAACTGCACCTGGTAGTCTCCAACAAGGCGTAACTTCAGGCTGTGCGAGGAATTCTGATGCTCTGGCTTAAGAGATTGCACATCGCGTGTATAGACTTTAGATACATTAGGTATATAAGCTTGCCATCGTTTTTGATAAAGAGTGGAACGTCGGATGGTTAAACAAAATTGTTTCCCATTACATCCCATGACGGGATTGGGAATAGAACGTCGGATAGAGAGAGTATGGATGTAAGCTAGCTGTCCGGTGCGCAGCATACGTGCTACAAATGCAGATAAACGGAGATAGTTAGATGCATAGGGAAGACATTGGTTGCCTTTAGTAACATTAGAGGGAACATTCAACAATAGATATAGCGTTATCGGCTCTTAAAGTGAACGTGGATATTATACGAAATGCGCACCAGGAGACGTGACACGTCCAAAATTCGCACACAGTCCCCTACAAGATATATTAAGGGAGGCACATCTTATGGAGGAAAAGGCGACGATAACCGTCTAGGCCTGTAAGAGGGCTACTGGTCACAAATGGGGACTTTTCCCATTTATTTTTCGCTTGGTCTTAGCCTTGAAAAAGTTTCTCAAATGTCTGGTCAGAACAGCTGCAAAACTACGTCCCAGTCAGGAGCGTACAAACTTACGAGAAGCTCTCCCCTATTCCTCCATGAAATGTAATGGGGAAAATATTTATTTTTTTTTTGTAGAAAGAAAAGGAAGCAGTAGTAACTTAGACGCCGTCTTAGAAAATCACAGACTTACAGAATAATACGATCCACTCGATTAAAAGCTTTCGACAAAACCAAACCAACCCTGGTCACTCTTATGGTATCGGTTAAATGGATCAAGTGCGACGTGATATTGAAACCTGATTGATACTGATGATTAATTATCATATTACGATCACTAACGATATTAATTTTACTTTAGAATCATTCAAGATATATTCAAATGCTTTACAAAGAGATGGTAAAATGCTAATAGGTCGAAAACGATCAAGTTCACACGAACCATATACCTTCGGTACCACCCGTGTTATTTTCCAAGCTACCGGGTAAACATGGTTAATAAACATGGTGGAATAAAGTTATGAATGTACGTGACACAAACGGAAGCATAATTTTAATGAATTTTATTGGTAAACCATCTACCCAAATTGAATTATGTCCTAAAGCGATCCATACCTTTCAAAATGTCACATTCAAGAATACAATCGAAGGAAAATAAATCAGCGATATAGCATTGAATTTGTCTGCATTTTTAATTTCTCAAAAATGTGACATGCTGCAAATAATTGAAACGCGGATTTGGAATCGGAAAACCAATCTCTAAGCAATCAATACAGTTTAAACCCTCGGCAGGGAAGTTACCATAAATGTATTCCTCAGTTTAATTCTAAATGTTCACGATTAGAGTATTTTTCTATAGAAGAGATCTTTTATAAATATTGCTCTAACTCATGTTATTCCTCAACAATCCTTTTTCCCGAATACTTTTGTTTTATTTATAATGTTTTTATGTTGTTTATTTATATTTTTCAGATTTTATCATTAAGTGTGGTTCCCTTTATAAAAATGTACAATATTTTCATATTCTTGTTCCTTTTTATTTTCAGCTTTCAACAGCTCGTTTGAGCAAATCCGCGGATTAACAACACTTGATCGTATGCATCGCACTGGCCCACTTGTCAAAAAACGTCCCCCACGCAATCCACTCGATGGCAAACCATTCGCCAAAGGTGTCGTTCTTAAAACTCTTATAAAGAAACCAAAAAAGCCCAATTCCGGCAATCGTAAATGTGTTCTGGTACGTTTGTCGACTGGCAAAGAAATGGTAGCCTATATACCGGGTATTGGACATAATTTACAAGAGCACAACATCGTGCTGTGCCGTGTCGGCCGTTTGCAAGATACTCCCGGTGTTAAGCTTACATGTGTCCGTGGTGTTTATGATTTAAATCATGTCATTAAAAGTAAATAAAATTATTAAAAAGAATTTCTAACTATAGTGACTGTTTGTTTTATTTAAAAGACAATCTTGTGTCAAGTCTTATGCGAATATTGATAATAGAGATATTTCATATTATATTTATATACATAGTAGATAGTAGATACATTAGCAGTTTTTGTGATTAGGAGACAATTTAGGTCTTACTTATTTTGGGATCTAAGTTACATTCAGGAAGTTAAGCTCAATAATCTTAAAATATTTTTTTGAGCACAAATTGGGATTGATATACCTCTCTTTATCAGCCCCATCTTGGAACACAGAGATGGGGTATCATATGGCTTGAATGCCACCGAACCGAACCAGATAAATTTACACGTTTCACTTTGGCGACGGAACATAACGTCCCGTGCTATCACTACAGTCCTCATTGGACAAAGTACGTCTGCCAATAGTGACAGCCAGTTCTTCCTAACCTAACGTTTCGCTGCTTAATTGTGTGCGTATCTACGCTGTAACCAGGCAATGATCATAATCGATATTAGCCCTGGAATCACACGTACGCCCATTGCACTAAAAGATGGCCTACCATCATCAATTACCAAGTGGTCAGTCTTGTCTTTTAATCAGGAGATACCCAAGTAGCCTCATATTTTTTGTTTGCTTCGGCGACATCTATCAGTCTCATACCTTTGTCGACAGAGTTGGTATGTACAGTATATGTGAATTTACCGACTCTTTGCCCATGGTAAACTTTCAGAAGGTAGCCGCAGTAGGTGTTGCTGTTAACGTGGGCAACACCAACAGACATCTAAATTTTTCTATGTGCTCTTCTCATGCAGAATTCAATAAATATAAACAAAAAATTCAAAAACAAAACAAAATTCGAAATTTAGCAGTAGCCAAACAACGGAAACAACAAAATTAAATCAGCTGTTCTGAAGCGATCAACTCTGGGGGTTCTATGCCACAGCTGATCCACCCATAGAGTAATACGCTAATGGCCAGTTTTGAGTCAGTGGTGATCTGTGTTTCTTAGTTAAATTGTGGTTAAACATCGAATTTTGTTCTTCCGTCAATGGTTAACTATGATTTAACCACCCAAAGTTGATAGGTTAACTTGTAGTCAGAACCATATGATTTTGACAATCACATTACTGATTGTCAATATGAGAAATGTAAAATTGTATAAAATACATGTTTCTGATTTGAGTATTTATGCACATACTTTGAGACTAGGTTGTTAAATTGTTGCGCCAACATAGTTCTTTACACATTTTTGTTAAAATGATTTGTTGCGCCAACATAGTTCTTTACACATTTTTGTTAAAATGACTTGGATTTTATGCATTTGTTTCTCATTTTACATAATTCCATTCATTTGTTCCTCTTTATTGTTTTGGTATTTAGCCCAAAACAGATGTTTTCCACAATAAGAATACAAGGGTTGCCATAATCGTTTACAATGTGACAGCTCACTTTAGCTTGCCACTGAAAAACAAAATGCAAAGTTAACTTATAATTATCTTTCAATTACGATTAAGTAATCCGATAGTTAACCAAACCAATAAAAGTCACTGGAAAAGTTGGAGCACAGAGTTATACAAACTTGGCAACCCATGCAGAATAAATAAATTAATAAATTTGTGTTTAATATGCAATCTCTATAACTAATTTTACTCTTCATATATAACTAATTTTACTCTAACACTTCATTACATTTTGCTTCATTTCACTTGTAATCCCTTTTTTCCTCGATTTAATTACCACAAAAATATTTCCAGTTGATGAGTTTTGTACTTTTGGTTCAATTGCACAAAAGCAAGTGTATGTAAAACACATTGCGCAACCCTACACACTTCCAGTCATCTATCAAAATTTATCTTTCTTACTTTATCCTGCATGTTTCGCCAACTCTAAGGTTGATCAGCTGTGGCAGAGAACCCCCTGGATCCATCTTAGAGTTGGGAAAATATGCAGAATAAAGCAAGAACGAGAAATAGCGATAGATGGCTGGAAGTATGTAGGGTTGCTCAATGCATTTTTTACACATTTGCCTAATAGACAGTCAAAATTTCTCTTCACTCAAATGCCAACAAACAAAACGAGTGAAACTCTAGCACTTCTCTGCCCACTCTCTTATTCTCTTCATTGAATATTTGAATACACAAGCGGCTTTTTGATAGTGTTATTGTATATAACTATACAAATTCCAACCGTGTTGAAATAAAATTGCATAAACTATGCAAAAAGTATGAAATAATCAAGATATGACACGAGAGAGAAATGCGTTTGAGTGAATATCTGGCACTTTTTGGTTCTCTTTTACCAGGGTTGCCAAATTGCGCACATCTTCTGGTTGTCTACTTCTTGATCGTCTTTGTTTCTGTGATAATTAAAAATATAAATGGTTTCCCGTTACATCCCAATGAAGGAATTAGGGAGAGCTTCTCACAACCAGTGAGCTGTACGCGTTCTAATTTTACATTAGGACCTACAGTTTTACACCGGTTCCGAGCGGTATTTTGTGAAGCTTTTTCATGGCTAAATACTCGATAGTGTCGCCGTCACTAGGCGAGGTGACCGACGTCAAAAGAAATTTAAAGTGGTCGGAGCAGGGATCGAACCCACGTTCTCATGCACAAGACCCGCGCGCACTACCATTGCACCACCGACGATCACTGTGATAATTAAATCGAGGAAAAAAGGGACAAGTGAAAAATAAAGCAAAATGAAATGAAGTGTTCGAGTAAAAATTAAGAGTTGGAGTTGATGCACGTTCCGTCCAACGACCGTCTAACTGGAATGTTTTTTATGCTTAGACTGTCGAGTCGACAATTAGTTCATAACGGTTTTAAATCTACTGTCCAAATTTGTTATGAACATGTCTGTTTTAGCCCAGTGCAACCCTGATAGTCATCACCATAAAGCAACTTTGGTAACAAAGATAACGAGTGAAGCCAGGGGGTTCTATGCAACAGCTGATCAACCTTAGGGTTGGGAAATCATGCAGACTAAAGTAACAAAGAGAAATAGCGATAGATGACTAGAAGTATGTAGGGTTGCTCAATGCGTTTTTCTCACATTTGTCTGTGTGCATTTTGTGATAATTAAATCGAGGAAAAAATGGATAACAAGCGAAATAAAGCAAAATGTTATGAAGTGTTAGAGTAATAAAACTGTTTATAGAGATTGAAATTGAAACACAAAATTTATTAAAATAAAGATTTTTTTCATTCTGGGTGGGTTGTCAAGTCTGTGCACCAACTTTTTCAGTGACTTTTCTTGGTTTCCGGCCAAAGAAAAATAGCTGTTGCAAACTCTTAGTATATTCTCTGCTCTCTCTCTCTTACTCTCTTCGTTGAATATTTCAATACACGAGCAGTTTTCTGATGATGTTATTGTATCTAACTATGGAAATTCCAACCATATTTAAATAAAATTACATAAAGTATGTAAAAAGTATTAAATGACGCGGGAAAGAAATGCGGTTGAGTGAATCGCGTCGACTTTTTTTCTCTTTTTTTTATCATGATTGGTGTTAGTAAAACGACAGCTGTACCTTAAAAGTAAGCATGTATTTAATCGTTTCGTAGCCAATCGTTGGGCACAGTTTAGATGCAGTGTTGCAATTAAAAGTCGTTAGCCAGATGATAGCCGCTGGCTAGGTTAGGTTGGGTTTAGGACACGTGACAATAAGAGACAGTATACAACCTATAGTCACTACACTCGGGGGTCGGTCGACCCATTGTGATTGCCCATATATATGAGGAGAAAAGAGAGAAGGGAGGGAAGAGAAGGGGGCGAGCCCCACTAATAGTGAACAAATATCCGATAGATAGATCCCAGACAAACAGAAGAACCACTCAATTATGTTCCAAGTATATATATATGTACATCACCTGATACGCCCTGATCAATACCATCCAAGATGAGGGCCCACATGTGCAGATCAAGATTTACCATTTCATATCACCAGGGGGTAGAAAAAACCAATAGACAAATCAGCAGATTTTGGTATCGCCTGCCCGGATCCATTGCAGACCCCGCGAGAATTACATCAAATCCTCAATGGCCACATCGCGCAAAGAGGCCAGTTCCTCTGCCTGAAACCAACCAAAGCAACGGCGACGATTACGCTGTAGGCCTGGGCATTGACATAGAAGGTGCTCAATGGTCTCCACTTCTTCTTCATCACCACAAGCAGGGCAATAATCAACTCCGTTCACAATCCAGTTGCGAGTGAAACCCCCACAGTGAACCGTGATTACCCCAATGAGGAGGTCATATGTCTCTTGAAATACTGCAATCCACTCTGGCCAGCCAGTCAGCGTTAATCTCGTCCAGCGACCAGCGATCGTCAAACAATACAAGTAACAGATTGGTGGATATGCAGAGGCAGTCAATCTCAAATCAGCAGAAGTGCATCCTGTTCTATCCAGACAGTATGCCTCAACATTGCTTGTGACAACACTATGTGCCGGAACCCAGCACACTCATAGATTGCCGGGTACTACACTGTTCAAGATCTGCTTGCAATCCCTAACCAATTTGGATGTACAAATGTGCGACCTGATCGGACTGAGGGCTGTCTTACTATCAATGCAGGTGACGAATTCATCCGATGGATACAAGCACGAGCCCATTATCTCAGTTGCAGCTCTCATAATCGCCACCTTTTCCGCTTGGAAGTTACTACATACAGTTCGCTCACAATCTCATCGAAAGCTCGAGTTGAAGGTTCTCACTGAAGATCCCCGCTCCTGTGTCCGATTCCATTTTGGTGCCTAACATTTTGTTATGAATACGGGGGTAGATTTCTCGGGTTTCTGTAAACGTCTGGTTCCCACCAAATTCATAAGCTTTGAATGGTAACACAGTTTTTGATCCTTTTACTTTCATCTCCTGTCCACCGCATTTTCTGAATGGCAGTAATTTTCAGGGAAATCCGGCAGATGGGTATGTGTCTCTGTGCAAGCTCTTTCATTCACGGTGCGTATTCGTAAATCGTGGTTCTTATAACGTTGGCAGAGTTATACAATAACTGTTTTACTGACGGTCTATATTTTCCCTATCGCCCAGTAGTTTTTATTGGAAACTCCAGTTATCCTTTTGGGTTAAAATAACACAGGGGTGTGATTTATAAAGAATTGATGAACGTTTTTATTAAATGTGAAAAAACAGACAGACTGAAAATTATTAAATTTTTCTGAACATAAATTGCATAAGCAATATGATTAAAATATTCTATTTTTACAAAGTGTTTCTTTAGGAAGTTTAAATAATTTGTTCAACAGTTTTCAGGAACAGATTTATACTCTTGAAGTGGACAATATTCGTCAAAGATCTTAACATGAGTTTTCGACAACTTCTCCAAATTTAGGGTGGTATTCTATAAGTCGTGAATCAGTCACTTCGCGTTACTTTTGTTGTTTTGGTAGTTTATAAAACGTTACAGCTGTTCGGTGACTTCCTGCGTTGAGTTACGTTGCTTAATGGGTAGTCTATAAAACGCAGCGCAACGTTTTTGATCACTTCAGCTGTCAAATTGAACACGCCACAGTTCTTCGCGTTAGTTGAAGAAATTACAAATTTAAAGAAAAATGTCGATCGAGGATAGGCAGATGGAACTATTTTGCATTTCATTGCTTATAAGTAGTTGCCAATTTTGGGTGAAATGCATTCGACGGATAGAGCTCAAACTTTTTTTTTTTTAAAATAATTCAAAATTATACTGTTTACGCACTGAAATTCTTATTTACAATAATAAAATTAGAATTGGAACATTCAAATAAAAAATGCGTTGCAAATCTATTATAAATATATTTAAAAATTATAGACATCAGTCGATGGCAATAATACACAAAAGAACCAATACATTACAATCAATACATACCGCCAAATGGCACGTGTTTTTGAAAAGACAACTAATTTAATATAGATGGGGAAATTTTTTGGACATTGAACCATAAATTTACATAGGTTTTTACACATTTTTTGTGAATATTGTTGGCATTCGCAGTATTATAAATAATATCAATCTTAAAATCTGTTGACTTGCTGAAATAGAGCTAAATCTTTTTTAATCTTTTTTTCTTTCTGAGCATTTCACTTAAGATAACTTTTCTAATCTATAATTGTTTATTTTAGTTTGGCAACTCTATAAACCGCATGTCAGTGACAGCCTTCGTAAACAAACGCAAGCGCGTTTGCGTTCACTTTCGGGACTTTTCGATTACTACCCTTAATAAGTTTCGGGAATTGCGTTGATATTTAAACATTATAATATATGGATAATGCAGTGTTGCAAATCACATAAATTCGCACATTTTTCATTTTAAAACGACCTACCTACAGCGCATTAATTCAGCTACAATCTGTTGAAAACTACATATGAATTCAGCTGCAGGTGTGTGGTAATATTTTTATTATTTGTTTTTAAATCCTTGCTATTTCCCAAAATGCATACATACAAAAAATTTCCGGACAGTCATTCGACCAATTTGAATTTTATTATTTTACGAGTAATTACATACGTGTTTCAAATCACCTTCCCATTGTTATGCGAGTCCCATGCGAATTTACATACATACGAATATTTGGTTAACATTGAGTATGAGCAGGTTCTTTTGTTACAAGTATCACTCAGGTGTCCTTTTGCTTGGTTCGACGTTGTTGCATTTTTTTTAACAACACAAGATGTACATGGGAGGGATTAAGCCATGAAGTAAACAAACTTTTTATGCTCTTTATACAACGTGTGGTCCGGTTTGGATTTTTTCGGAATTTAAATGATGACAGACATAGGATAAAAATATGCGCATGTTTGGTAGTTGTCCTTTCGATCCACTTTGTAGTTGTAGGTGGATTCATAAAGATTGCACTTTTTTTAATTGAGTTGTGTGAAAATAGTTCGTAGTAGATGCGGCATAAATTATTAAATTATAAAAATTACTACAAATTACAATGTTGTATTTGAATAACACTGCGATAAAATTAATAGCTTTGTTGGTTTACTTTCCCAGTAAAAATTTCCAAGAATCAATTTTTGAGAGAGGAAGAACAATTTTACTCTTTATGAAAATTTGCACAAAATGTACACGAACGACATCCAGTAAAAATTTGCAAGAAAACAGCTGACATAATTTTACCTTTTGCTACATAGATTTTGGCTTGTAGTTAGGTACAATACATACAGTGTACCACTAAAGTTTTCGTACACCAGCTATTTTTAACTTGATTGCTAAATAAGAGAGAGCACATAAAGAATTTTGAACAAAAAATAATGCAATGCCCTTTATTAAATATTTCTATATACAGTATCAACAAAAATTAACATATTCCATCAATTCATATACAAGTTATTAATAAAAACCCAAAAAATTCAATAATTTGCCACCAATAAAATCTTCGTACTTTAAAAAACTTATAATAATCAAAATATCCCTAAATTTTATACAAATTTATTTTTAATAGTTGGTTGGGTAGCCCTTATTTTTAATAACGGCTTTAAGGCGGTCTGGCGTTGATTCCACGAGATTTTTAAATAGCTTGTCTCAATTTACGCCCATTCCTCCTGAAGAACCTGTTTTAACTGAGGCTTCGAACTAATGTGATGAGTCCTGATCCTTTTTTCAAGCATATTCCACACATGCTCAATGGGATTCAGATCAGGGCTCTGTGGTGGTGTTTTGAGGAGATGTGGAGTATTGTACGCCAGTTACATCCTAGTGTTAAGGGCCATGTGTTTAGGGCAGACATGTGCAAACTGACACAAACGCATTTCAAATCAGTTTTACGAATTTTGCGACTGTGTTAAGTTGAACGGAGCAAGCAGAACAAAAGCAGAGAAAACAAAAGTAGTACACTGAGTAAAAAATTAAAATTAAAAATTAAAACTAAATCTTAAAAAAAAAATCAAATATCAACATCTCCAATGATTATTTCCATTTATGATTTTTGCCATTTACAAACATAAAAATTTCTTTATATTCGTCCATGGCAATTAAAATTTATTTTTTAAGTGTAGTGTTTTTTATTACAAATAATTTTGCTTGCAGAGCGATACGGTGTTGCTTGGTCAAATGCAGAACAGCAACTGACTTTGAATCGGTAAACAAGCAGCAAGCTTTCGGACATGTTGGTGTGAAAAAACGATCAAGCTACTATCGGTGTGAAAACACGATGACTCAAAAGAGTACTAGCTGCACATCTATGGTTTAGGGTTATTATCTTGCTGAAAATAGAAATGTTCAGAAATGCCCAGTTTTTCAACATTTGGCTTCAAATTTTTTTTCAGAATGTCAATGTCAATTATTTCTAAATTTCCGACACCGCTGGCAGCCATACAACCCCATACCATTACGCCACCACCACCGTGTTTAACAGTTTTAATTGTGTTGTTTGGATTGTATGCTTCTCCCGGCTTTCTCTACACTCTTTGTCTGCGATCAGACCCAAAAATTTTATATTTGGACTCATCGGAGAATATAACACTCCTCCAGAACTCGAGAGATGCATTTTGATATTCTCGGGCGAAGTCCAAACGCTTTTTGCGTTTTTTTTCATTCACCAATGGCTTTCTGCGAGGTGTACGATATTTAAACCCAGCATCAATCACTGCTTTTCTAATTTTTTCGGGATGGACTTCTTTATGATTTGATCTGAGGAGCTCTGCACTTTTCTTCGGTGCACTTATAAACGGATTAACGGCAATTATGTATACGCTTGATTTGCAGCCGATCTCCATGATTTAGAATGGCTGATCGTCCAGATTTGGGTTTATTCTCAGCGCGTCCTTCATATTTGAAGCGCCCAATCACCGATTGTACAGTAGAGCGGCTACGGTATAGCAGTTGGGCTATTTCTGCGTATGATTTTTTATCCTTGACATGCAATCTCAATATCAGCTTACGTTCTTCCACCGACAAATGCTTTCCAGGCATTTTTTTGCTGTTTCATTCACAACTCTATTGAAATTTGTGTTTGGTTTGTTACGGCCATGACTCACTATCAGATTTAGTCTTTGGATCTGTCAAAAATCGTATGTGTGCTGAAAAAATAGGATAGTCTGGATTGTATGCGAATAAGTATGAAAGTGAAACGCAAATAATTTTGACAGGTCTGTTAGATTTGCTCATGTTTTGAAAAGTTGCAAAAAATTAATATTTTCTGTGCGATGAGGGTTGTGTTTTGGGAGACAGGTGTTAGAATAACAATAACGCCAGCTGATACAAATATAGACGCGCTATTATTCTGTTAAAATTCTTTCAGTTTTCGTGAGGTAGTTGTGCGAAAGAATAAATAATAGTTGTGCAAAAGAATAAATAATAGTTGTGCAAAAGAATAAATAAATTAATATGTCGAAAAATAATAAAGTGAGTATGTTGTAAATACAAACGAAATCAAAATATCATCAAAAGCAATCCAAAGAACCAACGTGATGTTGAAAACATATGGTTTTGCATCATTTTTGTGTGATGGTCTGGCATCCACAACACACTTGAATCGGATTTTTTCAAGTGTGATGCGATTTTCTTCAAATGTGATAAGATTCTGTCAGATTATTTTTTGAATAAAACGCACCACTATCTAGGATAGTGAGTCACGGCCTTTACATGGTACAATAATATGTTCATGGTAAAGTCGTAAGAACAGCTGTTTTCATTTTTTTCATGAGGTTCTTCGCTTCGGCTGTCACACTCACATGTATTTTGTTTTTGTACTCTTTTGCATTCTTGTGTTGTTGGTATGTATTTGTGTAGAGTTTGACAAAATGCCTGTTGTTGCTGCCTACAGCAACAAAAACACGCGATGCTAGATATATTATTGTACCATGGTTTGTTAGGTATGTATTGCAAGATCTCTCTTTGTTGACGTTTCTTAAAAACCGTTACGATCGAACAAAAAGTAACTGTGCAAAACGTAAACGTTAGGTAAAGTGTACGAAGACTTTATTGGAGCCATATTATTGGATTTTTTTTGGCTTTTTATTAATAACTAGTATTTGAATTGATGGAATATGTTAATTTTTGGTGTAACTGTATTCAGAAATGTTTAATAAAGTGCATTGCATTATTTTGTGTTCAAAATCCTTTATGTGCTCTCTCTTTTTTATCAATGAAGTTAAAAATAACTGGTGTACGAAGACATTAGTGGTACACTGTATATATCTACTGCCACAGTTGTCCAATTATGGCGTCATCGGTTCACCAGAATTTGCTGAATGCCACTGCAAAATTATTGCTTTCCATTTTCTTTCTACATTTCAGAGATATATTCAATAAAATATTAAAAACTTATTTGTAATTATTCCTGCCGTTGTTAATTTATTTTTCACTTTAATTTGTTTACATAAAACAGCTGATTTCAAACACCTGTTCTATCTTGCAAATTTTTGTTGGCTAAAATTTCTCCAACCAAATTTTGCAAGAACTCTAACAGTGAACTGTCAAAATTTGCTCTCCCTGGCTCTCATCTACTGGACTTTTGGTGTAAACGAACACGATTCAGTAAACTCGAACCATAGAGTAAATCATACTAGAGAGAATATTTGGCTCATTTGACGTTTCCTTTCAGACTGTTCTTGATGCGGTCGGTGTGATAGAGAGATGTTTGACGAAAAGTGACATACACCAGGTGGAATTACAATAACTTCTTGCTTTAATTTTTCATGTCTTTTTGGTGAAAAACTGAAATTTAAATGTGTTTTAAACTTTTTTATTGACTGTTATTGTTAGCATACATCTGTGTTGTATTTAACACAATGTATTTAACACAAATGCCGTTGTTGTTATTGTGTTCGTTGTTTTGAACCATTGCCTCTATCTGGTATTAGTAAAGCAATTCTTTTCAACATCGAACGTAAATATCACACCAGGCCAAATGTCAAAAATTTGGTGAACTATTAGATCTACTATAAGTATTAGTCTATGACTCGAACAGAGCTAATATTGTAGCGATAGTGATCACTAGAAATTGTTAACATTTTTCAATCAATAGGCGAAAATCCCCTGTAGAAGTCAACAATCTTACTCAAACATTTGGGAAAGAAGTTTGGTCGTTGTAGCTTAAAGAAACGTTTATATTTTGGGGAAACGATTTAACTGTTGGTGTCAAATCAATTTTCGTTGTCTTCTATCCGAATTATTTTTAGGAAGTTGTAATTCCTTTTATGTTAACCGATTAGTTTTTCGCTTAGTGAAACGTTGAGTTTACGCAGCAAAGTAAATATTTTTGCGGCAAACGACCTCCAAACGTTTTTTCTTTGCGTGCACTATTTTTCAATTGTATCTGAAAACGCATACATATATATCTACCTATGTTGGTGTTTAATTTGTTCTATTTACAATGAAATGAGAAAGATAAACCAACATCCTTCTCTCACTTGCTATACTTAGTATACAATAATTGTAATTCTCCACTTCATCCATTAAGAGACTCTTCAATAAATGTTTAAAGGGCGTTGGAATCTTCCACATCAACATCTGCTTTAAAACTGTTGTATGATCAATGTACCCAACAGCCATCATATCAAACGAAAATATGTTATTGGTTGGCGTCTGTCTAACATACTTTTGAAGTGCGTCCGTCACAGTCAGATCCACTCAACGAGTGAAAAAGGATACACACAGTGGTGAAATAGTAAATGGAAATCAATGATTTGGCAAATTTTCTGTATGGTTATGGGGGTTAAGGAAGTGTGTATCCCATAAATATTGACAATAATAAACACTAACTAACTATTAAAGGAAGAAAGGGTTGTAAACCATGGCACACGTTTGCAGAATGTCTAGGGAATCCAGTGAGCAACTCTTTACAGCTGCAAGTGTATGTCATTGGGTAAATCCAGAAGGTATACATGCCAATCGAAATGATAGAGATATTTACAGGACAGTGTGGATGCGAGAATCAATGAGAAGCCACTGGATGTAAGCTACATTGAACTAGTGTTTGATTGACACTAATGTCAAATAAATTATGTTTGATACTAGTTGCATCGAACTAAAATACACATTAGTGGTCCTCATGCAAACTCGAAAGAGCCTCGTAAACGCGTAAACCTCGCAAACTTACGCGGCAAACGTCAAAACAAAGAAATTTCCCATACAAAGCGACTTGCACAAAAGTGGAAAGTCTTCCAGTCAGATTTGCTGCGCAAACATGGGATGGATACACGTGCAAACTTTTGACATTTCGTTGTCAGCTGACTAGATACATAAGGTGATAGCACTAGAACAATAGAAAAAGTACACAGACATAATACATGCAATTGCTACTGCTACCACCTTATGTATCCATCTTGGTCAGCTGATATGGTTTGAGCACAAATACGCTGAGCAACTTTACTTGGTGCCTCATGCAACGGTGCGAGGGAAACTTGCGCTGAGCAAAAGTTCTCGGCTTTCACGTTTGCATGAATGTATATTTCTAAATTATATCTTTATTTCTGTTCGTTTTATGCCTAACTTCCAACTCGCACTTTTGCTCCTCCGGTTGATGTGGTGAGTTTAGCTTCTGCCAATGTATCCAGAATGTTGTCATTATTAAGCCAGTTCTCGTATTTGGAGTTGAATTTCCCAATGGTTCCATTGGATTTTATCCATTTTGCGTTAATATTTGCATATATCAGATAAAGATTATTTCTTATACTTTCGCTTCTCTCAATATTTCTGTATAAGCTATCGAGTTCTTCTAAAGCAATTTCCGCGGAAAAAGTTGGCGTGGTTGACTTTCTAAACAGGTTAAATAATTTTAAATTGTTCAACGCCATGTTTTCAGTACAGTCATCCAGGGATTATTCTTATTTTGCAATATATAGTCTAACACAGTGCAACACGAAAAAATATAACCATATACGAACATCACTACGTGATACAAGACAAAAAAAAGAGACCCGTGTCTCCCAGTTTTGCCCAAAGTCATGCACATTTTTTTTATGGGCCCCCAAAGATTTGGGGCCTCGGTGTCATTTTTGCAAAAATGTGATCAGTTTGTCAGGCTCATATCTTGCAATTTTTTCGGAATTTTGATTTGCTGTCTGAAAGAAAGTTGTAGCACTTGTCATAAAGAATAAAAATTGGCAACATATAAAATCAAAAAAACTTCATCTTCAAGGTCAAAATCGCAAAAAAAAAAACTTTAAAAAAAATCGATTTTCCCCCCCCTGTTCAGGTTCATAGATATCAAACCGTTCAAAATTCAAGGAAACAGTCAATTACAAGAATGTACCTAAGATCTCAATAAACAACTTCCTAGAACATATGAACTTCCTAGGAATGATTCTTAGCACCGTCTAGGTAGTGGTTAGGTAGCGTTTAGGTAGCCGCAAAAGTGAAAAATTTCCCGAAAATTTTTTCATTTCACTGTGTAATTTTTTAAGTCATGGAAATATAACCATATACGAACACCACTACGTGATAAAAGACCAAAATAAAAAAGACCCGTGTCTCCCAGTTTTACCCAAAGTCACGCATTTTTTTTATGGGCCGCCAAAGATTTGGGGCCTCGGTGTCATTTTTGAAAAAACTTGAACATTTTGTCAGGCTCATATCTTGCAATTTGTTCGGAATTTTGATTTACTCTCTGAAGGAAAGTTGTAGCTCTGGTCATAAAGATTAAAAATCGGCAACATATAAAATCAAAAAAACTTCATCTTCAAGGTCAAAATCGCAAAAAAAAAACTTTAAAGAAATCGATTTTTTTACATTTTTCCCCTGTTCAGGTTCATAGATAGCAAACCGTACAAAATTCAAGGAAACAATCAACTACAAGAATGTACCTAAGATCTCAATGAACAACTTCCTAGAACATATGAACTTCCTAGGAATGATTCTTAGCACCCTTTAGGTAGTGCTTAGGTAGCGTTTAGGTTGCCGCAAAAGTGAAAAATTTTCCGAAATCTTTTTTAATTTCACTGTGTGTAATTGTTTAACTTGAGCAAATATAACCATATACGGACACCACTACGTGATAAAAGGCCAAAAAAAAGACCCGTGTCTCCCAGTTTTGCCCAAACTCAAGCAATTTTTTTTATGGGGCCTCGGTGTCATTTTTGCAAAAAAGTGATAATTTTGTCAGGCTCATATCTTGCAATTCGTTCGGAATTTTGATTTACTCTCTGAGGGAAAGTTGTAGCCATTGTCATAGAGAATAAAAATTGTCAACACACAAATTCAGAAAAACTTCATCTTCAAGGTCAAAATCGCAATCACTTTATCACTTAAATCACTTTAAAAAAATCGATTTTTTTTACCTTTTTTCCCCCGTTCAGGTCCATAGGTAGCAACCCATTCAAAAACAATCAACTACAAAAATGTACCTAAGATCTCAATAAACAACTTTCTAGAACATATGTATAAACTTCCTAGGAATGATTCTTATATTGTGTGCTGCGTCCCTTGTTGCGTGTGCTGAGCTTACTGCTTTGCCTGTGATGCTGCGGTCGGTGAGATAGCATAGTATCTCAATGTTGAAGTAAACGGTGTTAAGAATCAATGGGTTTCCACGGACATACATATGTCTTGAATATGCAAGGGATGCACGCCATACAATTTCTGTAACCATGTCTTTTTTACCTCTAGAAGTCAAAGTGGCGCCTATAGGCAGTTAAAACGTTTTTGAATTATGTAAATGAATAATCAAAGAACACATTTCAGGGGCGATATTCTTTTCGGAATGAGCACTACCAGACCTTCCTGCGCTTCTTCTGTCATGCGTTGTTCCAGTCTCTTCGAGGAGAGCGGATAAACGCATTAGTGTTTGTCTAGGTGACGTTGGACTGGGAAAGATTAGGTAGCACTGTTGGCACACTTAGTCCAATGCGGACCGTTGTGATACCACGAAACGTTTGCCTAGTTTGCCTAGTTGGCGTAGGACTGGGAAAGGTTAGGTAGCACTGTTGTCACACTTAGTCCAATGTGGGCCGTTGTGATACCACGAAACGTCATATATTGTGCCCATCGTTGTACCTATAAATTTACTGGTAGGGTTCAACCGTTATTTTTTCTTATGTGAACTAAATGGGAAAAGTCAATGTAATAGAAGGAGGTACACTGTACAACAATTCTAGCTAACTTTATTAAACACATAATGTGACTAGGTTTTACATTTGTGAACACAACGTCAGATACCCTTTCACTCTTCGAAACAATCAAATACTCTTTAGAATCATCTGAACACGTGTCGTTTGTGTCCTGAAAAAACATCCAAATGAGTTCGTCTGAAACTCCCAAATAAGTATTTGTCCCAATCCATCAAAAACTAATTGTCATAGTAAAAATATTTATACAAGATCTAATATTGAAAGGAGTTATTACTGCAACACATGTCCTTTGTGTAGTAGTTTCCTTTGTGAACAACTAAGAAATGCTCGGAAAATGTTTACTTTTCCTCAAACTTACATTTGAAATGTAAACTATTAAACATTTCGCGATTCTCGGGTAGGAGTATCCTTTCGGATTTTGTAACAAACTAATGACACTCGTAATATTCATGGGAACGGCATGTGGTCCAAAAGGATTTAACAGCATATGAGCATTTCATTCTTTAATATGCCAGTATTAAGCAGAGAGAAATACTAATGTTTATCGGTTCCGGTTTCTCCGCAACAATTTGTAAATTGAATCATTTAGGAGCCTATTGAGAGCATTTAGAGAGGGGTGCTGGGTGATTAATGATTACCAAATTGGTTTTGAATTCGTACTAGTGCTAGAGACAATTGTAATTTAAATTGAAATTGAAACATTATGCAAGATATTACAAATCCCACGTGTTGTTCATATGCCAAACCCGGGTCCTGGTTCCTTAAAACCGTTTAATTGTGCCGATGGATTCAAGCTGAGATTTAGTTGTCCATCTATATTTAAGGCTCCGTTGAGAAATATCACGGAACTTATCCGGCTAACTTATAGCAACAGAGTATTGCAATTTTGTGTCATCTTGATAGTCTTTTGCGTTAAGAGACTAATATATTCTCTCTTGAGTGCATAGGTTTAGCCCCATCCGCAGATTTTCCTTTGCCAAGTGTTCGTACGTTTACAAAATCAGCCCAACTTTGCTTCCCAACTTTGTGCTTAGGCGGTGCGTTCTCGCAAATTGTCCATCAACCCTCGACGTTCCATCAGTCCAACACTAAAATGCCGTTTCGCACATACGGAACTAATTGTTTTAAAAGAGGTTGTAGCAAACGGAATTACGTCTATTGCCACCGAATTGCAGTTGACACAACCGAATTGAGGTTGTGACGACTGAATCAAGTCCCCACCACTAAAATTCGGTGAAAGCAAGCTCTGGTAGGTTGTGATAACCTCTAATGCGGTTGTGACAACCTTTAATGCTGTTGTGACAACCTTTAATGCGGTTGTGACAACCTCTAATTCGGTTGTGACAACCTCTAAATTAGATTGTGGATAGTTCGTTTGTTTTTTTCCTGTGGTTGGACATACATCATATTGCATTCCCCCATTTCACAACATCGCGCAGTTTGAGTTTGTCCGTTGTTGTCGCGGGTTCCATGAATATCCTCTGCAGTGTCCCATTCGATTTGCGTGCGACAGTAGCGTTCTCATCGTCATTAAAGTTTTGTTCCCAGTTAGGCGCGGTATACATGGTGCACTGTAAACATGTTTGGATTCAACAGACTTATCACTTGTGCCGTCGGTTTTGCAATGGTTAGTGTGCGCAACTCTTGTACATAAGTACGTGGGTTCGATCCCTGCTCCGACCATCTTACATTTCTTTCGGCGACGGTCACCTCGCTTAGTGATGGTAACACTATCGCCATGAAATAGCTTCTCAAAATACCTTTCGGGACCGGTGTAAATCTGTAGACCCCAATCAGTGAGTGCAAAACTAGAAATCGGAAGCTCCAATCCCTTCATAGGATACCATGGGAAACCATTTATTTTGAAACTGACCCATCAGTAACCCCGGATAATAGTGCTCCACCAGCAATCATAAATTGTCGTCCCATTGCCAACGGCAAATGTTATACCATTCATGTGGAATACTCTGCTAATTAAATTTATCGCCATGGTCCTCCTAACACTACGTCCTAACAAAACGTCCTGAAACAGTACCCTCTTTTTACCACATCGCGAGCAGTCCAAATACGAGACTTCGCTGTTTATCTCAGTTTTCATAGTGCACCGTGGTACGCACCCAAGAATACTAAAACAATTGTGGCAAAAGTAACGCCTCCTCTAATCCGCCAATATGTCCTCCAGTAATGTGCCCAATAACATACCCGTGGGGACATAATTACCGCATATGGGATTGTCCATAGACATACGTCACGTCTGGTGGTAAATCCGACCTTCATATCGAAACAGCTATTGACCCTGAAGCAAAATTGCAATAGTCACAGAAATTTTCGTCGTGGTACCAGGTCAAATTAAAGTTTTATATCGTTCTTATCCAAAATTGTATCTCACAGTTGTTCCTCCAGCTCCATCAAATTCTCCGCATCGTTCTGCGGTGATATAAGATTGTCCAAAATATTACCCATGGGAAATGTTATAGCACGGAACTTTTAGCGGCAATAGATGTAGACATGGGGCTTCAAGCGATGTGCCTGTCGATTATGATCTCTCCCATTCCGCCATTTACTGGGCACTGCAGAGAATATGTTCAGTTGATTCTTCTTCATCGTCATCGTTACAGCTTCTACAGAAGTCATTTGCCTTGACCTTAAGTCTCGCAGCATATCTACCAATCAGACAGTGTTCCGGTAAAACAGAAACAAGATTTGAAACCTAGAGACTGGAAGATCTCCTGCTATCGTCCAGATTTGTGCTGCGCGCACGCAATTTGTGGTCATCATCCACATATTCTGCATCATTGTATAGGATCGTTCTTACAGAATATACTTACAAATGGCTAGGGGCATGCCAACACATTCTAGTTCATGTGGAATGTCCCTGTGTTCTGGCACCCACATAAGGTTAATATCATATTGCTGGCCCATCTCGTTAAGAGATCTGTGACAGTCTTGGGCAGATTTTGAGTGCAGGGACACTGATTCCAGGGACTGATTAACGCCTACCAGGGACTGACTTGCGCCTGCCTGCATTCTCTGAACCCTAGACATTAATGGACAATGGGTGGGTTTGTCAAGCACTTGCCACCGTTTCCGTTTTTTAGACGGACATGTAACCATCGTTTTAACCATCTGCTGAAAAATGTTCCACATTAGGGTACTTCTGTACTAAGCCAACAGCATGTGCAGCAGTCAAACTTCCACTTTTTCTTCTTGCCGAATAGTACTTATAGTGTCTAAATTTCTGGTGATTGGTGTGAATGTTTTTACTGGGGATTGACCCAGGGTTTCAAATATGAACTAACATTTCTATGTTAAGTCATGCAATCCGGTGATCAGAGAAAAGCTAAAATTCTCTTTCACTTGTAGAAAAACCTATTTTTACAAAATACTTTTTTTAATTTAGTTGGAAATCGATTTCAGAACCCCCATTGGTTTCTATTTTCTAAACGGATCGTTCTCACGACCTGCTGAAATTTTACTGAACAGTTTCCAGCTTAAAGTACTTCCGTAATATGACAACACCATGTCAAGGTCACTAGTGCATCAGTCAAATTTTCACTACTTCAACCCAAATGGTGGGGCGAAATTTCTGGTGATTGCCAAATGTTGAAAATATTAACTCCCATTTATATGATAAAGTCATACTACCGGATCATTTCAAAACAAGCGCTTGAAATTCTACTGTGCTAACGAGCATGTATTAATGCCTTATATAGTGAACAGGTATTGTCTCATGCTATGATGATGTTACGGAAGACATAAACGTTGAGATGTCTAATGGAGGCTTGTGGGCGAAATAATAATCCGGGCATAAACAATTGCCATCAAATGGCCAAACAAATGTTTCTACAGATAAAGAAATTGAAGAAAAGAAAATCTCTCAATTACACTTAAAACCACAAAGGATAATGCATTGGCAAATTCTAAAGTGTAAAAATATTTTCAAAATCCCGAGTGTGTCTTTTTATTTACATGTAAAGAAAGGAAGGACTAAGAACACACCCCAAATATGGCTGACAAAAAGAAAATGGAATGAAATGTAAAAATATCCAAAAAAAATCTATTCCCTTACTCTAAAGTGATGCCGAGATTACGAGATGAGGGAGAAACAACGAACAATAAGAAATGGCAAGGTTCTCCTTCTCTTGAGGAAGCCAGTCAAGTATCGACAAACAACCACTAGAACTGAAACAGCCAAGTATCAACAGCTACTTGGCTGGCACAATGGAATCAGTCATATAATCATCGACAACTAGGTACTTGTATTCAAAGAAGAAAGTAATTCGATTTACAAAGAAGCCAAATTTGTACGTAATTCCATTCAGAGATATCTGACTTAAAACAATAATAATAATGGATAATAATAATGGTTTGATATTACATCCCATGAAGGGATTGGAGAGAGCTTCTCACAATCAGTCACTGATTGGGACCTACAATTTAACCCTCGTTCCGAACAGTACGTTGAGAATCTTTTTCAGGGCTAAGTACTCGATAGTGTCGCCACCACTAAGCGAGGTGACCGTCGCTGAAAGGATTATAAGGTAGTCGGAGCAGGGATCGAACCCACGTTCAGATGGACAAGAACCGCGCACACTAACCATTTCACCACCGATATCTGACTTAATGTTTCATTATCCAAATGAACTTCAAATGAATGGCGAATTTTTTGCTCGAGTGTTGATATTTTTTATTACACGTTCCCATTATTTATGGAATAAAATACCCGGCAAATGACCCCCGTGACTCTGATCACAGGCACTTGCTCTTTTCATGAAATTTTCTATGACATGTTTACAATGATGTGGCTCTATCTCACCGATGACGCGTTGGATTTCAGCCTTGTGATTTCACAAAACCCTAAAATATACGAAATGCACTGCGTTAAATCGCTTGTCTTGGTGCAAGTTGTCATCAGAATTTCTGAAGATGATTCGGTCTGGAAATCGTTGCTCGAATAAATCGAATGTCACGACTGAATTCAGTTCTCACAACTAAAATACGGTTGAAGTAACCTCTAGCAGGTTGTGACCATCTCTAATGCGGTTGTGACAACTTCTAATACGGTTGGGACCTCTAATTCGGTTGTGACAAACACTAATGCGGTGGTGACAACTTCTAATACGGTTGTGACAACCTCCAATACGGTTGTGACAAGCTCCAATGCGGTTGTGACAACCACTAATGCGGTAGTGACAACCTCTAATTCGGTAGTGACAACTTCTAATACGGTTGTTCCAACCTCCAATGCGGTTGTGACAACCTCCAATGCGGTTGTGACAACCTCCAAAGCGGTTGTGACAGCTTCCAATGCGGTTGTGACAACTTCCAATGTGGTTGTGACAATTCTTATCGGATGTGAGGACATCTAATGTGGTTGTGACAACATCTAACTTCGGTTACAGCTAATTTGGCTATTTTTTTTCTATAGGTGTGGAGTTTTCTCTCAACCACGCCTCATTGCCCTTACCATGGAAGAGGTTTAGATAGTAATTGTCATAAAGGGGATTGCTTAATTGGTATCTCTTGTCCGGAAGACAGAGCTCGTACTTGCGGAAGCTTGCTGCATTGTATTGGTGCACGTACTTAAGCTAACTTGCCAAAGGTGTTGGGCGACTATACTTGATTCCTTCGCTGCCTGAGGGAGGTGCTAATAGTTGTATCCAACATGTTCTTTTGTGAATTGGTGCTTACTTGTGGTTAAGGAATTCACGTCGAAAACCACATTAAATCACGCTTAGTATGTAGGTATAAGGGTCAGTATCGTTATAGAAATTTCACACAATTGAAAAACGTCCATCGATCACAAAATTTTCTTTTGCAATTTTGAATGTAGATACCAAGAGCCGTCATTGCAATCCTTTCAAAAAAAAAAAAACTCAAAGGTCAGAGATTTTCAACAGAGAGAAGTGAAAATACAGAAAAACAGATTGTTGCAAATGTGATTTGTTGTCTAATTTTCTCTCCCTTTCATTTTCAGCGGTCAGATTGACTGACATTTGATGGAGTCCTTTGTCATCATGATCATAATCATCATTTTCGAAAAAATGATATTAGAAGAATATAATTATTTGCAAATGACTATTTGTTTAAAAGTAGAGCTATCCCAATAGTGATGTTAGGCTTTAATAGGTTATATATTTGCCTTTTATACTATTTATGTGATACGTTTCAAGGATTCATTCTATTTGACGATGTGCGTGACATCTGTCCTTTCTATTTACCATGGCATAAAATGTCATGTAAAGCAACCCCTAGTTTTGAAATTGGCGTTTGGGTACACATTGTGGTCGTGCCACACGCTTTTGTCACACTTCCACAAATCATGGTGAATTGTTTGAAATCCCTCAAAAAGTAGACGCCTCCACAATCGTTGTTAAAGATTATCAACAAACTACCTTTATATGTAAAGAAATATAAATAAGATAGGGGTTTGTGACTTGCTCACCAATCATCAGAATTTTCACTTCAGCTTTTCGGAAAAATGTAGTGTCAGTTTGCCTCAAACACCAATGAATGTTACATGGTGTAGTAATATGGCGGAAGTAGTTCAACTTGACCATTTTTGGGTAAAATTTCAGCTGAACGCACGAGGGTAGCATGTCCGACTAGAAAACGGGGAGTAGTGAGTGGTCTCGTGATTCAATTCCACCAGCGTTTGCAACGACAGGTATTTTCTTTTGAAGCTGGGGTATACTCTGCGGTCGCCAGAGGTTCGTTACATACAATTAATTTTTGAGACAAAGAGTAAAACTGCGGAAGTACTATGGATATAGATACATTTTATTTCAAACGTATTAACATTCAATGATAACAATAATATTGCAGTATATGTATATCTTAGCTTGGAACGGCCAGATAACGGTGAGATTCTGTAGGCGTTGGCGGCTGGCTGATGACGACGAATCGGACAGAGTGTTACCGGTGGCGGAGATCGTTGACAGAAACGGCGCTGACTCGTGGGTGAGTGACTTACCGTCTGTGGCAGTGACGCGTCGTCGATGGGTTGAGCAGTGGTTGTGGTCGATGGTTCGTGGCAGATGTCTGAACTGCTGCTGATAAAACCCTTTAGATAGCAACCGTTAGGGAAACTTTCTACGCTGGAGTTTGGAAAATAGGTTGCGAATCTCTGCCTATACCACTGTAGATACCTTTGAGGCAGGGAACCTCTGAATAAGAGCCCGGCCAACTGTAGAGAGCAAGGTCAAGACCCCACAAGCAGGGAATATTTGGCTTGAAACAAGGGAAAAGGTAGGCACGAAGGTCGAGAGCCTACAGGCATGGAATCTCTGGCTGAAACCAGCGGAACCAAAAAGCAACCAGGGAACAGGCGAGTACCCAGTTTAAGAATCTCTTGCGTGAACCAGCGGTAGGTGTGGGCGATAAGTTCGAGACCCCACAGGCATTGAATCTCTAGATAGGTATAGGGAACAAGGTCAAGACCCCACAGGCAGGGAATATTTGGCTTGAAACAAGGGAAAAGGTAGGCACGAAGGTCGAGAGCCCACAGGCATGGAATCTCTGGCTGAAACCAGCGGAATCAAAAAGCAACCGGGTGACCAGGGGTACCAACTTCAAGACCCAACAGGCAGGGAATCTCTTATTTGAATCAGCGTTAGGGTGGGCAATAACGTCGAGACCCCACAGGCTGTTAATCTCTAGCTTGCACCAGGGAACAGTCAGTTACCATGTTCAAGACCCCACATGCAGGGAATCTCTGGATTTAACCAGCGGTAGGGTTAGGCAACAGGGTCGAGACCCAGCCAAGGGAAATGTAGGGAAAATTTAGGGACATTCCCACAGGCAGGGAAACTGGCTGGAACCAGCGGAAATAAAAAGCAACCAGGGGACAGGCGGGTACCAAGTTCAAGACCCCACAGGCAGGGAATCTCTGGCTGGAACCAGCGGGAGAGATAGGCAACAAGGTCGAAACCCCACAGACAGGGAATCTCTGGCTTGCACCAGGGAACAGGCAGTTACAAAGCTTAAGACTTCACAGGCAGGGAAATTACTTTAACCAGCTACATATATGGGCGGGCAACAAAGTCTAGACCTGGCATCAGGGGAAACAAAAAGCAACAAGGGACAGGCGGGTACCAAGTTCAAGACCCGATATCCAGAGAATCTCTGGCTTGAACCAGCGGGAGAGGTAGGCCACAAGATCGAGACCTCACAGACAGGGAATCTCTTGATTGCCCCAGGAGAAACTAAAGAAAACCAGGAAACAGGCGAGTACCAAGTTCAAGACCCCACAGGCATGCAATCTCTGGCTTGAGTCAGCAGGAGAGATAGGCAACAAGTTCGGCACCCCGTAGACAGGGAATCTCTGGCTTGAACCAGGAAAAGGTAGTTAGTGGGAGGGATACTAGCTAGTGATTAATACAATGTCTATGTTTGAACTAGATCCCACAGGCGGGGTGCCTAATTCACTATTACGGCTATGTTGGATCTTCAACGTCTGCAAACAGAATCGCCCCGAGTACTAATTTGATCCGCCCGTTATACACTTAGCGGTTGTAACAGATGTTAGCCATCACAGCTGTGATCGTAAGTTTTAATATCAGCTGATGGTCAGCTGTCGATAACTTCGTGTTGTTGCTATTGTCCTCCAGATGGCGTTGTTGCTCTAACGTTGCTGTTGAATCCTACAGATGACTTGCCCATGAAGTCAATAGATGGCGTTACCCTCAGAATATATAGGCGTGGTGGAAAAGAGCGGGCGACTTCCACCTTCACAAGCTAAACAACAGAAAAAAATTGTAACTTAAAACAATTTTTATTTACAATAAAATTGCCTGTGACCTTCACAACATACACGCAAAAAATAAAAACGCTTGGAGTTCGTTTGCTGCAAAAACATTTATATTACTGTGTGGTCTTAACGTTAGACGGTGTTTAAAGGGTTAATGGGTCAAGCAATATCTTGGTACCGTCGGTGGTGCAATGGTTAATGTGCGCGGCTTTTATACATGAAAAGGAGGGTTCGATCCCTGATTTCTTTCGACGACGGTCACCTTGCTTAGTGACGGCGGATCCGGTGGAAAATAGGTCCCAATCAATTGCGAGAAGCTCTCCATAATACCTCAAAACGCATTGAATTTTAAAATTGCAACCTCCATATCCCGATAACAAGTCGAGAGATCGACAACTTTTGTTTGAATTTTTCGGCTTATTTTGGGTCAGTTATACAAAAAAATATCTAGTCAAGAAAAATTAGAAAAAAATTTATCTTTCAAAACTTCTAACCTAGATATCATGATATCTACGCCAGTAGTCGACACCTTTTATTTAAGATTTTCTGCGCATTTGGAGGTAATCGGCAAAAATAAGCTATCGTATTTAGAGGCCACGGATATCGTAGTCTTCCGCTGTCTGTTTCTTAAGTCAACGAAGGCGGCAGCGGCGCCGCGTCTGAAATCGGCGAATTTATTTTATCCTTTTAAAATTCACACGGCCGCGGCTTATTTGGAATGTAAAATTAGATTTGGAAAAAAGTAACAATACGATTACTTCACTGTCAACTAGAAAAACGTCGACGTATGAATTTCAGCCGAGGTTTCAAACACTAGATGGAGGTGATACAAATTTGAATTAAAGAGTTTCAACACTTTTTGTAGTTTTTTGCTGGTCCTTTTGGAAAGAACGTCATGACCGATCAATTCTGTTTAAGTTTAATCACACCTTTAGATGTACACAGATATTTAAGGGACTTAAGACCATATATCATTCTCTTCTGCCCAGTGACTCTAGGAAACAAAGGATTCAATTCATTTTTCAATTATGAATTCCACATTTTTCTATAAGAAAAATACAAAAAAATTCCAATGTGACAAAATATGTTATTCAAATTTGAAATTTCCTAATCTCTGTTCATACACACCTTGTGTTGATGGCATGTTAATCCTCTCAGTCAGCCTAGGGATTATAATCCCTTCGAATGGACAGACGTAACAGTGAACAAAACACATATTTGTTGCAAAAAAGGATACAAAAAAAGGATAGAAGTGTGGGTCAGTTAGTTTCCCTGAGACTCAATCGGCAATAGAATATGTCAATGAAAACAAACCAACAGAATTGTATTAGAATTGGTCCTCAAAAACTGGAAAAGATCAATTTTCAATGTTCATGTAGACAATCAGTATTATAATAGTTTAACTTTACAGTTAAAAACACCTGCGTTTTGAATTTATACGTTGTCAGAAATTTAAGAGCTTCCAAGGAGAAAGGGAAGAAGTTGACTTATTGTTGATATAGCTTGGCGAGCTAATGTGTTAGCTGCACTCACAATAATGCGATTTTGGTGTGGCAAGAAATTGCGTCCCTAGCTTCAAAGCTAATACTATATTTGTTAGAAAAAATAACTTCCATACACACAAAGAACAATTTCGTTCCGCACAAACGGAATTTTAGACAACTAAACTTCGTTTTGAAGAATATATTTACGGTAAACGATAATTTTTTTGTGCGGTGACTGTGAAGCGATTTTCAACATCCAAGAATGTACATTTTGCTTTAATGTTAGTACTATATTTGTTAAAAGAAAATACTACTACTGTACATGCAAAGAACAATTTCGTTCCGCACAAACGGAATTTTGGACAACTAAACTTCGTTTTGAGGGATTTATTTACGGTAAACGATGATTTTTTATCCGGTGATTGCGAATATTCGTTAGAATGTATACATAACGTTAGCCTTCAGATCAAGAAGGGAATTGTTGTTCCCAATTTATTAGAATTTAATTAGAATCTGTTGTTTTTGGGAATTTATCGTAACTACCAGTCAATTGTCCGCCCAAAATTTGTATGGGTGGTTCAGAAATGGGCGAGTCACAGTTGTATATTTTGAATTTACAGGAAATATAGTGGCGATGGAATAAGCCTTTTATCCATAGCATATAATGTTCTATCAAGTATAATGTGCGAAAGACCAAAACCAATTATCGCTGACCTGATTGGACCATACCAGTGTGGCTTTAGGCCTGGAAAATAGACAACAAGCTACGCCAAATCCTGTAGAAGACACACGTAAAACAAATCGACACCTATCATCTACTTATTGATTATAAAGCGGCCTTCGATAGTCCGATACGGGAGAAACTCTATGAAGCAATGTCTGAGTTTGGTATTCCTGCAAAAGTCATACGCCTATGCAGGATGACCTTGACGAACACCAAATCCGCAGTGAAAGTTGGTAAGGAGGCAAGGCTACACGATCTCTTTAACATCTTAATGGAGATCATTATGAGAAAAGCTGCAGTCAACATGAATAAAATCAACAGCAGCAAAAGTCACATGCTGCTCGCGTATGCTGATGATATAGATATCATTGGGCGCACAATTAGATAAGTTACTGCGGTTTTTTCGAGAATTGAGAAGGAGTCAGCAAAAGTGGGTCTGACGGTAAATGAGGACAAGACAAAATTAATGGTTTCAACGAACAGGGCCTCCACGCGATTAGACCAAAGTGTGAACGTTGATACCGTTATAACTTCGAGGTAGTGGACGAATTTATATACCTCGGATCTGCCGTGAACAAAAACAACAACGTCAGCCTTGAGATCAAGCGGGGAATTGTGATTGCGAATAGATGTTATTTTGGGCTAAGCAAGCACTTTAGAGATAAAGCCCTCTCTCGAGTAACAAAAGTCAAGCTGTACCAGACTCTCATTCAACCTGTCTTGCTTTATGGCGCAGAATCCTGGGTCCTATCGCAAGCAGACGAAACATCTGTAGGAGTCTTCGAGAGAAAAATACTCCGAAAAATGTATGGCCCTATGGTGCACAACGGCGAGTATCGGCGACGCATGAATCATGAGCTGTATGAGCATTATCCTGTCATTGACATAGTTAAGCGGTTCAAGATAACGAGATTGCGCTGGCTAGGTCATGTCCGTAGAATGGATGAAGACGAACCAGCACGAAGGGTTTTCGAAACCGAACTCGAAGGAAGACGAAAAATAGGAAGACCAAGACTCCGCTGGAGGGAGCAGGCTGACAAATCCCTGCGTACACTTGGTATTGCCAACTGGAGAAATAAAGCAAAAGATCGAACTGGTTGGCGAAATATGTTATCTTCGTTTTGTTAGGTCCCTGACCCCCCGGGGTTGTCCGAGACCGGATAAGTAAGTAAGTAATAGTGGCGATCAAGCGGAAAGTCGCCCTACTTCTGAGAGGGAGGTTCAAAGTTGCTTTTGACAAAGCATTGCCAAGTACCAGAATTGCATTAAGGTCGGGAGATATCATGTCGATCAACCGGAAAACCCACCATTTAAATGGGAGTGGCAAAATCACCCATTTTCAATAGATGAGAAGGGTTTGAATAAATATTGCATAACAAGAAATTTCATAAGATTGGTTCTGTTGTAGTTATCTTGTCGGCCAAGAGACGTGCCCACAACTTTTGTATGGGAGGTACCAAAATGGCTGTTGCAAAATCACCCTTGTGGTTTTCAAAATGAAGCTTAATTTATTTCAGATCCGAAGTGTTTTTCGCGATTTATCGTATCAACAATCCGAATGGCCGCTTTTGTATGGTTGATTCCAGAATGGGAGCGGCAAGCTCGTCAATTTTCTCGAATTAAGTAAAAATGTACAGGTTGTTAACCAACATCTAAGGTGAAGCTAATCAAATACACCAGGAAACAGCTTTAGAAGAAATATGATTTTCTACTAAATGTGATGATTTCTATGGAAAGTACCAGAAGTTATCGCGTCGACCAGCCAGACAGGTAGATGGATATGGGTCTAAAGTCGTAAAAGGCCCGTTAAGCAATTTGGCCCAAAGTTATCCTGGGTATAATGTGACTCCAAAATAGGATAAGAAAGACTCCGCTGGAAGAATCAGGTGGACAAATCCTGATGAGATAAGGGGAAAGATGCAGATGGTAGGAGTGACCAATTGGGTTGTTTTATTTTTTCTAGTTGTGTAACTTCGGAAACATCCCATGGATACTGTGTAGATACAGTTCCCTTCTTTAAGCAGGCCTGCAAACAGTAAACGTCATAATGGAAGCTTTGGAGACACGAAAAACTAGGGTTGTGACAACCGAATTAGCCGGTGCCGAATTTAAAGGTTGTCACAAGCACACTAGAGGTCATCATAGCTGAAGTAGAGGTTGTCTCAACCGAATATGAGGTTCTTATAACCGAATTACTGGTGTCACAGCCGAATGGGAGGATGTCACAAATAAATTAGTCTGTCGCAGCCTAATTCGAGATGGTCACAAACGAATTAGAGTTGTCATGGCCTAATTCGAGGTTATTAGAACCGAACTAGGGGTTGCTACAACCAAATTAGAGGTTGCCACAGACGATTTAGAGGTTGCCACAACTGAATTAGAGGTTGTCACTTCCGAAATTAGAGGGAATCACAACTGATTTGTTTTCTATTAATTAAAAACGTAGTTAGTGAGAATTGTTAGTATTTTATATTTTTTAAGTCCCGGCCAAGATGGGTCTCCGCACGAATACTAACGTGTTTTGTATGTCGATTTAGGTCGTCAACCACTCTATATAAAGGCGCTGGCAGCACATCTCAATCGTCCTACCTTAAAAATCTTCATAACTGTTGCCATCTGCTTGTACCGAGGGCTGATAAATGTGGGAATTTTCTGCAAAATAAGACGTTTTAACGCAGAAACCATAACTACAATATTTCTATTTACCTCTCTTAATGGCCACAAACAAATTTTGATATCACCGCAACAGCAACAATTGTAACTTAACTTTTTTGAATATTTGTTTTTAGAATTTTAAATGTTAGGTTTGAAATATATAGAATTATGTTGTGGCAACCGAATTGAAAATTAATTCGATTATACCAACAGAATGCATAAGAAATTCGTTTACAGCAGCCAAATTAAATCAAAATTTGGTCGTAGCAACTGACTTGAGATCAAATTCAACTATTGCTATCGAATTGATGCCATAATCTTTAGTTGCAACCAAATTGATGCCAAATTCGTTTGTTGCACCTGAATTGATGCCACATTCGGTTGTTGCAACCGAAGTCGGTACCAATTTCGGTTGTCGCATCCGAATTAATTTTAAATTCAGTTGTTGCCCTCGAACTAATAACAAATTTAGTTGACAGAACGAATATAATTGAAGATTCAGATGTCACAACCGAATCAATAATGAAACGAGGTTGCTTCTACCGAATTTCATGTGTGGGGACTAAATTCACTCATGGCAACTTCGATTCGGTTGTGGCAACCGCAATTCAATAGGCAACAGCCGCAGCTAGCAGGGCTGCCAAGGGAAGTGAAATGTGCCCGCATCCCCTTCCCATGACGTCGTACGTTAATTTGAAATAGCTATTGCGTTTGGATAGCCTTACAGGCCTGCAAGATGTCATGAAAGCCAACCCTTTTTGCTACTGGATTGTTTATTTTCCGAAACGGTTTGTATGTTTGCCGTAAAAGTAAATATAACAATTAAGGACTGCCAAGAGAAGTCAACTGTGCAGACCCCCCTTCTTATGTCGTTCTGTGTTAATTTGAAATGACGATTGCATTTATAGGCCTGCCAGATGTCATGCAAACCAATTCTTTTTGCTTCTGGGTTGTTTGTTTTCGGAAACGATTTGTATGTTTGCCGCAAAAGTAAATCATTACAATTAAGGAGTAAATTAAACTTCGTATACAACAATACAAACGAAATTATGGTAAATATTTTTTTTTTTATTTATTTATTTTTATTTCTTATTTTAATTTGGGGGAAACATTTAAACCTTTGCGGGTAATGTTGAGTACATGCAGCAAAAGAAATATAGTCTTGGGAGTCTACAAATGAGGAACAAATTTATAACTACTACATATGGGTATTTTTTTTTGTAAGAACATCTGATAGTCTCTTGAAAGAGTGTCTTTCAGAAATTGTTTTCTCTAATCGTTTAGAAATGCAGGGCATTCGTTCGTCTTACAATTTAATCTAGAGTATATTTATAAATATGTATTTCCTAAAGGGGATCCAGTCTCTAGACTGGGCAATGACTATAATAAGGCCAAAAATAATTGTGTACCTTTACATAGAAGCTTATCAAATATTAGGAACTTTTCACACACTCGAATTCACCACAAACAGCTGCTCTATCTCCAGGCAAATTTCTTTCCACCACACATGGAACGTGCTAGAAACGAGGGTGTAAGTAAGTACTTCATCGTAACTGTGAATAGAAAATGATAAACCATTCCCCAACATCACTCCTTTCCCGAGATCCCTCTTAAAATACTGCGACAATCCTTACTAGCATTGGCCTACATCATTGAAAATTTGTAATATAATTTATTATTTTAGTACTTTACAAATATCTAAGGCAAATTGTTGTCCTTCATAACACCTGCAACCGTTTCATTCCTTATCAATGCAAAGTCATCGCATACAAACCCTCTAAACATGCTTCTGGAGTGTGACACTCGCACGCACGATTGTGACAAAATAAAATGTCCTTCAGCAAAGATGATTTTGTAAGCAAAGGATGTAAAGGGTGAAAATCAGAAATTCGTGAGTTGACATTTTTCAGAGAGGATTCTTCTCTTCCTGTTTGTCCTCTTAGAATCAACTATCCTTACAAATCATATTTAAATTTGTCAGGATTGCTATAAAATGTGAGAGGTATATTGGAAGTTTCTAAGGGTTATGAACCGGGGCAGAACTAGTCACGAGACTGGTCCCTTGTGAACAAGAATCGATCCTAGTTCTTATATACATATATGAAGTGAACCGGTTACTTTTACATGACCTTGATATTGGAGGGGTATCTTGAACTCCTAAAATGTCTTGTTACGTGTTTTAGCCCACATCTTAAAGAATATATCCTGACAATAACATAAATCAAGTGTGGCCTATGGCAAAGCCGCGGGAGGCAAATTATATTGTGGCAATCCGGTTGACATATTCTTCATGATGAATATCTAGTTGTTCTCGAAATTATGCTAATGGATCTGCTGTTGTTCATATTAAAAGTGGACTGCATGACACGTACCGCGACCTTCGTGAGAAGCTTCTTCACTCATATCCTAGATAGGCTGAGCAGGGAGAGGTGTACACTGTGAAACATATGCTGAGGATTCTACACCGTTTATAAAACGAAACACTAGTTTTGGAGGTCGTTTGTCTCAAAAGCATTTCGTTTGCTACTTATAATCAATGTTGACCGCAACAGTTGAAACGTTTCCCAAATAAAATCGTTCATCATAAAAATAGTTTGCTTTGTTGTAAACGAACTTCTTTCACCCCAAAATTTTTATTGCTCTCAAGACAAACTGCGGAGAAAAGTGATCTCTTTCTTCAATTTGTTGTCTCTACTTTAAACTTTAAAGTTTAGCCTAATTTCTATACCTTAAGATTCCTGTGTAAAACGTCGTCGATTCAATTCATAGGTTATTGTATTGTTCGTTTTCTCGCAATGCCTGCGATAATTCGGCGGATAGATGCGTGGACTTACAATCATGATCCCTGGGTTCAGCTCCAGTTAAGGGAAAGTTAAAGTAATTGAAATAACGACTTCCTTTATACTAAGGCTTCACTTATAACAAAAATTAATCTCATTTAGCGTATTTTTCGAATAAATAATAAATTTTATCAAAAATGTAACCATGGATTAGAACCATCCACAGAATTAGAATACATTTTTGACCTTACTGGGATTTGAACGTGGGCCACTTGACAGCAACTATTTCCCAGTCAGATGTGCTACGAACAAAACATCTTTTTCGTTTATCATAAACGTATGTGTTCGTTTGTTGTAAATAATTCCTCAAACGTTTCGTTTGTGGGGAACGAACGTTTTCTTTGCATGTAGGTTTTGAATACAATTCTAGAGAGCTGGGTCCAGACCTTGAACGAATGTTACTAGATTATAAGTGTTTGTCGAAGTTATGACAATCAGAAATTATGACCTGAGACGTCATCACCTCCTCGGGTACCAACTTTTTCTCTGGTAGTCAGGCTGCTATAAATTCTCTGCGATCAAAATGCCTGACTTTACGAACTGATTGCAATAGCCGCGCATTTGTAAACGAGTAGTTATATAGGTGCCGGTGCCTGTACAGAAGAGCTGTTGAGAAACCCTTTACTTACTAATTGTTTGAAAAGAGGTTCTAGCAACCGTAAATTCGGCTGTTGCGACATAATTTCAATTGCCACAACCGAATTATGGTTTTGCCAACTGGATATAATTGCCACAACTAAAATTCGGTTGAAGCAACTTCTGACAGCTTGTGACAACGTCTAATGCACTTGCGATAAACTTAATGCGGTTGCGACAACCTCTAAAGCGGTTGCGAAACTTGTAATGCGGTTGCGACAACCTCTAATGCGGTTGTGACAACCTCTAACTTCGGTTACGGCTAATTAGATTATTTTTCAGTTGTAGTGTTGAAACAGGTTCATTCACAGAACATACGCTCTCGGACAGGCAGACGATAGGTATGGCCTGGAGGTACAAATGCTGGAATACCAGGCAAATTTGGCCAAGTTATAAAATGATTTGTTAGTTTCCTCTTGAGTGAATCTGGGTAATCGCAAATTGATGCATAGATACGTGTCTAGACTGGGAATCTCAGCTCAAGATGTCTCAGGTCAATATACCCAACACAGTTTTTGTGGGGGGTTTCCCCACTGGCAACTTTGCATCTGTTTGAACTGGAAATATATACATATAATCGTCTTGCTCTAACGCATGGTTTGTATATATTCTTGCAAGTGTTTATATTGTTCTCCTTATCTTTGAA
The DNA here is from genome assembly GCA_963931995.1 of Phaonia tiefii. Classification (NCBI taxonomy): domain Eukaryota; kingdom Metazoa; phylum Arthropoda; class Insecta; order Diptera; family Muscidae; genus Phaonia; species Phaonia tiefii. Next base: position 16,663,488 of record OZ008370.1, on the reverse strand, counting down.
CTCATAATAACGATATCCAACACTGATTTCCTGAGTTGTTTCAGACTGGTAACTTAATGCTTGCTTAGAACTGAAATGGAAGCGGTAACTTCAAGGGCCGCTTAAGATCGCTTAGCTCTCCATACAAAATAAGTGATAATCTTTGCAAGCGGTGTAACCAAAACACCTAATGTGTCTATTCCTAACTCATTCTCGATGTTTTTGTGTGTGAAAAACCAACTGTCTTATTTGAACTTTTAACTCCAACGCAAAGTTGGGCATGTAAATCCGGAAAACATCATCCGTGCGAGAGTTTAATGTTCCTGTAATATTTATTTCAGCAACTCCAAGGGATTAGTATCTTCGTTGTAAAATTTGTTTTACGTTTCAAGATGGTAAGGCATGTAGAGCCTTAAGGGTTGTTAGAGGGCTGACCATTGATGAATTTAACCAAATGTATAACAGGAATTTTATATTACTTTCCATTGCACAGTTGACGAAACAAAAAAGTTTATCTAAATTTCACAAATCATTAAAGTTTACGAATTTGCCCAAAAAAAAAAAAAATTTGTCTGGACTTGTCTCTCCACTCTCAAATCAAAGGGGAAAAATTAATTAAATATCCATACCCTTTCTCCAAAGGATATGACCGGAAGGAGTGTCAGACATGTCTGATATAAAAATCGATTGCGAATTCCCATTTAACAGCTCTGTACATACTTTCTTTAAGTTGTGGAGGAGAAGAAATAGAATGAATATGTAACGTTGTGTTCATCCACCAATATATGTGTCAATAATATGGGGGATATGAACTGGAATGGGTTAGAAAACCTATAAATTGCGAACGCAATCGATAACAAACGGCCAACATTCGTAGTCAATTACAAAAGGATACGAAACGTACGGACAAAACGGACAGGAAACTACCCTCGGCAAAAGAATTGCAGAATCCTTTCTCGGACTAGAACAAAAAACAATGACCACCAAACTAACCAAAATAACGACAAGAATTACATTTTGTATCTACAATAATATACAACAACCCCTTGATGTACTCAGATATAATGTGTATTCATAGTAGTAGTAGATATACCTACTCGGTTAGAATTAAACCCATAGAATCTCATAAAATCTCTTCTTCATCCACATCAGCTGTAGGTCACACGTTGGCTACATTTTCCATTACATTGACAAACGCACAGATGCTTACTATTTTCTACTCATGTTCATTGATAACATGTAGTAATTCCTTTTCTCTCAAATACATGAATTCATATCTAAACAGCTATCAAACCCGGTTTTTTGGTCTGTTCATGATTTCACTTCTTTTGTTCATGATTTGACTTCTTTTGCAAATTTACATATTTTCCCATTACATCTCGTGAAAGTCCTGGAGAGTAGCGGATTAGAAGTATTGAACAATTGAGTAGTACTTGAGTACTTTCGAGTACTCGATGCAAAATGTGAGTACTCGATGATTAGGTTATATTAGGTAGAAGTGATTGCCACTATTGACACATGGAGTCCAATGAGGACCGTTGTGAGACCAAGGGACGTCATGTTATATACCCATTGTTGAAACTTCAAATTAAGCTGGTGTGGGTGGTTGAGATGCTTTCAAGTCATATGATACCCCATCCCGGTTCCAGTATCTTGCAGAAGAACCATTGGTGCTCCTCAAAAATATCCTTAAGTGAGAGCTCGATGCTTTTCAGGGTTGTATTTTTTTTATTTGTACTTTTTTTTATTTTGTACTTTTTTTTAGACCTTCTGGAAAAATATGTTTGCAAACAATGTTTTCCTGAATTGAAGATCTGCTTTGTTGTTTCTTTGTTGTCTGTCTCGTATTTGTTTTTAGCGGTTTTCAATAAAAAAAAAGCCACATTTGGGTCTCAAAGACATATATTATAATCTATTAATCATTGTGTCTTAAACACGGTATATTAAATAGCAAACACAATGTGTTTGGGCACAAGTATAGTATATTTGCGACAAGCTACAAACACGTTATTTTTGCATCGAAACATCAAAAAGATACGGATTTTTCAGAGTGTTAAAAAATAAATAAATAGTTTCCCATTACATCCCATAAAGGGACTGGGGAGAACTTCTCACAATCACTGAGCTGTGCGCTTTCCAGTTTTCACTCACTGATTGGGACCTACAGTTTTACACCGATTCCGAACGGTATTTTGAGAAGCTTTTTCATGGCTAGATACTCGATAGTGTCGCAGTCACTATGCGATGTGACCGCCGCCGAAAGAAAATTTGAAGGTGGTCAGAGCCGGGTTCGAACCCAGGATCTCATGTACAAGAGCCGCGCACACTAACCATTGCACCACCGACGGCCAGAGTGTATACCTGGGTAATCAAAGTGTATACCTGGGTAATCAAAATCTGTAGATGATTTTCTATAATCCTGGCCAGTTTCATATAATAAACCAATATTTTTGTCAGTGTATATCAATCTTATACATAAACATTCAATATACTCTCCTTTCACTTGCAATGTTAATACACTCCCTTAACCATGAAAACAGGATACGATTACTCATGATTGGTTCACTCAGCACCTCGTTCCATGTAATATCCTTCTTATGCTTGTGTATATAAATATTTCCATTTATATACAAAGTGATAGGACGATAACGCAACTGTTAGCACACACATCTTGATGAACGCTTCCAGGTATAACTCAGCTCAATTATAAACAAACACATGTCAATAGTTCAAACTGCATCCTTTTAATAATAAAGTTTTTTCATTTATTGTATGTCTGTGTACGTGAGATTGTTTCGAAACAAGCGAGTCCTTGCTAAGGGGTAGATTTTGTACTAGAGGGGTTGAAAATGAAAATGGAGAATGTATTTGTATGTACTTATACATACGCAGTAGGGTTGTATTACAAAACATGGCGTATGAAAGTCTTAAGCAAAATTATTTGGAAGTAAAGGCGGTCAGAAATAGGACACAGAGAACACACCTTTGGACTTATTAACAGAACTCTCTTAAAAGGTCATGGGGATTCTATCACAATAAAAAGTTCGCGGCGGTACCTCACAATACTCGTATTGTGAAATTATCATTTACAAGTATTGTTGGGAAATATCGCCTTCGATTACAGCCGCAATACAATTTATCTTCCAGGTGATATAATAGCGATATCGCTCCAATATTGCTGCGATATCGCTGCAAAAAGTTCGCGCCGGTACCTCACAATATTGTGAATTTATCATTTAGATGTATTGTTGGGAAGTATCGCCTTCGATTACAGCTGCAATACAATTTATCTTCCAGGTGATATAATAGCGATATCGCTGCAATATTTCTGTGCTAATTTTATTACAGGGGGTCGTTGATAGATGTCCACAAATCGGCGGCGTACGAGGTATTCAGTGCTATACTAAAGTAATGGGTGATTATATAGCAATATCGGCCTCCCTTCTTCCTGGAGTTATTTCGATGATTTATTCTTTATATCTATCTAATGATTATCTCGCAATAATATGATATTTTCATTTAGAGGTATTGTTTTCGTATTGATTGGAAATACCGCCTTTGACTATGGCCGCAATGCAATTTATCTTCCAGGCGATATAATAACGCTGTTCTAATTTTATTAGACACATTGAGTATTATTAGGGGCTCGTTGACAGAAGGCCCGCAAATCAGCGGCGTCCGAGGTATTCACTGTTGTTTTAATGGGTGATTAGAAAAAAGGGGAATTTTCGTCTTCTAGGTGATTATCTTGCAATATTTTCCACTTTTCTTTTTGGAGTTATTTCGACGATGTCTTGTTTTTATCTCTCTAATGATTATCTCGCTGAATTGTAAAATTATCAGTTAGAAGTATTGCTTTCGTATTGGTTGGAAGTATCGCCTCGACTACGGTCGGAATACAATTTATCTTCCGGGCGATAATATAGCGATATACATATCTGCAATATATGTAGCTGTGCTAATTTTATAACATAAATTGAATATTAAAGGGTTGTTGACAGATGGCCCCCAAATCAGCAGTGTACGATGCATTTACTGCTTTAATAATGGTTGATTAGGAAAAGAGAAACTTTCATCTTCTGGTTGATTATCTAGCAATATCAGTGAGACACCACTAAAATACAGTCAGATACCCCCGACGCAAAGTATTCGTAGGCACAATAGCGCGACACCTTCTAACCCTGTCCGTAAATGGGACACCCGTACAACATTTGCCATCTCCATAGAATGACAGAGGATGGCATACCGGTTTGCGGCAGAATACGAGTTACAATGTGAATCACTACCCCACCTTAAGAATTCTCGTTGAGGTTATAGTAGACAATGTATAAATAGTCGACTCCAATTTAAAGTAAGTTCACTGTCAAGTTGAGGACAGCATACTCGATCCTAATAATTAATTTCAGAACTATACGAAGACTTTGGTCCTCGTGGGCACTGCATCTTTGTTATTACGTAGCCTTTACAATTCGGTAGTACTACACCTTTGTTGCGAGTATTAAGAAGGCTCCGTGAGTACTGCACCTTTGTTATTACGAAGACGTTGCTTCGCTACTGCATCTTTATTATTTCGAAGACGTTTCTCCTCGTGGGCACTGCATCTTTGTTATTACGAAGACGTTCCTAGTCATGGACACTGCATCTTTGTTATTATGAAGGCTTAACTCTTCGTGAATACTGCACCTTTCTTGTTACGAAGACGTTGCTTCTCGTGGGCACTGTATCTTTTATATTTCCCAAACGTTTCTTCTAGTGGCCCATGCATCTTTCTTATTAGGAAGACGTTGCTCCTCGTGGTCACTGCATCTTTGTTATTATGAAGGCCTTGCACTTCGCTAGTACTATAACTTTGTTATTAAGAACGCTTAACTCTTCGTGAGTACTGCACCTTTGTTATTACGAAGACGTTGCTTCTCGTGGGCACTGCATCTTTGTTATTCCGAAGACGTTGCTCCTCGTGGGTACTGCATCTTTGTTATTAGGATGACGTTTCTCCTCGTGGACACTGCACCTTTGTTATTGCAAACTGAACCTGTGTTATCTCGGGTACTGCAATTTCGTTATTACGAAGACGTTGCTCCTCGTGGACGCTGAATATTTGTTATTACGAAGGATTTTCTCTTAGTTCGTACCGCACCTTTGTTATTACGAAGGCTTTACTCTTCGTTAGTACTGCGCCTTTATTATTGCGACCGTGAAGTGCCCACCTTTGTTATTACGAAGACGTTGCTCCTCGTGGGCACTGCATCTTTATTACTACGTAGACGTTGTTCGTCGTGGACACTGCACTTTTGTTAATACGAAGGCTTCACCCCTCGTGGGGTCTATTGCGGCGGAACCAGCCGAATGTCGATAACGAAGCTGGAGCAAACTATCCAGTACGTTTATCTGAAATCGCTGAACCAGTAACTCCAACCCACTTATCGTCGCTTATCTCCATATACTTCAAATGCCGATATACATATGTACTTGTAATCACCGACTCAATAACTATGACCCGTACCCGGTCCTGATCAGCGACGACCCACACCGAATGCCGAGTTCTGATTCATCGGCCCGAACCAGTAACTCGAATCCGTTTACCACCGAATAAATCCGCTTATTGCAAGCCTACCCGAATCCCGATGTTCCTGCAGAAGCCGAGAACCCAGAGTAATAAGCCATCATCTGTTATCACCGCACCTGTAACCCAAATTTTTCCATCACTACTGTCTAACTTCCGTCCGCCCTAGGCTATCCGAGTACCGACATTCGCGCACACACCGATACTGATAATCTAAGCATTGAAAGGATATTGTAAGGATATGTATTATATATGAACTTTGTGAATTAAACTACATTAAACGATACCCTTATTATTGCCCTAGGCAGGCACAAATTCTCTGTTTCATTTCGTACGATTTTGTGGGTCCATACGGCGACCCTAGAGACGACCGGTACTACCTCAGCCGAAGATAAAACCACGTTACACCACCTTACATATCTTACGACGAAGGTCACCTCTCTTACTGACGACAACACTGTAGAGGACGTAGCCACGAAAACGTTTCTCAAAATACCTTTCGGAACCGGTGTAATAATGGCGGTCACAGTGTCAGTGAGTATAGAACTAGAAAGCACATCCCTTTCTGATAGTGAGAAGCTGTCCCCCGTTCCTTCGTGGGATATAATGGGAAACTATTTATTTAGTTTTAATTTAACCAGTTAACTAACTGTCATAGACTCCAAATTTTACGTGTAGAATTTTAAGAATCATATAGAAGGGTTTGCGGTTAAAATAATCAGTCTCAAACGCCCAGTGCATCGGTGATAGAAGTTAAACTGTATAAGAAGTTCACGCTGAATAATAACGGCCTCTCCAACATATTCTCCCAAACATATTCTGCAGGAACCATGTATATGTTCGGAACACACTTCAAACATTAATATGTTTGCAAGTCCCAAACTCACTTGTGTTTAAATGTAAACAGCATCATGTTTACTGGCAAACATGTATGCTTTTACGTAGAAATATATGCGTATTTCCCCCCAAACATAGTAATATTCTTTGATTTCAATATATGTATATGTATGTATTATTTATTATAATTACTTTTATCAATATAAATCCACATTTATAAATAATTTATACAAAAACTTAAAAGATTTAAAATTGCCTTTTTTACAATTAGGTGCATTGAATGCATTATTTGTTTTTTGTTTTCATGAAATGAGAATCTGCAGCTATTTTGCATCTCCTTTCTTTGTTGTCTCTCACGTTTTTGTTTCCGGAAGGTTTCAGCTATGCGTTGGTTATCACTATGCGTTGGTACACAAAGAACATATTTATATACAAATCTAGTTCATGCAAGCCAAGCGTTTATTTCACAAATGGTCCGACGCTCCGATTTTCTCAGTAAAGGCTCGGACAGATAAGGGCTTCACGTTGTTGCCCTTTCCAGTTTCTTTCCACAAAATAATTTCTCACTTTTGTAGCACACATCCATATATACGAAACACATACACAAAAACCAAAGTAACATCACAAACCATTTAAGCGTCCGAGCCTTCGTTTATTCTTTTTTGACTCACTGACTGAGAGAATAATGCAAAAATACAGATGCACACTTACAAGATAGACTCTCTCTCGTTGTCCCTCTTTTATTCTCTTGCTCACGAGAGAGCATAGACAGTGCAACAAACACAGCTGTATTTATATCACAAACATAAATGGATGTGGGTCGGAAACACATATATTCTAAAATATATACATATGTGTTAGATGTGTGTCTCAAACATGTAATATTGAATAGCAAACATAATATGTTTGGGCAAAAATATATTATATTTGCGACAAGCTCCAAACACACTTTATGTTTGCATCCAAACAACAACAACAAAAAAAGATTTTTCAGCGTGTATATAAGGACAGGCTTGCGAGAGGTATTCCGTTTCACCACTTTACCTTTGGGTTAGGAATACCACTGAGACACATGCTATCAGACTACACAGTCTAGTCATTCTAAAAATCTCGATCTTACACCTACAAATGAAAAGTAGGAGCTAGTTCTTAATGGGGTTAACCTCCAGATAGTTGAATTTCGTCCACTGGTCGAGACCGATTTACGTTGATTCACTCACATTGATTCAGACAACGATTTATCAGCGACCAGAATGACAGCTTTATCTGCTTGAAAACAAAAGGAATGGTGAAAGGACTCCCTTCGTATAAAACCAGAAGCAATGTGACAATACACAATTATATATTTACCATTTAAAGAGTTGGAAAATTCCAAGAAAAATCATACAACTTGTAAAAAACTTAAAGGTTCTTCACCAAGTTTATATTACGCATCCTAATCGTCCATACAGCCGCTATTGTGCATATGCAACGATCAACTTTTTACAGGAATTTTAAAGATTCCTCAAACCAAAATTGTACATACTAAGATTTAAACAATGTAAAGTGTGAAAAGGATTCAAGAAATGTGTTGTCAAATTATAGTAAATTTCCGTTCATTTAGGAATAGAGAAGGGTTTTACGTTTCAAATCCTTTGCCAATGTCAAATAATCCTGAATGGAATATTTTCTTGAACACACCTTTCGAACAACGGTGATAAAGTGTCGTTGAAAAGAACAACGGTTTTAAGGTTATTCAGGTTGACAAACAGATTGAGTTACAATCAAATATGATGAGAACACAATGAAACAGGGACAATGCAAATCCACAAATCCCTATAAAAGGCAACGGTAGTTGTCTTTATAGGGTACTGACGTACTCACATTATGAGAAATTCCATCAATTCAATTCAATCGATTTCCAAAATATCCCCAAATTATGGTGGCATTACAGAGAATTTTAATGAAGTGTGAAATTCTTAAATCAATCGACTGACAGTTAATGATGAATTCATTCCGTTGAGACAGTGAAAACAGTTATAGAACCCGTTCTCTTGCAATTTTGATTGACAGCTAATCAAAATGAAGAGGATAAAGGATGCAACTGCAAGAGAGTAAATTAAATACATCAAGGTATTACATTAACTGAATACCGTTTTCTTAAATTAAATTTAATATAAATTCAAACAAAATTTCTAACAAAAATTATGGTTTTCTCACATTTTCTAATCACCTTCCTGACATCTTATATCCACAAACTTTGACAGGTTCATTACCATAAATTATCCTTGCAAAATTCTATATCCTGTCATAAACGAAATGAGTATCCAAATGCTTTAGTAGATCACTTTCATATCTATTCGTATATCATTTCAATTTTATGGGCGTTTATTTCTCAGTTACAAAACTCTCTTTATGTCACAACTCATCTGGCATTGCCTGTGTCTATACTCACAAAAGGAAAACACAATAAAGTCCTAGAATGGGCGTAAGGAAGTAGCTAACTTGTCACAAGATCCTCTTGTCTTACAATTTGTTCGTTACATTTCTAGATTTATTCAGAATTTAGAGACATTTTTCTTTTCAAATCTTTTACTTTTTGTGATGTATTTGATTTTGATGGTTATGTCCTGTATTTGGGTGGCATTTGAACAATCCGTAAGATGTACGTAAGTCCTTAGAGAGTTATGAAAAGATATTCTATGGATACTAGATATCGGCAAGCTTATGAAAAACATATATCAAGCAGAGGCGTTTATCACCACAAATACGTTCAGTGCCAAACACAACACACAAGCAAATATGAAATACCTACACTGAAAAAAAATATTCATCAAATTTATGAATTCCTTCATCAATTTGTTGAAACATTTCCTCATTTTCCAACCTACGGCACAATTCATTGAATTGATGAAGAACATTTCATGAATCTTTAATCCATATTTCATCAATAGTTTACGTGGATTCAACGACAACGTAAGTTTGTCTTCAAGCTGAAGTAAATTTTTAACCATTTTGATGTAAGTTTGTCATCAATTTGAGGTAAATTGGTGATCATTTTGATGTATATTGTTGGTTAATGAGTAGCCAAACTCTTTAGCTTATTTTTCCTCGTAAAAACTCCACAAGAACAGGGTATAAGACCACATAAAACATGCTCATAGTGTGGATAATATTTTCTGACCATTGCACTATTTTTTATTATGTACTAGCTGGATATGGCAAACTACGTTTTGCCTTCACAGTTTTTGTAATGCCAGAGGATGAACAAACTTTGTTTTTCCATTACGTTTTAAACTATAGTTATGGCTGTTATATCGGTTTCTTCCAAAGGGTGCGTGGCACCGGCCTCTTCCACCCTGGCTGTAATTCATACTGTTCCAACAACATATATACCAAATCTCATCTTCATATCTCTGATAGTTCATGAGAAATAGCCATTTTAAATTTCAAGTTGTATGGGCGGTGCCACGCTCCTTTATCCAATCACAACCAAGTATAGCCAAGGAGTATCTGCAGGTCGTCAATACCACATTGTGAAATCATAAGAATCGGTCTATTGGTCTAATAGAAAAGCAGCCAGAGCGATTTTTGAAAATGGGGCGTGGCACCGCCCACTTTAAGCCTGCCTGTATATCCTAAGTCACCCGCTAGATGATTCAGAATAGTGTCTGAAAATTTCATCAAAAGCGGTCCAGCCGTTTTCAAGTCCATTCGTAACATACACACTTACATATATAGATTTATTTTAAATGTTCTACTACTTTTTCTTTTCCCCTTTATTTTTTCAATATTACGTCCATATTTTAAATCGATCCCACTAACTATTTCCAAATTCCAATGGTGAAGTTTGATGGAAAAGTTGAAGAAATGCTTAATATTCAAATTGAAGAACTTTTTCATAGAGTGATGAAATTTGTCATCAATACAATGAAGAACAATTGATGACCTTCCATCATTGATTTGATGTAAGATTTTCTTTCAGTGTAGGTTGTAAATTAATTCGCTGTGAGAATAAATGCCAAAACGGAACATGAACAATTGATTACAGAGTAAAGAGAGTATCAAATCATATCAGTACCAGTTATGAAGTGAATGAATGATCTGCCGAAAACGTTCGGGTTTTTTTTACACGTACACAACACGAACATCGATTCAAAGAGCGTATGAGAATGCCAAACTTCATTTAGTACCTAAGTAGCTATCAACGAAGTAGGGTCACGATTAAAGTCTCCAAAACCGAAATCGAGAATCCTGTGAATCCGGCGCCCATAAGAGCACAATATCTCACGAAGAGCTTGCATGTAGCTAGAGGTATACACACATGTCCTAGTTTCCCTGAAGCATGTAAGAAAGTCATCAGTTAATCACTAGCTACCAATCAGTCCTGCAAGTTAATCGGCACCAAAATCAGCTGAATATTAAACTGTTCAGCATTCTCATTAAGAGTGCTGCCACAGTCGAGTGCAGTTCTCGAATTCAGGAATACAATTTCCGTGGACTTAATGGCAGCTCAATTATCAGAGAAAATATTGATTACGACCTAAGTCACAACATTACTTCTCAGCCATTCCGCTACTGGTAGATACTACAGTGATCAGGCAGTTCTTTTGGAATGGATAGCCCTAGGTTGTTAGAAAATATACCAAAGCTTATTTTATTGTCAAGTTGTGAACCATCCGTGTAGAAGTTCAAGAGTCTCTTACGTCGTAAGATGCGACCATTCTATTCTGATCTACCAGGTGTAAGAGTGTGGTACTTCTTGCCAAAGAGTGGTTCGGCCAAACAACAGGGCGTGGAAGGTCAGGCATTGTGCTGAGAATGACAATGTGTCCAAATATATTTTCTGACCGGAGTGGCAGCTCCCTAAGTCGACCAGTAGTAGCGGTGGCGTCCTGTCTAGCTACTAGGTCTAGTTATATTAAATGTACTATCAGATTTAATGCGTCAGTCGGTGGGATTCTCAACGTACCGGTGATACACGTACTAGCCGTTCGCTGAACTTTATGCAATTTCACGCAGTCCACTAGACGATAACGCCATACAGCATTATCGGTCCACATACAGTCACAGAAAAATTAGTTTGAGAAAAGATTGTAACAACAGTAAATTCGGTTATTGCCACCGAATTGCAGTTGCCACAATCGAATTGAGATTGTCACGACTGAATTTAGTCCCCACAACTGAAATTCGGTTAAATCAACCTCTAGTATTTTGTTGCAACATCGAATGCGGCACTGATAATGTCAAATTTGAATTTGATGACATCTAATGTGGTTGTGACAATTCGTTGACGGCTAATACGCTTATTTTTGCTGTGGGTTTACTGTCGTATACTTCCAATGAACTATACGCGGGTTTAGACCCCAGCGTTTTCCTATTGCCTTTCTACAGGTATGTAGCACTATAATAGCTTTTATGACTCTTTCCAAAATATTGGGTTTGCAGTTTAACTTCCTTTCGTGTAAAATACTTAAGAATTTTGTGCTTCCAGAAAAGTCCACCTAAGGAGAGATGCAACAGTTACTACCTTATACTTCCTGAGAGGAACAAGTTCTGTATTGGTTAGGTTCACCCCAAGCCCATTATACGAAACCCCTTTTGTAGTGGTATGAAGTGCCTGTTGCAGAATGTCCCAAAGACTGAATGTAACTGGAATGGAGGTCTTCGGTGAGTAAAGACCCGAAATTCGCAGTTATGAACGCCTGCATAATATTCGTATTCGATTCAGGACACAAACATTACAAAGGCAATTAAAGAGACGACTCGTTAATCGGCACAATTGCGATACCTTTTCTGAAATATATTGAAAAAGGTTCACAAAATATCGTTCGGAGTGTAAAAGTTTAAAACTACACGCTGAAAAATCTGTCTTTTTGTTGTTGTTTGGATGCAAATATAAAGTGTGTTTGGAGCTTGTCGCAAATATAAAATACTTGTGCCCAAACATATTGTGTTTGCTATTCAAGATTACATGTTTGAGACACAATGATTAATATGTTAGAATATATGTGTTTACGGCCCAATTATATTTATTTTTGTTTTAAAAATACAGCTGTGCTTGTTACACTGTCTATGCTCTCTCTAGAGCAATAGAATAAAAGATGAACAACGAGAGAGTCTGTGTTGTAAGTGTGTATCTGTATTTTTGCATTATTCTCTCAGTCAGTGCGTCATAAATATTCCCGAATGTGCGTGCAAATTGCAGATGAAGTCAGTGTTTTTTAGTTTGGCTGATGTATTGCGTTTTAGTTTCATGTATTCAGTCGTCAAAAGTGCTTGATCAGTGAAAAAAGAATAAACGAGGGCTCGGAGGCTTAAATGGTTTGTGATGTTACTTTAGTTTTTGTGTATGTGTTTCTTATATATATGTATGTGTGCTACAAAAGTGAGAAACGATTTTGAGGAAAGAATCTGGCAAAGGGCGACAACGTGAAGCCCTTTGTGTGTCCGAGCCTTTACTGAGAAAATCGGAACGGCGGTCCATTTGTGAAATAAACGCTTGGCTAGCATGAACTAGATTTGTATATAAATATATTTTGTGTGTACCAATGCATAGTGATAACCAAGGCATAGCTGAAACCTTCCGAAAACAAAAACGTAAGAGACAACAAAGTAAGAAGAAGCAAAAGAGCAGCAGATTCTCATTTCATGAAAAAACCACAAATAATGCATTCAATGCACCTAAATGTAACAAAGACCGATTAAATCTTTTAATTTTTTGTATTAATTATTTATAAATGTGGATTTATATTGATAAAATTAATTATAATAAATAATACATGCAGATATATTGAAATCAAAGAATAATTCATTTTTAAATAGTATTATGTTTGGGGGGAAATACGCATATGTTTCCACGTAAAAGCATACATGTTTGCCAGTAAACATGATGCTGTTTAAATTTAAACACAAGTGAGTTTGGGACTTGCAAACATATTAATATTTGAAGCGTGTTCCAAACATATACATGGTTCCTGCAGAATATGTTTGGGAGAATATGTTAGAGAGGCCGCTATATTTCAGCGTGTAGATATTTGAAGCGTGTTCCAAACATATACATGGTTCCTGCAGAATATGTTTGGGAGAATATGTTAGAGAGGCCGCTATTTTCAGCCCTTCATGAAATGTAATGGGAATCCATTGTTTTTATCTGAACGATATTGGGGAAGAAACAGAACAAGCAATTAAAACAGGTAACCTTCGTACAATGCAGTCTTCGATAAAACAGCGAAGCGGCACCAACATCAGAAGTACTGAAACTTTGAAAGCTGCAGATGGCACAGAGGTATCATCACCAGATCAACAAATAAAGAGATGGCGTATATTCTTACAGTTTAAACTCCAAAATAATGAAAATCAGAGTACTTCATCGGTGGCATACTCACGTCGTTACTGAAGAAGATACATTCCAAGGGAACCGTCTACCACAAGATGGTTTGTGGTTTGTTTCACAACTTCGTAGAATTATCTGACGCTGGGCAAACGTAAGCAGGACGTGCTATTTACCGTCGACAATATATTGATCCATCGCAACACACCAGATACCAAGCAGCAGTCCAACAGTGGTTCTTTCCGGGCGGACCACAGCAGAAGTTTAGTATTCTTTGTGATGGGAGTAAATATGATGATAATTTTTCATAAGTGTCATGAATGAAACCAATTCACTTTCTCTGAATGTTGAATCTATACAACATCGCTTATCGCCAGTTGGAATAACCAAGAAGGAAACCTTTAGATGCCGTTAAACGAAATGCCACCTAAACACAAACAAATGGACACCTTTTTTGCCCGAACCACATAAACGACTACTACGCCGCTAATAAGTAAATGACCAGAAATAGTGAAAGCCAGGCAAAGGTGACACCTTTAAAATAACGGCACATGATGGAGACATTATGACCAATTGTTCGATGATCTTAAGAACTACACCGACATTATCAATTAATGGGAAACAACCCACGTATATCACATAATCCTTACAACATTTTTGCATTTTCATATTTCGTCCTGGCATTTTCAATATTTTTGCTGAGTCAATTCACAAACAATGACCGGCTAGCCGGCCGTATTTGTCAACAATTTCCATCCTTCGCATGTGACCAAATGAGAATGTGTCCATTTTCATGTGGTTTTGTGGCCGAGGACAAGCATCTTATAATGCTTCTGACTATTCTCATATTAGTTGGAAAATTATGTTATTCTTTTTATTCAAAAACCATGAAATTTTCTTAGAATATGTGATGATTTTGTGATTCATCGAAGAATTTGTGAAATTCTTACATGAGGAAGAGAAAATTACCATGAAATTTTGCAACAACTCGTTTGTTCCTTAAGGAGTTAATAATAATTTATTTTCTAAAAAAGCATGACATTTCTGTAAAGATTAAGAATTGTTTTAATACCTTTGACGTGACAAAATGTAAGTCATTAGACGTGCCAGAGATTGATTTATTCTTAGAAGTCAGTACTAAGTTTAACATTTGGGTGCACGAAAAATCGGCTAAAACAAAATGGCCTAAAAAAATATAAATGAAAAATTACCCAAAAATTTAATTTTCCTATTTTGGGATTTTTTTCTTTTTTTTGTGCGTTTTTTCCATAGAACTCACTCATCGGTTTAATGATTGAAGGGAAGCGAACTTGTGTTTGAACGTTAAGAGAAGAATTCTGTCGCTGAGGTTTGACAAACACAGCTGAAATTGTTACTGTGAATGTTCAAAATATGTAAATATATTAACATCGTGAATGCACAAACAAAACCAAAGATTTTGTTCGACGTTGCGGACAGAAGTTCGTTTCCACATTGAAGAAGCGCAAATATAAACGATAACACGTCTTTGTATAAATTAATCTATGGTTTTTTTCATAATGAATAAATTGCAAAAAGAAAAGTGTGAAATAAAAAATAGCACAAAATTTGTGGGCGATTTTTCATTATGACAAATTACCCAAAACCAGTTATGAAAAAGTGCCTATTTTTCGATTTTCGTATACAATACTATAAAATATAATATTAAAATGTATTCTATGTTTGTTTTATGTTAGACATCGAGTAAATTATGTAAATTATTAGTATCATGTCATAAATCATTTCAATCGCAGAGTTGTATTCGAACTTTCAGTATGATACTGTGTGAACAGGAAATGGAAATGTACTTCACTGAACATGTACATTAATTCCAATACCTACAAACATGATTGATGTAAGAGGTAGTGCTATAAATCGGCTTTTATTTTATTTATTTTATAAATAATATAAATATAAAATGAATATAAAAAATTACTGCCTTTGACAGAGTTGTATGATACTAATGCATACATGTTTCGACTCACTGCATTCTGGTCATCGTCTGATCCATAATGGGGGGCTGGAGAATAGTCATCCTGGCAGTAGGTAAAATCCAAACCTGGGTTGGGCTGGGTTTGCCTCCCGCCACCGTTATATGGGCAATGAAAACACACACAAAATATAATAAACAAAGAAACCCTCTAACTGTTGACGACCCTCGCAAACGTTATAAGGATCCCGCTTTAAGAATATGTACCTGGAATGTGCGAACACTATACAGGACGAGTGCCACTTTCCAACTGGCGAATGTCTTCGAAAAATATAAAGCTGACAGAGGATAAAGACGATGAGCTCAAAGCATCATTTTATGAGCGTCTGGAAGGAAGTAATATGGAAGTATATATGCTGTCCTGATCACGGCGTTAAGATTATTCTAGGCGATTTTAATGCCAAATTGGGAAAGGAAAGTGTCTTTCGACGAACAATCGGTCGGTAATCACAGTCTACATGATACCACGTCCCATAATGGAAAAAGACTGATAGACTTCGCCGCTACAATGAACATGGTAGTTAGTAGCACACGATTCCAGCATAAGGACATACATAAGGCGAACTGGTTATCTCGTGATCAGAGAACGTAGAAGCAGATTGATCACTTGGTAATAGATGTAATGGATGTACGTGTGATTCGATGTGCCAATAGCGACTCGGATCATTACCTGGTGGCTGCGAAAGTTCGCACGAGACTAAGCAGGGCGAAAAACGTACGACGCCGAACACGGGAAGAGCTAGATATTGACAAGCTGCAAATACCGGAGATATCACAGTTTTATCAACAAAAGCTCACTCTCCTGCTTGAGCGAATACTCCCCCTCCTCCTGAAGACCCAGAAGCGCAGCTTAAGCACATCTCCCAGTCTTTGGAAACAGCGGCAAGGACTGAACTTGGCTGTTTAAAATTCCAGAAGAACAAGCCATAGTACGATGAAGAATGTCGTATTGCAACTGATGAAATAGACGCTGCACGTATGGCAACGAAACAGTCAGTTACAACGCGTGCTGCCAATGAGCGGTACAAGAGGCTGAGAAGGAAGGAAACCCAATTATATACGTGGCAAAAATGCCAGTGGGAGCAGAGAGAGCTAGTGAAAAGACCGAAATGTGCATGATGAACAAAGAATCCCGAAAATTTTTCCAGAGGGTAAGAAGATCGAATAATGGGCTGCCCTCCTGCAAGGACGAAGGTGGGAATCTGGTAAGTGATAAGCAGTGTGTGCTTAAATTGTGGAGAGACCACTTTTCAGCACTACTCCACTCAGATTCTTCGAGATCGATATCAGGAGGTAATGATTGTGGAAGACAGTGCAAATTGTACATTCTACTTCACTTCGATTTAGAGACCTGTGGAGGCCTACAAAAAGAAGTGAAGTTACATATTTATTAACAGTTCAATAATTTCAAAATATGTTCAACAGAAAAAGTCTTGGTACGAATCAGATAATAGCCAGCACTTTAAACTTTATTGTGACTCGTCAGCATTTTAACGCCCGGATATATTGTGTTGGACGCAGCAAGAAAGGTTTTATCGATGGTAGCAATAGACATGTCAAAAGGGGTGACTTTTTTGTTTTTATATCAAGAGCCGACCTTGTCAAATTCGGCTGATCGAAATTGCCAAGATGTATTTATTTCATTTTGTAGCAGGAGGATTTGTTGTAATTTTCGACATCAACCACAAGGACAAGAAATTTTAAATCTGCTGTTTTATCGCTTCTACCTGTACTAGATACATCTTGAAAATTGCTATAAACAACATTTGACAAGGTCGGAAAAAAACGACCAGAAAAAATGTAAATCAGCTGTTCTAACGCTTCCATCTGTAACATATATGTACATCTTGGGTGGACTTAATTGAATAATTTTGAATTAAATGGAAATGTAATGTTCTTCGTTGATAGAAAATAAAAAATGTTATGTAATTTCAAGTGATTGTGGATAATTCTGGAAAATTCTTGAAAAAATTGTAATTTTGGCCTACGCTGCTTCATACCAACCTGTTATATTGTGCGTCTACTTATACTAGTATACATCCCAAAAGAGAGCTTTCAAAACATAAGAGAGCTTTCGAACATATTGTACTTGTACTTTTCAGTCACTCTTTATTTGCTTGGTACTCAGCTCTTTGCGAAAATTTCGTAGGCAAAATCAAGTACAGGGCTGTTACGTCAAAGTTATTTCGCACGAAAACAAATATTTGATAATTGTTTGGGACCGCAATTGTGACATTTCGATTATTTTAACAAACAAAAGTAACATCACATGGGTTAAAAATAAAATGGAGTACGAAGAGGAATTGGTTGGTTGGTTGGTTGAAAAGGCTGCAAGGCAGCACGCTGTCTAACACACTTAGGCTAAAGAAGCCTATTGTGATACCTGCAGTTTCCTCCATAGCAACTATTAACTAGTCGTCCAGCCAATTTGCCTTTTCAATAAATTTGTCTTTAAGACCTACAGGAATATCCTAGATATGTTCCGAATATACTACTTCTCAGTCCTGCCAGAGCAGGGCAATCCAAGAGAAGGTGTTTCGTTGTTTCCTCGTCATCTTCCATGCAGCATCTACAGAGAGTGGAGTTTCTATGTCCCAATCTTAGGGCGTGTTTTCCTACAAGACAATGTCCCGTAAGTGTTCCTAATATTGTGGATAACCTGCCTCCCGGCAAACGAAGAGTATTAATGAAATGTTTGCCAGGTAAATCAGAAATCGGTTGTAACTCTCTGCAACACAATAAGATAAGATAAGAGATAAATGAACAAATTTCTTACGACAATTAGAGATTTACATAACCAGAGTTGGTACAGACCTTTAATTAATGTTGTTCAGTATTAGAATAATCGGTACCATGAAGTGGTTGCTTAAAGTCTTTTGACTAGTTGTCCAAAATAAGCAGCGCGTGTCTACGAACACCATCTACTTCTTCCAGTTGTCCAATTATGTGTTGGAAGTTCGGGATTACTATCGTTGAGAATGTACTCACTGTTTCTCCACATCAAATCTTCATATTTTGTAGCAACAATGCCATTCAAATCTAATCTTCAAATGGCACACAGGAGGATAACCAGTATCTCATTCTTGCAACAAAAAAAACTGCATATTAAGAATTGGCTAAGATGTTTCCGGATATTGTTTGCAAATATTCAACACAAAACAATCAGTAGTGGTAAATCTTTGTGGTCCAATTAACAGCACTGAAGTATCCGGTCTTGCATGACCCATCAGTGATTATAATGGTAGTTGTGTTGTGAGGCAACAAAAAATAACGAATTCATTTGATACTTTTTAAAAATTACAGCCACCACAATAGGATTCAACTTGAAACACCATCAGACTTCTTTTCTTACGCTAATGAGAAAAATATTTCAAAACTATAGGATAACAATTAGCAAAAGTTATTAGTGAGAACGAGCCTTTTTCCTTTGATCTCTAGTACATTGAAATTCAAATTGCAAAATAACCTACAAAATCCTTTGCTTGTTTGTTATATCCTTTTTAGTCTATTGCATTAGCATTTCCTCCTTAACATTACCGAAATTTAATCCTTGTAAAGTCTATAGTTATCTCTCTTCAGTTCCTGTAAATAAAAGGCACTTCCTTCCGAAGGGTTTGCATCCGTTTTGCAGGGAATTGCCACTCAATATAATTTGCATTCATTAGTCCTTTAACAGAGATAATAAGAATGGAATACATATTCTAAAGGATCTATTGTCTTGTGCCATTTCGGAAGGTGTGCCTTTATTTGTGGAATATTCAAGAAAATACCAATAGCAAGTAGCACTTGCATGTACATAAGTCCTTTGAGTGATGCTGGGTGGATGGCAATATTTATGTTGTTCTTTTTCAATATTGAATTAGTTGTGTTTTGAGATTTTTATAAGGACTTTTAAGATTCAATGGATTTGCCGCAATTTGATGCATAACAAAGATTTTTAAAACTAACCTAAAGTATTTCCGATATGGCAGTTGCAAGATGTTGTATTTTACAACAGCTGCTGGAATGGCTAAAATTCAGGATGACTATTGGATGCCACCATTCCTGAATGACTACTTTTGATTTTATTAGCAACATGCCTCATGCATCCACATGATTTTTCATATGATTTTCTCTGATTTCTCTCATATGAAATCTGTTTTTTTTTAATGTTTGGGTGCAAATATAACGTGTTTGTAGGTTGTTGCAAATATACTATACTTGTGCCTAAACACATTGTGTTTGCTATTCAATATAACATGTTTGAGACACGATGATTAAGAGGCTATAATATACGGTTTTGAGACCCAAATGTGACTTTGTTTGTTGAAAATCGCTAAAACCAAAAATGAGACAGGCAACAAAGGAACAAAAAGGCAGTAGATCTTAAATTCGTGAAAACAATGCTTGCAAACATGTACATGTTTCCTGCAATATGCTGCTGGGGCCGTTATTTTTCAGCGTGCGGGATATCATGTTCCATACGCGTCTTTGAAAGTGTAAATTTGCAAGGCATTGTTAGGGGAAGTTTAATCCTTATTATACCCAATCTCTGTGTTCGAAGATGAGGCTGGCAAAGAGAGGTATTTAGTCCCTCAGGAACCAATATATGTTCCGTAATAAACATATAAGATTATTCAGCTTAACTCACTGAATGTCTGTTAGTTCCGAAAGAAATAAGACGCTAAATATTGTCTCCCATTCATACAAAAGAGAATAGGAGATGTTCGACGAATTCGTCTACCTCATCATCACCACCACTTCTACATTAATCATGAGCTGATGTTTGAAGTCTACACGTGTTACTACCGCAAATTTGTCCTGTCTAGGGGTGGATATCAACTTTTTCGTACGATTCAGGTCAGCAAAGGCTATACCTCCCATGGGATCCTGCAATTTCTGCCTCCAGATAATCCATCCTTTGCATGTCTGACAGCTTCGGGTTTAAACTTCAGTTTTAAGCAAGATAGGGGGAGTGTCATGACTTCTGCCGGAAAGACAAGACAATGACCTGGTAGCCATTGTGCAGACCCAACTGTATAGATAACACAGTGCAACACGCAAAAATATAACTCCGTAAAATAATATACGGACACCACTACGTGATAAAAGACCAAAAAAATACCCGTGTCTCCCAGTTTTGCCCAAAGTCATGCACTTTATTTTATGGGCTCCTCGGTATCATTTTTGCAAACAAGTGATCATTTTGTCAGACTCATATCTTGCAAACAGTTCGGAATTCCTAGGAAGTTCATATGTTCTAGAAAGTTGTTTATTGAGATCTTAGGTACATTTGTGTAGTGGATTGTTTCCTTGAATTTTTAACGGTTTGTTACCTATGGACCTAAAAGGGGGGAAAAGGAAAAACAATCGAATTTTTTTAAGTTTTTTCCGATTTTGATCATGAAGATGATTTCATATGTTCACAATTTTTGTTCTTTATGACAAGATCTACAACTTTCCCTCAGAGAGTAAATCAAAATTCCGAACGGTTCGCAAGATATGAGCCTGACAAAATGATCACTTTTTTGCAACCTATTAGAGATTGCTCCAATTGGATTTCAGCTGTGGGAACTAAATTCAGTCGTGACAACCTCAATTCCTCAATTAATTAAACAATTAATTCTGTGAGTGCATCTGGGTTGGAGCCACAAGTATCATCAGGGTTCGTATTTTGTGTGTAAGGTATTACCCTGGGTAACCCATTAACCATCGTCGTGGGGAATGGGTAACAATCGTTTTCCCATTACCCACAGGGTATGGGGGAAATAATGGGTAGTTATCCACGACGATACGAAATTACTCATCACGATTACAGACAAGGTATGGGGAAAATAACGGGTAGTTAGCCACGACGATGGGGAATTACCCATCACTATTACCCATTACCCACAGCGTATGGGCAAAATAATGGGTAGTTACCTACATCGGTCGAGAATTATCCATCACGATTACTCATTACCCGCAGGGTATGGGGAAAATAATGGGTAGTTTCCCACAACGGGTAGTTTCACGCATTACGATTACCTAATACACACAGGGTATGGTAAACGATCGTTACCCATTACCCACGGCGGTGAATAATGGGTTATCCAGGGTAACCCATCACCATTTTTGTTTTTTCAAAAACATGGAAAAATTTGAAAAAACGTCTATATGTCGAAAACGGAGGTTTCAGTCGAAAAAGTAACCAATTTTTGTTGGTTTCTAAGAGGTTTTGATAAAGTGGTCCAATTCGTATGGAAGATTTTTTTTTAAAAAAATCACGAAAATAGGAAAATCGCCCGAACAAAATTATGGTTATAACTCGGAAACGGTGCGTCCAATCGCAAAAATAATAAATTCTTGACCCCCGCTTTCGTACCATTTTCGCATCTGCTTATTCTTTTGTGAACGTTTGCTGCAACCGGGTAATGACCCGAATCGATATTAGCTCGTATGTACTCACACGTATGTACGTCCATAACACTGCATGGTGGCCTTCTATAAGAGGGTATCCATGCAACAGCTGATGGGAATACGAGTAGTAGTTGGAATTTGATAGTGAATAGAGTGGATGGAAAAATGAGCGATAAGCAACTAGAAGCAAACCCACCGAGTAATACTAATAAGAGTTTTCAACAGCTGTTTTATGTACTAACAAAGACCGTGGAATACGTGGAAAAAATATAGACAATAAGATTAATCTTTAATTTTAACAATTTGCGTGTTAATTGGGATCTACACAAATAATTTTACTCTAACACTTCATTACATTTTGATTTTTTTCACTGAACATTTATTTTTTTCATGGATTTAATGTGCAAAATTTTTGGCTTGACAAAAGCTTGGCTTGGCAAAAGCTTGAAAATCACACCACGTAACCCAGTCACCTATCACCGTTTCGTCTTTGAACACATCTTCTCTATTTGTTCTCCAAGTACTAACATGATCAGCTGTCTCATCGATACCCCTTGAGCAACCCATGCACCAAACTAAGTTCGAATAGTGTTTGGTTGATACTCGATAACAGCTAAATTATGTTTTATTTTGGTTGCATCGAATGAGAATACCTACTTCCTTTTATTTCTATCCTACATAACATTTCCAACTACCTTCACAATCGCGAGAGAATGCAAAAAGGCTGAAGGATACTCTTATCTGTTACTCTATGCTTCTATCAATTACAAGTGATCAATCTGGGTGGTGGGTATCCATGCCACAACTGATCGACATGGTAGCCGGCATCTGATAGCGAACAGAGTAAAAGGGAAAATGAGCGATAAGCTACTAGAAGCAAATTATGCAGCAAACTAAGTTTAAATTGTGTTTGATTGATACTAATGACAGCTAAATTAGGTTTTATGTCGGTGGCATAGAGCGAATATCCCTTTTATCCGTTTTATGTACAACGAAAGAGCAACATGCAACAACTACACGATAAGTTCAATTACCTGGGCTACCGCAAGAGAATGCAAAAAGGCTGATGGAAACTCTAATCTATTACTCTATGCTTCTATCAATTACCAAGTGATCAATCTGGTCAGGGGTATCCATGCCACAGCTGATCGACATGACAGCTGGCATCTGATAGCAAACAGATTAGATGGGAGAATGGGCGATAAGCAACTAGAAGTAAATCATGCAGCAAACTAAGTTTAAACAGTGTTTGATTGATACTAATTACAACTTAATTATGTTTAATGTTGGTTGCATCGAATGAAAATGCGAATTCCCTTATATTTCGGTCCGTTTTATATCCAACCAAAGAGTAACATTCTACCAACTACCTCTGTTACCGTAAGATAACGCTAAGAGTGGGATGGGAACTCTTATCTATTACTCTATGATCTGGAGCTTTGTTTCTGATAAGGAGATATTCAAGTAGCCTTGTGGATGTCTTTATGTTGGAATCTAGTACCACTGACAACTGAGTATTTCAATTTGAATTTTTATTGACTCTGTCATGCATGAGTTTCCAACTACCCAGTCGAACAACTGGGGCAGAGAAACTCCTGTTTCATATATCTGCGAATTATCGATACATTTTTGGGAATAAGGATTGTAGGTCATCATCTCGGGAATAGGGATTACCTAAAAAAAACTCTACCTTAACTCTATACTACAGTTGAAATCATAGGAAAATTTAAAATATTTTCTAGTCAATCTCACCTGCTGTTTTTTCCGTCAACAAGGCATTACATCCTTTCTGTCTTATCCTTCGATCTGTGTCATAATCTTTGTTATCCTACCGCCTGGGGTGTGACTCCTTAACCAAAGTGTTTGTTTTTAATTTGTAAAGACACTTGATTTTTTTAAAGATTCTCATCATAACAAGGTGCTAATGAAAATGTTACGTTGAATATAACAAAGGATAATTGTCTTGTATGTCAATCATGAAGTTATCAGTTCTTTAGCGATCACACATTTATTTTGGCAATGACTTAACAATAAACACATGGTTAACATGGCATTGGGATATATTGTGGTAAATCTATATTTTTTCACAAAAAAAATTATAAAAAATAATTACTATTTTCGAGTTAATCTTGATTGAAATATTATGACTGCTGTCATTTAAGTCAGAATTTTGAATTCCGATAAAACTCAAATCATTTCTGGAATTCCACACATCGCAACAAAATCTATCAGCAATTTAGCGATTATCTATAAAAAAAAAGACCCAGAACTCAATGCTGATATTTTATCAACACATAATCCACGACAGTGTTGGGATTTTTTAATTTGCATTGGATTTTAGCTGGTTACAGCGGGGATTGAATCGACATTCTCATTTACAACTATCACTGATCTTATCTCAAGTCCTTGATAAATTGCTTCTAGAAGGTATACATTTTGTTAAAATTTACCCAGATAGTAGCACTTGAGAAAGTATTGGACTTACATCTTTTAAACTTACTTAAATGCTTGTTGGTAAGCGAGAGAGTAAGCAGTTGCAAGGTTCAGCGATTAATCAATTAATTTATATGGTCTTGTTAAGATATAAGAGTACAATATCCAATTTCATGTCACGGAGTGGGGGTATATAAGGGGGTTTTCTAAGGACTATATGTCTAGATAGTATGACACCGAGTCTAAGTTAGAGTCTTCGAACTGGCCGAGTGATTTCCAAGTTATCTCTTCTCTTATTACTTAGAATATATTGAAAATGTATCTCTCATTATAATATCAGCTCATATGTTGTAGGGTATAACTCGTCGTCCATTATGGCATAGTTGGTGGTGGTGGCCAGAGTGGCCGTGAGTTCCTCCCAAGTAGCAGTAAGGCCGTTTTGAAGAGCCACTTTACCCTGGAAAGAAATGAATGTGCCAGTAATAAATTGAGGTTACCCAATTAGTATTCTTAATGTATTTTAGAAGTAGTCTGAGTACGATACCACCCAGTTAATGTTTTCCGCCAAAAAGGGGCTTCCCAAAGTTGTCCTCCTTATGATGTCCAAGGCTGGACACTCTATCAGATAGTGTTCAGGAGCTTACGCCATAAGCTCATCGTCGCAACTACGACAGTATCGCCTGCATTGTATTCCAATGTTAGCAGCATGTGTCCAGTGACCGGTTATGACAGCTGTCATTCTGGCTAATGTATTCATCATCAACTCGGTTCTTTTACCGTCATATCTAGGCCAAGTACCCTGTGGTATACGACAGGTAGTTAGTTCTTTGCACTTTCTGTCTGCCTCCTGGTGCAAATCTCGTTACCCACCACTCTAAGAAGGCTTTCAATCACGTTTCGTCCATACGCATTTTCACTAGGACCTTTCTTGGCTAGTTCATCAGCGGCTTCGTTCCCAACAATTTTCGAATCTCGTCCCGATCTCGTCAAGCAGACTCCTCCATTCACGAACCAGTATCAATATATTATCCTCTGATGATAGAACCCTTATCGCCGCTTCGCTGTCCCAGAAGATTTTCACAGTCGCCTCTAGTATAATGAGATCTCGCAACTGTACGCTGAAAAATAACGGCCCCTGCAACATCTTGCAGGAACCATGTACATGTTTGCAAGCACAGTTTTCGTGAATTGAATATCTGCTGCTTTTTTTTCATTAGTATCTGTCACGTTTTTGATTTCAGCAGTTATCAGCAAACAAAGCCACATTTGCGTCACAAAAACATACATTATAACCTATTAATCGTTGTGTCCCAAACATGTTATATTGAATAGCAAAACACAATGTGTTTGGGCACAAGTATAATATATATGTGACAAGCTACAAACACGATATATGTACTTGGCAGCAGCAAACAACAACAAAAGACAAATTTTTCAGCGTGAGTAGACCCGCCAAAAACGATGTACAAGTAGACAGTCAAAATTTCTCTTCACTCAAATGCCAACAAACACAACGAGTGAAACCCTAGTCATTCTCTGCTCTCTTACTCTCTTCATTGAATATTTCAATACACGAGCAGCTTTTTGATAGTGTTATTGTATACAACTATACAAATTCCAACCATGCTGAAGTAAAATTACATAAACTATGCAAAAAATATAAAAAGTATGAAATGCCTTGGAGTGATTTTCTAGCACTTTTTGGTTCTCTTTTACCAGGATTGCCAAATTGCGCACATCTTCTGGTCGTCTAATTCTAGATCGTCTTTGGACCCGCCTCCAATATTGCCACTACTTCCGCTTCGAAGATACTGCCAAAAATACGGAAACCTATTGATAGTGTTATTATCAAGTAAAGTGGAGCTATGTCAACATCCTGCAAAGGTGAGTGGTTCCTGCGCTCTTCACTATGCGGTATGATTCTTCTGAAGTTTTTCCAGAAGTATAACTTTGGACTATCATAGTCCGTTGCAGGTTTTGCCTCACTAGGCAAAATGCACAGCTTGCAAGGAATTACAACTTTCTAAAAATAGTTCGGATCAAGGACAATTCAAATTTTAAAAAAAATGGTGTCCCATAATATCCCATGAAGGGATTGAGGAGAGCTTCTCGCAATCAGTGAGATGTGCGCTTTGTAGTTTTACACTCACTGATCGGAACCTAAAGTTTTACACCGGTTCCGAACGGTATTTTGAGAAGCTTTTTCATGGCTAAGTACTCGATAGTGTTGCCATCACTAAGCGAGTTGACCGTCGTCGAAATAAATGTAAAGTGGTCTGAGCAGGGGTCGAACCCACGTTCTTATCTACAAGAGCCGCGCACACTAACCATTGCACCAGCGATGGTAACAATGAATGAAAATTAAAATTGAGGAAGTAAATTCAGCATCCTATTGAGAGCGGCAGAGGGGTACGTCCGAAATGCCCCAGTTACGACTACCCATGATATTCTCTGTACTGTTGCCAGTTTTCTACCTTTTTACAAAGCCGCTCACCATACCGATACTCCATAGGTCAGAGCGAGTTTAACCACCGAGTACATCCATAATACCATCGTTGGGTTTATTCCCCATGTTCTCCCAAATATTTTTTTGCAATCGTAGCAATCACCTTGCGCCTTCGTAACCCTGTGTTTAATGTCAAGTATCCAGCTGAGTTTCACATCCAAAATTGCACCCCAGTACTTCGCCCTATTCGACAAGTCTAGTTGTTTACCATTGATTGAGGGTAGCCGATATTGTGGAGTTGTTCGCTGCTTTGTGAATAGTAACACATCAGTTATATTCGGGTTAACGCCTGAAATACAGCCTGTGGCCCAAGAGCTGATCTCTCGCAAGATATTTTCCATGACTTCACTTATCACGGAGTTAAAGGGAACTGTTACCATCCCACGACATGATCCGCATATGCGACTACCCTTACCCTTCTGTTAACCTAGTTCACCAGTAGAGTGTTCATAACCACTAGCCATAGTCGTGGTGTTATCACCCCACCTTGGGGTGTACCCCTACAGACTGACCTAGCGGCCGATACCTCACCGCCACTGAGCGCTTATCTGTCTGGTCAGCAGCATTGAGTCTATCCAACTCACAATACCTCTGTTGTCATTCATATCTTTTACGGCTTGTATGATGCTTTCAGTTTTGACATTCCTAAATGCGCCCTCTATATCCACGAAGACTGCCATAGTAAAGTGTGCCTCAGTAAGGTTGTACTTTTTAAATTTAGTGTAGTTTTTATTTTTTGGTCAAGTGGCAACTCTGAAATCTGGCAACTGTCACATATGTTTATTCCGTTTATTAAAATTGGAGCGCTTTACGAAAACACAACGCGTTATAAATGTGAAAACATATTACAAAAATTTGGAAAGTTACACTGAGACCTTCGAAAAATGTTCAGTCGAGAAAGTGCACGTAATGTGTCAACCATTCGAAGAGTGGTCAAAAAAATACAGAAACTGGGTCGGTTATGGACAGCAAGTGAGTCATCGTACCAATCGGTCTCTTGAAAACATTGCTGCTGTAAACGACAGTGTTGCCGAAAACCCGAAAGCATAAATTCGGCTTTGTTCTCAAAAACTTTAAATTTCACGAAGCACTACGCATCGAAGTTTGACAAAAGACATCCACCTTCATGCGTACAAACTTCAGCTTACTCAGGAGCTGAAACTAGCAGACCATGGAAAGCGCCGGCATTTCGTTCAATGGGTAATGGAGCAAAGTGAAGTAAATGCCAATTTGTCAAAAAAAAGTCATCTTGAATACACAATAGTGGCCTTCATGAAAGCTCGAAAGAACCTCGTAAACTCGAAAACATCATAAACTTGCACAGCAAACGTCAAAACAAACAAATTTCCCTTACAAAGCGACTTGCTCAAAAGTGGAAAGTTTTCGAGGCAAATTTGCTGCGCAAACGTGGGATGGAGAAACGTGTAAACTTTTGACATTTCGTTGTCATCTGACTAGGATGGATAAATAAGGTGATAGCACTAGAACAGTAGAAAAAGTACATATACATAATACATGCAATTGCTACTGCTACCACCTTATGTATCCATCTTGGTCAGCTGATATGGTTTTGAGCACAACTACGCTGAGCAGCTTTACCTGGTGTCTCATGCAACGGTGCGAGGGAAACTTGCGCTGAGCAAAAGTTCTCGGCTTTCACGTTTGCATGAATACCGCTACTATTGTCCAATTTGGAGCTCAGAAAATTCTCATGCTATGTTCTTGTAGCCTCAACTGGACGGCATGTATCTGGACGACATGTGGTCAAAGACGATCTAGAATTAGATGACCAGAAAATGTGCGCAATTTGGCAACCCTGTTAAAAGAGAACCAAAAAGTGCTAGAAATTCACTCAAAGGCATTTCTCTCACGCGTCATATCTTGATTATTTCATACTTTTTGCATAGTTTATGTAATTTTACTTCAACATGGTTTGAATTTGTATAGTTGTATACAATAACACTATCAAAAAGCTGCTCGTGTATTGAAATATTCAATGAAGAGAGTAAGAGAGAGAGCAGAGAATGACTACAGTTTCACTCATTTTGTTTGTTGGCATTTGAGTGAAGAGAAATTTTGACTGTGTGCTTATGTGGTTTCAGCAAGACGGCGCCATCTGCCACATGGCACATGAAACAATCGATATTTTGCAGCAACGATTTCCAGATCAAATTATCTCAAGAAAGTCTGATATCAACTGGCCACCAAGATCATGCGAGTTAACGCCGTGCGATTTTGTGAAATCTCGGTGTTATGCGAATAAACCAGAAACAATTTCTGAGCTAAAATCCGAGATCCAACGCGTCATCGGTGAGATACAGCCACATATCTGTGAAAAGTCATGGAAAATTTCATGAAAAGAGTAACGGCCTGTCATTAGAGCCGTGGGGGCCATTTGACGGATATTTTATTTTATACTTAATCGGAACATGTGCTCTTTACAATCCAATAAAAAGTCAGAACTATCTCAAAAAATACGTGGGGTTATTTTAAAATTAAAAAGTGCATTCTTACTGAGACACCCTTTATATTGTTTATAGAAGGGAACTCTTTCGACCGTGCCAACTACTTCCTATAACGCTATCTCCGCCGATTTTCCATGCTGGCTATTTGATAGACAGCTACTGACTATCTGATAAAAAAATGATTTCCCATTGCATCCCAAGAAGGAGAGAGCTTCCCACAACCAGTGATCTGTGCGCTTAATAGTTTTACACCCACTGTTTGGGACCTACAGTTTTACATCGGCTCCGAACGGCATTTTGATGTTCAATCCAATATTCCCATTAAGGCAAATCGTACGACTTGTTTGTACATGATAAACTCAACGTTGGTCATCCATTTACCATTTAAATTAACCGACTACCCCTACACAATCGACTGAGCACGTGTCCTTTGTATACTAAAAGACCATCCCAATGAGTTCATGTTAAACTCTGAAGTTACTGTAGTCTCGCCCAAACCAATGAAAATTAATTGTTATAGTAAATCTATTTATTTAACATCTAATATTGAAAGGAATTGGAAGGAGTTATAGCAGAACCATATGTCCTTTGTGTATCAGTTTTCTTTTCCAACTACTAAGAAATTCTCGGGAAATGTTTAGTAGGAAATGTTAAACTATGATTTGAATTGTAACCAACCAAATATTTCGCGTTCCTCGGACAGTAATGTCCTTTTGGATCATGTTACAAACTAATGATTTTCATAATATTCATTCACACAGCATGTGCTCCAAAAGGACTTAACTGTGTAACTTCTGTCAAGCACACAGAGAAAATGCTAATGATTTTCGGTTCCGGTTTGTTGGAACAACCGAAATTTATTCTCAAACAATTTGTTATACAAATCAATGAAGAACCTATTGGGAGCATTTAGGGAAAAGTGCTGCTGGGTGATTAATGATCACTAACTTGGTCTCTACGGTGGTCGAAACGAAATTTGCATTTCAACTATAACCAGAGGCAATTGTCATGTGCTCTCAAAGAAAATTCTCATGTGCTCTCAAAGAAAATTTAAACATTTTATGCAGTTACACTTAAAAATGTCATGGTTAAGACTACACGTTGTTATAATGTCCACATAGAGTCCTGGTTGAAAAAACAGTTCAATTATGTCGGTTGAGTCTAGTTGAGACTTTGTTGTTTAATGGCATTCAAGGCTCTGTTCATCAGGACTATACAAAATGTAATGAATGTTGATGATTTAACCAGCATTTCAAATTATTCAAAGAAGTAACTATTACATTGTCTTGCAAAAGGAGATGCATCCAATCCATATCCTTTAAGCACCGGATAATTATTTGTGCTAAATGCAATTTTAATCTAATACTAAAATCAAATGGGAAAATACTAAGTATATAAGCATTTATTTTGAAAAAGATATTTTATATGTGGAAAAAACTCATGTCCTTTAACATTAAATCACTCTTGTCCTGTCAGACGTCATTAGATATACTCAAGCTTTGCTAATACAGAATACAACGATCTCTTCATCAATTACGTATGATGCCAAGGAAGGTCTTATGGTTGCTTGGCCAAAAGGAGGCGTATGGGCGAGACGATAATCCTGGCTCAGACAATTACCATTAAATTGCCAAATAACACAATGTTGTTCAACAAAAAATGAAATGTAATGGAAGAAATTCTTTTAATTACAGATCAACCCGCAAAGGAAAATGCAACGTTAATACTAAAGCGTAAAAATGTTTGCGAAATCCTGTTTGTGTCTTTTTATTTTCAATGCTAAGAAGAAAGGAATGAGAAAATATCAGGACAATGGCTAACAAGTAGAAACTGAAGAGGCGATAAGATTTGTAAACAATTTCAAGGAAGGTCCTTTTCCTAAATGTTATCCTTGTTGTCTTAAGATTTCGATATGAGTTGGTACCAATCCACAACAGAGGAGGTAAAGTTATCCTCCTTCAAGGTAGTGCTGTCAAGTGCCAATATGCAACCACCACCAGCTATTGACAGATCCAAATAACTGTAGACGCAATAATGGAAAAAGTTTGATAATCGCCGACAAATAAGCAAATTGGAAATGGTCTGAAAAATTCGGACAGGAACCCTTAGTTAAATTTTCGCGAAATGTAAGGCCGTTCATAAAATCCTACGACCTCCTCGTACTAAATTTGCCTCCGGCCGCGAGTAGCCTTTCTATTTCCTTTCTCTTCTATAGCAGTTATAAATGGAGCCCTATACCATTCAATTGGGTACATTCAAATTGTTACCATACCAGTCCCTTACTCCCATACTTACTTACTTAGACGACCTCAAACAACCCAGAGGGGTCAAGGAACTTCCAATAAGAGGACATGTTTCTCCAACCGCCTCGAACTTCAGCTTTTCTCCTCCAGTAGGTATCACCAAAAACTCGCTGGTCTGCTCTTTTCAGCGAAGTCGTGACCGTCCTATTTGTCGCTGTCCTTCGAGTACGTCTTCGAATACCTTACCTTACTTACTTAGGTGACCTTAAACAACCCAGAGGGGTCAAGGAACTTCCAATAAGAGGACATGTTTCTCCAACCGGCTCGATCTTCAGCTTTTCTCCTCCAGTAGTTAACACCAAGATCTCGTGGGCAATCTTCCACCTGGTTTTTCCAACAAAGTCTTGGTCGTCCTATTTTTCGATAGCCTTCGAGTACGTCTTCGAATACCTTTCGCACTGGTTCATTCTGATCCATTTTACTGACATGGCCTAGCCAGAGTAAACGCGCTATTTTGATTCGCATAACTACGTCGATGTCGGGATACAGATTATACAGCGCGCGGTTCATCCGTCGTTGATACTCGCCGTTCTCTATTAAAGAATCATATACTTTATTTGTCCGAGCATTTTCTCTCGAAGACTTCCAGTGATGTTTCATCAGCATGCGATATAACCCAGTTCTTGTTCTTTTCCTTCGGCGTTCCCCAATAGTGGACATTACCTAACTCCAGGGCGGCTGCTACTACATCTTCGCTACTTGGAGAAGAATGAAGACAAATATTAAGGCTTCTCCTGGCAAGTATACAGGCCCTATGTCCTCCTTTACCTGTACTTTGAAGCAGCTCTAGCCAAGGCGTCGTAAGACCAAGAACCATATCCCCACTAACACATGGTTCCTGGATTAGGACCTGATCTGTTCCCCCTTGCGTCAGGAGGGTTTTTAGGGTGGCGGAAGAAGCCTTAGAGTTAGGTCTTAGGAGGTTTATCTGCAGAATCCGGTTTCGCCACCACCGTTACATTCGCCTCGCCCTCTGTATCGCCAAGAACGTCATCCCCAAATGACACATCCGGTCCGGTGATGACGTATCCCAGCGCATCGAAGAAGAAGGAACGCTAGTATCTTCCAGATGCATCTCAGACAATTGCGATAGGGTAGGTTCTTCTACGTATTCTTCACCAGGCTTATCTGGTGGAATATCTTTCGCGTTATCTCCCTTATTGCTCTTGTACACCTAAAGTTGGATATCAGACTCGGACACCTGACTTGGCGAAGCAAGGCCAAAGACTCGGCATTCGGT
The DNA here is from genome assembly GCA_963931995.1 of Phaonia tiefii. NCBI lineage: Eukaryota > Metazoa > Arthropoda > Insecta > Diptera > Muscidae > Phaonia > Phaonia tiefii. The sequence goes on along the minus strand of OZ008370.1, from coordinate 16,630,464 downwards.
GTCAAAACTGCATGCCTGCGATGCCCATCTACATCATCCAATTGACGGGTATTCCAGTTTTTGGTTGGAAGACCGGGATTGCGGTCTCATAGCTGCTATATGACTGAATCCATCCGTTGCCGGTACTTTAAAAAAGCATGTATCTCTAAATCCCTTCAAATACTCATAGCAGGAAAATTTCCATGGGGATTAGCTGCAAGTGATAACACCGAAAGCCATATGGTAGCAAATGTGTTTGGTTTGTCAGCGACTAATATTTTTTTTTTTGCAAATTTTCATCAGTCAGATTGGTTGGCATTCGACAGAGTCCTTTGTCACCATGATCATAATCGTCATTTTTACAAAATAAATATGGTGGTTAAAGTGTTGAATTATTTGCAGATGTTTGAAAGTGTGACTCTTCCAGTAGTCACTTTAGGGTTTAATCATTTATGTATTCGGTTTATATACAATTGTTATTTGGAAATGTTGAAGGATTCATCCCATTTTCCGATTTGATTGGCATCTGCCATTTAGATTTTCCATGGCGCATTTAAAATATCGTGTGCACAACCCTTAATTTCGAAAGTGGCATTGCCTGGTTATGTAAACACACGCTTTTGTCACACTTTCTCAAATCATGGTGGATTGTTTGAAATCCTGTTCAAGAAGACACCCCGAAAATGTTGATAAAAGATATCAAAATGCTACCATTGTATGCAGGAGTTATTATAGTTGCTATGAAATACAAATAACACATAGGGATTTTGGTCGGTTAACTCCCATTTTGTGGCAAGATTACACCACCGCAATTTTGATGAAATTGCTTCCCGAATAAACATGGCGTCCATACTCAGAGAACTAATTATTTCAAAGGAGGTGGTTGCACCTGTAAATTCGGTGGCAGTCTTCGAATTGAGGTTGTCACTACCGAGTTTAACCCCTACAACTGAAATTCGGTTGAAGCAACCTCGCTTCATGATTGATTCGGTTAGTACAACTCAATCTTCAATTATATTCGTTCTGTCAACAAAATTTTCTATACTTTCGGTCGCATCAACCGAATTTGGAATTAATTCGGATGCAACGACCGAAATTGGTACCAAATTTCGTTGCAGCAACCGAGTGTGGCAGCAATTCAGGTTCAGCAACTGAAATTCGGTCCCTACAACTGAAATTCAGTTGCAGCAGCATCGCTTCATGATTGGTTCGGTTGGGACAACCGAATCTTCAATTACATTCGTTCTGTCAACTAAAGTTAATTCGTTTGCAACGACCGAATTCGGTCGCAATAACCGAATATCGCCTTAAGGCGGTTGTAACGTATTTGGCGTTAAATCGGATGCGGTACCATAATTTCTCCCTAATTCGCCGCCGCCGATGAGGCATAAAACATCGTGCCGCCGCTGCCGACATTTTGGTGTCGGCTTCGTTCACTGTCAAATGTGGCATTGCTACGCCCTGGTTAGACCTCCTTTATAGTTTGAAGATTCAGTGTATTTCTCCAAACTGTAGCAGTAATGATTCCATATCTATTTCTACTGGACGCAGGTGTTCGAATGTACAACTTGTATTATTATTATGAATATTAATCCCTTCCTTTTACTGATTGCCTCCATGACGAATGAAATTGATCATTTCCAGTTCCTGAGGACCAATTTCAATTGCACTGCCCCATTCTTTGTTATTTTCTATTATTTCACGTATTCTATTATTGATTGAGTTCCATGCAAATCTATGCGGTAGGACAATGACTGACCCACACTTGCATTGTTACTATTCGTTTTGTATCCTTTTTGTATCAAATACTTGTGTCGACTATTGTGTATTGCTGTGATCTTTGGAAGGGATTATAAAGCGCTCGAATGACAGTTTTCACTTGCAATCAATACAATATGTATTTGGACAAGGGTCAAGGCATTTCAAATTTAAATATCCTATTCTGCCACTTAGTTTGACAGGTTTGGCTTTTGTCCTTGCTTGTATTTTTGCAAAGGGAACTGAGCGCATCGTGTGAAAAAATGTTGCAATATGGATATAAAATAAAAAGGATTTTTATGTCTTCATATTCTACGAATGTCTGAATGACTGAAGGAAAAAAATGATTTCCCATTACATTCAATGAAGGCATTGGGGAGAGCTTCTCACAACCAGTGAGTTGTGCGCCTTTCTAGTTTTACACTCACTGATTGGGACCTACAGTTTAACACCGGTTCCGAACGGTATTTTGAGAAGCTTTTTCAAGTCTAAGTACTCGATAGTACCGCCATCACTAAGCGAGGTGGCCGACGCGTCGTCGAAAGAAATGTCATTTGTGTAGAACAGGAATCGAACCCATGTTCCCATGTACAAGAGCCGCAAACACTAACCATTACACCAATAACGGCCATGGTATGAATTACAGTACTGTAAAAATTTTAAGAAAATAAGTATAACAACGAACAACTAATTCCGAATTAATTTAGATATGTCGGAACAAAATCTCTAAGATACTCAAACATAATTCATAATGAAATAGATAAGAGTTGGCGAAAGAGTTCAGAGATTGTTCAGAACTTTCTAACATCAGATATTGCCGGAAATATATTTTTCTGGGTTCTTATGAATGGGACATATATTGGGGAGAGAGACTCGTTTGCGAGTGACAAAGTCAATACTATTGCAAATGGACTAAGATATTCAGGTCAAAAGTAAATGCCTGTATATGAATTCTGGAAAGTATAGAAATCAACTAACACTGTGACACAAATGAAAGGAATTTGTTTCAGGCCACAACCAAACCAAAAAATTGTGAAAGTACTTGGACGTGGTATCACAAAACCCCGCTCGGTTTTGCCCCCATACCTAACAATTTTTTTTTACAGGCCGAAGAAAATTTTGGAGGGCCCTATTTCAGATTTTACTTCAATAAATCCTAAATAGCTTGAAGTATTGCATTACAACCTTTGACAATATTGTAGCTATTTTCCCATTTCACAATTCCCTCTTATATATTTGTGAGCAAAAGTACACTGATAATCGATTATTTCACGAAACGTCATAAAAAAAATCACATATTTTATACGTTTTGACATGTCCTGCCTAACGGCTAATAAATTGCGGTAGCTGTCTTCAAAAGAATTGTAGCTTATAAATTTCTTGATAACTAATACTTGATAATCTTGATAATAATACACTAGTCAACAGAAATTATATTTAGAGGTCCATAATTGGTGTAGAAGTGCTGCGTTTAACCATATTCTTCAAATATTCACCTATATGTATTCAATATTAAACAACTTACAAATTGATATCTTCTACAAAGTTTTAGTGCTTAATATACTTAACAATATTGTCAAATACACTAATGAACAATATTGACATATTGGGTTCCAAAATGATTGTAGCAATTCAGAACTTTTAAATTTTTTAAAATTTTAGCTCATAATTTCTGTACTTTTAACACTGGAATGTAATAATGTTCTCTAAAGTTGTACAACTTAAGGCTTTCGACAAAATTGCCAAATACATCAACGTCCTAAAATGTCATATAAGATCTCAAATGTTCGGTCGTATAATACACAAATATGGTTGTTTTTAGCGTTTTTGTTCATAATTGTCATAACTTTAAAAGCTTTTTCAAGTAACCAAAACAACAATCGAGTCACCCTATACGAATATATTAGAGGGAATTGTGAAATGGGGAAATAGCTACAATATTGTCAAAGGTTGTAATCGAATATTTCAAGCTGTTTAGGATTTATTGGAGTAAAATCTGAAATAGGACCCTGATGCACCTCCAAAATTTTCTTCGGCCTGTAAAAAAAAAAATTGTTACGTATGGGGGCAAAACCGAGCGGGGTTTTGTGATGCCACGTCCACGTACTTTCAGAATTTTTTAGTTTGGTTGAGTCCCGAAACCCACTGTTGTAATTAAAGCATTGCTGGGTTGGGAAGGCTAGAAGATGCTCTAGGGAAATGGGTTAATTCTAAACAAGACTAATATGGAGGAAATTTTCTCACTATACGCCTAGAAACAGGCAAGAGCTTCTCTCATATATGACAAATATTTAATTTTAATGTCGCCGGGATATGTGCTGTCGAATTAAGCACGAAGATCGAGAGCGCCAGTTTAGGAACTTTCTTGAAATCGTTCAGCTTTTCAGGAAAGTTGACTCACTTCTAGCTCTTCAGTATCTAAGAGTAAAATATACATTTCTCTACATGATTTATCTGCCTTGGCGGCAAATATTGCATGAGTATAATGTTTAAAACTCGTTGGTGAAATGTACAAATAATGCCCAGATATCTTCTAAGGTCCTGGCGGAATGCTATGTATCCATAGAGTGCGTATATTTTCATCCCCTAAAACACGTAACAAATTGATATATTCAGTTTATATTCAGTATGAAAGGGTTCTGATTCCTGGCAACATTTTCGTTCGCGTCATCAAATACAAATTGCTTGCCATCGGACTCTGATTGTGCTAGATACGAGTGTAAAACTGAATACTTCGCCGACAACACTTAATCATCGCTCCTTTTACCAGAATCATCACAAAGGTAATTTGCAAACATAACCTACACCACTGGAAGTTTGTAAAATCATTAATTGATTTAGTCCTTTTCAAATAGTTTCAGTAAATTGATGTTCCATTCATAACACCTGTTCATGATGTTCTTCGTCATTTCCAATCTATCGCATGCCATGTATATCAGGATATTGATTTGACGTACGCCAAACGATCTTCAGAAGTGAGACAGCCACACGCACAGCTACGACACGTTGTAACAAAAAGTCCTTCAAGAAAGATGTGGCCAAGTATATTGAGGGTAAAATTAAATAAAAAATTATTTATCTGACATTTTTATGTTGAGGGGAAAAGGAAAATTTTCGTGTCTACATATCCACTCTCCTTTAAATCCCTATAACAACTTGTGATGTGGAACTGCCAAATATTCGAGGGAGGAAAAACAAGAGAATTTTGTTATAATTTCATATTAAGAGGCACAATTTCTAAACAAATCTGGCTGAGCTGATTGTCCTTAAATCAAGTCTATACTAGCCATTAAAGCATTTGAATTTGATGTGAATTGTCACTATTTTCAATTGATCGCAGGCACAGGAAAACCCTTTGGGCAGGGTTCCAATTCGTGTTGGTGCCTCAGTCTCGGCTCTTCAAACAACTCGTCTCTTTAAACAACAATATATTTCTATCAGTGATTGTATCGCTGTAATAAAACCTTTGGTTTTTTCATAAATACAGGGTGGCTCGAAATGAACGTTGTGGTTTTTTATTTAAGTGAGAATTATTATATTTTTTTAAATGCTAAATTTTTAAATCGAAATGGGGAATATTTTTGGTTTAATTATGACAAATTATATCTCGCAAGATGTGGTCACTTTCTATTTCGTATATTCGTGCTGTTTCTAAAACATTTTCCATAACCTTTCGCAAAATTTCTGATGTTATGGCCTCGATTACATTGCGAATGTTGTTTTTTAATTGAGGAATGGCTCTGGGCTTATTAACGTATACGCTTTCTTTTAAATATTCCCAAAGGAAGTAATTCAGGAGCCGTTAAATCTGGTGCATGCAGAGGCCAATTGAAGATGTCCCGTAAAAGAGCCATTGAGTTCCTCGCAGTATGCGCTGCAGCTACATCCTGTTAGCACCATGATTTTGGATGGGTTTTTACATCGGTTTTCAAAAATTTTCCAACATTGCCCGATATTGACCACCCTTGACGGTATTGGCGACGCCGTCTTCATTTTCAAAGAAACCTCACCAATGATCTATTCGGACGATACACCGCACCAAACAGTACCCTTAAGGGAGTGTAACTGTTGATGATGAACTGCCCTTAGATTCTCCGTAGCCCATATCCTGCAGCTTTACTTATTAACGAAACTATTTAACGATCCCGGGACATGAGACTGTCCTTGGAGGTGGAAAGTTTCTGATAGCCATACGCTTGGGAGTGGCAAAAACTGATTCCTTCATTGGGCAGTCCAAGCAGCTCACTACTTCCACGCAGTATGTCCTGGGCAATGGCTTATCGGAAACCTCCGTTAGCTAGCTAAAGTGAGAAGGCGAAACAAATGAGCAGCCTGATTGGTTATGCGATCACTGATATGTCTCAGGATTATTAGGTGACCCTGTCACTGAAGCTCTTCGAAGTAGTGGACATATTCTTCTGTCCTTTGAAGGCGGATGAGCCAACACCCCTGGCCAACGGCGGATCAAAATTGAAGAAACCAAAATCCAGTTTCGAAACACTGCATTCTGATCAGCGTCTGATCTATAATGAGCCGCTGAAACATAATCATCCTGGCAGTAGGTAAAATGCAAACCACGTTGGGCTGGGTTTGCCTCTCGCCACCATTATATTGGCAATGAAAATACACGAAGAATATAATGAACAAAGAAACCACCCAACTGTTGACGACCCTCGCAAACGTGGACCATGATTTAAGGATATGTACCTGAAATGTACGAACGCTATACAGGACTGGTGCCACTTTCCAACTGGCGGATGTCCTCGGAAAATATAAAGCTGACATCACAGCGATCCAGGAAATGCAATGGACAGGATAAGGTTGCATCAGAAAGAAAAACTTCGATATTTACTACAGCTGCCATGAACGAAAACACGAATTTGGGTGCGGATTTATAGTTGGCAAGAGACTGCGACACCTAGTTTCAAGGTTCAACCCAGTGAGTGACCGCATAGCCACAATTCGTATCAAAGCGAAATATTTCAACATCTCGTTAATTTGTGTGCTCGCACCCACATAAGTATAAAGATGATGACTTCAATGAAACATTTTATGAGCGTCTGGAGGAAGCATATGAACGCTGCCCTGACCAGGACATTAAGATTATTCTAGGCGATTTTAATGCCAAATTGGGAAAGGAAGTGTCTTTCGACCAACCATCGGTAATCACAGTCTACATGATATCACCTCCGATAGTGGAATAAGACTGATAGACTTCGCCTCTGCAAAGAACATGGTAGTTAGTAGCACATAAGGACATTCATAAGGCGACCTGGATATCTCCTGATCAGCGGACGAAGAACCAGATTGATCACTTGGTAATAGATGGCAGGCACTCTTCTAGTGTAATGGATGTACGTGTGATTCGAGGTGCCAATACGCCAAATCCTGGAAAAGACCCACGAAAAGCAAATCGATACATACCATCTTTTTGTCGATTGCAAAGCTGCTTTCGATAGCCCCATACGGGGAAAACTGTACGAAGCTATGTCTGAACTTGGTGTTCCAGCAGAACTGATCCGCCTCTGTAGAATGACGCTGACCAACACCAGATCAGCAGTGAAAGTGGGGAAAGACCTCACTGAACCATTCTGTACCAAGCGAGGACTGAGACAAGGCGACACACTTTCGTGCAACCTCTTCAACATCTTAATGGAGATAATAATGAGAAAGGCTGCAGTAAATACGAACAAGACCATTAACACGAAAAGCCATATGTTGCTGGCGTATGCTGACAAAATAGACATCATTGGGCGAAATTTACGAGATGTTAATGCAGTATTTTCAAGAATCGAAAAGGAATCAGCGTAGGTGGGTCTTGCTGTTAATGAGGGCAAGACAAAATTGATGGTGTCAACGACTAGAGAAACCTATCGACTTGAACCACACTCGAACGTTGACAACCGATTTCATTTTGAAGTGGTAGATGAATTTGTCTACCTTGGAACCGCCGTGAACAAGGACAAAACGTCAGCCTGGAGATAGATAGGAGAATTGTGGTTACAATTTTGGGCTCAGCAAGCAGTTTGGAAAGCCCTCTCTCGACGGACAAAAGTCCAGCTATATCAGACTCTCATTTTACCTGTCTTGACATATGGCTCCGAAACTTGGGTCATATTGCAAGCGGATGAAAAACACCTGGGAGTTTTCGAGAGAAAAATTATCCGTAAAATATATGGCCGTGTTAGAGAAAACGGCGAGTACCAACGTCGCTCGAACCCAGAGCTATTTAATCTATACTCTGACGTGGACATAGCTAGGCGAATCAAATTAGGCCAATTGCGTTGGCTAGGCCATGTTATCAGAATGAATGAAGATGAAGCAGGAAAAGAGGACGACGAAGACTCCGCTGGAAAGATCAGGCAGAAGAATCCCTCAGTATCCTTGGAGTTACCAACTGGCAGGAAAAGGCGAAGGATAGAGCCAGTTGTAAAATAGTCAATAAAAGTAAAAGTAATTTAACGATCCCAATCGGAACATTAATACTATCGTCGCTGAGTCAAAACAAAGGACCTTTGATTTGAAAAATAAAGTTCAATGATTTTGGTTCATTGTTCGACTGTGTATTGCTCCTTTATAAATTCCCAAAGTCCTCTTTACAAAATACTAAAATAAATTTAAAAATAAAAGTTATAAAAAACTCAAACCACAATGTTCATTTTGAGCCACCCTGTACTTTATATATCAGCGTGGTGTAGATTTGGGCTATGAGTAACTGAGGGAAAATCGCTTAACCCTCCCTGGACTACACGACATTAACTGGGAATGTGAATAAAGAAGCCACCAGCGAGGAGGAGTCTTATCACCTCTTCTCTGGAATTTATCACTGTATAGTATTTTACTTGGGCTAGAACGATTAGGTTGCAGACCAACACTATATGCAAATGACCAGCTAATGACATTACAGGGGATATACAATCAACATGTAGGGATTTGATCCAGGTTCGCATAGGCTGTCAGTTAATCCGGAGAAAACCGAGCTCATACTATTTTCCAGGAACCAAAAGTTTCATTATATTGGGAAATTGTGTCTAGGTAATAGAGACAATCCCTTCATGGGAAACCATTTGTTTTTTAATTAAGAAATTTATCTGCGCTATTACGCATTTGCCTGAATGATGGACCGTCGATGGTGCAATGATTGACATTCGCGAGTCTTGCACATAAAAGCGCGGGTAGCGAACAGAAGATATAGACCGATTATAATTTTTCGTGTATCCTTCCAAAGTTGTTCACACGTTGCTTTTTATTATTTGTATTCATTTCATTTCATTGCGGCAAAAATATTATTTCTTTCCAAAACCTGAAGCCGAAAATGTTAGAGAACAAATCACGTCGAACAAAAACCGGGGTTTCCTATCGTCACACGGCGAAGTCATCTATGTTCATCAATAATGTCTAACATATGAACAGGATCTCAATGCATTTTCTCTTAATCTCTATATCTTTAAGAGCATGCGCGTGACGCGTGTTAACGCCCCCTCTGCAAGAGGAATGACTTGAGAAATATTCTCAAAAAAAGAGAAACAATTAAACATCAATTCAGCGTTCAGATTGAGCTGATGCCATAGAACAATATTATTGATCTGCAGAGGTTGTTTGTTTATTCAAGTTAGTCCTTTTTCCTGCGAAATCATTTCTCAATCCTTTCATTTATCTTTTGTACAATTGTATGTTTGCGGTTTCAGCTGCGCATGCGCATCCCTTTGGTGGGTGATTCAGCCATGCATTTCTGAAAGGACTTTGATATTGTAAATACTTTATACTGACCACAAATATTGTGGTAGGTTGTTTTTTTTTTTTGGATAAGGAGGTTTAAAAAGTGTACTTCCTCTGGAGTTGATTGTGAATGATCATGTGTCAAATGATATTTGTAATACTCTCCATGGCCTCTCTAATGATGGCAAATGATAGACTTTTTTTGGTATATCATCTATTTACTTCCGTCTTTACTTATTTCCGTCCATCCAACTGTAATATGGGGAACTGCGATTATGTCGGTGTTAGTTTAGTTTGGTCCCAGAAGCTCAAGATATACCAGGTACCTAAATAGGAGAATTCTATAGACTACACAGAACAAAAAAATAGAGAAAACTTTACTTGAATCAGGCCAAAGCGGTGTCAAAAGTATGGTAAGTACGGTTTTTCTTAAACCAAGTATAAAATTCTTGATTCAAGTACGAAATTTGAAGCGATATTTTCTTGATTTAAACGTGATATGTACTTGATTTAAGCCAGATCCGTACTGAATTTAAACCAGATGTGTACTTGATTTAGGTGAAATTGGGACTTGATTTAAGTCAGATCTGTGCTTTACTTAAGCCCGATTCGTATTTAATTTAAGCCCTAGTTTTACTTGATGTAAGCCTGATCTGTATTTAATATAAGTGTGATCTACACTTGATTTACGCCATATTTGCGGTTGAATTAAGCTTTATCGGCATTTAATGTAAGCCTGATTTGTACTTGATTTAAGCCAGAGCTGTGCTTAATTTAAGCCCGATTCGTATTTAATTTAAGCCTTAGTTTTACTCGATGTAAGCCTGATCAGTATTCAATTTAAGTGTGATCTACACTTGATTTAAGCCATATTTACGGTTGAATTAGGTTTGATCAGTACTTGATTTAAACCTGAGTTGTACTAGATTTAAGCCAGATCAGTACTTCATTTAAACGTTCTCCATACTTAATTGGAGCGTGTTTTATACTTAATTTAAGTGATATCTATTCTTGGTTTAAACTCTATCTACACTTCATTTAAGCCTGATATATACTTGATTTAAGGCTGAACATTACTTGATTTAAATGAGAAAGACAACATTATTTATATTTATATTTTGATTTTTATTTTTGTTATTTTATAATAAAAATTAGTTTTGATGTTTTTAAAATAAAAACCAATAGTGATTTTTATTTTATTGGATATTGGATATTTTAAAGACAAAACGTGGAAAATTTTAAAACATATATCCAGGCTTTGTATAAAGGAGTCAAATTTTAATAAATTATTATCGTAATAAATGAAAAATCCTTGAACGTTAGAGTCGTTACCTTCTAGTATGAGAAATGGCTGAAGCGTAAGTCCTGAGGAATAATACTTATTAACAATTTCCTCAATTTTTCGTTTGTAATCATTTAGTGTTGCTAACATCAGTACGAAACTTTCCTGCGAATCAGCAATCGTTACTTTCTTTGTTTTTCTGCCATCGGTATTTTTGAAACGAGCAGAAGATGGAAGTATTGAATTTAAAAGTATTGTTATAAAGTAATCTTGATAATCTGAAAAGAAAATGCCAGTTGATTTTATTTAATACCAAAGACAATAATTGTACTACATACATACCTATATTCCTTGTTTCTTTTAATTTGTTCAGCTGCTGTCTGCACACTTCATTAGGGATGTATACTTCGGAATAGTTCAAAATTTTAGTTTTGAATATATCCCATTTAGACAGTAACATCTGAGGTTTGCCTGGGTATAAAAAGTCGAAATCTATTTCAATCTAAAAATTAAAAAAGGCAACACGAGTTACAGTAATTATATATTTACATATAAGTATGTATATAAAAATGAATTTGTATATAAAAATGGACCGTATTTCAAATCGAAAGGTACGGTTGGAACTATTTTGTCAAACTCTATGTATGTTATTTTATATCCCATTTCTCCTCTTGAATAGTTTTGTCTTAATGGCTCTTATTGGATTACGTAGAAAGTACTTTACGAAATAGTAAGATCAAAGTAAGAATTATAAGTACTTAGAGGCAAAATTAGATACCAAAATGGGTGTAAAGTTTGGAAAGATATTTTCAATCATAACCTTAGATTTAAAATAGGATGCACGACACACGAGATATGAAATATTTTATAAGAACCTTATTAACAAATCCAAAAAAAAAAGCATAACATTGTTTATGGATTTATATGACGCTGGCAGTACAGTATTCACATAGCTCTCAAAGAACATACATATGTACATAACAATCAATGCGCTTGTACATAACAATCAAACACGAGGCGAGAAACAGAACGAAGCGCTTTGCTGTGTACGCAGTTTTTTTTAATGAATGTAATTAAGTTATTACTTACCTGTTAAATATTCCAGCGCCGATTCCAAATTAAACTCTTTTAATAATTTACGGAGAAGTACTTCGTCCTCTTCTGGAGGCGTCACTAACACAACACTCATTTTTGCTTTTGCAACACAACCGACTTCTTTGTTAAACAACGCACAAAACCACAATGACACAGATTTCAAAAAAAGTTTGATTGACAACTTCAAGCCATGGTACAATAATTAAGGTAGTGTACAGTAAACAGCTAATTTAACATTATTTCAAGTAGGTGTCTTTATTGATATTTTATTACATTTTATGGTATTTTCTTATAGACGTCTTAAAAATAATTAGCTTTTTCGATAACTAGACTATTTTTAGAGTTATCGATTGGTAAACAACCTATGTATGAAAAACAAAGGTTGACTTCTGGGTTAAGTTTTTTTTTGATCTTTAATATCTCCTGTCTTTAAAGGGTTATAGGTTTAATTCATATGGCAAACTTTTATTTTAAATAGCACAAATGAAAAAGGCTGTAAAATAAATATATACCAATATCTCCAAAACGGTGTATCCTATCGCAATAATATATAACTAAAATTTTGACTTCTGTCACTTAACGGCATCAAACATGCTGAAAATGTTAGAGATTAAAAAAAACTTTGCCGTATAAATTTAACTACTTTGTCTAAAAACACTTTGGAATCCGCAAAAATTGGTTATTTTTTCTTTTTGAATAATTTTCAATTTTTGAGACCGTTTAATTTGTTTGAGTTATGCATTTATTGTATGAGAAATTCATACTGCAATCTCTTGTCAAGGTCGTTTCGTTTGCACGTTTCGTGTTTGATATGCAGCCTCTTTTGTAGGTTAAAAATTTTCTATATATGGTTGACAATATCGCTTATGTCATTAACCTTTATACAGAAGTATTTGTTCTCCATAAAAGCGTACGTACAATGCAATTACTTTGACACTTGTTAAGTAAGTAACATTACCTTCTTTATGATACCATAATTCAACAAGGCAAGTGAACATTATTGCCAATACGATGTTAAAATCACTATTAACAGAGATCTCTTACGTCCGACGATGCGTGATTGGGGCTTGCGCTCATTGTTTAAATGTTAGTTTTCTAGTTTCGCTTCTGATTGTATTTATCAATGATTTTTACTATTATTTTAACTGAAGTAGTAAAATTATTTTCGTTTTAGGGAGTCATTGGCAACTTAAAACCATGTATGGTGCTTTTCCCGGTTTTTGAAAGTCGACACTGATTTACCCTGTTCGACAAATGGCAACACTGCAAATATTACTTACCCTCCAAGCAAACCAGAATGGTTTAGAGAGTAAATTTTATTTTGTTGTTCTTTGTTTTACTCCAAGTAGAATTTACACTAAAAGTAAGAATTTCTTACTTACATCAAGTAATCCATACTTACCAAGAAACAAATGAGTGATTGAGAGAGTAAATTTGGTTTTGCTCAATGATTTTTTTCACTCTCAGAACTAGATATAAGAGCTTTCTTCTCATTCTATGCCATTTTTAGGCTTTATTTTCTTGCTGAGATATGTTTACTCGATTTCAAGTATTGTTTGCTTATTATAATCCTTTTTATGCTTCATTTTTCGAGCCTAGTCCGTTTTGTACTTGAATCAAGTATGAACGTACTTAAATTTATAAGTACGATTTTAGCTAAAAATGAGAATTTTTTACTTAAATTTAGAACGACATTTTTCGTTCGGTGTAGTAGATAGTTGTGGGCACATGCAAAGAAAATGTTCAGTGGATTCTTCCTCGTCGCTACACATTCTACAGAAGTCATTTGCCCTAACCTTTACTCTTGTCGCATGTTTACCTATAATACAGTGTCCCGTCAAACCTGAAGCACGCATTGATACCTGGGGCCTGGCTACAGGCATAAAGTTCATGCTTCTCCTGCTATCCACTATCGGCCAGATTTGTCTTGCGCGATAGTCACGTAAGAGCGTTCTTGTAGGATATACTTGCAAGTCGCTACTCGGCAATGACTGTTGGACTATTAAAGTATACCTCAGTTAGTCGGTCACTTCCCTAATAGCCGAAATTTCCGCCTGATACTGGCCGTCGGTGGTGCAATGGTTAGTGTGCGCGGCTCTTGTACATGAGATCCTGGGTTCGAACCCGGCTCTGACCACCTTCAAATTTTCTTTCGGCGGCGGTCACCTCGCATAGTGACGGCGACACTATCGAGTATCTAGCCATGAAAAAGCTTCTCAAAATACCGTTCGGAATCGGTGTAAAACTGTAGGTCCCAATCAGTGAGTGAAAACTGGAAAGCGCACAGCTCAGTGATTGTGAGAAGTTCTCCCCAGTCCCTTTATGGGATGTAATGGGAAACTATTTATTTTTTTTTACACACTAGAGGTTTACGCCGATTGTTTCTGCTTCGGCGGCGGCTTAGGGACCTGTGGAACCCGGCGGCAGCGGCTTGGTCGGATAACCTTGCGGTGGCGGCCTGTCCCAATTATTAGGAAATTGACTAGGCTGCTGCAGTGAAGAATTCGATTCTTAGGAAATTTGACCTATGTCGCCGCCGCAGCGCCGATTTCTACGTAATCAGGGGGCGGCGCGGCAAAAAACATCAAAAAACGGCGGCGGTGGTTTAAAGGTCTACGATTCATTTGATTCTACGATTCTACAATTCCATTGAATTTAGATGAATTGAATTGAATCGAATTTAGATGAATTAAATTGAATTCCATTGAATTGGATTGAATTGAATGAAATTGACTTGAATTGAATGAAATTTAATTGACTTGAATAGCATTGAATTGATGTGAACTGAACGGAATTGAATTGAACTGAGCTGAACTGAATTGAATTTAATTGCACAGCAATTGAATTTAATTGCACAGCGATTGAATTTAATTGCACAGCGATTGAATTTAATTAAGTGAATCGAATTAAGTTGACTTGAATTCAATTGCATTGAGTTGAATTGAAATGAATTTAATTACATTGCAATAGAATTCAATTAAATTGAATGGAATTGAATCGAATTGAATTGTATTCAATTAAATGGAATTGAATTGCATTGAATTGAATTGAGTTGAGTTGGAGTGAATTTAAATTGAGTAAACCTCTGTTAGCCGATTAAGTGACGTTTTATAACCGGTTTTCGGTTGATTTGAAAATTATGTTTTTTTAGAAAATCGACTCATGATTCACGGGTTTCGCCGGTTTCGGTTTTGAATACACAAGTGTTTACATACTACAAACATACATGCTTACATACTTTATCGTCCAGTATTATCGTAGTTAAGTCAATTTCGCACAAATCAAAAACAAAATACGTTATGTGCGATGACTGGAATAAATAGGAAATAGTAATAAGCATCTGTGCTTTTATCAATGGACTAATAAACAGAATGGTTAACTTATATTGAACAGCTGAGTTTTCTGATGAGATATTAGGAGATTCTATAGATTATGTACTACATAGTCAAAGTAAATACATTACTGACCGAGTATATACTATTGTGTCCATTGTATACGCACGTGTGATGTTAATACATTATATACACTAAAGGGTTGTTTAGTTGTTGTACGTATAAATATAGTTTCTTGTGGTTATTTTGGTCATATTGAGAGTCATCGTTTTTTGTTTTGTCCGAAAAGATTCTGTAATCCTTTCGGCGGTGGTGGTTTTCTATGCTGCGTGTCTGTTTTATGTACATACATACGTGTCCGTTTACGCCTATGAATGCTGACCGTTTATTATCGTTTGAGGTTGCAATTTATTGGTTTTGCAACCCATTCCACTCCATACCATCCATATTATTGACACATTTATTGGTGACTCGAAAGAATAGTCCATATGAGTAAATGGGAATTCGAAATCGCTATTTTAATGGTTGGGGAGAAGCTATCCCAAATCCCTCCATGGGATGTAATGGGCAACAATGTTTTTTCTAATGGCAGACATGTCTGAGTTTTCTTCTGCTCATATCTCGTTTGGCGGGAGGGGATAAACATTTAATTATTTATTTTTATTGTTTCTTTTTTCCTTGGAAATGTGTAATACTAACCTCGATGTACATAGTTCTTAAACTGTTTCCTTAAGATAGTAACGGGTTGTTCAATTAAAATAATTTAATTTTAATATTATGATTTGATATGAACCATAATAATGTAAAGAATTTAGCTGCTTCCTCAAAATTTTAAATTTTAAACGATTTTCAAAAGCTGCGTATACGATATTAATGAAAACAAGAGTTCGTATTTCCAAACCCATGTGTAACCCATACACATCGCCGCCGGAAATGGGTAAGGACCATTGACCCATTGCCCTCATAGTGTGAAAAAAAATAATATGTAGTGACACACCACGATGGGGAATTATCCATCACGTTTACCCATTCCCCACAGAGTATGGGTAAGTGGCCTTTACACATTACCCACGGCGATGGGTAATATGTTACCCAGAGTAACCCAGCCCTATTTTTAATTGAAAATAAGAAAAATTCAGAAGAAACCGCTATATCTCGTGAACCTATGCACAATGTTCGTATTCGATCAGGGGGTATCCATGCCACAGCTGATCGAAATCACAGTTGGATTTTGCTAGCGAACACAGTGGATGGGACAATGAGTGATAAACAACTAAAGGGTGGCCAGATACGAACAATGGGAAAATAAATTTAAATAAAATAACAACGGTATGAGATATCAAATTGATTCTGGTTTTATTTTGAATCTACATTTATGCCATTATATATGCAATGCAATTAAATTCATTTGCAATGCAATTAAATTCATTTCTTTTCGATTCAATTCAACTCAATGCAATTCAATTCAATTAAATTTGATTCACTTCAATTCAACTCAATTCAATGGAATTCATTTGCAAGACAATTAAATTCAATTGCTTTCATACTGTGCCCCAAAATCGACCAATGACTATATGGGCTAGTGATCCATTGTGAAGAATGTCCTAGGCGGTCCCTCGGTAGAGGTTGTGCGAAGAGCATAATACACGACATTGTCATTCTCTGAACTTTTATCAACAGACTGAGGTAACTGTATTTTCCAGTACTGACCACCAAACAACAATTCCTTAAAGCAATATCGGGCGGACAACAGTTATATATACACAGTAAACTATTTTCGGTGATAGGCCCCATCGTCCTCCGATGGCCCTTTAATACAAATACAGGGCCACTGTGGCTCTGCTGATCCTATCCATAGTATTTGACTTGAAATTAGGCTTTCTGTCCAGAATCACACCTAGATATCTTTCACTATCCTTTAGGCAAATTTTTCTACTACACAAGGGACTAGGGGAACCTGCTTCCTAGTAAAGAGTACGAGCTCGGTTGTCTCTGGACTTACACCCAGCTCATTGTCCATGGCCTACTTGACTAAGTTCTGGAGCACATCTCTGCATCTCTGCAGCATATGCTACGACTGTGCAACCTGATCGCTCCAACTCTAGCAGAACACTGTTCGGTGCGAAATTTCAGAGCAGGATAAGACCGCCTTGGAGTGTTCCTCTATTCACATTTATTTTTAAGGTCGTGTGCCAAAGGACGAGGTATGCGCCTTCTCGTAAGTAATTCATAGTTAAAATTAATGGTCGCCTGGTCAACACAAAGTGCCCATGGAGCCGTTCTTGTCGATCCTATTAAGACGTTGTTAAACGCATCCTCTATATCGATAAATGCGACAAGAGAGTATTCCTTTATGTAAATAGATTTCGCTATGACCCTCACCAGCGCGTGCGGAGCAGTTTCCGTAGATTTGACATTTGCTTTAAGTGTGCTGGTATGTGGACAACTGAGAAGTACCTATGGTCGTTCGCAGGTATGGGTCAATGATCATCTCCAATGCCTTCAGAAGGAAAGATGAGAGAATGATTGAGTCTTTTTGGGTATTATATAGTCGGTCTTGGCTGATTATATTTAAGGTCCAATTAGTCTTGACGGTTGACCCGGGTTTTATGGTCCTTTTCCCGCGAAAACTAAACTGGAGAAGATTAATATATTTAACGCAAGAGTGTAAGTGGGCTGGTCTTACAGGCATTTAAATTTATATATAAGACATATATTCCCAGTATAGTCATAAGACGTTGGGGGAGAAGATAAGATTCTAGAATATTCAAAACAAAACAAAAAAAAACTGATCAAGAGCATTTGTTCAAAATATAATTTGCATGCATGAGTTTTGTGTTAAAAAGTGATTGTGTCAAATAAAAACATGAAAAATAAAAAGAAAATTGTTTTTGCCGTGTCATTGTGTATTGCCGCGCACAAAATGTCGAAGTAAAAGCAATAACAATAACAGCTGATCGGTCTGGGCGGCTGACTGTTGATTCTGCAACCTGCAGAAGTCTACCGTCGTAAACCGTCAATTTTAGTTGTGTCTCTCTAACACATGAAAAATGCAACCCCAACTCAAACAGCTGATCGCTTACCGTCAACCGTCAAGACTAATTGGACCTTTAAGCGTCTGTCAAACTTTATAACTGTCCACTGTTGTAGCAAAGACAAAAATTACATATGTATTTATGTTTGATACCCAGCTACAAAAGCATCATTTTGTTATTGATTAAGCACATGCCATTGTGACTTAACTTACTTTTCAACTACATCCTGTGGAAGGATTGCGCTTTATATCAAACGCATGCAGCTTTCTCGCGCATGCGTCCGTGTTTTCTTTTGTTCTGCGTTCGTGCTCTCGAGTCATATATTTTGGTTTTGTTTTTTTGCGCCTCACGACTAACGAGTAGCTGATTTGTTCTACTTGATGTTGCGAGCGCGAGTTTTTGATTCCTATTTATGCAAACTGAGGGAAAGAGTTTCGTGAGTTCCAAATACGGGCACCGTTTAACGCGTTTAGAGTTCATTGACTCGCGACGAAATAACTAAAACTGTCGGCATTGTGACTGACATTCACTTAGTTCTGATAATTTTCAAATAGTAAACAATGACAATGTATGATCTTTTTGAAGTGAACTTGACCTTTCGAAAAGACGCCCAGCTGTCTATCAGTTCTTGTTGACAGATTCAATATTCAATTCAATATTTATTATGGTTGATAATAATTTCAATTGTTGTCTATTATGAGTAATATATAAAGTAGACAGACGCGTTCCCACGCATTTTGAGATAAAGTTAATATTTCTTTGGAGGATGAATCGTTTTATGCCACCGCTATCTCAGTTTTATTGAATTAGAACTGTTTAAACACAGGAAATGAAAATGATATGGTTGTCATCAAATCAAAGCTAATGGAATCGTTGTATAGGAACATTAAATGTGCCGACAATTAAGTCAATGTTGATGATAATGATGATCAGCTAAATGGGAGGTGCTAAATCGCCTACAGTGCTCCGTCAATCCAGTGTAAATGTGTGGGAAAATATGAGTCCCTTTTGCAGCCGAAAGGCTAAGTTAGCAACACTAAAAAAATAAATTTCACAAAAGTTCATATTATATGAACTTTCATAAAAGTTCTTTCCTAAAAGTTCATATTATATGAACTTTATTCTTTAATTTTAAGAACAATTTCCAAAAACTTCTGTATAGTTCGATCGATTCAATGAAAAAGTTCATCAATCCGGTAATTTTTCCATAAATTTGTTTACACAAACACAACATTTTTTTTCAGATGTTTCCTGTCTTTGCAAATTGTTGTGATCATTTACATACTAAAGAATTCTCATTGCATTAAGAGTTTTCCTTACATATAGATTAATGGTTGTTTCAATAGCAGCATTCCGAACAACCGCAACTAGATCCTAAATGGGGTAATTCATTAAATTGTAAGAACTTTTTCTGAAAGTATCAAGTTAAGAAAAAGTTAATTCTATGAGTTACCCCTTCATAGGTTTTGACAATTTTCAGAAAAAGACAAACAATGAAAAAATTCATTAGAATTATGAACAGTTTCGTTAACGTTTGTTTACGATTTCGTGAAAATGCAACCACAGAACAGTTTCATTAAATATAGAATGTTGCCATTAAGATTTATGAAAGTTTCATAGAAGTTTTTTTGTTTCCTGATGAATAATTTTCATAAAACTGATGATTTATGAAACATGATTGATAATTTTAATGAATTTATTCTTTGGCTGCTTTTTCGTTAAAAATTTCATTACGAAGATGTACTTTTTTATTAATAATATGTACCTTTTATTTTGAGTGAACCAAACGATTGTACAATATGCTCCTACCCTCATTCTGACAAAAAAAAAAATATTAGTAGTCGGGTCAAAAAATTGAGGAAACTCTCAGTTTAAAATTCCAGACAGAATTAATTTTAAATGACACTCTCCGAATGGGCCCGGAGATCCCTATCGCCCATCTTAAGGTCAATGTGTCATTGAGTTTATTATCCTGCCAAGGATTTTTTCTTATATATTTGACTGTTCAGATTTATTTCCATGGTCTTACCCTGGGACACAGCAAGGTTGTACTTAATTATACTATATATTCTTTTTGGTGAACAGGCTAAGTTCATAACTTTCCGAGATGGCGTTAATTTGTTGAGTCCTGCCTAAAGATGCTTCCCAAAGTCTCACAGACTCGGTTAAATATTTTATTAGGTTGTTTATTTTATTAGGTAATAAACGGTGCGGAGGGAGGGTTTCGCCGTTGGAACTATCGATTGTGCGGATTTGTCAGTCACGAGTGAGCATCGTGCGTTCGTGCAGTGGTCGAGTGAGCATCGTGCGTTCGCTGTGGAGACATTTGTTAAAAGTAATGATTCTTACGTAATTGCTCGTCGACAATTTTGTTCAAAGTTCGGTATTCGGCGAATAAATGATGAACCAAGTGTAAATTTAATTCATTCGTGGGTGCAGAGATTCCGAGCAACTGCTTCGGCTATGAATGTCCCACGACCAGGGCCCAGTCGATCTTCAAGGACTCCCGAAAACATTGAACTGGTTGAAAGCAGTTTACGTGAAAATCCGCGACCTTCAATACGGAAAAGAGCAGCCGCACTGGGACTTCCAAAAGCTATTCTCCATGAAATTTTAAAAAAGGATCTGAAGTTCCATCCTTTTAAAATTCAAATCGTTCAAGAACTGAAAGTAAGTGACTTTGATTTACGCAAAAATTTTTGTGAAACGATGTTGGAGCGTTTTCGCACTGTAAGCGAGCACATTTTTTGAGCGACGAGGCACATTTTCACTTAAACAGCCACGTTAATAAGCAAAACTGCCGTTACTGGTCTCCAAGAACCCGCAACCCTCGATTGAAACATCACAAACAAAATCATTGCATTGCCCCAGGGTAACTGTTTGGTGTGCCTTATTCACGCATGAGATAATTGGACCTTTTTTTTCGAAAATTCTCGAGGCCAGGCGACGAATGTCAACGGTCATCTGGATGACATACTCTTTAAAAAATAAAATCCGCATTTCCATTCTATCATTCAATGCTCTTTATAAAACTTTGTGTCAATTATTATGTTTTGTATTTAAGTTTGAAAATATAAATCTGCTACCAGACACCCTGTATATGTAACAGAGTTACCAAAAATTGGAACGATGTCATTTTCCGTACATAATGTCATTGATAGCCCTATCAAATTTACAACAAGGAAGGTTAACTCCATAGAGTAATCTCAGACTAGATAGAATATTTGGCTCATCTGACGTTTCCTTTCACACTCTTCGCGATGCGGTCGGTGTGATAGAGAGATGTTTGACGAAAAGTGATATACACCAGGTGGAATTACAATAACTTCTTGCTTTAATTTTTCATGCCATTTTGGTGAAAAACTGAGAAATTTAAATGTGTTTTAAACTTTTTTATTGACTGTTATTGTTAGCATACATTTGTGTTGTATTTACCACAATAATTTTAACACACAAAACGAAATGCCGTTGTTGTTATTTTGTTCGTTGTTTTGAACCATTGCCTCTATCTGGTATTAGTAAAGCAATTCTTTTCAACATCAAACGTAAATATCACACCAGGCCAAATGTCATAAATTTGGTGGGAGAACTAGTAGATCTACTATAAGTATTAATCTATGGTTAACTCCGTTAATCCGCGTTAACCCTGGAGATTACTCATACAATTACACTAGCCATTCTCTGCTCTCTCTCTTACTCTCTTCATTGGATATTTCAACACACGAGCAGCTTTTTGATAGTTTTTTTTTTGTATATAACTATTAGAGTAAATTTTGATTTTTAGATTTTGGGATATCACGTCTTTATGGAAGGTTTTTGCATCACTAAAAACGATGGCGTTATTATTTTTTCAAAAATCGATCTCCTTCCCCTGCATATCTTCCCCCAAAGATGCTGATTTTGAGTGACATTTTGCACAGAGCCAAAACCGCTTAACATATAAAAATTTTGACACTACCATTATATTCTGCAAGGAAAATCAGTAAAAATAAGCCATATTTTAAATTTTTAAAATGGTCCATGTAGGCATTAGGCTGGCCATAAAAATCACTTTTTTGTCAAAATGTGAAAAAGTTTATTTTTTAACGCAGATAGTAAATTTATGCAACATGCTGAGAAAAATTGTGTAAAAATTTCTGATTTATCACTTCTCGTTGCAAAGTTATCAACTCTTAAAATTTTCAAATACATATGGATATGTAAGAAAAAACAAAAAGTTTTTTGTGATTTATATTACAAAGTTTATTCAGTTAAGAGTACATCAAGTTAACAAGTATCTTCTTTTTCTACTGCGCAAAGTGCTAAACAATTTAATTCATCTTTATTTTTAACAAGGCACGAGTTATTAAGACGTGAAATTCGACCCACAAGTTGCTCAGTATAAATGCTTGTTGATTGTATATTTTTCGCTTTTTCAGTTGCGTTAATGAAACATTTTTGTGATGTCCATTCAGAGGAATGCGAAAGCATAAATGATACATTTATTCCATAAAAATATAAAGTTCTTAAACTCTCAAGAGTTATAAAATCGAAAGGCGATTTAGAAACAACAGAATCTAAATATTTTAGCTTATTAGTTTCACTGTCAATATTGTTCATCGGTTCCTCGTTTTCTTCAACAGGAATAAATTTTTTTTCAAATAGTATTTTGTCTGTTGTATCAATCAGCTCTGCAAGGTCTAACGTGTTTTCGCCATCTGTCCTTATTTTGTCATTTTGACTCACTTCTTCGACTAAATCAGCTGAAGAATAACTTACATCTGGATCAATTGTGGATAATTTTAAAAACTGTTCCTGACTGTTTTTGCCTAACAGTTTAACACGCAATTTTTCTTTTTCTTGTAATGAAATTCTTTCATCAAAAATTGAAAAAATAGCATTTTCTTCACTTATATAGTCCATGTGTCTTAGCTGAGTGGATTGAACATTTTTTGCAATTATAGAAAAGTATGTTCCATTGATTTTTGAGAACTCATCGAGTTCTTTCAGAAAATCTAAATCATTTTTTGGAGCATGTATTGTTGACTCACAAGTAAACCACTGTTTTAAGTATATTGTTATGAAATAAATTAGCATCGCTTCAAACTTTTCCACTAAGGTTTCCGATAACTCAAAGTGCTCTTTAAATAACATTATTTTAAAGATATAAATTACTTTTGAAAGCCACCTAGCATGGTGATCAGCACCACATGCTTTGAGTTTGTAGTGTGGATTTGCATTTAAATGTACTAGGGCTAACTCGGCTACTTCCAAGTGGTCTGCTCTCCGATGATTTATATTTGTTTGCTTGACATAGAACTCTATTAATGCCTGCAAATTTTTTTCAAGTATCGGCTTGGCTCTTTTCGAAAAGATTGCTGGTGTTATTTTTAATTTGTTGTTACAGCGAAACCACTTCCGAAATTGGGAAAATATTGGAATTCCAGCACCAACAGTTTTCATAACCACTTCTTTGAACGGATTTGAAACGCATAATTCCTTTTGATGAAGTCGACAAGGTCTACGATTCAAATGCTTTTGCTTTCCTTCCACAGTGATTGATTTTTCGAAAAGAAGTGCTGCGCCACCCTTAACACCCGAATTCGCCGCTGTTGTGTCATAGGAGAGGCCAACTATCTTCTTTGTGATATCTAATTGATCACATTGTTTTTTTAATTCATTTGCAATGGTTTTGGCTGAACCATTTGCAATAAAATTACAAGATATAAGTTTCTGCAATCCATTTGAAGCAGATACACTGATTACTAACCTCTCCACCATTTCGTGGTTGTTGTTTTCCATCCTTTTGCCATCCCAATGTAAAATTAAAGAGTTAGGGAACTCAAATTCTTGCAGCCTTTTCATTGCGTCTTGTCGTTCTTTATTTCGATTTTTCAAGATATATGAGCAAGATGTATTACCTTCTACGTTATACAGTCGTTTTACTTCTACAAAAAGACGTGCCATAGAATTGGATGAAATGCCAAGACTATCTAATAATCTGCTAATTTTAGGACTGATGAAAACAAACTTAGACATGTTTTCTTTAGCAATCTTCCAATCCGGATCTTTACACTCATCATCATAATTTTCTTCCATTTTTTCCGCCGCAATTTCAATGTCAATACATCTTTTCGATTTCGGTTTTTGTAAAGCACATTCAAATTCTTGTGTACATGAAAATTGATGTGAGAGTTTACCACAAAATGTTGTAACTTGTTTTGTTTGTTTTAAACTATTGGGTTTAAAATTTATTTTAGCTTTACGAAAGCCTTCGTACAGTTTAAGAATGTATTTACGTAAGTAATACTCTTGTTTGTGGAACAAATTTAAGTTTCCAGTATCTGTCACAATTTCAGATACAAGAGTGCAAGCTGATAAGTATTTATCCTTTCTTCCATTTAAATTGTGGATTGTAAGAAATCGGCGTAAAACATCTAATTTAGTACATGAGTGGATATCTGACATCGAAATGTGTATCAGTTAGATCATAAAATTACAAGAGAAAAGGCAGACTTACCTGGTATACGACGAATTCGTTTGTTAGTTAATGTTATGAGATCAGCCATTTTATAAAATCAACAATTATTTCAAAATTAGAAACTGATGTTCGCTAAAATGAAAACACAAACTGTTATTTTACAACTTTTACAACTTTTGAACGGCCTGCTGAGACTACTCAACAAACGATATTATAACAATTTCGTCAATAGACAGTATTTTTTCACGACTGCTAATTCTTATTAAAGGGTAATGTAATCCCAATACAAAAATTAATACTATACAATTTTTTTTTGTACTTGTATATGATAAAACTTGAAACGTGATAGCTCTTTAACGAAAAGAGATAAGTCGAAAATTTTTGCACAATTTTTCTTAGCAAGTACCATTAATTTACTATGTGCTTTAAGAAATAAACTTTTTCACATTTTGACAAAAAAGTGATTTTTCTGGCCACCCTAATGCCTACATGGACCATTTTAAAAATTTAAAATATGGCTTATTTTTACTGATTTTCCTTGCAGAATATAATGGGAGAGTCAAAATTTTTATATGTTAAGCGGTTTTGGCTCTGTGCAAAATGTCACTCAAAATCAGCATCTTTGGGGGAAGCCTGCATATCGATTTTTGAAAAAATAATAACGCCATCGTTTTTAGTGATGCAAAAACCTTCTAAAAAGACGTGATATCCCAAAATCAGAAAATAAAAAAAATATGAAAACGAAGCCTAATAACTATGCAATTTCCAACCATGTTTCATGCAAAAAGTATGAAATAATCAAGATATGACGCAAGAGAGAAAAGCGTTTCAGTGAATTCCTGACACTTTTTGGTTCTCTTTTACCAGGGTTGCCAAATTGCTGACATCAGTCTCAAAGACGATCAAGAATTATATGGCCAGAAGTTAGACACTGTAACATCATCAGAAGCGAAGAGAGTAAGAAAGAGAACAGAAAAACGAGGCGCTTCACTCGTTTTTATGTTCTCTTCTACGAGGGATGCCACATTGCAGTGGTTTTTTCGTCTCTACTTGTACCTACTCTTTGTTGTAACTACATGTAATGCCATATGTATGTGCTGGTTGCTCTTCAGAATTTCATAAAAACGTGACAAATCCATTCTCTCAATTGAGAGATTTCGTGAGGGCGCCGGCATGAAAGTAGAAAAGATTATATCCCAGCGGCGAGCCGTCAGCCGTAGAGGATTTTCCCAACGATTTCTCCTTGCGATAAGAAACCTACTTTAAAAAAAAACTTCGTTGGCTGTAGCGTGTTTGGACTGATAAGCTGGTACAACAATTTATACAACACTGCTGAAGTACCAAAAAATGCAACGATATTAAAAACATACAGAAAAATCAACTTATTTTCAAGCTACCTACGGCATCAAGTCGGAAAGACGACCGAAAATTAACCGATGCGCCGCGGCCACTAACAATTTTTTGAAGCTCACGCCGTAGGCGATAGAAGTAACTGACGGCGGCTTAGACTGTGAACCGATTTGGCCAGTTGAGCCAGTTATAAATTTCAGTTATTAAAAAAATCATATCAATTTTGTACAAAACCAAGAGTTGTGTCACCCGATCTCTCGTTAACTAGGATATACCAGCAGAATGGATAAAAGTGATGCAAATGAAGGAGCAGAAAGTTAGGCTATGTGAGGTTGGAGTGGCAGCCTGTCATTTATACTGTGGTCCATTGCGATACTACAGGAATCAAAGGAAAAAGATGATATTGGTTCCGACCTTCAGTTGAACTACACAGAAAAAAAGACGACTGTAAACTTTTAACAAAAAAATTGGTACGTGAAAAATCTAAGCACTCAATTACATTTTCCATTGATATACTGACAAATTACTCAAATATTGAAATGAAAATCGATAAATGGTACCAACAAAAAAATTCATAAGAAATACCCCAATATTTAACGAAGTAAATACGATACGAACAAACACATAACTTCAGTTAGAGATAAGTTTGTACAGGCAGTCGGTGGCGTAACGGGCTAGACGCTGCCCGAAACGACGCTGTGTCACAAGCATCGAAACGATCTTCCAGTGGATGTGAGTTCGAATCCTACCGCGGCTGTTTAATTTTTTTTAAATAAACAAAATTTGTAAAAATACTTCGGATCGAAGACAAAACGAAAACTGAGATACAATTTAGTTTATTAATATGTCCAATTCTTCATCGACTAAAAACGAAAATATTTTTGATAAATAACGTACAAATATTTTCGTAGATGGGTGAAATTATGCATCGATTGAAAAATAATATTTTTCCAATAAAACACCTACAAATATGGTAGCGATATGTGATTTTTTTTATTACAGGATTTTCAATTAATATTTTGTTTAAATTTTTGAATTTTTTAATTGAATTGAAAAATTATTTTTTCCTGTGTAGTTTGATTGTTTCAAAAAAGCTCAAAAGTTGGCGGATTTTAAGCTAGATTTGCTAACTCCCCAAAGTAATCTGGGACTAGTGTAGCCTGGCGTCATCTGGAAAGAGCGGCTCAGACACAGAAGGTGTGCTATTCACTCTACCTTCTCTTCGTTACTTCATTTCTTACAGTCATACAGACTCAGCATCTCTACATGGCGTCCAATGAGACTGTGACCCGTCATGACAGACACGAAAAGTGAGATGTCCAATTCCGAGAACAACAGCAGAGCGTAATTGCGTTTCAAGTCTAGGCGGGGCAACATCAGCTTGGAATGTACACAGTACCCTACTAGTGATCACCTACTGTTATTTGCCGTAAGGGCACAATTCCTCAAGAAGAGTTTGCAAGTTGCTAGAGTCCTGCCCTCATGTTCCAGTTCCCCATGAGCTTGTAGTGTAGTCCGCAGTCTGACAAGTTAATCTGCTTTGTAGGGACATTCCAGGTCCCTGTAACCTGGCACCCAAATAAGGTGAATATTAAACTGTTCAGCCATTTTATTAAGAGTCCTGCTACAGTCGAGAGCAGTCCACGAATTCAGGAAGACAGTTTCCAGAGACTCGATGACAGCTGGACCATCAGAGAAAATATTGGTTCCGACCTTAGTCGGAACACTACCTCTCAGCCATTCGGCTACTTGCCTAATAGATAAGATTTCTATCTGGTAGACACTACGGTGATCAGGCAGTTTTTCGCAATAAATTGCCCTAGGTCCTTAGAAATGACATCAACGCCTATTTTATCGTCAAGTTTTGAACCTTATGTATGGAAGTTCACGAATCTCCTATTTCCTGGGATATGACCAGGAAGATGAATCCCCGCGAAAGCATGCTGTGATTAACTTGAGAGAGTATGCAAACAATTGAACTGGCTGGCATATTTTTTATCTTTGTTGTGTACGGCATTTAACCAAAACTTGTTGTAAATGACCAGCCAATTCTCTGAGTTGTCTTGACAACAAGGACATAAATCATTTTTGTAGGGAAACCCAGAAAGTAAAAGAAACCCTTTCATTGTCAATTAAGTGTTTATTTCCGATTAAACTGAATAATTGACAGATACCTAACATGTCACTTGGTTTGTTAAAAAACACATCCACAACCCCTTTATGATACAATTTACTTTTTCAACTACCTGAGTTGCAACATTCCATAGGCAAATTAACAATACCACGAAATATAAAAAATACACTACAACAAATTATGCAATAAAACTCTGGTTGTGTTAATAATGACGTCCGGTAATTATCAAAAGAACACACAAGACCTTACAATAAAACATCGACACCAATCCGTTTTACAAGGGTTTATCCATTTTGCCTAAGTGTCAGCAGCTACCTACGAATGAAACGACGTCATATCGCTGACCTTTGATATACGATCTGTATGATATATGTATGATCTACCTGGTGATGTGGTTGATTCTTTAAAAAAGAGAAGTAGTTTTTAATGAAAGGATTGCCCCAAAATTCACATCTTTGTGAGTAAACTTCAATCATGCATTTTATTAAATCTTGGATTGATAGATTGTTTTTAAATCCTGGATTGATGAATTTTTTTAAATCCTGCATTGATGGTCTAAAGTTGGTTTTATGCTATTTCTATTTATATATCTTAAATACTTCGTATTTCCCATAAATTTAAATTTAAATTCAAATTTCTATAAAAAATGTTTGACATTTCGTAAATGTACAAGATGTATGAGGTATACGAGGGATGAATGAGTTTGAATGAAATCCCATACTATGTCACCTCATACTAGTAATAACTTCCGGAAAAAATTACGTCTAATATCTCCAACCCTTCTATCGCCTCTACGTTTCACAAAAGTTCGCGCATCCTTAGGTACAATTACCTCTTAATCTGTTCAACATTATTCCTTTATTTTATGACTACATTTATAGTGACTTACTAAGTTTTTTATTGCAATAATATTGCAATTTTTTTTTATTGCAAACAATAAAAAAAAAAGGTCAATGACTTCAGGTAAAAAGTAATGACCTCATCTGATGTAACCAAATTTTTTGTTAGAGATTAAGTTTTTTTTTCAATTGTCCTTTTTAGGGTCATTAGTGGCGGTATTTGGACTTAACTAATCCTTGTGGTTTATTAATGTTCCTCCTCCTGCACTCGTTTATTTGTGCACGCGATGTATCTGCGTTTGTCTTTTTCATTGATAGACAAAACAAATTACACAGTGCTACAAAATATCCATTTTATTTTTGAACCAGTAAAAATTAAAATGCACAAATTCAAATACATAAATAAATATAGGATGATCCAATAAGGCCGCAGATTATTTTTTATATTAGGGATGTGCGATTAATTAATTAATCAGACAGCCTTATTAATCGACACCCTGATTAATCGAATAATTGTTTAATCATACATTTTTTGATTATTCATATTTACGATTAATCTTAATTTTGATTAATCAATACGAAGGATTAATGATTAATCAAAAAATTTATTGTTCAACATTTTAATATTTAAGCAATTCATATTTTTAAATTTTTCTATTTGAATTTTTTTCAACGACCTTCTTCATAGATTAACATATACGAGTTGCCTCAACGCTCTCATTTTTATTCTCCTCCCGAGTGGAATCGAACTAATGTCGGCTGTTTTAATGTAATCCTTCATTTTTAATTTTGTGCATTCACGATGTTCATATGTATATTGACACAACTTGCACATTCACAGTAAACATTGCAGCTTTGTTTATCAAACCTCAGCGACAGAATTCTCTGTTAAATTAAAAATTTGCAGCTTGCAGACGTTCGATTCCCTTCAGTCAAAAAATTAAGAGCGAGTTGGCGCATCTCGTATAATATTAATCCATAACCATAGAGTAATGTCATATAGAGCTGCCATTCTTCTCATCTGACATTTCATTTGACACTATTCGTGGTCATGGACATAAATTGACTTACACCAGGTGGAATTGCAAAAATGTTTGACTTAAATTTTGCTTGTCGTTTTCCTGAGAAACTGTTAAATTTAAACGGATTTTATTGTTAGTATATATTTGTGGTATATTTTTAATTAAATTTTAACGTACAAAACGAAATGCCGTTGCTTGTTTCTTGTTGGTTGATTTGAGCCATTACCTCTATCTGGTATTATTAAAGCAGTACTTTGCAACATCCAACCGCCCATCTGCAACACACCAAATGTCTAAGAGAGTTGGCTACTCTATACGTCATACTCTATACGTCATTAGTGAATCGCTTCGACTTTTTGGGTCTCTTCCACTAGGGTTGCCAAATTCCGGAGTTTTTTTCTTCTCTACCTGTAGTACATCCTTTTTGTGAGGAGGATGTACAGGTAGAGCTTTGTTGATTTGCTTTGTTTACATTGCAAACCACTTTCGAACTGTCAACTTCACATGTATTTTGTTTTTGTTTCAGATTATTTACATTTATTGTTGGGTTACGTATGGATTGGATTTGACACAACGTACGTGAGAAGCAAAAACAAAATGTATGTTGTTGGCATCAATATGCCATCAGCTACAATAACACCTCCTGCGTCTACCATGAGTATTTTTATCATGCGCAGAAGAGAACCAAAAAGTCGATGCGATTCACTCAAACGCGCAGTTCTCGCGTCATTGCTTGATTATTTCATACTTTTTACATACTTTATGTAATTTTATTTAAACAAGGTTGGAATTTCTATAGTTAAATACTATAACATCATCAAAAACCTGATCATGTATTGAAATATTCAACCAAGAGAGTAAGAGAGAGAGATAGAACAGAGAAACCAGGCGCTTCACTCGTTTTCTTTGTTGGCATTCCACTCCATGAGTAAATTTTCTTCTCTATTTAAAATTCCATACTCTTTGTTATCAAAAAAATTAAAACATAATAAAAACAAACACACAAATCAACTGTTTGACAGACGGACCCCGATCGAACATTTTCTGACACGTCGTTGCCACCAAAAATGTTTTGAAGCTCACGCCGTCGTCGATGTTATTGGTTCTCATCGGTTTAAAATGTGTGCCGAATTGACAAACTGAACCGATTTGACCGACTGATTCAATTTTAAAGGTTCAGTTGTTTCAAATACATCCCAAATTTGTACTAGAGTTGTGTAGTTCACGAACGAACTAGTTAAATTGAACGATTCGCTCTTGTGAACTATATGAACTAGTTCACAATATTCCGCTCTTTTGTTTCAGTAGTTCACTTGTTCCAGCAGTTTTTTGTACAGGGTGGAGCGCAGTAATTTGCTTATTTGGGAATGAAATAAAAAAAAGTTATGAACCTTAGAAAAATTTATTTTATATTTTATTTATATTGAACAGTAAGGGAATTTTTAAATTTGTATAGTGTATCTGGCAAATGTCGACCTTCGCTATCCACACACTGCTGCATACGTTTTCTGAAGTTTTCATGAACTCTAACAAGCATGTCGACTGGTATTCTGCCCAATATTGTTAATTAGATCTTCCAAGGTGTTGGGACGGTTGATATATGTACACCTTCGAATTCAGGTAACCCCAAAGGAACAAATCGCATGGGGCTAAGTCTGGGGAGCGTGCCGGCCAGCCCACATCACCCCTCAAAGAGATAAGCCGTCCAGGAAACATTTGTCTCAAGCAATTCATGGTAACCCTCGCATTTGAAAAATATGCTTCAACACAAAATGACCTCTCCTCACGTGTCCACTGCATGATGGCAACTGAAAAGCAGACGAATACAAATCTCCCGTCAGCCACTGTAAGGCACGCACACTATCCACTCTCTTCGACCAACAGTGCCGCCACAACCTGCAGTGCAAAAAAGCAATTTACCGCGCTCCACCCTGTATTTCAGTTATGTAATTCTCTCCGCCATTTTCTAGTTGATGCTCATTTTGTCTCACTCAAGTTGCACAAAGGTGCCTAATGTTGCTATCTTTGTGAAATGTATATGTAACCGGCTTCTACACAATGACTACAGCGCTAATCACTACTTTTATTCCAAAATATAAAAACATTACGGAAACACCAATATTTCAGAAACGTTAAGCCGATCATCAAAAGGGTGATTTAGTATCAACAAATTTCACAGTATCCGAAACACTTTAAAAATCTGCAAGAATCAGATAATTTTCGCCATTATTCTCTCCGATTGAACTAAAACTACAAGCTGAACTGAAAGGAGCTCTTTAGTTCACAGCTACAATTCTACAATGAACTAGTGAACTAAATGAATGAACGAGTTCATTCTGTTGAGCTGAACTAAAAAGAGCGCTCACTTGAATTCAAAACTCTAATTTGTACACAACTGGCAAAACCAAGAGCCGCCATTTTAATTTTTCTGTTGTGCCGCCGTCTCAAAATTGTGGTGTCGGCACGGAGTTCCTCTAAATTGGTTTATGCACAAAGTTGCCACCTGAAATGTTAATTTAATCTCAAATTGGGTGGTTTAAACGGCAAAGAATAGGGAAATAGGATATCGGTAACCCGGCCGCTAAAAACTGCGATTTAAATGCGACATTACCGTTAATTTTCGAAGAATTTCGGTCTGATGACTACCCTAGCTCAAAAACCACACCAATCAATGGATCGTGGTGGGTGCATTGTTTTTTTTTCTTGAATGACATGTGTATTTTCAGTACCCCAAATGTGTCAGTTTTGCTTTTTAACGTTTCCGTTAAAGTGCATATGTGCCACATTGCTTCTGATGATTGTTTTGTTTGGAATCAAGCATCCAATTGACAAACAGACGGCGCTGCAAATGGTCGTTATGCTTCAGTTCTAGGCTTCAGTCTATTGAATTTTGTAGGCGTGTAACAATAGGCCTTTTGTTAAAACCCGTGAAACGGTGCTGTATGAAACGTTCAATTGCTGTGCACGACGACGAATAGAGGTTGTCGCCGCTTGATCCACACT
This sequence comes from Phaonia tiefii, assembly GCA_963931995.1. NCBI lineage: Eukaryota > Metazoa > Arthropoda > Insecta > Diptera > Muscidae > Phaonia > Phaonia tiefii. The sequence goes on along the minus strand of OZ008370.1, from coordinate 16,597,456 downwards.
TTGCTCCACAGCAACAGTATTTTCGGTCGAACGACCTGTTCAAAAATGCACGGGTGCTATCAAATTTTACACCGACCCAATTTCGTCGATTTTCTGCACCAAACGACTAATTGTTGGCTGCTTATGTTGACCGAAATACCATGTAATAAAATAAGAAAATTACTATAACTCGGAGACGATGTGTCCAATCGCAAAAATAACCTATGGCTGGTCTTTCATACGGCATCACCTTAAAAAAATCGCTAATACATATGTGCGTTTTAGCGATTTTTTTATTTGAAAAAGTTTCAGTTTTACGCAATTCAAAAAGTGATGCCTTGTTAAATAGGCGATTGATGTCATAAAGCCATAGCCGTTTCCGAGTTATATCAATTTTTTTTGCGATTTTCCTTTTTTGGCGATTTTTTGACAAAAAATTTTCCATACGAATTGTTCCATTTTATAGAAACCCAAAAAAATTAGTTACCTTTCGATTGGACGATCCGTTTCCGAGATATAGAAATGTTTCAATTAAAAATGGTAATGGGTTACCCTGGGTAAGGCATTACCCATCTCCGTGGGTAATGGGTAAAGGCCTGTTACCCATTTTCCATGAGTAATGGGTAATCGTGATGACTAATTCCCCATCGTCGTGGGTTACTACCCATTATTTTCCCTATTAACCCTTTACCATGTAGGGTAACCGTTATAGCTAGCTATCCATTATTTTCCCCATATCCTGTGTGTAAAGAGGTAAACGATCGCTATCCATTCGCCACGGCCTGGTTACCCAGGGTAATATACAATTACGATGAGTAAGAACTAGACATTTGCACAAGACGTCTTGAATGGCCATTCAAGACTTGTACTTTTTTTAAGACATGTACTGCAACGAAGTTTCGAAAACCAACTACTTCCGGGTACTGTCGACAAAGCATTCGTGTATATATGTATGTGTGTGTATACAAAACACAAAACGATGTGAAGCAAAGTAGAAGTTGTAGTATTGTTTATTTATGGTCTACACCCGCTGAAAAATCTGTAGTTTTTTGTTGTTTGGATGCAAATATAACATATGTTTGGAGCTTGTCGCAAATATAATATACTTGTGTCCAAACGCATTGTGTTTGCTATTCAATAGCACATGTTTGAGACACAATGATTAATATGTTATAACATATGTGTATGCGACCCAAATATATTTGTGTTTGTGATATAAATACAGCCGTGTATGTTGCACTGTTTATGCTCTCTTGAAAGCAAGAGAATAAAAGAGGGGCCACGAGTGTGTATGGCTTGTAAGTGTGGATCTGTATTTTTGCATTATTCTCTCAGTGAGTGATTCATAAATATTCCTGAATGTGCGTGCAAATTGCAGATGAAGTCAGTGTTGCTTATTTTGGTTGATGTATTGGGTTTTAGTTTCATGTATTCAGTCGTCAGTGGTTCATTGGACAGAGGATAAAGCGCTTGATCAGTGGAAAAAGAATAAACAAACGCTCGGACGGTTAAATAGTGGGTGATGTTGCTTTGGTTTTTGTGTATGAGTTTCGAATACGTTTATGTGTGCTTCCAAAGTGAGAAACGATTTTGAGGGAACAACGTGAATCCCTTTTTCTGCCCAAGCCTCTACTGAAAAAATCAGAATGGCGGACCATTTATGAAATATAATAAAAAAAACAAGTAATTAATACTTGTCTTGCATTAACTAGAGTTGTATATAAGTATATTGTTTGTGTAGAAACCTTCTGCAAACAAAAGAAAGGAGAAGCAAAACAAAGGAGAAGCAAAAGGGCTGAAGATTCTCATTTCATAAAAAAAAGTAATAGGTAATTTTAAATATTTGAATTTTTTGTATTAATTATTTATTTTAATTATAATAAATAAAGAAAGAGAGAATAATTCGTTTCTAAATATTATTATGTTTGGGAGAAAATACGCACATGTTTCCACGTAAGTACATGGAGGTTTGGGGGAAACAGTCGAATGCTTCCACGTAAGTATATGGATGTTGGGGATGAATCATGCATATGTTTCCACGTAAAAGCATCCATATTTATCAGTTAACATGCTAATGTTTGAATTTAAATACACCTGAGTTTGGGACTTGCAAACACATAAATGTTTGAAGTGTGTTCCAGAATAGGTGTGGGAGAATATGTTACAGAGACCGTTTTTTTCAGCGTGCAGCTTCACGCCCATACGCTAATGTTTTTTTTTCAGAACACTGAAGTCTTTGGTTTCCGCAACTTTGCTATAGTACATGACTTAAAAAAATGTATTGAATGACCATTCAAGACGTCTTATGCAAATGTCTACTAAGAATCACAAAAATGTGTTTCTATTCTGCGACAACCCATATTAATCTCACCAGTGATTGCGCACTATTTCACTGCTTCTACCTGTGATAATGTGGTGATTTTTTACTTCCTTGGAAGCAATTTTTTTCCTCGATTTTCTTCCAAAAAACATCAAATGGTACGTACTAGCAGAACTCTTAAACACAGGTACATATTACTAGAACACGTTAACGTTTCACAACGGAGTAAAAAGTCTAAATGATTTGTTTATCGACTGCCACCAACACATAACCTAAAAGTACGCAACCGCAATGCCAATTTTAAATCAGGGTTGATTTTGTCGGAGTTACTTACAGTAAAACAACACTAAACATTTTTTGGTTACACTGCTTGCTTAGGTTATGACTTGTTTTGTATAAAGAGCTAAGCGATATTAAGAGGCACTTGACGCTACCGCTTCCATTTCAGTTCTAAGCAGGCATGAAGTTACCAGTTAAAGATCTGCAAAGAACCATCCAAACACACTTGTTGCTTGTTGTTAATTTTTCTTATATCTGCTTGTGTCTGTTTCGCTCTCGTTGGATTGAGTTTGATTTCTCTTTTAGATATCGATGGAATAGGTATGAGAGAGTGAAAGTACCAAGTATCAAAAATACTTGTATGATTACATACACAACAAACAGATATATCGGTATTCTTGTTATCTGTGCTTGGAATATGAGGAGAGCGTGTGTTTACTTACCTCAGACATTTTTGTTTCTTTTTTCTTAAAATTTGCCACAGATAAAACTTACACCATCACTTTTTGTAAAAGAATGGAAAAAGTAAGAGAACAGCATCAACGCAAAGCTTACGATCTGGAATATCCATTTAAAAAAGAGGTACAACAGTTACTTCACTGAGTGGAACAGATAAAGAGAAAAAAGGCTTCCACTACAATGAGAGCCAGGGAAAGAGATGATACGCTCTCCACTCAATCCAAAACGCACATGTTGTGTTCCAAAGACGATTTAGAATTAGACGACCAGAAGATGTGCGCAACTTGGCAACCCTGGTAAAAGAGAACCAAAAAGTGCCAGATATTCACTCAAACGCATTTCTCTCTCGTGTCATATATTGATTATTTCATACTTTTTGCATAGTTTGTGTAATTTTATTTCAACACGGTTGGAATTTGTATAGTTATATACAATAACACTATCAAAAAGCTGCTCGAGTATTGAAATATTCAATGAATAGAGTAAGAGAGAGAGTAGAGAAGTACTAGCTAGGGCTTCACTCGTTTTGTTTGTTCTCATTTGAGTGAAGAGAAATTTTGACTGTCTACTTGTGTTCTACTCTTTGTTGTATTTGTACCGATAATATCAAGTGCTTACTTGTTATATCTGTTTGTACAAGTAAAATGATTGGAACGCTGCAGGCCTTTATTACCAGTCTGTAAAAAGTATGGCAAACAGTGTTGAATATCGTTATTGTGAGGTCCAAGATAAGGAGAAGAATGTATACACTTGCAAGTATAAATACAACAAATGCGTTAGAGCAAGACGATTATACATGTTTCTGGTTTAAACAAGCACAAAGTCGCCAGTATGAAAAAATGTGAAAAATAGTGTTGGATATGGTAATTGTGAGTTCAAAGGCGAGGGAGAATGAGAAAACCGAATTATGCTGGATGAAAGGTGAATCCAAAAAATTTTTACAGAGGGTAAGAAGATCGAATAACGGCCCTAATAATAAGCTGCCCTCCTGCAAGGACGAGAATCACGAAATCTGGTGACTGATAAGTAGTGTGTGCTCAAAATGTGTAGAGACCTCTTTTCAGCACTACTCCACTCAGGTTATTCCACTAAAGATCAGAAGGTTACTAGTGGAAGATAGTGTAGATTGTACCCACCCCCCTCCCTCAACCAAGACGAGATTAGAACGGCGATCTCCCGGCTGAAAAATAATAAAGCTGCTGGTGCGGATGGACTTTTTAAAGCAGGTGGTGCATCATGCATCAATTTATATGCGGTATATGGCTGGGGGAATCTACGCCCGACGATTGGAGCCTCAGTGTATTATGTCCCGTATTCAAAAAGGGTGATCGGTGTGTCTGTTCCAACTATCGCGGTATCAGTCTTTTATCCATCGCGTAAAATGTCTTGTCGAGCGTATTATGTGAAAGACTAAAACCAATTATTGAAATCCTGATTGGACCTTATCAGTGTGGTTTTAAACCAGGCATGTCCACGACTGACCAAATATTCACGCTACGCCAAATCCTGGAAAAGGCCCACGAAAAGAAAATCGACACATACCATCTTTTTGTCGATTACAAAGCAGCTTTCGAGAGCCCCATACGGGGGTAATTGTACGAAGCTATATGGGAATCCGGCAAAATTGATCCGCCTCTGTAGAATGACGCTGACCAACACCAAATCAGCAGTGAATGTGGGGAAAGACCTTACTGAACCATTCTGTACCAAGCGAGGACTTAGACAAGGCGACACACTTTCGTGCAATCTCTTCAACATCTCAATGGAGATTATAATGAGAAATGCTAAAATATGAACAAGACCATCAACACGAAGAGATGACGACATAGACATCGTTGGGCGAAATTTACCAGAGGCTACAGCAGAATTTTCAAGAATCGAAACAGAATCAGCGAAGGTGGGTCTTGCTGTTGATGAGGGCAGGACGACATTGATGGTGTCAACGACTAGAGGAACCTCCTTGAACGTTGACAACCGATTTAATTTTGAAGTAGTAGATGAATTTGTCTACCTTGGATCCGTCGTGGACAAGGACAACAACGTCAGCCTGGAGATAAATAGCAGAATTGTGCTTGCAAATAGATGTTGTTTTGGGCTCAGCAAGCAGTTTAGGAACAAAACCCACTCTCGACGGACAAAAGTCAAAGTATATCATACTCTCATTTTACCTGTCTTGACATATGGCTCCAAACCTTGGGTCATATCGCTAACGGATGAAAAACACTTGAGAGTATTCGAGAGAAAATTTCTCCGGAAAATATGTTAGAGAAACGACAAGTACCGACGTCGTTGGAACCAAGAGCTACATAATTTGTATTCTGACGGGGACATAGCTTGGCGAATAAAATTAGGCCAGTTGCGATGGATATGTCATGTTATCAGAATGGATGAAGATGAGCCAGCGCGAATGCCGGAAATCCCTCTCTTCGTATGACAATAATTATTTGAGATACGTTAATGTTTTTAATATTTTTTTTTCAAACAATTTGTACTACAGACTTTGGAAAACTTAGTCATGCAGCGATACTCGGTTGACCAACGCGTAAAAATTATCCAAACGTTTTATGAAAATGTTCGTTTTGCAAGAAGCGCATTTCGGGCATTGCGTGACTTTGTCGGTCGAAATAACCGGCCATCTGAGTCAACAATCAGTCGTTTGGTGCAGGAATTTGAAGAAACTGGATCGGTGCAAAATGTGACAACATCCATGCATCTTCGTACAGGTCGTTCGGGCGAAAATATTGCTGATGTGGAACAAAGTGTGGACCAGCCCGTGACAACCTCAATTTGTCGTCGTGCACAGCAATTTAACCTTTTCTACAGCACCGTTCATAGGATTTTAACAAAATGTATATTTTTACATGCCTACAAAATTCAATTAACACAGGAACTGAAGTCTTGAGACCATTTACAGCGCCGTATATTTAACAATTGGATGCTTGAACAAAAAGCAGTTGATAGCGATTTTTCAAAAGAAAATAACTCACGGGCGATGGGTTAACAACGTTTTGTTACACGGTACCTGTTCGATTTCTATTAACACATCTATGAACACACATTGGAAAATAAAAAACAGCATTCAATCATATGATGACGTTTCATTTAAATAATATTAATACTTAATAACACTTACAGCCTGTTTCTCTAACTCGAACGAATAGCTAAACGAACTAAAATCAGTCACTCACATTCGACTCAAGTTTGGTTTCTCCAAGTCGAAATTTTCGTTCGCCTGATTTCATGTTTGTTCCTAAGTGACAGCACATTCGAAATAGAGAAACCAAAATTTGTACTGAAAAATTTTATATTTTCATTCGACTTGAAACGACAAGATTGTGAAACCCAAACCAACTTTCTTTCGTATAGAACGAGCGAAAACTTTCGGTCGAGATAGAGAAACAGGCTGTTAAAAATATTTAAAGACATTTTCTTGCTTAATACTTTTTGTTTTATTCCCACAAAAAACAAAGAAAATGCAAAGCAACAGACACATGTACATACATACATACGTTGTTATGTTCACACAATTTTCGTTGCTCTCTTAATATCTCATTTGTATATATGTACGTATAACCACGTCATTATTCTCTTTGTTAACATTAGGGTGTGTTTTTTTCGCAGTCTGACAATTTGTGTTACGCAGTCGGACAAATATGTGTTCTATATAGGCGTGGGTCACCCTGATCATTTAGGGGTATGAAAAATAAATGTTGGCCGATTCTGAGACCTACCCCATATGCACACAAAATTTCAAACAAATTGGTCCATCCGTTTCGGAGGAGTTTAACGCCAAACATGCTGTGTGATCGCAGTCGGACAAACTGTGGTTGATGTATTCACTTTGTGAGTTAAGTCCCTACCCGCACCTATACATATTAACACATCAAAAAAATTATGAGCGATGTTTGATTTTTGTCTAAAACGGATACGTTGACAAGCAAACCTGCCTCATTTGGGGTACTGAAGACCCACGTGTCATTCTCAGACAAACTATACACCCACAACGAGTCACTGTTTGCTGTAGGTTTTGGGCAGACGTAATCATTGGACCGCACTTCTTCGAAAATGGTGGGGGTTCTCGCTGGTGAACGGTAAACGTCATCGTAACATCATAATAAACATTTTATAGCCTGAATTATATGACATGGACTTGTACAATACACTTCGGTTCACTTATGTAAAGACACTAAAAATTCCATATTCAGCAGCCTGTATCTTTTGCAATTTGTAACCGATTGTAGAATTTTAAAATGGAAATGGAAGCTGGACATCTTGAGATATAAAAAAAATCATGACAATAGTGGCTTCTTAACTAAAGAACTTTTTTGAGCAATTTATAAAAACAGTCCAAAAATGTGCTAATTTTTTTGGTTCACTTTAATAAAGGCACTTTATTATTTTTAAAGTAAGCGATGACTTTTTGTAGGGAGCGTTTGTTTATTACAATTTAATACATCTTAATCATTTTACGAGAATAAATGGCAAAATAAAAAATTCTAAATCTATCGGAAAAAACTAAAATCGATGTTTACCGTTCTGAAGGATATTTTAACCGCGTAATAGCTAAAAAAAATTGGACGGAGCACAACAGTTGATCCATTGATCTCCGCAAAGAAAAGTGTTTTTTGAACCGACATCACAGCCGAGAGGGCGACGTTATGGTGTGGGGTGCTATTACGTACTATGACACCATCGATCTTTAATTTCAAAGTGCAAAAATGACTGGTGCAAGCTATAAAACGTTATTGGAATCGGCTTTTCCGAAGTTCAGTGAACTATTTGGTTCCATATCTTGGACATTGCAACAGAATAATGCCCCTATACACAACGCCAGAGTAGTAGAGGAGTTCATTGCAAGCCAAAATGTTAATATTCTTGACTGGCCACCCTATTCGCCAGATCTAAACATTATCGAAAATGTCTGCGGTTGGTTATCTCGTAAGGTCTATGAAGGAGGTAGACAATTTGATGACAAGCAGTCACTAATTCAGGCCATTAACGATGCTTGGAATCAAATTTCGTTGGATTACATAAATTCTCTTTATCTCTCATTGAAAACCCGTATAGTTGCATTAATTCAAAGGGGATTGTACCCATTACTAATAACAACCCATTATTATCAACTATATTGGGTACTTTTGGTTTGGTTTGGTTTAAATGGAAGTTTTCTATGTGGAGCCTGTGTATTACATATTGTAGTTTTAAACCCAATAAAAAGTAAAGTTTGGAAAAGCCCAAGTGCAAGACTGGCAAATCCATGAAATACAACCCCGAGCATGGAATTACATTTGGCAGTACACTTACTCTTACACTCGTACTTTTTGTTTGGTTTGTGTCTGGACTAACATTTCGGGGACTATTTTTTGTTTAATGGGAAATTTTCTAGGTGGAGCCTGTTTTTGTTACAAATTGTAGTTTGTTTGAACCGAATAAAAAGTAAATTTAGGAAAGCCCAAGTGAAAGTAGTTTAAAAAAAATTAAATTTTCTTAAGTAAGTGCGTTTTCTTAAAAAAGTAAATTTTCTCAAAAAAAATACCTATTTATATTCTTAAACAATCTACCTTTTCTTAAAAAAAATACCTTATCTTAAAGAAGTACCTTTGCTTAAAAAAGTACATTTTCTTACAAAAAGTACCTTTTCTTAAAAAAAGTAATTTTTTTAAATACATAAGTACCTTTTCTTAAAAAAGTACATTATCTTACAACAAATTGCCTTTTTTTAAAAAACTAGCTTTTCTTTAAAGAGTACCTTTCTTGAGATAAGTATTGTTAGTATTGTTTTTCTTAAAATTGTAGATGTTCTTTCGTAAAAAAAAAAGCTTTTCGTCAAAAAAATATACCTTCTCTTAAAAGCAAATACGAATTCTTACAAAAATTCCTTTTCTTAAAAGTACCTTTTTTGAAAATAAAATAATACCTTTCTTTTCTTTTCTTGAGAAAAGTAGCCTTTCTGAAAATAAGTAAATTCTCGTAAAAAAATAACCTTTTCCTAAAAAGAGTACCACTTCTTTAAAAAGTACCTGTTCTTAAAAAAGTACTTCTATGTAACAAAAAAACACTCTCTTAGGCTTTTTCTTACAGAAAGCACTTCCTATTAAAAATGGGAGGTTTTCTTAAAAAAAAATTAGCTTTTAATAAAATAAGTACCTCTCTTTAAAGAAAGGACCTTTTCGGGAAAATATAATAAATATTCTTACAAAAGGGACGTAAAAATATACTTGTTTTAAAAAAATTCATTCAATAAATAAAAAATTTCTTAAAAAAAGTTTATCATTTTACAAAAAGTATAAATGACGTTTAAGGTCGTGCGATTTGACTCCATTAGACTTCTTTCTCTGGGGCAACGCGAAAGCATGGTCTACACCCCCGGCCGTTTCAGAGCTGAAGAATGAAATCATAACGAAATAAATGACATGCTGCTTGAACTATGCCAAAAGTCATGAACAATTTTTACAGACGCACCCTGTGTTGCCAGAGGAGTCGTGGTGGTTTTGTGTTTCATACTTAAATGCCACAGTCCAGAAAATATGATGAAATAAAAAACATTTCGTCAAATTTTGGTGTGATTTATTTATAAAAGAATATGTGCGGTCTTATTGAATCACCCTTTGTTACAAAAACACTGATTGCTAGCGGCGAGTGATGTAACTGAAAGCAACAAGTAGAATGTATTCAACAATCCTATCAGCACATTATTTTAAGGTCCTTTTTAGATTTGTATGTTACGTTATATCTCAACCCTTAATCCATTTTATTGCTTTATATTGACAAATATGACCAGGGTTATTATCTTGAAGCAATGTCGGTCACTCCCCAATCCCTTTATGGCATGTTATGAGAAATTACCTGTGAAGTAAGAAATGGAAGCTACCTAGTCCTGTACAACAACAGTGTATACGTCTAAGGGTTGACGAGGTAAATTGTTGTGATTAGTAACAATTGTGTATTCATTAGGGTCCTGCAAATCCATTGTTAGAACCACATGACATACATTGTAAATTCCCATACATTTTTCTTAATCCTCGTTAATGCGTAGCGACTAACGTAAGAAAGGATTAAGTTAGGCACATTTTGGCTTAGTCCCTTTAACTAAAACCGGGTAATGTGTCCTCATACAGTGTTGGCGTGTTTACTATTGCTGCCGTTTATGTGTACGGATTACAGCTTAAGCAGTTGCCCAGAAGGAACTTTCTATTACCTACGTACGCGTTTTTGTGTGTGTGAATGTGAGAGAGAGAGCTATAAAACTCTAAGCTTATGTTAAATCCTTTGCTTAACCTGATGGTAAACCTTTACTTTCCGAAGAATTCCTGCGCCCTTAGCTGTGCAATGGAAATTTATGTGTAATTGGAGTGAATGTGTAAATATCTTGATAAATTAGGACATATCCTGGCTTGAGCTCTTTATAGAGGCTGCATGTAATGATGTTATTCATTTCATGGTCATACAAAACAGTTAACAACAGCTTAAGGATCGTAAATACTAACTCTTTCGTTTTACAATAATTTTTAGACAAATGCAAATTATTTGCAAGTACCCCCTTTCCTATTAATGTTTGTTTGATCCTTGTTTCAGGCCTCAGTTAACCATTACATACCTTGCAGTGTCCTTGTCATCTTTGACTTTGATTCTTATGCAAATATTGTCAGAGCTGTTATCATGTCGCATTTACTACTTACCCTTTAGGTTGCTTCTCTTTTCAAATTCCGTTACAATCTAGGCGTCACCGTAACTGATGTCCTTTTTGTGTTTCTTCTTTGCCAAAACTCCCATTAGACCTTTGTTATCCTTAGCGTATTCTTTACTTAGTTGCTTTGTTTTTTTTTAAGGACGACTTAAAGAGTTGTTTGTCATGTTGTCGCGTCTTACGGAAGTTTAAACAAATTGAGTGGTATCTTTTGAAGATCCTGAAGGTACTTTCTGTTTTCTTTTTGGAAAAAGGAGAACTTATCTACTGAATCAAACGTCGATGAAACAACATGAGGGAAGGCGGCAAAATGTTTGATTTAATTTCTTAAAACATTAAGTCACTGGGAATGGTAAAAAAAGTTTACCGGCGATACTTAATCACCCTTTACATTCCAGGATGCATGACAGAGGGAAAGAGAGGCGCAAATTCTATCGAAATGTAAAATTTAAAATTTCTATTTGAAATTTAAAATACAGGGTGGGCCAAATAAGACCTACCAATGTAAAATACGTATAATTCTTGTAATAAAATTATTTTTATATATTAAATGCATTTCATGGACTTTTCATGAACTATGTATGAAATATGGCATCAGACAAATGTCCATCATTTTGCTCGATACAACCATTGACTCTTTTAAGCGCGTTTTCCATAACACCACGTAATGTTTCTGGTTGCAGGCTCTGTATTTCGTCTCGAATATTCTGCTTTAGCTGTCTAATTGTGTCGGGCTTATTGACATACAATCTGTCTTTTAAATATCTCCACACAAAAAAGTCGGGCGCAGTTAAATCTGACGAACGAGGCGGTCAAGGGATATCAGAATTTTTGAAATCAAACGTTCGCGCCAAAAGTTTCTCGCAACAAATCCATACACTGAACGGAAAAGCTTCGTCACACCCCAACAATTTTTGTCATCGAACTTAACGCTAACGTAACGTTTCATTCCCGCTATGAAAATGTGTTCATCAACTGCAAATTGTTCGTTATTGTGGTGGAAGTATGGTTGTTGCTACAATGAATTGGCTTCATTATTGCAACGAATTTGTTTCGTTGCTGCAATGAATTTGTTTCATTGTTGCAATGAAAAGGTGTCGTTCTTGCAAGGAATTTGCTTCATTGCTGCAATGAATTTGTTTATTGCTGCTATGCATTTGTTTCATAAGTGCAACGAATTTGAGTCATTGTTGTAATGAATATGTTTCATTACTACAATGATTTTGTTTCATTGCGGTAAGGAATATTTTGAAGTGTGTTTGAAATCATTTATTGGCAATTGTACATAAATATACTGTTAGTATTACATTGCAGTTGTTTTGATAACAATTTTTTTAATTTTTGTTTTCGAAAACCTATTTGCTAAATAGATTATATTCATTCCATGTTGAAACACTCGTCTGGAGAAGATTGTGGTAGTCGAGGTGTTGAGTGTTATTGTGGCCGTCATATTCAGGTCCTGCAATTAAAAACATACACGAGGAATTTATTGTTAAGATTTCTATTTAAGACATGTACATATCTATGTCTGTACTTACCATGAACATAAGCTCTACTCCCCTATGCTCTACTCCTTTAACATAGAACCACATCATTGTTTTGTTAAATCATGCAATTGTTGTTGTTTTGAGGGTTTTGATATTCAATTGTAGCGCCAAATATCCCCGTCATTAAGCCAGTGATCGCTCTGTAAGCATTTTCCTCAACTGCTCTTTTATTTATTTTAACCAAATTTGTTAAAGTTTCGATTGGATTCATTTGACTGTACTTGAATTCATGATACAAATACAAGGTAGTAGCATTAGCATTGTTGTAATTTCCGTACCCAGTTATTGTCAAAATCAGCTGATAAAAATGTCCACATACATGTGCAATTGTGAACATAGATAGATGAAATCAAAAGAGAACGCACTCACACAAACAACTTTGACATTTACTGGGTACGATGAAATGTAAACAAAGGAAATCATATGGGCTGACGCTACTACCTTGTAACGGGGTTTTCAATAAGAGCGCTACAAAAGTTATTTTTAAATAAAACAAAACCGGTTTCATATACCAATGAAATTCTTTATTCCTGTGAAAGTACGTTCGATGCCATTATGTATGGATCTCGATTACTTTTGCATGACCACCACGGGCACGCTTGCAGAAGTCCAGACGCTGAACCCAATTTTCGACGGTTTTCAAGCATAAATCGGCCGATACTGCTGCAATTTCACGTTCGATATTCGTACGAAGTTCATCAATCGTCGCTGCCTTGTTGGCATAGACCATAGACTTGACGTAGCCGCACAGGAAATAATCTAACGGCGTCAAATCGCACGACCGAGGCGGCCAATCGACTGGGCCATTTCGTGAGATAACACGTTCACCAAACTTGGTTTCCAATAAATTGATTGTGGCATTCGCTGTGTGGCTTGTGGCGGCATCCTGTTGGAACCACATGTCCTCCAAGTCCATTTTATCCAATTGGGGCCAAAAATATTCGGTTATCATTGAACGATAGCGATTCGCATTCACAGTAATGTGCCGGTCTTGATCATCACGGAAGAAGTACGGCCCAATGACGCCGCCGGCCCATAAACCGCACCAAACCGTAATTTTTTCGAGATGCAATGGTGACTTATGGATTACGTGTGGATTGCTGTCTGACCAATAACGCATATTTTGTTTATTGACGAAGCCATTCAGCTAGAAATGCGCCTCATCGCTGATTGTTGAGGCCTCTTAAAGTTGAGGCCACTGACTCCAAATTTTAATAATTTCGACTCGATGTTGGCTCGTATATCTTTCCATGATGAAATGGCAAACCTTACTGAAGAGAAATGTCAAAAGAGCGGGAAAAAATATGGCGTCGTTTGCTATCCCTATCGATTTACTTTTGTAGCGTCTCTGTTGAAAACCCCTTTATTTGTATCATGGTTGAATTGTTATTGTTTATGTTCGTCGTACTTTGTTTCTTTGACTTCGACTGCCCGAATCCAAATACCAACGCAACGAAACAGGCGCGACCGAATTATGATTAAAACATAAAAACACGAACATTTTATTGCGACTTGTACCGTCACGCACATACACACACAAAAGTTCAGTTACATAGTTCGGGGTAGTTCTTCTGCTATCGATGCATCACTTTCTTTGCTGTCATGTTGCTCCTTGCATTCTGTTTATTTATCTATTTGATTTATAGATTTCCAAGTTACACAAACGATCACAACAAACACATAAATTCACACAATTTAGATTTCACAATAAAAGATAATTACAAGTACAACTAGTCTGTTTTAACAAACTTATTTAAATTATTCCGGCGGAGAAATATGCCTACCACTTTCGATTGTTGCAATGGAACTGATTTAAGATGTGTACGTGACCCACCACTCATGCTCACCATTTTCTCTTGCTGACCTCTTTTTTACGCTCGCTCATTTTTTCGACTGCTTCTCTCTCTACCATCATAAAAATTATTTTCGTTACAATAACGAAATTGTTTCGTCAACTAAAAATGTTAACAAACCTACAAAATAAATAAATAATAATTATAAACCATATAAAGTAAAGCGCCATGGACACGTTCAACAAATTCCATCAATCGGTTGAGTGTGTGCCTGTAATCGGCTTTCATCGGCTACACGTACACGACGTCGGCCAGATTGATGAAATATCAAAAAATTTTGATATTTTCTGTTGATGGCGTTTTTGTTGATGGTCTACATTTGTGATTGTCAATCATGACACATTAGTAGAGAAAAATTGTGCGAGACGGACAAGTGCGCGGACGAAAAAAAATCATATTAAATTTTATTGAACGCTATGAGTGCTTACAGGCGCTGTGTAACACAAAAGTGGATGTCTATAGCAACAGGGAGGAAAAAAGAAAGCAGTATGAGATACTGCTAGAGTTTTTTAAAGAGCAGTACCCTAATGCGACTGTGGATGACGTAAAAAAAAATTATATTTTACGGACAAATTTTCGATTATGCATCCACAGTTTCTTCTTTTTCTCGTCTTCTTTTTCTTTTAATAAAATTCCAGCACATGCTACCAAAAGCAAATCATCTTCCTCCGACGATGAAAACAAAGAAAAAGTGATGATTGCCGTATTTTGTTGAACATTTTCGGGCAAGACACGAAGGCACACACTAATACAGATGCACCTGATTGACGAAGTTTTTTGAACGTCTCCAAGGCGCTTAACAAATAAACCAAATATCAGTAGTTTAAAACTCATGGTTTTTTTTTAATTTTCAACTCATTTTTCTACAAAATTCAAATTAAATAAAATTGTTGCAGGAACAACAAGTAAGTTGTTGTTGCAGTAACGAAATGAAAAATTGTCAAAGAAGTCAAGTATGAAATTTTTCGTTGCAGCGACTACCAAATTGTCGGATATACGACACTTTTCACTATAACAACGGAAAAACATTAACGAAAATGTTTCATCCATGCGACGAAGCGTTTTTCTTTCTGTGTAGTTTGCCTTGCAGTGTGCGCAGTCGCTCCATCTTGTTGGAACCACATATTAGGATGCTGCTCCACCATTGGCCGCAAAAAGTTGTCAATCATTGTTCTGTAAGAAGCCCCGGAAATCGTTTCTGGCGTTCCATCCTAATTCTCGAAAAAATATGGACCGATAACTTTATCGGTCATAACACCACACCAAACAGTGCATCTGGATGGATGTAATTGATGCTGGTTGTGTTACCCTTGGATTTTCAGAGCCCCACAATCTACAGTTTTGCTTATTGACGTAACCGTTTAAATGAAGATGCGCTTCATCCGACATCAAAAGATTATTTAAAATATAATTTTGTGTGGCTAAACGAATAGCGTATTGCAGTCGTTGTTGTTGGTCCTGCGGAAGCAGAGCTTGTACAATTTGAATTTTGTATGGATGCATCTTAAGATTTAACTTTAAAATTCTCCGCAATGTTGTTCGGGAAATGCCCAACTGGCTGGAACGACGACGAGTTGAGACAGATGGATCATTTGCAACACTTTCCACATTCCACATTGTCTGTAGTACGAATATATCGATGGCGATCTCTTCCAGGACAGTCGGCCACTGAACCCCGTTCCTCAGAGCTAATCTTGAATTGAAAGGTTGACAATACTTTCGCTGCATCATAACTATTGATCTTTGACAAGAATAAAAAATTCGATAATCCATTATACATTTCCAAGAACTCAATTATAATCTGCAAAGAAAAAAACACAATTATATTAGGAAACAAAAAAGTTATTCGGGTTTAACATTGGTAGGTGTTATTTGGCCCAATCGTACATCAATTAAAATTTAAAAATTCTATTTGAAATTAATCAATTGAAATTTAAAAACATCAATTGAAAATTAAAATACATCAATTGCATTTTAGAAGACATTAATTGAAATTTAAAAATCATCAATTGAAATTTAAAATTTAAAAAACATCAATTGAAATTTAAAAGACGTCAATTGATACTAAAAAGATACCAAATGAAATTTATAATACATCCATTGAAATTTAAAAGTGATCAATTGAAATTTAAATCTAAATCTAAAATCTGCCGAAATCCCTTTGTGGATGGTGAGTTTTTGCGCTATAATTCCACCAGAGTTCTATACCATGGTTGGTTGAAAAGACTGCAAGACAGCACGCTGTCTAGCACACTTAGGCTAAAGAAGCCCATCGTGATACCTGCAGTTTCCTCTATAGCAACTATTGACTAGTCGTCTAGCCAATTTGCCCTTTCAATGAATTTGTCTATAAGATCTACAGTAATATCCTGTAGGGCTACGGTACTAACTAAATGTGCTCCGAATATCCTACTTCTCAGTCCTGCCAGAGCAGGGCAATCCAAGAGAAGGTGTTTCGTCGTTTCCTCGACCTCTTCCATGCAGCATCTACAGAGAGTGGAGTTTCTATGTCCCAATCTTAGGGCGTGTTTACCTACAAGACAATGTCCCGTAAGTGTTCCTATCATTGTGGATAACCTGCCTCTCGCAAGTTAAGTAGTTGCCTAGTCCTCTTCCTGTCCACCTGTGGCCAGAGGACCCTGGCTTGTTTGCAAGTTGAAGTAAGTCTCCAGTTGCCTGGAATGTCGCTGTGTCCCGGTACCCAGATGAGCCTGATGCCAAAATACTCTGCCATCACCTTAAGTGATGAGTGGCGTACTTTCACATATAGATACATATTCCCCGGAGGATTGGGACACTACTTTTCAATAGTTCAGCAACCTCCAGTATGGCGGTAATTTCCGCCTGAAATACACTACAGTGATCTGGCAGCTTGAAGGAGATATTTACATTTAGGTCCGGTGAATGGACCCCATAGCAAACTTGTTTGTCCATCCATCCGTGAAAAATCTGATACTACTGGTGTCCCCTTCCAGTGACTTTCCCCAGGTATTCCTGTTCGGAATAGAAGTCCTTAGATTTGTCGCTAGTAGCAGGTAGGGGATACAGGAGTCCGTTTTTACGGGAATAGAGTTGATCCGGTGTAGTAATTCAGCGTGTCCGGAATACCCCGATATCAAAAAGCCACAATCTCTGATTCTCACCAGGGATGTAGCGGCTGCCGATTCGGCCATGTTATCAGGAGTACATATGTTCAGGATAGCACTAAGTGCAGTGCCTAACGTCGTGCCCATTTCCCTACTAACGCTAATCAGTGCTGATCTTTGATTTTTCATCAAGAAATTCAGAATATAATTCTTTTGGAGAGACCTCCACCAAACTACGGTGCCATAGAGAAGTATTGGTCTGACTACTGCCGTATAAATCCACAGGAGACAGTTCCCAGCGCTTTCCTATCGCCGCTTTACAGCAGTAAAGAGCAACAGACGCCTTTTTCACCATCTCCTCCACATTCGGAATGTTATTGAAGGCTCCTGGATATCCAGGAAAGTCCCCAGAGCGAAGACCTTATTCTCAACAGAGTTTTCTATTATGCTGACTATAGAGTGGAGACCCATCTCAGTTGACCTGCCCTTGATATAGGCATGCTAAGAACTCGATAGTAGATTCTGTGGAAGATTACTTCGAATATGAATGTCCAGTAACCTTTCAAATGTCTTAAGAACAAAGGATGATAGACTGATTGATCTAAAGTCCTTTGGTTTGACATGAGAGCATTTGCCCGCTTTCGGGACGAAAATCACTTTGGTTTGCTTCCAAATGCTAGGAACGACTCCCAGCATAAGGCAATCCCTGAAGATTGCCTCCAACCAACTACAAGATAGGTATAGTGCCTCCTGTAGTTCGCGGAAATTTTTCCGTCAGTTCTATACCACAGTACTAGAGGATTTGAATTACAGTGTCTCTTCATCCCACAAGTCCCTTCAAGGAGGGCACAGCTTGAAAGAATCGACTTATCCTTCAGTGCTTGCAGAACTTTATTCTCATTTTCGGACACAATACCAAATGAACTGGAATAATAAGCAGTTCCAATCGCATTGCACGCTGAAAAATCTGTAGTTTTTTGTTGTTTGGATGCAAATATAACATATGTTTGAAGCTTGTCGCCAATATAATATACTTGTGCCCAAACGCATTGTGTTTACTATTCAATATTACATGTTTGAGACACAATGATTAATATGTTATAACATATGTGTTTGCGACCCAAATATATCTAGGTTTGTGATACAAATACAGCCGTGTTTGTTGCACTGTTTGCACTCTCAAGAGCAAGAAAATAAAAGAGGGGCAACGAGTGTATATAACTTGTAAGTGTGTATCTGTATTTTTTCATTATTCTCTCAGGGAGTGATTCATAAATATTCGTGAATGTGCCTGAAAATTGCAGATGAAGTCAGTGTTTCTTATTTTGGCTGATGTATTGCGTTTTAATTTCATGTATTCAGTCATCGTCGGTTCATCGGATAGAGGATATCGAAAGCGCGTAATCAGTGAAAAAAGAATAAACAAACGCTCGGACGGTTAAATGGCTTGCGATGTTGCTTTTGTGTATGTGTTTCGCATATATTTATGTGTGCTACCGAATTTTGGAAAGAAACTGGAGATGGTAACAACGTGAATCCCTTTTTTGCCCGAGCCTCTACTGAAAAAATCGGAATGGTGGACCATTTGTGAAATATAATAAAAAAAACAGAAGTAATTAAAACACGCTTGTCTTTTATGAACTAGAGTTGTATATAAGTATATTGTTTGTGTACCAAAGCATAGTGATAACCAAGGCATAGTTGAAACCTTCTGCAAACAAAAACGTGAGAGACAACAAGAAAGGAGAAGCAAAAGAGCAGCATATTCTGATTTCATAAAAAAAGTAATTCATTCAGCAAGTAAATGTAAAAGGGTCATTTTAAATATTTTAATTTTTTGTATTAATTATTTATTTTAATTATAATAAATAAAGAAAAAAAGAATAATTCGTTTCTAAATATTATTATGTTTGGGAGCAAATACGCTTACGTTATGGAGGTTTGGGGAAAACACGCGAATGCTTCCACGTAAGTATATGGATGTTTGGGTTGAAGCACGAATATGTTTCCACTTGAAAGCATACATATTTGTCAGTGAACATGCTAATGTTTGCATTTAAATACACCAGAGTTTGGAACTTGCAAATATATAACTGTTTGAAGTGTGTTCCAAACATATACATGGTTCCTGCAGAATATGTTTGGGAGAATATGTTACAGAGGCCGTTTTTTTCAGCGTATGGGAAAACCAAGTGACGAAGTGCCGAAGTATTTAAAATGTTGGAATACTAATATCATTGTGGATGCCAAGGATTTGTGCTACTAGTTAGAAGCTCGGGATATTCTGGGCCTCGTTGACAGTGCTTTGTCAGCGTACCAGATTTCTTCCACTTCACAGCACCTTATGGTGTTTCCTCGTCCCACCAATTCCTTAAAGAAGGACATTAGGAAACTGAACTAATTCGCGGATGCAATACGAGAGTACAAGAGGGTTTCAACCACACAGCAACTCCCTAACGTTTATTCATCCGACAAGTTCTATTAAGAAGAGCATTATGAATTTCAGGATCGCATAGCTGTAAAGATCACCTTGATTCTTGAAGGAAGTATCACATGGCTTTGATTTCTTGATAATGAGATATCCCTAGCATAACTTTATGGATTGCACAGCATGGAAAGATCGATTTCATTTCCGGAAAGCATTGAGCAAATCACGTGACCAAACCAGAAACACCTTTGTGGATGGCGTATGATCAGCAAATCATTCAGAACTTAACTGTCCTTTGCGGACACAATACAAGATACCAGATTCTTCGTCCTCCATTAAATTTGGCCACGCTGAAAAAAATCTATCTTTTTTGTTATTTGGATGTAAATATAACGTGTTTGTAGATTATCGCAAATATAATATACCTGTGTCCAAACACATTGTGTTTGCTATTCAAATATAGTATACTTGTGTCCAAACACATTGTGTTTGCTATTCAATATTACATGTTATGTGATCAGGTGTTTCCTATTTGAGGGTTTTGAATAATCATCAAATCATTCAAACCTTAACTGTCATTTGCGGACACAATATCAGAGTATCAGATTTTTCGACCTCCATCAAATTTGGCCACGCTAAAAAAATCTATCTTTTTTGTTATTTGGATGCAAATATAACATGTTTGTAGCTTATCAACACATTGTGTTTGCTATTCAAATATAGTATACTTGTGTCCAAACACATTATGTTTGCTATTCAATATTACATTTTGTGTGATGAGGTGATTCCTATTCCTATCCGTTTATTTGAGGGTTTTGAATGATCAGCATATCATTCAAACCTTAATTGTCATTTGTGGACACAATATCAGATTCTTCGACCTCCATCAAATTTGGCCACGCTGATTCCTATTCCTATCCGTTTATTTGAGGGTTTTGAATGATCAGCAAATCATTCAAAGCTTAATTGTCATTTGTGGACACAATATCAGATTCTTCGACCTCCATCAAATTTGGCCACGCTGAAAAAATCTGTCTTTTTTGTTATTTGGATGCAAATATAACATGTTTGTAGCTTATCGCAAATATAATATACTTGTGTCCAAACACATTGTGTTTGCTATTCAAATATAGTATACTTGTGTCCAAACACATTGCGTTTGCTCTTCAATATTACATTTTGTGTGATGAGGTGTTTCCTATTCCTATCCGTTTATTTGAGGATTTTGAATGATCAGCATATCATTCAAACCTAAACTGTCATTTGCGGACACAATATCAGAGTATCAGATTCTTCGACCTCCATCAAATTTGGCCACGCTGAAAAAATCTATCTTTTTTGTTATTTGGATGCAAATATAACATGTTTGTAGCTTATCGCAAATATAATATACTTGTGTCCAAATACATTGTGTTTGCTATTCAAATATAGTATACTTGTGTCCAAACACATTGCGTTTGCTCTTCAATATTACATTTTGTGTGATGATGTGTTTCCTATTCCTGTCCGTGTTTCCTATTTGGGCACGCTGAAAAAATCTATCTTTTTTGTTATTTGGATGCACATATAACATGTTTGTAGCTTATCGCAAATATAATATACTTGTGTCCAAATAC
The DNA here is from genome assembly GCA_963931995.1 of Phaonia tiefii. NCBI lineage: Eukaryota > Metazoa > Arthropoda > Insecta > Diptera > Muscidae > Phaonia > Phaonia tiefii. The sequence goes on along the minus strand of OZ008370.1, from coordinate 16,576,202 downwards.
ATTGTGTTTGCTATTCAAATATAGTATACTTGTGTCCAAACACATTGCGTTTGCTCTTCAATATTACATTTTGTGTGATGATGTGTTTCCTATTCCTGTCCGTGTTTCCTATTTGGCCACGCTGAAAAATCTATCTTTTTTGTTATTTGGATGCAAATATAACATGTTTGTAGCTTATCGCAAATATAATATACTTGTGTCCAAACACATTGTGTTTGCTATTCAAATATAGTATACTTGTGTCCAAACACATTACGTTTGCTCTTCAATATTACATTTTGTGTGATGATGTGTTTCCTATTCCTGTCCGTGTTTCCTATTTGGCCACGCTGAAAAAATCTATCTTTTTTGTTATTTGGATGCAAATATAACATGTTTGTAGCTTATCGCAAATATAATATACTTGTGTCCAAACGCATTGTGTTTGCTATTCAAATATGGTATACTTGTGTCCAAACACATTACGTTTGCTCTTCAATATTACATTTTGTGTGATGAGGTGATTCCTATTCCTATCCGTTTATTTGAGGGTTTTGAATGATCAGCATATCATTCAAACCTTAACTGTCATTTGCGGACACAATATCAGAGTATCAGATTCTTCGACCTCCATCAAATTTGGCCACGCTGAAAAAATCTGTCTTTTTTGTTATTTGGAAATATCGCAAATATAATATACTTGTGTCCAAACACATTGTGTTTGCTATTCAAATATAGTATACTTGTGTCCAAACACATTGCGTTTGCTCTTCAATATTACATTTTGTGTGATGAGGTGTTTCCTATTCCTATCCGTTTATTTGAGGATTTTGAATGATCAGCATATCATTCAAACCTTAACTGTCATTTGCGGACACAATATCAGAGTATCAGATTCTTCGACCTCCATCAAATTTGGCCACGCTGAAAATATCTATCTTTTTTGTTATTTGGATGCAAATATAACATGTTTGTAGCTTATCGCAAATATAATATACTTGTGTCCAAACACATTGGGTTTGCTATTCAAATATAGTATACTTGTGTCCAAACACATTGCGTTTGCTCTTCAATATTACATTTTGTGTGATGATGTGTTTCCTATTCCTGTCCGTGTTTCCTATTTGGCCACGCTGAAAAAATCTATCTTTTTTGTTATTTGGATGCAAATATAACATGTTTGTAGCTTATCGCAAATATAATATACTTGTGTCCAAACACATTGTGTTTGCTATTCAAATATAGTATACTTGTGTCCAAACACATTGCGTTTGCTCTTCAATATTACATTTTGTGTGATGAGGTGTTTCCTATTCCTATCCGTTTATTTGAGGATTTTGAATGATCAGCATATCATTCAAACCTAAACTGTCATTTGCGGACACAATATCAGAGTATCAGATTCTTCGACCTCCATTAAATTTGGCCACGCTGAAAATATCTATTTTTTTGTTATTTGGATGCAAATATAACATGTTTGTAGCTTATCGCAAATATAATATACTTGTGTCCAAACACATTGTGTTTGCTATTCAAATATAGTATACTTGTGTCCAAACACATTGCGTTTGCTCTTCAATATTACATTTTGTGTGATGATGTGTTTCCTATTCCTGTCCGTGTTTCCTATTTGGCCACGCTGAAAAAATCTATCTTTTTTGTTATTTGGATGCAAATATAACATGTTTGTAGCTTATCGCAAATATAATATACTTGTGTCCAAACACATTGTGTTTGCTATTCAAATATAGTATACTTGTGTCCAAACACATTACGTTTGCTCTTCAATATTACATTTTGTGTGATGATGTGTTTCCTATTCCTGTCCGTGTTTCCTATTTGGCCACGCTGAAAAAATCTATCTTTTTTTGTTATTTGGATGCAAATATAACATGTTTGTAGCTTATAGCAAATATAATATACTTGTGTCCAAACACATTGTGTTTGCTATTCAAATATAGTATACTTGTGTCCAAACACATTACGTTTGCTCTTCAATATTACATTTTGTGTGATGATGTGTTTCCTATTCCTGTCCGTGTTTCCTATTTGGCCACGCTGAAAAAATCTATCTTTTTTTGTTATTTGGATGCAAATATAACATGTTTGTAGCTTATCGCAAATATAATATACTTGTGTCTAAACACATTGTGTTTGCTATTCAAATATAGTATACTTGTGTCCAAACACATTGCGTTTGCTCTTCAATATTACATTTTGTGTGATGAGGTGATTCCTATTCCTATCCGTTTATTGGAACGTTAGGAATGACATTTTAATTTAAAATTACAAGACACAACTTGATTCTGCGTTCTTTTTCGTTGATAATTTATTTATTTTTAAAAAATGTTAAAAAAAATATTCTTATTTCTAGGGCATTACAACTAAGTACTTTACTATTTACAACTGTAACCTGGGGAATCGGTAGAGGTGCGGTTGCCGATCCACGGCTAAAAGTTACAGCATCTAACTACAGCTACATTACACCACATTAGTAGTAACAGGATATGGTATTATGTATGTCACAGATAAGTTTTTCCTTAAGCGTTCAACGCAAACAGGTGAGAATTGGGCAGGGGCAGATGGACGAATTCCCCATATAGGTCTACACTTTAGAAGTCAAAGCTGACAATTGAGCTTTAAGAGCATCAATTTGACACAACAGTTCGATGTTTTGACGTTCCAAGTAGGCAGCACGGATGGCAATCTCGTCTTCCTTGATGCGGCGACGGTCACGGGATTTCTTAGCGGCAGCATTATTTTTACGGCGACGTTCATAGTAGGCGGCATCCTTGATCATTCCCCCCGATGTGTTTAACAAATTGCAGTTGTTTGCAGAGTTGGCGTTGGATTGACTATCATTGCCCGAATTGGAGTCGCTATCACTGGAATCATCGTTGTGCTGGCGTTCCTCATTCTCACTATTGTTGCTGGAGGAGCCACAGTTGGTGCGGCGCATTTTGGGATTGGTGACAGTGCGAGAACCGCCATTTGAGCAGCGGATTTGTTCGAGGACACGTTTGCGATACTCGGTGTAGCGCTCGACGCGGGAGTTGTCCAATAGACAATCCGTGGCAGCAAAGTTGGCGGCGATAACTAAAGGGTCACGGGGGAAGGCTTTGAAGGGTCGAGTGTTCTTGGCATCAAGAGCGGATAAACCATTGGTGCTGCTGGTGGGAGTGGTGGCAGGTTGTGATACGGGATGATCTTGCTGTTGTGGAGGGGAACGAGGTTCGGAAACATCTGATGTTTGTGGCACGGCGACAACAGCAGCGGCAGAAGCAATGGATTGCAAAATATTGTTATTGGCGCTGAGCGGAGCAGTAACTGGAGCAGGATTTATAGGTGGTGGTGGTGTGGTGGACATCGGTTCTTGTTTGACGTTATTTTGGTAATATAAACCGGGGTACAACGAAGCAAAGCCGACTGGAAGGACAGCTTGCTGTTGTTGTTGTTGTGCTTGGGCAGCATATAAGAAATTTGCGGGCAATAGGGTAGCAGCCACAGCTGGTTGTTGTGGAGCTGCTAAATCTGAGGGTGACTGCGAGGGCGAGTCTGTGCCAAAACTTGAGCCACTGTGATAGGGCGAAGGCGTTTTGCGAGGAGTTTGACCCGATTCACAACGACGTGATAAATCCAAAACTTCCGCCGCAGTTGAGGCGTGACAAGCTGACGTTTGTTGGTGATTGGGCATGGCAGAGTTCAACAACTGTTGTTGCAGTTGTTGCTGATATGCATAGGCCGAATATAAATCCAAGGCGGGCATTGGTGGAGATGGTGGTTGCATGTGCATAGGATGTTGTTGGTGATGGGCCACGGCGGCGGCTTGTAATAAGCCATTGCGATCTAAAACGCGAGAGAAAGAGAGGTAATGAGTACATTCTATAAATACAAAAAATGAGAACACGGTTGTTTGACATTTTTGAATACTAACCATTTTTGAAATCTAACAGGAATTGACCCGCCATCAATTTCTCGTGAATCATCATTTTGTAGAAATATTTTTTAAAATTTTTCCTATGTGTAAAAGTTTCCTTTTACGGAGTATAATCCAATAGGCAGGTTTTGTCAAATGTAATCCTTTGTTTTTTTTTATGATACAGTTTGATATCTTAGGGAGTAAAATCACTTAACTAAATTTGTAGTATTTATTTGTAAAAATTTGTCTAAAAATTTCCAGGTTATGAAAACATTCGTCCGTTGATGATATGTTGCTGGGAACAAGGTTCGAGGGGCACTGATTTACAAATGCATACGGTCGTCTTATATACGCAGGTCTGTTGCATTTTTGTCCATACACTCGCCTACGCCTGCGTTGCAATTTTCATTGAAAGGTCGTTCGCACCACCCTTACGCACATTAGAATAAGACCCTCTCACTCATACCTACAAATAGTATAGTTGCCTTTTGTAACTCTTTCTCCCAAACACCATTATTCTGTGCACACGCACATTCTCTCCGCCTCTCGCCATCTCTCTCCCGAAAAAAATGAGTGTGATGTACAATGATGGGTAATGTCAAATTGCAGCAGCAGGTAGTTGTGTGACAATTTCAATGAAACAGAAGGGTGTTGATTGTATTTCAGTGACTGTGGGATAGGGGTAGTTTTACGAGATAGGTTTAGAGGAAAATCGAGAGTTTATGTACATACTCAGATTCAATATTATACACGCTATTGTCATCATGAAATGGTCGTATATAAGATTCCACAATCATATACCAGCCATGTATAAATACGTCAAATATCAACCCTTCCTCTCGTCGTTGTCCATCAATCGTTATTTCGGAAACTTTCACAAACGCTTCTTATATAATTGGAGGTGCTCATACAAATATCCTTTTTTAATAAAAAGGATTTTATGACTTCCTACATGTGTCCATACTGCATTTATTTTATGATTTCCTTTCCTTAAAAAAGAAAGGGTTTCGTCATTTTTCCCCGAATTCCGCATCATCGTAGTAAAGGGTTTTATTCAGCAATTTCCACGAGTTGCCAAAGAGTTAAGAGGAAGTTAATGTTTATGACCTCTAGCGTATTTTGTATAATTTTACCACGAAATTGTAAGAACAACATACATAAGTATAATTACACGTTCCCACAAATGTCCTTCTAATTACGAAAGGGATTATGACAGAAAATGTTGAATATAAAAATATTTTATATAAGTCTTATCACAAATTTAATATTGAAATTCACGTTAAAATTTGGTAGAAAACTAAAACTTGAAAACTTCTTTTTATTTTAGAAAAAAATCGCCAATGATTAGAGTGAATGAATTCATGGCTTCTATTAAATAAAACTGATGACATTTTATACACCAAACCTAAAGATACAATTTTATAAATGAATTATTTAATTCAATTGAATTCAATTCAATTCCATTTGATTCAATTCAGTTAAATTCAATTCATTTCAATTCAATTCATTTCAATTCAAGACCATTCAAATCAATTCTATTCAATTCAATTGAATTCAATTCGATTCAATTCAATTAAATTCAATTCATTTAATTTAAATTCAATTTCATTCAACTCAATTCAGTTCAATTCAATTCAAAACAATTCAATTCAACTCGATTCAGTTCAATTCAATACAATTCAACTCAATTCAATTCAATTGAATTCAATTCAATTCTATTTGATTCAATTCAATTCATTTCATTTCAATTCATTTCAATTCATTTCAATTCAATACCATTCAATTCAATTCAATTGAATTCAATTCGATTCAATTCAATTAAATTCAATTCATTTAATTTAAATTCCATTTCATTCAACTCAATTCAGTTCAATTCAATTCAATACAATTCAATTCAACTCGATTCAGTTCAATTCAATTCAATACTATTCAATTCAACTCGATTCAGTTCATTTCAATACAATTCAACTCAATTCAATTCAATTGAATTCAATTCAATTCAATCTATTTAATTCAATTGAATTCAATTCAATTCCATTTGATTCAATTCAGTTCAATTCATTTCAATTCAATTCATTTCAATTCAAGACCATTCAATTCAATTCTATTCAATTCAATTGAAATCAATTCGATTCAATTCAATTAAATTCAATTCATTTAATTTAAATTCGATTTCATTCAACTCAATTCAGTTCAATTCAATTCAATACAATTCAATTCAACTCTATTCAGTTCAATTCATTGCAATTCAATTCAATTAATTAAAATTCAACTCAACGCAATTCAGTTCAATTCAATTCTATTTAATTCAATTGAAATCAATTCAATTCCATTTGATTCAATTCAGTTCAATTCAATTCATTTCAATTCATTTCAATTCAAGACCATTCAATTCAATTGAATTGAATTCAATTCGATTCAATTCAATTAATTTAAATTCAATTTCATTCAACTCAGTTCAGTTCAATTAAATTCAATACAATTCAATTCAACTCGATTCAGTTCAATTCAATTCATTTCAATTCAAGACCATTCAATTCAATTCTATTCAATTCAATTGAAGTCAATTCAATTAAATTCATTTTATTTAATTTAAATGTAATTTCATTCAACTCAATTCAGTTCAGTTCAATTCAATACATTTCAATTAAACTCTATTCAGTTCAATTCAATTCAATTCAATACAATTCAAATCAATCCAATTCAACTCAGTTCAGTTCAATCTAGTTCAATTCATTTCACATCAATTCAATGCAATCCAATTTAATGCAATTCTGTTCAAGTCTATTCAATTCAATTCAATTAAACTCAATTCTATTCAATTAAATTTATTTCAATTAAATTTAATTCGATTTAATTCAATTCGATTCAATTCAATACAATTCAATTCAATGCAATTCAGTTAAGTTCAATTCAATTATAGTCAATTCAATTCAGTGCAGTTCAATTCAATTCAGATCAATTCAATTCAATTCTTTTCAATTCAATTCACTTCAATTCAATTTCATTCAATTGAATTCAATGCAGTTCAATACAATTCAGATCAATTCAATTCAATTATATTCAATTCAATTCAATGCAGTTCAATTCAATTCACATCAATTCTTTTCAATTCAATTCAATTTCATTCAACTCCATTCAATTTAATTCAATTCTGTATTTGGGAAACGAAGCGTCGATCGAAAATATAACCAGATTTATGAGTTTCTAAGGGATTTCGACAAAGTTGTTATTGATATGAAAAAAATGTTTTTCAAAAAATCGTCATAAAATAAGAAAATTGTGACTATCAAAATATGTCATTAAAACCTCTATAAGAAGCTTTGACCCTTGGTAAACAAACTATTACCCACTACCGTGGGTAATATGTAAAGACCTCATTGTGAATTACCTGTCGCCGTGGGTATTGACCCATCCACCATATGTAACGGGTAATTATGATGGGTACTTACCCATCGGTGTGAGTAATGTGTAAATACCGCTACCCATTCCCCATGTGTAATATGTACACAATCCTTGCCCATTCACCACGACAATATGAATGAGCTACCCATTACCCGCCAAATACGTACTCTGATCTAGCCACAGATCCTTATCAAACATAAATGTGAAAAATAATGTATGTATATATAGAGTGACTAATTCAGTGCATAGGGTTAAATAACCAGGGTTAGTAGTCCAAGACGACGTAGTCGTCAACAATTTCTTTTAGGCATTTTGATTTTTCTCACGCGCGACCCTTATCGCTTAAACTATCGTCGTGTAAAAAAAAATAGAAATGGTTTCCCGTTACATCCCATGAAGGGATTGGGGAGAACTATTTGCCTGTGCAAGCAGACGTCAACTGTTCAGTTTTTCTAGGTCGATCGTTTGAGATGTTTGGGCATCGAAACAGAGAAACACGAAAACAATGCTTCACATACGTATGTATGTTCCAAATATATACATACATGGTTGCTGCATATTGGTATAGGTGCCATTTTTTACGGCGTGTATATTCTCACCAAAATCAACTAGGATATATTTGTTACTAATAGAATTACCTCTTAGCCCTTTAATGAAGATCAACCACTTTTTGGAAATGTCACTGAAAATTCTTGCAAACGTCATAAGTATAACACTGCACGCTGAAAAAACGGCCTGTGTAACATATTCTGCGGGAACCATGTGTATATTTGGAACACACTTCAAACATTTATATGTTTGCAAGTCCCAAACTCAGGTGTATTTAAATGCAAACATTAGCATGTTTACTGACAAATATGTGTGCTTTTACATGGAAACATATGCGTGCGTCATCCCAAACATCCATATACTTACGTGGAAGCATTTGCGTTTTCCCCCTCAAACCTCCATATACTTACGTGGAACGTAAGCGTATTTTCTCCCAAACATAATAATCGCCCTTATTCCCGTTGTCGATGTCAATACAATATCGACACCATTTTTATTGGCGACTTGGAGGTATTTGGGAAAAAAAATTTTGCGTAATATTTTAAGAGTGTTGTTTTTGGATCATAGACTTCAAAAACTTTGTTGTTGTCAATGTGACAATACATTTATAACGTTCTAAAGTTGACAAAAATCTGATGACGACGTCGACGACGACAATGGGAATAAGACCGAATATTTAGAAACGAATTATTCTTTCTTTATTTATTATAATTAATTTTATCAATATATATTCACATTTACTTATATAAATAATTAATACAAAAAATTAAAAGATTTAAATGATTTTTGCATTTACGTCCATTTACATTTACACATTTATTTGTTTTGTTTTGAATCTGCTGCTCTGTTGTTTCTCCTTTCTTTGTTGTCTCTCATGTTTTTGTCTGCAGAAGGTTTCAACTATGCATTGGTTATCACTATGCGTTGGTACACGAACAATATACTTATATACAAATCTTGTGTATTAATTACTTGTGTTTTTTTTTTATTATATTTCACAAATGGTCCGCCATTCCGATTTTTTGAGTAGAGGCTCGGGCAGAAAAAGTGATTCACGTTGTTGCTCTCTCCAGTTTCTTTCCTTAAAATCGTTTCTCACTTTGATAGCACACATAAATATATGCGCAACACATACACAAAAACCAAAGCAACATCTCAAACCATTTAACTGTTCGAGCGTTTGTTTATTCTTCTTTCACTGATCAAGCGCTTTTGATATCCTCTGGCCGATGATCCATTGACGACTGAATACATGAAATTAAAACGCAATACATCACGCACATTCTGGAATTTTTATGAATCACTCGCTGAGAGAATAATGCAAAAAAACAGATGCACAATTACAAGGTATACACACTCGTTACCCATCTTTTACTCTCTTGCTCTCAAGTGAGCATAAACAGTGCAACAAACAAGGCTGTATTTGTGTCACAAACACAGATATATTTAGGTCGCAATCACATATACAAGATATATACACACTCGTTACCCCTCTTTTATTCTCTTGCTCTTAAGAGAGACTAAACAGTGCAACAAACACGGTTGTATTTTTATCACAAACACAGATACATTTAGGTCGCAAACACATATGTTATAACATATTAATCATTGTGTCTCAAACATGTAATATTGAATAGCAAACACAATGTGTTTGGCCACAAGTACTCGTATATTATATTTGCGACAAGCTCCAAACACATGCTATATTTGCCTCCAAACAACATAAAACTACAGATTTTTCAGAGTGTGGAAATTAATTCCAACAAACCCGATTGTACCGTTTTCATTGATTCCTTCGAAGAGGTATGCCACCTCTTCGCCGCAGTAGATTTTTTGGATTTCAAGGTTTGGGATTTAAATCGACAGACACAACTCGTCAGAATTGGTGCGGTGGACCCTGATGACCAGGACTTCAAAAAAGCCCGGAAATGGATGTTACCCTAAAGACGACCGTATATAAATAATTTCCTGGCTTCATAATTATTTATTGGAATACACAATCCAGTTGTGAAATTCGGGTGTGAAAACCTCTGACTCAGCTGTGACAACCTCTGATTCGGTTGTGACAACCTCTACTTTGGTCGTAACGACCTCTAAGTCAGTTGATACAACCTCTGATTCCGTTGCGACAACCTCTGATTCGGTTGTGGCAACCTCTAATTAATTTGAGACAACCTCTGATTCGGTTGTGACAACCCTTCACTCGGCTGTGTCAACCTAGAGTTCGGCTGTGGCGACCTTTAATTCGGTTGTAACAACCCCTAATTCGGTTGTGACAACTTCTAATTCGTTGAGACAAGCTCTACTTTGGTTGTAACGACCACTAAGTTGGTTGAGACAACCTCTGATTCGGTTGTGACAACCCTTCACTCGGCTGTGTCAACCTACAGTTCGGCTGTGGCGACCTTTAATTCGGTTGTGACAACCCCTAATTCGGTTGTGACAACTTCTAATTCGTTGAGACAACCTCTACTTTGGTTGTAACGACCACTAAGTTGGTTGAGACAACCTCTGATTCGGTTGTGACAACCCTTCACTCGGCTGTGTCAACCTACAGTTCGGCTGTGGCGACCTTTAATTCGGTTGTGACAACCCCTAATTCGGTTGCGACAACCTCTGATTCGGTTGTGGCAACCTCTACTTTGGTTGTAACGACCACTAAGTTGGTTGAGACAACCCTTCACTCGCCTGTGACGACCAACAGTTCGCCTGTGGCGACCTCTAACTCAGTTGTGACAACCCCTAATTCGGTTGTGACAATTTCTATTTCGTTTGAGACAACCTCTGATTCGGATGTGGCAACCTCTGATTCGGTTGAGACAACTTCATTCAACCATTACTTCGGCGGTGACGACCTCTAAGTCAGTTGAGACAACCTCTGATTGTGTGTTTGAGACAAACTCTAAAAATTCGGTTACGGCTAATTCGGCAGCCGCGGCCGAATTTTTCTGTGGCTGTATTTATAAGACCTGAAGGAGGACAAATATTTCCATGGATTACATTAACTCGCTTGCAACTTCCATTTACTTTATCGGGACTCACTCATCTGAAAGATTGTGTTTTCTGGAACCTACTGTTTGTCAAAATTTTCGGACTAACTAACAGTGAATTGACAAATTCTCCAGACTGTTATCCGGAAATTTAAAATATCTTTAACACAACACAACTTCCGTGGAAAGCGTCACCAAAACATATTCCTTGTTTGGGTTGTTCTAAAAACAAACACACACAGAACACAACAATAAACTATACAAAAAAGGGCAAGAAAGGCTTAAAGGGAGTCCGAAAAAAGGACACACACATAAACGTTAGCAGTTACGGTGATACAATCCAGAAGGGTAGGGAGAACAAAAACAAACTATAAGTGACTTGGAAACATACCAACAGTTAGGTCAATATTTGCATAAATGCCACGGTAACTAAGTTGCAACAAGGACAATCGACTAAACAAGCATTAATAGAGAAATTCGGTACTTCGAATTCAATTTGCAGAGGATATCGAAAGGATGCTAGCGAAGAGTTACAATATTTTAGACTAGAGCGCAGAAGTTTTGCTTAAGTTACGAAATATTTTGCATGACCATGAAAATGATTCGCTGACCGTATTTAAAATACCGGAATTGCACACAAAACAGGACATCTTATAATTGCCACACGATATACAAGGATTTGCGTACATATACACTTTAAGATAGTTAAGCAATTGCTTAAGTATAAAATTCATTTGAAAGTAAAGGATTTTCACTAGATTAAGTAAAGGATTTAAATGCACAACGGACAAGACATCCTTTACACACACACGCGCGCGCGCACACATTTACACAGTTATATAGCATGTCCTGCTAGACAATGGATTAGCCACTAAGCCGTTCACACACGTATCCAATAACAAAAACACCAGCAACCAGAGCGCGCATTGTCCTTTATCAGTTATTATTACCAGTTTTCACATAAAGTGACTGAGTCGGAATCTCTGTTAAGCTAGCGTGTATGTTTTAATCCTTACTGAAGTTAGTTGCTCTGTCGTAAATAAGAATTTGCATGAAATGTATGGCTGTGTGTGTGTATCCTGGTATTGACATTTAAAGGATTTGCAGGACTTCAATAAACAAACAATTGCCACTAATCACAACAATTTAACTCTCCTAACATGTCATGTTGTAATAGTACTTGACATATCCTTGGCAATGGTTTTGTGAAATTCCTTAAATTTGTTTGTTTACATTAGTATGCAAATTCATATCCTCTTTTTACAGCGAAAAAAATATACCTGCTTACAGGATGTGTTCAGGATATTGAGAGGCCAAAACCAAGTCTGCGAAAAAAATGTCAAATTAAACACGAAGTCTTATTAAAATTAAGTGGTGGTGGGCGGGCTTCCAGTTTATGAGCGCTATGAAAATGTTTGTCTACCTAAGGTAGAGAATAAAGACCCGATAACTTCATTGTGATACAATATTGTATTGGTCATTTGACTACTGCGAGATAAGATTACATTTATTGTCGATTGTTCTTTCGATTTTGTGACGCAACTGCGACGAGCTCTTACTTGCCATAGGTACTGACGGAAGAGGTCAAAAAAGATTTATTTTGAAACAGCAATAACAACTAAATCGAGTACTACTTATACATGTCAAAATTGTAAACAAAATTTTTCAAACAACACCACATTCAGACATCTTGGAATAGATGGAACTTGCCATAGCCGATGCCTGCCCATCCATAGTCGTTAATTATTACGTCACATTCCAACAACAATTATAATTGTCATTGCTACTAGCGAGCACCCTAAAATATGCTGTGGAGTTTGTCGCAAAGTCATTTTACCTCTTCCGAATAGTTAGGGTACTCTTATCTCGCTGTACTCAAATGACCAATACAATATTGTACCACAATGAAGGTATCGGGTCTTACTTTTCTACTTTATGTAGACAATCATTTTCACGGCTCATAAACTGGAAGCCCATCCAAAACAAAGTTAGAAAATCAAACTAGATTTCAGTCCATCCATTATCATGCGATCTCTTCAATATCTTCATGGTGATTTGGCTGAGATACCATTTTTTTTAATCAAATTCTGACCTTATATGTCTATAATATATCCATGTAAATCATAACAGTTTCTACGCAAAACATTCTCAGGCGATCTCTTTAATATCTTCATTAAGGTGGACGAATCCTCAATGTATGGGAGAATGTAAAACTCATAAAAAACTCTCTCATAGTTTTGTGATAGGTTATCTATATGTATAAAATTTTTGGTTAATGTATGAGAAATTCATACTACAAGCTTACAAGTCATGTACATATTTCGAATTGAAAAATGGTTGGATTTTGTTGGAAATAATAGACAATTCAGTTCAACACACACTCACTGGCATGACTAGTTTCGAACTCCGTGACAAGTTCATCATCAGATGCCTAACTACTGTGCCTGAATTGATACCATCGGTTGATCATCAATCGTATATATACAAGGTGGCGCAAAAGTAATCCTCCTATCAGAAAATGCTATAAATTTTGCGATTGGCCCCTAATGTCAGTTCTGTTTTGACATTTGTGTAGTAAACACACGCGAAATACACGTTAATAAACAATGTTACGCTACACTGCTCCAGAACGCGGAATATTGCTGACTATTTATTTGACCAATAATCGGTCGGTGACTTTGGCACAACGTGAATTTCGTCGCAGATTTCCTGGCCGTCCAACGCCTACTGGTGAAACACTGCGACGTTTAGCCGCTCGCCTCGAAGAGACTGGCACAACACGAGATGCTGCCAGGCGTGGCAGACCCCGGAGTAGCCGTTCTGCAGAGAATATTGCTGCTGTAGCCGAGGATGTCATGGATGCGCCGTCGACGTCGACCAGACGACGTGCCACGCAAATGGGTATCAGTCGGCGGCCTTTACAGCGAATTTTGGTACAAGATTTGAAGATGTTTCCGTACAAAGTCCAGACGGTGCATCAGCTGTTAGCTGCTGACCGCCAATCGCGTCTAACATACGCTCAAGCCATTCTTAATCACCACCAAGAGGAAGATGATTTTTCATCAAAAATAATCATGAGTGATGAGGCCCATTTCCATCTTAGCGGGTACGTAAATAAGCAAAATGTACGCTTCTGGGGCACTGAAAATCCGCGTGTAACCCACGAAGAGCCATTACACCCGCTCACTGTATGGTGTGCTGTTTTCGCTGGAGGAGTCATCGGACCTTTTTTCTTCGAAGACGTCGCGGGCCAAACGGTTACTGTGAATGGTGAGCGCTACAGAGCAATGATCAACGAGTTCTTTTTGCCGCAACTTGATGAATTGGGATTGGAAAACATGTGGTTCCAACAGGACGGTGCAACGGCACACACTGCACGTGCCACAACCGATATGCTGAAGGATGCATTTCCCGGGCGCCTAATCTACCGTTTTGGCGATTTGCACTGGCCAGCAAGATCGCCTGATTTGACCGCTCCAGACTTCTTTTTGTGGGGCTTTTTGAAGTCGCGGGTTTATGTCAACAAGCCTCAGACTCTTGCAGCTCTTAAAGACAATATCCGTCAAGAATGTGAGGACGTATCGCCGGAAGTTTCGGCCAAAGTGATGGAAAATGCCATAAAAAGGGCTCAAATGACAATCAACTGTGGCGGCGGCCATTTACATGACATCATATTCGCGACTTGATGTAAAAAAAATTAAAAGACCGAATAAAAATAATCCACAAGAAGAATCAAAGTTTTTAATTTTTTTTTTAAATTACAGCCAAAAAACATCGGAAGTTTACTTTTGCGCCACCTTGTACAAACTCAATTCTGCAATTCACATGAGCGAATTAGTATCGATCGAAGATCCCTAAGTATCAACATCACTGACCAAACCAAACCTACATGACTTGTAAGCTTTTAGTATGAATTTCTCTTACATTAACCAAAAACTAACAAAAATCGGTCAACAAAATTCAAATTCAAATATATACATAAAATTGTTGCGATACTGACTGACTGACTGATTCATCAGCGCCCTGGCCAAACGGCTAACGGTAGGATAATGAAATTTGGACTGTGTACTCCTTTTGGGGTAAATTTGCGAGATAATAAGGGATTTTTTCAAATTCATACTCTAAGGAACAAAAATGGGGCAAAAAGTGATAAAAATGGTATTACACTAAAGTCCAAACTGCTAAAGACAGAATCACGAAACTTGGTGTGTACACTTTTTTACTTTTAGGGAGAAAAATAGGGCAAACCGGGACGAAAATGGTTCCACTGTGAACACCAAACGGCTGAAGACCGAATCATGGAATTTGGGTTGTACACTCCTCTTATAATGCAGACATACGAAAATACGTGATTTTCAAGATATAAATTGTTGGAGATACAAATAGAGCAAAACGGGGGAAATATAGTACTTTCGTCAAAACCAAACGGTTGGAAATGGAATCATGAATTTTGGGGACTACATTTTAAAATAAATGGTACTTTTTAGGTACTTTTTTGGTACTTTTTTTGGTACCATTTTTAGTACTTTTTCTTCCTTCTTTGCTATTTTTCTTATAGCCTGTTTGTAGCCTTCTGTACATTTTTCGTACTTTTTGTTACTTTTTAGGTACTTTTTGGTACTTTTTTTAGTACTTTTTGTTCCGTTTTTCAACATCTATGTGATCACACTTGGCTTTTCTGGGTATTTTTCTCCGTTCATTTATGGTGTTAATAAAATTTTTTGCACTTTTTTACATTTTAGTACCATTTTGGGTACTTTGCTGATTTCATCACTTTTTGTTACAATTTGTCAGTTGTTGTCACTTTGTTGGTACTATTTGTATTTTTTGGATTCTTTTTTGGTACCATTTTTAGTAGCTTTTGGAACCTTCTTTGCGGTTTCTCTAGGATAGACAACCAAACAACCACTTGCAATAACAAGATATCTGATCAGATTTGCCAATCTTCACCTAAAAGCTCCAGATTTTGACTCAACGTCTCATGGCCTCTGCTGCAATAAGTAGTAGATAGGGGCCATTTTCACAGTCTTCATTACATAAAAAGTGGATATCTTTCAAATTTTTTAAAGTATCATGTTGGTAAAATCGCGAAGGTGAAGAAATTTGAAAGAGGCGAAAGATTAGGTTATTTTTGAGGTTGGATGGCCTGTTTCCGAATTTCAAGCATTTTTTTAATTTAGCACTTTTCTTTAGTTTTATTTTTTTTTAAAGAAGCCAGTTTCCCATGTGTACAAAAGCTCTTATTTATTTTTTGATTTCACACACTGTGTTTGTAGATTAATGTATTACAATGGGTAGTTGTTGAGTGTCGCATTCTGGTGGCGAATTTAAATATTCAATCGCGTGATATCTTTAAATCATTTTTTAAATATCGTATTTTTGTCAGCACTGATCTTTAATCTATACTTAAAGAGCGTTGATTTTACTATCATCCTTTTCCTTTGGAAATTTTTTTTAAAAAATTATATTTTGAAAAAATATATTTTAAAAACGCTATTTTGAAGTGGCCGTTGGTGGTGCAATGGTTAGCGTGAGCGCCTCTTGTGCATGTGAACGTGGGTTCGATCACTGCTCTGACCACCTTAAATTTCTTTCAACGTCGGTCACCTCGCTTAGTGCCGGCGAGTTTCTCAAAATACCGTTCGGAACCGGTGGATAACTGTAGGTCCCAATCAGTGGGTGTAAAACTAGAACGCGCACAGCTCACTGGTTTGCGAGAAGCTCTCCCTAATCACTTAATGGGATGTAACGGGAAACCATTTTTTTGTGTTCAGATTTGTTTCGGCTTGAGGTCATATGTGAAAAAGAAAACAATGATTGTCTTTTCGTCACGATTTTATTAATTAATTTCAATATTTCGACCAACTTCGTTGATCATTTTCAAGGATATTGCAAGAAGTAAAATTGCCGTATTTGGGACGATACCACACGAGCGAGGTCTATCAAGTGCCTAACCATCCCTAGAAAGTGACGGATTGGTATGGAATGTGGGCCAGCAGCATCATCGTTTTATACTTGTTTCGAAACGGTGATGGCATTGCTATCGGTGTAAATGGAGAGTGCTACCAGTCGATGACAACCAATTTCGTTTGGCCATAATTGGATGGTATGCATATGTACATGTAAAAATGCTAATGGATATTCTTCCCGAGCGATTTGAACATGGTTATCTCCATATCTATGCACAAGATCGTGCAATTTGACCCCGTTTGAGTTAATCTTGTGGGGTTTCGTGAAATCGGTGTTCCATGCCAATAAGCCACAAACGACTGGTACCCTCACAGTCAACACAACTCGTGCCATCACTGATATTCAACATGTTCTATGCGCCAGAGTCATCGAAAATGGGAACTTTCGGATGCGAGCCACCCAGCGATGACGCGGTGACCATTTGAAGGAAGTCATATTCCACCCATATTGTTATTAATATGCCTTTTAAATAAACCAAAAATTACGTCGATTTCTCACAGTCAAATTGTTTTATTAAATGTTAATATCTACTGTGCCCTTTTGGAAACCCCTTTACATTCGTGAAAATTTAGTTTGTTGACCAAATACACGAGATACAAACCGATCTCCAACTGCACGACCCGATTAGTGGCCAAACCAAAACTTAAATAGTAGGGTTACTTTTACACTCTTTCCTTTAATCGGAAACGGCTACCTGGGAAAGTGATATTTATTATACATCCACAAAGTCTAGTTCGAATCGGTCTACATTTCTGCTCATTCTTTGAGTGGGAATTTTTGAAATTTTAGGCTTTTTTACAAAAAGTTTGGCTTTTTCTACACGCTGAAAAAAACGGCCTCTGTAACATATTCTCCCAAACATATTCTGCAGGAACCAGGTATATGTTTGGAACATACTTCAAACATTTATATGTTTGCAAGTCCCAAACTCAGGTGTATTTAAATGCAAACATTAGCATGTTTACTGACAAATATGTATGCTTTTACATGGAAACATATGCGTGCGTCATCCCAAACATCCATATACTTACGTGGAAGCATTCTCGTTTTCCCCCTCAAATCTCCATATAGTTACGTGGAACGTAAGCGTATTTTCTCCCAAACATAATAATATTTAGAAACGAATTATTATTTCTTTCTTTATTTATTATAATTAAAATAAATAATTTATACAAAAAATTAAAATATTTAAAATTACCCTTTTTACATTTAATTGCTGAATGCATTACCTTTTTATGAAATGAGAATCTGCTACTATTTAGCTTCTCCTTTCATTGTTGTCTCTCACGTTTTTGTTTTCAGAAGGTTTCAACTATGCGTCGGTACACAAACAATATACTTATATACAACTCGAGTTCATGAAAGACAAGCGTGTTTTAATTACTTCTGTTTTTTTATTATATTTCACAAATGGTCCGCCACACTGTGGTGCCTCAGCGGAAAAAATAAAATTTTTCGAACATCTAATTCTTATATATAGATGGATCAGGTGAATTAATAAATATTTGAATAAGCTGAATTCATAATTTTTTTTTTTAATTAATTTTTTTATCTACAAAATCGGAGACGGAAGTCAGAATAAATTTTTTGAGCTGTAATTGTTAAAAAAACTTGCTGAATTGAGCGATGAATTTTTCTGATACAATAATTCGAATTTATATTTTAGGGGCTTAGTATTAAAACGTAATACTTTCTTGACAGTTGAAAGAAAAAATTAATGAAATCGATCAAGTATTTCAGAAAATATAACCATTAAAAACTTATGCTTTGAAAATGCCGGCCATCATACATTTGATGGACAAAAACTGTGTGTGCTACGTCTTGCTACTATAAAAACGTATATAGAAATTAAAGGTCGAAATGTGTTGTTTGGACTTCTGGAAAAAAATTTTGTAATTTTTTGCACTTAACGTAGTTAAAGCGATTTGAATGTCGAAAAGGCGATCTAAAAATCGTGCACAATGCATAAAAAACACGGCATACTTTTAGGATTATGCTAGTTAATTGTCTCATAAATGTAAGTAATGTAAACAAAATGTAAAAACAAAAACAACAATATTATTGTTTACGAATGTAAATGCAAAGAGAGTGTTTGGTGACATACCCATCAAGTTTAAGCTTTTTTGTATAAAAATTCAATTAAAAAATTAAAATGAGTAAATTTTCAGTTTCACGTAAAGAATTATGCGAAGAGCTTATAAATTGTGGTAAAAATGTGAATGCTTTGACTGAATTTATTAAAGCAAAAAACAACGACCTAACCGAGGAACAAATATATTTCGTGAAAAGAGATATAAGCCAGCGATTTTTAAGCAGCTTTAACAAGCGTTGGACTGATTCTTATAGAAGAATTAATAATTTTTTTGAAAAAAATTAAAATTGGTTGAAAAGTAAATATATTTTGATAATACAAAAGAAACTTTAAATTTAAATAGGTTTTCCAAATTTATAGATACATTTGATGTGGAGTTTCCATGCAGCCAATCTACTGTTGCACGCAAAGGAAGAAAAGAGAAGAGCTTTATTGAATGTTGTGATCGCGCAAAACGCTATAAGGCTGCTGCTGTAGCATCGCAGTTCCCGAAAGAACAACTTGAAATGGCAAGTGATATGCAGGAAAATCATATATTGATCCCTCAGTTGCACTGGCAATATTACTGAACGCTGACCTTACAAAATTTCAATACGAAACAATTAAGATAGCCCTTAGTTCTGAAGGTTTCGACATTTTGCCACCTTATAAGAAGGTCTTAGAAGAAAAAAAATGCTATCCAGACGAATTGGAAATTACAGAAACGTCTGCTGCTGTTCATCTGCAAAGTTTGCTAGATCACACATCAAAGCGCCTTTTTGAATCATTCACAGCGGAAAAATTAACTGGTCTTTCGGGATGTGATTTAACTCTCACCAGTAAATGGGGCTGCGATGGGTCATCTGGACATGCTGAATACCAGCAAAGTCTTCTTAGCGATGCAAGTGATGGAAATATTTATTTAGTTTCAATGGTACCGCTAACATTAAATTCAGAATGCAATAATTAATTTTGGCGAAACAATAGTCCATCGTCAACCCGATACTGCCGTCCGATTTCGTTCGAATTTGCCAAAGAAACGAAAGATAAAGTTGAAGAAGTAGCCGGAAAAATAAATTCCCAGATCGCTGCTTTGAAACCCACACACATATCTATCTATAATAGGAAAATAAATGTGAAGCATAACCTTCTGTTCACAATGATCGACGGTAAAACGGCTCAAATAGTCACACATACTCCTTCTGCAGCAGTATGTTACATTTGTGGTGCAAAACCAACAGAAATGAATAATTTGGAGCTGATTTTATCAAAAACAGTACAGGCAGAGGCATTTAAATTAGGGATATCATCTTTACATGCTAAGATAAAGTTTATGGAGTGCATACTTCATTTAGGATATAATTTGCCGTTTCAAAAGTGGGCTGCGACTCTTGAAAATAAGCAAATTAAACAACAAAATAAAATTCCAATTCAGGAGCGTTTCAGAGAGAGATTGGGCTTACGAGTGGATGCTGTACAGCAAGGGACTGGCACATCTAACAACGGGAACATGTCAAGGCGTTTTTTTTCAAACCCTGAAATTGTGGCCGATATAACGGGAATAAAACACGAACTGACAGACCGATTTAGAATTATCCTCCAAATACTAACATGTGGACAAAAAATTAATAGCGACAAATATAACACTTATGCAATGAATACAGCAAAGTTTTTTGTCGAGAATTACAGCTGGTTTTATATGCCTGTAACTGTGCACAAGGTTCTTATACATGGCAAGCAAATTATGGATGCCGCAATACTTCCAATTGGAATGCTATCGGAGGAAGCCGAAGAAGCCCGGAATAAGGATTACAGAAAATTCAGGCTTATGTTTTCTAGAAAATGTGATCGAGTTTCAACAAATTCTGATGTTTTTCATCGACTGCTGGCAACTTCTGATCCGTATATCACTTCCATACGGCGACAACCAAATAAAAACACATTAGAATTAGATCCCATTGTCCAACAAATGATAGAGGACTAAAAAAGCCTTTTGCTTTAACTATTTTTGTTTTTTAAATAATTATACTGATGTTTGCGACAAACTTCCAACAAAAGTATATGGTTCGCATGAACTTGTTACAAGTTCGAATACCTGCACATAATTATCAATATAACAAAAAGTTTACCTAATTGTTCGCATTTTTTAAGCAAATGGTGTTCCTTAAAAATGTTTAAAACTCACAGAAAGTGGGCGTGATTGATTGATTGATTTAAAAATAAATACCCTTTGTTTTTACCAATCTAAATGAGGTTTGATTGAGAATACCGAATTCAAAAATTTTAGATGTAAGGAAAATGGGCGTGGCAGTGATCCAATTTTTATCTAGATATATTTTTTTGGTTTAAAATAGGGGGCTCTACTATCCTACCAAATATCATTAAGATCGAATGAGAATTGCGAGATTTTGAAATTTCAGTTGTATGGCAGGTGGGCGTGGCAATGGTTTGATTTTGGCCAAATTTTATAATTTTCTTAATGTGATCAAAATTATCGTGTGTGCCAAAATTCATTGCTCTACGATTACTCCTACTATTTTTTTCCAAAAATGTATGGGGCGGCACCACTGTGCGCCATTCCGATTTTTTCAGTAGAGGCTCGGGAGAAAAATGGATTCACGTTGTTTCCCTTTCTAGTTTCTTTCCTCAAAATCGGTTCTCACTTTGGTAGCACACGTAAATATATCCGAAACACATACACAAAACCCAAAGCAACATCACAAACCATTTAACCGTCCGAGCGTTTGGTTATTATTTTTTCAGTGATCAAGCGCTTTTGATTTCCTCTGTCCGATGAACCGACGACGACTGAATTCATGAAATTAAAACGCAATACATCAGCCAAAATAAGAAACACTGACTTCATCTGCAATTTTCACGCACATTCAGGAATATTTATGAATCACTCACTGAGAGAATACACTCGTTGCCCCGCTTTTATTATCTTGCTCTCGAGAGAGCATAAACAGTGCCACAAACACTGCTGTATTTATATTACAAACACAAATATATTTGGGTCGCAAACACATTTGTTATCATGAATGAAAAATAATAAGATGCGCCACGCATGGTCAGTATCATAGGAGATATTCGACACTCTCTTCCCTCAGATTGTCTGACAGATTTTCCATCGATTTCTGAAATTTATTTTTATTGGGTAGGTTATCCAACGATCATAAATCCAATACATGTCCAAAGATTTTCTTTGTCAATATCGTATATTCATCATTCAAGGTGTGACAGAGAATTACAGGAGTTTATCTATAAATTTGTATCTTAAGATTTAAATTTTTCCATGCCTTTATATGAGCTTTTGGTGTTAATCTTCGATTAAAAAAAATTCAATTAGCTTTAATTCCATACCATTCGCGATCTCTACCCAGCGACGGAAGTTATGACCTGGAAGGCCTGAAATCATGACCCAACTGGCCTTCTTTAAATACGGAAGGCCTCCCTACACATTACCTCCTCCTTTCTTTTTAACATGGCGTGAAATTGGGAGGCAAGGCCTTCCTAAAGCTGGCCTTAAAAGGCATTCAAAAAGGAAGGCCTTAGAATGCATGCAAAGGGAAGGTATTTACTTTGCTTTAGAAGGTATTTACTTTACTTAATTTTTGTTACACAAAAATAAAATTATAAGGAAATTACAATTTAAAAAAAAATATCGAGGATCTAAGACAACTAAATTTAAAATAATTTTTTTATAACAAAATCATTATCCACTTCTACATATTTATTTATATATATGTATAGTTATATGTACCTATCTTAGAAAATTTGACCACGCCCACATCAAACTGAAAGTCGGATTCTTCTAAAATTTTAAAATTATCCTAAAAATATTAAATAAAAAATATAATTTTAAAATTTGTATGAAAGTTTCCAATTAAATTACGGTTAAAAAAACCGGAAAAGAAATTTTTCAACATTTTAAAATTCTTAATTTTTGTTATATCTGATAAAAAAAAAATTCATGCATTCGCAGGCCTTATTTTAGGACGGCATTACAAAAGAAGCATACCACATGCCTTATTTGTGGAAGACCTTACGAATTCCGCCGCTGGGTAACTCCAGGTATGGTGCAACAAGTGATGGCGTCTTCGAAAAAACGAACAAAAAATGTAAAGTCTTGTGTTCGAAAATCTATCCATTGAAATTTGTTTAAACACCATTTTGATTGCAGTGCGTTCAGCGTTTAAGCCCGGAATTCAGTTTTTATGAAACTTTCATTGCCATAAGAAGTACGTGTATATGTTGCAAACACGATGTACAAGTAGTTGTATGTCGCTCACTTTCCATTTGATACTCAGCTCTTTACGAAAATCAATTATAGGGTTGTTACGCCAAATTCATTTCGTACGAAAACAGTTGTTAAGACCGTAAGTAGAGAAGAAAAACCCGGCGCAATTTGGCAACCCTAGTAGAAGAGAACCAAAAAAGTCGGTCGCAATTCATTCAAACGCATTTCTTTCCCGCGTCGTAACTTGATTATTTCATACTTTTTACATACTTTATGTAATTTTATTTAAATATGGTTGGAATTTCTATAGCTAGATACAATAACATCATCAGAAAACTGCTCGTGTATTGAAATATTCAAGGAAGAGAGTAAGAGAGAGAGCAGAGAAATGACGCGCTTCACTCGTTTTCTTTGTTGGCATTCCACTCCACGAGTAAATTTTCTTCTCTATACCATAGTTGCTTTATGCCGTAATTTTGACATTTCGATAATTTTAAAAAAATAAAGTAAAAAGTAAAGGAGTGGAAGGAAGAGGAATTATAAATGAAATAATTGCCAGGTAAATCGGATATATTTGGTAACTCTCCGCACCAAAATTTTCCGTTTAGAAATTAATGACAAAATTTCTTACAAAAATTTCTCAAGAACTGAATATGTAGGTTAATACTGCAGCAACATCCCATCTTTTGGAGGTTTCGAGTAAACTAACACCTACACACAGAGAAGAGATTCGTTGGCACAACTATATTTACATCCAACTAAAATTTGGCGGTTCCTTGGACTATCACAGTATTCAGTTGTGATTACCAATAATTGTATCACCAAATGTTGTGCATATCAATTGATTTGTAATTCAGTTTTGGTTGTAAATATTTAGTTGAAGCCACAGCAACAAGAAATAAATGTGATCTGTCAATCGAGTTTTAGTTGTAGCAATAAAATTATCCTGTAGTGGTGAATATTTATTCTATTAGTTGGATGAACGAAAAATATAAAAACTAATTCGGTTGTACCAACTAATATATTGGTATGCTCAACTAATTATGTACCTGACTTTAATGGCTGTCACAACCATTTGGTGATGCTTTAACCCATTATGAATTTTATAGAGAAAAGTAAAAATAAGTATTTTGATACCCTCCACTGTAAGTGATAGAGGGTATATATCAGTTTGTCATTCTGATTGTAACATATAGAAATAAGGCTTTGCGACCCCATAAAGTAAATATATTCTTGATCCGTATAACAACCGGAGTCGATATAGCCATGTCCGTCTGTCCGCCTGTTGAAAACATTCTCACGACTTCAATCGGCGATAACGCGGTTTGGTTTTTGGCCAGAATGTTCCACGTACTCCTGAGCAGTTTGGTATTGAAAATCAGCGAAATTGGTCCATTGGAAAAAATTTTATGATTGGAACGTAAAAAAACTCATAAAATTTTCACATTAATTTTTGTAGTTTTATACTAAACTACTCCTTTTGCCGTGTGGTGAATTTCCATGTTGAAAATCTTTGTTGTTCTTTATAATAGGTAAGTACTTTAGAATGTTTAGATGTACTTTCATGTGTTCATACATTTATATGAATTTTGTCACACTTTGTAAGGTCGCTGTGGCCTGATGGGTAAAGGGTTGCGCGTTGGAGTCTGAGGGTTGTTGGTTCAACTCTCGTCCCAGCTTGTTTTTTTTTAACAGTTCTTCAAAAAATGCTTTTTTATGTTTAAAAAATGCTTTGCAGCTTGTTTTTTTTTTTTTAACAGTTCTTCAAAAAATGCTTTTTTATTTTTAAAAAATGTTTTTTTATTTTACTTGTGAACAAGTAACTTATTTTTATTTTTTTTAAAAAAGTAAATTTTCTTAAAAGAAAGTACATTTCTTAAGTACATTTCAAAGTACATTTCAAAGTACATTAAGTACATTAAGTAAATTTCAAAGTACATTTCTTAAGTACATTTCATTAAGTACATTTCTTAAGTACATTTCTTAAGTACATTTCTTTCTTAAGTACATTTCTTAAGTCCATTTCTGCTTAAGTACATTTCTTCTTAAGTACTTAAGAAATGTAAATTTTTTAGTACATTTCTTAAGTACATTTCTTAAGTACATTTCTTAAGTATACTTCAAAGTACATTTCAAAGTACATTAAGTACATTAAGTACATTTCAAAGTACATTTCAAAGTACATTTCAAAGTACAGTTTCTTAAGTACATTTTCTATGTGAGCATTTGAGCATTGTGAGCAATGCATTTGTGAGCATTTGTGAGCATCCTGCATTTGTGAACAAGTAATTGCATTTGTGAACAAGTAACTTATTTTTATTTTTTTTTTTTAAAAAGTACATTTTCTTAAAAAAGGTCCTTTTTAAAATTTAATATTTTGCTGGTTAACACTGAGGTGGAGGGTATCAAAGATTCGGCACAGCCGAATTTAACACTTTTACTTGTTTTTATTAAAATTGTGTATTTTATATTTAAATATAAACAAAATTATTATTATTTATAACCAGGGTGCCTATTTTTGATCGAGAATATGAACAAAATTCTATATCTCGAAAACGGAGCGTCTAATCGAAAAAATAACAAATATTTACGAGTTTCTTAGGGTTTCTCACAAAGTGTTCCCATTCGCATGAAATAATTTTTTTTTCAAAAAATCGCCAAAATAAAAAAATCGCTAAAATAAAAAAATGGGTATAACTCGGAAACGGTGCGTTCAATCTCAAATATAATGCATTTTTTACCTCCACAGGGCGCTGTAACCAATGGTTGTTTTTACCATGGCATTACTTTTCTTCTTAAACAAATCGCTAAAACCAAATTTTATCGAATAAAAAAAATCGCTAAATTGCCATTATGTATATATTTCGCAAACGGAGCGTTCAATCGAAATATAACTTTCTAAGGGTTTTTCATAAAGTGGTCCAATTCGTATGGACTTTTTTTTCTAAAAATCGCTAAAATAAAAAAATAGCTATAACTCGGAAACGATGCGTCCAACCGCAAAAGCAATACATTTTTAACCTCCGTAAGAGACTTTAACCAATGGATACCTCTCATAAGGCATTTTTCAAATAAAAAATCGCTAAAACTCACATACATATGTTTATATGTCCGAGTTATAACAATTTTTTATTTCAGCGTTTTTCATATTTTGATGATTTTTTGAACAAAAGTTATTCTATACGATGGACCACTTTATGAAAAATCCTTAGAAATTCGTAAAAAAATAGTTTTGTTTTCGATTGGACGCTCCGTTTCCGAGATATAGCCTCTTTTTATTTTAGCGATTTTCGTATTTTGGCGATTTTTTGGAAAAAAAAAATTATTTCATGCGAATTGGAACACTTTGTGAGAAACCCTTAGGAACTTGTAAAAAATTGTTAATTTTTCGATTGGACGCTTCGTTTTCCAGATACAGACAATTTTTCTAAATTTTTCATATTTTCGACCAAAAATGGGGACGGGTTAACCTGGATAGCATATGTATGTTTAAGTTAATTTGTGTCATCCAGAATAATACTTCATCCAGCCAAGTGTCCACAATTGTTTGCATGTGTTGGTGAAGGCGTCAATAGTGGCGTCATATTCAACGATTATATTTAAAAGTCTCACTTCACCTCAATTTATGATAATATGTATTCTTCGCTGGCTGATATCTATAAGTATACACTTTATTGTTTTTTCACAACTTTGTTTATCACTTTCTGTTTAAAATATTAGTTTTTCTGTAAAGTCCTCGTGAAACATTCCCATATACGTAGTTTCTCTTTAACAACAAAGCCTCTTGTGAAAAATCGAATACATAACTTTGTAACAAGTGTTTTTGTAACAGAAACTAAATTATGGTTATATACAGTGACTAATATTTGAACACGAATTCTAATACTGATACTTAGTTGTATCTTCCATTTCAGATGAATGAGGTTTTTGAAATATTTAAATTGGTTAATACAACTAAAAGTATCAACTTGTATTTAGTAACTTGTATTTAGTAAAACGAAAAGAAGGAAACAATAACAACATCAACTAAGGCTGTTTACGTCAACCGCACGAAGGGCTTTTATGCCCCTCTCTGTGTGGTGCATTTGTTGTCCCCCGCTCCCTCTCCTATACAGTACAGCATAGACTGTGTTTTCTTCGTCTTCTCGTTGCTGCTCAGTGCTTAAGGCATAACACTAAGCATTGTGTGGATATCAGCGGGAAGGCGGGGGACTCACTGTTTGTGTTTACTGCTGTGAATTTGTTCTGTGGGTTTGTATGTCGCAATGGTGTGTAATTTTGTTATACATTATGGTAACATACGAGGGTTGAGAACGAATTTTTTCGGTGTGTACTCTCATATTAATATTCATCGGCCTAATGTTCTTGCTCTATGTGAAACCCAGGTGCGCGAGGATTCTGATCCACAGGATTTTCACGTTCCTGGGTACCACACTCTATCCCTTTTTATTTCCCACAGAGGCCTTGTGGTTTATGTAAAAAATGGCATAGTGTTTCAGAGTCAGCGACATTTCGACTCACAAGATCCAGAATTTAACTCTCTTTGGGTAAAATTCAAGATTGGAACACATGTCCTACATTTCGGATTTCTTTATAGAAGTCCTAATGCGGGAAGGGAGGCATCCTTTAATGGCTTTGACACCCTTTCCGATTCCATTTCTGAGATATTGGGGAATTATCCAGACAATGAAATCGTTGTTGCTGGTGATTTCAATGTCCATAATTCCTCCTGGTTAATGCATTCGAGCCATACAACTACGGAGGGCCAATACGCTGAGCTCTTCGCCGCTCATAATAACTTAACGCTATTGGTGAATGAACCGACGCACATTCCGTGTGTTCAAGGGCACAACCAAAATTTACTTGACCTCTTCTTAACTTCGCACCCTGAAAAGTACGAAGTTAACACGCTTGCACCTCTGGGTAATTCGGATCACTGTATCATTTCAGCGTCCTTTTCGTATTCAGCTCTTCGTCTCGCTTCAAACACAGTCCCGAAGCGAACAATTTTTATCTACGAAGAGGCACGTTGGGCTGAGCTCAACAATTTTTATTAGCATTCTAACTGGAAGCTTTGTTTTCTGGACAATGACATAGATGCTGCTGCTGAAATGATCGAGAAGATAATTTTGATTGGTATGAATTCATTCATTCCTACGAAAATTATTTCGGTTAAACCATCGGAAAAAAGTTGGTGTAACCAGACATGCAAGAATGCTGTCAGATCCAAAGAGGACGCGTTCAGAGACTGGCGTTCTAATAAAAACGTTGATACTGAACTGCTACGCAAACAGGCAAGATCCAAGTGTGCCAAAGTACTTCGACGCGAAAAGTTTCTTCACGAACAGCGTATTCGTACTAAAGTTCTTTCTTTCCCTAGTGGAAGTAAGAACTTTTGGTCATTTGCAAGAAGAATAAACGATAGTTCTTCCTCTATCCCAACTCTTCTTAAAGATGACATAACATTCACTGAACCGGTTGATAAAGCTAACCTCTTGGCTGAAATGTTTGCAAGGAACTCTTCCTTGCCGGATAGCAATCAACCACTCCCCGTGATCAATTACGTATCTTGTTCCATGCCCAAGATATTTTTTCGAACGCGAGGAGTTAAAAAGGTTCTTGCGAATCTCGTCGTAGGTAAATCCCCGGGCCCGGATGGCATATCTGCACTGGTCTTGAGTAGGTGCTCTTCGACACTGGCGTGTCCACTGCGCAATCATTTCAACCTTGCATACCGTGCCGGAGTCTTCCCGGCGCGTTGGAAGATTGCTAATGTCCAGCCAATCCCTAAAATAGGTGATGCAAGTAACCCTGCAAATTACCGCCCAATTGCAATTTGTTCTGCGCTCTCGAAGGTTATGGAGAGTATGGTTAACCACCATCTAGTGAAGTATCTTGAGTCCAATGACCTTCTTAATGATCGGCAGTATGGCTTCCGTAGAATGAGATCTACTGGAGACCTGATGGCGTTCCTTTCGGAACAGTGGAGTCGATCCATCCACCGGCTCGGTGAGAGTAAGGTAGTGGCTCTTGATATTTCCAAGGCCTTTGACAGAGTATGGCACGATGCACTCTTGTCAAAGCTCGCTGCTTTTGGTGTCGGTGATAACTTCACTCGATTTATATCGAGTTTTCTCAGAGATCGCACTATACGAGTTGTTGTAGATGGGGTTTCATCCGACGAGCATAAATTGACTGCAGGTGTACCACAGGGCTCTGTTCTTTCTCCTTCTCTTTTTCTTATTTTCATTGACGATCTCCTGGGTCAGACTGTGAATCCAATCTACTCTTTTGCCGATGACAGTAATCTCTGCCATTCTTATTTATTCGATCGTAGGCCAAGTCTTCAAGAGATTGAAGTCAAACGCCGGACAATGAATGAAACACTCGACCGCGATCTGGTGTCCATTGTTGAATGGGGTCGAAGGAATAGAGTAGATTTTAATGCGAGTAAGACCCAGTGTTGTTTGTTGTCGCATAAACGTATTGCTGACCCAGGTGTGTCGTCATTGTCTATGGACGGTGTGGATATTGATGAATCAGACGCTCTTGATGTTCTGGGCATGAAAATACAATGTGATGTCCGTTGGGCAAAACATGTATTTGAAGTGTCGAAAGATGCATTCAAGTGTCTAGGCTTTTTGAAGCGGTGCAAGAAATACTTCACTCCATCTGATCTTCTCAATATCTACACCACCTACATCAGGCCAAAGATGGAGTATAACTCCCATATATGGGCAGGTGCTCCTAGGACTTCTTTGGAGCTTCTCGACCGTGTCCAGAGGAGAGCGACGGTGTTAATAGGGGACAGTAGGGTATCCAACTCTCTTGCCTCCCTTGAGCATCGTCGAAATGTGGGTTGCGTGGCACTGTTCTATCGATATTTCCACGGTATGTGTTCCTCGGACATCCGTCAACTTATGCCGGACGTGAGGATATTTAGCCGAAGTACGCGGCTTTCCAGGAACTCTCATCCGTTTTTTTATCGAGTGGCCGATTGACCGCACTACACTCTATAGAGAAAATTCGTTCTTCAGCCGTACAGTCCGTATGTGGAATAAACTTCCGGCTAGTGTATTTCCCACCAATTGTGACATACAAACATTCAAGGCAAATATCAACAGACACTACTCCCTCTTTCCACCCTCTACTACCTCAATTTTCCTTCGCCAACACAATGCACTGCATTTATAGGGGGCATCCCCTGAGTGTTGGTTTGATAAAAAATAAAAAAAAATAAATAAAAAAAAAAAACAAAAATCTATCAATAACATCGACAAATAATTCTGATAATTGACAATTATGAATTCTGATCAAAGTATAGACTGTATCTTGGAATTTCGAATGCCTGAATTGATTTCCAACTAATCTTTTCACTGTGTGTAAGTACTCGTATTGTATTGAAGAAACAGATGATTAGTTAAGCGAAATGTCCAAACACAAGATTTTGATTGCAATGTGTTCAGCGCTTAACTTTGCGTTTACACAAGACAGTTTTGGGTAGACAATAGCAATAAATGCATACTCTTTTTTTTGCTAATGCACCCACACTTCTCCCATTGTTTTCGTCACTGGCTCTGTTATTTTGAAGACAGTAAATTGAAATACTAATTCATACATATTCTCAATTGTCTTGTCTCGTGAAACGCAGATTAACATAGTGTTATCAGTTCAATTAACAAAGGGTTGCCGTCCGTAGTCCATTAATTCTTTTTTTTAGAAATTTGTTTAACTCGCACTTAATGGATTTTTATCGGTGTTGGAAACAAAATTTACGCCATTTTGAAACTGCCACACGGTTCTTTAGCATTTCAATACGTGGTTGGTTTTTGCGTTTTTATTTAACATTTCTATCAATTACTTTATTATCCTAATTCTATGAATTTGCTAAAAAATAAAACAAACAAAATAAAAATAAAAAAAAAACAAACAAAATAAAAATAAAAAAAAACAACCAAACCCAAAACCCTTTTTCTAGATACCTAATAAATATGATAACATTCATAGTCAATTAGTTGAATAGTTTGCAGTACCTACCTGAGTTGGCATTACGCTGCGTAAAAAACTGAAACCCTTTATGATACAATTTTCAAATTTAAACGATTTTGTAACTCTACCTTGCTGCTACCTGATGAGACCTCGTACACTTTCCTAAATTAGCAATTCGGAGAAATATAAAAAACAACTAAAAATAACTGAATAATAAACGCTAAAAAACTTATGCAATAAAACTTGGGTTGCGTTAAAAAACGCGTCTACCAGTTGGACACAATGAAAACAACCCGTTTTTATGATGGTCTAACAACAAAATAAAAAATATTTAAGGATTTTATGACCGACAAAGAAGCAGGACTACCTTTGAAGGTGCTGGTGGACACAACTTAAATAAAACACAATTTACAGGACTTTAGTCTGAACACTAAAGACAAGGACACAGTAGAACGAAAGGATTGCACACAAATTGCATGTTACGAAAAAAACGACGAAAAATCGCATATTTTAAAGCCGCATTTCTTGAGAAAATATTATGCTGTTAATGTTCAATGGAAAGTTTCATACGAAACTCTCTGGCCATAACTCTTTTTTATGACCCGCTGAAAAAACACGTAAATGCGTACTAATTTCGTTGACACTTTCAACAGCTTGTTTGCCATTTCCTACTCTTCGCGGCTCCTCGTTTTAAAAAAATTTATATTATAACAGGTAGCGGAACTTAGCTGTCGTAAAGGACTGAGTTTTTTCTCTCTTATGCGCTTCAATTGTTTTAGTATCTCTCTCTCTACCAACCTCAAGAGGATTAGCTTAGCTGGATTAAGCTAATCCGTGTGGTTTTTTAAAATATATTAATCCAGAGATTAGTTTGTTTATGATCGTTTGTTTATGACTTCATTTTTTCATTGACAAAAGAAAAAAGGGAAATGTCAAGGAAAAGGTTCAACTGACGTTTTGTGAATTAAAAAACTTAAATAAAAAAATTTGTATATTGAGTGGAAAAAGGAGTTAAAGGAACTGTTGGTGTTTGTGAGATGTGTGTATGCAAACCGAAAAAAGTGGCAGCTACTTTTTATGCGTAACTTGGATACATAATATGACATTCGTAACATCACCAAAAACTGGACTTAGTTGCCCTGGGTTCGTTACTAAAATCAATCAATTATCAATTAAATTCCCCCAAACCTCCGATATCGAAACACATTCAAATTATATAAACAGATAGAAATATTGGTAATCACGCTTTTATTTGAATCAATTACATTTTTTAATCCAAAGTTAAGAAATTCAAAGTTTTTTGTTTTTTGATTACAATATTTAATTGTTATAAATAAATTAATTGTTTATCTATTCTTCTGATTAACAAATTTAATTGATTCAACAGCCAATTAATCGATTGCTTGATATAAAGACATATTTGTAATCACGCTTTTATTTGAATCAATTAAATTTTTTAATCCAAAGTGAAGAAATTCAAAGTTTTTTGATTTTTGAATACAATATTTAATTGTTATAAATAAATTAATTGTTTATCTATTCTTCTGATTAACAAATTTAATTGATTCAACAAAAAACACCCATTGCAACAGACACAATTATACAACTTTCGTCACCAGCCCCAGTCAAGAGATACTAGATATAACCTTTGCAACGAAGGACCTGTACGGTGTGATCAGGGAATGTAATGTCCTTGTAATATCTCTTGTAATGTCTCTGAATATATAGGATTCCATGCAGCCAGAAAAAATATCCGAATTTAGAGGCCATCACAACCGAAGTAGAGGTTTTCACATCGCCATTTGAGGTTTCCACAACTACATTAGATGTCATTACAACCACAGTAGATGGCATCACTACCGATTTACACGCTGAAAAATAATCGTCCCAGCAACATATTGCAGGAAACATGTACATGTTTGCAAGCATTGTTTTCATGAATTGAAGATTTTCTGCCTTGTTGTCTCATTATTGTCTGCCTCGTTTTTGTTTTTAGCTGTTTTCAACAAAAAATCCACATTTGGGTCAAAAAAACATATATTATGGCCTATTAATCATTGTGTCTCAAACATGTTGTATTGAATAGCAAACACAATGTGTTTGAGCACAAGTATAGTATATTTGTGACAAGCTGCAAATACGTTATATTTGCATCCAAACAACAAAAAGAGACAGATTTTTCAGCGTGTAGAGGTTGGCACAACCTATTGGAATTTCAGTTGTGAGGAGGCCTTTCAGTCGTTGCAACGATTTGACAGTTGCTACAACTTCTTTTCAAACAATTAGTTTTGTGAGTGCAGTTAAATTGAGGAGGACGTATTAGTCCCTGTGTGACCAGACTGGCAAGAGTTGTTTGGGATCCCAATAGAGTGTTTAAAGCCGAAACCGTAAATCCGAATAAAGTGGCCGTCTTTGGTGCGCAGCTCTTGTACATGATTCGATCCCCGCTCTGACCACGTTTCATTTCATTCGACGGCGGTTACCTCACTTAGTGACGGCGAAACCATGAAAAAGCTACTCAAGATATCGTTTGGAACCGGTGTAAAACTGTAGGTCCCAAACAGTGAGTGTAAAACTAGAACACGCACAGCTCACTGGACGGGAGAAGATCTCTCCAATCCCTTCATGGGATGTTTTTCGAATAACCCGAAACCCGGTTATTTGACGTCGGTTTATTGCTTTCTACTCAATTCGTGTTAAATATTTTTACAAAAATTAAAAAAACATGTCTGATCGTTGTCTGATAGGACTTTTTAATTTTTTATCAATGACATTTGCGACATCATGCGACATTTCTGCACATTCTCTGAAAGGTGTTTGATTTTGTTTTCTTACAGAAACCATGCACCAATAAGCAAACTGCACATATTCGGGGAATTGTGTTTTGCCTGCATTTCATGGTTTTGTTCCATCCCCTCTCAGTAACAACTGAGTTATCGAGTTTGTGACATGAATTAATTATTAACTTATTTTTTTGTTAAATAAAATAAATGGTTTTCCATTACATACCATGAAGGAATTGGGAGAGCTTTTTGTTAGCGTGAAAGATTTTTAAAAAAAATTGTTATTTTTATTCTAAGAAATATAATATATTAAATATAAAATTGAAAAAAAATATTTAAAAAAAATATTTAAATTTTAGTCTCTGGAAAAGTCGAGCCATGCCCGTTCGTTTCGTTCAGACATCTCTGCAATATTGCTACGACGAATCGGACAAAATGTCAAAAAACGGTCGGACAATTGTCGGATGTTTAGCAAAACTTAGTGGCGACTTCCTTCAGCCACGACGAAAAATCCTTCAGCGTCTCCTTCGTATTTCTCCGAGACATCTGTCCGACAAATCTGCACACTCTTCGGAATTTTCCCAGACAAATCTATCTGAATTCTTGTCAACCGCTCATGCTATTTTTTGTACGTTGTCTGATCGACATTGGCATCAGAATCGGAAACTTATTCAGAGTGTCTGACCGATTTCGAAAGAAATTGTTTACTGACTATTGACAGCCTTAGTCCAAGGACCGGTGTGAAAGCATGGAATGTCAAGTTTCCGTCCCTTTGTTCATAATATGAATGAAACATTTTCATAGATTTAATGACACCTGCCATCAAAATAGAATATTTGTTTATAGTCTCTGGAAAGGCATATAGACATTTCAGATGTAGCCACAGATCCTCATCAATGATATTTCTGAATGGCGTTAGTAAACAAATTCTTAATCATAATGGTGTCCTAAAATTCACGTTAGGTTTAAATATTGTGCCAAGTGTGCGATAAAGTGTGGTTGTGGAAGAGGTCACAGCTCACAATTCATGGTTATTAAATGTGGAGCTCTAAATTAAAAGTTTTGATTGCAGAGAAATGTTTTAAAACTAATGAAGGGGTTTCGAACAAAATCATATTGAGCGATGAGGCTCAATTTTATCGTGATGGCTTCGTTAATCGTCAAAATTGTCTCATTTGGGGTTCTGAAAATATAAGAGTGATTTTTGAGAAACAATGTGTCACTGTTTGGTGTAAATTTTAGGCGGGGACCTCACCGAACAATTTTTGTTCGAAAATTCGTCTGGTCGGGCAATATCAGTTAATGGTGCTTTTGTCGCGTCACGATAATCTAGTGTTGTTGCCCCAAAATAGATGTGATGATATGGTTGTGATCACATATCGCGATATCATCATACGCAATGTATAACACATGTCATACATTCCGAGAAACAAGTGAATTACATTCTATCTTGCTTGAATTATGGGACACCCATATATTTAACGAAATCTTTACATGCATTGAGAATTACTTAGTATAAAATTGCTCGGTAAATAATGCCGGCGCCCAAACACAAGACACGGAGAATTTACATTTTCGATTGAATTAATGACGAATAGTTTATGAAATTTTTTAAAAAATACGTTTTTGAAATTCGTAATTTTTTTCTAACAATTGTTTAATATCTTTGAAATTTACGAAAAACTATATTTTTTAATAAAGAATGTTTCATAAATATTGTGAAGAATATGTGTTCTGTGTTGCGCTACTAATCCCTCCTAATGACTTTTAGCTTCTTCAAATCCACGATGATATAACGATTACTTGGATTATAATGAGCTATTACTCTCATGCATGTATTGCTGAATGCATCTACAATAATGTGACTTGAACACTTGTTACTGTGTAACTTTGAAGCTAAAATATACGATATGTGATCCTGCCATCGAATGTGATCCAGAAGATTTAAATGCCAGCAAAAAGGTGCTGTGTTTGTTTTTCTTCTTGCAAATATTCAGGATCTTTACACAATCTCTCATTTTAATCACTTGCGTAATCCTCCATAAGATTACCATTACATCCAGATTATCTGAGAAATGTTATTGCTTTTTCGAATCACTATCAGATTTACCCATTGACTATGTGCATTACTATTGCAACGATTGTCTAAGGATCAAGCGCGCGGGTTTCAAACGAATCCTAATCTCCTGTCAATCCAAAACACTTGTTCCGGCAAAATCCTGGCAAATGTTTATTTGTCTTTCTTTAATCCAAACGATTTTAGAAAATCATTAGTTACTGTTTATTCTACGAAAAGAAAATATTGACTTTAAGGGAAAATTGAATTCCACAAGAGAACGCTTACAAATCATTGAGCATAAGTCATATAAGTCAAACAAAAAGTCTGCATAACTCTGGAATTTAAATGTCATTACAAGGAGGGAATCATAGAATGTAGGATCTCTTGCTTCTATGCGACAAAAATTGAGAAGTAAACCTTCGTGTTCTTCAGAATGAAAACAAAAACATTTCATTCAATACAAATTTGCTCATGACCGACTCTACTTTACTTTTTGTGAGAGTAAAGTATTAGGTCTAGAGATCCTGTTCTGATGGTTACGTCCTTTATAAACAGTAGACACTGGCAGTAAACTAGAAGTAATTTGTTAGTTGCAACGTTTTGCAGTCTTAAGTCATATACTAAGATCAGTATTTCGGGCGAAATTCAATATTGATTATTGAGCTACTGAGATGTCAATTGATCTAACTCCATAAAAAAAATGGTTTCCCATTACATCCCATGAAGGGATTGGGGAGAGCTTCTCTCACCTCCAGTGAAATGTGCGCTAAAATAAATTCAGTTTAGTCCATTTTGTTTAATTTTTAAAAATATACTTCTATTTGGACCACCCTGTATAAGCAAGTACATACATTCGTTTCGATACTTAGTAGATTTTAGG
This sequence comes from Phaonia tiefii, assembly GCA_963931995.1. Taxonomy (NCBI): domain Eukaryota; kingdom Metazoa; phylum Arthropoda; class Insecta; order Diptera; family Muscidae; genus Phaonia; species Phaonia tiefii. Next base: position 16,539,368 of record OZ008370.1, on the reverse strand, counting down.
GTTTATTATTATTTGTAGGTTTATTATTTCTGGTTGTACCTGCCTCCCGTTATCTTCATTGTAATCGTAATGCAATCGTTACCGATCGTCTTGTACAGTAAGTGATTGCGTATGTGTGTTAACATCTACTAGCCAACAGTAAAAAAGAGGGAGTTTGCATGTCACCCAGCATACAAATATAGTCAGAAGCCGACCCCTCAAATGCAAACGTTGTTTCAAATTAATATAGGGCGCCATGGAAAGGCTAGGCCTGCACATTACCCTTCTCTTTCGTATCTTGTGGTAAACCTACCAATAGCAGGTATCCTAAGATGGCTGTAAGTGAAGGCCTGCCCGGAGCCCTATAAAAGAAGGCCTTCTGGAGATCTATTCTCTGCAGGCCAGTTAGCAGGTCTGCAAAAGAAACTTTTAGAAGTAAAAAATAAAAATAAATGTGCGAATTATTTCCTCACTTCTCATGTTATTATTTTGCCTCCTGGCTAAATTATTAATACAGTATTACTATTTTGAAAAAGCAAAGTTATTTAATTTTTGTTTAAAATTGGCAGTCCATGACCATCTCATGACCTCTCACACTCCAGCAAAAAGAGGTGGATGGCATTCCTTTTAGCAGGCCTATAAGGGCAGTCAGACGGCTCAGCCTACAAATGCAATTGCATTCCCCATTCCCCTACTCTTGGCAAAGGATCTTTTCGAAGGTACAGAAATAACCTTGCGAGAGACCTGTTTTCGGACGGTAAGCAAGCATGCCTATCGGATCTTTTTGAACCTTCATCCAAGGCCTCGCGCCAGGGTTCATTCAAGAAGCCAGATGTGGCTGTGCATCGCATTTACCTTCAGTCTAGGAGATGCAATAAGGAGAGCCTCTTTGTATACCTTCAAGAAGAAGGCATAGTTGAATGTCAACAAACTGTCTCAGGTGGCGTATTCGTAGGCATTTTGTGAGAATTCTGTGGCGTCTTCGCTGCTGAGCAGTATTCATAGTCGGACGTGGTATCCTCACGAATATCGTATGGTATGGGGTTGTAGTAACTAATTGCGAATAATTGGAGAGACTGCTTTTTATGAACAACAACATTCCTTTTGCCTTATCTTATCAGGCCTGCATATGATCATTCATTCTCCCTTCCACTAAAAAGTCTATCAACAGTCCGGCGTTTAAAATGCTTGCTTTCGGAAGGGAAGCAAGTACGCCTATCGGTCCTTTTTGAACCCTTAGAGGAGGCCTCGTTACCGGCCTTCTTCACGAAGAGAGATGCGAATGTGCATCGCATTTGCCGTCAGTCTAGGAGACGCAATAAGGAGAGCCTGCTTGTATACTTTCTAGAAGAAGGCACAGTTGAACGTCAACAAACTGCCTCAGAAGGCGTATTTGTAGGCATTTTGTTAGAATTCCTCGCCGTCTTCGCTGCTGAGCAGTATTCATAGTCGGTCATGGTATGGTGCTGTACTGACGATTTCCGTACAATTAAAGACACAGCTTCTTCTGAACAACAACATTCCTCTTACCTTATATTATCAGGCCTGCCCCAGGGCAGAAGAAGGGAAGTATGCATGCATGTGATCATCATTCATTCCACTAAAAAAGTCTATCAACAGCCCGGCGTTTAGAATTCGAAGGTACGGAAATATCTTCCGACAGGCCTGCTTTCGGAAGGAAAGCAAGCACGCCTATCGGATATTTTTGAACCTCTAGAGAAGGCCTCGTTACCGGAATTCTTCACAAAGCGAGATGTGAATGAGTATCGAATTTCTCGTCAGTCTAGGAGACGCAATAAAGAGAGCCTCTTTGTATGCCTTCTGGATTCTTCCTTCCAATAAAAAATCTACCAACAGCCGGGATTGAAAAATGCGCATGCATAAAGGATCTTTTCGAAGGTACAGATATAACCTTTTGACAGGCCTGCTTTCGGACGGGAAGCAAGCAAGCCTACCGGATGTTGTGGAACCCTTAGAGGAGGCCTGCTTCAAGAAGGGAGATTTGAATGTGCAAGGAGAGTATGTGTGTTTACCTTCTAGAAGAGTGGCCAATTGAATGTTAACAAACTGCCTCAGAAGGAGTATTTGTAGGCATTTTCTGCCTTGGCGTCTTCGCTCCTGGGCAATATTCATAGTCGGGCGTAAATGTCATAATTGCGTAAATGTGCAGAGACAGGTTTTCCCAAACAAGGATCATTAAACAGGATTTTCAATATAAATTCCATTTAGATAGCATTGCGTAAACGGAACGTTAATCGCCATAAACGACCTTCCAGAAATTGTAAGCAGCTATACCTCATAGTCCAACGATCGAATTATGCGACCTCCGACCCATTATCGGGTAATCAATTTGGAGTTGATGTTCATAGTAATAACGAGAAATCCGCAACTGGGTTATCGGTAGCTTGTAATCTGTACCAAACCCGCAGGATGTTGCAGTCTCCCGTTATTGACTGATCTATAGGGATACGTTGTCACTACGTTAAGAAGACGAGGTCCGTTTGTCCCCAATCGATTCCTCCAACTGCCACTACTGTTCTATTGTCTTGACATTACAGTGGAATAATTGGAAAACTGTACGTAATCGATGATATTTCAGGAAGATGTTTTGAAAGAAATCCTTTTAAATTTCCCTAGACTCTTTCACCCATTCCATAATAGGAAAATGGAACGTAATCGATGATTTTGATGCAAGATGTGTTGGGAAAAATCCCTAAAAAAAAGTCATTCGACTCTTAGATTCAGCGCATCCACAATTTTGCACTTGACCATTTGTATTATTTATCTAATATTGAAATCAAAACCAAACCAATTTTCGCTCTTTAAGAATAATATCGGTTACCATGCAAAATTGTAAAATTTTGAAGATGTCCTTTTCTTTGGCTAAGTTGACAGTTGAAATGATATCCTTTTTGGTAATTATTAAAAAATGTCACAATTTCAAGGGAAAATTTGAATTTGGGTCAAAGTTGAATTTGTATTAAGACCAAAATTGTTTTGAAACTTAAGGTATTTTTATTTGCAAACATCTAATAATAATCTAATAAACCAATCAGTCAGTATTGGCCAACATTTGCGGTCTCTTAGATTTGGCGTGCATTTTAGGGTTTCCTGTTTTGCCAGTCGTTTTATTATAAAAGATTCTTCCTTTAAAAAGCTAAATTTGATATTTTTAAAACATAATTACAGGCTAAACAAAAGAACCGAAACAGAAATGCCGTTTTTTGCTTTTGAGGAAATGAAAATGGTTATTGAAAAATAATACCGGATAATGATAGGATAACTCTTAGCATAGGATGTTTTTTTCTAGGCCAAATAAGACAATATTAGTATTGTAGTAGTTATATGCAAAAAGTGGTTGGCAAAACCTCATAGCATAAGTATAGTAACAAACTTTATATGCAAAAAGTGGTTGGCAAAACCTCATAGCATAAGTATAGTAACAAACTGCCATACACAACCAAAAATTACTTCCTTTTAATCCTTTTCATTGTCTTAATGCACCAGCGTGATGTCTAGGTTTAATCTCTGTAAAACCCTTGAAAGGACTTCCTTTTTGTTGCATCCGTTTTGCAAAGGATGCGACAATAATTTTGCATACATCATCAGCCCTTTAATGCCGATAACAGAAATAGAAATGTGTTGACCGGTACTCTTTTCTTTTCGGAAGTAGTTCCTTTATCTTCGAAGGATAAGGCAAGTGGCATTTGCATACGAGATCATATAGTACATACCAGAGAATGTACAATATTTGAGGTCCTTTTCTTTAAATGCTTGAATAGTTGCCTCACTAAAGTCTTTATAACAAAAATTGTTTACGCAGTATTGGAAAGTATTGAAAAGTATTTAAACATAAAATATTATTAATCCGGTAATTGTTTTTTTGATTTAAAGAGGAATTTCAAAATTTCCTTTAATATTAATTATTATTACTTTGCTTTTATTTGCTATCCACAACCTACTTCCGCCTGAAAATAAATTGTAGCAAAAGTAAATTCGGTTGTTGCCACCGAATTTCGGATCGAGTAGACGTTGTCACGATTGAATTTACACACACACACTTGAAATTCGGTTGCAACAACCTCGTTTCATAATTGATTCGGTTGTGACAACTGAATCTTGAACTATATTCGTTCTGTCAACTAAATTTCCTATAATTTCGGTTGCAACAAACAAATTTGAAATTAATTCGCATGCAACAAATCGAAATTGGTACCAAATTCTGTTTCCTACAACCAAATGAATCAGAAATGCGGGTACAACAACCGATTTTCGCACCACTTCAGTTGCGACTAAAGAATTTGGTATCGATTCGGTCGCAGTAACCGAAATTGATCTTAAGTCGATTGCAACGATCGAATACGACGTTAATTATGTTGCTGTAACCGAATTTCTCATGAATTCTGTTGCTTCAACCGAATTCATTTTCAATTCGGTTACCACAAAATAATTCTAATTCTGACATTCAAAATTCTAAAAACAAGTTTTATAAATGGTGTTTTTTTTTGCTAAGATAGAACTGACGAAAGGGTTAGCTGTCAAACGAAGTGTCATACTGCGCTCACTTTGTGATATTTATGATCAGTATACTCTAGAAAATTATCATGAACAGATTCACGCTTGAAAAACGCTGCCAAATTATCCAAATTTTCTTTGAAAAATCAGTCATAGATTCGCGCAACTTATAGACAACTTCGTGATTTTTAAGGCGCACATTATCGTCCATCTGAGCAAGCCATCCGTCAAAGTGTGGATAGATTTCATGTGCGTACTGAAGAGAATATCGCCGCTGTAAACGAAAGTGTGGAAGAGATCCAAATTTATCGATTTGTTGTCGGTCGCAGGATTTGGGGCTCCCTCAGTCCACTCCGTCCCTCCGTCTTGATTAAATTAAAGCCACGAGACCATCATTTGCGATTTCGCCGATTGGACTCTAGAGCAGTTCGAAACTGACCCGATGTCTTATCCCAAGATTGTGTTCGACGATGAGGCTCATTTTTGGCTTAACGGGTTAACTAATAAATAAAATTGTCACATATGGAGTGGGATCAATCCATAACAGCCCTACGAACTCCATTACATCCAGGAAAATGCATCATTTGGTGCGGTTTACACGCTGATGGCATCATCGGACCCTATTTCTTCAAAAATTAAGCCGAAGCTTGCGTTACGGTCAATGGAGATCGTTATGGCACCAAGATCAATGATTTGTTTGTTTGAAAACATGAATGACATTGATCCGGGCGAGATGTGGTTTGAACAGAATGGCAACCATCCATTTATTAAAATCAAAATTTGGCGATAAGTTGATTTCGAGAAATAGATCAGTCAATTGGGTCGTGCGATTTGACACCTCTCTATTATTTCCTGTGAAGCTACGTGAAGTCACTGGTTTATGCTGATAAACCTGCAAAAATTGACACCTTGGAAGCTACAATTGTTGGAGTTTTTCGTGACATACGGTTTGCCAAAGTTTGCCAAATGACCAATTGTCTGTAAAAAATAAATACTAAATATCAAAATATCAGAAATAATTGCTGGCAACAATCTGCATTACAATTGAATCACCCTGTATTTGATGGTAATTCAACACTTTTCCCACCTTGGTTATCATTCACTTTGAATGAAATTCACCAACCATTTAGTGGTAAAAAGGTGTTAACCAAAAATGCCTTCTTCTTGATTGTTTCACATTGACTGCGATATGAAACGAAACCGGACTTCCCATATTTTACGGAAGTTTGCAAAATTTTCGCAAAGAACAAAATCCTCATAATCCTTTTCACACATTTCATCGTTTGACATTTTGGTTCCTCTTTTTGAAAATTTTTTTAAATTTTACATGTAAAACACAATATTTGCTCACTTCTTGCGGACGCACAATAACGGTACGGACGGATTAGTATCCGTAATATGAACTCCATGGCGAATCCTTTATTCACACCTTTCAGTTGGCCATAGATTCCAGGAGTTTTTGTCATAGATAACACCAAAGAATTAGATGTTAGCTCGATTGTAATCGTACAAATGTGGAAGATTTGATTTGTCATTTAAGTCCTTTTCTTTATACTCGTATGAGCATCATCTTCTTCCGTTTTCGAGAAGTTTTTGTTATCCTTTTTTTGATTTTTAAACAAGAAATGGCAAAGGGCGTTAAACTGTAGCTCCTACGGAGTAAACATTTTCAGAATGTTTTATTCTCATAGAGTGGGTGTTAATAATCTGAATGAATAGCACGATCATATTTGTAAGCATTCATAAGTTCCTTTTTGTTTTAACTTAAAAAGGATTTAGATTATGATCCATTCGGCCTTGGTATAAGACATACAAAATATGAATCATTGAATCATCTTTCTTTCATTTAACAGGACACAGTACACTAAACATAACTGCTACCACAAAAAAAAATCAATGAGTGTTCGAACTCACGAGCGATGTGTTAACACCTTTTTGTTACACGGTACCTGTTCGATTTCTATGAACACATTAGTAAATGTTACATTGAAAAAATAAAAAAAATAATAGTTTTTGTGCTGAAGGCTCTTTTGCTATTGTACTTTATTTTTTCTTACATCTGCTTTACCATTAGATGTAATATTGTTAAAATAAATTAAGCAATATTTAGCTCACTGAAATAATTGTTGTTTTGTCATAAATAGAGCGACGACAAAAAGTATTGAATAGTATAGAGAACTTATTGCACTCTTTTTTCCATTCTCATGTACAGAGTCTGAGTCAAAGAGCATAAACGAGTCTCATTCTCTTTGTAGAATATTTCAATATAAATGCACCATTTCGACAATGTTACTACATAAAACATAAAGCATAAATGTTGCAAAAAGAAATCAATGTTTCACATCAAAATTATTAATGGACCAAGTTATGACAAAAAGAGTGTTTAATGTAGTTTTGCCTCTTTAGATTTACGTGTCTTAAATTTAATTAAATTAATGAGTCAATGAATTGTCAGAGCATGAATTATCGATAACAATCCATAGCTTATAATTATTTACATGTATTATAAACAACTCTGTAATTTCCCACTATTATTATTTAAACTATATGGCAATAATCGCCGTTTCTTTTGTGAGGGTACATTTTAGATCAAAACCGAGCCATAGTGAAGAGACGAATTGAATTACCTCAGTCTCTTTCGATTTTGACTGGCGATCACGACGTAAGCGTATTCCGGCACATCACACACAATAAAAGAAATTTCTTAATGTAAGCAATATAAAACGATGCCTTCGTGGTTCGCTAATAGCAACTTAGAGCACCTTTTCACTTCCCATAAACTCCAAGTTTAACGTAATACGATTTGTTTCTCAACAAATCGTACGATCTACACAAAGGACGATTTGGCCCCTCAGATCGTAAACAAAGAGAGTAAAATGTTTTGAATCATTTGCCAGATGCCGCCAGTGCTTCTGAGTCATACAATTCTTTCCATTAGTTCTCTATACTATTCAATACTTTTTGGCGACGACAACCTGTTTGTTTGTTCGCTGCCGCTACATCAATACCATCATACTTATTTTCAGGCAGAGACTATTGTTGTACAACAACCACGTATGTGATGTGTTATTTGCATGTGTTCACTTTGATAGATTGCCCCAATCCGTGCCTATAGATGTTAACACATGGAAAAATATTTTAAGCCTGGAAATTGAATTGTTTAGATCGTTGGCAGGCACTCGATGTTTCGATGGGCAACCATACGTCCGTCTGGTCCGACAATGGAGAAGAAGTGCTACATTGAAAATCTGCACAATGTTCAACGCACATGCTGTTTGGGTGTCAGCAGTGCGCTAGTCTACACATCAACCATGCCAATGGCGACAATACTTTCATTAAACTCCATTCCATACTCCCATAAGTACGAGGTGGTCTTGGTGACCAAACGATTACAGGCTATAGGATAGTGAATACGAGAAGACACAAATCAACTCACCAGCACCTAATGGACAATCTGACAGGATTATCACTAGCAGAACAGAGATAGAACCAACCCACTGCATTCCAGACAAAACGGTAGCGGTAAACCGCAATAAAACTATCCCACGGAGAGACTTATGGGTGGAGGGCTTTCTCGTGGATGTCGAGGGAATATGTATGCAGGAAGGATGAAAGAAATGTACATTCACCTTCCTGATCACTAAATTGTGTTTAAGATAGAGGTTAAGGCATTCACGATATGTATTGGATGGCGGAAAGTGGGCACATAAATGTGAAGATGTATAGAGATAGCCAAACGTCGAGCAATCCGATAAAATCCGATAAGATCATTTATGGTGCTCAAATGCAAGGCGAAGATAAACAAATTATTCACCACTGGCAGCCTTGTGATTGTACGGACTCCAGAGCACGGCGACATCTAGGGAAATGAAAGAGCAGATGATCTGGCTCGGGTATGTTCCAACCAGAGAGACAGGTTTCGATATTTCTACAGCTCGGGAAGTGAGTCTCCAAAAGTAGCTAAAATGACTCAGCTCCAGAGTTAGCCCATAACACATTCGCTCGCGTATTGAAGCAGAGAATATTGAGGTCCTTGTATATTAATCAGCGAAAGGCCGCTGCGTCATTGATTTCTTGTATAGACTTACAGAAGCAGATTCAAAGGGCTTCTTTAGCCATTTAATTTCCTTTTGAATCTGAGTCCCTAATCATAGGGTGTAGATAGCTCAATAAATCTATAAAATAGGTCCCCTAGGTAGATATTTCATTCTATGCCGCAGAGCTGAGCAGAATCATACGAAATATCCTATAGTTTCTATACCCTACTCGTTCTCACACATTGGACAGTGGGTTCGATTAAAACCTCGTGACAGTTGGTGAACGACTCAATTAGACTCCTTGTTGCCAAGGATCTCTATACAACACTATCCCACCGCTAATCATCACACATGAGCGTTTATGCAGGATCGCTAAGGGTTCGCCAATACCTTCCAGTTCATGTGGAACCTGTAATTCTAGGTGGCCTCAACATTCTTGCATGTGTCGAGTACTCGAAACCGGAACCTCTATTTGATCTGAAATACCCCACTTTCATCCCGGAAAGGGATTGCTGGAACAAAGGAGTTACTGGTATAGAGTGATATACGAATGTCTATAAGGACGGTTCGAAAATGAAGGGTATGAATCCGACAGTAGCTGATGTCCCAATTTTGGATTATGCCGAATGCTGAACTATGACGACACCTGGAAGAAGACGTATGTTCGAGCTTGTCCAACTGACACCGACAAAGAGTGTGTAGAATCCACCCTACTCCTTAATTCCTGCAAAGTCGTGAGGGTTGATTTTCGCTGGGACATTGTTCGCTCTGTGACGAGGACACCCTGGGGTGTTCTTACAGAGGTGTTCGAGCCCTTAATCGCCGTAATAGAATGAACAATTCTGAATGAATGGTTATATTTGCTTGCTTCTACGTCTGCTATCAGGTTGAGGCAACTCTCACAACAGGTCATGGTCGGAGTCGGCCATGGAGCAGTGCTGGAAATTGTTCCCAATATCCCTGCATTTGTCGAATACTTAAATACGGAACTACTATTCGATCGAAAATAACCTATTACCAATGCCGGAACAAGGGAGTTCCTGGAACAAGGGAGTTCCTGGAATAAAGGAGTTCCTGGAACGAAGGAGTTCCTGGAACAGGAGTTCCTGGAATAAAGGAGTTCCTGGAACAAAGGAGTTCCTAGTATAGGAGGGTATGTGAATTTCAAAACGGATTGGTCGAAAATGAATGATTATGTAGAGTACGGGGTCTACTCGAGGGATCTAGGGTTGAAGTTGTCTCTTTCTAATAGACCTGCCGTTTGCCGATAATTTGTTCAAGGACAAGTGGAGACTTACTTCAACTTGCAGACAAGCCAGGGTCCTCTGGCCACAGGTGGACAGGAAGAGGACTAGGCAACTACTTAACTTGCCGAGAGGCAGGTTATCCACAATGATAGGAACACTTACGGGACATTGTCTTGTAGGAAAACACGCCCTAAGATTGGGACATAGAAACTCTACTCTCTGTAGATGCTGCATGGAAGAGGACGAGGAAACGACGAAACACATTCTCTTGGATTGCCCTGCTCTGGCAGGACTGAGAAGTAGGATATTCGGTACTCATTTAGTTAGCACCGTAGCCCTACAGGATATTCCTGTAGGCCTCATAGTCAAATTTATTGAAAGGGCAAATTGGCTAGACGACTAGTCAATAGTTGCTATGGAGGAAACTGCAGATATCACAATGGGCTTCTTTAGCCTAAGTGTGCTAGACAGCGTGCGGTCTTGCAGCCTTTTCAACCAGCCAACCAACCAATAAATTACCTGATCATTGTAGAGTGCATCGGGCTGAAATTTTGACTATTAGAGAAATGACCGACTCCCTGAGGGATAGCATTCTTTGGGATCAATGTCATCTCAGAAAGTCAGGCGATCTGTATTCAACATCTAACGGGATGTTCAAATCGTACGATATTCACCTTATGTTGGTGCCAGGTCATTCCGGAGAACTGCAGAGCTGAAGAGCTGGCGAGACTTGGGACCTCTTTACAGATTTCACAGGAATTGGAGCGTGTTGGCATGCCCTGGCGACGTAAGCATATCCTGCAAAAACGCTCCTATATGATAATGCTGGAGTGGTGGACGAGGGGCACATATGATGTGTGCGCAAGACAAATCTAGCCTATAGCGGATAGCCTTCCATGAACCTTCTGTCTCAAGTCAGTTCCAAGGAACTAAGGCTTGTTTCGGTTTTGACAGGACATTGACTGATTGGTGGACATGCGACGAAACTAAAGGTCTGGGCAACTGACCTCTGTAGAAACTCTAAACATGAGGAAGAAACCACTGAACATTTTCTCTGCACCTGTCCAGCACTAGACGGCAGGAGATGTCTACTATGAGACCCTTTCTACTTAGGGACCTGGGAGAATTATCTCAGATAGGCGTAGATAATTTCTTGAACTTCTTGGAGCAAACTAATTGGGTTTCCGGTGAGGCTTAGGCTTAATTTCGTTATCATGTGGAGCAACTGACTGCAGCATCGCCATACGTGTTGCTTCGTTATCATAACATGGTTCATTTTGTGAAAGTTTTTCATAACTATGCTTAGCGGGAGTTGTAATCATGTTTGCAGGATGTTGTGACCGAGCTTAAGTAATGTTTGTTGGCGTGGCTTTTGATTCTATAGTAGCGTGATATTCTGTATACGGATAGAATAGGAAGCCATTAAGCATCTGTCTGCATCTCCTTATAAACCCCTAAACAGTCTGCGTGGGGACTAAAGGAAGAATCGTAATGCGTGATATACGTATTCAAGGAAAACTACATACCATACGTATAAATTGTGGATACAATCATTAATAAACGAGGTCAATGATAAAGTGGACATACATTCATACCTAATTCTAAGCAATCGTTTACATTTAGGGCGGAAAACAACCCTTGGCGAAAGGATTACAAGAACTCTTTCCACAAAACTGAAAAGAATCCAAAACTAAGATGACCACCAAGATGACCAAAGTAATCATCATAACCTAATGGGTGGGGTGTTTTATTTGGGCTCATGATGGAATCTGTAGTGTAATACTACATTCGTATTTCAATTAATTTTGCTCGTAATGAAAAATCTCATAGAATTATCTGACACGTCAGCTGCGGTCACACGCCCGTACTTAATTTTATCGACAAAATGACAGATGGTAGTTTTTTTTGCAATTGTATTTGCCATGAAATATAAGGATTTGCCGTTAAGAGAATGAAATGTTATTTTCCAAACAAAACTTCTTACATGTTTTTGTCCAAAAATTATTGTGATAACGGATAAACCTATGGTCAAGGGAAACACATACAGAGTCGTACAAGCGATTTTTTTTCGCCAGAATAGTAGGGCACGGAGATAAACACTTTCTCACCAAGACTGCGTGACATGACAAACAGCTGATCTTTGTGGGCAATGTCAATTGACCTCCATGTAGCTGGGGCTTTATGCCTTCCTTGAAAATGCGAACAACCCAAATACGATTCAAGAAATGGATCCCAAGGCTATCGAAAATGTACCGAAATTCACGGTTGGATGTATGTTTTTTTTCAGTGCCAGTCGTTCCACTATTAATGGATACTATTGATCTTGCTAATAATTTATTATACACCCAGGGAATTTCTCTTCCATTACTCCCTCTGGCCACCACTCCGAGGGATGGATAGAAACACGCCCGAGAGATATGTCGAGTACCGCAAAAATATTATAAAAAAATGTCTATAAGCAACCTGAATGCCACGCTAACGCCGCTGAGTGACAGGTTGCCAAGTGACAACCACTACTGGAGCTCATCGAAGTGCTAAGGAACTTATTTTCAATTCAATTTCAACTCAATTAAATTAAATGAAAATTTATTTAAATTCAATTCATTTCGTTTCAATTCAAATTAAATTCAATTTGATTCAGATCAATATAATTCAATTCAGTTCAACTCAATTCTATTCAATTTAATTCAATTCCATTCAATTCAATTCAATTTCAACTCAATTAAATTAAATGAAAATTTATTTAAATTCAATTCATTTCGTTTCAATTCAAATTAAATTCAATTTGATTCAGATCAATATAATTCAATTCAGTTCAACTCAATTCTATTCAATTTAATTCCATTCAATTCAATGCAATTCACTTCAGTTCAATTCAATTCCATTCAATTCGATTTAAGTTAATTTAATTCCATTCAATCCAATTCAATTCAATTGAATCCCATCCAATTCAAATAAATTCAATTCAGTTCAATTAAGTTCAATTCAATTCAATTTAATTTAATTCAATTCAGTTTAATTCAATTCAATTTGATTCAATTCAGTTCAATTCAATTTAATTTAATTCAATTCATTTCGTTTGAATTTAATTCAATTAAATTTAATTTAATTTGATTCAGAACAATATAATTCAATTCAGTTCAACTAAATTCAATTCAATTTAATTTAATTCTATTCTATTCAATTCAATGCACTTCGCTTCAGTTCAATTCAAATCAATTCAATGTTATTTAATTCCATTCAATTTAATTTAATTTAATTTGATTTAATTTAGTTTAATTTAATCCAATTCAATTCAAATAAAGTCAATTCTGTTAAATTCCATTCAATTTAATTCAATTCGGTTCAATTCCATTCAGTTCAATTCAATACAATTCAATTCAGTTCAGTGCACTTCAATTCAATACAATTCAATTCATTTCAATACAATTCAGTTCAGTACAGTTCAATTCAATTCAATACAATTCAATTTAATTTATCTTAATTCAATTCGGTTTAAGTCTATTCAATTCAATTCGCTACACTTCAATTCAATTCAATTTAATTTATTTCAATTTAATTCAATTTAATTCAATTCACACATTCATTGAATTTAATTTAAATTAGTTTAATTCAATTAAATTCAATCAATTCAATCCAATTCAATACAATTTCAATGCAATTCAATTCAATGTAATTTAATTCAATTTAACTTAATTTAAACTAAATTAAATTAAATTAAATTAAATTAAATTAAATTAAATTAAATTAAATTAAATTAAATTAAATTAAATTAAATTAAATTAAATTAAATTAAATTAAATTAAATTAAATTAAATTAAATTAAATTAAATTAAATTAAATTAAATTAAATTAAATTAAATTAAATTAAATTAAATTAAATTAAATTAAATTAAATTAAATTAAATTAAATTAAATTAAATTAAATTAAATTAAATTAAATTAAATTAAATTAAATTAAATTAAATTAAATTAATTCAATTCAATTCAATTCATTCAATTAAATTTAATTGAATTTAATTTAATTTAATTTAATTTAATTTAATTTAATTTAATTTAATTTAATGTAATGTAATGTAATGTAATGTAATGTAATGTAATTTAATTTAATTTAATTTAATTTAATTTAATTTAATTTAATTTAATTTAATTTCATTTCATTTCATTTCATTTCATTTAATTTAATTTAATTTAATTTAATTGAATTGAATTGAATTGAATTGAATTGAATTGAATTGAATTGAATTGAATTGAATTGAATTGAATTGAATTGAATTGAATTGAATTGAATTGAATTAAATTAAATTAAATTAAATTAAATTAAATTAAATAAAATTAAATTAAATTAAAATAAATTAAGTTAAATTAAATTAAATTAAATTAAATTAAAATAAATTAAATTAAATTAAATTAAACTAAATTAAATTACATTAAATTCAATTAAATTAAATTACATTAAATTCAATTAAATTAAATTAATTCAGTTCAATTCAATTCAATTCAATTCAATTCAATCAATTCAATTCAATTCAATTCAATTCAATTCAATTCAATTCAATACAATTCAATTCAATGTAATTTAATTTAATTTAGTTTAATTTAATGTAATTTAATTTAATTTCAGTTTTAATTTAAGCCGTGGTTCCAAGAAAGTGATTTAATGAATTTTCATTAATATTCGCATTTGTAGAATGTTTATCCTTCATCTGCGCTACGCGTCCTTACCCATCCGACATAATCATTGATCCAAGATGAAACAAATATTTAAATGGAATTAGGATATCTTACTGTATGGATTTTGGTCAGAAAATGCACGTGTCCACATTGTTTTGCCTGCACAAATAAAAACTTTAGAGGGCGTGCGTCTAGCGCGATTTACTGTGTATTGCAGTTCTATTTTGCATTATCTTCCATGGCTAAAGGCACAATCTGTACACAATGGTACTAATTAAAGCCGCCTCAATAAAATTAAATTAAATTAGATAATCTTACTCTTTTGCTCTACTCCTATAGTGAGTAAGTCAGGTAAAATATCCTTTACACGACTAGTTAGTATATAAGCGAGTGTGTGTGTACAGATAAATCCGGTAGCTTAAACGAGTTAAAAGAACTTGAGAGAAACTCAATGCCATGAAATTGGGAAAAATTACCATTTTAATCAGGTTAATGCAGGTAAGCAGTTTGCTGACCAAAAATTACGTATGTTGTCGTCTGAGTTAGTAAGTGCATGTGCTGCGAGAGAGATTAAATCGAGGGCGATTTAAAGAAAGTCGCAAACATGCTGTCACTCTCTTAGTCACGGAGGGCATGTAGAGATTAAGCGTTTAAATTTAATCTCCTGAACAGATTTAAAATGGGCTTAAGCTAAAGTAAACGCTCGCTCCTTTGATTCCGTAAAGGCTGAAAATGTAATCCGGGAATGGTCGCGTTTCAGTTGTTACATTTCTTTTGACCCAATTTCACGTAGTAATCTTCTCTTACTTCTTTAAAGGTTACAGCGTACGCGTTTAATCTCATAACATGTTAATTTAAATAAGAAAGGTCCATGCGAGCTGAATTTACGAGGGTTGTAAATTGTAGGTAAGGTTGTAATTAAAAGTTCTTCTAAATGGATTCAGTGTAAAACTGTGGGTACTCATCTGTAAGTGAAAATATCAGGAAGCGCACATTTGACTGATTGTAAAAGACTCTGCCTTATCCCTTCATGGAATGTAATGGGAAACTACGGGTTAAACATAGAGATTGTCTCCAGTAAGCTGTCGATGAGATCACAGAACAGGCTGTCGTGATGTTTAACCCAAATTTTGGTAAAATACAGTGCATTTTTACGAAATATTTATGGAATGTTCTTCATTAAAAATTCTTCATTAATCCAATGAAGATTTTTTTTTAATTTCATGGATTTACGGAAACTGATAATTTGTCAATTATTTATTGAATCTCAAGATAATTTTATATCTCTATTAATAGAGATATTTAGTTTTTGGCAAATGCATCCTCAAAATTCGTGGCAAACATTATAGCTATTTCAGATCTAGCCACAGATTTTCAAGAGCGGTTGCTTTTAACAATGTTTTATTGGAATCTACAAAATTTGCTCTATCGACACTATCTGTTGATCAGAGGATCATTAACTTGATCTATAAGCTAACTACACGCAGACACTTAGATTCGTCCTTGGGTCACACCACCTTTACTTGAAAAGTGAATAGAGGAATTGCTAAAGGGGGAGTCTTATCTCCAATTGTCTGGAATTTAGCGCTGGATGGTATTCTGCTGGAGCTAGAAGAATCAGGTTGAAAATAAATTCGTCCTTGGGTCAAATCACCTTAACTGGAAATGTGAATAAAGACATCCCTCAAGAGGGAGTGTTTTCTCAACTTATCTGGAATTTAGCGCGGTATAGTTTTACTGAAGCTAGAGGGATCAGGTTCCAATGTGGTAGCATTTACTGACTCTTGACAATTGCAGTACCAGGAAAATACCCCTCCACATGCAGAGATATGATCCAGGTCTCTATATATGGAGACTCTTTAAGTGGGCAACTGAAATTGGATTGGGATTAAATCCAGAAAGAACCGAGCTCGTAGTCTTTACCAGAAATAAAAAGGTTACATATATCGTCTCTAGGTGGTGTGGAAATTTGCCTCATTGAAAATGTCAAACTCTTAGGTGTGATTCTGGACAGAATACTCAGCTTCAAATCCTGACTCTGTGAATACGGCCAGTAACCAGTGCTGGAAAAATCGGGACGGGGCTGGGAAAATCCACTTTATTAAGTCTGTCGACAAAGTTCGAGAGAATTGCAATGGTATGTAATGGGTGATCCAAGTAGACATACTTTTTTCAATAGCCTTTTTTTGACAGATCACGTGTGAGTCGTGTCATGCTGTCATGTTTTTTTGGTTTAGTATTGTTTGACATTTCATCATGGAAAGACTTACGCCTGAACAACGTTTACAAATCGTTCAACTTTATTACGAAAATATACGTTCTGTGAGGAATGTGAAAAAAAAATTCGAGCCAAATTTTGTTCAGCGATGAGGCCCATTGTGGGCCGGTGGAATCATCGGTCCATATTTCTTCAAAAGTGATGCGGGTGAGAACGTAACCGTTAATGGCGACAGTTATCGTGCCATGATAACCGACTATTTGATGCCTGAAATTGAAGCTCGTGATCTCGGAGACATTTGGTTTCAACAAGACGGCGCCACATCCCACACATCGCATCAATCAATGGATTTATTGAGAAAACACTTCGGTGAGCAGATAATTTCACGTTTTGGGCCGTTCGATTGGCCACCAAGATCGTGTGATATCACACCGTTAGACTTTTTCCTGTGGGGATATGTAAAGTCTTAAGTTTATGCGGACAAACCCGCTTCGATTCAGGCCTTGGAGCAAAACATCACGCGTGTCATTCGCCAGTTACCAGTCGAAATGCTCCAACGAGTCATCGAAAATTGGACTCAACGGATGGACCATCTTTGATAGACATTTGATAGACATAATCTTCAAAAAATAAATGCCAAAGAATGTTCTTTCAAATGATAATAAACATTCCCCATTTAATTTGATTTTTCTGTGTTTTTTTCTTTAAAAAAGTAGGGAACCTCGAAATGGATCACGCTTTATAATGGGTGCCCTTATGCCCAACATCCACCAAGGGTTTGTGGGTTATACTTTACCTGGTACCGTTAGATTTTCTGGTCAGGCAAATCGCGGGAACGTCAGCAATCTATATAGAACTTTCTCCACTATGGTTCAACAGTTCAACGTCTGTAAATCGGCCATCAGTGCGACCAATTAAACCACATTTAACTTCAAATTGATTACGGATTGCAAACAGATTCTGAACAGTGTAGTACCCGGCAAGTGGAGACTCTTCTGGGTTCCGGGGCTTAGTAATGTTGCAGGGAACGTTGAAGTAAGCTGTCTGGTATGTACTTCTGATTATCTGGGCTCATTTGCCACTGTTAATTCAACAATATGTTACCTGTATGGCTTGATTGATCGTAGGACGCGAGACTGTGTCAAATCCCCATGGTTGGCCAGATTGAATTGTAGTATTTCGGGGGTATATATGGGTGACCGTCGGTGGGGCAATGGTAGTGTGCGCGGCTCTTGTGCATGAGAACGTGCGTTCGATCCCTCCTCTGACCACCTTAAATTTCTTTCGACGGCGGTCACTTCCCTTAGTGACGGCGACAATATCAAGTAAATATTTAGCCATGAAATAGCTTCTTAAATTACCGTTTGGAACCGATGTAAAACTGTAGGTCCCAATCAGTGAGTTTAAAGCTAGAACGCGCACAGCTCACTGGTTGTGAGAAGCTCTCCCTAAAGCCCTGCATGCGATATAACGAGAAACCATTTGTTTTTATATGGCCAGCAGTGGACTCGAGTAGGACTGAGTCGCTTTTACGGATCTGACTTGCGCCCTTACTTACTTATCCGGTCACGAACAACCCCGAGGGGTCAGGGACCTTACAAAACCAAGATAACATATTTCGCCAACCAGTTCGATCTTTTGCCTTATCTCTCTAGTTGGAAATACCAAGTGTACGCAGGGATTCGTCAACCTGATCCTTCCAGCGGAGTCTTGGTTTTCCTATTTTTCGTCTTCCTTCGAGTTCGGTTTCGAAAACCCTTCGTGCTGGTTCGTCTTCATCCATTCTACTTACATGGCATAGCCAGCGCAATCGCGTTATTTTGATCCGCTTAACTATGTCAATGTCGGGATATAGCTCATACAGCTCATGGCACATGCGTCGCCAATACTCGCCGTTGTGCACTATAGGGCCATACCTTTTTCGGATTATTTTTCTCTCGAAGACTCCTACAGATGTTTCGTCTGCTTGCGATATGGCCCAGGATTCTGCGCCATAAAGCAAGACAGGTTGTATGAGAGTCTGGTACAGTTGGACTTTTGTTACTCGAGAGAGGGCTTTATCTCTAAAGTGCTTGCTTAGCCCAAAATAACATCTATTCGCTAGCACAATTCTCCGCTTGATCTCAAGGCTGACGTAGTTGTTTTTGTTTACGGCAGATTCGAGGTACATATATAAATTCGTCCACCACCTCGAAATTGTAACGGTTATCAACGTTCACGGTTTGGTCTAATCGCGTGGACGCCCTGCTCGTTGAAACCATTAATTTTGTCTTATCCTCATTTACCGTCAGACCCACTTTTCCTGACTCCTTCTTAATTCTCGAAAACACCGCAGTAACTTCTCTAACTGTGCGTCCAATGACATCTATATCATCAGCATTCGCGAGCAGCATGTGACTTTTGCTGCTGATGGTTTTGTTCATGTTGACAGCAGCTTTTCTCAGAATAATCTCTATTAAGATGTTAAAGAGATCGCACGATAGGGTGTCACCTTGTCTGAGGCCTCGCATAGTGTCGAAAGGTTCGGTAAGATCCTTACCAAATTTCACTGCGGATTTGGTGTTCGTCAGGGTCATCCTGCAAAGGCGTATGAGTTTTGCAGGCATACCAAGCTCAGACATTGCTTCGTAGAGTTTCCCCCGTATCGAGCTATCAAAGGCCGCCTTATAATCGACAAAGAGATGATAGGTGTCGATTTGTTTTTCGTGGGGTCTTCTCCATGATTTGGCGTAGCGTGAAAATCTGGTCGGTTGTCGATTTTCTAGGCCTAAAGCCACACTGGTATGGTCCAATCAGGTTCCATACCCAGCCCTACAGCGAAGATAACGGCGATATTTTGGATAGTATTCTGCTCAGGTGCTGGCCTCTACGCGTCGTGGATACTGTGGATTTTTTTTTTAGTTTTCATGGGAGTTTACATAGCTTCGGGCTAGTGGGACCACTGCCTGATGAATTGTCTACTAACCCCTAGCCAGGTTTTTCTGTTCCACTGGTGATATGTAGTGGTACACTTATGGTCTCTGTGGGATCTTATTTTTTGGAGTGGATAAATACTCTAGGAGTATTATATTTTGTTTATATCTTAGATCTAGTAATAATCGTGCGTATTAAATGTGTTTACTCTTTAGTGAGTTTTCCTATATGGCTGTGTAATACCTCTTAGGGTATATCATTTGTTTGTCCTCCGTCTATCTATCTATCACAATATCTTCTTTACTGGGGCTTGCCCCTCTTTCCTTTTCATTGTTCTTGTTCTCTTTTTAGTTCCTTTTAGATCCTCAGGACAGTACAATAGCTCGATCGACCTCAGAGTGTAGTGATTATAACCTATTGTTTGCAAACAATTCAGTTATGACATTGCCACAAAGCCATTAAATTTTCCTTTCGATTGAAGCGACCGAATTGGTGCGAATCCTTTCGGTTAGACAATCTTTAATTTCGTTTACGGTCAGTTCGGAACCGATTTTTTCTGTGAGTGTAGTCTCACAAAATTCATTTACACATACGCCATTGACTCAGCAAAATATGAAACTACGAACAAAAGACAACTATCGAAAAATCAAAAAAATATTTACAGATAAACGCATAACTCGTTCGATTTTCCCGTTAAGCATTGGTTTTTAGTTCATCATACAACTGGTCATTACGTCTCAATCATATGCCTTTATCTACAAAGGACCTTAGTTATCCATTGTTTATCTTAACCAGTCGGAGTCGTTTGCTTGTTGACGGCAGTATTCCTTTGAGTCCTTTTACAACTTACACAGTGGTTATGTCTTGAAGGCACGGAGTATCCTGTATACATATCCTGTATACTTTAACGGTTAGATGGCTCATCGGAACGGAAGGCTCATTTTTCTATGGACATAACGGTTTATATTAAATGATTTTCCCAAATGATGATGACAAGTTATTTTATTTATTCTAGAACTTGAAGGCAACTCTTTTGTGTTACGAGGGATGTTTAAGAAGCTCCGTTTAATGTTGAAAGTGAGTTCGTAATAAAGGAAAACTTATATGTGTGTTTTATGCATCATTTAATAGTTGCAATCGGTTGAAAAATAGTGCCAGGCCAGGTTGCTCGTGTGACGACCACGTAAACACACTCCACACTCGCTTCTGTACCTACTTTTATCTTTCACTGGTGATCTGTAACTCAATGTGGTTCACCTTGGCCAAAAAGGGGACATTGGACAAGGATGTATCCATAAATCGGGAACTGT
Source organism: Phaonia tiefii (assembly GCA_963931995.1). Taxonomy (NCBI): domain Eukaryota; kingdom Metazoa; phylum Arthropoda; class Insecta; order Diptera; family Muscidae; genus Phaonia; species Phaonia tiefii. Next base: position 16,518,475 of record OZ008370.1, on the reverse strand, counting down.
ACAGAGATGCAGCATATAAAGATCGTTGTAATAAAAAGTTAAATAAAAGTTAAGAGTTAGGCAGGGGCGTCTTATCACCCACATTATTTCTTCTGCACCCACAGAAAAATAACCGAATTCGCCGTAACTCAATATAGGGGTTGTCACAAACACATTAGATGTCATCACATCTGAACTAGAGGTTGTCCCAACCGCCTTAGAGGTTGTCACAACCAATTAGAGGTTGTCACAACCCATTAGAGGTTGTCACAACCCATTGGAGGTTGTCACAACCCATTAGAGGTTGTCACAACCCATTAGAGGTTGTCACAACCCATTAGAGGTTGTCACAACCCATTAGAGGTTGTCACAACCCATTAGAGGTTGTCACAACCCATTAGAGGTTGCTTCAACCAAATTTCAGTTGTGGAGACTAAATTCAGTCGGAAAAACGTCAATTCGGTTGTAGCAACTGCAATTCGGTGGCAACAGCCGAATTTACGTTTGCTACAACCTCTTTTCAAACAATTTGGTCTATGAGTGTACTTATGGACGAGGTAATGGAAGCAAACAATGCAGAAGCACCAATCGGCATTGAGTGGAATACCTATATGAACACCTACGTGATATGTCTACAACTACATGATATGTCTACGCAGATGACATGTCTTATGGACCACAACTTTGATGATATCAGGGCCAAGTTAAACAGACTCTTCGAAAATGCGAAAAAAATAGAATTGAGAATAAATAGACGTGCAAACAATCAATAACTTGGGAAGTAAGATTACCAAGGATGGTGGTCCTGCGACGGATATAAATAATGCCCATGTTGCATTCCTAAACTGCCACAAAATCTGGCGCAATTAGAGGATATTGGAAAGACGAAACTGCGAATATTCAGCTGTAGTGTAAAGTCTGTGTTGTTGCACGCTTGTACTACTTGGAGCTAGACGAAGATGACAATGAGAAGGTCCAAACGTGTGACACACTGTCTGAGACAAATACTCCGTATCGACTGGTCTAATAAAAATTCTAAAAAATATCTGACAACGCACAAGAAACAGTACTATTGAATTGAACGTACGTATAAGAAAATTGACTTGGATCGGCCATATACGTAAGCGGTCAAATTTGACTAATGCGGCACAGGAATAGAACCCTCAGTGATATTAAAGGTCAGGAAGGCCACAAATTACACGCAAGTCGAGCCTGGAAAAGGCATATAAACAAACTAGACTTTTATGGAACCAAATTAAATCACTTGCCGGAGACATAAATCGATAGGGAGAATTCGTTGACGCCCTATGTTCTTTCGTTACGATCAACTAAATCTTCAGAAATATGAGCAAAAGGATTTTCCCTTCCCTGGATTCTGAATTCAGATACTTTATTTGCTCTCTTAAGATACAAAATAACTTAATTTACAGGAACAACATTAATTGATCCACTTGTTGAGAACATTCTTCTAGCAACGTTTTAGGAACACTTTTCTGAGAACAGTTTGAGAACACTTATCAGGTAACGATTTGAGAAAACTCTTCTGAGAACGGTTTGAATACATTCTTCTGAACACAGGTTGAGAACACTCTTCAGGGAACGGTTTTGAGAACAGTCTTCAGTGATCGGGTTTGAGAACAGTCTTCAGTGAACTGGTTTGAGACCACTCTTCAGGAATCGGATTAAGTACACTCTTCTGGTAACGACTGAGAACTCTCTTCTGGGAATGATTTGAGAACAGTCTTCAGTGAACGCTTTTGAAAACAGTCTTCAGTGAACTGGTTTGAGAGCACTCTTCAGGAATCGGATTGAGTACACTCTTCTGGTGACGACTGAGAACTCTTTTCTGGGAATGCTTTGAGAACACTCTTGAATTCAGTCGATCAATTTCATATAATCGAGATCTTGGTTGTCGGATACATTGTGATACGGGTTCGGATTAGCGGAAGGTCGTTTCGTGTCGTACTGCATCATATATTCAGATGGGTAGTACTGGGTCGGTAAATGGATTTACATCGGCTGATGACAATAATACGTGGAATAGTCAGCAGAAGCCAGTATATTGGAATGGTAGGCCAAAACCGCAATGTTGGAATAGTCAGCCAAAGCCGCAATGCTGGAACAATCAGCCGAAAGCGCTATGTTGTAATAGTCAGGCTAAGCAGTTATGTTGGAATAATCAGTCGCAGCCCAAATGTTGGAATAGTCAGCTTAAGCCGCAAACTTGGAATAATCAGCCTAAGCAGCTATGTTGGAATAGTCAGCCGGAGCCGCTATGTTGGAGTAGTCAGCTTAAGCCGTAATGTTGGAATAGTCATTCGGAGCCACTATGTTGGAATAGTCAGTCAAGGCCGCTATGCTGGAATAGTCAGGCGAAACCACTATTTTGGAATAGTCAGCTTAACCCGCTCTTTTGGAATAGTCAGCTTAAGCCGCTGTATTGGAATAGTCAGCCTAAGCCGCAATGATGGAATAGTCAGCCGAAGCCGCAATGTTGAAATAGTACGAGTAAGCCGCTATGTTTGAATAGTCAGTCAATGCCGCTTTGTTGGAATAGCGAGACTAAGCCGCTATGTTGGAATAGTCAGCATAAGCAGCTGTGTTGAAAGTGTCAGCCGGAGCCGCTATGCTGGAATCGTCAGCCTAAGCCGCTTTGCTGGAATAGTCAGCCGAGGCCGCAATGTTGGAATAGTCAACCGAAGCTGCGATGTTGGAATAGTCAGATGAAGAAGCTATGCTGGAATAGTCAGCCGAAACCGGTATGTTGCAATAGTCAGCCTAATCAACTATGTTGGAATAGTCAGCATAATTCTCCATGTTGGAATAGTCAGTTTAAGCCCCTATGAGAATGTATTTCCTATCTAGAAAAGACAGGGTTAAAAGTTTCCTATTGGTTACAAGTTTACTCTTGTCTCCTGAGGCTGCTAAAGCTCAACTTAATAAACTCTGGCAGCAAAGACCTGAACGAGAATTACAAAGTAGCATTTACGGTCGTTGTTTTTGAGAAACCGGTTAGTCCGCGCTGTGTGTTTGGTACTACGTCAGCAGTGCGTCTGTTTGTCGGAGAGTGTAGTTGTTCGCGAGTGTGGCATATATAAAATTGTATGTTGCGTTGTTGGTTTTTCAGAGAGGTAGAGTTTGTGCATTTGATTTTGAGTGTGGTTGTACGCGAGTGTGGTGTATGATGGGATGTAAATCTAAGGATCGTTGGTGTGTATATGTACTCTACAGAAGGGGTATGAATGTTGGTGAGCTCGTACAAAATATGGTATTTACCTAACTTATGTATAGGTAGATTGTGGCGTCACATTACCGGTCGACGAATTGGAAACCTCAACAGGAATGTTACAAATGTCAGACAAACTCCACACTCTGCTCTTGACTGATGAGCATATCGTAGCTCTTGACAGATCAGCATATCGTAGTATGCGAAATATTATAATTCGACTTCAAAAAGATTACCAAAAATTGTCTGCTTCGTTTGGTCACATTTGACACCAAATAAGATCAAATCATTGGACAAGTTTTGTTATTTCCTTCACAGCTCTAGATGATCTTAATTCCGGAATCCATAATACCACATTTTTCACAAATGCAGCAAAATCTGTCAGACCAGATAGCCGCCGATTGTTGGTTAAACACTACTGGATTTGTAGCTGACTGGAGGAACCAAGGAGGCGTCACTGTCCATATTACACCTATCTGGAGGTTACCTCCTGTAGGGTGATACGTAGTTATTGGCGGCAGGTTCCTCTGTACCCTTTCATAGTTTGCGCTCAGGAACTGTCTCTTGGCCAGGAACTGCTCATTTTTCGCAGTTAACCTATATATCGTTAGATCATCCAACTACCCGTCACCAAGAACACTAAGTTCTTAAGCAAATTAACACAAAGTTTTGACACTCTTAAACTCAATCTAAGCTCTAGCAGGATACAATTGTGTGCGCATATCCTTTTCTGCTGAGTCAAAAACACACCCTTTGTCGAGTACACATTCCGGACCATTTCTTTAGTTTCCACAAGAAGTCGCAAATTGATGGCTGTCAAAAGGAGGCGTATGGGCGAGACTAAAATTCTTACACTAACTGCAAAGCAAAAAGGACACACAAATGATTAACCATTTAATTGCCAAGTAATTCCTTGTTGTTCATGGAATAATGAATATGCAAGAATTGTTAACACAAAGAGAAATTCGGTAAATTATAGATAAAACAACAAAAGATATTATTCATATCGTAAGGACTGAAGGGAAAAAATATATTTACGAAATCCTGTTTTGTTGTAACTTCCATGTAAAAAAGGACTAAGAGATACACCCAGGGACAGTGGCCAGAAACTAAAGTGACAAAGGGGAAGGAACATCGATCTCAACTCAATAGTGATGCCTGTTGACTTAAGATTATGTGATGAGACATAACAAACTGAAATGAAAAATCCTTCGTCCTTTGAGCCAATCCAACAAGTGGTGGTGCCAGAACAACCTCAACTCTAGAGGTAACAATAGAATCAATAATATAATCTTCGACAAATGGGTAGTAATCTTTGGAAAGAAAACAAATTGAGTTATAAAGAATCGAAAGATTTTTTAAAGGGGAAACAGGTTGTGATATTAGGAAATTGTTGCTTTTACAAAATATTTAACTTTAAACCCTGTGTACGTGAATGGTGCAATGGTTAGAGTGTGTGCGAATATTGTAGGGGAAATTCTTGTTTAAAACTCAGTATACGTACATTAACCAAATGAAGGGAACGGAACATGGTACCGTGGTATTACAACGGTTCTCATTGGACCAAGTGTGTCAATAACGACCGACACTAACCTAGCCGCCCCAACTGACCAACCCTTCAATAGTGATTTTGAAGACCTTTCTGAAATACAGCTTGCTGTCTTTCTGGTAGCTTCTCAGCATAGCTCAACCGACCTCTGTTCGCCACACCCAACTAACTTAACTTGGGATCTCAAACCAATATGCGGAATGATGTGTCGATAAGGAAATGACATCCTCACGCGCTGGGATCTAGACATTTTCTGTAAATGGTTTCGATAGCTAAACTGCAGTTGTTTCTGATCTCAAAACATCACGGAAGTTAATATAGCTTAGGAGTCGAAACAATAGCCTCGATAATGAAATGACTAGTCCACTCCGGAATTTGACGTTCTTGGATTAAGGTATTCTTCTGAGATGCTATTTCATGGCTCAAATTGTATCACCCTATGTGAAGATGCTATAACTTTTGCTATAAATGACTGGCAATTGCCGCCATTGTATTAATATTTGGGAAGTAAACAGAATTCACGTCGATAAGCCGTGTATCGTTATACTCCTCAAGAACGTGGAATACACGTGACTAATTTTTTCGGAATAACTCGTCAGTGATTTTGGCGCAACATGAATTTCAACGCAGATTTCCCGGCTCGAAAAGAGTGGAACAAGGGCCTCGTTGTGCTCGTTTCCACGAGAATATCGTCTCTATTGCTGAAGATTTCAGGGATGAGCCGTCTATGTGGAACATATGATATTCTACGCCATTCGTCTCTGGAACGTATTTAGGGGTAGGGCTTAAATATGTTCTCTTACAAGATACAGGTAATCGGCAACTGCCTGCATACTCTCAATTGCCTCTTATCGATGACACAGTGTACAATTTCCGTTTGAGCTATATCATGAGCGACGAGGATAATTTTCATCTGAACGGATGTATAAACACCACAGAATTATGTCTCCTGGCCACTGAGAATAGACGTATCATTCACGAACAGCCCTTGCATCCACTCAAGGTCAACTTAAGGCAAATTACGACAAAGGTGTCATCGGGAACCCAATGGGTAACACGACAACTATGACTAGTGAGCGATACCGGAACAAGATCAACGACTTTTAATTACTACAATATTGATGAATTGGGACTTGTGGATATGCAGTTCCAACAGGACGTTTCAACAATATTCTTATCGCCAGCAAAGTAACTAGCCCATAGGTACCAGTTACTTAACTCACCGCAAAGTACTGCAGTATAGTCAATACACAGGTAGTGTAAGGGGTGGTCACCCTCTTGTTCGCGACAGTAGCGCAGCGCTGACGAATTCGCCAACTCGCATCATATAGCAGTAGTTCCGCGTCAATCTACTTTCAATGTAGTTGACTGGCGAAAATAACATGTGGGTGTCATAGGAAGGGGTTCAACCGCCAACCTCTGCATTAGCGTTCACCACTCACTTCGTTGATGATATTGCTAGTGCGATAGAACGTAACACTCTGTTTGAACTTTCTACTTTATCAGCTCTATTTGACTGTGTTCGTTGGTGGTGCAATGGTAGTGTGTGCGGCTCTTGTACATGAGATCGTAGGTTCGATCCCTGCTCTGACCACCTTAAATTTTTTTCGACGGCTGCCACCTTGATTAGTGACGTCGACACTATCTATTTAGCCATGAGAAAGCTTCTCAAAATACCGGTCGAAACCGGAAAAGCACAATTTAATAGTCGCCGTAAATTCGGCTGTTGCTACAACCGAACTGAGGCTGTCAGAACTAATGTCCTCACAACTAATATTCGTTTGAAGCAATCTGGTAGACATTATAGGTAGGCAGATTGCCACCAGGCTAAGCCATATCTGCCACCAGGCTAAGGCAACTCTCAAGTGGGGCATGGTAGAAGTCTGCAATGGAACAGTACTGGAAGGTACTTCCAACATTTCTGCATTTGTCGACTAATCGAAAGCGGAACCACTATTCGATCGGAAATACCACACTCTGATACCGGAAAGGGATTTCTGGAACAAAGTAGTTCCTGGTAAAGAGAGATATGTGAATTTCTACACAATTGGTTCGAAAATTAATGATCAGGTAGGCTACGGGGTCTACTCTAGGGAACTAGGGTTGTCCATTTACCGCAGATTTCCTGAACATTATAGCGTGTATCAGGCTGAAATGTTGATTATTAGAAAAGTGGCCGACTGGCTGAGGAATAAATGTCTAGCAATCACTGGGGTGAATGTCTTCTCGAGCACTCAGGCGGTCATCAAGTCGCTGGAATCAGAATTCCAGTATTGAGCATATCGTCGCGTATCTTCCTTAACCACGTAAGCGCCATTTTTTCGAAATTGACTTTTTTGGTTTTTATGGTAGAAAATAACATTTACCACCCGATTGCATTCACATCTTGACTACTTTGTATGGAAAAAAAAAATTAAAGTCATTTAAAAAACCTCGTAAGCGCCATACGAAATGACATTTGCATGAAAATATAATATTTTTTGTATTTAAAGTGGGAAATTTGAAAGTCTCACCCACCAAATTAGTTGTTTTTGAGATCCAAAAAAAGCCTGGAAAGTTTCAGGGTAATTGGAGCATTTTTGGTGCGGCGCCAGGATCTCAAAGTCAGTTACTTCTTTAAAAAAGACACTTTTCGTCGAGTAACTCAAATACTATATATCCGTTAAATTTAAAATATTTAAAAAATCTGAATTTATTTTGTAGTGCATTCAATACAGAAAGTTTTGGCACCATTTCGGTTACAACTTATGCACTGGTTGCGTTTTAATTACATTCTCCACCTCTTGCCTATCGTACGAAAAATTCGTGAATAAATACCAAATCAGTCACAATTATGCACCTTATTGCTATCAAAATGCAATAAGAAAGAAACTGCAAAATGGAAGAATGAACGCAAGAATGAAAAAGAAAGAATATACACAAATGGAATGCGATTCGTTGCATTCACTGATCGAAAGAAAGAAAAAGAATAAAGTACTTTTTGTTCCAACAGATTTTGTTCAGCTAATAGAAAACGCCAGAGTTATTCCGTCCCCTTACAATGTTCATTATGTAGAACATTGTTTTTTCAAAGATTTTAAAAATCTTACATTTTATCGATCCATAAAACCTGGAAGAAAAACAGGTGATCCGCAAGTGATTGACATTAAGTGTTTAAAATATAATGAACATGGCATGTACTACAAATTGAATTATAATGGTGAATTTGTTTTATCTCCCCATGAAAAAAATTATGTAGATCTCAACATAACTTTGCCTCCACTTTATAAAAGCTCCCTTGGTATTCAAAAGCAAAAATATGACGACCTAATCAGTTTGTAAAAAGTAATGCCGCGAAATAGTTGGTTTTTCCAACAACTTGGTAATAATATCAAAAAGTAGTATATGTTAACTTTTTTTAAGTTTTATCAGTTTAAGAAAACTTTTTTATTTACCATAACAATTTTTGAATTTTTTTGTTTAATTATTTATTATTTGGATTTTTTTAATAGCTTAAGAGTGAATTTCATTATAAGTTTCTTTGTATACATTATATATAGTATAAAAGTTTTCGCTATTATTTTAAGAGAATACTTTTTTTTTAATTATAATAATAAATGTTAATTAACACACAGAAATTTATGTTTTTTCACTTTTACAAAAACCTCGTAAGCGACAAATTTTGCAAGTTACTGTTTGCGTCAAAAACACGTAAACGACAAAATTGGCTACAGTTACATGTAAGTTCAAAATTTTTTAAAAAAATATTTCTAAACGCTTCATAGAGTAGCAAAGCCATGTTTTGTAGAAAAAAATTTTGTTTTAAAACCAATATTTCAAAACTTATTAAGTTTTTTTCGTTTTATGATAAATGAGTTGATGGCGCTTACGTGGTTAAGGAAGATACGCGACGATATGTCCAGGACTTCCGTAGATCTCTTAGCGAGATGACCCAGCAGTACGATATTCACATCATGTGGGTGACAGGGCACAGCCACAATTCGGGGAACAGCAGAGGGGATGAACTGGTCAGACTAGGGAGCTACAACTCCATAGAAATTGGAGCGTTTTAACATGCCCCTAGCGACGTGGAAGCATATCCTGCAAAAACATTCCTATGTGGTGATGCAGGAGATATGGATAAGGAGCACAGATTTCATATGCTCAAAACAAATCTGGCCTATAGTTGATATCTGGAGATGCATTAAGCTTCTGTCTTTAGCCAGGCCCAATACTTGTTTCAGTTTTGAGGGACACTGTCTGATTGGTAGACATTCGGTGAGGCTAAAGGTGATTGCATCATCATCTTCTGTAGAAGCTGTAAAGACGAGGGAGAATCCGATGAACATCTTCTTTGCACGTGTCCAGCACTAGCCGATAGGGGGATGTCTACGATGGGATCCTTCCTATTTAGGGATCTGGGAGGATTATTTCAGATATACGTAGACAAGATTTTCAGCTTCTTCGAACAAACTAAATGGTTCTTCGAGGGGGCTAACGCCCATGGTATCACAATATCACTACAAGTGAGTCGTTCATCGACTGCCTCTAACACCTAACCTAATCCCCAATAGGTTGTGACAACCTCTAATGCAGTTGTAACAATCTCTAATTCTATATGATGATGGATATGAGGACATCTAATGTTATTGTGCCAACCTCTAAATTCGGTTCGCTAACTTCAAAGAGTCGAATTAAAATTCCTGGTATGTTTACTCCTTAAATTATATTTCTGTCATGAAAATCATTTTGAAAAATTAAATCCTTATATCGAAACCGTTAAGTAAAGACAAGAGTTTACCGTTGCAATGAAATGTCACCTGACTTTCAAACAAACACAGGAAGTAAACAAAATGACCCTTTTGTGACAGACAGAACCACTAAGACTTTCGCAAAAGGATGCAAACAAATGAGCTGACGACAATAAGCAAATGACCACAAATGGTTAGAACAACAAACAATTGGCGACACAGGACGACACAAAACGATGGGAGATAACAAACAGCATATGATTGAGATGTTATAACTAGTTGTTCTAAGGATCTAAGAATATATGCCGACCTATGACTCAAACATTAGTATGTCTTCAATACTTTGTACTGTTCATGGACTGTTGGACTGTTTCATAATTTCCCAAGTCATTTTGTATTATGTCCATTTTATGAAATTGCCAAGAAATTGCCAATATAGAATTTGGTCATTCTGATGATGAATGTCCAAATGGTGTTTGTGTGTCTTAACGTCTCCAGGGAGAGGTGAGCGTGGAAAAATACTACTGTTTCCTTATTAGTTGGAAAGTTATGTTTTTGTTGTCAGTTATAGTGTGAAATTTTCTTCGAATATAAATGTCATTAGTGTTTTCTATTATAGCTATTTTAGGACTAGCAACTACTGTTTCGTATTGTGACCAAAAGAAAAATGTCATATAATTTATATTTGTTGCATTACACAGGTCGTCAGAAAATTTAAATTCTGTTTTAAAAAATTTAGACTTGAGAACTATTTCAAACAGTTTCAGCGATGGCTTCATTATCTGAGGCAAATAAAACTCTTTCAGCCGACTCGACATTGAATAGTCGCTGGCGGTTAACCTGGCAAATATGTTGGATGGGGAAAGGAAGCAATTCTAATCCCAATTCATCACGATTGTAAGATCCCTATTTGCCCTACCAACTGTTGCAATTTGTTCCTCACGTCGTCCCTGAAACGGTCCAACAAGTGGGAATAATATCCACCAATTGTTGATATTGCCTTTTGAAGATGACTGACTTATAAACTGAACAGAAATTTCAATAGGGTGAATCGCCTTAAACATCCACTCACCCTATGTAATCCATTGGGAATTTTAAAGATGAATACATATGTTTTTTAAATTTTTTTTGCTGCAGACCAACTTTCGGTAACCCAAATGGGCGTGACAAATTCCTCCATATGAAATAGCATAGTAGTAACGGGTTTTTCAATAAGAACGCTACAAAAGTTTTTTTAAATAAAACAAAACCGGTTTTAGATACCAATGAAATTCTTTATTCCTGTGAAAGTACGTTCGATGCCATTATGTATGGAACTCGATATCTTTGGCATGGCCACCACGGGCACGCTTGCAGAAGTCCAGACGCTGACCCCAATTTTCGACGGTTTTCAAGCATAAATCGGCCGATACTGCTGCAATTTCACATTCGATATTCGTACGAAGTTCATCAATCGTCGCTGGCTTGTTGGTATAGACCATAGACTTGACGTAGCCCCACAGGAAATAATCTAACGGCGTCAAATCGCACGACCGAGGCGGCCAATCGACTGGGCCACTTCGTGAGATAACACGGTCAGCAAACTTGTTTTCTAATAAATTGATTGTGGCATTCGCTGTGTGGCTTGTGGCGCCGTCCTGTTGCAACCACATGTTCTCCAAGTCCATATTATGCAATTGGGGCCAAAAATATTCGGTTATCGTTGAACGGTAGCGATTCGCATTCACAGTAATGTGCCGGTCTTGATCATCACGGAAGAAGTACGGCCCAATGACGCCGCCAGCCCATAAACCGCACCAAACCGTAATTTTTTCGGGATGCAATGATGACTCATGGATTACGTGTGGATTGCTGCCTGACCAATAACGCATATTTTGCTTATTGACGAAGCCATTCAGCCAGAAATGAGCCTCATCGCTGATTGTTGAGGCCCCTTAAAGTTGAGGCCACTGACTCCAAATTTCGGTAGTAAATTTTAATAATTTCGACTCGTTGTTGGCTCGTATATCTTTCCATGATGAAATGGCAAACCTTACTGAAGAGAAATGACAAAAGAGCGGGAAAAAATATGGCGTCGTTTGCTGTCCCTATCGATTTACTTTTGTAGCGTCTCTGTTGAAAAACCCTTTATTATTCCCGGCCAGTTTGCGATTAAATCATATCCCAGAGAGTGAAAGTCGTAGTCATCCGCAAGGCCAATAATAAGGCTCTCATCACTTATACTCAAGACTCTAGAAAAAATTTTAGATAAACATATCAGATCGCTAGTGAGTATTTGTGGTCTATCGAACAGCCAGCACAGTCGACAGCGACAACGCTACACGAAGTAGTTAGCACGGCCGAAAGAGGTATCTTCTGTAAAAATGGCAGCCTTACTGGACATAGAGGGCGCTTTTACCAATGTCAGAACTGAAAGTATCATTCAAGCGCTAAAATATTCGAATGTCGGCTACATTATTGTGAGTTGGATAGACTTAATGCTGTGGACCAGACAGACAAGCACATAGTGGGCTGAGGTATCGGCCACTAGGTCAGTCTGTAGGGGTATATCACAGCGTAGGGTGATATCACCACTACTATGGCCAGTGGTTATGAACATTCAATTGGTAGACGTGGAAAACATCCGCATAGGCGGATGATGTCGTGGTGATGGTAACAGGTGCCTTTATATCCGTGATAAGGGAAGTCATGGGGAATATATTTAGGGTGATCAACACTTGAGCCACAGGGTGTGGTCTAGGCGTTAACACGGATAAAATTGATCTGCTACTATTCACAAATAGGCCAACTATTCCACAACATCGGCTCACTCACTCAATGGTAAACAGTTAGAGTTGTCGGATAGGGCAAAGTATCCGGGTGTAATTCTGGATTCCAAACTCAAGTGAAAACTTAATATGAAACACAGACTTGTGAAGACGCACGGTGCCTTCTAAGCTTGCAATAAACCAATTGGGAGATCATTGGGCCTAAACCCGAAAATTGTATTGTGGATGTACACTGCGGTGGATAGGCTCGTTCTGACCTATGGGTTATCGGTGTGGTGGCCGGCTCTAGAGAAGGATAGAAAACTGTACACAGTGCAGAGAACAGTACGAGTTGGCGTGACAGGGTCATTACGGACGTGCCCCTCCACTGCTCTCAATACGATGATGAATTTACTTTCGGCGGAACAGTTCGCTAAGAGGGCTTTGCGGCTTAGAGAGTTGAAATGTTGGGCACAACGAAGCTATGGGCATGGTACGATTTTGTGAAATTTTCCTAGTGGGAAACTTCAGAACAATCATACCGCATAGGGAAGAGCGGAAGAACGATTCACCAGAACGATAGATATTTTTACGTATTTTTACGAACCTAAGACGGAGAGTGGAGTGGGAGCTGGGGCTTACTCAACGCTACTGGCTGTAACACTATAAATCGGTCTCCCTGTTTTTGACAGAATCTTCCAAGTGGAAGTATTGGCAATAACGGAGGCTTGTCATCTGTTGCGAAATTGCCCTTTAGTAGGGAACAGTGTGAAAATCATCGCGGACAGCCAAGCGGTGATAAAGGCTCTATCCTCAGCGCAGAATAGATCGATGGTTGGTTGGTTGGTTTTCGTGGTTGCTAAAGATACTATTTAGCATCAATTAGTGTCTTGAGACACCCTTTTGCATACCACATCACTCCGGAAGGTCCAAATTACCGTGTCTATATCCAGCCTGTTAATCGGAGATACCTAATTAGATCCCCTACATCTATCTCGTGTATCTCGGTGAGGTTATGCAGGAAGGGGCGGCCCATAGTCTTCAGGCGTCTATTCATCATAGCCGGACAACTGCAGAGGAGATCCTACACCGTCTCCTCCTCTTCTGCGTCATCGCAGGCACGGCAGTGGTCATTATATAGCAGCTTCAACCGTCTTGCTTGATTACCGATTGGCCAGTGCCTGGTCAGCACGCCAGTTAGCCTAGATATGTCTATAGATATGAATGTTATATTCTGGCCATGTGTTTCTGGATAGATCGATACTGGTTCGTGCATGCAGGAGGCTGCTAAAAGAGACCGTTGCCATGACAAAACTTTCCCTAGTGTGGGTTCCGGATCATACGAAAATAGCCGGAATCGAGGCCGCTGATGAACCAGCCAGGAAAGGTACAGGTGGAAATGCGGATGGACGAAACGTGATAGAAAGCCCTCTAAGAGGATGTAGACAGAAACTGCAGAGCACTCAGTACCTGTCGAATATCACGGAGTATATGGCGTGGATATAACGATAAGAGAACCGAGGTCCAGAAGACTGAACAGGAATATAATAGCAATGATGCCAGCTCTCATAACCGGTGACTGGACGATTGGTCCACATGCTTCTACCATTGAAATACAACACTGTTGTAATTACGACGGCGAGCTTATCGAAATCGGTGCAAAAGAGTTGGTCCCAATCAGTGAGTCTATAACTAGAAAGCGCACAGTTCGCTGATTGCGATAAAGCTCTCGTATATCCCTTCATGAGAAAATTAATTGTAATTTATGGTTTGAAATTGCATTATCTAAATGCGCTACAAAGTTTGTAGATGTCTACCAAAAACTGCTAGAATGATATCGATACAAATGTCACATAGAATTTTACCACATAGCCAAAGGAACTACTTCCGAAATAGGACAACACAAGGACATCTTGATACATTTTAATGAAACATCAGGACGAGATGTCTTTCTTAGTTACGATTAAATTAATACAATGTTAAAGACAATTCAACTGCCACAACTAATTTTGCAAAGGACAAAGGAATTGTTTCAGTTCTCTATTTGTTTATTTGTTTGGCTACCACAACACATTAACACACTCAAGATGAAGGCTAATTGTTGCAACGAAGCATTACAATAAAGGACATTTACAAAATTCCAGGATGCCTTTTGCTTTATATCTGATCTGTAAATAAGTAACAAAAAAGTATCACGTAAATACGATTTCAATTATAAAAGGATTTACCTCTAAAAGAGCAATGATACCGGAAATTTAATACAATTAGATTAGACCGCATAAACAAATAAAAATTTATAATACCATTCGTTTTTTTCTCTTCTTTGGTTATTCGCAAACAAAAACACTTTACTTGTTCTTTCTCAAGGATACGTCTTTCTCAAGGATGCAAGGAATTGTAATTATGGTCATTATTAGAAACTCAACAAAGAAGAGAGTCCCTCAAACTGTCAACACCAATAATTACAATTTGCAACATTAATGGAAATTAATATTTTGGAAAGAGAATCAAAGAAATGTATTGAAATTACTTCAGTGTTAAAAGTTGCGAGTTTTCTTACATTTTGAATCCAACTCGTCTTTAAGATCAACCTGATATAATTTTGGGCTAAAAAGGTAATGCCTTCTTCGACCGTATCCAAGGATGACCCTAAAGAGGAAATTATTTATTTAATTATTAGCTTTTAATCATCAACAGTTTGCGCGTGAATACTTATCTCAATAGATTTCACTTGGGTCATTTTTATTACTGAACATTCGATTCATTGAACATACCCGGTAGAAAAAAATTGGAATACAAGTAGTACGTAACTAGTATTCTGGTGCCATGGAACTAGTTCTTCTCCATACAAACACATGTAGAAAAGATCGTTGCGTTATTTTAGGTTGGCGAACAATTTCCTCCTTTCTCCCAATTTTTAACTCATTGTGCACCAGTTCAGAACACAGCATTTGTATCACCAATAAAGCTGTATATGGATCACAAACATATTTATTATAACATATTAATCATTGTGGCTCACGGCCGATTTCACCATATCCATTTATCCTTCAGTTAGAGCTAACGAACAGTTGTAGCTGTCAGTTTGTATGGTATTTAACATTTTTAACTGTCAGTTAGCTTTAACTTTGTTTGGTGAAATTGGGCGTCAGACATGTAATATTGAATAGCAAACACAATGTGTTTGGACACAAGTATACAATATTTGTGACAAGCTCCAAACAGACGTTATATTTGTATCCAAAACAAGAAAAAGAAGCAGATTTTTCATGGTGTATTTGTTGGACCAGTTAATTCTTAGTTGATTTTATATAGATATTTAAATGGGAGCTAAAGATTGGGAGCCTTCTGTTCTCAATCATGTGGTATGACTTTTTCCTCCACGTGGTGGTTCCCGGGTAGCACTAGTATATTTTTTTCCATCTTCTAAAGTCAAGGCTTTCCGATGAGCAGCCTAATTGCCTATGCGTCCACTGATGCGTCTCAAGTTTAGTAGGCGAGTTATGTCACTGAAGCTCATCAAGATATCGGGCATATTCTTTTGTCCTTAGAAGACGGATGAGCCAAACATATGGGCCAATGGCTGATAGAAACCAAAAGAAGAAAATCCAGGTTCGACATATTGCACCCTGGTCGGCGTCTGATCCGTAATGGGCGGCTGCAATCAAATATCCCGGCCGTAGGTAAAATGCAAAGTAGCCGTCGGTGGTGCAAAATTTCTTTCGGCGGCGGTCACCTCGCACAGTGACGGCGACACTATCGAGTAATTAGCCATGAAAAATCTTCTCAAAATACCGTTCAGAACCGGTGTAAAATTGTAGGTCCCAATCAGTCATTGTAAAACTACAACGCGCATAGCTCACTGGTTTGTGAGAATCTCCCTAATCCCTTAATGGGATGTAACGGGAAACCATTTATTTTTATTTAAATTGATCACGTGGCAATTGATGGAAGGCGCCCCCCATCCAGTGCAATGGACGTACGAGTGATCAGAGGAGCTAAGATCGATTCTGATCACTACCTGGTAGCAGCAAAGGTTCGCACAAGATTAAGTAGAGCGAAAATCGTACGACACTAGACGCAGAGAGAGCTAGATATCGGAAAGCTGCAAGCCACAGTCTACTCCAGGAAACTTTCGCAACATTTGGCACAGAACCCATCCCCTCCCGATGACGATCCTGAAGCGCAGTTGATACCCATTTCCGACTCTATAAACACCGTACTTGGTTTCAAAAACCCGATTCGCAACAAACCATGGTGCGATGAAAGAGTGTCGCATAGCAAATGATGAAAAGAACGCTGCACGTATGGCAATGCTTCAGTCACTTGTAATGCGAGCTGCGCCTGAGCGGTATAGGGAAAAAAGAAAGGAGGTAAACCGTCACTTTAGGCGTAAGAACGGCAGTGGAGAAAGCGCGAGAATGGGAAAATTTAGACATAGAGAAGGAACAACGACGCCCGAAAATTCTATCGAAAAGTCAAAAAGGGAACTAATGGAGAGGGTGCAGGGCTCCTTCTGTAAAGACAAGGACGGAAATCTCATCGTAGATGTGCAGGGAATGTTGGGAGTATGGAGAGACCATTTCTCCACGCTACTGAAACCTGAAATATCCAATGACGATGAGACAATCGATCACAATTTGGACGACGTTGTCGATTGCTCACCTCCTAACCAAGACGAGGTCAGAACAGCTATTGCCTGGCTTAAGAACAACAAAGCCACAGGAGCCGATGGTATACCGACGGAGCTGTTTAAGGCTGCCGGCGATGAGATGATAAGGTGCATGCATCAGCTCATTAGCAATATTTGGTTAGATGCCCGGCGATTGGAGTCTCAGTGTACTATGCCCAATATTTAAAAAACAAGGTGATTCGAGTCTCTGTGCCGACTACCGTGGAGTAAGCCTTTTATCCATAGCATATAAGGTTATATCAAGTATAATGTGCGAAAGTATAAAACTATTATCGCTGACCTGATTGGAAAATACCAGTGTGGCTTTAGGCGTAGAAAATCGATAAGTGACTAGATTTTCACACTACGCCAAATCGTGGAAAGACCCACGAATAACAAATAAACAGCTATCATCTATTTGTCGATTATAAGGCGGCCTTCAATAGCCCGATAAGGGATGGACTCTACTAAGTAATGTCTGAGCTTGGTATTCTTGCAAAACTCATACGTCATTGCAGGATGACCATGACGAACACCAAATCCGCAGCAAAAGTTGGTAAGGATCTTACCGAACCTTTCGAAAGTTAGCAAGGCCTCAGGCAAGGCTACACCCTATCGTGCGATCTCTTTAACATCTTAATGGAGATCATTATGAGAAAAGCTATAGACAACATGAATAAAACCATCAGCACCAAAAGTTACATGCTGCTCGCGTATGCTGATGATATAGATATCATTCGGCGCCCAGTGAGAGAAGTTACTGCGATGTTTTCGACAATTGAGAAGGAGTCAGGAAAGTGGGTCTGACGGTAAATGAGGACAAGACAAGGTAAATGAGAACACGACGAAAAATGAGCAGGGCCTCCACGTGATTAGGCCAAAGCGTGAACGTTGATAACCGTTATAATTTCGAGTTAGTGGACGAATTTATATACCTCAGATCTGCCGTAAACAAAAACAACAACGTCAGCGTTGAGATCAAGCGGAGAATTGTGCTTGCGAATAGATGTTATTTTGGGCTAAGCAAGCACTTTAGAGATAAAGCCCTCTCTCGAGTAACAAAAGTCCAACTATACCAGACTCTCATACAACCTGTCTTGCTTTATGGCGCAGAATCCTGGGCCATATCGCAAGCAGACGGAACATCTCAAGCATTATGTAGTAGCTCAATTGTTGTAGCACATTTAACCATAAATGGCATTACTGCTTGGTTATTGAATGAATAAATTAAATTAAAATTAAATTAATTAAAATTAAAATTACTCCGAAAAATGTATGGCCCTATGGTGCACAACGGCGAGTGTCGGCGACGCATGAACCATGAGCTGCCGTATGAGCTATATCCTGACATTGACATAGTTAAGCGGATCAAAATAACGCGGTTGGGCTGGCTAGGCCATGCCAGTAGAATGGATGAAGACGAACCAGCACGAAGAGTTTTCGAACCCGAAAAATATGAAGACCAAGACTCCGCTGGAAGGATCAGGTTGACGAATCCCTGTGTACACTTGGTATTGCCAACTGGAGAGATAAGGCAAAAGATCAAACTGGTTGGCGAAATATGTTATCTTCGTTTTGTAAGGTCCCTGACTCCACGGGGTTGTTTCGTGACCGGTTAAGTAAGTAAGTAAGACTCCGTTGGAGGGATCAGGTTGACGAATCTTCGCGTACACTTGGTATTACCAACTGGAGAGATAAGGCAAAAGATAGAACTTGTTGGAGAAATATGTTATCTTCGTTTTGTATGGTCCCCGACTCCACGGGGTTGTTCGAGGCCGGATAAGAATGTAACCGAGACCGACTATTAATAACAAATTTTAATATAACTCGCTTAACAATTGAGTTATTGGACGTTGAAATTTGAAAAATGTATAAAAAAGGCAATGAAAACAAAACTGATACGCAAAGAATTCAAAGTTTTCAAAAATAATATTCTTTCCCTGCAAACATAATATGTTTGCTTCATGCAATCCAAGCAGTATTTGCTGAACTTAAACAAACTTATGGGAAAGCATACGAAATATACAGAGATAATGCAAATTGCATATCTCTATTCTTTCATATCTCTATTACTTGCCGGTATTGTAAATTCTATTTAGAGCTAACAATAAACTCACAATGTAAACTGTCGATTTTTGTGGAACAACAGAGATTTGCGATAATCAGAAAGAAGTCGCCAAATTGTCTGTCATTACTATTGATATAGAAAATTTCCATGTAAATATTTATTATTATACTATATTGTGTACCAACAGTAGTAGTGTACCGTATCACTGATTTCAATTATGGGTAGTATACATTTGTGGTATTTTCCCACACACAACGGGAAAATTAATGGATAGATATTTGGAGGATGGATCTTTTGATGTGCCGTTTAGGTTAAATGCTTTATCACACAGGGGGTCAGTAAGCGTCAAGGCTAATGGAATCGTCTTACAACTTTTGCTTACTTACTTATCGGGTCTCGGACAACCCCGGTGGGTCAGGGACCTTACAAAACGAAGATAACATATTTCGCCAACCAGTGCGATCTTTACCACTATCTACATCAGAAGTCGAAAAGATCAACTTCAAAGAAAATTATTCATGTATGAACATTTTTAGCCCCATATATAGTGTCGAGCAAAATTGTAACAGTGTTGACACAGTGTGGAAATAAATTTTTATATTTTAAATGTTTGATTAAAAACAAAAAGCAATTAACTAAATCAATTTAATGTTCTCTCATGAATAAAAACAACAACAAAATTAATTCTATATTGATATATACAAAGTGAACGGTAAATATTTTAATGTTATACAAATGTTACATTTGTGCACTCTGGTTTTAGTTAATTTATTTGTTTTCTGATTCAATATTTTGTCCAGTAGCCTTTGGCTTTAGCTTGTATAAGGCGAGGCATGCTATTGCAAAATTTTGACGTCACTTCCGCTGGAGTCGCATCCCAAGTTTCATTTTCTTTATCCCACAGCTCGTTTACGCCTTTTGGAGCATCTGGGTACTTGGCGAGCTGATGTTTCAAGTAACTCCAAAAGTTTTCGATCGGGTTTAAGTCCGGTGACTGCGCTGGCCTTTTCATACTTGTAAATTGTTGTCTGTCTAACCAGTTTTAAACTATTTTGATCGAATGTTTTGGGTCGATGTCATACTGAAAAATCACTATTTCTATTTATTTTGCAGAATTGAAAGATATTGTTATTTTTTCACAATTTCAATTCGTAGGTGGTGCAATAGTTAGTATGCGCGGCTCTTGTACATGAGAACGGGGGTTCGATCCCTGCTCGGACAACCTTACATTTCTTTCGACGACATGGTGCAATGGTTAGTTTGGGTGGTCTTGTACATGAGAACGTGAGATCGATCCCTGCTCAGACCACCTTACATATCTTTCGACGGCGGTTACCTCGCTTAGTGATGGTAAGAGAACTATCGAGAACTTTAGCCATGAAAAAGCTTCCCAAATACCGTTCGGAGTCGTAGTAAAACTGTAAGTCCCAATCCGTGAGTGTAAAACAAAAACGCGCACAGCTCACTGGTAGTGAGAAGCTCTCCCAATACCTTCATGGGATGTAATAGGAATCCATTTGTTTTTTTAGCTGATGGTGTTCCTCTAAAAAGTGCAATCCGTTCATCAATTACTGCATAATGAGCGACGTGGCCGTATCCAAAATCATAATGAGGGACGAAGCCTGGACGGCGCTCGACTTCTTCCTTTGAAATTTTTTGAAATCTCACGTTTACCACAAACAACCACAAACCTCGCAAGACTTGAAAGCCAATATTGCAGAAAAATCACCAGTTTGAATCGAAATGTTTTGTGAGAAACAATTCAAACGGCCATAAAATGAGAAACCTCAACAAAACAGTACCATGGAAATACCGCTCTTAGCTTTAGGGTAGACTAGGTTTTGGTGGCGGTCGATGAACGCCTCACATAATTTTAGTAGAAATCCTGGACTTAGTAGCAATCTAACTTCTGATCTACGACGAATACGTTCACTTTCAGTGGTCTTCTCGTTCAGCAAGTTGTCAAGGAAATGGGTGTTCATAAGGAGATTAAGTGAATCACCACTTGAGGTTGTCTACTGCCCAAAAGGGTCCTTGTCCCTGAAGCCAGTATTATCCCCAGCGTTGATGCATCAGATGTCTTGTATTGATCTACAGAAGAACATCCACGAGTTTCTTTTGGCATTAATAATAATAATTTTATAATTATGCCAGTCCTGTTTATCTCTCGAAAACTTGGCTTTGGTAGACAGTCGTCGACATGTCTTCCTAATCTCCACTAGCTTTCAATTGCACCAGAATGTCTTCTTCTTCCCCCTTTGGCTTCGATCTTGGATAAGAGATTTGTAGTGACTTGTTGAGAGTACTCGTGACCCTACTCGCTACATTATCCATGTCATCTATGCAACTGATCCCATACAACTCTTGCAAGTCTTTTGACAGTAAGGCATGTTTTTTGTATCTGTACGCTGGAAAAGCTGATTTTTTTGTTGTTTTGATGGAAATATAAGGTGTTTGTAGCTTGTCGCAAATATAGTATACTTGTATCCAAACACTTTGTGTTTGCTAATCAATATTACATATTGGAGACACAATGATTAGTAGGTTATAATATATGTTTTTGTGACCCAAATATGGCTTTGCTTGTTGAAAGCTGCTGAAAACAAAAACGTGCCAGACAACAAAGAAACAATAATGAAGAAAATATGCAATTCATTATAACAATGCTTGCACGTAAGTATATGGATATTCCAAACATATACATGGTTCCTACCTAATGTTACAGGAGTAATTTTTTTCAGCGTGTGTAACATTTTTATTTTATGTTTCTTTACATGTGGCCGCCGGTGGTGCAATGGTTAGTGTGCGCGGCTCTTGTACATGAGATCCTGGGTTCGATCCCTGCTCTGACCACCTTAAAAAAAAAAAAAAAAAAAAAAAAATTCTTTCGGCGGCGGTCACCTCGCATAGTGACGGCGACACTATCGAGTACATAGCCATGAAAAAGCTTCTCAAAATACCGTTCGGAATCGGTGTAAAACTGTAGGTCCCAATCAGTGAGTGAAAACTGGAAAGCGCACAGCTCAGTGATTGTGAGAAGTTCTCCCCGGTCCCTTCATGGGATGTAATGGGAAACCATTTATTTATTATTTATTTACATGTATACAATTTGAACTCAAAAATTGTTGGAAAATTAGAAAGAGTTTTATACTTAGAATAGATTTTGCAAAACCATTGAAGACCAACTATAATGCACATCAAATATCCCTAAAAAATATTTTTATAACTCTCTAAGGACTTTACTCTGAACAACAAGAACTGAATTCGTGTGCCACCCAAATACAGGATATAGCTATCAAAATTACATACATCATAAAGAGTATCGAAATGACGAAACATATATGTCCAACTCGTTTGAAGCTACAATAGAAATGAGGACAATAGATTACACAAAACCACCTTAAGGCAAGTTAGCTACTTCCTTACGCCTATAGCAGGACTCTTTTGTATTTGATATTGTGAGCAAAGACAAAGACCAGAAGAGAGAGATGGAGGAAGAAGTTATGACAAAAAGACAATTTTGTATAGGAGCAAAACGCCCATAATATTGGAATGATATGTAAACGGATATATAAGTGATCTACTAAAGTCTTTGAATATCTGATAGGAAATTCAATTTTTTATGGATCATCCATTATTAAGAACCTGTCAAGGTTTTGCCCAGATTAACAGAAGCTGTTTGAAGACTGTAAGAAAAATAGAATTTTTGAAATATTTCACAAAAATTAAAAATAAATTTAGGTTTTAGAAAACTGCATTGGATGGGAGATTCGTAACATTCCCCTAGCTGTTTGGCTCTTTATTCTCTACATTTAATTAGCTGTCAATCAAAATTATAAGAGAATTCGTTTTAACTGTTTTAATTGTCTGCACGAAATGAATACATCATTAACTGTCAGTCGTTTGATTTAATAAATTCACACTTCATTAAAAATTCTCCGTAATGTCACCATATTTTGTGGGTATTTTGGAATTATTTTAGGGAATTTTTCATCATTTCACATGAGCAGACAGCAATTTAACAGAAAACTACCGTTGCCATTATTTGATAGGGATTTGTGGATTTGTATTGTCCCCATTGTTTTGTGATCCTTGCATTTTCGATTGTAACTGAACTCTTTTTCCCACCCCGAATGGCCTAAATACCGCTGTTCTCTTCAGGACATTGCCGTTATCTATGCTAACTATGTATGTATGAGTTCAAAAGGTGTTTCGAAAAATAAAAAAGGATACTGTCATGGATTATTTTACATTGTCTTGGGTTAGAAGTTGCAAACCTCTATACTCCTTTAACGGAAGTTTGCTAAAATTTGACAACAAATTCCTTAATCCTTTTCACACATTTCAATTGCAGTCATCTAAGGATGTGCAATTTATGTTTGAGGTAGGTGTCTTTCAAATTCCTGTGCAAAAGAGATTTAGTGGGATTAATATCCGTAATATGAACTGGATGAAGTATCATTAACTTACTCCTTTTAGCCACAAACTGTATGTGTTTCTGTCATCGTCATCTCAGCGTATGAAAATAATGTGGCTCTTTGACAAATCCTTGAAATCATTGAGGTTTGATTGACTTAAAATATAAATTGTTTGGCAGTAATGGAATTGAAATTGTTGGATTTGAATTTTGTATTATCGTCTTTCTGTTTTCTAGTTTGCATTTTGATCACGAAAGGATAATAATGTTTGTGGGAGTTAATAGCTGTCTGTGGTGGAATGGATAGTGTGCAGGGCTTTTGTACACGAGAACATCGGTTCGATCCCTGCTCTGACCACCTAACGACGGTCACCTCGTTTAGTGACGCCGACAATATCAAGTAATTAGACTTGAAAAAGCTTCTCATAAAACCCATTCGAAACCAGTGCAAAACTGTAGGTCCCAATTACATACCAGAGGGGTCAAAGGCCATACACATACATACATGGTTTCCCATTACATCCCATGAAGGGACCGGGGAGAACTTCTCACAATCACTGCGCTGTGCACTTTTTCAGTTTTCACTCACTGATTGGGACCTACAGTTTTACACCGATTCCGAACGGTATTTTGAGAAGCTGTTTCATGGCTATATACTCGATAGTGTCGCCGTCACTATGCGATGTGACCGCCGCCGAAAGAACATTTTTTTTTTTTTTTTTTTTTTGAAGATGGTCAGAGCAGTGTTCGAAACCAGGATCTCATGTACAAGACCCGCGCACACTAACCATTGCACCACCGACGGCCATACACAATAAGGATAACATACTTCTTCAACCGGCTCGATCTTCAGGATTTCTCAATATCAAGCTATCGCAGGCAATATTTCACCAGGTCTTATCAGCGAAGTCTTGGTCGTCCTATTTTTCGATGTTCTTCGAGTAGGTCTTTGAATACCTTTCGCACTGGTTAATTCTGATCCATTCTACTGACCTGGCCTAGCCAGTGTAAACCCGTTATTTTAAATCGCATAACTATGTCGATGTCGGGATACAGATTATACAGCTCGCGGTTCATCCGTCGTCGATTGTCGCCGTTTTCTATTATAGTACCCTATATTTTTCGAAGCATTTTTCTCTCGAAGGCTCCCAATGATGTTTCATCAGCATGCGATATGACCCAAGATTCTACGCCATAAAGCAAGACAAGTTGTATAAGAGTCTGATAGAGTTGGATCTTAATTTCTAAGGAAAGGTTCTTATCTCTGAAGTGCTCGCTTAGGCCGAAATAACACGTGTTTGCAAGCACAATTCTTCGTTTGATTTCCAGGCTAACGTTTTTACTTCTGTTCACGGCAGATCCAAGGTAAATAAATTCATCCACTACCTCCCAAATAAGTGGCTACCAGAATCTTTTCAACTCCACAGACAGTCCCATGTCCTAACTAGTGAGTGAACAAAGCGAACAGCTCACTGATTGTCAAGCTCTCACCTCTCACCTTTCATAAAATATAATGGGAAACTTAGTAGTGAACCCTAACACACCTATCCATAACGTCCTCTCGCACATTACACTGGGCAATGGGAAATTTGAAGCCCTACAAACCACCTGGTCATGACAGTATAGTGGGCTACACATTTCAAATCCTGAACCTTTATACAAGCTACATTAAGATGTCCTGTATTCCTATAGACGTCGGTGGTGCAACGATAGTGTGCGAGGTTCTTGTACATGAGAACATGAGTTCGATACCTACTCAATTAATACTTGTTAATAAACTGACTACAAGTTTTGATCTTTAAACTAAAACAAAAAATGGTTTCCCACTACATTCCATAAAGGGATTGGCCAAAACTAATCACAATCAGTGAGCTTTCTAGTTTTACACTGGCGTACTGGCGTGGCCGTCGGTGGTGCGATGGCTAGTGTGCGCGGCTCTTGTGTATGAGAACGTGGGTTCGATATCTGCTTTGACCACCTTAAATTTCCTTCGACTACTGCCACCTCGCTTAGTGATGGCGACTCTATCGAGTACTTGATGGCGACACTATCGAGTACTTAGCCATGAAACACCCAACCAGTGAGTGTAAAAACTAGAAAGAGAAAGTCTCTCCAGTCCCTTAATTATTTTTTGTTTTTTTTTTTATATTTCCATTTTCAGGACAAGCAAATTCTTCAGAGATATAACCCCCTCTCGAGAAACAAAGATCTAACTCTACCAAACTCCCATATACCCTGTCTTGCTTTATGGCGCAGAAGAGGGTCATGTTTTATGTGGTATGTGGCAAGTGGCGAAGTCCTGTTGAAACCACATATTGTTCAAAGCCATGTCATCTAGATCTGGTCATAAAATATTTAAATAAAAAACATTGACATATCACAAATAATTGCTGTCAAAGGACTACATAATAATTGAAACACCCTGTATGTGAAATGTCTATCTTGAAGCAATTAACACAACCGGTGATTGTACAGCTTCGCCACTGCACTGAAAGTATGCCTGTTAGTTATCCTTAAATAGGCATGATTTCCACAACATTCAAACTGCTACGAAATCAGTGATTTTGGTCGTCCTTAACTTCCCAGCAAAAAAAAGTGTATACCAATCACCAGAATTTCCACCAGAACTACGCGGTAAGATGTAGTGCAAATTTGGGTGTTTCACTTCCGGTTTTTACATAGTGTTGTCCTTGGAGGGTAGTACTCCCAATTGGGATACTTTTAAGTAGAATAAATTCTGTTCCTTAGCGCTACGATTCAGCACAAAAATTAGCACGATGGTAGCATGTCCGACTAGAAAACGGCAGCTGGTGAAGGTCCTGGGTTCAAATCTCACCAAATCTAACTTTGTTTTTTTAAGCGATTTGCAATGTGTCGATTAATTTTGTAGTTATTTTTAAAAAAAATTCCCCAATGTGGCAAGTACAACGAAGGAACATTTGTTGCCAAAATTTTCGGAATCAAATCGTATTCGCCTGAAAGTATACCATACAAATTACGGGGTTGTGTTGCGAGGGTTTAAATAATTAATTATTAATTTTTCTGTAACAATTTTTCCCCGACCGCGACCGGGATTCGAACTCAAGCGTTTTGATTGCCAGCCGCGATCTCAACATCGAGCTATCGCAGACATTGAACTTGGACGAACAATAACAGCATTAGTGGCAGATAATCTTTTTCTTCCGACAAACACCATAATATCTGTAATGCAATTTCGGATACCTTTAGGCCGAAAATCCGCACATATTACTTCGTTGGTAGTACTGAAAGGGTTAGTGCCGTTGTAACTACTCCATTATATTTTTGCTGTCAACTGGGGCATTTCATCCAAAATCAGGTTTTATTTCTCTCTCACAACTCTCACTTACATACCTGCACTAGTTTTTGTTGCATAAATACATGGCAAAATAAGTAAGATAGAAGGAGTAGGAATTGAAGGCATTTTGTTTTTATTTCAGGAACCAACCTTGTCAAATTCAATCGATCGAAATTGTCAAGATGTATTAATTTCAGATTATATCAGGAGGAATTGTTGTAATTGTCGCCAACAACCACAAGGACAAGAACAAATTTCGTCTGCTATTTCGTATGCTACCACCTGTACTAAATACATCTTGGAATTGGTATAACAACATTTGACAAGGTCGGACCACAACGAAAAGAAAAAATTGAAATCAGCTGTTCTAACGCTTCTACCTGTAATAGATACATCTTGGGTAAATACTTGAGAACCAACTTTGCCAGATGTCAAACTAATGTTTTGAAAATAAATGCAATTGTTAATGGTATTTAAATTTTTTGAATTTTCATTTGTGGAGGTAATTCAAATGAAACTACCATACACTAATACTTATAGTAGACCTAATAGTTCTCTCACCAAATTTATGACATTTGGCCTGGTGTGATATTTACGTTCGATGTTGAAATGAATTGCTTTACTAGTACCAGATACAGGCAATGATTCAAAACATCGAACAAAATAACAACAACTGCATGTCTTTTTGTGTGTTAACATTTTTGTGTTAAATACTACAACACAAATGTATGCCAGCAAGAACAATCAATACCACATTTAAATCTCTCAGTTTTTCACCAAAACGACATGAAAAATTAAAGCAAGAAGTTATTGTAATTCAACCTGGTGTATGTCACTTTTCGTCAAACATCTCTCTATCACACCGACCGCATCAAGAAGAGTGTGAAAGAAAACGTCAGATGAGCCAAAATTATAATTGTCATATAAAGTAATTCATTTACCCCTTGTATGATTTTTATGTAGGAATATATATTATTGTTTTAGAGTTAACCAACACTGAAATTTGAACAATATCCATAATTTACTCTTTCCTTCTAGACATTTTCCTTAAACACTTTACGCCATTTTTAAGGTACAATCTATGTGTGTGAACACTTCTTCGTTATCATCCCCTCTTTTAGAAAATCTACCCCTTAGAAAGGAATCGTTGGTTTCGAAACTCTCTTATGTACTTGGACACTTAATAATGAACATACTACACAGAAAGGGATGCATTTTGAACAATAAAGATATATTTACTCATTTGAAGGGTTCACCAATACATATTAGTGTGCTAACATTATACCTTAGACATTTGTAGTAAATACTCTTACAAAATAAAAGGACAAATACTAATACAGATGTAATTTTTTCTTTGAACATATACGTGTAGGAACATATACGTGTAGTACAAAGGAACATATACGTGTATGGAGACCGTAACAAAATGAACCAATCATAAGGAATTATGTTCGATTCTGAGGTGCAAACGAGACTTAGTACATCGTGTATATTATAACATATTAATCATTGCGTAGCCAACATGTATTATTGAATTGCAAACACAATGTGTTTGGACACAAGTATACTATATTTGCGGCAAGCTACAAACACGTTGTATTTGCATCCAAATAGCAAAGAAATATAGATTTTTCAGCGTGTATCCGTGGAGATGAATGAATGAGTTTCATATGCTTTACTATTCCCTACATAGACACACAGGAGGATGCATTTCAGACCACCCACAGAAACTGATATCTAAACCCTTTGGAAAGGATCTTTATGTCACACTAAAATAAAGGATAACAAAACATTCATTCAATAGAGAAAAAATAGACAATATTAAAAGAACAAGGATTAAGCAACAAACTAATCCCCCAGCTTAAAATGAAAAACAATGGGCTAAATGCATATTATATGTAGACTAAACGAGGATAAAAACTCATAGAATATGATGAGCAGACACTGAAGGTTTAAGAAAGGATTCTCCATGGAGTTCATATTACCGACACTAAAACCAATAAACCGCTATACAGGGTGATTCATGAAGTTCGGGACAAATTTCTCCAGCGTAATTCCTTGGCTCATTTCATGAAGAAAAGTCCACTAGGACCATGTCCGAAAATGCACGGGTGCGAAATGGCAGCGGGTTCAAAATTTTCGGATTGGCGGTCGGAGGGTAGTAGGGTAAAGTTACTAACTTCTGAGCTAGTGGTCGGATTTTAAAAGGCCTTTCTGAATCAATAAAAAAAAAGTTCAAAAAAGTCAAATCGGCGAGATACAGAGCTTTCGGGAAAAAATGGGGAAAAAATTCACTTAACCTCAATTTGCTCAGCCAGATGGCAGGTAACTTATTTTTTTTAGCCATAGCTCTTACCTTTCCAAAATGACCGTTCCAAAGTTATGACCATTTTACTGAAATAATTCTGAAAGGCCTCTTAAAGACCTTTCCAACAAGCTCAAAAACAAAAAAATCCGACCACTGGCTCAGAAGTTAGCAACTTTACCCTACTACCCTCCGACCACCATTCCGAAAAATTTGAACCCGCTGCCATTTCGCACCCATGCATTTTCGGACATGGTCCTAGTGGACTTTTCTTCATGAAATGAGCCAATGAATACGCTGGAGAAATTTGTCCGGAACTTCCTGAATCACCCTGTAGAGAAAATTCCAAATTATTTTACATGGGAAATAGATGGAATTCTATTGAAACAATCAAGGAATGCTCGATAAGTCAATGACAAAAGTGTGAATGGAATTAAGGCTTTTCTGCTGGTGACATTTTTGGTATACTTCCGTAAAATGCGGAAAAGGGTTTCGATTTCTATCGCAGTCAATGTGCGAAACAATTGATGAAGGCATTTTTTTGGGAAACACCTTTCTGCAATCATGAAGTAATGGCGGTGAAATATTTTGAAATTCCTGCGTAAAAGAACAACGGTATGTAGGTCATTTAAGGTGGGAAACAAGAGTTGAGTTACAATCGGCACCTAACGGAAGTACTGAAATCTGTTAAATCCTGTAAAACAAAAAAGAATATAAAATTCTATAAGAGAGCAATCACAGTAAGATTTGGCTTCATACATCACTCAAATAACACGGTGATAATAATGCCTAAATGCCTGGCAAGCTTCGTTTCCCTTCTAGTATTATCCCAACAATATTCCGTTAAAGTATGAAGGATCTTATCATCATTCCTATACACAATAGCCAACCGCAACATGTGGGTAATGATGACATTTGGATTGAATGCAATTTTTAATGAAGTGTGAATTTATTCAATCGACTGAAATGACAGCCAATGTTGATTCCCATTTGAGATGTGATACGAGTAGAAAGATATTTAACGATCGGTTTATCGGCTAATTTTGAATGACAGCTAATCAAATGGTAACAAACAAAAGTAAAGGGAGTTTATAAACCCTTTAACCTTTCTAAATCTAAGTTATTGTCTTGAAATATATTAAAATAATCTTCGGAAATTCTACAAACTACACTGAAAAACAAGTTTAACTAAAAGCGACCTAAAGTAATCATTCACCGCCATAACGTAAATATTTATTGCAGCAGCGACATAAACGTCGGATGTACGAAACTGTTCATTGCTGCAATGAACAGTGTACGTAAGCACGTAACTCATCAAGAATTCGAAGTCATTTAGAAATCCTTGTCTGTAATACGTCCTCCAAAAAAAAAATTACAGCAGACAGTTGTCCGAGGCCTTCGGCCACGGACTGTCCCTGCAGGCTGTGCCAGAGACACGGCCATTAAGTTTAACGTAGAATACGCCATCCGATAAGACAGAAAACATATATAACAATAAATGATAACATAACAACCACTCGTTGCTTTCTTGTATTTCGTGTAGGTGCCATTTTGATTAGTAGTTTTTATTTTAATTTACTAAACGTCAACTGTCAGCTGCTGTCAAACAGCATCAAGCAGCATTGTTATTTTGCTTACTTGGCAGCACTTTCATTTAACATAAAAATGTATGAATTAATTTTTTCATATAGTTTTTATAATCATATATCCATGTTAAATTCAAATTCACATTTAACATTTTGTTTCACTTAAATACATAAGTAAATATACGAAATTTCAACATTTCATCAATCAAAACAACAACCGAAGGTTTGTGTCCACACTAAAACAGCAGCATAGTTTGTGTTCATGCTACAAACTCAAACACTCAACCAAACACCACACACACAGATTAATACTTATAGTAGATCTACTAGTTCTCAAACCAAATTTATGACATTTGGCCTGGTGTGATATTTACGTTTGATGTTGAAAAGAATTTCTTTACTAATATCAGATAGAGGCAATGGTTCAAAACAACGAACAAAATAACAACAACGGCATTTCGTTTTGTGTGTTAAAATTATTGTGTTAAATACAACACAAATGTATGCTAACAATAACAGTCAATAAAAAAGTTTAAAACACATTTAAATTTCACAGTTTTTCACCAAAATGGCCTGAAAAATTAAAGCAAGAAGTTATTGTAATTCCACCTGGTGTATATCACTTTTCGTCAAACATCTCTCTATCACACCGACCGCATCACGAAGAGTGTGAAAGGAAACGTCAGATGAGCCAAATATTCTCTCTAGTCTGAGATTACTCTATGGGTAAGACGTATTCTACGCCAAAATACCTGCGATACTATTGTCTGTTCCTGAAACCCTGCTGAAAGCGGTTTGTATTCTCTTACTCATATATCGGATTTTTAGAAAACTTACTTTTCGAGAATTTGACAACCTCTACATTCGGCTGTCACAACCTCTAAATTCGTTTGTGATAACTTTTAAATTCGGTTACGGTTAATGCGATTGTCTCACCGAAAGTTTTCTGTGGGTATAGATGGTATGGAACTTTGGCCGAGTATAATCCAAAAAATCTAGTTATAGCCCTGTCACATGCGCAGAAAAATAACCGAATTTGCCGCAACCGAATTTAGAGTTTATCACAACCACTTTAGATGACATCGCACCTGAACTAAAGGTTGTCACATCAGAACTAGTGGTTGTCCCAAACCTACTAGATATTGCCACAACCTATTAGAGGTTGTTTTTATCGAATTACAGTTGTGGGGACTAAATGCAGACGTGGCAACCTCAATTCGATTGTGGCAACTGCGATTCGGTGGCACCATCCGAATTTACGGTTACTTCAACCTCACTTACAATTAACGAGTGTACACTAGACATCTGCACAAGTCGTCTTGAATGGTCATTCAAGTCATTTGTTTCTTCTTTTCAAGACATGTATTGTAGCGAAGTTGCAACAACCGAGATATTCACATTCCGCCAAATCCTAGAAAAACACCACGAGAAACAAATCGGCACCTACCGCCTCTTTGTAAATTATAAGCTGCCTTCGATAGCCCGATACGGGGAAAACTGTACAAATCTGTGACGGAGTTTGGTATTCCGGGTATACACACGTTTGTAGAATGACACTGATCGACACGAAATCCTCAGTAAAGATTGGTAAAGATCTCACCGAACCATTTAGTACGAGACGAGGCCTCAGGCAGGGCGACACCCTATCATGCGATCCCTTCAACATTTTAATTAAGATCATCGTGAGAGAGCTGCAGTCAACACGAATAACATCATCACCAGCAAAAGTTACATGCTGCTCACGTATGCTGATGATTTAGGCATCATTGGACGAAATCTGCGAGAAGTTACTGCAGTATTTGCGAGAATTGAGAAGGAATGTGGGGTTGGCAGTAAACGAGGACAAACCTAAATTAATGGTTTCGACAAGCAGAGAACATCCACCCGATTGTATGAAACGGGTAATGTTAATAACCGTTATAATTTCGAGGTAGCGGACGAATTTATTTACATCGGTTCTACCGTGAACAGAAGCAATTACGACAGCCTGGAAATCAAACGGAGAATTGTGCTTGCAAACAGTTGTTATTTCGGGCTAAGCAAACACTTCAGAGATAAGACCCTCTCTCGAGAAACGAAGATTCACCTATATCACACTTTCATACAACCTGTCTTACTTTATGGCGCAGAATCCTGGATCATATCGCATGCTGATGAAACATCATAGGGAGTCTTCAAGAGAAAAATGCTCCGGAAAATATATGAAAATATATTATGGTCCTATAATAAAATACGGCGAGTATTGACGACGGATGAACCACGATCTGTATAGTCTGTATGCCGACATCGATGTAGTTATGCGTTTCAAAAACTCGCGTTTACGATGTCTCGGACATGTTAGTAGACTGGATCAGAATGAACCAGTGGAAAAGGTATTCGACGACGTACTCGAAGGACATCAAAAATACAACGACCAAGACTTCGCTGGAAAGACCAGGTTGAATATTGCATGCGAGAGCCTGTTGTTACCAACTGGAGGAGAAAAGCTGAAGATCGTTCCGGTTGGAGAAACATTTTATCCTCATTTTGTAAGACCCTTGACTCCTCTGTGTTGTTTATGGCCACCTAAGTAAGTTAGCAGTATATTCCAGCAGTATATTCCAGTAACCATGTATATGTTTGCAAGCATTGTTTTCAAGAATTTAAGATCTTCTGCTTATTTGTTGCTTTGTTGGCTGTCACGGTTTTGTTTTCAGCAGTTTCCTATAAATCGAGCCACATTTGGGTCAAAACATGTATTATAATATATTAATCATTGTGTCTCCAACATGTAATATTGAATTGCAAACGCAATGTGTTTGGACACAAAGCATTCTATATTTGCGACAATCTACAAACACGTTATATTTGCATCCAAACAACAATAAAATACAGATTTTTCAGCGTGCGGGCGGTGATCAAGTATCTGTAATTAGTTTTCCTGAATATATGTTTTAACGAGTTCAGTATTGCAATATCTACCTTTTATGGAACCCAAGTAACAGGGGCATTGAGGGTTAAGCGTGTGCGAATGCGTTGCTATGACTTCAATTGCTCGTAAGCTTATGCTGCAAGAATTCTATATGTTTAATGAAGGAATCTATGATGAAGCGCGCATGTTGTGTTCGCATCATATACGAAGATCTGATCCTGTTTAGATAGAAGGTGGTCCATGAATATTGTCTATCTATCCGGGCCCAAAGTGTCAGTTTTGACGAGACCATATCTGATTGATTGGTAGAAATGCGATCACATCTCTTCACTTTTGAAATAAAAAGACAAAACCCACTCAACATCTCCCCAGAACGTGTGGCTTAATCTTGTCTGTCAGACTGTGGTATCGCAAAGGACTAAAGATCCTTAGTGAATGGTTTATGGAATACCACTATCAATACCACTGTCACCAACCCTAACCCCTACTGAAAAAGGAAAGCAGTTGGTTAAGACACTGTTCAATATTTACAGTAGAGATAGAATAAACGAGAAAATGAAACCTCTATTCAAACCATCTTTAAATGTATTGCTAAAAACGTCATTGTTTTTCCTTTTAGATCCTTTTTTGTGTTTTGATTGAAGCCATGGGAAAATCTTTCAATCTTTAGGTAAACATTGAGGAGTCTTAATATTGTATTACACTTATCTACATGTTTATTACATTGTATCTCTTTACTACAACCTTTTTTTTACCCTATATACAAGTTATATTTGAAACAGGATTAAAGATGCATTGTTGACATTCACTTCCGACTCCCAACAATGTTGGCAGTCGATAATGTTGACCACATTGTATACTATCATTTTTATTTTTCAACACAAGATTCATATCTACACCGGAAGTCAAAAGATGGTTATCTATTGTTAGAAATACTTGTCCCTCTCGCGTTATGATTGAAAACGTGTTATATAGTGTAATCAGAGGCGCATTTAACAGCGGGCTTAAAGGTGACGCGTTTGTGTCCCTGCGTTTGAAGGGGCCCTGCAAAATAAAATAATAATTTTCCACATAAGGTTGTATATATACGATTCATGATCTACAGGTGGTATCAATTCCGACAGAGTAGTGAGACATCTGATGATGAACTTGTCACGGATGTCGAAACTAGTCATGCCAGAAAGTGTGTGTTTTCCTGAAAGTGTGTGTTTTCCTGTTATTCCAACAAAACCAACCAATTTTCATTTACAAAAATGTTTATGGCCTTGTAAGGCTTGTGGTATGAATTTCTCATACCTTAACACGTAAACTAACAAAATCGGTCAAGAAACAAATTCCAATGCAGAGAAGATGTCCAGCGGATTCTTCCTCATCGTCACATCTTCTACAGAAGTCATGTGCCTTGATCTTTAGTGTCGTCGCATGTCTACTAATCAGACAGTGTTCCGTCAGAAGAGAAACAAGCATTGATACTTTGTGCTTGATTAGAGACAGAAGGTTCATGGATCTCCTCCTATCCACTATGGGCCAAATAGGACTTGTGCATACACAATATATGCCCTCGCTCACCTCTACTGTATCGTCACATAGGAGCATTCTTGCAGGATATGCTTACAAGTCACTAGAGGCATACAACACGTTTCAATTCCTGTGAAACGTGTAGTGTAGTCCCTACTCTCGACAACTCATCCTCACTGCTGCTGCTCCTAGTGTCCATATTAGGTGAATATTGTACTGCTGTGCCACGTCGTTATGAGACTGTTGCAATCCTGGAATACTGATTCCAGGGCAATGATTACAGTATGACGATCAGAGAATACATTGCCCAAAATGACTGCAGTACTATTATCCCTCAGCCAGGTGATCACCACCCTAATCGGTAGAATTTCTTCCTGAAACACCCAACTATGATCACACGCTGGAAAATCTGAATTTGTTTGCTGTTTGGATGCAAATATAACGTGTATTGCCAGGTGATCACCACCCAAATCGGCACAATGTTTTCCTGAAACACGCAACTATGATCACACGCTAGAAATTCTGAATTTGTTTGCTGTTTGGATGCAAATGTAACGAGTGTTTGGAGCTTGTCGCAATAATAGTATACTTGTGTCCAAACACATCGTGTATGATATTCATATTACATGTTATAGACACAATGACTAATATGTTATACTATGTGTGTTTGTAATCCAAATATAGCTATCTTTGTGATACAAAGACAGCTTTGTTTGTTGCATTGTTCATTCAAAAATCTTCATGTCTAGAGCAAGAGAATAAAAGAGGGACAAAGAGAGTTAATGTTGTTGGCAGTATGTAACTGTAGTTGTGCATTATTCTTCCAGTCGGTGATACATAAATATTCTGCTCTTTCTGCTGCTTTTTTGTTTCTTTGTTGTCTGTCACGTTTTTATTGTCACACAGTTTTCAAAAAATAAAGCCACATTTGGGTCGCAAAAACATATATTATTACATATTAATCTTTGTGGCCGTCGGTGGTGCAATGGTTAGTGTGCGCGGCTCTTGTACATGAGATCCTGGGTTCGAACCCGGCTCTGACCACCTTCAAATTTTCTTTCGGCGGCGGTCACCTCGCATAATGACGGCGACACTATCGAGTATCTAGCCATGAAAAAGCTTCTCAAAATACCGTTCGGAATCGGTGTAAAACTGTAGGTCCCAATCAGTGAGTGAAAACTGGAAAGCGCACAGCTCAGTGATTGTGAGAAGTTCTCCCCAGTCCCTTCATGGGATGTAATGGGAAACCATTTATTTATTTATTTATTAATCTTTGTGTCTCCAACATGTAATATGGACTAGCAAAAACAATGTGTTTGGACACAAGTTAACAACACGTTATATTGGCATCCAAACACCAACAAATATACATTTTTTTCAGCGTGTGGCAATAATGGTGTGGTAAAAAGTTGTAACGTTTGGTGTCGCTGAATTCTGCTGAAAATAAAAACTTGAGAGACAACAAGGAAACGACAAAAAATAAGAGAATTTTATTTCATATAAAAAAATATTTATAACAAATATCATATATGTTTACTTATATTGAAATCAAAAAATTATTTGTTTCTAAATGTTATTATGTTTGGGAGGAAACACCCATTGACTTACACGTAAGTAACCGTGTGTTCATCGGGAAATACGCACATGATTTCATGTAGCTATATATATGTTTGGGAGGAAACACACGAATTCTTCCACATAAGTACATGAGTGTTTCGGATGAAACACGCATATGGTTCCACGTAAAAGCTTGCATGTTTCCAAGTAAATATGTTAATGTTTGCATTTAAATATACGTGCGTTTGGGACTTACAAAGATATGAATGCTTGGTGTATGTTCCAAATATACATAGTTGCTGCAGAATGTGTTTGGGAGAATATGTTACAGAGTCCATTTTGTCTACGAGGAAGAGAAACCACCTGTTCGTTAGGGTGCCATACCCTACCTTTCATTTTCGCACCATTCATCCAGTAATCCGTTACCTCTATAAGGGTGTGATATTTCCGGTCCACTAGTAGATCGAATCAGCTTTCGAGTAGTCGAGAATTAGAGGAATGTTGGAAGGACCAACAAACACTGTTCCACGAACGTCTCATACCATGTACCTTGTCGATAATTGCCATAACCCGCTGGCAGACGTAGAATCAATCTGCCACCGGCAGGATCACATTTAATGAATTAGTGGAAAGGTGCACAGAGCACCCATGATGCACATCGCCACCATTCTCTGAACACTAGTCAGTAACACCCAATAGGTGGGTTTGTCAAGCAAGTGCCGCCACACGATTACCCCATAAAGTATTATCGGACTCATCACCGCTGCATAGATCCAGTGAATAATCCTCGGAGAAAATCCCCGATTGCAATTCCCAGATTGCAACCTCTTACAGGTGTATAGGGCTATAGTCGAATTTTTCGGTCTTTTCTCTATGTTGGAGCTGAAACTATGCTTGCTGTCGGAAATAACGGGCAGGTAGTTGATACACTCTGAGATCCTGATTTCAGACCCATTTAACGTGATAGCTTTCAAGATAATGGTAGTGTACGCGGCTCTTGTACATGAGAACGTGAGTTCGATCCCTCCTCTGACCATTTAACATTTCTTTCGACGGCAGTTACCTCGCTTAGTGATGTCCACACTATCGAGTTGGTTGGTTGGTTAAAAAGGCTGCAAGACAGCACGCTGTCTAGCACACTTAGGCTAAAGAAGCCCATTGTGATACCTGCAGTTTCCTCTATAGCAAATATTGACTAGTCGTCTAGCCAGTTTGCCCTTTCAATGAATTTGTCTATAAGACCTACAGGATATAAGATCCTGTAGGGCGACGGTGCTAACTAAATGTGTTCCGAATATCCTACTTCTCAGTCCTGCCAGAGCAGTGCAATCCAAGAGAAGGTGTTTCGTCGTTTCCTCGTCCTCTTCCATGCAGCATCTACAGAGAGTGGAGTTTCTATGTCCCAATCTTAGGGCGTGTTTTCCTAGAAGACAATGTCCCGTATGTGTTCCTATCATTATCCTCTCGGCAAGTTAAGTAGTTGCCTAGTCCTCTTCCTGTCCACCTGTGGCCAGAAGGAGAGTCTCCACTTGTCTTGGAACATATTATCGGCTCACTGCCTGATCTGCAAACGGCAGGTAGAGATTGACATACTAACACCTTCTTTTGTCGGAAGAACCTGTGCCGTAGTACCCTGTCTAGCTATCGCATCCGCTACGCAATTGCCTGGAATGTCGCTGTGTCCCGGTACCCAGATGAGCCTGATGTCAAAATACTCTGCCATCACCTTAAGTGATGAGTGGCATTCTTCCACCGTCAGGGATGTAGCAAACATGGCTTCCAGGGATTTTATGGCAGCCTGGCTGTCTGTGTAGATACATATTCTCCGGAGGGTTGTGACACTACTTTTCAGTAGTTCAGCAACCTCCAGTATGGCGGTAATTTCCGCCTGAAATACACTACAGTGATTAGGCAGTTCGAAGGAGATATTTATATTTAGGTCCGGTGAATGGACCCCATAGCATACTTGCTCGCCCAACTTTGATCCATCCGTGAAAAATCTGATACTACTGGTGCCCCTTCCAGTGAATTTTCCCAGGTATTCCTGTTCGGAATAGAAGTCCTTAGATTTGTCGCTGTAGAAGGTAGGGGATACAGTAGTCCGTTTTTTCGGAAATATAGTTGATCCGGTGTAGTAATTCAGCGTGTCCGGAATGCCCCGATATCAAAACGCCACAATCTCTGATTCTCACCAGGGATGTAGCGGCTGTCGATTCGGCCATGATATCAGTAGTACCGACGTTCAGGATAGCACTAAGTACAGTGCCTGATGTCGTGCCCATTGCCCCACTAACGCTAATTAGTGCTGATCTTTGAATTTTCATCAAGGAATTCAGTATATATTTCTTTTGGAGGGACCTCCACCAAACTACTGTGCCGTAGAGATGTATTGGTCTGACTATTGTATTGGTCTGACGTATAAATCCACATGGTGATCTTAGGAGACACTCACTATCGAGTACTAAGGCATGAAAAAGGCTTCTCAAAATACCGTTCAGAACCGATGTAAAACTGTAGGACCCAATCACTGAGTGTAAAACTAGAAACCGGCAGCTCACTGGTTGTGAAAATGTCGCCCCAATCCCGTCATGGGATGTAACGGGAATCCATTTTTTCACATATCGGTGTTGGAGTCTTGATCCGAGAAAGGTTTCCATTCTAGGACCTTCGTTCTTTTGCAGTGGCTTGCTCAATTTTATGCAGATGTGCCCACAGTGTGCATTACGTAGAAAGTCCAATCTTGTTTAGGAGCTGGGCTACTGTGTATATACAGTATTGCTTCTTGAGGTCACAAGGCAAAGTTATTATTAACACATGGCATATTCTACTTTTTTTACACTATCATCCTTTTTCGTTCCAAATATCGCACGTGTCTTTTTAATAATACGAGTGAGTATGGGTCCTTCAAATTAATATTTTGATAAGGAACCGTGTCCAAAAATAATAAACACAAAATATGTTAAGAATTATAAAAGGCGATATTCTATGATCACGCAAAGGCTTCATCTGTATACTCTTACTGGATACATAGTATTTCATTTACCATATGAACAGGATCACAATGTCCTTTCCATTAGCTCAAGAGCAAACGCGAGCCGCCTGTAAACGCCTCTTCCAGATTAATGATCTGACAAAATGGAATACACAAATTGTAAAGGCATGGAAATGAAAGCAACTGCCACAAAAGCAAAATATTATTACACGACAGACGCTATGTACTCTGTGTAGCTCGTGCAGTTGTTTATTTAATATTATCCCTTTTCCCAGAATCCTTTATTTCTGTTTGATCATAGTACAAAGTATGCAGTTCCTACTGCACACGAGTATCCTTGCGAACACAGAGATCCTCTATTCATACTGTTACGAGTGATTTTTAGAATTGGAAACCGCATATTGTCAACACATTGAATGATTATCACTTGACCATTCATTAAAGGATTGTATCGTCAGTGGGTTTTGAGACTACATTACTTTGTAAAGGAATTCTCTCTATTTCCCATGGAATAGATAAATGTTTATTTTATAAGAAGGGCAGAGGGAACACTACAGTAACTTCCAAAACCAATATAATAGTGATTTCGACCAACGACGGATATGACACTATTTCTTAAAAAGTGTGGAAAGAACTCAGATATAATGGGTGATCCAAGTAGACATACTCTTTTCAATAGCCTTATTTTGACAGATCACGTGTGAGTCGTGTCATGCTGTCATGTTATTATTGTTTAGTATTGTTTGACATTTCATCATGGAAAGACTTTCGCCTGAACAACGTTTACAAATCGGTCAACTTTATTACGAAAATGCACGTTCTGTGAGGTAGGTGTTCCGTGCACTTCGCTCAACTTATGCGTAGTATTCGCAACACCATCACCCATCTTGAGACCCAGCATTCATTATTGGATAATATTCGACCGAATAGACCACGTCCAGCACGCAGTGAAGAAAAAATTGCGGCCGTAGCTGAGAGTGTACACGAAGACCGTGGAGAGTCGATTCGGCGCCGTTCGCAGCAACTCGACCTGACGTATGGAACGACTTGGCGCATTTTACGTCGAGATCTTAAATTGAAAACGTACAAAATACAGCTTGTGCAAGAACTGAAGCCGCCCGACCTTCCCAAGCGACATCGCTTCGCTCTATGGGCTCTTGAATAGTTCCAAGAAGATGCGACGTTTTCGAGCCAAATTTTGTTCAGCCATGAGGCCCATTTCTGGCTCAATGGGTATTTAAACAAGCAAAATTGCCGCATTTGGGACGAAGCGCAACCTGAAGAGATTCAACAGCTGCCACTTCATCTATTAAAAACAACGGTTTGGTGTGGTTTGTGGCCGGTGGAATCGTCGGTCCATATTTCTTCAAAAATGATGCCGGTGAGAACGTAACGGTTAATGGCGACCGTTATCGTGCCATGATAACCGACTATTTGATGCCTGAAATTGAAGCTCGTGATCTCGGCGACATTTGGTTTCGACAAGACGGCGCCACTTCCCACACATCGCATCAATCAATGGATTTATTGAGAAAACACTTCGGTGAGCAGATAATTTCACGTTTTGGGCCGATCGATTGGCCACCAAGATCGTGTGATATCACACCGTTAGACTTTTTCCTGTGGGGATATGTAAATTCTAAAGTTTATGCGGATAAACCCGCTTCGATTCAGGCCTTGGAGCAAAACATCACGCTTGTCATTCTCCAGTTACCAGTCGATATGCTCGAACGAGTCATCGAAAATTGGACTCAACGGATGGACCATCTGAGGCCAACATTTGATAGACATAATCTTCAAAAAATAAATGCCAAAGAATGTTCTTTCAAATGATAATAAACATTCCCCATTTAATATGATTTTTCTGTGTTTTTTCTTTAAAAAAGTAGGGAAACTCGTAATGGATCACGCTTTACTTGAATAACATTGGTGCCATGAGAGAAGCATGAATTTGTTTGCGGATTTGTTGTTGGCAAAAGACTGCGACATCTGGTCTCAAGGTTCAACCACGAGGGTGAACATATATCTAGCCACCATCCGCACAAAAGCGAAATACTTTAACATATCGCTGATTTGTGTACATGCCCCGACAGAAGAAAGAGACGATGACACCAAGGACATATTCTATGAGCGCCTAGAGGAAGCATACACCGCGGCCCTGTCCAAGACATTAAGACTGTTCTAGGTGATTTTAATGCTAAAGTCGGCAGAGTAAATGTATTTTAATCCACCATCGCTTAATTCAGTCTACACCCCTTTCTTCAGTATACAAAACATTGTTTTCAGTAGTACGAGATTCCAACATAAAGACATCTATAAGGCTACTTGGATATCCCCTGATCAGCATACGAAGAACCAGATTGATAACCTGGTAATTGCTGAAAGGTACTAATGGGCGTACGTGTGATTCGAGGAGCCAATATCGAGTCGGATAACTACCTGGTTGCAGCAAAGTTTCGCACATAGTTAAGCAGAGCGAAAGTCGTACGAAACCAGACATATAGAAAGCTGGACATCGAAAAGTTGCAACTACCAGAGACAGCCACGGTCTATGCAGAAATGATCACTCAGCAACTGGCGTAGAACGCACTCCCGCCTCGTGATCCTGAAGCGCAGTGGAAGTACACTTCCCACTCTATGAAACTGCTGCCGAGACCGTACTTGGTTACGAAAACCCGCTCAAAGACAAACCTTGGTACGATGAATAGTGTCGCATGGCTAGTGTTGAAAATAACGCTGCACATATGGCAACGCTTCAGTCAGTTGCAACGCGAGCCGCGACACTACGTTATATGGAGAGAGGAAACCCGTTTGTTTAGGAAGACAAAACGGTTGTGGAGAAATCGCTAGGGTGAAAAAATGTAATCTTACAGAAGAAAGAATGAGGCCCGTAAAATCTACCGAAAAGCACAAGCGGAAACCAACGGAAATGGATCAGAGCCTTCCTTTTGTAGAGATAACGACGGGAATATTGTCACAGATGTGCAGAGTATGTTGGGAATATGGAGAGATCACGTACTTCTCCCCGGAGACTTCAATATAGAGGAGGGTGTTGAGCAAATACAGGACTATGGCGTCAATTGCCCCCTTCCTAGCCTAAGCCAAGTTAGAATTGCAATTACGCAGCTTACAAACAACAAAGTCGCTGGTGCTGATGGACTACCGGTGTAGCTGTTTAATGCTGGCGACTATGAGTTAGAAAGATGCATGCATCAGCTCATATGCAATACCTGCACGCTGAAAAATAACGGCCCCAGCAACATATTCCAGGAACCATGTACATTTTTGGAAGCATTGTTTTTGTGAATTGAAGATCTGCTACTTTTTGTTTCTTTATTATGACAGACTCCAGTGTTTTCAGCAGTTTTCAACCAAACAAATCCACATGTTATAATGAATAGCAAACACAATGTGTTTGGACAGAAGTATACTATATTTGCGGCAAGCTACAACCACGCTATATTTGCATGCAAACAATAAAAAAGACCAATTTTTCAGCGTGTGGCTAGACGAATGCATGCCCGACGA
Organism: Phaonia tiefii; assembly: GCA_963931995.1. Taxonomy (NCBI): domain Eukaryota; kingdom Metazoa; phylum Arthropoda; class Insecta; order Diptera; family Muscidae; genus Phaonia; species Phaonia tiefii. Next base: position 16,475,374 of record OZ008370.1, on the reverse strand, counting down.
TTGGAGTCTTGTCCTGTTTCCAAAAAAGGCAATCCGAGTATATATACAAACTATCGTGGAATAAGCGTTGTATCCATCGCATACAAAGCCCTTTCGAGCGTAATGTGTGAAAGACTAAAGCCGTTTGTTGCAGACCTGATCGGAGCTTATCAGTGTGGCTCTATGCCTGAAAAGGAAACTATCGACAGGTATTCACATAACTACAAATCTTGGAGAAACCCCATGAAAAACAAATCGACTCCTACCACCTCGAGGAAAACTGTACCAAGCTATTTCGGAGCTTGGTCTTCCTGCTAAGCTGACACGCCTTGGTAGAATAATACTGACCGACACGAAATCCTCAGTAAATGTTGGTAAAGATCTCACCGAACCATTCAGTACGAGGCGAAGCCTCAGTCAGTTTGACACCCTATCATGCGATCTCTTCAACATGTTCATTGAGATCATCGTGAGAAAAGCTGCAGTCAACACGAACAAAACCATCAGCAGCAAAAGTCACATGTTGCACGCGTATGCTGATAGTTTAGACATCATTGGGCGAAATCTGCGAGAAGTTACTGCAGTTCTTTCGAGAACTGAGAAGGAATCAGCAAAAGTGGGGATTGTCAGTAAACGAGGACAAGACAAAATTAATGGTTTCACAAAGCAGAACTTCCACCCGATTGGATGAAAGGGTGATCGTTGATAACCGTTATAACTTCGAGGTAGTGAACGAATTTATTTACCTCGGATCTGAAGTGAACAGCAGCAATAAAAAAATAAATGGTTTCCCATTACATCCCATGAATGAATCGGGGAGTGAGAAAAACCAGAGAGCTGTGCGCTTTCTAGTTTTATACTCACTGATTGGGACCTACAGTTTTACACCGTTTCCGAACGGTATTTTTGAGAAGCATTTTCATAGCTAAATACTCGATAGTGTCGCCATCACTATGCGAGGTGACCGCCGTCGAAAGAAATTTTAAGGTGGTCAGAGCAGGGATCGAACCCAGGATCTCAAGTACAAGAGGCGCGCACACTACCCATTGAACCACCGACGGCAGCAATAACGTCAGCCTGGAAATCAAACGCCGAATTGTGCTTGCAAACAGTTGTTATTTCGGGATAAGCAAGAACTTCAGAGACAAGACCCTTTCTCGAGCTACGAAGATCCTGATGAAACATCATTGGGAGAAAAATGAAATGCAAAAAAAAATTGATGGACCTATAACAGAAAACGGCTAGTATCGACGACGGATGAACCACGAGCTGTATAATCTGTTACCCAAAATCGGCGTAGTTATGCGAATCAAAACAGCGCGTTTACTCTGGCTAGGCCAAGACAGTAGAATGGATCAGAATGAACCTGTGCGAAAGGTATTCAAAGACGTACTCAAAGGACATCGAAAAATAGGATGACCAAGGCTTCGCTGGAAAGACCAGGTGAAAGATGGCCTGCGAGAACTTGGTGTTACCAACTGGAGGAGAAAAGCTAATGATCGAGCATACATTCGAGCGAAATACGTTTTCCTCATATCGTAAGGCCCTTGACCCCTCTGGGTAGTTTGAAGCCTCCTAAGTATGCGGAATAATAAACGGAAACAGCAATCTTAAAATCCTGGGATGCATGTAGGCATATCCTGTGGCGTTTGATTTGATTAAAGATAAACAGGCAAAAACTTCTTCCTAAACGTTTCTTGAAGTTGGAATTGAGAGGATATTGGTGAAATTATTGTTGGGTGTGTTTTCATCGTCCTGCTCCACTTCTCATTACAAATTACTTTCGATTTCGTTATCTTAGTAAATATCCCCCATAAATTATGGTCAAATTCTATTATTACTAATGGGGATTACTCGTATTGCAGTTTGGTGGTGCGTTTCTCGTTCGTGTTTTACAGTTCGTGAGTGTACCCGACGAAGAACTCTATTTAGAGTTGTTGTTTGCAATTACTCCGTGTGGAATGACTCTTCGTTTACCTATGTCTTGTGTCTTGTAGTCGTTGCGACACTTGATCGGCATTTAATAGGTATTCAGTCGAGAGTTTGGGAGACTCTCCGAACACTGAGAACAACACCAAATAATATCAAATTGAATAAAGGATTGCGTTATATGTGAATGGTATAACAACGAAGGACATGCAACTCATGTTAAATGAAGGATTCATCCTCTAGTATTCACGTTACCAACATCCCTCTCTTCTCTTATGATTAGGTCACTTTTGACGAATATTTGAGGGCAATCTTAGAAACTGACAAAAAATCAAGCAATATGTTGTGATTAAATTCAACTGAATTTAAAAATTACATATTAACTTTCTCAGGGCCCCTGTAGTTAACCCTTAACAATCCATTATGGTCGTATCTGTTTTCGTATCTCTATTGCTTCACGTGCGGTGCCCTATACAGAGATGTCCTACCACCTGCGGTGTCTGTCCTTTGTAAGAAGTGATTGTTTCATTGTAACAACTTGATCTCTTTAACGAACAAACCAAACGTTAAAAAACATGAGATGTATCTGATAACTCCCAAGAGGTGTTAATGAAAATATTACGGTTAACATAACAAAGGATCTCTTTTTGTGGTAATCACTTCTTTAGAAATCTGTGGGTTTGACACAATTCCCCCGACAATGAGTTAACAATAAACACAATGTTAACAAGATTTACCCTGTATAATTGCCAAATTATATTTGTGTTTTAGCCAGGTGACTTAAAGACTGATTTTATTTTAACTTCATGATGATATTTAATGTATGATTGATGGGGTTAGTTCTTCTTGATTGACCATTGTGAGGCTGTTTAAAATAGCAGATGTTTCTAACCGCTTCGATCTGTTTGCATTTCCCTCCAGTGAATCACACTTAGCTTTACGTTGAATCTCTGGTCGTTATAACTATAAATGCAAGATAGTGTTAGGTTTGGTTAGGTAAAACCCGCTGTCATTATTGACACACTTAGTCCAATGAAGAACGTTATGACACAACAGGACATCATGTTCCATCCTTATCTTTTATCGTGTAAATTGTCTTGGTGTGGTTAAGGAGCGTTCAAACTTGAAAAATATAGGTATTTAGTATCTGACGGACCAATTTGTGTCAAAAGATTCTAAGGTTATTCAGCTTAACTGTCTTCAAAAAGATTCAAAAAGAAATAAGACTAAATATTGACACCTATTTACACCAAACGCGACGCAAGAGCATAGGACATGTTCCACATGCCCATCCTCCCCTTCATCGTTGCAGCTTCTGCAGAAATCGTGAGCTGAGATTCCAAGTCTTGTCACGAATCTACCTATCAAAGAGTGCCCCTTGATCACAATATTATTATTTACATATTACCCACACGCTAAAAATATCTATCTATTTATTGTTTGGATGCAAATACAACGTGTTTTTAGATTGTCACAAATATAGTATACTTGTGTCCAAACATGTTGTGTTTGCTATTCAATATTACATGTTGCAGACACAATGATTAATATGTTATAATATATTATTTTGTTTCTTGAAAACTGCTGGGAAAAATACATGACAGACAACAGGTCTTCAGTTCATGAAAACAATGCTTGCACATAAGTATATGGATGTTCCAAACATATACATGGTTCCTGCATAATTTTACAGGGACCGTGATTTTCAGCATTTGAAGTAGAAATACTCTATCTAGGAGTGGATATAAAGTTTTTCCAACGATTCAGATCTTAACTTGTTCATATCTGCGTGTTGTTCTTGCAATTGGAGCCTCCAGTCCATCTATCAATCACTTTTCTTCATTCTAGCTTCGGTTAAAGCACGAGCTTACATGTAGAAAGACGAATATCAACATGCTTCTATTATAGTGGAACATGTAACGGAGTCCATAATCTCGCCAGCTTATTCAGTCTATACCTAAGCTCCCTGGATTTTTTATGTGTCCGGCACCCATATAAACTGGTTTCCCATCTCAGTGAGAGATGTGCGGCAGTATTGGGACACGTACACAAATTGCAGAGGTTTCATAAAAGCCTCACTGTCAGAGTAGATGTAGGTACTCCTGGATGTTATGACGTTTCGTGCCAAACAGAGTGCAACTTCCTCCCATTGCTTTCTGACTTCTGCCTCGAAAACACTACAATGGTATGGGAGCTTTGACGCAAGGTCAATTCCCGTGTCTTTAGAATAAACTCCAACATCTACTTAATCATATAGTTTGGAGTCATCAGAGTAGAGGCATAAAAAACGAGACCCATTTCATCTTTCTCTACCTCATCAATTGATCCCTTTGCAGATGCGATGGACGGGGTCCAGTATCTTCCTAGGGCATATAGGCTGACGCTTACCATACGTGGCCGTTGTCAGTCTCCAGACTGATAGTGGTTTCGTCTCTATCGCAGAAGTTATTAAAAAGAAATAAATTCCAATTATTCTAAGCAAATATACACGTTCTCGGAGTATTTGTGGCTTAAAATCGAGAAGTTTGTAATCAGGGGTCTTCAATCTACAAATTCTTCCGTGATTTGTTCAGGGTTCGTGTATGAAGACTACATCGGCCCCGTATTTTTGTATATGAAGCAGGAGAGCTGCCCAAGCAGCTTTAGAGTTCTGGAGGTTTATGTGTAGTAGCTTCAAAATGAACAGCTACGGCCCTCTTCACCTTCATGTTGTTGGCCTCGTCGTCGGGGTCTTCCAAGAGGCTATCTGAAATCTCAGCAATGAGCTTTGACTTGCGCAATGTCGTGTCTTTCCCTGTAGAATCAGCCGGGACCATCACATACAAATTTCTGTGTTAGACTCAGTTTATTTCCAGTGTAGCGAGTTCCTGATGTTTCTAGACAGGAATACAACAGCCAGAATGACAGCTGACATAACCGGTCACTGGACGCTTGGTACACATGGTGCTAATATTGGAATACAATACAGGCGGTACAGTCGCCGTTGCCACGAGGAGATTATGGCGGAAACCTTGGAACAATATCCCACTTGTGCCCAGCTTGGCAAACATAAGGAGGAGAACTTTGGGAAAGTCCTTCTTTTTTGACGCAATACAGGAACTGAGGAGTATTGAACTCGGTCTACTCAGTCTACTTCTAAAATATATTAACAGTACTACTTAGTATAATTGCGTAACCTCAATTTATTACTGACACTTTCTTTTCAGTGTAACGTGGCTATTCAAATCGGCATCACTGAACTTCCTTGGGAGGAACTTAGTTAAGTTTAGTTTTTTTAGTTTAGTTTACAGTCAGTCTTACCTAACCTAGCCATTTCCTGTGTAACTTCGGTGGTTTCGGTATCCTGCTTCGCTTCCTGGTCAGAACGAGCGGTTACATACACGCCCCTGTGGCCCCCTCCATCCAATTACGGTGTAACCTCGATAGGTTCGGTATACGTCTTGGCTTCCTGGTTCACAAGGGCAGTCCCCCATCCCTGTCATACCCTTCATACATAGCCGATGTAACTTCAGTGTTATCGGTCCGCGTTTGGCTTACTGGTCGCTACACTCTCAACAAAGCCGTACGAAATACTGCCTTCAGTTTTTCCCAGAATGGGAAGAGATACGGTGTTAATAACCACATGAACTTGTCACGGAAATCCTTCCGGGTTCTCCATCTCCACCTGCAGATCGAAGGTCGCGGTTACTGGCCCTTATTAGGTGTATGACTGATTCCTCACTGTCATTGGTGGATGAAGGTATCCATGCTCGAGCTTTTGGACGGAACCGGATATCACTCCTGTCAACGACATCTAATTTGACGCCTAGTCAGACTTCTCCCATCTTGGCAATAGTTTCATTGTATAACTGAACAGTTCGCTTATTTTCAAATGCAAGGAGCTTAATTCGACCGCGATACCTAAATCATAAAAGATGGAAGGTGACACGGAAGGATGTCCACAGACTTCATATTTCACTGCATTAAGGCAGGCACTCCTCCATCAATTTCTGAAGATGACGCCATCTACACGCCCCCCGTTCGATGATCGTCATAGTGATGCCATCCTTGGGAACTTGACTAAACGCCTTCGTTACGTGTTTTCCGATTACCTTGGGTCATTTATACTTCAGTGAATAATCGGGTGGCCCAACAAATTACAGACATGTAGTTCAGAATCAGCCTTAACATACATGTGTGCATCAACTTGTCATTTTTGGGGTGAAGCTGTAGCGTTTTCGCAAAGAAATCAACATCTGCGGTCTGCATAAAGTCTGATCTCTAAAGAGTCTTTCCAATATAGTTTTCGGTCCAGGATTACTACCTACTATTACACCATCCATATTTATAACCTTCCCCAGAAAGTAAGGCTAAGTTGACAGTCCTCTCTTCGTGTTTCTCGTGAATTAGCACATTTCGGGTGTATTCGGATGTACATTCCCCCTTCTTGACAGTGTACAGTAAAACGATGGTTCAGGTGCCTCACTGGAGCTCCTTAATCTATTGGTCGTATGTTACTCCATACGCATTGTCGTCTCGTGTCTGCGTATCAAACGATCTCAAATCCATTTTTGGTTCATAGTCCTTAGAATATTATACAGGGTGATTCAGTCACGACCCGCCGAATTTCACCAGCGTTTTCCTCGGCTCATTTCATGAAAATATGTCCACTACGACCATCCCCGAAAATGCAAGTGGGCGAAATTGCAGCGTTGAGGTTGAGGTTATGTGCACGTTCTTATGTCTTTTTTCCAATTTTTTTTAAATCTCTGTATCTCGACGATTTTACTTTTATTTAATTTTTTAAGGTCTCCCAAAGACCTTTCCAACAAACCCAAAAACAAAAAAAATCCGACCACTGGTTCAGAAGCTAGCAATTTTACCCTACTATATACTCCGACGACCAATCCGAAAATTTTCAAACCGCTGCCATTTCACACACTTGCATTTTCGGGAATGGTCGTAGTGGACATATTTTCATGAAATGAGCCAAGGAATACGCTGGTGAAATTCGGTGGGTCGTGACTGAATCACCCTGTATATGTAGGTGACCTAAAGGAGTGACTAAAACATTCCCGATTTAGATATTCTTGTATCCCACTTAACTCTTTTGAGGTTGACGTTGCAACTATCTGCACCATAACCATGTATGCTGCTTTCTTTTCTTCGTGGGTGAAGGCTGATACTAACTTCGTTCGCACGAAAAACATTGGGCAACATCAATTTGTTTTTCTGTGAAATGGGCCAGCAACTTGTCAGTATTGACGACAATAGTTTTCTCCAGTGTAAGTTTGTGTTGTCTCTTTTTGAAAAATTTGTGTTGCTGACATTGATAACAACAATTAACAACATTGATAATATTTTCCTTCAATTTGATTGGTCGTTTCTTAGAAACATTAAAATGTTGCTGTATACATGTTGCTAATATTTCGGGCGAACAACTTAGTATTCGCAGGTATTTTTTTGTACAATTTCACGCGAAACATTGATGGTTGAACTTAAAGCAGAGTACTAAATATGCAAAATATTGTGCAACAAATATTGTGCAACAAATATTGTGCAACATTGAATGAGAGTTGACAACATAGATCATTTCTTTCTTCCAATTTGGGTGAAAATCTCTTTTTTTGAGAAATTACAAGAGAGTTGACAAATTTGACTACATATTTCTTCCTTCCATTTGATTGGTCGTTACATTTTTCTAAGATGCATTAAAATGTTGACCGATACATGTTGCTGATATTTCGCATTAAACACTTCGTACTACACTTGCAGAAATTGTTCGTGGGTATTTGCCTGAAATTTGTTTTGTATGGGCCTTAGGACGATAATATCCATGCCGTGCAGAGAAACTGTGTGTCATAATTTATCATATGATGGGGATGAATATCCTGTTGCGAGTTATTAAGCTGATATTCTGAAATGCGCAAGTCATCTTAATGCGCACCAGCATCGTCAAGTAATTGGGGGGTTCCAATGTAGTAAAAATTGCATGAAACAATATTTCTATCTCTAGAACAAGCGGTTTTCGTTGTCTAACCTTATCTGTGGTAGGCTTCGTATGTTTTTTAATTTTATTTTTAAACAACAAAAGTTGTCTGCTTCAGTGTTAAAATGCATCCTCGGCCATTGTCACATGTTTCTTATAAGAAATAATATTGATTTGATACTTCAAAAGAAACCTCTTTAATGTTCAGTCAGACAGTGAACATTGAGGCTGCTTGTTATGAATTGCTTTAAATAAACATTGCCTGTACTTTACGTACATAAACAAAAGGACACTACTTCATTGTAAGGCTCAGTGGCCAACGAACACGTGTCCTTTGTGGTCGAAAAATAATAGCACAGAAAACAATTGGGAAATGATAAAAGTCGTTAGCAATAAATATTTTTTTAAGTTCTAATATTGAATATGTTTTGTAAAGAGTTATTTCAGGACCACATGTCATATGACAAGACATTTTCCTAAAATATCAACAAAGTAATTCACGGAAAGTTCTTGTAGTTCAATATTCTCCAAGAAACAAATCAACGAGATTCAATCATTTAGCTATTTGATGTCTCTCGTGTCCCTCGTTTGAGTATCCGTTTGCAGTTTGTGTCCTTTTAGTTAAACAGCATATGTTGCAAAGGATTTGATAGAATAACAACACATCATATTATAGGTTTTCGTCCTTCCTCGGACAGTCAAGCTGCGAGGAATGCTAATGATTTTCAGTTCCGGTTTGTTAAGAAACCCCAATTTTCTAATGATTTTTTGCCAGCAATTAAGGGTCTCTTAGTTTGTGATTAATGGTAATTTTTGGTCACTGTGTGGTGATCAAATCCAATTTGCATTTGGACTGTTGCCAAAGATTAATTGTGTTGTATCATAGAATTCTAAAAGATGTCATGGTTAAAACAATGTTTGGTGTCCAAGTCCTACCGAGCAATGCCCAGTAGGGTATTTTAAAGAAATTAAGTAATGAAGCCTCTTCTTATGGGATGTGTGGCCACCAGTGGTGCAGAGATTAGCGTGCGCAACTATTGTTCGTGTGAACGCAGAGTGTAGGTAGGTTAGGCTCATTTAGACCCTATGGTCCATTGTGATACCACAGGGACAAAATATAAAAGATGAGATTGTCCTAGTCCCTCCCGTTGAACCAGTTTGATTGCTTTAAAACTCAAGAGTTGGCGGATACTAACATCGGGAGATTTGTTAGCTCCCAAAAGAAATTGGAGGCTAATGTAGCTCACCGTCAACTGGAAAAAGTTGAGCACAAACACAGAAGGTGTTCTATTGACTCTACCTCTTCTTCGTCACCACAGTTTCTGTAAAGTAACTTCTCAAGACCTTCAGTCTCTCTGCGTATCGTCCAATTTGACAGTGATCCGTCATGACAGACACAATAAGTCAGACATCCGGTCTCGAGAACGACAGCAGGGCATTAGTGCGTTTCAGGTCTATGTGCGGCCACATCAGCTAGGAATGTACACAGTTCCCTAATAGTGCCCATCTACCATTAGTTGCTGTAAGGGCACAATTCCTGCAGAAGAGCTTGCAAGTTGCTAGAGGCGTGTCCACATGTTCTAGTCCCTAGTCTAGCAAGTTCATCTGATTTGCTGTTTCCTATGACCCGGTACCCAAATTAGCTGAATATTAAATTGTTCAGCCATCTTATTAAGAGCTCTGCGGTAGTTGAGGGCAGTTCTCGAATTCAGAAAGACAGTTTGGAGGGACTTGATGGCAGCTTGAATATCAGAGAAAATATTGATTCTGACCTATTTCCGCTTCTTCCCTAATAGCTAAGGTTTCGGTCTGGTAGATACTACGGTAATCAGCCAGTCTTTACCTCAATAGGTCCTTATAAAAGACACCAAAGCCTACTTGGCGATAATTTTAATCCAAACTTGGCGATAGTTTTAATCCATCTGTATAGAAGTTCACGAATTTCCTATGTCCAGGTATGCGATCCGTTCTGATGTATATGGTGGAAAAGTGTGGTACTTCTTGTCAATGAGTGGTTCGGCCAAAGTGTGATCGACAATACCTGTAAGGTCATGTATTCTACTGAGAATGGGACTATGTTCGAAGCCATTTTTGGACCAAAATGATAGTCCCTAAGTCTAACAGCAGTAGCCGTGGCTTGTTGCCTAGCTACAATGTCCAGTGGTATTAAATGTGGTAGGACATTTAGTGCGGTCTCAAGGCACCAGTGATACACATACCAGATATTCTCCGAACTTTATCCTGTATCACGCAGAAGGTGGATTTGCGTAGAGACACACACCAGACGATATCGTCATACAGCATTATCGGTTTAACTACTGCCGTATACTTATACATTCAATGAACTATAAATGGGTTCTGGCCCCAGCTTTTTCCTATTACAGGTACGAAGCGCTAACACAGCTTTTTTGGCTCTTTCCAGAATGTTGAGTTTGAAGTTCAACTTCCTGTCGAGTAAAATACCTAAGTATTTTGCGCTTTCAGAGAAGGGAATTTCAATACTTCCTAAGGAGACAGACACAACAGTTGGTAGCTTATTCGTCCTGCTGACAAGAACCTGTTCCGTCTTGGTTGGGTTCACCCCAAGACCACTATCTGAAGCCCATCTTGCGGTGGTATGAAGGGTCTGTTTCAGGATGTCCCTAAGAGTACTACGAAACTTCCCTCTAACCGCTATTGCAACGTCAACTGCGTCTTCTCCAGAGAAACAAGAATACTGTTCATGGAGAGATTCAATAGCAGATGCGACCAAACGCCACCTGGAGGCGTTCCTCTGCTGACAAATCTATAGAGGTCCGCTGAACCCAAATTAGCCAATATGCCTCTCTTTGGAAGAATGTTGTGAACAAACAATCTGATATTGCTGTCAACCCCCAGAGCGGTGATTGCAGCAGTTATTGAGACTGGATTTACATTGTTCACGGCTCCCTCTATGTATAAGAAAATTAACAGCGAGATAACCTTCTGTATATCTGACCAGATCATGTATAGCGGTTTCGGTAGACCTACCCTTGCTGTTGAGTAGACAGTAGCCTGTGATCAGTGTTGGTCCTAAGAGTACTCTCTCCAATATTTTCCACAGAAACTACGATATACGATAAGCTTTGGTCGTCGGTGGTGCAATGGTAGTGTGCGCGGTTCTTGTGCATGAGAACGTGGGTTCGACCCCAGCTCTGACCACCTTAAATTCGCTCCGCACATTACAGTTCGGAACCGGAGTAAAACTGTAGGTCGCAATCATTGAGTGTAAAACTAGAATGCGCACAACTCAGTGGTTGTGAGAAGTTCTACCTGATCACTACATGGGATGTAACGGAAAATCATTTATTTATGACGATATACTAATCGGTCGGAATTCGTAAGGTCCCGTATGGGATTCCCCGCTTTAGGAATAAAGACAACCTTAGTTTATTTCCATTTCAAAGGTATGTATGGTATGATCGTGGATTTTTTCGCCATTTTCGGGTTTATTGACCTCAATTCAGAACGTACAGTGTCCTTTGTACTTGTGCGACCACAATTAAAGTCGGTAACACACTTTTTACCATTGAAATCGATGGTGCAGAGTCCCCATAGTATTTATCAAGGTTTTCCTTGGTTTGATTGACGGTTTTTTTTCGCAAACAAATAATGTTTAATGAGCACCCGGAAATCGCTTTTTTCCATTTTTAAAAAAATTCACGAGGTGTATGTTTTGAACAGCTGTTAAACGCAAAGTAAATGACGGAACTTGCTCAAAATGTCTATTAACAGGTGGTACTTGATGGGAGCAGTGTTGCATTTCATATAACTACGAGGGAAGTTCGAAAAGTCACGGACTTATTGATGCGCCACGTAGTTCACTCTCAGATTTGCCAGGGAGATGTGTAATGTACCCAATAGTCCGCGGATGAGCTTTCCACATTGCTGCTGGAATCTGTCTAGAATTAAACTCCATTAATTTCTTTCGGTTATAATCATAATGGAGATTAGAAAAATAAACCTTGGAATTCGTAAGATCAACCATATAAATGTTTATAGTGAATTCAGATGAATTCATGAAGATTTTGTAAAATAAACTTTGAGACCCATAAGATCATCCACGTATATGTTGATACAGGGTGTTTTAAAAGTGACCACCCTATTGGAAGATGCTCTTATTTTTGCAAATGGCGGCCAATGTCAAATCTGTTTTGACATTTGTGGACTAGACAGATGTAGAATACAAGTAAACAAGCCATGGAGCGATACACTCCCCAAGAACGCGGAATAATCGTGTCTATTTTTTTGCGTAACAATTCGTCTGTGGTGTTGGCGCAGCGCGAATACCGTCGCCGATTCCCCGGCCGTCCGACACCGACTGTGCAAACACTTCGCCGTTTGGCCACTAACCTTGAAGAGTATGGGACCACACGAGACGTTGCCAGGAATGGCCGGCCCCGGAGCGCCCGTTCTGAAGAGAATATCGCCGCAGTTGCCGAGAATGACAAGCTGCAATTAGCCATCAGCCGGTCCCTATGGCGAATTTTGGTCAAAGACCTGCACATGTTCCCATACAAAGTCCAGTCCGTGCATCAGCTGCAACCTGTCGACCGCCAAACGCGTGTAACCTACGCCCAAGCCATCCTCAATCTCGTGGACGAAGCGGACGATTTTTCCACCAAAACCATAATGAGCGATGAGGCTTATTTCCCCCTCAGCGGGTACGTGAACAAGCAAAACTATCGCTTCTGGGGCACCGAAAATCCACGAGTGATACGCGAGGAGCCCTTACACCCGCTCAAAGTGACTGCATGGTGCGCTGTTCACGCTGGAGGAGTCATCGGGCCATTTTTTTTTCGAGAACGCCGCTGGTCAAACGACAACAGTGGACGGTGCGCGCTATAGGGCCATGTTAACCGAGTTTTTTTCTGCCGCAATTCGACGAATTAGGACTGGAGGACATGTGGTTCCAACAAGACGGAGCAACGACACACACTGCGCGAGCCACAACCGATATTCTGAAGGCGGAGTTCCCGGGTCGCCTCATCTCTCGTTTTTTTGCAATCGCCCGATTTAACCGTTCCAGACTCTTTTTTGTGGGGTTTTTTCAAGTCCCGTGTTTACGTGAACAAACCCGAGACTCTGGAAGCCCTCAAGGTCTACATTCGACACGAGTGCGAGAATCTGTCGCCTGAAGTTCTCGCCGAAGTGATGAAAAATGTCATAAAACGAGCCCGTATGGTAATCAATTGTGACGGCGCCCATTTAACCGACATCATCTTTTCAACTTAACCAATAAAATGCTAAAGGTTCAAATAAACGTAATCAAAAAACAGAATCGAAGTTTTCCATTTAAAAAAAAATGAGAGCCAAACAACATCGGATGACTTCTTTCGAAACACCTTGTAGTAGTCGAATTGGAATATTTTTTCTAAAATATTCACATGTCAAATTAATCAATTAATTTTTTCCCATTACATCCCATGAACGAACTGGTGTATGGATTTACAACGGTTCCGTACTATTCCAGCACTGACAAATATTTACTATTTTTTATTTTATAGCATTATATAACATTATGAATTACTGTATAATAAAGATATTAAAATTCCATACAAAAATCTAAAATCTCAGTTTGAACGAAGCGCTTTCTAATTTGCCGACATGTGGCTAGACTGGAGTTCAAAGCTAATTTAGCGACGAGTATGAGGAAGAATCCACTAAACATCTTCTATGCACATGTCCACCATCAGCCATAAGGTGGGTGTATACTTTGGAATCCTACTTCCATTGGGTGCCGCAACATTTGTGATTGTTTATTTTATTGCCCACCAAAACATTTGTCATTTACAAATTTCCCACATTTGTCTAGTTTACCTGTATTCTACGGGTTATGTAGTGCAACCAATTTGGTCATTTGTTTTCTTCATTGTTAATCCTTTTTTAATCCCTTATTTTCGCGTTATGTATTTATGTTTCCCGATAAAATCATTGATCCCTGATTAAAAGGATTTTTTAAACGGAATTTAGACATCACATGTATGGACAGACTAAAGGCAGAGAGTACACATGCCCACATGTTAAGTCTGTTCAGTCAGGAACTTTTGTAGGCGTGTGCCCTTAGGCGATTAGCCATTTAGTCGCCGAGCATTTATAACATAACGAATCTAATTTAATCCTCCACACACACGCTCACATACATATAAACAAAAAAACTCGCACACACATGTGCCCACCTTAATTTGGTTCATGTCCATAATCCTTTAGGCAACTCGTACATATTTCTAAATTCGGTAGCTTAAACGAGTTAAAGGAACTTGAGCGGACCTTAATCCCATACATTTGTGAAAATATCGATTTAAATCAGGCCAATTCAGGTAGAAAACGTGCAGACCAAAAATTACGTACACAATCGACCGAGTGCTGCTGCTGACAGTTGGTGAGAGATTAGAGCGGGATGGACTTAAACTAAATCACTTTTGAGGAATAATGCACAATCTCTTATGCTGTGTTGTCCTTAAAGAGGCATACAGCGATTAGAACGCAACATTCGTACCTCAGGCCGACTTAACGAAGGCTTAAGCTAAATCAGCCGCTCGCTCCTCCAATTTATTACGCACTGCATCGAAATTTAGTACAGCAGTTTTGTGTGCATAATCTTTACATTTTAGTTCAAATCCTTGTGGAAATCTGATCCTAAAGCAGCGAGTTTAAACACATTGTTCGTTAAATAAGATTGCAATTACCTTCCATTACACGGTTTCCTAAGTAATTGTAATAGAATTTAAAATTGGGATTTTCTGGCAAAAGTGAAGATGTGTAGCCCACAGAAAAACATACGAGGCCCACCGAAAAATATACGGGATTTTCTGGCAAAAGTGAAGATGTGTAGCCCACCGAAAAATATACGTCCGCTAGGATTTCTCAACCAAATTAACTGTAATAATTGCGGCAAACGAATAAATCGTTTGCAAGAGCCGAAAACCGTTTACGGCAAATTATATATGATAGCTTGAAACTCAAAAAAATGTTTCTGAGAGACGTATAACATTTCCATTACTTGGTCTTTCATTGATTTTTTTACAACAACTTCTTTTTTCGCTACTGATTACTGTTTCTTATGTTTCCAAATTCCAAACTAATTTTCCGTCGATGTGAACTTTATTTCGAGCATTTTGTTATCACCTTCGCCAGCTTTCCACTTCGCAGAGACCTTCGCAATAACTGCACTTTCTCAGCTACGAAGCGGCCAATGAACTTTCGAGTTTCGGCTGATTATGCGGCTTCCGAACCCAGTGTGCAAAAGATCGATTGTAGCCTTAGCTGTGTGGCACGTAGAGCCGTCCTGTTCAAGAATAAATAAAGCTAGCGAGTTGAAGTTGATTGCTGGTCGAGCACACTTTCAGCTACAGTGGCCATATTTTCCACTAAAAGCACTGGACGATTAGCAACACAAGTTATTTTGTCCAATAAGAACTCGGATTAACGAACTCCACAAATTGAACGACAAACTGCGATGATGGCACTCTATTTCTATCGAATTAATTTCGTAGATTTCTGACAGATTGAGTTGAAGACTCAGAATTTTGAAAATTTCCAACCTTTAACTAATAACACTGTGAGACAAAATTAGAGTTTTTTCAAAATGATGGTTTTTTCTGTCAACGGATTCTGGTAGAAAGGTCAAAAAAAAATATACGTGTATCGGCGTTTTGCCAGATCTGATCAGATTATTTTTTTAAGGCGGGTCAAAGTTTCCGCCCCTCGGAACATTCCTGCAACATATCGGCATGCAAAATTGTGTGTTCCTTACTTCTGAGGTACAAAATATGTTCACAAGTTTTACAGAAAACATTCAGATAAACATTTTTGTGGAACAAATTAACCCTCTAACTGTCACGAATAACCATAATTTTTACTTTTTTTTTAAACACGCAAAAAACTGCTCCAAAATGACGGGGGCGTGGTCAAAATGTTCTACAAAAATTATCGCCATAAAATTTCACTATATGTGACTTGCTCCACGAAAAGGGACCTCTGCGCCAAAAAAAAGTTATTGAGAAAAACGCGTTTAAAAAAAGCGCTTCGTTTTTCCGTGTTTTGCGCATGGTTATGCAACTCTTCCTTCAACCTGATCATCTGGCGATGTATTTCGACCCTCTGGTACTTTGTACGATGTTCACTATGCAGAAGAACCACCAAAAAAGCGTGTTAGGAGTAAAAAAGAGTAAAATTTTGATATTTTTGTAAGTTTGACATTGAACTTTTTTTAAATTTCAAATATTATATATATTATCTGTTTATATCACATTTTTCAATTTTTTCATTAATTATGTTCATTTTTACAAGTGATTTGTAAAAAAACTAAAAGACATAGAAACTTGCATTTGGCATTTGAAAGAGAATAAGAATCACTCAAAAAGTAAAAAAAACTTTATCGGCGCAGAGGTCCCTTTTCGTGGAGCAGGTCACATATGTGCCCGAACACTCCAAACACAAAAATTTTAGCGCAAGTGCTAGATAATAAGCAAAAACGAACTGCCTTCTAAGGGTTAATAAGATTTGTGTGTTTGGAGTGTTCGGACACATATAGTGAAATTTTATGGCGATAATTTTTGTACTAAATTTTGACCACGCCCCCCGTCATTTTGGAGCAGTTTTTTGCAAGTTTTCAAAAAAAAATAAAAATTATGGTTATACGTGGCAGTTAGAGGGTTAATTTGTTCCACAAAAATGTTTATCTGAATGTTTTCTATAAAACTTGTGAACACATTTTGTACCTCAGAAGTAAGAAACACACAATTTTGCAGGCCGATATGTTGCAGGAAAGTTCTGAGGGGCGGAAACTTTAACCCGCCTAAAAAAAATTCTGATTAGATTTGGCAAAACGCCGCTACACGTATTTTTTTTAGACCTTTCTACCACAATCCGTTGTCAGAACCCCATCATTTTTTTTGGTGTCGCACAGTGTAATCTGTCACTTCATAAATGCCAAATTGGCCATCTGCTTCGAAATGGAGTGAGGTTCAAATTCCAAAAATTACGTGGCCCACCCTTTATATAATTTTTTAAAGAACTTTAGAGAAATATGTAACTACAAGTTTGAAAATAAATTCAATTTTATTTTTAGACAAGCTTCAAAATTTTATAGCTATTTTTCAATGATTTTCCCCTTAATGAATGGAAAAATCTAGAGTATCGAGGAGTATTAAATTAAAAAAAAACACAAAATTGTTAATTGCCAAAGTGATAGACGAATATAGGTATAGATACATTTATTCTCTCAACTGAGTTTTCATTTCACACTCTTCGTCGTAGGTTTGTGGAAATTAGAGAAATTAATTTTAAAATTAACTTACACCAGGTGGAGTTACAAAATATGTTCACTTAACTTTTTCATGTCGTTTTGGTGTAGAACTGAAAAATTTAAATATATTTTGCACTTTTTTGTTGACTTTTATCGTTGGTATACATTTGTATTGTATTTAACACAACTAGTTTGCTACAAAAACACGAAATTCGGTTGTTGTTCCTTTGTTGATCGCTGTATACTATTGCCACTATCTGGTATTATTGAACCCATGTTTTCCACCATCCAATGTTTACTGTCCACTATACCTATGACGTTTAATTTATTGAGAGAATAAATTTATACATGTGTGTATTCGTCTATGATTCAAACCATTCGTTTCTCTTGCGCCACCCTGTATGAAGAGGGGAGAGTGCTTGGCGGATTTAGAGCCTGTGTTTTAGCACGTATGTAACAGAAATTGTGAATCGCGCATGTCGATGTCTCGGCCCATTAGTACGAGTATGTATGAAGATTCGAAACAATCGGATGGTAAACAAAAGGAAAAAATGCATTCTGGTGCACAACTACATTCCGACCTCTCAGCTGAAATTACTGTACTGATTTTATTGTATTTGATGCAGACAACTATTAAAACGTACTTTTCTTTTCCTGCCCAATATTTTCCCATAATAATGCAACTCCAAGTCCTGCTACGTTTGTCTGCACACAAAACAATAACTACTGGCCTAACAATTCATACATTCTTTTTGCCAACATTGAATAGGAAGGGGTCAATTTCAAAATTGAAATTTCATATTATTGTATGTGAAAATACACAATAACTATCAATCACACATAATAAAGAATTTCGTCCAAACAAAAACCTTATTCACTGACAAAATGCCCAAATGTCATTTGGTCACAATTATGTATTGAAAATTGTGAATTCATTGTACCACATTGACCACCATAGCCAATTTACCCTCAGCACAAAAGGACACAAAGGATTAAGATTTTTTTCACAGAGATTAGCTGAATGTGGAAAACACTGCGAACCATATTGATATCTAAAGAAATATTTTCTTTTGCAATATTTGTCCGCATAAATATTCCAATTTTAAATGGAACTCAATGACATTCGATTATATCCTTTGTCATAAAATTTTATTATGTCTCAAAAATATTGATTATGTGTATCCCTTCCCATCCCTCGTCTTGTGTAGTTTAATCCTTTATATATTCCGCTTATATTTAAGCATGCCTTCTGTCATTCGTGGATAGAATCTGTGTACATACTCGTACATATACATATGGAGCATCTGTCATTCATGTTTGATTGAAATATTTGATTTGCTCCATGATGAGTTCCTTAGTTTAGAGATTTGAATTGGTACACCTCATTTCTGATTGCACACTTTTGTCGCACTTTAGGAATTCAAGGTGGTTGATGTTGCTGCTCTCGAAACTACAGACCAACGTCGTCTCCACAGCAGCATTAACAAGTTGAAAACTTGTAAGTTTCTTCTTTAATGCCATACATAACTGGGTTATGGAGTCGGAGTTCAGGAAATTTGCCAGTGTCGGAGCAGGAGTTGGAGTCGATTTTTCAGTCCAACGACGAGTCCGTGTTAATTAACTGACTACAAGTTTTGACCTTTAAACTAAAAAACAAACAAACAACAAAAATTGTATTCTATAAAGGGCTTGGCCAAAACTAATCACAATCAATGAGCTTTCTAGTTTTACACTGGCGTGGCCGTCGGTGGTGCGATAGCCAGTGTGCGCGGCTCTTGTGCATGAGAATGAACCTCGCTTAGTGATGGCGACACTATCGAGTACTTAGCCATTAAAAAGCTACTCAAAATACCGTTCGGAACCTATGTAAAACTGTAGCTCCCAATCAGTGAGTGAAAAATTAAAAAGCGCACAGCTCACTGGTTGTGAGAAGCTCTCCCCAATCCCTTCATGGGATGTAATGGGAAACGGTGTAGAACTACACTGGCACCTACAGTTTTACACCGGTTCCGAACGGTGTTTTGAGAAGCTTTTTCATGGCTAAATACTCAATAGTGTCGCCGTCACTAAGCGAGGTGACCGCCGCCGAAAGAAATTTAAGGTTGTCAGAGCAGGGATCGAACCCACATTCTCATGCACAAGAGATGCGCACACTACCATTGCACCACCGACGCCTAAATACCTCGTGATATACGACAGGCAGTGAGTACTCTCCAGTGTCTGTCTGCCTCGTGGTGGAAGTGGCTATCAATCCTATCAATACCCACCACATTTAAGAACTTTCAATCACACTTCATCCGTATGCATTTCCACTAAAAGCTTTCCTGGCTAGTTCATCAGCGTCTTCATTGCCAACTAAATCGTATGACCCGGAACCCACACTAGGGAAAGTTTTGTCGTGTCACCGATCTCGTCTAGCAGACTCCTACATTCAGGAATCAGTATGGATCTATTTTCCTCTGAGGATAGAGTCCTTATCGCCGCTTGGCTGTCCGAGAAAATTGTCACACTCTTCTCTACTGTGGCGTGATTTCGTAACTGACGACGCGCCTCCGATATTGTCGCTATTTCCGCTTGGAGTATACTGCCAACAACAGGGAGGCCGATTGATAGTGTTATACCAAGAGAAGTTGAATAAACCCCAACTCCCACTCCGCTATCCAACACTTGCAAATCATTGAGTTTTATTATCAAAATTCGTGCTCTGTGAAAAATGTGTTCCGCAAGTTGCGTCCTTTTTATGGTCGTTATAATCGATCCACCGACCAGACTATTCAAGTCAATGCGACCAAATTTCGCACCAGTCTCACTATCAGGGTTGCCACAGGGATCATTTTTTAATTACCAGAATTTTCCAAAAAAGTTACCAAAAATAACCAAATTTTTTTATTTAGAACATTAAATGTTTATTTAAAATAATTCGTTACAAAAAATCATGTTGCATACATAGATACATCAAAAAAAAAATTAATTGTTTCCCATTATATCCCATGAAGGGATCGGGGAGAGCTTCACACATCCAGTTAGCAGTGCTCTTTCGAGTTTTATACTCACTGATTGGGACCTACGGGTTTATATCGATACCGAACAGTATTTTGAGAAGCTTTTTCATCATCATACATCAAAATAAAGATACATAATCTTCACTTTCTTTGCATTTTATTGACTTTCAATTGCAATACAAAATTATTTAGTGCACAAGTATTCTAAAACTTTTATATTCAGACCAATCAACAAAGCACAGAGTTCGTTAGTGCGAAAGAGACGAATATATTTGGTTATTTAGTGCGAACGACGACAAGCGCGTATTTTGGTTAGGCACATAATCATTCAATTCTCCCAAATAGTGTTGCCACTGCTTCATGTTTTCTTCTGTTTGGAAGTAACATTTTAGATGACATTTCGTCGAATTTTCTAATAGAAGTATGAAATCAAATGCTTTTTCTTATACTAATTATTTCATTTCAAAAGGTTGTCAAAATGAATAAAATGTTACCATGTTACCAAGCCGTTTAAATGTTACCAATTTTGGTTGGATATTACCAACTGTGGCAACCGTGCTCACTATTGGACATCAATCCACCAACTACTATTCGTAGATTGCGTAGCGAGGAGAATATGGATGCTGTATCCGCCAGTGTTAATGAAGACCGCGATATCTCCAGCCGTCACCGATCACAGCAATTGGGTTTGTGTTATTCGACCACCTGGAAGATTTTAAGTAAGTACCTCGGACTAAAGCAATGGTAACTAACTCATAGCCACGTGAGGCAGTCAATAATCGTATTTTTGTCGTATTTTTCACACCCACACGATCGGCAACTCACATGTACACAACAACTATGTACATATATTTGATTCGAAGCATCAGTCTATGCCTGTGCGTTTACGACCGTACACAAGCATATAATACGTTTGTATGCGTGCGTTCGGTTTTGCCTACCACTGGTACAGTTGGTGCAGGAACTGAACGTCGTATTTTCGCTAAATGGAGAAGCTGGAGAAGATCACCATGTTTAGCTCAATCGGTACGTCAATAAACAGTGTTACCGAATTTGATTCGAAGAGCAGTCAGAGGCTGTTCAAGAGCTGCCAATGCACTTTTGGTGCTGTTTATGGGCCGACGGCATCATTGGGCCGTACTTCTTCAATGACGATGATGGCCGCAACGTTACGGTCAGTGGAGCAAGGTACCGTTCGAAAATCGTGGACTTTTTTTTGCCAAAAATTGGATGGTTATCATCGATCGGCTGCGCTCTTCGTTGACGTTGATAGCAATGCCATCATCTTTTTCGAAGAAGTAATGCAACCAGCCCACTATCCACACCAAACAGTGGCTTTATGAGGATGCCTTGCCACTTGTTGGACTTCGTGTGGATTGAAATTATCCAAAATCCGGCAAATTTGCGTGGTGACGTACCCATTTAGTTCACAAACGAGCCTCGCCGCTGAACCTAAAATTTGATAATAAAGTTTTATCATTTGCACGTCTTCCTATACGCTGTAACTTGCCTTGTTGATTTGACTTTATTGACAGAAAAATAAAACAGGATAAATAACAAAAGATACAATATCATAACCGCAATGAACTGTCAAAATCTGTCCGTCCCTATTGCAAACCACTTTAGATATATTAAAGACGAACACTACGGCAAATTAATGCTGTATTTTTCAGAATCGAGAAGGAATCAGCAAACTTGGAGTTGGCCGTGAATGAAGACAAGACAGGATTTGTAGTTTCCACGAGCAGAGATTCTTCCCTAAAGGGACAATACGTAAACGTCACCACTGATTTAAAAATAAAAACAAACAAATAAAATTACGTCAAGTTACAAGAGCGATTACGCTATGACATTAAAATGGATAAAGATAAACTAGACCGAAAGGATTTCGGGAACGTTCTCAAATGAAGCCGAAGAATAGGTCTGCACAGAGGTGCAACAACTAGGTGGGTGTATCCCTGCGAAGGCTTGGTAAAGCGAACTTCCGACAAAATGCGGAGAATCAAATCGAATGGAAACATGTGTCTATGTTGTGTAAGGCCCCGGACCCAAACTGGTTGTGAATGGCCAATAAAAGTAGTCTAACTCTGCATAGAGCTTTAAACTCCAATTAGAATTCTGTAACGAATTTAAGCTGGAACTTTATACCCAATTTATGTTAGAATTCTATAGTGAATTTTAAATTTGAATTCTGTAACGAAAAAGAGGTGATTATCATTTTGATTTTGCTTTGACTGGGTTGTGGATATTAGCACAACCATATTCGATTGGATCCGAATCAGTAACAGATTATTCTGAGATTAATAACTAAGAAAATTATTATCTCCACAAAAAAATAATCTAAAACTCTCACTCCAAAACAATATTTAAAATTTGCTACATCATCTATTTCCGAACTCACCACAAACATTTTAGGGGAGTTTGCATCCCCGCTTTCCGGCAAATATGCTAACAACACATCCTTTCAAATCTCTTTGATGTATATGTAAGATATTAATTGAAGTCTGTCAAAAGTGCTTCTGAAGTGCGCCAGTCGCCGCCCAGCTAAAGTCCTTGAATACAGATGTATTTTATGGTGAAAAGAGGGAATGACAGTTACGGCCAATGACTTGATAGTTTTTTTTATGATTGTATTTACAAATCAAATATTGACGGTAATAAAATAGTAATTTGTAAGGGTTGAAATCGTGAATAAAGTAAACTATAGACGAAACACAAGTGTTGGGAAATTTTTATTGGTAGTTTTCTAAGTGTCGTTGCAAGCAAATGTAAACAAGTATGACATTAAAACTGTAAAAGAAAAAATCATTTTCAATGAAAATATCACTTCAAAACTGGAGTGCAACACGTAACTTAAAGTGGAATATCTGATGGTCATCGAATTGCGTGTCGCCACCGTCTATGTCTTCATAAATTGATTCTTTCTCCGGTTTAGCAACCGTTCCTGGTTGAGAGTCGTCAGACACTCTAACGGGATTGGCAACTGCGGCCACAGAAGTTGCTACAATTTTCGTGTGGTGGAAGTATTTACATTAAAAGGCATTCCGGCATGTTCAGACTTTGGGCGGGCTTGCGGGTTTGCTCCTCTTGATATCTCCAACACCGGCCTTATGTCATTGAAATATCTTTTTATATTAGAAAAAATTAAAAAAAGAATTGATGACTCTCAGCGAGAGTCGAAATATTGTAAAATAAAAAAAAGGAAAATAATATAAAAGATATTTCTTTTATTTGAACGGCCAAAGCCCAGAAAACAAAGTTCGAAATACACTTAAAAGGGCAGAAAAACAACCACATTTAAAAATTATATTAGTTTAAATTCTTTAAAGTTTGTGACATTTTCCGTTGATTAAATTATTTTCACAAAAATTTTCCCACAATTTTGTATAAACGGCAATGATGGGAAACTTCAGTGAAAGTGACACTAGTACAATACACCACCTATTGGAAAAGTTGACACACAAAATCTGACCTATACGATCTCACCACGCACGGTTAATGAATTCGCTAACGGAATTTGTAGAAGAATCAAAAGTAGATGGCGCTATTTGCGCGAAGCTATTAATGATGCGTGATTCATAGTTAGACTGCTATAAATAGCTGTATTGCTGGGATGAATGTTTCATTGCTGCGACGAATGTTTCCTTACTACAATGAATATGTTTCCTTACTGCAATGAATATGTTTCACTGCCAAGATACACGTCTATCATTGATGAATTGAACCTGATGCAATTTCTTGCATTTTTAAATTAACGGTTTTTATTCAAACACCAAAATACCTCGTAGTTCTTGTGAATTTAAACTTTAATTATTTTAATAAATATTCTGTAAAAAAATTTTGATTTCTCCTAAATATCGAAGAAATTGAGAGCTTAAGTAAAAACCCTTACAACCGAATTTTTGGGAATATTTTCGATGATTTCAGGAGTATGGATATGGGGATCGTTGTTGGGGAAATGTCACGTTCGACGACGTGGTGACCATGATTATCGTTGGATCGTGGTAATCGATGGAAAAAAAGTTATTACATATATATTATTTTTTATTTTGTCGATTTTTTTACCCTCACCCATAGGGATGGGGGTATATATCATTTAATACGTAAAAAAATGTAACACATAGAAGGAGCCATATTAGACCCTTAGTATCTTTGGACGAAATTCATTTTAGGACTTTTTACGACGTTGGAGCTATGTCCGTCTGTCTGTCTGCCGTAAATCTTTACAGATCACAATGAAATTTTGTCAATGACTATTATTTGCCAATATTGAGTTTGGGATTGAAAATGGGCATTGTGACCACGCCCCTTCAAATACAAATCGACACATTTAGCACAAAATCATATTTCTTTCAAACCTTGCTTTTCTGGTAGATGTGATTTGCTTCAACTCTCACACCGGTTAATAATATGTAAATGCCTACTTAACTGGAGGAAATGGGCGAGATTGTCACCCCCATTCTGATACCTCCCACACAAAACAGAGGGTTCGTCAGAGTTGTCAATGCGATAAATCCCGTGAAGCACTTCCGACCTTAATGAAATTAGGTATAAGGCTTCACGTTATCAAACGCCAATCACCGAGTAAAACAGGGGTGATTTTGCCACGCCCATTGTGGTACCTCCCGTACAAAAGTTGTTTGGCCTTCTGGTTGTTCGGCACGAGAAGTCCCGCAAAACCGAACCAATCTTTGTGAAAGTTTAGTCAATATTTAGTCAAATAAAACTCTCCTATAGTAAATAAGCTGTTTTGCCACACCCACTCTGGTTCCTCCCATATAAAAGTTGGGCGGATGACCTGTTGATCGACACGATAACTCTCGTAAACTACAACCGATCTTAATAAAATTCGGTACTAGGGAATATTTTGCTAAAAGCTACTGTGTAATTAATAACTGACTATTGTGCCACGCCCAGTTTCATACCTCACATACAAAAGTTGGGCGTATTTGCAGTTTGCCGACTCGATATCTCCAATATATCCTAACCGATCTTAATAAAATTTGGTACTGATCAAAATTTTGGCAACAACTTGCCATGCCCATTTTAGTACCTCGCATATAAATATTCGGAGGGAAACTAACTATGGTATTCAATAATATTTAGCGCAATGTCAATCTGCTATTGAATATGGTCACTTTTGAGTATGGGCGTTTTTATTTAACGCAATGGATGACTTTGTATTTTAGCGATTTATTATATTGTCGATTTTTTAAAATATTTTTCCCTAATCCCTGTGAATTTAGGTTCTCTTTAATTTAACACTACAATTTCTAAATAGTAAACAGAAATAACGACCAACTTTTCCAATTTTTGATTTCATATTTTTATCCCAAATGTAAACTTTCCATAGCGCTCGTGAGTTCTAGTAGAGGTGAATCTTACACAAACGCACCTACTCCTGAGTTGTTTACTGGTCGTTTTTTGCACCTACTCATTTAAATTTCCATTCTACATTTTAATTTTCCGCAACTACTCACGAGCGCGTTAGTTGCATACAACTCACGTCTCATGAGCTGTATGTTTAAGTGGTTGGTCTCTCAAAACTAAAAGCTTGAAACCAACAAAATTACTGTTTTTATTTTTTTTTTAAATAACACCCACTTAATTTTCTTTAATTCTTAATGTTTCTCAGTTTATTTTCTTTCTTTTAAATACTAAATTTATGTTATTTTCTTTAGTGACACATTTTATTTGTTTCTTTTAAAGAGAATTTTGTTTGTGATCCTTTTTTACAGTACGTACTAATTAAAATGAATGGCTATTATATGAGTGTTATGATCTGAAAGATAAGAATGTAGAGTTATCTTACGTTGTATAAAGATGACGATGACGAGAGGAATGATAGAGCGTAGTGTAGATACATATATGTAGTTGAATGCTAGTATGAAATTCTGTATACTAATTTTATTTTTATTTTTTTTTAAAAATCCCAATTTGTTATATTTAGTTATTATGTTTTATTTTCATTAAATTCAAATTTTGTTTTCTTCTGATATTTGTAATTATTTTTATACATACGCGCAATTATAAATTATTATAATTTTTACTAAAATAGTATGTAACAGTTATACAACAATTGATATTACAGTGATGTGTTTTTTATTTAAAAGGAATATTTAATAAATATTGAAATAAATATTGAAAAATTAAATATAACTAAGGTTGAATTTATTGAGAAACACGTTTTCTTTTATAAATACATAGAGTAACAGATCAAAAAACCCTGACGTTTTGTCAAACCTGGTTTGATTGGAAAAATCATTAGGGGACGCAAAGTTCTTTACTGAACTCAAATTTTAAAGTATTTGCACAATTTTACATTAAAATTTATCATTTAATTCAAATTTCATCTAATTTGAAATCTCATTTGTTACAGAACTAAACTGTAACAAAAATTCAGCCACCGGCTTTCATCTGACTAACGATTTTTAATTCATACTAAACTGGGGCCAACGAGTGGCTATGAAGCGAATGACGAATAGCTAACTTTTAACGAATAGCTATCATTTTACTAACAATAAGTACGAAGATTTGTGTTTTATTTGGCTAAAACAGACATGTTCATATTAGAGTTAGACAGTAGATAGGAATCAGTTATAAAACAATTCTTGACTAATGACTGACTAAGCCTAAGAAACATTGCAGTTATATACTCGCTGTATGGAGCGTCGATCCAGTAGCTAACTTTTTGTTATGAATACGGGGGTTATTCCTTTTCGTGAAGTAGAGTTCACAAACATGAGCCGAACATCTGGTGAGTACGGAAAAATATTATTCAGACCCAACTTGCAGTTGAAGTTATTTACCAAGTGTGTTTCGGAAAAACACTTAATTTTTTTTTTTTTGATTTTGCAATGTGGGTTTTAAAAGTGTTTTAAAAAATATCAACAAATTTTGAATATAAAATATATTTTTTAATTATAACAAAAAAAAATATAAAATATGGTAAACTCCTGACAGTGTTTCTAGAAACCCAACGAAAACTAAAAGTAGAAATTATATTTCTTATGGGACTTTTATCTCAAAGGGATGTGGTGGTGGACACGATTGGTTTAAATATTTTTCCCGTAATATGCATCTCATTACAAAAATTTTGAGGCTCATATTGTCAAACAAAATCGAATTTAGTATGTTTTTGAATTTGAATTTCTCATATATTAACTAAAAATCGAATTTATTTTTCCTACAGTTCTTGGGATTTATTCGCTAGTTGATTCAGAAAAATGTTCTTAATTTTGTATCGCCTCGAATTATCTGATTTTAAAAGAAATACTTTAAAATTATTTCAAAACCCGCATTTTACCGATTTTTTCTATCTATTTTTACCTAATCACCGCTGTCGTGATCGACAAACTTTGGTCGAAATGTTGAATTTTAGATCATGCCAATCGTTATCGAATCAAAAATATTTGAAATATCACTCGATAGCTCTGCAATTCTGGCACCAGGAAAGGATATTATTGTAGATGCTGCAAGAATTATATGTATGTTGAGTTCCTCTTCTGAATTCCGACGTCAATCAATAAAACTCCACATTTGAATTCACATTTTAAATTTGTTTTCTAAATATTATTGCCTTTTTTCTTTAGGTAATTCCTTCACATTGTTCGCTGCCTTCGTGAATGAATAAAAAGGTAAGTATATTCACTGCAAGAAGAAATTATTTATAGGGTATGTTCAGTGTAAAACTAAATACAAAATTTCGATCGGGAGCTGTGATCCAAACAAGTCGATTGTACGAAATTTTAGTCGGTACAATTGTGTTCTCAATCGCGATTGCCTTGATTAGGCTCCTGTGCTTAATACACACGTTTTCAAAATCACTCGCCGTTTTCATTTTCGATTTATACGTGTACTGCAAATCACCGGATCATTCTCACTTGGGAACAGCTGCTTTTCCTCATATGAATAGCAAGGTGGAACAAATGATGGGCCTACTGTCTTAAAGATGTGGATTGCATGCCCATTCAGTAGGTCAACACGGAATTAATATAGGGCGCAATAGGAAGGAGTATATGGCAGCCGTAGGACCGTCCACACGACCTCAGCTCTTATAGTCGGACGTGTTATCTACTCGACTACCGCATTTTATAAGGTTGCTATGAGGAAATGCGAACAGGCATGAAAACAGGGTTTCATGAAAAACTGCATTCCTCTTGCCGTACCTTAGCTGGCCTGCCCACACGCCTAATTATAGAAGAGACGTGTACACGGCTATGAGTATTTATTCTTCCACTAGTAGTAGGCCCTGTTTAAAGAAGGTAATTGCGCATGCCTGTAAGCATCTATCAGAGCATATCTATCGGCTATTTTTGAACACTTAGAGGAGGCTTGGAAATAGGCCTTCAAGAAGCGAGATGTGAATGTGTATCGAATTTGTCGTCAGTCTGGGAGAAGAAGTAAGGAAGACTTGTATGTCAACAACCTGCCTCTGAAGGCATATTTTGAGAACTCGTTGGCGTTTACGCTGCTGTAACGTGTGCAATGTTCATACAAACATACATACATTTTTATACCGTCACCGATTGAAATGGGGGGTATCATTTAATACGGAAAATATGTAAAGCATAGAAGGAGCCATATTATGCCGCAATTACACAGTCCAAGATTAGCGCATTTCGCAGGTTAACTTCATACAATTTTAATCTGTAAAAACCGATGTTTAATTTTTATCCTCATTATAAACCCCTGTAGAATTTGATGCAACATTGCTAAGTAGATCGCAATTGCAGCCATAATAAAAAGATTCACAAAAAATCAACTGTTTGACAGACGGAAGACGATCGACACGTCGCCGTCACCAAATTTGACGGCGTTATAAGTAGCTCTGATCGGTTTAAATTGTGAGCCGATTTGTGTGGATTTGACCTACTGATCCGATTTTAAATGTTTCAAAAACATCTCAATTTTGAAACTCTCTTTACTGCAAACAAAATACTCTTCAAAAATGCTCAGCAGATTGGCATCAGTGATGCTAAATACGCATCGGATTTAGAGCAATGATGCATTTACGAACATGCCCTGAATTTAATCAAAACTGGAGCCTAATCACGCCAATCCTGATCGAGAACACAGTCGTACCGACTCAAATTTCGTACAATCGACTTGTTTCGGACACGTCTCCCGATTGAAATTTATTATTTATTTAGTTGTACACTGCACATACCCTGTTATGGTTTTTTCCTTGCAGTGAACATACCTGTTTGATAATTTATGAACATACCTGTTTGATAATTTATGAACATACCGGTTTGATTTTGATAAGCACGAGTATCTAAAGAAAAAATGCAACAGTTTTTAGAAACAAATTTAGAATGTGAATTCAAGTGCAGAATTGTTTAGATTGTTTTCGGAATCAAAAGAGGAACTCCATAAACTTCTATGTAAAAAATAATAAAGGGTTTCCTTTCCTATCACATCCCATGAAGGAATTGGGGAGAGCTTCTCACAATCAGTGAGCTGTGCGCTTTCTAGTTTTATAGTCACTGATTGGGACCTACAGTTTTACATGGCTATGCGACTGTGTATCGGCGTCACTATGCGAGGCAACCGCCGCCGAAAGAAATTTTAGGTGGTCAGAGCAGGGATCGAACCCAGGATCTCATGAGCAAGAGGTGCGCACACTCCCCATTGCACCACCGACATATATTATCAGCCTGTTCGTAAAAGCATCATTGCTGTGCTTCTGATGCGCATCTAGCATCACAGATGCCAATCATCTGATACAAATCCTTTTCTGACGAGCATTTTGTTTGCAATAAAGAACGCTAAAATTGAAATTTTCGCCAGTTCTCTAAAGCAAATGAACAACTCATGGCCTATTTTCCACCGTGAATTTGAATCACTTGACAAATACATTTCACTTAGGTGTGGATGCGTCATGTTCTACATTTCACGTGGAATAGTTTTGTCCAACTTATTTTAGAATATGAGCATACATTAGGGATGCCAAACGGGAAATCCCGAATCCCGGGATTTTTCGGGATTGATGAATCCCGAATCCGGGGATTTTAATAAATGAATACCCGGATTTTTCGGGATTATTATTAATTTTCAAGAACATAAAACTAAAAACAATGAAAAAAGTTCAGTGTGGTGTTATTTTTTGGCCGAGTCGAAAGGTGCACCTCAAGCAAAATGCAAATTGCGCAAAAAGGGTTTAAAAACCAATGGCGGCTCTACAAAAGGTTTAATAACACATCTTAACGTAAGTTAATTTTGGCATGTCTATTATACTGATTACTCTTCAAAAATTAAAAAAATGTATTGCTTCGGGTAGAACATGTTATTTTACGCAAAGGAAGTTAAATAACAAAATGGGGCAAATGCATAGTTTCGAAGTTATGGACCCCGACATTTCGGATATTTTTTCTACTAACTTGCCATGTAAAGCCATTGATATCACGTTTTTGTATAAAACAAATCAAAACAAACTCAAAAAAATTTAGCATTTTTCGACAAGTCGCTTAGTTATCGAGTTATCGGATGTTCAAATTTTTAAAAATTATCGAATTTTTTTTTCGTTTCAATATTTAAAAACAACAATTTTAAATTTTTTTTAAAATAATTTTTGTTTTTGTTTGCAAAAAGTAAAAACAAATATTCGAAAAATCGCGCGATGTTTTTAAAATAGTTTTTGAATTTGTTTGAGAAAAGCGAATAAAATTCGATAATTTTTCTAAATGTCAACATCCGATAACTCGATAACTAAGCGACTTATCGAAAAGTGCTACATTATTTTATATTGTTTTGAATTGTTTTATACAAAAAACTGATATCAATGGCTTTACGCGGTACGTTTACGCCATAACCCTCTCACATATCCGAAATTTCGGGGCCCTTAACTCAGAAACTATGCATTTGTCCCGATTTTTTTATTTTACTTTCTTTGCTTAGAATAACGTATTCGTATTCTTGCGGTTGTTTTTTGGAGTGTAAGCCGTAAAATAGGCCTGTTCCCAAAAAAATTAAAAATAGAATCCCGGAAAATCCCGGGATCCCGAAACCCCGAAATTTTTTTAAAACCAATCCCGTTTAGGATCCCTAGCATACATATATTCGGCCTTATTGTCACGTCGACAACAACAAAGTTTTTGATGTCTATAATCCAAAAACAACCGTCTTAAAACATCAAGCAAAATTTTGTTTGTCCAAATGCCTTCAAGTCGCCAATAAAAATGGTGTCGATATTGTATTGACGTCCACGACGACAACGGGAATAAGGGCGATTATTTCGTTAGCAGAAATGATCATCGTAAAAGGGTGAGGAATTAATTTATCAATTCAAATTTTTCAAACTTTTGCTGAAGTAGTCTTACCTTCAGTAAGATTCGAAAATATACTGGCAAAATGCATTTTTTGTATTTATTTATAAGTTTTCTTTTTCAACTCCTTTGAACAAAATGAAAATTGTAGTTACGTTCTTTTGCATTTTAGCTGACGATTTACAGATGTGTTCGGTATTCCACTTTCTCAAAAAGCCGAATTTTACTTGTAGATACAGCATCGTTAGATTACAACATGCAATTTGTTCAGACATTCTTTCTAGATATATTTCGTGCAAATTGAATTTTTTCTGACAGTAAAATTATTTTCACTTATAGTGAATGTGGAATATAGAACACCCCCGTTAAACATGTTTTTATATCATAAAGCGTGAGATTGCTAACATTCATGGTTTATTTAACTGCAAGCGAACAAACGATATCATCTGCTGCTCATATTGGAACCAAAGTGGATTAACAAGAAGAAGAACGAAAGCTTGGGCTACAGAAAAGACAACGGTTACAAGAAATACAATTTTTGTAATTATTTGTTTTTGTAAAACAATGCCGGGAGATAATTTATGTCATGTGTCAATAGAAAACACGTAAAATGATCATCCGGTAAATTAATTTTTCTTCAGCAGTAAGACACATGCTGCTCGCGTATGCTGATGATTTAGACAGCATTGGTCGAAATCTGCGAGAAGTTACTGCAGTATTTTCGTGAATTGAGAAGGTATCACTAAAAGTGGGTCTGGCAGTAAACGAGAACAAGACAAAATTAATGGTTTCGACAAGCAGAACATCCACCCGATTGCGTGAAAAGCTGAACGTTGAGGTAGTGAACGAATTGGATCTGCCATAAACAGGAGAAGTCAAACGAAGAATTGTGCTTGCAAACAGGTATTTATTTCGGGCTAAGCAGCAAGCACTTTATTTATTCACCCTTATTACGGTTGTCGTTGTCGACATAAAACGACGTCGTCTTGTATCGACAGTTGAAAATCGCTATTTGTGTAGTCGTTATCTATCACTAACGACGACTATCGATACATATTTGGTATTTTATAACTAGAATTGACGTCGGCATTGAATTGAAACGACTTTATTTCTGTCGACACTGTTTTTGATAACGACTTGAAGAAAATTCGCAATTTTTTTTTACAATTAAAGAAATTTCAAGTTATGGCTTATCAAATTAAAATTTTTAGTTTGCAACTTTTAATGGAGGACGGAAACCCCCAAGGAGAGTATGCAGGAGTGTTCCAGAACAGGATCCACTTTATACTACCATATGAATGTAAGTGAAGTTGTCTGTCTGCCGGTAAATGCAATGAACGAAGGGTTCGCTTCAATGCTAATTTATTGGCCTTATTTTTAATAATTTTAACTGATACAAACAGTTAATGGAAAATTATATTGGGTATTAACACTGTCACTGCCCTTAATCAAAATTATCTGATAGAATTGAGTTCCTTCAGGGATCAGTTAGAACTACAGACTTCGGTATCTTCAGTGTCAAGTGCCCACCAGTAGATGCATTGCCTAGGAAGTGGCTGTTTTTGTTGTTGTGACATATACGCCAGCTCTGCGCGCTTTCAGTCATGCAATTGGTCTTTTTCATTTTAGTCTGATATCTTGCAAACAAGCGGCCGCTAACGAAACGTACTGTTCAAATCCTTTAATATAGCCGAATGGTCGGTCGATGGTGAATTTGATAAGATTCATTACGTCCTTGTCTCCAATACTTGCAGTTCTGGCGCCAGTAGAAGCTGCATGTGCCTTCATGGAGAGCTCGTCTCAATTCACCGCCTCCATTCGCCAAACCTGGCGATATATGGCGTCTACATCCAATAACTTCCAAATCAGAGTCCATATGGTTACGATAATTAAACACTTTTTAGGAACTTGAAAAACTTTTACTAAATAGAATAAAATAATAGAAGTACAAACGTAAAATGTTCTTCCTGCTTTCATTCACAACGAATGACCACTTTGTTTACGTTTTTAGTAAGTTATCGATAAACAGTCGACGCCGTCTCAAGCCAGTTACAGAATACCAAACTATCGTTGATGTGACGACGATGTTGACACGAAGTGATGTTGACATAAAAAACGACAACGACGTCGACGACGACAACCGTAATAAGGGCGATTACTTTATAAAGCAAGCACTTCAGAGAGAAGACCCTCTGTTGAGCAACAAAGATTCAACTAAGTATATCGGACTCTCATACAACCTGTCGTGCTTTATAGCGCAGAACACTGTGTCATAACGC
Source organism: Phaonia tiefii (assembly GCA_963931995.1). Lineage (NCBI taxonomy): Eukaryota > Metazoa > Arthropoda > Insecta > Diptera > Muscidae > Phaonia > Phaonia tiefii. The sequence goes on along the minus strand of OZ008370.1, from coordinate 16,441,682 downwards.
ATGCTGATAAAACATCTCTGCGAGTCTTCGATAGTAACATGATCCGAAAAATATAAGGTCTTATAATAGAAAACGGCGAGTATCAACGACGAATGAACCACGAGCTGTATAATCTGTAAGCCGACATCGACGTAGTTGTGTGGATATGGTAGAATGGATTGGAAATGCACCAGTGCGAAACGTATTCGAAGACGTACTCGAGGCACATCGAAAAAAATGACGACCAAGACTTCGCTGGAAAGACAAGGTGAAATATAGGACGTGTTCGTAAACGCATCACTGCTCTGCATCTGATACGCAGCACGTTCGTAAATGCAAACGCAACATTGCACGCGTCAATGTTCGTAAATGCAACAATGCATCATCTGAGTCTGCAACTTTGCATCATAAAAATGTCTGATGCGCAGAATGATTTTTAATTTGATAATTTGGATTCTGAAATTTTTTAATTTCGTTTATTTCTTAATTTATTTCATTTTATTTATTGTTTAATTTAATTATATTTAACTTGCTTTCGAGAACTGGCAGATAACAAATTCTCTGCTAGACAATTTTGTCATTGGGCTTTTCATCCAATTCGCACATTTATCAACACGAAATTTTCAATTGTAGCGTTCCTTATTACAAACAATACATCACCTGATTAACATCTATGATGCCAGATGCTCATCAGATGCAGAGCAATGACGCATTTACGAACTCGCCCTGGTTCCTTTATTCGTTTCTGATGAACAAAACATTTTGAACGATTATTAAGCCAAACCAATCATATACTAACTCGTAACCTTTTAATAGATTTACGTTAAAAATTAAGCTCCATCTCGATAGAAATAGACATTTTGCATGTGTTTCAGAAGAGGCATTATTTCCTCGGACCTAAAAACAAAAATTTCTTTAAAACTTTTAAATTTAACAAAAAAAAACTTGTTTCCATATAATTTGGTATTTTTTCTCTAAAATTTATTTTATTTTTTCTTCCGATTTTATTTATTTTTATTGGTGTTTGATTTATTATTATTATTTTATATTTAATTATTGTATGTATTTTTTTTTTAATAATAATAATAATAAAAAAAAAAACATTAATATGCTACATTTTCCCTTCAACTTCGTTCGACTCATCACGCACAATGTATTTCAATTGATGGTATGTATAAACGGATATACGATTAAATTAAATAATAATAATAATAAAAAAGAAAAAGTTATAATTGATTACAATAAAAAAAATGGGTTGGCATTTACTTTTCGGGAAGTAAATGTTATTTATGTAAATTGAAGAAGTGTTTAACTTTTTCAATCCATCATTCATATGTGTGTATGTGTAATTATGTTTTTGTTGTATAATATTTAGTATAAGACGTTAAGATAGATATACGTTTATCATCCAAACTATATATATATATATATTAAATTGGGGTTTTGTTTTCTTTCTTTTCCCTTCATTTGTAGTTATAGTAATCGTAGTACTATGTAGTAATAATTACAAGTGTTGTTTTTGTTATTATTGTTACTTTTTTGTTTTAATTATAATATATCAAGTAGTTCACTACTTTCTAATACAATATATTTATATCATTTTGTTTCTTTTTATATTGTTTAAGATAATTTAATTTAAACTAAAAAATGTTATATGTATACTTAAAAAAAATAATTATACAATAATAATAATAATAATAATAAAGGAAATTATGCCATTTATTTTCATTCTTTTCTTTTATTTTTCATGTTTTTTGTTTTTGTTTGAAATATATTGTTCATCATCATCTATCTTTTATATTATAATTAAATAACGATTATTAAAAAAAATATAAAAAACATAGTATACAAAGGAAAAAAACATAAGAAATTGCTCCATAATGTGACTGCTTCGTTCTTCTCTCAGCGGGTAGAGGAGGGAGGAGGGGAGGGTTATATTATATAGGATATATTTATTTCGTTGACCTCATCATCATACCTCGTACATACGTGCCATTATTTCTTGATTTTTTTTCTGTTTATTACTATTATTATTTTACTAAGTTTAGTAGTGATTGTTTTCTCACTGCAGCTAGTTATTAGCGCATTTTGACTTAAAATTATAATTGTTGTTTTTTTTTTATAAATAATTACTTTGTGTAAATTTTACTTAGATTTTACCAATTGTGTTTTTTCTATCTCTCTGCATTATAGACTTAATTCATGTAGATGTTTTTTATCTTAATATTTTATTTATTTTTTTTTTGTTTTTGTTTTGTTTTGTTTTTATATATATATAAATTAATTTGTAAATCCAATATTTATTAAGACAACAAATAGGAGATATATTTTAACAGTTTTTCCATATGGAAGTTATTTTGCCATATATTAAAGCGATTCTTCGAATGCTGCCATTAAATCACTTTGCATATTCATGTCTATTTGCCCAGCTCTCTGCAAAATATGGGAAGAAAATATATTCAAGTTTAAAATATAGCGACGAAATGTTATTGAATTTCTTCAATGCATATTCAATTCTCAACACTTACCGCTTCTCGCCGCCTGCGTTCTTGTTCCATACGTCTTAATTCTGCACGTTTAGCAGCTGCACGATCCTGTGGAGATTGTTGAGCAGCACCAGCTGGTGATCCACAACCCTGTGGCGAAGCCTTTATATCGTCAACCACTCGTGACAGCGATGGTTGGACATCATGTACACTTTTTCTAATAATAAACAGAAGTAAAAAAGAAACCATATTAAAGTTAGACCCTTGATAATAAATAAACAACAACAACAACAAAACGTGTCACCGGGTTCTTGTACATACCTCCCACTTTCCATCACATCCATTATTGATGCTGCTAAGTGAGCTGCCCCCACATTGCCTCCATGTGCGTGAGGTGGTTGCACTCCACTGCCCGACACAGCCACTGACTGATGGTGGGAGCCACTAAGACTTGAAGCTAAGCTATTGCCACCCGTGCTACCGTTACCATTGCCGCTGCTGCTCGAATTAGAACTACCACCGACCAAATGTGACGGCGGCTTGGAGTGCTGTTTGCGTTGCTGCTCCTTTTCGGCCGCCTCTTTTTGACGTTTCTGTTCTTTCTCCTTTTCGGCGGCCTCCAATTGCTTCTGGCGATCGGCCTTCTCTTTGGCTTTATTGCGGAATTGCTGGAATGAGTCCATGGCAGGTTTCGTTTTGTTCGAAGTTGGGGTATTTTGCGGTGAACCCGCCGAGGCGAGTATTGACCACGAACTGGGATTTTTCACATTTTGCTCGTGGGTCTTGAATGCTTGGGCAAAATTAGCTTGGTTGCCAGCTGCGCCTGCAGCTGTTGTTGAGGGTATTTTTAAGTCAGATGGCGATTGTTGAGGTAGTGGCACCACCGTGCCGCCACCCATTGTCTGTTGAATTGCATGGGGGTTCTTTTTCATTTCCGGCGGACTGGGCATCATGGACTCGATGGGTTTGGGCGTTATAAGAAGTTTGTTTGTGTGTTGCAGCGCTTGATCTAAATTACTACTGGACAAATTGGGATCTTTCTTGCCGCCGCCAACTCCAGGAACAGTAGGACCTCCAACGGATGGTCCTCCCAACGACAAGTTACCAGGCATTCCAGCTGCTCCGCCACTCATCATCATGGCCAGCAAATGATTGTCGTTTCTTCCGGGCAGCTGGTCAAATATGGAAGATGCTCCCGCACCGCCACCATGCGTCAGTCCCAAACCCAAACCCAGGCTATCAAGGGCATTAGAAGCTGCTACATCGGCCATATTATAGCCGTTATTGTGCGCGTGTTGATGAAATTGTTGTTGCATCATGGAATTCAGGCCCTCCATTAGTCCAAACTGCATAAGCGGGAAATGGTTGCCATTCATACCCGACACATTTTCTGCCGCTGCTGCAGCAGCGCCCTTCGACAGCAGCTCGTTCATAAACTCTACGTGATGTTGATTGTTTGTGCCTCCATGTGAATGACTGGATTGCGTCTGTTGGCCACTTCCGAATACCTGTTGTTGTTGCTGCTGCTGTGTCGTCTGCTGTTGCATTAAATGAGCCGCATTAATACCAGCAGCCGCCATTAGGAAATTATCAGCAGCACTTTTACTGGTTGGTGGCGGCGCCAACAGTGACGGTTGCTCCAACGAAGCAAGCGACTGTTCGACAGGATCATCGAACTGGGGTATCTGCTTGAGGCCTGCAGCCAAAGAGGCCGTGGACGTCACCTGCGATGTGGCTGCGGCACCCCCAATACTAGCCGGTGTATCAGCCACATCTGTGGGTGGCAATTTGTGTAAATTACTAGCAATGCGGATGCCGCCACCGCCACTACTGCCGCCTCCCGTACTGCTGCTTGTGTTCGTAGTAGCACTGGCTCCACCAGCGGTACTAGCCACAGTGGCAGCAGTACCACCACCACCCCCACCGCTTAACGCTGTCGTAAGGGCAGTGGCAGCTGTCGCCGCATTCACACCGACAGCTGAATTAGGTGGCATTGTCAAGTCACTTGGTCCATTAGTGCTGCCACCATTAGCCCCACCAACACCACTGCCACCGGCACTTCCAACCACAGAACTTACACTACTAAAAAGGCCCAGAGTAGATGCGGACACTGTCGTTGGAACGGATGGAGTTGCTGCTGATGTAGGCGTTGCTGAAGGTGTTTTATTAGGATTGATATTATTGTTATTTAAAGCCGCAGCCAAGGGATTACTAATGTTAGCTGCTGCTACCGCTGTTGTTCCCACAACAGATGTAGGTGTTGTTACCCCAACTGAATGTGTGTTAACACAGAAACATTGGACAATTTCATCAATAGGGATAGATATAAATGAAGGAAGAACAAAGAAAAACAAATAAACATAATATTAGCCACAAGTGACAGGAAAACAAAGTTCAATATACATATGTATGGGTTGAGGAATAATAAAATGGATTCGTGATGATACCATGAAAACAATTTCTAAAGGATAAAATTAAATCAAGCATATTTTCCTGGGAAGAGAATCATCTTTTGAAGTGTTTCTCTAAGGAAAGCATTCAATGTTCGCTCACATCAAATAGAATCAAGCATCTTTTTAAATAGAAAAACCCGACTGTGTTCAAAAGAGAAGTAGCAGAATAAATTTAAGAAATTTCTGCAAAATAATTATTCAGGACAGAGTAAAAGTTCTTTTATTTCCGAACCAACGTATTTCCCACCCCCATTTTATAATTCCTCATACACACCGATTGATGATAATGATGACTTACTCATTCCGGGTAAATTTTGCTGCGTCGTTGGTGTTACAGTTGGTGGATTTGTGACCGTCGATGCTATGTTACTATTGCTATTACCGGCACCAAATATTCCTCCGCTTATAGCAGCAGCATTCGTTTGTTGACTATTTCCCCCGGGTAATTGTTGTTGTGTATTACTTAATAACGACGGCAGAACTCCTGCAGCAGATAAAGCGGCCGCTGTGTTGAGTGGTGGTACTGCAGTCGTTCCTGCTGTTGGCCCTGTGGTTGTAATGCCACCAGCAGCAGCAACAATGCCGACACCACCACCACCTCCACTACTTACACTTGTTGGAGTGGTTGTAATTATATTATTTACCTATAAAATGTCGATGAAGTTACAAATACGTTAAAATATTAAGGGAAAATGTATGCGATATAAAAATGAAGTAAAGGATTACAATTTCAAAAGACAACAAGTAAAGGAGATTTTAAGTACATATTTTTAAGAGTTTGTTATAACAAAATTGACTGAACCAAAGTGGAATGCTCTTACATTTTCAATAATAAACTGTTTTGAAAAAATGTATGTTCTCCATTTTAATAAGGAGCCACTAACTTGACCTGTATGTTAACTTTGTGCTGAACACAATAGTAATCCTAACTAAAGACCCTAAAAAGCGTGGAAAACATAAACACATTGAGTTTACCCAGCAGCAAAGGCAAACCCAAAAATGTGCAAAATAATCATATTCGCAATGTGCATGGTATTTTTCAGCCATAATTCTACTATCAATTTTGTATTACTATCAACTTATAGTCCAATAAGGCTTTGTTTGATTAAATTTTGAATTAAATTAATAAAGTAGTTGACCATTTGGCCATATTCTTTTCCGCATTGCCAACGTACACCTACATCCCTAAGAACTGGCAGGAGGCGACTAATGTTAATCCCCAAACCACGATAGCCAAGTTATACGAACCCAAAATACTTAAACCAGATGAGATGCTGAAATGCAAGCAACATGCCTACATCAAATGGGAATCAGTGGAAACCTCATTGAAGACGGTAGTCCACCATGTAGAACAGACAGACGTGTAACGACAAGACAAGACAACAAGTGGCGTTACTTCTTAGGGGTAAACAACCAAACCATCCTTGCAGAAGGGCAACAAACGAGGTCTTTGGAGATAATAACGTTGCTAGCTCATAAGAAACTAAAAATTGTCTTGTAATGAAAACAGTTCAGATCGAATCATAATACAACTATAATTAGAACGCGCTGAAGGGAAGAATCACAAACCTCGAAACGATCATCCGCCAATGTAAGTTCAAATGCTAGAACCGACTGTTTAAATTTGTTCACTAATTTGGGGAAACTCCTGATCTGTTAACTCATAGGAAATTAAAAATCCTCTTCTAATGAAAATAATTCAGGCCGTGAATCTTTGGAATTCACTACCACATAACCTTCAATTAATCAGCAACGCTAACCTATTTAAAAAACAAATTTTCAATCATTTCAAAAATATTTGAAAAATAAACTTTCTATTTCTTTTTGTATTTTTTTTTCTTTAACTTTAATTATAGTCCCAATATTGTTTTGTTATATTTCTTTTGTTTCTTTACCATCATTGTCATAATACTACATATCTAAATTATATTTAATTTTAGTAATTATCATAAATAATTAATTTTCTCTAAAAATTTTTGGATTATATAATTCTAATTTCTTATACAACTAGCTTTGGGACTGATCAAACTGTTTAACTATATAAAGTCCTGTACTTTAATTATAAGATTCAATCTTGTTGTGCAGGAAGTCCAAAATAAAATAAAATAAATAAATAAATAAATAATCGCATCCGTTTCGTATCTTAATCTTGATTACAAAAGTTCTTTGAAATAGGTAATTTGTTGAAAACTTCTAAAAATCTAGTATTAATGAAATCTTATTGCGCTATTGACTTGGTTCATTTAACTGTTACGAAGTTTGAAATTAAGTTACCACTTAATCACGCTTCCAAAATACGTATCACGATACGAAATGGATGCGATAATTCGCCCCACAGATCAAATCATATAAAGTATTCTTGTTGATAAAAAAAAAAACGTAACATCCGAGAGTTCAGGGTAATTAAATATGGAGCGCTACACACAAACAACGACGACTTTTCAGCAATATTTTTAAAATAAGGTTTTGCAGCTACTTTTCGCAGCTCATCATCTTCAGAGATTAGGCTCAATAACCTTTTAAAATTTCCTATTTGGAGTTTAGAAATTCCACGAGTGATTGTTGTGAAACAAATGCATGCCAACGTGTCACTGTTTGGGAGGAATCATCGGAGGCACCATCGGGCCATTCATATTCGTTAATGCGGCTGGTGAGGCAGTAACAGTTAATGATACGCAATATCGAGATACGATAATCCACTTGGGTGTGTCAAAACAAGATATGTGGTTTCAGTTAAATGCTATACAATCCGAGAAGCAATTCAATTACTGCATGAGTAATTTCCTCGTGGTGTAATTTTCTGTTGTTTGATCAGAATTGGCCGCTCAGGTCATTCGATTTAACGCCGTTTGAATTTGTTAAGTCTAAGATTTATGCCGTCGGTGGTGCAATGGTTAGTGTGCGCGGCTCTTGTACAAGAGAATGTGGGTTCGATCCCTGCTTAGACCACCTTACATTTCTATCGACGACGGTCACCTCGCTTAGAACTCTATCTCTGTCTCCAAAAAGCTTCTCAAAACACCGCTCGGAACCGGTATAAAACTGTAGGTCCCAATCAGTGAGTGTAAATCTAGAAAGCGCAAATCTCACTGATTGTGAGAAGCTCTCCCCAATCCCTTCATGTGATGTTATGGGACACCATTTTTTTAAGATTTATGCCGACAAGTCGACGAACATCCACGCCTTGTAGGAGGAAATAAGGCGCTGTATCAACAATATTTAGCCACATTTATTCAAAACGGTCATGGCAAATTCCGATCAAAGACGTGGAGGCCATTTACCCCAGATGCTATTCCATAAATAACCAAATACCTCGCACTTTTGGGTGATTCGGGGTGTGATTGACGAGTCAACGTTGCTTATGGCTATTCATAGCTTCAAGCCCTTGAAGTATCCAGGTAGCGATAGAAATCTACCAGTTATGCTACAAGTGTGATATTTTCATCGCCCATCTTTTGTGCCCGATAAATGGAATGTGGTATTGGTTGCGTTTATTCCCAAGTCGGGTAGAACTCTTCAAAGGATCCTATCTGTTAAAAGTATTGGAGAGAATGATTGACTTGTATATTAGAAACATAATTAGCCCACGACACTTGAGTGAGAGTCCACACGCCTACCTACTCACATCCAGTACCACCTGTTAATAGACTACTGTCAAATTTTCAGCAAGTTCCGACATTTACTTTGCTTTTAACAGCTGTTCAAAACATACAACCTCGTGCATTTTTTTAAAAAATGGAAAAAAGTAAATTTCGAGAGCTCATTAATCATTATTTTTTGCAAAAAAAAAACCGTCAATCAAACCAAGGAAAAGCTTGATAAATACTATGGGAACTCTGCACCATCTATTTCAATGGTAAAAAAGTGGTTTATTGACTTTCCTTGCAGTCGCACAAGTACAAGTGACGCTGAATGTTCTGGACGGCCAATTGAGGTCAATACACCCAAAAATGTCGAAAAAATACCCGATATTGTGTTGGCCGATCGAAGAGTAAAATTGCGTGAGATTGTGGATGCCATAGGCATTTCATATGGCAGTGTGGTTTCGATTTTAAATGATCAGTTGGGTTTAAGAAAGCTGTCTGCATGTTGGGTGCCGCGTTTGCTCTCAATTGACCATAAACGTAATCGTGTGAAAACTTCAACGGATTGTTTGGAGTTGTTGGAATTGGGCTACGAATTGGTACCTCATCCGTCATATTCCTCTTTCCACACCTAAAGAAATGGCTCGGTGGAAAGAGATTTAGCTCCAACGATGAAATTATTGATCAAAAAAATGCCTACTTTATGGACCTCGAAAAATAATATAATATTTGTATAATTTTTTTCAAATTTTCCCAATTTTGGAACTTTTGATACATATGAATTAGTTTTTTTAATGTCCTGTTGCTTCTACCAATAGAGCACCATTTGTCAAATTGTACAGCAAGTTCACACGTATACAGTGATGTTTGTCTACCCATTCCTGGAAAATGTAATTAAACGGGCAAACTTTGTCCGATACCTATCACTGATAGCCAATTACCAAAGCAATAAAATATACGGAGCTCTTAATACAACTTTCAGCAAATTGTACACTTTCTTTTGACGCGAAAAATATGGAGTAATTTTTGTATTTTCAAAAGTTTGTAAGATTATTATTGTTATTTTTCCATAAATTGATCAAATACCATGTTTAGAAACTTTAAAGAGTTGAATTAATTATTTTTTTTAACACTAATATACATAAATCTGAAAACATATTTAACAAACGTGTGCGCTTTCTTTTGACGCTCACAGTACATATACTGGGAACATAATTGAGTGGTTCTTCTGTTTGTCCTACATCTATCTATCGGAAATTGTTCACTATTAGTAGGGCTCACTCCCTTCTCTTCCCTCCGTTCTTTCTTTACTCCTCATATACATATATGGGCAATCACAATGGGTCGACCGACCTCCGAGTGTAGTGACGATAAGATGTGCATATGTATACTGTCTCTTATTGTCACGTGTCCTAAACCTAAGCCCGGTCAATATACCAAGATACACAGATGTCACACGAAAAAGTAGTCACCGTAGAATTGGTGAGAAGACTGTCTTATTTGAGCACAAACACTTGACTTTTTCTACGCGTTCCTTCGTGTGCCCCCTTTTTGGGCCCTGTGGTATTAATGGGTCCGTGCGGCTAAAATTATATTCATCTTTCGCGATCTTAGTTTTCTCGATGTTTGGTTTTTTTTATTTATAATTTTTTTTTTGGAGCTCCGCCCGACCGACTCCAATTTTGCCACAAACTGCGAAGCGGGTTTTCAGGTCAGATCGTTCGTTGGTCGGATAGTAATAAAGCCTTTGTATCTACTTATAGTAGATATTGAACAGGATTTCGGTAGTATATACCAGAACTCAATGTGGTAAACCTTAATCAATAAGGGGATGGCATTCAGTGTCGGTCAAAATATTGTTACGAATAAGTAAAAGCTTTTGCTTGCTGTTAATGACTCTACTAACAGTATGTAAATAACAGGCGGTTAGTGCTGCGCCTGAAAGTATGCATTGTAACAACGTACCAGCTCGCTAAACCAGTAGCATGAATTCACCTCAGTAAAGATAATTCTCCGCCATTCGAGATTGTTCTACAAAGATAAGCAACAACAACAATGTCTAGAAGGTTCTTGAATTCGCTAGATATACCTTCATTTGAGTATGGTGAGTTGGTAGAAATAGCGGAGGTCTTTGGAATGGAGAGTTCAGTTTGTGATTAACCGTCGTAAAGTAAGCAACGCGATTTGATAGTAAAATATAACACCTATTAAAGTGGTGTAAATAAAGTAAACTGTTGTACTATATAAGTAAAATAAAAGGAAGTTAAACCGTTGTAATTATCGTAATTTAAAACGAATCTTGTTTTATTATTGGGAATAAAACAACGCAAAAAGGGCGAATAAGGGAATTCGTAACATTGGTGTCAGAAGTGAAATTACGAATTAAGGACAACGATGAAGTTTGAATAACCCAAAGTTGAACAACTAAAAAAGGAGTTGAGTAAATTGGATCAACCGACATAATAAGGTAGAGCTGCAGAGGCAATTAATAGATGAATTTAAACGCCGAAACATCGACATTGACACGTATCAATTAATAACAGGCGGTCAATTCGAGTGCAAAGACGAAATGGAAATGGAGGGTTGTGCAAAACTGGTAATGTAGATGTTTCTACAATGTTTGCTGCCATGATGGCCAAATTGGACGAGAAATTTGGAGAAAATTCTAGAATTATGAACGATAAATTTGGTGAAAATTCTAGAATTATGAAGGAAAAATTTGGTGAAAATTCTAGAATTATGCAGGAAACATCAAACGCCACAAATGACAAGCTACATGAAATTTCAGAAGCTATGAATAACATGGAGATCATTAATGATCAATTCGGAAAGGTCGAACAGAAATTGGAGAAATTTCAGCAGAAGATCGAACAGGATGTGGAGGAGAGATTCGCCGAACTGGAAAGATAGATAAATGACCTCCAGTTGCAAGAAGGGCCAGTGCGAGTAATTTCTGAAGGCTCTAGTAGATTGAAAGCTCCCAGTTTCGATGGATCTACACCATTCAACGTTTTTATATTCCAATTCGAAATGGTCGAAATTAAGAACTTGTGGAGCAGCAACGACAAAGCAGTAGAGCTAATTTTAGCACTGAAAGGCAGCGCAGCAGAATTCCTTCAGAGCATTCCCGTCAGTGCCAGAAACAACTACGAGGATATACTGGCTGCGTTACAACGCAAGTATGGTGGCGATCACAAGAAGGATTTATATCGCATGGAATTAAGAGGCCGAGTGCAAAAGCATAATGAAACGCTACAAGATTTCGCAACGGATGTGGAACGCTTGGTATTGATGGCGTATCCTGGAGAACCCCAAACTTTCTTAGAGCAATTTAAGATAGAGGCATTTGTTAGGGGTATTAACGATCCTGACGTTAGATATGCGGTGTGTGCCTCACAAAAAGCGAATGAAACGGCGAGGGTTGTTTCCAGTCAACAGACACATCATGTGCGAAGGGTAGAAACGGAAGGCAAATCAAAAGATTTCAAAGGCGCCGTTAGCGAACTGAAAGAAGTGATTCAGATTCTCACGAAAGCACTATGGCAAGCAACAAAATTGAAAGGTGACAATCATGGCAAACGTGGTCATATAGGGCGGGACTGTAGAGACCCGCGAAAACGGTCAAGATCTCCAGCGATAACGGCCGATACCGGACGAGTAAATGACCGTCCACATGTAATCGAGCGTAAGCAGGATTCTAAGGCTGAGATAAAAGAAAAAGTTATTAAGTCCGATCCCTTCGAATTGAATCGGACGACGAGTGGTTCACGGCACAGAGAAGTGATCCTGTATTGGCAAAAAATATTTTGGTAAAGGAAGAGGATAGACAATTAACGTGGAATGAAATCGCTTCAGAAAGCCCCGTTTTAAAATCATATTGGGCCCAGTGGAATAGCCTGAGATTGCTAGATGGCTGTCTATACCGTGTATGGGAAAGTGAAGATGGAAAAACGAAGAAAAATCTAATTGTGATACCTGCCTTGAAAGTGAAAGAGATAATTGCAGAATCTCATAATGGACCGAGTGGTAGGCACCTCGGCAAAGGCAAAACTATGAAGAAACTAAGTGAACGTTTCTATTGGGTTGGTCTTTAAAAAGATGTATCCGAGTGGATTGCAGGCTGCACTCAGTGCTTGACAACTAAAGGACAGAGAGATCAGGAGAGCCCAACTGCTCCCTTCGAGCGAATATCCATGAATGTGGTTGGTCCATATCCAACAAGTAGCTCTGGGAACCAATATGCCCTCGTCGTTATGAACTACTTCAGTAAATGGCCGAGGTGTACGCTATTCCGAATAAAGAAGCGAAAACAATAAGCAAAGCTATCGTGAACAACTGGATAAGTCGTTTTGGTGTCCCTTTAGAACTGCATTCGGAGCAGGGTAGGAATTTTGAATCTGCCATCTTGAAAGAAATATGCGAGAGGAATGGAATTCGTGGTATAAGAACGACATCAGTGCGCCCTCGGACTGACGGCACGGTAGAGAGATTTAATCAGGCTCTTGAAGAATATTTAAGCAAGATCGTCAGTAAGGATAGAAAATTCTGGGGCGAACGCTTACCAAAATTCCTTCTAGCATACCGGTCGGCCACCCAGGATACCACTGCCCGAACGCCAGCTAGTGCCGTCTTCGGGACAGAGTTAAAGCACCCTAGAAATTTGGAGTTTGGCAACTGCCTAACATCCGACAGTGGGGAGAATGATGGTATCCCAGGAGAGCTTAGCGAACTTCACGAGTTTGTTCGCAGCAGAATGAAGTTGGTCAGTAATAAGATGAAAGCCAGGCACAACCAAGCAGCTAATTCCGAAGGATTCCATGAAGGCCAGCTAGTTTTACTGTTCAACCCACAGCGCAAGAAAGGTTTATATCCAAAACTTCAGACTCACTGGGAAGGCCCTTACAAGGTTGCTTGCTGTTAATGACTCTACTAACAGTATGTAAATAACAGGCGGTTAGTGCTGCGCCTGAAAGTATGCATTGTAACGTACCAGCTCGCTAAACCAGTAGCATGAATTCACCTCAGTAAAAATAATTCTCCGCCATTCGAGATTGTTCGACAAAGATAAGCAACAACAATGTCTAGAAGGTTCTTGAATTCGCTAGATATACCTCCATTTGAGTATGGTGAGTTGGTATAAATAGCGGAGGTCTTTGGAATGGAGAGTTCAGTTTGTGATTAACCGTCGTAAAGTAAGCAACGCGATTTGATAGTAAAATATAAGACTTATTAAAGTGGTGTAAATAAAGTAAACTGTTGTACTATATAAGTAAAATAAAAGGAAGTTAAACCGTTGTAATTATCGTAATTTAAAACGAACCTTGTTTTATTATTGGGAATAAAACAACGCAAAAAGGACGAATAAGGAAATTCGTAACAATATATTGGACTGAAATCATATCTTCATTACTGTGATAATTGAAAACAAGGTGCGTAAATATTGTAATATTTAGTTATTTATACATAACTTATATAATTATACATAAGCTTATAATTGTTATTATCCCAAATAACTGGAATTGTATGAAAAGCATACAAAAAACATAAAAACCTTAAAAACCAACTGCAAATGTCTCGTCTCGTTACAATTCCAAAGAGTGAATAAAAGAACAAACAAAGAACGCAGAAACATATGGTGTTATATTATGCTATTGCTAGTCGTTTAATTATTCCAAAGTCGAAGGTTGATACTTTGTAGTGTCAGATCTAAAATGGCTCGAACAAGTATAACGTTCAGCTTAAAAAAATAAAAATCTTATTTGAAATTTGTATTTTTTATTTTGTTTGAATAAATAAAAAAGGATGTATCTGTATATCGTCACCTAAAATACAAAAGGCCGTAACTACACTTTTTAATTTTTTGCAGGAGAAGGAATAAACTTTATAAATATTTCTTAAAAACTACTTTTTTCCATTAATTTGTTTTTCAGAAACAAATCTGTCTTTGTTTTCTAAGCTTGAATCTAAAATTTGGTTATTAAGTTTTAAGTAGTCTTTAATTTATAACGTTTATTCCTTCTCCTGTAAAAAAAACTAAAAAGTGTAGTTAAGGCCTTTTGCATTTTAGGTGACGATATATAAACTTGCTGATAAAAACAAAAAAATATGGTTTTCCATTATATCCCATGAAGGGAGCTTCCCACAACCAGTGTGCTGTCCGCTTTCTAGTTTTACACTCAATGATTAGGATCTATAGTTTTACACCGGTTCCGAATGGTATTTTGAGAAGATTTTTCAGGGCTAAATAGTCGATGGTGTCGCCGTAACTAAGCGAGGTAACTGACGTCGACAGAAATGTATGGTGGCCAGAAGCGTAGGGTTCGAACCCACTTTCTCACGACCTCAATTTGCTGTTGTTTCTCACGACCTTTCTCAAGACCTCAATTTGCTGTTATTTCTCACGACCTCAATTTAACAAATTTATATGTATAAATTATTTCTTCCAAAGGTCTCAATTTCGTTTGATTCAGAAATTCAAATTCAAGATACATATGTACAAATTGATTACACATATAACACTTAGTAATTACATTTCAAAACCGTGTAGTATTATCTGTAATGTTCATTCAATAACAAATTTAAATTGTTTTCAAGGTTTTCATACTTACATTACTACCGTTTGTATCGCGGGTTTTTTTCTTTTTCGGTGGACCTTCGGCATCGCCTGGAAATTTGGCAATAAAAAAATAATAATCAAATTAAAATAGTAACATAATATTTAAATTACAATTATGAAACTTAAGCTTAAATACCTGGTATTTATTTATTTATTTTTTTTACATTTTCGAAACAAATAAAAATTACGATTATCGAAGGGGGAGGTTCTAAAAAAATCGTGAAGCATTTTTGTAAAAATAGGAGGCAGCAGCTGCAGCAACGCATCAGAACCAAATGCAACGATGAGGAGGACGACTTTTATACTTGAGTTCTAAATAATAATATTAATTAATCATCCCATTTGATAAACGTTTCCCATAATTCCTAAATAGTTTGAAAAAGGAGCAGCCAGCCTATGTTATTTTTATTGAAAACACGTTTATTTTTTGCATGATTTTTGTTGTTTTTTCTTTAATTACTATTAATCATTAAACTTACGATTTATAATTTATTTATTTAATTAATTTTATAATTAAATTTATGGATTTTCTTTCATTTGCTCTCTGTTTAGTTTTCAGCCATAAATATACGAGTTAATGTTGAGTTTAATTGTTCTTCATTTAAATGGGTCTTCTTTCTCCTTAAATTTCTTTTTATTTTCTTTTGATGACGAGAACGTAGTTTGTTCTATATTTATTTGTTTTTTTTTTTTTAATTGTATGATTTCTTTTTAAGTTTATTGGTAATTAGAGGTTATTTTTAATGGTATTTGAATAATATACTTGTTGTTTATACTTTAAGTTGTATATTTGTTAAAAAAAAATTAAAATTTTTTTTAAATTACCTTATACAAAACAAATAATATTTATATAATTTTGTGTTTTTTTTCTTTCCCTTTGTATTGTATTTTTTAATGCTAAACAACAATTAAAGTATTTAAAAAATAACCTAATTAAAAAAAAATCATATATATTATTGTATGTATATAAGGATTTAAAGTAAATAAATCATGGTGGTTTTAAAAACTTTTTTTTTTTAGTTTTATGTTTTTTAACATTTTTTTTTCCTTCGCGTTTGTTTCCTTATTTTCTCATAACACTTAAAAACTAAAATGTACTTTTGTTTTAAATGATTATATTTGCAAACTTAAGTTTTTGTTAAATTTGTATTATCTTTTTAAATAATTTTATTTTCTTATGGAAAATGATGCTTACATTAGTTTTTTTTTATAGCTCAAATAAAGGAGAAAGTTTTGTAATGAAAAAATGTTGTGTGGCTGCTGTGAAAAAGCATGACGCCGAACTTAAGAAAAAGTCCTGCCTTAGAACTGTATTCTTTCTGGCGGTATATTTGAATGCAGTTAATAGAAGAAATCTGATTAAAAAAAAAGAATATGATTTTAAATTGTCCAAAGGAAAAAAGCACACAAACTTTGCTCTGAGTCAATCTCAGTAGAAATGTGAAATAATATTTTTTACAGAAACAAGACTAATAATGGCGAGTTTCACACTCGTCATTTAAAAGCTCATAGAAAATGTTCATATTAAACGACAAACATCGGACATTTAAACTCCATGTAAATGGAGAATTCTCAACTGTGCAACTGAGCATAATAACATTAAATTCTTCATAATAGATCAAATTTCCTCAAGAGGATTTGAGTAGTGCAACTGTAGAATATACGAAGATCTAGAAATAGGTAAATTCCAACCGAATATTTAATTTTTCTCCAGATATGAGCTACTCCCAAAGGTCAATTGATCCAGCTCCACAAAACAAATAGTGGAGAAAAGGAAAGAAACAAGTATATTAGAAAAGGAGCAGTTTGGGACTTGTGTGTATTCTTATATAAAACTAGTGCTAGACCCAAATATACTTCTTGCCTACTGCTTCATTCTGGCGATTATAAACAAGAGTTTTAATTTTAAATATGACAAGACTAAAATGTTCTAGTTTTAATAGAATTGAAATCTAAAATTTGGCTAAATGTGAAGTTAGATCAATGAACATCTGAGTAGCTCATAACTTACAGTAAAAAACGGCCAAACTCGTTCACTATAATAGTAGTTCCTGGACAAGTTAAATACGTGTATGTTGTAGTTGCATTGCTACTAGCTTATTTAATAGTACAAATGGTTGTAGGTCAGTTGCAATGGTGACAAATTCAGCCAATCCAATGAGTACATAATTGATTTTGTATGAAGAAGAAACTAAGCTGTATGGTACAGAAATACTAGTGTACAACTAGTATGCTTTCCTTACTGTTTAGTTAAAATGTTGCTTACTAGTTATTAGTTAATAGTTACATTTCTAAAGAAATTTTGAAATTTTTCTTCACACTTCTTTTAGTAGTGTAATTCAATTTTAACCACTGGTACAATCTTAGACAAAAATTGCAAAAATTAGTCCGTGAATTCATTTTCTTTTAAAAAATGTTACCAAAAAATTAGTATTTTCACTACCATGACAATAGACGCGATCATAAAACAATTACTTAGTTTTAGCTCCTTTGAAAAGAAGTTTTATGTGCAAGTACATTTATAAACACACAACTATATTTCTTCAAAAACTACAGATTCTCACAAGGATGTGCTTTTCATCATCCTTCATGCTATAATCCTTCTTATAAAAGCAAAACATCGGACAATATTTTGTTCCATACTGTGAACATCAGCACCGTTTGCAATTGTACATCATCCATGTCATCTGTGCGGTTGAGAAGAAACTCTTCAACCAAGTATTAGTTCATTAAATTCTTTTTGAAATACACAGGGGTTCTTATACGAAGGAAATATCCCTGCATGAATACTCCAATACTCTTGAATAGAAAAGAGTTTTTTAATTTGACTTGCAAAGATAAAACGCCAATTTTTTTAATACAATTTTCAATGGAAATAGAAGATATGGCCGGCCGGCCTATAGAAGGGTAGTGCGTACAATGATCAATTTCGAAAACAAATTTTATTTTAAAACAGAATTCAAAAAGTAAATTGTTCCAAGAAAAGTAAAGCTCAACAGAAAGTGATAAAATATTTAAAATATCAATGAAGGCCTGTATGTGATGGTAATCGATCGATTTAAATCGAATACGATTTGACATCAATTTGATATCAATTAATTTATTCCCCTTTTCTGCCATTAAATACTGTATATATAAAAAATTTGTTACCCTCTATAGAGAATTATGCCAATAAAATTCGTATAAATAGCCAAATTGTATTCGATTTTGACTCGGTCGCTTTTCATCGCATGTCGGATTGTTTTCGTTTTCTAATATACAATTTATTATTTACTTATTTCAATAAATGTTTTATGGAAATATTTTTTCAACTCTTTGATGTCGTTACTTCGGAAAGTGTTAATTAAACAAATTCTGTTTAAGAAAATTTTTTTTTTAAAAAACTTGCGAATATTCTCAATAGTAAAAGTCTGACTTAAACTGAATTTGCAATTGCTGTCAACCAGATGTAAATATGTATGGTATATCTGACTCAAAATCACCTTGCATAGTATTCGAGTAACGATAGGAAGATACGAAGCAAAGGGAAATTACCAGAGACTTAAAGTAAATCACTTTACGAAGAATATCATCAACTCAATAGAGTTAATAAAACTTGAATTTTAGGTAAAATATTGTGCCTGTTGATTATTTTCGGTTAGTATATGTATTTACAAGGGAAATATAAATATCAGAAACACAATATATTCAAGAGGAAAATATTAATAACAAACAAAATTTGTACAATATTGTGTTGTTACTGAAACAGGTGCGACTCTAAAATTGTTTAAAAAAAAAATTTGTAATTTCAGTCTGAAATGTATTTATTGTGTATGATGTATAAAGTCTGAAACCTAATAATAAATTTCTTCTGTTGTCTAAATTGTTTCGAGGTTTCGTTGTATCACGTATTGTCTAACAGTTTCTGTTTTAAGATGGTTATAACCTTCTTGGTAATTATTAAAGTAAATTATTTTAAAGATTTAAGCAGACTTTTTGCTACTGAAATATTTGTAGTTTCCTTCTTTTCCTAAAATGTTTAATTTACAGAAGGCGAGTCTAACAAAGAGTCGTAAGCGGCTCGTAGTTTGGAAGAATCTACTCCCAATCTCATCATGAGATGTATGGGAAACTAAGCTTAGAATAACTACACGCTTAACTGACCATATAACAATTTTGAATCTAATTTTCGAAATTTCGTTTATTATTGCATTTTGTCGAATACATTTCTAAAATTTGGAGACATTTGTAAACAGCTTTTTTTATTAGCTTCATCCGACTTGAGAGTTTCGTTTTGTCTTATACGTATTTAAAATGTTTAATCATCATAGACACATACTACGCTTGTGTTTTTATTCCCTGCTTCATAGACACACACTAAGCTTGTTTTTTTTTATTCCCTGCTAAACTAATTTTTCGACGACTTTGTATGGGGAACTAAGCGATATTAAACGATTTTAAGCGGCACCCCATACAAAGTCGTTGAAAAATTAGTTTAGCCAGGAATAAAGAAAACAGGCTTACTATCTTTTTCAGCCATTTTGGCCATTATTACATAAACTATTTCTCCTTTACCTATTTGCAGCTGTTTTTACTGACTTTTTCTGGTTTTTGGCGCCGTCGCATACACAGCAAATACAATTTTGAATATTCTAATGTGTATGAAATGAGTTGGACACTGTGAATTGTTTCAATTTACTTCCCTATATATATTTATAATTGTGTTTATATTTAAATTTGTTTTTCTTTTTATTTAATTTTTTTCTTTATTTACTTTTGTGAAGATATAAAATAATAGTATGTATTCTAAAAATGTTATCTCGATTTCCTTTGCAAATTTCTCATAATGTTAACTGAATGTTGTTACTGTCTTCACTTAAAAATGTTTCCCTTTTTACGAGTTGTGTCATGAATAAAATGAATTAGCTAATTTGGGGATGTTGCCTATATTTTATTTTAAATTCCATTGTGTATGGAGTGTGTGGCAAAAAAAAAACTGTCGGATTTTTAAAAGGAAATTTTTCCGTTATAAATTGGTCAAATAATGTTATATGTATATGGTTGGTAAAATTCGAGCCGAATGACACTTTCTGTTTTAATCATTTCACCAAATAAGCTGCTGCATTAAGTGCCTTGGAAGAAATGCAGCCTACCGCAGATGAGTTGTAATTAAACTTTCACGACTTCCGGTAGATAAGACGTTTTCAGCTTATCAGCCGTATTACTAAATAGTATAAATATCTTTTCAAAAATTGTAAGCTTACAGAAAATAAAATAAAGAGTTATACAAATCTTGTAATTCATTTAAGCTGCAAAAACTAAAGTTAATAATCATTAAAATACAAAAAAATATGAATAATTTCACAAAGTTTACAATAAACATAAATTTGTTGTTGTTTCTTGGTTGGTTGTTAATCTAAAAAAAAAATATTTTACTCTATTTAGTTGTTTTATCTGTTATATTCATTTAATTTACAATTTCAAAATTGTACGTTTTCTTCATGTATTTGTTTTGTTGTTCCAGCATATATTTGTAATTTATTTGATTTTCTTTTATATTTATATATATATATTTTTTTTTTTGTTTTGTTTTGTTTGTTTTTCTTTTTTATTTTTTATTTAAAAAGGAAAAAACGTGCAAACAATGTGTAAAGGGGAAAGCCGACAGCCGAAAAAAATAATTAAATCAAACGCGTTTCGGGGAAAAGCGAAGAAGTATTGAGCTCTTAACGTTAGTTAGTTTATTTCTCGCTTCATCATCATTATCATTATTATCAATATGATGGTGGTTCCTTCACATACTTATCCCGTTTACATAACCTTAAATATATGTGTATATGTAAATATTGTTAGAGCAATTTGGAATTGAATATTTTAAATATTATACATAATTTGATTTTGTTTTTCTTTATACATAAATGAATATGAATAAACGGAAATTCAAATCAGATATTCTAAATATATTAAGAAAGAGTGTCTGTCTGTTTGATCGGCGTATAATGTTGAATACAGGATGGGGGGCAATATTTTGAATAATCAAAAGAAAATATTGAAGGCCAAAAATATGGTCTCAATGTTATAAAATAACAGAAAATCATTAAATTTTAATCGGATCAATAAACCCAAATTCAAATGATCCATAGAATTGCCAGTTAGAAACTGCATGATATGAAAAACATCGAATGTGCTAGTTGAGAAGACAACAAGCAGAGTTATGGCAGTAGTCCCTCATTTAGATTACCAAGTAGGAAACGATCGAATTAGTTCAGGAACATCACCCCACCCCTATCACGAACAAAACTTCACGGGTACTGATTTTTTTTTTCTTATTCAGAAAAAATAAAGTAAAATAATTTAGGTGAAAGAAAGCGGGAAAAAATTTGCGTAAAAGCCATTTACAATTTATTTTCATCGTATACTGTAGATGTCTATTCATCACGCAGAATTTTTGTTCCTTTTCATTTCGATTTTTTCACTTTATCTTTTCTGGTAAACAAAACATTCCTTGGGACGGTGAATTCTAGAAGGCGGTGAATGCTAGTTCATGAACTAGTGAAATTTGGTTGTGAACTAGTAAAAACGGAAATTGGAGCAGAAATTTGTTTGCGAACTAGAAAAAATGGAAATTAGAATAGAGACAAGTACAAATTAAATGAATTCTAAACTCAAATGCCTTACATAGAACAAGTGCAAAAGAGGAGTCCCACCACCAAAACCTATGGCATCTCGCATTGTTCATTTCTACAGTTGCAAACCTATCAGTTCCAATTATTCTCAAAATGTAAGCAAAGCAAGAAAATTTACGAAAAACGACGAAGAACTGATAACTATGCCAGATCAATCAATGAATCTATTGACTTCAGAAGACGAGGAAAAGTATGCGAAACCGAAAAATATTAAGCAGTAGTGGGATAAATGAAAATGTACTTATTGGGGCTAAATCGAAACAGAGCACTCCAATTACTGTGGATTCCGAAATTTCTACTTGTAGCTGCGACTATTCTTCGGGAGGCATTCAAGAGACCAATATGCGAAGTATAATCAGTAATATATTGATGGATCTTCTGTTCTCAACCCAGAAAATGCAACTATGAACATATTCATGGAAGAAGTATCCGACATGACAATTTTATAGACAGTTGGGACAATTATTTTCGTCTCCTTTCACTACGACAACTTTACATCGTGCACGATTGTTTATACACCAACTCCTCATGTCGATGCAAAGACGTCGAGACAACCACAATCAAACTCGTACGAACATATTTCACAATACTCTTTCCGCTCCACCAGGTAACGATTACTCACTGGATATAGTTGTTAAACTATCTACAAAAAGAAGATAAGAGTGTGGCTTCCAGTTGGTAAAGATGGATTTTGTATACGAAGATTTCCAAGCAGATGAAGAAAAATTGATGGGAAAAGAAACCGAAATGTCGCGTCGAAATTGTTAGTATCACTACATTAGGATCCGTAGGTGAAGAAACTTTTGGCGTCAGTAGTACGAAAAATCGAATCCACAAAATGGAGGTCAATTAAATGCAAATTGTTATATAATTTTTTCAAATTCTTTAATTTGGTGGCAATCCAATTATAATTTTGTTGATATAAAAATTGTAAATCAATTTTAAAAGAACTTAATGAGTATTTACAGAGCTGTGCACCTAATAAGACTATATTTTTATACATTTTGGAAATTTTCAAGATTATTACTGATGGATATCGTCGTGGTTTATTTGGACAGAAGTCCGGCTCTTTTAACATCCCAGTAGGAAAAGGTAAAACTAGTTGAATAAAAGTGAACTAGTATAAAATGAATTATAGTGTCACTAGTTTTAAAAATAGTACAGGTGAAGAAACTTTTGGCGTCAGTAGAACGAAAAATCAAATCAACAAAATGGGGGTCAATTAAATAGAAATTGTTACTATAATTTTTTCAAATTCTTTAATTTAGTGGCCATCTGATTATAGTTTTGTTGATATAAAAATCGTAATGAGTATCTGCAGAGCTGCGGAAATTTTCAATATTTTTACTGATGGATATCGTATGTGACTTATTTGGACACAAGTCCGGCTTTTGTAACTTCCCTGTATGAAAAGGTTCAAAGCTTTCGTGTCCAAATTTTGGTTCCTCTATTTCAAATGTGCTGTCATTTGGGAACAAATACAGTCAGTCGAACGAAAATGTCGACCTAGAGGAACCCAATTTGATTCGAATGCGAATGACTGACTTTTCGGGAACAGGTGTTGAAAACTTTCACAATGAATTTTTCTACATAGGACAAGCTGCATACCGCATACGTTTCTACGTTTCTTATCGTAAACTAGTTTAAACAAGCGTTTCTAAGGAATAATTTAATGGAACTTCCATAACAAAAGTTGAAATTTTTTAAATTTGTTTCATAATAGATCTTTTAACTCTTTATATATATAATTCTACTGCACGTTTGTTTGTGACTGATCTCCTCCTAAACTTCTGGACCGATTTGAATAAATATTTTTGTATGCGTTTGGGTGGCTCCCTGGGTGGTTTAGATTTAATATTCGGTCCAATAGGACAAAGGGGCGTGGTACCTCCCATACAAATCGCTTGAAATATTATGCAGGACAACGTCTGCCGGGTCAGCTAGTAGAATATAATTTCCTGAAAGATGCAACATTATTGCTTCAATGGTGGCATTAAGATTTTCACACCAACTTGTGAGAGGAAATAAACTTATCCATAAGGCTATTCAGGAATTGACTATGACAAAGCGACTCGTTAAAAATAATTCAGCAGATTATTTTAATCGCCTTGGTATCTTATCTCTTATAAAGTTTTTTTGTCGAGTATAACATCGATTATACGTGCTTGATTACATGGGAATCAGAACAGACCAGACATCTCTCTCATTATAGAAAGAAAAGGAAACTAAACGAAACTACAAGGAAGGAACAAGATATCCTGGGATAGTAAAAACTCTCTTGCACTTGTGAGTGTTGTAACAAAAAAAATCTGATTTAAATTTCATCTTTTTTTATTAAATTAAAGGTACAAAATGTAAAATTTGTATGACGTAAATGAGTATGAATTTAATAATCTTTCCAGTGACTTTTTTAGTGTGACTAAATTTAGCCAAGCCAATAAACAGTCTGATACAAAATATGGAATGAGATGAGTGGCTCTGCAGAGTATATGAGAAATGAATTACTAAGAAAGAGAATCTGAAAATGGCAGTAGACATTGACAAATTCCACATTTACAAGTTTCTCTTGCCTAAGCAAATTTGAAGAGATATCTGCCACAAATTTCTTCTTTTTTTCAACATAACACAACTTTTAATTGCAAATACAATGAAACGCATTTATAATAAAACTGTCATGCACATCATTTAATTGACACCATAACAAATAATTATGGACGGGAAATATAACGTATTTAGAATAAACACTCGAAAATCCCAATAACAAAAAAAAAATACTTATGTAGAATTTTTTTTTAAAAGTTTAAAATTTTTCAAATATTTTAACATATAACTTTCTTTATAGTTTTTGTTAAGATAACAATTTTCGTCTCGTATATATATGTACTATATATGTATGTATATATAACACATAAACTTTACACACTTTTTACACATTGTCTGCAAGTGTATTATAAAATAAATTAGTTTTGAAAGAAAAAAACGTATTGCTTTACAATTGCAAAAAGAATATTTTTACAATTTTGAAATTTGTAAATTGAAATTTTTCGGATAAAACTGAAAATATTGAACAACGACGCGCTAACCTTAAAATTTAAGTTTCACCTTTGTTCTTGTTTTTAACGCAGCTGTATTATAAATGGTGAGTACAACAGCTTTGGGATAGACTTTCATGTTGTCGTCATCTCGTTGACACGTTTAAGCTTTTTTCTTTTGCTTCTCCTTATTTATCTGATTTTTATTATATTAATGATGGTTGGTGGTGGCGGGTAGCAAATTCAAATGTTTGTATTAATTGTTTTATTAACCGTAGCAAACATTTTCTTTAAACATGTGTGTAACATGTTAATATTATTGCTGATAACTTGTGCAACAAAATATAAGAACAAAGTTAGAAAAAAAACAATATATGTAACATTCTCGAAAAATCAAATTTGAAATTTCTCTAGAATCAAGTCATACGTTTTTAAAACAATTATTTTCTAAAAATAAACGGCTCGATTCCAAACAATTGTAAATACCGGGGGTCGAATGGTAGCATCCGTTTCGTATTGTAATCTGGATAATGATCGTGCTTTTCAAGGCCCATTTGGCAATAACTTCCAAAAGTTTAGAATTTATTAAATATTATACCTCTATTAACGTGATATATACAACTATTTCTTAAGTTTGGGTGTCACATTTTCATTTTATCGCGATACCATGACGCTGATTACGATACAAACCGCATGCGATGGTTCGTCCCCGGTATTAGATCTTCCGTAAAGCCGTTCGCTTGTTAAAGATATGCTTCATAAACGACTTAAAGCTGTTTTCCATAATGTTTCAGTGATCGCCAAAAAGTGTGCTAAATCGTTTGTGGAAGTATGACAATTATAATTGTGGATAAAAGGCCTGGAATCACCGTAGATATCGTATCGTAATTTGTCTAACGAAATAGTTTTTCAAGGGCCGAATTGAAAGCAACTCCAAAAATTTCAATATTCAAAAATACTATTCAAGTGTTGTGACATAAATTTACTTTTTATTTCACTTCAAAACTTACAATCCGATACGCAACGTATACGAAGAAGCGACGACCGAAAGCTTTTCTATCGATAAAAAAATATTTTTGTCGACCGTCTCTCAAACTGGTAACTCTAAAGCGAACCAGAGACTTGTCATTCATAAGCATGAACATCAGCTATCGTTGATGTTTATTGATGGTTTACCGTCCTTAGTGATACCAAATAAGAACGTAATCAAAGTTGTTCGGATGTTCGTCATGTTCACAAAAATTGTTGGTAATATTTTTTTCAAATTCATCAGTCAAATAAAAAGTTATCGATCAAGCTCATGCTCATGAATGACAAGTTTGTGGTTCGCTTAAAATGTCAGCCAGCACACAATTGTTTGACTTACTGTCTGTTTTCAAAATTCGAATTTGAGCGGAACTAATTGAGCAAAACTAAAATTTAAATGTAAATGGAATCATTTCATTTATTATAGACAAATTTTAACTTAAAGCGTATTGGCTAATTTCATGGGTCAAATGAGGTAATTCTTTTAGAAACTTAGTAAAGGAACATTTGAATAATAAATATCGTAAAAAAAATTACTCAGTTGACCTATAATGTTCGTCCTATTCAAGTTTTAAGTTTGGTTGATGCTATCGTTCATTCGAATTCGTTTTATGAAAACCGACTATTATTCTTTATATCCATTTATAAAAGAGAATAAATCTGTTTGATTTCAGTATCTTCTTATCTTGACTCGCAATGAATATTAAAGACACAAATTAAGGATTGTAAAAAAAAACCCGTATTCAAATTTAAAATCAAAATTTTTTGTAGCAACGGATCAAATCATCGCGTCCGTTTTGAAACCCTGTTTACAAAACTGATTTCCAAGTTAACATCCTTTAAATTGATACATAAAAATTGAATTCAAAATATTGATTAAAATAAAAATTTGAAATAGAAACCCACTTCCAGAATACGGATTACGATACGTATGCCCTACATTTAAAACGTAAAGTATTGACTTTTTTTTAAAAATGTTCTCTGAATATGTGTTTTCCGAAAAATTTCATTCAAAATGCTAAATTAATAAACGACAATAAACGATTATTTTATAGAAAACTTTGAAAACTTGGGAAGGAAGTTTAACCAAGTTTTTCTGCATCCTCCGCTGGGAATTGTGGTTTAACTTCGTATGGGATATACCATCAAACATAGATTAATTTATAAATAGATTTGTTATCCGTCTAATCTGACGTTTCACTTTGAGCTTCTTCCATGAGGAAACGAACTTCTATCAACAAATTATGTGATCATTGAACAAAATCCTTCATTTTTTTAATTTTGTGCATTTACGATGTTCATATATTTACATATTTCGAACATTCACAGTAACAATTTCAGGTGTGTTTATCAAACCTCAGCAGTATAATTCTTCTCTTGACGTTAAAACTTGCAACTTCCCCAAGTTCGCTTCCCTTCAGTCAGTTAAGCGAGGAGCGAGTTGATAAATCTATGCATAAATTAATCTATGCCATCAAATATGTCAAACACTTAAATCAAAACACAACATTTTGTTGGATCATGTATAAAACCGGTAAACTAAAGCTTAAATTTGTAATATACATTTTATGATTTTAAATGTTACATTAATCGAAAGTTTACTCCTTTTTGAATTTGTTAACCAACCACCATCACATGTTGATGACCATGTAAAACCTCCAAATAAAACTTTGAAAGTTACACTTATTATATTACTAGTTAGTTCCTCTTTTATGTAGTCTTTGTTTAATTTTTATTGACAATAGTAGCTTTAGTTATAC
The DNA here is from genome assembly GCA_963931995.1 of Phaonia tiefii. Classification (NCBI taxonomy): domain Eukaryota; kingdom Metazoa; phylum Arthropoda; class Insecta; order Diptera; family Muscidae; genus Phaonia; species Phaonia tiefii. The sequence goes on along the minus strand of OZ008370.1, from coordinate 16,414,081 downwards.
GTAGCTTTTTTATACTTTTTCGTTGTGGTTACGATTTCATTGTCTTCTTTTTTTTTTGCAAAATAAACGTGTTGATTCAATTTAAATTTTGATATTTGTATATTAGCTGCTGTAATTTTGTTCTTTTTTTTTGTTGTATTAGTTTGAAATGATTGGCTGCCCCCAATACACAATTGCTTCACGATTTTCTTAGAATTCACATTGGATTTTCAAAAAAATTATAATAATAATAATTTAAATTTGTTGCTACTTCAGAAAGAATATATTAAAAAACTTATGAAGTATATATGTATTTAAATAAAACAAAAAAAAATCATAAACAAAAAGAAATAAATGTTGCAATGATTCAAGCATTTTAGCACTTTTAATTAATAATTAGTACAAGTACTTTACGTAAATGTATGTATGTTGTATGTGTATAAACTGTAAACCTACTACTTAGAAGAAAGGGAAAACAAAGAATACTCATTGATTTACACAGAGAATTGTTAACTAAACATGTACGATGAAAGAAGAGGGGAGGTAGGGAAGATTCAAACCAGATAGAAGAAGTTAGATAAGTTAAATAAGTTTAAATGAAAGAGACATAACAAATGGTAGTTTTAAAATAAGCAAAGTTTTGGGTTCTTGAAAATTATATGGATACAAAACAAACACAAACTGTTTGACAATTTGTGGTTTTCTCTCAGACAAGACACTCGTCACAATGGTTTTACAAAGCTCGCGAATCTAAAAACATGTATATTTACGAAAATCTGTTCTTGCCAAATTGGTTTCAATATCATCAGTAGGATCTCAATAAAAATATGGAAACATCACAATATTGCACTTAAAAGTTAGAACTTTGTTCCAGAGTTTTTAAACAAACAACCTATTAATTTAATTCATTCATTTTGTATAAATATTTCCCATTAATTATATATATTTTTAAGATAATTTTAATTTTAGGAATATGCTTGTTTTTAGAAAATACTAAATAAAAGCACAAAATAATTATTTTATATAAGAATCTTAACAATGGACTACAGACTCGAAGCGAAAAACCACAAAACTTTACTTATCTCAAACACAGGGAAAATTAATACAAAAATAAAAAAATTTTATTAGTTTTGATTTTTTTCTCAAAGGAATTCTTCGGAAAAGAAAAACAAATAACAAAAACTTTTATGGGGACTAAACTAAATAAAAAAATATAAGTTTAAAATTAAAGATCACTAACCTAACTTGCCATTTAATTATAATTTAAGACTTTGTTAAAACAAAACAAAAAACTAAGGGATGGATTAATATGAACGAATGTTCATCTGAAATCTATGTAAACACATTTTATAAACTCATTATGAGTTGAATTTTTTATAGGAATAGAAATCAGATCATCATCAAATGGATGGATATAAAACCATGCAGGGCAGGTCGAGCTTCCATTTCACTTTGAACTGCAAGCGGATGTGTGTAACTATACATATCTGTAGTAAGAAAAAGTTCATCTATCCGCTTTGTATTGAAGCGAAGTGCAAAACTATGACTAATTCCCTGATGAGCTATCTAGATAGAGGATGTGTAAATTGCAGAGAACGAACATCTTGTAATGCCAAACAGGGAAAGTATTTGGAAATCATACTCAAGGCTTTGTGTTTTTTTTTTTTTAATTCTTCAGTTATTTAATATGTCTGCGCGTATATATTTTATATATATCTCAACTTATAGGTAAAAATTTCATTGAAAAAACATCTTCATTTATTTGTAATTTTGTGTATAATGCTTGCAATCATTTAGAACTAACAAAAGAGAAGTTATCCAGAAAAATAGCAGAGATATTTTTAGAAGTTACTCGAAAACAAAACGAAAATAATAAAGGGTCAATCAAAAATAGTAAAAGTAATAAAATTATCAAATGTTTAATATATAGTGGTGATATTTTCTTGATTTTTTTCTGTGTTTTGCTTTTGTCTAGAGTTTAGGGTAGGTTGGTAGTAAGGTAGGTAGGTAATAGTATTAAAATAGGGTTGGTTGTTTTTTTGTTTTAGTTCAATAATAATATAAAGTATATTTGAAACAGAATAATTATTTAAAATAAATAAACGCGTCCTAACCTGCTTCACTGTCACTTGAATCGCTAGAACTACTATCGCTTGAACTGGACGAGGATGAGTCGCTCGAACTGGAGCTAGATGATGGGCGATTTGTGGGTTGAACAGCTTCAACTTTATTCGATGATGATTCGTCTACAAATAAAATAAGATAAGGAAGTAAAGAGAGAAAAAGTTGTCATTAAAAACAGAAATGTATTGTAAAAAAAGAAGATAAAACAAAATTTCGTTACTAGTCCTACCTTTTTTGGCTGTCTTCTTGCTTGTGCCTAATTGGCCGGTAACATCTTGTAAACGTTTTTCCAGTTCTTGTTTTTTTTCTGCCATTTGCTCATCTTTTGATTTACCAGAAGGCTTTTTATCTATTTAATGAGAATAGAATAAAATTCGACAAAGATTTAAAAGTTTGTCCGAAACGTTTAACACATATTTGTTATTTCATTTTTGTTTTAATTTTGTTAATTTTTAATAAGTTAATAAAATTAATAAATATTTGCTGGGAAAAAGAGAGTAAAGCCAATTAAATAGGAAAAATAAATACTCAATCATGCAAAGAAAAACCAATTTTTATACTAAAACCAACACCAAAATTTTGAATAACAAATTAAATAAATACAGTATAATCGAAATAAAACCTTTAACTTTCTTTTTTTTTAAAAAAAAAAAAAAAAAGATAAAAGTAATTGGAAGTTACAACTACTATATTATTTTGCCAGTGAAAAGAAAAAGGGTATACATCGGATTGGCATAATTAGAAATAAAGTATTTCCAGTAGAGAAGAATATTACATAAAATGAAAAATATATATTGGTATTTAGTTCATCCAATTAACACGTTCACTACTACTTCTTTTATAATTAATTGCACCTGTTTTGTAATAAAAGAGGTATTGTTTTTTCTAGTTCAATTGTTTGTAGGTATGTATTTCTTTTTTAAGTAAATAATAAATAAATGCAGCATTTTCAACAAATGTTTCAATTACTAACGATCGGAGACAGCACTCCAAAGCAAGAGTATTCTCTTCATACATACATATACATAGTACATACATATGTACATTTTAATAACTCACTGATGCATTATCTAATATCAATTTTGAATTTGATTTTTGTTCTATTTATATGAGTAAAATGCTTTATTTTCTTTAATGAAAAACAATTAAACATAACAAAAAAGTTAACATTAAAGACAATTGTGTAAAAAACAAAGGAATGGCGGAAATGTCAGTGAGTATTGTGTGACTATTTTGTGTGTAAATGTAATGAAATTGTTTCTGAATATACATATGTATGTAAGTGCGTGAGGGAAGGAGAATATGCCCAGTCATGGAAACGTAGATATTTACTTGAAATTAATAATATAACTAAAGTTAAGTTCGTAGCGAACCTAAACACAACATTTTGACTAATATACATGGTCATTTAAATTGAATAAATAATTTTTTGGGACCGAAACATCGTCAATACGTAGAGGTTAAGCAATATTTATACTAGTCGCTTAGTTAGTAAGAAAAAATATCTTAATAGTGATGAGAATTGTTCAAGTAACCCTTAATTAAGAATTTGTCTAAGTAAAAATAATCTGCAAACGACATACACGGTTAGATATGTCCCTATAGTGGAATACTTCGATGATAAATTTCCCTATAAATAAAATTCCAACAAAGTAAAAATCCTTCTTAGTTCATAGAACATAATCAAGTGTCATAATCATAATATATAGTATCCGTTTAAGTTTGTAATATTCGAGCAACTATTAAAAAGTATTTTTGCATAGAAAATGTAAGTTATTGATCTTGAACCGGGAAAATTATGAAAAAACATAATATCTAGTTATGATTTATAAAATCTATACAAATACAAACTGGCAGCTTAAACTTTTGGTTAAGTATATTGCCCCATGAGAATCTTCAAGACAAAACTAATTTTCATGACTGGTTAGTAAACCCCTCTAGACAATTGAATTGATAAAGAAAAACAATGAAGTGTACTTATAAATGACAAGATGAAAAAATGAAATGGTAAGGTTTAAAGGTGGTGTGTAGCTATTAGAAAACAAAACAAAAAATTATCAAAACAAAAGAAACTTTAAGCTGCACTTTTTGTTGTGGCGGTGGGTTTGTACAAACGAAGAAAACTTTGTCATTTATGCAAATAAACATGTTTTTAATATTTATTTATATATTATATATATATATTTTTTTTTTGAAACAACAGTTCGATTCAACCTCTCAGAAGTTGTTCACGATATCTTTGCTGTTTGTTTTTGTTTATAACTTGAGTAGTGCGTGTCATTGGGATAAACTTACAGTAAGGCTTACGGGTTTTTTTGCGTAGACAAGACGCGACATAGCTCTCGAGTTCTCGCAGTGTTGAGGGTTTCAATGTCTCGAAATCAATTTCAATCTCGTCTGGATTTGAATCGCGCAGCGAAGGTTCACGATTTTGTATGATGTGTACTACGCGCCCTAATTTATCACCTGTTGACAAAAAGAAAGCAAGAGTTAAGTAGATTATGTGATAGTGTTTTTCAAAACAGAGCCAACATACAGCGCTGCTTTTTAATAATCCGACTATAATTCAATAATATGCGTGGTTGCAAAATTTACAATTTAATTTGTTCGTGCAATCTAGTACTTATTTCTTACCCGGCAGTTTGTTAATGTCCAATGATAATTGTCTCTTTTCATCATATGACATTGGTTTGGCGGTGTCTTCTTCTTCTGAATCGAATACCATTGCCTGAGTACTGGGTTTCTTTTTGTTAGGTCCCCTTGCACCGGTTCCCGAACCTGCTCCACCACTAGCAGCCGATGCCGCACTTCCTTTGGTACGTTTAGTAGCTCCTCCTGCCGCACCACCAGCATTAGTAGCTCCCACACCGCCAGCGTTTGCTGTTTTCGGACCACGTTGACCTTTACTTTTAGCACCTTTACCAGTTGCCACCGGACCAGCTCCAGTAATGCCCGGCGTCATATTAGCTCCTTTGCCTCCGGTACTTATTTGACCAATAGTAATGGCAGAAGCCACATCATGGCCGTGCATAGTTCCAGCAACACTTGAGGCGGCGCCGGCGCCGCCAGGCGCTAATGCTCCAGCACCTGTCGCCGGTACCATACCACCGGCTCCCAAAGCTCCACTTGCTGCGGCCTTCTTCTTCTCCTTCATTTTTTTCTTTGCCTTCTTCTTATTCGAGGCTTCTTCCATAAGTTTTCGCATCTCCTCTTGCAGGTCGAGCAGTTTTGTCTCCAGCATCTTTAACTTCGCATTACGCTCTTCATCGGAATTTGATTCATTTTCACTGTCCGATGATTCGTCGGATGATGAGTCGGAGGCATCATGTTTATTCCCATAGCTGTGGTGAGCTGCCGCCGCCGCTACTGCTGCCGCATGTGCATTCGCCACAGGTTCGTCGGGTATATTGGCGTATCGCATTTCGAAGACGTCTTGAAGTTTGCGACCCATAGCAACGACATCATGATCTGGCGGGTTGTATTTATAGCAGTTGGTGAATATTAATCGCACATCAGCGGCGAACTCGGGTGCGCTTTTGTACTCGCGATTGTCCATTTTCCGCTTCACCGTTCCCAAATCCATTGGTTTCTTAATGATATCATGGTAATCGTGCAAGCCCAACAATTCGGCGTCAACAGGTTTGTAAAAAGGCCATGCATACCCCGAATGTTTTTTGGAGAAGAGTTCTTTAAGGATTTCATTGCAGGATTTCAAGGCATCTGATAGTTTTTCCTTAGACTTCGCTGAGCCAGGGACCCCAGCCGCCCCGCCAGCAACACCGGGAACACCACCGACACCCATGGGAGACATTGGATAACCAGCGTCCTGAGCAATAACAATAAATAAATTGTATGTATTAGTATATAGTTCATAGGTTATGGCATGGAAATAAAAAAAAAGGTAAATGAGGGAAGACGCATGCGAAAATTTTGATTTAAGGACCAGGCGTTACAGCGTGTTTGTGAAAGCATGATGTTCAAATACTAAAAAAAAATCAATTGAAAAAGAAGATAAAGTGAACGAAACAAAAATAAGAAATGGTTTAAATAATTCTGTGGATTCCCTTCTTATTAATCATTCATTTATTTTTTAATTTTTTTATTCATTCATTCATTTATTCCTTTATACATATATTTATTTATTCATGCAGCCCTTTATTCCCTTATTCATTTAATCATTTACTCATTTATTCATTCATTCATTTATTCACTTATTCATTTATTTATTTGTTCATTTATTAATTTACTCATTTATTAATTTACTCATTTATTCATTTACTCATTTATTCATTCATTCATTCATTCATTCATTCATTTATTCACTTATTCATTCATTCATTTATTTATTCACTTATTCATTTATTTATTCACTTATTCATTTATTTATGTGTTCATTTATTAATTTATTCATTTATTTATTTATTCATTTATTTATTTATTCATTTATTTATTTATTCAGTAATCATTTATTCAGTTATTCATTCATTCATTTACTCATTTATTTATTTATTCATTTATTTATATATTCAGTTATTCATTTATTCACTTATTCATTTGTTCATTTGTTCATTTATTCAGTTATTCATTTCTTCACTTATTCATTTATTAATTTGTTCATTTATTCACTTATTCATTTATTCACTCATAATTTCTCACTCACTTAGCCAATCGACTTGAAATAATTATCGATATACTTGTGTACATTGTTGTACAGTTTGAAACCAAGAGGGGAGGTTTGGCAAATACATATATACATATCTATTGTAATATGTATTCATATGCTGTAGTTAAGTACATCATGCCCCAACACGTTGGCCTACCTTTTTGCCTACCTGCCGATTGGACTCACGCCTCGTTGCTATTTTCGCGCTCTTTGAGTCGATTTGTGCATACGGTGATTCAAATGCGTTTGCAGTGGGTGTTGTTGTGTCAGCCTTTCTCTTCACTCCTTTTTTCATTTTAGCCGGTTGTTGAGGAGGTATAACAGCTTCAACGCCGGCCGCTGTGCTATTTACATGATACGCAGGTACGGCTGCCGCAGTGTTGGCCAAAACAGTGGGGTTAGCTCCAGCAGCTGCCACACCAGCATCAATGAGTGTTGAATTGACACCAGCTGCGCCTGCGCCAACACCAGCTGCTGCCCCGGTCGCAGAACCAACCAAAGACACGTGAGTGGCTACACCGCTGGGTGGAAGTATATTGGTTCCAGGCAATAAAGCACTTGGAACACCTGATGTTAACGCTGTAGTGGTGGTATTCGTACTACCCGGCACTGTTTGCGGTGGTACTGTGGCTATAGGAGGGATGCCTGGCGTTGAACCTGGTGTACCGCCTGATGATGATACGGTCCCACCCATGGCAGATAACGGCCGTGCACTAGCTCCAGCTGGAGTTCTGGTTGTAGGACCAGCAGTCGTCGCGGGAGTTCCCAATATTGAAGCATTCGCAGATGGAGTTTTAGAAGCCGTCCCAGGTCGAGGTTTCTTTTTGCTACCGCCCTTGGGCGTAACGGGTTCTAATTCGACTTCTTCCTTGGGCATACCTTCAAGTTTCTGCAGAAACACTTTTTCTAATGTTTGGGCCATTACGACAACATCTTCGCCGGGTTTGTTGTACACATAACAATTTGAGAACATTGTGTTAAAGTCCTGTATTGCTTCTTTAGCCGTCCAGTAATAATTGCTCTCCAGTCGTTTCTTAACCGTTCCCAAATCCATGGGCTGCTTTATGATCTTGTGATAGTCAGGCAGGTTAAGTTTTTTGGCATCGACTGGTTGCTGGAATGGCCATGAAAAGTGATGTTTCCAAATGGCTTTCATAACCGTCTTTATGAGATACTGAAGTTGATTTGTATTGCGACCAGGTCGTTCGGGTGGCGGCACAGTTGGTGGCTGAACAATGCCATTGACAGGCTCCACATAGGGTTCATTGCGTGGCGGTGGTTCTTGCGACATTTTGATCAATTTTCACTTCTTATGTCCTTAATACAAAATATGGAAATTGGTAGTTTGTAATTTATATACAAAATATGTGTGGTTATGGTTATTGTTGTGCTTTTACAATGGTGGAGAAGAACCAACCGATATTCAAATTCAGATTTATTACTTTTTTTAATTCTTAATGACGTGAGTGATAAGACAATCGTATGTTGGAGGGTTTGATGGCTTATTTTCTTATCCTTGTTCAACTTTTAAATATAGTTTTAGGCAAACAAAGCTAAGAATATATTTTGTGGTGTCAGGATATGCTATTGCAAGTTCTGCCACCACTAGGCGGTTCACACCACCGTCCTCTCTCCGCTCCACTCCACTCACTCTCTCACTTTTTCTTTCACGTTCACTAACAAATACACGGTCTTTTGTTCAATCTATTGTTCACAATTTTATGATTATTTAATATGAAAAAAATAGAATCGCGTGTATTCTAACTTAGTGAGTGTTAAAAGGAATCGATGTGGCTATTTTCAAATCCTGTATTTAAGTCCGGAATTGCGTTGATAGAGTAACTTGTTATATATAATGCTGTACATATCTGTAGTTAGATGATTTGTGGCCATATACTGCTGCTGCTGTAACTGGTCAGACGCTGTCCTTGATCGCTGCATTTTATGGCAAAGTATCTGAAGTGGAAGGGAGAAATTTTAATACTGGTGTGTTATATTACAATATACATACATAAAGATATAAAGAGGACACTCAGATTAATAATAATAATAATAATAATAATAAAATCAGCAAAATTTCTATAAAAAAAAACGTGAGCTGTGATAGATAGGGACGAATTCATTGAAGCCAGTTTTTGGTCATCACTAGGAAGGAGCTCTAATCGAAGATATTTTTGTTGGCAAGAATTTAGCTCCCATATTAAAATCCTCAATTAGTATTGAGATCAACGATTAGCTCTTTTGGTCATTAAATATACGTATGCTTAACATATTGTTAAAATTAAGCACTCCAATATATACAAATCAAGTAAAACTTAATCATTAGAAAGTGATTAAAAACATACCATACATTTACAGCGAATAAAATTCCAAGTCAGCTTAAAATGGTAATCATTTTGGATGGGTTTCCTTTACTGTGTATAGGGACTCTCTTTTCTCTTCTTGGAATTGGTGTTTGTTGTTTGGTTAATGTAAAAAACAAGCTTTATTCTAAATCGATAAATCGATTTTAGAACTGAAGATTGTTTACTACTTAGTCTTTTAGTGATTATTTAACAAAATGTTTTTGGTTTTCTTGTTGTTGTTTTGAGAAGCATTCACTTAGGAGACGTCAGTGGTAAAATAGTTTTAGTTTTTTGGGCTAGTAATACAGATGATATACTGGAAAGAGAAGAAAAATAAATAATTGTTATTAAAATTGCAACAGTAAATGAATGTATTTAAGACTTTTACTGAACACTGTGGACTTTATTAATAATTTTAATTTTAACCCTGTTAGTTGTTTTTTTTTTGGGTGACATACTTAGATCTAACCTCACCTAAGATAACTTACGTGCAAAGAGGTTTCAAACGAGTAAAAAATTGTACCTGAGTGATTTAATAACAATGAAGTAGATAAAATGAATTTGTATGACTCTTCTTACACAACATTACGTTGTAAGGTAAAATGGGAATTTTTGTTATAGAAAATGCTTGTCTATAAATTATTTTAAAACAAATATGTGCATATGTATACTGTACGTTTGTTTTAGCATATATTTTTGTGTATATTTTTGGAAAAACGAGGTTTCCATAAAAAAAAAAACGTTAAAGACGGATAAAATTTTCTTTTCTGACTCTTGTGTCCAACCAGCATCGTAATGTTGCCATCGCCCCCGTCAAAGTTATACCTTTTTTGTGGTGAAAAAAGAGCATAATAATGTTGCGTTTTCTCACAACTGTATTCTTCCGTTTGCTTTTTGAACATGTTTTATTTACCTCGCCTATCTAATATATTCGACCAGTATATATGGAGACCTAAGCGATATTCAGCCATTTTAAATGACTCTTTATACAAACTGGTCGACAAAGTACCAATACTATTGGTTTAATAATTCGACCATTTTGTTTGAGAAGATAATTGATTTTAACTGAAGCCGCTTAAGCTTAAATAAGCTTAGAGCCCCACAAAAAGGGTAAAAAAATTTGGCAGATAATGCAACATTGTTGTAATTTTTGAGTGTAACATAATCAGAAACGAACACAAAACCTTGAAATAGGGTTGCTCTTTTTTCACAAACGAACACAAAAAGGCACTTTTAGGGCAAAGGGCAGAAAAAATTATAAATTTTTTTCTCAGAAACGAAATCGCCATTAGTTTCAGACCCAACATAGTGAAAAGGACGAAAAATGCGATAATAGCCTTATACACCTGCCGAGGATTGTCTTCTGGATCTTATAGGCAGGCAGATTGCTCCACATCTGCCATCCGGTTAAGGCATTAACTCTCAGAATGGGGCCATGGTTGATGTCGGCTATGGAACAGTGGCAGAAGGTACTCCCAAAATTCTTGCATTTTTCAACCACTCTAAAGCGAAACGACTATACGATCGGAAATTCCACTCTTATACCGGAAATTTCTAGAAAATGGAGCCCCTGGTATGACAGATATGTGAATCTCTACACGGATGGGTCTAAAATGAAGGAAGGTGCACTAGCCGGCTGAAGGATGTTTAGTAAGGGATCCTACCTATCTACGGACCTGGGAGATTTATTAGAGATAGTCGTAGACAAGATCGTAAGCTTCTTGGAGCAAACTAAACAGTTCTCCGGTGGTACTAACTCTTAATACCACGGGCTATCATAGTGGACTAATAAGTCTTAGTGAATTGTTCATTGACTGTCACCAACAACTAACCTATCCAACTAAATTAATTACCAAGAATTTTTTAAACATGATTTGATTATTTCCTTGTTTTGATATTGGGTATGCTGCTGATGAAACAGTTTGAAAAGAGGAGTGCCATGTAGTGATAAAAAAAACTCTGATCCATACATTTAAGCCGCTAATTCGACCTGTTGTACGCTCTCAATTTGCCCTACTAAGTCACTATACCTCTCATAAGAATACGGTGCTATCATGAAATTCCTAAGATATCCCAGCCAATTCCCACAAGATTAATCATGTCTGGCATTATACTGTCCGAGAGATACCTTGATCTAGCCTGTGTGAAGCCCGGGCATTGGTACAGGAAATGCTCCATCGTCTCATCGACCTCCATGCATGCCCTGCACTCACTATTTGCCACTAGTCTAATACGGTACAGGTGGGCTCGTCATCCCGAATGCCACGTTGACTCTCATCATTTTGATCATTTCATGCTATCCCAGTTTCAGCAAACCTATTGTCCTCGACCCATCTGGGTCTCCCCATAGAATCTTTGTTCCTGGTTCCACAGGGTCTATTCCGCCCATTTAACCATCTCATCCTTCGTCACCTCCGTCGCGCTCACCGTGGGCAGTTTCCTGGCTTTCGTTGCCAGGAGGCTCGCACGTTCGTTGCCGACTATTCCACTATGTCCCCGCACCCAGATGATATTGAATCTGCCGTGGGAGAAATAATCGTTATTTACCTTCTTAGAGTCAAGGACCGTTCTATATTTGACAATTTCCGATGATATTGACCTAATTGCCATTTGGCTATGCGTGAAGATATTCCCTTCGCCTGAGTTTGTATTATCGCCGAGCCATTTGATAACTAATCTCTCTATGATAAAACGGGGCATGGATAATTTAGATGTATAAAGCTATATACGGCCATAATTCAGCTTCGAATTGACGCCATTGATGTGATGCTGCCAGAATCGTAACTCATCATCCAAATTAACATCACTACACCGGCCATCTACAAAAGCAAGCTGTCTTCTAACCGACAAATATGACTTGAACAAATTACATGAACTACAGGAAAACCTATAGGCATTATACAATTTAGATACCAACAATTTGTGATCAATACGATCAAAAACTTTCTCCAAGTCCAACGATCCCAGTATATATAATTTATCGGCACCAATACTTCTATCCGAATTGAATCAATCAAACCTTATAACACTGAATTTGAACTCCTATCATTTCTAAAAACACACTGGCAATTGTGCAATTATGACTTGTTCTCCACATATTGATACACGTTAACCCCTCATTACATGTCCAATAACCTTTGAAAAGATTGGTAAAAGCGATATCGCTTTATATTCATTACGGGTAGAGCTCTTCTTAACCACAGGAACTACCTTAGGCAATTATTGTATACACAACATAAAAAACAAAAAAAAAAAACTTTCAAAAACTTCAACTTGTAAGAGTCTAAATCTGTCACACATCAGATTTTATAAATGAAAAAGTTTTCTCTAATTCCCCAATATCTATGAATTGGAATGAGAAAATTCCACCTTTTTGAGGTATAAAGGAATCAGAGCAGTATGTAGACTGTAATTGAAAACCGGTAAAGATACGTGAGAATTAACTACAGAGGTCCATAGTTGACTAGTCAAACAAGGTAGAATGTCACTTATAGTTAAAGATTTTACATTGTTCCTTGCCCTACAAAAATTCCTCCTATTTACTTATATAAATACTTGTTATATCATGTACATAAATACTGTTTATATGCCAAGTTACGAATATTCGTATAAAAGCCAATATTCGGAGATTGTACCCAACTTTCCGATGATTTACGAATCACATTTCTTCTCAAAATTAGACCTCAAACCAAAATAATTAGTCGTCAACATTAGTCGTACGTATAAATCAAAATAAAACGTTGAAAGGGCAGTATTCGATAGAGTCTCAGAGCTGACTGGATAGTAATCAATAAACCCACTCATGGATGCGCTGAGAGTTATCGGGTACACCTGGACAAATAAACTGGCCTGAAGCATTAGCGCATTTAGCCACAGACAAAAGAAAAACCCAAATAATAGTTATGGGCTACATTTAAATGGGAGGGCCAACAAATTATATCGAATAACTGAATTTAATCAACTAGATGCCTCTTTCTATCTATCTTTGTAAGACCCCAAAGTGTGAAAGTTACTGCAAAATCCCCTACTCTAATTTTATCATTCATTATTATTTATCGCCTAATTCATTTGTTTTACCTAATGCAAACATTGCAATATAAATGCAGATTAAATGGTAGTTTTTTCATGTTATGTATAGAATATTTAAAATTTTTTGGATATATGGAACTAAAAATTGTCTAGGCCCCACCCTAAGAGATTCAAGGGGCAATTTTTTTTTTAAAGAAAAACTTTTTGTGAAAATGTTTACATTTGTATATTAGTCCTCTGTAGAATGAGCTTTTCTAAACAAACTTTCCTTATAGCAAAGAAGATTCGGCATTGCAATTGATTAAATGTATGGCGGTCGAAGGACGGATGGTAATATAAGTAAACTGGTAAGTTGTATTCAATGAGATCCCAAACAATTTTTATAAACAAAGAGAGCGCCCAAACCAAAACTTAACAAAGAAATCAACACATTGTTGATACCTACAGCTGCGGTCAAAATAATAGTAGTGAACATGTCAAAAATTAAAGGTTTCAAAAAATATATATGGTTTTAGTTTTATACTTCTAGTTTTATACTCACTGATTGGGAGACCTACAGTTTCTCCACCGATTCCAAACCGTACTTTGAGTAGCTTTTACTAAAAAAAATACTCGATAGTGGGAAGAGCAAGGATCGAAACCAGAATCTCATCTACAAGAGGCGCGCACACTAACCATTGTACCACCGAAGGCCACATAAAATATATAGAATATCTTGTGATAACTGGAATTCTGGCCCCTGAAATCTACAAATGCTTGTTTCCCGTTGAGATATGTAGTTACCAAGCCAAAGCTTGGTAATGCTGGGGTGGGACGAGTTCAAGATATCCTGGAGCAGGATCGAGTGGTCAACAGTGTCGAATCCTTTAGACAGGTCTAAAGCTGCGACTCCTGTGCGTTCAGCGGGTCTGCACTGATTAAGGACATTGATGATATGAGTAGTTAATTTGTTTAAAGCCGTCGAAGTGTTATGCGCTTGCCTGAAGCCATGTTGGTGATTGACGACCTGAATATGCTCCTTCAGGGTCGGCAAGATCATGGACTCCAAAACCTTTGCTACAGGTGATTAGAGGAAGATCGGGCGGTATGACTCTACCTGGTTAGAAGGTTTATCATGTTTTAGGAGTGGGATAACCCGAACGGGTTTCTACACGTCCTGTAGGAGCAGTTGACATACAGAAAAGGTAAGCGTGTGCGCGAGATACCGATCCCTATTGCTCCGATTTTCTTTAGCATTAGCATCGATTGGACCGAGAACTTTAGAGGGGTTAGATGTAGAGATTATGGCTTCGACTTCCATGGGTGTGAAATAGCAGGGTACTAGATATCGTTTGCGATTTTTCACCAGGTATGGTTACCTTGCTGCATGTTGAGAATTGCATGTGTTGACTATGAACCATTCCCATTTTAATGTCACACAACTGGTGGCTAAGGAAGCTATTGTGTGTCATAACTCTGAAAACAATCTTACGATACTTTGCTAGTATCCTTGTGGTCACATTGACGTGTTGGCACACCCAAATCTGCTGCATTTTGTAACTTTGTATGGGAGTATCCTTCCCTACCGAACTTTTACGTAAATTGACGATCCACTCTCTACTTTTACAATAAATAGAGGCAACTCCGTAGTATAAAAAGGTCATCCAAGTTATAACTCTGGATCGTCCATGTCAAATCGATTTTGGTGTACAGTTTGGATCGTATACGGTGTTAAGGGCCACCGTGACCACCATGATTTTGTTTTTTGGTCTCTAAAGTAAAATTGCATAATCCCGGAATCGGGTCCTTACTATAAAGTCGTGTTTTATCAAATCATCGGGTGCAAAAAGGATTTGATTTAAATATCTACCAACAGCCAGTGAAGTTTGACAATCATTAATATTTTGCACTCCTAGCTCGTTTCCCCCTTAAGAAATATTTTTTTTATTTAAGATCAATTTCGTTTCCCCCTTAAGAAATATTTTTTTTATTTAAGATCAATGTTTCGAAACACCGCAATGTTTCGCTCGCTCGCCAATATTGGAATAATAAGCTAAGACAATTTTGGATCAAATATTTAATAAAATTAACAACAAAAAATAATATTTATCGAATGCGATATGATTCGATCTGAAGTTATTTCTTAGAAGAATATTTTTCTGTTTCTTATGAGCTACACTGATCAGGTGTTTTTTTCTACAATTAGAAAAAATTTAAACAGTCGGGACCAGGATTTGAACTTACGTTGGCCGACGATCGTTTCGAAGTTTGTGATTCTTCTCATAAGCGTCTTAGCGGTTTCCCATTACATCCCTTGAAGGGATTGGGGAAAGCTTCTCACAATCAATGAGCTGTTCGCTTTCTAGTTGTACACTCACTGATTGGGACCTACAGTTTTGCACCGGTTCCGAGCGGTATTTTGAGAAGCTTTTTCATGTCTATGTACTCGATAGTGTCGCCATCTCTAAGCGAGGTGACCGTCGTCGAAGGAATTCTAAGGTGGTCTGAGCAGGGATCGAACCCACGTTCTCATATACAAGAGCCGCGTACACTAACCATTGCACCACCGACGGTCTTGTTCACATTGTACCTAATTCCAGAAGTGTCGTCGGGGTTTCTCTCTTTTATCTTTTTTAACTTTTAAGTGGGGAAATAAATGTCACAATCAATATTTATACGAAATTTCTAATTGCGCTATTATTTTGACTGAATCAATAACCATTTATTTTGAAAAAATATTGGACAGGTACAAAGCTACAAAATATGTATGTATATGATTATAACGTCGCTTTCCATTTTTTAATCTCTGTAATTGAGCTTGGCCGAAGGTGTTTTTTTTAAATTGTGATTAAATTGTAAATATTTATTCAAAATGCCGGATGTTTTGAATATTATCAAAGAAAAGACTGGAATTTTAGTTAGACATCATTGACGATGAATTCAATCAAGTGTATTTGATACAAAAGAAAAGAAAACAAAATAAACAATTAATTAACAAATATAATATGTACTTATTTATGTTTTACATATTAGTATTCGAAATGCAGTAGTTTAATAAAAGGTGGGTCATCATATAAATTTGATTTCCATCAAAATTATGATTTTTTCCATCATTGACATTTATGAATGAGAAACAACATCGTTTACATAGATTCCACGAGTTGCTTAACAGAACCTCATTCGATCTACCCAATTTTTCAGGACATTTTTGTTTGTTTGGGCCTCTAACTAGTTAACGACAGCGTGGATTTCGTGATGAAAGGACTAAAATGCGACAATTTTGTTTGTTAACGTAGCCCCCGAGGTGAAAATGAGCTAAATCAACAAATATGACTTTTCGGTAAAAAATTCTCATTGTTGGAACTCAGAACTTAGAAGAAAGTTTTTAATATTTCTAAATTTCTAACCTTTAACTAATAATCTGTCACTTCATAAATAAGGGGGTTCAAATTACCAGTCTACGCTTTAATTGTCTTCTTGTGTGAAATTCTTAGTTTTATCAACAAACCAAATGTTAAAAAAAAAACTAAATTTGACGACTGACTTATCCGCGGAAAAGAAGGAAACCCAATCAGCTGGGCTGAAAATGAGCTCAATCGGAAAATATGACTTTTCGGTAAAAATTCTCTTACTTGGTAGATAATTCTACTATGGCTCCAAACTTTTTAATCGGATGTCAAAACAAAGAAACTTGTAGATAATAACAGCCTTGTATTTCAAGTCTCAAATTAGTAAACACAATGGAAATCGAAAGCGAACGACCGACGGACAGCAAACAACGAAATCGTACATCCACCCAGAATAGTCGAAAGGAAAATGTTCGGCTTCGGCTAATCGGCATCTTTTTGACGAAAGCCGAATGCAGACCGATTATAGATTTTCGTCCGAAGGCCGAAGCCGATTAATATGTAGAGATCTACTCTGTTTACAATAAAGCAGTGGTAACCAGCCCATAGCCTCGCGAGGCAGAGAGTACTCGTATTTTTCACACACACACGATCGGCAACTCAAATGTACACAACAACTATGCTCGATTCGAAGCATCAAGCACATAATATGTTTGGGTGCGTGCGATCGGTTTTGCCTACCACTGCAATAAAGTAACAAATTCTTACAACAAAATATAAACAAAAATACGATACCTTATTCAAATTTAGTAGTAACACCTGCTAATATTTCGACCGCAACTGTATGAGTTTAATATACATACATTTATAAGAATGTGTAAGTATAATTGTCTCGATCATATGATAATAAACAACAATAGCAAACTGTGCAAAATTTCACACCAACTCGGAATATAATAATCATATTATCCAAGTTTCTCGTTAAACTTTCTCTTTTTTGTGGCTCTCTTTTACTACAACTGTATACACAAAGTCAATATCATAACAAGTGTGGGACAACAACAAAATTAATAAATATTTTAGGGCTCAGCCCAATGACCAGGCCCAACTTGAAATCACAACAAATCTCCAAATCAGATTCGTTTCGCTCTCATTATAAGTTTCGAGCATATTTACTACGAATGCGTATTGATTGTGGGTGTCTAACAAATTAAAGTCTAGTTACAGTCCAAAGACATGATTGTTGTGGTTGCATTTGCCCACCATAAGCAAGATGGAGCGTATCATAACTCTATACTCTACAAATTTGTTAAATTTTTTTCTTTAAATTAAAGTACTTTGTTCTACAGTGTTCCCATGAGAATTATTTAAAATGGCTTTTTATGTTACGAATGGATAAAATAAATCTTTTTCTCTAGTTACAACGTGTTCTATCGGAAAAGGTCATCACAGGTGAGATCCTCGAACACCAAAATATACGAGGGTTGCTATTTATATGTCGGGAACTGGCAATACTAGAGTTCCCAGATGCAAACTGGAACTTCCATTGGAAGGTTTGCAATTTTTTAGCATAAAAGTACATAGAACGATTTCACTTACGAGCACTATTTGTTGTATTTACAGTGTTGAAAAATTCACCTCGGTCAAAAAATGGAATTAACCCGTGAAAATTTTCGTGCGATGATTTTTTATCAACTTGTTTTGGCTTTTGGTGATGAAGCACCATAAAAAACTACTGTAAATCGCTGGTACCAAGAGGTCAGTCTAGGACGCCGTTCGCGCCAGGATGAATTTCGTAAAGATCGTCCAAAATCGGTTGTTCTGATAGAGGCATCCTTGCACATTAGTTCCACTTCACATTCGATTTTGGATAAGCATTTGGCTGTAAAAAAAGATTTGTTCGCGTTGGATCCCACATAATTTCATTGAAATCATTGAAAAAAACGACTCATGTCAATTGGTGTAAGGAAATGATTAAAAAGTTCGACCGTGGTGCTTCAAAAGACGTGTATAAAATCGTGACAAAACAGCAAATGCCGTCCAATAAAAGTTGTTCGTGGAAGAAGCACAGCGAACCAAATGGTTGCCTGTTTCTTCGGCCGAATGGATCATGTGAACACTGTTCCGCTTGTGCAACGTAGGAGTGTCAATTCTGGGTGGTACACGACCATTTATTTGCCGAAAGTCTTCGGGGAAATTCGTAAAATCACCGCCAAAGACGAATCATTCTCCATCATGACAATGCGAGCTCTTACACATCTCGTCAAACAGGTGAATTTTTGAGCAGTCAAAACATCGAATTGATGACTCCGTGCAGTCCTGATTTGCACCCAATGAGTTCTTCTTTTTCCCGAATATCAAAGGTAAACTGCGTGGTCAACGATGTACGAGCGCCGAAGAAGCAATTGAAGCGTTCAAAAATCAAGGACTGGAAAAACTGCTATGACAAATGGTTTGACCGAATGCAAAAGTGTATTATTGATCATCAAGGGGAATATTTTGAAAAACAATAAAGCCATTTTCCTTTAAAATTTTTTGTTATTTGCTATTCCCTAAGTATAAATAGCAACCCTCGTAGTACTCTATTTTTTTAATATGGATTCCTTTACTTTGATTACAATAAGAATACTTGAGTCTGGAAAAGAAAGCGATTCTGACTGAAATATTGTATACAGCTGCGGTTAAAATAATAACGGTGCAAACAGCAGAAATTAAAAAATAAATACATATGTATATTCACTGCTTTGAATGAGCATGTATTTTGTATATTTTTAAAAATTTATATATCTTTACAATACATTTCTAAACAAAAGTAAAGTTTTAATCATTTCCTTAAAACAATTACTTAATACATAGTACAAAATTCAGATGTAGACGGTCAACATAATTGTAACGTTTTTCGCTTCACTCTGAAAGATACAAAACAATAATTATTACAAATTAATATATTGCACCCTTACTAGCATTATGTTGCGTGTCAGTTGCTCGCAATAACAACAGCACAGCTCCGCCACTTCAATTCAACATTCGATCTGTAACCAGATTATTGACCTTCAGTTATCCGGTAGAGCTTCCCAAAGTTATTTGCGGGTTGGCAATGACCTCTGGCTGCTTACTATCACACCACAAAGAGGTATATTAGCCGCTATATATCACAATTTTTTTCCCCATTAAAATAGTGATTGTAGTAAATCGGTTTCGGTTTTGGTCGAGCATCGATTTTAGGAGTGAAAAATAATTTTTTCATGATCGATTCTACAAGACTAGTCAGAACTATGTAAGTACTTCTTTCTAGCTTCAAAATCGAATTAACATGTAAGCGTTGGAATGAGAAATCCGTGGAGAGTGATCTGCACGATGTGGTTGGTTACGTCGAGCGTAATTAAGGTTTTAGACTCCACTTTGGCAAACATCTTAGTTTTAGAAGTTAGCTTCAGTAACGATGTCTGGCACTATCAAGGACCTCTCGAAGCTTGCTTTTTGTCGACTGCATTGAAATCGTACTACCAATACCATACTGTGGCTAAGCTCTGTTCGGAAGGTGGCCACTGGCATACCGCACCGTAAGGTGGTGTGATCTCACCTCTACCTTGTTTACTAGTTAGTTAAGTGCTTAGATTGGAGAGACGTAATGTTATAGGGCTGATGGATGATGTTATCGTTGTCAACCATTTGTAATACGATACAATCTGCGTTGGGTATGGTATATATATGTATGTAAGTAGTATTTATTATACTTTTAATTAAAATTCATTACATATCATTTAACAATATTTAAAATATTTCGAAATTCTCCCTAACCGTGTTATTTCATTATTCTTTACAAATGTTGAGATATTTCTTTTAAAGATATTTATGTTTCTTTCTGTTTTGATATAATTAGGTAGCATATTATACAGTTTAAGTCCTTTGAAGAACAGCGATTGTTGCATTGCTGTTGTCGTCACCCTTTGTAATCTGAAGTCTTCTGCGTTTCTTAGATTATATGGCTGCATTTCACCCACATAGTTCAGTTGATCGATTAAAAAGTCTGGAGCATTTCCCATCTTCATTTTTTGGACAAAGTTTAGTGTGTTTAGAGCCAGTCTTTGTTGTATATTTAGCCATTTCAGTGTATCAAGCATTGTTTGTATAGATGAAAGCTGGGGACCCATCTACTGATTGCGTACGACAATTGTTCGCACAATTATTACCCCTATTTTCATGTAGTGTATAGAGTTCTTGAGTTTTTTGTACGTGAATATATGGAACATAGACAAATTGGCCTTACTGGCTTCTGTTACGAATGGATAAAATAAATAAAATTAAGCATGACTGGGTTGTTGTTGTGCCCAAGGGGATAGCTGTGAGCTGAAGCTGCTTAGAAAGGTTTAAAGGGCTGCTTCAGTGCATCTTTTGCGTTAGGAGTAGTAGTACTCACACGGTTAAGGGCATTTTACAACTTTGGTTGTTTAAGTGAAACTTTGCGCGACCAGAAAAGCACTTCTTTCTTGGTGATGATAGCAGGGCCCTTAGTCCCCGTAGCAAGTGAAGTCATGGAAAATATTTACCAACACTTGGGCCAGAGACTGTGGTCTAGCTGTAAACCCGGTCAAAGCTGGTCTGCTACTATTTACAAAAAGCCAAGCAATTCCACAATATCGACTCGCCTCACTCAATGGTAAACAATTAGAGTTATGGGATAGGGCGAAGTAGGGAAAGGGATCCGAAACTCAGCTGGAAACTTAACATTGAACACCGAGGTAAGAAGGCTCAAAGTGCATTCTACGCTTACAATAAACCATTTGGCACAATATAGGGCTATAAACCCAATGATGGTATTATGGATGTACACAGCAGTGGTTAGACCTGTTCTGAACTATAAAGCATCGGCATTGTGGCAGGCTATAGAGAAAGATAGAAAACTGTCAACAGTACAGAGAACCGCATGCGTTGGCGCGTCCTGGGCATTACAAACTAGCACCCCGATGCTCTCAATATGTTGCTGAATGTACTTCCGATTGATCACATTTCCAAGAGTGTAGCAGCCACAAGTGTTGTGCCGTTTAGAGAGAGAGTTGAAATGTTAGACCCAACGAAACTATGGGCATAGTAGGATTCTTATTCTGTGCATTTTGCCTAGTGGGTTCATACCAGAAACAACGGACTATGCTAGTCCAAAGTTCAATTTTCGGAAAACCTTCAGAAGAATCATACCGCATACAGAAGTGGAGGAAACACTCACATTTACAAGTTGTTGGCATATGACATTTTTTTTACGGATGGATAGTGGAGTGGGAGCTTAGGTGTTCTCAGGTGTGTTGGTACATCAGTATCAACTGGTCTCTCTGCTTTGGCAGTATCTCCCAAGCGGAAGTAGAGAAATCATATGAAATCATATAATAAAAGGGAAGAGTGTGACAATCTTCTCCGACAGCCAAGCGGCCGTTGGGGATATATCCTCAGTGGATACTGGTTCGAGAATGCATTATCATCCACGTTCTTACATACAAGAGCCGCGCACATAAACCATAGCACAACCGACGGCCAGATATGACGGTAAAAGAACCGACTTCCTGATGATTCTGATCGGGAATACAATAGCCGCACTGACTGCTGTCATAATCGGTCACTGGACGATTAGTACACATGTTGCAAACACTGGAATACAAAACAGGCGTTATTTCGGAAACTCCTGAACGCTACGTTCTACAGAGTCCACCCTTGGCAGACGTAAGGAAGACAACTTTGGTATAGGTTTTTTTTGACGAAATACCGGAACTGAGGAGTATCGAATACAGTATGCTTCAAATTAATGTAACAGCAGTAACTGTGTATAACCTTTTAAGCTCAAAATATTACTGGCACATTATTTTTTTCTACTTTCTTTGCAGGATAACGTTACTATTCTATGGGTGAGCTTACTATGGGTGAGCTACCTTGCGAGGAACTCAGTTACTCTAACATTTAAAATGTAGGTAATCATCTCTTTAGGCTTTAAAATATAAATAAAACATCGGACCATAGAATATTTCCTACATTTTATAACTATATGCGAATTAGAATATTTTTTGTTATTAACGCTACTTTTTGAGACTACGAACTATAATTGCATTATCTCGGGAAAGTCATATAGACGACTTGAATGTTATTTATTTATTTACCATATTTCGATCAAAAACAGTTTCGTTTTTAAATAGTTTATGTAGAATATTGGCTTTAAAATTAAGAATATTATTCAAACCGGGCGGTTCAACGTTTTGAAAGTTGTTTTGGAATTGTTGGTTGAGACTGTAAACTTCAACCTACACCGGCAGATAATTCTGAAAATACCTCTGGTTGGTCATGCAGATCATGCATGCGATTTGAGGTCAAATTCTTAAACTCTACATTTGAAATTTAGGAAATCGATAATTTAATGCTTTAACAACCACGAAACATGATTTGCTTCGTGAAGCCGATACCGAAGCTGGACGCGAATAAATATATATTTTACAAAGCCGGTGGCGAACGTAACACTTTGAGCCCAAAGGGATAAGTACACCATAACTTGCAGGTGCAGCAACGCATTGTGTCACAAATCTTTTCGGCCTTATAATTATAGGGTCATTGTGTAGAATATTCGAAACTCCAAATAGGAAGAAGATAGAACAATTTGTCTGAAAGTTAATTTTTAATTAAGTCACCTAAATGTACAAAATATAAAAAAAAAAAATTCATCGAATATAGGGCTCAAATAATATTATAATTTTGAAAAACAAAATTAAAAGCTACTTTGTGTAAGAGACTATTCCCTTAACTCGCATTATCACATACTCCATTTATCATACTGTGAAGCTAACGAAAAGTTTGAGCTGACAGTTTGTATGGAATTTAAAAATTAGAACTGGTAGCTCTATCTAGATATTGTGATGACACTAAATATACCAGAAGAAGTGGGTTTGAACTCAAAACTGACAAGATGCGGAGTCGAACGAGAATAGAATTGATTAAAGGGACATCACCTGGCAATATATCTTTGGGTTAGTTGTCCAGGTGATTTCGTCGAAAGCATATACATATGTACTTGAAAAAAAATAAATTTAACAGTCACACACCAACAGCAAAAGTAGTATCAGAAAGAAACAGTGACATTTAGCTCAAGTTAGGCATTAATATAGTATACGTTCCTTAATACCTTTTACAATTTACAAGCAAGTAGAACATATTCTCAGGAATATATTCTCTGTAATAAATACTTCAAATGTCAAGTTCTCTGAAGGCAATACTAATATTGCCACGCATTTTCACATAAACAAAATATAAAATAAACACAATTCCATTTTCCGTTGATAAGAAAAATTTTTACAAATTTGTTTCTTTTTAATTTTTTGTTGTTTTCTTCTCTTTCCATAATTGTTTGACAACTATACCAATTTTACGACCCTGTGTTTAAATGTTTTTCTTGCTACACCAGAGAAAACAAATTTCTTTCATTCTTTTTCTTCTTTTTTTCAATGTCCTGCATGTAGTTGTCCTTGTCTAACATATAGCAATTTCGTATAGATCAGCGCTTGCCGCAACAGAGCTGCAAGCAGCGACACATCTGGCAAATATAGTACAGTAGACTATTGCGGATGAAGAGACCCAACTCGGCATTATTCGTTCGGCTTTTTTCTGCTTCTTCTACACTTTACTTATGTCCATTTCGTTGTCTTTCTGTGTATACATACGGTGGCGACGACGGACGACTCTGCTGCCGCCGCTTCACACATATGATGATGGACATAAAATTAAACACACAAACGTGTGTGTATTTGTGTGAAACAATAATAAAAACAAAAAAAAAAAAGAATCATCGTCAAAAGTCAACGCCAGCAGAAAAGCAACCACAACTGCAATAACAGCAGAAACAACAAACCCAAGAACAACTTTAACGATGATTACTAACTCGATTGGTGGTGGTGGTGTTATAGAACAAAAATCAAGGCAATTCTACAGAGGCAGAATATTTGACAAAACGCACGCACTGCAAATGTCGTACATGTACAAAAATTACGACCGACTGACTGAAAGTTCGTCCACCATCATGTACTTATTAATATGGAAACCACTTTTTCTATCGCTGCCCTTTTGGAATCTTACTGCTTCTTCTTTTTCGTTTGTACTTTTTCCATGCATGATCTTTTCCATACATTTTATTAATTTTTTCTTAGTAAAAAACTTTTTAATTCATTAAATGTTCTCATTATCAAAAGAAACATTGTGTATTTTACAGTTTTCTGTTGTAACTTCCATTAAAACAAAATGTTTTTATTAGTTTTTTTAAAGAAATTTTCATATTCTCTTACACTACACACAATGGCAGCAACGACAACGACGACGAACAACGGACGTGAGTAGTATAAAAAAAAATATGAAATATAAAATTTTTGACATACATATGCGTAAGTAGGTACACAATCTAATGTTAATCACAAGAATAACCGCGAGGTCTCTTTTACTCATTAATGTTAATGTACCAGGAACTCTCTGGGAAAATGGCGGTAGAAAAATTTAGTACTCGGCATATAATGGAGAGAGGCCACTAGAGAGCTGTGTTAGAAAATGACGTTTATCTGCACTCTTCGCACTTTTAAGTTGATTGAGTATGGACGCCCGAATTTGTCAATATACAGAGTTGTGTTTTATGGGTCAGAATAGAAA
Organism: Phaonia tiefii; assembly: GCA_963931995.1. Classification (NCBI taxonomy): domain Eukaryota; kingdom Metazoa; phylum Arthropoda; class Insecta; order Diptera; family Muscidae; genus Phaonia; species Phaonia tiefii. Next base: position 16,388,951 of record OZ008370.1, on the reverse strand, counting down.
AATAAGAGACTTGTCAGCGAGCATAGTTAACACTTTTGTTGTGTATTGTTTACATGCTGTTTTCGCTATTCTTTTCACCTAAAATTTACGATATGGATTAATAAAAACAAAGAAAATGAAGTAAATCATTACGCTTAATATGCGGTATAAATATTAATAATGTTTACATTCTATTCAAATATTTAAAGCACTCGAATGCTATGTAATTTTGTGACAGACTCAATTGCAATCACGTATTGTTATTTCTGGAGCTTAAATATGAAGGCTATGGTGGATATTTCGATTGTAAGCCGGTATAAAAGGACCACAATGCAAAAGAAAATCCGAAATAAAAGAATGTAAAATGTTAAAAATTAATTTAACCTGTCATTTTATTGAAAATTGCAGTATACTGATTTCGTTCAGAATCTAGATTCTTAAGAGGTTATTGGCAGAAAAAATGTTTATAAATATTATACTATAAGTTTTTTAACGCAAGTAGTCTCCAATTACAAGTTTGACTAAAAGAAACAAAAACGAAAACCATAGTATAATTGAAAAAGTGTCTGTTCTGAAGTCAATAATATATTTGAAAAATATTTCGATTTTCTCAGAAAATAATATATACTTCATAATTATAGAACAGGTGGCCGTATGTGGTGCAACTGGTAGTGTGCGTGACTATTGTACATGAGAACGCGGGTTCGATCCATGATCTGGTCCATTCACACTTCTTTCGACGACGGTCACATCGCACAGCTACGACGCCATAATCTAAATACACTTCGCAATCGAAGTAAAGCAGTAAGTCTCAATCAACGAGTGTAAAATTAGGAAGCGCACAGCTCACTCATTGTAGGAAGATCTTCCCAATTCCTTCATGGGATGTAATGAAAAACTACTAATTTATTTAATTAATTTGGATACAGTTTTTATACAGACTTTAAACCTTAAATTGTTCCATGTTTCAAATCAAAAATCATATTTACTTTCTTCAGTATGCAAGATCAATAAGGCTTCTTCTGTATATTTAAAATTCGTTTGTCATGTGTCACTGATGCTGTCACACAAAATCAGGAACATTTATGATAACCCTCACAATCAGGACTATGATTTTATTCCGAATCTAAACAATTATGCTCTGAAAAGCCTTTTCGTTGTACAGAGCGGGGCTAAAATCCCCGCAAAGTGAGCTCTACATTTTATTAAAAGCTGCAAGACTTATAATAAAAATCTTAAGCCACCAAAGCAACCGGCAAGCTTTAATCCTAACAATATACATAAGGTGGTGTCTAGCAGACCCCATTTTTAAACTGATTCCCTATGTCTAGGTTTGAAATAAAATACGTTTTTGAAAATTATGATACAAAAGGTATGGTACGAATATACGCACGAAGTTTTGCTTTGCGGTGTCTGTCAGACTACGACATCAGATGCAGGGTGTTAAGCACTGACATCAATGCTAAGGTGCTACTCGGATACAAGGATATATACATGCTGATTCAAAAAGTTTGATTTGACGGCTTCGATGGGGGTTTTATAATCGATGGAACAAATGTCATTACATACACATATCCCCAATACAGGACCTAATAATACTTAAGAGTTTCCATTACTCTCTTCGATGCCTCTTCATGGCGACGAGGTTGTAGGACATTTTATAGAGTTTTGTTTGCCGCTGTATTTTACCAATTTTATACTTTAGTTGGACATAAAACGGACAGAAATCAAAGGGAAGTTGTATTTTCGTTCAATGCAAACACCACGAAACATAATTTAGCTGTCATTAGTATCAATAAACACTATTTAAAATTAGTTCCTGTCATTTCCCTAGTACCTTTTCTATCAGCTGTGCCATAGAAACCCCCTGCTTGACCCAAATATGAATATGGTCTGAGCATTGAAGACGTGTTCATACAAAAACGGACTATTTGTAAATTAGTTTTCCATAACATATCATTATGGGAAGGGCCTTTTCCCAAGCAGCAAAAAATTACTACATCAATGTAATTTTAAACTACATATGATCTTTAGGCACAATCTCGCATTTTTGTATCCACTATGGGCCTGTATTCAGGCATTGTACATACGAAATAGTTGACACAATCAGCAGACTTTTACGGCTGGCGTCTCGATGTTCTGCCCTACTACTGATATATACTACTTGCGTCATGCAGTTTCAGTTCCTAGCGGTAGCCACTTTATAAACATTATGGGATCCACCTCACATATTTGTTGTGATGCTAAGTAAATAAGACGAGATTTGCTTTCCATAGTAATAAACAAAAACGTGTTCTTCAGTCAATGAAACTCTATTTCCCCAAACATCTTATAAACAGAACTTGGTATTTGGTGGTACTATACAAGGAAAAAATTGGAAACATTGTTTGATAAGTAAAATATGAGCAATTTAAATTCAATATTTACCATTAAAATGTAAATTATCTAGGTATCCACAATGTATGCTTGCATGAATTTGTAGGTAATCCTTATGTGTAGTTGTAGCTTTGTTGTATTCTATCCGAGTAATTTTTTTTTATGCATTTATAATGAGATATTCATTATGTTTCTTAATGTTTGCACACCATTGGTCCAAAATGCAAACATTAAAATGTGTAAATTTTGAAAGTCGCGTCTTATGCGTTCTTTCTTGTTTCTTTACTTTTCAATTATCTTGGAATTTTGGTTTGATTTGTTGAATATTTTGTTTTGTATCAATTTGTATTAACACGCACACACACTTGCTAAATTACTACAATAATCTACAATATATAAAAAATAATGAAATCATTAGATTTGTTATTTAATTTTTACTTATTTATTTTGTTAAAGCGAATTGACTACCGGGCAGCAGCAGTTTGCGATTTGATTCTTTTTTAAAACCACCATTTGAGTATAAATTTTACGGCGCCTTCGCTGTAAACTCGATCAGTCTGACAAGCACACAATGTCGCACCCTCCCTCACACTCTTTACACTCACGTACGCAACAGCAATTTTTTATGCACATCAATTCGCATATACACGCGAGATTGAATAGTGAAATTTTTCATGTTTCGTATTTCCCCCGTTTTTTATTCTTTTTCAGTTTTTTTTATTCGGTTTGTTCTTTAGTACTTCGTTGTACCTATTTTTTTTATGTTACTTTTTCTTTCTACCGTTCGTATTTCGAACACAATTGGTGGTGGTGGTGTTTCTTCTTCTTCCCGTAGTTTCTCTGTATGTGCTGGGGTGCTGCTGCTGGCTATGCTGTTGCCCAGTGGAGTCTCACTTTTTTCAAGCACAAATTTCATACATTTATTTTGATTGCATTCATGATTTGTCACTAAATATTGCAAAAGGATACACTTAATTATGTTTTTTCACTTAGTTTTGTTTACAATTCGCTTTTTTTACCCGAATTATTTAAAATTTTCTGCACAATGTACGCGCACCCGACCGAAAGAACGCGGGTTTCCATCGAATATACATTTATTTTTTCGAAATTACTCACGAGTAAAATAGGGTATGAAAAAGGCAGCACATATATATTCACCTAGTCGTTTACTCTAACACAAGTACTAAACCAGCATGACAGCCACAAGAGGGAAAGAGATGACGGTGTATACCAGGAAAAACATAAAAGGGAGAAGCAAAGAGCACTACGTGTTTGTACTAAAAAATAAAATGGCTGTCGATGGCTGTAAAATCCAGCGAAAAAACATGAAAAACCATATAAAATGAGAAAATTTATTTTCACCAGTAACAAAAAAATTCCCTACCTATATTGAAAACAAGAAAAATAAGTTTTATAATTGTTTTCAAGCATTTCTGATATATTTTTTATCCCGCAAGTGTTACAAATCATTTTTCTGAGATGTGCTGAATATACTCCACTTTATTAGCATTTGCAATAATTTCATCACATTTTAGTTTGACTGCAATTTCACAGTACGATTACAGTTTTTATATTACTTTCCTATTTATTACACTTTCTGTGTTGCATACACGACTTTTTTGTTTAATCCAAAGTTAAGCTTTACAAAATAATGCAATTTTTCGTGGGTTAAAATCTCAATTTTTTACATTAATCTTTTGGCTGTCCACCATTTTTTTTATTCCGAAAAATGTGAGTTGCCACACGTGACAAATTATTGTACTATTTCGAAAAATACTACAACGAAAATTAGGGGATACAATCCTATTTTTGGGACCGACGGATAGTAAAATTGAAGTTATATTGTAAAAATGCATAATATTGTTTGATTTTTAAAGGGGTTTATTAAATAATTGTTACAAAATTTAAAGTGATTCACATCTGTTTTGCTCTCATCCAATCACCGTATTGACAGTGTGCGTTGCCAACTATTATATGTGATGAACTCAGAGATGTTATAAGTACACACAATAGAGATGGCATTTTGTACTATTATACAGCATTTAGACCGCAGTTTGTCGGACGTAGGTTAGCGAACGCTGTGTTTTTGGAGATCTACCGAATTGAACCAATTTTGTGCAGTCCGAAAGGCTGATGTGACTTTCGCCCGTTGTTTCTATGTCCCCGATAGTTCGCACCTTGAGTTCAGGTTAATTTGGCCTGTCGAAAGTGTATCTAAACTTCCCCACTCTGTCTTCCTAATGTTGCGTGGAATGACAGGACTGTGGCTCTCCAATTACACAAAAACTAATATATCGATGGTCAGAAAAGCTATGAGTGTCCCATTCAGATATTCCACAGCCTATGCTCTCAGAGACAAGGTTAAAGAATGGTTTACATGCTATCATCTGTCTACTATTTCTGAGGATAGGAAATGTCACTACGATAAATGAGTGAATAGTTGGTTGGTTGGTTTTCGTGGTTGCTAAAGATACTATTTAGCATCAATTAGTATCTTGAGACACCGTTTTGCATACCACATCACTCCGGAAAGTCCAAAGTACCGTGTCTATATCCAGCCTTCTAATCGAAAGATACCTCATTAGATCCCCTAGATCTATTTCGTGTATCTCAGTGAGGTTATGCTGGAAGGGACGGCCCATAGAGCCGGACAACTGCAGAGGAGGTGCTCCACCGTCTCCTCTTCTGCGTCATCGCAGGCACGGCAGTGGTCATTATATGGCAGCTTCTACCGTCTTGCCTGATTACTGATTGGCCAGTCCCCGGTCAGCGCGCCAGTTAGATTAGATATGTCTGATCAGGGAGTTAGTCCGGTGAATGTTATATTCTGGCCATTTGTTTCTGGATATGCGGCACGTTTCCGGCCTATCCCATCTGGTCTTCGTTCGTTCAAGGTAGTGCAGGAAAATACCTCTTTTAACCAACCCTGTAGGCGTTGCGACTGACACCATGTGGAGTTCACTGGAAGAGGATCCTGCCCTAGCTAGTTCGTCTGCCTTTTCGTTCCCTAGGAGACCCTTGTGGCCTGGTATCCAAGTAAGAACCACATTGGCCAGCCGGCCTAGCTCGACATGTTTTTCCCTACATTCACTAACGAGTTTAGATGCAGTGTTGTAAGATTTGAGCGATAGGAGAGTCGCTTGGCTATCTACAAATATTCCAATGCGCTCTGTTTTTCGCTGTAGTGTAAGTGCGGGGTAGTCTCTTTGATGGCCAGTATCTCCGCTTGGAAAAAAATGAGTGAATACAATATACATTTTCCATAATTTATATGTATGTATCAATCTTTAATTTTAGTGACGGTTTTGAATTAGAATCTTTGTTTCGTTGTGCGATTAAATAAAGTATTTAAATATGACAAATCTGAAGTCCGATTTTTACACAAATAATAATGGTATGCGTCGGCATTGTGGGAACTAAAGAGTGTTATCTACAATCAGGGCCCACCTAAAGGTTTCAACCTGCCGAAGTTCCTAGCAATACCTGCAACCAAAACCACAAACAACACTAAGAAGTCATTGCAGCACAAATACCGGCCAAGGCCTTTACTACTCCCACAGCATTGAAAGATGATGGCATCGATATGATCAGCTGATTCGGCTTTTCTAGAATTTGGTCGGACATGACAGCATAATAAAAAGCGACATTGCCAGAGATGGACTTTTTTCTTTTATATAGACGTGTGTTTAAATAAATGTTAATTAAAAGAATTCCATTTAATGACAACATGTGCTGCTACAAGTCCTGTGGTGGTTGTAGGGGCTTGTGACGCTGCGGCAGCTGAACCATTCAGTCAGTAACGCTGTGTTTTTGGAGACCTACCGAACTGGTCGCGTGCAGTGTTAAATAATTTTTCCCGAAATCGCAGATAACGACTGTGTTCGAGGAGCCTTTGGGTAACGGTTGTTGCTGATGTGCTCGGCGTAATTACAGATTTGGTGTAATGCTCTATAGCACATTTGATACATGTTGTGTGCCGGCATTTTTAGGAGTGAAAGACTTGAATGTTTTCCTCTAAGTGGGAGAATTTGGTCAATATTTTATTCAAATGATGTTGCTTTGTTATAACTTTAAAAATATACTGAGACTCTTTCCTCAAATAGTTATTCTAATTAAACTATCTCCCTTATACAATTTTGAGGATACGGATAGATAATATTTTCCATAAGTAGCTCACCTCTTTCGGTGACGCCCGTGCTGCCCCACATGTGATATTCATTGACATCGCTACACACTAGCAGATAATTGTTATTTTCTTTCGCTAGTGATGTTAAGGCTCCGGATATCACTACTGCGTCATGTGCCATATATACAGACGCCAACCAATAATGGGAGTTACTTAACTCCAGGCTGGCTGCTACTTCATCTTTGCTACTGAAAGAGGGAAGAAGGTAAATGTTACGATTGAATCCTAGAAAGAATATGTGTCTGTGCTTTGAAGCAGAATAAACCCAGGCGTTTTAATATCAAGACCCATATCCCCACTCTACTATGGTTCCTGGACTATAACCACATCTATTTCTCCTTGCGACAGGAGGACTTTTAGTGCCTCATGCAGGTTTTGCCACCACCGTTACACCCGCATCGTCGCCTGTGTCGTCAATAAGCTCATCTTCAAGTGACTCATCCGGTCTCATCATGAAGAGTTTCTCCACTCAACCAAGCGTATCGAAATTATCCTCCAGATTCATCTCAGAATCATGTGGTGGAGTATCTTCAGCGTTACCTGCCTTATCGCACTTGTACACACTCAGTTGGATCCTACTGAATCTGTATGAGACCCGGCCTTGACGAGGTGAGGCGGAGACTCGGAATTCAGTATAAGAACTCCACATTTGCGGTCCCCATCTATACCATCTAATTTATCGACCGTTCAGTTTTTTCATTGGTATGCCGGGATTGTAGTCGCTTTATCAATGGATCCGCATTGGATGGTATTGCCGGAATACATGCGTGGACGAAGTCCATAGGCCACATATACTATGTTCTAAAATGGGCCCACATATTATATTCTAAAAATAAATGCACCATTCAATTTGTGAGAAGAATACCTATCATTGGAGTACCCACACTTGCCCGTTGTTAGATGTCCCTAGGTTGGATCCGTTTTTGAATCCCGTAACCTCCATGGGTCCGACCGGCAACAAATTTTTTCAATTTTGATATTCGTATTTTTTACTCTAATTTCGGGTTTTCTATTTGAGATGCACGAGGTATTCGGCAATTTTGGCGAAATTAGAGAAAAATATAAGGCAAAACTTGGAGAAACGGAATTAGAGAAAAATATAAACAAAAATAAAAAAATTTGCACCAAGCAAACTCATGGGGCCCACAGGGTCCAAAAATGGGTCCACGTAACGACACGTAGGAAAACGCAAATGTTTTAATGGCGGCCTTTACTGATACCTAGACTCCTCAGCAACGATTCTGTTGGAGGCTATGACGTGATCAACCTTCCTACGCCCCGCACTCGTGTAACCCAAGTATGAAAACTAATACGAAAAACGACGATGACTACGACTACGAACACACATGGAACGAAACCTTTGTCTGACAACAAGCCGGCTAACCCAACTTTTCCAAGGCGGTTGTACTATCTGGTACTGCAGTTCCTGATATTTGGTCTTCAAAGAGGATGTACAACGATCGTCGCCTTTCTTCCAGACTCCTTGAGAGTTCTTTGACGCTAAATTGTAAGCAGAGTCAATCTTTAAAATAGGCACGAAGTATGGCTGAACAACAGGATACTTCGTCCACTTCCAAAGTACAGCAGTGTGGTACCGCTGGTCCAAGGTCCTTTGCTGACGTTGCTAGGTTGACCCATTTTTTGCATCCTGTGGTCCCAATGGGTTCAACCGACAAAAATGTTTTTGTTTTCGCATGGTATTCGTCAATTTAGCACTAATTTCGGATTTTTTTTATCAAGTTTTGAGCTTTGCCCGAAATCCGGCAATTTAAGTCCTGTCTTCAGTTCTTGCCAAATTTTCGTAAGAAATTTTGTCATTTCTCTCTAAACGAAAAATTTTGTTGGGTAGTGTTACTAAAAAATAAATAAATAGTTTCCCATAACATCCCATGAAGGAATTGGAGAGAGCTTTTCACAACCAGTGAGTTGTGCGCTTTCTAGTTTTATACTCACTGATTGGGACCTACAGTTTTAACACCGATTCCGAACTGTATTTTTAGAAGCTTTTTCATGGCTAAATACTTGATAGTGTCGCCGTCACTAAGCGAGGTGTTACTACTCCGATAAAATTAATTAGTTGTGTAGTTAAACAAATGCTTAGTTGAATTCTACAAAAATTAAATTAACTAAGGTAATCATTTGTAACTATTATCATAATTGTTAGCAACCCAAACTATATCAAAATTTAAATGTCAAAATATGAGAAACAATTGCCACATATGATTTAACTTTTTTGTAATTGAATTAAAATTTAATAATTTGTTTGAACTGGTTGAAGGTTTTTAAAATTACGTGTCAGAATAAATAAATACTATAATAAAATGGACAAATGACATGACCTAAAAACACAAAAAATCTCGATGGAGTTTAACGGTCAGAATCATGAAATATGGCCATCTAGGAACAAGCAAGTGTGGATACTTAAACAAACATTCGTTTCCAAATATGCAAGGTATTCCATGTACGTTGTCCCTCTAGTCCCGATTAAGAAACTGTCGTGTCTATGGATGCAGTAAGCGTGATAAAGGGTTCCCGGAACAAAGAAGGTGCCATTACCGAGCAAATAAGGAAATATAAACAGAAGTGTCCAGTCATGCAAAGTTGCGAAATGTTTTAAAACCAGAAAATTAAAGCTTTTATTAGCAGTTTTTTCAATTAAGCACGTAGTTGCAATAGTGCTATTAACAAGCATAAGTCAATTTCAAATCAACTACGTTTAAGTTATACGATACCACATACTTGGTTAGATTTATTTGAAAACACTTCTGTTATGATCAACTATTCGTCATTGACAACAACTGTCAACTGATATCATTAACAAAATCAAATCAACTAACCAATAGTTAGGGAATTTCAACTACGAAGTGGTTGATATTTTGGTTATTATACGGAATTTTTTGAGTGTACCTATCTTCGAGTTACCTTGCAACTATATCATTAATAATTCCTCTTTGCATTTCATTTCATTTTTAACTCACGTAGTGTTACTTTTGTTTGTTAAATTAATCGAAATGCGGCAGCCGAGTACTATGGAAATGAAAAGTGAACGAAATTTTCAGTTCATGAAATTTTTGTTATTTGTTATACATACATGTACTTCTTATGGAAACGAAAATTTCATAAAACTGAATACCGAGCTTCAGCCCACAATAGTCTGTCCGACCGCAATAAAGGCTCCGGCACATGGAAGCCACCGCCTGGCATATATACATAGTTGCCACTCACATAAAAGCGCAGCACGTGAAAACATATCTTGCATTAATTTTTTTTTCACACAATTTGTTTTATTTTCTGCCTTTTCAACTTTTGAATTTACTGCTTGTAATACTTACCTTAATTAGTTTTCTAAGAAATTAGACAAAATCCAAAATCTGATAAAGAGCAAAACGTACTTTAAAATTAAAATTTTTCAAAGCCTACGCTTGAGGCTCAAGCAAAGAGAGCGACAAAATACTTTACTGTGGGCTGTTTCTTATAAAAACATGCTGAAAAATGGTTTTGGCATAATCCCAAGCGCAGGCGCCAATAATAAGCCGTGCGGAAGCTTCTATGTGCGGTGCTCTTATTATTTTTTTTTTTTTGGAAGAGGTCGGCCATAGTAAAAATACCAAGTAGTCGCAGTAGATACAACAACAATTGTGGGCAAGAACAACAGGCATTTTGTTTTTGTTTAGGCTCTCCTCATGTCAAAATCAACCCATTCATATACCAACAAATAAATGTAAACAGAAAAGTACAAAAGCAAAACCTTTGAAACTGACAGAAGCGGCCAACTAAACAACGAGAAAAAATTGAAATCAGCTGTGTACCGAGTTTACCTTCTCATTCTACCATGAGGTCGGCAAAGTGTATTTTCGCCAAATCAAAAAATAAAAGTAAATACGGGGCAGTGATCTAATGAAAAGTACTCTAAAATCTCATCCCTCCTTCCGAACTTTGTGTACGTATATATATTTATAGCATCTCTGTAATAGGCATGCAAATGTCATAATTGACGTTGTTCTGTCATTTGACCAGAAAAAGTGTGAAGGCAATTTGTGAATTTCGCATATATAAATATCGAATAAAAACACTATACATATATCAATTCAGCATAAAATCGTCAAAAGTTTTATAAATAAACAATAAAATATGCCACGTGGAAAATATGTTAACCACAAGGGACGTAGTCGCCATTTCACATCACCCGAAGAATTGGCGCAGGAGAGTGAGGAAGAGGCCACCAGCAGTGAGGAATCATCGGGCGAAGAAGATGATCAGCCAGGAGGTAGTAAAACACGCGGTGCAAAACCCAAAACAGCTCCCGCTGGCAAAATGCCAACCAGCAGTGAGGGATCAGATGAGTCTGAAGATGACCGCGACGCAAAGAAAGGAGTCGCTAGTTTGATTGAAATCGAAAATCCTAACCGAGCAGTCAAGAAGGCAACACAGAAAGTTGCAAAAATTAATATTGCGGGTGATGAGGAGCCTCCGAAGCCCGAGCTGTCGAGACGGGAGCGTGAACAAATTGAAAAACAGAAAGCCCGCCTCCGTTACGAGAAATTGCATGCCGAGGGCAAAACCGCCCAAGCCAAGTCTGATTTGGCTCGTCTGGCTTTGATTAAGCAGCAACGTGCCGATGCTGCCGCAAAACGGGAAGCGGAAAAGAAGGCCGCCGATGCCAAGAAGTCTGGCTCAACAAAAGCATAGTCAGATGATGGCCAGCCGCAACCACCGCCCGATGAAATGCTTCTTTTAAACGAAGTTTAGTAGTAAACCTCTTCTATTGATCTTGTTTTTCTACAACTGAAATACTAATAACGACAATGTTTTTTATGATAATATATTAAAAGAAATAATATATTTTACATTTAATTTCAGATACAATATTTTATGTTTTATTGGGTGAATTATAATGTATTTTAGCTTTTAATAAATCACATAGAAAAATAAAGATATTAATACATTACACATAACCTGACCCCTGACCAACTGGTTGTTACCAAAAAGCGGGACTCAATGGGTGAACTAATTTGAATTTTTGGGTTTAAATAAAAATTCATGTATTTAGTTAAAATAAGACTACATATATAAAATAAATCCTTTTATTTTGTATATAATCGTTCTATAATTTTAGATTCAATTTGGGATGAGACACCAAAACGGGGCACAGTCCTACAAAAAGCTGAACAATCCGCCAAAAGTCGAAAAATGTATTTTCCCTCTCTATCAGAGCAGGGGACGGAGAGCTTTTCAGCTATAAGGAGCTGGGACTTTGAAGTTTGGAGAATCTTTTTTATATCGCCATCACTTAGGTGAAGAGCAACCGCGTTCTTATATGCAAGTGCATCCCGAATATTTTGCAGTTACTTTAAAAACTAACATGATGTTCTATCAGACTACATAAAATTAGTTATAAAAAAATTGGCACAAACATTTCGTGTAATGTTATTTATTATATCTATATCTTAACTAGGTCACATTTCATTACACTATACCCCACACTTCTTCAAATGCACTACAGAGCTTCGAGCATGCAATAGCGCCCGATAGTGGATAATTACTAATAGAGAACAAACCCTCGGTGTAATCACTTTTAAGGACACCATGAGCAAAAGCACCTACCACCAAAACCATGGGTTCCTCCTCGTCGTCATTGCCCTCTTTTTTCTTAGGCACCAAGTCTTTTATATTCGTTAATAGTTTGCCCGAAAATGACATGGCATACTTCTTACAACCGACAGGCAAATGATCGGTAATGGGATTCTTAATTACTTTCATGAGCTTTGTTGATGTGTCATTTGCCCTAATAGAGAACTTATGCAATAGCTGAACCATTAAACCGGCAAAACGTTTAAATGTTCTTGGAATTCTTGTTTGAGGATTAATCTCGATCAGCACATTGCGTTCGGTGCGTATGTAGACTTGCAGTAAACCGGCACGATTTAAAGGTGAATCGAACAGCATAAGCAAACATTGGTGAGTTATGTCTGGTCGACATGATCCAGGATCACGATTGTTTTTGCGCATTATGTTGGCATGATCGTCACAGTTTAGCAACTCAAATGTGTGACCAACCTAAATGGAGAAAAATATGCACATATACATAAATATAATGAATTACGTTTCGCCCACAAATACATACTTTAACTGTCTCGAGTTGGGCACCTTCGAGAACAATAATCAGCCTTTTCTCCATAGCCCGGACATGTGAAGTTTTTAAATGTTTCTTTGCCAAATCGAATTCGGGGTCATCTTCTTTATGGCCTTGGAATTTACGTTTTTTATTAATAATTTTACCTTTGCCGCCCATTTTTTTTGATAAAATACGTCGATAAAACTGCAGGAAAAATGTTTTGATTTGTTTTGTATTTGTTTTGAAATTTTGTTAACTCCACGTGCCTGCCAGAGATGAAAAAGCTATTACGGTTGTACAAGTTCTGGTACATTTTATGATGTTGATGTCACTACTGTTTTTAGTACAAACTAACTTGGCAACAGACTTACAATTTGGTATGAACTTATGGCGAAGTTTCCGCCTGTGAATTTGTCATCTACATTTACACAGCCATTTTTTACGTAGACTATTGCTAAGATTCGAGGCCTTAAGGCCACGTTCGACTATCAATGAAATTAGAACGATCCGCGGAGAGACAAATAGAATGGAGCATTCTTCTACGTGAGAGAAATCGTACGTCTTTCTGCTTTCGATTTACACCATCAGTTTTGAAATATGAAAAAGAATGGAATAGAAGAATTCAAAAACATATGCTTGCAAAGTGACAAACAAAACAACTGTTTACAAATATTAAGAAATATGTAAAAATTAATTGCCGTCGGTGGTGCAATGGTTAGTGTGCGCGGCTCTTGTACATGAGATCCTGGGTTCGAACCCGGCTCTGACCAACTTCAAATTTTCTTTCGGCGGCGGTCACCTCGCATAGTGACGGCGACACTATCGAGTATCTAGCCATGAAAAAGCTTCTCAAATTACCGTTCGGAATCGGTGTAAAACTGTAGGTCCCAATCAGTGAGTGAAAACTGGAAAGCGCACAGCTCAGTGATTGTGAGAAGTTTTCCCCAGTCCCTTCATGGGATGTAATGGGAAACCATTTTTTTTTATGTAAAAATTAAAGGTGTGGATAAAAATCCAGTATTTCAAAAATCCAACAAAATAAATAGTATAAATAAAGGAATATTAAAAAAATAGAGAAGCCTAAAATATCTGTTAAAGTATTTTCTATTACATTATTTTCAAGTTTACAGTATTTTAAAGGCAAATTCGACTTAAAAATTAGATTAAATTGCACAATTTTTTGGCAACTAAGAAATTGTGTGAAATGGGGATAGTCACGCTGCTTCTTTCATAAAATGTATGTTAATACTAACAGATTAACAAAGATTATCGCATTTCGAAGGTCAACTTCGTTAAACCACGTTAATGTCGCATTTAGACCGCCATTTATAGCTTTTAGGTTAGCGATAACCTTGTTGTATATCTTTGTCGTTTACACCAAAGATGATATATCTTGATTATTTCACTTTTTAGATACTTTATGTAATTTTACTTAAACATAGATAGAACGTGTATAATTATATACACTAACATTATCAAAAAACTGTTCATCAATTGAAATATTCAATAAAGGGAGTAACAGAGAGAGCAGACAAACGTAAGGCTTCACTCGTTTTCTTTGTTGGCATTCCACTCGAGAGCAATTTTGACTGTCTACTTTAGAACATAGTTTCTGTTTATAGCTCATTCGCACTGGAAAATATTTACCTGATTTTATTTTTTTTTTGCTTTACTGGCTTGTAATTAGAAGGCCAATTAGAGATAAAATAAAATATTCTTCAAAAAAGTAGTTAAACAAAATTAAATAAGATAGATAAACTACTACAATGAGGACTACTACCTACAAATGTGGCATTGTTAGATGTGTGTAAGTCTAAACAAATTTCAATGATTACTAAAATTAACAAAGCAGAGAATAATAAATCAATAAGTAAAATATATAAGTGTATATAAGAACGTCGATAGGACCGTCGCATAATGTTTCCAACAATGGATAGTATAGTCGCATGTTGTCCCCAATAATGGAGGATAAACAGGCTAAAATTTAATTAAAATATATGTAATTATATAACGTTAATATTAAAGTCACAAAGTTCGGAAGTGCTGCAGAAGATGTTTTCGAAAAGTTAAAACTGACATATTAAAGTCCTTAACACTATTAGGAAGTATATTATAAGACCGGGCTACTCTAACAAGAAAAGATTAGTCCATGTGGCATGTTATTTGAGGTATAACCAAATTTCTAACTCTTGAGGAGTGTGTGATTGTGAATGTTTCAGCTAAAAATAATGGACACTTATTTTTATAAATTTTATAGAAAAATAGGATAGACCTGAACTCTACGAACTTGCTAAAGGTACAGCCCAGAAATTCTATTACGAAGGGAGTAACATGTTTATAACGATTAAGTGAATACAAATAACGAATAACTGCATTAAAAGCCACCTGTACTTTTTTTATATTACGACTACTTGTTTCAGCATATACCTCTAGACAGTATAAAAGATTAGGCATGACTAGAGCATGCGCCAATACATTCTTTACAGCTCTTGATAAAATGAGACAGTATTATACAAACTACGAAGACAATTATAGATACATTTAACTACCATGTTCACGTGAAGGTCAAATTTTAACTTGTTATCAATAATAACCCCTAAACATTTAATATTATCAACGAATTCTATAGCTACACCATTATAAACCAAATTTAATTTATTGCCGCCGTGCTGCGAGAAAAAAATAGCTTTCGATTTGGACGGATTAATACTCAAGCTGTTATTAGACATCCATAAGCTTAGTTTATGTAATGTGTAATCAACTTTGGCCTGCATGACGTCCAAATAATCTCGATCGCCATTGAATACAATTTGAACATCATCAGCGTAAGAGTACATTGTACAAAACTCACCTAAACTACTAAAAAGGTCATTAACAAACATAATGAAAAGGAGTGGGCCAAGAACTGAGCTTTGAGGGACTCCACTTTTAACAGGTAAAACATTTGACGACATTCCATTTACAGATACAAACTGACTCCTTCCACATATATATGATGAAATAAAATTACAAGCACTACTACCGATAGCATATTTCCCAATCAGCTTTTTTTTATTAAAATGCCATGATCCATTCTGTCAAAAGCTTTTTCCAAGTCTAACGATAACAAAGCACATACTTTCCCGATATGAAAATTTTTCCTTATAGAATCTGTAAGGCCAACTAAAAGTGACAACGTACTTCTCAAACTACGAAACCCACATTGACAATCGCTAAGTTTAGATTCGCTATCCAAGAAGTCTAGCATCTGTCGCTTAAGCACGTGCTCCACTACCTTTGATAAAACTGGCAATAGGGAGATCGGTCTCAAATCCAGAGAATTAGTGCCCGTCTTCTTTTTAATGGGCCTTACTTTAGTTAATTTCCAGTCATTTGGAAACGTTGAAGTCATGATTATGGTGTTAACGATACGTAAAAAGTAAGAGGAAATACATGGAAATGCTACTCTCAAAATTTTAGTGGAACTCCGTCGTTACCCGGAGCATTGGACTTGATAGAGGAAAAAGCACACATCAGTTCATCAAGTGATATACTACGAAAAGAGACTCCATTCACTTCCCGCTGATAGTCCACATTAGTAGAATTTAATAATTTATTACTTATAAACATCTCATTTAAGTCATCAGCACTAACGTTGACATCGACCACAGATGAGTCATCTTCCAACAACCCATTACCTTTAACACGACCCCACATCACCCTACTGCCGCCACCTATATCAAATTGTGCTGCATGTGCATTCATTTTCATTTTCCTCACAAAAGTTTTTGTGCTATTTCTCAATTTGCAAAATGTTCTCCAATTAGTTTCATTGAGAATTTCGAGGTAGGCTTTGTAGGCAAGATCTCTCATCGAACAGCGAAATTGTATTTCAGGGGAAGAATTAAACCACTTATTTTCATCATGATTTACTATTCCTCTTTTAAGAGGTACCACAGAATGCATTCTTTCCAAACCGGACATAAAAACATTTAATTGTTCGTTAACATTAGAGGTACGATAAATAGACGAAAAATCGAATTCGCAAACGGAGTCGTTCACCTCTTCCTGACTTATGGCATTATAATCATAGTATTCATAGAATTTCTCCGTGCGCCGTATAGCAAATTCTATCGAAATGCACAGGAAAGCGTGTCTGGAAATGCTCGGAAAAACGAATTGCTCTGAAAACAAAATATTATCCGGGTTAGTCAAGAAAAAATAATCAATTAGAGACGAGGACTGGTGGACAATATCAAAATGAGTCGGCTTGCCATTATCAAAACAGAGAGAGAGCAGATAAACGTAAGGCCTCACTCGTTTTCTTTGTTGGCATTCCACTTGAGAGCAATTTCGACTCTCTACTTTATATCATAGTTACTGTTTATAGCTCATTAGCACTGAAAAAAATTTACCTGATTTCGTATCAAAATCTGCAATATGCATTTCTGGTATCTGGTATTTTTCCACAATCAAATTGAGAAAGTGTACAAAATATACATAGAAAAATGTATCTTCACTCAAACGCCAACAAACAAAACGAGTGAAATCCTAGCCATTCTCTGCCCTTTCTTACTCTCTTCATTGATTATTTCAATACATAGTGATAGTGTTATTGTATGTAACTATATAAATTCCAACCATGTTTAAATAAAGTTACATGAACTATGCAAAAAGTATGAAATAACCAAGATACGACGCGAGAGAGAAATTCGTTTGAGTGAATTACTGACAATTTTTGGTTCTCTTTTACCAGGATTGCCAAATTGCGCACATCTTCTGCTTGTCTCAAAAAGGATGCACAAGTAGAGAAAAAACGGCGCAATTTGGCAACCCTAGTAGAAGAGAACCAAAAATGTCGACGCGATTCACTCAAACGCATATCTCTCTCGCGTCATAACTTGATTAGTTCATGCTTTTTACATACTTTATGTAACTTTATTTAAACATGGTTGGAATTTCTATAATTAGATACAATTACATCATCAGAAAACTGCTCGTGTATTGAAATATTCAACGATGAGGGTAAGAGAGAGAGAGAGAGCAGAGAAACGACGCGCTTCACTAGTTATCTTTGTTGGCATTCCACTCCATGAGTAAATTTTCTTCTCTATACCATAGTTACTTTATGGTTGTCTAATTCTTGACCGTCTTTGTTCATATCCGGTTATGATTAAGTACTAGTATATACTATGGTGTGTGAAACAAGTTTTTGAAACAAGAAAATAATTATTTCATATAGATTTGAAAAAAGCATTTGCATACAAAAAAAGGGACGAAAAAGTTATCATTAACTCAATAGATCATCAGGTTTTGATAATGTTATTGCTTATAACACTTCAAATGCCAACAATATTTAAGAAACTGGCCTTAAAGTCTGTAATTAACCTAGTATATTTTAGGTTGCAATGTCGACTACAATTTCAGATCTCTACTAAATATGTTGTCTTTGCAAAAACACGTGCATTTGACTATTTTTATGATGTATTTATTATTTTTTAACAATGTTTTAAACTTTAACTGAAGCTTATCACTTTATGAATATAATAATAATAGTTTTGCAACTCATTGTTTATTTGAATTTTCCATTTCTAATTTTAATAGTGAAATAAGAATGTTAGTGAGTAAACAATATAAATGTTTGTAAACAAGTCGTTGTCAAACTGAAGCGGAATTTACTCGAATGGCAAAATATGTATACCTGAACACTTAGATTTCGAAGGCGATTCTAGAATCTTTTTAGCTGAAATGTGGTATACATGACATGCTTTAAAGCAAACAAAGAGAAGAAAAAACAGTGAGAATATGTATTAGATGTCAAAGAAGACAATTGTTTTTGTAACGTAGGCATCCAGACAAATATAAATATAATATTTCATGTGAATTCACAAACGGCTTCAACATTAATGCTGTAAAATCCCTTTCTGTTCATGTAGAGGCTACTTGGTTTTGAAGGATCAATTGACGAAGGACCAATAATTGCAATGTGAGTGCAGTCGATAGCGCCTATTGTACTTTTTATACCGAAAGACATGTAAAAACTGTAAAAATATGCAATATACTTAAATAGATACATGTATCAAATAAATATTTTTCTATTTAACTGCATACCCGCTTTTGATGGACAATTGATCTTCGTTTGCCTTGGGAAATTGCACTTCATTTCGTTTCCTGTTAACAATTAAAGCCGCTATGTGTTGAAGTGATCGGGGCACTGACGGCTGACTCATTGCAGCCACAAAGCAGTTTCCAACACATTTCTGGTATGATCCATGAGCGAAGAAGTAAAGCGATGCAAAAAAGCGTAGAACGAATGGAAGGGATGTCTTCTGATTATCAAATGGCATGAAGTCTTCAATAAGATCACTACGAACTTCTTTTGACAGTCGAAAATATTGGACAAAAACTGTGTCAGACATGGAGAATGGGTCACTGGTGTCCCGCAGGTTTCTTAGCAGCCGTTTCCTTTCTACCACCTCTTCCTGCTCCATTTCCATAACACAAAGAGCTAAAAGTGCTTCTTCCATTCTATTTTTGAAAATTTTAAAGTTTTATGCACGACTTCAATAATTTTAATTTAAATTTTATCAACTCAAAATATGTATCAAATCAGCTGTAACTAGCTTGTTACCTCCTTATTGGCAGGTAACAATTTTTGTAACTTTTGTCACGGTATCAAGATTTCAGAATACCGATGGTTACAATTTGTAACCAAAGTGGTCAATTGTAACCGTGGTGACTATTGTAACCACATTAGAATAGACCGGTAAATGTTAAAATTGCGGATATAGAGCAAAGTCGATGTTGGATATCTCAACATCGTGAAACGAGTTTCTGAATTAGAAGGACATTTATATTATATATAATCCATTCCTAACTAATTTTTTTCAAAAATAGTCGGTGGGTGAAACCAATAATGACGTGACGAAATAACAACAACAGCTCTTATGGTAGTGATGTTACTTATCAAATGTATTCAGTAATAACAAACTTGGTACAAGAACATCACTAGTAAAATACGACAAGCTGTAAACATATCATTCGCGATTGTATTGTCGTATATTAGTTTTATGTGGAAGCCAACTTCAAAAATTGTACAACTGTTGTATAAAAATACGACAATACGACCAAGCATGACAGCTTGTGAAACCTCTAATTGATTTTTTAGTCTTTTTTAACATAATACGTTTTAGCATATTTTTTTTAATTTTGCACCTTTTTTGTCGTTTGTCGATTGTTTTTTGAGAGCTACTGGCAACAGTGGGGTATAACAAAAGTTGAATTAGCTGTTCTAATAACACAACCTGCAAGTGGATTGAATCATGGTCAGCTGTTGACATTGGTTCGACTGTATTTTTTCTTGCCATTTCTTATCGTATATTTTCCTGTTTGCGGATTCCATTGTATTATTAACAGCAAGTACAGCGCAATTGTGATTAATATAAATTTTAGGCTGAAAAAAAAACAAAGAAAGTTATACACCACGAGTACTGTTCGAAGTTTCAAACAAACTGATGACTGCAAATGGTTCATCTATTGGCTGATACTTATTGTTTAAACAAAATGCGTCTACTATTGTTAATTTGTGCATTGTTTTACTTTCTAAATCGTGTTGCTTCATCGAGTTTCTTGGCCAACAATGATAACAGAGAGAATATTGATGACTTAAGTATTGTCCATTATCAACCCGAGCAGGTGCATCTATCTTTTGGAGGTAAGTTTCATAGGCTTGATATTGTTTACTTGAAGGTAAATCGGTGACGTATACATAACTACATACTTATGTACGTATTTAGCGTTTATAGTTATCTCCAAAATTGAAGCATACAAACATTTAACTGATAAAATAAACGTATTTGTTAAAGTCATATATAAAGCAAATCTAATACAAAAGAATATACCTTTTTTAATCCCCTGCTACACTAATTCTTCGACCAGTTTGCATGGGGAGCTAAGTGATTTTAAGTGGCTCCCAATACAAAGTGGTCGAAAAATCTGTTTAGCAGGGTTTCAAAAACACGCCAAGAGTATTTCTGATGTTTTGGTACCGGTAGGCATATTTTCTTGTACGTTCGGAATGCCCTTGAAATATTTTTTAATATATTATGTAATATATTTAACCTTATAGTAGACTACTGTATTAAAGTATTAATGTAAAATCCATAAAGTCGTGCATTTTGTGGATTAAAGTGATCGGCAGAAATGTACGCTATGTATTAGAATTCACTAGGGGTTTTCAAGATCAAAAAGTTGATACTAAAAACGTCACTCCGTAACAACTGCGAAATATAGTCCAAGCACCTGTTTTGGGTATTTTTTTTAAAACAAATTTCATAAAATAATTTTTGGGTTTTCAATCATTATCCGGTTCAAGATTATTTTTTTTTCCATTAAAAATAATTTTTAATAGAAAAAGTTTATAAATAAGTGAAATTGATTATTTCGTGAAATATAGCTATTTCGATGCCCACCAAGACATCTCATCAGCTCCCTTCTCCACAAGTATTTAGGAACATCATTATAAATTATAGGGATAAGTAATTCTCAATTTAACGAGAATTGTTTAAACAACAACTACTAGTGCGAAAACATCCAAAACAATACTCGAGCGAAATCATCAATATTCACAACTTCTTGTCTATGTATATATACTTATGTTGTTGTTTCGAAAGAGAAACAACGATTGCCATGAGATTGGCGTTACAGTGTACCGTCTGTGTATTACTTCCGAAGTTCTTTTTATTTTGTCGATCTTTTAAAGTTTAAAAGTTGAACTTAACCTAATAATTAATAATAATGTTTAGTAAAAGTAAAAAGAAAAATAGAAAAGCTGAAGTATACCACCTAGGAAAAATTCCATTCTGTTCCGCTTGGCATCTTAATTAGGAACAAGTTGGCTGAAAGAGGGAAATTCTCCCTTGGGCCGTAAATATCAAAACAACCATCCATGTAGTAACAGGTAAGTGCGTGTATATCTTTTCCTGAAAAAAATTCCTTTCATTCCCTTTTATTGCCAAGAATGAAACAAATGAAATACCGTCCTTTATTTTTTTTTAATTGATATCTTTTTAAATTAGCTTTTATTTTAAGAAATTGCTACAAAAGTTGTTTAAGTTTTGCACAATACTGTATCTACGTGTTCCCTATTCTTGACAATGGGCAAAATGTAATCGTGAGAAAATTTTTCAATTGCGGACAACTTGTCCCTAATTCTGTGGAAGATTCTGAAGGAGATGGAGTTTTTGATTAACTCAAGGTGGTACAATTTTGTCGGAAAATGTATCTCAGACACAAACTTAAGAACAGTTGCTTATTAGGAGGAAGTAAGTTCGACTTTTTGCTTACTATTATACTGTTATATAAAATTTTATTGAGCCCATAAAATCTTAATGGACCCACACAGCAAAAAAGTGTTTGGGGTTTTATTCTACTAACATAAAATATTAATTTAGTCCGATAGTTATCCACACTTTAGAAACAGTGTTGCACTGTGAAATGCAATGTTTAAAATGCATGTGTTATTTAATTTTTGAATACATATGTATGTATGTATAACAAATTGTTTAAAGTAAGTTACATAGTTCTGTGGTATTAGGCTTAAGTGGTGCACGTTCATAATTATACAAGGTAAACAATTCTGCTCGTCCTTTATGTTATTTATTTATTTTATTTAATTTTTGTTATTGCAAATGAAAATCCAGTCAATGTAATATAACAATCCAATAAAATCCCCCTTGAAGATGTTGTCAAACAAACAACGAAACGTCGGGAAAAATATGGAATAAATTGTTTTATTGCCATTTCACTAAAATGACCAAAAAGCCCATACAACTAACAATTTAGTTATCAACATAAATTACTTGACAAAATTGGTCTGAATGTAAACAAAAAATGAATAACAAAGTATTTAAAACAAAATACAAATATGTTTAAAGCTGTGGTATTGAGTAAGGATTAAATGGAAATGGGGAACAAAAAGAACCGTTCTAAACAATTTATTTATATTTTAATATATAAGTCTAACTTATACCACTTTCTGCATACTTTTTTTTTGTCAGAATAAGATTTGGGGTTAATTGGGAGGTGCCTCGTCCACGCTACAGCATTTCCTGATTGGTTCATTTTATAACCAAAAAAGGTCTTATTGGATCGGTTAGTGAACTGTATAAAATAAATAAATATAGATATTGTCTTTTAAATCGTCTGCTCCTAAATTAAAGGCAACACTTCTATTATTTTCGGAAAAACAGAATTGTAAAAATAAGAAAAGCATTTACTGTGCGCCATTGGGGGCATTTGTTATGAAATATAGCTTTCTTAGAAACTGCGTTTTCAAAAATTCTTTAGCGTAAACATTCATTTAGAAAATATTTGTATGTAGCTGACTGAATAAAATATTTGCCCAAATGGATTGTCGTATACAAAGCTGTACGGATGGGAACAGATATATATATTTATGTATACAGAAGATTCTAATGAAGGAAAACAGTTATCTGTTGTAGTTCCTTTTTGACGACTACTCTAACTAAAAGTTATACCACCTTATTCATGAAAAGATGTGAGGTTTGTTTTGTCTCTCACACCTCTCATAACTTTTTATGAATGAGGCCGATAATATTTAAATTCCATACAAACTGACAGCTAAAACTTTTAGTTAGCTTTTACTGTAGGAAACTTGAGCTGGTGATAATATTTAAAAGTTAAAAAACACAACGTATACTACGTACACTACGATCCATTATATTTGTGACCACTATTAGGTTATCAGTTTTTGTCCCATATTTATTTCAATGAATACTACATGTTTGCTGTAATTGGGAAAACGAGACAACGTAAATTGATAAGAACAGCCTTAAGTTAGACCTGCCCCCATTTCAAACTCAAAAGCAAAATGTTGATAAGAGAACCCTTGCAAATGTAAATTCATATTATATTTAAATATATTTACCAGGCATGATTTATATTTATTTATTAAAATATAAAAAGTTACTTTTATAAAAGATATTAAAATATAAAAATTTATTTTTAATTGCAACTGATCTTTAACTGGAAAACTTATTAAAGAACATAACATAATGAAGAACGAATAATATACACTGAAACGGAAATATTATATTTATTTATTCAGACTTGTAATGTTAAGGTTTTCGGCCAATTGAAATAAATTATAATAATTTGTAAATTATATATATATTTTTCCTAGAATTTCTTATGAATGTTTCTCGTAACCACTGTCATCTGAAGTACAGACAGTACAATTAAGTCTTTAAAACTCAGTACAAAAATTTTCAGTTTTCAGTGAATCGATTTATTCATATGTGGGCCAAAAATGTTGGTGCCGGCAACCGTCAGGTTTCCGAATGGTCGTGACAATATCTCTCATATTCAATAGCGAAGTGGCTATGAGCAAAATATACACATATACACAATTTAATGAGGATCTGTTGTTCGCAATTTATAATTTTTTCTATTTTAAATTATAAAGCGTCGTTTAAATTACAAAAAACATGCTGACATATCTAAGTTAAATATTATGGTTCCCGAGATATTTTGATCAGTAGAAAGAATTTGAGACGTAAATTGATATATGAGAATGAAATTTTCTAGTTTGTTTAATGACACTATAATGGACAATGTAAAACGACAATATTTTTTAAAATTTCCCCAAATTCCCAAATGTAAAGTAATAAATTAGCAATTTATTTATTTATTTATTTATTTATTTATTCACACTTGACACAAAAACTATTGAAAAAGCTATTTAACTATGCTTGTTTGCTTTTGTATTGTCAAAAAACATCAGAAGCCACCCGCGGTATTTACATTTTTTCACTAACCGGAGAAGACATGATCTCTTAGCCTTAAAGGAGATTACAACTTTAAAAATAACTCGTATCTAAGACAACTAAAAAACATATGCTTTTCTATTATATCGATAGCTTAATATAAAAAGGGCCTAACTCGATTTGTTGTTACTTGACAGGAGAAGAAAAAAAACTTAATAAAATCCGTAAAATTTTAGATACAAAAAAAGTTTAATGCAATTTTTAATAAAAAGAGGCAACACATTTTTGGAAATTGCATTAAAACTTTTTGTTGTATCTAAAATTTTACGGATTTTATTAAGTTTTTTTCTTCTCCTGTCAAGTAACACAAAATTGAGTTAGGGCCTTTTTATATTGAGCCATCGATATGTACTTTATTTTCAAATTCAAACAACACAACCGAAATAAAAATGATTTTTGAGTGCTTTTTCGGCGCTTCCGAGTGAAAAATGGTCGTACGGAAACATCATGTGCTCTCTGGTGAAAATGGTGAATAAACGAATGTATCATCTATGGTATTTCTGTTATATGTTATTTTGATTGGAACTAGATTAAACAAGTGCTGAGGCCGCCCTGGAAATTGAAATATTTTTCATCAAAGGTTAAATATTTCGTAAAAGAAATTGCTTTACTGTAGGTAAAAGTGTAATATTGTAATAAAAAAAAATGGTGTCCCATAACATCCCATGAAGGGATTGAGGAAAGCTTCTCACAATCCGTGAGATGTGCGTTTTTTAACTCACTGATTGGGACACGGCTAAGTACTCGATACTGTCGCCATCACTAAGCGAGGTGACCGTCGTTGAAAGAAATGTAAGGTGGTCTGAGCAGGAATCGCACCCGTATTAAAAAGAAATATAAAGCAATATAATAATCAATTTCACATATTTCTTTTTAAAATTTCATAGAAAAGTACTTTTTAATTGTTATTGATCTTGAACTGAACAATTATGAAAGAACATCATAGCAACTTTAAGATCGAATAATATAAAATTAAACGGATATATATTTGCAAAATATTTACTAACACATATAATAGCATATATCAGAACAACGTTTTAGAAGAAAAGATTTTGTACTAAATTTGTGGATTGTATCCCTTTCAAACCCAAACTAAGTTTGCACAAATAATAATCACAACCGACGCGGACGACAGTTATCGTGTGAACACCCAGCTCGACAGAAAGACGTGGTTTAATCGTCTTAAAAAGTTCTACGAATTTTGTCCAAAGGTAGATAGGATATAATATGACTCTTTTTATACGTTACACACTTTTCCGTGTTAAATCATATACATAGTATGTACATATAACCCCATCCCTATGGGCGAGGGTATAATAAGTGTTCAAAATGTATATGCTCCTAAACAATTTATTCTTTAATACATACTAACAAATGGCTTTGAATTGCAGAAAAATCGCATGACATTGTGATAACATGGTCTACACGCGATGATCCTGGGGCATCTATAGTAGAATGGGGAAATGATGAGCAGTTCATCTACAAAACATTGGGCAGCCGAGAGCATTTTATAGATGGTGGGGATAAACAGAAAAGTCAATATATTCATAGGGTAACTTTATTTGCCAACTAAATTGTTTTCATTCATAAAATTTGGGTTTTATTATAATTTTTAACTATCAAAAATTAGGTTAAATTAGCAAACCTAAAGCCATCGTCAAAATATATCTATCATTGTGGTAGTAGTGTCGGTTGGTCAGCCAAATTTGAGTTTCGCACTGTGCCAGATGGCATTGACTGGATCCCGAGCATTGCGTTATTCGGCGATATGGGCAACGAGAATGCCCAATCACTGGCGCGCTTGCAACAGGACACTCAAAAGGGCATGTATGATGCCATTATACATGTGGGCGATTTCGCCTATGACATGAACACTAACAACGCCCGGGTGGGCGATGAGTTTATGCGCCAAATTGAAAGTGTAGCTGCTTATGTACCCTATATGGTAGTGCCAGGCAACCATGAAGAGAAATAGTAAGTATACTATATTCATATAGTACGTAAACTATTTCTTTTAAGATCTCTTCTCTATTTTTGTTTTTAGTAATTTCTCAAATTATAGGGCACGATTTAGTATGCCAGGTGGTACGGAGAACATGTTTTATAGTTTTAATTTGGGCCCAGTACATTTTATTGGAATTTCTACGGAAACGTATTATTTTTTAAATTATGGTCTGAAAACAATGGTCTTTCAATATTCTTGGTTGGAAAACGATTTGAAAGAAGCTACAAAGCCTGAAAACCGTTCTAAACGTCCATGGATAATAGTCTATGGTCATCGACCAATGTACTGTAGCAATGATAACGACAATGACTGCACTCATTCTGAGACGTTAACCAGAGTTGGCTGGCCTTTCTTTCATTTGTTTGGCTTAGAAGATTTATTCTACAGATACGGCGTTGATGTGGAAATTTGGGCACACGAACATTCCTATGAACGTTTATGGCCTATTTATGATTACAAAATTCTTAACGGCTCGTATGAGAAACCATATCACAATCCCAAAGCTCCAGTCCATTTAGTTACCGGCTCCGCTGGTTGTAAAGAGGGACGTGAACCATTTGTAAGGAATATACCAGAATGGAGTGCGTTCCATAGTCAAGTTAGTAAAAAATTAATATGTAAATATAAGATCAAATTCTATCTTTTTGTACTTTTTAGGATTACGGCTACACTCGCTTAAAGGCTTACAATCAAACGCATTTATATTTTGAACAAGTGTCAGATGATCAAAACGGCAATATTATCGATTCCTTTTGGATTTGCAAAAACCAACACCGTTCATATGATCAAATGTAGAAAAATATCAAAGATTACATTAAAAATTACCTAAGTATTAATATTAGCACAACCAGTTTATTAGCTATAGTTATATTATATTATATGATATCAGTCAACACTATTTTATCCTAATTGTTGAATGACGATCGAGGTGAATTACACCATTTAACTGACGTATAGTGGCAGTTTTTCGACGTTTTACAACATGATATAGGTGGCGCACTGAATTACTGTATTACACTCATTCCAAAAAATTACATTTAATAAATGTATGTATTTACACTTTATACATTTTTCCGACGTTTGTTGGCAGCACCAAAGAACGCTTAATGTTCAATTTTTTTTTTAAATATGGTAGCTTACATATGTATTA
Source organism: Phaonia tiefii (assembly GCA_963931995.1). Classification (NCBI taxonomy): domain Eukaryota; kingdom Metazoa; phylum Arthropoda; class Insecta; order Diptera; family Muscidae; genus Phaonia; species Phaonia tiefii. The sequence continues at coordinate 16,361,315 of OZ008370.1, read as the reverse complement.
GCATTTTATATTAATTTATTAACCAAATATTGATATTCCACCTTTATGATTTGAACTTCCTTTAAATTTTGGTTTATTTTCGTTAATAACGAGTTCAGAACTTAATTTTTTAAAAACTTAAAAAGTTTCGATTTTATTTGAACAGTTTTACTCAATTGAACCTATGTATATTTTCTGTCAATAAATAGTTAATTTTTATTTAATGTTACTTAACGTTTCGTTTATATTTCTAGACTTCTTCAGGTGAATTCGTCTAATAAATAAAATCACAATTTATTTATTTATTTATTTTTTGGTACTCATATAGCAACCGAGCCTTTCTTAATTTAAACTTACACTATTATGTCACATTGACTTTAATGCCCAAATTGGCAGGAAAAGTATACAGGCCAGCTCTACGGTTAACAAGAGGAGGCTGATAGATTTCGCCGATATAAAAAACATGTTTGTCAGAGTAACAAGACTTTCTTCCACAGGGTTACTTAGGTATCTGCTGCTCAGAATACAAAGAACCTATTTATAACATTAATCCACTAGGAAAACAAATCGACACTAATGTCTCTTTGTTGATTACAAGGCTGCCTTCGATAACCCGATTTCTCTATTAATGGAGATTACTATGATGTTGATAGATGACATTTTATATTATCTGTTTAATTAGTTTGGCTTGAGGTCATAAAATGAAAATACCGCGGGTTCGACTGTTTTTCAAGATTTAATTAAATTTTCCCAATATTTCGATTAGCATCTCTAATCATCCTAAGGGTTCTATATACAAAAATATTTAACATTAATAACATACTTAGTTAGTTAGTTTGAAAAGAGGGGTGCGGTGTTGAGTGTTCAGAAGGAACACTAAACCTTCCCATGTCAGTAAGACATACACTTAAGCCGCTAATTCGACCTGTTGTGCGCTCTAAGTTTACCCTACTACTTTACTATATCCCTTATAGGAATTCGGTACTATTCACGAAATTCCTTAGGTTGTTCCAGTCCATACCCACAAGTTTGGTCATGTCCGGTATCGGACTATCCGAAAGATATCTGGATCTAGCTTGTGTGAAGGCCGGGCAGTGGCATAAGAAGTGCTCCATCGTCCTCCATGCATGCCCTGCACTTACTATTCGCCACTAGTTCAATAAGGTACCGCTGGGCCCGTAATCGCGAATGTCTCGTTAAGACCCATCATTTTGCTCATTTCGGATTTTCCCAGTTTCAGCAAACCTTTTGTCCTCAATCCATCTGGGTCTCCCCATAGGATCTTTGTCATCCTGTCTACTGATTCCCGGTTCCACTGGGCTATATGTGCCGACTCCGCCCATTTACTTAACTCAGCCTTCGTCATCCCAAAGGGTTTCGCTCCATCTAGGCTCACCGTTTGGAGTTTCCTGGCTTTCGTTGCCAGGAGGTTCGCTCTCTCGTTGCCGAATACTCCGCTGTGCCCCGGCACCCAGATGATGTTGAGTCTGCCGTGCATAGAGTAATCGTTTATCACCTTCTTACAGTCAATGGCCGTTCTAGATTTGACAGCTTCCGATGATATTGCCTTGATTGCCATTTGGCTATCCGTGAAGATATTTGGCTCGGCTGGGATTGTATTATCGCCGAGCCATTTGATATACTCCGTAATCGCCCGAACTTCCGCCTGAAAGTTTTTATTATTATCCGGGAGGCGTAGATGGGATTCGGTTGATGCATTTTCAATGAAGAATCCTAGACTCGTTTTTTCTCCTAGCTTTGAGCCATCCGTGTAGCAGCAAGTCCCATTTGGCATTGGTGTCAGGGTCCCATTCTGCCAGGCGTCTCTAGTTCGCGTTAAGGTCACGCAATTCGCCTTAACCCTTATCTCGGGTATTCGGTCAGATTCACTCGTATCTTGCGTATACCCGACAAATGCCCCAGTTATCCGTTGGTGTTTTGACGTAAGATCCCTGTTGATCCATTCACCTGTAGCTTGTAGGCATTTTGCCGCAAGGGCGGCCGCGAATATGATTCTAATCTCGATTGGCTGGATACATAAAATAGTCTCCATGGCTCTTGTCGAGGTTGTCCTTATTGCACCGCTGATACCAATGCAGCACATTCTCTGAACCCTCTGCAGTATTGCGATGTTACATTTCCTCTTAACTGCCGTCCACCATACTACAGAAGCATATGTTAGTACGGGCCTGATTACGCTTCTGTAGAGCCAGTGTGTTATAGTCGGTTTGAGGCCCCATTTGGATCCTATAGCCCTTCTGCATAGCGACCAGCATCTGTAGGCCTTCCAATTCAGTTTCCGATCTAAGATTACTCATAAGTATTTAAGCTTATAGGATATTTTAATCGTCTTTCCCAAGAATCGTGGCTCTTCATATTCTGAGATTTTCGTCTTCCTTGTGAATAGACATATTTCCGTTTTGTCCGGGTTTACATTTAGGCCCCTTGGCTGTGCCCAGTCATACGCTATACTCAGTGCCCTCTCGGCCTCTCTGCATAATTGGTTAGGATTCTTTCCCTTAAGAAGTATTATAACGTCATCTGCGTAGCAGATTGGTTTAAGTCCTTCTTCGGTAAGTTTCCTTAGGAGACTGTGTATTGTGAGGACTCATAAAAGTGGTGGAGTTCTGTTGTACTGTGGAGTTCCACGTTGTACTCTGTCTCTAATATTTACATCATGGAAACCACAGTTTATCCATCTATTCCTTAGCATATGGTTGATCCAGTCTTTTAATGCCCGGTCCACCATAAACTGGTCTAAGGATTGGATGAGTGTTTCGGGTCGGACATTATTGAAAGCTCCCTCAATAACTATGCACACAGCGAGTGTATATAGTTTGTCATTGAGAGATTGCTCTATGTAGTAGGTTACCTCATGAAGTGCGGTATCCACTGATCTGCCTTTGACATAGGCGTGTTGCCTAAACTTCAGCATATCGCTCGGTATTCCACTTTTCACCATGTCGTCCACTATTCTCTCCAGGGTTTTGAGTAGAAACGAGGTGAGGCTAATTGGTCTATAAGCCTTTGCCGTTGCATAGCTTGCTTTTCCAGGTTTGGGTATGAATACTACCCTAGCCTCCTGCCAGTTTCTCGGTGTGTAGGCGTATTTTAAGCATGCGGTAAAAATTGCTGCCAAATGGGTTGTTATTTGGTCAACCCCATGTTGTAGGACAGCCGGGAAAATACCATCCGGTCCCACCGCTTTATATGGGGAGAAGGTCTTTATAGCTTTTTCGACCATTTGGTCCGTAATGATTGGCGTCTGATGTACTACATTCTCACCTTGTGACCATCCCCCTATGGGTTCCGCGTTCCCATTTGGAAAGTGTGTATCCATCAGGTGCCTTTGCGTTTGTTCCATTGTATCCATTCTCTTTCCCGTGTCATCTACTAGCGTTTCCGCCTGTACGTCGGTCTTAGAGAGGAATTTTTTCATCTTCGACATGTTGACGCTGTCCACCTGTTCACTGAATAGTCTCCAGGAGTTGCGTCTCGCTTTTCTCAATATTGCGTTGTATTCACTGAGACTCATCTTGTAGTTCTCCCAGTATACTTGTGATTTCCTACGCGTGGCCCTTACTTACGTATCCGGTCTCGGACAACCCCGGGGGGTCAGGGACCTTACAAAACGAACACAATACTTGGCAATACCAAGTGTACGCAGGGATTCGTCAACCTGATCCCTCCAGAGGAGTCTTGGTCTTCCTATTTTTCGTCTTCCTTCGAGTTCGGGTTCGAAAACCCTTCGTGCTGGTTCATCTGAATCTATTCTACTGACATGGCCTAGCCAGCGGAATCGTGTTATTTTGATCCACTTAACTATGTCAATGCCGGGATATAGCTCATACAACTCATGGTACATGCCTCGCCTATACTCGCCGTTGTGCACTATAGATAGGGCCATACATTTTTCCGAGTATATTTCTCTCGAAGACTCCTTCAGATGTTTCGTCTGCTTGCTATAAGATCCAGTATTCTGCGCCATAAAGCAAGACAGGTTGTATGAGAGTCTGGTATAGTTGGACTTTTGTTACTCGAGAGAGGGCTTTATCTCTAAAGTGCTTGCTTAGCCCAAAATAACATCTATTCGCAAGCACAATTCTCCGTTTGATCTCAAGGCTGACATTGTTGTTTTTGTTTACGGCAGATCCGAGGTATATAAATTCATCCCCACCTTGAAATTATAGCGGTTATAAACGTTCACGCTTTGGTCTAATCGCGTGCAGCTTTTCTCATAATAATCTCTATTAAGATGTTAAAGAGATCGCACGATAGGGTGTCGCCTTGCCTGAGGACTCGCTTAGTGTCGAAAGGTTCGGTAAGATCCTTACCAACTTACACTGCGGATTTGGTGTTCGTCAAGGTCATCCTGCAAAGGCATATAAGTTTTGCAGGAATATCAAGCTCAGACATTGCTTCGTATTTTAGACTTTTTTGTTATCTTTTTTGTTAGTATATGTATATGTTTGTGATGTATTTACACAAAAATTTTAACGCTCAAAACGAAATGCTGTTGCTGTTTTTTTGTTGGTTGGTTTGAGCCATTGCCTCTAACTGTTATTATTAAAGCAGTACTTTCCAACATGCAACGTTCATATGCAACACACCAAACTTCGTAAATTTACTGAGTCAAATCACTTTTCTTTATGTCATTTCTCTATGGTAGATAATAACAGCATTGTATTCATAGAATAAATATGGGTAGAGAAAATCTTTCACTCACCAAATTTCTGACATTTGTCCTCGTGTGATGTATACGTTTGATGTTGAAAAGAATTGCTTTACTAATACCAGATAGAGGCAATGGTTCAAAACAACGAACAAAATAACAACAACGGCATTTCGTTTTATGTGTTAAAATTAATGTGTTAAATACAACACAACTGTATGGTAACAATAACAGTCAATAAAAAAGTTTAAAACACATTTAAATTTCACAGTTTTTCACCAAAATGGCATGAAAAATTAAAGCAAGAAGTTATTGTAATTCCACCTGGTGTATATCACTTTTCGTCAAACATCTCTCTATCACACCGACCGCATCACGAAGAGTGTGAAAGGAAACGTCAGATGAGACAAATGGCGGCTCTACTATAAATTTACTCTATGATTGTATTACAAGGTTCATCGAGTAGATGTGCATACACAATTATCTAAGTACACCTATCCCCCGTTTTACACGGTAGATAGGTTCCTGAAAAATCCGTGTAAAGCAAAAATGAAAATTTTGTATGAAAACCCGTGTTAAACGAAAAAAAGCATAATTTTTTTTGTTTATTTTATTTTTTATTAAAAGTAGATTTTAAGTAATTTATTAAATAAATAATAAAAATAGCAGTTCAATTACAAGAAACATTAATTCATTCAAAACATTTAGTAAACGTTAATAATATCATCGAATAAAGTAGTAGGGACATATGTATGTATGTGTAACTCAAAAAAAGATCTATACGTATACAATATGTATTTTGACACATTTCATAGAAATAAGAAATGTACAAAGAACTAACGGAAAGAAATTAGACAAAAATAATTTTTAGTGTGACTTAAATATTCAGATTGTTTCATTACTGTCACTGTCACTTGTAACCATACGTCTTCTTTTACTGACTGGTGAAAAGTCACTTTCATCACTGGATATTACTAACTCATTACACTCAGTATCTTTAGCTGATGAATTAACACTGATATGTTGAGTCTTTGCAGTAAAATCTGTTATGAGCAATTGTGTTTTGTTTTTGTTAAGACTTTTGTAAGCCTCCTCATATTGACTTAAACAATTGTTGATATTTCGTTGAAATCTTAGAGCTCGTTCAACATTTGGATCATTTTGTAGAAAAAAGTTGCCTAATCTTTTTCCTATCTTCAGTCCTTCTCGAACAACGTTTGCTGTGAATGCATTTGGTTCTTGCTCATCAACATCACTTTCATTTTCATTCACTGTGTGGACCATTTCAATTAATTAATTTTCAGTTAATTCGCTGTCCGCCATTAATTCAAGAATATCTGCCTCAGCCAAATCTTCGAAACCTTCTCCACCCAATGTATGAACCAGCCCAATTATCTGCGAATATTCATTCTCCAAAAGTATTTCAGAATATTCAGCGTCAACTACATTCGGCCATAAAGCTTTCCAACATCCATGAAGTGTTGATTTTTTCATTTCAGCATATGACACTCCGATAAACTTTACACAATCTAATATTGTAAACTTTTTCCAGGCATCAACAATTGAAAGAGATGTATCATTTTCTAATTGATCTAGGATATACCTAAATGTACGCTTGATATAAAATGCCTTAAATGTCGAAATTATCCCTTGGTCTAGGGGTTGCAGTAATGATGTTGTATTTTTTGGTAGAAATACAACCTCTACATTTTCATGTTGCAAGTCTTGAGGGTGGCCTGGAGCATTATCCAGCAAAAGAAGAACCTTAAAAAGAAGAACCTGGCCTGGAGCATTATCCAGCAAAAGAAGAACCTTAAAGGTTGCCCTTTTTGATGTGTTAACATCTATACGCGCGCCTCTAGGGCAGTAAACTATAAATTTAATACATACACAAGTGTTAGGTTTGGAAGAGTAAATCATCGTTTGTTTGTTCGTTGCTTGGCAGTCGGTATTGAAAGTGATTATTGGGCGATTTTCATATAATTTTCCCACGCGATTTTCTCCGGAAATTCATAGCCGATTTTATTAATTTTTGGATTAAAAAGCTAGTGCGGGTTTCGACGAAGAGTTTAGGCCAAAAATTAAGGCGATCCGATATCGGCGAGCCGAGATTTAAGTGTTTTAATTTGGAGTATTAATTTGGAGTAATATTAAAAAAGTGTTTTATGTTGATCTTCGGTTTTGTCTTATCATCGTTTGTTCGTTCGTTGCTTGGCAGTCGGTATTGAAAGTGATTATTGGGCGATTTTCATATAATTTTCCCACGCGATTTTCTCCGGAAATTCATAGCCGATTTTATTAATTTTTGGATTAAGAAGCTAGTGCGGGTTTCGACGAAGAGGTTGTTCCAAATATTAAGGCGATCCGATATCGGCGAGCCGAGATTGAAGTGTTTTAATTTGGAGTAATATTAAAAAAGTATTTTATGTTGATCTTCGGTTATATCGTACGAATATAACAATGTATGTATGTATGTACAAGTGTCTGTTGCTTTGCATTCCTTGACTTTTGTGGGAATAAAACAAAAAGTATTGAGCAAGAAAATAATGACACATGTGCTTGCACTGGGTCTTTAAATAATTTTAAGTATTAATATTATTTAACTGTAACGTCATCATATGATTGAACGCTGTTTTTTATTTTCCAAGGTAACATTTACGAATGTGTTCATAGAAATCGAACAGGTACCGTGTAGCAAAAAGGTGTTAACACATCGCCCGTGAGTTCGAACACTCATTGGATTTTTTTGTCTAAATACTTCTTTACATCTGGTACAAAATTATGAACTAGCTGATTTATTGCGCTTGGATAAAAATGTCCTCCCTGGCATTCTCTTCCTCTCTTCTTCAGCATTAAAAACTTGGTCTGGGGTATACAATTTTTCAGCAATAATTTGTGCAAATTTTTGGGGATACTGCTCTGCAGCATTGTAATCGGCAGATGCTTGTTCACCCTTTAATTTTAAATTATGCAAGGCATACCTCTGCTTAAATCTTTCGAACCAACCATGGCTTGCGGTAAAATTTACCTTATTTGCAGAAGTAGAAGGAAACTCATTATTTATTGTTTCATAAATCTTTAATGCTTTTGCTGTTATGATATTTGTATCAACTGGAATTCGTTTTTGGTTAAGGTCTTCTAGCCATATTATTAAAGCCTTTTCCATAGTTTCCGTTGATACATTTCTTACATATGAAGTTGTACTCATACCTGTACATACTCCGGCAGCTACACTTCTTCTAATTGAGTCTTAATTTTTTCTTATGGTGCTTATTGTAGCTTCATTCATAGAATAAATTCTAGCTATATCTACTACTCTTTCATTCTTATGTAGACGATCCAAAATAGAAACTTTAGTCTCTAAGGAAATTACCTTTCTCTTCGTCTCCTTTTTTTTATTGTTTGGTTTTCCCATCGTAAAACTAAAATTTTAAATCAATCAAAAGTTGTACTCAAAACAACGTTTTTATTTACTTACTGTACAAAAATTTATTTTTCACTGCTCTGATTAATTATCGAATATCAAAAACTTTGACGTTCTCCTCTACTGATCATAGACTAATACATACCTAGATAAACTTATTCTCTCATCTGACGTTTCATTTCACACTCTCATCGTAGGTTTGTGGAAATGAGAGCAATTAAATTTAAAATTATCTTACACCAGGTGGAGTTACAAAATATGTTCACTTAACTTTTTCCTGTCGTTTTGGTGTAGAACTGAAAAATTTAAATATATTTTGCACTTTTTTATTGACTTTTATCGTTGGTATACATTTGTATTGTATTTAACACAACTAGTTTGCCACAAAAACACGAAATTCGGTTGTTGTTCCTATGTTGATCGCTGTATACTATCGCCACTATCTGGTATTAATGAACCCATATTTCTACCATCCAATGTTTACTTTCCATCGTACCTATGACGTTTAATTTATTGAGCGAATAAAACCTTCTATGGTATGTGTTATTCTATGCTACTGATTCCTTTAAATCAACTGATGGATAAAGAGCTTGCAATAATAGTTTGCTTACTAACGGGGGGACTTTCCCTTTTTTAGAATTGATACAGGTTGTTGTACACATAGTTTTGACAAGCATACATATGTACATACATATGAACCTATAGGTATGCATACTCAAATATAACGGTCAGTATGCGGGGTTGTTTTGATCAGATGCCTTTTTTGGTACTCTTCTTCAGAGGGTTGCAATCATAGAGTAAATTTATAGTAGAGCCGTCATTTGTCTCATCTGACGTTTGTGTTGTATTTAACACATTAATTTTAACACACAAAACGAAATGCCGGTGTTGTTATTTTGTTCGTTGTTTTGAACCATTGCCTCTATCTGGTATTAGTAAAGCAATTCTTTTCAACATCAAACGTATACATCACACGAGGACAAATGTCAGAAATTTTGTGAGTGAAAGATTTTCTCATAGAATAACACATACCATAGAAGGTTTTATTCGCTCAATACATTAAACGTCATAGGTACGATCATAGAGTAATCTCAGACTAGAGAGAATATTTGGCTCATCTGACGTTTCCTTTCACACTCTTCGTGATGCGGTCGGTGTGATAGAGAGATGTTTGACGAAAAGTGATATACACCAGGTGGAATTACAATATCTTCTTGCTTTAATTTTTCATGCAATTTTGGTGACAAACTGTGAAATTTAAATGTGTTTTAAACTTTTTTATTGACTGTTATTGTTAGCATACATTTGTGTTGTATTTAACACAATAATTTTAACACACAAAACGAAATGCGTTGTTGTTATTTTGTTCGTTGTTTTGAACCATTGCCTCTATCTGGTATTAGTAAAGCAATTCTTTTCAACATCAAACGTAAATATCACACCAGGCCAAATGTCATAAATTTGGTGGGAGAACTAGTAGATCTACTCTAAGTATTAATCTATGGGTACGATGGAAAGTAAACATTGGTTGGTGGAAAATATGGGTTCAATAATACCAGATGGTGGCAATAGTATACAGCGATCAACATAGGAACAACAACCGAATTTCGTGTTTTTGTGGCAAACTAGTTATGTTAAATACAATACAAATGTATACCAACGATAAAAGTCAATAAAAAAGTGCAAAATATATTTAAATTTTTCAGTTCTACACCAAAACGACAGGAAAAAGTTAAGTGAACATATTTTGTAACTCCACCTGGTGTAAGATAATTTTAAATTTAATTGCTCTCATTTCCACAAACCTACGTGAAATGAAACGTCAGATGAGAGAATAAGTTTATCTAGGTATGTATTAGTCTATGATTTTGTTTTTCAAATTTCAAAATATAAATTATGTTATGTTATATGAAAATATCAGTCAAATTTGAATATGATTTTCGAATTTAATTCAGTTTAAAGTGAGTTTGAATAATTTTTTGTAATAAACACGCATTCCAAATTGGAATATGACTTAAATTTTAATATAAAATTAAACCGTGATACCCAAATTTAAATAAAGCTGAGAAAATTTGAGTTTTAAACACAAATAATTAAATGACATAGCCTCCAAACAAATGTATTGTAAGTGCTACATGTGTAATTTAATTTAAAACAAAAAATCGAAAAAACGGTTCCACCGGTCAGAAACAAAAACCTGTTTCGAAAAAAATGAACCGAAACCCGGGTTTTAAAAACTTCAGGTTTTTGGACACTCAAGTTGAGAGACATTGAGAGTTATATTATTACGCGCATTTACACAAAGATAAAAGTGAGACATCAATCTCTGGTATATCGGCAGCATCAACAAAATTATCATTATCGTTGCTTGCAAGATCCTTCATCACCAGTTGATAAAATATTTGTGTGTGTAGTATTAAGAGTTTGAGCTTCTCTCTGGCTGCTGAATTTGGGAATTCGCAACGAGATTCAACATTGAGCAAAGTTGTCACACCGGTGTTCACGTTTCAAAAACGATGTACAAATCGTAAATAAATCAATATATCACTGATAATGTCCGTTGATAATAAAGATACGTACATTGACAACCGGATCAGATGGAGCAGTAACAAACATCTGCAGTTGTAAAGAACATTTCTCACTTATTTTATTAAATCGAATGCTTTATTATCAGATACTTCTGCACAAATGTAGTGATAATTGCAATTAAAAATATTACACATCACAAACTTCTCGGTTTACATTTATTTTAAACGCTTTGCACGCAACGATTTTAATGGCCCATTTGACATCGCGAACGTCTATTCTCAGCAATAGACAAACAAAGAAAATCATTATATCAGTTTTTCATAGTACTGTAGGATGGCGCATCATCGGCATATGAAGATTTAAGTTCATCAATGGATCTTCTCTAGATAATTCGTGTCAAAAGTTGTGGAAAATGAACGCACGAAAATGTTCACGAGTTAATTCTATTTTTTGACTGCGATGAATTTGTAGTCTCTGGAATAATGCTCTCACTTCTACACGTTCTGAGTAACTGTAACACTTTCCTAGGGAGCTGCCAGATTGTACCTGGCAACACTAAAAATTGTCTAGGCCAGAAATATTAATGGTAACCCTCGTATGCGTTGTTTTTATAAAAGCTTTAAATATGACTAAAAACGCTTGTATATCCATACAAAAGAAGATACAATTTAAGCAAGCGGGGTAACCAAAACACGCATATATTAATCTTGCATACAATGTAAAATATTACAAAATTGTCTCTCTTCCCAGTAATTTCGTATAGGCTTTTTCATTACATTTTTTTTATTAATATATGTAGATAATCTGGTTATCGAAAAATCATTCAACTTTTATAATTTTTCAAGAAACTGTACATGACATTGTTGTTACATGGTCTACTCAGGACAATACGAATACATCAATTTGTAAATATGGCAGAGCGGCTTTAACACGCACAGAGGAAAATAAACAAGGTCCTGTAAAGTTTATAGATGGAGCCAAATCTAAAAGAGTTCAATATATTCATAGGGTGAGTAGAAAAGTCTTGGGAAAACTTAAAGTCTATTGTATCTTCTAACCTATATCTTAGGTAACTTTAAGCAATCTTGAAGATAACACTACATACGTGTATCATTGTGGTAGTCCTTTGGGGTGGTCTGCAATCTACCGGTTTCATACACCGCCAGATCATGATAAGTGGTCCCCTAGTCTAGCGATATATGGTGATTTAGGCAATGAAAATGCCCAATCATTGCCACGTCTTCAGGAAGAAGCTCAAATGGGAGTGTATGATGCAGTTTTACATGTGGGAGATTTTGCTTATGATTTGCATAACGAAAATGGCATAGTGGGCGATGAGTTTATGCGGCAAGTGGAAACAATAGCTGCATATTTACCTTATATGGTCGTGCCGGGAAACCACGAAGAAGCATAGTAAGATTAAATGAATGTTCAGATTGTTCTCAGCTTCTTATTTCGTTTTTTTTTTTTTAGCAATTTTTCCCACTATAGAGGTCGTTTTAGCATGCCAGGAGGTCAGGAGAACCTTTTCTATAGCTTCGATATGGGACCAGTTCATTTTATAGGATTTTCCACAGAAGTTTACTATTTTCTACAATTGGGATTGAAGCCATTAGTATTTCAGTACAAATGGTTGGAAGAAGATTTAAAACTAGCTACAAAAGAAGAGAATCGTAAGAAACATCCATGGATTGTAACCCTCGGCCATCGTCCAATGTATTGTAGTAATGACAATGGTGATGATTGTTCTCATCACAATACTGTGGTTCGTAAAGGTTTACCAGTATTGGGGTTTTTTGGCCTTGAGGAACTCTTCTATAACTATGGTGTCGATGTAGAAATATGGGCTCATGAACACTGTTATGAACGTCTGTGGCCCATTTACAATTATACGGTGTATAATGGTTCTTTGGCAGAACCATACCGCAATCCTCGAGCCCCAGTGCATGTCATAACTGGAGCAGCAGGAAATAAGGAGGGACGTGAACCTTTTTTTAAACACATACCAAAATGGAGTGCCTTTCATAGTCAGGTGGGTGGCACGGACATTGATTTAATTATTTTTTTTTTAATGTCGATCGGTTTGTTTCTCTATTAGGATTTCGGATACACACGTTTTAAGGCATACAATCGTACACATCTTTATTTTGAACAAGTTTCCGATGACAAAGATGGTCAAGTAATTGATAAATTCTGGGTGATAAAGGACAAACATGGAAAATATGAGTGAATATTTTATCAAGGTTTTACATATTTGATGAAACACAAAGCAACATTCCTATACCTACTATGTACATATTTTCTTACCAACCTTTACGACACACATTTTATATGTTTTATTTTCTTGTAATAAAAATGATTAATTTGAAACAATGTTTTTTTTTTGTTTTTATTTGAAAACATTAGCTATTCTCAATTTACGGTTTTAGTATTAGTTATTAGCGATTCCAATTTTTTCTAATTTTCAGAAAACACACATGATTTTGTTGTTACTTGGTCCACTCGTGATGCCACAAATCAGTCTATTGTGATATTTGGAGAAAACTTTAATAATCCTCAATCTCTCGAAAAGGTTTCGGGAACTTCCCAGCACTTTATTGATGGAGGTCCTAAGAAATCATCACAGTTTATACATAAAGTTACATTGAAGAACCTTAAGCCGAAAACACAATACAAATATAATTGTGGCAGCGATTTTGGATGGTCCGCTATATTTTCGTTTGTTACTCCACCTGAGGGTGCCAACTGGTCACCTAGTTTTGCCATCTATGGTGATTTGGGTAATGAGAACGCTCAGTCATTAGCACGACTGCAACGCGACACTCAGCAAGGTATGTATGATGCCATTATTCATGTAGGAGACTTTGCATATGATATGGATACGGATGACGCCGAAGTGGGAGACGCATTTATGCGTCAAATCGAAACTATAGCTGCGTACGTGCCTTACATGGTTTGTCCCGGAAACCATGAAGAAAAATAGTAAGACTAGTTTAATTATCCACGGATTTAAATATAATTGGTTTTAAATATTCATATTTCTAGTAATTTCTCCAACTATAAAACTCGCTTCAGTATGCCCGGCGGTTATGACAGTTTGTGGTATAGCTTCAACTTGGGCCCTGTTCATTTCGTTTCTTTTTCAACCGAGGTGTATTATTTCCTAAACTATGGTTACAAATTGTTAGCGAAGCAGTTTCAATGGTTGGAAAATGATTTAAGAGAAGCAAATAAGCCAGAAAATAGAGCTCTACATCCTTGGATTATTACTTATGGCCATAGACCTATGTATTGTAGTGACGATAAAGAATACGATTGTAATGAGAAATTAGAAACATACATTCGACAAGGATTGCCTCTTGTTAAAATGTTCGGTTTAGAGGATCTCTTTTACAAACATGGCGTTGATGTGGAATTTTTTGCCCATGAACATTTTTATACTAGACTATGGCCTATATACGACTTTAAGATATACAACGGTTCGGCAAAAGCTCCATATACTAATGCCAAAGCACCTATACAAATAATTACTGGTTCTGCTGGCTGCAATGAGAATCGTGAACCATTTTCTAAAGTATTGCCCGATTGGAATGCTTTCCACAGCAATGTAAGACTGCTTAATCTATTTATTCAATGAATCTATTTCTTTAATCGTTTATTTCATATTTAGGACTATGGATACACTCGTTTGAAGGCTTATAATACTACTCATTTACATTTTGAACAAGTTTCGGATGATCAAAATGGTGATATTGTTGATTCTTTTTGGATTATAAAGGACAGACATGAGTCTTATGCTGAAATGTGATATTTTAATAGAATGATGCTAAACAATTTAAGATTTTACATTTAGTCAAATATGTGGATGTTATACTTAGCAGACAGCGATGATGTAATAATTGTTATCACATACTACATATTTATTTCTTTTTAATAAAATGCAAACTTAAATCTGTCGAGTTTTACAAAAAAAAAATTCGCATGGAAATGTAAACATTTCGTTGTTTTTTTGCCATGCTAAAAGTCCAACTGAGTTTTATAAATGAACAGAATTTTAAAATTCAAAGAATAATTTTTGTTTTCTGATCAAAATATAAAACTCAAAAAATAAGAATTATTTTCTAAACAAGCGTAAAAATCAAGCGTAAACATAATATGTGGAGAAATAAATTATAAATAAATAAATTTCGAATGATAATCATTATTTTTGGAGTAATTGATAAAAATCAAAAGTAAGACAAAAAATCATGTCGGATTTTGATGACAAAGTATGATTTTTTGTACTCACCACACGCATAGTAGAAGCTGAGGTTTGATATATACATATGTACATCTTGAATGTATAAAATTCAAAATGAAGGATTTTGTTCGATGTTCGCACAATTTGTTGTAATTAAAACAGTACAACAGCTGACAGAACTTCGTTTCCTCCATAGAATAACACATACCATAGAAGCTTTTATTCGCTCAATAAATTAAACGTCATAGGTACGATGGAAATTACACAGTGGAGGGTGGAAAATATGGGTTCAATAATACCAGATGGTGGCAATAGTATACAGCGATCCACAAAGGAACAACAACCGAATTTCGTGTTTTTGTGGCAAACTAGTTGTGTTAAATACAATACAAATGTATACCAACGATAAAAGTCAACAAAAAAGTGCAAAATACATTTAAATTATTCAGTTCTACACCAAAACGACAGGAAAAAGTTAAGTGGACATATTTTGTAACTCCACCTGGTGTAAGGTAATTTTAAAATTAATTGCTCTCATTTCCACAAACCTACGATGGAGAGTGTGAAATGAAACGTCAGATGAGAGAATAAGTTTATCTACGTATGTGTTAGTCTATGGTTTCCTCACGAAAGAAGCGCAAAGTAAAACGTTAATTAATGCCGTTGTTGTTTCTTCTTGGTTGTTTTGAGCTAAAGCCTCCACCAGTTTCTCCATCACTCAATTATAATTCGAACTTTTACTATTTTTGAAACTGAATTTTAAATTCCGACAGTTTATTTTTTAAAATTTCAAACAGTTTACATTATTTTAAAGGAGAAGCTTTGGGAACAAGTTTAACAACAACAAAAAACGGTGAAACCACCAGTAAAACACTTCCACCATTTGTTCGAAAATGGTAAAAGTATACCTTGATTCAATAAGACCGTAGATTTTGTTTTATAAATAAAACACCAAAATTTGTCGATTTGATTTTTTTTATTTCCTCATGTTTTTTCGTCTAGCATTTATATAACAAACACAATATCCGTTAAATGCTCACCACGAATCCTCTGGCAACACAAGGTGGACGTATCAACATTTCTCACGACTTTTTGGCATATTTCGGGATCTGAAATCGTTTCGGACCTATTGGCATAGGCCATACTTTCACGTAGCCCCGGAGAAATAAATCAAATGGTGTCAATTCGCAAGATCTTGACGGCATTAGACATTATTTCGTCAGATAATGCGTTCTGGGAACTTCGTTCGTAATAGGGTCGTTGTCGCTGTGTGGGAAGTAGCACCGTCCTGTTGAAACCACATGTGGTCCAAGTCATATATGTATGTAATGCAGGCCATAAAAAGTTTTATCATGACACGATAACGTTCGCCATAACAGCGTTACCGGCATCAAGAAGAAGTACGGTCCGATGATCCGCCAGCTCAAAACCCATACCAAACTGTAACTCGTTGTGGGTGCATATTCGTTTCTTGATTGACATGTGGATTTTCAGTACTCCAAATGCCGCAGTTTTCAAAAAGGAAGAAGAAGAAAAAACCCCGCAGCTTGGCAATCCTAGTAGAAGAGAACCAAAAATGTCGACGCGATTCACTCAAATGCATTTCTTTCCCGCGTCATAACTTGATTATTTCACACTTTTCACATACTTTATGTAATTTTATTTAAATACGGTTGGAATTTCTATAGTTAAATAGAATAACATCATCAGAAAACTGCTCGTGTATTGAAATATTGACATTGAGGGAGCGTTCAATAATGTCCGGACCGAAACACTTATCCAATCCTTAGACAGTTTATGGTGGACCGGGCATTAAAAGACTGGATCAACCATATGCTAAGGAATAGATGGATAAACTGTGGTTCCCATGATGTAAATATTAGAGACAGAATACAACGTGGAACCCCACAGGGAGGGATTATATCACCACTCCTATGGGTCCTCACTATACACAGTCTCCTAAGGAAACTTACCGACGAAGGACTTAAACCAATCTGCTACGCAGATGACGTTATAATACTTCTTAAGGGAAAGAACCACAACCAATTATGCAGAGAGTCCGAGAGGGCACTGAGTATAGCGTATGAATGGGCACAGCCAAGGGGCTTAAATGTAAACCCGGACAAAACGGAAATATGTCTATTCACAAGGAAGACGAAAATCTCAGATTATGAAGAGCCACGATTCTTGATAAAGACGATTAAAATATCCGATAAGGTTAAATACTTAGGAGTAATCTTAGATCGGAAACTGAATTGGAAGCACCACATAGAGGAAATTGCTAATAAGGCCTACAGATGCTGGTCGCTATGCAGAAGGGCTATAGGGTCCAAATGGGGCCTTAAACCGACTATGACACACTGGCTCTACAGAAGCGTAATCAGGCCTGTACTAACATATGCTTCTGTAGTATGGTGGACGGCAGTTGAGAGGAAATGTAACATCGCAATACTGCAGAGGGTTCAGAGAATGTGCTGCATTGGTATCAGCGGTGCAATAAGGACATCCTCGACAAGAGCCATGGAGACTATTTTATGTATCCAGCCAATCGAGATTAGAATCAAATACGAGGCTGCCCTTGCGGCAAAACGACTACAAGCTACAGGTGAATGGATCAACAGGGATCTCACGTCAAAACACCAACGGATAACTGGGGCCTTAGTCGGGTACACTCAAGATACGAGTGAATCTGACCGAATACCCGAGATAAGGGTTAAGGCGAACTGCGTGACCCTAACACCAACTAGAGACGCCTGGCAGAATGGGACCCTGACACCAATGCCAAATGGGACTTACTGCTACACGGATGGCTCAAAGCTAGGAGAAAACGGGTCTAGGATTCTTTATTGAAAATCCAGCAACCGAATCCCACCTACGCCTCCCGGATCATAATACGAACTTTCAGGCGGAAGTTCGGGCGATTACGGAGTGTATCAAATGGCTCGGCGATAATACAATCCCAGCCGAGGCAAATATATTCACGGATAGCCAAATGGCAACAAAGGCAATATCATCAGAAACTGTCAAATCTAGAACGGCCATTGACTGTAAGGTGATAAACGACTACCCTATGCACGGCAGACTCAACATCATCTGGGTGCCGGGGCACAGCGGAGTATTCGGCAACGAGAGAGCGAACCTCCTGGCAAAGAAAGCCAGGGAACTCCAAACGGTGAGCCTAGATGGAGCGAAACCCTTTGGGGTGACGAAGGCTGAGTTAAATAAATGGGCGGAGTCGGCACATATAGCCCAGTGGAACCGGGAATCAGTAGGCAGGATGACAAAGATCCTGTGGGGGGACCCAGATGGATTGAGGACAAAAGGTTTGCTGAAACTGGGAAAAGCCGAAATGGGCAAAATGATGGGAGTCTTAACGGGGCATTCGGGATTACGAGCCCACCTGTACCGTATTGGACTAGTGGCGAACAGTGAGTGCAGGGCATGCATGGAGGACGATGAGACGTTGGAGCACTTCTTATGCCACTGCCCGGCCTTCACAGAAGCTAGATCCATATATCTTTCGGATAGTACGATACCGGACATGACCAAACTTGTGGGTATGGACTGGAACAAACTAAGGAATTTTGTGAATAGCACCGAATTCCTATAAGGGATATAGTGAAGTAGTAGGATAAACTTAGAGGGCACAACAGGTCGAACTTAGCGGCTTAAGTGTATGTCTCACTGACATGGGAAGGTTTAGAGTGCTCCTTCTGAACACTCAATACCGCGCCCCTCTTTTCGAACTAACTAACTATTGAAATATTCAACGAAGAGAGCGAGCAAAGAAACGACACGCTTCACTCGTTTTCTTTGATGGCATTTCACTCCAGGAGTATATTTTCTTCTCTATACAATAGTTGCTTTATGCAGTTTTGCCGTTAACGCTGATTGTTGACCCAAATGGCGGGTTATGTTGACAGAAAAAATCTCGCAACGCGCCAAATGCACTGATCGCTTTTACGCGTTGTTCAACTGAGTATCGCTCCATGACTAATTTTGACAAAGCCTGTAGTACCAATAGTGTGAAAAAAGCATTCACATATCACAAATAATTCCTGTCAAAGATCTGCATTACAATTGAATCACCCTGTATATAAAAATCCGGCGATCAGTCGATGTCCAAAAAACCGGTTGACCGGTTTTCGAATTCGGTTTTTGAATACTCTAATATTAAAAGTGCTACAAACAAATATTCTAGTTTTTGGTACGGGGTATGTCATAAGAAACATTGTGAACTCTTTTTTTGGCGCCGACGCTTATACGATATTCTCGATTTTGTCACTTTTTTGGTTTTAAGCAGAAACCAACAAAATTTGCTCAATTTCCCAAAAATTTTGACAACCAACAAATCCGGTATTTTTTTCTTGGCTGTCTCCGATCATGAAAAAATGCTTTATTTGCTTTATGCAATGCAGTTTTAACCATAGTACGCAGCTGATCCTGAATTTCAGGTTGAGAAATTTTCATTTATCTCTGCACGGAAAAAGAACGTGCAGATTTGTGTATGTAGTAGTGGGCTTGTTCCATGTAACTATTTTTTCCGTTCACAGCACACAATTAATATTTACAATATTTTTTTTGCAAATGTCACAAATTCCTTGACCTAACAATTCTCAGAACATTAATTTTGTTTAGGTTAGGGAAAAAATGCTTGTAAAGGCCGTGACTCACTATCCTAGGTAGTGGTGCGATTTATTCAAAAAAAAATCTGACAGAATCTTATCACACTTGAAGAAAATCGCATCACACTCCAAGTGTGTTGTGGATGCCAGACCATCACACAAAAATGATGCAAAACAATATGTTTTCAACATCACGTTGGTTCTTTGGATTGCTTTTGATGATATTTTGATGTCGTTTGTATTTACAACATACTCACTAATATTTTTCGACATATTCATTTATTTATTCTTTTGCACAACTATTATTTATTATTTTGCACAACTACCTGACGAAAACTGAAATTATTTTAACAGAATAATAGCGCGTCTATTTTTGTATCAGCTGTCGTTGTTGTTATTCTTATCAGCTGTCTCCTAAAACACAACCCTGATCGCAGAGAAAATATTAAGTTTTTGAAACTTTTCAAAACATGAGCAAATCTAACAGATCTGTCAAAATTATTTTCGTTTCTCTCTCATACTTATTCGCATACAATCCAGACTATACACATACGATTTTTGACAGATCCAAAGACTAAATCTGATAGTGAGTCATGGCCTTAAACAGACCTGTGCACTAGACACAAAATGTAAAAAATTCCGTTTGCATTTCTTTTCAGGTGCGTACTACCCAACGGAAAGTCGCTTTAAATTTCTGAACCTGAAATTGAGGATGAATTACTGATGAAATGTACGTTTGTTTACAACTATTTCAACCCAGGTGCATTGAAGTGGTGGTTCTATGAGAACAGCCTACTTAATTTTTTTAATTTCTTACGTATTTTTTGTTTCTTAAATTCAAATGAATTATGTTTTTGTACTTCTTTTATTCTTGGTATACCCTTGTGCCGAATTTGATTGCGGAAAATACCACACAAAACAAAAAGCATATTGTTGGTTTCCTGTTATAGTAACACCACCTCGTCAATGCGCATTGGCTTTCAATCAAATTAAAAAAAAAAACAATGCGAAAACATCAGATTTTGTTGGAACGTGTTGGAAGAAACTTTTGATACGAAATCAAGAAATTGTGCAAATGAGCTTAGCTAAAAATACGCTTATTTGGGGCCCTAAATGGAAATCACTTCGATGTAAACGTGATATCATGCAAACCTTCATTCCACTGCAAAATGCAGTCAGTAAAAGAAGAAGAATTGGAAACAGCTGTGTGTTATTTACAAACCTCTTTGTTTATAAACATCAGAAAAATTTGAATTTACAAACTTTTAAATCTTTTATTATTTAATTGAAATTGCTAGAATATCAAAATTAGCAGAGATCATTTTTACTTGTTTTGCAAACAATCAAGTATAATAAAAATGTGACCAACACATTCATATTCTATACTTGGGCGAAACTAGTGGACACGAAAAAATCGAGAGCGAGAGAGAAAGCCGCTGTCAAAACAACAACAGTTGCATACAAAAAAAAATTATTTTAGGATTGTTTTATTTGTTTCCTGCTTTGGCCTGAATTAAGTTTTGATTTGTTTTGATGTAAATACAAAAATGCACGACATAGAGTCCAATAAAGACAGTGTAAATTATCTTATAAATAAGTTGTGTTTAAGTATATTACAACAAAATGAAGATGTATTGAATCAAAACGAAATACAAGCAGCTGTGCCAAAACTCAAGGCGTTGTCCTTCCAAATACTGCTGAAGAAATCACCAAGGCCACGCAATGTCAACGCACTTGAGGAAAATGAGGATTTTGAGCCTCAACGTGCGTTGGACATACAAATATTCGCTGCTAAACTTAATTCAAGAGCTAACCCGCAAGTATGTGCTAAGTTTGCCGATTTTGAAGAACAGTTGGAGGCCATAAAAAATGAACCATATTTTACTGAAGGTTCTGGTAAAGGTGTATTACAGCTGTTGTTGGCTCTACAAGGAAACGTACATGAGGAATATGAAGTGGTAAGTTGTAAAAGATTCTACTTAAACTACTAGGTAAGAATGCTAGATTTAAAAACCTTTTGCAAAAGTTATTTATTTATTTTCTTTACCTATAAAATGTTAGTAAAATATTGTTATTTATAAAATTATGCATCTCATTTGAAGAAGTAAATTATTATTTGTAGTAAAAACAATAATCTATCATTGTTTTTTGTTTTAGCCCAATATGTGCCCTCCTGAGCTACTGGTACCTGGCCCATTCACTCTGCATGCCAACTACAAGGACAATCCTCACTACCCCACTTTTAATGATTATGATATAATGAATCCCAAACCGAAATTTTTCAAAAGCATACAACCACTGAAGTCTTTGGACAACCCATATCTACCCAGATTTCTGTTCGAAGGAGAAAAGGATCAACTCCAGGCAATAGATAATAAATTTGGAATTGTACCGTCAAGGAACAATACAAATCTAGAATGCACGTTCACGGGAATGACAAAACGTTTGCTTGGAGATGCTATGCGTATAAATACCAATTCGTTGTGTCTGTTTCCGGACATCATTAAACAACCAACAAAGACATTGAAACTACTTGCAAGTCCACGAAAACAGTTGCTAGTGACCACCAGTAAATACAAAGTACATCAAGCTGAAAATCAAACAAAAAAGATATTTTCCTGGAATTGGGAAGGACTGGGCTGTTTTGGTATAACATGTTCGAAACCTTTTGCTGGAGATACTAGCGTCTCATTACTCTTTAAAAGTAAAATAAACAGAGACAAGAAATATCCGTTTGTGGCCAATATATTAAAGATAGACGATTTTATTAAAGACTTGAAGTCATTAACAGGTATTTGTATGTCATAACGATCAAAACAAAATAATTATATATATTATCGTTTCATGCAATTAAGTTGGCATACAATCGGACACTTTCCAGCATGATGAATATTTAGTGTTCTCGATGAAAGAAAATGTTACCATAGATGGTGTTTTACCTGCAGTTATCAACAGTTTTGTTACTGATTTTCTAGAATGTGGCACTTGCTACAAGCGTATGCAAACTATGATTATGAAAAGAGACTATAAGCTTATGTTTGAAGGATTTATGTTCAAAGTAAGACAATTTTTTCAAATAATTACCTTCGTTTATTAATGTAATATTGTTGTAATTACAGGCATTGTGTAGTGCCATTGATGAGTACCTTATAACGTTTCGTCAATATGTTTTTGCTAAGCAGGATGAATATTTAATGGGCTTCTATAAACGCATGCAAAAAATGATAAAACAAATCATTAATTTGTCGTATACCTTAGCTATCCATCCAAATGGTATTTGAAGACATACTATTAACATTCTGTTCCGTATATTGATATATCTTTCTATAGTTGAAGCCAGTGTTAAACCACCAATGGGGTCTCAGTTTCTAGGATACCTCTATCGCGAAATTATGCGTTTAACCCAGGAAGATTACATCACTCTCTTAGTGTTCATTTTGAGAAGATGCTGCCATGTTTATTTTAAGTAAGTTAACGTTTTATTAGTTTTGAAATGCATCTCTCGCTTCATCTAGAATGAACGTTTTTCTAATGCGATTGAACATTTAAATAACACGAAAAATTACAAGTTAAAAATGTACAATTTTGAGTTGACATTACATTTAGTAAAATGTAATCGCGTTTCATACGACTCCAATCTTTATAAAGAATTCTTCGTTGTAGAGCTTAATAAAACTAAATGCAAATAGCAGTAATCAGATCCCTTATTACATACGTATCAGAAGGGGGACTTAAACCAATATTACTTATCCATATCCCTACCAAAATTCACATCAGCTCATATTATTAAAATTCCATTAAATAGCACGTTATTTTTTTCATAGACATTTACAAAAATGGATATTTTATGGCGTATTGGATGATTCATGCAATGAACTTTTCGTAGGATTTATGGATCACTACAGAGAAAATACAAAATATTTTTATGACAAGGCATATTTCATACGGAAGGAATCTGTTCCAGGCTTTTTTCAGAACTTTGATGATCAAATACTTCAATGCGGCAAATATACAATGCTTCTGAAAGCCTATAAACCAAATGTAAATGTTATTTAATAGCTAAGCACTTCTGTAAACTGAATCATTTGTACTTTTTAATAGCATCCCTTATTTGATTTGGAATATCCATCGATATCGGTGTGTCTTTCGTTAGATGATGTTGAAAAATTACACTTAGTTTGCGCCAAATATTCGGAAAATGCTGGGAAAGTCTGTCATAAGGCTATTACAATCCGTGAGGTTTTCGATATAAGATCGGAGGAGAAACGTCAATTTTTCCAACGTATGGTTGAAAGATCCAAAGCTAATCTCGAACGCTGGACGGTAGAACAGCATGAGCGGGCCCTCATGGTTGCCGAGAAAAAGAAAAAGCGTCTAGAAGAGTTGTCCGCCCAACTACAGGATGCTAAGCTACGCAAAGTACAAGAACGCAAAGCCAGTGTAGAAATGGAGTTAAAATACTTAAGAGAAATGGAAAAAGCAGAAGAGCAACGTATGGTTAAAGATAATATAAATCTAAGGAAACGTATAGAATATTACCAAGAGTTGAGTGATATTATAAATGAAAAGGAAAACGCAAAAGAGAAGAGCAGAGATCACAGATCCAAGTTAACTGTGCAAATACCCCCAACATCTACGTTACAAGCATCTCCACATACACCAGCAAGTACGACTGGCACTGATTTTGAATCATGTTTTGGAGACGATGATGAACAAACTTCTGAATACGAAGAATGCATCTCTGACGAATTCGTCGATAAATTTAATGAAAGCGAAAAAGATCTAAAAGCTATTTATGAAGATAATGAAGGCGAAGAAGGAACAATGGAAAGCACTTCAGAAAGTGGTATAGCTTTACAGCCAAAGGAATCAAGTGTGACTCAGACAGAGGAAAACTCTAATTTGGTAAACAAATATTTAAAACGCAGTATTTCGGACATGATAAATTCAAATGAATTACCATCAATCGTGGCCAATAGTATGCTAACCAACAGGCAGAAAGCTATGTCTAGCACCAGCGTGGAACAATGTATTAATACCTTAGAAGTCGACGTTCACAATAGCAAAACTATCAATACTAAACTATCAGCCGATAATGTAGCGAAAATAAATGCGAATGAAAAATGTAAGTAATTTTATTCTAGAAATAGCAAATACAAATAGAACTGTTATAATAAAATCTGTATTTAATCATCTAAGAATAATACTTGTGTATAATTGGAGTTAATTTTTCTTAATAAAGCAGATTTCTACTATTTCAGCTCAATTTCATAACAAAATCACAGAACCCCAGCATAATCAACAAAAAATTCTATATGAGGAACTCAGTCTTCGACATCAAAACACACATACAAAATCAATGCCTGATGTAAATCTGAATACCATTCCGGATGAAGAGCTGTCCGATCTACAGCGCAATCGTCAGCGTATGATGCAAAATGATCTATTCTGTCAATACAATAAAGACCCTATGGAGGTTAGATCAAATCTATATCTTAATTTAGACAGCGAACGTGCCCGGAACAGACAAAAAGTATTGTCAAGTGAATATAATATACTTACTGGCATAAATACTGCGGTCACCCCCATAACACCTATGTCAACTACATCTGATACCACTCCAATAACAGAAGTTCTAAGTGAGAGTCAGGCTGACAAAGATAATGGTAATGTTAAAATGGCGGTAACAAATGTGAAAATAAACCAAGATTTGGAAAAGCAGAATTTAAAACTGAATGTATCAATAGCCAATAGCAGTATTACAAAGGAGTTGGCATTGCCAACGGCTGGTACTTTTCTAGAAACAACTCCTGATTGTGCTTTAAATACAGCTGGCATTATGGCCAAACAAGGTTTTTCTTTTCCCAACGCTGAAAAATGTAAACAACAGCAACAAAATGCGTCATCTGAGGGACCCGTTAATAATCTGTCTTTACAACAGGAAGAAGCATGTCCTCAACCAGATTACAACGATCCCTACAAACGTTGTCGTGAATTAATTGAAACAAATTTCAAATGTAAATCCTCCAGCCCATTCATACGTCTAAATAATTCGACGAGGAATCCGACAAATGTTACAAAGAATCCCAAGGCCAGTGTAAATGTTACAACTCTAACCGAGTTTCTTCAGAAATCTGTTATTTTACCCATGAGTGCACATTTGGAGCTGGTTAATAATGAAGTTATGCGTTTGTTCCTGCAAGATTTAAAAGTTTTAGATCATTTTCGTAGTTTGCGTAACTACTTCTTTATGATGGATGGGGAATTTGGATCCATTATATGTGATGGTATCATTGGCAGATTGGAAAATGGAGTCAAACCTGAAAAACTGTTAAATTATCAAATATTACATTCTATTTTGGATACCGCATTGGGCTCGAGCATAACAGGTAAATATAAAAATACAATAGGTTCTCAGATATTACGGGGAAATTGTTCTTCATTTCTTTTAACAAACTGATTGCTAAACTATTGATATACAGCAGAGCAATAATTTTGGAATATTGTTATTATTTCTCATTCATATTCAAATAATTTATTTATCAAATAATGTCCAATTGTAAACTAAGCCCCGTATTCTCAACGAAATGTTAGTCACCGACTCATCTGACTAACGATTGTGACATCTTAACTCATAATTTAAAGCCTATTGGTAATGAAAACAAATTACAACAGACATACTTAAATATATAAATATAGAAAACTACTCAACATCATTTTAAGATTTGATATTGATGCAGACTATCTTAGAAAATTGCTAACAGAAAGTGGTAATGCAAAGCAGAATCGAGAAAAATCCAATACTGTAACTGATACTACTCCTCGATTACTGTCCCCTACTTGTTACGCGCGTAATTTTACAGGTCCGAATAAAATCGATAATCATAGGAATTTACGGGCATGTATAAGATTTTTAGTGGCTAGCTCTGCCAACTGCAACTGCATCTTAGCCTTTCTAGACACCGACTTGACTTTGATTCTTGCCTTATAAAATATTATCTGGCTAACTCCAGACCTAACATCCAACAATGCCTTATACACTTAATCGCGGATAGAAATGTAATATTCAACATTTAGAGATTTAAACTAATCATCATCTCTTCCAACTAAACTGTGTTCAAAGAGTGGATACGAAGCGAAGGAATACATGTTAATTTCTGACGAACAGCTGTCATTTTACTAATAACAATCATGACTACCCGGTTTGCATTTGGCTAAGGCAGACATGCTCATATTTGAGTTAGACAGTATCTACGTAACTGTTACGAAACAATTCTCGACTGACGAATTACTAGCATAAAAAACATTTTAGTTAGACACTCGTTGTACGGAGCGTACATACATTGACTTAACTTTTCGTTATGAATTGGGTGTAAATTTATAAAGAATTTTAAAGCCGAAGGACCCTAACAACCATTATAGAAACAAGGAATTTAAAATTGTGCATAATACAAGTTCTTGAAGATTATCAGTGGATATACATATATCCATTATCTTCAAGGCAACAGACCTCAGGAGTTGTAATTCTGTTAAAATGTAGTCCATAATTGGACATAGTTTGACTAATAATATGTTTGAATGTGAATATGAAGTACAGTTTTATTTTTATGTTTTAAAATCCATAACAACTTCCGCTGGTTATTTGCTAATATTTGTTATACACAAAAATAACCCTCAGACTACTTCTCTTACAGACAAGAGCTTTGAAATGCTTTACTGTAAATATTATATTGTGGACTTCGACATGATGTATTTTTTCTATGTATTTTCAGGCAAAGATAAAAATGCTGAGAACCTTTCTTTTATTGTCGACGATGTCCCGGAAAAATTCGAAATCAATTCGCCCGATGTTTTAAGCAATCTCAGTCTAAGTTATCGCATCAACTGGCCTTTAAATCTTATTTTAAACCCCGAGACGTTGGAACAGTACGCTAATATTTTCAAATACCTTGTACGTGTAAGGCGCATAAGTTGGATTTTGGAAAAAGCCTATCAAATTCTCAAAGAGAGTGTGAAACTGCACGGCAGTACTATATTGAAATCCCCACAATATCGTCATATACAATTTATACGCCACAAGTTCTATCACTTTGTGCACGCCTTGCAAAATCATATAACAGCCAACGCTTTGCAGGCATCGTGGAAGACATTTAAGGATGAACTAATGGCCGTGAAAACAATTGAAGACATCTATAGAAAGCATACCACCTACATAAAGCGTATATTGTTTCTGTGCATGCTAAACAGAAAAAGTGCTGAGTTTTACAACACCATAGATAATGTTTTCAAAATTTCTATACGATTTTACAAGTGAGTTTAAATAAGTATATTAATAATAACTTATTGATAACATTATCTTTACAGCAATTTAAAATCGCGAGAATTCAAATTGAAGCCAGGCCAAGAACATTTTACCCATTCGCGTTATGAGAAACTCATCAATGATGAAGTGGAATTTGATAAATTCATTAAATACACCATATATTTGGGCAATAAAATTGTACAACATGGCTATCAGGCAGAGATTGGTGAATTTATAAGTTTGATTAACTACAATCAGTACTATATGAAAAATATAATCTAAAAACTCGGCTAGTTAGGAGTTTGTTATGTTTGTTATGCTGTTTTTGTTAAAAAGAGTATTTGAATATCATTTGAGAGAATTGTATTTACATGCATATACATACATATATAAACATTACATTTTGAATCAAAAATAAAAGATATTATCATCAAATAAAAACCGAATATGTCTCTTCATATTTGTATAGTATATGACATTATAGGTTGGAGTGCACTTAATAACAGTTTTTCAGATTAATATTTATATCGATCGGGATTTACGTTCATTTAAATTTGTTGATATGTATTCTGCTAACTTCAAAATTCGTCAGCAGATGTATTTTGCTAACTTAAAAATACGGTTTAAAACCGTATGTATATACAAGATATGCATGTGGAACAATACATTTCCAAATCCGGAATTAAGTTTCAGATGTTATTAAGAAATCAGAATTCCAAAATCAAGATATATGCCTTAACAGATTTTATCCCAATAACGATTGGCATACTTTTTGCCTCATTTCGGTTTTAGTAAAGGTATACGTGTATCTAGAATGTTATATTTATATCAATTAATGTGCTATACGAATGACCATAAATGTATGTGTATATAGTATATTTTATTTTGTTATCAAACAATTACGATTTCTTGTTCTGTTAATTATTTCGTAGGTGCTCTCTTGTTTTTTGTTCTTTCTCGCTTTTTTTATTTGTATAAAACAGGAAGGTCGTCCGCTCTGTAGCTAATTTCCCTCAATACTTTCAGAAATTCAAATACATTGAAAATTTGTTATTAAATGTTTTTATCTGTTTATGTGAAATCTTAAACATATGCCACCATATCATATGCAACGAGAAATCAAAATGTTTATGGCTTTCGGGAAATTTGGAAAATACCACAACAAAATTCTAAATGGAAATTAGTATTGCAGCTTCGTTATAAATATTATTGGCGCAGTTGTGTTTGTAGGCAATATATGCATTTAATTATATGTCGCTGTTAAACTGACAAAGAAATTATTGTTTCCCTGAAGACGAAGAGAGTTCAAATTCTAAAGTCAATGTACTGCTTTTAATTGTGCTGTTTGTTTGTATACTTTGGCGGCGCAAAGAATAAAAACTGTCAAAATGCTTCCTTGTTGGGGCATTCACATTTAGGACGTACATATAAGCCAATTGTGTGCCAATATTTTTAAAATAATTTGTTATAAGTCTAAACTTTAATATAAAACTAAATGCACACATACTTTAATATAAATATATGTATGCATCCGTATTGAATTAGGATGGCTTGAGGTCATAAAGTGAAAATACCAGCGGGGTTGACTGTTTTTTCAATATTTATTAAATATTCCCAATATGTCATCCTCAGGGTTTTATATAGAGAGATATAACATTAATGACATATTGATCACAAGACGATTGACAGTAATTGAATGTATTATAAATCACAAAAAACAAATTACTCGTACGCAGTGTGCAAGATTTCGTTAACTAATGCATTTTTTTTACGTTCACATCTAGTGCGCATCACATACATAAAGCAAACAAAATCACCAATGTCAAATGAGGTTCGATTTAAATCAGAAATATACTTATACCCCAATATATAACCTACATTCATTTTGGGTTTCCTAAATAAAAAATCTGTCTAAAATTGTTTTTGTACACATTTTATTTTCTCGGTAAGCCCCGTATTCAGTTCTTCAGCACATACATTGCTTGTTTTGATATATTCTTCAAACATTCTAGCATATACGACCAATAACATCCATTTATTTACGGTAAACAGAAAATTCTAGATTGAGGATAAGGGTAGATAGCAGCACTCTTTATAGAGAAATAATTTGTTACCTTAATTCTGACATATTTTGTTTTCTATTCTAAATAGTGCATAAATGCAAAATTGTATCTTTGTACTTTAATTTTTAAATGGAAAAACATCGACAAAGAATGTTCTAAATATATTTGGCCAATTTCGAATCGTTAATGCTGGCATTTGTTGTTAATTGCTAGTTCTAGAAGTAGTTTTTTCTTGAATTAGATCTGCATTTGTGTACTTCAATATGACACGTTAAACCAGAAAAAATCCAATGATAACATTAGTCATTAGATTATTGATATTGACTATAAATATTTACGTTGTGCGTCACAATATATAGAAATATATTATTATCTTAAACAGTGTATTACTGAGTTTATTGTTAGTAACCAATTTTATAATACGAAATACATATTTGCGCATTACGTATGGCTCTTCTGGAGACCCCCGCAAAATGTAAATTATTAAATTTACTTACCAAAATAAGTACCAATATTTTTAGATCCTCGTGCCTTAGGAATGTCATACCTTTAGGAGACAAAGTCTTTTATTTGATTCTCAAATGTGGAGAAAGTGCGTGATAGGTTTAACTACGCATTAGTGGGGCAGGTAGCTACTACGTTTATACGGATAATTCATGTTTTAGTATTGTTGTAGTGTCCCACAGTTGACCTACACTGGGAAGGCTGTGATATTCGGATGCCCTGTATTTTAAAAGTACGTCATTTATGTAGCTGTTGCCGTAATTTATTATAAATTAATGTCTAAGTTAACACCTTCCACCAGGGCCTCCAATTTCTATTAGTATTCAAAATTTATTAATCAATCAATACCCAATCATCGACTTCATTTTGATAGAATTACAATCCATGACTAATATGTACTTTAAAACTAACAAAAGATTACATCGCGTCGTAGAAAAACATTTATGTTTAGAGACGGGAAAAGGGTAAATACTGAGTTGGTAAATGCCCAGTAAAATGGGTAAATAGCTGGGTATTTGTCTAAAAGGACTATGTTGTAGAAAATTTGGTGAACAAACACATTGTGCAGAAAAATTTTATGAATTTTATAATAAATTTTATAAATAAAAATACCCACAGAGCAATAACTTAAGTCAATAACTGTATTATATAGACCTTTTTTGCAACAGGAAGGAATATATCCGGCATATAATCGGTATTTACCCATAAACGGGTAGAAGTCCATCTTTATTTAGGCTATATAACAGCTTTTGAGCAGATGTGAGCAATGGGGCCAGTAAATTGTAAATTAGCATCAATAAGTTATCCAAGACAATGAATTTGAAAATAATGAACTTATAACGATAGTTTGCAGTACAATATTTAGTTCCCCGATTTGCTCATGTAAAATAAAACAAATAAATGGTTTCCCATTACATCCCATGAAGGAATTAGGGAGAGCTTCTCACAACCAGTGAGCTGTGCGCTTTATAGTTTCATACTCACTGATTGGGACCTACAGTTTTACACCGGTTCCGAACGGTATTTTGAGAAGCTCTTTCATGGCTAAGTACTCGATAGTGTTGCCGTCACTAAGCGAGGTTGCGGTCGTCGAAAGAAATTTTAAGGCGATCGGAGCAGGAATCGAACCATGTCCGTGTAGAAAAGTGATTAATTTAGTTTTATCAACATTGGTTTTTATAACTATAAATTCTGATACAAATTCGACCGACATCATTGTCCAGAAAGGGTATATACATTCAATAAACTACTCTGTGCGATGAAATAAATACGAAGGGTTGAATTAGACACACAAGAACTCAATTCATTAAATTATAATACAAAAAAAAAGTCTAAGAAGTCATAAAATATCCCGGAACGGCGGCAATTACAGACAACATATTGCAAACGATAGTGTAGGAATTCACAAATAGAATTTAAGGAGGTAAATTAGAGATTATGTTAACTATATATACAAGGTGGCGCAAAAGTAATCCTCCTATCAGAAAATGCTATAAATTTTGCGATTGGCCCCTAATGTCAGTTCTGTTTTGACATTTGTGTAGTAAACACATGCGAAATACACGTTAATAAACAATGTTACGCTACACTGCTCCAGAACGCGGAATATTGCTGACTATTTATTTGACCAATAATCGGTCGGTGACTTTGGCACAACGTGAATTTCGTCGCAGATTTCCTGGCCGTCCAACGCCTAATGGTGAAACACTGCGACGTTTAGCCGCTCGCCTCGAAGAGACTGGCACAACACGAGATGCTGCCAGGCGTGGCAGACCCCGGAGTAGCCGTTCTGCAGAGAATATTGCTGCTGTAGCCGAGGATGTCATGGAAGCTCCGTCGACATCGACCAGACGACGTGCCACGCTACAGAGCAATGATCAACGAGTTCTTTTTGCCGCAACTTGATGAATTGGGATTGGAAAACATGTGGTTCCAACAAGACGGTGCAACGGCACACACTGCACGTGCCACAACCGATATGCTGAAGGATGAATTTCCCGGGCGCCTAATCTCCCGTTGTGGCGATTTGCACTGCCCAGCAAGATCGCCTGATTTGACTGCTCCAGACTTCTTTTTGTGGGGCTTTTTGAAGTCGCGGGTTTATGTCAACAAGCCTCAGACTCTTGCAGCTCTTAAAGACAATATCCGTCAAGAATGTGCGGATCTATCGCCGGAAGTTTTGGCCAAAGTGATGGAAAATGCCATAAAAAGGGCTCAAATGACAATCAACTGTGGCGGCGGCCATTTACATGACATCATATTCTCGACTTGATGTAAAAAAATTAAAAGACCAAATAAAAATAATCCACAAGAAGAATCAAAGTTTTTAATTTTTTTTTTAAATTACAGCCAAAAAACATCGGAAGTTTACTTTTGCGCCACCTTGTATATTTAGTATTACTATCAAACCCGGAAGATTTCATCCTGAATTTTAGTAGGGATGCCTATTGTTTTTTAAAATAAATTATATCCCATATCACTCAGTGATAACGTAGCTACTGGTGAAATAATTTTTAAAATCGGATGAGTAGTTTAGAAGATTATATACAAACTAACAAACCCACGAACGAACGAACCTTTATTATATTAGTACATATTAAATATATAAAATTATAAAAATTTTAAGTAATTCGGCCGATATTTCAAGAATTTACAGCCTTAAGACTGTTGACTTATCTTATTTACTGTCGCAATTGCGATATGTGACTCCAACGACGCAATAATACCCCCTTAATAAAATCTATAAAAACTAAAACGTCGTACATATTGCTCATATTCGACAAGACCGTCATAACTCAAAAAAAAATTGATTCGAGTTAAACTACTTTGAAAGTTTCAAGTGGTATATGATTGTATGGAAAATGTTAGCTTAAAAATACTCTCAGGCCGAACCTAAAAATATGCGAATCAACTTATCTGATAAACTAGACAAGGAGAATATTTTGTATTAATCAGTTCAAAAAAAGTTTCGAGTTATGACGGTCTTGTCGCAAATGATCGATATGTATGTATGTATGTACAAATAATGTGAGTGGGAACAAAGTTCATTACCCTTTCCTCAAAGTTGATCACATTAGTGCATATTTGAGATAAAAACTTATTCAGACACATGTGTTCATTTGTATCTGGGTGAATATAAAGTTTCCTAAATACTTACTGTATTATAAATAACCATGTAAATAAGTTTTTACCTAGTCAGTTAAGTACAAGAGTGTCACAATGGCGGACAGACAAAGATATACTCGTATGAACAACAAAGACAATTCAGGTCATGGCAAGGGGTCCACCTCAAGCTGATGAAAGAATTGAAAATAAAACGTATTTAATAGATATCTATATTCCCCTCTAAAGTAAATAACGAAAATGATGTACATAAATATTTATATACGTTTATACTTTACAAACGTAACCACATAGAAATATACAGATTCAATTTACTTGTTAAATGGAAAAAACACTGAATCATGTTCTCCTTATCGTTCCAACAACTTCGTAGTTTCTCAGTTATACAGAATTTGGTATTGTGCTTGAATATGTACATAGTTACATATGTATATGCGTCTATATACATATTTACACCTACTAAGTATAAATAAAAAGTTGAATACGCAATAATTGTGTCTAGTAAATTAATGTTTTCACCTGTTATTCAACGAATTTGATTTGACATAAAATAAATAAACATATTTTAATTATTTCTACGAAGTAGACTTTCCTTTTTCGTTTCAAAATTTTGTGCAGGAACATCTTAAATTTCTTGAAATTATCAGACATCAATATCCACAACAAAGAGACCCCCTAAAACGCAAATCATAAGAAAGGCGAGTGGTAACTAGTATCAACATACATACATATGTATGTATGTGCATATATGTATGTATACAAATGTATATTGTATTTAACATTTTCGTTTTTAACGTTTTTTTTTATAAGATGTTGAAATTATTCAGTTCGTCAGCGTCATATTTTGGAATAACGTAGAAGATTCGTTGTTGTTGTTATTAGTAAATTGTTTTGTTTTAAACTGATTATTAATTGTGCTTCAATAGGTATTTACTTAAACAGCTGTTTCGTATTCTATATACTTTGACACCAATTTATTTACCCCTGTTTCCACTTTCATTGGAAATCCCTTTCCAATACTGGGAAAGAGTGAGATGATATGGAATGCTCTCATTCCGTTTCTTTGTTCTCTTTTTGGTGCCAGTGGTGGTAAACGCATTTAAATTGACAGTGTTAGATATGGATTGTAAAATAATCCTTGTATTGGACTAATAAATTTTTTTTTCAAAACCGGTTCTATCGGTGGCTTTGAAGGAAAATGTCAGTTTCCACCTGATTAGGTTTATTTAACTAAAGGTCAATTTAACCAATCAAGCTGGAACTACCTGACAGTTGAAAATGTTGTATTCCATATAAACTGACACCTAAACCTGGTTGTTAGCTCTAAAGTGGGAATACCATAGACGAACGGCCTTATTCATAAAAAGATGTCATGGGTTTGTTAAAGGTTTAAGAAGGTAAAGCCCAAAAATTTTATTCATAATCGAAAAATTCCTCTGTTAAGAGTTCTCTAACGTCGCCATTTTTGTTGAACGTTTAACTCTTCTTTAAGACTATGTTATTCGCATTAATACACAAAATAAATAATTTTTTTACATTTAAATATTTAAGCGACATAAACAATTGGAATTATTTTGTGCATATTTGCAGCGTTTATAGTGTCACATTATCCTGCTAAGCAACCAAATAGTTTCGTTCCAATTTTTATAATTTTTAACCAAAATGAACTTTTGGTTACATAGTGATGTATATAAAATCAAAACATTGAAACTACAACCTATTCGGTTTTATATTCGACTACCTAAAACTGAAATCAAATTCAGTATGATTTGTTGACACTTCTTCTAAGTTTATGAATATAGCAAATATTAATTGATCTTTTTATTGAATAGTTCTTTCCGTTAATATTTAAAATTTTGCAAAAATGCATTGACGCATTTAAATAAAAAAATTTAATTCGGTCTATCAGTTATTGTTCATCTTGTTTTTACATCACAAGCACTGTGAGAATACATAAAACGGAGTTGTCAGTCAATTATCTGTTCCCTAGTTAAAATACTCATTGTGAATACGGTTCTAATAAAACCTTCGCCAAATCTTAAAACATGTTTATACTGCACTAGATATCTCTAGATTTCGTGGCCTAAACATCTGATTTTCCATACACAAATCAGCTGTTCCTGTGAATGAATCTAGACAATCGAGATTTCGGTTGCATCATAAACGCGGTATTACAGCTTTCAATAACTGATGAATGTTTTAGAGCTACATTAGTATTTTTTATGAATAAGAGAGTAATTATTATACTAGACTTAACATTTCTCTCAGCAAATTTCTGACATTTGGTCTGGTGTGATATGAACGTTGGATGTTGAAAAGAATTGCTTTACTATTACCAGATAGAGGGAATGGTTCAAAACAACGAAAAAAATAACAACAGCGGCATTTCCTTTTGTGTGTTCAAATTATTGTGTTAAATATAACACAAATGTATGCTACCAATAACAGTCAATAAATAAGTTTAAAACACGTTTAAATTTCACAGTTTTTAACCAAAACGAAATGAAAGTCAGAAGTTATTGTAATTCCACCTGGTGTACGTCACTTTTCGTCAAACATCTCTCTATCACACCGATCGCATCACGAAGAGTGTGAAGGGAAACGTCAGCTGAGTCAAATATTACTCTAAGTGGAATACATAGAATACATACTCCATATCTTTGCTGCTTAAAATCGGAAAATAAATTAAATCGCTTCAATAATTGTGACAAAGCAACCAAACGGTACAATTCCACACACGATCAAGCGTAAACAACTTGGATTTTCCGTCCGTAGCTAATATTAAATAATTCAGGTTATATCAATGGCCCAGCTGATTTCATTGTTACCATTTCATTCGTGTTATATCAATGGCCCAGCTGATTTCATTGTTACCATTTCATTCGTGCCTAATCTGACAGATTTTTTATGTTTTTCACATTATTTTGACGATCACACTCGCGTCTGATATCAGTATACACACAAGCACTTTAAAGCCTCCACTACTCGACCATCATTAGAAAAAAAAGGAGAAAAAAATTGAAATCAGCTGTCTACCGAGTTTACCTTCTCATTCTACCATGAGCTGAACTCTCTAAAGGTGGGCACTATGCTGACTTTTCACGGTAGAACATCATATAAAAAAAAATTTTTCCTCCAGCCAGTACTATGTTTTTCCGAGTGGAAAATTGCATAAATTTATTAATACTGATTTGTAAACAGCTGACTTATAAATATATTTAGAAATATATAATTTAAATAAATAAAAAAAACACCAATAAATGAAAAACCCATTTCGTTGCGGACGTTACCACCTATCCACCTTGCAAATATTTCGTTTATAATTCCTTTACGCGCTCTATTTCTTTTTTACTTTTACTTTTGGTTGTTAAAATTTCGAAATGTCAAATTCCGTTCCCAAACAAATATCAAACAATAGTAACTACACACCAGCGGCATTCATGCAAGCGTGAAAGCCGAGAACTTTTGCTCGCTTTGTATGGGAAATTTGTTGTTTTGACGTTTGCTGTGCAAGTTTACGATGTTTTCGAGTTTACCAGGTTCTTTCGAGCTTTCATGAAGACCACTACTGTAATTGATTTTGCTTTCGAAATGAAAGTGAGCAAATGAAAAGTGAGCAAAATTTTTGGTTCCAGAAATTCTCTATATTTATCTCTGATTTACCTTGCAAATATTTCACTTTGTTTTAAATATACACCTACTTTTTACGGGAAAGAAAATGTCATAAAAACTGAAAACGGGGCTTTAAACTTGGTACTGAGTTCGTATTCGCTCATTGATATTTGTTCAAAGAGTCATTGACTAGCAATAAATAAACGTAGACTACCATATTTTCTGTGCTCTTGACATTTAAACACAAAAATATCACACTTTTCGACAAATTCAATGTGAATTTACATTTATCATTTTCGTAGATATTTCGCAAGTATGGAGGTTTGTCAAATTTCACGTGAATGGTTATCTTAGTACGGGCCTTTATTTTTTAGCTTAAATTAAAAATATTGAACTTGAATATCTCCGATACTTCAAGGGTCAAAGCGGACCCTTGACCCTTGCATGGCCGACAAGAAAACTGTGCAGACTTATCTGAACCAACAAGTCGGACAATATCAAATCGTCTGATTTTTCAAAATGTCGGTCCGACTTATTTATTAGTGTATCAATTCGAATCACAATTTGAACATAAAAGCGTCTAGAAGAAGACTGTTTTTAAATAAATGTATCGAAATATGAAAAACAAATAAAACTAAAACTGAATTTACAAAAAATAATTAAAAATACAGATATTACAAATACACCGCTTCTACAGGGTGGAGGGTGGTCGACATTGCCAGATACACTAGTTAAAACCATGTAATTTACAAATTCCCTTACTGTTCAATATAATTAAAATATAAAATAAAATTTTCTAAGGTTCATAATTTTTTTTATTTCATTCCCAAATAAGCAAATTACCGCGCTCCACCCTGGACAACCTTCCACATATAAATAAACCATTCAGTTTCGTCCATTATCTGATTACAACAAAATTATACCGTAACAGTTTTTTGAATAATTAATTTTTTTTTTAAATAACCCACAATGAGGTAAAGAAAATTAAAATATTTTTGAGACCTTTCCATTACATTTATTTCAACTAGTTCTGACAATAGACATTATAGATATGCCTACGTACGTATTAGGGTTTCGGATGCCAATGTCTCGGGAAATGCTCAAAAAGAGGCAGGTGAAATAGGTGAATTGTCCTCATGCTAAATTTGTTTCTTTCATTTGTTTAACTTGAAAGAATAATTTGAAGATGGAGGTCGTCTGAGCTGTTCTCATTTTCCAACTTGGCAGTGAAAGCTGAGAAATAAAATATGTATGTGGTTGAAACGAAACGAAGTTCGAAACCAGTCATGTAACAAATAACCAAAACCATTCTTAATTTACACGATAACAATCCACAAATTCCGGTTCGGTTTTTATCACTCGATTGAATCTTTTCTTACTTACCAACACTAGAAAATTTCTCGAACAAATAAATGTGACGCTTACCATTACTTAAAGTACTCTCTCAATTTGCCCAAAGACAAAGACAACAAATGGAAAATGTTCATAGTCATAACAAAATTAACACTAGATTTGCTTTAAATATATTATAATTTTACCAAACTTCATACAACACGCATGCTCATGTAAGTTGAGTATGTAAATTTAATGATATTTTTTAAACAAAGCAAATGCATTTATGAGAAACAACAGAAAAAAGATTTTTTCGTAGAAAGAGACAACATCTAGTGAATACTCAAACTTCCAGTGGCTATATACCAAACAATGGAATATTTCCCCTATTTTCAAAGGAAGGTATAAAAGCAACTGCTGGCTGGCATCGCCACTCAATTAATATCAGACAATTGTGGACAGCGTACTTTGAATAAAAAATAAACCTAAAAGGAAATTCTGTAGAAAGTGAATATTTTTTCTGTGATATAAGTAGACTTTGAAAAAATAATTTGTGTGGAACAATACAAGTGACATCATTTCAGTAAAGGAAATTCAAATTTTCTTCAATAACAGTTAACGGTGGGTTAAAAAAGTGCAATATTTTAACAATTAAGTAAATATTCGTCTGGTGCATAAAAATATGGAAGAAAGTACAAATGTATCGAAAAAAAAAAAAACATTCAAAAGAATAGTTCTTCACACAAAATGGCGTCTGGTTTTCTTTTTCTGTATTCCAATATTTTTCCATTGGAAAAAAAAGGTTATAAGCAAACGGTGTTGTAAACATTGAAGTGACCACCGAAATGTATAGGGTGGTAGCATGAGCACATCATTTGCAATTTGTTAATACAGTTGTAGTCTGAAACTTCATTCAAATACATATATAAAATACATCCCGGTGACAACTTCAAAATGAATTACGTGCTAACGGAAAAAAAATCATTTCACAAGATCGCAATGAGACCAATGTAATATAGGGATAATTTTTTGGAATATTTGTTCGCCTGCTTGTGTTTGGTGGTCCTTATTAAAATTGTATACAAAATTATCAGATCTCAATTTTATGAACAAAACATATCCCCGAACCGAGAAATTTCTAGTCTGTAAATAACATTTTGAAAGTTAAATAATTTATTCACTAACTTTTTCGATTCATTGCTTTTGCTTGTGTCAAGGTTTGATATATTCAAGGACATTTCCCCTGGCTTAGGTTTTCAGAAATTAGTGTTAGAAAACATTATTTGAAGAACTTTGTACACGTCATTTTGTTTCACGAAGTTTATATTACAGTAGTGTTGCAAACCAAATTCGGTATGATTTTTCACCAGATGCACAAATATCAAAGACTAATTAAATTTTATATCTACCATTTTACAATCGAACTTTTCTTTATTTTATGTAACTTAAGTGTTAGACTATTAGTGCAAATGGAACGATTCGCGGAGAGAGAAATAGAATGAAACTTCCATTTGACAGAAATCGTTCCATCATTCTGCTTGCGATTTACACTATCGGTTTTGGAGGCTGCAAAAACATAATACGGGCTTTATTTCTTTATTAGATTTTAACTAATATCTGTCTTTTATTTTCTTTTTTTTTTTTACAGAAACTCGAAAATGCAAATCTTCGTGAAGACATTAACAGGCAAGACCATCACATTAGAGGTCGAACCCTCGGACACCATTGAAAATGTCAAGGCAAAAATCCAAGATAAAGAAGGCATTCCCCCAGATCAACAACGTTTGATTTTCGCTGGTAAACAGCTTGAAGACGGACGCACACTGTCCGATTACAACATTCAAAAGGAATCTACACTTCATTTAGTTCTACGTCTACGTGGTGGCATGCAAATCTTTGTCAAAACATTGACTGGCAAGACCATCACCTTGGAGGTTGAGCCTTCCGATACCATCGAAAATGTTAAGGCCAAAATTCAAGACAAGGAAGGAATCCCGCCAGATCAACAACGTTTGATCTTTGCTGGCAAACAATTGGAAGACGGGCGCACATTGTCTGATTACAATATTCAAAAAGAATCTACATTGCATTTAGTACTGCGCTTGCGTGGTGGCATGCAAATCTTTGTGAAAACATTGACGGGAAAAACAATAACATTGGAAGTTGAACCTTCCGATACAATCGAGAATGTAAAAGCTAAAATCCAAGACAAAGAAGGTATTCCCCCAGATCAACAGCGTTTGATTTTCGCCGGTAAACAATTGGAAGATGGTCGTACATTGTCCGACTATAATATTCAAAAGGAATCTACTCTTCACTTGGTCCTACGTTTGCGTGGTGGTATGCAAATTTTCGTCAAGACATTGACTGGTAAAACAATCACCTTGGAAGTCGAGCCATCGGATACCATTGAAAACGTCAAGGCCAAAATTCAAGATAAAGAAGGTATTCCCCCAGATCAGCAACGTTTAATCTTTGCCGGAAAACAATTGGAAGATGGTCGTACTTTATCGGACTACAATATCCAGAAAGAGTCGACCCTCCATTTGGTGTTGCGTCTCCGTGGTGGCATGCAAATCTTCGTTAAGACCTTGACTGGCAAAACCATCACTTTGGAAGTCGAACCTTCCGATACTATTGAGAATGTCAAGGCAAAAATCCAAGACAAAGAAGGTATTCCCCCAGATCAGCAACGTTTGATCTTCGCCGGAAAGCAGCTGGAAGATGGTCGTACTCTGTCTGACTATAATATTCAAAAGGAATCTACACTTCACTTGGTCCTACGTTTGCGTGGTGGTATGCAAATTTTCGTCAAGACATTGACTGGTAAAACCATCACTTTGGAAGTCGAACCAT
This sequence comes from Phaonia tiefii, assembly GCA_963931995.1. Classification (NCBI taxonomy): domain Eukaryota; kingdom Metazoa; phylum Arthropoda; class Insecta; order Diptera; family Muscidae; genus Phaonia; species Phaonia tiefii. The sequence goes on along the minus strand of OZ008370.1, from coordinate 16,320,054 downwards.
CCGACACTATTGAGAACGTAAAAGCTAAAATCCAAGACAAAGAAGGTATTCCCCCAGATCAACAACGTTTGATTTTCGCCGGTAAACAATTGGAAGATGGTCGTACATTGTCTGACTACAACATCCAAAAGGAATCCACTCTTCACTTGGTGTTGCGTCTCCGTGGTGGTATGCAAATTTTCGTCAAGACATTGACTGGTAAAACAATCACTTTGGAAGTTGAGCCATCGGATACCATTGAAAACGTCAAGGCCAAAATTCAAGATAAAGAAGGTATTCCCCCAGATCAGCAACGTTTAATATTTGCCGGCAAACAATTGGAAGACGGTCGTACTTTATCGGACTACAACATCCAGAAAGAGTCCACCCTTCACTTGGTATTGCGTCTTCGTGGTGGTATGCAAATCTTCGTTAAGACCTTAACTGGCAAAACTATCACTTTGGAAGTCGAACCATCCGATACTATTGAGAATGTCAAGGCTAAAATCCAAGATAAGGAGGGAATCCCTCCAGACCAGCAACGTTTGATCTTTGCCGGAAAGCAGCTGGAAGATGGTCGTACACTGTCCGACTACAACATTCAAAAAGAGTCTACACTTCATTTAGTGTTGCGTCTCCGTGGTGGCATGCAAATCTTCGTTAAGACCTTGACTGGCAAAACCATCACTTTGGAAGTCGAACCATCCGACACCATTGAGAACGTGAAGGCTAAGATTCAAGATAAAGAAGGTATACCTCCAGATCAGCAACGTTTAATCTTCGCCGGTAAACAACTAGAAGACGGCCGTACATTATCAGACTATAATATCCAAAAAGAGTCTACACTCCATTTGGTATTGCGTCTCCGTGGTGGTATGCAGATATTCGTTAAGACCTTGACTGGCAAAACCATCACTTTGGAAGTTGAACCATCCGACACTATCGAAAACGTGAAGGCTAAGATCCAAGATAAGGAGGGAATTCCTCCAGATCAGCAACGTTTGATCTTTGCTGGCAAGCAGCTGGAAGACGGCCGTACTTTGTCGGATTACAATATCCAAAAAGAGTCAACTTTGCATTTAGTGTTGCGTCTCCGTGGTGGTATGCAAATCTTCGTTAAGACCTTGACTGGCAAAACCATCACTTTGGAAGTCGAACCATCCGACACTATTGAGAATGTTAAGGCTAAGATACAAGATAAGGAGGGAATTCCTCCAGATCAGCAACGTTTAATCTTCGCCGGTAAACAACTGGAAGACGGCCGTACATTATCGGACTACAACATCCAAAAAGAGTCCACACTCCATTTGGTATTACGTCTTCGTGGAGGTATGCAGATTTTCGTTAAGACCTTGACTGGAAAGACCATCACTTTGGAAGTCGAACCATCCGACACCATTGAAAATGTGAAGGCAAAAATTCAAGACAAGGAGGGAATTCCTCCAGATCAGCAACGTCTAATCTTTGCTGGCAAGCAGCTGGAAGACGGCCGTACTTTGTCCGATTACAACATCCAAAAGGAGTCCACCCTCCATTTGGTGTTGCGTCTCCGTGGTGGTATGCAGATCTTCGTTAAGACCTTGACTGGCAAAACCATTACTTTGGAAGTTGAACAGTCCGACACTATCGAAAACGTGAAGGCTAAGATCCAAGACAAGGAGGGAATTCCTCCAGATCAGCAACGTCTAATCTTTGCTGGCAAGCAGCTGGAAGACGGCCGCACTTTGGCGGATTATAATATCCAAAAAGAGTCAACTTTGCATTTGGTTTTGCGTCTCCGTGGTGGTATGCAAATCTTTGTTAAGACCTTAACTGGTAAAACTATTACTTTGGAAGTCGAACCATCCGACACTATTGAAAACGTCAAAGCAAAAATTCAAGATAAGGAGGGAATTCCTCCAGACCAACAACGTTTGATCTTTGCCGGAAAACAGCTGGAAGATGGTCGCACGCTATCCGACTACAACATCCAGAAAGAATCTACTTTGCATTTGGTGTTGCGTCTACGTGGTGGCATGCAGATTTTTGTTAAAACCTTGACTGGCAAAACCATCACCTTGGAAGTCGAGCCATCCGACACCATTGAGAACGTGAAGGCTAAGATTCAAGATAAGGAAGGTATTCCCCCAGATCAGCAACGTTTGATCTTTGCTGGCAAGCAGCTGGAAGACGGCCGTACTTTGTCGGATTACAACATCCAAAAAGAGTCAACTTTGCATTTGGTGTTGCGTCTCCGTGGTGGTATGCAAATCTTCGTTAAGACCTTGACTGGAAAAACCATTACTTTGGAAGTCGAACCATCCGACACTATTGAAAACGTCAAGGCTAAAATTCAAGATAAGGAGGGAATACCTCCAGACCAACAACGTTTGATATTCGCCGGAAAGCAGCTGGAAGATGGTCGTACACTCTCCGACTACAACATCCAGAAAGAATCTACTCTGCATTTGGTGTTGCGTCTTCGTGGTGGTATGCAGATATTTGTAAAGACCCTGACTGGTAAAACCATCACCTTGGAAGTCGAGCCTTCTGATACGATTGAAAATGTTAAAGCTAAAATTCAAGACAAGGAAGGAATACCACCAGACCAACAACGTTTAATCTTCGCCGGTAAACAATTGGAGGACGGCCGCACTTTGTCTGACTACAACATCCAAAAGGAATCCACTCTTCACTTGGTGTTGCGTCTCCGTGGTGGTATGCAAATCTTCGTTAAGACCTTGACTGGTAAAACCATCACATTGGAAGTAGAACAATCTGACACAATTGAAAATGTCAAGGCTAAAATTCAAGACAAGGAGGGAATTCCGCCAGATCAGCAACGTTTGATCTTCGCCGGAAAACAGCTGGAAGATGGACGTACACTGTCCGACTATAGTATCCAAAAGGAATCCACTTTGCATTTGGTATTACGTCTCCGTGGTGGTATGCAGATATTTGTAAAGACCCTGACTGGTAAAACCATCACCTTGGAAGTTGAACCCTCTGATACCATCGAAAACGTAAAAGCAAAGATTCAAGATAAGGAAGGTATTCCTCCAGATCAGCAGCGTTTGATATTCGCTGGCAAACAGTTGGAAGATGGCCGCACGTTGTCGGATTATAACATTCAAAAGGAGTCAACTCTCCACTTGGTGCTACGTCTTCGCGGAGGAGCTTGCTAAATTTCTTTTGAAAGGGATTATCTCAAAATTTAAAAGTATTCAATATGTATTTCGTTTTATAAATTGGCGATCTATTTTTATTTTAATACCTAATTATCCGAACAAAATACATGATTTTTTAAATAAATATTCCCGTTATATGTTAAACAAAATAAATACTTGAATCCATTGATGAATATTAAAGAGCAAAAACTAATTTGTGATAGAGGTTCTTCATACCGAATTGCAACCTAAAATTCCGGTATTGCGGTAAGTTAAGATAAGGTAAGTTAAGGTCGGAAGGTGGGCATCTGATACGCAGCATTTTCGTAAAGGCAACTATGCAGGTGTTTTATGTTGGTAGGGTCATATTCCGGTATGTGTTGGAACCGATCGATCGGTTATGGATCTTTGTCAATTCTCAAGATTATGGATTTCTAAGAGTAAACAAATTGAATGAACCTGAGATGCTGTATCTACAACTAAACATCGGAGGATCTAATTACCTCATCCGTTTCGAATCGAAATCTCAATTACGAAAGTTGTTTTGGAAGAGTCAATATGATGGTAACTTCTAAAAAACTATTATTGGGATCCTATTCCTATTTCTTTTAATTCAAGTTATGTTAAGATATGTTATAGAACATATCCGTCAAGATTTGACATAGTGATGTTTTTTGTACAAATATGGATATCAATTTATTCCTCTTTCTGTCATTCATCCATATTCTATCTTCCATCGTGAATTTGATTCACTTGGCATATTCATTTCACTCCGGTGGATCTACCATGTTTTATTTTGTAAAAAATACAGAAATTTAAATAAAAAAATATTTACATAAATATTTAATTTTTTTTTATATAATTAGATTTTTTTCTATTGCTTTATGTATATAGATGAATATATTACAATACTTGTTTAATTAGCCTTGTAGGCTTTGTTTGTATTGATGTTGAATAAATAAATAAATATGAAATATATTTTCAAAACGTGTTTTTTTAAAACATCTGTTGTTCATAATATAACCAAAGTGTGTGAAGAAGAAGAACGAGAGTGGGCAACATAAAATGAAACGGTTTCAAATAATAAAATTTTTGTAATTAACTGTTTTATAGAAAAATTGTTGGAAATAATTTAAGTAATGTGTAACTCTATACGAAACACGTTAAATTACATCTGGTAAATGCAAAAAAGATAATTTTTGTGCTCTAGTGATTAGTTCGGCTTAAGGTCATGTAAATAAAAACATTTTATTCGGTATTCCATATTTCTATTGAATCGTCTATTCCCTTTTAGTATATGAAATACGAGTTGTATATGCTGCTTTTGGTTAGATTTCTAAAAAACCGAGATTTCCAAAATGATATTTTGTTTGAGAAACCTCATGGATTGATTTTAGTTGTTGATTTTAGTTGTTAAAATTATCAAAATGTCAAAATTCCGGTCCAAATCAATTATAAAACAATCGTTTTCCCACGAAATAACTTTGGCGTAACAACCCTTTACTTGATTTTGCCTACGAAATTTTCGCAAAGAGCTGAGTACCAAGCAAATGCTGCCAAGGCTTTGTCCATGGTTAAATAAGTTTTTGTTTGGTGTCCATACTCTGTCCAATTTTCTACATGTGTGTATCTACTGTAAAAGTAAACAAAAAGGTCCAAAAGCAAAATACATGTGAATTTGACATAAGAGAAGAAAAATGTTAAAATCAGCTGTTCTAACGAGTTTACCTTACTTACAAGATTTATTTATTCAGGTTATGGCAGCAGCTGTTGATGAAATTATAGTGCCTAATATGTCAAAATCAGCTGATGTAAACACAATGTGAAAATTCCAATTTAATTGCAAATGTGTTAAATTTTGTCTTTATAATAAAGATTCAAGTCGAGTTTTGTAAAGCCCTTTAATATTTAACAAATTGTTTTTGCAAACCACTCCATCTGCTTTATTACAAATCCTTTGAAACTGTGAACGAACTAATAATCTTAACAAAAACAGAAATGTAAACAAACTTTGACATATTAGGCACGAACAAAATGAAAACAATGAAATCAGCTGTGCTACTGCTATAACCTGAGTGAATAAATCTTGCTTACTTATTTTACCATGGCCATGGTTGAAAGACAAGGTTGTATCGTTAGAACAGCTGATTTGATTTTTTTCATTTGACGCACTTGGGAAATGTCACATTTGTTTACATTTATTGGTTATAAGTTGTTTACAGACGCGGAATTAAACAACAGACGCGAATACGAGTTAGAGTTTCACACCGCGAAAAACCAATTCAACAGCAGCATCAAACAATTTCAATTATTAATTTCAATCTTCATTAATTTGGCAAATATTTCTTTCCAATTATATCACAACTGATTCAAAAATGCATATTTTGTTTACATTTTTATCAGCTGAGTTTGACAGAAGCCAAGTGCGATTTTGCACATGATTACACACATATTTACTGCTACTAACGTGATTAGTGTGCCCTGACCATGGCTTGTCCATGGTACAATAATATCTTCATGGCAATAGCAGCGGGCGTTGTTGTTGTTGTAGTAGACAGCAACAACAGGCATTTTGTTTTTGTTCCATTCGCTTCAGCTGTCAAACACTACACAAATACGTACCAACAACACAAGAATCATAGAGTAAATATGGGTAAAGAAAATCTTTCACTCACCAAATTTCTGACATTTGTCCTCGTGTGATGTATACGTTTGATGTTGAAAAGAATTGCTTTACTAATACCAGATAGAGGCAATGGTTCAAAACAACGAACAAAATAACAACAACGGCATTTCGTTTTGTGTGTTAAAATTAATGTGTTAAATACAGCACAAATGTATGCTAACAATAACAGTCAATAAAAAAGTTTAAAACACATTTAAATTTCACAGTTTTTCACCAAAATGGCATGAAAAATTAAAGCAAGAAGTTATTGTAATTCCACCTGGTGTATATCACTTTTCGTCAAACATCTCTCTATCACACCGACCGCATCACGAAGAGTGTGAAAGGAAACGTCGGATGAGACAAATGGCGGCTCTTCTATAAATTTACTCTATGACAAGAATGCAAAAGAGTACAAAAACAAAATACATGTGAGTGTGACAGCCGAAGCGAAGAGCCTCATGAAAAAAATGAAAACAGCTGTTCTTACGACTTTACCATGAACGTATTATTGTACCATGGCTTTGTCATTCAGCTGACACAATTTTGAAAGTTTGAAACATGGTAAAATAAGTAAGGTAAACTCGTTAGAACAGCTGATTTCTTGCTTAGGTGTCTCTCTTATGTCAAATTCACATGTATTTTGTTTTTGTACCGTTTTGTTTACTTTTACAGTGGATACACACATGAAGAAAATTTGACAGATTATGGACACCAAACAAAAACAAAATGCCTGTGTTTGTTGTAACAATTCCTAGTGCGTTTACCTTACTTATTTTACCATGGTTTGAAAGGAAAATAAAAAAAAACCATTCAGTACCTTTCGGACAATCACTTTTGGTACATTGATCTAAATTTTGTGTGAAGTTTTACCTCTTTGTCATTTCCGCCACGCAAACAAAGACTGTAACAAGGAGAGCAAAATGGTTAATGAAATCACTTTGGAAACTATCAAGCAACACAATAAATCCACTGACCTTTGGGTGATAATAGAAAACAAAGTTTACGACTTGACAAAGTTTCGCAGTGAGGTACGTAGTTTTGCGAAATAAAACATACATACATATGTATGTACATACATAGTAGTACATACTAACACGAACATGAATGTATCAAACAGCATCCTGGTGGTGAGGAAACTTTAGACGAAGTAGCAGGACGAGATGGTACCAAAAATTTCATTGACGTTGGCCACAGCGAGGAGGCCAGGTTGGTGAAAAATTTACATAGTTGTGATATTGTATAATTAATATGTTCTTTGACTTTCTTTAAAGAGAGATGATGAAGAAGTATTATATTGGCGATTTAGCTGCCAAAGACCGTAAAATCAAACTGCCACTCAGGTAAATCTTGGAAAGAGAAAATGCTTAGAGTAATTTAGTGCAAATTGTACAGGGGTTGCATGATGATTAACCAAATTAGGAAAACAGTTGTATTGCTGGCTTTAGAAGAGATTTTCATTTACATATATTTAATTTATAACAATTGGCATATGTTTCTCAACTGTTAATATCTCGAACTGGTAACCAATTATATAAGTATTCCATTGAATATCGTCTAACATGTTTGTCTTATTAAGATATGGCACCCTAACTACAAAAGAGTAATAACTCGAAATTGTAAAATTTAATTGTTTGCTTAAAAACAATAACGAATTACCACCATTTCTATCTACAGTAAAAATATACCACCATTATCTGTTCCCTGACAGTATCCATTGCATGTATTAAGTATTTTAATGCACTTGGTAACTTAAAATTCACATTCCAGATTTTGATTAGAACGGTTTTTTTTCTGGGATTCGGTGAGGGAATCAAGTTTTTGTTTAACTGTATTTTGCAATCATCCTTCGTACAAATGCCTTCGCGCAATAATTTTATAACTCTGGAAAAATGTAATTTTCAATCAACATATTAGTTAATATCTTTTCTACACAAGTCTCGGGATTATATTTTATATGTATTATATTTATCTCGCCGCTGCCGTTTCCGTAGCGTCGAAGGTGTGAAACTTTAACCAGGCGTTTTAGTGTTTAACACTGTTATTTTATATTTAAAGTTAAAGTTACTACTCGTTCATAGTTAGCGTGCTATATATTCAGTATCATTGTCTTAATTTATCACTCATGCTACGCAACTCTTTAATAATAGCCAGAAGTAGTCGTCTGGTAATGTTACGGGTAGTTAAGGGACATCTAGATTACACGTCTGTCTTGTTAACCCAGATATATTTAGAAGAATTGTCGGATGTTAAGAAATATCTTATTACGGTCATATTTTGTCCAATTGACGCAGGAATGACGCGACATATTTAAAATTCATGTTTACTTTCTCTTAATTAGTACAATTTAATTTGGTTTTCTTTTATTTTATTGTTGTATAAAAAGCATGTATTTAATTAACACATCTGTTAACCATACACCATGATGCTATGGTAAAGGTATTATGAGTGGGGGTGTTTTCAATGTACATAAATCTGTATACTTACATACCAATCGACTCGGATTAGCCATCGACTCAATTTAGCCATAACCGTCTGTACGTTTGTCTGTCCATGTACTCTTTCGATCAAAGCGCAGCTCGTAAATGGAAAACCATTTCAACCAAAAATTAGTACATAGCTTTTCATTGCATCAGGGTATGATCCCTATTAACAATAGTCTATATCGGTCCATGTGCCTCCCCAACTGTGTCCTAAGGTTATTTATTGTAGAATTAAGTAATATTGTGCAAAAGTTTATAAAACGGCTATATAAGAAGTGATTAAGAAAAGATCGCATCGCTCTACGTTTTCAGAATGCCCCACACAAGCGTGGTATTATCGGCTTCAGAGGTTACATATACATACATTTAAACCAATTTTAATGAAATTTGGTACTTTCATAAATTTTTGTTAAAACAACCTTTGAAAATCAGCTTTGTACTATTGGCTTGAGATGTTTGAAATACTTCAACGAAATTTGCTACAAAAGCCATTCTTAGTTGAAAGATTTTCGCTTTTGTAATTGAACCATATTGGCTGCATTTTGGGTATAGCCATCATACTAATTGTAGCAACCATGCTTGTTGTAACCGCAGAACTTACAAATATTATCTGATTTTAATGAATTTGGTACAGGATGATCGGTTTTGAAAAAGAACTACATCGGTCCACCTTTTGGTATATCTAAAGCGCACCACACACTAGTCATTCTTGAGGATAAGTTTCGATTAGTTTGACCATTAGTTTCGATTAGTTTGAGTTTTGAATGACATTAATAAAAAATTAACTTCTGGAGATCAGATAAAAAAAAAAAAAAAAATGGTCTCCCATTACATCCCATGAAGGAATTGGGTAGAGCTTCTCACAACCAGTGAGCTGTGCGCTTTATAGTTTTATACTCACTGATTGGGACCTACAATTTTACACCGGTTCCGAACGGTATTTTGAGAAGCTTTTTCATGGCTAAGTACTCGATGGTGTCGCCGTTACTAAGCGAGGTGACCGTCGTCGAAAGAAATTTTAAGGTGGTCGGAGCAGGAATCGAACCCAGGATCTCCTGTACAAGAGGCGCGCACACTAACCATTGCACCACCGAGATAAGAATCTTGGAAAAGAAACAGGAAATCGAAAATGTTTGGAAATAATGAGCGTGAAATATAATAGGGATTTATGCCTAAATGAAAAATGCGATCGCTTCTGTACTTCAAGAATGAAGGGACAGTTTCCTGTCAATGGGATATGATTGTACCAAATTTTTAGACTATTTTTTTCTTTTGATGGTCAGTTAAATGCTGGCAATTGTATTTAATTGGAACAAACCGTTTAATTTCCCTGATAAATAATATTCTGACAGAAATGTGTCTTCTGGATATAGTAAAAACGTGTATTCCTGAGACCTTTTTTACGTATTCCCGACGAATTCAAGAAATTTGTCAACCGGACCAATTATTATAAAACCTAAATTGTTTTCTGCGTCACCTGTGCAAAAATGTGTCTTGTCTGAATTTCTTTAGAAATGCTTCTTCCGGACTTTAACACACATTCATACATATTTTATGAAACAAAATATTATTTTCCTAAATTTTCACAAAATGACGCATTCCTAACTTCGATATAATATAAAAACTAAAAACTATATTGTTGGCAAAATTTTTTGGTAAACTGATATCAGTTTGACAAGCTAAAGAACATACTATCAACTTTGAGCGTGCTCATGTTTTTTTTTTATTAGAATCATTTCTATGTAAACTGGGAGAGATCAACAGAGAACTCCTAAACCCCCCTTAAAACTCGCCATAATAATAAAAAGATGTTATAGTTTGAAACTTAAACAAATCGATAACAATTTACAACCTTACTCAAAAAAAGTTTGGAGAGACAATTTATCATACAAAAAACCTCTCATCAAATCACAACTTTTCATAAATAATGCCATAGAATTTTCTAGAACTCCACAAAATAAGTTGAAAAAAAATTAATGGCATTTTTTATTACTTGCTTAGTTATCGAACAAATTTCATAAAAGACAATTTTCCATTTTTAGAAAGAAAAATATAAACAGAAAATATTTTTTTTTATTTAATTTACATTTTATTTAAAATTTAGTTCCTTAAATTAAAAAGTTATCGAGATTTTTGAAATTCAACCTCCGATATCTTCGATAACTAAGCAAGGGATCGGAAAATTTAATTAAATTTTTTTTGCTTATTTTCTGGAGTTTTATATATTATCCAAGCAAGTTAAATGGTAAAACAGTTAGCTGGTTTGTGAGTTAAAGATAACTAGTGTTTATTTTTTCGATAGAATAGAGAAAGAAACATTTTAAAAAGTTATCGAGAATTTTGAAATTCAACCTCCGATATGTTCGATAACTAAGCAAGGCATCGGAAAATTTAATTAATTTTTTTTTGCTTATTTTCTGGAGTTTTATATATTATCCAAGCAAGTAAAATGGTAAAACAGTTAGCTGTTTTGTGAGTTAACGAGAACTTGTGTTTATTTTTTCGGTAGAATGCCGTAAAATAGTATTGTACAGAAAAACATTTGATTACACAAACAAACGTTTGAGGTCCCACGGATATTGTACTCTTGGCAGATAATCTGCAGAAATGTTTCTCTAATATGATTTTATGCATATACACTTTTCGTCAAGTAAATTTGCACAACTGTCAATACTATTGGAATTTCATTGTTTATCTTCGAAATGAGATCCCAAGTGGCTTTATATTTACATATTACTTCTATGTCTTCTATTTTTGGGAGACCTTATAAATGCGAAAATGTCCTTTGCCTGCATACAAATACCTACTTAATTCTTTAGACATCTTCTGGCTATTTGAGTTACAACATCAAGAAATTGAAATCAAAAAGAAATTCCAAATGTCTATGTAAAACATCTTATTACCCAATTTCTACTTTTATGTCACATAATTGTTTTGTATCATCAGTCTGTATAGTATATGATTCATGCTTACTAAAGATAACTCCCATACTGTATCTCATTTTCATTAATATTATCGTTTTTATTTAAACTACAGTCATATATTTGCTCGTATTTTTTATTTAATTTTATCCTATAACAAATGTTAAAATAATTCTTGCCATGCTTAGGAAAAAAGTCATATAGATAGTATGAGGAGTACATATGTATTTCATAACGTTGTTCTTTTTAATATTTATATAAAATGGTTTATATAAATGGTATTTAAATGGATATATCTGCCACTGTTTAAGTCATGATAACTCATCAATTTATTTTAATTTTTTATGCAGTTGTAAATATTTTTATTCGACGAAAAAGATCAAATATTATAAATCTAAAGTAAATCCCTTGCATTTACATACATATGTTTGCATAGATAATTGAATTGTAAGTCCCACAATTAATGAATGTCTCGCTGTACACCATAATATTGATATTGCACGTACTTTTGTTGCATGTTTCGTTATCTTAATTAAAAGCTTGTATTTATTTTATTTGCTAAAGCACAACAATTATTTTTCTTTTGCCCCCAAATTTCAGTGAAGCATTTGAAAGTTCCTCCCCTGAATACATTGACGAACGTAGTGTTAAAAAACAATGTGCTATAAGTTAAGCTAATTTCTTGTGTTTGCCTAAAATTCTGTTGTTATTTTATTGTTTCGGTTATGGTTTGAAAATTTGATTACTAAAATTAATAATGTCGAATATCTTGTATCTCTGAAATTACTTACATCATTTACTATTACTATATTCACAGGGAAATTGGAATCTGTGTTGTATCCTTTGTAGTTGGCGTAGCTGCTATAATTTTAATTAAAAAAGTTTTAGCTAAGAACTAAAATGTTATGTTTTAAAGAGAAATCATTCCTGTTTTCGATAAAGTTTATGTAATTTCTATAAACTCACTATTCTATATTAAATACAAACAAATTTTAAAATAAAAACAAAACGAACAAATTATCCTAAAAAATAAATAATCTGTTTATACTTAATGGGAGAAGCTTTCAACTTACGAACACAAAACATTTCTTAAAGAAAAGAAAGTCAAATAGGTAAAATTTCGCTGACAATCGGAGAAAAAATTTGTTACAATGAGACGCGACCGAAGTGATTTCGTGTTTTGTTCGATGACTGAATTATTCGTTCGTTTGTATAGACCACAGAGTAAATATGGGTAGAGAAAGTCTTTCACTCACCAAATTTCTGACATTTATCCTGTGTGATGTATACGCTTGATGTTGAAAAGAATTGCTTTACTAATACCAGATAGAGGCAATGGTTCAAAACAACGAACAAAATAACAACAACGGCATTTCGTTTTGTGTGTTAAAATTAATGTGTTAAATACAACACAAATGTATGCTAACAATAACAGTCAATAAAAAAGTTTAAAACACATTTAAATTTCACAGTTTTTCACCAAAATGGCATGAAAAATTAAAGTAAGAAGTTATTGTAATTCCACCTGGTGTATATCACTTTTCGTCAAACATCTCTCTATCACACCGACCGCATCACGAAGAGTGTGAAAGGAAACGTCAGATGAGACAAATGGCGGCTCTACTATAAATTTACTCTATGGTTATAATCATAGAGTAATGTCATATAGAGTTACTCATAGACGAATTTAGTATAGACACATTAAATCTCTCAAGAAATTAAACGCAACGTCCACCAAAAGAAACAACAATCGCATTTCGTGTTTTTGTGGTAAAATAGATTTGTGAAATACAATACAAATGTATACCAACGATGAGTCAACAAAAAAGTCCAAAATACATTTAAATTTCACAGTTCTACACGAAAACGAAATGAACAATTTAAGTAAACAGTTCTTGTACCTATATACGTCATTACTGTATGGCTTTAACGTCTTCGCAGATATGGGGTTATTTTTTGTTGTTGTATACATGTCTCGTTTCAAAATGACCCAATAAACACAAAGTCGGACTCGGATCCGATTTGAGTCCGACACATCGGATTACGCTTTCCTGATCGGATTCGTGTCCGAATGTCGGATTTCGCCTTCTCTGATCCAATTCGGATACAGTTTGAGTCAGACACATCGGATTACCCGTTTGCTGATACCACTCGGATTCGATTCGAATCTTTGTGGAACACTATTTAATTTATGAGGCTGCCGCGGCTGCCTTCGTAGTAGTTCATCCTGTTAGTCCAATTTGTTGACGGTTTCTGGTTCTATCTCGCTCGGGCGATATTAATATTAAGGATGTGGATCGTTTCTGAATTGTTCGCATAGAATTGGTCTTTAACGGCTCCCCACAAGAAAAAGTTTAAAGAGTTAAAATCGAAGCCCGAGGCGGACATCACGATAAACGAACTTAGTGCGCAAAAGATCGATTGTATGATGAGCTGCGTGACATGGTGCGCCATCCTGCTGAAACAAAGGATATCCAAGCTCATATCTTCCATTTCGTAATCACGACTCTGTAGCGCTCGCTGTTGACCGAAATGGCGTTCCAGCAGCATTCTTGAAAAAAAGTGGGACAATGATGCCATCACTCTAAACTGTAACACGCTGTGGATGATTGGCTTCTCGAGAATGACGTGCGGGTGTAACGATCCCCATATGCGGCAATTTTATATATTGACTAGCCGCCGAGATGGAAATGGGCACCGTCAGAAAGAAGTTTTTTCAAATCGGTGAATAAATGAGGGCTGTAAGGAATGTTGTCCACAATAGTGCACGCATGGCAAGTTCATAGAGTAAATATACCACTTCTCTCATATGGACGGTGCATGTTGAAAATTATTCCTTTAATAACAGCAGATAGATGCATTAGTTAAAAACAACCAACAAGAAAACAACAACGGCATTCATTTGTCTGATAGAAATGAATTAAATACAACACAAATGTATACTAACAGTAAGAGATAAGAAAAAAGTCCAAAATACGTAGAAATTTTAGTTCTCCACTAAAACGACATGAACAATTTAAGGAAACAGTTCTTGTAACTTTTCCTGGTGTAAGTCAATTTACGTCGAACATCTCTCTATCGCACCGATCTCACTTCGAAGAGTGTGAACTAAACTGTCAGATAAGGCGGCTGTTACTTCTAGTTATCTTTCTACAGCTGTGATTTATATTGTCGCAAATTTATATTATATTGCAATAAGGAACGAAGTCACAACAAAGTTATGAAAACCAAATGTACCTCCGTTTTTCCTAAAATATTATTTTTCAGATTGTTTTCCTAATGCAATTATGATTTGCCACTATAGTCTCTGATTTGCTGATATTTCGGAGGTAATGATACATACATATTTTCACAATCAAGTGCGCATTTGGATTTATAGTTGAGTATCCTAAATTAAGTGAGTATGCACTGTGGCAATATTCACGGCCTGTTCCTCGATCTCGAAGGAAAAGCTAAGCGAACGAAAGTCAGTCTCTCGCATTCGACTCAAATCGGGTTCCTCTAAGTCGAAATTTTCGTTCGAGTGAAACTATGTGTTCCCACATGACAGCACATTTCAAATAGAGGAATCACAATTTGTACTGGACAATTTTATGTTTTCATTCCACTGGAAATCACAAGATTATGCAAATCAATTTTCTGTCGACTAGATAACGAACGAACGTTTTCGTTTGGTTTTGTTCAAACTCTTCTTATAGGCAAAGTGAAATTCTTGTATAACAAAGTGAAATGTGACTAAAAAACGTCATAAGCCTGTAGCAATGGCATTATAATAAATTATGGTAATACTATGATTCTTTAAACCTGTTTTTCTTTTACTTAAATACTCACTCCATAATTCACAGTCATTAAGCCATTAAACTTTATTAAATGTTGTTATTATAACTTATTTTCTAATCATGTATAAAATAAAACAGACCCTTGTAGAGACCCAACACCTAAAATATACTTTCCCATGTATTAACATTTTCACTTAATCTTTAAATGCTTCATTCAGTGCTCCTATATTTCGATCACTGACCAATCCCTGGAGATCATTACGTCCCATCAAAGATATGACCATTTTTAATGTACTCCATATCGACTCAGACATATTTTGCTGG
The DNA here is from genome assembly GCA_963931995.1 of Phaonia tiefii. Classification (NCBI taxonomy): domain Eukaryota; kingdom Metazoa; phylum Arthropoda; class Insecta; order Diptera; family Muscidae; genus Phaonia; species Phaonia tiefii. Next base: position 16,304,757 of record OZ008370.1, on the reverse strand, counting down.
CCAGCGCCTACCGAACCCGACGGCAGTTCTCTAATGGCTGCAACATTTGCTTGCATATTTAAGGCAGTTAATAAATGTTCAATAGCCTGCTTGTAGGCTTTTAGATTTAAACAACAAACGCCCACGTTATAACGTACACGAATAAAGCCGGGTTCCAGCTCTAATGCTCTCTGATACGCTTCGACGGCTTCCACAGATCGGGAGCCATTTGCTAAACTGGCGCCTAGACGGTTCCAAACCTTGGCATTAAGTGGATTTGCATGTAATGCAGCCTGAAAACAATCTACGGCTTTGTCATATTCTGAGGAGAGATTGTAGAGCACTCCCAATCCTTCTTGCACTTCAGGGTCTGCAGATTGAGGATTCATACGCACAGCTTCAAGGAACATGTTTTGTACTTCCTGCAATTTGTTGCCTCTTATCAAAGATGAAGCTATGGCTGCTGCCGCATCAGCAGGCGCATCTGCTTGTTCCGGTACTAAATGTTTATATTTTGGATTGGTCTGTAGCCAATTTGTTAGCATTTTAACAGCCTGCGATTGAAGACTCTCGTTCGTGTAACAAACGGCTAAAGCCATTAGAACCTTGGGATGATCGGGCCTTAAATCCAATGACCTTTTGAGGGCTGCTATGGCCTGGGGGTCCATTTCATTTTCTGCCTGAGCTATGCCCAGGAGCTCCCAAGCTTCTGCATTTTCGGTATCCTTGTTTGCTGCCACTTCGAAGCAGAGTACAGCACTGGGTATATCACCTTTTGCCAGATATTCTTTTCCTTTTTCCAATGGATTCTCTAAGTCTTGCATGGGATTTTCCTCGGCAAATTTGTATTCCTTATATGGATCATAACTTTCATCGAACTCCGAAAGCCATGGATGGTCAGATTCCTCGGAAATTTTAGACCACTCATCCTGCAAACGTTGCCAGAATTTTTCATTGTAGCTGGCGGCAGCTTGTTCATTACTTTCATTGCTGGCTTGATAATCGTTGACCCAGTCTTCACCTTGCAACTCAGTGGGCAAATCTTGAACTTTCTCCAAAGCTTGGGCTTCTTCGAAGAATTTATCAGTCAGTCCAGACTGCATTTGCTGTTCCGCTATCATACTGGGATGTGGGGGACAAATGGCCATAAAAGGGGCTGGTCTATTCAGAAATGAAGCAGAGGTACCTGGTCCGTCATCGAAAAACTCCCGAACATGCGTCATTTGTTGCTGCTGTGGATTCATATGAACCATGGGATTCCGTCTTATACCAAATTCCTTAGACCACTGACCTGAAACCTCGTCTATGACCCGTGGAGCGGGCTGCAATTGACTGGGTCCCATTTGGGCTTGTTCGATTTCACGCATTTCCTGCAGCAATGTCTCCATTTGAAATGACTGTGGTGGACCGGCGATTTGACCCAGAAACTCATTTACCATTTGTTCATCCTGACGCATGCTGCGTTCAAACTGCGCTTGGGCGAATCCCTCATCTTTGTGGGCTGCGTCATGGATGAATTGACCACCCAACTGCATGAGAGGATTTACACCACCACAGTCGCCCTCGACAAGCTGCCTGATCGACATATTTTCAAAACTTTTGCTCACGCTCAACACAAGACACTCTATGACAAACAATTTTTGGAAGTTTTACAATGCTAGCTCGTAATCAACCAACGATAAGTTGCGAGAAGTCTAATGTCCACAACGTAAAAGTGCAAAACAACTTGTTTTTATCAGAAAAGGTGTGTTCAGTTTACACATAAACAGCTGTTGTGTGTTTTTTACTAACCGTAATATTTTGTAAGACACCACGAGTACAGAGGAGCGATATTTTAGGGGCGGTTATTTAATAACCGTGATTGAATAATTACTGGTCACTGCAGTGATCGAATTTGCCAAGTAGCCGTTACTTTCAACGTAGTTCTTTCACTGTTGTTATTTTTTTCACTGTTGTAGTTCCTATATTCTCGTTTATGGTAGAATTATATGTACATGGTAGTACCAACATGTGTTGTAGTCGTAGGCAGAAACAACAAACCTTCTAATAACAGTGTTTGACGACTGAAACGAAAAATTATATGAACAAATTAAATCACCTGTTCACACGACTTTACCTGATAGAAAATTCTACAATGTTCCCGTTCATGCACTGTTGCTGTTCTTTCAATGTTCCAGTTTTTTTTAATTAAAACCCGTGATAACGGCCAATGTTTAAAATAATGGTGACTTGCAAATCACATTCACTGAGAATGCCGTTCCTAACAAATCATTGGATCACCCATCTCTAACAATTACTCATGGTTTTATTTTATTTATTTTTTGGTTTTATTATATTCAAGTTTATTTTATTTATTTAAGCTTAAGCAGTCGTAGAGTGTCTAGCTTCCCGCACATATACATAGGTCGAAAAATTACTTTAGCAGGGAATAAAATATCTAGCAGCAGCCGTTGTTGTAGTTGTAGGCATTTTGTTTTTATGTCATTCGCATCATATCATACACAAGAATGCAAAGGGTACAAAAACAAACTGAAGGGCAAAATGACATAAAGAACTAAATCAGCTGTTCAAACAACTATAATTGATAGATAATGCTACTATAATAGTTATAATTTATAACCAATTTATGTGGAAGGCAGTTTTTATTAAGTCGCAAATATAAAATCGCTATAATAAAACATGTATACATATATCTCGGAAACGAAACATCCAAGCCCTATACTAGATTGTCCAAAATAGTGGTTTGTCGGTTTTTATCGAAAATATACTTTTCTTGTTGCAAAACAATGCGTAAATGTATTTATTTTTTAACTATATTTGATTAAAACCGATGAACCGTCACTTTCGGCAATTCATATTTAAAATAAAGTGAAATGTGTATTTTTATGCAAAGTATATATTCCAAAAAACCTATAAACCATCGATTAATACATACATAGATAGTTTTATTCATAGACTAATAGTAGACCCAATAGTTATCCCACCAAATTTATGACATTTGGCCTGGTGTGATATTTACGTTTGATGTTGAAAAGAATTGCCTTACGAACAAACTAACAACAACGGCATTTCGTTTTGTGTGTTAAGTGGAGTTCAAATTATCAGACGGATCTGAAGTAGTTATCGATAAAATATCGATTTTTCGTCCACACATAAAAATTTATCTGACAGACATCATTTGAAGCAAGACACCACAGTGCCAACATCAAAGGTATGCGCTCGCAAATATCTCGCAACAATTACTTGATTGCCCGCAGCAGGCGAAAGAGGAGGCACTGCTGAGAACATTTCCCAGTTAGGATTTTGTGAAATTTTTGATCATATATGAGTCTTTTATGACTCCCCTGCGCGATAAAAACAAGCATAAATGCGCTCATTTTCTGATCATAAAAGACTGTTCTGTCGGGAGACTCTTTTATGAATCGCTATTCAGGTTAGTTTCGAGTCATCATTTATGAGTCGTTTTTGGGTCATTTGTTAGTCGTTTTTGTAATCATTTTCGAATCATTTGAACTCATGTTTTCAGGCGCGCAACTATTCAATCTCTTTTTGGTTTTCAACTATTGGACTCTTGCTTCAATAACAATGCAAGTTGTCCCACTATAACATAACGAGTACTTTACCATCAGCCTGATGCTCGAAATATCATTGCAAAAGAACGCTCAAAACAGGCATATTTGATGCACCCGCATGATTTATTTCTGATTTTTATATATTTTGTTAGTGCATATTCAATAAAACACTTAAAAAGCATAAACATGACTCATATTCGACTATTTTTTCACTTGCGGAACTGATTAAGCAGCAAAATAATCAGTAAAAGTAGTCGAAGAAGACTCAGTTGGCTGATTATGATCTTCCAAATGCTAATGCTAACACGTACGTAGATCCATATACATACATACGCAATTATGTATGTAATTACACAAACTAATTTCTAGGAAAAAAACTAAGCACACATCATCCTATTTCTTTATTTTACCAAGCATGTATGTTTTTTATTTATTAACATTTTATTTTTCAGAAATTCTATGTAATTTCTAATTTCCGCTCTTCGTTTGTTCTCTCCGACACAGCTCAGTGATTGTGAGAAGTTCTCCCCAGTCCCTTCATGGGATGTAATGGGAAACCATTTATTCTTTAATGTTTACTTTCCATCGTACCTACGACGTTTAATTTATTGAGCGAATAAAACCTTTTACGTATGTGTTATTCTATGATTCCACCCATAGAATAACACATACGTAGAAGGTTTTATTCGCTCAATAAATTAAACGTCATAATATACTACGTTTATACGGCAGCCAACTCGCGAGTAAAATTAATCGCGAGTACTGAGCTCACTGTTTATACGGTAGTTTGCATTCAGGAGTTACAGCGCTTTCAGTGCTGCCTAATTAAAAAAAATATATACCTGTGGCAGCATCAACAGATGTTTTGTTTGTTGTGATATTTAATTATAATTCATTGAGTGAAATTCTTTTCAGTGCGTAAAGTGTTAAATGTCGGCAACAAAAAAGCTTGTTATTGCAAAGCAGTTAATGCAAGAAAGGAAGCAATGGCTGCGAAAAATAATGCTACAGATGCAGCTAAGTTATATGGCCTCAAGTGAACGACATTTGTCAGACATTTCAGACATATGTACATGCACGTCAATATCACAATCACAATTGAATTGTTTGTAAAAGAAACATCTGATGCGCTACCAGATTTTCATTGTTGAGACATATGGCAGCACTTTAAAATTTACTCGCAAGTAGCGTCGTTACTCATGACTTATTTTCGTGAGTTAGCTACTTGCGAGTAAGGAAATAACTCACCGTTTATACGCTCAAATTTTTTACTCGCGATATTGTTACTCGCAAGTAAGGCGTGCGTATAAACGTAGTAATAGGTACGATGGAAAGTAAACATTGGATGGTAGAAATATGGGTTCAATAATACCAGATAGTGGCAATAGTCATAGAATAACACATACGTAGAAGGTTTTATTCGCTCAATAAATTAAACGTCATAGGTACGATGGAAATTACACAGTGGAGGGTGGAAAATATGGGTTCAATAATACCAGATGGTGGCAATAGTATACAGCGATCCACAAAGGAACTACACCCGAATTTCGTGTTTTTGTGGCAAACTAGTTGTGTTAAATACAATACAAATGTATACCAACGATAAAAATCAACAAAAAAGTGCAAACTACTTTTAAATTTTTCAGTTCTATACCAAAACGACAGGAAATAGTTAAGTGAACATATTTTGTAACTCCACCTGGTGTATGTAAATTTTAAATTTAATTTGCTCTCATTTCCACAGACCTACCGAGAGAGTGTGAAATGAAACGTCAGATGAGAGAATAAGTTCTTCTATAGTATGTGTTATTCTATGGCAATAGTATACAGCGATCAACATAGGAACAACAACCGAATTTCGTGTTTTTGTGGCAAACTAGTTGTGTTAAATACAATACAAATGTATACCAACGATAAAAGTCAACAAAAAAGTGCAAAATATATTTAAATTTTTCAGTTCTACACCAAAACTACATGAAAAAGTTAAGTGAACACATGTTGTAACTCCACCTGGTGTAAGGTAATTTTAAATTTAATTGCTCTCATTTCCACAAACCTACGATGAGAGTGTGAAATGAAACGTCAGATGAGAGAATAAGTTTATCTACGTATGTGTTATTCTATGATCCATAGAGTAAATTTATAGTAGAGCCGCCATTTGTCTCATCTGACGTTTCCTTTCACACTCTTCGTGATGCGGTCGGTGTGATAGAGAGATGTTTGACGAAAAGTGATGGAATTACAATAACTTCTTGTTTTAATTTTTCATGCCATTTTGGTGAAAAACTGTGAAATTTAAATGTGTTTTAAACTTTTTTATTGACTGTTATTGTTAGCATACATTTGTGTTGTATTTAACACATTAATTTTAACACACAAAACGAAATGCCGTTGTTGTTATTTTGTTCGTTGTTTTGAACCATTGCCTCTATCTGGTATTAGTAAAGCAATTCTTTTCAACATCAAACGTATACATCACACGAGGACAAATGTCAGAAATTTGGTGAGTGAAAGACTTTCTCTACCCATATTTACTCTATCCTATGATCACACGAGGACAAATGTCAGAAATTTGGTGAGTGAAAGATTTTCTCTACCCATATTTACTCTATGATTCCACCTGGTGTATGTCACTTTTCGTCAAACATCTCTCTATCACACCGACCGCATCACGAAGAGTGTGAAAGGAAACGTCAGATGAGCCAAATATTCTCACTAGTCTGAGATTACTCTATGGCTATAAACCAGTATTTTGGACACTACCGTCAACACACTGCACTCGAAATCTCGTATTTGGAGATTTCGTTTATTAAAAAAAATTCTTAATTTGTTTTTACAATTACAAAATTACATTTCTGCACTTTTATTTATCTCGGAAATGGCTCATTTCAAAAGATAAAGCAATGAAGTAGTTTCATTTCCTTTAATTCGAGTAGCCACACTTATTGCTTTGCGTTTTATATGAATAACAATTGGGTTCTCATGAGAAGAGCTTTCGTTTTAGTACTCACACTTGATTGTTAATCCGTGTTCCTTCGGTGGACCCATTTTTTTTGGGTCCAGCGGTCCTAAGTTTTTAATATTTCTCTAATTTTGAATTATATCTAAAATATTTTGTCGCACATTTGGGACAAATTAAGTCCCTGTTAATATCCTAGTGGTCAAAAAATCAAATTAAATATAAACATTTTTATTTTAGCTGAAAAACGAAAAGAATTACAAAATCGAAACCAATGTAATGACAGAAACATAATTTGACTTAAAAATATTATTCACTTGGCTTTGCCGCTCACTTTTACTATTGAACTTGGAAGTGAACTAGATGTATCTTTTGTATTTACTGCTCTTGCTTTTAACCGGTCCTCATTTGTGCTATTCCCTTGGGTTTCGTCAGTTATTTTTTGTGTGGTACAAATTTCCGCTACCGATTCTGAATTTTCCAACCAAAATTTGTAATTTGTATTTACAATCAATTTCCGTTGCTGGCCACACAATTTACAAGAAATCATCATTTCAGAATCATCGTCTATTGTTGCTGTTGATAGACGTTTTTTACGACTCTTTCGCTTTGGAACATTCAAATCACACGTTATGCCCGGCTGTTGGGCTAGGCAACAGCGTTTGCACAAGTTTCTCTTCACATTGGGTTCGCTAAAGTATTTAGTGCGATTATGAGTTGTAATAAACAAACACAGTGAATAAATTACTCACAACTTACATTCTTAAAACAGCCTTCTTACTAATATTCTTGCACAGCTCTCCATAATACGACGATAATGTATTATTTCTGCCAGCCATTAGCATGGATGCTTGATACAAAAAATTCATACGAGTGAAACATTCTTTGCCCTGGAAGTTTTGTTTATTTTTACCTTGGGACATTATTGGCTTTGTATTTATAAAATTCTTGAAGAAAAGTAAACAAATTTGTGTTATTTCACGTGCGAGATGATTCAGAAATGTTTGTTTACAGCATGTTAGACTTTAGTGTTGCAAAGTGTCAAGAACATACACTGAAACAAATAGTTTACCTGGTGGAAGCACTAGAATTCGCCTTACTTTTTGCGCTGGTTCTGTCAAAAATAGCAATTCGCCTTGAATTCGCCTTTTGTGGTAATGTCAAAATATGACATTTGTATTGCATGCGTATACGTATATACATACATATCTTTCATTTGTTTGTGCTGTTTCTGTTGTGACGAAATTTTTATTTTAATTAAACAAAAGATCGTAGTAGGCATCCGGATATGCAAGTGACGATATATTATAGCATCACTAATCGGGAACCATGTCGCAAGGACGAAATTGCATCCGGCAATGACTGCCCCACAACAAGCGTTTGTTGTCGTTGCGTAGAACATGAAACATTGGTCCCGTACCGCTTTCAAACTTTTTATTGCAAATAGCACATTTTACCATCTTTAAATACTTTTTTTCTTTTTTTTCACTTTTAAGGGGAAACTTTCAAAAAACACAAGTTTATAAATTAACTTCACTTTGCCAATAAGAATGTAAACAAAACGAATAAGTTTGACAATTCGAGCTCAATTCGCCTTGGCATCAGCTGTTCAGAATATGAATCAGCTGTGCGCTTGCTATAACCTGAAGTAGATCAGCCTTGCAAATAGTGTAGCGAAATCATGAAACAACTAAAGTACTATCAGATAGCCGCGTTCGAACTTGTGTGTTTATAGATCAGTCACACTGGAAAATTTTTTCTTGATTTCGTACCAAGAGTCCTAAAAAAATCTGATGTGTTCGCACCGAGCCTACAACATTGATGTTAGAGCATATGTGTATATCAGAAGTTCATACTACAAGCTTACAAGATGGTCTTATTTTACTTACTTTTACTGACTATTTTACTACCTCATGAGGTCAGATGTCTTACACATAATTAAAGAAACAAATTTCAACATATTCTTCCAACTAGCTCTACCCTTTTCATTTTCTCGCCAGTAAGGATATTTAAGGATTCTTCCGCTTGGTCTCCTCTTTTCCTGCTTCCATCGGGTAAGTTATCGAAAACTTTTCACGCTGGTTCATCTTCATCCATTCTGATAACATGGCGTAGCCAACGCAATTGGCCTAATTCGGCTCGCCTAGATACTCGCCGTTTTCCCTAACAGGACCATAAAATTTACTGAGAATTTTTCTCTCGAATACTCCCAGGTGTTTTTCATCCGCTTGCGATATGACCCAAGTTTCGGAGCCATATGTCAAGACAGGTAAAATAAGAGTCTGGTATAGCTGGACTTTTAATATCTATTTGCAAGCACAATTCTCCTATTTATCTCCAGGCTGACGTTGTTGTCCTTGTCAACGGCGGATCCAAGGTAGATAAATTCAATTACCACTTGAAAATTAAATCGGTTGTCAACGTTCAAGTTCGGACCAAGTCCAGAGGTTTGTCTAGTCGTTGACACCATCAATTTTATCTGGCCCTCATTAACAGCAAGACCCACCTTCGCTGATTCTTTTTCGATTCTTGAAAATACTGCAGTAACCTCTCGCAAATTTCGCCCAATGATGTCTATGTCATCAGCATACGCCAGCAACATACGGCTTTCGTGTTAATGATCTTGTTCGTATTTACTCCAGCTTTTCTCAATATTATGTCCATTAAGATGTTGAAGAGATTGCACGAAAGTGTGTCGCCATGTCTCAATCCTCACTTGGTACAGAATGGTACGGTGAGGTCCTTCCCCACCTTTACTGCTGATTTGGTGTTGGTTAGCGTCATTCTACAGAGGCGGTTAATTTTTGCCTGAATCCCAAGTTCAGACATAGCTTCGTACAATTTTCCCCATATGGGGCTATCGATACCAGCTTTGTTATCGACAAGAAGATGGTATATATCGATTTGCTTTTCGTGGGTTTTGTGATGTGAAAAATGGCTTGCTTAGATTATCACTAATTTTGTATAGGGAGCGAAGCGATATTAAGCGGCACTTGAAGTTCCGCTTCCATTTCAGTTATAAGCATGCATAAAGTTACTAGTCTTAAAAAAATCAGAAAAACTGTGTTGGATATCGTTAATGAGAAGAATATAAAAATTTGCAAGAATAACTACAAACCATGCGTTATAACAAGACTTGAATATATGTATATATTGCTCTCCTCGTCTTTGGTTCACAATAACGATATCCAGCACTGTTTTTCAGATTTTTTTCAGACTGGTAACTTTATGCCTGCTTAGGACTGAAATCGAAGCAGTAACTTAAAGTGCCGCTTAATATCGCTTAGCTCTACATACAAAATAAGTGATAATCTAAGCAAGCGGTGTAATGAAAACAAGCCTATTATGATGAATTATCGCTAGTTTGGCGCTTTAGTTACAAGCAAGCAAGTGATAATCGCTAGCTTGTAACGAAAACACGCCTATAATCTCTAACGAGTAGCTTGTTATGCTTGCATATGTGAATATTCTTCTTTTATCTTTGAACTCACAGTAATGGTATCCAACGCTGTTTTTCTGAATTTTTGTTGTGTGTGTCGCTTAATACCCTTAGCTCTTCATACAAAATAAGGGAACATCTAAACAAGCGAAATAGCCTATTACTGACAGCTTACTTGGCGCTTACATGAGGCAGTTTTTTGGAGACAATAATAATACATTCAAACTCTTTACTAAACACTCATACTTCTGTTATTGCCTTCCTCACTTCGTTGTAACTTGCGAAGGAAAACATAATTACTAAAGCCCGCACAATTAGTAAACTGTATTTTTATTTTTAAATTTTGGATAATGATATTGAATTCACACGAAACGTCATGGACCATGGTTGCTTAACCACTGGTTTCGGTTTTTATATCCGAGTCGGGATCAGACTTTATTTTGCCTTAAGTCATGTTAAATACTCTTAAGTGAAACGATGTTTTAGGAATTGGATTTTTTCATTGGTTATTGAAGTTAATAAATAAATAAACAAAATAAAAGGTAAAATCATTATTAATAAAATATGGTTGAAACAAATATGATAATTAATGTATAGAAATGGGGCAAATCTTTAAATTTGGTGGAAAAACAATTTAAAATTCGCAACAATGCAAAATATTTATAAACTCTTTCATTTGAAAATATAGATTTTTTCTTATTAAGCTTTATGTAAATATTGTTCACACAATTACTGATTTCTTTCAATTTTCTTTTGAAAATTAAATTTATATTGTCTATGAAAGAAACTGAAATCGTTCAAGTTGTTTTTTCTATTTTATTTTATTTCTGTGAAAAAAAATAAAACTAAAAGTTCTAACGATTTAAAAATTTAACTTAGAATTAATTTATTTCTTTAAAAGCTAAACTTTTGCAACAAAATAAATTAAATACAATAAACCAATAAAACCGGCAGAAAAAATTCCGTTTTCATCGGCTATTCGAAAATTCTAATTTTCAGAAAGCCGGCGGTGGACCTGTGTTCGGTTTCGGTTTTTGAATACTTAGGGTGTTCACGAAGGACTGCTTATCAGCTTATCAGCTCATGTGCTTATCTCGCCAACAACAAAATACATTGAAATGAAATAAGCAACTTTGAGCAACCTGTGCCTTTGGCAAAAGCTTATCAGCTTATTTTTAGTGTTGGAAAATACCAAAAATTTAACTTGCTGACAACACTAAAAACACGAAGTTTTAGCAAATGGCATCTCACATTTTATATTTAAGTATTGGTAGCACTGGTATTTACATCTGTTTTTTGTTTATTAAAAAAAACAATCAAAATGTGCGCAAGTCGGGGGGTCGGGGAAACCTATGTGTACAAACGCAAAACCATAAATATTTGCATCGTATACATTTCTGACTACTTACCTTTAATGAATTCAATTTCCAAAGTACTCATATTGACTCTGAAGTCCATAATTTGTTGTTTAATGCTCTGCTTAGGCATTTTACAAACAATTCCAATTGTACATTGATGGTTTTGATTTCATTTATCGAACAGCTGATTGAAAAAAATAAGCAGATAAGCAGATAACCAACATGGAAGGGTGTTCACGTAGCCCAGAGCTTATTTTTCATCTTTTCAGCACATAAGCTGATAAGCAGCCCTGCGTGAACAACCTAACTCTAGATAAGACCCTAACAGCGTGTATCTGTAGCTCGATTGAAGGATTTCATTAGTGTTCTAGGCGAAAGAAAGTTGATTTGGGTTTCACAATCTTGTCGTTTCAAATCGAATGAAAACATAAGATTTTTCAAAACTTTTCAGTACAAATTTTGGTTCCTTTATTTCGAATGTGGTCTCAGTTAGGAAGAAACATGGAGTCAGGTGAACGAAAATTTCGACTTAGATCGACTTTCGATATAGTAAAACAGGCTGTAAGTTTCATGAATCATATGAATATCCTCTGGGTTAACGTGGTTAATCCTCGAAATGCCCTAATCTGAGTTAGTGTAAATGCCGTATAATTTTGTTAGTATTGGAAAGCACCGAGAACTTGGAGGTTTTAGTGTTGCAAAGTCTTGCACAAACTTTTTTTTGCAGAGTTGGTAAGTTTTATTTTACTATGCTCACTGAACACAGTTGTAGTAAATTTGCGATTCTCAATAATATTCTGTAAAAAAATACCGTGTGTTCTTCAAGTTGTGCAGAAAAATTTCAAAAGAATCTGAAAATCAATGCATTAAACACCTTATTATTTTGATATAACACATACGCAGAGTGAAACCGTCGTAATTTACCTGGGCAACGACATAAAATGTCCTACAACACACGCCATCCAACAACGACTCGAAGTAGTGACCTGCTCATTGGAGGCATTGGGTCAACCACTTCTGTTGGTGGCATCTTGCGCAAAGCAAGCGGCTGGTCCGCCACAGGCAACACAAGCCACTCATCGTCCACGTTATCGTCGACCACAACTGTGCCCGAAGTACGTCATGTGGATCTTTTAGTATTCGGCTACGCCTGCAAAGTGTTCCGGGATGACGACAAGGCTCGTGATATTGATCAGGGGAAACATTTGATACCCTGGATGGGTGATAACAGCTTGAAAATAGACAGGTTAATATTTGTTCTTTCATTTCTCCTAAGTTCATTGTTAATTTCTATCACAAGTTTATAAAATTTAGTAAAGCAAAGCGAAAACTTAAGAAATTTTACAGAAATCATCACAAATACACTGCATATGTAGGTTAAGCCACAATGTGTCGGAAAGATGGCAAAAGATAATATTGCATGGTAGCATCCTTATGTGGAATTTAATTGCCTTTGTAAAAAGTATAATTTACAAGTAATCAATATAATGTTTGCAGCTAAACATACATTTTTGTAAATATTGCTGCTTTGCATCGCGCTGTTATTAAGGAGTCAATGTGCTAGAAATAGTAGTGGGTAATATGAGCCTTAACGTTCCAAAGGTCGTCTATGCACGTTTAGAAGAATACGGGTTAAGACTTGTATTTGATAGATTCCCAAAACTAATCAAAGTTGATAAGATGGAATTTGGAACCGTACTCCTCACGTGTTCATACATATCGAGAAATTCGTCCACTCGTAGAGAATTTCGTCCTCGTGAAGTCAGGACGGTCAAAATGAATGTGAAGTCAGAATGGTTACAAGTAAAAACGTTTTCGAGTTATTGCAAAATTACCGTTATTTGTGTTTTTAGGAAAAAAAGATGATGTCATTTAAATGCAAATATCTTTGAAAATATTCGATGGATTTTGTCGTTCTTTTTTCTTTTTGAAAGGTAAATAAAATTACTGAAGCAACGGTTGGTCGTTTGTAAAGATTGGTTAAGAAATAACTGAGTTATAACGGTCAAAATTTAAAATTTTACAAAAATTTTGGATGATTTTTGATTAAAACAGGAGTTAATTATGCGTTTAACAATACACCTTCGGCATTCGCACCTTGGCGATGAAAGTGAAGAGCATGATGAGCGTTTTCACCAAAAAATACAAGAAATGGAACTTCGGTATCAAGGGGTGTATAATGAGTCGATATTGGGCGACTTTTGTTCATCCTTATACGAGAGGCAGAAAGCCATCACAAATGGCGAAGCAATTAAAAAGTTTTAAGGCATTTCAAATATTTATTGAGAATAAACTTTAGCTTTCTATATTTACTTGCTGTGGTTCTTTGATTTGGATAAAAATCAATAAGTGGGTTAATTCACTAAAACTACTGTAACTTTATCATTTTTGCACCTATGTGGATCCTGTTTTCGTTTTAAAATAAACTAACATCTTAAGTTATAAAAAAATAATATTTTTAATTGTTTGGTTTGAAAAAATAAGATAAAAATAACAAAATTGGAAAAAGTCGCCAATATTTTTGTGTAATTTGAACTTTGGACCCCTGTAACTGAGCCATTTCCTAATCAATTTTTAAAAACGTCTCATCGTTGTTTCAGTAAATATATCGATGGCTAAAAATTAAAAGGTCGTATCTTGTTTTTTTACGAAAACGCGTTTTTTTGCACATTCAGGTAGGGGAGTCACAGTTCTAACCCAGTTTTTACAATCGTACCACCATTGTTTCAGTAAATACATCGATGGCTAAAAGTGTAAAGGCGGTAGCTTGTTCTTTTACAAAACTAACCGGAGGCTTGTCATTCATCAGCATGAACATCACCTATCGTTGATATTTATTTTCCGTTTACCGCCCTTCTTGATAGCGAATAAGAATGTAATCGAAGTTTTTCGCATCACTGTCATGTTTACATAATTTTTTGCCATGTTTTCATAAAATTCATCAGCCAGATAGAAAGTTATCGAGCAAGCCCACAAGAGTGTGGTTCGCTTAAGGTTGTGCATAGAGCGCGGCAAGTGTATGTATATGCCATGTTGCAACGACTTTCTTATACACTGTTTTGGAGCTTAGCATTCCTCAACTGACATTTACAATTCTGTACGTCTGTTTACGGCATCTTACTTTAGCGATCGACTTTCATCTATTTTTCTAGTTAATGTATGAGAAGTTCATACTACAAGCTTACAAGGTCGGGATAATTTTTTTCTAATTGAAAAATTGTGGGTTTTGTCACTCACTGGCATGACTAGTTTCGAACTCCGTGACAAGTCCATCACCATATGCCTAACTACTGTGCCTGAATTGATAACATCGGTAGATCATCAATCGTATATACACATATCGTCAGCTAGAATGCAAAAGAACGTAACTACAATTTTCATTTTGTTCAAAGGAGTTGAAAAAAACCTTATAAAAAAATACAAAAAATTCAGTTTGCCAGCATATTTTCGAATCTTACTGAAGGTAAGACTTTATTTAAGCAACGATTTGAAAATTTGAATTGAAAAATAAATTCCTCACCCTTTTACGAGGTTTGTTTCTTCTCTTGGATATAAAAACGAAAACTGTAGTTACGTGTTTTTGCATTTCTGCTAACGATACATACAATCTCAAATACCAAATTTACATGTGCGAATTAGTATCGATCGTAGATCCCTAAGTACCAACACACACTGAAGGGTTCATAATTCCAACACAAGAACAGCAAGCGTCTTTCCTCCATGTTCTTTTCCTCTTGCATACTCGCATTCTTGCAGAGCTTTGAGGTGAGTTTTATTATATCACAGAGTTGCATTTTTCTGTGGTATGGCCGTTTGATGATCGGTCTAGTGGCAGTTACGTTTTTGAATGTGAATTTTTATGACCGATTTTATTAGTTCTAGTTAATGTAGGAGAAGTTCATACTACAAGCTGTAGATTGTTTAGCAAAAATAATGGGACATCCCATAAAGCAATTGGGGAGAGCTTCTCACAACCAGTGAGCTGTGCGCGTTCTGGTGTTACACTCACTGATTGAGATCCACAGTTTTACACCGGTTCCGAACGGTATTTTTGAGAAGCTTTGTTTGTACATTAATATTGGTACGGTTAGGTCAGGTTTAGGACACGTAAAACAAGAGGGTGTCTGCGACTGCATTATTATCACTACTGTCGTAGGTCAGTCGACCAATTGTGATTGTCCTGAGAGGCTGAAACAACAGAAAAGAGAAACATCAAAGAAAAAGCTGGGTTGAACCCGAATAGATGTTTGATGCTTTCACTATACGCAAACTGCTCATGAATTCTGCCCGATTAGTTTCCACAGCACCATCAACTATTGCCTGAAGATAAGAAAAAGGGACAGTTTTGTTGACAAAGGAATCTTAACAAACTCACACATGAAATACATTGAATTTTGCCATTTAAGTACAAACAGTAGCAGTTGTAAGAATGAGTACTCAAAGAATCGTAATTAAAATCTACCCTTTATGTAAACAGGTTTTTGGTAAAAAGTTTTTTTGGTTGAGCTATAAGAACTCCTAATTGAAAGTGAAATAGTCGTCAAATATATGAAGCCGATAAGCTGCAAAACCTTTTCACTCCCCTCCCTTTTACGCATATGGTAATTCTCCATTAGTTGTTGAGCGAGTTGAATTTTATTCGGATATAAATGCAAATAATTTTTGAGTATTTTGAACAAAGTTGACGACGACATTTGAAATTCTTGTGCACGGTGTCTAACGGACGCGTCTGGGCTATCATCAGCAATGTCTCTCACTGTAGCAATATTTTGTGCCGTACGTACGCTACGAGATCGGCCAGACTTCACTTTATCGCCCAGTCTATACAAAGTTTCAAAACTATACAACACGCTGAATGGTTGATATTATTTAAACCAAAAAAATCTCGCAAAATTCTTCGCGATTTCCACGATTATTTAGATAAAATATTTAAATTACGAGTACTTCAACACGTTGTTGGCGCGTTAAGCGAACCACAGACTTTTCATTCATGAGCGTGAGCTTGGTCGATAAATTTTTATCATCAGAATTTTTCATAAGAATTTGAAAAAATATTTCCAAAAAATGTTATAAACATGACAGTGATGGGAACAACTTTGATTGCATTCTTATTTGGTAGCAAGAAGGGCGGTAAACCGACAATAAAAATCAACGATAGCTGATGTTCATGCTCATGAATGACAAGTCTGTGGTTCGCTTTAGCTACTCCATAATAATTTGTTATCGACTGCTCTGTACAACCGTCAAATACACACTAACAAATGCCAACCGAACAGAAATGGCGGTCAAAAAGCATTGGCTAAAATTTTGTGCACATTGCGAAATCGTGACAAAGACATTTTCAAAATTCGTCGTTTAATGCCCGTTTTTTTTTAAATTTTTATACTCAGAATACGGAAACCAGATTAGGATTCAGTTGTCAAATATAAAAAGTGATCCTAAAGAAAGCAACTGACATAATTTGTCCCTTGATTAAATAATTAAATGACTATTTATTGTAAATATACGTTTTTAAACATCAAACAGTTAAGGCGTCATCCAAACAGCTGCGATCAAAATTTTAACAAATTGACGTTAAGAAATTAAAGATACAAATTACAATATTAATATTAAACTAAATACCATAGTGTCAAACATATAGCATAGAGTGGGGAAATGTTTTCCTTTTTATTTATTACTTCATGTTTTTTTTTAATTTGTTGTAACAAATTATTTCGATTATATTTGGGTTCGTGGCATGTTGCATCAGTTTTTAAAGTGAGAACGGTGTAGTTTCAGCAGGCTTGTCTTTCAGCTACAGTAAAGCCCGTGGTTTGTTGAAATAGAAAAAAAAGGAGAAAACTGTGACATGCGATCACTGCGTCTGTCTCAAAACCCAATTTTTTGAAATGTTTCGATTCGAAAATTGTTGCTGCAGCATGGTTTATTGTATCTTATTAAAATGTCCCAAATTTAATTGACGAAAAACACCAATTGTTTAAATCCGAGGGGGTTGTTTTTTTGCCCGCCCTTTACATGTTGAACCTCAACCGAAATAGTATTAATACTGCTTTTGAAATATTTGAACTGTTAATTTTTTCCGAGTTATAGAAACTTGTACATTCCATGTCGAGATGAGCTTAGTTTCTTGTCGTCAATTTCATTATTTTTTTGTTTTTATTATGTTTCTGGATTTAAACTGTCTTGCCCTGTCAAAAGTATCTTGACGACTGGTATGTATGCAAAATATACACGAACTACTGTTTGAAAAAAATAAACTTCATTTTCAAATCTCATTCACTTTAATTTCCTCGTACACATTTTCTCTACACAGATTTTAATTTTATGTTGTAAACCATTATTTCTTTTTTCCATACGCGTTATGATCTCAAATCTATTGTTTAAACTCAAAAACCTAAACAAAATCCCTCATACAAAACACACGCGCTCCCAATTCGAAACGAATGCCTCAGATATGATGTACGTGGTGCGCTATATGAGCTAGCACCATACGAACCTCCGCCAGGGGGTTATGGAAATCGTTTAGATTACTTGACTGCCGACGAGCAAAGGGCTGAGCAATTATGCGAAGAAGAACGCTATTTGTTTTTGTACAACAACGAGGAAGATGTCATAACGAGACAAGGTAAGTTGGCCACAAATACGAGGAGAACTATTCTATCACTTTGTATAAACTTATGAATGACAAAGCTTTGGAGGAAAGCTTCGATTGTGAGGCTTTTTAAGCTACATCACTTTTTTTTTACTTTATGTTTAATATTTTCTATGTAACATATACACATACATATAAATTTAACTCTCAATCAATGTGAATTTAAAACAAAAATCAATAGTTTGAATGAAATTTAGAAACAGTGAATCTAACACGTAAGTACATTTTTCTGCCGACTTCGAAAATGAAGCAAGCTGTTATAGAAAAGCTCGTCTGTCACACATTAAAGCTCAATCAGGCTACTTACTACGCATTGTAAGGACTACTATAAATAACGATCTACAGCAGGTAAATACCGAATATGATTCCCCTTTTACTAATGTATACTTGCAGATTTTGGAACCTAAAGTACATAGACCTAAAGCCCAAAGGAAAACTAGCTAGCATCTCACATCGAAATAATTAAAATTTTTTTGTTTTCGAAAATATCTAAAATTGTTTTAACATTATTTCCCATATGGGCAGCTTCGGCTGTCCTTGTAACGTATATCCCGTATCACTGTTGGGTGACTTATGCTGGTTTTCTATCTTTCTTCTAATGCTTTTTTTGGGTTTATTTTGGGCTTGCTTGACTCTCACCCAACGACGATGCTTAATCACCACACACCCCCACGTCTACAGATGAAGAATTAAAGCGTTTAAAGCAAGAAACGAACGGTAGCGAATATAGTCAGGTGGGTCTTTCATACGACCAACCCTCACAGATCGGTCCTAGTCGCGAAGAATTCTCCACTTCACCAACGTGTGAAGAAGCTGAACAAGTTTTCCAATTACCACATAAATTTGAAGTTCCCGAAGGAATACTATTGGTAAGTATAAAAGAAGATTAGGAGGAAATTAAAAATGACGTCAAGTTTATAATATGTAATTTACAATTGCAGCCTGAAACAATGAAACAACATGCCATCATTGAGAAAACCGCTCGTTTTATAGCCTCACAAGGAGTTCAAATGGAAATTCTCCTTAAAGCAAAACAGTCCAACAATATACAGTTTGATTTCTTGTCGCAGAACTCTATATTAAATCCGTATTATAAACACGTCTTAAATGCGCTAAAAAATGGAACATACCCTGAAATCACAGAATCCACAAAGGTTGATACGAGCGAAATGGAAGCCACAAATGGTAACTCTGTCATTTCTTCGGATAATGCCCTTTCAAAACCGGTGGTGCTTGTGCCAACAATTAAATACAAGCCGTCCGCAGATTGTGCTTACACCCAGTTGATTAGCAAAATTAAAGGTGTTCCCCTTTCCGAATTACATGACGAATCGTCCCGTCAAAGTACCAGCTCGTCTCATGAAAATGCTAACGATTCACCCTCCATTACACCGGTTCTCTTGCAATACAACGGAGCAACATTTGTTACCGAACAGGATGAGAATTCTAATTCAAATAGCACAAAACCAGCGCTCACATCGATAAAGACTGACGGCCTGAACGATTCGGGTCCACAGGTGGAGATTCTAAAAAATTCCAGTGCCTTGGCTTTGGCTCAGAACTACTCATCCGGCTCAGAAAGCGAGGAAGAGGAGGAGGAGGCGGCTAAGACGCCTCCGTTTGAAAAGGAAAAAACACCACCTAAACTTGAATTTCCAGTGCCAACGGAAAATCTCAAAAATATCATCGACAAAACAGCCGTTTATGTTATAAAGAACGGCCGGCAATTTGAGGAAACTCTGCGCAGCAAATCAGCAGATCGTTTCACATTTCTGTTGCCGGATAATGAATACTATCCCTACTATATGTATAAGATAACCGGAGATCCCAATGCTGCTTCCAAGGAGAGTAAACAACGTAAAGCTAAAGAAGTAGCCGCAGCTTTATTGAGCAAAAAGGGTTTATCAAGGGATAAAAATTCTAATAGTAAGTTAACTGAAAATCATATGAGTAGTATTATAACATTTGTTTCCTAATCTGCAGATCCCGTTTCGTTTTCAATAAAAAACAAAGAGGAAGGTGCATCCAATGCCTTGCAAAATACTGTTTTACCACAAGACGCTAGTGATGAGGAAGATAAACCAACTACTAATGCCAATAGCAACACTGGAAACGCAACTTCAACCAGTCAGACCAACCGTCATGTACCCGAACATGTGCAAAAAGCTATCGAATTAGTTGAGTCTCAGTTAATGGCCAGAAATGCACAAATAGCTGCTGCCCTTGCCCTAAGACAACAGACAACAACATTGCCCGTCAGCAATGTGCTGCCAATAGCTAATATTCCAGCGACGCTTTCTGTGACAACAACTGCCGTTGTTGCGACGCCTCCAATGAGTGGTAGTTCATCAGCTTCCGCAACGGCTCCTACAAAAGCGGAAGCAGAACGTAATGCCATATTTGAGCAACAGCAGCAACAACGACATAAGGAATTAAAGAAAGGTACGACTGAGAACAATATTTTTGTTGCATATTTAGTAAACTCATGTATTATTAAATTTAGCGGAGGAAAAAGTGAAGGATAAACTGGCCCAAATAGCAAGAGAGAAGCTTGGTGGACTTGTGTCTAAAGAGAAACAATTGCAGCTGGAAAGGAAAAAGAAAGCCATGGCATTTCTTAATCAAATCAAAGGTATGTTCAAGTCACAAATTGAACGCTAATGTTCTTATGTCCGAAGAAATATGTATATAATATATCTTGATACTGCAAGTCAATAAATTGGACACAATATTTAGAAAAGGGAAGGAATATTTAAACACGTGTTGCTGTTAACTTATGCTTATCTTTTTCAGCTGTCGCAGCAGGAGACAATAACAATACAGAACGTGATACTACAACCGATGAAAAATCTCTTGAAAATAAAGCTGACTTGCTTAGTGATGACTCCGATGCTTCTGTACAATCTATACCTATTACATCATATGGTCCTGAATGCAATAGTGACGAAGAAACCACAGAAAGCGTAAGACACAGTAAAATTCCCGCTTCTGTTGTAACAGCATCAAAGGTTTCAACAACAAAATTTGCTAAAAACGACGATAACGATGAAGTACAATTTATAACCGAAACAAATCCCAAAGAAGTGGTTGCCAGTAAAAGAAGATCCCGCTCCAGAAACAAGGAAGAAGTAGAAATAGACATAACAACGGCCCGACGCCACTACAGAAGACATGAATCGCGTTCGTCATCACAATCATTGGCGACTTCGACGGATGATGATTACGAAGATGGTCATGAACAAGCTAAAAGGGTAAAAGTACAAAAATATAGATCAAAATCACGTTCTAAATCAAAATCACACAAATCCAAAAAATCCAAGTCAAAGAAATCGAAAAGTAAAAAGAAATCCAAGAAGCGTGAGAAATCTAGAACAAGATCACGTTCTCGATCATGCTCTCGCAATTATCATCATTCAGCGAGACACCATCAACAAAAAAGTCGATCCCAAACTGCCTCCGCTGATTCCGAAGAAAGTACGTCCAGTCGTCTGTATCAGCGTAAACGTTCGTCAAACACGCCCAGCCAGCGAACGCACAAAAACAAGAGACATCGCTATGAATAGTTTTAAAAAAATAAATTTAATAAACACCTCACTCTTCTGCTTCCCATATCATAGGAACTTCCGACATAAATACGTTTTTGTACTATATCCAAAACTATAGTAGCGAGTAAATTAATATAAAATGTTGTTTAAATTGTTATAGGCATTTAACATTTATGATGGCAATAAAAATAAGAATTAACTGTAAATAAAAAACTACATTTTAACGATTGTTTTTTTTTTATTGTTTCTATACAAAAAATATCTATTTTTGTTAGTTGTTTGATCACAGTTTATCGAATTTGAAATAAACAAAAATCTAATCTAAATTATATTCTATATTACACATTAGATATTAACTATACATTATAGTTCATATATACACTATTAACTACATTACAAATATTTCAGCTTTAGAATTCCAATTCACCCGGTAGATATTTATCAATCAATCCTTGATAATATGGCCATAAAGTTTCTATATCAGGCACCTTCTCACTTTTGGTATACAAATCGTAACGGCTGTAGGAAGAAAAAGAAGGAGAAATTAAAAAATATATAGAATAGAATATATTTTTCCCCTGGAGGGATCAGTTTGACGAATCCCCGCGTACAATTGGTATTGACAAATGGAGAGATAAGGCAATGGGTCCAACTGGTTGGCGAAATATGTTATCTTCGTTTTGCAAGGTCCCTGACCTCCCGGGGTTCGAGACCGGATAAGTAAGTAAGAATATAATAAGTTAGATGGGGGAACTAGTACGACTTAACTTGAAGAAACGTTATCGTATCTAAATGTTTATTGGACACGTATGCAACTTCTAAACAATTGCGTTTAGATTATCTGATATAATGATGGACCTTCTTCGACAGTGCAACAACCAATCATATGATACGCAAATAAATTGCAAACATATCAGAAAAGTTACTAAATTTATTAATATATTAAGTGAAATTTGTTATTCCCGAATATTCAGCCATGTCAGAGCGCAATTTCGTTCGAAAGTGAAATCAATTTCATTTGGTTCTACAGAAAATCAAAAACGCAAAAATATTGCGTATTCAAAACAGTTGGTAAAACTGCAGTGAAATTGACAAATGTAAAGAGAAAACACAAAAAACACTGCTTATTATATTTTTATTGATTAAAGTATTTTGTCTAGTTTAATAGTACTTTAAAAATATAATTTTGCAAAACTTTTTCTTTAATACAAATTTTTTTTTAAAAGATTACTAAAGAATATGCACGAAACGCAAAAAGTTGTCATACTTCTGCGTTGCCACGTACGATTTTGTACAACATTGCCACATATGTTGATGGGTCTTTTAAACTTCCCCGGTTCAAAATACTGATTCCTTTGGTGCTCGATAACTGCTACTATTGAAACTCCTCGCATACTCTTTTCTATGTTTAATACAGCACTGGAAGTAATTTAATTGTTCTCATTCGGCTAAAGTTACTTTTTTCTTTCAGTTTCTAACAAATTTCTTCATGGTCCCTTATTTTGTTTCCCTTGTTTCTGTTTAGTCTATTCTTTTCTCATGGAGCTGCCAGATGTTCGTTCGAAAAGAATGTATTCACTTTTTTTTTCGTTTTTACCAAAACGTACGAAAGTCATAGAAGCAAAAGCAAAACTTTACGAAATAGCATTTACGAATTCATTTCGTTTTCGTACGAAAGCCATGACAGGGCTGATTAAATGTAATTTTTTTAAATTCACAAGCCTTTTTCTCTAGATTATACGATTTTACCACATGTATACTATCAGACAATTCACAAATTTATTATAGATTATTATAAATTTATCAAACATTAGCAAGAGCTTTAGGTCATTTGTTAAAAGAGTACAGGATAATTCTTCTTCCTGTATACCAACTCTTATTAAGAATGATCGCATATTTACCGACCGGTTGATAAAGCTTACCTGTTGGACACGATTTTTACAAGTAACTCTTTGGCTGAAACCAACCAACCACTCCCGGGATCGAAAACTTATCTAGTTTAATGCCTGAGATATTTTTTCGTAAACGTGAAGTTAAAAGGGTTATTGCGGAGATCGACGAAAATAAATCCCCCGTACCGGATGGAATTCCGGCAATTGTTTTAAAAATGTGCTTTTCGGCGCTTGCTCGCCCATTACGTAAACTAAAAAATCCAATTCGTAATACTACTCGGTTATAAAAACCTAAACCGGTGGAAAGCGGGGATTACTTTCAAAAAACAATTATTAACGGTTTTCCAAAAACGTTATTTTTTGAAACATCCGAAAAACCGTTTCGATCGCAATCTCAATTACGACAGTTCTTTTATAGGATCAAATTCCTATTAGGATCAATATCCTATTCCAGTATTTACTTTCATAAAACTATTTCTTAAGTTTTAATTCAAGTTTCCATTTTATCCGGCTTCCAAAAAATCGATTACGATACGAAACGGATGCGATCATCGTAGAATTATCTGTCGGGTAAACGCGTCAGTCCAGCAGATTTATGGTTTTTCATATTTTCCGTGGGTAGGCTGTCAAATTTGATTTTGTTTCTTTTTCTTTGTTAATAAAATTGAAAGAATTTCAATCAAAATGCAATTATAGCATAGACTTTCTGTCACGTAAGACAAACTTATTACATTTTTCACATTTTGTGAAATTCTAATGCAACTACCTAATAGATAATTCTACCATGGATGCGATCATCAGACCCCAGTTGTTTTGGAGGGTTGTTTTTGAATACACTATCTATAACAAATTTTATAGTGATTCAGAATAATTGGATTAGAGAGCGCACAGTTCACTGATTCCGAGAAGCTAATTTCAAGTACCGCTTAATATCACTTACGACCTTGTTAGACTTTCAGTGCATATAGAAAGATTCGCGGAGAGAAATGGAATGAAACTCTCGCCCTTTTGAAAGAAATCGTACGTTCATTCTATAAGTACTTTCATTTCAGCAAAGTGAAAACAAAATGCAACAGTTATGAAATAAAAATAGAATAGAAAAAAAGAAAATTGTGAACAAAGCTTAGAAGCATTTTCTTTGTTTTTATTCATTTCAATCAAAATGCAACCCTGATAGAATCATTTATTGAGGAATATCAAAAAATTAGAGAAATGTAACAGATCTGCCAAAATTTGTTCTACAAATCGTTCTCAAGTTTACAGTATTCCATCCGTTCTTATCAAATGAACATTTTTATTGCGGTGTAACCAAAACACGCGCCCATGGTCGTTTGTCAAAATAATAAAAAAAAATTTAAGCAAGTACAAATTAAAACTATCGCTCCCAATAAGCACAAAGTCGGACTCGATTCCGATTTGAGTACGACACATCGGATTGAGCTTTTGCTGATCCGATTTGGACCCGACATGTCGGATTTCGCTATCTCTGATCCGAGTCCGACATGTTTGATTTCGCATTCGTTGATCCGATTCTGCTCAGGTACAGATCCGCTTTCGCTGGTTTCATTCAAGTAACCAAGAAGAAATAATTTAGTGTTTTTAATTAATTTAAACTGCCATATATTAGATTTAAATTATATTTCATAATTTTTGTTTCATTTTATCATTGACATTATATTACTGGATCCGATATGATTTACACACACCAGACCCGTACTCACGACGAGATCTCATACGATTGATTTTGAGATCGGTTCCGTTTTAGTTTCGAGATCGGATCCGACGTCATTTCGAGGTCGGACAAAATTCTCGTTTCGAGATCGAAAGAGGAACTACGGCCGCTCGAGTATCCGACTTCGAAGTTGGATCCGATGTGGTTATTGGGCAGTGACGTAATCGTGTGCATGAGTGTTAAGAGGGGTTGATGTCGACTCATAATCTGGATTTAAATACTAAGATTTTCCTTCTAAAGCCCCGCATTCAGTTCTTGCGAAAATTTCGTATGAAAAATGTTGTTTAATATAGTTACCACATATCTCTGATTTATCTGGCTAATAATTTACTTTAATAATTCCTCTTTGTAATGCATTTTATTTTTAACGCATGTGGTATTGCTTTTGGTTGCTAAAATTATCGAAATGTCAAAATTCCGGTCCCAAACAATTATCAAGTAAATGTTTTCGTACGAAATAACTTTGGAGTAACAACCCTGTAATTGATTTTGCCTATGAAATTTTCGCAAAGAGCTGGGTACCAAGCAAATGAAAAGTGAGCGAAATTTTCGTTATTTCTTATGGCAACCAAAACTGATTGTCGAATTAAAATTTGCAAAATCTAGAATTTATGTTAAACATAAGTAAGCTTTTAAAGACGGACGCCTCGCCTCATTGCTCCAATTGTGTTTTATCTTTAAATGTTTTTCTTTTTTGGATTTTCAATTTGGTTCTCCATCACACTTTTATACTTACTTGAAAATCAAAACCCATTTCTTGGTCTCTTCATCTTCCGGCTTTGCCAAGTGTTGATAATCACCACCATTATGCCAGGGGTAAAAAGAATGGAATCGTATAATTTTGCAGGCAATATCCGGTAACTTTGTCTGATTATGTTTCAGCACTTGATACATGTACTCATCGTGACCCCAAGACATCATCAGATTGTCCACTCCACAATTGGGCTTATACATGCCATATTTGGTATTATACTGGGCATTCACACCATCGGGATTACCCTCAAAGCTATCCTTGCGATACACAATACTCTCGCCCCAAGCACAGCCGACGGGAAAAGTGTCACCTACCACACACCACTGTGGCTCATCGTAGAATGCCATTATTTTGCCCAAATCATGAATTAAGGCTGTCAAATGCAACCAATCCAATTCGGGAAATTCCTCACGTGCCCGCTCAGCCGCCTGGAAAGCGTGTACAATATTGGGCAAGTCAATGTCAGGATCGGATTCGTCGATAAGATCGTTAAGTTTTTCCAATGCCTGACGAACGGTGGCTCTCATAGTGTTAAACTTAAGCCAGCGATCATGACGGCCCCTTACGAAGTCAACCGATTGGTTTAGATGCATTAAGCGATATGTTTGGCGGACACGTTCTTTAAGCGGATCAGTTATGTCGATGCTATAATCACGAAATTTCGACAGACTTTTGTCGGCAAATGTTGGTTCCGGACGTAGCAACTCCGAGGGATCAATAAAATCCAATTGGTTCTAAGGAAACAAACAATTTCTAAGGGTTTTAACACTTTGAACTTTGTAACATGTTGGGGTTTAATTACCTCCTTTAAAATACGCATTTTGAAACTGTTTTAATTTTTTATTTCAATTCACAATTAAAAATGTAATTAGTGTTTTTTGTTTGAATTTAAAAACGGTTTGTTCTTCCTTTACTTGGTTGGTTGTGTTTTGTTTCACATGAAATTCACTATTGAAATGTTCGTGACGGAAATGCAGCACTTTTATACCGGTCTGACTTCTGGAGATATAGTAGGTATGAGAGAGCCGACGCAGATCGACAGAGGGCACAGTCAAGCCGAGCACAGCAAAGGAACCAATAATAAAATAAAGCACAAATTTGTATTATGTCTGTATAGAAGTGTGTGCATATAGGCATTTCCATGTGATGATCGCCGTCATTCCCTTCGTCGGTCGTCTAACCGTAGTCGTTTGTTTTGGCAGCAGTTCGTTGAACAACAGTTCTAATCTGAAGCAACATTTTTAATCAATTATTGCCCACACACACGCAGTCACTTTTACATTCCGCCGATATGATACAGTGTTGCCAAATTTGTAATTTTTCACATTCGCTACGTTTAGTTTAAATAAGTGTAAAGTTACGCCGCCACAAGTTGGACGGGTGCAAATTAGTTAAAACAAGTACATACATATAGGGTTACGCCGACACAAGTGGGACAGGTAAAAATATACAGTCGATTAATCTTTTGACCGTCTGTGGCCGGTGATGCAGTTGTTAGTGTGCACGATTCTTGTACAAGAGAACGTTGGTTCGATCCCTGCTCTGGCCACCTTACATTTCTTTCGACGGCGGTCGTCTCGCTTAGTGCCGGCGACACTGTCGAGTATTTAGCCAGCTCGGAATCGTTGTAAAACTGTAGCTCCCAATCAGTGAGTGTGAAACTTGAAAGAGCACAGCCCATTGATTGCGAGAAGCTCTACCTTATCCCTCCATTGAATGTATTGGGTAAATATTAATATTTAACCCTTTTGCGACAACATACAAATATGCTTGCTCGAGGGATTTTGACACATATAATTGTTCTTGATGGAGAACGAGGAGTGGATTTTTCGAGCCCTAAATGCGACAATTTTGGAACTAAGAACTTTGGAAGAAAGTTTTTAATATTTCCCAATTATCTTCAAGCGTAAAGCGATCCAATTGGCAAATTTCTAACCTTTAACTAATAATCTGTCAATTTGACCATCTGCTTCAAAATAACGGGGGTTTTAAATTCCAATTTATTATTTCTGGTGCGATAGAATTTTTAGGACGATATTAAGATCAACATTCCACGTGAATTATTAAAAAAAATCCCATGAGGGGACTGGATGAGCTTTTCACAACCAGTGAGTTGTGAATTTCCTAGTTTTACAGTCACTAATTGGGACCTACAGTTTTACATCGGTTCCGAACGTGTCCTCCAATAGTGTTGCCGTCAATAGGAGAGGTGACCGTCGTCGAAAGAAATGTAAGGTGGTCATCGAAACCATGTACAAGAGCCGCGTAGACTACCATTGCACCACCGACAGCCTTAAAAACCACGTCCACCCTAAAGACTCGTACTAAAGTCAAAATTTCACGTGGAATTTTACAAAACTACATACAAAAAATACCTGCGAGATATCGACGAAATAAAGGGTGCTTTTTTTAGCGCGATAAAACTTGAAATTGTAAAAAATAACACAAACAATTCAATCAATACATGGCATTGACATTTGAAAATGATGTCGGGCATATGGCCCCCTGTTATGAGCTGTTCATGACGAAGCTCATTCTGGACATCCAATTTTGGATCTCTTTTTCGAGCATTGCAGGCCGTATGTCACGAATAAAAAAAAAAAAAAAAACCGTTTCCCATTACATCCCATGAAGGGATTGGGGAGAGCTTCTCACAACCAGTGAGCTGTGCGCTTTCTAATTTTTCACTCACTGATTGGGACCTACAGTTTTTACACCGATTCCGAACGGTATTTTGAGAAGCTTTTTCATGGCTAAATACTCGATAGTGCCGCCGTCACTATGCGAGGTGACCGCCGCCGAAAGAAATTTTTAAGGTGGTCAGAGCAGGGATCGAACCCAGGATCTCATGTACAAGTATGTATGTCACGAATAACACGAATAATTGTGGACCCCAAGGCGTCAATTGTTACTGGTTTCTCAGCATTAACCAGGGACTTCACATAGTCCCACAAGGATTAATCGAGAGGTGTCAAATCACACGACCATTTTTTGTAAACCACTTATCGCCAAATTTTGATTTCAATACATCGATGGTTGCGGTCGCCGTATGGCAGGTATCGCCATCCTTTTGCA
The DNA here is from genome assembly GCA_963931995.1 of Phaonia tiefii. NCBI lineage: Eukaryota > Metazoa > Arthropoda > Insecta > Diptera > Muscidae > Phaonia > Phaonia tiefii. The sequence continues at coordinate 16,275,800 of OZ008370.1, read as the reverse complement.
ACCAAATCACGCCTGGATCAATGTCATCCATATTTTCAAACAAAAATGCATTGATCATGGTGCGGCAACGATCTCCATTGACCGTAACGCGAGCTCCGGCTTAATTTTTGAAGAAATAGGGTCCGATGATGCCACCAGCGTGTAAACCGCACCAAATGTTCAATTTTTCTGAATGTAACGGAGTCTGTATGGTCTGACCTGGAGGGTCTGTTCTGTTCTCACTCCATCTGCGACAATTTTGTTTATGAAGCCAAAGATGAGCCTCATTGCTGAACAGAATTTTTTGATAAAACATCGGGTCAGTTTCCAACTGCTCTAGAGCCCAATCGGCGAAATAACGACGCTCATGATGCTCTCGTGGCTTTAATTCCTGCACCAGCTGGATCTTATACGGGTGAAGGCCAAGATATTTCTGCAAAATTTTCCACATAGTGAACGGACAGAGCCCCAATTCCTGCGACCAACGACGATTCGATAAATTTGGATCTTCTTCCACACTTTCGTTTACAGCGGTGATATTCTCTTCAGTACGCACGTGTTGGTGTTATTGGATCATTTGGAGAGTATGTGGTATGAATTCGATCACTAGTTCGACGGATGGCTTGTTCAGGTGGACGATTATGTGCGCCATAAAAATCACAACGTAGCCTACAAGTTGCACGAATCGATGACTGATTTTCAAAGTAAATTTGGATAAGTTCGTAGCGTTGTTAAAGCGTGACTCTATTCATCTTGATTTGACAGAGTATACTGATCATAAATGTCAAAAAGTTAGCGCAGTATGACTGTTCGTTTGACAGCTAACCCTTTCGTAATTTCTATCTAAGCAAACAAAAAAACCCTTTAGTCCCTCTCATGTAGCACTATCTTTGCTCATGGGACCTTTTAATGTTTTTAAGAAAAATGTTACGACCAATCAAATTGTAGCAAATGGCAATATCTAAACAAGGACGGAAAGCGTAACTTCATGCACAATAAATGACAGACCAGTTTGTTATTACGTTTTTACTATTTATTACTATTTACACAATAAAATAGCATCAAACATATGTTAAAGGTTTTGTTTACGATGGCCACACTTTTCTATTTTGTTTTAACTTGCAGAATCTTGCGATAAATATAAGTATAATACTGGTGCCCTTGTACTAAATTGGGAACATTTTTGATTATGCTGAGGAAGCGGTCACTCGAAATATCATCAACATGTATCGAACAGCATTTGATGTTGTTACGAAATTGTAACAACCAATCAAATTGAAGGAAGAAGTGATCAATGTTGTCAACTCTCATTAAAGTTATAAAAAAAACAGTTTTTTAGGAAAAGATAAACATATTTTAAACCAAATAAAAATTTAGTTAGCCACACTGATATGTTGCTAGATAATTTAACCCAGATAAAAATGTAGTTGTCAGCACTGATATGTTGCTGTTCAATTTCGCAGCGAATCAATTGTTTTTCGTTCGAACGTTGTTAGTACCAGCCTTTTATCAGATTTTTATTATTTTGGGAATTGCGAAAGGTTTCATTTCTTTTATTCACTCTTAAGTGTGTCAACATATTTTCGAAAACGTGTCAATGTCCATGATTAATTCCATAAAAATTGGAAATTTTTTAATGGCGCCAAACGAATTTTAACATACTAACGTTGACAACACAGCGTGGTGTAGTGACCTTTACTGCATTTAAAGTTCTAACATGTATTACAATTGTACAAATAATTCGTTATCGAAACTTTTACGCATTTGTTTATATTTTTCGAGTACTTAGATTGCAATAAGTTGGGAAGAAAAAAGTTCTATGGAATGCTACCGATAGTGATTTGTACTTTTACGACAAGTGGATTTGGATAAGAAACTACAAATCAGTTTCAGTTAATGGGTGTGTTTTATATGATTTGATACAAATCAGCTTGAGTTAATGGGTGTGTTTTATAATTTAGAGCCTTTTAGTACTTGTGCGTTAAGGTACTTGAAACGTTATCAATAGGCAAGGGTAAAATTGAAATGAAAGACTACCAGGGGGACTGTAGTTCACTATCACTATAACTGATTTGTACCTGTCGAGAACAGGTTTAGAATTTCAAACCTTTAAGTATTTGTATATTTTTGCTAATTTAAGTAACTACTTGAGTCGTAATCAGTCTTTAAGTCCGAGTTCTAAGATCGTTCGCGTTGAAAACTTTTGGGCAATCACAATTCGTTTTGCTGCGCAATGGGCCAGCAACATATCAGTGTGGACTACTATATTTTTTTTTTGAGTTTCAGTCTTTTTTACACTAAAAATCTTTTTTTTTTGAGAAATTGAATGAGAGTTGACCACATTGAACATTTATCCCTATAATTTGTTTGGTCGTTACATTTGCCTTAGAAACATTAAAATGTTGTCCAATACATGTTGCGCTGAAATTTCTCGTGACCAAATTAGTGCTGCATAACAGGAACTATTTACGTCGATAATTCGCAGGCATTTTTTGTATGGCCTTTTTGTACAATTTCATGTGGAATGTTGAGGTTATTAGAGGCCTTAAGGAAAGAATAAAAATATGTAAAATTCCTATATTTCACTTTTACAATCAACCCTTCGCGAGTAAAAATCCACTGGGAATGGGGTTTTACACCACAAAATTAAATTGCTCAAATCAAAGCGAAATGATGGAAAAATTCCACGTGAATTGCTACGCATGAGAAAAGGCACGGACCAAGATTTACATTTCACGTGAAGTTTTACAAAACTGCATATATAAGTACAGACCCGTAGTAAGACCAACATTTCATGTGACAATTTACAAACCTCACAAAAACCAAATACTTGTGAAATATTGATGAAAATTTTAAATGTGGCAATTTTCATTCAAATTGTTGAAAAATTAGTTTTGGTGTTAAAAAATTTTCAGAAGTTTTCAGAAATGACGCTACGAAAAAATATGAGTGGTAAAAACTATTTCCCGCCGATGAATTTAGTAAAAGGCATTACAAAAATGCCTGTGAAATAACGTCGAAATATTCTCGCACATGTATTATTCCGTTGTTCACGCGATATATCGGCAACATGTATCGAGGAACATTTTAATCTCGCTAAGAAAAATGCAACGACAAATCAAATTGTAGAAAAAAATTACCAGTGTTGTCAAGCGTCGGTAAATTTATGAATAATTATATTTTTAGTGTCTTACTTACGTAGGTGGCCTCAAACAACCCAGAGGGTTCAAGGGCCTGACAAAATGAGGATAGCAAGTTTCTGCAACCGGTTCGATCTTCAGTTTTTCTCCTTCAGTTGGTAACACCAAACTCTTTAAAGCGAAGTCTTGGTCGTCCTATTTTTCCATGCCATTTGACAACGTCTTTGAATACCTTTCGTACTGGTTCATTTGATTTACATAAATACGTCGATGTCGGGATTCAGATTATATATAGCTCGTGGTTCATCTGTCGTCGATACTCGCCGTTCTCCATTATAGGGTCATATATTTTTCGGATCAATTTTCTGTCGAAGACTCCCTGTGATGTTTTATCAGCATGCGGAATGACCCAGAATTCTACGTAAAAAGGCAAAACAGGTTGTCTGAGAGTCTAATAGAGTTGGGTCTTTGTTTCTTGAGAGAGGGTCTTATCTCTGAAGTGCTTGCTTAGCCTGAAATTTTGTAGCGCATTTAACCATAAATGACATTTCTGGTTGGCTGTTGAATGAATAAATAAATTTAAAAAAAAATAAGTAACACCTGTTTGCAAGCACAATTCTCTGTTTGATTTCTAGGCTGACGTTATTTCTTCTGTTCACGGCAGACCTCAAGGTAAATTAACTCGAAGTAACAATTACCTCGAATAAACAACGGTTATCAGTGTTCACCGTTTTCTCCAAAAGGTTGAATATTCTGCTCGCTGAAACCATTAATTTTTTTTGTCCTCGTTTAATATCAGACCCACTTTTGATAATTATATCTCAATTCTCGAAAATACTGCAGTAACACAGTAACATTCGCTGTCGATAGTTTTATTCGTGTTGACTGTGGTTCGCTGAGATCTTAACAAATCATTACAGAGAATTTCGTGTCGGTCAGTGTCATTTTACAAAGGCGTATCAGCCTAGCAGGAATGTCAAGCTCCGACATAGCTTGGTACAATTTTCCTCGTATTTGGCTATCGAAGGTAGCCTCATAATCAAGAAAGAGGTGGTAGGCGTCGATTAGTTTTTCGTGCGTTTTCTCCAGGATTTGTCGCAATATCTGCTCGATAGTCGATTTTCCACACTAATAAGGTCCGAACAGGTGTGCAACCAACGGCTTTAGCCTTCCGCACATTATACTTGAGAGGACTTTGTATACGATGGATAAAAGTCTTATTCTACGATAGTTGGTGCATATACTTTGGTCGCTTTTTTTTTGAAAAACAGGACACAGTATGCTAGGGATTCAGTCCAAGGGCATACATTCGTTTAGCCAGATTTTGGAAATGAGTTGATTCATGCACCTTTCCAGCCTTTAAGAGCTCAGCCGGTGGTAGTCCATCATATTTGCTCAACGCCCTCATCTATAAAGTGCACGCTGAAAAATCAATATTTTTTGTTGTTTGGATGCAAATATAAGGCGTTTGTAGCTTGTCGCAAATATACTATACTTGTGTCCAAATAAATTGTGTTTGAGACACAACGATTAATAGGCTATGATGTATGTTTTTGAGACCCAAATGTAGCTTTGTTTCCTGAATACTGCTAAAAACAAAAAAGAGGCGGACAACACAAAAACTAAAAAGCAGCAGATCTTCAATTCATGAAAACAATGCTTGTAAACATGTACATGTTTGCTGCAATATGTTGCTGGACCGTTTTTTTTTTCAGCGTGTATAGAGAAGTCTTCTGGGATAAGTAAAGCAGGGAAGTGCAACGAAATTCCCGTAATTATCTCTACAAAAGGGGCGCCCTGATCCATTGCCGTTGATTTGGCTTTATACTTTTCGGTAGAATTGATGGGCCTAATTCTTCCTTCTGTAAGATTCAATTAGATCCCTCTCTCGCTTTCTCCACAACCGTTTTGCAACTGACTGAAGCATTGCCATACGTGCAGCGGTCTTTCCACCACTTGTCATGCGACACCTTTCATCGTACTATGGTTTGTTTTTCAACGGGTTTCCATAACCATGTACAGTCTCTGCTGCAGTATTCATAGAGTGGGATATGTACTTCGACTGCGCTTCAGTATATTTCTCTGCAATGTGGAGCTTTCTATATGTCTCGTTTCGCACGAATTTCGCTCTGCTTAACCTTGTGCGAACCTTTGGTGCAACCAGGTAGTGACCCGAATAGGTATTAGCTGCCCGAATCACAAGTATATCCACTACATGGGTCGTATTTTTGATAATTGAATATGATTTTTTTTTCTATCGAGATGCAAAAAAGTGCCTAAAACAATTTTGTAATGACAGTGCTGTGTTTATGAATTCAAATCAAATTTTGCTGAAAATGGATTGCGGTTCTGTTCCGGTACTAATTAATATATGATTTTATTCAATATTTTGAATTTTGTTAGTATTAGATTTATAATTTGGGCCTATTTGCCGCAATGATGAGCAGCAACAGGTTTTCAGATTATTTATATTTTTGGTTTGAAACTTTGGACAAAAATATATTATAATTCGTTTAATCTCGGTTACTAACAGTTTAAGTGCATTATGATTTACCAACAGCACTTGTACACTTAGTCAATTATCGGATAATAATATTTAGCAATAAATATTAATAACGAATATAAAATAGATTATATTTCATTCAAATGTCATAAAAGACAAGTTCAAGAGTATTATATGGCAAAAGAAAGTATAAAAGGAAATAAATTAATAAATCATGTCAAATTTGTTGGGTGCTCAAGGTTTTTGGCAAAATATTTTTTTTTTGAACAGTTAGGGACACTTTCTCAATGTCCGGTTATATCTTATCGTAACGCTATAGTATCGGATAGCAGATTCTCATTATCTTACCGGCCGATATCATTAACAGGAGGTTAGTAGTTTATCGGAACGATAAATGCAAACAGCTGACAACTGTTGACAACAGCCGTTTTCATGTTGTTATGACTTAAGTATTTGGTTTTCTAAAATTGACTTGCGTTCTACCACCAGGTTAACAAGTAAATGTTCCTCGGCAACTGAGAAGTTCTTCCCACGGTGTCTTTTTGATTGTTTTCCGCTATAGTTTGAATAAATTCCACTTTGCGCAAAAACAATAATAAAGTAAACAGCTGATATCTTACAGTGCTGGCAACTATAGTCATATATTTCATCAGAGTTGCCAGCGTAAAACATCTAAAATTCTGTTAAATTAACCGGAGTATTAGAAAATGAAAAACCTTAATAGGCAGTATATTAGTCGTGTTTTGGTTACAAGCAAGCGATTGTCGCTTGCTAAGTTGCAAAGAAAACGGAAATTTAGCGATAAGCCATTTTATTCAAAAATATGAATAAGGGTCGAAAACGGCAAATGATGTCAAAAAAATTTGTTTAAACTTAGCGGAAATAATTCTCGTCGCTAAGTTCTCGCTAAGTCTTTGCTAAGTGCTTCATACAAAACAAGCGAATATATAAGCGAGCGGTGTAACCAAAACACGCTTATTGTTCCGATAAAGTAAAGTACCGATTAGTAAGCAGACACTAAGCGGGGTGACCGTCGTCGAAAGAAATGGAGGTGGTGAGAGCAGGGATCGAAACCGCGATCTCATGTATAAGAGCCGCCCCATTACACCACTGATGGTCACAAGCACGGTCTCTGCAGCAGTTTATTTTTATCAAACTAAAATGTTTATCGTATGTAGAAAGGAGGCATATGATAGACTAAGAAAGCATAAGCTACATTTCAATGTGCTTCATGCACATATTTTCAGTTTTATGCCTAATTTATTATTTTATATATTTTGTATATCAAAGTCTCGATCTCTTTCTAGTATATGGACACATGAATTAACTTGAAAATGACTTACATATCTCCTTTTCATATTGAAAAATATTAAATAACTGATACACGCTGAAAAAAAACCGACCCCAGCAACATATTGCAGGGAAACATGTACATGTTTGCAAGCATTGTTTTCATGAATTAAAGATCTTGTTCTTTTTAGTTTCTGTGTTGTCCGCCTCTTTTTTGTTTTTAGCAGTTTTCAGCACACAAAGTGATATTTGGTTCTCAAAAACATACATTATTGCCTATTAATCATTGTGTCTCAAATATGTAATGTTGAATAGCAAACAGAATGTGTTTGCACACAAGTACACTATATTAGCGACAGGCTACAAACGCGTTGTATTTGCATCCAAATATCAAAATTAAACTGATTTTTCAGCGTGTATGAATATCAAAATTTTCCGATTCAATTTACAAAATGAAATCAAATTTACCCCCTTGCACGTGCAGTCGATGGATGGAAATTTGCTTTGGTCGTGAATTAATTCCCAAAGTCAAACAATTGATAAGAAAACAAATAGCGGCAAACGATCTGTTCAAATTCAATTAAGTTTTTATACTTATGATATAACATATTATACAGGAAAATTACTGGATTACAGAATAAGGACTGATTAAAAATCAGTTGAGGGGGACATTTTTTAGGACTAAACTTGAATCCCAAGATAATAGTAAACCCCAGATGGTGAAATATAAGAGGTGGATTTGAAAGTCAAGGGAAATTTTGTAGATGGCACAGAAATAGGTAAATTTGCCTGAAATCAAAACAAACAAACAGTTCCTTTAAGGCTATAAGAGATCAGTTTTCTCCGGTTAGTGAAAAAAATGTAAATGCCCGGCTTTTTGTATTGTCAAAAAATAATAAAAGTAATATGCCTTTCTATTATTTATGCTTTATTTTCAATTTCAAACAACAGAATCGAAATACAAATTATTTTTGGGTGAATTTTCATCGAATCCGAGTGGAAATGGTCGTACAGAAACAGCGTTTGCCATCTGGTGAAAATGGTGAATAATATAAAGTACCATCTAGGGTATTTCTATTATATTTTAGAATTTCAGCAAATGTTTGGTTTTTTTTTTAAATTTTTATTTTGTTTAATTTAAATTTGCTTGGCAAAATTGTAACTAAATCATATAGATTAACAATAAAGTTCTTAGGGTTTAATAGCCACTTCCTCCAGTCAAACTCTAGGTAGTATTTTACTTACATATGTGTGGGTAAATTGGCATAAAAGAAGGCGTTAGATATGTGTGGGTGATTCTCGTTAGGATGATAAGATTGAAGTTTAACAATGTAGATATGATCAGCAGTGCAACACTCGTCTTATATTCTATAAAATGGTTGTTGAAGGGCAAAGTAGTTTATTGGATTTATACAGCGGTTCCGCGATTGCTATTGACAACTGTGTATCTCACCAGTGTCATATTCACAATCTCTTCCGAGAGTTTGAGGGACAGCTTCCACCATATACCTTATACAATAGTATGACTACTTTTATGCGTTACACAGATTTCCGTATCTAGTTATATATGCCCGCATTCCACGGGTGAGGGTATATGTTTTTTTGTTTCTTTTGGACGTAGTTATAGCCCACTATCATCTAGTGGCCCCACGAAATCACCTCCAGGACACCCCGGTACCGCTTCCGCATTTCATCGGGGTGGATGGATTTTGTTTTTCGAGTCTATAAGTTCGCTTTCTTGTTTGTATCATACATCCCCCCGTCCTAATAAGAGATAAGGGGTTCAACAGATTGATCAGTGGGATGGTTTGGCCATATCATAAACTGAAATGTTTGAAATTATTACGCGCTGAAAAATATCGGACCCAGAAATGTATTGCAGGAACCATCTACATGTTTGCAAGTATTGTTTTCGTGAATTGAAGATCTGCTGCTTTTGGTTTCTTTATTGTATGTTACGTTTTTGTTTTCAGAAGTTTTCAACAAACAAATCCACATTTGGATCAACAATTCATATATTATAACCTATTAATCATTGTGTCCTAAACATGTTATATTGAATAGCAAACACAAAGTGTGTGGACACAAGTATACTATATTTGCGAGAAGCTACAAACACGATATATTTGCATCCAAACAGTAAAGAAAGACAAAATTTTCAGCGTGCAGTAGCTGTGATCTCTCGGCACTCTAAGAGATGTATCCACGAGCTTAGACTAAGAATTTCGGTCCATGATTATTGCATTATTTATAGTAATGAAGAGAGTGATATACTCGAATAGTTCTAATGTTTCTCTCCGGATCTTTGTATTATTACAAGAACATATGTATATACATATGTCTCTTAGCTAAAAGTGATTCTGGAAGTTAAACTATATTACGGTAGTTATTTTTTTCCGTAGTAGAAATTGGTTCATCTAGCATTGACATTATAGGATAACACTATAGTTTGTTTTGTAGTTATTATTTTACAAAAAAGTGTTCTCCCCGACTTAGCCAACTGCCCTCGTATGTATAAACATTTTAAATTAAATATCCGACTAAACGTTATCAGACAACCATAGTTATTTGGATACGCGGCATTCTTCTTATGAAAAAAACAGTCCAGAGACAGATGACGAAGGAAATACTTTAAAAAACTTTAAGAGGTCAATGTGAGAAATCGCCGCTGCTATTCATAAAGCGTTATCATTACACTCGTGTGCAAAAGCACGTTTATGTGTTTTGCAAAGAGAGAAGATTAAAATTTATCGTTATCGTTTGTTCCAAAACACAGTAGCCGGTTAGATAATTAAGAACGATAATAGTTTCTTAATTTTTTTTTTACCAATAGCGTCGGATTATTTTGAATATTTTCACTATATACATACATAGATAAATATTTATGTTTTAAGTATATACATATGTATATATATATATATATATATAAACAAATATCCGATACTGTACTTCTATAACCCATTAAAAGTGCACAAATCTAAAAAAATTCATATTTTATAATCGAGTGGTGATATTTTTATTGCATTGTTAAGTAGATAGCGTTCCGATTAAGTATGGAATAAAATATGTGGCATATGGACAACGCGGCTTTGATCACGGCCCCTTGCTTTTTTCATAACATTTTCTACGACAGTTTGAAACGTGTTGGATCTCGGCCTTGAGCTCAGGAATTGTTTGTGGCTTATTCGCATAGACTAGAGATTTCGCAAAACCTTAACGAAAGAAATCGCACGGCGTTAAATCGCACCATCTTGTTGACAAGTTGACATCGGTATTTCGGGAGATGAATCAGTCTCGAAACGTTTGCTCTAATAAATGGATTTATTAATTTATTCATGATTTTATTAGTAGCGCCATACTGCTGAAATCACATGTCGTTTAGATCCATACCGTCCAGTTGAGGCCACAAGAACTTCGTTATCATGATCCAATAACGAATGTCATTCACAGTCACTACATTTCCGGCCTCATTTTCAAAGGATTAAGGTCCAATCAAAATCGGCACCAGGCAGTTACTCATACATTTGTTTCTCATGGATCATGTGCAGATTTTCTTTCGACAATTCTGTTTGTTGACGAACCCATTCCGATGAAAATGCGCCTCATCGGTGAATACGATTTATTGCGAAAAATCAGCATTCACTTCCGTCACCGTTTCCGATACTGTGCATAGTTTGCTGGTTTTAATTCCTGAATGAACTGAATCTTGTACCCTTCACCCGTAGGTCTTTCATCAAAATTCGCTAAGTGGTGCTTCGCTAAAGTTGAAGTTGTTGTGAACGATGCCGAATTTATGTTCGCGGGTTTTCGTTGATACTCGTTTATAGCACCAATGTTTTCGAGAGACCTGCTGGTACGTCGAAGCATAGGAGTCTTACAGTTCAAAATCTGCACTCTTCGAATTTTATCACCCGTTAGCAAATGCAATCGTCATTTACATTTAACATAGGGCGCCATAGGAAGGGGAGGCCTGAACATTTCCCTTCTCTTGTCAGGCCTGCCAGCCGGCCTGCAGAAAATGTTATCATTGAAGGCCTTCTGGTAGGAATGCTGAAGGAAGTCTTCCTAAGAGGACTGCAAAAGAAGGCCTGCTAGGAGACCTGCAAAACATAATTTTTTAAAGCACTTAAAGAAACATAAAAAATATATGCGAACTATTTCTAGTCACTAGGGAACCAGTTAGTACCCTGCAAACAGATCCTAAGATCATTCAGCTTAACTCCTTGAATGAAGTAATATCCCAGATTTTGTCTCCTACTCAAAAAAACAAAAGCCGGGTAGTAGCATATGATATGTTTGACGATCTCATCCTCCGCTTCATAACTACAGCTTATGCAGTAATCTCTAGCTGATACGCGTGCCAGCCTATGAAATAGTGCCCATCAATCACAGCTACTAGCATAGAGATATCATGTCTAGGACTGGACATCAAGGTTAGCGTACGATTCTAATCATACCTTTGCCATAATTTCCTGCTGATCCTGCATTTTGTGCCTCCAGGCCAGCTATCTTTCGAATGTCTGAGAGCTTCACTTTTAAGCAAGAGCTTGCATGCAGAAAGGGTCATACCGACATGCTCCATATCCACTGAAACAGTGGACAGTGAACAGTCCCGCAACCAGCTCATCTGAAATGAGGTTCCCTGGAATGTTCCTGCTGATTGGTAATATTGAAGTTAGGAATACAGACTAAAAAGATTTGCTAGCAGCGTGATATTAATACCCCTGGTATTGATGACGTTTTATCTCAGGCAAAGGGCAACTTCTTGAATTGCCATGACTTTCGTCCGAAAGAAGGTCTATGACCAAACTCTATAGAGTATACTCCAAAATCTACTTTGCCATCTAGTCTGAAGCCATCAGTATAGAAGCTTCTATAATCTAGTATGCGTATTACAATCCATCCATATCAGCCATATCAAGGATGTACGATGGCCCCCTGGTATTGATGACGTTTTATCTCAGGCAAAGGGCAACTTCTTGAATTGCCATGACTTTCGTCTGAAAGAAGGAGTATACTCCAATAGAGTATACTCCAAAATCTACTTTTCCATCTAGTCTGGAGCCATCAGTATAGAAGCTTCTTTAACCCAGTATGCGTATTCCAATCCCACCTGTCCGCGATATGAGTGGAGATTTTCTGCCAAGAGTTGAAGTTATAATCGACTTCTATTGTAGATTACTTCAGATCCCTTAAAATCATGAAAATATGTGCTGCTGATCCGGGGCGGGGACTGTCTAGGCAGATTGCCAACGTTGCAGCCATTTGCCTTCGCAGCAAATCTAGTGGTAACTGATGGAGGATAATCCCCAAACCGTCGGTAGCGGTTGTGCGAAGGGCGTACATAATACAAACTGTTGCCATTCTCTGGAATTTTGCCAACAGACTTAGTTCAGTGTATTGTTCCAGTACCGGAGATCAAACGGCATTGCAGTAGAGCAATATCAGGCCGACACTAGCTGTATATCTCTAGAAACCAATTTTCGGCGATACGTCCCATCATCCTCCTATGGCCCTTTTATACGAATATAGTGCCCGTCGGTGGTACAATAGTAGTGAGCGCGGGTATTGTACATGAGAACGTGAGTACGATCCCTGCTCTGACCACTTTACATCTCTTTCGACGGCTATCACCTCGCTCAGTGATGGCGATGCTATGGAGTATTTATCCATGAGGAAACTTCTCAAAGAACCGATCGTAACCGGTGTAAAACTATAGGTTTTAATCAGGGAGCGTAAAACCAGAAAGCTCAATGGTTGTGAGAAGCTCTCCACCAATCCCTTCGTGGGGTGAATGGAAAGCTATTTTTTTGTATAGCGCCACTGTAGATCTATAGTGTTTGATTGGAAACTAAGCTTTCTATCAAGAATCACACCTAGATATCTTGCACTATCCTTTAAACATATTTCTCCGCCACATATAGACAATGGCTGAATATACCGAACCTTCTGAGTACTGGAAAATAGTACGAGCTCGGCTTTCTTCGGATTTACACTCAGGCCATTCTCCGTAGCCCACATAGGAAATCTCCTGGATAAGTCCTGGAGCACATCTCTGCATACTCAGAGAATTGTTTGAAAAGATGTTGTAGCAACCGTAAATTCGGCTGTTGCCAACGAATGGCGGTTGCCACAACCGAACTGAGGTTGTCTCGACTGAATTTAGTCCCCACAACTGAAGTTCGGTTGAAGTAAACTCGTTTCATAATTGAGCTTGTCTCGACTGAATTTAGTTCTCACAACTGAAGTTCGGTTGCAGCAACCTCGTTTCGTAATTGAGGGTGTCTCGACTAAAATTAGTCTCCACAACTGCAGTTAGGTTACAGCAAAACTTGTTTCATAATTGATTTTTATTTATACTTTGACTCGTTCTGTCAACTAAATTTTATATAATTTTGATTGTAAAAACTGAATTTAAAATTAATTCGGAAACGACAACCGTAGTTGGTATCAACTTCGGTTGCAACAACCGAATGTGGCATCAATTCTGGGGCAACAAAGGCACACACATTGTCTATATTTAGCTTGGGTATCGAGTTACATGGGACTGAATTTTTATTATCTATAAGTTTTTGTAGAATTCATCTTAGTTATCGATATTTTATCTACTCCCATATTCTAAACAAATAAAAACAAAACAATCTGTTTGTGGTTACATAAGGTGCTGTGGACCTTTATGCTTGGAGGTTGTTTTTTGTGTGACGCGATCTGTTCAAAAAGAAATATAATTTAGTACAACTTACACACGTACTAGTTCGATTTACAAGTAGAGTTTTTTAGTACTAGATCGTAAACTAGCACCACTAGAACTAAATCAATATTTCGCTAGTTCAAGAACTAGTACTTTTTCCAAATACTTCGTCGGTTTCCTACTGGGTAGCTAAAATCAGGTGTTTTAGAGAACTTCAGAAATTTTACTAGATCAAGAGATATTGAATTTTAACCGCTGGAAATCGATTCGGCATCACTGTGCAATTTAGTCATGAAAAGGATTTCCAAAATAACGTTCGGAACCGGCGTAAAAATTGGTTTCCCATTACATCCCATGAATGAATTGGGAAGAGCTTCTCAAAACAAGTGAGTTGTGCTCATTGTAGTTGAATACACACTGATAGTGAGCTACAGTTTTACACCGTTTCCGAACGTTATTTTGGAAAGCCTTTCATGACTTTAATTTCATAGTGTGTCATCGTCACTAAGGTGGTCAGTGCAGTTATTGGATTCTCATGGCCGCGCACACTGCCATTGCACCAGCGAAGGTCGATATCTCAATCAGTGAGTGTAAAACTAGAAAACGCACAGCTCACTGGTAGTGAGAAGCTCTCCCCACTCCCTTCATGGGTTGTAATGGGAAAGCCTGTTTTTTAATTGTGTCAGACTATCAGATGGTGTATTGTCTTTTCCTATTGGTAATTGAATAAATTGAACACGCTTTTAATATATTTCAATTGATTTATAACAGAGAAATTGCGGAATGCACTTCAATAAAACATGGATAGTGAATCGTAGTTCCGATCACCTATAATATACATACGTAATAGAATTTTGTTATTGTTATGGCGTAAATATTTTTTTATTATTAATTGTTTGTTGTTAGTTAGTGAATATTTTTGTTTTAACCGATACTCATGTTATTAATTTATAAACAATTACGTATATTATTGTTACGATTATCGCTTTGATTGCAATTTTTGATAACATTTATGAGTTTTTATTTCGTATTGACCTCTTTTATTTTTTATTCATTCATACATACGCAGATATCAGGTTATTTTCCAATTCATTAATTACTGACGTTCATAATATGGTTTGATAAGGGTTCTATTAAATTGTTGCTAAACAGTTTTCTTTTCATTTTATAATCATTCGATGTGCACTGAAAGAAAAATGTTGTTTATAAAATAGCTTTCCTGTAGCATCTAAATTTGTTACATTTTGATGTCTTTGTAATCTAAAGGTAATGGGAGTGCTGGCTTTTCGAGACTCATTTGGAATTTTATTTTTAAAAAATCGATCCTCAATTAAAAGAAATTAAAAAAATTAATTAAACAGGGTGTAACCATGACACAGCTGATCGACTATATAGTAGGAAATTGAAAGAAAACAGAGTGGATAGGCGAGAGAGCAATAAGCAACTAGAAGCAAACTATGTTTAAATAGTGACAGCTAAATTATGTTTTATGTGGGACGCATCGAACGAAAATACGTCATCCCTTTTATTTCTGTCCGTTTTATGTCCAACCAAACAGTAAAATTCAACCGCAACTGGGCCTACTACCTCGTCGAACGTAAAGGGAGGGATAGAAACTCTTGTCTATATCTCTATGGCTTAAAAGGAATTACAACTTTCTAAAAATAGCTCGGATCAAAGACAATTAAAATGATGTTATACAAATTTAAGTAATTACCAAAACTGGATGTTAGGCTTCTAACCGAAATAAGACATGGTCATTTGTTCACCTTTAGGCCTCGTTCGAAATCAGATTCATTGATATTCGAGTCGCCGCTTGGCACATTTGCGGCTCCAGATTTGAAATCAAGTTGTTGTACACCGATATCAAACGAAACAAATGTCTCAAACTATCCAATAGCGGCGTGGTAACAAATATAGTTCCAATTTTTTACTTTCCTTTCTTCATAATCACAAAAAAAAGTTGATATCACCGTGACATCAACAATTGTCCATTCTTTTACTTGTTTGTAAAATATTTGTTTTTCGAATTTTAAACGTCAGGTTCTTCTCAAAATACCGTTCGGAATCGGTGTAAAACTGTAGGTCCCAATCAGTGAGTGAAAACTGGAAAGCGCACAGCTCAGTGATTGTGAGAAGCTCTCCCTGTTCCTTCATGAGATGTAATGGAAAACCATTTATTTATTTAAACGTCAGATTTAAAATACATAGAATTATGTTGTGGTAACCGAATTAAAAATTACTTCGGTTGCACCAACAGAATTCATGAGAAATTTATTTACAGAAACCGCATTAATACTAAATTCGGTTGTTGCAACCGAATTAACGCCAAATTCGATCGTTGCAACCGATTTATAGGCAAATTCGGTTACTGCGACCGAATTGATAACAAATTTGATAGTCGCAAACGAATTTATAACAATTTCGATAGTTGCATCGAATTGAGGCCAAATTCGGTTAGGTTACAGTCACTGTGAGTTCCTTCCAAGGAAGCTCATCCAAGTAGCAATAATGCCGTATTAAATAGCCACGTTACCCTGGCAAGAAAATAAAGAAATAGATTGAGGTTACCCACTAATACCCAATTAGTATTGTTAATGTAATTCAAAAGTAGATTGAGTTCAATACTCTCCAGTTCATGTATTCCGTCAAAAAAGGGCTTTCCCAAAGTTGTCCTCCATATGCTTGCCAAGGCTGGACACTGTAGGAGATAGTGTTCAGGGGTTTCCGCCCTATTCCGTGTTGTATTCCAATGTTAGCAGCATATGTACCAATCGTTTAGTGACTGGTTATGACAGCTGTCATTCTGGCTATTGTATTCCTGTTCAGAGTCATCAGGAACTGGGTTATCTTACCGTCATATCTAGGCTATATACCTAGGTAGTGAGTTCTTTCCAGTTTCTGTCTGTCTCGTGGTGGAAGTAGCGATCAATCACGTTACCCACCACTCTTAGGGGGCATTCAATCACGATCCATCCATCCGCATTTCCACTTCAAACCCTTCTGGCTTGTTCATCAGTTGTACAATGTGGATATCCTAGGTCTAAGCGCAGTACGTTGGCTTAATAGTGGCAAATCTCAATTACCATCCGGTCACTGCTTTATTTACTCCGGCAATGTTCCGCAACGTATAATTGGAGTCGGCCTTCTTCTTTCGCATCGTCACTGAGAGTTTGAATTCGAAATTCCGCAGGATTTGTGTGGTACAGGCGTATGCAAATACTTAGCCTGATGAGGACAGTGTTATGGACGAGTTCTATAGCCAACTGGATTTTGCTGCAAGCCCCTTGTCAATTGGTGACATTAAAATATTTCTGGGAGGTTTCAATGCCAAAGTGGGCAACGACAGCAGAAACCTACAGAAAGTGTTGGGAAGACATGGTCTTGGAACTGTGAGAAATAACAATAGTGTCAGGCTCATCGATTTCTGTACTCACCATCAACTGTTTATCGGTGGAACGAAATTCCTTCATAGAAATATTCACAAGTATACATACCTGAGAGTCGCCTGATGGCCAAACATTCAATCAAATTGACCATATACTTGTCAGCAAGATGTTTCTGGATTCCTTGCTGGTCGTTAAAACTAGGAGCGGTACTGCTATTGATAGCGACCACTAAATCTTAGTGGACACGTTCCGTCTACTTCCAGCAGCTGTCAACGGTATTAGAGGGAAAATCGTAAGCTACAACACAGACCGCCTGCAGGACCCAGCCATATGAAGGATGTACGATCAAACTCTACGCTCCAATTTGGCACAGGACCGTCAAAATTCGTGGTCAGGCATAGTTTGAATGCTAAAGGAAACATCCATGGAGGTCCTTGGTGAGAAAAGATATGTGAATAAACTTTGGATTAGTGCAGAATCCTGGACCGAAATTCGTAATCGGAGCACCTGCAGAATATGCGTATACCATCGAAGACGCCAACGTTGAAAATACAGTTAAAATCAGACTATCGGCAATGAGCATGTAGAGTGGGTATCAAGGTCCGTTCAGATTACAATAATTATCTTAATAATAAAGCGGAGGAAACCGAAAATTCTGCAAATACAGGTAACGTTCGTATTGTGTACTCTGTGCGGACAACATCAGGACTACTGCATCGTTAAATGCTATTGATGGCAAGGGGATTTCATCACCCGATTAGTAATTGCAGCGATGACGTGAATTCTTTACGACACAATCTAGACTTTCGGATGATGAAGATCAGTGTATCCTTTCGCCAGCATACTCACATCGCAACCTGAGAAGAGATATTTCAACGGAACTCTCTTCGCAAGCAGAGATTGAGGCGGGACTGAGTAAAATGAAGGATCACAAATCTTCTAGTCCTGATAATATTCTAGCGGAACTGTTGAAATACAGTCAACTACAATTTCTTGTTTTAGTCTCTCATAGCACGATCGCGTCATTATCTACTACTGCTTATCTTTGACCAAACAGCCATATAAGCTGTAATGGGAATATGCATTCTTGGATGCAGAAAATTGGCACAGTAAGCTTTATTGGAAGTACCACAATAAGTAATTCCGTTGTAATGACTTTACTTTATTTAATTTTTACTGTATTCTAACTATCCAGTTTAACAGGGAAAATCGTAATGAGTTTGCATATTTAACGAATTGTTTATTAATTAAAATTGCGGTTACGTCTAGAAATATATTTATTATTACAATTACAATTAAACATAATCAGTTCTGGGTTTTTGGAAGAAGCAATTTCAACTGGATTACTCTATTTCAAATATTCAAAAGGAAGTTATACTATTCACATTTAATTCATGATCACCATCATAATACCTTCAATATTGCAATATTGTTTTATTAAGGATATCTACATAAACTCAAGGATATAAACACTAAAATCGTTTAAATAAATACTTAACTAGTAATTTAATCAATAAACAGTAATCGATACTAAAAAGCTTCAAGTGGTTCACACTTTAATTACACTTTCCTATTCGCCGCATTTGCAGCGGCCTGATTTGCATCGGCCTTAAGGACCTGTAGGTTCTTGTAATTGCTGCTACATTGCGAATCGGCTACCGAACGACCATCGCCTTCGTCTCGGCGACAGAACTCGTTGAAGGGACTCGGCACTCGCTTAAGATTGGACAAGGTACTTGTTACGGTTGTTGCCAGATTGCCAACGTCTTTGTTGACACTGGTGCGTATCTTGTTTTGCCTTTCCAAAATATCGGCGGTCGTTAGGTCACTCGCCTTTACTATGCTAGAGGGGACATTGCTTAGCCAGGGTTTAAGGGAGGATTTCTTTTGTACAGTGGCTGCTTTGCAGCGGCATATAATGTCCGAGGGTTCTCCACATATGGAGCACACTTCTTTGGATGGGGCGTTATTGGACAGAGATGTCTGGGTATTTAATGTTTTGGTATTGGCAGTGCTAACACTAGAAGACGAGGAGGCGCCACTTAGCTCCAGGTCGCTGGCGGCATCAACGAGCCCTTTAAGAGTATTGTTGTTATTGTTGGCTGGTGCCGGCTTACATGCTTCCGCTTCGTCATAGTTTTTGCTTAACAACAGTTTGGATAAAGGTGGAGCCAAACCCAAGCCGAGATTACGTTCGTGGTACACTTCGGATATGGTGGGTGTCATTTCTCGGTTCATGTGACGCATTATGGAGTCTTGTATTGTCTTTTGGTTTGTTTTCACGGCTTCTTTAGCTACAGCTCCTTGGGAGGAGCTGGTATTTCCTGCGCCAGATCCCGAATGGGTCCCGGAAGATTTCAAATCCTTCTTGGCCTCCTGTAAAAGATCACTGTCGGCTTGTGAGAAATACAAATTGGAGGCGTTAAATACCAAAGCGCTGCCTTCATCGTCGGGTAGATTAATTGGTTTTCTGCTGCCGGCTGTGTTATTTGCCGAAACCGCCGATGTTGTTGCATTATTATGCAGCACTCCCATCGTGTTAACTTCCGTCCTCACATTGAGGCGATCCATAAAGAGGGCATGCTCTTTGCTGACCCGTGCTGCGACGGAAGATTGAGCGCTACCTAATTTGATTTTAGGTTTCAAACGGAAATGAGACATGGGCATTTGTCCAACCTTGAGGCCTCTTTCGAAATCAGATTCACTGCTGTTAGAGTCGCCGTTCGGAGCGTTTGCGGCGCCCAGATTTGAAGCCAAATTGTTATATACGGGCGCCATAGGAGCCAAAGGTCTCAAACTATCGACCAACGGCATGTTCTGTCTGGGTGGTGGTAAAGGAGGCATATGACCACCACGCCTCAGGACGGTGGCATGACCAGATCCCTCCCAGTCGGTAGTAGAACTAGCAGAGCTCGAGCTATCTGGTCTTCGACTGATAGACGGAGGTACCGCCGACATCTCTGGTATAACATTGTCCCCCAAATAACCCATGCCTGAGCTGGAATACAAATTTCTGATTCTGGTCTGGTGAGCCAATGCCAAGGACACATTAGAATCAACTGGATTCTGGTTAGTGACCGGAGGACTGGGTGTAAAGGCGGCATCACTTTCCCCGCCACCACCTGGACGTGAGACACGTATGGGCCCTCTTAATGTAGAGGGACCCAACCGACAAGCATTGGTTTTTGTTATGTGACTTTGGGATATATAACCATCGGACAGCTCACTATCAGTGGTGTTATTGAGGCTGGAATCTAACGCCGGATATAGAGCAGATGAGTTACATCCAGCAGTTCCAGGCGTAGATTCATTATCCGTTCGACCACCATCCGGTTCTCCTCTACGGCGTACATATGATATAAAAGCTCCACTACCGGTGCTTATGAGACGGGAACGATTAATGGGCAAAGGTGGTAAAGTAAGACCCATACTCAATGGTTTGCTGGGATCCCCCGCCAATGCCTGGTGGGTCGTTGAAGTCAAATGTTGATGGTTGTTGGCAGCTGTTGCCACTGTAATGTCGGCGCTAGTCTCTTCATTCAGAGACTCACAACTGCTGGATGAGTCAATGCCTAAACTCTTGGGAGCCTCTTGGGTATCTGCAGGAAAAATAAGGGAAAAGATTTGAAATTGGTAATTAATTGAAATATTTATAAATGCCCACTTACCAAATAACGCCAACAGAGCTTGTAAAACAAACTGGCAAATTCTGCGATTTGCCTGTTTACCGGTCCTTAAGGTAACCTGGTCTTGACCCACCTCGGTGAGATCGAAACCCATGGATGCTAAAAGTTCATGACATCCTGCTACGCGCCAGAGTCTTACCGATAGGGGTATTTCTATAGATGCCTCGATTTCGGGACTGCCTTTAGGTGGATACTGGGTTAAAACATTGCGTATAACTGCTATTATATCATCCGCCATTTCTGAACTAGTGACCAGTTTGGCCAAAGCTTGTAGAGTCAAAGGCGTCAATGCCAACAATGCCTGTAAGCTGGCAGAGCATTGCGACAAACGATCCTCAGGGTCGGATTGAGGAAAGAATACGCTAGAGGGAATACCGTTGGCAGCCGGTTCAAAACGAAAACCAACAGCCATTAGAAGATCCTTCCATCCTCCTACAGGACCTGCTTTATTCTCTATACTTTTTTGCGTAGTGTACATAGCATTCTTCTGGCCACGATGAATGCGTTGCAGACTCTTTTCCACCAAATGGAGGCATACGCGCAAGGCATCGCGACACTTATCGGGAGATCGCATAAGTTCACACAAAGCCTGACCCATTAGAGCAACTTTGTTGGAGAGACGAACATTACCACCGATCAAGAGAAAGCCGGCCCAGTTGGCGGGGTGGGCAAAGTGTTTTGTATGCTGTACAGTTTGCATGGCTTCCGCTAAGGCCCTGGAAGGAACGCAATTTAAAATCTACTGTAAGAAATTAATAATAAATTTAAATATACCTTGCTGCCCTGGATCCCTGCAAAAGGGCTGAATAAAAGGCTCGTAACAAAATCTTGGCTGCCGTCTCGGGTACAGGCCAAAGGGAAATGAGAACAGCCCCTGCACCTGCGCACAGCCAACTGCCTGCCAAATTGGCCACACCAGTTCCGGTAATGGGTTCTATGGAATGGTAGGAACTTAAAACTACCAATTTTGCATTAAGCTTCATATTAAGGACATCTGCTGCTGAGAGTATGAAATCCGACAGCTGTGGTAATTCCATATTGCCTCCCGATAGATCTGGTGCCTCATTATCATGTTCTGAGGGATTTTCTGCATTCGAAGATTGATAAAATCTCTTTTGCGACTGAGAATCTACAACATCGCCTGGACTCAGAACGACAGCTCCCAATTTCCAGCTTAGGTTTGCTGCGAAATGTACACATTCTGCTGAAGGCAATTCAGAGACGATAGCTTCCTTGGTGGCATTGCAACCCGCCAACGTCTTGGCTTGCAACATATCAGCAACCATGGCTGCCTCTTGCAGTGAAGCAGGCGATTCAGACCAGCCCCATGTTTCGGCCAAGGTGGATGGAATACGTGGACCACCTACCACCAAGGCTGTGTTCAAATTCTCCGCCAGTTCACGGGTACGCAATATTTTACTTTTTACACGCAACGACTGCAGAGAAGGAACAGTGATTAAAGAGCAGCGCTCTGATAAATATTCACCATCTTCCTTAGAGCTACGCAATATTGCAAATGGCACAAGATACAATTCATTGTCCAATACCAAAATCAGTTCCTTTCTTCCCTGCCTGGATACAGCTCCGCCCGTTGGCAGAAGATCATCAAATGGCGCCAACAATAAGTTGAACAGTGTATGTAAACATGAAGGGCCTTGCCAAGCTGGCAGCATAGGAGCTCTACGAGAACGCGAAGATCCTTGTAAGCTGCCAATGGAACGAGTCGATCCTTGTAAACTGGCGACAGAACCACCCACGGAACCTAAACTGAACAGAGAACTCAAAGAGTAGTTCGAGGAATTCATAAGATGATTCCGATTAACCATGCGCAAGAAGCCGGAACGCTCGTTAGAGAAATCATCCAAAAGGTTTTCTGAACTAGAGCGCCAGCCGCTTCCATCTCCTTCATGCAGTACGCTGTCGGAATTCACACCTAAATTATCGCGAACCATATTAATGTAGCGTTCCAAGAGACTTTCCTTGCCTTCCGAGTCTTTGGCGTGTTCGGATAGTTTTTCCGAGGACATTTGCAGCGATTCTTCGCAGATTTTGATGGAATGAAAGCGAACAATGCCCTTTTGGGGCTGGAGGAACCAGGCGTACAGTTCATCTCCAGCCAGACTGAAGTACAGGACATTGTTCTTAGTTCGATTGACTATATCATAGATGTTCTCACTGCAAGTCATCATAGTCTTGCGGGAAATACTATTCGTGTCTGGTGTGGAACGGGCCTTGCAGCGTTCTGCAGCCACAAGAGCGTCCTCGTTGCGTTGTATGGCAACGAAAATTTGCTGCAATATATGATAACATGAAGTCTGAAGATCGAAGAGTGAACTGCGGGCTTCAGGACTACGTTGGTCATAGCGAACGGATTCCAACAGTTGGGCAGCATTTTCCATTTGCAGCTTAGCACCTTCATTGTCACCGGAAGCTCTTAGGGCAAGACCTATAAATAAAAAGCTCGTGAAGATTTTTCATCTACTGGCACCTTTAGAGTACTTACCAAGTTGATGTCTTATTTTGGCCTCTTCTTCCGATTTGTTAATGGACTGTGCTATAGCCAAACCCTGTTTGAGGTAATTAATGGCCTCTGCATGTTGGGCCATCTGATGGAAAACCCTGCCTTTAAAGATAAATCATACACAAGTTTAATATAGTTTTCTTGTAATTTATATCCATCAGTCTTACCTAAAGAACCACAGGCATATGTTTTACTCAGACGATCCGTGGTCAATGTCAACTGTTTCTCATAGAACTTCACTGCATCTTCGTATGAACGTATTGCTTCATACACTGCTCCCAAGTTTCCACAGGCCCTCGATTGCATATACGAATTACCCAAGTGATCACCCATCTCCAAGTCCATTTTGTGCAGCTTTAAAGCCCCATCATTGTCACCCATG
Source organism: Phaonia tiefii (assembly GCA_963931995.1). Taxonomy (NCBI): domain Eukaryota; kingdom Metazoa; phylum Arthropoda; class Insecta; order Diptera; family Muscidae; genus Phaonia; species Phaonia tiefii. Next base: position 16,252,219 of record OZ008370.1, on the reverse strand, counting down.
CGTTGGTAAACATTGCCCAAGGCGCTGGTAGCATCCGATACGAGAATACGATCTCCCAGTTCACGAGCGATTTCTTGTTGGTGTTCCAAACAGTTAACTGCCTGCTCATGATTGCCCAACGCACAGTGTATATTACCCAAATCGCCATACGCCACCGCTTTCACTTCTGGACTGCCAAGCTCGTGTGCTACCACTAAACGTTTTTCGAGGCAAACTAATGCCTCCTGCAGATTTCCCAATACCCGATGACTGTGACCCATCCCTCGATATGCCCGTTCTTGGTCACGGAAACTTTGCAATGCTGTGGCCAGTTGCAGGTGCCGTTCGTGACACTTTATTGCCTCTTCATAGTCACCCAAAGCATCATAACAATCTCCTAGGTGACCTAAAGCTCTAGCTCTATCATGCTGGGTGGTGGGTAGGTTAACCCTTTCTAGAGTGCCCAACTGTTGTTCCAAATAACCAATGGCATCTTCGTAATGACCCATATTAAGTTTAGCAATACCCAGATTGCCGAATGTCTGAGCTTCTATGGCGGAGTCTTGCAGTTCCTGTGCTCTCTCGAGCTGCTCCTGATAGCACTTTACAGCGTGATTATAATTGCACAAAGCCATATGCACAGCGCCCAAATGTCCTTGAGCCTTACATTCGCCCTTGACATCGCCCATATCATGTCGCAAAGACAACTCCTGGGTGTGGTAGCCAAGTGATTTGTCATACTTCTTGATAAGTCTATGGGCTAAACCCAAAGCCCCACAGGCGGCTGCTTCCATGGGTCTTTCACGTGAATGTCGAGCCAATGTGAGTTGACGTTGGTACATTTTGGCCGCCTCCTCCACTTCACCTGTCCTAACAAGTATATCTCCTATATTACCCAATGCTCGGAATTTTCCCGACAAGTGATTTGTCATATGTGCTACAGCCAGGAAATACTTTTGACACTCCAACGCAGCTTGGGTGTTACCCAAGGCAAGATGAGCCAGTCCTAGATTACAGTAAGCTCTGCCCATATTCATTTTATCCTGCAAGTCTTTAGCAAGTGCCAAATCCTGATCATAATACCGCACTGCCTCGCGATAGTTGCCAATGCAGTAGTGGGCATAACCCAGAAAGTGGCAAGCTTTTCCTTCAGCAGCCACATCTCCTAGTTCTTGGGACAACATTAAATACTGTTCATAGTAAGGCACTGCCTGGGCAAACTCTTGGCGAGAGCTTAGACAATTGCCCAAATTTAATAAGGCACAAGCTTCACCTTGGGTATCTTTCAGCTCCCTGGCTATGTTTAGATGAGCTCGATAGTGAATCAGGGCCATGTCATGAGCCCCTAATGCCTGATAGGCCACTGCTAAGTTGCCATGCGTCGAAGCTTCAGCACTGCGATCATTAACCTCTTTACTAATGGTCAACTCTTGTTTGTGGTATTTAATGGCTGCCTCATATAAACCAGCCGATGAGTAGGCATTACCAATATTTCCATAAGCCCGACCCATGCCAGCTCGATCGTGCAGTTGCCTTGATATGGTGAGATGGGCTTGATGTAATTTAAGGGCAGCATCATGTTCGCCCAGTAGCTGATAAACGATGCCCAGATTTGAGCAGGCTCTGCCCTCTCCGATCTTATCACGCGACGCCAGAGCCATTTCCAATTGTTTTTCATGCCATTTCTTGGCTTGCACAAAGTCACCGGCACAACGAGCGGCATGTCCTAGACCCGCGTACGCTCTTGCCTCTATGTTGCGATCACCCAACTGTTGTGAAATGCGCAAAACCTGCTCGTGAAAGGTCATTGCTTGGGCAAAGTTGCGCCTGTAGTGATGACTGGAACCTAAATTCGAATAGGCTTTGGCTTCTTCCACCTGATTTCCCAGCTTGCGGGCCAATCTCAAGTGCTGGGTGTGGCAATCCACAGCAGAATCAAATTCTCCCATAGCTAAGTAAACAGCACCCACATTGCCAATTTCTCGGGCTTCCTGGAGTCGATCACCAATTTGTTTGACAAGTTGCACACATTGTTTATGGCTAGCCAAGGCATTGGGATAATCTCCCGTGGCAGTGTAGACATGGCCAAGGGATGTAAGAGCTGCCGCGGCTGCTTGGGTGTCTTTGCACTTCATAGCCAGCACCAGTTGATAGCGATGGGCAGTGAGAGCTTCTTTGAAGGAACCTTGGCTGAAATAGGCTGAACCTAAGTTACCATGTGCACGACATTCTCCCGCGGTATCACCCAGGCTCTTCGCGACTGCCAAATCTTGTTGCATATAGCCAATGGCTTTGTCCAATTGATTAAGAGCCCAATGGGCTGAGCTCAAAGCACTGAAGACGGAACCCCGCAATTTTAACGAGCACGAACCAATACGCAGAGCAGCTTCCAGCACCGTAACAGCAGAGTGGTATTGACCGGCCTGCAATAGTTCCTGACCCACAACAGATATGACCACAAATGGTGATTGATCCAGGTTCATGGCACGCAGCTGCTGGAATGTGGGTTCGAGAGCATGTCGTAATGGACTTTTGATGGATGCTTCCAGTAGACCAGCTAAAAGTTGTTTGTTTTGATTATCTTGACCCAAACCGGCAGCAAACGAGGCCAAGGCTTCGCCATATCTACCGAGGCATTGTAAAGCAACGCCTTGGCGAAAATACGCTTTAGGCCACTGGGGACATAATTCTCGAGCCTTTGTAGCATCCTGCAACGCCAACGCGAATTGACCTTGCTTCAAGCGAGCGGCCGAACGATTGCTATACAAAATATAGTTGCTTGGATCCAACTGCAGCGCATCGGTGTACAATATGACTGCAGTACCAAAGTCTCCACTCTGGCAAGCCGCATTTGATTGCCGAACCTTCTCTAGGAAAATAGCACGATTGGCAGCCGTTAGCTCCGTGTTACACTCGGGTTCATTCTGCGAACGAAAGGAAGAGGCAAAGAAATTCCAAAATTAATAAATACGATTGTGTTATGATTAACTTGCGCTTAATCTCTAGCAATGATCGCGAAGACATCCATTCCACTTGGCCACAAATCCCATTTATAAGATTACATATCGTGGTAATTGGAGGAATTTTCACGATGGCTCATGGACGTAGGTACCTAAATGTATTCCATGTAATATATGAATATCTTTTGTAATCAATCTGGATTTTTAAATGCACCCAACATACATACGAACACTAGGTAGATCCGGACGGCAACACTACAATTATTCACTAGCTTATCTTTGCAAACATTCAATCTTAATCAAAGTGAATTTTTGCCTTTGCTTATTCTTCATCTCTTGTTCACCTTTTTCTACATCATTTCGAGGTTGATGTTGAGTATGCAGGAGATATACTCCAGAGGACTGTAGAGTGCTCAACCTATGGCACCTGAGATTGACCTGAGATCATAAGATTGGCAAATGCGGTGTTTGGTTTACTCGATGGGATCGGGCCATTTTTTAATGCGATTAGAATGCGGACTCAAAAGATGGACAAAATCCATAGAAAACTCAAGAGGATAAAATCCACAGAGCATTATAGTGTGACTAATTGGGAAAAATGCACAGACCATTGGGCTATCGGAAGACTTATCGGCTAAGATTCTAACAAACAAAATATATTCATTTTGAATTTGAACCTCTTGAAGTAAATTGAATTGAATTGAATTGAATGACATTGAGTTGAATTCAATTGAATTGGATTGAATCGATTAATTAAATTAAACTGAACTGAACTGACTTGAATTGAATTGAGTTGAATTCAATTGAATTGAATTGGATTGAATTGAGTCGATGTAAATTGAATTGATTTGAATTGAATTGGAGTGGATTAAATTGAATTGAATTGAATGGAATTGAATTCAATTGATTTGGATTGAATTGAATTGAATTGAATTGAATTGAATTGAATTGAATTAAATTGAATTGATTTGAATTGAATTGGAGTGAATTACATTGAATTGAATTGAATGGAACTGAATTCAATTGAATTGGTTTAAATTAAATTGAATTGTTTTGTAGTGAATTGAATTTAATTAAATTGAATTGACTTGGATTGAACTAAATTCAATTGAATTAAATCGAATTGCATTAGAGTGGATTAAATTGAATTGGATTGAATTGAATTGAATTCAATTGAATTGGATTGAATTGATTTGAATTTAATTGAAATGAATGGAATTAAATTGAACTGAATTCAATTCAATTGAATTGATCCTTGTTCCATCAGTCGGTGGTGCAATGGTTAGTTTGCGCGGCTCTTGTACATGATAACGTGGGTTCGATCCCTGCTCAGACCACCTTACTTTTCTTTCGACGACGGTCACTTCGTTTAGTGATGGCGACACTATCGAGTACTAAGTCATGAAAAAGCTTCTCAAAATACCGTTCGGAACCAGTGTAAAACTGTAAGTCCCAATCAGTGACTGTAAAAATTAGAAAGCTGATTGTGAGTAGCTCTCCTCAATCCCTTCATGTGATGTTATGGGACAGGGTTTTTTTGTTTGTTTCACCACGGAGGATTCTTCATACCTCTATAGGAACCGACGGGGAATGAGGAACCAAATGATCTATAAAGAGCTGAGATGATAGCATCGCTAAGATCGTCAACGTCATTGGTATTTACTGGTTTGGAGGGAGGCATGGGTTTCATAATACCGTTCAAACTTTGTTAGTATTTGACTGATGAACATTTCGTGGAATGCACGAAGTGGAGATGGAAAATTCCCTGCGATGGTCGGAGAAAGATCATCCCCATTTTGATCAACTCAAAGGTATGTTTATTCATTATTCCATTGTTACAAACATAAAGGTTAGCGGATAAAACATACTCCAAAAGTGTCTCTCCTCTTTCATTTGTATTGACAGTTCCACAAATTGTGTGGTGCGCATTGACATCTGCCCAAAGAAGAAAACCCATTTTATCCTGCTCCGCGTCATCAGTTTGTTTCCTCAGCAAAAGTGATGGCCGGGATCCAGTATCTTTCCAGATGTTGAAAGATTTTATCTTTCCACAACTTCGCCGAAAAATAATCCCTTTCAACTCTGTGCGGTTTCCACAAGATGGTTTAAATTTGCACGTTGCCAGGCCTGCTGTGACTGAATGTAAGTTGCTTTCAAGAAATTGCATATTCCGTTGGCCTACGAGGTTGTCTGAGCTTTGTGAACTTGAGTTGTTCTTGTGGGGTTATTGCAAATAAGAACTTTCCAAAATAAAAGCAACCAATTTGGACAATTTAAAGCAATCCTTTCGAAGTATAACTTAGTCTATTCCCGCTGCAACCATCATGGCAGAAATTAATAAATTTTGATAACATGCCTCATATACCTACGACTAGATCGTGGAAGTAATTTAAATTCAATTATACCCTCTGTGGGAAAACGGCGCTGGCAACATATTGCTGGAACCATGTATATGTTGGCAAACATTATTTTCCTGAAATGAAAATCTGCTGCATTTTGGATTCCGTTTTGTATGCCACGTTTTTGTTTTCAGCAGTTTTCAACTAACAAAGCCATATTTGGGTCACAAAAATATATATTATAACTTATTACAACATGTAATATTGAATAGCAAACATAATGTGTTTAGACACAAGTGTACTATATTTACGAGAAGCTACAAACACGTTATATTTGAATCCAAAAAGAGGTTTCATCGTGTATTTAAAAGCCATTAAGCAGACTTAATAAAAATGTATTATTTTTTAAATGTATATTGAAGAAATAATTTATATGATTTAAGAAAAAAGTCATATGAGTCCCCTAATGTATCAAAATGCATCAGCCACCTTGTAAAATATATGTTGTGTCTAAATGATTTACAAATTTCATTTAATGCAGTTCTCTGTTATACGTTGGACAACACGGATGTAATAAAGTCTGTATCAACTAGATATTAGAAGACCACTTTTATTCTCTCTGAAAGCAGGAATATCTTGCGTTTCTTGGTCGTAACCATTCATAGTTACGAGCAGCGAGTTGCATAGGCATATTCCTACTCATATCTAAATGTATGTTAACCTGAAGTTATTGTAATGGGAAAATGTAATTTTTTAATATACAATACTTGTGATATAAACAACATTCCAATGCTAAACGTCTCTTCATTGTAGTCCAACAAATGATGGTAAGAAGGACGGACGATCAAATGGGCAGACAGACGTACTGATGCTTTAGACGAAAGCATGAAATACAATTGGCCTGATAATGTGAACTTTCATAGAGAGTACAGTAAGTTCAATTAGACAGACATTCAAAAGATACTTTTGCGCACTATATATGTTTCAGTTACAGGCATAATTTCTGAATTACCCTCCCTTGGCATGCACTGTAACCTTTTCAAAGTCTTACATCTGTAAATGACGATTGCAATCGCAAATCTAGAGCAAATCTAAGGAGGAAACCAAAGTACGAGTATAAGGCAGCACATCTGTTTTACGCATTCCTTAAGGGAACAACAGACGTGCTGGGCTCAAGGTTTACGCTACATACGTCCGCGTATGTGGCCCCAAATGGCCAGGGAAACAAACTCTTTCTTTTCTCTCCTCAATTGCTACACTCAACGCTTTCATATCTTTAATGTGCCCAGGCTGACGCTGTTATTATTGAGGATTTGTTTGCCGTAGCTGATAATTACGTTAAATGCAGTCATGTTGCGCACAAGAAAAATGCATGCCTCTTTCTTTGGCTGTTTGTGGTGGATTGGAATTTGTGTAACGTTTGCGCAGTCGCGCCGGCGTTCCGATAATTTCGCGATGCCATTGCGCGCGCATGTGCAGTGAACAAATCAAAATCAACGAACGCATTTGGCTGCCTAAGCTTATGGACGCAGTCGTTGAAGGTTGAGTCACGTTTATGCTAAAACCAAAATTACATTTGCGGTTGATGTTTGCCATCTTTCTGGCATCTTCTTCGTAAGTGCGATCATCAACATCATTTCACTTCTCCCTATTTTCTTTACATATTCTAAACGATTTCTTTGTAATTTTCCCCACCAGATTTTCGACTTGTTTCCGAGTGCAGAGAAGAAACCTAAACCCATTGGCATTTGCCTGTCGGTCGTAAGGACAGACATCGTGCAATATTCAACGTCGTTTCTTTTAGGTTGGCTGAGTGGATTTCGAATGGAAGAAAAATGTTGTATTCATCCGCTTAATTTTTATAGAAAAGTCGACAGATTGCAAATTACTTTGTTCGAAATTGCCATAATTTCTTTCTTATGCCCAGGAATGTATGTATATGTGAATATTATTTTTGTTATTAAGGTTACCAGATGTAAATGAAAAATGAATCAAACCATTTTTTAAACGTCCAGCTACATCTCACTGCACTGTTCCAGCGGGATTTCCATATTCTCATGGAATTTGTGCGTACTTCGCCTTTCATTTTATTCCATAGCGTTGGTGATTTGTGGTGTCTTTTATAGACCCCATTCGGTAGGTACTTACTGTGGGTGCCTACGATGGGTACGTTTGGTAGTTGCCTGTGTTAGTTGTCTATAGTAGTACCCATGGTTGATAACTACGGTAGCAAATTATGTGCCCGACCAAGAGTGGCAGATTCCCATAAAAATGTCCGAAAGAGATTATGCAACTGACAAAAGGATGTCGACATTTATTAAGTATCTTCCCACAGCGGTTATACCCAGGACGGGGTGAAATAAGGTATTTGATGCCACGGTAGTTTCCCAGTTAATTTAAATCCAAATGCGTCTGCACACAGTGGGCAGCTATCATGTCAGCGTCTGATCCCTAAATTAGAGGCGGATGTTTCCCGCAGTAGCGGTTCTAAACAAAACTAACTCCGTAATCCGGGGTGTGATGCATATCGGGCCTTCCGATAGTTTCTAGTTGCGGATATTTGACTGTTCACTGGACGCCCAAGGAATTAATAGGTCATCGGCTAAGTTATTGCCAAACTAATCTCGTGGAGGCCCTGCTCGTTGAAACCCTTAAATTTGTCTTATCCTCATTTACTTTCAGACCCACTTTTGCTGATTCCTTCTCAATTCTCGAAAACACCACAATAACTTCTCAAATTGTGCGCCCAATAATATCGATATCATCAGCATACGCGAGCAGCATGCGACTTTTGCTGCTGATTGTTTTATTCATTTTTCTCATAATGATCTCCATTAAAAAAAATTAATGGTTTCCCATTACATCCCTAGAAGGAATCGCGGAGAGCTTCTCACAACCAGTGAGCTGTGCGCTTTCTAGTTTTTATACTCACTGATTGGGACGTACACTTTTACACCGGTTTCGAACGGTATTTTTGAGAAGCATTTTCATGGCTTACCAACTTTTACTGCAGATTTGGTGTTCGTCATGGTCATCTTGGTAAGACGTTTGAGTTTTACAGGAATACCAAGCTCAGACATTGCTTCGTAGAGTTTCTCCCATATCGAGCTATCGAAGGACGCTTTATAATCGACAAATAGGTGATATGTGTCGATTTGTTTTTCGTGGGTCTTCTCCAGGATTTGGCGTAGCGTTAAAATCTTGTCAATTGTCGATTTTTTACTGCTCAGTCGCAGCTCGCGTTGCAATTGACTGAAGCATTGCCATACGTGCAGCGTTCTCTTCATCTGTTGCTATGCAACACTTTTCATAGTACCATGGTTTGTTGCGAAGCGGTTTTTCAAAACCAAGTACGGTTGTTGCGGCAGTTTTTATAGAGTCGGAAATGGGTTTCCACTGCGCTTCAGCATCGTCATCGGGAGGGGATGGGTTCTGTGCCAAAAGTTGCGATAGCTTCATTGAGTAGGCTGTGGCTACCTCTGGCAATTGCAGCTTTCCGATGTCCAGCTTCCTCTGCGTCTGGTTTCGTACGATTTTCACTCTACTTAATCTTGTGCGAACCTTTGCTGCTACCAGGTAGTGATCAGAATCAATGTTAGCTCCTCTGCTCACTCGTCCATCCATTACACTGGATAAGTGCCTTCCATAAATTACCACGTGAACAATTTGGTTCTTCGTTCTTTGATCAGGGGATACCCAAGTAGCCTTGCGGATGTCTTTATGCTGAAATCTTGTACCACTAATGACCATGTTTCCGCGGCAAAGTCAATCAGTCTCATACCGTTGTCGGAACTGTCAGCATGTAGACTGACATTGCCAATAGTTGGATGAAACACATTCTGCCTGCCAACTTTAGCATTAAAATCTCCTAGTACAATCTTAATGCCATGGCCATGGTCACACGTTTCCTCTAGGCGCTCGTAGAATATGTCTTTGGCATCATCAGCTTTCTCTTCTGTCGGGGCATTCACACAAATTAGGGAAATATAAAAATATTTCTCTTTTATGCGGATTGTGGCTATTCGTTCACTCACAGGATTGAACCTAGAGACTAGATGTCACAGTCTTTTGCCAACTACAAATCCGCAACCAAATTCATGTTTTTTCTCATGACAACTGTAGTATATGTCGCAGTTTCCTTTCCCTGTTCAGCCATGTCCTGTCCATCGCTTTTCCTGGATGTCAGCCTTATAACTTTCGAGGACATCTGCCAATTAGATACTTGCACCGGATCTATATATAGTTCTTACATTCCAAGTGCATATCTGTAAATAGTTGTCCTTATAACGTTTGCGGGGATCGTCAACAAATAGGGGTTGTTTATGCTTTCTTTTTCGTTGTTGTATATAGGATATACGTAGAACAAAGTGGATTTGTACCGGCCATATACTTCGGCGCCCAGCATTAAATATTGCTGGAGCGGCACTTGAATGGAACCCGCAGGGGTGTCGAAGGCCAGGAAGACAAACAAATACATGGTGCCTGGAGAAGGAATATAAATAAACTCGTCTATCATGGAACCAAATTATAAGACTGAAATCAAGGGAGAGAATTCGTTGACGGGCTATGTTCTTCGTGAACCTTTTATTTTAACTTTGTATTGTAATATTGTTTTATATTTTTATATTTTGTTTAAATAAGTAAAGGACATGTATATATATATATGTATACTAGCTGACCCGGCAGACGTTGTCCTGCATAATATTTCAAGCGATTTGTATGGGAGGTACCACGCCCCGTTGTCCAATTGGACCGAATAGTAAATCTAAACCACCCAGGGCGCCACCCAAACGCATACAAAAAAATTTATTCAAATCGGTCCAGAAGTTTAGGAGGAGTTCAGTCACAAACACACGTGCAGTAGAATTACATATCTAAAGATAAATGGGTCAAAAAGGGTAAAATGTAAATATCGTTTGTGTTAATATTAGTATATGTGTACATAAAAAAGGCGTAAAATTTCAAAATACGGGTAAAATTGTTTGGAAAGACTAGGGAATGTTTCAATTAAAGTGTATGTGGATAAAATACCTGAAAATTTAAAATTTTGGATGATTGAAAAGGGACATTCCTAATCATTTGAAACGATTTTCCTCGGATTTTGAAGTTTTACCCATTTCGCCACTCTTTTTACCTTTTTTATCCACATTTTTGCCACATTTCTAATTTTTCGCAACGAGTTTTCTTGAGCATTGAACATTTACCCTCTGTGCCTCCATTTGAAATCACATTTACAGTTTTTGCTACATTCATAATCTGCCCATAATATTTTTCACACCATTTTCGAATTTCTCCCTTTTCGTCCCAATTTTTACCCTTATTTAATCATATTCAAATTTTTACTATACTCCTAATATTTCCAAACGAGTTTTCCCGCACTTTGAAGTTTCACCCCTTTTGACCAAGTTTTTACACTCTTTCACCCACATTCACAACTTTGACCACATTCTATACTATTTTTCATGCATTTTGAAATTTGTCCGTTTCCGCCCGCTTTTTACGAACATTCACAAATTTAAACACATTTTTAATCGTTCCAAACAAAATTGATTGTTATTTGTAACCAGCGGCGGAAGTCATGACCTGGAAGGCATGAAATAATGACCAAACAGGCCTTCTTTAAAATGCGGAAGGCCTTCCCTACACATTACTTCCTCCTTTCTTTTTAACATTGCGTGAGACTGGGAGGTAAGGCCTTTCTTGCCCGTTGCTGAAAGAAGGCCTTAAAATGCATGCAAAGAGGAGGGCCTTAGAAGGCATTTACTTTAATTTATTTTTGTTCAACAAAAATGAAACAAAAATAATTTATTTTATCACAAAATCATTATCCACTTCGACATATTTATTTATAAATATGTATGTATCTATCTTAGAAAGTTTTACCACGCCCAACTTCAAATTGAACATTTTAAAAATACCCTGAAAAATATTAAATGAATAATATAATTTTAAAATTTGTATGAAATTTTCCAATTAAATTACGCTTAAAAAGAATCGGAAAGGTAATTTCTCAGAATTGTAAAAATCTTCTCCTTGGTTATATCTGATGAAGAAAGGCATTACAACAGAACTAATCCGCATGCCTCATTTGAGGAAGGTCATGCGACTTCCGCCGCTGGGTAGTTTTACACACATACACTATTTTTAACACATTCATAAACAGTCGATACGACATTTCTCGCATTTCACAGTCATACCCTCTTTTGTCCTCTTTTTAGAAAACTTTCTGTCCTGTCAAACAATTTTCCCGTATCATAAAATTTTACAATTTGTTGCTCGCTTTTCTATTATTTAACACATGTGTAAATTTTTCCTATATAGTATTTAAAAACTAAAAAATATTCTGAAATTTCGACTCACGAATCATACTTTTTGCCTTCAGTCGGGAGTGAGCAATATTTTTAATCTTTGAAAATTAAAATTCGGCTCCCGAGCTAAAAATAAAACTAGGGAGTTTAAAAGATTTAAATCGTCAAATAATCAAAAATTAAAATCCATTACCGATTTAAATTTTACGAGCCAATCGAAAACGAATGGTTCTCCTTACTCTGAATCTAGCCGACATTGGGTGGGAGGAGATCTTTGAACCTTAACACTAAAACAATTTCTCCACATTCCCATCTATCCACCTGTCCACTTGTTCGATGATAAAATTGTACACAGTTCAACGGCAAACTCTTCAAAATGAGTTATCTTAATGCCTAAGTCGTTTTTGTTCAAAGTTATTATATTTCAAAATCCCTTCAACAAGTTTGTACAAGTACAACTCAGAAAACCGCACAAGTCAAGAGAAATCTTAACAAAAATCGATCAAAAAGCAAAAAAAAAAAAATTAAAAACTCCACCAATGATACCGCAAATGAGCCGAGGACCGAGACTGGATCTTTGAAAATAATATTCTGAATGGCAAATCATACATATCTAGATACTCGTAGATGTAATATGTACGAATAAATAAATAAGTATAGTTGCCATACAAGTTTATCAGAAAGAAAGAGAATGAAATAAAATAAAAGAAAAAAAAAAAAAGAAACACTTGTTAAGAGAAACGTCCTCGTGATGTCAGTTTCTATGAAAATGCATTCAAGTGTAAATAGTATAAATGCGTTTAAACAAGCGTATGGTTACAAGCTGCACTCAAGTTCACTCAAAAAAATCTAAACAAAAAACAACAGCGCTTAAATTTAATAAGATGGATGGAAAGACAGACAGACAGAGATGGACAGACAGACACAAAACCAATCTCTTAGATGGACGGACTCGTGGCGGACAGACATAGAATGACTTAAGCAATCAAGCAGCGCAAGTTAAAGTTTCCCATTTGTATTCGCTGTGTACGAATGCAAACGGAAGGAGATCTAGCCAGGCAGGCATGGAGTATAATAAGCAAGAATGCAGCCACGTCATATTGATGATGTTAAGGATGGAAATGAACAAAAACTAAATTAATGTTCAGAATGTTTGGGATCTCTCTTTCTCTCTGTAACTTGTCAAACTTTGGAGCGTTGTTTTTACGGGTGATATATTAACCAACCAGCAAAAGAAAGGTGGTTGGCGTGCCTTCTAGCAGGCCTGTAAAGGCAGTCAGAAGGCCCTCCCTGCAAATGCAATTCCCATTTCAAATTAACATAGTGCGCCAAAGGAAGGCGAGAGCTGCACATTTCCCTTCTCCTGTCAGGTCTGCTAGCTGGCCTGCAGACGAAATGTCTCGTAGAAGGCCTTGCTTTACAAGCCTTCTGGTAGGCATGCTAGTGGAAGGCTTGCTAAGAAAGCTACAAACGAAGGCCTGCTAGAAGGTCTGCAAATTACCTCTTTAAGAACTTAACTAAAAATAAAAAATATATACGAATTATTTCCATATTTATAATATTGAGACATTACATGATTACTGATACATTATTCTAACAATACATTGTGTTTTTTTAAATTTGTGCTCACAGGCCTGCTTAGTACACGCTGAAAAATCTGTCTTTTTTGTTGTTTGGATGCAAATATAAAGCTTGTTTGGAGCTTGTCGCAAATATGATATACTTGTGTCCAAACATATTGTGTTTGCATGAACTAGATTTCTATATACACGCTGAAAAATAATTGCCCCAGCAATATATTGCAGGAATCATGTACATGTTTGCAAGCATTGTTTTCATGAATTTCAACAAAAAATCCATATTTGGGTCTAAACAAACATAAATTATGGCCTATTAATCATTGTGTCTCAAACATTTCATATTGAGTAGCAAACACAATGTGTTTGAGCACAAGCATAGTAGTATATTTGCAATAAGCTAAAAACACATTGTGTTTGCATCCAAACAACAAAAACAGACAGATTTTTCAGTAAGATTAGCTATTGGCCCCAATGACTACTGGACTATTAACCCTCAGCCACCAGATTACTTCGCTAATCATCAATCCTATTCTTTCAAGTACAATGCAGATCCTGTGCCTGTCTCCAATTGAGAGGCATTAATGAAATTAATTATATTTCTTCTGGAAACAATTATACTGAAGTTACTATCGAAAATTGTCACATAGTCCATTCTCTAGCCTTGTCCCTTTCACGACCCTGGCTCTGAATGTTCACTGCCTCAGAATGCCAGACTTTATTTTAACCATAGGGCCGATTTAAAAGGATGTCAAGTTTTACATTTTGTAAAATCAATTTATTTATATTGAATTTCTAAATTTGAGCCTCGAGCCGGCTCGCGTGTTGAGAGCCGCCAGGTTAATCTTTGGCTTCGCGAGTGAGATAATGCTGGCCAAGTCGCGAGCGAGCCTAATAAACCTTCGGTTCCCGACTAGCGAGCCAATGCAGACAATTTGAACATCCGGCAAGTATAAATTTTAGATCGGTTATACTTTGTTTTCCTGCCTCGCGAAATTTTTCGTTGGAACTATAAAATCCATTATTCTTCTCATTCGTCTTTTTTCTTGGCTCGCAAGGCAACATAAACAATTTGAACAGCCGAGAAGTTGAAATTTGTGAGCCAGCTCGCGAACCGAGAACTTCAACTCTCGCCTCGAGGTCTGCGAAACAGATTTTGGCGCGGGAACGGTTCGCTTGCTTGTTGAAGTACACACATAAAGAGCTGATTGCCATTCAAATTGGAAATTAATCGTAGACAAAATCAATTACAGGGTTGCTATGCCAAAGTTATTTCGTACGAAAACAATTGTTTGACAATTGTTTGGGACGGGAATTTTGACATTTCGATAATTTTAGCAATCAGAAGTAACACCACAAATGGAGTACGTAGAGGAATTATAAATGAAATATTTGATAGGTAAATCAGAGATAGGTGGTAACTCTCCGCAACGAAATTTTTCGTTTACAGATAAATAACAAAATTTCTTACCAAAATTTCGCAAGAACTGAATGCGGAGCTTTATGGTCGTCATGACACGTCTTTTGAGCCCCATATTAATAAAAAATGCACTAGGAATCGAAATTTCAACGGCCAGTAGGGGACTATAAGTACCCTCGTTTAAAATAAAATTTTACGTTTTCGTAATCAGCTCTTCAATACGCATTTTGTGACACCCCTACCCCAAACAAAATTCTTCAGTACACCCTAATGTACATACAAATATACACGCTGAAAACTGTGTCTCTTTGTTATTGTTTGGATGCAAATATAATGTGTTTGTAGCCTGCGCGCAAATATACTATACTTGTGTCCAAAAACACATTGTGATTGCTATTTAATATTACATGTTGGCGACACACTGATTAATAGGATGACCACCTAAAATATCTTTCGGCGGCGGTCACCTCGCATAGTGACGGCGACACTATCGAGTATATAGCCATGAAAAAGCTGCTCAAAAATACCGTTCAGAATCGGTGTAAAACTGTAGGTCCCAATCAGTGAGTGAAAACTGGAAAGCGCACAGCTCAGTGATTGTGAGAAGTTCTCCCCGGCAGAGAAACAAGCCGAGGCCAAATCGTCGGCGGCGGCTTTGAGATTTTTAGCCGGTCGGCGGCGGCCGTTGTGAATTTTTGCCGGCGGCGGCTCAATTTTCGGCTTGCAGTCAAAAATTTTTTTGGTCGTATAAAACCAGTGATAGTGCGGGTGTTAATTGTAATTGTTAAATGACAAAAGAATCACAATTGCAAAAAGGCACAAATAACTACACACTGATTTAAAAGTTAAATTTAAAGTTCATTCCCTTTTTAAGTTTCAGCCGATCTTCAGTGTCTTATTCGGAGCTACAGCCATCATAGAGGAATTTAGGGTAGAGTAATTTATTCTCTCATCTGACGTTTCATTTCACACCCTTTGTCGTAGGTTTTTGCAAATGAGGGAAATTCGACGAAAATTAACTTACAGCAGGTAAAGGTACAATAACTGTTGATTTCACTGTTTTATTTCGATGTCGTATAGAACTGTGAAACTTAAATGTATTTTTCACTTTTTTGTTGATTTTTATCATTGGTATACATTTGTATTGTATTTAACACAACTATTTTGCCACAAAAACACGAAATGCGGTTGTTGTTGCTTTGTTGGACGTTGTGTTCCAATACCTCTATCTGGTATTATTGAACACATCCTTTCCACCACCTAATGTTCTCTTGCAACCTATGACGTTAAAAATATTGAGAGAATAAATTACTCTATACTAAAATTCCTCTATGACCTGTACTTTATATACTTATACATACTAACCGCCTTAAGCATAAAAAGTTATGGGAGATTTGAGAGACGTTTTTTGTATGATAAGCTGTCTCTCAAACCTCTCCTAACTTTTTATGAATAATGCCGTTAATTTTTTGTTTCAAATGTTATTTTATGTTTACTCTTTCTTTTAACTTTTCATTTTATTTTGATTGTTTTTTATAAGAACTTGAGGTAAATTTTTCCAATTAATATTAAAATATATAGTTGTTTCATTTTGTATTTCTTAATTTTTATTTGGAAATATATAAAATTCGAAACAAAAATCTTTATCAGAAAGTGTGAGAGAGGATTTATGATACAAAAATGTTGAACAATATAAAAGTTTTTGTAAATCAGTACAAATTTTTAGAACAAATGCACTTTAACCACATAAGCCCAATTTTTTGTCTTTTTATAGTTGTAGGTTTGCTCGTGGTGTGTAAAAACAGTTAAAAATTTCAGGAAACTCATAGTTTTCAATATATGTATGACCTTTCAAGTATTGGACATACAATTTGAAGTATTTAGGTCTATATCTAAAGGATCGTGTCGAAATTGGTACCGTTGTAAACGCTCTGTTAACCCACTGAGGAGAGGTTTAAAGTTTTATGTGTTTTAGTCCTAAGTTTTTACGAAAAATGTTCATTATGTCAAAATATAATCCATGTGAGGTGTATAGTTTTACTTAGTAGGGACATAAATATTGTTACTAAATTGAACATACCCCATTAGAATAGTAAAATTTTACACACCCTTTTATTATCATATGTTTTTTTTTGAAAGTTAACGTCTATAGCGTTAGTCAGTTGCGGGAGTTGGAAATTGTGTACATTTTCACCATGGAGTGGTCAGATAAGGGAAACCGTATCGCAAATATGAGCTTTGGAGTTTTAAAACGGCGTACATGACATTTGTTGACTGCAACTTTAAAAAAATAGGATAGGAAAATCTTTTGGTGAAGTACGCTGATAACTTGCATAGAAAAATCTTGTTTACGGATGAAAAAATTTTTACCGTACAGGAAAAATGTAACAAGCAATATGATAGGGTTTATTCACGCTTTTCTAAAGAAGTATCTGAGCTCACCCCACGGGTCGAAAAGAGTCATCATCCAGCTGAAGTCATGGTTTGGTGGGGTGCTTCATTTGATGGGGTAACTGACTTGCATTCCTGTGAACAATGCGTCAAAACATAGGCCAAAGTTTACGAAGAACCCGTTTTGGAAGCAGTGGTGAAGCCGCTTAACAATTCCGTGTTCCAAAACCAGCCGTGGAGTTTCCAGCAAGATTTAGCACCATCTCATAAGGCTAAAACGACACAAACCTTACTTCGAAACAATTTACCAGCTTTTATATACTCTGAAGACCCTCTGGATTACAAATTGTGGAAAGTTTTAAAGGACATGGTCTGCCACAAAAGAAACCCCAACATTGATTCTCTTAAGACAGCTTTGGTTCGTGCTGTAGCTAAGTTTCCAATGGATGAGGTGCGTGTAGCTATTGATGATTGGCCAATGCGACTTAAGGCCTGCGTGAAGACCAAGGGCGGACATTTGAAGGAAACTGTACACAATACATGCGAATAAATATATAAAAAAAATTTATCCAAAAACGTTCATTAGTTTTTGTTTTATAGCCCAAAATATAAGTAACAGTATTTATGTTCATACTAAGTATAATATATTCTGAAGGTAAATTTCAAGCTTTAATTTGCGGTATTAATTGTCTCTTTAACCTTTTAAACACCAGATGATGATGATACATTTTTTGTTCCAAAACTATTAGGAAAACTGCAGCCGGTGGGAAGGGGTTTAAAAAGTAAATAATATGAGGAACGAGAAAAACACCCATTTTGAAAAATTATTTAAAAAAAAAACGCGCGGATTTGATGAAATAAATTGCATAATATGGGTCTCCAGGGTTAATGAGACATATTGTACCATGGTTCATATTTTGACATAAGTATCTCCCAAAAAGTTTGAACCAAAACCTGAAACCGCCCACAGTGGGTTAATGAAATCGGAAAAATTAGACGTTGTTTCAAAGGGGTTTACATAATCTTCCAAATGACAAGCCGATCCGATAATAAACAGCGAAGATATGTATGTATATATGTACATATATTTTATTTAAAAATTGGAACGACCTAATCTCGGAAACAAAATTTACTTTGTTTTACACGTTTCACAGGAAAAATAAAAAAGTTAACTTAAAATTACGCTTTAAGAAGGAAACAAAATCTATAACCCTTTAAAATGGTTCTGCCTCCAATGATGAAGGTTCCAAAATGATTCCAGTATTCGGAGCCGGCGCCGTAGCATGTAAAAATTTTTGGGTGTTCTTTCGCATATTATTTCTGTTTTACCAATTTCTGATAAAACGCCAGGTTATGTTTTAGTTTTGTGCCATTTTCACTATTTTTATATGTTTGTCATTCTCGTTTTATAACGGAACTTGGTGTCATGTTAGACAGTATTGTACAAATCATCATGAGTACAAGTACCAAGTATCTCGGTATTCGTTATTGGTTACATTAAAGTACTTAAGTTTTTAAGTACACCTAACGAAAAAATCGGCGGCTTCGAGTTAATCGACTCATATTTTAAGCCGATTTTAGCCGATTAATTCGGCGGCGGCTCGGAGTATAAAAAAATTACTGGCGGCGGCGGCTAGTCGGCTCAAATTCGCTCGGCTTGTTACTCTGCTCCCCGGTCCCTTCATGGGATGTAATGGGAAACCATTTATTTATTTTATTTAATATATGATTTTTTGCCTCAAAAATGGCTTTGTTTGTTGAAAACTGCTGAAGAGAAAAACGTGACAGACAACAAAGAAACAAAAAAGCAGCAGATCTTCAATTCATGAAAACAATATTTACACGTAAGTATATGGATATTCCAAAAATATACATGGTTCCAGCAAAATGAAATTATTTGTGGGAATTTCAAATACAGGGTAAAATTGATTTCAGATGATTTAGATAACTCTGCTTAATTTCCCATTATTTTGCCACATACAATTTTCTTGAGATTTTATCCGCCAAAACTTTAAGGATTCAGCCAATATGGACTGCAGCGGATAGATGCCCTGTAGAAAATATTTCCAGCGTTGTTTCTTTTGGCAAAATGTAAAAATATTATGAATTCTACGATAAAATAGATTTAAAAAATTTCAAAAGTATAAATTACATGTCTAAAAATTTATACAGATTCCAGTTACAGATGTAATGAATACTTAAGTCTAGTGTTTATTACTCTTTGGTTGATTCTTAATATTCCTTCTCTCCCCCCTTCCCCACCATAAGCCATTGTTTTGTGTTTGCGAAATGTATACAATTCAATAATAAAAATAAATGAAAATTTAAAAGAAGAATAAAAAAATTCTTGTCAATGTCATGTTCTTCCACCATTTCCTTTTTATATGTATGGCTCTGGTGTACCCCGCCGTCACTCCATAGTGTTGTCGTTTCCCACAGCAGAACAGGGCAGAGGATAGTGGCAAACAAAAGACTTAAGCAACAAACTTGCATGGAAAACATTTGCTTTTTTGCATTGCACTTTATTGCATTGTATGGAAGTGCTATTTGTATTTGTTTGGCTGGTTTGCTTCTTTTTCTTGGTTTGTAAATGTTTACATATTTCTCGAGTTCTCTGCGTTTGAATAACATCATTTACCGTTGCATTCCTTAGTTTTCTTCTCCTCTCCGGGACATTCTGTGATGTTTTTCTTATGCCCCTTGGGGAAAGAGCTGAAGTAGCGAAACGAATGCAAAAGCAAGAAAACTATTTGTATACATATATAGCTGGAGTGGGCAAATTTGGGGCCAATACATTAATTCGAAATGTTTGAAGGTGACCTAAAAATTCACCCAAAGATTGTATGTAATTGAATTGTTTCTCTCGAAACGGTTCCGCCAAATAGCAATTTCCTTGTTCGCTCTTTATACTTTTAAGGACTCGAAACGGGTTCGTGGTTTTAGGGACTCGTAACGGGTTCAGTTGTTTCGATGTCCTTATTCGTCTGTATACGTTAGTCCAATTCAGTGAGCCATGCCTCTAGAGAGTAGTGTCTACTTAGAACATATAAACGCTGAAAAATAAACGGCAACTGTAACATATTCTCTCAAACACTTTATGCAGGAACCATATATAAGTTTGGAACACACTGCAAATATTCATATATTTGCAAGTCTTAAACTCACATATATTCAGATGCAAACATTAGCATGTTTCCATACTTTTTCAATGGATCAATATGAGTGTTTCATCCTAAACATCCATAGACTTACGTCGAAATATTCGTGTGTTTCCTCCCGAACGAAGGATTGACAACAGAATGCATGAAACTAAAACGCAACAAATCAGTTAATAATTCAATTACACATGCATTCAAGAATATTTTTGAATTGCTGACTGAACTTATGCGGCATTTTCACCAATGGAGATCAAAGTATTATGAATTACAAATGTCAAATTCCATACGAAAAAACACCGGTAATCTCCATAATGCAATAATCTAGTTAAATGTTAGTTAAATCTTATTAGGTTGCGAACAGTATCTCTTTGTCTATTTTTTAATTATTTTTCTCTCCACAGGTCATAGCGATAATAAAAACTAAGGCAACAGTGCACCAAACATAGCTGTATTTGTATCACAAACCAAGTTGTATTTGAATCACAAACACATATATTATAACATATTAATCATTGCGTCTCAAACATGCAACATTGAATAGCAAACACAATGTGTTTCGACACAAGTATACTATATTTCGGACAAACTACAAATACACACATCCAAACACAATGTGTTTCGACACAAGTATACTATATTTGGGACAAACTACAAACGCACACATCCAAACATGAAAAAAATACCGATTTTCAGCGTGTATGAATCGACTACCTTCAAGCTTGTTGAGCTTCATTAATCCTCTTGTCTGGTTCGCATCCGGGACAACCCTCCGGGACGGATGCTCTTCTTCGCATCCGGGTATTCGATCTTCTGCCTCAGGCTGATACGCCCGATTCCTTATTCTTTATTCCACTGTGAGTTATTACTGTTCACTGTGAAACTTCAGCTTTTATTGGTTTGAAACGATTTAAGTTGTGTAGACGTAGACTGGTTCGAGTTGATTCTAAATACTAGATCGTCCATTTTTTGATCCCCATTACACCGCAGTGTCCAACAGTCCATATGATTCCCAGGCTACCAATGGCGTAACATTTATTTCTCTTCTCGTTGCACTTGAGTTTCGTTTGCGATTTCAAACTTTGTGATGATGTCGTCTTGAGCATCGCTTGGATATCAAAGAAGATTCACCCTTGTATGCCAACTGTCACTGTTTAGCCATTTCATACATTTCGTGATCGGCTTAACCTCCGCTTGAACTATAGGATTAAAGTGCTGTTTAATATTTAGAAACTCGAGTCAGATTTCATGTTTCTGCTCTCTTATGTCTGCTGGATCCGTCATCATAGCATTGAATTCTTTTGGATACCATTTGCCCAAGCACCTCTGTATGGGGTTGTGGTGCATCCGTAAAAAAATGGTTTCCCGTTACATCCCATGAAAGGATTAGGGAGATCTTGTCCCAAACCATTAAGCTGTTCGCGTTCTAGTTTTATTCTCACTGATTGGGATTTACAGTTTTACACCGGTTCCAAACTGTATTTTGAGAAGCGTTTTCATGGCTAAATTCTCGATAGTGTCTCCGGCACTAAGCGAGATGACCGCCGTCGAAAGAAATTTTAGGTGTATAAAGCAGGGATAGAACCCACGTTCTCATGCACAAGATCCGCGCAAACTACCATTGCACCACCGACGGCCACATCCGTACACGTGCATCCGTATGCTCTAATCATTATCTCCACAAACCGGTGGTTTCTCTTTTCCAATATCCCGTCATTAATTTTGTGCTATCATTCTCCTGTAGACTGCAGACTCATACTGGATTCGCACCTCAATGGGCTTAGTGAAGTATAGTTTTCGCCACATTATGGCACTGATGATTAGGTAGAAGTGGCTGTCCGTATTGACACACTTTGTACAAAAAGAATCATTGAGATACCACGCTACATCATGTTAGATCCCCATCGTTGAACTTGTAAATTGACCTGGCCGCTCATACAGTACAAGCGTAACCTGGTTTTTAATGACGTCCTTATTTTCCAGTGAAGTATACCTGACGCACCAATTGCGTAAGTCAGGATCGATCTTATCACTGGGGTACAGATCCAGTATTTCTTCATAAGTTTGATGCCTAAATTGCGTGCCTATTGATTTCTAGCAAAGATATCAACATATATAATCCGTTTTTACTCTACTCTCTAGATAGTCTTGTTGTTGTGGATTCTGGATTTCTGTTAAGAATCTTACACTTTTTAACATCTTTATAGTCCCCCCAGTAAAGCAAGGATTTTGAAGGCCGGCTATCAACGTCTTCCTTATAAATTACCATAACTCGTTGTTATTCGGGTTGATGTTTGTCCTCTTGGATTGTACGACAGTTCAAGAACCCCCTTTGCCCCTTCCTCGTGTACTGTTTGAATGATTTATTCTTGCACATCACAGCGACCCTACTCGTGCCCACCTCTGATCTATGCAATGGTAAAAAATAAACATAACTTCCATACCACATGCAAATTTAAACAAAACATATTTCTACCATTAGTGGTTTCTTTGTTTTGGTCATCTTCTGGTTTTATGCTGTCATTGAATGGCACTTGCAATTCAATTTATTCAATATTTATACGTTGGACATCATCACACAGTTCAGTACAGCTCAGCTCAGCTGAGCACAGCACCGAAAGGCACATCGTATTTACACATCACATCAATAAAATATGCATTTGAATGTTTTGTTTTTCAACGCTTAAAGGCTCAAACGAGCTGGGAATACTAGCATTGGGGTTCGTGTCACTGCATCGGAGGGGCGCATCTCCTTCTAACGGATCAGGTTAACGTCAAATTGTATTGGTTGTCATCACGAAACTAAATGGAAATCCATAAAGTGTAAACAAATATAAAGAAATACGGACGAGTGGGTATAAGGATAAGTTTATTTGACCCAAGGCGTATTTCACTCCAGATGTTCCCCAAATGTAGCACAAAATAACAGGTAGGTTTGTCCCTGGCGATCAGGTTTGTACTACATAAAAAGCACATTTACTGAAAAACATTTTCAATTTGGCAAATAGTTTTACTCAACGTAATTTACTTATATTTATTTTGTCGCAACAACTAAAATATTCTTTGTAGCAATGTAAAGTTTTATACATCTAACGATTTTGTCGTTGCTTCAACGAATTGTTACGTCGACTAGATGAATGTATACGTTAGCTCACTTGCGATTAAACTATTCGTCATAGTGACGAAGCTTTTCCATGAATCACCGTTAGATCCAGAATAAAGCAAGAGCCTAGAGACGATGAACTTGTTCGTTAACTAAGTTCCGACAAAATTATTCGTGTTATATCATTCAATTAAAATCCATGAATCCCCATTAGATCAAGAATAAAGCAAGAACCTAGAGCTCCTACTCATGCAAAGAGCAGTGTAGGACCATACGTGACGTTCGACGTTCTCAACTTTCTGGACATTCTAGAAATTCTTGCCGTTCTTGACCATATCCACATTTCTAAAGCTCCTGCTGTAATCGTGAACTGAGATACCTATTCTGAATGAGTAGCTCTCGTAATACAGTTATCAAGTATTTCGAATGATTCCGGTCATAGTTTGGTCAAGCGTGATCTGGAGGTATAAAATGCGGTATCATATTTTACACCTCGAAACCATCTATTGTTCGAATGATCTGGTTCTGAGAAGTAGCTTGCATTTAAAATGGGGAGATCAAGGATCAACGTAGTTCGTCAGACCGTTTCAAATCTACCCAGTTTATTGGCTCTCTCGGTACCTGGAATGTTCCTACGCACAGTGATCTAACTGCTCTTTCATTTCGTTTAGAGATGCAAGAAAGTTCTGGACAATTTTTGAAATCAGGAACACAGACTGTAGAGATTTTATAGCAGCCTGAATGCTACATTAGATGCTTATACCCCACGAGGTGATAACATGCAACTTCTTCGGCTGCGGTGACATCTTGTATGTAAGATGGTTGGCACCTAAATAAATTGATCGGTTCTTGTAAAGAACCGGTTCTGCAGAACCGGTTCCTCGATTCTGTACATCTCTGCAATCTACTGTATTAGTGTATGCATAAAAAACTTCAGTTTGTGGCTTAACTGGCCAGATGCTGTTAAAGATGACACTTCACAAACACCGAACGGATCGTACAGTGAATGTCAGTTCAAATCCTACCCTTGATTGTTTCAAATCTTTTTTACAAACCGAAATACTAATTCGGGGTTGCATTAGAAATCTAACTTACAACAAAAACCGTAGCATTCATGCGGGAATTGGTGTTCCTGCCTTCTTAAATCTGGGCAAGATTTGGTTTATAGAATTTATACTGCATTTAAACTGCAGCAGTATTTTCTCGTTTGGAGATTTCGAGTAAATTAACAGCTGATTACTGTAGTGAAAAACAGATGTTTGGTTAAACGAAATATCCAAGCACGATATTTCGATTGTAGTGTGTTCTGGGCTTTAATATAATTTCTCTGTGGACTCTCTTAACAAGCTGATTACAAATCACCAATAACGAATAAAATTTATAAATTTGTTTAAAATTTTCCATTTAAATAAAATAATGTTTAAGTATTGAAATTAAAAATAAATTCAAATAAAAACTGCCAAAGGGCGGTAGTCAGAGAAGGCCTGCTGCACCTTTGTAACAACATTTATTATACCTTTTTGTTTGTCTTGCGCTGCTATATATTTGCTCTTGAATGTATAATATTGTCTCGCATAAAGAAACCATAATATCATTACCCAAATGAATAAAAACACAACACATAAAATTCTTCGTTAAGAAATATTCTAAGAATTTGAGCCAAAAGTGTTTACAACGAATCGGTTAAGTCTTAAAACTTCACCCCACCCCCACCTCATACTGAGACTCTAGATAATTATCTGTTCTTTGTTGTACCTAACGTTGTCTTATGTTGTTATTGTGGATGTTGTTCTTTTGTGGTTGTCATTGTGTCTTTAGTTCTTTTAATGTCCCATAAAATAATTAGCCACCGTTTGAAGAACTTCATTTGATTAGGCGCAAAAGAAGCAAGTATGTATGTATGTGGCTAGTTTCTTCCGTCTGTCCGTCTTTGCCCATCATTGCAGAAGTTTCGAGTTTGTTGCTTAAGTCTTTTGTTTTAACGACAAAGGGTATTAGGTGGATTTTGATGTTGCAACTACTGCTGCTAGAAGTTCTAGGAATGTGAATGTTTTTTTGTTTCTGTTTAAACTTTTTTCAAAATAATGCAGATAAGATTTTCCAAGGTCTATGCAAAGAGGAAATCCTATGAAATTGCATGTGAACTAATGATAGCTTTTGGGTAGTAAAAGTCTTGGAAAAGTATAAAATGGGAATTGAGTTTTTAAAGGAATTGGAAAGAATTCCCAGAAAGAGCACTCACTTGAGTAGTTGCCCAATAAACAATGAATGATTAAACAATAACATTCTTAAGCATCCAGAATTATCGAATTAAACGTATGCTTTTCTACGGAAAATTGCTGCCAATATACAGAAAATATCACGTCCTGTCAAAGTATTTGGGAGTAATGAACGAGACTTCGATAACTGCTCTAAGCATTTTACATTTCATTCGACGGCAGTCACCTTGCTTAGTTTCCTTAATCATACCGTTTGGAACCGGTGTTAAACTGTAGGTCCCAATCAGTTACTGTACAACTAGAAAGCCCAAAACTCACTGGTTGTGAGCAGCCCTTCTTAATCCCTTCATGGGGTGTAATGGGAAATTAGTTGTTTTCAAAGGCTACCAGCCCATTGTTGTGTCTTTCCGGCAGAAGTCATGGCAATTGCAGAAGTTGCCCTTTGGTTGGACGAAACATCATCACCGCCAGGGGTATCAATATAATTTCCGATTGCTATTAGGCTGCTATAAAATCCCTGTAATCTGTATTTCTGACTTCAATAACCGCCCACAACTGACGCGCACCTCTAAATACGATGACCAAGCAGTTTGATATTCACCCTGTATGGGTGGACGTCGGTTGTGCAAAGGTTCGTGTGCGCGGCTCTTGTATATGAGAACGTGGGTTCGATCCCTGCTCAGACTACTCTACATTTCTTTCGACGAAGGTCACCTCGCTTATTGTTGGCAAGACTATCGAGTGATTAGCCATGAAAAGCTTCTCAAATACCGTCCGAACCGGTGTAACTGTAGTTCCCAATCAGTGAGCGAAAAAAAGTAGAAAGCGCACATCTCACGGATTGTGAGAAGCTCTCCTCAATCCCTTCATGCGATGTTATGGAACACTATTTTTTATGGGTGGCGGGGCACAGGTACATTCCAGGGGACCATAGAGCAGATGAGCTGGCAAGATTAGGAACTACTGATTTACTGGATATGGGCATGTGGGTATGACCCTTTCTACGTATATGCTTAAAACCGAAACTCTCAGACATGCGAATGATAGATGGTCTCGTGGCACAAATTGCAAGACAAGTATGACCAAGCTATGATCTAAATCGTACTCGTACTCTACACCTGATAGACTATATAGAGATATAGTAGATGTGATCACTGGACACTGTTTAAAGGCAGATTGTATGAGTTGGAGAAAATATCTCGGATCTTACTTCATGTTGGATCTAACAGGCATTCAGGAAGTTAATTTGAATGATGATAGGACCTTTACACAGAGTATTAATTGGTTCGCCAGGGGCCAATGTACGTATTTTCTTCAGTCTCATCCTGGAATTTCGGAGGTATCATATGGCTTGAACATCCCATATGCATACCGGGTCAATTTCCAATTTCAATAATGGTCCCGTGGTATCACAGCGGTTTCCATTGGACTAAGTGTGTCACTTCTACCTAACCTAACCTAACCTTTCTCTCGAAGACTCCCAGTGCTGTCTCATGAGTTTGCAAGATGACCCATGTGTCTTCGCCAATCATGTGTCTGACACTCATGTGTCTGCGCCACACTCAACCAGAGTAGAGGTTATCGCAAATTAATTAGAGATCTACACCACTAAACCAAAGGATGTCACAAGCGCGTTAGAGGTTGTCACAACCGCATTAGAGATTGTCACAACCGTATTAGTGGTTGTCAAAACCTGAAATTTCGCATCGGAAGTTGTCACAACCGCATTAGAGGTTGTCACAACTGCAACTGAGTTTATCACAACTATAAAACTAGCATTAATGCAGTCTGTGTGGGGTAATCTTTAGGCAACAAATATATTTTATATGTCTTACGACCGTATTTGAAGTCCCAGCCTTCATGGGTACATCGCCAATTATGATGTATTGTGTCTATTAATTTAGGTCTTAACGGTATACTACTTTACCTTTGACGTATATATCAGCACATCTAAAATTGGTAAACTTGAACATTTTCAGAACAGATGGCACGTCCTTGCCCTGCATGCTGATGAATGTGGACATTATCTGCAAAACATTAATACGGCTGTTGGAACCAACTTAAAGCTAAATTCGATTGTTGCCGCCAAATTGGTACAAAATTCGGTTGTTGAATCGGAAGTGATACCAAATTTGATGGTTGCAACCGAATTAATGCCAAATTCGGTCTTGCAACAGAAATTGAAGGAGATTTACATGATGAAACCAATATAATTGGAAATTTAGTTGTCACAACCGAATTTATATTCCATATATTCATCCCTCGTCTCAATGTGGTAGACAAATTTGCCTTAGTGATTGTGGAAGATATGTAGGTGTGATTGTCGACAGAAACAAGTCAAACACTATGGATAGGGTCAGTAGAGCCACAGTGACCCTATATTCGTGTATAAGGGTCATCGGAGGACATTAGGCCCTAACCCCGGAAATAGTTTACCTGATACATACAGACGTTGCCCACCAGATATTGCTTTACGGCATTGTTGTTTGGTGGCCAGTACTGGAAAAATCTACTCACCTAAGTTTGAAGACAAAAGTCCAGAGAATGGTAGTGGTGTGTATCAAGGGTGACCTCGCAAAACCACTACCGTGGGTTTGGGGGTTATCCTACATCTGTTACCACTAGATTTGCTGGGAAGGCAAATAGCTGCAAAGTCTGTAATCCGCCTAAGATATAGGAAATGGATCAGCAGCCCATATGGTCATGAGACGATTTTGAGGGATCTGCGGTTATCCACAGTAAAATTCGTCTACATGACACTCACTTCAACCTTTGACATAAACTTCTCCACTCATATTCCGGACAGAAAGGACTGGAGAGGACGCATATCAGGCTATAGAAAGTATTATTGAGTAGACATGTACAGAATCGAGGAGCCGGTTCTGCAGAATCGGTGCTTTACAAGAACCGACCGGGCCGTTGCTTGCAAGAACCGAATTACGGTTACAAAACAGCCGAAATTGGTTTCAAACGAACCGAAATCGGTTTCAAACGAATCGAAATACGGGTCCAAATAAATCGAAAACGGTTCTTAAAGAACCGAAAACGGTTCTAAAAGGACCGAAAAATGTGTTCAAAAGAACCGAAAAACTGTTCAAAAGTACAGAAAAATGATTGTAAAAGAACTGAAAATCGGTTGGAAAAGCGCCGTAAAACGGTTCCTGAATAAGAGAACTCGGTACCAAAGGAAACAAGTGTTAAACTTTGGATGAGGGTATAAAAATGTGTATTTTTATCAAATTTTATATTCTTACTAGCTGGACCCGGCAAACTACGTTTTGCCTTCAAAGTTTTTGTAATGCCAAAGGGTGAACAAAATTTGTTGTTCCATTACGTTTCAAACTATAGTTATGGCTGTTATGTCGGTTTCTTTCAAAGGGGGCGTGGCACCGCCCTCTTCCACCCTGGCTGTAATTCATACTGTTCCAACAACATACGACGGGCTAACAAATGTTCGTTTAATAGAGTAGAAAAAACTAAACAAAAAATGTTTTAATTTTATATCTTTATTCTTCAGCTCTTTGTATTTTTTCAACGTAATCGCCGCCATTTATTTCGATATATTTTTGAAGTCGATAAATCCACCTTGAAAAACAGTCTTCAAAATCTTCAAATTTGCACCTTCTGGGCTCCATACCATGCTTTGTTGTTTGGTTTCATGATCGTACTTGTAAAACCATGCTTCATCACCTGTTTCAATTTTCTGAAAAGTGGAAGACTTTCCGTTTTTGAATTTGTCAAGAAAATATTGAGCAAAACGCACACGTGCGTCTTTTTGAGCTTCAGTTAAAATTCTAGGAACCCATCGTGCAGATTTTTTCGTGTATCCAAAATAATTTTTAAAATTCGCTATACAGCCATGGCATTCAAGCCCAGTTCTTCAGCAATCATTTCCTGGCTCAATCTTGGATCTTCGTCAATTTTAGACTTCACCAGCGCTACACTTATATCGTCAGTCGCAGATTTTGGACGGCCTTCTCGAGGTTCGTCCTCCACAGAAAAATTACCGGTGTGGAATCTCCGGAACCACTTTGAAATAGTCAAAAGGAATGGTGCATACACTCCAAACGCTGTTTTGCATTCGCTAAATATTTCCACAGGCTTGAGCTTACGCCGAAATCCAAAAAGAATAGCAAACCGAATTTCTTGCTGCGTTAGCACAGGGATATCGACTGACACTGCTTCACTAATTTTACATTTTCATGTCTCCATTTTGACTGATCTTTCTGAAAATTAGAGTGATATATCAAAAGATTATAACAAACAGTATGTAATTTTTGATTTATTAAAAACTTATCATATGCCAGCAATTAAGCGAACTTTTGTTAGCCCCCTCGTATATACCAAATCTCATCTTCATATCTCTGACAGTTCTTGAGATATAAGCCATTTTATATTTCAAGTTGTATGGGCGGTGCCACGCCCCTTTATCCAATCACAACGAAGTATAGCCAAGGAGTATCATCAGGTCGTCAGTACCACATTGCGAAATTTTCATAACAATCGGTCTATTAGAAAAGCCGTCAGAGCGATTTTTGAATAAGAGGGCGTGGCACCGCACCGGCTGTATAGCCTATGTCACTCACTGGATTATTCTGCATATTGTCTGAAAATTTCATCAAAATCGGTCCAGCTGTTTTCGAGTCCATTCGTAACATACATACATACATCCATTTTTATATATATAGATAGATAATAGATAATAACTTAAGCACTTAAGCCTCTTTGGGACACCAATTTGCTATGAACCGGAACCGCTCCAAATATCCAGTTATTCCCGGAACCGTAATCGATCATTTAGGCTTTAACACTGATGGCTCCAAAGTAAATAGCAAGGTAGGGTTTCAAGTCCATTCCAAAGAGCTGGGTATATACCTTGCACAAAGGACCTTGGCCGTCAGTGGCGCAATAGTAGTGTGCGTGGCTCTTGTACTCCCATCAGTTTGTCCATTGACAAACAAAACAACTGTTTGAATATCATAGAGCATAGATACAAATGATGGTTGTGAATAAAAATTAAGTTTTTGAAAATATGAGCGGAAGAAAAGTTTGTATTCCCGTTTACTCGTTTCATTCCAAGTGCAACCTTGTTCGAATCCTTGTTCAGTAAAATCGAATAATTAGAGAAATTTGTTTGTGCAATCGATTCATTCCAAGTGCAACCCTGTTCGAATCTTTTTTCAGTAAAATCGAATAATTAGAGAAATTTGTTTGTGCAAATTGTACTTCACAAGTCAACACTATTCTATGCAGTCTCCGCAACTGAAAATTGTGATGTATCCAACTATTTATCTAATAGTTTAACATGGTCTTTAAGGGGAAGTAACTAATCGCTTGGAATAATTTCTCATTTGCCATGCAAAGACCAGTTTATAAGGTCACATATATGGATGACTGAATGAAGCATAAAATGCTAATAACTGCAGATGTTACTACTGAAAGTAGTGCTATTTTATGTACCTTAAGTGTTTAAACATAAATTATTATACATTTAAGTAATCTTAACTATTTAAACGGATTTCTTTAGTGTTTTATTTTCCTCATGTGTGTGATATGAGAGAGGTAGAGGAACGGCGAGGTTGTAAATGTAAAACATAACTACCAATTTGGATAATGTCTTTTGGAATCTTCTTTTTGATAGCCTGAGAGTAAAGCTGGGTAGCACTTTGGGGTATACTTGACTTGAATCTATGGCCAGCAATTCTAGCCCAGGCAACAATTTTACTACAACAACATTTGACTATGTGAAGGCAGTTCAACATGATTGCTATGTTGTTGCTGCAATTTTTCGCGATTTGCTGAGGTTGTTGCTGATGTTGCTGTTGTTGGTCGCTTGTAGCTCATTTTGTATGCCGTTGGGCGCCAATTTTTAAAATGACATAAAAATACTCAGACATTTTTTGTGTTCTTGTGGTTTTGTACTCGTCGTAGGTACATGGTTAAAAATAAGGAACAGAAACTGAAAAGAAAGATAAAAAAAATCTCCAAGCGATTTAGAGTTAACTAGAGTTAAGAGTTCTGAGTGGTGTGAGGGAGGGGGAACACAGAGTTGGCAGATGGGTAGAGAAACCCGAATTTCAAATCATAAGATTAACTTAGATTTTGGGATTTTTTCCTTAGTAATCTTTTGCTTGCAGTATTTAGACAAAACACAACAACTTGGCGAGCAGAAAATTATAAAAAAAAGAGCACAGCCCTTTTTAAGCAGCTTGGTCAGTGAGTTTGCCGGGCTGGGGTATCATCAAAAGATCTTAACAATAGCAGCAACAACTACGTGGACCGGCAAAAAAGGGTACCAGCCAAACAGCGGTAAAGCGGTGAGGCAGCTAACCAGCCAGCCAGCCAACATTGTTTCATGACAGTCGTATGTAGCGACCGACCAACCAACGAACCAACCAACCATCTAGCCAACATAGGTACATATTTGCCCTGTCTGAAAAGACATTTACAGACAGCGATTTATGTGACATGACAGCGGTACATAATGAAAGGATTCCTTATATGTTTGTTTGCCTTGTTCCTTCCCCCCAATTCCAATGTTATTCTTGTTGTTTTCGTTGTTGCTGTTGTTGTCATTGTCGTTATGTTCTCCAGTGTTTTGTTCTGACCTATCTGTCGGTCTATATGAGATATTAAAGTTCTTTTTGTTCCTGTCGTTTATGTAGTCGTTGTCGTTGTTGTTGCTGTTGTGGTGTCTCTTCCTTGCGAAGCTTTTTAGCCTCCGCAACAAACTGTTTGAAGAAGAAGACAAAGTACAAGGAAATCTGTTTCAATACACTTAAGACCAATCAAATGTCTAATTGATCATTAGGCCTGTGTAAGTACAAGATAAATTCCAAAGATTCTCAAGAGGCGTTAAAACCCTAAAAGAGAAGAAGGTCCTTTTTCAAAAAAAAAACGCTGCAGTGTGATTTGTGTAATTAAAGGAATGTTGGTGAAGTAGAAACATCACACTTTAATAGGAAATACACAAGAGCACCGCCGTACTACTGCTACTGGAAAATCCATTTAATTTACTGACCACTACTTACTTGTAGTGGTCAACAACAACCTGTTAGGGTCAGGTGCCTGTGACAACTTAAATGACATAAAAGGAAAAAAATGGGTTCCCAAAACATTCCATGAAGCGACTAAGGAGAGCTCCTCACAGCCAGTGAGCTGTGCGCTTTCTACTTTGACACTCACTGATTGGGACCTACTTCAGTGATAAGACCCTCTCTCGAGAAACGAAGATCCAACTGTATCAGACTGTCATACAACCTGTCTTGCGTTATGGCGCAGGATCCTGGGTCATACCGCATGATGCTGAAACATCACTGGTAGTCTGGTAGAGAGAAATGCTCCGAAAATGTATGGTCCTACATAGAAATTAGCGAGTATCAACGACGGATGAACCACGAGCTTTATAATCTGTATCCCGACATCGAAGTAGTTATACGAATCAAAATAGCGCGTTAGCGCTGGCTAGGCCATGTCAGTAGAATGGATCACAATGAACCAGTGCGAAAGGTAATCCAAGACGTACTCGAAGCACATCGAAAACTAGGGAGACCAAAACTTCGCTGGTAAAACCAGGTGGAATATTGCCTGCGAGAGCTTGGAAGTACCAACTGGTGGAGGAAAGATCGCCGGTTGGAGAAACATGTTGTCTTCTTTTTGTAAGACATAGTTGTTTGTCAGGGTAGTCTAGATTGTTTCAGGTGGGACCTACAGTTTTACAACGGGTCCAAACGGTATTTTGGGAAGATTTTTCGACAGTGTCGCCACCATTAAGCGATGCGATCGCCCTCAAAAGAAATGTATGATGGTCAGAGCAGAGATCACACCCACATTCACATGTACAAGAGCTGCACATAATACCATTGCACCACCTTAGTTAACACATTGTTACGAATTTGTCAGTGGTCCTTTTTCGTGCCGTTTTATTTTTGGGTAACAAAACAGGGTTCTTTTTAAATTATAATAAATACAAGAGTTTTCTTCAAATTACTCGTACACTACAATTTAACACTTTACACTATTGCCGACTGTGCGAACCGTCTAAACTGAGGCTGATCCCAATTTCGTCGAACAACCGCCTTTTAGAGAAGTTCAGCAGATTCAAGAACCATCCCGAAAATAGTTGTGAATCGGTAGTGAAGCGAATTCATCAATCATACGTGGTGAGCTGGTATATGACAGCAACTGCATAATTTTAGGCGTAGTCAGTCAAGTTGCAATACACACCACAAACTTCGTCGAAATATAATACTAATTTGACATAAATGTAAATCATTTTTCGTAATATTTTTCAAACCAGTTCGATTCTTCGCATTTTCTTTCCAGTTAAATAACGTATAATGTGTTTATTCCCTGATTTGGCTTAGGAATCAAACGTGACAATGATCCGTGAGTATACCAATAAGAAGACGTGTTTCAGGCTGGTCCAGTTGATATAGTGATAAAACACGGTTAAACTTCGGTAATGGTCATGGTCCTTTTGATAGATTTCACCGGTGGTATTACTCATGTGGCGAGTCCTCTCGTGTATCAAATCTGGCACGTAGCAAATTATAGGTCCTACAAAGGTATACGAACTCTATAAAGACATTGTTGAGACTCTTCTAGCCAGAGAATCGGCTGCATGGTGTCATGGTGTTCATAACTATGTACGGGAACCAGCAGAACTTCTTCCCTATAAGGTTTTATATTAAAAAAATTGTTGAAGGTTGTTTGCCACAAAAATACCTTTGCTGCATACCAATTCTGCTTCAAAGTCTGCTACAAATTCAAATTCATACAAATTCTGCTTAACGCTGACCACAAAAGTTGTAACGTTTCCTCCAAACAAAGTAACGTTTTCCGCAAAAGTCGGTTTATTTTGTTGCCAACGAACTTTAATTCACTCTAGTATTTGTATAACTTAGTTGTACGGAAAATACAAAAACGGCTTGGTATCTCTCCATTGAATTGCGTTTCTTTTCGAACGAACAAAAAAACGAACAAGCAAATCCCTATTTTAAGATATTGTTCATTTTCACGCAATGAAGACGATTCGTGTAGTACTAGAATAAATTTGCATTTCTAAGGGCGGATCAATAACAACGTGACTTTTTGAATGAATTTTTCAACATAATCTCATTTTAGCTCAATACACTTAGTCCAACAACGTTTCTCCAAATCCTTCTAAAAGATAGGATTTTTCGAGGTCCATAAAATAGGCATTTGTGTGATCAATAATTTAATCGTTGGAGTTACATCTCTTTAAACCGAGCCATTTCTGTAGGTTTGGAAATAGAAAATAGTCACTAAATAGGTGGCTAAATCCGTAGAATATGGCGGATGAGGTACCAATTCGTAGCCCAATTGAACTACTCCAAACAATCCTTTGAAGATTCCACACGATTACGTTTATGGTCAATTGAGAGCAAACGCAGCACCCATCTTGCAGACAGCTTTCTTAAACCCAACTGATCATTTAAAATCGAAACCACACTGCCATATGAAATGCCTATGGCATCAACAATCTAACGCACTTTTACTCTTCGATCGGCCAACACCATATCGTGGATTTTTTTCGACATTTTCGGGTGTATTGACCTCAATTGGCCGTCCAGAACGTTCAGCGCCATTTGTACTTGTGCGACCACAACGAAAGTCAGTAAACCACTTGTTTACCGTTGAAATAGATGGTGCAGAGTCCCCATAGTATGTATCAAGCGTTTCCGTGGTTTGATTGACGGTTTTTTTTTCGCAAAAAATAATGTTTAATGAGCACTCGAAATTCACTTTTTTCTATTTTTAAAAAAATGCACGAGGTTGTACGATTTGAACAGCTGTTAAAGGCAAAGTAAATGACGGAACTTGCTCAAAATTTGACAGTAGTCTATTAACTGGTGGTACTTGTTGGGAGCAGTGTTGCATTTCATATAACTACGATGGAAGTTCGAAAAGTCATGGACTTATTGATTAGCTTTTATTATAAGGGTACACTTCCGATCAAATTTTCAATCATGGGTGTAAATTTTGACTGTATGCGGATTTAAGTCTGAGACACTCGACAGCTTCAATTTTCTTGTAGGTTGTGAGAAATTTCGTTTACCGAAAATATATTCCTCAAACGAAGTTTAGTTCTCTAAACTTTCGTTTATGTGCAACGAACAATTTCTTCACGTGTAATAAACAAACGAGCAGTTCTAACCTAATTACAAAATCTCACGTTTGACTTTATAGTCATGAAGAATTAGGATACACTACCCGTGCAAATGATCAGATTTCGATGCGTTCTTTTGCTGCATATCTTCAAGAATTTTTGCTGACAATTTGTTGCTTTTAATAGAATACGAAAAATCTCATATGGTGTTTAGTAAATAACACAGTTGTACCTGTAATAAATACTCCAAATTTCCTTTTGAATTACAACAAT
Organism: Phaonia tiefii; assembly: GCA_963931995.1. Taxonomy (NCBI): domain Eukaryota; kingdom Metazoa; phylum Arthropoda; class Insecta; order Diptera; family Muscidae; genus Phaonia; species Phaonia tiefii. Next base: position 16,216,363 of record OZ008370.1, on the reverse strand, counting down.
ATTTGCAGGACATTATAAGAGAACTCTACTTAGTTCAAGACTTAAAAGAAACTCATATTTCATTCCGTGCAAATTTTGTTGGTTAATAAAAAACCATTTTTCCAACATCTTTCTCATGCCAATACAATGTTGCATAATCATACATTTTTGGTCATATGAAACCGTCGGGAGTCGTTGTGATCGAGGTTATACAATGAACCACATAAGGACGACTTGGTATCATTACTTTTGTGCAGTCATAAAAATAATATTAATAAGCCGCTCTCTACTATGAGTATAATGAAACAAAACGAGATGAGATGAAGCGCGCTCCCATCCCACAAAAACTGGAACGCCAACAAGGAACGACAACCGATGGATATGCTGGCTAGCTGCCTCACTGCATCCATATACTCCAGGGTAGATGTAATAAAAATAATTCAATCAAGAAGCAATGCAACAGACGCAGCAGCATCGGCATCATCAGTTTAGAAGGAACCACAAAAGCAGCACTTGGCAAAAATTCCAATCAACACATACCGATCGTCACTGATCGCATTCCAGGTGCACAGCTTTTGCCGCACATATTTGTATGCTTTTTGTTGCCCCTCGAATGCAGCGCGGCAACAGATGACCATGGCCGAGTGACTGCCAACCACTTCCACGCGGAGGGCAAAGTAGCAATTGAGTTTTCTTTATGAGAATTTGTGTTGCTTTTTTTTTGTTTTCTCTGCTGCCTTAATTTTACTGTAGCTGTTGGAGCATAATACTTCTATGGATGCATTCGAAATCAGGAGTGGGTAAGTATGAGATGAATTGCGGGTTTTATACTTTTCGGGGATACTGGGTTGAAGCGTCTCTCCAAAATTTGTCAAACAAAAAATTAATGAGGTAAGTGCTCATTGACGTATTATGGCCCAGGACACAGAAAACAATTTGATTTGAGAATTTTTGGTATGCAGAACTTACTAGTTAGGACAAACTTTCGGAATATGACCTGCGTTTTACAATACTGTCATCACTTTAAAATAAAACTTTGTCCCAAACGGTTTAAGAGCCCCGTGACTACCAGCCACTTCCACGCGCCGGACAAAAAAAAAAACTCTGCACAGTTTTGATATCCACAACATATTATTTAACCCAATCTACTCGAATATGATCAGTTTTTGACAATAGTATTCTGCATTTTAAAATAAAACTCCGTCCCAAAGAGTTTAACGTTCCGTGACTGCCAGTCACTTCGGCGCGAATGGAGAAATACCAGAATAAAGACAAACATGACTTAAGGATTTAAAGTTTCCGAATATAATATTTAGCCTAATCTTGTCAAATATGAACAGCATTTAATAATAATATCCTGAATTTTAAAATAAAACTCCGTCCCCAGGAGTTTAATGGCCCTGTGACTGTCAGCCACTTCCACGAGAATGGAAAAGTAGTAGTAGGAGGGTGAAGTAGCAATTGCAGTTCTTTACATAATTTGTATTTCTAGTTAGGGAAAGTATTCTGAATATAAACAGTTTTAAAAAATAGTATCCTGAATTTTAAAATAAAACTTCGTCCCAAGGAATTTAATGGCCCCGTGACTGCCAGTCACTTCAACACAAATGAAAAAATACCAGAACAAAATAACCATGATTCAAGCATTTTAAATATTCAGAACATACTATTTAGCCCAATCTTTCCGAATATGAACAGCTTCTGCCAATAGTGTCCAGGATTTTAAAATAAAACTTCGTGCCAAACGGTTTAATAGCCCCGTGCTTGTTAGCCACTTCCACGCGAAGGGAAAATACCAGGACAAAAAACATGATTTATGGATTTTAAGTATTCAGAACATACCCTTTAGCCCAATCTATCTCAATACAGTTTTTAACAATAGTACCCTGTATTTTAAAATTAAACTCCATCCCCAGCAGATTAATGGACCCGTGACTGCCAGCCACTTCTACGCGAAGGGAAAATTGCAGGACAAAAAAAATTGCTTACAGATTTTGGGTATTCAGAACATACCATTTAACCCAAGCTGCCCGAATATGAATTACTTTTGACAATAGTATCCTGAAGTGTAGGGTCTAATAGCCCCGTGACTACCAGCCACGTCAACGCGAAGGCTAAAGTTGCAATTGAGTTTCTTTATGAGAATTTGTATTGTTTTTTGTTTTCCAAGGGTTTAAGGTATTCAGAACATATTAGTTAGGCAAATCGTTCTAAATATAAACAGTTTTTATCAATAGTATTCTGAAATTTAAAATAAAACGTCGTCCCAAACAGTTTACTAACCCCGTGACTGCCAGCCACTGTCACGCGTTTGGAAAAGTACCTGAACAAAAAACCATGATTTAAGAAATTTAAATATTTAGAACATACGTACTATTTAATCCAATCTTTCTGAATGTTAACAGTTGCTAACAATGACATCCTGATTTTTAAAATAAAACTCCGTCTCGATGAGTTAAATGGCTCCGTGACTGACAATCACTTCCAGGTGAATGGGAGATTAGCGTGATAAAACAAATAACGTAGAGATTTTAGGTATTCAGAACATACGATTTCTACCAATCTGTCCGAAAATGGAAAATTGTTGACAATAGTATCCGGAAGTTTAAAAAAAACTCCGTCCCGCAGGTTCTAATAGCACCGTGACTTGCAGGCACTTCCGCGCGGAGGGTAAAGTAATAATAGACTTCTTAGTGGACATTTGTATTGCGTTTTTGTTATTTAAGGATTAAAAGTATTCAGAATATAGTATTTAGCCCAATCTTTTCGAATATGAACAGTTTTAAACAATAGTATTCAGAATTTTAAGCCAAACCTTCGTCCCAAGGAGTTTAATGGCACCGTGACTGTCACAGTCACTTCAAAGCGAAAGGAAAATATCAGAACAAAAAACATGATTTAAGGATTTTATGTATTCAGGACCTACTATTTAGCCCAATCGTTCCGATTATGAACAGCATTTAACAAGAGTGTCTTGAATTTTAAAATAAAACTTCGTCCCAAATGGCTTAATAGCCCCTTGCCTGCCTGCAACTTCCAGGCCGCAGGGAAAATATGGTCATATGGACTTTCGTGAGGAATATCTTAAGCGGTTTGCCGACGAATCGGTCTGCAAATGACCATACCATAGAGCAATATAGGGCAGACAACAGCTCTTTATATAGTAAATCACATGGTATTCGTTCGTCAGCAACCCATAACGATTTCGGTCATCTGTACCTCACAAGGACTACGAATGTTTGTACCTGAGAGTGACTTCAATCCTTTGTACACGCTGAGAAAAAACGGCGCCTTTCAACATATTGCAGGAACAATGAACAATGTCACGTTTTTGTTTTCAGCAGTTTTCAACAAAAAAAAACAAAGCCACATTTGGGTCAACAAAAAAAATTTTATAACCTATTAATCATTGTGTCTCCAAAATGTAATATTGTATAGCAAACACATTGTGTTTCCACACAAGTATACTATATTTGCCACAAGCTCCAAACAACAAAAAAGACCGATATTTCAGCGTGTACACTACAGGAACTATAGCTGTCTGTACTTATGCGGATAATGTGGCAATAGCTATAAGGAACAATTTTCCCAGTACCATAAGGGACACGGTAGCTTATGGGAACACGAGTGGGTGAAAATGTACTTGGTATAAACCCGGCCAAGATCGAGCTGGTAATTTTTTACTCGAAGGTATAAAATAACTACCGCGAAATCTGTCACAATGAATGGGTCTGAAATTATGCGGGCAGTGTGGGCCAATTGTCTGGATGTTATTTTGGACAGCTAGCTAACTTTCAGATCCAACTTGGTGGAAACAAGGCGATGTACACCTGTAACAGGGTTATTGGTTGTAAACGGGGAGTTTCTCCGATGATTGCTCACTGGATTTACACATCGGTCGTGAGAACGATAGTACTGAATGGGTTTATCGTGTGCTGCCAGGTGCTTAGGAAACTCACATATTGTGTACTACTGACTAAGGGTAGAGAATGGCAATGGTGTCCATCACGGGTGCTCTAGACACCACTCCGCCTAATGCACTGAATGTATTGTTATATTTCTTGCTGGTGGACGTTAAAGGTAGAGAGTTTGCTCCTTTATTGTCATCAGGTTAAGGTAACTCTCACAATGAGGAGTGATCCAAATCGGTCATTGAGCAGTGCTGGAAGGTGCTTCCGACAATCCTCGAAAGCGGAGCCACTATTCGATGCATGTATGTACGAGGGAGGTGGGTGAGACACCAAAAGAAAATCTTGCGTATGTTAGTGATTTGATGGGATATACCACAATGTAATACCAGAAACCGAATAATAGAGTTCCTGTTATTGATCGATATGTTAATTTCTGTAAGGATGAGTCGAAAGTGAATGATAAGGTAGGATATGGAATTTAGTCTAGGGAACTAGGGTTGTTTTTTTCTTGTATACCACCTGATCATTGTTGTGTATATAATGTGGGCATTTTAGGAAAGTGTCCGCCTGGCAGATGGTTAATAATCCAGCAGTCATTGGTGCCCATGTCATTTCTGACAGTCAGGGGGCAATCAAGTTCTTGGAATCAGTATTTGTGAAATCAACATCGGCGCAAGTCTGTCACAGATCTCTTAACTAAATAACTGAGCAGTACGATATTCACCTCATATGGGACCAGGGCATAGAAATATTCTTGGGAACTGAAGAACAAATGATCTGGCCAGCCCAGAGACTAAACATCTGCACAAGACGTATTGAATGACTATTCAAGATGTTTTTTTTTTTTCAAGACATGCACTGTAGCGAATTTGCGACAACCAAGTACGTCGGGAAACTGTCGAGAAAGCATTCGTGTATGAGTGTGTGTAGACAAAATCACAATACGATGTGAAGGGAAATATAAGTAGTAGTATTATCTTTTTGTGCTCTACAGTTTCACACACATACACGAATGTTTTTTTCAGAACACGTAAGTATTTGGTTGCCACAACTTCGCTACAGTAAATGTCCTGAAAAAAACGAAATGTCTTGAAAGGCCTTAGCCCTAGTAGGGACTATACACCAGGTTCCACAGGAACTGGAAACTTTTGGGATCCACCTAGAGATTGTAAGCATATCCTGCAAGCATGTACCAATATGATGATGCGCGAAATGTGTACGAGGGATACAGATTGTAGACACGCAAGACAAATCAGGCCGATAATAAATAGTAGGAGGTCCATGATCCTTCTGTCTCCAGCCAGGCCCAATGTATCACTGTTAGGTTCAGTTTTAACAGGCCACTGTCTGGTTGGTAGACATAAAGGCCAGGGCAAATGTCTTCTGTAGAAGCTGCAACCATCAAGACGATAAAGAACTCATTGAACATGTTCTCCGTACTTGACCAGCTTTAGCCGGCAGGCGGATGTCTACTGTGGGATCTCGCCTATTTAGGGATCTGGAAGAATTATATCTGATAGGCCGTGAAGCAACTGATCTTCTTCAATCCTCCGGTAAACCACTGTCATCATACGAAAGAGGAAATAAATGAATCTTCTTGCATCTTCTTGCTAAGAAATATATTTTCATGAGATGGGGTTCGTTTGGGACTGTTTCACGTGCAAAGCTGAACGATGCTGAAAGTTATGAGAGGTAGTCTGTGCAAAGTTAGAACGGTCGCCCCTTTCACAATACATACTCTCACTAACCATTACATTACCTCCAACCTATGCGAAAACTTGAACATGGGTTAAAGGATATATACTGACCTTTACAAAAACCTCCTCCTTGGTATATTTATGGCCTGGTTGAGGAAGACAATATTTCCTCCTTAAATGACTTCCACTGTGCCACCTGTTTTACAATCCTGACATTGTGTGAGAGTTTCTTAGTACGAGTATGAATAGCCCGACAGACCATTTATCCTCTGGAAGGCCTCTAGAAAAGTATATGGTTTGTAGCTACATACATTTTATGCCCCACAATTCAGACCAAAGGCGAACAAAAAAAAAGCCAAACTCAATTTCAAGAAACTCAAACACTAACACGCGAAATGTTGATGCGTATCTTTTGAATGTTGGGTCTCTTCGAATTCGAAAAATAAAAACGGGCACACACAACTGAGTTTCGATGAATTCAACATAGAATCGTGGCTTCATATGATGTTTTGTCTGTCCAAAATCTTTGTCTCTCCTCCTGCCTCTCAGTCAGTTTTGGAACAGAAAAATTTGCCAGAGTTGTTACTGTTGCTTTTTGTGTATTAAAGAGTTCAACTCGATTTGAGACTACGAGTGTTGCTGTTATTGTGGCTGCATTTTCATCTTGTTGCTGTTCAGTGAAGTCATATAAATTCGACAAGGCACAGGTGGTAAGTTTTGCAATTGCAAACGTAAAAAGATACATTTTGAAGCCATCTCAATGGCACGTCCATCTGACTAGGTATACTCTGACCACCACAAGGTACTCGCCGATACTTGTATCTTTCCGCAGGTCTCACTTTGGAGGCATGTAGCAATGTAAAGTATCTGTCTGTTGGTTGGGTTCATAGTAAAATATACGAGTATGAACAGATTCATTCGATCATTGGAATTTGAAAATTTCATAAAAGTTATGTGAGCACTTTAAATGTATGTACGAGCTGAAATCACATCAGGAATATTCAATATTCCATAGACCGTTCAATTGGACATTCATTGAAAGTTCAATGGACAGTGGGTTCATTCACATTCAGTCAGTGAATGGGAGAAGCGAGTATAATGCCATATGAATTTATGTTTTTAGGGAAAATCTTAGGGAAACTCATAGTACGCAGAGAAAACGGACTCCCTTATATGAGTATGAGTTTTCAGTACTACGTGGAATGGGTTTCCCAATCAGTGATCCTGCTTTTTATATTTTGACTCACTCACCAAGAATTAAAATTTCACACCGGTTTCAAAGAATAGTTTCATTAGTTGATTTTTCATGGATTCATAAACGATATAGTTACAGTCTTCTAAATGCCGCTTGGCTTGGATCTACGTTAACATTTCCAACTCCGGAGGATATTATTAGAGATAGAGATAAATTCCTTACTAAAAACCCTTTCCTCAATACGACTCGTACGTGAGCGTGGAACTAGAAGGGATGCTAATGTCTTCATCAGAAGTAATAACAGTCTTTTCTTGCCTAAAATTTATCGAACATGACTAAGAGATCTTCCTTGTTTTGGAAGGAACTGTGAATCTGGCATTAATCGAACCTGAAACCTTTGTAGCCCATAAAAAACCTGGGCATCAATAGATTGCTTATGGTTAAAAGTTCAACTAGTAACATTAAATCTGGCACGCGAATCTTCTTCAAATGTTTCAGTTTTTCATCCTACAGATTTCCTTCAAACTTTTGACCATTGATCCACGTCAGTTTCTGGCGTTCTTCGGGGATTTTACCGTTTGAAATTCGTGGTAATAATATCGATTTCGGTTATTACCAGATTATACGTAGCGAAATTTCGTTCCAGAATCAGAAGAGCAAACAGTACACGGAATCAAATGGGTATATCGTGAGAAACCCACTTATTTTGCATTACTGACTAAGGTTCAGAGAATACCTAATAAGTTACATGCACTTGGGTTTTGGACAATATAGGATTTTGGACAATAACAGCACACGGTGTCCTGTATTTAAAAAAGTTGAATCGATTCTATGTTCCTTTTATCCATTGATGGGTTCGAAATGGCGAACTCTGACAATGGAAAACGCGAAGACTTTCCAGGCCATACGATGCGAAAAAGTCCAGAGGGCTTATGTAGCTGTACAAACTCGAACCGAGCAGACACATGGGTGTCCTGTATAAAAGCGGGCTTATACCACTGAATTTAGCGTGTGCGACGAGGTCATAGAAACGATGGCGCACTTTCTCTGCCAGGGGCTTCCTTTTTGCTGGATTAAGACTCCAACGCGCCTAGACTTGGAATCTCAGCTCATCATTACTGCAGACAATGCGTGGCTGAAGGGGACGATGCGAGTGTCGAACATCTAACATGCTTCTGTCCCGCATTTTCTGTCAGTAGGAGGCAATATTTAGTGTATTACTTATCTTTGGAGCTAACGTACACTCAGGGAGATACGCTGAATGACCTTAGAAAATTTGCCGAACACATATTGGTTAGTTTGAGACTAATATATCTCTCATCTTGGAACACAGGGATGGAATTGCATTGGTTAGATTGCACGAAACATCATGTTCCGTGGTATGACAGCGGTCCTCACTGGTCAAAGTCTGTCAGTAGTGACATCCAGTTCTACCTAACCTAACTTAAGACTCCAAATCTTCTCAGGCGATGCAGTACCTTGTTTGGAAAAATGGATTTGGAACGGATTGGAAAACACCGAGGAAATTTGTACGAAATTTGCAGGCGATGCAGTACCTTGTTTGGAAAAATGGATTTGGAACGGATTGGAAAACACTGAGGAAATTTGTACGCAGCACGAATTTCCTATAGAAAATCGGAGGTTCTTCCCGGGAAAATTAAGAGCACACCTACTGGCTTAAGTGTATTCCCAGAAATGGATCATGAATCAAGGCGAAAGTAATTCAAATCTTCTGTCGTATCTGTTCAATGTTGGTAACTTGCCCATGATTATTTTGGCATGAGTTCCCGGTCATAGGAATTTCCATTGTATGGAAGGGACACAAAACTTAGTAAGGGTAGGGTAAGGTCTGTCGAATATGTTCAAACTTTGCCATCTGCCCATGATTGCTTTGTCATGAGTTCTCGGTGATAGAGATTTCCATGGTATAGAATAGACCGACTTCCTGGTAATGGTAGGGTTTAATTTTGATGTCTCAAAGGTTAATAAAGGTGGCCTGAATATTATTTGGAATGGACGAAACCTCGACCCTACTGGTTTAAGTGTATACCCAGAAATGGGTAATGAATTGAGATGCAAAACATTGTGAACTGCACATGATTACTTTGACATGAGTTACCGATCATAGGAATTTCATCGGCAGAGAAGAGACTTACAACCGGGAAAGGGAAAAATTTAGTCTGGATGTCTCGAATTCGTGTCACTAAGATTACCAGAGAAATGTGGTCTGAGTATGATTTGGAATGCACGAAACCTCGCATATACTGATTTAAGTGTACACCAAGAAATGGACCATGAATCGAGGAGCAAAAGGTTCAAGTACTCTGTTGAACATATTCAAACTTGGTCATCTGGTAAGGGCAATGTCTAATTTAGATGCCTCGAATGCAATCTTGGAAGGTTACCAGAGAAATGTGGCCTGAAATTGATTTGGATTGCACGAAACCTCGCATATATTGCCCTAAAAGTATACCTAGAAATATGTCATGAATTGAGGCGTTCGAATTCCCTGCTGAATATGTTCAAATTTGGTCACCTGGCCATGCTTACATTAACACCAGTTTCTCGTCATAGGGATTTCCATGGTATAGAAGAGGCAGGCGACCTGGTAAGGATAGGGTTTAATATTGATGTCTTGCATGCGGTATTGTAAGTTTATCTGATAAATATGGTTTGACTATTATTTGGAATGCACGAAAGCTCGCCCCTCGGGCTTAAGTGTATTCCCAGAAATGGGTTATGAATCGAGGTGCAAGTGGTTTGCATCCTCTGTCGATTGTGTTCTAACTTTGTCGCCTGCCCACGGTTATTTGCCACGAGTACCCGGTCATAGGGATTTTTACGGTATCGAAGAGATAGACGACCTGGTAAAGGTAAGGTATAATCTGGATATCTCAAATGCGTGCCTATAAGGTTACCAGAGAAATAAGGCCTTACTTACTTGCAATGCACGAAACCTTCCTTATTCTGGCTTAGGTGTATACCCAGAAATGGGGCTTGCATCGAGTCGCAAGTGGTTGGAATCCTCTGTTGAATATATATGTCAATACTCAATCTCTTAATAACAGAAAATATTCATTACAACAACGCCAAAAATCATCGGATATACAAATCTGTTCATTGCTGCAACGAATTTGTATGCTTTGGCGATAGTTTGTGTACGTTGGGTCGAGGTGGCATTATTTTTCCAATGTAGGAGATGTTTCGTGGCGGATGCCAAAGTTAATGTTTAATTGGAGATTCGGTAAATACGCAGGTAGCCTAGGACTTCATCACAGCAGAAGTTACCGGAAATTCCGCAATTTTCGAATATACTGGATATATCCTGTTTAGTACATCGGATAGAGGTTAAAGTGATTTTATGAGATATCTCAAAACTACAGCTTTTATGTGTGACTTTGAAACCTAGGTCCTTATACAATGGTACAGTTATCCAAAACGGAGCCTTTATTGTTTCATTAGAGAGCTGTTACAGAAAAGAAGAAGGATAACTTGCAATCTCCTTTGGCTTTCACATTTAAATTTTTAAAGAAATATGAAGATATATTGGAACAAATCACTGTTATAATGATAATGTGGAACAAACTTTGTCCTATACAAAAAAATGGTTTCCCGTTACATCCCATGAAGGGATTAGGGAGATCTTCGCACAACCAGTGAGCTGTGTGCGTTGTAGTTTCACTGATTGTGACCTACAGTTTTACACCGGTTCCGAACGGAATGTTGAGAAGCTTTTTCATGGCTAAATACTCGATAGTGCCGCCGTCACTAAGCGAGGTGACCACAGTAGAAAAAAATTTAAGGTGGTCAGAACAGGGATCGAACCTACGTTCTCATGCACAAGAGCCGCGCACACTGCCATTGCACCACCGACGGCCACAACTTGTATAACTTACTTACTTACTTATATAACCTATAACCTATATCCTTGTCCTATGTCCTATGTCCTATATTGTAGGGAATTCGATGGGCGATCTTTTACTGAAAAATAATATTTCAGTATTCTGTTGACACTTAGGAAAGGAGTGATCGCAAGACTTTTATACTTGACAACAGTCCATCGAAGTACATCAGCCAATTCACTTGATGAATCATGGATATTTCACACATTACTTTCTTATCTTCTATATTAAAGTATAGGCACTGAATCTAAGTTCCATTAAAAATTAACTGGAAACCGAAATTTGCTGTTTCCTCCCTCGCTATAGATAACAAATAATAAGAAATATAAATTTCGAAATTTTTTTAAAATTCCCAGTAAATTTAATCTCTACTCAACCATGTGGTTGGTTGATTGCGAGTGTTCACATGATTTGGTTTTGCGGTTTGAGTTATCCCAGACAAAGTCTGAGACAGAGTTTGGCTTAAACTCTACATCTATTTCGTTTGATGATTGTTATTGATGGTGTTGCTGTTGTAGTTTTTGTTGTTGTATTTAATAACTTTAAATATAAGTTTTGCGGTTGTTTATATTGCCATTTTTCAAGGCTTGTTAACGCCCCTTACACTTTTTTATCTTTTTTTATTTACTGATCGGTATGAAAAGGCCTAAGAAGACGGTGTGTATATTAGTTAGTTATTTATAAAAATGCTAGTATTAGGGTGTATATTCAGTCATTTTAGCCATCACTATAAAAAGTTTACTAAGGTGTTTAGCCAGAGTGTTTTCAGCCAATCTGTGGTGCAGACGATGTGTCGATATTTGTTAGGAAAGATATTCAAACACCCATCTTGGCAGCAGATCTTACCTACCCAATTACTTAAATGACATCTCATTTGGGTTAAGAGCCTTTCATACACGCTGAAAAATCTGTGTTTGTTGGTTGTTTGTATGTAAAAATAACGTGCTTGTAGCTTGTCGCAATTATAGTATACTTGTGTCCAAATACATTGTGTTTGCTAGTCAATATTATATGTTTGCGACACAATGATTAATATGTTATAATATATATTTTTGTGACCCGAATATGCTTTTTTTGTTGAAAACTGATGAAAACAAAAATATGACAGGCAATAAAGTAACAGAAACGTGGCAGATCTTCTATTCATGACAACAATGCTTGCAAACATATACATGGTTCCTGCTGTATGTTGCTAGGCCGCTTTTTTTGTAGCGTGCATTACACCCACTTTAACCTTTGAGAGAAATTTCTCTACTGTCATCTCGGACAGACAGGACTGAAAGAGACGCATACCAGGTTATAGAAGGCATTTAGGTATCTACACTGACGTTTCCAAACTGTATGGCAGGGTAGTGTTTGGAGTCTATTCTAAAGAGCTGGGTCTAGCCAGTCAGACTGTTATAAAATCTCTTCAATCTGTATTCCTGACTTCAATAACTGCCAACAACTGCCTCGCATCTCTAAATGAGATGGCCAAGCAGTTCAATATTCACCTCATATGGATGCCGGAGCAGGTTCCAAGGAACTAAAGAGCAGATGAGCTGGCAAGATTAGGAACTACCTTACCTGTTCCAGTAAATATGGAGCATGTGGTTATGACCCTCTTTACATACAAGCTCATGCTTAAAACCTAAGACATTCGAATGGTAGATGATCTCATGGTAGATCTATATTCCTGACTTCAATAACTGCCAACAATTGCCTCGCATCTCTAAATGAGATGGCCAAGCAGTTCAATATTCACCTCATATGGAGCACAGGAAGATTCCAAGGAACTAAAGAGCAGATGACCTGGCAAGATTAGGAACTACCTTACCTGTTCTAGTAAATATGGAGCATGTGGTTATGACCCTCTTTACATACAAGCTCATGCTTAAAACCTAAGACATTCGAATTGTAAATGATCTCATGGTAGATCTGTATTCCTGACTTCAATAACTGCCAACAATTGCCTCGCATCTCTAAATGAGATGGCCAAGCAGTTCAATATTCACCTCATATGGATGCCGGAGCACAGGAAGATTCCAAGGAACTAAAGAGCAGATGAGCTGGCAAGATTAGGAACTACCTTACCTGTTCCAGTGAATATGAAGCATGTGGTTATGGTCCTTTCTGCATACAATCATGTTTAGAACCGAAACTCTCCGACATGCGAATGGTAGATGATCTCATGGTAGATCTGCATTCCTGATTTCAATAACTCTAAATGAGATGGCCAAGCAGTTCAATAATCACCTCATATGGATGCCGGAGCACAGGATATTCCACAGAACCAAAGAGCAGATGAGGTGGCAAGATTAGGAATTTCCTTACCTATTCCAATAGATATGCAGCATGTGGATATGCCTCTATCTGCAGACAGGCTCATGTTAAAATCCTAAAACATGTGAATGGTAGATGGTTTATTGGCACATATTGTACCAGGCAAGTATGGCCAAGTTATGAACAAAATCGTACGCTAAACCTGATAACCATTCCTATACAAGATATCTCTATGCCAGTAGGTGTGATCACTGGACACTCTTCAATAGACAGACACACGTCTTGACATAACTCTTTGTTTTAAGCTGAATTTGAGGCAATCGGAGAATGTTTTATATGACAAAATGACGATAGTGCACATACAAGTATGAATATCTTACGAATTAAGACGATATCGTCACAAAGGGTGAGAATACAAACGAGCATATGAACTTCTTGCCACTGCGATGGACTTTTTGTTACTACTACATCTGAGGGAACGATAACTGGTCAGGAGGGGCTTCAACCGGCCGACGATAGTTCTCTCCAACTCAAAATCTTTCTAATCTAGAAAATCTGCAGGACTACAGTAGACAAGAATAACCAAGAAAACAAACCATCATATAGTAAAATACAAAAGATCCTATATGGCTGGTCGGATATCAATTAGGCTAGAGGGTCAAAGCAACTGAACGAACTTGGCCTTATTCGACTCATAGGTGTACTGTACAAGACACGATACTTTGAGGACATATATACACTCACAAAACACTTCGGTTGAGGCTGGAGAAATAGCCATAACCGATGTTATGGGTTGTAACAGCCGATGTAGAGGTTGTCACAACCAAATTAGAGGTTATCATGGGTGTACTGTACAAGACACGATGGTTATACACTCACAAAACACTTCGGTTAAGGGTGCAGAATTAGCCGTAACCGATTTTATGGGTTGTAACAGCCGAAGTAGAGGTTGTCACAACCAAATTAGAGGTAGTCACAGCCGAATTATAGGTTGTCACAACCAAATAAGAGGTTGTCACAGACGAATTATAGGTTGTCACTACCGAAGAAAGACACATTTTTCAACGTGTGTCGGAGAGCCTTTTACGTATTTAACACACACGTTTAGGAAGTTCAGATGTTTGCATTAAACAAATTGGTTCGTCAGGATCTAATCAACCTCGTTTCTCTGTAAAATATTATTATACAAAAAACGTGAAGGTCAGAAGTGGGTGTTTTTTTAAAATCATAAAAATTTGAAACACCCTAACTTCAACATTTTATGTTCTGTTTAATAGTAGTTTATTTGTGCGTTGTTTCTAGTTATGCTACTCGTACTCTCTCTTTTTCGTACTATCTTTGGTATTTTCACAGAAGGCATAACAAATATGTAATAAAGTCCAGTGATGGTAGTTCAATGCAAAGACAACGACCCACCGACTGACCGAACCAACCGCTGGATTTAGATTGCATCTGCTATTATTGGCTTTAATAAAACAGCGCAATTGCAACAGACATAAATTTCATTCTGGTATAATAACAGCTGTAGGAAGAAAAGCTTGAGAGTGATAAAGAGACACTACGTATATTTTTGGAATTCTTGGCCACATAATTTCAATATCCACCAACATGACCTTACTAATGCAGTCGGTGTATTTTGATACGCCATTTTGTAACTACACTGTAAGAAACAAGGGATGTTTCGCAGGGATGAAACAATCAGTGTGTTTAACAAAAAGAAAGCGGGAAGCTGATTGTGGGAGAATCAAGGAACGTAACGCGAGAATAAATCAGTTGCTCCTCCCATTACTTCACCGATGTACTCAAATGAATGTTACATTTGATGTCGGTCGACATTTTAGGGATGCACATTATTATTCCGAATATTCCTGCAAATATCGACTACATTAAAGCGAATCCTGACTTCGATCGGAAACGTCACCCTAACCCATCGGAGAGTGTCTACGGGAACATAGGAATTTCTGGTGCAGAGTAGACAGCAGTTATGAGTATCAAAACAGAGCATGGTTCAGAAAAAACCAGTGCGAAAGGTGTTCGAAGACGCACTCGAAGGTCATCGACAAATAGGACGACCAAGACTTCGCTGGAAAGACCAGGTGGAATATGGACTGCGAAAGCTTGGTGCTACCAATTGAAGGAGAAAAGCTGAAGATCGAGCAGGTTGGACAAACATGTTATCCTCATGTTGTAAGGCCCTTGACTTACTCGGTTGTTTGAGGACATCTAAGTAAGTAACTACGTATATATTGTCTTGGTACATTTTAGTTCAATTCTGCTCAAAGGCAAACTTACTTGCCACACATATGTTCGGTTGAAGTGGGTAAACGCTGTAAACACAACTCCAGTAACATATTGCAAGGAACCATGTATATGTCTGCAAGCATTGTTTTCATGAATTGAAAATCTACTGCTTCTTTGTTTCTTTGTTGTTTGTGACTTTTTTGATTTCAGCAGGTTTCAACAAACAAAGCCATATTTGGGTGACAAAAACATATATTATAAAAAAATTAATCGTTGTGTCTCTAACATGTAATATTGAATAGCAAACAGAATGCGTTTGGACGCAAGTATACTATGTTTAAGCTACAAAGACGTTATATTTGCATGCAAACAACAAAAAATGGAGAGCTTTCAGTGAGCAGGTTGAAACTTAAGGTTGAAACGAACTTAAACTTTGTGAGAGGTACAGCATGAACCTGACGTACCTAAGGTTTGGCCATAAGCTTCTTTTTTCGTCCCAATGCATAGCTTTGTATTAAGATTACTTTTTGGACCACTTTAAGGGCTCATGAAGGGCAAGTCGGATCATATAGAGAATTACTGCTTACTACACCATTGTTGTCACAAACATCTTCCCTAAATCACGTATGGGAATATTTGATCCTACTTGTATAAATACAATTATAGGTGCGATGGATCTTTTGGCAAACAGACTTGCCTGTGGTCGTCAAAGGGTTAAAGAATTTTTTAGTTTTACAATAACTACACTGGACTACACTGTTATTATAGCACAATTCCAGCAATTGTGCGTACTGGGATATCAATTTTTGTATCAGTTTTGTGACCGTCGGTGGTGCAATGGTTAGTGTGCGCGCCTCTTGTACAGGAAATCCTGGGTTCGATCCCTGCTCCAACCACCTTAAAATTTCTTTCAACGACGGTCACCTCGCTTAGTGACGGCGACACTATCGAGTACTCAGCCATGAAAAAGCTTCTCAACATACCGGTCGAAACCGGTGTAAAACTGTAGGTCCGAATCAGTGTGTATACAATTAGAAAGCGCACAGCTCACTGGTTGTGAGAAGCTCTCCCCAAATTCCTTCATGGGATGTAATGGGAAACCATTTTTATTTTTTTTTGTCTGGTCGCTGTTTTATTTGTACAATCTTTAGCTTTAAGGACGAAGAAGATACACTGAACAACATTTTAGCATGTGTCCAAAACTAACCAGCCGCAGGATCTCTTCTATCGCATCCTTAGTTATTTAGGGATCTTGAAGCCTAGGATATTGTCTAATACTGTTGCCCGTGGTATCACAAATAAAGTGAGATGTACTTTGTCCGCCTCGAACCCATCCTAATGAAATGCTTCAATAAAATTATCCGTAAAGTTTCCTGACTGAACTTGCGTTACTACTCCATTTTTACACAACTTGATTCTTGTTTCCTGTACATGGAGCACCAATCTTATGAAGCATCAGCATGGGCCTTAGTCTTGATCAATTTTTAATTATCAACAAATCATGATAATTACAACACGGAAACAGTGTAAAACCTTGATATTCATGATGAAAATGAGAGGAGGTATCATCCAAGGATGTGATGAAAAGTACTTTCAACACATCTTCTTCAAGCTCATGACATTTGTAAGTACCCCCCATTTGACTGGGCGACAGACGTTGTTCCATGTTGGTGGATATGACTTCAACAATTTTTTTTCTTCTTC
Source organism: Phaonia tiefii (assembly GCA_963931995.1). Taxonomy (NCBI): domain Eukaryota; kingdom Metazoa; phylum Arthropoda; class Insecta; order Diptera; family Muscidae; genus Phaonia; species Phaonia tiefii. The sequence goes on along the minus strand of OZ008370.1, from coordinate 16,199,472 downwards.
TCGTTAATTAAGGCAACTTTTCTTTTGCCAGCACCAATGTGGCATGAATGCCTTTTAGCCCTTTCATCTCTCTCGAAGAACTCAAGTAGTTCAACGTATTTTGTAAAGGAAGCGTCTTTAATCCCCGATACGAGTCATCTTGTCTGTAGTTTTGTTGGTAATTCAGTGAAATTGTGATTTGACAAACGTGACATACGGATTTTTTGTTTCGTCTTTAGTTTTTATTTTTCCTAGTGTGGATCTGAAGCTGGAGCAGTTGTTGTGTCAGAGACGGTTCTTCTGTTTGTTATCACAACTTTCGTGGGTATTTCTTTGTTGTAGTGTTGGCCTGCCAAACTTTGTGCTGCGTTGTTGTATTTTTTCTCTCCAGGTTTGCATTCAAGTTAACTCATTTACTTTGATCCTCGGCCTGCCTACAGCTGCCATATGTAGTAACTACTTGAAGATTGCCGTTGACCAAAAAGACTCCACTGTGTGTGTGTTTGTACAATTTTGTTACCCTTTCCATTGGGGGGGGGGAGGGGTATTTTTTGTTGATTGCACTGTTTATTTAGAGCGTTTGGTTCTCATTCGTTTGGTTGGGATTTTTTACGTGCCCCTGTCACTACTGAAGAGACGTGCCAGACGTGAGTTGATCGTAAAGATTTCCCAGTGAATTCGTTCACTTTTTGTCCCTTTGACAATTGCAAACATTTAAGCCAACGTATTGTTTTTTTTTTCTCGTCTTCGAGAAAGCAAAGAAATCGTATGGTAAAATAATTTTAATTCTTAAGAATTTGGCACATTCCTTGTGGCTTCTTTCGCTTCCTTGGCTCATGCAACCACGGATGAATTTTTTTTTTTGGGATTTCAACAATTTAAATGTCTTCAATTGTTTTGCGAAAGTAACGAAATCAAGGGGCGAATGGAAGAATGATTTGCAATTTCCAATAAATACGAATGTTTTTCGGTGTCATTTGATTTTAAATGACAGTTTAAAAAACGCTTTAACTAGTCAATTGTATCATTTATTTTGGCAGCTTCTTGCAGTCTGCTTGATGGTTGGTTACAGGCGTTTTGCCAAAGCTGAACTACTTACCAAAGGCGAACAGTGTAGGCCAAAAAATAGGGAACAGTGTTTATCTGAAAAGAATAGTGTTTTGAAGGACAATTGCTTTTGTCCAGTGTTCGTATTTACCGGCAAATGTGAAACCCATACACATCGCCGTGGGGATGCCGTATTACAGACATCCCGGCCCGCAATTTATTATTTTTGCAATTGGAGGGCACATTTTGAAAATGAGAACCAAATCTTCTGTTCGAATTGGACCCTTAGAAACTGGCATAGAGATTTTTTTGATTTAACGATTTTCTTATTATGGCGATTATGTGAAAAAATTTCTCCATACGAATTGAACGAGTTTAGAAACCTACAAAACCTGCGATTGGACACAGCGTTTCCTAGTTATAGGCATATTTTAAAATTTTTTCAATTTTTTGAAAAATAAAGTTCTTCCATACGAATTGGACCACTTCATGAAAAACCGTTAGAAATTGGTAGAGATTTTTTTTATTTTAACGATTTTTTTTATTTTGACGATTTTTTAAAAAAAAAAATCTTCCATACGAATTAGACTACTTTCGAAACCTGGAAAAATTGGTTATTTTTTCGATTAGATGCTCCGTTTCTGAGATTTAAGCGGTTTTTTATTTGAGAAAATTTTAATTATAGGGTAAAAAAAAAATAAAATTTAAAAAAAAATTATTAACCTCTCCACTGGTTAAACCCTCTTAAGGAGGTCAACAATTTATTATTTTTTCAATTGGACGCCGCACTGTTTCCGAGTTATATACATAATTTTATTTTATCGATTTCCTTTTTTTTTGTGCGATTTCAAAAAATCTTCCATACAAATTGGACCACTTTATCAAAACCCCTTAGAAAGCTGCAATAATTGGCTATTTTTTCGATTGGATGCTTCGTTATCAAAATGTCGACGTTTTTCTAAATTTTTCAAATTTTTGGTCCAAAATGCGGTTGAGTTACCTTAGGTAGCCCATTGGCCATCACCGTGGTAATGTGTGTAAGGGCCTCTTACCCATACCCTGGGGATAATGGGTAATCATGGAAGGTAATTCCCGATCGCTGGGAGTAACTCCACATTATTTTACCCATATGCTGTGGGTAATAGCTAATCGTGATGAGTAATTCTCCATCGCTGGGGGTAACTACCTATTATTTTCCCCAATACCCTGTGGGTAATGGATAAACGACCATTACCCAATCCCCACGGCGATGGGGGTAATACGAACTCTAGTAATAAGCTTCGGTGAGTCGTATATCGACTCCATACATAACCCTACATTTCGTATTTGCTCCCGAATGTGGTCGTCTTTCCTTGATAACAGATCTATAAACAATTTTCTTCCCTATTAAATCCACCGGCAGCAATACGGTATTTACACCGACCAAGATTAGCGCATTTCGAAGGTTAACGCCGTTAACCCACGCTAACCCTTTAATCTTTAGAAACTGAAGTTTAACTTTTAACCTCTTTTTAAACTGGTGTACATTTTGATGCATCACTGTTTGTTACTAAAACTATAATAAAAACATACACAAAAAATCAACTGTTTGTCAGATGGAAGCCGATCGAAAATTTTCTGAGGCGTCGCCGCCACTAAAATTTTTATTGAAGCTCCCGCTGCCGCCGTTATAAATGTCTTTTATTGGTTTAAACTGTTAAAATAAAGAAATAAATGGTTTCTCGTTACATCCCATGAAGGGATTAGGGAGAGCTTCTCACAACCAGCGGCCTGTGCGCGTTCTAGTTTTACACTCACTGATTGCGACATACAGTTTTACACTAGTTCCGAACGGTGTTTTGAGAAGCTTTTTCATGGCTAAATACTCGATAGTGTCACCGTCACTAAGCGAGGTGACCGTCGTCGAAAGAAATTTAAGGTGGTCGGAGTAGGAATCGATCCCACGTTATCATGCACAAGAGCCGCGCACACTACCATTGCACACTGTTAACCGATGTTATCACTGATCCAATTTTAAAGGTTCAGTAAGTTCGAAAACATCCAAATATGTACAAAACTGGCAACACCAATAGCCGCCAACTTAATTTTTATGTTGTGCCGCCGTCTTCGATAATTTTGCCTCGGCGCGGAGTTTGGCTAAGCACGGAGTTGCTAACTGAAATGTCAATTTAATCTTATATTGGGCGGTGCAAACGGCAAAGATTATAGAACAAGGTTATCGCTAACCTGGCCGCGATAAACGGCGGTGTAAATGCGTTATAATGGTGTCATGACATTCAGTTCATTAGTAGAGTTAGTGCATAGATCACGCATGGTGCACAACGTTCGTATTCACAGAACCTAAATCAGTAGCGGCAATAGGTGGACTTTTAGCAACCAGACGCTATTTTTTTTTAAAGATGAATCACATTCCAGTGAAGCTCCCGTCCTTTCCTAACCAGTGCTTCGTTTGATTTATGGCGCCCAAAGGTTGTTAATTATGATTTGATTACTTTATATATATGTATATCCATTTATTATATATCCATTATTACAATACTAGTTTAAATAGAAGGTTCTCGAAGAAGAACAAGAACATTCAACCTGCTGATTTAGTGATGCTGTCTCCGTGCCGCCATTAGCGTTCAACGATGCAGTACAAATGATGTTGTTGCCGCACAGCCTTTTCAGTGACGAGTACACAATACGGAGGTTACCTATATTCATAGGTTTTTCGGTTTCCTTTGCTATATTGTTCAGATAATTGCTGTAGTCTGAACGGACCATGTTTCCTTTGCTATATTGTTCAGATAATTGCTGTAGTCTGAACGGACCATGTAACCCACTCTACATGCTGATTGCCGATAGACTGATTTTTACTGCCTCTTCAATGTTGGTGTCTTCGGACGCATACGAATATTATGCAGGCGTTCAGGATTCCGAAAATCGGTTCAGGATTTATTCAAGGTTTATTCTCATACCGTTCTCGCCAAGGACCTCCGTGGCAGTTAGCTTCAGCGTTCGAACTGTGCCTGACCACATATTTCGACTGTCCTGTGCCAAATTGGAGCATAGAGTTTGATCGTACATCACTGATACGGATGGGTTCTGCAGACGGTCTGGATTGTACTTTATGGTTTTGCCTCTAATACCATTGCCAGCCGCTGGACGGAGACGGAACGTGCCCACATAGAGTTAGTGGTCGCTATCAATATCAACACCATGTCTAGTTTAACGTCCAGCAAGGAACCCAGAAACATCTGGTTAACAAGTATATATATAATTTGATTGAAGGTTTGACCATCAAGTGATTTTCATGTATACTTGGGAATATTTCTATGGGAGAATTTCGATCCGCCGATAAACAGTTGACGGCGAGTACAGAAATCTATGAGCCTGTCTCCATTCCCATTTGTAACAGTTCCAAACAAATGTCTTCCCCTCAGTTCCTGTAGGTTGTTGTTTTCGTTGCCCACTTTGGCATTGAAATCTCGCACAAATATTTTAATGTAACAAATTTGACATCACTTTTTTTTTTTTAAAAAAAAATCGCTAAAAATAAAATTTTTCAAACAAAAAAGCGTTAAAACACCCTCATGTTTATATCTCAGAAACGGAGCATCCAATCGAAAAAATAACCAATTTTTGCAGGTTTCTAAGGGGTTTTCATAAAGTGGTCCAATTCGTGTGAAAGACTTTTTCGAAAAATCGCCAAAATAAGAGAATCGCTAAAATAAAAAAGTGGTTATAAATCGAAAAAAAGTGATGACATATTGGAGACACCCATTGGCAAAAGCGTCCGTTGGAGGCAAAATTTGTATTATTTTTTCGATTGGACGGACCGTTTTCGAGTTATAGCTACTTTTTTCTTTTGGAAATTTTTCAAACAAAAATTCTTCCGTACGAATTGGAACACTTTATAAAAACCCCTTAGAAAGTAGCAAAAATTTGTTATTTTTTCGATTGGACGCTCCGTTTCCGAGATATTGAGATTTTTACTAATTTTTTGATATTTTCGATCAAAAATAGGGATGGGTTACCCTGGGTAACCCATTACCCATCGTCGTGTGTAGCTACCCATTATTTTTCCCATTTCCCTGAGGGTAATGAGTAATCGTGACTAGTAATTCCCAATTGTCGTCGGTAGCTACCCATTATTTTCCCCATTGCCCTGAGGGTAATGAGTAATCGTGACGAGTAATTCCCCATTGTCGTCGGTAGCTACCCATTATTTTCCCCATTGCCCTGAGGGTAATCGGTAATTCCTCATTTTCGTGGGTAGCTACCCATTACTTTCCCCATACCCGTGGGTAATGGGTAAACGATCGCTAACCAATCTCCACGGCAAAAATAATGGGTTACCCTGGGCTTAGCTCTAGGATGTCCACATTGTAGCGTGCCATAACTCGTCCAATCTGTTCGAGTCTCGATTTTTCGGAGAGAGTTCTTACATTCCAGGCACCCATGGTAAACCGTTGTTTAAAGCCAAATGTCGTTATCGAGAGGCGATGTTTTTTCTCTGAATTTATTGACGTTTCTATAATGATAGTAATTTAAGTCGATCGATTCATTTGACCACCGCATACGATTCTAGTGCTGGGGCTACCAATCTCTAGGCAGGTTACACCCTGTATTAGGGAGGTATTTTTATCGACTTACCAGTCTAGATCCGTAGTGTTTAGGAAACAGCAGGGGCAGGATGTGGCTCTTCATCACGCACTACGGTCTTGGCAGGAGCTTTCTTTTTATCGTGCAAAAAGTCTGTGAATTATGATTTGATTAATAGACTTGGTTGATTGGTTGAAAATGCTGCAAGACAGCACGCTGTCTAGCACACTTAGGCTAAAGAAGCCCATTGTGATACCTGCAGTTTCCTCTATAGCAGCTATTGACTAGTCGTCTAACCAATTTGCACTTTCAATGAATTTGTCTATAAGACCTACAGGAATATCCTGTAGGGCTACGGTGGTAACTAAATGTATTACGAATGTCCTACTTCTCAATCCAAGAGAAGGTGTTTCGTCGATTCCTCGTCCTCTTCCATGCAGCACCTACAGAGAGTGGAGTTTCTATGTCCCAATCTTAGGGCATGTTTTCCTACAAGACATACAATGTCCCATACGTGTTCCTATCATTGTAGATAACCTGCCGCTCGCCAAGTTAAGTAGTTGCCTAGTCCTCTTCCTTTCCACCTGTGGCCAGAGGACCCTGGCTTGTTTGCAAGCTGAAGTAAGTCTCCACCTGTCCTTGTACATATTATCGGCCCACTGCCTGATCTGAAAACGGCAGGTAGAGATTGGCATACAAACACCTTATTTTGCCGGAAGAACCTGTGTCGTAGTACCCTGTCTATCTAACGCATCCGCTACGCAATTGCCTGGAATGCCGCTGTCTCCCGGTACCCAGATGAGCCTGATGTCAAAATACTCTGCCATCACCCTAAGTGATGAGTGGCATTTTTTCGCCGTCAGGGATTAATAGACTTGCATTTATATATTTTAATCATATATTACTATCAGGACATTACAAGACCAATTTAGGAATATATATGGAATATAGAAAAGAAGGATTCAATAGAGTGTATTTAAGATTTTATTGAAATGACAGATGCATGGAAATATATGGATGTCCCATGTATATGTTTGGGACATCCATATATTTCCATGCAAACATTGATTTCATGAATTGAAGAGCTGCTGGTTTTTTGTTCCTTTGTCGTCTGTTACGGTTTTGTTTTCAGCAGTTTTCAACAAACAAAGTCATATTTGGGTCACAAAAACATACTTTACAACTTATTAATCATTGTGACTCCAACATGTAATATTGAATAGCAAATACAATGTGTTTGGACACAAGTATACGATATTTGCGATAGGTAAATATACATATTTCTTTGTTTGGATGCAAATATAATGTGTTTATAATAACCAACAAAAATAGACAGATTTCTCAGCGTGCAGGTATATAACCTGTCAAACGTGGGTGCGAAGAAATGGAAGAAACAAACACTCAATTTAGTAGCTAGGAGTTCTACGAATCGTATGGATAATGAATCACAAAAGTTGCGTACATATGATAATCTGATTACGTGATTGGAATTTGAATATTTTCCGTAAAATTTTAGGATAAGGACAAAGCTTACACGAATACCGATGTGCAAGAAGATGACTAACATGTTGTTCAAAATACCAGGTATAAACTTGAAAATCTTTTTCGCAATTATGTGGAAATTTAAATGTTCTTGGAATACAAGGAATTTTTTTTAAACTGTACTGTGCAAAACCCATTCCAATTCTTCCCCTCATTAAACTTCCTGCAATCATACGATATGTTGTCTGCAACATTGTTGCACAATGAATCTTAGTGTGTGATCTTGTAATTGCTCGTACGTAGAGTTTTGAAATTGTGTCATATGTCTCTTTTCACAAAAATAATTACAGTGTTAATCGTACTATTCTATGAGTACAGATGGCAACTCTTTCAAGAATTGTCCAACTGCTGGATTGTGTGTGATCATTTCCAAAACTGATCTTTTTCAGATTTGTTATGTCCAATTGCGGTGCTCTTGTATTCTGTATTTTTTTTTTGGATTGCAGAGCGTGGGTTGCTGAATTCGCTCTGGTAACACGTTTAAGCGCTCGAAACCAAAATGAAAATACGAGTAAAAACTGTTTGCATTTGATTAAGTATTTAAGATTATTTGGCCTTTTTAGGTTTTTTGGTATGAAGTTGCAGCAGTTTCAATTCCGACAAATGTTCATTTGCATTTTTTTGGCTAAAAGAAAAAAAAAACACAAAACCCGGACAAAACGTTAACAACGATTTCAATCATTTAGGTTTGTGGTTTTTTTTGGCTGTTTAATTATCGTGGAAAAACAAAACGGCTTAAACGATTTAATGTCATTTTTTGTCTTCTTTAGTGAGGTGGCAAGCCAGTGGTAACTTGGAAAGTAGCTGGTACATATTTTAGATAAAGAGAAGGGAATGTTGGGAATTGTGGTCATATAATAGAAGGGTGAAAGTAAATAAGTCCTTAATTCAAAAATGAATTTTACAGAAGCCGACAATAGAAAATTGAACATAAGATGCAATGGAAAATAAGCTGACAGATCCAAAGAAAACGGGAATTTATGATGACACTTTGGTGGGTTACCTATCATAGCGATATGCCTGATAACGAAGCAGTAAATTTACGTCATAGACACACAGGATTTGCATACATGACTTATACTGCCGGGCTACACTCCCAGAACTAATTGTTTGGCGTGAGGTTGTAGCAACCATAAACTCGGCTGTTGCCACCGAATTGCAGTTGCCACAAACGAATTGAAGTTGTCACGACTGAATGTAGTTCCCATAACTGAAGTTAGGTTGAAGCAACCTGGTTTTGTAATTGATTCGGTTATGACAACTGAATTTTCTCTCAACTAAATTTTCTTCAATTTTGGTTGGAACACCGAATTTGGCATAAATTCAGTTGCAACCATAAACAGTTTATAGCAATTCAGTTGCAACAACTGAATTAGTTTGGTCGCACCAACCAAATTTGCCTTTAAGCCGCAAAGCACCAACCGTATTTATGTTTTGTAGATAATGACCTCATTAAGCAGATGTCAACAGTTCTGAAGATTTACAAGGTCAGCCGTTTGAGATGTCCTACTATATACACGTCAAACATAAGGGTAGTATACCTAAAATCAACAGACACAATCCTCGCTTAGTGACGGCGACATTATTGAATATTTAGTCATGAAAAAGCTTCTTAAAATACCGTTCGGAACCTGTGTAAAACTGTAGGTCCCAATCAGTGAGTGTAAAACTAGAACGGGCACAGCTCACTGAAAAGCTCTCCTTAATCCCTTCATTAGATGTAATAGGAAACCATTTTTCTAAGATTACCCCATACAAAGTGCATTAATGCTCGATTTATAATTGTAATAAACTCTATTTCAGTTGTGACAACCTCTAATGCGGTTGTGACAACCTCTAATGGGGTTGTGACAACCTCTAATGGGGTTGTGACAAACACTAATGGGGTTGTGACAACCACTAATGAGGTTATGACAATATCTAATGCGGTTGTGACAATCTCTAATGCGGTTGTGACAACCTCTAATGCGGTTGAGACAACCTCTAATGCGGTTATGACAACCACTAAAGAGGTTGTGACAACCACTAATGAGGTTGTGAAAACCACTAAAGAGGTTGTGACAACCTCTAATGCAGTTGTGACAATATCTGATGCGGTTGTGACAATCTCTAATGCGGTTGTGCCGCGCTTGTTATTTGCGATGATTTCTAATTCAGTTCTGATGCCCTCTACTCTGGTTGTCACAACTTGTAAATTCGATCGTGGCGGCCTATAAACTCGGTTATGGCTCCACCGACTATTTCTGTGGGTGTCCATGGCGCAGACACATGGAGCATCTTGTAAGCTCATGAAACAACACTGTCAGTCTTCGAAAGAAAGGTTAGGTACAAGTGGGTGTCTCAATTGATACACTTAGTCCAATGAATGCCGTTGTGATACCTCGGGACGTTTCTTTCGTCCCCATCATTGACACTAAACATTGATCCGGTGTAGTTACGGGGCGTTCAAGCCATATTATATGTCATCCCTATATTCCAGGATGCGGCTGAAGAAAACATGTAAAGGGGTTTTCAACAGAGACGCTACAAAAGTAAATCGATAGGGACAGCAAACGACGCCATATTTTTTCCCGCTCTTTTGACATTTCTCTTCAGTAAGGTTTGCCATTTCATCATGGAAAGATATACGAGCCAACAACGAGTCGAAATTATTAAAATTTACTACCGAAATTTGGAGTCAGTGGCCTCAACTTTAAGAGCGCTTTCATCGGAAATCATCTTCAGCGATGAGGCTCCTTTCTGACTGAATGGCTTCGTCAATAAGCAAAATATGCGTTATTGGTCAGACAGCAATCCACACGTAATCCATGAGTCATCATTGCATCCCGAAAAAATTACGGTTTGGTGCGGTTAATGGGCCGGCGGCGTCATTGGGCCGTACTTCTTCCGTGATGATCAAGACCGGCACATTACTGTGAATGCGAATCGCTACCGTTCAATGATAACCGAATATTTTTGGCCCCAATTGAATAATATGGACTTGGAGTACATGTGGTTCCAACACGACGGCGCTACAAGCCACACAGCGAATGCCACAATCAATTTATTGGAAACCAGGATCATTGCTGCAATTTCACGTTCGATATTCGTACGAAGTTCATCAATCGTCGCTGGTTTGTTGGCATAGACCATAGGTTTGACGTATCCCCACAGGAAATAATCTAACGGCGTCTAATCGCACGACCGAGGCGGCCAATCGACTGGGCCATTTCGTGAGATAACACGTTCGCCAAACTTGGTTTCCAATAAATTGATTGTGGCATTCGCTGTGTGGCTTGTGGCGCCGTCCTGTTGGAACCACATGTCCTCCAAGTCCATATTATCCAATTGGGGCCAAAAATATTCGGTTATCATTGAACGGTAGCGATTCGCATTCACAGTAATGTGCCGGTCTTGATAATCACGGAAGAAGTACGGCCCAATGACGCCGCCGGCCCATAAACCGCACCAAACCGTAATTTTTTCGGGATGCAATGATGACTCATGGATTACGTGTGAATTGCTGTATGACCAATAACGCATATTTTGCTTATTGATAAAGCCATTCAGCCAGAAATGAGCCTCATCGCTGATTGTTGAGGCCTCTTAAAGTTGGCCTCTTAAAGTTGAGGCCACTGACTCCAAATTTCGGTAGTAAATTTTAATAATTTCGACTCGTTGTTGGCTCGTATATCTTTCCATGATGAAATGGCAAACCTTACTGAAGATAAATGTCGAAAGGGCGGGAAAAAGATGGCGACGTTAGCTGTCCCTATCGATTTACTTTTGTAGAGTCTCTGTTGAAATACCCTTTAGTATACTTGTGTCCAAACATGTTGTGTTTGTTATTCAATATTACTTGTTTGAGGCACAATGATTAATAGGTTTTAATATTTGGTTTTGTGACCCAAATGAGAACAGCTGAAATCAAAATCGTGACAGATAACAAAGCTGCAGATCTTCAATTCATGAAAACGATGTTAGCAAACATATATGTGATTTCTGCAATATGTTTCTGGGATCGTATTTTCATCGTGAAGTGTTTAGAAAATTACAACGAATTGAAATCACTTGAAGCTTTAAAAATATTTGAAATTTTTTAATTTAATCTCAAAAGTATCACCTAAAGCCTACTAACATGCATTTCCATTACTCTGTATCTCCTATAATGATCAATTTTCATTTATCCATCAAAACCAATCATAAATAATTGGTATTGATTAACGCCTACTCGTAAATTTTGCGGCGTTTTGATGGCCTTCAAAAGTTAAATGAAACTCCGAAAACTAAAATGCTTTAGCTCGTTGATTCGCTTTGCGAGGAAACAAATTGTTAAGTTCATTGAAGTTGAAAATAAAACTTTTCTGCTCTAATTCCTATAAGAGAAGGGTTCCCCTTATAGCGAAAACAAAGGCAGCCACAATATAGCCAAGTTAAGGCAATCACATAAACATACACACACGCAAAAAACAAGTTTTCATATCGTATTAAGTTTAAGTCAAGTCTTATAAACGTCAAATGGAAAATAAAAATAAAATGACTTTAGCAACATAAGCAATGGTTGTTGGCTTAGTTGGAGTTTAGGAAGAAACTTTAAAAAAATCGATTAAAATAATGAAAAGAAATTAAAAGCAAAATGCAGAAAGATACAAATAACCCAAAAGAGCGCAACTGAAGGTCAGCTTTTGATCACAAACAGACATAGAGCATACACAGAAAGGTATAGCCAAAATGGCATTGCCAAAATCCCCAACAGAGCCCATGGTCATTTGGTCTCAAAGGGTCTCTTTGCTGTGCTCTGTGTGTCTGGTTGATTTGTTTTTTTTTTTGTTTTGTTTTTTTTGTTTAGCGTAAAAGGACTTATAGTTTGCGACAGACAAAGGTCGGTATTTTAGTCTGTGTGTCTTTGCCACAAATGTACACAACAAATTAGAGTGGCTACTTTTTTTTTCTTTGATTGTGTTCACCAGTTGGTATTTAATCTTGATTTTGTCGAAGTCTTTCTTTAGAAGAAGTTAGTCCTTCTTGTGTCTTTGTTAGGAGTTTTGTTAACAGATCCCTTTTGTTAACAATTTTAATTTGTTTTATAAATTACATAGAGATAAGACAACAGATATCATCAAGACAGAGGACGAGATGCAACAAAAAAAAATAAAAATAAAATAAAAATTGGAGAAAAGCAACAACTACTTTTAAGGATCCGCTGTAAGAACTGGATATTGGACCAATAATGGAGTTGTGTTATCAATGGTAAATCTGTATCTGAGATAATTCACAAGATTTCTATACAACTGATATTTTCCAAAACAGATTTAGAACAATCAAATACAGATTAATCAGAAATAACTGTCAGTATTGATAGACTTAGTCCATAGAGGACCATTTCGACACCACGGGACGTCCTGTTTCATCCCCGTTGAGAGAGTAACATATTGTTGTAAAGGGTTGATTAAGCTAGTTGTTTCCGATGAAATATTTGCTTTTGCAATGCTAATGGCTTGTCACTACACTCACAGAAAACATAATCGAATTAGGTGTAACCGAATTTAGACGTTGTCACAACCACATTGGATGTCGTTACATCTAAATTATAAGATGTTACAACCGCATTAGAGGTTGTCACGACGAAATTAGAGGTTGTCACAACAGCATTAGAGGTTGTCACCACAGCATTAGAGGTTGCCACGATCGCATTAGAGGTTGTCACAGCCTATTAGAAATTGTCGCAATCTATTAGAAATTGTCACATCTTATTAGAGGTTGTTACAACCTAATAGTTGTTGTTACAACCGCATTAGAGGTTATTACAACCACATGAGAGGTTGTCACAACCTATTAGAGTTCGTCTCAACCTACTAGGAGTTGTCAGAACCTATTAGAGGTTGTCGCAACCACATAAGAGTTTGTCAAAACCTATTAGGGGTTGTCACAACCACACTAGAGATTGCCACAGCCACTTTACAGCTTGTCACAACCACATAAGAGGTTGTCACAAGCTATTAGAGTTTGTCGCAACCGCATTAGAGGTTGTATCAACCTATTAGAAGTTGTTTCAATGTATTAGAGGTTGTCAGCACCTATTCGATTTTGGTTGAACCACATTAGATGCCATCAGATCTTACTAAGAGTTTGTCTTCACCGCATTAGGGGTTGTCGCAATCTTTTAGAGGTTGTCGCAACCAATTGGACGTTGTCTGAGCCTATTAGAGATAGTCTCAACCTATTAGAGTTTGTCTCAACCTATTAAAGATAGTTTCAGCCTATTACAGATTGTCAGAACCTATTAGAAGTTGTCACAACCACATTAGATAACATCGAATCCTTATTGGAGTTTGTCACAACCGCATTAGAGTTTGTCACCAACTTTTAGAGGATGTCACAACCTATTAGATGTTGTCACAACCTATCAGACGTTGTCACAACCTATTAGAGTTTGTCTTAACGTATTACAGGTTGTCACAACATATAAGTGATTGTCACAACCTATAAGAGGTTGCCATAACATATAAGTGATTGTCACAACCTATTAGAGTTTGTCTTAACCTATTACAGGTTGTACCAACCTATTGCAGATTGTCACACACTATTGCAGGTTGTCACACACTATTACAGGTTGTCACGACCTATAAGAGCTTGTCACAACCTACTAGAGGTTGTCACAACCTTTTAGAGGTTCTCACAACCTGTTAGAGGTTGTCACTACCTATTAGAGGTCGTAACAATCTACTAGAGGTTGTCACAACCACACTAGATGTCATCAAATCCTAATTGCAGTTAGCCACAACCGCATTAGAGTTTGTCACAAACGCATTAGAGTTTGTCGCAACCTATTAGAGGTCGTCAGAACCCCATTAAATGCCATCACATCCTAATTAGTGTTTGTCACAATCGCATTAGAGGTTGTCAGAACCACATTAGATGCCATAACATCCGAATTAAAGTTTGTCAGAACCACATTAGGGGTTGACACAACCACATTCAGGTTCTCACAGCCTATTAGAAGTTGTCACAACCTATTAGAGCTTGTCTCGACCTATTGGAGTTTGTCACAACCACATTAGAGGTTGTTACACTCGCATAAGAGATTGTCACAACCACACAAGACAACCAACTATTAGAGGTTGTCTCAACCTATTCGAGGTTGCCTTAGTCTATTAGAGGTTGTCAGAACCTTTTAGATGTTATTTCAACCACATTAGGTGCCATCATATCCTGAATAGAGTTTGTTCCAACCACATTAGAGGTTGCCACAACCGCATTAGAGGTTATCTCAACCTGTTAGCGGTTGTGTCACCCTATTAGAGGTTGTCTCAACCTATTAGAGGTTGTATAACCTATAAGATCTTAACTCTTTGACTACCATAAATTCTCGGCCGAAGCGATTTAATTTTTTAATGCCGCAAAGAATGGGGCCAACAATTTTTTTGGTACTTTTTTCCATTTGAGCTGAAAGGCACACATATTTTCCAAACATATGTTCCGTTGAAATTCGATTTTACATTTTTTAAAAGTTAAGGTATGGACTAAAAATATACCAGACGTTTCGCCCATGTGAGCCGTTGCATCCCTTTGTAGTAAGACCCGTTTTTGACCCACTTTGATGGTTCGTAGGGGTGAAACCTGATAAGTTCGAGAGTTGACGCCAACTACAGTATTGTTGCCTTTACGGTCTTCTATAAATCATCCATGGATACATTTCCTCTATCTCCTAACTGTACAAATATATATATATATATAACCTTTGGTCGTCAAAGGACTAAGCGGATAAAATATTCTGTGGGAACAAGTACATAAACCAGAGCAGGCCTGTGCAAATGAATACAGGGTGAGCGAGGACGATATCGAAACGGTGGAACACCATTATTCCACCTTTGCAGTATTAAGACTCCCACCACCTTGATATAATACCTAGTCTGGGAATCGATTTGGAAAACATTGGGGGAATTTATACCAGCACGAATTTTCTGTAGAAAATTTGAGGTGAAATTTGTTTGGAATCGGTTTGGAGAACACTGGGAGAATTTATACCAGCATGAATTTTCTGTAGAAAATTTGAGGTGAAATTTGTCAGAACCGCGTCATTCATGAGTTAAGGCACAAGTCCTTTGAATACTCTTTCTCCACATTACGTATCCTAACCCGAACTTGCCAATATATATCAGCATCTTGATACTCTAACATTTAAAGTACTATAATTAATCTTTCAAACATTGACATTCGAAAGACTTAAGGCACAAACACAAGAAACTATGTTGGGGATTACTTGCATTACATGATGATGCTTTATTCAATTTGGTACATATTACATCGGAATTCCACAAGTGATCATTATGAGATTTGGGTATGAGTAGTTTAAGTGTGGCAACTAATTTTCCAGCGGAGAGTCACACCTACCGCGATATTTCAAGCAAATACAACTTGGATACTGTGGGTCAAAAACGAAACCTTCAGATTCCTGATAAAGATGAAGAGCTTGATTTGTTTACGGTTATAATTTAATAATATAAATTCTACATCTTTGATACTTTGACTAATAAATATTTCAACATTGAAATCGAAAGACTTAAGGCACAAGCACAAACGAAGAGTTTTGGGGAGTACATTCAAAGGGATGCATTTGTTTTATACCGGCGATTAAGGTGTATCAAAATTATGTTTTGTGTATTAAATTCTTGAGTGTTTAAAATTAGCATGACAACATTAGACCATAGATGCGTCCTCTAACTCGAGACGTAACTCAAGATATAACTCAGGATAGTATGGCATTCACTGATCAATATGATCGACTATAGGGGGTTAAAAAAAAACACCTGCTTCAATGTATTGTGTTTTTTCATTGTTTTAAAAATTTGTGTTTTTTTCTATTTCATTATATTGTTTTGTTTAACTTACCTCCGAGAAATCTCTTTGGGACATTTTTACAGCATCATGCGTTGCATTCACGTTACCAACTTCAGCACTCAATTCATTGCCATTGTAGTTTAATGGCAAATTTAATAGATTTTCATAATTTGTCATTGTTACAGAAACCGATACGCCAATATCACGTTGTTATACTTAAGGTTGATAGTCAAAAGTGATTTTCAATTTATTTCTAATAAACATGATTTTAGTTGGTCAAACGGCGGATTAAATTAGACGGATTAATCTGTAATTAGAAGAAAACGAAGTCAAATGATTGTTATAAATTAAGTTACTTGATTTTTTATTTAAAAAAGTTTTAGTTTTAGCGATTTTTTAAAAAAAAAGTGATGCCGTATTAAAGACATCTTTTCGTTAAAGCCTGCTACGGAGATAAAACGTGCACTATATTTGCGATTCGACACACAGTTCCAGAATTATACTCCTGTTTTATTCTAGCGATAGCGATGTCATAGAGAATTAGATTGAGAACTATTTCTCACATAATCTTAAAGTTCTGGCATAAAATTTTCCATATTAAAACAAAAGACTTAAAAAGCAAACTTTGCTGTTCTCTTAATGACAACAATGACAGTCTATTAATCATTGCAATTACTGTATTAAATATTATTATTTTTTTGTTACAAAATATTGATAATTAGCTGTTTTATTACTTTTTTATCTAGATATTAAACGTTTGATTTAGTTTTTTGTTCACACGAACACGTCTGTGTATTCTTCATCTTCGATTACAAGCATGTTTTTTTTTGTAAATTGAAGCCATCATCTTTGAGGCGCCACTGTGATCCAGCATTGATTCTACTAATGTTCATTATAATTTTCCAAGTCTCAGGGTTTTCCACAATATTATTTTTCAAGTCTCAGGGTTTTTGCTCTAAACAAACTAAAACCGCAAATCAGTGATAAGGTAGAAATGAATATGTGAATAGGGTTTCTCGTTATAAGTGATTACAATTTGTTATCTGTGCTAGATTTGGAAAATTTTGAATGATTAAATTGCTTAAGTTTATTTAAAAGCTTTCAAATTTTCTAGACATTTCGAAAACCACAACATTTGTGATTGTTTACCAAATGCCTTTGAATTCGCCGCATTCGAGAGCAATATTGAACGTAGTTCTTGGAAAGTGATTTCCTCGAAACATTTGACAACCAGCCAGTATATAAATCATATTTCATTTCCGTTTCAGTTCGAAACATCTACACAAAGAACCACAGTTTTGGATGTGAAGAGATGAAAGCCAATTATAATAAAATTGTTCGTGAATTGTTTGCCAACTGCTTCCTTGATGCGTTAAGCCAGAAATCATTTGAAGTTTCCGATGGTCTTTCTTTCAACATTTTTTTAAGGGATTAAAATGAAATTTCCAACACAAAAGACTACTTAAGACAAGTGGCGCCAACAAAAACTTCAAACTTAAATTTGATCTCGAATGTAATCACAACGGACAATGAAAATCCATCAATGAATAAAATTTGGGAATTCAAAACTAATTTTAAATTAAATATAATACCCGCAGTTTACACCTGCATATAAAAACACCATTAAACTGAAGTTTTCGATGGCCATCGGGGCCACGAAAAAAAAAATTACAAAAATAATTGAATTTTTGTTACTAAATTTACGGCATCACAGGGGCAATTATTTCATATACACCCCTGAACAATTTTGTAATTTTATCCTATACCCACTGACACAAAAGTCATACCTACTCACTTATGTGCTCATGCGCGACTTTATGCTCTGGCTGTGTATAAACGTTTATTGTTATCAGATTCGTTGGCTGTGAAAAAATAAAAATGTATTAATTTTTTATTGAAAAAAAAAATCGAAAATAAAGTGAGAGGTAACACATATATCGAATTTTACAGGTGATTTATCAAAAAACAAAATATGAGCAATTATTTTTATATTACTAGATATTGCGCATAAAGTTTATATTTCAAAAATATATTGGTGATTAAAAGTTTCGACAATTTTAAGATATTTATCATAAAATGAGAATAACTTAACCCAATATAAAGCAAATTCCATTGAAATTACACGTACACAGGCAAGTAATTGCATTAACCCTTTGACGACCATAAACTCTCGGCCTAAGTGATATTATTTTGGCGTTTATATTCGTGATGCGTGAGCTAATAATAGCTATGGCACAAAAAATGAGAACAGAAAAAAAAACTTTGTACAATTTGGAATTTAATTAATAGAAATTTTTTAAAAATTATTATTTTATTGGCCATCATCGACAGTTATGAATGAAACACAACATCTCGCCAATGGCTACCACTGCTTGCTTTACAGTACCTAATGCAATATACGAGGGGGGATCAATAAGTCCCTGACTTTTCGAACTTCCCTCGTAGTTATATGAAATGCTTAGGAATTTTCTCCTCTGGGGTGGGTCCAACACCGGCTTCGAGACTTCGGCATAGTATTTTTGTGACACGAGGCTTTCCGAGAGACCGGCCTCGTCCGGGCTTAGGGGGTTTACTCCCCTGGGGTGGGTCTAACAACGGCTTCAAGGCTTCGGCATAGTATTTTGTGCTATTTTTTTTAAATAATTTTTTATTTTTGTTATAAAAACAGAAAACGCCGCAGTCAAAAAATTATTAATTTAATTTTTTATTTTTTAGAGGAAAAAAAGTGGCAAATGTTTATCGAAACTTTGAATTTCTCTGGTCTTTAAAGGGTTACAGGCGAGTATTATATCTTAAAAGAAAGGTGAAAGCCGTGCCTATTATCGGCATCTATCAAAAGGATATGTATATAGGGCATTTTTTGGGGAAAAAGAAAATTCAAAAAAGTTAGGTTAAAAAAAACTTTTTTTTTATTGGCCCCCAATGGGTTAACAAAAAAATATCTTTATATAGGTTCTTACAGAGTATCCAAAGACCTTTGTAATGACACCCATTTGAGCCAGGTCGGACTATAAATACCTAAGATATGAGCGATTATATACTCAAGCTGTAAAGACCTATATCTCAAGAAGTTGGTCCGAGCGGGGGAAAATCATTTTTTGGAGTCAGCGCAGAAGCTTTCTGAATGGTGGAATGGATAACAGGATACGGCAACAAACTTTGGCACACAGAATAGCATATGCGCATTGCGCAGTGGAATGTACGAGGGCGGATCAATATGTCTGTGACTTTTCGAACTTCCCTCGTAGTTATATGAAATGTTTAGGAATTTTCTCCTCTGGGGTGGGTCCAACAGCGGCTTCATTTTGTGCTATTTTTTGAAATAATTTTTTATTTTTGTTATAAATACAGAAAGCGCCGCAGTCAAAAAATTATTAATTTTTTATTTTTTAGAGGGGAAAAAGCGCCAAATGTTTATCGAAATTTTGAATATCTCTCTTTAAAAGGTTACAGGTGAGTATTATATCTTAAAAGAAAGGTGAAAGTCTTGCCTTGGGAAATTTTTTGGGGAAAAAGAAGTTTCAAAAAAGTAAGGTTAAAAAACCATTTTTTTGTGGCCCCAATGGGTATATATCTTTATATAGGTTCTTATAGAGTTTCCAACTACCTTTGTAATGGCACCCATTTCAACTAGATCGGATTATAAATACCTGAGATATGAACGATTATATACTCCAGCTGTAAAGACCAATATCTCAAGAAGTTGAACTGAGCGGGGGAGAAATCATTTTTTGGACTCAGCGCAGAACCTTTCTGAATGGTGGAATGGATAACAGGAATGCGCAGTGGAATATACGAGGGCGGATCAATATGTCCGTGACTTTTCGAACTTCCCTCGTAGTTATATGAAATGTAACACTGCTCCCATCAAGTACCACCTGTTAATAGACTTCTGTCAAGTTTCGAGTAAGTTCCATCTTTACTTTACGTTTAACAACTGTTCAAAACATACAACCTCGTGCATTTTTTTAAAAGTGGAAAAAAGTGAATCAAACCAAGGAAAAGCTTGATAAATAGTATGGGGACTATGGAATATACGAGGGCGGATCAATATGTCCGTGACTTTTCGAACTTCCCTCGTAGTTATATGAAATGTAACACTGCTCCCATCAAGTACCACCTGTTAATAGACTTCTGTCAAGTTTTGAGTAAGTTCCATCTTTACTTTACGTTTAACAACTGTTCAAAACATACAACCTCGTGCATTTTTTTAAAAGTGGAAAAAAGTGAATCAAACTAAGGAAAAGCTTGATAAATAGTATGGGGACTCTGCACCATCGATTTCAATGGTAAAAAGAGGTTTACTGACTTTCGTTGTGGTCGCACAAGTACAAATGACGCTGAACGTTCTGGACGGCCAATTGAGGTCAATACACCAGAAAATATCGAAAAAAATCCACGATATGGTTTTGGCCGATCGAAGAGTAAAAGTGCGTGAGATTGTTGATGACATAGGCATTTCATATGGCAGTGTGGTTTCGATTTTAAATGATCAGTTGGGTTTAAGAAAGCTGTCTGCAAGATGGGTGCCGCGTTTGCTCTCAATTGACCATAAACGTAATCGTGTGACAACTTCAAAGGATTGTTGAGAGGTGTTTAATTGTGCTACGAATTGGTACCTAATCCGGCATATTATTCGGATTTCGCCCGCAGTGACTATTTCCTATTTCCAAACCTAAAGAAATGGCTGGGTGGAAAGAGTTTAGGTCCATCCGTGGAATTATTGATCAAACAAGTGCCTATTTTATGGACCTCGAAAAACCTATTTTTTGGAAGGGATACAAAAATTGGAGAAACGTTGGACAAAAAAAAACTGTGTTTCATTCAAAAAGTCACGGACTTATTGATCCGCCTCGTTTCCAATTTTTCAGCACATTCGCGAATATTTGGAACTCTATCTCTTGAACGAGAGCGGAATCTTTCACGGCGCAACAGATATAATAAATAGTTTAACGGGTCCAAATCACAGCTGCTAGGTGGCCAATGGAGTTTCGAGTTTCGCCTGATTAAGCGGTTTTCGAACACAGAGCCTAAATGATCGATTGTAACGTTGGCTGTTTGGTACGTATCGCCGTCCTGTTGAAACCAGTCGTCGTTCATACCATCCTCTGTAAGTTTCGGGAGCAAAAGATGACTGAGCATGGCACGGTGATGCTCCCCAGTGACGGTAACGGTGGCTTCTTGGTCATTTTTGAAGACAACTGGGTCTATTATTCCGGTATGCCAAAAACCGCACCGAAGAGTCACTCGTTGTGGATGCATCAGCCTCTCCTCGACGATGTTTGGATTTTCCGATCCCCAAATGCCACAATTTTGTTTGTTACGCAGCGCTCGATGTGAAAATGGGTTGAAAAAGAAGATTTTTCGGTAAAAATTCTCATCTTCAGTCCATTCAGCGAGCCCTTTCAGCGAAGCAAAACGCGTCGGAATGTCACGAGGTTGCAGATCTTGGACTAGTTGGACTTTATAAGCCTTCATACCGAGGTTTATATGCAAAATTCTGCGCCCAGAAGTGCGAGAAATGTTCAATTGCTGCGAACGGTGGGGAGTTGGTATTGACGGCTGTTCGAGGACATTTTCAGCTACAGTGGCAATATTGTTCACTGAACGCACTGGACGAGCACCAACACTAGTTATTTTGTCCAATAAGGTCCGGATTCACATACTCGCTCCACAAATTGATCCACAAACTGTGTTGATGGTACTCAATTTCTCTCGAATTTATTTCGAAGATTTCTTGCAGTTTGAGTTGAAGACTCAGAACTTGGGAAGAACAATTTTAATATTTCCCAATTTCCTTCAAGCGGAAAGCGACCCATTGTCGTAAACTTCTGACCTTTAGCTGCCCCTTCATAAGTGTCAAATTGACCATCTGCTTCGTAATAATCGGGGGTTCAAATTTAAATTCAAATTTATTTATATAGGTTAACATATGGTCGGTCCTTGTGGGCAGGTTGCAATTCGACCTAATGTTTTCTGAAAGATAAGGTATGAACGCAAATCGTACCTGGGCGTTTCCCCAGGTACCCTGTATTAGAACCACTTTTTATCGACTCTAAGTGATCCTAGGGCACAAGTTTCGGTAGATGGGGAATTACTGGCTACTACACAAGTATTGGCCTAACGCTCTTCTATATATAACGTATACTCACTCGCATTTGCTCTACCTACTACCTGAACGTTTATAGAAATCAAAAACACTTGGGCAAGATTGAATAGATTGTAACCTTTCTGGATCTTGGTTCATGTTGGTTTTTACGAACATTCAGGGACTTAAACTGAATGATCTTAAGACTTTTTGGCGGTGTACAAACGGGTTCGCCTGGGTCTAATGTACGTCTCTTTCTATCGGGATTGGGTATCATATGGCTTTAATGCTCCTTAAATATACCATGCCAATTTACACGTTGAATGATGGGGACGTAGTATGACATCCATGGTAATGGTATCCTCACTGGGCTTAGTAAACCCATAGTGAAGCCACTGCTACCTACCTATCCTAGTCCATCGACGCGGCTTTGGCAGCAAGTTCCCTTGCGTACAATTCTTTCTTGGATTTTCCTTATATTAAAGCTTTCTGTTCCCACTGATCCTGTGTAGTTATGAACGTAACGCGTCTGTTCCTGTTGTATTTGAACCGTTCATACTGTAACCGAACTACATCGTGTTCCATGTTTGCGAACATATTAAACCGGGCAGCGTGCGAAGTGTTTCAAAGCAGGGATGGAAAGTTGGTACAATTGTACTTCTTTTGATATAGTTTAGTCCACCAAAGTACCATGGTACTCCCATGGTAAATTTAATATATCAGGCTGATTTTGAGCGATAGCAAGGTTTATGACGCAGACGTTTGTGGCTTTTCGGCAAAAACCTCCGTCTTAAATAAACCCCAGAAGAAAAACTCTAATAGGATAAAATCTCACAACATCGGTGGCCAGATTACGTCGCCCCTGCGTGAGAAACCCATGTCCCCAAATCGCTCGAGCATAATATCCACTCTAGCATTAGCTGTGTGGCATCGTAGCGCCGTCCTGTAGGAACCACATATCGTTTACATCCAATTACTTCAAGGGATGAAATGGGGAAATTATGCTTGCGCAGAAAAATGTCCATCAAAATGCAAAAAATTTAATTTTACTGCCGAAATTAATGTTGCATCTTTTTCGGTTTGAATCGAAGCTACTATATTGTCCATGACGCTTTATTAGTGTCATGGTTATCAGTTACAGTTATCACATGTCTTTCAATGTCTTAAAAGGAAATAATTGGAATATAACCAAAATTTGCTTAGACTATATTGGATATTAATATCTCCATTTACCTGGGTAATATGTATTTAGTTAATGTTTGTAAGTTTTAATTTATCGTTGGCAACAATGTTGCAGAGAAATGAGTCTCAAAGTTGTGCGATAATGAATTCAAACAAGGATGATGCATCATCGGCATCATTATCATCTACTATCCAGATGTCGTGTGTTGGTCATCCTTAAGGATTAGTTATTAATAACTTATGCGTTAAATATTAAACACGGTACGTTATTTTGCGCCTTACAATGAAGTTGGCTTTAAGCTTTAAGATTACGCAGTGTAAGAAATATTTTGAAATAACCGAGTTATTTTTAAGAGAACCGGTTTTAAGTTGTAAAAAACATATTTTGCTTGTTATGTATTATATCACGTGATACAACGATCTCGGGGTTTTGATAATGCTTACCCTGGAAAGGCTCTTGACTTCGAAATGGAACGACATCGAGCGACAAAAGCAACATGTTGCAGGGACCATGTACATGTTTGTATGCATATTTTGATGAATTGAATATCTGCCGCTTTTATATTACTTTGTTGTCTGTCACGTTTTTATTTTCAGCAGTTTTCAACAAACAAAGCCATATATATCACAAAAAAAATATTATAACCTATTAATGATTATGTCTTCAACATGTAATATTGGATAGCAAACACAGTGTGGTTGGACACAAGTATACTATATTTGCGACAAACTACAAACACGTTATATTTGCATCTAAACAGCAAAAACAGACAGATTTTCAGCGTATATAGGTCTACTATGCATTAGCATGATTAAGCCAATAGTGAAATGGGAATCATGAATTTTCTAACCCTTTCTAGCAAACACAGTGTGGTTGGACACAAGTATACTATATTTGCGACAAACTACAAACACGTTATATTTGCATCTAAACAGCAAAAACAGACAGATTTTCAGCGTATATAGGTCTACTATTCATTACATTGATTAAGTCAATAGTGAAATGGGAATCATGAATTTTCTAACCCTTTACCATATGTAGGAACATATCATTCCTATTCGAGACCAAAAAAAGTAGATATATATTTGCGATCCTTGTAAAATTCTTAGTTGATTTAGACTTGTCGGTTTTGCATCCATTGATTTCAAACAGCAAGGCGTCTATTCTCAAAGATTGATTGACATCCGGGGATTGACTACGAATTATTGTCAATGGTTTTCTCAGGAAATGGGAGAAATAATCCTAGAGCTAGGATATGTTCCGCTTATGATGAGAAAACTGAAAGCTATTCAGATAATCGACCTCATTTCTGTAATCAGTGTAAATCTTGACTGACAGCTCAGCAGCGTCAAAATGAATGAGACTAGAAATTATACTTAAGTACCAAGGCCAAATAAACAAGTTTAGGCTTGGGTTCTTAGGCGGCTTGGAGATTTTATGATCACCAGCACACTGTGATATTCTTGTACCCTGAAAAATCGTTGTTGTTGTTTGGATGCAAATATAACGTGTTTGTAGCTTGTTGCAAACAGAGTATACTTGTACCCAAATACATTGTGTTTGCTATTCAATATTACATGTTTGGGACACAGTGATTAATAGGTTATAATAACCTATTACCTATTTGCTGAAGACAAAAAACTTGGCAGACAACAAAGAATCAAAAATGCAGCAGATCTTAAATTCATGAAAACATTGCTTGCACGTAAGTTCCAAAAACAATGTTTCAAACATATACATGGTTCCTGAAATATGTTGCTGGGACCGTTTTTTTCTGCAGGTGGGAATGAAATTGTTGGGGAGCTCGCAAGAGAGGATTGAAGAGAAGCAAAAAAGGTTTAGACAACACAAATTCTTTCCGAACAACAAAGACTGAACTCTAGCAATGAACAAGAATAGCTCACAAAGGAGTTCAGAATGAAACAGACTGAAGATCCTGTGAGGCAGCCCTAATGGAAACAAGATCAAAGTGTTTCTGATCTATCTTGCTCTTTTCAAGGATACTCTAACTGGACAACTTACTATGAGGTTACACCTAAATCAAATTGGACGAGCTGACATACTCAAATACTGGGTGTGTGAGTACGTCATCGAAACGATAGCGATTAGGGCTATCACGAATTTTTTAGATGACAGAAGAAAGACTGTGGGTACACGAGGGTGAAGACCTTCACTGATGGCCAAGTGACTAACATGGCGTTATCAAAATACCAGACGAGCTGGCATGGAATGAAGTTCGATAATCTCGAACAACGCAAAGCCATTCCAAACAACAAGAACGAATGCACAAGAATATTCCACAAATTTATTTGAGACGCATCAGGCGAAAGTACAACTGCGGATATCATTTGAGGCAGCCCTAAGGGAATTAGGACCAGAGCGTTAATGAAGCTGAGCAAATTCTATATTAGTGCATGCTGAAAAATCTGTCTTTTTGTTGTTGTTTAGATGAAAATATAAGGTGTTTGTATGTTGTTGGAAATATAGTATACTTGTGTCCAAACGTATTGTGTTTGCTATTTAATATTGCATGTTCGAGACACAATGATTAATTGGTTATAACATATGTGTTGGGGACCCAAATATGGTTTTGTTTGTTCAAAACTGCTGGAAACAAAAACGTGACAGACAACAAAAAAAAAAAAAACAAAGCTGCAGATCTTCAATTCACGCAAACAATGCTTGCACATAAATATATGGATGTTCCAAGCATTTACATGGTTCGTTCATAGTGTTATAGGGACCGGTGTTTTCAGCGTGCACTGTCAAATTCTACTATATTGCTGTTTTTGTCCATTAAATCAGCGTGTGCTAAAAAATTGTTATTTTTTTTGTAATTCGGATGCAAATATAACATGTTTGTTGCTTCTTATGAATATATTATACTTGTGTCCAAACACATTGTGTTTGCTATTCAATAGTACATGTTAGAGACACAATGATTAATATGTTATAAGATATGCTTTTGTGGCCCAAATATGGAGTTGTTTGTTGAATCCTGGTAAAAACAAAATCGCGACAGACAACAAAGAACTAAAACAGCAGCAGATCTTTACTTCATGGAGATAATGCTTGCACGTGTGTCTATATATTTTTCAAAAAAATATATATATTGTTCCTGCTTAATGATACAGGGACCGTTTTTGTCAGCGTGCACTGACTGTATCTACAATACTGGTGGTTCTTTCCATTAAATTGGGATTTCAGTAGGGTGATGAATTAAAACAAGCACCCTACTTGGATTACATTAAAAACCCGGTTTGCCGGTTTTAAAATTGGATACCCTAAAAGAAAATAACGAGTATTTAAAGAATGAAATTGAACATTTTTGGTATTTCAAATTTTTCACAGAAACCAGAGGGTGTTAAGTTCCACCACCATACATGAGCACTGTTCTTCTTCTTTTCTTCTTCTCCTTCTCAGTGATAGAGTTATTTATCAAAATTCTTTACAGTTGTCAGTTTAATTCTTTTTTTTTGGCTTTTTGTGATAAAAACAAAAGAAAGCAACAACAAAAAATGTCGACATGACTTTAATAAGAGTTCACTGCACATCTCTCTTCAATGTTCGTTATGAAAGTGATGGCTTATTGTTAAAGGCGTAACCGTTACACGTTATCTTTTGATACATTTCGTTTCGCCGGTTGTTTTTTCCACCGTACTTTGTTGGGCCGAAAAGTTGTTAAAAAATTTACAAAGAAGAAAAAATCGGTAGAGTCTTTTGTATGGTGATTGTATTCTCAGGAATTGAGTCATAAAAGTTTATTAGCGAAAGCGAATTGGTTTAACATGATTTTTAACACTTTAAATGGTTAAAAGTAAAGTTAACATTTTTAAAACCAAGTACAACATAATGTTTTACATTTAATTATGAAACAACGGACAGATTTTATACAGAGCTGATGCAAAAACTGTACAAGAGATATGAAATTTTGGTAGTTTCTTAGGTCTCAATATGTAGATGAAAAATTATTCCTAGCCGCTAATTACTTATCCATATTCTACATCTAAACAAATATTCCTCTATATTAGCTGGGCAAAAATTACAATAGTCTGCACCATCTAAAGTTTGTGTCCTAACTCTTTGGTTTCTCATTATCTATATATTTTGATCTGCGCCATATCAAGTTTGTGTCCGAAGTCTTTTGTTTTTCAATGTTACCCTAACTACGAAAAGGTTTGATAAATTCACTCAGGGGTCACTATGACATTCATTATCGAACAAGCACAATTGACGTATGCTTGAGTACACTGAAAAACGACCACAGTAACATATTGCAGTGGCCATGTATATGTTTGCAGGCACTGTTTTCATGACTTGAAGATCTGCCGCTGATTTTTTGTCTCTTTGTTGTTGTAACGTTTTTATTTACAGCAGTTTTCAACAAACAAAGCGATATTTGGTTCTAAAAAATATAATATAACATATTAATACTTGTATAACATATTAAAAACATGTTACAAACATGTAATATTGAACAGCAAACACAATGTGTTTGGGTGTTTCATCCCAAACATCCATATAGTTACGTCGAACATTCGTATTTCCTTCCAAACGAACGATGGATGAGAGAATGCATGAAACTAAAATGCAACAGATCAGGCAACATATTAGTCACTGACTGAAAAATTAATTCAAATATATAGTTATAAACTTTCAATAACATTATGTTATTTTTCTCTCGATAGAGCATAGCGACAAAAAAATTTAGTACACAATGTTCCAAACACAGCTGTATTTATATCAGAAACAAAACAGTATTGGGATCACAAACACATATTATAACATAATAATCATTGTGGGTCAAACATTTAATATTGAACAGCAAACACAATGTGTTTGGACACAAGTATACTATATTTGTGATAAGCTTCAAACACACGTTATATTTGCATCCAAACAAGAAAAAAGACCGATTTTCAGCGTGCGTTACTGAAGCCCAACGAAGTATTAGGACATTTCATCAGTTTTATAAATGGCGCGAAATTCAAATCGTGCGTGAGTTTTGGGACACCCTTCGACATGAATCTAAAGCTTATGGTCTCTATGTACAATGTTATCAGCCAGGGGATTAACAGAACGACCACAGCCTACTGATACTAACTCCGGGTCGAGAGATTTAAAGAGTTTGAGGCTGCCGACAGCCCATTTAATCCTGGATTTTGTTATAATTTACGTGACTACTTCTGGTCTATGAGGAGAATGTTGACTTCCTGCGGTCTCTTCTTGCAGCGAATTGCCAGGGATAAGGGTGTCCATAAGGGGATTAATAAAATCCCTACCACGGGTTGACCACTGCCCAGAAGAAGTCTTCAGGTAACCTATCGTCGTATTGGCTGACATCAGTATTTTTCTTAACCTCGACATCGGATATATCTTCTATTGAAGAAGAGCATCCACGAATCTCTTATGGCCCGTCTGAGCCCAGTGGTTCTTGTCTCTCTCTCTCCCGAAGACTTGGCTTTATTGCTTACAGTTGTGGCCATAACTTCCTTGTATCCACAGGCTTTGAAGTCTAAAGCTTTTCAGAACCCTTGTGTCATTCGGTCGCCGTCTGTGGTGCAATAGTTAGTGTGCGCGACTCTTTTACATGAGAACGTGGGTTCAATCCCTGCTCTGACCACCTTACACTTCTTTCGACGGCGGTCACCTCGTTTAGTGACGGCAACACTATCGAGTACTTAGTCATGAAACAGCTTCTCCAAAACACCGTTCGGAACCGGTGTAAAACTGTAGGTCCCTATCAGTGTGTCTAAAACTATATCACTGATTGTGAGAAGCTCTCCCCTATCCCATCATGGTATGTAATGGGAAACTATTTTCTTTGTGTTATTTCCATATTCCAAAGACCAGTATATTTGTTTCCCAGAATAACGAAATATGTTTTCCTTTAAAATAACCTCAAGAATATGCCTTAAGGCTTAAAATGATTATATCCATTTAACTGTACGTACATTTGGCAAAATCCTAAAAAGTCATGTACAACATCTTGTTGCAAATGTTTCCCAAAAAAAACAGCAAGAAGAAGAAAGAAAGAAATTAAAACACCACAACGATGTTGATGATGCAAATAAGACACGTGAACACATTGTGGCAACAATGTTGCCCCACAGCAACATAAATGACTAGGACATAATGCAACATTCAACAATGTTCGTGGCATGTAAATGTTCACTTCATTGTTTCATTGTGGCTGTAAAGGAAGGTTTTTTGGTGGCCAAAACATTTCTTTAACTTCATCTTTAACGTTTCTTTTTTAGTTGTTAGGGTTTGGCTGGTTGGTTGGTAAATAGAAAAATGCAATCCATTAAAATATTTGCCATGACAAATGTACATGTATGTTAAATTTTTCCATGAGTGTATAAGATGAGGATAAAGTCAAGTAGAGCTGTAAAGTTTTAATATAAACACAGAGAGAAATATGTTGGGAAAGTATTGGTAAATACTATAAATAAATGATATGTTAATAAATCGTTACTAAAATTTGCAATTGATAACATAGGCCAACAGCCGAAATTGCAATGAATAACGTTTGAACAATATTGATACAACTGTTGGGAATGCCGATGAACGAAACTGACCGAAATTTTAATTTCTATGTATAGGATTTTTTTTTAAATATTTGTTATGCAAAATTGTCGATTTTTTGGGCTATTTGGCCACATAACTCAAAAACAAGCCGTCCGATTTGGTTGGAGTGAAACAAAACAAATTCAGAATTATATTACCTTTAACTTCTACATATACTATTTTGTAATCTGACCAACGGTTTCTGAGTTAGCAAAAAAAATCTCTTTTCGTTAAAATCATTTTTTCTTCATAAAAAATCATGAAAAATGGACAGCGGCAGAAAAATTTTTAATTATATTACTTTGTCATAAAGCCCCATATTTTGAAAATAAAATGAGACATAGGTTCGCTTTTATTCCCAATTATCGGTAAAAAAAAATTCTTTCGGCGGCGGTCACCTCGCATAGTGACGGCGACACTATCGAGTATATAGCCATGAAAAAGCTTCTCAAAATACGGTTCGGAATCGGTGTAAAACTGTAGATTCCAATCAGTGAGTGAAAACTGGAAAGCGCACAGCTCAGTGATTGTGAGAAGTTCTCCCCTGTCCTTTCATGGGATGTAATGGGAAACCATTTATTTTTTTTTTAATCTAATTTTCACACGAATTGTGATTTTTTGTTTAGGTTACATAATACAATAACACAGGTCAACAAAATGAAAATATCTTGTAGTGAATAACTACCATACAGAATTGATGCACTATAATTTTAGATGGGTTTTCTCCACTTTATATCTCATAACCCGAAAACGACCCGTCCAATTTTGTTGAAACAAACTTAGGAAAATTCAAATTTATATTACATTCAACCTCTACCTATAGCATTTTTTAATCGGATCAATGGTTTCAGAGTTATCAAAAAAAAAAAAAAAATGCGGCAAAATAAATAGTTCTTTGGTAAAAATATTTTTTTTACCTAAAACTTCAAAAATGACAAAAAAAAATTTTATTACTTTATCGTAAAGAAGATATAAGATAAAGTACTAAATTTTAACACTATTTGCGGATTTTAATTTTTCATACATAAAAAAAGAGGAACAAATTTGTTAACGAATTTTTGCCACAATAATTGTTGGTCAGTTTAGGAAATAGTGTACCAATAAGTTAAAGGTAATGTAAATTTGAATTTTTCTAAATTAACATCAATGAAATCTGTATAGCCATTTTGAAGTTACTATAAATTATGTGCCGAAATATTTAAAATTTTACTTACTTTTTGAAAAAAAAACCTATCCATATATATTTAATGGATCATAGTGTATCAAATCTGTATAGTGGTTATTCATTACAATTATTTTTTATTTCTTTGTATTGTGTTATGTGACCCAAACAAAAAATCACAATTCTTGTGAAAATGAGATGCCTTCACTTAATTTTGAATAAAAGTAAAACGCAACCATCGCTTTTCATAGTCTTTATCTAATTTTATACGTACATATGGAACTTTAGGATTAAGTAACAATATTGGAGACTCGTTTTTACCATTTCCGATTTTTTATGATTTAAAAAAAAAAAATTTAACGAAAAAATAATTTTTTTGTCACAATTTTTGTGATAACTCTGAAACCATTGATCAGACTAAAACATAGCGTTAGTACAGGTTTAAGGTAGTGTTAAACTCATTTTTTCTAATTTTATTTTGATAAAATCGGACATGTCATTTCCGAGTTATAATACATCATATGGTGAAATGCCTCAAACACTTTAAAATTTTACATATTTTTTTTTACAAATAAATGTATCCATAAAAAAAAAGATGTCCCATAACATCCCATGAAGGGATTGGGGATAGCTTCTCACAATCAGTAAGATATGCGCTTTCTAGTTTTACACTCTCTGATTGGGACCTACAGTTTTATACCGGTTCCGAACGGTATTTTGAGAAGCATTTTCATGGCTAAGTACTCGATAGTGTCGCCATCACTAAGTGAGGTGACCGCCGCCGAAAGAATTGTAAGGTGGTCTTAGCAGGGATCGAACCCACGTTCTCATGTACACGAGCCGAGCACACGAAACATTGCACCACTGACGGTAATATTCATAGAATTTAAAATTTCGAAAATTTTCGTACTTAACCGATCATAGTGTATAAAATCTATATATGCAGTGACTATTCATTACAATTTCCATTTTGTTGGTTGCACTGTGCTATCGTATTATTTAAACCAAACAAAATATCACAATTCTTCGGAAAATTAGATACCTTCACTTTATCTATCGATTTTCATTATCTATGTGTCATGTTATTGATAAAGTATGCGGACTTAAGATAAAGTAAAGTAAAAGTTGCAAATTGTTTTTCCGTTTTCGATTTATTATGATTTAAAAGAAAAA
The DNA here is from genome assembly GCA_963931995.1 of Phaonia tiefii. Lineage (NCBI taxonomy): Eukaryota > Metazoa > Arthropoda > Insecta > Diptera > Muscidae > Phaonia > Phaonia tiefii. Next base: position 16,167,321 of record OZ008370.1, on the reverse strand, counting down.
AAGCTTTTTTTTTGCCGCAATATCTTGCATATCTCCGAAACCATAGACTAGATTATAAAATAATGTAGGCAGAGGTTGAAGGTGATGACAATCCAAATTTGTCGAAATTTATTTTGACAAAATCGATCGTGTCATTTTCAAATTATAAAAAAATAATGTAGCGAGATATATCAAAAAAATTAAAAATTTTATTAAATTTTTTTTTAAAAGAAAACCTATTCATACAATTAAAAGTTTCGACCATTTTCGTATTAAAGGGATCATTAAGCATCAAATCTGTATAGTGGTTGTGCATTAAAATTTTTTCCCCAATTTTGTTGACCTGAGTTATTTCATTATATAACCCAAACAAGAAATCACAATTCTTGTGAAAATTAGATACCGTCACTTAATTGTGAATAAAAGCAAAACGCGACCATCGATTTTCGTAGTCGAAGTTTTATTTTATTCATACAATATGGAGCTTTATGATAAGGTAATAAAATTGGACACGTTTTTCCGTTTTCGGCTTTTTTATGATTTAAAAAAAATATTTGAATTAAAATAATATAATTTTTTTGCTATAATTTTGGTAATAACTCTGAAACCCTTGATCAGTTTAACGAAGAATGTAGATATGAGTTAAAGGTAATATAAATCAAAAATTTTTAAAATTTATTTCAATAAAATCGGACGAGTCATTTACGAGTTATGATAAAATATGGGGAGAAATGTCTGAAAAAAATTTAAAATTTTTTTTACAAATATTTTAATAATACGTATCCATAGAATTGGAAATGTTGATCATAATGTATCAAATCAGTATGATGGTTATTCCCTGCAATTAATGTAATAGCTTTTAATTTAATAATTTAATTTAATTTAATTTAATTTAATAGCTTTAATAGCTTTTGGTGTTAGTTTTAATATAAATTTGACAATATTCCAAAAGTTCGGTAATTTATGTTTCTTCTTTAAACTTAAAATAAGATTTTAAAAATATTTCTTCCAGTGTATCAAGCCACCATGAGGTATGCTGATGTTTTCCACTTGTCTTCGGTTTCCTTTTCAAACAGTTTAAATTGCTTATAGTTATAATGTTAAGACACAAATCATAATATAAATACATTGTAAATGTTTTGTATTCAAATTGTAATTATAACAATGTTATAAATTACATTAAGTTGCGAGCAACAACAATGGGTTATGTTAATGCCACAATACAAAATACTTTCCATGTGAATGGTGTCACTACAGCAAGTGCATTGAGTCATTCATAATTGGCAACATTGTTTCTCTCTGCAACAATGTTGCCAATTTGAATGTAGTTGATTTATTCCATTTCATTAATTAAACAAAAGTTAAGAGTAGTTGAGGCCATTAAGAAATTCAATTAATTTTAATTAAACATCTGTGTGGTAATGGTGAAGTCAATGATGAAGAGAAACTACAGGCAAAACAAAAGACGTAAGACACGAACTTAATGTGATATGTAATGGTTGCAAGGAGTTCAATGCTAAACCAACGTACAAGCGATATATAGGATAAGATAAACTAAAAATTATGTTTGTATATCCTACCTGCAAGGGTAGGGCGCATATTTTCGCTATTCGCATTCACGCACGCTCATGTGATCAAATTTTGATCCTACTCACAATAACAATTAACGAAGTGCGTACAATTAACAGAGTATTATACGAGCTGCTTAGATTCCAATTGATCTAACTCCACATTTTAACAAGTTTGATATTTCAATGTTATTACAACTAAATCATTTTAATTTAGTCATATTTCAAAATCGATTCGATTGTGTAGAATGAAGCTGACCAACACCAAATCAGCAGTAAAGGTGGGGAAGACCTCATGGAAGCATTCTGTACCAAGCGAGGACTGAGACAAGGCGACATACTTTCGTGCAATCTCTTCAGCATCTTAATGGAGATAATAGTGAGAAAATCTGCAGTAAATAAGAACAAGGCCATCAGCCATAGGTTGCTGGCATATGCTGACGACATAGATATCATTGGGCGAAATTTGCGAGAGGTTACTGCAGTATTTTCAGTAAGAGTCAGCGAAGGTGCGTCTTGCTGTTAATGAGGGCAGGACAAATTTGAAGGTGTCAACGACTAGACAAACATATCGACTTGGTTGGCAGTTTAACGTCGGCAACCGATTTAATTTTGACGTAGTATATGAAATTATCTACCTTGAATCCGCCGTGAACAAGGACATCAATGGCAGCGTGGGTATAAATAGGAGAATTCTGCTTGCAAATGGATGCTAATTTGGGCTCAGTAAGCAGTTTAAGAACAAAGCTTTCTCTCGACAGACAAAAGTCGAGCTATAATAGAGCCTCATTTAACCTGTCCTGTCATATGGCTCCGAAACTTCGATCATATCGCAGGCGGATGAAAAATACCTGGGAGTATTCGAGAGAGATATTTTCCGTAAAATATATGGTCCTGTTAAACAAAACGGCAGGTACCGAACCAAAACTTGGCGAGTACCGAACCAAGAGCTTGTAACGTGGTTTTGTAAGCTCAGTCATGTCCAGAGCCTTTCGTTAGGATCCACCGTACCTTTCGAAATAAGAACAAATTAGTTTATCCTTTTCGAAGGATCGAATTCTGATTCTTTATTAACCTTTAATTTACAAATTACTTTGATTTACAGAAATAACATCAACTGATTCACTCGTTGAGAACACCCGTCTGAATTGACGACACTCTTCCGGGGCAATTGTCTTGGCTTGACAACACTCTTCTGGGGGCACTTGTCTTGGCTTAACTACTGGGGTACGTTGCGGAGTAGCCGATTTTAAGAAGATCGGTAACTTGGTGTGTTGCATACAAGATTATTGGGATTCGCTGTGCAGATCGGGTATGTGGGTTATTGACTCGGTATGTGATTTACATGTTTAAGAGTACAGGGGAATAGTCGGTAAGAAACCCACTATGGGGAATAGTTAGCCGAAGCAACTATAATCGAATAATCAGCCGAGTAGTTTACCCTTTTCGGGTCCCTAGATCGGGTATGCGGGTTTTTGACTCGGTATGTCCGGTTCGAGATCGGTCATCATTGAATGGATTGTGTAGGAACAGTACAGGGGAATAGTTGGTAAGAAACTCACTATGGGGAATAGTTAGCCGAAGCAACTATAATCGAATAGTCAGCCGAGGCCGCTATAATCGGTAAATTTATTTCATCCATCTTGAAAAATACAGTTTTCAAAAAGTTACTCCTGTTTTATGCAGTAGTAGAGCCCCAGATCTAATGGAATTATCTTTTCGGGTTGTGCGCTCGGAAGCGACCCAATGGTGAGGCTAGTCAAACTTATCATTAAGTACTTCAGCCTCATTAACGCGAATGAGAACTACATCAAAGTACTTATTATTGTGTAACCACTGAAGCTACTGCATTGCTGCAATGTATACAAAGTTGACAGAGCTTGTGTGTTTGTCAGTGAGTGGGGTTGTTCGCGAGGGTGGCGTATGTAAGTATGTTGGTATTTTCTGTTGCTGGCTTCAAAAAGAGTTAGTGTCAGAACGTTTGCCCGTAAGAGTGGTTGTATGTATGTTTATATTTAAATGTAGGGATGGCCACGGGGATGGGAGTGTACTTTCAAATATATACTGGCGGGTTATACCGTCACGTTACAAGCTATATAATTTGTATTCTGACGTGGACATGGCTAGGCGAATCAAATTAGGCCAACTGTGTTGGCTAGGCCATGTTCTCCGAATGAATGAAGATGAGTCATCGCGAAAGGGTTTCGATAACGTACTCGATGGAAGCAGGAAAAGAGGACGATCAAGCCTCCGCTGGAAAGACCAGGCCGAAGAATCCCTCCGTATTCTTGGTGTTACAAAGTTCAACACGAAAAATAGAAGCATATACGGACACCACTACGTGATACAAGACAAAATAAGACCCGTGTCTCCCAGTTTTGCCCAAAGTCATGCACTTTTTTTATGACCCCCCCCAAAGATTTGGGGCCTCGGTGTCATTTTGTCGGGCTCATATCTTGCAAACCGTTCGGAATTTTGATTCACTTTCTGAGGGAAAGTTGTAGCTCTTGTAATAAAAAACATATAAAATCAAAAAAACTTCATCTTCAAGGTCAAAATCGCAAAAAGCTTTAAAAACTTTTTTTAACCTCTTTTCTCCTGTTCAGGCCCATAGGTAGCAAACCGTTCAAAATTCAAGGAAACAATCAACTACAAGAATGTACCTAAGATCTCAATAAACAACTTTCTAGAACATATGAACTTCCTAGGAATGATCCTGAACACCGTTTAGGTAGCGCTTAGGTAGCGTTTAGGTAGCCGCAAAAGTGAAAAATTTCCCGATAATTTTTTAATTTCACTGTGTGTAATTTTTTAAGTCATGGAAATATAACCATATACGGACACCACTACGTAATAAAGACAAACAAACACCCGTGTCTCCCAGTTTTGCCCAAAGTTATGCACTTTTTTATTGGCCCCCAAAGATTGGGGGCCTCGGTGTCATTCTTGCAAAAAAGTGATCATTTTGTCAGCCTCTTATCTTGCAAACCGTTCGGAATTTTGATTTACTTTCTGAGGGAAAGTTGTAAAAAACAAAAATTGTGAACACATAAAATCAAAAATACTTCATCTTCAAGGTCAAAATCGCAAACAACTGACAATTTCAATGTGCAGTGTGAAAATATTGATTTATTTTGCTACGTTTGCGGTCATCAAATCAGAACAAAGTTCTACAGGATTTTAAAAGCAAAAGAATAGCACTACTGTGCGGCAAAGTGAAAGGGTGGGTAAATACGAAATCTTCCTAAAAATTTACAAGATAGCGTTATTTTTAGATTTCAATCTCACACAAAAATTTAACCAAAACTTTGGGCATTTTGTTTTCAAAAGATTTGAAGTTCACAATACGAATAGTAAACAGTGGCCAAAACATTTATACAAGTATAAATCATTGGTTCAATACATTCGATTCACTAAATTGAATGGTGCGAGTATCTCCCAAGCCAGACAAAAGTCATAATTACAAATCGTAACCATAACTTTAAGCATTCATATGCTTTTTAGGCGCATTGAAAATGCGGTAGATCTTAGGCAAAAATTTAGGCATATTTTTTGGTTTAAAGAAACCACAATAATTTTAAATCGATTTTATAAATGTATGTTTAACTAATTAATAAACAGCAAGACAACCTTTACGAACGAAAAAAATTTTAAAAAATCACAACAAAATATCAAAAACAAAAAAAAAACTCCTACCCAAAAACAGAAATTTATAGATATATCAATCGGTTCATTAACATAATTATATGACGTTTCAGCCCCCGATTACAAAAAAAAACAAAGAAAATAAAATAATACTACTACTGAGATTTTGAAATAATAATATAAATACCTAAAGCTACCAGACTTCGAAAATCTTCAAAGAAATCTTAAATCTTCAATCCCATACAATATTCGTAATTTATGTAAATTAATATAAGATTTCAAAAAAATAAAAAAAATAAAATTGTATCAAATATACAAACACACATATAAGGGTTATTTATTGATTTCCTTTAAGTGTTTCTATTACAGTTTCCATGACTGTATTGAGGAGAGGGAAATCACATTTAAATATTTTGTGTCTTCGATTTATCCGCCTGTTTGTTTTTATATAACGATGTTGGAGACTTGGAGTTATCATTAAAATACTTCAATTCCCCTTTCCCATTTGGTGCTACGTCGTTTATAAATTTTAAAAGATTTTAATCTTTTTTGTTACAGATATTTAATCTTTAAATACCATTTTTCCTGTCATGGGAAATTTTAATATCTTCCAGCATAATCACATCAGTTGGTTGGTACAGAAGAGGAGGAGTCCAAGTTCGTTACAATCAGTTAAAAATTCTACACATTCATGGTTCATTAACTGGAGGTTTCATAGGCAGCCGTTAAATAAACTGCTTTCCAATTAGTTCGACATCGAATTTTGATTAGTTAAATAGGATGTGTTGGAAACAGAATGGGGTTTAATAAAAACTTAGAAAATTTTCTCATGAAAATTTAACTGAGATCAGCAGGGTGGATACAGATTAAAAATATACGTTTTTATTTTATTAGTCAAGCTCAAGAAGTACCAGTAATAAGGTCGAATAAATAAAAAATCATCCCAGATTAAAAATATATTTTTCTTGTTTCCATTAGAAAAACTTTAAGACGTCAGGTAAAAGGTATCATTAAGTATTGAATCATCGGCAAGATTTGCTGCTTGACTGGGCCTTACCAGTTCCAATGTAAATTTATAGGAAATACGTGTTTTACTTTAAAGAGCTTAGTAGGCCTAGGTTTGAAAATGCTATAAAAAAATGGGTTCCCATTACATCCCATGAAGGAATTGGGAGAGTTTCTCACAACCAATGAGCTATGCGCCTTCTGGTTTTATACTCAGTGATTGGGACCCACAGTTTTACACCGATTCCGAACGGTATTTTTGAGAAGCTTTTTCATGGCTAAATACTCGATAGTATCGCCGTCGCTAAGTGAGGTGACCGCCGGCAACAGAAATTTAATTTAAGGTCAGATCAGGGATCGAGCCCAGGATCTCATGTAAGGGTTTTTCAACAGAGACGCTACAAAAGTAAATCGATAGGGACAATAAACGACGCCATATTTTTTCCCGCTCTTTTCACAATTTTCTTCAGTAAGGTTTGCCATTTCATCATGGAAAGATATACGAGCCAACAACTAGTCGAAATTATTAAAATTTACTACCGAAATTTTTAGTCAGTGGCCTCAACTTTAAGAGTGCTACGTCCAATTTATGGTCGTCATAATCGTCCTACCAGATCAACAATTAAGCGTCGAGTGGAAAAATTTGAATCCACAGGTACAGTACAAAATGTTCCCGTGCCAGTGAGACAAAGAAGTGCCCGTAGTGTCGAGAATATTGCTGCCGCTGAGGCTTCAGTTCAAGAAAGCCCAAATGTGTCTCTCTCATCCTCAATTGACGCAAGAACTGAAGCCGCTTGATCACCATAAGCGTCGTATGTTCGTGAATTGGGCTGAGCAACAACTTGAAAATGATTTGAATTTTCATCGGAAAATCATCTTCAGCGATGAGGCTTCATTTCTGGCTGAATTTTTCTGGCGCAAAATATGCGTTATTGGTCAGACAGCAATCCACACGTAATCCATGAGTCATCATTGCATCCCGAACAAATTACGGTTTGGAGTGGTTTAAGGGCCGGCGGCGTCATTGGGCCGTACTTCTTCCGTGATGATCAAGACTGGCACATTACTGTGAATGCGAATCGCTACCGTTCAATGATAACCGAATAGTTTTGGCCCCAATTGGATAAAATGGACTTGGAGGACATGTGGTTCCAACAGGAACCAAGTTTGGTGAACGTGTCATCTCACGAAATGGCCCAGTCGATTAGCTGCCTCGGTCGTGCGATTTGATGCCGTTATATTATTTCTTGTGGGGCTACGTCAAGTCTATGGTCTATGCCAACAAGCTAGCGACGATTGATGAAATTCGTACGAATATCGAACGTGAAATTGCAGCAGTATCGGCCGATTTATGCTTGAAAACAGTCGAAAATTGGGTTCAGCGTCAGGACTTTTGCCAGCGTGCCCGTGGTGGCCATGCAAAAGAAATCGAGTTCCATACATAATGGCATCGAACGTACTTTCACAGGAATACAGAATTTCATTGGTATTTAAAACCGGTTTTGTTTTATTTAAAAAAAACTTTTGTAGCGCTCTTATTGAAAAACCCTGTACAGGATGCGCGCACACTCGCGTTTGCACCACCGACGGCCACAAATGGTATGCTATACCAGCAGCAGAAAGCGGTGAGAGTATGCCTTCTAGCAGGCCTGCAAAAGCAACAGAAGGCAAACCCTCCAAATGCAATCATCAGTTCAAATTAACATGGGGGGATTAAATGCAGAGAAGGCCTGTACATTTTCCTTCTTTTATTAGGCAGACATGTTTCCTAAGAGGTCTGACTGCAAAAGAAAATTTTTGGGAGGATTTAAGGAAACATAAAGTATATGTGAATTATTTGCCTATGTATCAGTGCTGTGAAAGTCGGAGTCGAAGCTGGAGTCGGAGTCTTGGAGTCGGAGTCTTGGAGTTGGAGTCTTGGAGTCGAAGTCTAGGATATTCGCCTGAAGTCGGAGTGCGAGTCGTACAAATCTGGAAGACAACCACAAAAAAACCACATTTAGGTCACAAAAATATATATTTAAACCAATTGATCGATGTGTCTCAAACATGTACTATTGAATAGCAAACACAGTGTGTTTGAGTACAAGTATACTATATTTGCGACAAGCTGCAAACACGTATTTTTTGCATCCAAACAACAAAAAAGACAGATTTTTCAGCGTGTAGGTTTCAGAGAATACTGACAAATGCATCACGTATGCATGGCGCACCACTTCCACTGATGCACTGACTGTAATTTTATGTTTGTTGCCGGTGGACACTGTAGGCATGCAGATTACTTCTACAAATATCATCAGGTTAAGTTAGCTATCATGGAATTGTACTGGAAGTTACTGCTAACATCCCTGAATTTATCGATTATTCAAAAGTGGAATAGGGTATTCAATCGGAAGTATTATACTCTCCTAGCGGAATGGGATTCCTGGAAGAAAGGAGTTCCCGATAGAATAAATTCCTACATGAATGGGATGAAAATGAATATCCAATTAACGTATAGGGTCTACTCTAGGGTTGCCTCGTAACCTACTTGCTCATTATAGAGTGTATCATACAAGAATTTTGGCGATTAGGTAATTCAGCAGTCATTGGCTCCAATGTCTTCTCTGACAGTCAGACGGCTTTCAGATCTCTGGAATTTCAGGAGTGCCGACTATGGACCAGCAATTATATGTTCACATTATAGGCGGGCCAGGCCAGAGCAGCATTCGAGGGAACTGCAGAATCAATATTCAATCGGAAACATTACACTCTCCCACCGGAAAGGGATTCCTGGAAGAAAGGAGTTCCCGATAGAATAAATTCCTGCATGAATGGTTACTAGGATTGCCCCGTAACCTACTTGCTCATTATAGACTGTATCAGACAAGAATTTTGGCGATTTTGGTAATTCAGCAGTCATTGGCTTCAATGTCTTCTCTGGCAGTCAGCCGGTTTTCAGATCCCTGGAATTTCAGGAGTACCGACAATGGACCAGCAGTATTATGTTTACATTATATTGTGGCTGGCAAGGCTTGGGACTTATAACTTTAAAGGAATATGAGCGTGTTGGGATGCTCCTACCAACCTTTATCATTATAAGGGTGCATTGCCACAGGGACATTCCAGGGAACTGCGCTGACAAGACTTAGGAATTACAAGGAAATCGAAATGAACGGAAGAGTGTTGGCATGCTCTTACCAACCTGTGCGAATATCCCGCATGAACGCTCATATTGATGATAGAGGAAAGGCTGGCGAGGAACACAGAGATAAATCTGGTTGACACTTGATAGAAGGCGATCCATGAACCTTCTGTCTCTAGCCTGGCCTAAGGTATCAATGCTAGTTTCAGTATTAACGGGTCACTGTTTGATTGGTAGTCATGGGGCGAGACTAATAGTCAGAGAAAATGATTTTTTTAGAAGCTAAACCGATAAGGAAGAGGAAAAAATCAACTACAAATTGACTCTGAACGTGTCTAGTACTAGCCAGCATTAGGATGTCTACTATGGGATCTTTCTTCTTTAGGGACCTATACGAATTATCTCATTTAGTTGCCCTAAAATGGTTCTCCTTTGGGTTTAGAGCCTAAACTCGTTATCCCGTGAAATCACATTGGACCTCACATTGGTCTAATTGAGTTGTTCACCGACTGACACCAATACCGAACATAATATAGCATAACTCCCTTGATGTCTGATCAACGGACCGATCAATACAATAGGGGGGATGTTCGAAGATTTCGTTCTCCTCCTAATCATAATCGCCCCTACAATATTCAAGATTTGTAGCATGTCTATCAATCAGAGTCAAGTCCACACAACACAATAATTACCATAGAAACATCTCAACGTTGAGATGGTTATTAAATACCTACAATAGTTCGGGCCTTGCCTGCTGAGCCTGCAGTTTATATTTCCACATCACCCGTGGTGACCAACCTAACCTATTAGTGCCCGAAACAGTGAAACATTTAAGTCCGTCCACAAATCTCGCCATGTTTTTCGTTCTATCGGTTGCTGTAATTTAGTTTCCATAAAATTCCCATAAACATTATGATTTTATATCAAAAAATGTGACAATCTTTAACAATATCATGACATTTTATTCACATTTATATCAATTTACGAAAACCATAGTGCGGTCTCTTGAAGACTATGTCGTATAATATCACCCCAAGATTATATGCTAATTTCATCACGTGAATATTTATTTAAAAACATGTAAATCTTAGTTTTTTTATAAAACCACATCTACGTATCTGACGAAGAACATTAAGCTGATAGAATAGAAAAAAATTTCCATAAATTATTGTATCATAAATTTGCTTAAGTTTATGGAGATTTCAACCAATGACTAAGCGCTGAGATTACGTCCGATTTGGAATGATGGAAGTTTGTTCGAGTGACCATAAAACATTAATTTTCAACACGGGATTTTGAAATTTAACTAATTTAGAATTTAATTTTAATCAACCAAATCACTAATTCACGTTACTAGTAACGTCACGAAACTATTCCTCCGTACAAATGTATATAGATTGAAAAGATGGAAAGGAAAATAGATTTTCAATTCAGTTCAGCTCCAGCAGGAAGCGGATCCATGATCATGGACATTTAAGTCGCCTGGCACATGGATATAGCGACATCCAAAGGTTCATCGATGTAGAAAATAGGGGGAAATTGACCAACAAAAATCACCCAAAAATATTCCATACAAAATTTGGGCAAATCAGAATCAATCATAGTGAAATATGTTACAAAACCAAATACAAAAAATAATGTGTGTTCAAAAAACCGGCATTTTCGAAAACCCGGTGTTGGGTTTATAGAATGGAATTGAATTGAATTAAACTAAAATGAATTGCGCTGAATTGAATTGAATTGAATTGAATTTAATTGAATTGAATTTAATTGAATTGAATTGAATTGAATTGAATTGAATTGAATTGAATTGAATGGAATTGAATTGAATTGAATTGAATTGAATAGAATTGAATTGAATAGAGTTGAATTAAACTAAAATGAATTGAATTAAATTAAATTAAATTGAATTGAATTGAATTGAATTGAATTTAATTGAATTGAATTGAATTGAATTGAATTGAATTGAACTGAATTGAATTGAATTTAATAGAATTGAATTGAATTGAGTTGAAACGAATTTAATGGAAATGAATTGTATTGAATTTAATAGAATTGAATTAAGTTAAATTGAATTGAATTGAATATAATTGAATTGAATAGAGTTGAATCGAATTGAATTTCATAGAATTGAATTAAGTTAAATTGAATTGAATTGAATAGAATTGAATTGAATTGAATAGAGTTGAGTTGAATTGAATTTAATAGAACTGAATTGAATTAAACTAAAATGAATTGAATTGATTTGAATTAAATTAAATTAAATTAAATTAAATTGAATTGAATTGAATTGAATTGTATTGAATTGAATTGAATTGAATTGAATTGAATTTTTTTTTTTTTTTTTTTTTTTTTTTGAATTGAATTGAATTGAATTGTATTGAATTGAATTGAATTGAATTGAATTGAATTGAATTGAATTGAATTGAATTGAATTGAATTGAATTGAATTGAATTGAATTGAATTGAATTGAATTGAATTGAATTGAATTGAATAGAATTGAATTGAATAGAGTTGAATTGAATTGAATTGAACTGAATTGAGTTTAATAGAATTGAATTGAATTGAATTGAATTGAATTGAATTGAATTGAACTGAATTGATTTGAATTTAATAGAATTGAATTGAATTGAATAGAATCGAATTGAATAGAATTGAATAGAGTTAAACTGAATTGAATTGAATTGAATTGAATTGAATTGAACAGAATTGAATTGAATTTAATTGAATTGAATAGAATTGAATTGAATAGAGTTGAATTGAATTGAATTTAATAGAATTGAATTGAATTAAACTAAAATGAATTGAATTGATTTGAATTAAATTAAATTGAATTGAATTGAATATAATCGAATTGAATAGAATTGAATTGAATAGAGTTGAACTGAATTGAATTGAACAGAATTGAATTGAATTGAATAGAATATAATTGAATTGGATTGAATTGAATTCAATTGAATTGGTTTGAATTGAATTAAATTGAGTTGGATTGAATTGCATTGAATTGAATTGAACTGAATTGAATTGAATTTAATAGAATGGAATTGAATTGAGTTGAATTGAATGAATTAAATTTAATAGGATTGAATTGAATTGAATTAAACTAAAATGAATTGAATTGAATTAAATTAAATTGAATTGAATAGGATTGAATTGAGTTGAACTGCATTGAATTGAAATGAATTGAATGTAATAGAATTGAATTAAGTTAAATTGAATTGAATAGAATTGAAGTGAATATAGTTGAATTGAACTGAATTTAATGGAATTGAATTGAATTAAACTAAAATGAATTGAATTGAATTGAATTGAATTGAATTGAATTAAACTAAATTGAATTGAATTGAATTGAATAGAAGAGAATTGAATTGAGTTCATCTGAATTGAATTGAATTGGATGGCATTGAACGGAACTGATCTGAACTGAACCTTAATTGAATTGAATTGCACTGAATTGAATTGATTTGAATAGAATTGAATTGAATTGAAATTAATTGATTTGAATTGAAATGAACTGAATTGAGTTGAATTAAATTGAAATCAATTAAATGGAATGAACTGAATTGAATTTAATTTAACAGAATTGAATTGAACTGGATTTTTTTAGTTGCAGGAAAATACGCTGATCTTTATAGCTTAAAGGAAAATTCTTCTAAGAAATAATTTCAGATGGAAATAGATATAATAAAGATTTGAATTGATTTGAATCGAAGCGAATCAAATCGAGTCAAACTGAATTGAACTGAATTTAATTGGATTGAAATGAATTGAATTGAATTAAATTTAATTGAATTGAATTAAATGGAGCTGAATTAAATTGAATTGAACTGAATTGTATTGAATTGAATTGATTTGAATCGAATGGAATTGAATTGAATTCGTTCAAGCCATTGTGACCAAATTGGGCACCAGTTTCACTCCATTGTACATCAATCCACCAACCCGTACCCGTAGAGTGCGTATCGTGGAGAATATAGCTGCGGTATTCAGCGATAATGAAGATCACGATATGTCCATACGACACCGATCGCAGCAATTGGGTTATTGTTATTCAACCACCTGGAGTATTTTACATGAGGACCTTGGGCTAAAGCTGTACAAAATACCGTTGGTGCAAGATCTGAAGCGTGGCAATTAGCACAATGTCGTCTTTTCAGTGAATGGGCCTGGAAATGGAGCTGGGTTAAGATCAACTTCTTTAAAGAAAAATTCTGTTCAGCGACGAGTTTAATTTTTGGCTCAATGGGGATGTCAATAAAAGGAATTGCCGAAGTTGGTCCAAAATGCAGCCAGAGGCTGTTCAAGACCTGTCAATGCACCCTGAAAAATTGATGGTTTGGTGCGGTTTGTGGGCCAGCGGTATCATTTGACCGTTGTATTTTAAAGACGATGATGGTCGCAACGTTACGGTCAATGGAGCAAGGTACCTTTCGATTATCACGGACTTTGGTTTGGTCAAAATAGAAGAATGGGACTAGATTGACATGTGGTTTCAACAGGATGGAGCCGCATGCGACACTGCACGCGATATGACCAATTCAGAGTCTAGTTTGGTGACCCATTAATATCATGGATCTCGCTATCAACTGACCTCCTTCTTCGTGAGATTTGAACCCACTAGAGTTTTTTTTTGTGAAGGTACGTGAAGTTTTTTTTTTTTTTTAAATTAATTTTTATTTGATCATTATATTTTTATACAAAGTTTAAATATTAAGCCCACGAAGCCATTCGGCTTGTCTGCAGGATATTATATCTTAGTTTTGCTTCAAAATATTTAATTATCAATACTGTTTTATATTTCATGTTTGTCTATTCTCTATTATATTTTAAATTCTCTCGTCTCTCTAGTGGGATAAGCCATCCACGATTGCTGCCCTGTGAGACTACATTACACACGTCATTGGTGAGATACCGGTCGATATGTTGGAAAAAGTGTGCCCAAATTGGACTTTCAGACTGGACCACGTGTTAGTTTTTACACTCACTGATTGGGATGTACAGTTTTACACAGGTTCCGAATGGTATTTTTGAAGAAATAATTTACTCGAATTTTTCTGTGTAAAAATATGGCACCTTCACGTTGGGTGTAACTATTGAGATACGTCTGAAATCAGGCGAATATAATGACAAATTAATACTTTTCTGTTTTCTTTTTGTGATATAGTTTCAATTTACAAATCGCCGTCTCAGCTTTATATATGGTTTAAATAAAAAACAATTATAATATAAACAATGACAATCGAACTTAGTATAAAGAAAATGACTTGATATAATACGACTACCAAACCCTCTAGTCACTTAAGCAACAAGTTTAGGTTGAGTTTGGTAATTATAATATAGTCTTATGACCATAAATGATCTTATGACCATATTGTTGGTAAATATATGTGTAATGTAATGTAATCACTTGAAACTTAATCTAAATTAAAACAATATAATTTAGATGAAAACAAACAGTCAGTATATTTCAAAGCTTATATACACAGTCTCTGATTTTCAACAGATTGTATTTTTGCTTTTCATCAAAATATGTCTAACACCTAGCCCTGCATTGTTAAGAAAACAATTTAAGTTAGACAAGTTTAAAATTGTTATCAATTTCGTTTTCAATTTTTAAATTTATTGCATCATTCGTTAACATTTAGCTGCTCTGTGCAAACACACGTCAACACGTGCGTTAACTTTGTACGGCCAAACAAAAATCTCAACCAACCAGCCAGCCAGTCATTGATCAAAACAAAAGACTTAGGCAACGAACTTGAACTAATTGTTTCACTCATTCGAGCATTTATGTAGTTTTGTAAACAAATTCGCACATTTCATTTCAACACTTATCGAGTGTGAAAGAAAATAGAAAACAAAACAGAAAAATAATTTGCATAAAATGTTTAAAAATCAACAACAAAAAATACACTATTGAACAAAAGACCGGCCAAGATAATTAAGCATTAATCATTTAGCAAAAACGTTGGAAACAAATTTATTGTTTATTAAATAGCGGAATTAAGTAAATTGATTTCATATGTGAATACAGTGTACAGTTTTTATGATCGGGGTATTGTAAACGTATTGTCATAGAGATAATAAAACAATTTTCAAAATGAGAGTTTTTAAAAGGTGTCTTTGAACCCAGTTGTTTTATAGAAAGCAGGTCTCCGAATCCAGTTGCCACAGTTGTTCTACAACAAAAACTTTATAGCTGTCACGTTTTCTACACAAAAATGTAATCAAAAACAATGCCTGCATAGAGAATATTATCATTTGAATTTGGTTTTTATAGGCAACTGTTTCAAAAGGCCAGGTTATATTAAGATCTCTCCTTTACTTGAATTGTTCTTTTATAATCTGCCTTGGTTAGAGGCCTAACCTAGTAATGGTGGTCTTATTTTCCAATCAAAACGTTAGCCTTTTCTCTGTAGTCTGTCACATCAAGCTTCACCTAACCCTTCTAACCCAGTCTTGCTCATTATTTTCTATTCCATATAAAGGGTGACTTTCTTCATATTTGGTTTTGAAAATTGAAGAAACCATAGAAAATTTTTACAAGTGAATGAAATATTTAGTTGGATCTATAAATGAATGCCTGTCATTTGCTTTTTAAAGATTTTTT
The DNA here is from genome assembly GCA_963931995.1 of Phaonia tiefii. Classification (NCBI taxonomy): domain Eukaryota; kingdom Metazoa; phylum Arthropoda; class Insecta; order Diptera; family Muscidae; genus Phaonia; species Phaonia tiefii. Next base: position 16,151,389 of record OZ008370.1, on the reverse strand, counting down.
CATTCAAATGTTGCCCACGGATACGCTTCACGTGGTCCACTCTTTTTCCAACATTTCGGCCTGTGTCTCACCAATCACACGTGTAATTTTGTCTTACTTAATTTTGTGGGTTACTTGTTCCTAAACAGGAAAGGCTTCACATGCCCCCCCCACAAAAAATAGTATAAAAAATGGTGTGCCATAACATCCTATGAAGCGATTGAGGAGAGCTTCTCACAATCAGTGAGATGTGCGCTTTCCAGTTTGTTTTCATTTGAGAAGCTTAGAGTAGTATAGTATAGAGGATTTAAGTCGCACGAACCAGGCGGCCAATCGACGGCGTCACAACGTGAGACTAATAGCTCACCAAACTCGTCTCTCAATTAGTTCGTGGTGTCTCGTGCAGTGTGGCATGTGACACCGTCCAGCTGAAACCACATGTCAACCAAGTTCAATTCTTCCACTTGGGGCAAAAAAGTTAATGTTCATCGAACTGTATTTTGCTCCATTGAGAAGTCCAGTACAGAAGTTCGTAAAGAAGTACAGTCCAATAATGCTATAAATAAATGGTTTCCCATTACATCCCATGAAGGAATTAGGGAGAGTTTCTCACAACCAGTGAGCTGTGCGCTTTATAGTTTTATACTCACTGATTTGGACCTACAGTTTTACACCGGTTCCGAACGGTATTTTGAGAAGCTGTTTCATGGATAAGTACACGATAGTGTCACCGTCTTTAAGTGAGGTGACCGTCGTCGAAAGAAATTTTTAAGGTGGTCGGAGCAGGAATCGAACCCAGGATCTCCTGTACAAGAGGCGCGCACACTAACTACTGCACCACCGACGGCCAATAATGCTGCCGGCTCATAAACCGCAAAAAAACAATGTATTTTTCAGGATGTATTTCCAGCTCTTAAACAGCCTCTGGCTGCTCTTTGGGCCAGATTCGACAATTCTTTTTGTAGACATACACATTGAGCCATAAATGATTCTCATCGCTGAAGAACTACGTTGTGGTAGGTCGTCTGGCTTTAGCTCCTGCACCAGCTGTATTTTGTATGGTTTAGGTCCTTGGGTAAACTCTTTCCGGTGGTCGAATAACACAAACCCAATTGCTGCGATCGAACGAACTCTATGGATACGGGTTGGTGGGCTGATGTCCAATAGAGTGAAACTGGTGCGAAATTTGGTCACAATGGCATGAATAGCCTCCCCGGTGGGTCGATTGGTGGTAACTATGGAAACACATTTTCTACACTGCACGAATTTTGATACTAAAACTCAATTATTTTCCAAATTTAATTTAATTTAAAACCCATGTGATTCCTAAATACGTAAATGCAACCATTTGCATCACGTCCCTCATCACAAACCACAAAGTGTTCAATGACGTAGAGACATGTGTTAGTAGGAGTATGTAAAATGTGGCATATTCTCAGCGATGGAAGTCATGACCTGGAAGGCCTGGAATCATGACCAACCAGGTGTACTTTAAAATACGGAAGGCTTTCCCTACACATTACCTCCTCCTTTCTTTTTAACATTGCGTGAGGTTGGGAGGCTAGGCCTTCTTTGCCCATTGCCTAAAGAAGGCATGTAAAGAGGAAGGCCTTAAACGGCAATTACTTTAATTTAACTAAAATAATTTATTTTATCACAACGTCATTATCCACTTCTACATATTTATTTAAAAGTATGAATGTATCTATCTTAGAACGTTGTACAACGCCCAACTCCAAATTGAAAATTTTAAAAATACCCTGAAAAATATTAAATAAAACTTTAATTTTAAAATTTGTATGAAATTTTCAAATTAAATTACGGTTTTAAAAAATCGGAAAAGAAATTTCTCAAAATTGTAAAAATCTTCTTCTTGGTTATATCTGATGAAACAATTCATGCATTCCGCAGGCCTTATTTTAGGAAGGCATTACAAAAGATTGCATTGTGTTCTCGAACTCGTTCAATTAAGGATCCCGGTCGTAACAATCACGAACATACTCGCCGTATCGAACATGTGCATTATGTTTGTGAGAGTGATATCAGGTCACCCTAAATGAACTAGATACATAGTTCATGAACTACCCAACTCTACCATTTATTTATTTTGTAGTATCAATCGGATATAATTTAAATTACATTAGTATCAATCAAACATAATTTAAACATAGTTTGTCTATCGCTCATTCCTTAATTCACTTCCTTTTGCATGATTTTCCAAACTTCATACTCGAGAGCTGTGGCATCGAAACCCCCTGGTTCGTGAACTATGTACATATGTACATAGTTCATTTAGGGTGACCAGACATGCCCTCACGAAAGCAATACACATGTTCGATATGCCGATTACGTTCATGATCGTTACGACCGGCCACCTTAATGAACGAGTTCGGCACAAGTCTATTGAAAACGAGAGAGAGGGACCAGAATCAAAACATGCAGCAAACTAAGTTTAAATATAAATAGTGTTTGGTTGATACTAATGAAATACTAAATTATGTTTTATATACACATTCCCTTTTATTTCTGTACCTTTGGTGTCAAACCAAAGATTAATATACAACAAACTCAAACTCGATGAAATTTCCTACTACCTCGTCAACCTAAAAATTTACTTTACTCTAAAAATTTTCAATATATTAATAAATTGTAAAATAGTGTCTAATGTTTCAAAAAACTTGGACAAAAAGGTTCCAAAAAGGCGCATTATTTGCAAAAAAAAATACTGAAAAGCACTTCGCACCATTTTCAAAACAAAGATGCCGATACCAAAAAAAGTGTGCAAAAAGAAAAACACAAAAAGTGCCGTTATGAGAACACTGTGGCTCAATAACTGGCATGAGGTGACTAATGATCCTAGATCAAAAAGCAAATTTAGTTGCGCGAAGTCGGTTGGTGTACAAACACCTCGTTTCTAAATTCTTCGAAATTCTATTGTGTGTGAGATATGTAAGTGCGTGTTAGTGTGTAAAGGAAAAAGAAAAGACAAAACCGGGCAACAAAATAAGTTTAGAAATTTAAGACAAAAGAATAAGTTTAAAGTGTAAATAACAAAAAGTTGAAAATTGAAAACAAAAAGAAAATAAATTTAGAAAATGATGTGTAAAAAATGTTAAAGCCACAAGAAAATCAAAAAAATAGGCAATAATAAAAAGAAAAACATTAAAATTGTGTAAAAAACAAATCGGGACGTCGTTAAATGCAACAAATTCGTGCAATGCCATAAAGTCATTGAGGAAAATTAAGCAGCTGAAGTACCAAGTAAGTGAAAAATAACAGGATATTAAGTATTCTCTTTTGTTGCAATTCTCCGCTGCTCACATACATATTTACTTATATTCTCCTTTGCCTTTCTCACCACTTCATCTGTCTCATCACACGTTTCAGTTATTAATTCGAAGACAAAACAGTGAGAATATTTCAATTGGTCTCTCTAATTGATTAATTCTCTCCATACACCCACTATACAAAGCGAAATCTGCTTTGACCGTTTACATCAACTCTTTTGCTCATAATCATTGTAACCTGTGTACTCACCTCATTGGTGGAAGGGGAATCTTGATTATACAGTCGATGCAAAAAAAACGGTGTGTGGATCTTATTACATTCAGTTCGAAAATATGGTATCCGATAAAAATGTGTAAATGAAAAGAGAAGGTGGGAAATAAAATTAATGTGTAATAAGGCAAAGGAATATATTGTTACTTTAATTTAAAAAGGACATAACTAACATTTCAAAAATTTTACAGGAGGAGGAAAAACTAAATAAATGTAATAATTTCAGAAATTTTAAAAATGTTTTAATGCAGTTTGAATTAAAAGGGGAAACAGATTTTGCGTTAACAGCATACAAGGTTTTTCCCTAACGATGAATTTATATTTTTCTATACGAATATGAAAAAAACCGCTGTTAAAAACAAAAAATGCTTAGATACGTCTTTTCTAAATTACGGTAACGATATTTAAAAAAGTACTGTATAAGTATGTCTATTTTACGGCTTACTTAAAAAAAAATATTCCGTGGGATAGAATACGTTATTCTAACAAAAAAATGTAAATAACAACATCGCCGCAAATGCATAGTTTCGAAGTTATGGGACCTGAATGTACTGATATGTGAGAGGGTAATGGAGTTAAGAAGCCGTGCAAAGCATTGATGTAGTAAATTTTTGTTATAAAACAAGTCAAAATAATCGCAAAATATTAATTAATTGTTTTCCGATAACTCGCCTAGTTATCGAGATATGGGATATTACAATTTTGAAAAAGTATCGAATATTTTGTTTTTAATATTTTCTCAGGAAAAAAAGAAATAAAAAAATTCTCAACAAAAAATAAACAAACTCAAAAAAATTTATAACTTGAAAAAACTGCAGAAGTGGCGAGGTTGGAGGAGAAAGTCCCAAAGATTACGTGTTCTACCCGTTTCCCACAACCTGTGAGTTTTAGGAGTGTAAGCCGTAAGATAGACCTGTTCCAAAAGTACTAATAAAAAAAAGAAAAACTAAGTAAATAAATTTATGAAATTGCGGAGGAAACTAACTGTAATATATTCAAAGAAAAGTTTTTAATGACAAGATTAAAATAAAATTAAACAAAGTGCTCTCACAAGTAAGCATCAGGCAAATGTAGGGCGTTTTTTTGCTATTTGTTTTTTCAAAATTCATAAAATACAGAAGATTTGTACAAGTTAATGAAATATTTATTGGAATCGATAGATTAATGACTGCCATTTACTTTTTGGAGATTATTTCATGGAAATAAAGCCCACGGTTACGATTCAAGTGGTTTTCGCAAGTTATTTTCGGAAACCATTGCTAAGACGCTACTCTATTAAATTAAGTCTTGATGGTTTGTTGTCCTTACATCAGAAGAAAAAAAGAAACTCCCCATATAAATTCAACCTAACAATGCACATCTGGAAAATAATTCCTAGCTGAGATTACATTGGCAACGAAATTTAAAATCTTTTAATCACGCCCATAAACTGTTGGGAACATTAGAAACCATACCCCACATTTACATAATATTACACATTTATATTATTTTATCTATTATATTATATACTTGTCATCTTTTTCACACTAAACCTTTCTCCCCCATACATTTAGCTATTCTGCCCCAAAGTCTGCGCCGAACTGGAGTGGACTTTGAAGAAGAATTCTGTGGTAAAGTCTTCGCCGAACTGGAGAAGCTTTATATAAAATTTCGACGACAAAGTCATCGACGAACTGTAGTTGACTTTTGTTTAAAAATCTCAACCTATAAAATGTCTCTTACAGACGATTATCGTATTTAACGTGCAACAGCCAGATTTTGGAAAGAATTCTTGTTATTGATGCAAGTTTGTTACACTGCGTATTATACTTTCTATTCAAAACACTTTGTTTGGGAATATCTTCAACATTTATAAATGAAATTGTATTACAATTTTTTTAATTTATGAAAATTATTCGATCGAAAACTATTGAGACGGGCAGTCATTGAATGTAAATCTAAATAAAACTCATGGATAAATAAAAACCATAGATGAGTCATTTACTTCAACACCATTTTCACCAGAGGGCACATGCTGTTTCCGTGCGACCATTTTTCAGTCGGATGCGACGAAAAAGCACTCAAACATCCTTTTTATTTCGATTCTGTTGTTTAAATTTGAAAATATAATATGAATAATAGAAAAGCATTTCGCTTTTGATATTTTTTGACAATACAAAAGGCAAAAAAGTATGTTTATATAGTTTTTTCAATAGTTTTTGTTTCCAGGGAAATTTGCCCATATCCACCATTCCGGCGCCACCTAGAAAATTTCTTTTTTCTTTCAAATCCACCAGTTATCTTTCACCATCTATAGTTTTTTTTATTTATCTATGTAAAACTAATTGTTGAATTTATAATTCTCGTCGTCTTTCAATTATTTAAAGAGGATAATTTCAAGAATTATTCTTTAATTTCAAATCGGTTTATTGTAACACATTTTCTGGTTATAACTTTCTCCTTAGACAGATAATAATATTTTTAAATTTCTGCGCAATCCCTTCGTATAATTCTCTTCAATAGCAAAGCGTCGTTCGAAAATCATATGCATCCTTAATTATTTAGGTGGCCTCAAATAACCCAGAGGGCGCAAGGACCATACAAAATGAGCGTAATATGTTTCTCCAACCGGCTCGATCTCTAGCTTTTGTCCTCCACTTGGTAACACCAAGCTCTCGCAGGCAATCCTCCACCTGGCCTTTCCACCGAAATTTGGTTGTTCTATTTTTCGATGTCCCTTCGCCTTCGAATGCCCATCGCACTGGTGCATTCTGATCCATTCTACTGACATGGCCTAGCCAGGGTAAACGCGTTAATTTGATACGCATAATCACTTCGATGTCGGGATAGACATTCAGCTCGTGGTTCATCCGTCGGCGGTACACATCCTTTTCTATTATATGACCACATATTCTTCGGAGCAATTTTCCATCGAAAACTGCCAGTAACGTTTCATCAGCATGCGATATGACCTTAGATTCTGCGTCATAAAGCAAGATAGGTAGTATGAGAATCTGATATAGTTGGATCTTCGTTTCTCAAAAGAAGGTCTTATCTCTGAAGTGCTTTCTTAGCTCGAAATAACAATTGTTTGCAAGCACAATTGCCCGTTTAATTTCCAGACTGACGTTATTGCTTCTGTTCACGGCAGATCCGAGGTAAATAAATTCGCCCACTACCTCGAAATTATAACGGTTATCAACGATCACACATTCATCTAATCGAATGGATGTTCTGTTTGTCGAAACAATTAATTATGTCTTGCCCTCGGTTACTGCCAACCCCAGTTTTGCTGATTCCTTCTCAATTCACGAAAATACTGCAGTAGCTTCTCGCAGATTTCGCCCAATTATGTCTAAATCATCAGCATACGCTAGTACCATGCGACTTTTGCTGCTGGTAGTTTTATTCCAGTTTGCTGCAGCTTTTCTTACGATCATCTTAATTAATATATTGAAAAGATCGCATGATAGGATGTCGCCACTAGGGTCGCTTTTTTACCACAGCACACAGTATGTTAAGGCTCCAATCGTCGGGCATGCATTCGTCTAGCCGGAGTTTGCATATGAGCTGATGCATGTACCTTTCCAACTCATAGCCGCCAGCATTAAACAGCTCAGCCTGTAATCGATCAGCACCAGTGGCTTTGTTGTTCTTAAGACGGGAAATTGCAGTTCTAGCTTCGATTTGGCCAGCAGGGGACAGTTGACGGCATCGTCCGGTAATTGCACAAAACCCTTATCTATATTGAAGTCTCCTGGGACAAGTAAAGCAGAGAACTTATCTATCAATATTATCAACATACCCTGCATATTCGCGACAAGATTCCTTTCCGTATCTCTACAAGAGTGGGGCCCTCATCCATGGACGTTTGACATTGTACTTTTCGGTTGAATTTGGCGGCCTCATTCTTCTTTCTGAAAGATCCAATGTGCTCACTATCTCTACATTCAGTTTTTCTTCTTAAACAACGGGTTTCCTCTCTTCTCTTATTTTTATACCTTTGACTGAAGCATTGCCACGCGTGCAGAGTTCTTTTCCGCACTTGCCATGCGACACTCTTCACCGTACCATGATTTGTCTTTAAACAGTTTTTCATAACCAAGTACAAAAAATATATGGTCAAGTGAAGTGATACAAAAAAGTTAGCGATTTTTTAAACTTCAAACCCAGATGATTTAATGCGAACATCAGCTACCGTTGGGGTTTATTGTCGGTTTGAAATGGAATGAAATGTAATCGAAATTGGTGGCATAACTTGTATGCGATGCGACCTCACTAAAGATCATCGCAGCGGAATCAGAGGTTGTTTCAACTGGATTGGAGGTTGTCACAGCCGAATTAGAAGTTGTCACAACTGAATTTAGATAGTGTCACAATTGAATTTTGGCCATTCATTTAGTGACGATTTATTTTCCGGCATTCTCATAAATAATTACAATGCGAGGAAATAAATTATATAAGTTAGTTTCTAAGGCTCAATTTACCAACCACATCCGACCGTTTTTGAAGTCCCGTACCAATTCTGACGTGTTGTGTCCGTTAATTTAGGTCCTAAACCGTTCTGTAATACTGAAAACTCTATTTTTTTTCTTGTTTGGATGCAAATATAACGTGTGCTTGGAGCTTGTCGCAAATATAGTACATTTTTGTCCAAATACATTGATTTTGCCACGCAATATTAAATGTTTGGGACACAATGATTAATATGTTATAATTTATATACTTGTGATCTAAGTACAGAACTGTGTGATACAAATACCGAAATACCGAAAATTACCAAATTTTAAGGGTGCGGTACGACCTCGAAATTTTTGTTATCAATTTTTTCCGTATTTAGGATCCCAAAGTACATATCTTTCCAAGTGTGGAATTTTCAAATTCAAAAAAAGTATATTTTCACTACACCCTAATACACAATGCTACTTGGGTATCCCCTGATCAAAGAAAGAATAACCACGTGGTAATTGATGGAAGGCACTCATCCAGTGTAATGGACGTACGAGTGATCAGAGGAGCTAACATCGATTCTGACATGGTGCTAGCAAAGGTTCGCACAAGATTAAGTAGAGCGAATATCGTACGAAATCAGACGCAGAGAAAGTTAGACATCGGAAAGCTTCAATTATCAGAGGTAGCCAAAGCCTTCTCAAGGAAGCTCCTGCAACTTTTGGCACAGTACCCACCCCCTCCCGATGTCGATCCTGAAGCGCACTGGACACCCATTTCCGACTCTATGAAAACTTCCGCAACAACCGTACTTGGTTTTGAAAAACCGCTTCACCGAATCAGTATCCATATGATCCACGGTACACACTCTATGGATACGGTTGGTGGATACATGAGAACGTGGTTTAGATCCCTGCTCTGAACACCTTACATTTATTTCGACGGCGGTCACCTTGCTCGTATTTAGAATAGAAAAGCTTCTCAAAACACAATTCATAACTGGTGTAAACTGTAGGTCCTAAAAAGTGAGTGTAAAACTGGAAAGCTCTCAGTGAAAAGCTCTTCCCAATCCCTTCATGGAACGTAATGGGAAACCATGTTTTTTCTTTAAACCACTCTCGTATAAACAATTCCCTGACCTGACATTTCACTTAGCTTTAAATTAATTTGATACCATTCAATTTAAATATTTTTATAATTTTTCCGAGCTTTTATTAACATTTCTCTTACAATTCCATATAGATTTAATTTTGATTTCCATGCATCTTTCACTACTTGTGTCCGGTATATTTTTCCGTCTTTTACCTCAGCTATAAGAGTTATTATGTTGTTATATGTTATTAAATATAGATTAGCAAATGTTTGAGGTCATTATTTCTGTTGATGTTTTTTAATAATTTTGATTTAAACACGCAATTTTGGTTTTCATAAATTCCATACCGACAGATTGACAGACAAACATTCGTTCATCAAAAATGTAAAAAAAAGAGGAAACAAATTATTATAGAATACCAAATGCTTTAAAGTTAAATACGGACAAAATTGTTAAACAAAAGACTTAAGCAACGAACTGGTTTGCTGCGCCTTAATGCCCTTAGCGGTAGTGTAATAAGGCCAGGATTTTTATTTTACATTCTTGTTTAATTGAACCGATTTTTAGTTTGTTCGTTTAAGGAATTTGAGAATATTAAAAACATATTTAAAATTTGTGAAGAATTTCATTTAACTTAAAAGATATATTTGTCAGGAAAACGAAGTACTTGAGATGCAAACATAAATTGTTGTTTCAAGGAAATGTTTTAAAAAAACTATAATTTGTTATCAAAATAACATCTATTATGTTATATTCATAAACAATTATGATTATTTAAAGAAAATTTTAATGTATTATTTAAAATATGTATATCATATACATATATGTTTGTTTTTTTCTTTTTTTCGAAAAGATTCTTATTTCTTGCAAGATAACTAAATTCAAACTCTATCATTTATAAGAATTGTATCTTAAAAAGTCCCCCGAATGGGCTTAAGTATAGCTTAGGTTAGGTTAGGTAGAAATGGCTGTCACAATTGACACACGTTGTCCAACTTAGTTCAACCGCTGTGATACCACGGAACGTCATATTCTGTCGTCATCGTTGAACCTGTGAAATGAATCGGCCTGTTTAAGGAGCGTTCAAACCATATGATATATCATCCGAATGTTCCAGGATGCGGCTGAAAACAAGACGTACATTGGTTTGTGGTGAACCAATTAGTACTGCGTACTGTTAAATACAACATGAAGTAAGATCTTAGATATTTTATTTTATAGCATATGAAATGTTTGACGCTCTCGTACTGCTCTTCGTACCCACAGGGTGTCCCAACAAGAACGCAATTTTTAAATCTGGCAACATTCGAAGTGTCATTGTTTGACATTTGAACAATTGTTATTGTTTGGTAGTAGAAGGTACGAGGTTAGTAAAAATGGAGCGCTACACGAATGAACAACGCATTCTCATTGTGAAATTGTTTTACCAAAAAAAATGCTGATTTTGCCGCTAAAATCATCTTCAGTGACGAGGCCCATTTCCATCTTGATGGCTTCGTCAATAGGCAGAATTGTCGCATTTGGGGTGAGGAAAATCCTCGAGTGATTCACGAGAAGCAAATGCATCCACAACGTGTCACTGTGTGGTGTGGTTTTTGGGCTGGAGGAATCATTGGACCTTTTTTTATGAAAATGAGGCAGGTCAAGCGAAAACAATCAATGGTGTTCGGTATCGTGAAATGATAACCAGTTTTTTCTTGCCTCGAATTGAAGAAATGAATGTGGAGGGCATGTGGTTCCAACAAGACGGCGCCACATGTCATACAGCCAATTGCAATTCAATTGCTGCATCAAAAAAAAAAAATTGCGCTCTTGTTCGGACACCCTTTATTAAACATTGTCCAGTGATCACATCTACTAGCACAGAGGTATCTTGTCTAGGAATGGATATCAGGTTTAGCGTACGATTTAGGTCATAACTTTGCGATATTTGCCTTGAGGTCCTGCAATTTGTGCCACGAGAACATTTGCCGTTCACATGTCTAAGAGCTTCGGCTTTAAGCATGAGTTTGCATGCAGAAGTGGCATACCCACATCCTCCATATCCAGTGGAACAGGTAAAGTAGTTCCTAAAAGTGTCATCTTATGTGCCCTATGGTTCCCTGGAATGTTCCTGTGCCCGGCAACCATATAGAGTGGATATCAAACGTTATGCAATCTCAGTTAGAGATGCGTGGCAGTTATGGATAGTTATTGAAGTCAGAAATACAGAATGCAACTATTTTATAACCAACCTGACTGCCAGAGTAGATAATGATACTCCAGGCGGTGATGACGTTTCGTCCTAGCCAAAGGGCAACTTCTGTGATTCTACCTGAAAGACACTACAATGTTCTGGAGGTTTTTGTGCAAAGTCTAGTCCCAGCTCATTCGAATAGAATCCAAACCCTACCTTACCATTTAGTTTGGAACCGTCAATGTAGAAGCCTAAATACCTTCTATAACCCAGTGTGCGTCCTCTCCAGTCCTGCCTGTCCGCGACATGAGTGGATTAGTTTCTCTCAAGGGTTAAAAAGAGTGCCATTTAATCGATTTTTTCTGTGAAACCCTGGTTTCCTAATATTCTATTTTTAGAACATACTAATATATTTTACAGCCATGTATTTCTATGCACTGCTTCGAATCGACACAAGCTGAACAACAGGTTCTCGATTCGACGGCAGTTCAATAAATGAATTTAAGCCAACAGGATAGCCGCAGATGCCTCAAAATCGACCCAAGACCATAAGGGCTGGTGATCCTAGGCAGATTGCCGAAGTTGTAGGCATTTACCTTCCATGTAAATCTAGTAGTAACCCCTCGTTATGGGTTATGGGAAGGGTACCCGCGATAAACACCATTGCAATTCCTTGGACCTTTGCCAACAGACTTAGGTAAGTGGACATTTTTAATACTGGCCACCAAACAACAATGCCGTAAAGCAATATCGTGCAGGTTACAGCTTTATATATCCAGTAAATTATTCTCGGGGATACGCCCCATTGTCCTCCGACTGCCCGATGGGCTACTGTGCATCTACTGATCCTATTCATAGTGTTTAACTTGAAATTAATAATCTGTCCCCTGACATCGATCGAAAAGCTAAGCGTACGAAAGCCAGTCACTCACATACGACTCAAAATGGGTTCCTCTTATCCGAAATTTCCGTTCGCATATGACAACAGGTTCAAAATAGAGGAACCAAAATTTGAACTGAAAAGATTTGATAACTTTTATATTTGCTTTCGACTTGAAATGAAATGATTGTGGAACCCAAATCAACTTTCTTTTGACTATAACACGAACGAAAGCTTTAGTTTGAGATCGATGAACAGGCTGGAAGCTTTCTGTCGAGAATCACACATAGATATCTTGCAGCATCTTTTAGACAAATTTCTCTAGCACATAGAGACAAGGAACTAGGGATATACGGAACCTGACCGTCGGTGGTGCAATGGGTAGTGTGCGCGCCTCTTGTACAGGAGATCCTGGGTTCGATCCCTTAGTGACGGCGACACTATCGAGTATATAGCCATGAAAAAACTTCTCAAAATACCGTTCGGAATCGGTGGAAAACTGTAGGTCCCAATCAGTGAGTGAAAACTGGAAAGCGCACAGCTCAGTGATTGCGAGAAGTTCTCGCCGGTCCCTTCATGGGATATAATGGGAAACCATTTATTTATTTTTAAATACGAGTTCGGTTTTCTCTAGATTTACAACCAGTACATTCTTCATGTACCACTTAGAGAGTCGCACGATTAAGTTCTGGAGCACATCTCTGCTCGTTGAGGGGTATTTCCGAGCACTGCAATTGTGAGATCATTAGCATATGCTAAAACTGTGCAACCTGATCGCTCGAACTCTAGTAAAATCCTGTTCAGGGCGAAATTCCAGAGAAGCGGAGATAAGACAGGAGATAGGACTTGGGGTGTTCCTTTATTCACATTTAGGTCGTTTCTTCACTTTTCGAGTTAAGGTCGTGTGCCCCAGGGACGAGGTTAAGCGCTTTCTCGAACGTAATTCACAGACCAATTTAATGATTCTCTGGGCAACGAAAAGTGTTCGATTGAGGCGATTTTATCGATCCTGGTAAAACGTTGTTAAAAGAATCCTCTATAACGACAAGAGTGTATTCTTTTATTTATTATTTTTTTTTAATTTGATTTTGTTATTCAAGCTCAAGTCCATTCTTTTTCTTGATTGATAGATATGAGGTTTTTAAAAAGGAAGTTTTGCAAAGTGCATACTCATGATTCCTGGTAAACCGTATAGCTCTTTCAGATCAAGCCACACCGTATAGCTATTTCAGATCAGCGGTTGGTCGGAATGATGCTATTGAAAAATTCATCAAATTAAATGGAAACGAAACCCCATTTTAATTGAGAATTTCCCACTATGTAAGTGTTCGACAAATATCGCACAAGAAAACATTTGCAAACACTTCTTGCCCTCTCCAGAAAAACATCGGTTCCAATTAGACATGATTTTTGTTGTTGCCTAAAATACAACACACTTCATACAGACAATAACAATTGTCTACAGTTTCGTCGTGCTCTACTTTCAAATTCATCAGGGATGATTTTCATTTATTCGGCCTTTGTACTGGTACCTTTTTTTATTTTATTATTCAAGCTCAAGGCCATTCTATTCCTTATTGTAATTAGAATTCTCTATGAAGCTCACTAGAGCGTACAGAGCGGTGCTCGTAGATTTCCCTGGATGTAAGAGTCCTGGCTTATGTTTGTTCGTATATATGAGTCAGTTATCCTCTTCAATGCCTTCAGAAGGAAAGATGAGAGACTGATTGCTCTAAAGCCCTTTAGAAAAATTGACGATGATTTCCTTACTTTCAGAATGATTACCGCCTTGGATTCTCTCCATCTAACAGGAATATAAGACAGCTTGATGCTGTTTGCATACAATATCAGTAGCCAGGGAGCCAAAATATCTATTCCACTTTGTAACTCCACTGGTTCAATGCCCTGAGGGCCAGTTGATTTGTGGGGCTTGGTCGTCGTTAGTGCAGCGGTTAGTATGCGCGGCTCTGACCATCTTACACTTCTTTCGACGACGGACACCTCACTTAGTAACGGCGACACTATCGTGTATTAAGCCATAAAAAACGTTCGGAACTGGTTTAAAACTATAGGTCCCAATCAATGAGTGATAACTGGAATGCGCACAGCTCAGTGATTGTGGGAAGCTCTCCCTTATTGCTTCATGGGATGTAATGGGAAAATATTTTTTTTTAACTTCCTCTTGTTCAGGGTAATGTTTCTTCTATCACGATATTTGCCGCATTGTGTTTGATGACGTGACCGTTCTGAGTCCGAGATTACTAGGCTTAAAACTAAGTTTCTGGACTATTTTGTCCATCACCTAAAGCAATAGCTTTATGTATGGAATCATAACTTTGTAAAGCACTATTAGAAACCCATCTAATGGTTCCAATATAAATGGAGATTTTGGACTGATATTCCGAAAATTTCCTTTATTCCTGCGAGAGACAAGAAACAAGTATTTAGTTGATTGTGTCTGATTGATATATGGCCGTGTATGAGGAATGTAAAATATCTTCACTCTTTCTAATTGTGTATTTGGCCAACTTCGCAGCTGTCAAACTGTCGTCCCTTTCCGCCTTTTTGTATAATTTTAATTTTTTTAAAAACGTTTATTGAATTTAGCTGGGCTGTGGAGTCGAAGTTGGAGTTGGAGTCTTGGAGTTGGATTCTGGGATATTTGCCTGGAGTCGGAGTTGGAGTGTTGAAGTCGGATTCTGGAATATTTGCCTGGAGTCGGAGTTAGTCGTAAACGTGTTTTGCTTAACTTTTATTATACATAGTGCACAAAGTTTGGTAAAGTATTGGGGTTTTGTTTGCTTGTCATTCCGAGTTGCAGTTGGCGAAACAAAAGACTTAAGCAACAAACTTGTTTTCCGTACAATTATTGGAAGTGCTAAAGTGTTGAAGTTATTGCGATTTGTTTAAAAAATTTCCAATCAATTGAAGAGTTAGTTTTATGGGGATTTTTAAGGAAATTTAATTAGTTTTTTGTATGATTATATTTTGTTTTTAAGCAAAACGCTGACACGTTTTTTTCTTTTGTTGTTATTTTTCTTTGTACCAAAAAGTGGCATTTTTAATTGCAGGTGAATGCACATGTTTGGTAAATGAGCAGAAAACAAAACAAGTAAGCATTTTTTGTTGTTGTTGTTGTTATTTAGTTTTCTTTTTTCTATAAAGTTTCGTCAACAACAATGTGCCAGGCATGGTCCAAAACAAAACCTGCTTCAATATAATAATGAGCACTTAAAACAACAGCATTGACGATGATAAAGGTGGTGGTGATGATGAGGATGATGATGGCGATGATGATGAAGAAAAAGCAGCCCAAGATCTTAAAGCGCTGTTGTTGGTTTCTGGTTCAAAACACACACACTTAGGCATTCACACACTCAAGACCCCAAACAATCTCTTGTACACGATATGAGCCTGAATGTGTATTTGGGTTCTCCTTTGGACCAAGACCACGGCAAAACAAAACGTAACGTAACAACACTGACAACCAAAAGACAGCGACGACTGCTACGAAGAATAAGAGAAATAAACGCCAAACAAGTCAAGCAACTTTTCTGCTGCTAACACTAAGGAATGTAATGAAAGAAGAAAAAAACAACCTCAAAAAAACTCAACTCGACTCGAACACGAAATGAGGTTTACACACATACGATCTACGAGTGTCTTCTACTACAATACTCTACTATAAACTTAAGTTTTTTTCTTTCACTCCAGCTTCAGTGCAAAATCTTTTTCTCCCCATTTCATCATTAATTAAAGAAAATACAAATGGAAAAAAGCCAAGCAATTTTCTTTACCATTTTCCACACGGCATTTGAGGCTCATTAGCAGCCACTGCATAAAAAAAGTGAAAATTTCCCAAGTTTGTCACATCCAATGGAAGATTTTCAGCAATTCATTGATATTTTGCTTGGGGACACACACACAAACGATTATCTATCAAATCTTAATCGTATAATATTAATTTTTTTCTTTTTCTTAATTATAACTTTATAAACTGTAACTTTTCAACAATTTATTTAAGTAAATTCTCTTTTTTTTAAATATTTTCTTCTTTTA
This sequence comes from Phaonia tiefii, assembly GCA_963931995.1. Taxonomy (NCBI): domain Eukaryota; kingdom Metazoa; phylum Arthropoda; class Insecta; order Diptera; family Muscidae; genus Phaonia; species Phaonia tiefii. The sequence goes on along the minus strand of OZ008370.1, from coordinate 16,135,216 downwards.
GAAATTTCTTTAAAATTGTAATATTTTCCATAGCAGCTTTTCTTTTATTTCCATTGCATATTTTTAATTTTTTTCTATCTTGTACAACTTCTTAGATTTATCACTTCTTGTTTCTTATTTTTTTCCAATTGGTTTCTTGACCACAAAAGGCTTAGCCACCACTTTTTAGCCGCGTTTTTTATAATACGTTGTTATACGCTCGCGTTCCCGTTGAAAACTGTCGATTGCTCTCGTGCCAGCAGCAGCAACAAGAGTTGAGTTAAGTCGATTCAAGAGGTTTGATGTACTCAGTGGTAACACAACTCAAATCATATGTAACCGATAATGCAGTGCCTGAAGATTAGCGACTTGGTAGACAGAACTCTTACAAGCTTATCACACAAATTTAGTTGTTGCATTGTACTTTACCGCTCCTCTCTCCATTCAGCATTAAACTTTTAGTTTAAGTTGACTCAAACTGTAGCGAACTTAGTTGAAAACTTTTTCAAATTACCAATATATTGCATACTTTAAGGCGTTAGATTAAATATCGAACAGCGCCTTTATTAGGTGGGTTTTCTCGACCATATTGTAATAGTGTCAATACAACCGAAATTTTTTCAAAACCGGTTTTCTGTTTGTTCAAAAAATCAATTTTTTAGGAAGCCTGTTTTCGGTTTTCAATTTTAGAAAAATCGGTGCAACAGGCTTTTTCTGTTTTTTGTTTTAAATGAAATTACACATCCATAAGTGCCCACCAAGGAATATCATCAGCTCCCTAATCCGCAAGTATTTAGGTATATTATCACACATATCTAATATATCATTTCTGAAATTAAAAAAAAATTTAAAAGCTTAAGTAATCCTATTGAAGTCGAAAAATCATTTTACAGTTTGAATAAATAAATAGCTTGTAAATGTCATTTAGAACTTATTGAAGCATAAAATCATATTTGAAAATAGGAAGCAAATTTCTCAGGATATTTCACACAAATTGAGTTAAAATCGGTTAACCGTAGTCAAATAAACATTTTCCGACTGTTCGAAAATTAGTTTTTCTAAAAACCCGGCACACATAAATTGAAAAAAAAACGGGTTAACCAGTTTCAGATTTTTTCAGTCTCGATTTTGTACACTCTAGAAATCAGCGAAATCTATATATGTATATATATTGATATATATTGTATACTTACTTACTTAGTTATGTGATCTCAGACAACCCAGAAGAGTCAAGAGCCTTACAATATGAGCACAAGTTTCTTCAACCGGCTCGATCTTTAGCTTTTCTCCTCCAGTTGGTAACACCAAGCTCTCGCAGGCAAATTTTCCACCTGGTGATGTCTTTCGAGTACGTCTTAAATGGCATATCCAGCGTAAACGGGTTGTTATGCTACGCAGTACTGCGTCGATGTGGGGATATAGATTATACAGCTCGTGGTTCATCTGTTGTCGATACTTTTCTGTTACAGAACCATATAGTTTTCGGAGCATTTTTCACTCGATGACTCCCAATGATTTGTCATCAGCACACTATTGGTTAGTTTCTTTCCCATTACATCCCATGAAGGGATTGGGGAGAGCTTCTTACAGCCAGTGAGCAGTGCGTGTTCCAGTTTTGCCTTCACTGGTTATATGAGAGTCTGATATAGATGGATATTCGATTCTCGCGAGAGTGTTATCTTTGAAGTGATTACTAAACTCGAATTAACATCTGTTTCCAAGCACAATTTTCCGTTTAGCTTCTAGGCTTAAATCATCAGCAGCATATACGATAAGCATGTGACTTTTGCTGCTGATGATTTTGTTCGTGTTGACTGCAGCTTTACACACGATGATCTCAATTAATCTCAATTAATATGAGGCCTCGTCTCGTACTAAATGGTTCGGTGAGATCTCTACCAATCTTTACTCATGATTTCGTGACGGATAGTGTCATTCTGCAAAGGCGACATAGCTTGCTACAGTTATCCACATATCGGGCTATCGAAGGCAGACGTATAATCTACAAGGAGTTGGTAAGTGTTGATTTGTTTTTCGTGGGTTTTCTCCAGAATTTGTCGTAATGTGAATATCTGGTCGATAGGTGACTTTCCAGGCCGAAAGCCACATTGATAAGAACCGATCAGGGACTGCAACAAATCGGACAGGCATTCGTCTAGCCAGATTTTACATACGAGCTGACGAATGCACCCTTCCACCTCATGGCCGTCAGCCTTAAAGAGCTCAGCCGGTACTCCGTCAGCTACATCTGCTTTGGCAATTGCAGTTCTAACTTTGCTTTGGCTGGGAGGGAGGCAGTCGACGCCATTATCCCGTATTTGCTCCACACTCTCACCAATATTAAAGTCTCCTGAGAAAAGTAAAGCAGAGAAGTGAGCTATACATGTTGCCAACAGCCTCTGTACTTCTGCGACAATATGCCTGTCCTTATCTCTGCAAAAGGACCCCCGATCGACGGACGTTGGTTTGACTTTGTACTTTTCGGTGGAATTAACGGGCCTCATGTCACAGTTTTGAGTATTTCAACCTTAAGTTTGCATAGGTGCATTTATGGATTAGCGGATTGGTCTTAAAGATTTCATTCTTGGTGTATCTTTGGCAAACCATGGATTCTGGTGGCTGTAGTGGGTATCATACTTAATTTATTCCTCGTGGGTGCGTCTATTAATTTTTAATTAAATAAGTTGTTCACCAATTTGTTAGTCTTTTCCTGTGGACTTGCTGTAGGATCCCATCTGAGTAGTGTAGACGTGTATATATCGTCTAAAATATTTCCCGTCTAAAATATTTTCATATTATATTCATCCTTCCACGTTACACTGTACAAGTCGAAAAATCGAAACGTACCTACTTAGCTACACGCTAAAAACAACGGCCTGTAATATTATGCAGGAACCATGTATATGTTTGGAATATCCATATACTTACGTGCATGCATTGTTTTCATGGATTGAAGATTTGCTGATTTTGTGTTCCTTTGTTGTGTGTCACGTTTTTGTTTTCTCTAGTTTTCAACAATCAAAGCCGTAGTTGGGTCATAGAATCAAATATTTTAACATATTAATCGTTGTGTTACCAACATGTAATATTGAGTATACTATATTTGCGACATACACGTTATATTTGCATCCATATAACAAAAATAGACAGATTTTGCAGCTTATAGATTAAAATTTATCATTTCATTGAGGAAATATCTAGTAATTTGTTACATTCACATCGGTAGTTTTTTACGGAAGGCCTGTGACACTATTGTTACCGTCGGTTGGGCAATGGTAGTGGCTCTTGTACATGAGAATTTTGGTTCGATCCCAGATCTGACCATGTTTCATTCCTTTCGACGGCGGTCATCTCGCTTAGTGATGGCGACACTATCGAGTATTTATTCATGAAAAGGCTTCTCAAAGTACCCTACGAGAAGTTTCATTTGAAAAATTTGCTCAGTGTTGAAGCTCACTTTTGGTTAAAGAAATAAGAAGAAATTAAAAAAAATAATATTTGTAACACTTTGTTAAAACCCCCCGAAGTCAAGAATTCAATTTTTCGGTTTATTAGATTGAATACTCTAATCACAATGCACCATCTAAATATGACAAAGTACATTTTTAGTGCTCTTACGAAGTTTGATTTACGTTTAACTATAAGCCAGTTGTATTTATATCAAACGAACATCACTACAAGCATATGAAATTTATAATTTAACTTCGCCCACTCTTTATATTTTCACATACAGTTGGCGATAAGAATGCAATATGGTAACTCTAAGTAGTTGTAAGCAACAAGTTAATCTTTTATTAAGTGCCTTGCAACAGCTAAGCGACCTTTGCCATATAAAAAAATATATATCTGTTAACCTAGTAGCGTCTAAAAACACTGGCTTTATGTGAGCTTATTTCTTGCAGCTTATGCGAAAAGATGCCTATTGTTTATTATACTCACGCATAAAGTTGGCAACGCCATTAATCATCTTCCGCCTAATAGTATACAGTAGTTATTCGAAACAGACAAAATTACAACGATACTATCATAGTACAAATATACGGTAACAGCAGTTGGCGTTGTTGTAATTGTGGGCAACAACAACTGCAATTTAGTTTTTGTTACGCATTTGGCTTGTGTTACAATCACCACAAATTTATACGAACAACAATAGTAAACACCAAAGTACAAAGCCAAATACATATAAATTTGGCGCTGACAAGTGCCGCGGCAAAAAAAACAACAAATCAACTGTTCTAATAACAGACCCTCAAGCCCCGTATTTCCCCGTATTTAGTTCTTCCGAAATTTTCTTTGTCATAAGAACTATGTAAGCGCATAAAAAAACAAAACTTCACGAAATCTTCATTCACTTTTCATTTACTTAGTACTCAGCCCTTTGCGAAAATTTCGTAAGCAAAATCAATTACAGGGTTGTTACACAATTTCTTTTGGACCTAAATTTTTCATGTCGTTTTTATGAAAAACTGTGAAATCTAAACGTATTTTGGACTTTTTTTTGTAAAATTTTATTGTTATTATATATTTGTGGTGTATTTACACAATAATTTTAACGCACTAAACGAAATGCCGCTGCTGTTTTCTTCTTGGCGGGTTTGACTCATTGCCCCTATCTGGTATTATTAAAGCAATACTTTCCAATATGCAACGCCAATATGCAACCCCACCAAACTTCGTATATTTACTGAGACAAATCGTTACTCTAGATGTCATTACTCCATGTTATTGTCTATGGAAGAGTTTAAATGCTATAGTAACTTCAATGTTCCCGGCAGAACCACATGTACTTAAATATACAGGTGTTTACAAAACAGAATGTCAAACAGAAACCGAATCGAATTGTTTACACGTTCTATTGTTCTTTTGTTTTTTTGGAACAAAATAAAAAACAATATTTACTTTGCTGTCGTAATTCTTATAAATACCAGTGCGAATAACATAAATGTCGTCAATTCCGCTAAATATCCCAATTGAAAGGGAGAGTTTTTTTGTCATATATATTTTTGAAATTTTCTAAAAATGCTTGCTATATATCGTTGCGGCTGTATCCTATTACTGATGTCACTAGTAGTCCTGGCAACCTCTAATATTGGTGAGTAACCTTTTACACTTTTTTACATGGATCACTCACAATTCAAAGTTGTATTTAGTTGCCCCGATACGTCCAGACCTCTGCCCCAACAAAACCTGTCCACAAAACGAAGAGTTTACAGAATGCGGATCTCCATGTCAGACTACATGTGCCACATTAGGTGAACCATGTAACATACAAAATATCATTTGTCCTTGCGGCTGCTATTGTAAGAACGGTTTTGCCCGCAATTCCAAAGGTGTGTGCATACCCCGAGGTCTTTGTCCCAGGAAGAGAGGACAACGTAGATGCTACTGTGGCTGTTGGTAACATGTACAACTAAATTAAGTTTAATATGTCAAAGATACAATTTTAAATTCGGTAACTTAAATTTTTTTTTATTAAATATAATCAAATATTATTTTAGTACTTACCTGTTTCAAGAATCATACCTTCTGTTAAATATTATTTAATATTTTTAAAAGAGAAAGTATTTATTTCTTTCAAACAGTAACAACTGAGACAAACAAACAATACTTTCAATTCAATTCAATGCAATGCAATGCAATGCAATCCAATTCAATTCAATTCAATTCAATTCAATTCAATTCAAGTCAATTCAATTCAATTCAATTCAAATCAATTCAATTCAATTCATTTAATTTCAATTCAATTCAATTCAGTTCAATTCAATTCAATTCAATTCAATTCAATTCAATTCAATTCAATTCAATTCAATTCAATTCAATTCAATTCAATTCAATTCAAATCAATTCAATTCAAATCAATTCAATTCAATTCAATTCATTTAATTTCAATTCAATTCAATTCAGTTCAATTCAATTCAATTCAATTCAATTCAATTCAATTCAATTCAATTCAATTCAATTCAATTCAATTCAATTCAATTCAATTCAATTCAATTCAATTCAATTCAATTCAATTCAATTCAATTCAATTCAATTCAATTCAATTCAATTCAATTCAATTCAATTCAATTCAATTCAATTCAATTCAATTCAATTCAATTCAATTCAATTCAATTCAATTCAATTCAATTCAATTCAATTCAATTCAATTCAATTCAATTCAATTCAATTCAATTCAATTCAATTCAATTCAATTCAATTCAATTCAATTCAATTCAATTCAATTCAATTCAATTCAATTCAATTCAATTCAATTCAATTCAATTCAATTCAATTCAATTCAATTCAATTCAATTCAATTCAATTCATTTCAATTCAATTCAATTCAATTGAATTCAATTCAATTCAATTCAATTCAATTCAATTCAATTCAATTCAATTCAATTCAATTCAATTCAATTCAATTCAATTCAATTCAATTCAATTCAATTCAATTCAATTCAATTCAATTCAATTCAATTCAATTCAATTCAATTCAATTCAATTCAATTCAATTCAATTCAATTCAATTCAATTCAATTCAATTCAATTCAATTCAATTCAATTCAATTCAATTCAATTCAATTCAATTCAATTCAATTCAATTCAATTCAATTCAATTCAATTCAATTCAATTCAATTCAATTCAATTCAATTCAATTCAATTCAATTCAATTCAATTCAATTCAATTCAATTCAATTCAATTCAATTCAATTCAATTCAATTCAATTCAATTCAATTCAATTCAATTCAATTCAATTCAATTCAATTCAATTCAATTCATTTCAATTCAATTCAATTCAATTCAATTCAATTCAATTCAATTCAATTCAATTCAATTCAATTCAATTCAATTGATTTCATTTCAATTCAATTCAATTCCATTCAATTCAAATTAAATGTCACTCTTGTATGGAAATGAGGGGTTTTTTCATTCCCATACAAGAGTTTGGCGTCTGTCCGGTTGATCGACACGATATCTCTCGAAAATCAAAACCGATCTCGCATTCAGTCGTCAATCGTTCGTTTGGTAGGAAACACACAAACGCTTCGACGCAAGAATATCGATGTTAGGGATGAACCACGTATATGGCTTCACATAAAATGTTTGCAAGTAAACATGCCAATGTTCGCATTTAAATATAGGTTTCTGAAGGACTTGCAAAGATAAAAACATTTGAACTGTGTTGCAAACATATACATACATGGTTCCTGCAGAATGTGTATGAGGGAATATATTACAGGGTGTTTTTTTCAGTGTGAATGCGTATGATATTGTAACAGAATAGCAGTCGACTGTATGGGTGTTTCATGATGACCAAATCCTACAAAAGTTCTTCGCACCGGAAAATAAGAACTAGGGGGTATCCATGACACAGCCGTTCGACTATGTAGTAGTAAATTCATAGAAAACATAGTGGACACTAGGAACCAATACTAGTTTCTCAACTATGCAAATGATTGGTGATTTTAACAGGTTGATGTACTAGGAAGGGGTCAATTGAACCGTTTGCAGATAACAATGAGTCAGTCCAGTAGTATTTGACGAGTCAAATCTCCTCACACAACTTCGATATCATGGAAAAAATTTCAAATTTAGCCTTCAGAAAAGAGTGTACAAACCCCTCTGATGATAACTTTTGGTTGGTCAAGTAACCAATTCATGCTGTAAAGTTAGAATAATTTAAACTTTATATCACACAGATATGAAAATAAATTCGATTGAAAATTGTGTCCATCGAAAAATTCCAAACATTTTCCAGAAACACTACAAAGTTTTTCCCAAATCGACAAGAAAACAATTGGCAAAGTAATTAACAAATTTAACCTCTAAAATAACCAGTTCAGTACGTGCATCATTAGAAAACATGGGTCAAGTGCCACAAAAATATTGGCGAGATTTATCGGGACTGTATAAGAACGGTACACCAGGAATCAAGAGCAAAACGAATATACTTGACTCGAACATACTAAGCAATGAATGCACTCATATTCGCTCGCTTACGATTAAACAGTACATGTTCATGGTTTGTGTTTTGTTAGGTTTGGTGTGTTATGTTCCTGATGATAAAACTACAAAACATTTTGAAATGCAGTAGCATGATTCTACTGTCTAATGGACAATGACTTTCGTCTGCAGTAGAAACCGTTGATGCGTTCAAAATCAATGTTTTTGAATTGTCTCAAGCGGAATGGGAAAAAACTGTGGCAAATGGTTCGAACGATTGCGAACTGTAATGTATTATATTGACGCATAATACGATACGCAATTTATTTATAATAACTTACAAATTTGGTTATATTACTCACATTCCATTTGACCAACAAACCACAGCGAATAAATAGCGAACGCTTTGATGAACTGCAATCCAGTAACTGTTATCTATATCGGACTTAAAGTATCAAGCAATCAAATTAAGAACTCGCGCAACAAAATGTCCAGAATTCGTTATAGTTACGTGTTGTTGCTGGCGCTATTGGCTTTAATAGCTCTTGGAGAAGGTGAATTTTATAGAATTAATAACCAAACAAATTTATAATTACGTTTTATATACCTCGCCATATGAATTACAGTTGCTGCCAAAGATTGTCCACCTAATGAATTCTATACAAAATGTGGCGATAATTGTCAAACAAAGTGTGCCACATTGAATCAGCCTTGTTATATAAGACATTTTAGATGTCCCGATGGCTGCTATTGCAACAAAGGTTATGCACGTGACGCACGCGGGACATGCATTCCCATTAGCCAGTGTAAACAGAGATGAGTACGAGTAAGGTAACCCCTATTCAATTAAATTGAAAATAAAGCAATTTAAGCTTTATTTTCTTTACATTGTAAATCATTTTCTGCCACTAGTCAAATTTGAAATAAAACATAATTTTAGCAGTAACAACTCTGAACAACAGCTGAAATTCAAATTGGTCTGGAGCATTCAATATTTATAGCATTGGTTTCCATTAAATAGTTTTCCATCAATATTATTATTATATCACAATTTTTCAAATATAACTTGTGAAAATAGATGATGACGAAACTATTGTGTCGTGCGATTAAAATCCCCCATTTTCCGAGTATACCAGTAGATCAAGCTGTAAATATTATTGAAGGAAAATTACAACTTAACAATGGTATCAAAAGAGAGGAACGGCTGTCTTCTTTACCATGGCGACACATATATGTATATATGACCCAGTTTCAGTCATGGGAAATGAATGGGATAAAGTGAATGACTTTATCACGAGGGTCTAACAGAAGTCCCGGAACAGGGAACCGAATGACGTACATTCGGCGAAATAGCATAACTGCTGACTAGCCCCTAGGAAGTAATACGTAACGAAAGTTCCGAGGGGCAGAATGATAGATGTGTGCAGGGTATGTGGTTTAGCACATAAGTACCAGCCGATACGTTGTGGATGCTGATGTCGGGGGCTGTGAAGATTCCAAACCACTGGTAATAAAATAAAATAAGTTGATTTACCAAAATAAAATATGAAATACAGCCTCCAGCGTTCTTAGTCCAACACCATTTTTCCCAAAGACTTCAAATTTGAACTTCTTGGTCCAAAAAACCCTAGAGCCCAAAACAACGAAAAAAAAATTAGTTTGGCTAGACGTTAATGGTGAAAAATAATTGTATTATTTTTTTGCACTTATTTTCTTATGCTTTTGGGAAGCCGCAACGTTTAAGCGGTTGGGAATCCCTGCATTTGATGGCAGTATTTGCATTGCTAGTTTTGTGCTGCATATATTACTAATATTGACTTAAATATTAAGTTGTCTGTATTACTCATCTTGCATATGAGCAACAAACAATCCACAGCATATATATAGCGAAAGCTTAAGCCTAATACTAGTCAGTAGCTATTCTCTTGATCGAACCTTAAGTATCTAAAGTCAAGTCTAACTCGTGAGACGCAATGTCTAGAACTCGTTTCAGTATTGTGATGATAATGACGCTTCTGGCTTTAACAGTTTTTGGAGAAGGTGATTTTTATATCATTAACTACAAAAAAAAACAAGTAATAATAAATTGTTGTGTACTTCCCCGTTTAAATTATAGTGGCTGCCAAAGATTGCCCAGCGAATGAATTCTATGCAACATGCGGCGCTAACTGTCAAACAGAATGCGCTACATTAAATCAGCCATGTTATATAAGTTATATAAGATGTCCCGACGGTTGCTATTGCAACAAAGGTTATGCACGTGACGCACATGGCACATGCATTCCAATAGAAGAGTGCAAGTGATGTCAAGTACGAATAAGACAAAATATTTGCAATTATTTAAAAAAAGAGTTTTTTATTGTAAATTGTAAATAAATTTTCGCCACAAGTAAAATTACAATTAAAATATAACTTTACTGTTTTAAACATATTACAGTTTGGGTAAAACGACAATTAAATTTTTATTTAAATTTTGTAAAAAATAGTACAATTTGGGAATCGTTGACATGGATTTCATTAAGATTACACTTATCTCAGTAAGATTACACTTTTTAAATTTATTGTATTTTTTTTGTGCAAGTGGCAACTCTGAAATTTGGCAGCTGTCACATATGTTTATTCCGGTTATTAAAAATGGAGCGCTTTAGCAAAGAGCAATGAGAATGAGAATGAATGAGACTATAATAGCCTGTTTTTGTAATTTAATTGTTGATCATTCGTACGCCAAATGACTAGCGAAGATAACTTTTGGTTTTTGTACGCTTTGTTTTGAGTGAAACGAAAAGAGCTCTCGTTTTGCTTAAAAAATTTGGTTCAGCGAAATCAAACACGAATGAAACAAAACGTCAGATTAGACAATCAGAAAATATCAATCGTTTAGTTTGTTTACAAATGTGTTTATTTACGCATTTACAAGAAAATTTATTAAAATTTTTGTTTAATATGGATATTTCTAACAAAAAAAGTCGCTACATGTCGCCCCAAATGCCACGGATGCAATCATTTTAAAAACACTTTAATTATCTCACTTCACTAACTTTAATTTTTCCCACTTTTCGTGCAATTTGTTGTTTGTTCATTTTGATAGAGCAGTGTTGCCTGCAGTTTGCTAAATTTTGGTATTTTCCTTTTAAAATCAACAAGAATAACACATTGGCAACGATGGACTTTGACATAAGGGCAGCTAGTAAAATGAACTTTCACTCCGGAACGAAAATGGAACAAAAACTCAAATATAAACTTGATCGCCTGGGTAGCAATATCACGTCTGCTTAAACAAAAAAGTTCGCTGAACAGGCTATTAGACTTTGCCGCGGCTAAACACATGGTTGTTAGTAATACGACTACTTGGCTACTTGGATATCCCCTGATGAACAGACGAAGAACCAAATTGATCAAAAAGGATTTACAAGTAGAGAATCAAGTCAATTTGGTAACCCTAGTAGAAGAGAACCAAAAAAAGTCGACGAGATTCACTCAAACGCATTTCTCTTTCGCGTTATATCTTGATTATTTCACACTTTTTACATACTTTATGTAATTTTATTTAAATATGGTTGGAATTTCTATAGTTAGATACAATAACATCGTCCGAAAACTGCTCGTGTATTGAAATATTCAACGAAGAGAGTAAGAGAGAGAGAGAGCAGAGAAACGAAGAGCTTCACATGTGTTCTTTGTTGGTATTCCACTCCATGAGTAAATTTTCGTCTCTATACCATAGTTGCTCTATGGATTGATCACCTGGTAATTGATGGAAGGCACTGTGGGCAGTCTAATGGACGTACGTGTGATTCGAGGACCTAATGTCGGTTCGGACAACTTACCTGGTTACGGCAAACGTTCGCACAAGCTTAAGCAGAGCGAAAGCTGGACATCTGAAAGCTGCAATTACCAGGTATAGCCATGTCCTATGCAGAGAAGCTCACTCGGATACTCACCACGCCTTATGATCCTGAAGCGCAGTGAAGGCATATTTTCCACTCTATGATAAATGCTCCAGAAAACCACTTGAGGACAACCCAAGGTACGATGATGAGTGCCGCATGGCAAGTGATGAAAGAACGATGCAAATAAGGCAATGTTTCAGTCAGTTTCAACGTGAGTCGCGACAGAGCGGAATAAGAAGAAGAGGAGAGAGGAAACCCGTTTGTTTAAGGAGGTAAAAGTGGAGATTGTGGAGAAAGCAAAAGAATGAGCAAATTGAATCTTACAGAAGGAAGAATGACACTCATTAATCCTACCGAAAACTACAAAGCCAATCCAACGGAAATGGATCAGGGTCCCCTTTTGAACGAATAAGGAGGGGATTCTTGTCACACATGTGCAGTGTATGTTGCGAATATTGAGGGATTTAGTTCTCTGCTTTACTTGCCCCAAGAGACTTCAATATAGATGAGGGTGTTGACCAATTACAGGACGATGGCCTCGACTGCCTCGGTCCTAGCCAAGGCGGAGTTGGAACTGAAATTTACTGGCTTGGGAAGGGCAAAGCCGCTGGTACTGACGGACTGCCGGCTGCAATGCACAACCTGAAATAGATGTACAGAGTTACCATCACTATAGAAAACGAAAAAAAACGCCTATACTACTGGTATAATCGGCAAATTCTCTTTTGGTTTTAAGTGTGTAAGTGGGTGTAACTGTGTGAAGTCACTGTATTTTTCAATATTATATAATCAAAAACGTGATTTATTTGATTTCTGAAATATATTTTTTTAGCACTTTTAAGATAATTTAAAGCTTGACAAGGCAGACAACTTTAAAGTAACATAGTATCAACTTTCTAACAGAAATTCACAATCTACACGTAGCCACCTATTGGAAATCATCACTTTCTTCTTTTGATGGGTAATTCCCCATCATCGTGGTACTCGTGTTGGCGAATTCTCCATTGCTGCCATTTACCACGAAATACAAACTCTGCCACCAACACATGGCACACCCGAATCAATTAAATTAATCTTAATTCTAAAAACAAAACAACGAAATTAATCGCTTTGATATCAAAGCGCTAGGCCAACAATCAAACACATATCGTATAAATATGAATTGATTCACTGCAGCGCTACTCAGTAGCTCCACTATCCAGTGTAGAATTGGAAGCATCTCATACTATTTTAAAACTCACAAATGTTCCGAACTCGTTCAATTAGTTGCGGATTCGTGTTTTTAATAGCGCTTTGTACTGTGTTAGCACATGAAGAAGGTGATTATTAGAGAATAATTATAATTATTGTTTTATAAATCTCTAATCAAAAACATTGTGTGTTATTCCCCTGTTGTTGTTCTAGTTGCTGCTAAAGATTGCCCAGCGAATGAATTCTATACCGAATGTGGAGGATCTTGTCAAACAGAGTGTGAAACGTTGAATCAACCCTGTGGCATCCGTCATATTAGATGCCCCGATGGTTGTTATTGTAACGAAGGTTATGCACGTGATGCAAGTGGTACATGTATTCCAGTTAATCAGTGCCCATAAATATGGAAATTATAGTTGTATCTGAATAAATAAGAGTATTAATAACTATAGAGTTTTTCTTTCTACCAGTTATTGTAAACGCACGCACCACGCCATGAGTAGAAAACCGCACCTACTCGTTAGTTGTGAGTTGTAAAAAAAATTCCGAAATATACGACTCACGAGCTAAAAAGAAAGCAAAAATCGCAGCCGAACGCGAGCGATATGCGTGCGTTGATTTATATGTATTTCCGCACCGTTGGTTGTCGGTAGTGCGACGTATAGTGTGCGCGGCTCTTGTGCATGAGAACGTGGGTTCGGTTCCTGCTCTGACCACCTTAAATTTCCTTCGATAACGGCCACCTCGCTTAGTGATGGCAACACTATCGAGTACTTGGCCATTCAAAAGCTTCTCAATACACCGTTCGGAACCGGCGTAAAACTGTTGCATCCCAATCACTGAGTGAAGAATTAGAAAGCGCACAGCTCACTGGTTATGAGAAGCTCTCCCAAATACCTTCATGGGATGTAATGGGAAACAGTTTTTTTACGCACTCTTCTTGTCGTAAGTAAAAAAGTACAACGAGGGACTCGTGAGCAGTTGGCGTACCTCACCCGAGACGTAAAAACTAATATATAGAGAGGTAGGACAACAGTGGATCCAATAAATGAATAAGAATCAGTGTTATTGTAATTTGTTCCAAAAAATAACATGTTATAAACAAAAATTCTCAAGAAAAGATATAAAGTGTTACAGAAGGTCCAAAAATTTATAAAAAATTTTACAAACAGTGCACAAAATGCACCAAAACGTATATAATGGGAAGCAACCAAGTACACGAAGTGACAGAAAGTACATAAAGTGTACCAGATTGTACATAGTACATCCATATCCGGTCTCGAAAAACCCCGGGAGGTCAGGGACCTTACAAAACGAAGATAACATATTTCGCCAACCAGTTCGATCTACGCAAGGGTTCGCCAACCTGATCGATCCAGCGGTAATTGTACATAAAATGTACCAAAAAGTACATAAAGTCTACCGAGTGTAAAGTCTACATAAGGTGGTGCTAAAACGAATATAAAGCGTAGTTCTAAGTGTACCACAAAGAATATAAAGTGTACCAAAAAGTACATAGTGTATCGAAAAAGTGCATAAAATGTAGCAACAATGTACCCAAAAGTACACAGTGTACCAAGAAATTTATAAAATGAAACAAAAAATACATAAAAGTGCTTAAAATACACAAAAAATTAAACACTGTACCAAAAAAGGGAAATAAAATGTAGTAACAATTTAGCAAAAAGTACATAGAGTAGCAAAAAATTCGTAAAATTATCCAAAAAGCGCATTAAAAATTTACCAGAAGGTACATGGAGTACCACCAAATTCATGCACTGATCCAAAAAGTGCATTGAACATCAAAAAAATACATAAAGAGTAACAAAAAAGTGCATAAAATATATCAAAAAGTACATAATGTGGAAACCCCTAAATTGAAAGTACCAAAATGTACATAAAATGGACAAACGCTTTACTAAAAGGTACTTTTTGGCCCAAAATTATCTTTTTTTGGTCCAAAATTACCGTTACATATTTAGTAGGAGAAAATTACATAAGAGTACCAAAAAAATATTGTCGGTACCAAAAGTGCATAAAAGTACCAAAACTTGCATAAAAGTACCAAAAAATTTACTTTCCGTTCAAACAACACATAAAAAGTGCCGAAAAATATACAAAGCATAAGTTGTTGCCACCAAAAACTATATATTTTAGTACGTCTTATGTACTTTTTTGCTACCAAAAACTACTTTTTTGCTACTTCTTTGGCCTAAAAGTGTATGTGTCTGTTGTACTTTTTTATTTCGTTGGTGGTACTTTTTATTTTGGGACGAAGATCCTTATCGCACGTAGCGGGATGGGCTAAATGAAAAAATTTGAAACAATTTTCTTATAACTACTTTATAACAACAATTATTATCAACTATATTGGGTACTTTTGGTTTGGTTTAAAGGGAAGTTTTCTAGGTGGAGCTTGTGTATTACATATTGTAGTTTTTAACCCAATAAAAAGTAAATTTCGAAAAGCCAAAGTGCAAGTCTGGCAAATCCATGAAATACAACCCTGAGTATGGAATTACAATTGGCAGCACACTTACTCTTAAGGGGCCCGTAGCCCTGTGGATAAGTTGCAGCGACTTCAAGTTGACATCAACTTATCCATGGTGTAAGGTGAAGTTGGTGGTTTGTACAAACTAGTTGATGTAAAATCAAAGCGATTTTGATTTTTTGAAGTTGATATCAACTTATCCATCAGTGTAAAGGGGAGTTGCATCAACTTTCATACGCATTTCGATGAGAAATGTTCATGAGGAAACATTATCGGCAAAATGTAAATAAATGAACCAAACAATAAATAAATTAAACAGTATCGGAAAAATATATACTAAATAAATGTGATTTATAGTGTTATTTATAAATATTTAAAGAAAATAAAAATAGCGTTTTTTCGTAAAATTTGTGATATTTTCGCAGTGCGCTCACCACCTTTCATTTCGACATCTGACAAGAAAATGAAGTTGCCTCAACTAGTTTGAGTGTGTAAGGGCAGAATAGAAGTTGATGTCTAGTTATCGAAGTTGATGTGAACTTGAAGTCGAGCAACTTCTCCACAGGTCTAAGGGTCCCTTTACACTCGTACTTTTGGTTCGGTTTGTGTCTAGACTAACATATCGGGGATATTTTTTGTTTAATGGGAAATTTTCTAGGTGGAGCCTGTTTATTACATATTGTAGTTTTGAACCGAATAAAAAGTAAGTTTAGAAAAACTAAAGTGAAAGAAGTTTAAAAAAATAAAATTTTCTTAAGTAAGTGCGTTTTCTTAAAAAAGTAAATTTTCTCAAAAAAATAATTATTGATATTCTTAAACAATCTACATTTTCTTAAAAAATACCTTATCTTAAAGAAGTACCTTTGCTTAAAAAAGTAAATTTTCTTACAAAAAGTACATTTTCTTAAAAAAAGTAATTTTTTAAAATAAGTAAAGTTTCTTAAAAAAGTACATTATCTTACAACAAATTGTCTTTTCTTAAAAAACTAAATTTCTTTAAAGATCACCATTCTTGTAAAACAAAATAAAATGTTTTTTTTACAGATTAGTTTCTATTTCTAAAATATTTATCTAATTCATTATATGGATTTTAAGGCGAGTCCGAGCAGTGAGTGAGCTTTGCTCAACGTACGAGCACGGGGTCAGGGGCGAATAAATTTTCCAGAAAAGAAAGTAATCGCGAGTTGTATTACTGCTCGTTTTTCGTACCTACTCAAGAGCGTGTACGTTTAAAATTTACATTTGAAAGTACTAGCGTGCGCGTGCGTTTAAATCATACAGCAATATACAAGAGCCTCTATCCCTCTCTTTACATTCTCTCGATAACGACAAAGTAGTAGACCATTGCATCGATTTAAAGTTGCTGTCGTATTTTACTCTTTGGTTGGACATAAAACGGACAGAAATAAAAGGGAATGCGAATTTTCGATCGATGCAACCAAACATAATTTAGCTGTCACTAGAATCAATCAAACACTATTTAAACTTAAACAGCAGTTACACCTGCCAAGATTATCGCTTTTTCGGGATTATAAATGTCAAACTCCATAAGAAAAAAACGTCGATACTATTCCGAAAATGCGATAAACTTGGCAGGTTTAAATGCCGCTTTAGTTTACTGCTTGGTTTGCTTCTGGTTGTTTATCTCTCTCTCGGGTATGCACTCTGATTTCTATCAATTTCGTACTACATAGTCGATCAGCTGTGTCATGGATACCCCCTGATTGGGGTTTGAGAAAAACTAAACAAATAAAACTACTAATAAAACATAGGTTTGCTCTCCGGCTCTCTGAAAATTTCAGTATTTTTGTGGACACTTCAGTTTCAAGTCGTCCGACCTAGTTTATCGATCAAGTTACATGATCTGTCTGATAATGTGAACGTCGCTCAACTTAGGAACGCAAAGAGACATATCTGGAATACAAAATGTACTTACCTTCATTATCACTACCTCTGGTTATACAACAGTTAGATTTAACCAACAGTTATAACTGCCAGTTTGTGTGGAATTTGAAATATAGAACTCTTGGCTCTAACCAGACATGGTGATAATGATCCGTAATAAAATTAAATATAACTGGGTCAACAAACAATTCAATTTATTCAGATTTACAAATTCCGTAGTCAAATATCGTATTTTGAAATTTATCTACATAATTACAAAAATTTAAAACGAGTTACTTATAAAGTCAAGTAATAAAAATATAAATAAATACTGAAAAATATAAAAATAAACAATCATTTGTGAATTGAAAAGACAAACCTTTAGACTGTTTCTTTAGACACTCCTGACACTCCAACTTGGCACTAAAATGCTCACAAAACACTTCAATGTCAGCTTATATCTAATAATTTTGGTAACAGTCTGGCACTATAAGGTCCTAGGTAGTGGTAAGTTATTTCACGAGTACATTTTATTGGAACATATATTAATGGAGTTCTTATGTTTCAGTTATATCTTCCTGCCCACCAGATGAGGTCTACTCTGATTGCGGCGAGGATTGCCAGAAGGAATGTGCTTCTTTGTATACACCCTGTGAGGCCAATAAGAATTTTATCTGCCCATATAGATGCTATTGTATCCAGGGATTTGCACGCAATGCATCGGGTGCATGTATACCTATAAATGATTGTCCTTAGAGGTTTTAGATTGTGAAATAATAAAATTGTTACGGCTTTATAAATTAACCTATTTTTATCGTTGTTTTATTTATCGTTAATAAAATTAAAATACAAATAAATAATTTCCCATAACAAAACATGAAGGGAGCTTCACACAGTCAAAGAGCTGTGAGCTTTCTGGTTTCACACACACCGATTGGGACCTACACTTTTTAAGAAGCTTTTCAATAAAATTAGGTTCTTTATAACTTGCGATAAGTACAATAATAGTTTTGTTTGTTTATACAAACTTAATACTCACAATAACTCTATATTCAAGCCTTTACTACTACTGGACGTTGTGTACTTTTAAGCTTTTGAACACAGACTGTGACAAACACGCCCCTTATCGGCTGTTTATATCAATCACAACACTCAACCAAGTGTCGCTCACATGTTTGCTGATCTTATCGAAGTAGCGCCATCTATTTCTAGGCTCTTTAACAAAGAGCCTTAGCGAGTTCATCAACCACTCCCATTCACCTTACGGCGACGACATGACGTTTCATTAGCAGTAGTCGGCAAAACACTGCGACATCTAGCTTCTGGAGTCAATCCCGCTAGTAAACGTATAGCCACAATCGAAATGCTTCAACATATCACTGATTGGTGTACATGCTCCGACACAAGAAAACGACGATGACACCAAGAATGTGTTCGATGAGAGCCTAGAAGAAACATACGACCGCTGTCCTGACCATGACATTCAAATTGTCCTACGTGATTTTAATGCTAAAGTCGGCAGGGAAAATGTGTTTGCACCAACCATCCGTAAATTCAGTCTACACATCATCAATCCCGATAACGGAATGAGACAAATAGATTTTGCCGCGGCGAACAACGTGATTGTCAGTAGTACGAGATTCCACAAGGCTACTTGGACATCCCCAGAAAAACAAATGAAAAAATTCGGATCACTACCTAGCTATAGCAAAGGTTCGCACAAGGATAAGCAGAGCGAAAATCGTTCGAAACTGCCAGAGATAGTCACGACCCATGCAAATAAGCTCATTCAGCTACTGTCCCAGACCACATCCAAGCTTCACGATCTAGAAGCACAATGGCAGTACATTTCCCAGTCTATTGAAAACTGCTGCAGAGAACGTACGTGGTTATGAAAAACCGTTTAAAGACAAACCATGGTACGATGAAGAGTGTCGCATGGCAAGTGATGAAAAGAAGGCTGCACGTATGGCAATGCGTCAGTCAGTTGCAACGCGATCCGCGACGTAGCTGTATAAGGAGAAGAGGAGAGGGGAAGCCCGTTGGTTTAAGAAAAAAACAGTTGAGGAAAAAGCGCGACAGTGGATATTACAGAAGAAAGACTGTGGCCCGGAAATTCTATCGAAAAGTTTAAATTCGAAACTTTTGTTTAGATAAGAACGGAAAGATGGCATCGGTCAAATGGGCGCCGCATTGTTGATGATCATTTGGGTTATTTTTACTGCATTGCATTCTGGCGAGAACTTCGGACGATATGTTATCGCACGCGTGTCTGTCATTCTCTTTGAGCGCTTCCCGAGTCTGTGGCTTGTTCACATACACTCGTAACTTCAATAAACCCCAATGCAAGAAGTCTGGCGAGGTCATATCGGACGGCCAGCACAAATCGACTATCCTGCAAAATGTCTATTATTGCGAGAGCTGTGTGTGCTGTTACATGGTCCAGTTGCAATCAGATTTCCTTCAGTCCGAATTCATCAATTTTCAGCAATAAAATCTAGTTATATAGTTATATATATCTCGGAAACGGAGCCTCTAATCAAAAAATAACTCATTTTGTGCGTGTTTCTAATAGTTTTTCATAAAGTGGTCCAATATGTATGGAAGTTTTTTTCTTAAAAAAATTGCCAAAAAAAAAAATCCATAAAATTATGGCTATAACTCGGAAACGGTGCGTCCAATCGAAAAATAAAAATATCGTAATCTTTAATATGACATCACTTTAAAAAAAATCGCTAAATCTAAATCAAATAAAAAATTTCCCATTGTAGGTAATGGGGAATGATTGTTTGTCCATTACCCACAGGGTATGGGCAAAATAATGGGTATTTATCCACGGAAATGGGGAATTACCCACCACGATTATCCATTATCCATTAGTGATGTGTATGGGTTACACAAGTGGGGATAAATACGAACTCTGGTTATAGCATCTTTCGGTAGGGTGATACATTTTGAAGCACGCTGTACACCAGTGTCTTCACGGCCCACTTCAGATCCTGTTCCTGAATGAAGGAACATTGGGTTTTTAGTATTGTGAATCGTGTGGGGAAGATGGTCAAAAATATAACGACGACGAAGAAATATCTACGTTATAGAAGAAAATTTTAAGTAGGAAACTGGGTTATGGATTTAAGACGTAGTGTTCCACTACACTCCTTGGTGTAGGCCCGTATTCAGTTCTTGTGAAATTTTCGTAAACAATTTCGTCATATATGTATCTCTAGACGAACAATTTTGAGGCGGAGAGTTACCATCTAGCTCTAAATTATGTTGCACATACTTCATGAAAATTTCCTCTACGCACTCCATTTTATTTTAAACACACATGGTGTTACTTTCGTTTGAAATTGATAATTGAAATGTCAAAATTTCGGTACCAAACAATTCATTTCGTACGAAATTACTTTGGCATAACTACAGGGTTCTTACCTACGAAATTTTAGCAAAGAGCTAAAGTTTAACGATATGAAAAGTGAGTGAAATTTTCGGTTAATGACAATTTCGTTATTTTGATTATACATACTTCTTATGGTAAAGAAAATTTTATAAAAACTAAATTACGCGTATGAGATGCGAAAGAGAGCTGTGCCCTTTGTATGTTTAGATCCAGGACCCTCGTTTTTACTCTGATTAGATGTGGTTATTTTTTGAGTAGAATTTTCCCGTCTAATTCTGAAGATTATAAAAATCTCATAGATTCCCGTCGAGTAGCAAAAATTTGTATCAGGAGAACAATATAGGGGTTACCCTGCACTTGTAAAGTTACCAAAATAAGTACAGACACAAAGAGTTTTCATCGTAAGAATATTGCATACCTTTAGGTACCATACTCGATATCACAGGGTGTTGTGGTGGTAATTTCATAGGTAATAATAATAATAATCATAACTAAATTATTGTAACTACCCCACAAATTTAAGACACCAACCTTATAAACTAAGTGGTTGTTGTCTGTAGTAATATGCCATGTAACAGGGATGGTCAGCTATTTATAACTGCGTGCCAAAAAACAAAGTAAACTAAAATAAATTTATGACTCATATTTTGGGGAAATATTAAATCAATGGGTTTTGTTGAACAAAAAGGTCCTACGAAGAAACGGTCACTGGTTGTTGATACATCAGCTTCTCCTCGACGATGCGACAATTTTGTTTGTTAAAGTAGCCCCCGAGATGAAAATGAGCTTCATAAGAAAGGCTAATTTTTCGGTAGGAATGTTGTTCAGCCCAATCAGCGAAGCTAAGCCGCATCGGATGGTCATGAGGCTTCGGTTTTTACACTAATTGGACTTCATAAGCCTTATACCGAGCTCTTCATGCAAAATTCTGCGCAAGGAGGTGCGAGAAATGTTCAATTGCTGCGATCGGTGGCGCGTTCGAGCACACTTTCAGCTACAGCGGCAATATTTTCCATTGAACGCACTGGACGAGCACGTATACGAGTTCAATAAGGATGCGAATTGCCGAACACGCTTTACAAATTTATCCACAAATTGCTTTGATGGTACTTTATTCCTATCGAATTTTGTTCGTAGATTTCTTACAGTTTGAGTTCATCGATCATCACGGTGTATTTTTATGTCCGAGCATCTGATTCCTCAATTTCAAAACCAACCAATGAAATGGGCGACGTTTGTGGTATAGCGCCGGTATAGCGTTTGTTGGTCAATAGACAGCTCCAGTTCCAGTTCAGTCAGAAATAATAATATCAATATCAACATCGCCGTTAGGTGTTTCATTCATTAATCGCCTCGTTTCACAAATTTAAGGTTTTAGGCCTAAGGTCGAATGAAGGTGTGCGACATAAATTGCTATAGTGTGATAAAAAGAAAATTGGGCCGGAAGATCGACCCAATAGATTATTGGTATAAGAAAAAGAGAAGGTGAAGGTGATAAATAAATAAATAAAAAAATTCAAACATTAGTATGTTTACTTACATACATGCATGTTGTTACGTGGTAGCATATGAAAGTTTCATACCAAACATCCACATACTTACTTGGCAGCATTCGTGTATTTTCTGCCAAACACGCGTTTAGTTATATGGAATCATATGTGTGTTTCCTCCCTAACATATAATCATTCAGAAGCATAAAGACCCGAGCCTTTATTTTTTATAATATAAATTTAACTAATATGTATGTGACCTGGTCTACGGAAAGGTACCTTGGAAAAATTGATTTTTATCTTTTGAACTAATTTTATAGAAAATTTAACGCTCTTTTCAATGAAACAAACCGCAGATTCCTATCTTCATTTGTTTTGCCTCAAATTACACTTGAAGTTTGAAAGAAATTTTGGGGCTTAACAATTTCCTTTGTAGGGAATTTTACTCCAATATACTGCAAATTTTTTTTGCTTGTAAAAGCAAAACTGTATATAGGGGAAGTTTCCTTAGAGGTAGATAGCCAAGGGCAACAAGAAAACGCTAGAGGTGGAAGCGGAAACACGAACTCAATGCGCGAACGCGACTTGTAATCTTTAACAGCTGTTTTCTCGAAAAGTTGTTTACTGACCATAGGTATCTTCCCGTAGACCAGGTCACATATACATTTTCTCCGCAATCACTGACTGAAAGAATAATGCAAAAATACAGTTACAAACTTACTCACTGACAACAACATTAACTTGGACTGTGTATAGTCTGTCATTGCCTCTCTTTTAGTCTTTTGCTTTGGACAGAGAAATTTTGAAGTAAAAATAGCAAACAACATATCTGTATTTGTAACACAAACACATTAATTTTTGGATCACAAACACATATATTATAACATATTTATTATTGTGCCCGCAACATATAATATTGAATACCAAAGATCATGTGTTTGGACGCAAGTATACTATATTTGCGCTAAGCTCCAAAGGTACGTTATATTTGTATCCAAACAAGAAAAAATATAGGTTTTTCAATGTGTGTGAAAGGTAGCGTTGAAGAAATTTTGCTTAGTATAAGTGCTGGAATAATATCTGTGCCCGTGGAGATTTTTACTTCTGGCACTGTAATAACCTGTTTAACTTTACCTTCTTAAATAAATATGTCAGACATGGAACAAAAAAACATTTGGCTCTGAATCCAGGCTTTGGCTTTTAACTGCGGATAATAAAATAAATTAATCAAGACAAGAACTTGCTTCAGAATTTAAACGTTGAACACCATGTAACCAATCATTGAAAGGACAAATCGTGGTATTCATCATTGCAGCTAACTTTTTTAAGACAATTCAAAACTCTGAAGGATTTTTGTAATTTTTGTTTACTACTAATATATTTAGCGCAATCTCCACAACCCGATTGGAAGTTTTTTGCTTATATCGGCGTGTCTAATGGAATGAGCTCACGTGCCACATTTGGCACGCGTGTCAAACTTTGGGCATCGTTGATATATAAGGTGACACACATTTAGGTATTTAAGAGAAGAATGCTAACTGAAATATTACATATTTTCATGACATATAAACAATTTATTTCCTAGCAATGGAATGTGAACTTATCTATTCCAGTTGTGGGAAACTAGGGTGAATACATTTTTGTAATAAATTTCGATTTATATTACTTCTCTTAGCTATATGGAAAATTTCAACAATTACGAAATATTGAAAACTAATTAATAAATTTTAAAAAGCAACAATATATGGCCTCGAGTTTGACCAATAATTGACACATAAGCTTAAATATGGCCCGACTGATGAAAAACCTATGTTTAGTTTGAACGATTTTAAGAAAACTCGTTAATAATTTGTTGAAATTTTTTGACTTCTTTGACCTCCAGGTAAACTCCATTGACCTATCGTAAATAAAATTAATCATATAGCATACAGATTGAACTTCTTACTGATAGCCTTAATCTCTAGAAATTCTTCCATTGGCAATTAACGACATTAACGATTGGATATTCTTAGTCATGGCGAAATGGGAAGTCAAAATACTCTGACTTTGTTGACTACCGGATAATCAATTTAACTGTTTAATGTTACTTTATTACTACGAACCGATAAGATATGTAATGTGGCAGAAATATCGCATTGCGTCTGTTGACAGGCTACCACGAATTTTTTGTGAGCTACATTTGAAGTTTTTAAATTTGGATGCCTTTTTATTCGATTTTAAGGATTTCATATACTTAAAGTATACCTGATTATTGGGATTATAAAATGGACATTTGATTTGACAAGTAGCGTTAAGAAACTTCGCAAGAAGCTTGACTTGGCCCTCTTGAATTTTGTTGCATGAGCCGGCTACATTTCGACATTTCGACATTTATTAATAAACAGATCATAAAAGCGTCTTTTAAACCTCAGTCTGACAACGAACAACAGTTTACTACCACCAAGTTCGACGTGGACCAACTCGAAGCTCCAAGTACGAATTCAAATACTATAAGATGCTAGCCTTTTTCTGAATAATTTCCAATCCTTTCCAAATCCATGTCATAAGAAACTTTTTCTAAGCATAACCTGTTAGAAGCGGTGGAATAGTGTGGTCCCTTTCTGACTTTGTTTTACAGTGCATCCCATGAAGAGATTGCAGTGAGCTTCTTGGACTCTATGTTGGACTCACTGATTGGGATCTACAGTTGTACACCAATTCCAAAAATTTGTATTTTTAACGATTTGTTTTATAAACTGGAAGAAAAAGCTTCGTCCCATAGCCAAATTTTTTCACCAAAAGTGAGCTAACATATTAATTCATTCATACAAAATAATTTCAGCAATGGCAACATCGTCAGATGTACGAAACTTTTTATTGCAGCAATGTACAAATACAAATGAACTTCGCTCCCTATGGCGAAATAATTTTTCTCTCAGTGTAATTGTTACCCATCGCTGAATACATCAGGGCTAGTACCCGTGTTCCCATATACAAACGCTGAAAAATCTGTATGATTTTGTCGTTTGGATGCAAATATAAAGTTTTTGTAGCTTGTCACAAATATAGTATACTTGCCTCCAAACAGATTGTGTTTCTATTCAATATTAAATGTTGGAGAAACAATGATTAATGTGATATAATATATGTGTTTCTGATCCAAATACATCATTGTTTGTGATACAAATATAGATGTGTTTGGAGCACTGTTCACATATTGTTGTGTCGCAATGCTCTGTCTAAAGCAAAATAATAAAAGAGCGACAACGAGCTATGGTTCCCAGCATAAGCTAATGTTATTGCAAGTGTATAACTGTAGTTTTGCCTTATTCTTTCAGCCAAAGATTCATAAATATTCGTGATTGCATGTGTAACTGAGTTGAGTGTTTCTTGTGTTGACTGATCAGTTGCATTTTAGATTCATGCATTCGGTCGTCAATCGTTCCTTTAGATGGAAAGATACGAATGTTCCGACATAAGTCTATGGATGTTTCGGATGAAACATGCATATGGTTACACGTAAAAGTATGCATCTTTACAAGTAAACATACTAATGTTTGCATTTAAACATAAGTGAGTTTAGGACTTGTAAGGATGTGACCTGGTCTACGGAAAGGTACCTATGGTCAGAAAACAACTTTTCGCGAAAACAGCTGTTAAAAATTACGAGTCGCGTTCGTGTTTCCGCTTCTTGTTGTTTCCTTCTTGTTGCCCTTGGCTCTCTTACTCTCAGCAAACTCCCCCTAAGTAAAGTTCAGCTTTTACAAGAAATATTTTCGTAGTTTACTTGAGTGAATTTCCTCTACAAAGGTAACTTTTGAGCGCCAAATATTCTTTCGTATTTCAATTATAATTCGAAGCAAAATAAATGAAGATAGGAGACTGCGGTTTGTTTCTTTGAAAATAATTTTCATTTCCTATAAAATTTCATTTCATTTTCAAAACACAAAAATCAATTTTTCCGACCATAGGTACCCTTCCGTACACCAGGTCATATATATGTATATGAATATTTAGAGTGTTTCAAACATATATATGGTTCCTGCAGAATGTGTTTGAGATAATATGTTACAGAGACCGTCTTTTTTCAGCGAGTAGCAGTTTTTATGTGCGTGCGCCTGTGTGCTTTCCTCATCGTACTCCGATAGTTCGAAAAACTCTTTATTCGTTCTGACAGGAGCAGACTCCCTGTTGAAAAACTCCGGTTAAGGATCAATTCACATTGGGAATCTTCCAAGTACTTCATGTTAATGCACACGACGTCTTGAATGACCATTCAAGACATTTGTTTATTTTCAAGAAATGTACTGTTTCGAAGTTGCAACAACCAAGTACTTCGGGGTACTATCGACAAAGTATTCGTGGATGTGTGTATGTATATGTGCATTAAAACATCCCAGCGGCGGAAATCAGGAGCTGGAAGGCCTGAAATCATGACCTAGAAGGCATTCTATAAAATACGGCAGGCCTTCCATACACATTACCTCCTCTTTTCTTTTTAACATCCGTCTCTACTAGAAGGCCTTGTGAGGGCCTGCAAAAAGAGTAGTTTTTAGCAGGACTTAAGTAAAAATAAAAATACATATATGAAAATTAGTTTCATATTTCAGATTTATACTTTAACCAATTGTAATTCTTGTAAATTAATTTTTTTAAATTCTGCAGCTACAGGAATCGAACACACGACCTTAGAACTTACACTCGGACGCTGTATCTACTGGGCTATCGTATGTTATTATTTTGCAACGATGAATTACGAACATGTGGAAAGACAGGTTTTCATGAACAACAGCGTCTTCTGGCATTCTTTTAAAATGCCTTTGGAAGCCTTATAAAATCATGCATTTCGCAGGCTTTATTAAAGTAGGCATTTCCAAAGAAGTATTCCGCATGCCTTATTCGTGGAAGGCCTCGCAAATTCCGCCGCTGGGATATTACGATGCGAAGTAAAGTAGAAGCAGTAGTATTGTGTTTTTGTACTGTACAGCTTCACACACATATGCGAATGTATTTTTTTCAGAACACCGAAGTGTTTGGTTGCCGCAACTTCTTGAAAAAAAGCAAATGTCTTGAATGGCCATTCAAGATGTCTTGTGCATATGTCTAGCTAATACCGAAATACAACGAATGAGACCAGAGCAATGCAAGGAGAATTAAGTAGATGGGGCACATAACCTTTCTTGGTTGTTTACTTTATCAGCTGTTATGTCGAAAACCTGTTTTCGCGCACTTGGTACTTTTCTTCATTTTAGGTCACATATCGGCTCCTTAAAGCCGTGACTCACTATCAGATTTAGTCCTTGGATCTGTCAAGGCTATTGGTTTCGACATAATTATATACTGATTTTGACCGATACAATGCAAATCGTTGGATTTGATCGGATTGTCTGTCAGCCCCTTTAGTTGTTACCACGTAAAATCCTAAGAACTTCATTCCACTTTGAGAAAGCAGTTTTTTCGCTCTTTGCATTTAATACCTTCCTCCTACACTGACAAAAATGAATGGTGATATTAGTTTTGATAGTAAAAGATATCTTTTGATTTGCATTTGCCACTTGGTACTTGTGACGAATTCCATCTCAATACTATGTTATACTTAAACTACTCTTCTGAATGTAGCGTGTACGATTAGCCTCGATACAAAAAAAAGATTATTAATTAAATCCTATTAGCTCAGTACCATAGGAATTTTTAAAGCGCGAACAACGCGGTGTAATCTCGCAATCTTCATCAATATGAGGAAACCTATATACAACTTCTCTATATTAATTGGACTGTTCTTCCTAGGCAATGCCCAGGAATCTATCAATAATAAGGAACTTCACTCTTATTTACCCTCACATATCACTAAGACAAATTTCACGTTGGACGATGCCAAAATCCTTCTTTATAAAAAGTGTAAAAAGGCGATAATCTCTGGCAGCCTTTTAGCCGAAACACAACATAAAAATGTCCAAAACGCTGCCGACACTCTCATGGATTGTGGCAAAAATATAGCCAATATCACCGATGTTATGGCAGAAATGGAACAGGCTCGTCCTAAAGGCGAACTTGATGTGTTTCTTAAAAAATATTGCGACAAGGTACCACAAGTAAAGCAATGCCTCACGGAGTTCAATGATCAGTGGTTGATCTGTTTGACTCCAGCGGAACGTAAGCACAATGCCATTATGATGCGCGTAATAACAAAGCTCATGGATTTTGCTTGTCGCCAAAATGGTGATTATCTTGGTCTGTTCATTGCCGAGGAGGGGCCCGCTTGTATTGAGAGTAATAAAGAGAACATCTCGAATTGTATGAAGGCTACATTTTCCGCCTACATACCAGCCATGCCACCCACAGAATTGCCTGAACTGGTCATGCGACCAAAACAATGCATTGAGTTGCACGATTTCGAGAAATGTGTACTCAGCTATGTGGAGCAGTGTAACGAGGAGACACCGGCAAACGTCATTGAATCGCTATTTCGTTATGTTAGGAACGAAGCTCAGTGTGAGGAGGACATCCATAAGCTAAATTACCAACAACGGAATGTGGCCACGGGAACTAGATTAAGCTGGATACTCTACTATGTAACGTCAGTGGTAGTGACGTGGAGTTTAACAAATTGATGTGTAAAATTAAATAAAAATTTAAATAATCAAATGATAATTCAAGAGATTTTCGAATAGATCATTTAATTTACAGAATATTATGTTGAATGATATACTCAGTGTACTGATACTTCAATAACTGCACGCTGAAAAAAAATTGTCACAGCAACATATTGCAGGAAACATTGACATGTTTCCAAGTAATGTTTTCATGAATTGAAGATCTGCTGCATTTTTTAACAAACAAGGTCATATTTGGGTTAACAAGCATGTATTATAATCTATTAATCATTGTGTCTCAAACATAACATATTGAATGGCAAACACTATGTGTTTGGATACAAATATACTATGTTTGCGGTAAGCTACAAACACGTGAAATTTGCCTTCAAACGATAAAAGCTAGACAGATTTTTCGGCGTGTAATTAATGTGTGCTTGTACATGAGCATATGGATTCAATCCGTGCTCTAAACATCATACATTTCTTTCGACCAACTTCACCTCGCTTAGTGACAGCAAAACTATCAGTTATTAGTTATGAAACTGTAACGCCAAAAAACCATTCGGAACCAGTGTAAAACTGTATCTTCCATACAAAGAGCATATAACTGGAAACCGCACAACTCACGTATTATTAGAAGCTCTTTCCTAACCCCTCGTGGGTTATAAAGGGAAATTTTTGTTTAAATTCTTATTTAATTAGTTACGTAGAGGGCCACGGACAACAGAGATGGGTTGTGGAACTTATAGAAAGAAGCTAACATATTTCTCTAACCGGATGAATCTTATGCTTTTTTCTTCCATTTGTGAACACCAATCTCTCGCAGGGATTCTCCAACTGGGTCTTTTCAGCGAAGTCTTGGCCGTGCTGTTCAATATTATATCTTGAATTCGTGAAAACACTGCTTGTAAACATATACATATTTCCTGCAATATCCCTGC
Source organism: Phaonia tiefii (assembly GCA_963931995.1). NCBI lineage: Eukaryota > Metazoa > Arthropoda > Insecta > Diptera > Muscidae > Phaonia > Phaonia tiefii. Next base: position 16,105,447 of record OZ008370.1, on the reverse strand, counting down.
AGGCAAATTACCAACTAGTAACATTTTGGGACAGTCATATTACTAGTTATTGCAAGAACTGTCACAAAATCGCTTGATTGAGGTAAGTTGAATAAGAACAAGAATAGACAAAATAAAAAACGATCGACTACGCTGCTCTCCCTCTCTCGCTTTGTTTACTCTATAATATAATAATATATAATATAATAAATATATAATAATATAATATAATAAAATATATAATAATATATAATATACATATACATATATAATATAATATAATATACATATATATATATATATAAAGCAAGAAACTAGATAACTACTATACAAATGGTATACAATTTAATAGTCTACAGTAAGAAAGAAACTAACGAACCAGAATATATGCTAGTGTACACAACTAGTATGAAAACAGTACTGAAGAAACTAGTTAGTTTAATAAAAGACATAACTATATTGAAAGCAGCTAGTATTTTAACTGGTATACAACTATATATAAAGCAACTAGTAACACGCCTATGACATCGCCATGTAAAAATCGATAGTTCGTCCTATTATGAATAACAGATGGGCAACTAGTATGGTGCTCGGAGCAACTAGTATGTCTCTGTCTACAAACTAGTTACTTTGCCTGCAGGGATGTTGCTGGCACCATTTTTGTCAGCGTGTGTGCCCGCTTCTTGTACATGAGAACACAGATTTAATCCCTGCTCTGATGAGCTTATATTTCTTTGAACGACGGTTATCTCGCTTGGTGATTCAAAATCGATTCCCATCGGCCGAAATTCAGAACAGCCGTGAACAAATTTTGTGGTCACTGAGGTGAATATTATTGTTATTCAGGTATAAATACATAATAATGCAAATGTTGGCAATATTGTCGGCCGTCAGGTAGGGCTAAAAAAACAAATCCGAAATTAGAGTAATATCGGGTTTTTCAATAAGAGCGTTACAAAAGTTTTTTTTAAATAAAACAAAACCGGTTTTAGATACCAATGAAATTCATTATTCCTGTGAAAGTACGTTCGATGCCATTATGTATGGAACTCGATTTCTTTTGCATGGCCACCACGGGCACGCTTGCAGAAGTCCAGACGCTGAACCCAATTTTCGACGGTTTTCAAGCATAAATCGGCCGATACTGCTGCAAATTTCACGTTCGATATTCGTACGAAGTTCATCAATCGTCGCTGGCTTGTTGGCATAGACCATAGACTTGACGCAGTCCCACAGGAAATAATCTAACGGCGTCAAATCGCACGATCGAGGCGGCCAATCGACTAGGCCATTTCGTGAGATAACACGTTCACCAAACTTGGTTTCCAATAAATTGATTGTGGCATTCGCTGTGTGGCTTGTGGCGCCGTCCTGTTGGAACCACATGTCCTCCAAGTCCATATTATCCAATTGGGGCCAACAATATTCGGTTATCATTGAACGGTTCGCATTCGCATTCACAGTAATGTGCCGGTCTTGATCATCACGGAAGAAGTACGGCCCAATGACGCCGCCGGCCCATAAACCGCACCAAACCGTAATTTTTTTCCGGATGCAATGATGACTCACGGATTACGTGTGGATTGCTGTCTGACCAATAACGCATATTTTGCTTATTGACGAAGCCATTCAGCCAGAAATGAAATTCAGAATTCAGAAATTGGACGTAGCGCTCTTAAAGTTGAGGCCACTGACTCCAAATTTCGGTAGTAAATTTTAATAATTTCGACTCGTTGTTGGCTCGTATATCTTTCCATGATGAAATGGCAAACCTTACTGAAGAGAAATGTCAAAAGAGCGGGAAAAAATTTGGCGTCGTTTGCTGTCCCTATCGATTAACTTTTGTAGCGTCTCTGTTGAAAAACCCTTTAGATACGAACAATAAAAATTAAAAAAGTAGCGTCCGGACACATGGAACCCACTATGTCCACAAATCGCGTCGTAGGGACACGTAGGAAAAGGCAAATGCGGGCACTCAAATGAAAGATACTCTTCTCAGGAAGTCAACGGCTAGTTTACTTTTTTAGCCCGACATCTGTGGGGCCTCATAGCATTATTTGTACATATTGTATACTGAAATAATTGATCATCAGAACAATCATAAACTTTCCTCACTTGTTCTTCATTAAATTGATGTACAACTTCATTGATGCAATTAATTTTGTCCTGTGGGTAGGATTTAAAAACCGGCTTCGCGGCTTCGGAAGTTTTTTACGTTACAAAGCTTTCTGCATGGATGACCTCTGGTGGCAGTTAGAGTTTTTCTTCTTTGGGAAGGTTTCAACACCGGCCTCGGCAGTTTTTATATGTTACATAGCTTTATGCGTAACCAGTGATCGGTGGGACTGAGCGAGTTTCTTGTTTGGAAAGGGGTTAACTCCGGCGTCGCATCTTTGGCAATTTGTTTTATGTTAGCAAGCTTTCCGAATGGGTGCGCTTTGGAATTTTCCCCTATCGGAGGGGATCATGACCGGTTTTGGCAGTTTTTTATGTTACAAAGCATTCTGCTTATCTTCTGTGATGGTCTAAACACCGGCTTCAGCAGCTTTTTGCGAGGACGGCCTTTGGCCGGGGTTAGGAAGTTTCTTCTCTGTGAATATTTCGACACCTGCTTCGCAAAAGGAAAAAATCACGCGAATTAAAAAGTGCAAGGTTTTTCTTTAAAGTTTTTACCAATTTTGTTTAGTTTCCAAAATGATTAGCATTGAAGCAGGTTCATCTTGAGTAAGAAAGAAAAAATGCCGAAATTTTTGGTGTCTTTAAAATCTTAAAACAGGAAAACTATTGAGCTTTGGAATCTGTATATATAAAAATGGATGTATGTATTTATGTGTGTACGTTACGAATGGACTCGAAAACGGCTGGACCGATTTTTATGAAATTTTCAGACAATATTCAGAATTATCTTGCGGGTGACATAGGCTATACAGCTAGGGTGAAATTGTGCTGTGCCACGCCCCCTTTTCAAAAATCGTATGCATGTTTGTATGTTATGAATGGACTCGAAAACGGCTGGACCGATTTTGATGAAACTTTCAGACAATATTCAGAATCATCTAGCGGGTGACATAGGCTATACAGCCAGGGTGAAAGTGGGCGGTGCCACTGATCTGACTGCTTTTCTAATAGACCAATAGACCGATTGCTATGCCAATTTCACAATGTTGTACTGACGATTTACTGATACTCCTTGGCAATACTTGGTTGTGATTGGATACAGTGGCGTGGCACTGCCCATACAACTTGAAATTTAAAATGGCTATATCTCATGAACTGCCAGAGATATGAAGATGAGATTTGGTATATATGTTGTTGTAACGGTATGAATTACAGCCTGGGTGGAAGAGGGCGGTACCCCTTTGAAAGAAACCGACATAACAGTCATAACTATAGTTGGAAACGTAATGGAATAACAAATTGTGTTCACCCTTTGATATTACAAAAACTTTGAAGGCAAAATGTAGTTTGCCGGGTCCAGCTAGTATTTTCTAAATTTTAATCAATTATCCGATTTTTAATCTTAACATCTCCAAATAATCCCTGATACCTTACCTACAATCGCGATTTTACAGACCGTACAAATCTTTACTATACCAAAAGTTATGGATTTTTGGCCGATGAAAATCGATTATGATCAACTGTTTGACGGCCACAGGAATCTCTCTTGATATGGGCCACGACAATTTAAAAAAGCCCGGCTTTTCACTCTTTGCCAGCAACCAGAGTGTTCTGAATATTGTTTCGAATCGAGTGAAAATAACCCATTACATATCTTAATGCTTGTAAAAGAGGTTGCATTTCTTACAGTACTTTTTGTTCCCCCCCCCCCCCCCTGTACTAATTCCTTTCACGAAACGTGAGCGAATTCCTTTGAGGTCTTTGTGCATATCTACTCCACCACCACAATTTCCATCATTCACTTCTAATTAGGTTAATTGAACGCATTTGTCGCAATTGTATTTCACCACCGGCCAGAATATATACATACTAGCAAAAACTCTGCTCCAGTTGGTAAAGTAAAGAAAAAGGGTCCTTGCCGGACATTTAGACGTTAGGTTATAGTTCTTTCCTTGCTCAAGCATTCCTCCTTTTCCCTTGCACCGCACTTTATTTCGTTTTGCTTTGAAAGCAATTACGAGAAAGATTCATTCACTTTTAAATGCTGCACATTACAGTTTACACTAGAGGGAAAATTAAAATTGCATTTCAGGTGACCAACTGGGACTAAACTAGGGAAATCTGAAATTGCATACTAGCACTCTAGAGGGCAGTGTTTTCCACCATTCCCAATCGTTCACTGCTCATCTTGAATCGGTTGAAAAGGATGCTAAGGCGGCAGTGTGTGTGCCATTGCTATGGTTGATGTGGGTTTTACAACACTGCAGCATACGGATACCCTACAGCGGATACTAGGCGGAAGTTAATAAAACATTGCACACAATACTCGCAAGTACTCATACTCACTTCAAGACATTACCTTAGAACACATATGGTAAGAATTTTAAATCATTGTGAATACTCATAGAAATAGTGTGATAGCTTAGTGTAGAGTTGCGGCGTTGTAGAGTTGTTCTCAAAATCGTTCAGTTAATGTGCCCGCACATAACAATCACGAGCATTTGTATTATGTCCGTGAGGTTCAGATCTGGGCACCCAAAATTAACTATAGTTCATGAACAACCCTACTCTAGCTTAGTGAGTGGTAACCCCTGATATTTACTTCGAACTATAGTGCTTTTATAAGTTTCCTCCAAGTCGTTTCGAATCAGCGTCAAAACTTGTTGTCTTTTCCCTTTTTGCATTTTCGTTTGGCTGTACACCCTTAAGCTATATAATAAAATAAATGAATGTTAAACTACAGAAAGCTAAGGGTAAAGCGCATGAAAGAACGAAAAAAAAGCAGAACGAAAGGGAAGATAAAAACGTATTTTATACAAGTGCCAACAAATGTAAACATAATAAGCATTTAAAACTTATTAAATGTCAACTTAAAAACAATTTTGAAAATGCATTAAACGTTAATGTTCTTATCCATGTAGTGGTTGGTTAAGTATTGTTAGTACGAAAGGACACTCAAGGAAAAAAATTGGACTAATATTTGGTGGACTAATATTTCGAAAAGAAAATAAGATTATAAACTAAATTAAATTGTGTTGGTTTCGTTCGACTTGAAGTCACAATTTAAAACGCCAGTGATGTTTACTGTTTTTTCAAATCAATTTTCACAATACTTACAAGCTGAAAAATTTGTAATTTTTTGTTGTTTGGATACAAATATAACGTGCTTGTAGCCTGTCGCAAATACAGTACATTTGTGTCCAAACACATTGTGTTTGCTATTCAATATAACATGTTTGGGACACAATGATTAATAGGTTATAATATATGTGCGTCCAATCGCAGAAATAATAAATTTTTGTAAATCTGTTAGAGGCTTTAACCAATTGAAATACGTCCTTTTGTTATTTTTTTTAAATCGGTAAAACTAAAATTTTTCGAATAAAAAATCGCTAAACCGCTCTAATGTCTATATCCCGGAAAAGGACCGTCCCATCGAAAAAATGCCAAAGTTCTGCGGATTTCTAAGGGGTTTTCACAAAGTGGTACAATTCGTATGGAACATTTTTTTCAAAAAATCGCCAAATTAAGAAAATCGCAGAAATAACAAAGTGGATATAACTCGGAAATGGTAACTCCAATCGCAAATGTAGTACCCACAGGGGATGGAGATAATAATGGATATTTACTCATGATATTATTTTAATCATACCCTGTGGGTAATGGGTAAATGATCGTTACCCATTCACCACGGTTATGTGTTAGGTTACGAACTTTGGTAGCCATACATCGGGTGGATTAGTCAATCGGCTAGAGCTTGATAATAAATAACGTAGTAGAACCATTGCTTTAGTTATTTAATGGTCTTGGTTGTACCTAGATGTATAGGCAACTTGGTATAGGCAACCATTCAATAATTTTAGGCTCTACCAATTGCTTTCATCAGGAGGCTCTCTGAGGCGATGTCATTCCGGGTTGGTTTTTTATCTTCTGCTTTCTTTTGTACATTTATGTGCACTTTTAGTCCTGCTGTGTTCACTTTTTATTCTTTTGTATACAGTTTTTGAAATTTTGTGAATTGACTTCTTACTCTCACTCTATTTCCGGTAACGTGATTTCACAGCTTGCTTCATTTTCGAGTGTATCATCTCTGCTAGGGTTAGTCTATATCCCTATGAGCGGTTCTTAGTTACTAACTTCTGGAGTTGTGGCACGTTCCTTTATCTCCCCATCTCTCGCTATCTATCGCTGCCAAGAAGGGCGACAAACAAAAAATCCTATGGCGATGGTTGCTATAATTGAATTTACACAGCATTTTACATAATTAAGTGCAACAACGATACTTTCAACATGAAGAAGAAAAAAACACAATGAAATAAACAAAGCAACAACAAGACGTCATAATAATCGCCCGCAGGAGATGGTAAAGGATACTGGCACGAAGGAGAAGAACACAAAAGTGGTATATAGTCAACTTGCTGGAACTGGGTTAGCAGCACAGTTAGTTAATATGTTCAGGCGAGAGAGAGAAGAAGAAGTACAAAGGTAGTTAATACTGATGTTCTATAAAATTATCTATGAGATTTTTATTACATATGGGATAGCTTGTCGTAATAAAGTCACACCCTATCGTGCGATCTCTTCATCATCTCAATTTGCAGCAAAAGTCTACAAATACATTTGAAGGAGATACCATTGATATATCCCAGCGGCGGAATTTGCAAGGCATTCCACGAATAAGGCATGCGGAATCATTCTTTGGTAATGCCTACTTTAATAATGCCTGCGAAATGCATGATTTTATAAGGCTTCCACAGGCCTTTTAAAAGAATGCCAGAAGACGCTGTTGTTCATGAAACCCTGTCTTTCCACATGTTCGCAATTCGTCGTTGCAAAATCATAACATCCGATAGCCCAGTAGATAAAGCGTCCGATAGTAAGTTCCAAGGTCGTGTGTTCGATTCCCGTGGCTGCAGAATTTAACAAAAATCATTTATAAGAATTACAATTGGTTAAAGTATAAATCTGTAATATGAAGCTAATTTCCATATATATTTTTTATTTTTACGTAAGTCCTTCTAAATCTACTCTTTTTGCAGGCCTTCATAAGGCCTCCCAATCTCACGAAATGTTAAAAAGAAAGGAGGAGGTAATGTGTACGGAAGGCCTGCCGTATTCTATAGAGTGCCTTCTTGGTCATGATTTCAGGCCTTCCAGCTCCTGATTTCCGCCGCTGGGATACTAATTCTACTAAAGCGCAGAATCGTAAAATTTGACCCATAAAATTCCAATTGTGCGATCTCTTCATCATCACTATCTGTAACAAAGGTCTATTACTACTCAACTATCCCTGTGATGGAAATAGCATTCAGTTACACAAACCAATATTTCTTCTGGATTTCCGGAATGGGTTAGAAGAAATGAACACAGTGCAACACGAAAAAATATAACCATATACGGACACCACTACGTGATAAAAGTCCAAAATAAAATACCGTGTCTCCCAGTTTTGCCCAAAGTCATGCACTTTTTTTATGGGCCCCCAAAGATTTGGGGCCTCGGTGGCATTTTTGTAAAAAGTGATCATTTTGTCAGGCTTATATATTGCAAACTATTCGAAATTTTGATTTATTCTCTGAGAGAAAGTTGTAGCTCTTGTCATAAAGAATAAAAATTGCCAACATATAAAATCAAAAAAAACTTCACCTTCAAGGAGAACAACGCAAAAAAAAAATTCGATTTTTTATACTTGTATAAATGTTTTGGCCACTGTTGACTATTCGTATTGTGAACATCAAAACTTTTGAAAACAAAATGCCCAAAATTGTGGTTAAATTTTTGTGTGAGATTGAAATCTAAATATTGAGATTTGATTTTAAAAGCTCGATACCGCCATGTTGTACATTTTTAGGAAGATTTCGTATTTACCCACCCATTCACTTTGCCGCACAGTGGTACTATTCTTTTCCTTTTGAAATCCTGTAGAACTTTTGTCTGATTTGATGACCGCAAACGTAGCAAAATAAATCAATATTTTCAGACTGCATATTGAAATTGTCTGTTGCCAATGTTGTGTGCGAATTATGCTGTAGCACTTTCTCTATAACTTTCACCGCTGAGCGTCCCGTTGACTTCGCGCTGTGTAATGCCTCGATGTGAGCATCGTGTCGCTTTTATATTGTGTGCTGCCTCCCTTGTTGCGTGTGCTGAGCTTACTGCTTTGCCTTACTGCTTTGCTGCGGTCGGTGAGATAGCATAGTATCTCAACGTTGAAGTAAACGGTGTTAAGAATCATTCCTAGGAAGTTCATATGTTCTAGAAAGTTCTTTATTGAGATCCTAGGTACATTTTTGTAGTTGATTGTTTCCCTGAATTTTGAACGGTTTGCTACCTATGGTCCTGAACAGGGGAAAAAAGGTTAAATTTTTTAAAGTTGTTTTTTGCGATTTTGACCTTGAAGATGAAGTTTATATATGTTCACAATTTTTGTCCTTTGTGACAAGAGCTACAACTTTCCCTCAGAGAGTAAATCAATATTCCGAATGGTTTGCAAGATATGAGCCTGACAAAATGATCACTTTTTGCAAATGACACCAAGGCCCCAAATCTCAACCATAAAGAAAAAGTCCATTACTTTGGCAAAATGGCAAAACTGGGAGACACGGTCTTTTTTTTGGTATTTTATCACGTAGTGGTGTCCGTATATGGTTATATTTCCAGAACTTAAAAAATTACACACAGTGTTATCGTGCATTTATCTCCATAACGGAATTAGGAATAGCTGCTCATAATCAAAGGAACGAGAGGTTTTCATAATCAATGAGCTGTACACTTTTTAGTTTCAAGCTTTCTAACTAGGACATATAGGTAAACATTGATTCCGGTTTGGAGACGCGGAAGCCTTTTCATGACCCAGTGCTCATTAAAGCCGACATAGAAAAAACTAAATGCGGTCAGTGCAAGGGATAGAACTCGCGTTATACAAGATTCAACAAACGCTAGCGTTTGCACCATAGCCATGATCAGGTGTAGGAAGTCCTCCAAGAAAACGCTGTTTTTATTGATGTCAGGGTTGTTTGCCTTCAATTGCTGAGTCAATTGGACCTTGTCAGTGAATAATCCGAGATCTTTGTGGAAAATGCTCATCATGCTGGTGCGTGAAATACCGACATGTTGCGATCGGTGGCGAATTGTTGGATTGAGTTGCGCAGTTTCGGCCACAGTAGCTTCATTATCGTCGGTACGCATCGTACGACGACGGGGACCATGAGTGTTATCCACTAGAAAGCCAGTCTCACATAGTCAATATTTCGAAGACAATGATTGCATCAGTGTCAAAATTACATATGTTTTAAAAACATAACCGTATTTGGACCACCCTCTAAATTCAATATTATGGTTATCGTGAATATTAATTCATGTACACTAAAGTTTATCGATATGCTAGCTTCGACTACCTTCCCTGCGGTCGAGTGTGCTGGAAATATTTCTAATACATGTCCTTGCACTCTGCTATCCATTTGCTCTAAAATTTCCTAGACAATCTCATGTAGCTGTCATTATATTGACACAAATTTTCTATTTGAGACCTTTGTTAACAATTTCTCAAAATCTGTGATTCCCTAAAAAAAAAAGATAAAATACAATCCAAATGGCACAGATGAAAGCGAAGTCAACAAATAAAACACTTCTTTCAAACACAAAAATCCCATTTCAAACCTGTCAAGATAAAAGAAAGGAAACTTTAGCATCATGTTGCTTTTGTGAAAAACACATCTCATCTCCCTAACTCTGCACATTTCCCTATAGATTCTTAACACACACACAAAAATCGATTGGGTGAATACCAGCCAGTTTGTATTACTCAGATGAAGGTGGCATTAAGAATAGTTACAACAGTTTACGAGGGTTTATTTAAATGGTCTTTAGAGTTTCAAACACACCCACGTTTTCAGTTTGTACTCATGTTTCCCTGTCTTCTTCTCTTTCTGATCAGTGTTTTGAATTGGATACGGAGCCAGATATTTTCGTTTAGATATTGTAGCCAATATGTCTATCAAAGAAAATATTTGCATTTCAATACATTTTGGACTAGTGTTTTTTTTTCGTTGTTTTCCTTCCTTTGTCCCTTTTCATCTATTTGTGCTTTATATCCTTAGTTCAACTTAACGAACTTCATTTTTCATTGAGAATACATTCAGGCACCACAGAACACTCGTGTAGTTCTTGTAAAACTTGTAAGTAAACTGGCACACAAACAAAAAAAATTACATTAAAGTTTTATAAGAGATAATCTTTGTAACATTTTGCATGCTACATGTTGGGAGAGCGTCGAAGCAGTTTGAGATGATGTTCGAAGGAGCGGGATCTTTCTGTATGTCCTTTTTTTTTATTTAAACAAAACAAAACAATATTAAAATACAAACTTTAAGTAAAAGGTCATGTAATATTGATTAGCAAACACAATGTATTTGGACACAAGCATACTATGTTTGCGACAAGCTATAATCACGATATATTTGCATCCCAACAACAACAAAAACTGATTTTTGCAGCGAGTAGGTTTGGCCTTAAGTTTACCAGTTTGGAACTCACTATGCAACATTTTTGAAGTCATTGAGTGCAAACTCCTTCTCGTGTGAAATTTCTCGAAGTACTTATCAAAGCTGACAACACCCTGTTTAGGTTTTACTAGTTTAGCTGCTGTTCGGATTTTATGGCCACATGTATATTTTGGCTACAACTTAATTTCCCCGATGAACATGCAACTTTTCTGACTGCTATATCTCGGAAACCAATTGGAATTTAGTTTTCCTGTCTTCGGCACTATTTTAGCGCTAGACTAGGGGAAAAAAACAAGAAACAAAGAGAGCGATTCTATCGCCACCATGTCAATGGAAAAACAATACAAAGAAATAATACTGTACGCATTGCTTGCAGAAGTATGTTGGTGGAGTCATAAGGTATCCCAATATGAAGATGCAGGTACCGAAATCGCGGAGGTCGATAGATTTGAAGGACACACGGAAAGCGATATGTCATCGCATGTGCTATCAAGCTCAGATGATGAGATCATGGACCTAAACCACCAACGAAAAAACCAAGAGCATCAACTTCACAGGCTTCACTGAAACGATCAACTTCAATGGATATTGATTAAAGTATGATTCTTTTGCCTTTTGCTAAAAAAAAAATACAGCTAGAATATTAATAATATCGTTGTGGAAGAGATATGAGTTCAAAATTGTAGTTTTCGTGTGAAAAACTGATTAAGTCCACAGTTGGCAGCTCTGGGCCGGAAATCGTGAAAAAAGGTTTGAAAAAATGAAAGTTTTTCGACAGTGTTGCAATTTTGAGATACTAGATCCAGTTTTTTGGGGTAGTTTGTTTTACAATGTGTTTTCTCCTAGTCCATAGCTACAATTGTGTCTAAGAGACGAAAGCATAATATCGATTGGTTTCCGAGATATAGCCGTTAGAAAAATTGCATGTTTTTCGAAAAATTTAAATTTTACCCACAATATACACGAGGCCATAAAATTCGAACAGCAGCTAATCTGGCAAAATCCAAATAGGGGTTTGTTAGTTTCGATAAGTACTTCAAGAAAATTTACAGCAGAAGGATTTTGTTTTTTATGAGTTGCACTATGTAATAGTTGTAAAATTTTTTAAAACTGGCAATAAACTATCGTAAATTTGAATAGATTTTAAATAGCACTAGTAAAAACGGCGGCAGTCCGCTGATGATGCTGATGATGCAGTGGCCTTCGGTAGTGCAAAGGTTAGTGTGCACGGCTCTTGTGCATGAGGTCCTGGGATCGATCCCTCCTCAGACCACCATATATTTCTTTCGACGACCTCGCTTAGTGTTGGCGACACTATCGAGTGATTCTGCTATAATTTCGCAGTGTGATATAAAGTCGCTGTTTGGGGCAATTTCCTATTTCCGGTAAGTTGTTTTTTTCGTCCTTATACAGTTTCTTACCAAAGAGGAAAATGCATTGAATGTTTATTGGCATTCTTTTTTTATTTTTTGTCCACAAAGTTTCCATCCTTTTTCCATCCAAACCGAAATAACTTGCAAGTGGATTTAAGGTATCATTGATAACATTTTTGTAAGAAATTCCAAAGCGAAGTACAATTTTGTGATGTGGGGGAAGTGTTGAATTTAAATTCCAATGGTTACCACGATAAACAAACAGAAACGAAGGATAATGTTATGAGCAGAGTTGCCAGTGAATAAATATTAATCACAATTTAAGAGGGCTTTAATGGTTTTATGTAGAATCAAGGAAATATTACGACTTTTCAGAATGACAATGAATCTAGTCAAATTCCTTTTTTTAAACTGTTAAAGGGTTCAATGGACAATATAAAACCAAAATGGAAGTCTTTCACAAGAAGAGAAATCAAGGCGTGATCTCTATAACATTTTAATAAATTCAATACTGAGTCAAATATGTATAAACACGATATTAACGCGGTGAAAAATATTGGCCGCAGCAACATATTGTAGGAACCATGTACATGTTTGCAGGCACTGTTTCGTGAATTTAAGATCTGCTGCCTTTAGTTTCTTTACTGTCTGTCACGTTTTTGATTTTAAATATTTTTAACCAATAAGAGTAAATTTGGGCCACAAATACATATATATTAACCAATTACTTATTGTGTCCCAAAAATATTGTATTGAATAGCAAACACAATGTGTTTGGACACAAGTATAGTATATTTGCAAACAAGCTACAAGCACGTTATATTTGCATCCAAGCAACTAAATAAGAACATTTTTTCAAAGCGAATAAAAACGTAATATTTGTAAGCAAAAAAAATATGGTAAATTGATTGTTATGTTCAGTGCTCCACTGCCATTTCGTTCATAGGCCTTTGATATCCCCGTAATTTGCAGCTTGTCAATATCCTGCTTTTCTCGTGTTCGATTTCATACGCGTTTTGCTCCGGTCAGTCTTGAGCAAACTTGTACGTCGATTGGCACTTGGAATCATACGAATATCCATTAAACAAGAGCAGTGTCTGTCATCTATTGCCAAGTGATCAATCTGGTTCTTCGTTTTCTGGTTAGGAGATACCCTAGTCCCCTGATTATATGAAGATTTTGACTACTTCGAAAAGAGAACAAGAATCTATGTAACCTGGTAAATGATTTTTTAAAAATAAATTCAACCACCACTTGTAGTGAACGCATGTTATACCTGGTTTCTTCTCGGCCGGTTATTCTACCTCCGGTGTTTGGAAAGTCTTAGGTTGTCGAATAACTCGAAAACTGGGTTTCTGGAAAATTCGAATATTTGAACACTCTAATTGCGATGTCCGGATCGTCGGTGGTGCAGCGGTAGTGTGCGCGGCTCTTGTGCATGAGTACGTGGGTCGATCCCTGCTCAGACCACCTAATATTTCTTTCGACGGCAGACACCTCGCTAAGTGACGTCGACACTATCGAGTATTTAACACGTCGAGACTATAGAGTATTTGAAGCTCCTCAAAAATACCATTTGGAACCGGTGCAAAGCAGTAGGTCCCAATCAGTGAGTGTAAAACTAGAACGCGCACAGATTACTGGCTGTGAGAAGCTGTCCCCAATCCGGTCATGGGATATAATGGGAAAGAATGCAATTGCGATGTTCAGAATTATCGTCTGCTTGTTGGAGTTTCTGCTGCCCAGCTCGTTCGACGTGTTGTTCACCAAGATGCCACATTTTCCAGGACTCCACATGATTCTCGGGCTGTTATTGGCAAAGAACTTATTTGTTCCGCAAACTTGCACTTGAGTACCGTTTGAGACTCCAGCCATTGTGACGATATCAACCTGAACGCAGTTTGCCTGTCACTGTCAGTGTCTGTTCCCACTAGTATGTCCACTATGTGTGATTAGGCATCTCAAACATTTCATATTAAGTCCTTTAATAATTCTCCTCTCCTGTTTTTATTTTCATGCCCTGGCAACCCTTTTCTCGCTACACACATTTTATGTAAATTCCAAGCTATTGGGTTATGCAACTTGCTTGGCTACAACAGACTTTCGACATGTTGTAGCCAAAATACCTTTGAATAGATATTTGAACAGCTCCCCGTTGCCCGCACCACCAGCAGGTCCTTCAACAATTCATGGTACTCGAATTGTATTTCGAATCGTAACAGGCAAATGTTTACACAGGTTTGATTTCATGTCATTGTTGTTTTTGTGTGGCTACAACTGCAGTGGTAATTTTGGCCAAAACTAAACATTGCAGGACTCGCAAAAGCAAAATAAATGAATCCTTGATATGCACTGGGGCATAAACAATTGAGAGCCTTTAACGAAAAGAACAAGTGGTAGATGATGTTGAAACTATAGATGAAGAATTGTGTGGGAATGAAGGGAGGATATTGCAAACATATATTTCAGAGTTAATTTGAAGGATGTCAATGTGAAATGAAGACGGGATAAATTAACCTTTTCCCATTCACTTCCTATTTAAATGCATATCTTTACTTCTTAAAAGCAATTTAGGTGAATGAATTTTATTCATTAAATTTACTTGAATAAACCTAAAGTGTTTTGTGCTCTTTAATTGTTGAAAGTTGTGTGTTAAAAGTTCTAGGCGCGCATAATGGAAAAATTGTCGGCCCGCTCCTTATCAGAACAGATAACCGATAGCATTCCAGAGAAAGTAGTTAAAACTAAAAATTATTCCACAGAGAATTTGGGGGACAGATTGTTTGCAAATCAAGAGTGTTAGATTATGACAAGGAAATGGCCCAACAAAGAGTGTTGGGCCACCGGATCCACGAATGGTTCGGATCCACGAACGAAGGCAAAGAAAAAATGTTTTCCCCACAAACGAAAGTTTTGAAAACTGGTACGATTTGATCCAGAGGTTACAAGGACGCACCAATTTCGACAAAAATTGATTAGAAAGATTTCCTTAGGGCTAAAGACAACCTCTTTTACAATGGGCCCCATCGATACATATTTTTATGTATTCCCCATACAAATGCCCCTTATACAATCGGTCCCTAATACCCGCTTAAAAATTTGTGTTTTGTTGTTGTTGTGTGTATGCAAATATAACGTATTTGTAGCTTGTCGCAAATATAGTGTTTGCTATTCAATATTACATGTTTCAGACACAATGATTAATATGCTATAACATATGTAGGTGGTGGTGACTCAAATTTTACTTCGTTTGCTGAAAACTACAAAGAAACAAAAAACAGCAAATCTTCAATTCCTGCAATATGTTGCAGGGGCCGTTTTTTTCAGTGTGTACAAATATTAACCGATAATAACTAAATTTTGGTACATACGATTTCTTGGGCCAATGATGGTAGCTTTTGAAAATGGGTCACATCGGTCCACATTTTGATATGCCTTCCTCCAAGCGTCCCACCAAGCTTTGTACTATCGCATCCATAGGTTACAAATATGAACCAATTTCAACCAAAATTGCTACATAAGCTTTACATAGGCCAAGGATAACTGTTTAAGAAAATGGACCTTATCAGTCGATATTTTGATATACCCCATAAAAATGAAAGGTGATGATAATACATTGAAAAAATCTTATATGAGCTGTAAGATAGCCTACTGGAAGCAACAGATAACGAACCCAAACACAAAGTGGTGTAGAGGGACGTAGCTGCTCATATTGATCCTACTATAGAGAAATCTCCACCATTCTAAACCTGCTTCTGCAGCTACCCTGTTCCATACACATTAATATGGACGCATGATGACGTCTTCACCGACGAAGCCTGGACAAATCACGGTTGGAGTTGCGAATTGAATACGTCTGATTACAAGCATCTCGTTTTCAAACTGATTTTGCAGGAACCATGTATATGTTTGGAACATCCAACTACTTATGTGCAAGTATTGTTTCACTAATTGTAGATCTGCCGTTTTTTTTGTTTCTGTGTTGTCTGTCACGTTTTTTGTTTTCAGCTGTTTTCAACAAACAAAGTCGTATTTGGGCACAGAAACATATAAAGGGTTTTTCAACAGAGACGCTACAAAAGTAAATCGATAGGGACAGCAAACGACGCCATATTTTTTCCCGCTCTTTTGACATTTCTTTTCGGTAAGGTTTGCCATTTCATCATGGAAAGATATACGAGCCAACAACGAGTCGAAATTATTAAAATTTACTACCGAAATTTGGAGTCAGTGGCCTCAACTTTAAGAGCACTACGTCCAATTTATGGTCTTCAGCGATGAGGCTCATTTCTGGCTGAATGGCTTCGTCAATAAGCAAAATATGCGTTATTGGCCAGACAGCAATCCACACGTAATCCATGAGTCATCATTGCATCCCGAAAAAATTACGGTTTGGTGCGGTTTATGGGCCGGCGGCGTCATTGGGCCGTACTTCTTCCGTGATGATCAAGACCGGCACATTACTGTGAATGCGAATCGCTACCGTTCAATGATAACCGAATATTTTTGGCCCCAATTGGATAATATGGACTTGGAGGACATGTGGTTCCAACAGGACGGCGCCACAAGCCACACAGCGATTGCCACAATCAATTTATTGGAAACCAAGTTTGGTGAACGTGTTATCTCACGAAATGGCCCAGTCGATTGGCCGCCTCGGTCGTGCGATTTGACGCCGTTAGATTATTTCCTGTGGAACTACGTCAAGTCTATGGTATCTACCAGCAAGCCAGCGACGATTGATGAACTTCGTACGAATATCGAACGTGCAATTGCAGCAGTATCGGCCGATTTATGCTTGAAAACCGTCGAAAATTGGGTACAGCGTCTGGACTTCTGCAAGCGTGCCCGAGGTGGCCATACAAAAGAAATCGAGTTCCATACATAATGGCATCGAACGCACTTTCACAGGAATAAAGAATTTCATTGGTATCTAAAACCGGTTTTGTTTTATTTAAAAAAACTTCTGTAGCGCTCTTATTGAAAAACCCGTTACTATATGGTATTTATCATTGTGTCTCCCACATGTAATATTGAATGGCAAATAAAATGTTTTTGGACACAAGTATACAATATTTGCGACAAACTACAAGCACGTTACATTTGCATCCAAACAACGAAAAAAGGCAAAGCGTGTGTATACAGTATTTATATCCTAAGTATTGTGTCCCAATACTGATTTCGCAATCCTTGGGTGAATGTTAAACAAAGAATGACCAAATCCACCTACGTTTGAAACTATATTTTAAAATTTTTTGACTTCGGAAGGACACAATTTTTAAACTTGATTATTTATGGACATATATTTTTGAATTGGTCGACGTTTCCTTTTATTGTCTAATGGAACCCATTAGTTTTTTGCATATAGTAATCAAATTGGCGGAGAAATCGGCAGCAGAAATATTGTGTATCTATTTGGAATATTTATTACCTTTGCTCATTTCTGCATATTTCTTTATCACATCCTTCATACTCAATTTTATCACTTTATCCCTTCTGATTGCCACAATCATAATTGATTTTAAATTGCACTACATGAATTCTAATGAGGTGGCAATTTAAAGATATCGATAAATTTAATAAACACCTAAAGTGCTACAGAGACGCTTTCATGTATCCTTATCTACATATGAATCTCACAATCTAGACACCGCGAGTGTACTCGCACAAACCCCCCCAACTGACCAGAGGTTACAACATTGTACTAATCATTTCCGAGTCAAAAGTAAGCAATTATTTATAAATTCAAATGTCATACCCTGCAGTCAGTGCCTTTCATATCATTGAGGTGGTGGGGTCAACCCCTTCGATCCCATTTGGTATATAAATGTATGTATCATGGGCATTTCGGTTAAGAAACTATTTTAGATTTTCATTTGTACGAGTACTTGAGTATTCTCATATTTGCGAGTGTGTGTGCAAATGCATATGTATGTAGAGTTTTGCTTTACAGGTGATTGTGACACTAGTCTAACTCCATCAATAGGTTTATTTTGACTAAAACTCTGGTAGTTTTCAACCTATACAGTAGTATCAGTGATAGTAAGTGACTTAAATATTCCCTCATTCTAAAATACTCAGTGAGTCAGAGTTCCATTTGATGTGGCTGTTGCTAGAACAGGCGAAGAAATTCCCTCAATTTGCAATAGCAGGTTGAAGTTTGAAATTAACTGAATTGAACTGAATTCAATTGAATTGAATTGAATTAAATTAAATTAAATTAAATTAAATTAAATTGAATTGTATTGACTTGAATTGAATTGAATTGAATTAAATTAAATTAAATTGAATTGAATTGAATTGAATTGAATTGAATTGAATAGAATTGAATAGAATTGAATAGAATTGAATTGAATAGAATAGAATAGAATAGAACAGAATAGAATAGAATAGAATAGAATAGAATAGACTAGAATAGAATAGAATAGAATAGAATAGAATAGAATAGAATAGAATAGAATAGAATAGAATAGAATAGAATAGAATAGAATAGAATAGAATAGAATAGAATAGAATAGAATAGAATAGAATAGAATAGAATAGAATAGAATAGAACAGAATAGAATAGAATAGAATAGAATAGAATAGAATAGAATAGAATAGAATAGAATAGAATAGAATAGAATAGAATAGAATAGAATAGAATAGAATACAATACAATACAATACAATACAATACAATACAATACAATACAATACAATACAATACAATACAATACAATACAATACAATACAATACAATACAATACAATACAATACAATACAATACAATACAATACAATACAATACAATACAATAGAATAGAATAGAATAGAATAGAATAGAATAGAATAGAATAGAATAGAATAGAATAGAATAGAATAGAATAGAATAGAATAGAATAGAATAGAATAGAATAGAATAGAATAGAATAGAATAGAATAGAATAGAATAGAATAGAATAGAATAGAATAGAATAGAATAGAATAGAATAGAATAGAATAGAATAGAATAGAATAGAATAGAATAGAATAGAATAGAATAGAATAGAATAGAATAGAATAGAATAGAATAGAATAGAATAGAATAGAATAGAATAGAATAGAATAGAATAGAATAGAATAGAATAGAATAGAATAGAATAGAATAGAATAGAATAGAATAGAATAGAATAGAATAGAATAGAATAGAATAGAATAGAATAGAATAGAATAGAATAGAATAGAATAGAATAGAATAGAATAGAATAGAATAGAATAGAATAGAATAGAATAGAATAGAATAGAATAGAATAGAATAGAATAGAATAGAATAGAATAGAATAGAATAGAATAGAATAGAATAGAATAGAATAGAATAGAATAGAATAGAATAGAATAGAATAGAATAGAATAGAATAGAATAGAATAGAATAGAATAGAATAGAATAGAATAGAATAGAATAGAATAGAATAGAATAGAATAGAATAGAATAGAATAGAATAGAATAGAATAGAATAGAATAGAATAGAATAGAATAGAATAGAATAGAATAGAATAGAATAGAATAGAATAGAATAGAATAGAATAGAATAGAATAGAATAGAATAGAATAGAATAGAATAGAATAGAATAGAATAGAATAGAATAGAATAGAATAGAATAGAATAGAATAGAATAGAATAGAATAGAATAGAATAGAATAGAATAGAATAGAATAGAATAGAATAGAATAGAATAGAATAGAATAGAATAGAATAGAATAGAATAGAATAGAATAGAATAGAATAGAATAGAATAGAATAGAATAGAATAGAATAGAATAGAATAGAATAGAATAGAATAGAATAGAATAGAATAGAATAGAATAGAATAGAATAGAATAGAATAGAATAGAATAGAATAGAATAGAATAGAATAGAATAGAATAGAATAGAATAGAATAGAATAGAATAGAATAGAATAGAATAGAATAGAATAGAATAGAATAGAATAGAATAGAATAGAATAGAATAGAATAGAATAGAATAGAATAGAATAGAATAGAATAGAATAGAATAGAATAGAATAGAATAGAATAGAATAGAATAGAATAGAATAGAATAGAATAGAATAGAATAGAATAGAATAGAATAGAATAGAATAGAATAGAATAGAATAGAATAGAATAGAATAGAATAGAATAGAATAGAATAGAATAGAATAGAATAGAATAGAATAGAATAGAATAGAATAGAATAGAATAGAATAGAATAGAATAGAATAGAATAGAATAGAATAGAATAGAATAGAATAGAATAGAATAGAATAGAATAGAATAGAATAGAATAGAATAGAATAGAATAGAATAGAATAGAATAGAATAGAATAGAATAGAATAGAATAGAATAGAATAGAATAGAATAGAATAGAATAGAATAGAATAGAATAGAATAGAATAGAATAGAATAGAATAGAATAGAATAGAATAGAATAGAATAGAATAGAATAGAATAGAATAGAATAGAATAGAATAGAATAGAATAGAATAGAATAGAATAGAATAGAATAGAATAGAATAGAATAGAATAGAATAGAATAGAATAGAATAGAATAGAATAGAATAGAATAGAATAGAATAGAATAGAATAGAATAGAATAGAATAGAATAGAATAGAATAGAATAGAATAGAATAGAATAGAATAGAATAGAATAGAATAGAATAGAATAGAATAGAATAGAATAGAATAGAATAGAATAGAATAGAATAGAATAGAATAGAATAGAATAGAATAGAATAGAATAGAATAGAATAGAATAGAATAGAATAGAATAGAATAGAATAGAATAGAATAGAATAGAATAGAATAGAATAGAATAGAATAGAATAGAATAGAATAGAATAGAATAGAATAGAATAGAATAGAATAGAATAGAATAGAATAGAATAGAATAGAATAGAATAGAATAGAATAGAATAGAATAGAATAGAATAGAATAGAATAGAATAGAATAGAATAGAATAGAATAGAATAGAATAGAATAGAATAGAATAGAATAGAATAGAATAGAATAGAATAGAATAGAATAGAATAGAATAGAATAGAATAGAATAGAATAGAATAGAATAGAATAGAATAGAATAGAATAGAATAGAATAGAATAGAATAGAATAGAATAGAATAGAATAGAATAGAATAGAATAGAATAGAATAGAATAGAATAGAATAGAATAGAATAGAATAGAATAGAATAGAATAGAATAGAATAGAATAGAATAGAATAGAATAGAATAGAATAGAATAGAATAGAATAGAATAGAATAGAATAGAATAGAATAGAATAGAATAGAATAGAATAGAATAGAATAGAATAGAATAGAATAGAATAGAATAGAATAGAATAGAATAGAATAGAATAGAATAGAATAGAATAGAATAGAATAGAATAGAATAGAATAGAATAGAATAGAATAGAATAGAATAGAATAGAATAGAATAGAATAGAATAGAATAGAATAGAATAGAATAGAATAGAATAGAATAGAATAGAATAGAATAGAATAGAATAGAATAGAATAGAATAGAATAGAATAGAATAGAATAGAATAGAATAGAATAGAATAGAATAGAATAGAATAGAATAGAATAGAATAGAATAGAATAGAATAGAATAGAATAGAATAGAATAGAATAGAATAGAATAGAATAGAATAGAATAGAATAGAATAGAATAGAATAGAATAGAATAGAATAGAATAGAATAGAATAGAATAGAATAGAATAGAATAGAATAGAATAGAATAGAATAGAATAGAATAGAATAGAATAGAATAGAATAGAATAGAATAGAATAGAATAGAATAGAATAGAATAGAATAGAATAGAATAGAATAGAATAGAATAGAATAGAATAGAATAGAATAGAATAGAATAGAATAGAATAGAATAGAATAGAATAGAATAGAATAGAATAGAATAGAATAGAATAGAATAGAATAGAATAGAATAGAATAGAATAGAATAGAATAGAATAGAATAGAATAGAATAGAATAGAATAGAATAGAATAGAATAGAATAGAATAGAATTGAATTGAATTGAATTGAATTGAATTGAATTGAATTGAATTGAATTGAATTGAATTGAATTGAATTGAATTGAATTGAATTGAATTGAATTGAATTGAATTGAATTGAATTGAATTGAATTGAATTGAATTGAATTGAATTGAATTGAATTGAATTGAATTGAATTGAATTGAATTGAATTGAATTGAATTGAATTGAATTGAATTGAATTGAATTGAATTGAATTGAATTGAATTGAATTGAATTGAATTGAATTGAATTGAATTGAATTGAATTGAATTGAATTGAATTGAATTGAATTGAATTGAATTGAATTGAATTGAATTGAATTGAATTGAATTGAATTGAATTGAATTGAATTGAATTGAATTGAATTGAATTGAATTGAATTGAATTGAATTGAATTGAATTGAATTGAATTGAATTGAATTGAATTGAATTGAATTGAATTGAATTGAATTGAATTGAATTGAATTGAATTGAATTGAATTGAATTGAATTGAATTGAATTGAATTGAATTGAATTGAATTGAATTGAATTGAATTGAATTGAATTGAATAGAATAGAATAGAATAGAATAGAATAGAATAGAATAGAATAGAATAGAATAGAATAGAATAGAATAGAATAGAATAGAATAGAATAGAATAGAATAGAATAGAATAGAATAGAATAGAATAGAATAGAATAGAATAGAATAGAATAGAATAGAATAGAATAGAATAGAATAGAATAGAATAGAATAGAATAGAATAGAATAGAATAGAATAGAATAGAATAGAATAGAATAGAATAGAATAGAATAGAATAGAATAGAATAGAATAGAATAGAATAGAATAGAATAGAATAGAATAGAATAGAATAGAATAGAATAGAATAGAATAGAATAGAATAGAATAGAATAGAATAGAATAGAATAGAATAGAATATAATAGAATAGAATAGAATAGAATAGAATAGAATAGAATAGAATAGAATAGAATAAAATAGAATAGAATTTAATTGAATTGAATTGAATTGAATTGAATTGAATTGAATTGAATTGAATTGAATTCAATTCAATTCAATTGAATTATGGACACGTAGAGGAAGATTGGTTTATTTTTAATGATGGTAGCTTTTTTATAGCATCCTGGTGGTTTTTATGCCTACATTCCACTTACAGTAATATTCAGATCAGATGGCCAACTTTAACTGCAATCGATTGTTTAGTACCCTTGAAAAGGTTGTATCCGCCGTCCCTGGTAAAAAGCTTAAATATTTTGTATTTGTAACTTAATCCACATCCATAGTTAAGTGGATATTTATACAAATCCCTAAGGGATTTTAATATAAATTTACTACCAAAAGGCAATTTAAATTGATCATATACATGTATATGTATGGTATATTATGTGTAAAATTCATATGAAATTGGCTGCAAATACTAATGTAAAAATGTATTGGTCACTTTTGTATGGTCAAGTCCATAAATCATTTCCAAATTTGAATAAATTTTAAATGGGTCAACTAAAATGTGTGTATAGGTCAGTTGCCAATAATATTCTTGTCCTTTATGTATCGTTTACTGACACCACGTATATCTGTGTTGTCAGTCGAATATCTCTCATTTAGGTTTTAGACATGTAATAATGGCAGCATACACTTTTGCATGCGTTCGAACCATTTGTCATAGCGGTCCGGTTGAGACACTTAAGAAACCTGGGTATTGAATGCACCAACGGATTCTTCTTCAGACGAAAATCAGTGTCTACGAAGCTTACATTTGATGTGGGGCAACAAAAAAGTCATTGGGAGCCAAATTAGGACTGTACGACGAATTATCCATTATCTCGATGCTTTGATTGATCAAAACATCACTTGTTTGAATCGATGTGTGAGCTCGCATTATCCTGGTGGGGAATTATCCTTCTGTTGCGTTCGGTTTTCTCAATTTCTTGGAACACATCTTATTCTACGTACCATTAATGACACTTTTGTCGCGTGTCACACGTTCTCCGAAAAACGCGACAACGATTTGTTTAGACTTGCTGCGAGCGCGACAACTTTTGTTGGATTAGATACACCATGAAACCCCCTTTCAGTTGACTGCTGTTTAGTCTCAGGATCATATGCATATATCTATGATTCGTCGTCATCTGTATCAATCTCATACACGTCGATTTCAATATACAAGAGCATCTTTTTGACGACCTATCAAATTATGTGGGATCCAACGAGAACGAACTTGTTCGCGGCTAAATTATGATGTAATATTGAATTGAAATGAAATGAAATTAAGTGAATTCAATTGAATTGAACTGAATTGAATTCAGTTGAATTGAGTGGATTTGAGTTGCATTGATTGAATTGAATTCAATTGAAGTGAACTGAATTGAATGGAATTGATTTGAATTGAATTGAAATGAATTGAACTGAATTTAATTGAATTGACTTTAATTTTTTGAGTTGATTTAATTGAATTGAATGGACTTGAATTGCATTGTATTGAATTGAATTAAATTTAATTTCATTGATTTGAATTGAAATCAATTGATTTGAATTAAATTGAATTGAATTCAACTGAATTGAAATGAAGTGAACTGAATTGAAATGAAATTAACTGAATTGAATTGAAGTGAATTGTATTGAGTTGAGGTGAGTTGAATTAAATTAAATTGAATTGAACTGAATTGAATTTTCTTACATTGAATTGACATGGATTAAATTGACTTGAGTTGAGTTGAGTTTAATTGTATTTAATTGAATTAATTTGAACAGAACTGAATTGAAACGAATTGAATTGCATTGATTTGAACTAAATGAAGTTCAATTGAATTTAATTGAATTGAATTAAATTGGATTGAATTGAATTGAATTTAATTGAATTGAATTGTATTGAATTGAATCTAATGGTATTGAGCTGAAAGGAATTGAATCGAACTGAAATTAATTTATTTGAATTGGACTGAACTGAATTGAATTGAAGTGCAGTGAATTGAATTGAATTGATTTGAAATGAAATGAAATGAATTGAATTGAATTGAGTTGAATTAAAATGAATTGAATTCCATTGATTTGAGTTGAATTGAATTTAAATGGCACGGTTTCTAATGGAAAGACATTTCTACCGACTGAAATGGCATCCTTGGGGATGCACGTGGAACGTGTATAGAGTTCATGGCTTATGGTAATTTGAGTAACATTTCCAAAAGACGCTATTACGAAAGAAAAAGTCAAGGTTACGAATGGAAAAGGCACGTAGGCTGGATTAACAAGCAGCTTAAGGCTTTCGTAAGAGTCACAAGGAACGTAATAGTATTTGGCGGTCATGGTTTATGGAGTCTTGCGTGAACTCTACGAAATACATGGTTACGAACAGACAAGACAGGTATACCTACTGAAAAGGCACGTGAAGTGTCTTCAACGACTTCTGCGAAGTACAGGGTGGGGCAAACACCATCATCTGATTTTCTTTCGCAATAACTTATGTATAAATTGAAAACTCATTTGTTTTTTTTTAACTGATCATGATTAAAGCAGCCTGATGACAATTTTTCTCTAAAGGAAAGCAGCCTGACGGAAACTTTTCTCTAAACGAAAGCAGCCTGACGGCAACTTTTCTGTAAAGGAAAAGCAGCCTGACGGCAACTTTTCTCTAAACGAAAAAGTAACCTGACATCAACTATTCTCTAAACGAAAAGCAGCCTGGCGGCAAATGTTCTCCAACCGGCAAACATTGTGATGCTGCAGCTTTTCCCTAAACGAAAAGACAGCCAGAAAAGTGTCCTCGAAAATGTCTTATCTAGAAAGGCTTTGAAATATTTAAGAAATGTGAAGTTTGTTTACAATTTAGTAAATGATTTATTCCAAATTTTAAAATATAACATCAGATGGAAATTTAATATCTAAAGCGATTGATTGCCGAAAGTTTCTGTCTTCTTGCAGCCTTACTTTTTCTCCGCCTTTGGCATTGGCTTAACAATTTCCAAACTAACCATTTCCTTGTACAGTGTCTTTCCAATTTTTGTTGGATTTTTGGTTACTATAACATTGGCACTTTCCAATGCCTTAATTTTATCTTCAGCTCCACCTTTGCCCCCCGAAATAATAGCGCCAGCATGACCCATGCGACGACCTGGGGGAGCAGTGAGGCCAGCTATAAATGAAGCCACTGGTTTGGGAGGATCTCCGCAGTTATTTTCCAGTAGGAACTCAGCAGCTTTCTCTTCTGCATCACCGCCAATCTCACCGATCATTATGATACCCTTACATTCAGGATCTTTGAGAAACAGTTCTAGACAATCTATAAAGTTGGTGCCATTGAAGGGGTCACCACCCAGACCAACACATAGCGTTTGGCCCAATCCATAGTGTGTGGTTTGATTAACGGCTTCATAGGTGAGAGTTCCAGATCTGGAAACAATGCCTACCATACCTTTCTGGTGTATGCTGGCGGGCATTATCCCAATTTTACATTTATCAGGCGCTATAATCCCCGGACAATTTGGTCCAACCAGTCGCGACTTGCACTGCGACGTCAGGGCGTCCTTAACCTTCACCATATCATGCTGGGGTATGCCTTCCGTAATGCATACAATCAACGGCATTTCAGCTTTTATTGCCTCCATAATGGCGTCCCCTGCTCCTGGAGGCGGCACATAAATTACCGTAGCATGTGCTTGGGTAGCCTTCTTAGCTTCCTCGACTGACTTGAAGACAGGCAGATCTAAATGCTTCGTACCCGCCTTCTTGGGTGACACGCCACCCATAAGTTTGGTACCATATTTGATAGCTTCCGTACTATGGAATGTGCCCTGCTTCCCGGTAAAGCCCTGACATATGACTTTGGTGTCCTTGGAGAGTAGCAGATTCTTAAGGGTTTTATGATACTGATCGTCACAACAAAAGCGCAGCGAACCAAATGCTGAACGAGGTGATGAGATTTTGAATAACTGCTGATGGATTATATGTCTTATATTGCAAATAAGAGACATGTTTCAAATATTTTTTACAAATAAATCAATTTGTTCTGAAAACTATCGAAGATTTAAAAATATTTATTTTTGATATATTAGTGTCAAACCGTTACCTTTGTCAAAGATTTGAAATTAATAAGGGAACTCACGTTAAAGTAGAAAAATATGCAAAATAGCAACAACAATTGTATGTTTAAAGTATTTACAAAACCGATTGAATATTTGTAGACAAGAAATAAAAGTGTGCAATATGGCAACCCTCATAAAAGAGGTCTAAAAAGTAGACACAATTTAGTCAAACGCATTTCTCTCTCGCGTCATAACTTGATTATTTCATACTTTTTACATACTTTATGTAATTCTATGTAAACATGGTTGGAATCTGTATTGGTAGATACAATAACATCATCAAAAAACTGCTCGTGTATTGAAATATTCAACGAAGAGAGTAAATGAGAGAGAGAGAGCAGGGAATCGAGGCGCTTCACTCATTTTGTTTGTTGGCATTCCACTCCATAAGTAAATTTTATTCTCTACTTATATTCATCGTCTTTGGAATTTACATCTACTTCTCCAATTCCAAGACCTCTCCCTCTATACCCAAACAAGTTCCAGTAATGTCAGCCCTGTAACTCTCGAGGTCATCTGCCAGTTGGATAGTGACACCGGAACTGTAATATTCTAGCATTCCAAGTACATATCCGTAAATTGTGGTCTTTATAATGGATGCGGGAGTCGTCTACAAATAGGGTGGTTTTATGTTTCTCATTCTGATTTTGTATTTTCATTACAGTGGCACAATGACAATTATTAATAAAATTATTATTAATAAATTTACTAATAATTATTGCTAGAAATATATAATTCTATTTTCTGCCAATGCAATATTTAAATATCAATAAAATATTATTTCAAACATTCTACAAAATATAAAACAAAATCATTGCAGGAATGAAGCAAACTTATTGCAGCAATGAAGCAAATTCATTGCAGCAATGAAACAAATTCATTGTAGCATCGAAGGAAATTCATTGCAGTAATGGGAGATATTCGTGGCAGCAATGAAAAAAATTCGTTGGTACAATGAAACATATTTTCTTCCGCAACAACCACAGCTTTCAGCAGAGAGATGAAACATTTTCAGTTAATGAACACATTTTCGTAGCGACAATGAAACTGAACGTTGGCTTAGTTTCGATGACAAAAGTGGTTGAGGCGACGAACAGTTGCATTCCTGTGCTCAGCCTTTTTAGTTCAGTATATCCAATATTAAGATTTAAAATTGAAAATAGTTCAAAAATGTAAATGGGGTCCAAATAGAAATGATACTTTTGTCAATTATCATATATCGGAAGCTGTCAAAGTTACCGATTATACACTGAACGGAAAAGCAATGTCACAGGGATGAAAATGTTCATCACCCCAACAACTTTTGTCGTCGAAAGTGAGGTAACATACAGTTTTATTTCAAATATATAATAAAAATGAAGATATAAATCAAATATCAATAGTTAAAATTTTTTTTAATTTTTAACCCATTTTTCTACAAAATTCGAATTAAATAAAATTGTTGCAGGAACGAAAAGTAAGTTCTTGCAGCAACGAAATGAAAAATTGTCAAAGAATTCATGTATGAAATTTTTCGCTGCAGCGACTACCAAATTGTCGGATATTCGAGACTTTTCATTGTAGCAACGTAAAAGCATTAACGAAAATGGTTCATCCATGCGACGAAGCGTTATTCTTTCAGTGTATACAGCTGTCAAAATATTCAGTAAGGTTTGCCATTTCACCGTTATAGGCCTGCCGAACTTTAGAAAAATTACCGAAATTCCGTTGTATACAGCTGAATTTGGACCGTGTAAGACAACGCCGAGAGTTCGCTAATTGGTCGCTGGAAATGTCAAAACGCTGAAAACTCTGTTTTTGTTGTTGTTAGGATGCAAATATAACGTGTTTATAGCTTGTCGCAAATATTGTATGCTTGTGTCCCAACACATTATGTTTACTATTCAGTATTACATGTTGGAGACACAATGATTAATATCTTCCAATTATGTTTTTATGACCCAAATATGGGGTTGTATTGGTGAAAATTGCTGAAAAAACCTGACGGATAAAAATATAAAAACAGCAGATCTTTAATTTATGAAAATAATGCTTGCATGTAAGTATGTGGATGTTCCAAACATATAAATGGTTACATAATAATGGTTATTGGAGTAAAGACAATTCACAATTGTTCGACCAAGCATCACTGCATCTACAAAGATTGACTGTTAGATATCGTTCATGGCATGGCGGCATCATTGGATCTTATTTCTTTCGAAATGACGAAGGGGACACAGTTACCGTCAGTGTGTTCTGGATATAGAGCGATGTTAATCGACCTTCTGTGACCAGAGCTCGACGACATTGTTATATTTGAGCAGTGTTTCCAAAAAGACAAGGCAATACAAGGCGATACAAATAGGATACGAATAGGTGCAGGCAAAAAGTTGGCGACTGTGTCATCTCACCACCATTCATACACACTGAAAGAAAATGGCCTCTCTAAGATAATCTCTCAAACACATTTTTATTTCATTCCCAAATATGTAAGCAAATTACCGCGCTCCATCCTGTACATGTTTGTAACACACTTCAAATATTGATTTATTTGCAAGTCCTAAACTCACTTATATTCAAATGCAAAAATTATCATGTTTACTTGCAATGATGCATACTTTTACATGCAGCCATATGCGTGTTTCATCCCAAACGTCCAAATAGTTACATTGGACCATTCGTGTAATTTCTCCCAAAAGAATGATTAACGATTGAATGCGTGAAACTAAAACGCAACAGATCAGTCAACATTCTATTTATTTACACACGCATTCAGGAGTATTTATGGATCACTTACTGAAAGAATAATGCATGCAACAATACAGTTATACACTTGCAATAACATTAACTTAGGTTGAGAACAATCTATCCTTGTCCCCATTTCATTATAATGCTCTCGATAGAGCTTAGTGACAAAAACTTACGTAAACAGTGCACCAAACACAGCTATATTTGTATCACAAACAAGGCTGAAGTTGGGTCACAAATATATACATTATAACATATTAATCATTGTGTCTCAAACATGTAACATTGACTAGCAAACATAAAGTGTTTTGGCGCAAGTGTACTATATTTGCGATAAGCTCCAAACACACGTTATATTTGCATCCAAATAAGAAACAAGGACATATATTTGAGCGTGTACAACTTGACACCGCTCGATTATTTTCTCTTAGGCTACGTTAAGTCCTTAGTCTATGCTAATAAGCCAACCACTTTGGGCGAACTTGAGGACAACATTCGAGACGCTATTGCCGGAATAACGATGCACATATTGGACAGACCGCTTGACCTATTGGACAGACTGTAAACAAAGCCTAGGCGGGAATTTGAATAATGTGAAGTTCCAGAAATAGTGGCATAATTTTTTTATCAGTTCATTTATCAGGATTTTTTTTAACAATGTTATTATAGTACCCCAGTGTCTCATAGATATTATTGGGGCGAGTTTGCAAAACACAGCTTCCAAATATAGCCAGCTTCAATTTGATATTTCGCACAGTTGTTGTATTACATATATTTCTTTTCCTATTGTTCTTATATGGTCACCTTTTATATCGGCATCACAAATAGTAAGATTACTGAAAATTAAGCGCGTAGTAATTTTACAGAAAATAATACTTCAAATTTTACTTCAAAACACCCTAAAATTTTACTTCAAAATGCCCTATAGCAACCTGAACGAGCACTAATTTTAAAGCTTACGCCTTTTCAAGTTCTTTAAACATTTTAGAATGAACTTCTGTACTTCAGAAGTTATAATTTTTTTAATGGAAAAAGTGAAAATGCCCCACTGTGCGACAGCAAAGATCAATTTTACACAATATACAATTTTTTTGCTCAAACACAAACCGATTAAATTTTCTATCATACTCGTAGTTATATAATGCTGCTTATTGAGTCGTTATATACATACATCTAAAATATTTCATTAAATATATAATCGCTTAAAAGTATACGGCAATATAGATTGCCTAAAAGTATGCAATAGATTTTAGTATCTGATGTGTGCGTATGTTAACATTCTTTCGATTTAAGTATGCAGTATTTTAAAGTGACTAAAAGTATGCAATAGTTTTTACTAAGTTGAGTTTAAAATCTGATATATGGGTATGTAAGGATCCCTTCATTTCAAGTTTTAAGGAGTTGTACACATTATGGCCGTCTCCCATTGTGCCCAGCATTGCCGTAGTCTCCAACTCTGCACTGCATTGTAGCATGAATATGAAATTGCATGGCAAAAGGCTTTGAAAGCCACATGTAAACAATGGGCGTTTTGGGGGTTGTGAGAAGAAATTCTTCCAAACACTAGTACCCTAAATCCCTTTCAGAGTGCGGTTAACTGCCCATTATTTATCTAAATAGTTTTTTGTAAAGTACAGATTTTTCTGTTGATGTTCCCTTAGTCTTGATTACTTGAATTCTGCTAAAGTGCTGGGAGGAATTTTGAAACCTGTAGAAAATAAATGCCCCATAAAATCCAAACATTTAAGTAAATGGAAAAATGCTAATGAATGTGTAATGGAAAAGAGAACTACTAATAACATGAAAGCATTCTCAGTATGATAAAGATAAATATGCAATTACTTTAGAATCACTAAGTGATTGTAGTTTTTTTTTAAAAATTAAAAATGTTAAAACGATATCTAAGGAAAACAAAGAATTACTACTCCAGTAATTGCTACAGTGAAGCAATGATGATTAATTGAGGTGAATATCTGCACGGAAGGCGTCAGGTACTGTAGTAAACATAAACTTAATATCCTGTTACATCCATTAACGGTCTGGGGAGAGCTACGCACAATCGGAGAGGTGTCACTTTTAATACGTGCCCATAGTCTAGGTTACGATAGATTAGGAAGAAGTGGCTGCCACAATTGACACACTTGGTCCAATGAGGACCATTGAGATACCACGGCACGTCATATATCGATATTCCACAATGTGGCGGAAGAAACGACGACCAGTGGTCGCTGGTGAACCATGTATTACCCTGCAGAAAGGTCTTAAGATCTGTCTTTTAGATCCAACATGAAGAAAGATCCTAGATACTTTTTTCTACTCATACAAAATGAAGCTCTCGTCCTCCTCTTCAATCACAGAGCATCTAGAGTAATCATCACCTGATATTCCAAGTATAGCCACTTGTCTACCTATTAAACATTATCCAGTGTTACAGCTACTAGAACAGGGATCTCTTGTCTACACGTTGAAACCAAATGGCCCCTGTATCAAATTGCAGGAACCATGTATATGTTTGCAAGAATTGTTTTTATTAATTGTAGATCTGCTGCTTTTTTTCCTTTGCGCGCTGTCAAATTTTTGTTTTCAGCAGTTTTCAACAAACAAAGCCACATCTGGGGCACAAAAACATATATTGTAATCTATTAATCATAGTGTCTCCAACATGTAATATTGAATAGCAAGTATAATGTTTTTGGATACAAATATACTATATTTGCGACAAGCTACAAACATGTTATATTTGCATCCACCCAACAAAAAAAGATCGATTTTCAGCGTAGAGTTACCGACACACGGAAGATACGTTTGGATGTAGTTTTACTGGGGTACAGCTGATCTCCTAATTTCATCATTTCTGCGATTTCCATTCGAGGGAAGGAACTTAAGATACTGACAGCCAATTTCTATAACCGTAACGAACGCGCGTTCAATACAAATAAATTTGAAAATAATTGATCAATTTACCTTAGACAAATTGTTGTTTCTCCGAAAGCGCACGTGATTAGGCTACTTTGTTTTAAGGTATAACTCTCATTTTTCTTATGAAGAAAATACTTTATTCCCGAACTCTTTTCAAGCATATATCTCTAACACACTTTCCCAAACATATTGTGCAGGAACCATGTATATGTTTGGAACACACTTCAAGCATTCATATGTTTGCAAGTCCCAAACTTACTTGTACTTAAATTCAAATAGTATCATGTTTACTGACTAACATGTATGCTTCTACGTGGAAACATATGCGTTCTTCATCCCAAACATCCATATACTTACGTGGAAGTATTCGTGTGTTTCCCTCAAACCTACATATACTTACGTGGAAACATATGCGAATTTCTTCCCAAATATAATATCATTTAGAAACGAGTTATTCTTCGATTTAAATATATATATATATATTATTTTATAATTAATTTTAACAATATAAATCCACATTTATAAATAATTAATACAAAATATTAATAGAATGAAAACGGTCCTTTTTACATTTATTTGTATTGAATGCATTATTTGTTTTTTTTATGAAATGAGAATCTGCTGCTCTTTTGCTTCTCCATTCTTTGTTGTCTCTTACGTTTTTGTTTTCAGAAGGTTTGAGCTATGCGTTGGTACACAAACAAGATATTTATATACAAATCAAGATCATGCAAGCCAAGCGTGGATTAATTACTTGTTGTTTTTTATTACACTTATTTCATAAATGGTCCGCCGTTCCGATTTTCTCAATAAAGACTCGGACAGACAAAGGGCTTCACGTTATTGCCCTTTCCAGTTTCTTTCCTCAAAATCGTTTCCCACTTTGGTAGCATACATACATATATACGAAACACATATATACGAAAAAAAAACAAAGTAACATCACCGAGCCTTCATTTATTCTCTTTACACTGATCTAGCGCTTTTGATATCCTCTGTCCGATGAACCATTGACATCTGAATACATGAAACTAAAATGCAATACATCAGCCAAAATAAGAAACACTGACATCATCTGCAATTTACACACTCATTCAGGAATATTTATCACTAACTGACTGAGGGAATAATGCAAAAATACAGAAAAACACTTACAAGATAGGCTCTCTCGCTGTCCCTCTCGAGAGAGCATAGACAGTGCAACAAACACAGCTGTGTTTGTATCACAAACATAAATATACATATGTGGGTCGCAAACACATATATTATAACATATTAATCGTTGTGTCTCAAATATGAAATATTGAATAGCAAACACGATGTGTTTGAACACAAGAATATTATATTTGCGACAAGCTCCAAACACACTTTATATTTGCATCCAAACCACAACAAAAGACAATATTTTTCAGCGTGTACAAACAATTAGTTATATCATGAAATATTCACATTTTATTTTAGATGAACTATTGAAGGTTCAATTCACTTCAGACATGAAATCCTTACACATGTTAAAAGTCCTATTCAAAGCATTCAACATTTACAGAATCCTGAAGGTGGTTCACCACAGTGTCACTCATTTGACCTGCAAACCATCACCCTTCAAATGTGCTGTGATTTTCATTTGAAGCAGACAGCTACATACAACGTCGTCATCTACAAGTCTGGGACATTCCACCTGCTGTCTCTTGGTTCCAGACTAAGCTCTTGATTGTTCAAACATGTAGTATGTTTGTGCTCAAGTCGAATTAAATAATACGATTTTTGCCGATGTTGTCGTTTACAATATGAAGATTCTATTTACATACAATGCAACATTTGCATTTTGTGGCGACAATTTATGGGTAAAACTGGAGACCGCAGACGATACAGTTTAAAATGCTTCGCTCGATTCAATACAGACCATAGAGTAAATATACATAGAGGGACCATCTGTCTCATCTGCAATAGAGACATGTTCGACGAAAAGTGACTTACACCAGGTGGAGTTGCAAGAACTTCGAATTAAATTTGCCATGTTGTTTTTGTGAAGAACTGATTATATTTTATTGTTAGTATTTTATTTGTTGTATTTAACACAACAATTGTAAGACACAAACACGAAATGCCGATGTTGGTTTCTTGAGGATTGCTTTGAACTAAAGCATCTATGTGGTATCATTAAAGCAATCTAATTCAACATCGAACTTTTATATGCAAATACGCCTAATATCATACATTTTCTGAGAGAAGTGGTCCATCTAGGTATCTTTACTCTATGACTCAGACATGTGGTTATGCATGTATAGTTAAAGGATGTTGCCATATGTTGACATGGGTTCAGGTAGTAGTGCTGGCTCTGAGGGTAAAATTAAATGTATGTGTTATTACGATATGCGACAATGTTTGTGTTTTTCAAAAATTTGAACTGAACTAACATGATGTAAAAGGAAATGCAAGAAGGATATAAAGAACACATGCATATAAGGTTAGGTTAGGTAGAAGTGACAATCGCTATTGATAGACTTAGCCCAATGAGGACCGTGGTGATACCACGGGACGTCATACTCCGTCCCCATCGTTGAAGCTGTAAACACATCGGGATTACGGGATGTTCAAGCTGCATGATATCCCATCCCAAGATTTAAGGATGTGGCTTCAGAAGAGACGTTCATTACTCCCTGGCGACGCAATTAGTAGTCTGCCAAAAGTTTTTAGGATAATTCAGCTTAAATTCCCTCATGTCTGTTAGATCCAGCATAAAGTAAGATCCTAGACATTGTCTCCTATTCACACAAAAGGCAGGACAGTGGTTGTTTGACAATATCGTCCTCCTCTCCATCAGTTTCTGTAGTAATTAATCACCTTCTGGGATTCCGAGTTTAGACGCGTGCATGCATATTTACCCGTACTTATTGATTAAACTTGGCCATATCTGCCCGGTGGTCCTGAAATATCTCAGTGCTTCGGGTTTAAACATGAGTTTGGATTTAGGAAAATAGCCAGGAATCTCGCCAGCCCTCTGGGTTTTTTGTTCCCTGGAACTTTTCCAAGCTCCGCCACCCATATAAGATGTTTATTAAGCTGCTTGGCCATCTCATTAAGAGATTCGGGATAGTTGTAAACTGTTCTTGAAGTTAGATTGCAGCGGTTTTTAGCAGCCTAAATGTCATAATATGTGTTGAAACCACAGGCGGTGTATACGTTTCCAGAGACTTCTCCGATTACCATGCTTTCTCCCTGAACGACACAATATAAGTACCGGTCTGTTCGCCTTTGGGGAAAGTCTGGACCAACCACTGTAGAATAGACTCCAAATTGTTTGGAGTAGGAATATGCGCTTGATTGATTAATCAGGCAACCTGATTAATCGACTTCCTGATTAATCGAATACTTGATTAATCATAAAAAAAAATAAAATTGGTGTCCCATAACATCCCATGAAGGGATTGAGGAGAGCTTCTCACAATCAGTGAGATGTGCGCTTTCTAGTTTTATACTTAGTGATTGGGGCCTACAGTTTTACACCGGTTCCGAACGGTATTTTGAGAAGCTTTTTCTTGGCTAAGTACTCGATAGTGGTGCCTTCACTAAGCGGGGTGACCGTCGTCAAGGTGTAAGGTGGTCTGAGCAGGGATAGAACCCACGTTCTCATGTACAAGAGCCGCGCACACTAACCATTTCACCACCGACGGCCACAATCATCATACGGATTATACAGCTCGTGGTTCATCCGTCGTCGATACTCGCCGGTCTATATTATAGGACCATATCGTCACCTTAAATGCAGGACAGCGTAACATCAAAATTTTGAAAATCGAGGTTTTGATGGGATATGATGCAAATGACTTAAATACGTGTACCTGCAAAGTTTTAGGCACCAATATCAAAAAGTAACTGTTTTTTGAACCAAATACGAAACAGCGTAACAACAAGAGCAAATATTTCCCAATGCAAAACAACTTAACATCACGTATGTTATAACAAGACAAACAATACTGTTAAATTTAATTTATTAGATCAGAACGCAGGGCCAGCGACATAGAATGAGAGCATGCCAGTGTTATGAACACGTCTTCTCCCTATTCAGCATTATATAGCACTCAGCTACGTTTCGGTAAATAATCTTCACAGTTGTTGTAGAATTTCTCTCCTACTTCTTTACTTTATTTTTCTTTCACTTTCTTCGAAATTGGTGTTTTACTCTTTGGACGGGAGGGTATGAGTTGCTTGAGGGGTAGATATACCACTCATAACCTCTCGCCTTCAATATTCCACAGTCCCGTTTTATCAGAACTGTTACATCGCAAAATCATCAGATTTCGGACAATGTGATTCAGTGATAATTTCGGTTCGGACTTATTAACAAGCGTTATTACCAATCGGAATTTAAGTTATTTAATAAAACTTATGAAAAATGAGTACCGATGAAAGTCAATCAAATATAGTTAAAAATAAAAGAAGTTTGAATAAAAATAAACGTATGCATGGCAAAGAATATGAAGGAATTTCCGAACGAAAAATTTCCCAAAAAGAGCCAAGAAAAATGAAGGCTGGGTGTATATCCAAGTACTGTGAAAAGTGTAGAAAGTGCTCCCAATTTTGTGAAAGCGTACGGAAGGAAATATTTAATAGTTTCTGGCAGATGTCTTGGGACCAAAAGAAAATTTATGTGACCAGTCTTATTGAATTTAAGAACAGAAAAAGGATATATGTTGAAAATTCCAGACGTTCAATATCGAAGTCATATTATTTAATGAAAAATTCTACCAGACTTCAAGTATGCAGAACAATGTTTTTAGCAACTTTGGGCTTAACAGAATCGATGGTTAGAGGCTGGGTACAAGAAACGGATGAACATGGTACTCAAGTTGGTCCAGAGAAACGAGTAAAATTGCGAAACCAGTCCCGAAGAAATACAAGTCAACAACAAAAATATAGAACCACCATGGAATTTTTGGAGAAATGGTTGGATGATGTACCAAAGTTAGAATCGCATTATAGACGCCAGTATACGAGCAAATTATATTTCCAGTCGGATTTTAAGTCCTATAACCATATATTCCAAATCTACAGTAAACATTGCGAATCACAAAATGGCTATCATTCAGTATCATTTCCAACCTTTTTGGGAATTCTCAAGAAACACAATTATGCTATATACAAACCCAGAAATGATATGTGCGATATTTGCGTTTCATATGAAACAAAAAATATTTCACAAAATATTTATGATGCTCATAGAAAAGAGATAAAAGACATGAGAGATGAAAAGATATGTGACACGGAAAACGCAAAATCTGGGTTGTGCTTGCTGATATGTATAGATATGCAAGCCGTAAAACTTATTCCTCAATTAAAGGCTAATGCTTCATACTACAAAATGAAGTTGCAAATACACAATTTTACAATTTATAATATAATTACACATGAATCGGATAATTATGTTTGGGATGAGACAGAAGGTAATCTTGTGGCATCTACTTTTGCAACATGCATAATTAAATATTTGAGAAACGCCATTAATATGTCACCAAAAACTCATCATATTATTATATATTCCGACGGTTGCTATTATCAAAACCGAAATGCAGTCCTCTCAAACGCTTTGCTTTCTCTGTGTATTGAAAAAGATATCACCATAGAGCACAAATATTTAGTCGTTGGACACACGCAGATGGAGTGCGACTCCACTCACTCCTTAATACAAAGAAGGATAAACAATAGAGCCATATATTTACCTTCACAACTTGTTGACATAATGGAAGAAGCACGGAAAAATCCCTTTCCTCTTAATGTTCACCATTTGGATCACAAATATTTCCTTAACTATGAAAATCTTCCAAAATGCTTCCCATCAATTAGACCAGGTAAACGAAAATTTATTTAATAAATAACATAATTATATTTTGAATAACTTTAGGCAAAAAGGCTGGAGATCCAACGGTCAATATGATACGTGTTTTGTGCTACGATCCAACTGGAATCATATATTTTAAAACGAATATAACCCACGATTATGAAATACTTCCACAAAGATGTACCAAAAAAATGAGCTTGACTGAACCTGAACAGTTACATTCAGAAAGGCTGAAGGTTTCTAAAAAGAAATGGGACCATCTTCAAGAACTTAAAGTTTTAATTCCACCAGACTGTCATAACTTTTATAATAGTATCCTATTTGAAATATAATTTGTCTGTAATATGTAGTTTATTATAATAGTTATTCACTTTTTAATGAAATACAAAAACCGTAAATTTTAAATAAAAAAAAAATCCTTAAAATCCTTAAATTTTAATTTCAAATATGAACTGAATAAAAACTTAAATATATTTTTTGGAAAATATTCGTAGATTGTCTTTATTCTATCCAAAATAGTCAGTAGATCAATGTTTTTGTTACTTAATTCCAATCTAATTTGATGTTACGTCTTTTTGGTTTACAAAACAAGCTATCAAGACAACGTAACACACTAGAGCGGAAAATAACAAGAACAAACCAAAAATATTTTTTTGCAAATTACACCCTGTCCTATTATAAACAAATGGTGCAAAAATGGTTTAAAACCATTAACTACTGTTAACGGTATTCACTTATTTGCTTCTCCTGTAAAATTACTAATATGCTTGTTACGCTGTCTTGCATTTAAGGTGACGATATACTTTTCGGCCGTCGGTGGTGCAATGGGTAGTGTGCGCGCCTCTTGTACTTGAGATCCTGGGTTCGATCCCTGCTCTGCCCACCTTAAAATTTCTTTCAACGGCGGTCACCTCGCATAGTGACGGCGACACTATCGAGTATTTAGCCATGAAAATGATTCTCAAAAATACAGTTCGGATCCGGTGTAAAAGTGTAGGTCCCAATCAGTGAGTATAAAACAAGAAAGCGCACAGCTCACTGGTTGTGAAAAGCTCTCCCCGATTCCTTCTAGGGATGTAATTGGAAATTTTATTTATTTATTTTTTATACTTTTCGGAGCATTTTGCTCTCGAAGACTCCTAGTGATGTGTCATCAGCATTATATGTGAGTCAGGATTCTGCGCCATACAGCACGACAAGTTGTATGAGAGTCAGATAGAGTTGGATCTTTGTTTCTCGAGAGAGGGTTATATCTCTGAAGTGCTTGCTTAGAACAAAATATCACCTGATTGAAAGCACCATTCCCCGTTTGATTTCTGGGCTGACATCATTGCTTCTGTTTGCGGCAGAACCGATGTAAATAAATTCGTCCAATACCTTGAAATTATAACAGTTCTAAACGTTCGCCCTTTCACCCAAACGAATAAATATTCTGCTCGTCGAAACCATTAATTTTGTCTTGTCCTCATTAATTTTCAGACTCACTTTTGCTGATTCCTTCTCAATTCTCGAAAATACTAGAGTAGGTTCTCACAGATTTCGCCCAGTGAGGTCTAAATCATCAGCATACGCGAGCAGCATGTGAATTTTGCTGCTGATAATTTTATTCGAGCTGATTGCTGCTTTCACCACGATGATCTCAATTAATATGTTGAAGAGATCGCATGATAGGGTGTCGCCCTGCCTGAGGTCTTACCTAGTACTAAGTGGTTCCACGAGATCTTTACCAATCTTTACTGAAGATTTCGTGTTGGTCAGTGTCAATCTACAAATGCGTGTCAGCTTAGCAGGAATACCAAGGTCCGACATAGCTTAGTACCGTTTTCCTCGTATCGGGCTATCGAAGGCAGCCTTGTAATCTACAAAGAGGTGGTAGTTGTCGATTGGACATATCGTGAATGTCTGGTCGATAGTTGACTTTCCATGCCTAAGCCACACTGATAAAATCCGATTAGGTCTGCGGCAAACGGCTTAAGTCTTCCGCACATTACGCTCGAGAGGACCTTGTATGCGATGGACAAAAGGCTTAGACCACTATTGTTGGTACATCTACACCATGCGCCACTTCCGTTGGTTTGGCTTTGTACTGTTCACCGGAATTTGCGGGCTTCATTCTTCCTTCTGTAAGATTCAATTTGCTCACTCTCGCGCTTTCTCCATAACCGTATTTTCTTCTTAAACAAACGGGTTGTTCCCTCTTTCCTCTTCTACTTATGTATAACGCTCTGTCGCGGCTCGAGTTGCAAGTGACTGAAGTATTCCCATACGTGTAGCGTTCTTTTCATCACTTACCATGCGACACTCTACATCTTACCATGGTTTGTCTTTAAGCTGTTTTTCATAACCAAGTACGATCTCTGCAGGAGTTTCTATAGCGTGAGAAATATACTTCCACTGCGCTTCAGGCTAATGAGGCGTAATTGGAGTTTCCGATTGCTCTATAAATTAATCTATAATTTCCGGTAATCTATAATTTCCGGTATCTGCAAACTGTGGATACATCCCGTATATATGATAAGATTTTGACTGGATTGTTTGCATAACTGACTCTTTAAAGCGAATTTATGTAAACACGGTTTATAAAATCCCATATTATTATGTTTTCTGCCTAAAGTTGAATCATTGCATATAAATAGTCTTAATGTTGCATCCATTATCCTTAAACATGCATTTCCTTACATATTTTAATAAATATAACTCTTTTAAAATTATGATATTTTTAATGTTTATGATAATCCCAAAAGGACCTTCACACTTTCTGTCTGTCTGTTTGAATCACATCAACCCAACACCACTGAGTTTTATGATAATGCGCTGGTAATCATTAAACCTTCAAATCCCCTACTGTTTTCCCATAAATCTCTACCAAACTAAGTACTCGTAGTTGTACGTTAACGTTAGTGTATCGTTGTTATTATCCTTGGGTTTGCACAGGTTGAGAATGCAGCCATAACGTTAAGTATTTTATGAGTGTGTTAATTATAAATGTATGGGAGTGAGTGGTATTGTTGTAGCCAATGGGGAGAATTGTGACGGCATTACAAACACAGGCCTCCTCCGTCTCCTTTCTGAGAGATTCGATACACATCTTTATGACCATCTCATAGACGGCAAGCTAGCATACCCTCCTTCTGATTTTTAAAGAAAAGAATTATATAACAGCCATTTTCACCTTTGAGACGCATACCAGGTAAAGGAAAGTATTTTGGCTTCTACATCAATGCCTGGTTTTGAAGTCTATTCTAAAAAGGTTGGTCTACCATTTTAGTGTCTTTCAGGCAGAAGTCATGATAAAAGGAGAAGTTGCCCTTTGGCTAGGACGAAACGTCATCCTGGTCTGTGGTATCAGCATCTACTCTGACGGTTAGACGCTATAAAATCTCTGCAGACTCTATGTCTCTATCGGTGTTGGCGGCTGGTAGAACAATAAGCGTGTTTTGGTTACACCGCTTGCTTGGATGAAGCACTTTGCGAAAACTTAGCGTCGCGACTCATTTTCGCTTAGTTTAAAAATTTTTTTTTGACATCTTGTAACGTTTGTAACCATTTTCAATTTTTGTTGAATAAAATGACTTCTCGGTAAAAAGTCGTTTTCTTTGCAACTTAGCAAGTGATAATCGCTTGCTTGTAACCAAAACACGACTATTATTCCCGATGGATCTATCAGAGTACTACCGCCGTCAGTGATTGTTGACAGAAACGGCGCTGAATTCTTTGTGTGTAGCTTGGCGTCTGTGACAGTGACGAGAGTTTGATGACGCGTGGCAATTGTCGTAACTTGTGATACAATGAACCTTCGGACGACGGGGTTCAATAACAGTTACGGGAACTCTGTTCACTGGAGTAGGCAATCACGAGACGCAACGAGCGCGAAGCCCTTCAGGCAGGGGAAATCTAGTGGATACAAAAATAGCTATGTATTGTGGTGGCGAGACCTCAAACCCGGTATTCGGTTTTTATGAAATTGCTATAAGAAATACGTGTATAAAAAATAACGACAATTTCATGAACCCAAAATTTCGCTCACTTTTCATTTGATGGTACTCAGCCATTTGCGAAAATTTCGTAGGCAAAATCAACTACAGAATTGTTAAGCCAAAGTTATTTCCTACGAAAACAATTGTTTAATAATTGTTTGGGAGTACGAAGAGGAATTGTTAACATAATATCTGTGCTGAAAAGGAAAAACGACTTAATAGCTTTTAGGGAAAACCCACTAAAGACACTACGATGATCACTGTGGTCACAATTATCGCCAGATGCAGTTTTTATATATCTCGACCGATATTTCAGGAACGTATGTCGCAGAGATTTTTGACTTCATTGATTAAACTTTAGAACTTCACATGGGTAATTCCTCTTAAAGATGATCACCTAAAAAACTTGGAAATGCACATAAGTGGTTTTTATTTTCAGCACAGATATGTAAATCACAGTTAAGTGGTAACTCTCTGCAACAACATTTTCTGTTCAGAAATAAATGTTAAAATTTCCTACGAAAATTTCGCAAAAACTAAATACGGAGCTTCAGGCGGAAAATCTCTGGATTGCACCAGGGAAAGGTATGTAGCAAGGTCAAGACCCCCACAGTAAGGGAATCTCTGGCCTAAATAGGGGAAAGGGTAGTTACAAAAGTCGATACCCCACAAGCAGGGAGTCTCTGTATTGAATCATGGGAAAGACAGATATCAAGGTCAACCCCCCTTAGGCAGGGAATTCTTGGCTTGAACCAGGGGAGAGGTATGCAAGAGGGGCAAACTCCACAGTCGGGGAATCACTGACTCGAACCAGGGGAACGTTGTTAGTGGGAGGGAGTCTGGCTGCAGATTACTACACTTTCTATGTGTTAAACTAGATCCACTAGGCAGGGGTCTAATATATATCTGCAAGCACATGACATATACCATATACCAAGCAGAACCATTTTCATTTCATTTCAATTCATTTTGTTTCAATTCACTTCATTTCATTTAATTTAATTTCAATTAATTTCATTTAATTTCATTTAATTTCATTTAATTTCATTTAATTTCATTTAATTTCATTTAATTTCATTTAATTTCATTTAATTTCATTTAATTTAATTTAATTTAAATTAATTTCATTTCATTTTATTTCATTTCATTTAATTTAATTTAATTTCATTTCATTTCATTTCATTTCATTTCATTTCATTTCATTTCATTTCATTTCATTCCATTTCATTTCATTTCATATCACTTCATTTCATTTCATTTCAATTCATTTCAATTCATTTCAATTCATTTCAATTCATTTCAATTCATTTCAATTCATTTCAATTCATTTCAATTCATTTCAATTCATTTCAATTCATTTCAATTCATTTCAATTCATTTCAATTCATTTCATTTCAATTCATTTCAATTCATTTCAATTCATTTCAATTCATTTCAATTCATTTCAATTCATTTCAATTCATTTCAATTCATTTCAATTCATTTCAATTGATTTCAATTCATTTCAATTCATTTCAATTCATTTCAATTCATTTCAATTCATTTCAATTCATTTCAATTCATTTCAATTCATTTCAATTCATTTCAATTCATTTCAATTCATTTAAATTCATTTCAATTTATTTCAATTGATTTCAATTCATTTTAATTCATTTCAATTCATTTCAATTCCTTTCAATTCATTTCAATTCATTTCAATTCATTTCAATTCATTCCATAGGTGATTTCAATTCATTTCAATTCATTTCAATTTATTTCAATTGATTTCAATTCATTTTAATTCATTTCATTTCAATTCCTTTCAATCCATTTCAATTCATTTCAATTCATTTCAATTCATTTCAATGGTTCCAATAGATGACATGCGTGTTTATATATTCCTATTGCTCCCTATAGTCCATAGGTGTGGTGGATATGACATTTGACTGATCAATGGTCTGGAAGCACAAAATTCAGGATCACCAGGAAGTTATCACCGAAAGCGAACGCTAATCTTAATATCCACTTCCGGACAGCATATCGCTAAGCTGGTAGCTGTGATCACTGAACACTGTTTAATAGACAGACATGCGTATAGATATGGAATCTCAGCACAGGATTTCTGCAGAGGTCGTTTTGTCCCCCATCCTTTCTGTTCCCTATAGAATTCCAACTACCATTTCGATCAGCTATTGTATGGATGTCCCTGGTTAAGTTCAATGACTTAATGGGAATAGTCCGTTCGAAGGTAATGTACGTCTCTTTTTCAGCCCCATATTGGAACAACTGG
The DNA here is from genome assembly GCA_963931995.1 of Phaonia tiefii. NCBI lineage: Eukaryota > Metazoa > Arthropoda > Insecta > Diptera > Muscidae > Phaonia > Phaonia tiefii. The sequence goes on along the minus strand of OZ008370.1, from coordinate 16,060,627 downwards.
ATTAGGGTTCATATGGTTTCTATGCTCCTTAACCACACCAGATCAATTACAAAGTTCAAGAAAGGGGCCGGAATATGATGTCCTGTATATCCCAACGGTTATCATTGATCTAACTGTGTTAGAAATGACAGCCAAATGCCGTGATTTATTTTGAAATGAAAATATAGTACAGCAGGCCTATGGAGAGCAATTGCAGGCCTTGTGGAAGGCCTAACAATACCTGATTTTCTCGCAAGGCATATTCGCAGGACCCACAGCACTAACACTAATACTATTGCATGGGTGTGTTGTTTAAGTGCTTTGGGAAAGTTTTGGATTCTTTTTACAAAAACGGATGTGAACAACTTCCGTGTAGACGATAAACATCGGTTACATAGGCAGGCTGCTACAAAAGTAAAATGCTGCTGGTGGTAATAAAAGTATTTTCAATTTGAGGAACTTAGTTCCCCACTGCATTTTACAAAGATATTGAGGAGAAGTTTTCACAATCGAAGAGCTATGAGATTTCTATTGTTAGGCTTGGTGATCAGGTTCTACGATTGGACACCGATTCTGAACGGTTATGTTGTGAGCACACGCTGAAAAAAGTGTCCCCAGCAACATGTTGCAGGAACCTTCTTAGTATCTTTGATTTCAGCACTTTCCAATAAAGAAGGCCACATTTGGGTCACAAAATAATATATTATGGCCAATTAATCATTGTGTCACAAACATGTAATGTTGAATATGAAACACACAACGTGTGCAGCACAATGTGCTGCAAACACGTAACAACAACAAAAGATGGCTTTTTCAGCGTGTTACTGTTTCGGAGCTAACTATCTGGTAGTGTCGACGATGTATGTTAACATATTTTTCACATGGTTAGGTTAGGATGGAGAGGCAGCCTGCATGCCAGACATTTCCTTCGACGACGGCCACCTCTCCTAGTGATGGCGACACTATCGAGTACTTAGCCATGAAAAACCTTCTCAAAATACGGTTCGGAATCGGTGTAAAACTGTAGATCCCAATCAGTGAATGAAAAATTAGAGAGCGCACAGCTCACTGGTTTTGAGAAGCTCACCCCAATCCGTACATGGCATGTAATGGGAAACCATGGACCATTAAGAGATCTGTGACATTTGAGGTGGGTTCACGAATTCCGGAAGACAAATTCCAAGGACTTGGTGGCAGCTTGGTGGTACAACAGGTGGTCCTTATGCAAGCTCTGTAACATTATGCAGGAACCATGTATATGTTTGGAACTTTTATATATACATACGTGCAAGGATTGTTTTCATGAGTAGAAGATCTGCCGCTTTTTTGTTCCTTTGTTGTCTGTCACGTTTTTGTTTTCAGTTGTTTCCAACAAACAAACCCATATTTGGGTCACATAAACATTTATAACATATTAATCATTGCGTCTGCAATATGCAAAATTCAATTGCAAACACAATGTTGTTTGAACACAAGTATAGTTAGTATATTTGCGCCAAACTATAAACACATTATATTCTCATCCAAACACCAGAAACAGACAGAGCTTTCAGCGTATACCCCCTGCTGAAAAGAACGGGTTTCATCTTGGTTATATATCACTAGTATGTATTGCGAACATTTTCACAGCAACCAGATCCACCTCTCCATATTGCCATTACATGTACAACAGCATAATTTGTGTTCGGTTCATTTTATGAAATTGGATTTTCTCGAAGTTTTCTCTTTTATGTCTTTCTTCTGTTTTTTCATTAACCGAATCATAAATTATTACCGAACTTTATGCGCTGCTTGTAATAATAGTTGTTGTTGCTATTATTGTGGGCTAATTAAATATTACAGAGGAAACGAGCGGTTCCCCTCCTCCCCAGTATAGTAGACGTGGATAGATGTGTGAAAAGGAAGCACATGGAACAAGTTTAATTAATGTTAGCAAAAGTTCTGCATTCATATTTTTGCTTTCCATTTTGACGACTAATGAAATTAAGGAAAACCAAATAAGGCCAGGAAATTAAAGCATATTTCAAGGAGTTACCTATCAAAACTGTTGTTGCATAGTTTTAGGCAACAATATAAAATGAACTGTTTACATATTTGTTATGGTTTTGTGTACACACATGTTAGTAAAGTTTTAATATGTAATTTTAAAGTGATTCCTTTGGTAATCTGTAGTTATGGAAATGTATAATTCTATCTGCTAAAGAAAAGTAAACTCGTATCCTGAAAGTTTCAGTTGTTCCCGTGCATACATGATTCTTCCATTTATTATGCAAATATTCATTTGAAAAATGTTTAAATATGCCATATGGTAGGGTGTAATAAACAATTTACTTTTGAGAAAGTCTCAAATGATGGGTACTGAAGAACTGACTACAGGAATGCCACCTTTTCACAATGTGACTTTTGGCCTTCTATTGGGGATTGACGTTTTAATTTCTTCAAACACAATTTCTCAATACTCTTTATTTTGCTATTTCATAAAAATATTTTTCACTACACCCTAATGTACATACCTTACGTTTGTATTTACATAGTCATCCATGGTTTTCCAGAGGTTTGCCTATGTGCCAACCCCCTCTAACCACTAAGCCAACAAAAACAACAAACTGTTAAACTTCATTATAAACGACATCTAATATGGAAATTTTTTGTGTAAAATCCGCATATTACAACCATTTTATGGTCTAATTTGTGGTTTCATACTGTCACATCTTAATTTAAATTGTAGAAAATTCAGATGCCACAAAGCCATTAAAACCACCGACAACCGAAGAACTGCCTGCATTAGCAACCACTGTTACAAAGTTTACCAGCTCCACGGATACCACTAAATTCGGTAAAATAAGGCTGGTAGTGAAAACTTTTTGGAACAAAATGTTAGTAAAATGTTAAAACTTTACACCAGTTTTACAATATTTAATACATTTAGAATAATTCTTCTGAAAGGTGCTTAAAACGAGGTGGCCATATTCAATGGCAATATTGGAGATTATCAACTGATACATTTAAGCACAGAAATGAAGGGATTGTAACCGCTTTATACTTTACCACTCACTTATCGACTTCAACAGTTTAACACTAGCTACTCGAAATTGTGGACGTCGCTTAAGAGTTCCAACAGAGCAAAACACGCTACAGATGACCAAGTTTTTATTTACATAGGTTTATTATGTCAACAAAAAATCGATACGAAAATCCGCTGTGGCTGACAATTCGTTGCTAGAATTGAATCTTTTCGAATTTCTTAGCGGCGCTCTCACAAACTCGAGGATAGAGTTGCCAGATTTTCTTGAAGTTCTTAAAAGCAACAAATATATACAGGGTGGTCCAAATGCAAGTATCTTTTTAAAAATTAAAGAAACTGAACTAAACATATCGATGTTTACTAAACACTACTGGTCAATTCATAAAAAGTTGTGAGAGGTTTGAGAAACGATTTTTGTAGGATAAACCGTCTCTCAAACCTCTTCTAACTTTTTATGAATATGGCAGTATGGATCTAGACTGGTAGGTCGATAAAAATACCTCCCTTATACAGGGAATATACCTGCCTAGAGGTTGTTGGCAGCCCCAGCACTGGGATCGGATGCAGTGGTCTAATGTATGACTCGTCTTCAATTTCAATCATTACAGAAAAGTCAATAAATTAAAATTCAAAGAAAAACATCCCCGCTCGATAACGACATTTGGCTTTAAACAACTGGTTAAGATTAGTACCAGAAATGTAACAACTCTCTCCGGAGAACCGAGACTCCAACAGATTAAATGAGTTATGGAATTCTACAATGCGGACATCCTAGGCGTAAGCGAAGTGCATTGGCTTAATAGTGGCAAATCTCAATTACCATTTGGTTACTACTTTATTTTCTCCGCCAATGATACGTTACGTATAAATGGAGGTGGCCTTCTCCTATCACCTAGGGTTAGAAGTTTTCCAATATTATAAAGGGCTATAGCTGATCGCATCGTCATTGCGAGTTTTAATTCGAAATTCCGCAGGATTGCTGTGGCGCAGTCGTATGCAGCTACTGGGTCTGATGAGGACATTGTTAAAGGCGATTTATATAGCCCACTGGATTGTGCTGTATGCTCCTTGTCAATTGGTGGCATTAAAATATTTATGGGATATTTTAATGCAAAAGTGTGGAACGACAACAACAAACTACAGGAAGTGATGGGAAGACATGGTCTTGGAAATTAAAATGGTGACAGGATTTTAGGTTTCTGTGGTCTGTCTATCGGCCGGGCGAAATTCCCGTATAGATATGGGAATCCCCTGACTGTCAAATCTTCTACCAAATTCACCATATGGTTAAAAAACAAAAAAAAAACCGTTTCCCATTACACCCCATGAAGGGATTGGGGAGAGCTTCTCACAACCAGTGAGCTGTGCGCTTTCTAATTTTTCACTCACTGATTGGGACCTACAGTTTTTACACCGATTCCGAACGGTATTTTGAGAAGCTTTTTCATGGCTAAATACTCGATAGTTAAAAGTAATGCAGGAAAATACCTATTTTGACCAACCCTATAGGCGTTGCGACTGACACCATTTGGAGTTCGGTGGAGAGGATCCTGCCCAGCTAGTTCGTCTGCCTATTCGTTCCCTAAGAGACCCTTATGGCCTGGTATCCAAGTAAGAATCACATTGGCCAGCCGACCTAGTTTGACAAGTTGTCCCCTACATTCACTAACGAGATTAGATGCAGTGTTGTAAGATTTGAGTGATAGGAGAGCCGCTTGGCTATCTACAAATATTTCAATGCGCTCTGTTCTTCGCTAAGTGTGGCGCAGGCTTCTTTGATGGCCAGTATCTCCGCTTGGAAAACGCTGCACTTGTCTGGGAGTTTGAATGATAAATTGGGGCGAGCCTTTTCGGAGAAAACTCCCGAGCCGGTTCCGTATTCCATTTTGGATCCGTCCGTAAATACTTTGGTGTCAAAACCTGTATGTGGTTCCCCTTTATCGCACTCTATTCTCTTGGGAAACCTGACATTGAATAGGTTATCGAACGTCAATGGGGGGGGGGGGGGGGGGGTGCAGTAATCTGTTGTTATATTGAGTTCTCTTGGGATTGTCTGTAGTATACTCGCATGTCCATATGCGTTGCCCTTTCAGAGTCCAACACCGTTTAGTCGGGTGGCACTCCAGGCCGCACTATCTGTGATGTGAAGGTCGTTTGGAATAACATGAAGCATTGCATTAAGGGCTTCAGCTGGACACGTCCTCATTGCCCCTGTTATGCCGATGCAAGCTGATCTCTGCAGTCTATACAATAGTTTCATGGTGGACGTCCTCCCTGCAACAGGCCACCATACCATTGATCCATAGGAGTGTATTGGTCTGATTATGCTAGTGTACACCAATAGCCCCATTTTCGGTCGGAGACCCCACCGGCTTCCGAACATTTTCCGACAAGCGTAGTACCCAACGGTTGCCTTCTGTGCGCGGTGCTCTATGTTACGCTTCCAGGAAAGTTTAGGGTCTAGAATCACGCCCAAGGACTTGGCGTGAGTTGACAGTGGAATCTCTATTCCATTTAGCGGGAAGCATTAAACTTTGGTAGCTTCGTGGTAAAAAGCATGACCTCAGTTTTCCCTGGATTCACTCCAAGACCACTCCCAGTGGCCCAATCGTTAAGTGATTTCAAGGCCCCATTCATGATTTCGCTCAACACGGATGGGAACAAACCAGACACCATTATTACCAAGTCATCCGCATACGCCACGGTTTTGATCCTCATATTGTCCAGATTCAGTAGTATTTTGTTGATCACGAGTAACCAAAGTAGGGGAGAGATGACTCCACCCTGGGGGAGTTCCCCTATTCACTCGCTTTGATGACTCGCTGTTTCCCATAGCGTTGATAATTCTGCTCTGTAGCATTGTCACTATCCAACTCTTGAGGAATGTTTCCACGCCCATATTTTCAAGTGATTCTTCTATAGCCGCTGAGCTCACGGCTTGTCACCAAGATGTTTCTGGGTTCACTGCTAGTCGTCGAAACTAACTCTTAGTGGACACCGTCCGTCTCCGTCCACCGGCCCTCACCGGCTAATTTTCCACAGAACAGTCAAAATACGTGGGCAGGCATTGTTCGAACGCTGAAGAAAACTGCCAAGGAGGTCCTTGGTGATAAACGCGGGTGGAATAAACCTTGTCTTAGTGTAGAATCCTGGACCGAAAATCGCAATTGTGATGCAAAAACATTAGAAAGAAAATTAAAGTCAGTCTATCGGCAATCGCCACATCGATTCGGGTACGTGGTCTGTTACGATTACGACAACTAAAAAAAGTGTAACCCCTGCCATTGATTTAAACAATATCGTTGCACAGAAAAAAGAGTTGGCACAAATGTGAACGGGAACTTCAATGTAATGCAATAACATGCCAAAACTTAGTCACTGCTACGCCTAAAGTTCCTGCAGCAGAGTTAAATTTTGGAAAATGCTGGTCACCTTTTTTCGGTCATGCGAAATTTACATTTGGAATAAATTCTGCATATTAGTTAAGATTCATCAGGAAATATTCAAATGGTTGCGCTGTCATCTAACGACTCTAAGGTTTGCAGCAAACTTTCACGTCACTTTGCGAGGTGACTAAAATCGTGAGTGCGGTTTTAGGTGGTAACCAAGAGGATTTTTGTTCTGCCAGCAGCCAAATATGAAAGAATAACATGCGGAATTTGGGTACAGTTGGTTTAGTTACACATATGCACGTGTAAAATCAAATATGTTAGCATGAACATTAGCATGCACATACATTTGTGAATAACTGTGCTAACACAGCCACATTTTAGAAGAGTTTCGGAAAGTAGATTGGTCTTCTAATTAAGCTGAGGAATTAATTGCATACTAGGAATAAACAAAACTTAGTATAAATGGCAGGACGACTAAAACCCCAGGGAGAAATTGTCATGGGTACAAAATATCAGTAATGTTTCTTGTACCATCACCAAGTTTTCACTTAGAAATATGTGCGGTCACCAGATAGAGTGTAGTGTGAACTGCACATACATTTGAAATATTTTATCTAATTTAAAGATCGAATTGAGGTACTTAGATTGAATATTTGGAAGAACTTCGATATGCATAGTTTGTTTCTGATACAAGTATTAAGGCACTGAGTTTAGGGATGAGATCAGACATTTCAAAGCTTAAGTTACTGAACAAATTACCAGCTAAATGAATAGTAATAGGGACGGGTATAGTTTGACAGTTCTTGGCGGTTATGTTTTATCATTTCTTAATTTCCATGGTTTATATTTTCAGGCAATAAAGGAGCAACATATAATTTTCTGAAATTATAATAATTATAATTTTCTGGTATGTTAACATCTATAGGGCAATCTATCAAAGTGAACACATGCAAACAAAACACAGCGTTAGCGTCATATACGTAGTTGTTGTACAACAATAGTCTCTGATTGAAAATAAGTATGTTGGTATTGATGTAGCGGCAGCGAACAAATAAGCAGGTCATCGTCGCCAAAGAGTATTGAATAGTATAGAGAGATGCAACCAATTGTATGACTCAAAAGCACTGACAACATCTGGCGAATGATTCAAAACGTATATCTCTCTTTGTGCCATAACTTGGTCCATTCCTAATTTTGATGTGAAATATTCATGCCTTTTGAAACATTTATGCTTTTTGTATTGATTTTTTTTGTAATAAAAAAATATTGAAATATTCTATAAAGGGAAAAAGACTCGTTTATGCCCTTTTACTCAGACTCTCTACATGATAGTGGTAAGAGAGTGCAATAGGTTCTCTATACTATTCAATACTTTTTGTCGTCCCTATGTTTATGTTTAAAACAATTATTTCAGTGAGCTAAATATTGCTTTATTTATTTTAATAATATTACATCTAATGTTAACGCAGATGTGAGAAAAACTAAAGTGCAATAGCAAATGAGCCTTAGCACAAAAACTATTTTTTTTTATTTTCCAATGTAACATTTACTAATGTGTTCATAGAAACCGAACAGGGTACCGTGTAACAAAATGGTGTTAACACATCGCCCTTGAATTGAACTAAATTGAATTGAAATGAATTGAATTGAACTGAGCTGAATTGGATTGGATTGAATTGCATTGAGTTGAATTGAGAAAATCTTGTTATACATAATACCACCAGAATATTGTACGAGCCTCAACATCACATGTACAAAATTTTTGTTAAAATCTAAGGATGTTCAGGTTGCAAAACTACGAACTTATGTCGAAAATTTTTGGAATAACCCTGTTACATCTTTCAAAAGTTAGTAGTTACAATATTCGTTTTCTCCCAGGAATGCCAATATTATCTCACATTATACAGCCACATACATATAAGTATGCAATTATATCTGGCAAAGATAACTCCTAAAAGTATGCCTCAATTCCCTACTTCCATTATTTTAATTACAGTTGTTGCCAAATTGAAAAACAAATACCGATGCAAAACTTTTGTTAACATTAATTAAACTGCTGCCAATGATGCTATGTGTATTCTACAACGCAGCTCCATCCATTCCTACTTAAACCCGTATACATATATTTGGTATAGTAGCAATTAGTGTTCTTCGTAATACTTAATTACTCGGAGGCAAACTGGGATAGCAAATATTAGAACATACATCACATTAAGTTTGGCTCTACGTTTAGCTTCCCATTAAAAACTTAAAGCAGAAAATTGAAGAAGAGTTAAAAACAAATTTCATATAACACAAATGGGATGAAAATTGTGCGTCCAGTAGGTGTTCCAGAAGGCAGCTGTGTAAAGAAGCTAAAGATCTGTTTTAATTTCATACTTTGGGTTGTGTTGCAAATAGGTTTTGATCGGAAATTTTCAATGGCGCAGCTAATTTAGTTGGTCTCAAATACTACGTTTGGGAAATTTATACAAGATGGGTTTTAGCCTCTTTTTGAGACTAGGTCACATTATGGTAAGATTACCAATGACATCAGCTTAGTGCAGGTGACGTAATAGTCCGTCCGTACATAATAGTCTATACACTCACCGCCATTCACAACCGCAAACTTTCCTGGTCTACCCGTCACCTAAGCGTACACGTCATCCATGGCTGACACCAAACACCGCGAACAATAACACTAACACTCACTGACAAGCTCTGTTGACGTTGTATAAATAGTAGCAGCGAACTGGTTTCAATGTCCACACAAGAATGAGTGCTTTGATGCAATTCTCATTGGCGTCATTACAGCTATGGTACTTAATGTCGAGGTCGACTAGATCAGGGTTGCTTCCGAGCTCACAACCCGATAAGATTATAGCATTTTATCTGGGACTATAGTTATGCAAAGGACAGGATAATTTTGGGACCCGATTTTTAGTAAAGACGTTGTAAATACATTTCTACATTTCGGCGCACTGTTCCTACACAGGTCCTTCAGCTCACAGTTCCTACACAGGGTCTTCGGCTCACTGTTACTCCACAGGGGCTTCAACTCACCATTCCTACACAGGGGCTTCGGCTCATTGTTACTCCACAGGGGCTTCAACTCACTGTTCCTACACAGGGGCTTCGGCTCACTGTTACTCCACAGGGGCTTCGACTCACTGTTCCTACACAGGGGTTTCGGATGACTGTTCCTACACAGGGACTTCGGTTCACTGTTCCTCCATTTAATCATTTAATAGTTTTGACTTGTATGGGGACCCCATATAGGGTTGGCGATGGAGGGTACATTTATTTTAGAGAAATATTGGGGATACAAAAATAATGTGAGGTACTCATGCATGCGCTCTAGGGGTGACTCCTTGGTAGACACGAGCGTTTTTCTTTTTATTTTCCCCCAATTTCGTTGTCCCAAACTTCAATATGTGCGCTCATATTTTACCTCTAGTCGGGTTTTTACAGAGCTTGAAAATGTTTACTAGGCCAAAAGGTATGGCATGTTTGCCGACAGAAATCTAATATGAACCACTGTGCGGAGAGCCTGATGCTAAATCACATCAGCTCGTGGTATAACAATGGGCTAATAAAACGTTCATCGACTGCCACCAATACCTAACCCAATCTAACTATATGTAACAAAAATAAGGGAAATACAGACTCAATCGGAATGTGGGCGTGGCACAAGAAACAAACAGTGGTGCTCACATTGCATCCCATGAAGGGATTGGGGAGAGCTTCTCACAACCGGGGACCTTTACGCTTTCTAGTTTTATACTCACTGATTGGGACTTACAGATTTGATAAGCACAAAAGAAAAAATTCCAACTTTCTTGTGATTTATATAAAAGTGCGTTTTTACTTTGCTTACCAAATTTCAAGAAGACATAAAGAACTTATTTAATTTTGGCCCGAAATTGTCACTGTGGATTGGAGTAACACCAACTTTGTATTCAAATTTGCTCAGGAGCACCGCGAACAGCCGAGACTATAACTCATACAGAAGCAGTTTCTCCTTAACTTTTAATACAAGGATATTGATTTCATGACACTTGCATGTGCATACTTTAAAAATTTTACAAATGTCATAAACTACAGCATACTTTTTGGCGCATTTCCTTGACGGTTCTGAAACATTTCAAACCACTACCATGCCACAAAGACGTAGTGCCATAAAGCCGGAAACGCAGACAAACTTTATCGTAGCTTTTAAATGTTGTATTTCACATTGTACCACAAACCGAAGAAGAAATGTGAAAAGCATCGTCAGTGTCAGAAATATGAAAAAGCAATTAAGTTGAAATGTTTGCTAACAAATTGGGCTGTATGTACTATATACAACATACACGGGATCATTGCATTAGATGACATTTGGAATTGATATATTAATATTAATTAACTGAACATATGTAATATTGAAAAATAACATTTAAATTCTGTTGGCAGATGGTCTGATTTTATAAGAATTTTCTGAGTATATTTAGGTTTGTGGCTTTGATACGGGCTTCAATTTCTACTTTATCAAAGCCATAATACGTACAATATAAAAATCTTCGGAATCAAAGTAATTGACAATTCAAAAAATTCACAGGGATCTCAACTAATACGGGAGTGAATTGATTATCGTTTATATCTAGCAAAGACACCAACCATTTTACTGTGAATGGGTTGGGAACATATGTATGTGTATCCTGCTAAGAAAATGTAGCTTTACTCGGAAAATATTGAATCAACCAAAAAATTTGCACTCGACCTGTAAAAAACCCTGGTCTATCTAGCGATGATGCAATCCTGACGATACTATTTTGTGGGATCTTGCCGTAAGAATGCGAATCTTGGAGAGGTTGAGGGGACGCATCTGTAAAACGGTGGAGGTGGCATCGATCATGTTGACACAATAAGTAGTCTGACAGCTCAAGTACGCAACCCTATCCCCAGTTTTTTCAGATTCGATTTCTAAGTGGGCGATTCTTTAATTGACAAATGTAGTTCCCAAGTGGTCAGTTCTGGAGTGGATGGGTTGAGATGTCTGAAAAACGGTAGGGGTGGCATTGATCATGGGAATGCCGTAAGTAGTCTGAGAGCGCCGGTATCCAACCCTATCTGTACTTTTTTTCTGATTCAATTTCAGAGTGGGTGTATGCGTAGTGAACGAATTCAGTTTCCATTTGAAAAATTCGAGAGCACATAAGTCGGTCTTTCTGGGGATACCCCAGGGGTGGTATCGAGCATGGAGATACAGTAAGTAACCTGAGGGTCCAGGTATCTAACCCTGTCCTCAGTTTTATCAGATTCGATTTCGGTGTGGGCGTATCCGTAGTGAAAGAATTCAGTTTTCATATGAAAAATTTCTAGAGGAGATGAGTCGGTATATCTGGAAAAGGGCGTGGGTGGCATCGGGGGTGGGATACAGTAAGTAACTTGTGAGTCCAGGTATTCCCAGTTTTTCCAGATTCAATTTCGGAGTGGGCGTAAATGCAGTGAATCTAATGTGGTGAATGTAGTAAAATCGAATCAGGAAAAAGTGGGGATAGAGGTGGAAACGGGACAACCAGACTACTTACGGCTTACCCATGATCGATGCCACCCCTATACCCCATTAAGAAAAAAGTGCGGATAGCGTTCGATTGTTGGGCTCCCAGTCTACTTAGTGCATCCTGACGATCGCTGCCACGTCTGTCGTTTTTCAGATATGCCGACTAGTTTTCTCTAGAATTTTCCATATGAAAACTGAATTGTTTCAATACGGATACGCCCACTCTGAAACCGAATCTGAAAAAAGTAGCAATACGGTTGGATACCGGGGCTGTCAGACTACTGACGACATTTCCATGATCGATGCCCCTGCCGTTTTTCAGATTTGTCCCCTCCAGAATCCTCCTCCAGAATTTTGCATTTGAAAACTTACATTTTCAACTACGGATACACACACTCAAAAATCGAATCTGAATAAAGTGGGGATAGGGTTGGATACTTGGGCTGTTAGACTACTCACTGTGTCTCGATGATCGATGCCACCCTCCATATTCCAGATATGTCCACCCATCCTCTTCAGAATTTTCTGCTTGCAAACTTAGTTTTTCAAATACGGATACGCCGACTCAAAAATCGAATCTGAAAAAAGGGGGGCAGGGTTGAATACTTGTGATTCCACTCTATTTATGGAATCCCTATGATCGTTGCTATAAACACCGTTTTCTAGATCCGTCCATTCAACCTCTCCAAGATTAGCATTCTTGCGACAAGATCCCAGAAAAAAGTATCCTCAGGGTTGCATCATCTCTGAATGGACCTAGGATTTTTCCATATTGTTTGGAAATTTTGTTGCGGTAGCTCCAATATTTTCGGGGAAAAGCTACATTTTCTCAGCAGGTTACAAATTAATTTGTTCCAAACCATTCACAATAAGAATGGTTTATTGCTACTTATAAACGGTTATGTCTTCAGTCGCTTAACAAATTTCTACATAGAAAATTGATTCTTGAAAAAGGACAAGAATTTGCACTGCCTAAACAAATTTTTGAATTCTAGTTACGATCATGTCAATCTTTAGAATTTGCATCAATGCACATTTCAATTCTAATGCAGCCTAATATATCCCATTACTGACTTGTACACAATTCTACACATACTTATGTTCATATAGTATATACGTAGTTTTGAGACTTGTTGGTACACATTTGCCTGGCAAATAGGAAAATCATATAGCATTGCGGAAACTATGTCGGAAAGACCAACAGGAAATGTATAAACATACAAACTTATGTAGAGTTTAACATATTCATAAATTTGCTTTAGCAAATGAGTTTTTAACTTTAGATTAAGTTGGAACTTAAATGGGGTGAAATTCAATTAACAACACAAAAATTGGACAATTCGTACAATAAGAGTCACTGCCATGTATGACTCCCTTTATATTTAGACATACACAGTTTATGGGCTCAAAGTGCAGGCATTCAATTGACTTCGCCATATCAAGAGAATGATAGAGAAAGGGATTAACCATAATGGTCTGAGGTTGGCATCCCTGCTAATGCGTATAAAATAGTCTAAGCTAAACAAACTGGATTAAGTTCAAACAGATTGTATTGAAACCATTCCTCTCTTCGAACCAGCTGATACGGTTGAGGTTGACCATCTTAATGAATCTATCACCTCCGCACTTAACAGATCACTTGATTCCGGATGCCCCACTAGTTCCTACAGTGGTAAGAAGAATCCTTTCTAGTCGTCAGGACTGGACAGGTTCTTGCCTGCAGAAGAGCTCTACCCTGGTTGTATCAAGCTGGCTGACATACCTTTGAAATGGTCTTCATTCCTAAACTGGGAAAATCATCACATACAGGCCCTAAGGATTTCCGGCCGATTAGTCTATCGTAACTTCTTTTGAAAACTTTAGAGAGATTACTCGATTGCTATGTTAGGACCTACGTTACAATCTACACTGTCTTTCACAATCATTACCTCCTGATCTTGTAAGAATCTGAGTGGAGCTGAAAAGTGGTCTCTCCACATTTTAAGCACACACTGCTTATCTGTCACCAGATTCTCATTCTCGTGCTTGCACGTGGGAGCCCATTATTCGTCCTTCTTTCTCTGTGTAAAAATTGCCGGGACTCATTATTCATCCTGCACATTTCGGTCTTTTCACTCTCTCTCTCTCTGCCTCCACTGCCATTTATTCCGCCTAAATAGTTAGGTTTCTTTCCTTCTCAGCCTCTGGTACCGCTCACGCGCAGCACGCGTTGTAACTGACGGTTTCGTTGCCATACGAGCAGCGTCTTTTTCATACCTTGGCTTATCCTTCTGCGGATTTTGATAGCCAAGTTCAGGTCTTGCAGCGGTTTCCAAAGAATGGGAAATTTACTTACACTGCACTTCTGGGTCCTCGGGAGGGTGAGTATTCTGCTCTAGTAGGAGAGTGAGCATTTGTTGATAGGCCTTTGATATCTGCGGTATTTGCAGCTTGTCGATATGTAGTATTTCCCGTGTTCGGATTCGTACGTTTTTCGCCCTGCTCAGTCTTGTGCGGACTTTCGCAGCCACCAGGTAATGATCCGAGTCGATATTGGCACCCGAAATCATACATCCATTACACTAGAAAAGTGCCTACCATCTATAATCTAGTGTTCAATCTGGTTCTTCGTTCTCTGATCAGGAGATAACCAACTCGCCTTATGTATGTGCTTATGTTGGAATCGTGTGCTACTAACTACCATGTTCTTTGCAGCGGCGAAGTCTATCAATCTTATTCCATTATCAGAAGTGGTATCACGTAGACTGTGATTGCCAATCCCAATACTTGCCTTTCCCAATTTGGCACTAAAACCGCCTTGAATAATCTTTAAGTCGTGGTCAGGGCAGCATTCGCATACTTCCTCCAGACGCTGATAAAATGATTCTTTGACTTCGTCATCTTTATCCTCTGTCGGTGCGTGCACACCAAATTACCGAGATGTTGTCATATTTCGCTTTGACGAGAATTGTGGCCATGCGTTCACTCACTGAAGACGAACCACCACGAAGGGTTTTCGAAACCGAACTCGAAGGAAGACGAAAAATAGGAAGACAAAGACTCTGCTGGAGGGATCAGGTTGACGAATACCTTGGTACAATTGGTATTGCCAACTGGAGAAAGAAGCAAACGATCGAACTGGTTGGGGAAATTAGTTATCTTGAGTTGTTCGAGACCGGATAAGTATGTAAGTTCACTCACTGGGTTGAACCTTGAATCTAGGTGTCGCAGTCTCTTGCCAACTATAAATTCGCACCCGAATTCATTGTTTCGCTCATGGAAGCTGTAGTAAGTATCTCAGTTTTTCTTTCTGATGTTAGTGTGCGCGACTCTTGTACATGAGATCCTGGGTTCGATCCCTGCTGTGACCACTTTAAATTTCTTTCGACGGCGGTCACCTCGCATAGTGACGGCGACACTATCGATTAATTTAGCCATGAAAAAGCTTCTTAAAATACCGTTCGGAATCGGTGTAAAATCTGTAGGTCCCATTCAGTGAGTATAAAACTAGAAAGCGTTCAGCTCACTGGATGTGAGAAGCTCTCCGCAATTCCTTCATGAAATGTAATGGGAATCCATTTATTTTATATAACGGTAGCGGGAGGCAAACCCAGCTCACAGTGGTTTGCATTTAACCTACTGCCAGGTTGATCATGTTTCAGCTGCCCATTGTGCATCAAAAGATGACCTGAATGCAGTGAGTCGAAACTGGATTTTCGTTTCTTCAGTTGTGATCCACCGTTGGCCAGGGGAGTTGGCTCATCTGCCTTCAAAGGACAGAAAAATACGTCTACCAGTTCGAAGAGCTTCAGTGACAGGGTCACCTAATAAAACTGAAATGCATCAGTGATCGCATAACCAATCAGGCTACTCATTCGCTTTGCCTTCTCTCTCTAGTTATTTCACGGAGGTTTCCGATAAAGCTATTGCCCAGGATATACTGCGTGGAAGTATTGAGCTACTTAGACTGCCCAATGAAGGAATCATTTCTGGCCACTCCCAAGCGAATGGCTATCAGAAACTCTCCACCTCCACGGACAGTCCCATGTCGGACAGTCATTCTACGACAACTTTAAAACCACTTGAACGTTCGATACATACGATTAATTGTCTTGGAAATCCATTTCAGGACTCACCAAAGGACTACTATGTTTTCATTAAAATTCCTATTTTTGGAAGTCATTTCTGTATCATGACTAGGATTACTTGCCACCAAAGCTAATGACGTTATTGTAAATGTGATTATAGTCCTACCATGACCGATTTTGAGAGTGTTGGTTTGTTTGTGTACTTGTGTTTGTGTACACAAATACATTTGCATCCTCTTCATATTGTATTAACTGTGTTAGCCAAACTCGTAAGTACCAGAAAGTTTCACTCAATGTTTTATAAACTTTTTCACTCTAATGAAGATGTTGTTGAAGTTGTTACTTATGACTCTGTTGTATTGTTGATGTTTAGTGTAATTTTATGTTTTCATTGTTGTTGTCAATACAAATGCTGCTTGTTGTAGTTTAAAAGTTATTTGTTAATACAATGTTACATGGCAAACACATACACACATGCATAAGTCATTCCGGCATTCATATCTGTGTACATCCGGCATTTTACTTTTGCCATTTGGCCTTTTGTCCTGCAGCTGTAAACTACTTGGCATTATTGTTGTTGTTGTTTTGTGTTTCTGCACTTTATACTAAAGTTTGTCTTGCATTTAGCTTGATTGCTGCTGCAATGAGTTAGGGCAACTGCTGTCGGTTGCTGCTGTTCCAAGTTGTACGTATTACTCATATGTGCCAGTCTTAAGATGGTTTGATTGTTACTGCTGCTGTTGCCAGCAAAGTGGCTACTGCTGTTGTAAACACTTGTAAATGTAAAACAAAAACTATATTGTTAACAACAAAACAACTATGACAAAATAACATAACTTTAACAAAAAACATAAACTTTTCCATTATGGCATAGAAAACATTTGTCTTACTTACGAGGATTGAAGAAGAAGTGTACATTTTGGTTGGAGACCAAGTTTAAAAAAAGATAACATATTGCTGAGAATTTACAATTTATCCTTACCAGCAGTATTTTATTTTTCGTTCCTCTTTATATTACTATATATTACTATATATTCTTTATATTACTATATATACTTTATATTACTATAGTCACAGTAGTACACTTGTTTAAATACTGTACACCACTTAAAAATTCACTTGTCTCATGCATATTTTCGTTCGATGCAACAATCCTTCAACATAACTTAGCTGTCATTATTATCAATCAAACATTATTTAAACTTTATTTGCTGCATGGTTCGCTTGTGGTTGCTTATCGCTCTCTCGCCTATCCACTCTGTTTTCTATAATTTTCCTACTACATAGTCGATCAGCTGTTGGATACCTATTGATCGAACGTGTTCGCAAACATTTTCTTTGCTTATCCAATTAAAAAACTACTAAAAACAAAATATAATGTTCTAAACGTTTTTCAGTTTGAGGTGAACATCAAACATTTGCAAGAAACAAGATAATAGTTTGCCCTAAACGTCTTTTTGATAAAATTTTAAATTTTCAAGAATGTTCCTTTCCAAGTAGATAAACAATTTGAAACAGTGGTAATTGGGGTTTGGTCGTAGTTTGTGTCTCTTCTCATCAATGCATTGTTTTTGTTTTTCTCTTCTCATTCCAAACACTTGGTTTTTTTTACTTATGCGAAATAAATGCTATATTTGATGTAACAAATGTTCGTTAGCTGCCAATAAATTCATCAGTTGAATTTTAGTTATCTAAAATTTCTTTAGTGCGAAGTTTGTCACATGCAATTTTTCTTTTCTTTGCAGGTATATAGTATTGAAATATGAAACAGACCTAGGAACAGTCTCTCAGGACATCCTAATTTCTTTAACTGACGACTCTCATGAATTTGTTCAGTACCGATGCAGAGTTTTTAGTGTTAGAAATATTCTTAAAAAAGTTAGATGATGAAGATGTTAGCTTGAAAGGAAAATGCTTGCAATTCCCCAAGATACTGACCGTAAAGATTTTTCAAAATACCCGCTAATATAGGACGGACATAAAAGAAGTTACATTATAAGTGTTCATACATTTTCATTTGGGTTTAATAGATACATTAAATATATGTAGTTTATATTTCAAGTTATTGCCAAGCCCGACCCTCGTACTTCAGAGCAGCCATTCAATGTTGCGTATAAATTTTAAGTTTTTGCATAGTTATTTATTTGAATTGTAAATTAAAATAACATCAACAAATAACTTCAGTTTAACAATTATTAACATGCACATATTCCTGGCCAAAACATTTTAAGGTTAAACAATCTTCATTACTTATGGTGGCCAGATATCCAATAAAGTTTGGAGTGTGGGCGAACGCAATTATGTAGATATAAAATAAATATGTAACTACAAGTGAGAAATATAAATTTGGTTTCCAACTAATGAAGTTTTAAACAACTAAATTTCGTTTGAGGAATTTGTGTGTGGCAAGCAGGCATTTATGTTTACGAGAAACAGAAACCTGTCATGGCCGTAACATAGCCGACAAGAAGCCGGCCGAGGTTCAAGTCCCAATAAACTAAAATTTGTTTCATTTATAATTGTCTATGTGGTTTAATATTAATATTTAATATTAATATATTATTAATATTAATATTACGACGAATTGAATTTTATAATTGATGTGGTATTTTGAATTTGAAATACAAATCTATTTGAAAACTTACATTTTCCTTTAACTGTAGCTGAAAACAAGCATCATGATTGCAGACAGGCGCGTCTTTTCATCGAGCTATTGCAGGCTTCGCATGGATACAAGCCATACCATATCATTTAAAGGAATACACTCTTGTCTCATTTATCGATATAGAGGGTGTGCTTACCAACGTTTTACCCATAGTGTAATAATATAAGTGGAAGCATAAGCCCAGCTGATCAGACATTTTGTTATTGGGTTGTTTCTTTTTATCATTCTTTGTTTACGTAGTACACTTGAAGTGTCAAACTTGTCTCATCATTTGTTTTGATTCTTATTGTTCGTTATTAAACGTTTGAAAAGTGTTGTGCAAATTAAATTGAATAGCATATTCTTAGCATATTGATCCAATTTTAGACCAAAATGGCCGGTTTGGTGTAGCGCCATTCTCCACTGGCTCCGTCTTAATGGCAACTGGTGGAGCTTTGTCTAGCGAATCTTCCTTGCCCTCTTTGCTTACACTGGTCGTTTCACCGCCTGTAGTTTTTTTGATGGCTAAAAATATATAAAAGAAGTAACTAAAATTGCCTACATATGTATGGACTTACCGATGGATACTTACCAATTTGGATCTTAAATGCGTTCCAACTTTCTGCCTATTAGTTTTTTTTTAATACATGTAATTCTAGGCATGTAATTATTTACTTTGGCGTTTTTCCTTTGCCTCTTCTTCGTATATAAACTGATTTTGACATATCGAGTGTGTTGTCATAACAATAGTACAACAAAATTCTGTCAAAATCGTTTCATATTACAACAACACGCCACGCGTCGACTTATATTATTAGACTATGGTTTTACCCGAATTGGCAAAATCATCTCTATCGGCACTGTGTTGACCAGGGGACCTACACGCCGACAAATCTGCCGTTTTTTGTTGTTTGAATGCAAATATAACAAGTGTTTGGAGTTTGTCGCAAATGTAATATACTTGTGCCCAAACACATTGTGTTTGCTATTCAATATTACATGATTGAGACAATATATTTGTGTTTGTGATATAAATACAGCCCTGTTTGTAGGACTGTTTATGCTCTCTCGAGAGCAAGAGAATAAAAGACGAGTAACAAGTGTGTATATCTTGTAAATGTAGATCTGTATTTTTGCATTATTTTCTCAGTGAGAGATTCATAAGTATTCCTGAATGTGCGTGCAAATTGCGGAAAAAGTCAGTGTTTCTTATTTTGGGTGATGTATTGCATTTTAGCTTCATGTATTCAGTCGGCAATGGTTCATCGGACAGAGGATATCAAAAGCGTTTGATCAGTGAAGAAAGAATTAAAGAATATATGTGTTTCGAATATATTTATTTGTGCTACCAAAGTGAGAAAGTGAGGAAAGAAACTGGAGAGGGCAACAACGTGAATCCCTTTTTCTGCCCGAGCCTCTACTGAAAAAATCGAAATTGCGTGCCATTTGTTAAATGTAATAAAAAAAACACAAGTAATTAAAACACGCTTGTCTTGCATGAACTAGAGTTGTATATAAGTATATTGTTTGTGTACCAAGGCATAGTGACAACCAAGGCATAGTTGAAACCTTCTGAAAACAAAAACGTGAGAGACAACAAAGAAGAGCGAAGCAAAAGAGCAGCTGATTCTCATTTCATAAAAATCTAATGCATTCAGCAAGTAAAGGGGTTTTCAACAGAGACGCTACAAAAGTAAATCGATAGGGACAACAAACGACGCCATATTTTTCCCCGCTCTTTTGACATTTCTCTTCAGTAAGGTTTGCCATTTCATCAGGGAAAGATATACCAGCCAGCAACGAGTCGAAATTATTAAAATTTACTACCGAAATTTGGAGTCAGTGGCCTCAACTTTAAGAGGCTAACTTTAAGAGGCCTCAACAATCATTTCTGGCTGATTGGCTTCGTCAATAAGCAAAATATACGTTCTTTTTCAGACAGCAATCCGCACGTAATCCATGAGTCATCATTGCATCCCGAATAAATTACGGTTTGGTGCGGTTTATGGGCCGGCCGCGTCATTGGCCCGTACTTCTTCCGTGATGATCAAGAACGGCACATTACTGTGAATGCGAATCGCTACCGTTCAATGCTAACCGAATATTTTTGGCCCCAATTGGATAATATGGACTTGGAGGACATGTGGTTCCAACAGGACGGCGCCACAATCAATTTATTGGAAACCAAGTTTGGTGAACGTGTTAGCTCATGAAATGGCCCAGTCCATTGGCCGCCGTGGTCGTGCGATTTGACGCCGTTAGATTATTTCCTGTGGGGCTACGTCAAGTCTATGGTCTATGATGCCAACAAGCCAGCGACGATTGATGAACTTCGTACGAATATCGAACGTGAAATTGCAGCAGTATCGGCCGATTTATGCTTGAAAACCGTCGAAAATTGGGTTCAGCGTCTGGACTTCTGCAAGCGTGCCCGTGGTGGGCATGCAAAAGAAATCGAGTTCCATACATAATGCCATCGAACGTACTTTCACAGGAATAAAAAATTTCATTACTATCTAAAACCGGTTTCGTTTTATTTAAAAAAACTTTTGTAGCGCTCGTATTGAAAAACCCTTTATATGTAAAAATGGTAATTTAAAATATTTTAATTTTTTGTATTAATTATTTATTTTAATTATAATATATAAATAAAGAGAGAAATAATAATTCGTTTCTAAATATTAATATATTTGGGAGAAAATACGCATATGTTTCCAAGTAAGTATATGGAGGTTTGGGGGAAACACGCGAATGCTTCCACGTAAGTATATGGATGTTTGGGATGAAGCACGCATATGTTTCCACGTAAAACCATACATATTTCTCAGTAAACATGCTAATGTTTACATTTAAATACACCTGAGTTTGGGAAATATAAATGTTTGAAGTGTGTTCTAAACATTTACATGGTTCCTGCAGAATATGTTTGGGAGAATATGTTACAGAGGCCTTTTTTTCAGCATGTATGGATTACTTATGAGAAAGTGCATTACCTTCTCCCTGGGTCACATTACAATAACTAGAAACGTGAATAGAGGAACACCCCACTCCCCCGGAATTTACCACTAGATAATTTTTTGTTAGGTGGCCGTTGGTGATGCAATGGTTAGTGTGCGTGGCTATTGTACATGAGAACGTGGGCTCGATTCCTGCTCTGACCACCTTACATTTCATTCGACGACGGTCATCTCATTTAGTGAAGGCGACACTATCGAGTACTTAGCCACGAAAAAGCTGCTCAAAATACCGTTTGGAACCGGTGTAAAACTGTAGGTCCCAATTACTGAGTGTAAAACTAGAAAGCGCACAGCTCACTGGTTGTGAGAAGGTCTCCCCAATTCCTTCATGGGTTGTAAAGGGAAGCCATTTTGTTTACTTTTTGGTAGAGCTGAAGGGATTAGCTGCAGAGTCGTAGCATATGCCAACGACCTGGTCATAGTAGTGCGGGGAAAATACCCTTCCACATGCATAAATGTGCTCTAGAACATAGTCAGGATACTCTCTATGTGGGTCCTGGATAAAGGTTTGGGTGCAAAACCGGAGAAAACTGAAAACTTTTTTCCAGGAAATAGAAGGTTGAGTATATTCAGCAATTATCTCTATTTGATGCAGACAGTTGTCTAAAGGATAGTGCAAGATATTTAGGTTTGATGCAGACATTTGTCTAAAGGATAGTGCAAGATATTTAGGTGTGATTCTCCACAGAAAGCCTAGTTTCAAGTCAAACATTAAGGACAGGATAAACAGGGCCACAGTAGCCCTATATTCGTGTAAAAAGGCCATAAGAGTTCGAGGGCCTATTCCCGAAAATTATTTTCTGAATATATACAGCTGTTGTCCGCCTGATATTGTTTTATGGCATTGTTGTTTGATGGCCAGTACTCGAAAAATACACTTACCTAAGTCTGTTGACAAAAATCCAGAGAATGGCAATGCTGAGTATCACTGGCGCCCTGCTCCCCCCACTCACCAAAGTTTTGGGTGTTATCCTCCACGTGTTACCACTAGATTTGTTCGGAAGAAAAATGGCGTCAACTTCGGCAATTCGTCTAAAATATACCTCGCAATGGATCACCAACTTATAGGGTCGTGGGACGATTTTAAGGGGTCTACAGCAATCTATATTAAATGTCGACTACATGACTCCCTCTCTCCTCAATCTCTTCATGGGATGTAGCGGGAAACCATTTTAAATTTTTTTCTACATGACACCCCATTTCAACCTTTGAGAGAAACTTTCCCACTCATATTCTGGAAAAGTACTACAAAAAAGGTCGCAGTCCTTTGCCAACTACAAATCCGCAGCCAAATTCATGCTTTTTTATCACGGCAGGAGTTGTATATTGTACAGTTCTTCTTCTTTGTATATATTAGCTTTATATTATTTTCAAAATAGTCGAGCACGAAAACTAAATTTATTGTAGTTTTGTACTCAAATTTAGGAAATAATTTTTTCTGAGTGAGCATGAATGTGTGTGATCATTTTTCTTTGGCGTGATCGTGAGTTAAAATTCTGTCACTCGCACAGCTCTACTTTCCAGCCTCCTGCGTATTATATATTTTTCTTAAAGTTTTCAATTTTTTATGAACTTTTTTGGTAACAAAGGGTTTGATAATTACTATTTTCCTTAGTAGCGAACTACAAGTTGACTCTTCTCTACCTGAGTGGTTTTAATTTTCGTTCCAAATTTTAAATGAAATTTTTTAATAAAATTTCTTTCTTAACATTTAATATGTAGTTCTTTCTAGAAACTCTTTCTATGTGACAAATCTTTCACAAATATCTTTGTTCTCATTCTTTGTTTATGATTGTGTTAACTTTTTCCCATACCCAGGCAAATAACGAAGAATAATATTACCAATTCATCATAGAATCGTTATTCATTCCAATTTTTCTTTGGAGTTGAAAAAAATTCTGTGACTGCGTTCGAAGGTACAGATAAGACTCTGGTGATTGACTTACACGAAAGTTCAAAAGGAATGCAGTTACTTCCTAAGATAAGTTGCATTCTTTTAATATGGATTATATCAAGAATTGTCAAATGCTATAGAATAAAGGATCGTAAGAAAGTTATTATAGATATGATACTGCTTCTCCAAACAAATCTTAGTTTAAAATTTGTAGACATATAATTTTTATCGGAACATTCTTCAAAATGTAATTTTAATTCAAATTGCCTCTGTATTTTACACTTGTCTAGACTTCCACAGCTTTTATCTTCTGTATATAGAGTAATTTAAGTTTTCATAGCAACAGAAGCAGGGGTGTTCAATAAAACAGATACCATTTTCATTTCATTCATCTGTCTTTTTTCTTGTTTGGATGCAAATATAACGTGTGTGTGAACCTTGTCGTAAATACAGTATACTTGTGTCCAAACACATTGCGTTTGCTGTTCAATGTTACGTGTTTGAGACACCAAGATTAATATGTTATAACATATGTGTGAGAAGTTATCCTTAACCCGCTCAAGGAATGTAATGGGAAACTATGTTTTTAAATTTTTGTGTTTGTGATCCAAATACAGCTTTGTTTATAGTACAAACACAGCGGTGTTTGGTGCACTGTTTACTTAATATTTTATCTCTATGCTCTGTAGAGAGAAAAATGAAAAAAAGAGGGTAAAAGAGAGTATGCTCTCAGTCGAAGTTTATGTTATAGCAAGTGTATAACTGTATTTGTTGCATTATTATTTCAGGTGTGTAAATGAATAGGGTGTTTCATAGGAAAAATACCAAGTAGTCGCAGTAGATACAACAACAATTGCAAGCAAGAACACCAGGCAATTTGTTTTTGTTTAGGCTCTCCTCATGTCGAAGTCAACACATACGTATACCAACAAATAAATGTAAACAGAAAAGTACAAAAACAAAAACTAAACAAGGAGAAAAAATTGAAATCAGCTGTCTACCGAGTTTACCTTCTCATTCTACCATGGAGTGTTTCTTATGTTGATTGATCTGCTGCGTTTTAGTTTCATACATTCAGTCGTCAATCGTTCGTTTGGGAGGAGTCACCCGAATGCTTCGATGTTAGAATATGGATGTTTGGAATGAAACACGCATATAGCTCCACGTAAAAATATTCATATTTGCAAGTAAACGTGCTAGTGTTTGCATTTAAATATAAGTGAGTTTTATGACTTGCAAGTATATGAATATTTGGAGTGCGTGACAAACATATACATGGTTCCTCCAGTTTTTCGGAATATGTTACAGACGCCGTTTTTTCAGCCTGTAGGTTAGGTTAGAGTCCCTGTGAGTTCGTTCCAAGGAAGCTCACCCAAGTAGCAGAGATGGCGTTTTGAATAGCCACATCATCCTGAAAAGTAAATATGGCAAAGAAAATAATGTGCCAGTAATAAATTGAGGTTACCTACTTATAACCAATTGGTACTGTTAATGTATTTTAGAAGTAGACTGAGATCAATACACCCCAGTTCCTGTAATCCGTCAAAGGGCAAGCCAAGGTTGGGCAATGTAGAAGATAGTGTTCAGGGGTTTCCGCTATAAGTTCGTCGTCGCAACTACGACAGTAACGCCCGTGTTGTATTCAAATGTTAGCAGCATGGGAAACAATCGTACAGTGACCGGTTATGGCAGCTGCCATTCTGGCTATTGCGTGTATTCGGGTTAGGGGATACCAGGAACTCGGTTCTCTTACCATCAATCTACACCATATACTATGCGACAGGTAGTGAGTTCTGTGCTGCTTTTATCTACCTCGTGGTGAAAGTGGTGATCAATCACTTTACCCACCACTCCTAGAGGGCTTTCAATCACGTCTCCGCCATCCGCTTTTCTACTACATGGCTGGCTCCTCAGCGGCTTTGTTTCCGACTATATTCGTATATCCGGGAACCCATACGAGGGGAAGTTTTGTCGTAGCGCCACTCTCGTCTTGCAGACTGCTGCATTCACGAACCAGTATCGATCTATTCTCCTCTAAGGATAGAACACTTATCGCCGATTGACTGTCTGAGAAGATTTTCGCACTTTTACCTCCGACATTGCCACTACTTCCGCTTGGAAGATACTGCCAAAAACAGGCAGACCGATTGATTGTATTATACTTATAGAAGTTGAGGAAACCCCAGCCCCCTTTCCAGAATACATGTTGGAACCATCCATAAAATTGCAAATTCAACATCCTGAAATGGCGAGTGGTTCTTGCACACTTCTCTATGGGGTATGATTGTTCAGAAGTTTTTCTGGAAGTTCAACTCTGGACTAGTATAGTCCGTTCTTTCAGTTATTACCACACTAGGCAAATTGTAAAGAATCTAACTACGTTTATAGTTCCGTCAGGTCCATCATTTCAGCTCCCTGACACGCGAAGCACTGTTTGTGCTACACTATTAGCAGACTATTCAATAGGAAGTAAATTCATCATCGAATTGATGTCAGCAGAGGGGCACGACCCCCTGAACCCTTCCCCCCTCTGTTGTGGCCAGTTTCCTATCTTCCTCCACTGCGGCCGCAATAACGATATTTTATAGGTCTGAACGGGTCCAACCACCGGCGAATAATACTATCTTCGCGTTTAAGCCCTAAGTTCTCCCAACTGTTGTCTTGCTAGCGTAGAAGGTACCTTGGGTCTTCTTAACTATAAGTTCAATATTAAGATTCAAGTTGAGTTTTGTGTCTAGAATTAAACCCACATACTTCGACCTATCCGAGAACTCTAGTCACCTACCATTGAGTAAGGGTAGCAGATATTGTGGAATAGTTCACCTATTTGTGAATAGCAGCAGATCAGTTTTATCAGATCAGTTTTTTTTAGACCACAGTCTGTGACCCAAGTGCTGATCTCTACCAAGATATTCTCCATGACTTCAGTTATCAGGGTTATAAAGGGACCATCACCATGATTTCATCCGCATTTGATATTACCCTCTCCCTTTTATTATCGGAATTCACCAGTAGAGTAAACACCCTGGTGTTTACCCCCCCCCCCCCAGAGACCGGCCAACTGGCCCATACCTCACCCCACTGAGCGCTTACCCATGTGGTCCATGTGGACTCACTGCATTGAGTCTATTCAACTCGCAATCTCTTTGCCGACATTCATATATTTTAGGTTTTGTATGATACTTCCAGTTGTTTTGACGTTGTTAAAAGCGCCCTCTATATCCTGGAAGGCTCCCACAGGAACATAATGGAGGAACCATGAATATATTTGCAATCATCGGTTTTATGAATTGAAGATCTGCTGCCGTTTTGTTTCTTTGGTGTCTGTCACGTTTTTGATTTCAACAGTTTTCCACAAGCACAGCGACATTTGGGTCAAATCAACATATATTTCAACCCAGTAATCATTGCGTCTCCAACATATAATATTGAATAGCAAATACAATGTGTTTGGATACAAGTAAACTAAATTTGCGACAAGCTACAAACACGTTATAATTCCATTCAAACAACAACAACAAAAAAAAACAGATTTGTATGTTTACAGAAGATACATTTTTCGAATATGCTAACTTCTCCGTGTTACGCTGTCTCCATCGACTTTTCCTTCATTTAGTCATGCTGGATTTTCGATAGACCGATATTAGTCACTAGCGGCCTGATATGCTAACCCAACAATTCTTTCTAGAGTCTTGAGTGTAAATGATGAGAGGCTTATTGGTCTCAAATCCTTCATAGATTCATAGCCGCTCTTCCCAGCCTTAGCGATGAATATGACTTTCACCCTTCTCCAAGTTTCTGGAATGTGATATAATTGTAGACTGACCGTGTATAATGCCCTGTGCCAGGGGGAACTAATCGTATTACCTTCTGTAACTTAACCGGAAGTATTCATCGGGGGCTGACGATTTTTATGGCGGAAAACTATTTCAGGCCCATACAATTTTGTAAATATTGATTAGCGTATCTGCAGTAAGACCATCACCCACCTCCACGGTCGACGATATATCACTATTCCGTACGCCGCTAACCGGGAAGTGTGTATCCAGCAGCGATATTAGGATTTCCTCTAGCGACTCAGTCCATGACCCAACCATCCTCCGTATGAGGGAAGGATTTAAGTGATCGTTTGACAGAATTCTGGTCAATCTGCAGGATTCCTTCAGCTGTTCAATCGATTCTCTATAGGATATCCATGCTGTCCTCTTGGTATTTCTTGTGGCCCTCATATGCACTCGCTGCGCGTTCTTGAAGGGCATCCACTCCATGCTGATGTAACACTGATTCAAACTTTCATGCCAGATAGAATGTGAAGGAGAATGAGCGATAGGCGAATTGAAAAACCTAACCATAAATTCTATTTTATTGGCATTTGTGTCTTTTAAAACAGAGTTGTGTGATATAAATTGATTGAACGGGCACAATAGTTTTCAATAATTTCTCCAAATTCGGACATAAATTTAAACTGACTTTCGATGAGAATTCGGTGGAACTGAAACCTTCATGCTCATGCACTGTCTTTACATACTTCTCTATGAACCGCAGTCTCGAAGTAATTTGTCATTGCCTGGCAGTCGCATTCGCTCGGGGTCATCTGTCACTGGGATTCATTTCTAAGCGCCTTTTCAAGGTATTGTGCATTCGTTTTTTCGTTTCCGCTGGAAATCTGTTATTCTTTCTTAAGAAGTTATTTTGCTTTCTTATTCGTTGTAGGATTTTCTTTCACCGGGGCTTAACGAAAAGCAGCGAATGTGTATCGCAAGTTCACTGAGTATATCCAAAACCCCAGCTGTACTAAGGAGTTTCAAAAAGTTTTCTTTCTTTCTTTATCGCTCGTTACTTTTTTGCATCATCTAAAAGGAGATAATGCGTTTCATTTTTCTTTTAGCTTGAGGAAATATGGGAAATGGAATACTCGTATAAGGAAAAAAGTTAAGCTAAGCTGACGAAACAAAATGTTGCCCGTCTTTTGAGCGCGGCGGAAGAAATATCGTTTTTCTTTTCAATGCATTCGTTGAAGTCATGAAATATTTAAAATGACAATTTTGCTGAGTTTTCCACAAATGTTGCGACAGTTTTCTTACACATTATGGTAGTTGGTTTTCAAAGACAGATGTGAAGTTTGTAAGGTCTGTTGCCGGGAAGTGAACAAGCAAGTGAGAGCAGAAGGTAAGTATTAAGGAATAAGTGTAATTTATTTTCCTTAAGATTGAATTTTTTTAATATTTTTAAGAAAATCTCATTGCGTTTGTCTTAAATCAAGCAAAGAGTTTTCTCAGTCATGTTTAGTGTGCGCGACTGTTGTATAAGACAGCGTGGGTTCGATCCCTTCAATGATCACCTTACATTTCTTTCGACAACGGTCACCTCGCTTAGTGATGGCAACACTATCGAGCACTTAGCCATGAAAAAACTTCTCAAAATAATGTTCGGAACCGGTGTAAAACTGTATATCCCAATCAGTGAGAGTAAAACTAGAAAGCTCACAGCCCACTGGTTGTGAGGAGCTCTCCCCAATCCCTGCATGGGATCGGAGAGATGGGAGTCTTAATCCTGCAAAAATGAACTCGCGCGCCCTACATTTATTTGCATCGATACGTTCAATTTTATGTAGATGTGCCCTCAGCATGGACTATTAAATCGGCTCAGCTCGAGTTTGTCTAGCTTCATAAACCCTGTGGTCTTGTTCCTATCCGGATAGATCCTCAGGATCCTTGAGTTTCTGTCTAATGCGCTTCATGATCTTCCGTGAGTTATTATCATCCATTGTTGAAGCGCGGCATTTATTGCCTGGAAAGGTTCGAGTTTTTCATATTCATAGTCCAATGGTTCGACCCCAACCCGGCAGGCTCATCTGCTTTTTCGATTTCTATGATGCTGCGATGCTCCGGCCTCCAGATAATCCCCACAAGCTCAAAAATCTTTTTTGTTATTGTTTAGGTACAAATATAACATGTTTGTAGCTTGTCGCTAATATAGTATACTTGTGCCCAAACACATTGTGTTTGCTGTTTAATATTACATGGTTGAGACACAATAATTAATATGTTATAATACATGTGTTTGTAATGTAAATGTAGCTTTGGTTATAATACAAATACAGCTGTGTTTGGCACACTGAGTACTTATTTTTTTTGTCTCTATGCTATATTGAGAGCAAAATAATAAAAGCGGAACAAAGAGAGAAAGTTCTCAGCCTGAGTTAATGTTATTGCAAGTGTATAACTGTATTTTTGAATTATTCTTTCAGTCAGTGATTCAAAAATATTCCTGAATGCGTGTGTAAATGAATCGAGTGATTCTTATGTTGACTGATATGTTGCGTTTTAGTTTCATGCATTTGGGAGGAAACACACGAATGTTTCGACGTAAGCATAGGTATGTTTGGGATGAAACACGCATATGGCTTTACGTAAAAGTAAGCAATATTTGGAGGGTATTTCAAACATATACATAGTTCCTGCAAAATGTGTTTGAAAGAATATGTTACAGAGACCATTTTCCCAGCGTGCAGGCTAACAGTGGCGTTTAATTTTATTATCTTCTCTGCCAGCGTTCAAACATATGTATCAAAATTCGTGAGATCGGATTGATGGGTGCGTCAGTCCGCCCATACGACCCCTTTAATTAAAATTCTATATCTGGAGTGCCATTACCCCAAGCGGTTTGAAATTTTGTGGGGATGCATTTTACAGCTATATGCTTGATCAGGTCAAAAATGGGTGGAATTAGAGTAGTCGGTATGACCATGCCAATAATGCCGAATTTCAGAATCTGGTTTTATGGGCGGCGGGTGGAACCAAAAATGATTTGTAGAGCTAGATGGATGAAAATTTGTTCTTACATACAAGGTCAATTTGTAACCGGACTTTAGATTTTCGGTTTGTTGGTGAAGGTTGTGGCAAATGCCTTTTTAAAGCAGCAGGCTGAAAATTGGTGCATATATACTATACTGACGACGGAGAAGATCAATTTGAAGGCGGCTTTAAGACTTTCATTCTGTGGGTGGAGGGGCGTGGGAAAACTGTTTCGACAGATAGAAGGCAGACAAGTGATACATATGGAGAAGAGCAATTTGTAACCGGATTTTAGGATTCGGTTTATGGGCAGAGGGCGCGGAAAAAGTGTTTTTAGAGCTAGAAGGCTGAAATTTGGTACATATATACACTGACGACTGGAAGATCAAGTTGAAGTCGCATTTTAGTTATTTGTCTTGTGGGCGGAGAGACGTGGAAATAGTCCTTCAGAGCTAGAAGCGTGAAACTTTGTACATCAAATCAACATCGGTAAATACCAATTTTCAACAAGACGACGTCGTTTTGTGTCGGCGACGAGAACTATAATAGGGGTGAATAGCTTTTACGACTCGCCTGCGGTTCGCCTTCCTTTGAGGCGAAAAGGATCCTGCGGAAATGCACATAAATTTTTATTTCCACACGCAGTAGCGAGTCGTTTCTCTACTCCTCGTTTTGCTGCTCGTGGCAAGTGAGCGAGCTTCGTTTACGATGCCTGGTTTGTACCTCAATGGTGTTCTATGAAAATAATAATGTAGCAGTGTTTCTCCATTACCGTCCCCAAAGAGTACAGATCTGCAGTGCTTATCAAG
The DNA here is from genome assembly GCA_963931995.1 of Phaonia tiefii. Classification (NCBI taxonomy): domain Eukaryota; kingdom Metazoa; phylum Arthropoda; class Insecta; order Diptera; family Muscidae; genus Phaonia; species Phaonia tiefii. The sequence goes on along the minus strand of OZ008370.1, from coordinate 16,029,482 downwards.
AAGCACTCAAGTCCACTTTCCTAAATTTATCAGGAGATGCAGATTTCTGAATTCTGCTTTGAGCTTCATTTGTAATAAGAAACCCGTTGTTTTTTATAATGAAATTAATAACATTTATGTAATTTTGCCGTAATTTCCAATCATAACGAAAGGTGCAAAATGTTGGTAACTTGAGCTTAAAAAAAATGTTTTTTTAAATATTTTGGAGTTAAGTCTTTCTTAGTAAGCAGGGCAGAGATGCTGTAAAGACACCAACATCAGTGAACGTTTTGCCATCTGCTGTTTATGTGATTCTTTCAAAGGTCGTTGCCTTCCTTGTAAACACATATAGTACGGGTGATTCACGAAGGTCCGGACAAATTTTTCTAGCGTATTCCTTGGCTCATTTCATGAAGAAAAGTCCACTAGGACCATGTCCGAAAGTGCAAGGGTGCGAAATGGTAGTGGGTTCAAAATTTTCGGATTGGTGGTGGGAGGATAGTAGGGTAAAGTTTCTAACTTCTGAGCCAGTGGTCGGATTTTTTTTGTTTTTGGGCTTGTTGGAAAGGTCTTTAAGAGGCCTTTCAATCAATAAACAAAAGTCAAATCGCCGAGATACAGAGCTTTCGGGGAAAAATGGAAAAAAAATTCACATAACCTCAATTTGCTCAGCCAGATGGCAGGTAACTTATGTTCTGCTGAAATGTAGCCATACCTCTTACCTTTCCAAAATGACCTAAACGAAGCCCAGAGGTCTTACCGTTCCAAAGTTATAACCATTTTACTGAAATGCAAAAATGTTTGTTTTTGTTTTTGGATGCGAAATATCAGCACACATTTATTTGTTTTTGTAAATTAACACGTTTAAGATTTTATTCTACTGAAATTTTCGGCAGAAGAACGGCCTCTTAAAGACCTTTGCTACAAGCCCAAAAACAAAAAAATCCGACCACTGGCTCAGAAGTTAGCAACTTTACCCTACTACCCTCCGACCACCAATCCGAAAATGTTGAACCCGCTGCCATTTCGCACCCTTGCATTTTCGTACATGGTCCTAGTGGACTTTTCTTCATGAAATGAGCCAAGGAATACGCTGGAGAAATTTGTCCGGAACTTCCTGAATCACCCTGCGTATCTGTTCGATCCGTTTTCGCAATTAGTCCTTTTGACTGCTACCAGATGGGCTACAAGCCATCGTGGGCCAACGTCCCTAGTACACTATGTATGCTGGTGATCCAGAGAACGGGCTATTGTGTCTTTTATGCAATTGTTTGATTAATTAAATTTTTGTATTGCATTTTAATCATTTACTGATAAATTGATAAATTTTGTTATAATTGCATGCAGTTTTATTGCAATAGCATGAATTTCTTTAAAATTTGATTAATTTGTTAAAACACATTCGCATTACGCTTGTGATGCACCCAGTCGTCGAGATCAACCATGTGAACACCCCTTATGAATTTTGCACATAGTTATCGACAACAACTTCTTGATATTGCAAATTAATATTTAAACGCTTTTTGCAAATGCTGCCCTTTAAATCCTTGCGAGGACCTCATAACGCAATTTGATTTATGAACTGAGTTTTTGATAACTCATGGGCAATAAATTGCTCGATGAATACAAAAGGGAATAAATCAAACATGAGGAGGAAAAACATGAAGGAGAAACCTCAAGGAAGATGGGTTACATACAATTTATTACAATATCTAGAAGAAGAAAAACAGGGAAATAAACGATAAAAAGATGATGATTAGGGGTTGATGAATATGCAGGAAATGACGATGATGTTGGTGATTTTAGGAGTTGATATTATAAAAAGAAATAATAACGATAATAATAAATTGAGTGCTTAATAAATCTTACTTTTTTTTTGGGCAAAAGATGAGTAATAAAAAGTCATAATCGAAGTGGCAGGCAAATTAAAGAAATCGATTTTTGATAAAGAAATATCATCAATCATTTTGGAATGCCATCTTTCCTGATAAAGATTTGGGAACGGCTTATAGATGGATATTTATTAGCGAGTATTGATGTAAGACTTATTGATGTTAGACTTATTGATGTAAGAATCCTCTTTCCTAAATTAGGGGGAGTCATAGATAAGTCATGGGCCGCCAAGGACTGCACGATGATTTCGTGACATTGAGGGTGCGTTAAATAATATCACGCCCAGTGCAGTAGAATTGGCGGTATCGACTCTCGCGGTAAATGTAGATCTAAAGGGGCTGTAAACGAAAATGTCATCATGACATGAGTCATAACCGAATTTGCCGTCTCGGCCTATACCAAGAAAGTCAACAGAGTGACACCTCAAGAAAAGGTCTTGTCCCCAATTCAATGGAACCTTACGCTAATGGGGATACTGGATAATCTCGAAAATGCATGTGGAAAAGATATTACTTATGTAGACGATGCACAGTGCTTCGTCAAAAATCAAGCAAAAAATTAAGAAATTGATAAAATTAGCATTTCTTAAAAGCTAGAAGTATTTCCCATAAAAAAACAAAAACCTTCCTTGAATTTAATTTGTTTTGGTGCCACGAGAGGACACTAAAGTGCTACGAGAGGGCGCTAAAGTTGCGCCGATTCGAATCGATTTTAATATGTATTTTTAAATAATTCTGACAAATTTCTTTATCAATCAAGTTGTGTAGTTTTTACGGTTTTTGTTATAACACTGCATTGACATTAAAGGAAAAATAGCATGTTAATAATACTGCTGAAAAAACTTCCAAAATGTGATTGCAATTAATCACCAGTACCTTAATATAGAGGGCGGATCAATAAGTCCGTGACTTTTCGAACTTCCCTCCAAGTTTTAGGTAATGCAATACTGCTCCCATCAAGTACCACCTGTTAGTAGACTACTGTCAAATTTTGAGCAAGTTCCGTCATTTACTTTGCGTTTGACAGCTATTCAAATCGAATAACCTCGTGCATTTTTTTAAAAATGGAAAGAAATGACTGTCGAGTGCTCATTAAACATTATTTTTTGCGAAAAAAAAACCGTCAATCAAACCAAGGAAAAGCTTGATAAATAGTATGGGGACTCTGCGCCATCTTTTTCAAAGGCAAAATAAGTGGTTTACTGATTTTCTTGGTGGTCGCACAAGTACAAATGACACTAAACGTTCTGGACGGCCAATTGAGGTCAATACACCCGAGAATGTCAAAAAATCCACAATATGGTGTTGGCCGACCGAAGAGTAAAAGTGCATGAGATTGTTGATGCCACAGGCATTTCATATGGAAGTGTGCTTTCAATTTTAAATGATCAGTTGGGTTTAAGAAAGCTGTCTCCAAGTTGGGTGCCGCGTTTGCTCTCAATTGATCATAAACGTAATCGTGTGACAACTTCAGAGGATTGTTTGGAGTTCCATGAATTGGGCTACGAATTAGTGCCTCATCCGCCATTTTCTCCCGATTTAGCCGCCAGTGACTACTTCCTATTTCCAAACCTATAGAAATGGCTCGGTGGAAAGAGATTTAGCTCTAAAGAAGAAATTATTAATCAAACAAATGCATATTTTATGGAAAATCCTATTTTTTTGGAAGGGATACAAAATTTGGAGAAACGTTGGACTAACTATATTGAGCTTAAAGGAGATTATGTTGAAAAATTATTTTTTTTTGCAAAAAAAAACTGTGTTTCGTTCAAAAAGTCACGGACTTATTGATCCGCCCTCGTATATTCTCCATGGTAACCTACGTGGTTAGGTTAGGTTAGGTAGAAGTGGCTGTCACAATTGACACACTTAGTCCAATGAGGTCCGTTCCCATCGTTTAAACTGTAAAATGACCCGGTATGGTTAAGGGGGTTTCAAGCCATATGATGCCCAATCCTGATATGCCAGAATGTGGCGGAAGAAAAGACGGCCCCTAGCGAACCACTGAGTACTCCGCAAAAAGGTACTAAGATCATTCAGCTTAACTTCCTGAATGTTTGGTAGATCTCATATAAAGTGAGATCCTGAATATGTTCTACTTATATTAAAGGTCGGACAGTAGCCTATAATATGTTCGACGCTCACGTCCTCCTCCTTCATCTCCACAACATCTGCAGTAATCAGGAGCTAATATTGCAAATCAAGACACGTGTCTGCCTATTAGACAGTGTCCAGTGATCACAGATACTAGCATTGAGATATATTGTCTAGGAGTGGATATCAGGTGTAGTGTACGATTTAGGTCATAACTTGACCATACTTGCCTGATGATCCTGCAGTTGTGCCACGAGATCATCTAACATTCGCATGACTGAGAGCTTTGGTTTTCAGCTTGAGCTTGCATGCAGAAAGAGGCTTACCCACATTTACCATGTCCAGTGGAACAGGGAAGGTAGTACCTAATCTCGTAAGCTTATCTGTTCTATGGTTCGCTGGAATGATCATGTGCCCCAGCATTCATATAAAGTGATTCTCAAACTACTTGGCCATCTCAGTCAGAGATGCGCGGAAACTGTGGGCAGTTCTCGAAATCAGGAAGACATATTCGGCCATATTCCCGTTGTCGTCGTCGACGTCGTCATCAGATTTTTGTCAACTTTAGAACGTTATAAATGTATTGTCACATCGACAACAACAAAGTTTTTGATGTCTATGATACCAAAAAAAACCCTCTTAAAACATTATGCAAAATTTTTTTTTCCAAATGCCTTCAAGTCGCCAATAAAAATGGTGTCGATATTGTATTGATGTCGACGACGACAACGGGAATAAGGGCGATTGATTTTTATTGGATTGTTTAGCAGCCCGACTGTCAAAGTTGATGTTGATACCACTGGCGGTGATGACATTTCGTCCCAGCCAAACAACAACTTCTCCGATTGCTCTGATTTCTACTTCTAAGGCACTGCAATGGTCTGTTAGTTTTTGTGCAAGGTCTAGAACCATCTCTTTATAATAGACTCCAAACTCTACCTAACCATCTAGTTTGGAGCCGTCAAAGTAGAAGCCTAAATACCTTATATAACCTGGTATACGCCCCTTCCAGTCCTGTCTGTCCGGGGTATTAGTGGATAAGTTTCTCTAAAATGTTTAAGTGGTTGTCATGTAGGCAACTTTTATTGGGGATAACCACAGATCCCTCAAAATCGACCCATCATCCGTTGCAAAGAATGTCTAATACGGATTGCTTAATTTTCAGCCATTTGCTTTCCCAGAAAATGTAGTTGTAACAGGTATAGAATAACCCTCAAACTCTCGGTAGGGTTTGCGCCAAGGGCACTCGTAATACACACCATAACAATTGTCTGGATTTTTGTCAACAGACTTTCGTAACTGTATTATTCCAGTAGTGGTCTCAAAACAACAATGTCATAAAGAAATATCGGGCGGACAACAGCTGTACTTAGATATATCCCGCAAATTATTCTCCGGGATATGCCCTATCATTCTCCGATGGCCCGTATACACTTATATAGTTCCATTGTGGCTCTACTGATCATATGCATAGCATTTGACTTGAAATTAAACATCCTGTCGAGATTCACTTTCACTATCCATTTGGCAAATGTCTCTCCTACTTAGAGATAAGGGATGAATATGTGGAACCTTCTGCTTAGTGGTAAAGAGTACGAGCTCGGTGTTCTCTGGAGTTACACCCTATCCTTTCTTCGTGACTTACTTAGAGAGTCTACTGATAAAGTTCTGAAGCAGGGTATTTTCCCTGCACTGCAATTGCCAGTTCGTTAGCATATTCTACAACTGTGCAACCTAATCGATCGAACTATAGCAGACTCTAGACAGAAAAGACTTCCCCTTGGGGTGTTCCTCTCTTCACATTTCGAGTTGAGGTCGTGTGGCCCAGGAACAGGGTTATGCTCAATCCTTGTAAGTAATTCATAGATTAAATTAATAATCACCCGATCAAAATAATTCATAGATTAAATTAATGATCACCCGGTCAAAACAAAGTGCCGAGAGAGATTTATTTATCTATCCTGGAAAGACATTGTTAAACGCATCCTCAATACCGACAAATGCCACAAGGGCGAATCCCTTTAAGAAAATAGATTTGTCTGTGAAGCTCATTAGGGCGTGAATTAACCCGTGCTGTCCCAATGAACTAAAAATATAAGCTAGTGGATAATTAACTGACGTCAGCATCTAACCTAACCCACGTGAAGTGCTGCATATTAAAACATTTCATGTACATAAAATACGATGAGACTTCCATCGCTGAGCAAGTACATCCTGCAAAGGAGTTAGATCCTGCAATATGCATAAGCACATGCTGAAAAATCTGTTGTTTGGATGCAAATATAACCTGTTTGTAGCTTGTCGCAAATATAGTATACTTGTGCCCAAACACATTGTGTTTGGTATACAATATTACATGTTTGAGACACAAAGATTAATTGGTTACAATATATATATTTTTGTGACCGAAATGTAGCTTTGTTTGTTGAAAACTACTAAGACAAAAACATGACACACAACAAAGGACACACACAAAAGCAGCAGATCTTCAATTCGTGAAAACAATGGATGCAAACATATGCATGTTTCCTGCAATATGATGCTGGACCGTTTTTTCAGTGTGTTTAACTGGTGGTTACTTTAATTTTCAGCTGGTGGGCATTCGAAAGCGTCAACATCACTCACCTCCACTCCGACGTCTTGAATGAAGTCGTTTGGCATACAATTGAGGCATTTCCATGGCATTCGAGTAATTGTGGAGAGATTTCAACAGGTACTTAAATATGTGATTTACATTTTTGGATCCCCATATCGGAACTTCGATAGGGATTAGTTCCTATGCATAGTTCTTATTCATTGATGCCGCTTGTGTCGCAGTCACTAAATGACCGCGGAAATATTGTTAAAAGCTTCTTACACATTTTCTATCATTCCAATATGGATTTTTCACTCTGTCTTATCTGGCTATAAAATATAACCTCTTTATTTCCTTTTAATATAAAAAATGCAGTTGCAGAGGATTCCGTATCCTTGAATACACATATACAAAACTGCAATACACTTCAGAGCATGTGTGTAATAAATTTTATTGTTTTTTTATGATTTTTTTTCGCATCTGCATATAAATCTACTGAATTTGCATGTATTTATAAAGTAATAGATATTTCGACAAACTACTTTGTCTACAGATTATTGTCTTATTTGAATATATGCAATATGGCTAACTTAATGCAAGAAAAAACAGTATAAATATTTCAAATATTTCAACAATGTAATATAAACGGGTGAAAGGAAAAAGGGGATAAGTCAAACGAAATAATAAGTCTGACATAAAACTGTTTTATATTTTAGTCATTATCTGGTTCGAGATCATATTTGCTATTAAATATTATTTGTATTGTGAAGACGTAAAGAAAATATGTTAATCTTATTAGTTGGTGGATGGTTAAGAATATAGTTATTTCAATGCTCCCCAATGTATATCATTCATATCAACGAGCAAATGTGTGTATTACCACACCTAAAGATACACAAAACTCAATCTAATGAGAATTCGTTCAAACACTTACGTACTAGAACCAAACATCCAAACAACACTTTACGAACACATTAATACTCACAAGTTTCTGTCTATGAAGGTTTTTGGTTGAATGTTAGTACTTAGTTGCTGTTATGTTTCCCATTAAATTCCATGAAGGGATTCGGGACAACTTCTCAGAACCAGTGATTGGAACCTATAGTTTTACACAGGTTCCACAAGGGAGGCTATTTAATAACTAAGTACTGGACAGTGTTGCCAACACTAAGTGAGGTGACCACCATCGAAATATATCTAAGTGGGTCAGAGCAGGGATCGGATACTACCATTGCACCAGCAACGGCCAATTATAGCGATTATAATAAAGGAATAAAGTGGAGGCAAGATGCAGTCTTGTCCAGATGTGGTGAAAAATAAAAGTTACTTTATAGGCTGCATCCCTGTACAGTTCACGGATTATAGACACTATCTTGTCCGTGCCTCTCTTCTGGTCAAGGTAGACCACACTGAGTTACGGTGTACACAATCAATTCGAAGTCCTCGAAAAGTAGATACAGAGTCGAGTGTAGTTCAACTGAGTTTTCTATGCCTCTACGGAATCTGTTCACGTGGTCGGTACACGATCGACAAAGTCTAAAATCCGCCTGCTCCTTCCGCACACTTTGCTCCACCCCTGGCGAGATCCGTCGAAGTATCAGAGGCACCATTAATTTACCTATCGTAAATAGCAATGTAATAACTCTCCACTTCATCCAGAGCGTTAGATCACATTTTTCCCGGATAGTGATAACCCCTTCCTTTTGCCACTCCGTAAGGGTTTTGTTGCCTATCCATGCACTTCTAAAGATCGGCGTAATATCATCTGCTATCGCTGTTCCACCATATATCAACAGTTCCGCTGGAATATTATCAGTGCCAGAAAATTTGTCAATAGCTTTTAACGATGCAGTACTCCTTATGTTTCGGCTAAGATTTTTTATTGAACAGTACACATTACGGATGTTACCTATACCCTCAGTCTTTACGATTAGCTCCGCTATATTGTCCCGATAATTGTCGTAATCTAAACGGACTATATAACCTACCCTACGTGCCGATATCACCTACCTCTTCAACGTTGGAATCTTGAATCCCATACGCATATTGTGCAGGAGTTCACGATTCCGAATTTCGGTTCAGGATACTGCACGAATCCAAGGTTCATCCACACACCTTCTACCACCAAGGACCTCCATGGCCGTTTGCCTCAGCGTTCGAATAATGTCTGACCACGTATTTTGACTGTCCTGTGCCAAATTAGAGCGTTGAGTTCGATCGTACCTCATTGATATGGATGGGGTTTGTAGATGCTCCGTATTGCACCCTACGATTCTGCCCATATTACCGTTGAAAGCTGCTGGACTGAGAAGGAAGGTGCTGACTAAGAGTTGATGGCCACTATCAATATCAGAACCACCTCTAGTTTTTCCCAGCTATAGGACGCTTCGTCATTTTAAGAATGTTTGGTTCTATTTGGACCTTAAGAAGCGATGGACGTTAACTTGAAAACAAAAAAGAGAGAAACATTTACTGATGCCGCCAAGCGCTCTCTCCCACTTCGTTTTGACGCTATACATTTCTGTCGTTGTCATCGGCAGCTTGTCTGGTTGTGTTTGGTCTTTTAATTGGTTAAATGATATCAGTTGAAATAATATTTTGAATAAAAGAATGACTTATGTATCCTCAACACACGTTCGAATTACAGCCGATCTAAGCCAATGACATAAGAAGTGTCAGCGGTTTATTTCGCGCGCCACTGCGGCTATACTGTCTGGTACTTACTTGTATAAAAGTAGTTCATGACACTGTCGCCTTACTGGTGATGTAATTGACCAATTTGTGTCAATGAAACATCTGCATGAATTTATTCGTACAGTGAATGAACATGAAATATTCATGAATGCGGCTGTAAATTTATTGTACGAATGAACTCATGCATATGTTTAGAGGAAATCTACACAAGACGTCTTGAATGGTTATTCAAAACATTTCGTTTTTTCAAGTCAAGTACTGAAGTGAAATTGCGGCAACCAAATACTTCAGTTCTCTGAAAACAATAAACATTTGTATGTGTGTGAAGCCGTAGAAAACAAAAATACAAATACCACTCTGGCTCTACATCGCTTCACATCGTATTGTGTTGTCGCATACACACACGTACACACATTCACGAATGCTTTGTCGACAGTATCCCGAAGCACTTGGTTGTCGCAACTGTTCTCTGCTTCACCAAAAGGCACAAATTGTATCAATCCACCCGGCAGCAATTTAGAAGGCAATTGATATTATATAGAGCAATGTCTGAGAAAATTCGTGAAAAGTTACTACACAATTCAACAGCTTGAATTTCAAAACTCTAAACTCTATCGAACTATTATAGGAATCTTTGTTACTTATCATCTTTTACATTTCATACCACAGACGAAGAAAATCCAAATAGAGTACAGCCACAAGGACTCACAGAAAGAAAAAAACTATGCAATTGCAGCAGGTGCTCGTTTCAACAAACCACTTAGGCAGGACATTTTCTTTACCCGATATAAAGGAGATGAATCCTTTAGCAGATAAAACACATTTTGTTTGTGGCTGCAGCATTCAACATAAAAATGTTGTTGGAACGGTAGAAGGATTTTACAATCACTTAAGCAAACGACATGCAGTGCAAACTGCAGCTGATGTCAGGAAGGAACATTTTTGACAAAGCTTTAAAATAAATTGAGAAAAAGGGGTACATGTTTGCAACCTCACCAAACAAATTCCTAAATATTGCTCTTTAGTCCTTTGCATAAGGTCAATATTTGTTGTTCTACGTCCTTGTAATCCCAGCCATCAACACTTGGTATATGTTGACATCCTGCTCATCAATTTGCAGTCTAAAGTTGGGAAGTATTTAAGGTTTAAATATGAACTTTAAATGCATGTACAGACGCAATTTTTAAACTTTTGTGTGGTTACACCCTAAATGTGGCCAATTAGTAAAGTTTATTTAAGTTTTAAGAGTTTTTTCTCTTATCACTTTACCAGAAAGCAAATGTAATTAATAGAGAAGATTTTAATTGCAAGATAAAAGTTAAAATAACCCAATGAAACATTTGATGACAAAAGAAATATTATTTACAACTTATCGAACAATAAATTTTTTTACGAAGTTATAACAGAGAATCGAGGGCCACCACTAAGATGCATCAGCTACTGCGTTTAAATTCACCAATCAAAGAAGCACACAAAATGCCATGAATAACAACTAATAAAGGATCATCGCAGGACGATGAGATCTATCCCCGAGAATAGTTTATTGGATATATAAGGCTGTTGTCCGTTTGATATTGTTTTCCGGCATTGTTGTTTGGTGGCCACTACTCTAAAATCCACTTACCTAAGTCTGTTGACAAGAGTCTAGAGAATGGCAATGTTGTGCATCACGGGTGCCCTTCCTACAACCCCTAACGAGTTTTTTGGGGTTATCCCACACTTGATACCACCATATTTGCTGAGAAGTCAAATGGCTGCAAATTCCCCCTAGGACATTCTTCGCAATGGATCGATTTTGTGGGATCTGCGGCTATCCACAGTAAAAATCACCTACATGGCATACACTTCAACCTTTGCGATAAACTTCTCCACTCATATCCCGGACACCCAGTACTGGAACGGACGCATACCAGGTTACCGAAGGTATTTTGGCTTCGACACTGCCGGCTCCAAACTAGATAGCTGGGCGTAGACCTTCCACAAATGATACCAGACCATTGTAGTGTCTTTCAGGCAGAAGTCATGGCAATCGGAGAATTTGCGCTTTGGCTGGGATGAAACTTCATCACCGCCTAGGTTATCAATATCTACTCTGACAGTCAGGCTGCTTTAAAATCTCTGCAATATGTGTTTCTGACCTCAAGAACTGCGCATCTCTAAATGACATGGCCAAGCAGTAAAATATTCACTATATATGGGTGTCCAGGCACAGGAACATTCCAAGGAACCATAGACCAGATGAGCTGATAATATTAGGAGCAACCTTAACTGTCCCACGGGATATGGCGCATGTAGATATGCCCCTTTCTGCATGCAAGATGGAAGGAATTGGGGAGAGTTTCTCACAACTACTGAGCTATTTGCTTTCTAATTTTATACTCACTGATTGGGACCTACAGTTTTACACCGGTTCCGAATGGTATTTTTAGAAGGTTTTTCATGGCTAAATACTCGATAGTGCCGCCGTTACTATGCGAGGTGACCGCCGCCGAGAGAAATTTAAGGTGGTCAGAGCAGGGCTCGAATCGAGGATCTCATGTACAAGAGGCGCGCACATTAACCACTGCACCACCGACGGCTTATAATTCAGACATGCGAATTATAGCTGCTCTCATGGCACAAATTGCAGGATCACCAGACAAGTATCGCCAAGTTATGACCAAAATCGTACTCAAAACCTGATATCCATTCCTAGACAGGCTATTTCTATACTTGTAGCTGTGATCACTGGACACAGTTTAATAGCCCGACACGCGTCTAGACTAGGAATCCCAGCTCATCATTACTGCAGAAGCTCTGAGAATGAAGAGCAGGACGAGAGCGTCGAACATCCCATAGGCTAATGCCAGAAATTTTGTATGAGTAGGAGAACAAATCTAGTATCTTACTTCATGTTGGATTTAATAGATATTCAGAAAGTTAAGCTGAATAATCTTAGAGCCTTTCTACGGAGTACGAATTGGCACGACAGCCACATCTTGGAATATCGTATTGAAGCATCACATGATTTGAAATCCTTTTAACTAAACCGGGTCATTTTACAGGTTCAACGAAGGGGACGGAATACGACGACCGGTGTTATCACAACGCTCCTCATTGGACTAAGTATGCCGAATGTGAGAGCCACTTCGACCTAACCTACCCTATAACTTATCGACTGCACGAAAGTCCAAAAGGTTTGGCTTTCTGGTTACCCGAAGACGGATCTGATCGAAGACATGCCAAATGATAATTAGAAATTATAATTAGAAATGATTCGGTATTTTTCTCATGCAGAACATGTTGGCGACGCCTATCCGGGGTCTCTAACTTTCCCACGTTCCAATTAGTAGATGGAAGGTCGCCATGGTCAGCAGAGGATAGGATTTCAAGATGCACACGCTAAGAAATCTGTCTGTTTTTTGTTGTATAAATGTTCGTAGCTTGTCGCAATTATAATATACTTGTGTCCAAACACATTCTATTTGCTATTTAATATTACATATTGAAGCCACAGTGATCGACAGGTTATACATATTTGTTTGTGACCCAAATATGGCGTTGGTTATTGAAACTGCTGAAAACTAAAACATGGCAGACAACAAAGAAACAAAAAAGCCGCAGATCTTCAATTCATGAAAACAATACTTGCAAACATATATATGGTTGCTGCAACATATTGTTGGGGCCGTTTTTTTAGTATACAGAGGGCATATAAACTAAGATGCGGCTATCGCAAAAATACTACCAAACCTCAGAGAAGTGGGTTCCAAACAGAGGGTGGCTATAACTCCGAAGTCCAATCTTAGTTTTTGTCGGCAAAAATTTTTGTTTTGTATCTAATTGCCCCATTGCTAGCTGCTTCTAATAAACTAAGTTTTGCCCCCAAGGTATAAGATATATAGCTCAATTAGAATAATCTTGTTAACATTAATGCAAGTCAAAACTTTTACTGTGTTCTCAAATGTCACTTTATTGCAATTCTATGATTCCTCTAAATGATGACATTCTTCTTTCTTATTGCCAGGACATTCAGTATTCCTCCCCTTATGATTGCTCTAACACCATCATCATTGTTGTCCAAGTGATGATTGCATCTTACAAACTCTATCATCAGATTTCTTATATAGTTTTTATGGATAGACATAAAGTTTTCGTTAGTTTTTCTTGGGATTTTGCGAAACTTTTATGACAACCAATAAGTTTTAGCACGAGTGAGTGTTTTCTATTTCTTTCTCGGAAATGTTTGTAAAAAGTTCCTGATTGCCAAGACTGCATGGAATACGGACATCATCACTATGGTCAAATATTTGTTTAACCATCAATGGCATGAAGATGGAATTGAGTTGGCATACATTTGGAAATGCAATTAGGTATTTTATTAGATGTTCCATTAAAAGTTTCCATCGAATCAAATTAGGGATTGGGAAATTTAACTAAGAGTGTTGAATAATTAAATAGTAAAATACAAATGTTGCATATAACGAATGATTATATGGTGCAACTATAATCATTGTAACATACAAAAAAGAAAGAAATATTAGTCTTAATTATTCCAACTTTTCTCTTAAATCATACTTTGCAACTTGTAATGAAATTAAACACTGTATAAATGCTAAGATTAAAGATATTTAACGTCGTAACTAACATGACGTATGATTAATATTAATACAATGAATTGTATTGTACCCACAGGGGGTATGAGTAATATGTTACTTATAATGATGTTAAAATTGCAAACGAATCTCCGTGTAACCCTGGGCGGCCAGTCTTCGTCGAATCGACGGCGATTTACGCACTAGCCAAACGGCATCAAAATAAGAATGACTTTTCAAGGTTAAAGCCAATGTTTAGCTGTGAATTCGGCCAGAGGTCTGACACTTCTTTCCGCGAATAATAACGCAAGGATTGCAGCCAAACCTTTAGATTTATATTCTGAATTTCCTGAGCTAACAAAGACAGTGTTGCATCAGCTCTTCAATATTAGTTGATAGAAGCCTACGACTCAATGCCATTTAATAGTAACCCAAAAAAGCACTCATTTTGTAATAGGCTATGGTTGGCTCACCGAACCTGAAGCTACCAGTGAAGTCTAGGTCATCCTATTTTTCGATATCTTTCGAGTAAGTCCTCGAATACCTTTCGCATGGGTTCATTCAGATCTATTCCACTGACATGGCCTAGCCAAGGTAGTCGTTCTATTTTGATACGAAAACTACTTTGATAGTTCGTGGTTCATCCGTCATAGATACTCGTCGTTCTCTATTATAGGACCACATATTTTTCAGTGCATTTTTCTCTCGACGACTCTCAGTGATGTTTCATCAGCATGTGATATGACCCATGATTCTGCGCCACAAACCGAGACAGATGGTATGAGAACCTGATATATTTGAATCTTCATTTCTGGAGAGAGGGTCTCATCTCGGAAGCGCTGGCTTCTGTTTACGGCAGATCCGGTGTAAATGAATTCATCCATTGCCTCGAAATTAGAACGGTTATCAGCGTTGAACCTTTCATCCAATCGGGTGGATATTTTTCTTGGCGCAACCATTAATGTTGTCTTGTCGTCGTTTACTACTAAACCCACTTTTGTTAGTTCCTTCTCAATTCTCGAAAATACTGCAGTAACTTCTTGCAGATTTCGCCCAATGATGTGAAAATCATCAGCATATGCGAGCACAATGCGGCTTTTGTTGCTGATAGTTTTATTCCTGTTGACTTCAGCTTTTCACACAATGATTTCTATTAAAATGTTGAAGAGATCGCATGAGGCCTTGCTTAGGCTTCGACTCATACCAAATGGTTGGGTGAGATCCCTACAAATCTTTACTGAAAAAGTAGGTCAGTGTCATTCTACAAAGACGTGTCTGCTTATCAGGGATACCAAGTTCCGCTATACAGTTTTCCCCGTTGCGGGCTATCGAAGGCAGATTTATAACCTACAAATAGGTTGTAGTTATCGATTTGTTTTTCGTGGGTTTTCTCCAGGATTTATCGTAATATGAATATCTGGTCGATAGTTGACTTTCCAGGCCTAAAGCCACACTGTTTAGGGCCGCTCAGATCTGCAACAAACGGCTTTAGTCTTACGCACATTACGGCCGAGAGGACCGTGTCTGCGACACATAAAGGGCTTATCCTACGATAGTTGGTACATATACTCGGGTGGCATATTTTGGAAAACAGGAATGGGGCATGCATTCGTCTGCCCAGATTTTGCATATGAGGACCTTGTATACTATGGATGAAAGACGTATTCCATGCTCGTTTGTACATATACTCGGGTGTCCTTTTATGAAAACAGGATAAGGAATGCTAAAACTCTAATCGTGGGGCATGCATTCCTCTGGCCTCTGCATTCCTGTAGCCAGATTTTGCATATGAGATCCTTGTATACTATGGATAAATGGTGTATTCCATGCTCGTTTGTACATATACTCGGGTGGTCTTTTATGAAAACAGGACAAGGAATACTAAAACTCCAATCGTGGGGCATGCATTCGCCTAGCTAGATTTTGCATATGAGTTGATGCATGCGCCTTTCCAACTCATAGCCGCCAGCCTTAACCAGCTCAGGCGGTAGTCCATCAGCACCAGTGGCTTTGTTGTTTCTAAGCCAGGAAATTGCAGTTCTAACTTCAATTTGGCTAGAAGGAGGGCAGACGCCGCCATCACCTAGTATTTGCTCAACAACCTCATCTATATTGAAGTCTCCTGGTACAAGTAAAACAGAGAAGCGATCTGTCGAGATTCTCATTCATGTCCTTACAAAAAGGAGGTTCCCGATCCATAGACATTGGTTTTACTTTGTACTTGGCGGTAAAATTAACGGGACTCATTCTTCCTTCTGTAAGATTCAATTTTCTTTCTCTCGCGATATCTTCACAACCGCTTTTCTTCTTAAACAAATGGTATACGTCTCTCCTCTTCTCCTCATACCGCTCTGTGCGGCTCGCGTTGCATCTGACTGAGGCGTTGCCATACGTGCAGCGCTCTTTCCATCACTTGCCATGCGACACTCTTGACCTTACCATGGTTTGTCTTTAAGCCGGATTTCAGAACCTATCACGGTCTCTGCGGTAGTTTTCTTAGTGTTGGAATTGTACTTCCACTGCGCTTAAGGATCATGAGGCGGTGGTACTTTCTACGCCAGTAGCTGAGGAAACTTCTCTGCATAGACCATAGCTATCTCTGGTAATTGAAACTTTCCGATGTTCAGCTTTCTCTAGGTCTGGTTTCGTACGACTTTCGCTCTACTTAACGTTGTGCGAACCTTTGTTGCAACCAGGTGGTAATCCGAATCGAAATTAGCTCCTCGAATCACACGTTTGTACGTCTATGACACTAGTACAGTGCCTTCCATCAATTATCAAGTGATCAATCTGGTTTTTCATTTGTTGATCTGGGGATATTCAAGTAGCCTTGTGGAAGTTTTTAAGTTAGAAACTCGTACTACTGACAACTATGTTTTTCGCCACGGCAAGTCTCATTCCTTTATTGGAAGTGATGGCGTGTAGACTGAATTTACGGATGGTTGGTTCAAAGACACTTTCCCTGCCGTTTTTAGCATTAAACTCATGTAGAATAATCCTAATGTCATGCCCATGCCAGCGGTTGTATGTTTCCTGTAGGAGCTCATAGAACATACCCTGGGTGTGATCGCCTTTTTTCAGCTGTAGTCTGTATCACAGTTCTTCTTTATATTGCTTATCTTTATGTTGGAATCTCGTACTACTGAAAACCATGTCGTTCCACGCGGCAAAATCTAACAGTCTCATTTCGTTATCGGAAGTGATGGCGTGTAGAATGTATTTACAGATGGTTGGTTCAAAGGCACTCTCCCTGCCGCCTATAGCATTGAAATCGTGTAGAATAATCCTAATGTCATGGCCATGGTAGCGGCTGTATATTTCCTGTAGGAGCTCATAGAACATGTCATTGGTGTCATCGTCTTTTTCTTCCGTCGCGGAATATACACAATTCTGAGATGTGTTAAAGTATTTCGCTTTTGTGTAGATGGTGGCCATACGTTCAGTCACGCGGTTGAACTTTGAGACCAGATTGTCATTCACAAGGGGGGGGGTTTATGTGTCTCATTCTGATTTTGTATTTTCCTAGCCAATATAACAGTGTAGGAATTCAAGCCCACTGTGGTTAATGTATAGTTTAGGAAATTGTGTTTTTTAGGAATATATATTCAGTTATATAATTTTTTTCAAATTGTTTTGTTTTTTCTGGCAATACTGAGTGCTTATCTTCCAAACTTTTGCTAAGACTATGGAAATACACATTCCGTCGTACTTCAAAAATTTGCATTTTATTTTGAACATTCTCTGTGTTTACCCATCGTCAACATAATAATTAAATTTTGTTTAAACAACTTTTTAATGAGTAACTCTAGACCCGGCATTTTGTTTTGTATATTGTTGTGCTTTGCTTAACTTTTATCATAGTTTTTCCACTCATGGTGACAACAAACTCCGCACTCTCTGC
Source organism: Phaonia tiefii (assembly GCA_963931995.1). Taxonomy (NCBI): domain Eukaryota; kingdom Metazoa; phylum Arthropoda; class Insecta; order Diptera; family Muscidae; genus Phaonia; species Phaonia tiefii. The sequence goes on along the minus strand of OZ008370.1, from coordinate 16,011,773 downwards.
TTGCCAGGTTGGTGGTGCATATCCTGCAAAACCTATTGGAGAAGAGTACAGCTCCTGGCACAAACTGTTGTACCTTCCGTTTTTTATAATGAAATGCTATGGGAAGCATAAGGAAAAATTATCATGGCATATTATCTGTCAACAGAGGAAAAATAAACTATTTTAATGGATTTCTTCGCTGTTATTTCCTCTCTTTATTTCGCTCTCTCTCCTGTCTCTGTACTCGCAACAGCAATGACAATAATCTCTTTCCAGTGGCGTTTTAATTATATGAAATGATGCCTTTTCCCCACTCCTACTCGAAAAAATTGCAGCGGTAATATTTGAGTTTTTATGGAGCACAAAAATTAAATTTAAATTAGTTTATAAAACAACTTTTTGTTTGTTTAAACTTAATTGTTTGTTAAACAATTTTATATGTTTTTACAGTTTCACAAACTGTTTCGTTTTTTATATGAGTGGTGGGCAAAAACATGCCAAAGTTTAAGAACCACTCTACACAAAGAAATGTCGAATATTTGATGTTTAATCAAGGATGAGTTTTTAGCATTTAATGTTTCAGCTATAGAAGTTTACAATAAAAGTTTTAAAGTCATAAAGACATTGTTTGAAAATGATGATGGTGGGTATGATTAATTAAAATTTGAATATGTTTTGTGACTTCCTAGGGATTTTTTGTTATTGCTCCTACTGGACGCCTTCTTGGTCGTGGGTAGGCGGACGCCCTTCCATTGCCGTAGCTGGGAGTGGGAAGGGAATAGCGGGACAATGCCCCGCCATAAAACACCCTAGTCCTACCTTTAAAATGCCATCAACTAAGATAATATCTTACCTAAACTCTTTGTATATAGTTGATACGATGGTATATAAATTAATTAGCAATTAATTAGCGAAGTGATATCTAAAGAATTCTGAAATGTTCCAAACGTTTGTCGGCTCTCGTTCACAATTTGATTTATTTGTCACAAAATTATGGGTTCTTTGATTCAACAAATATTTGTTTGTCGATATTACATTGTCAAAACAAAGTTAATTTACGCTTTAATTAGGTAAGATAGAAGTGGCTGTAACTAATGACACACTTAATTCAATGACGACCGCTATGATACCACGGAGCGTCTGATTCCGCCCCTATCTATGAACTTGCTAATTCACCTGCTTTGGTTATGGGGCGTTCGAACCATATGATACCTCGTCCCGATATTACAGGATGTGGCTAAAGAAGACATGTAAATACATTGGTCCCTGGTGAAACAATTAGTACTCTGTAGAACGGTCCTAAGACCATTCACTTACACTTCCTGAATGCCTGTCCGATGCGACATGAAGTAAACTCCTAGATATTTCCTTCCACTTATACAAAATACTGGACAGTAGCATAAGCTATGTTCGACGCTCTTGCCCTTCTACTCATCTCCACAGCTACTACAGTAATCATGATCTGAGATCCCAAGTCTAGACGCGGGTCTTCCCAATAAACAGCGTCCAGTGATCACAGCTACTATTATAGAGATACCTTGTCTAGGTATGGATATCAGGTTTAGCGTGCGATTTAGACCACAACTTCCTCATACTTGCCTGGTGATCCTGCAATTTGTGCCATGAGACCATCTATCATTCGCATGTCTGAGAGCTTCGGTTTTAAGCATGAGCTTGCATGCAGACAGGGATATACCCAGATGTACCATATCCAGTGGGACATGTACCATATCCAGTGGGACAAGGTGAATATCGAGATGCTTGACCACCAAATTTAGAGATGCACCTCATTAAGAGACGCGCGGCAGTTGTGGGCACTTCTTGAAGTCATGACTATAGTTTGCGAGGATTATGTGGTAGCTAGACTGTCATAGTATATAAGTATAAGGGCTACCTCTCCTATTGCCATGACTTCTGCCCGAAAGACACTACATTGGTCTGGTAGCCATTTTGTAAGGCCTAGTCCCAGCTCTTCAGTATATACTCTAAACCCTACGACGCCAACTAGTTTGGCGACACCAGCGTAGAAGTCTAAGTACATTCTATAACCCGGTATGTGTCACATCCAGTCCCGCCTGACCGGGATAAGAGTGGAGAAATTTGTCTCAAAATTTTAAGTAGGTGTCATATAGTTGGCTGCTACTGTGGATTGCCTAGATCCCTCTCGACCCATCACCGTATGCGCTGCTAATCCACTGCGGACAATGTCTTGGGCGAATTGTTGATTGATGCGGTCATTGGTGGCAATTACTTAAATATGTTGAAAGACGGTTGCATTCCAGAACTACACCGAAAGAGAATCGCTTTCCACTCTGTATGTTTTCGACTTGTCATGTAGCCATGAAAAAATTGCAGGGACAATTGGTCAATAAGCTGATTTCAAGTAGCTCCACTTTCCGTTGGCTCCCAAGGTATCCTGACTACGATATGGACCAAGGTCACGACCCCACAGGCGGGTAATCTTTGACTTGAACCAGCGGGGGAAGTAGGCAACACGGTCGAGACCTCACAGGTAGAAAATCTCTGGTTTGAACCAGCAGAAAAAGTAGGCAGGGAATCTCTGGCTAAAACAAGCGGGAGAGGTAGGCAACAAGTTCAGGACGCCGCAGCGGGTAATTTGTAGTTTGTACCATGGCTAACAAACTGCATCCCGGGAAAAGGCAGCCACCTAGTTCAAGACCCCACAGGCGGGGAATCTCTGGCATGAACCATGGGAGACAAACGACAACCAGGGAAAAAGTAGATCCGATTTCAAGCCTTCACCGGTGGATAATCTCTGGCTGAAACTAGCGGGAGATGTCGGCAACAAGTTCAGGACCCCGCAGCCAGGAAATCTCTTCCTTGTACCATTGGAAACAAACGGCACCCTGGGAAGTTCAAGACCCCACTGGCAGGGAATCTCTGGATTGAACCAGCAGAAGAGGTAGGCAACAAGGTCGAGATCCCACAGGCAGGGAATCTTTGAAATGCCAAAAGGGTCCAAGAACCAATCAGGGAAAACTCAGGTACCTATTTCAAGACCCCACAGGCAGTGAATCCCTGGTTCGAACAAGGGGAAACAAGCTGCAACCAGGGAAAAGGCAAGTACAAATTTCAAGATCCGACAGACAGGGAATCTCTGGCTGGAACTAGCGGGAGAGGTAGGCAACCAGGTCGATACCAGGTACCAAGTTCAAGGTATCAAAGGTAGGGAATCCCTTGCTCGAACCAGGGGAAACAAACTGCAATCAGGGAATAGGCAAGTATCAATTTCAAGACCCCGTAGGCGGGGAATCTCTGGCTGGAACCAGCGGAAACAAAAGACAACCACAGAAAATGCAGGAACCAAGTTCAAGATACCAAAGAACGGGAATCCCTGGCTCGAACCAGGGAAAATAAACGGTAACCAGGGAAATGGTAGGTTCGAGTTCCAACCCCCATTGGCAGGGATTATCTGGCTGAAACCAGCGGGAGAGGTACGAAACAAGTTCAGGACTCCGCACTCAGAGAATCTCTGGCTTGCACCATGGGAAACAAAAGGCACCCAGAGAAACAGCAGGTACTAAGTTCAAGGCACCACAGGTAGGGAATCTCTGGCATGAACCAGCGGGAGAGGTAAGCAACAAGGTCGATATCCCACAGGTAGGGAATCTAATGCTTTCACCAGGGGAAACAAAAGGCAACCAGGGAGAAGGCAGGTACCAACATCAATACCCCACAGGTAGGGAATTCTTGGCTCAAACCAGGGGAAATAACCGGCAACAACGAAGAAGGCAGTTACCCACTTCAAGAGCACACAGGCAGGGAATCTCTGGCTTGACCAGGGGGAGTGGTAGGCAACAAGGGTGAGACCCCACAGGCAGGGAATCTCTTACGAAAAAGAAACGCCCTCCACAGAAAAGAAAGGTATCAAGTTCAAGACCCCACTGGCATGGAATCTCCGGCTTGAACCAGGGAAAACGTAGTTACTGGGAGGCTGACTAGCTAGGGATTACTAGAATGTCAATGTTTGAACTAGATCCCACAGGCAGGTTTTCTGAGTCACTCCTACGGCTACGGTGGCTCTTCAACGTCTGCAGACCGAATCCCCCGAGTACTTTTAGCTTTATAATCTCTATTTGATCCATATATTCTTTACAATAATTTTGGTTTTTTATTATAAATATAATTTTTTTCCTAGCATCCTGAGACAGTTCTTGAAATACAGTTTTTTGTATTTTCTTAAATTAAATAGGCCTTAGGTCAGTTCACTTATTAGGTTCCAGGTTTTAAACCTTATGTTCAAATTTTTTTCGGGGAAAAGACACAAAAACCCTGAAGCCCTTGGTACTCGGGGTTTCAGGGGTTTTATTGATGTGTTAACAGATTTTATGCTGCTGCAAAAACCAGATTTTATGCTGCTGCTAAAACCAGATTTTCTACGACTGCGAAAGAGAATAATGACGTGTTAAACAAAAATGAGTGAGCAAGAGAGCAATGAAAGAGTGGTGTGGCATGGGTGAGGCAAACGAAATATGTATGTATGTACATGTGTCTGTTGCTGTTGTTGAACGGAGATATAAAGCATAGCCACGCAAAATTTCATTTGCGAGCCCATGGGCTTGCGCAGTCGACGTTATGGTGACACACTAATACGTCAGCTACTTCGTACAAAGTATGTGTGATGTTGTGTGTTTGGTTGTTTCGTTGCTGTTGATATGGCAAACATGTGGTTATGTGACACACGTATACGTCAGCTACTTCGGACAAAGTATGTGTGATGTTGTGTGGTTGGTTGTTTCGTTGTTGTTGCTATGGCCAAACAAAGCGAGTCATTTGATGTTCAGCATTGACCGGTGTATACAAAAAAACTATTATTTTTTATTTTCCAATGTAACATTTACTAATGTGTTCATATAAATCGAACAGGTACCGTGTAGGGGTTAACACATCATCCGTGAGTTCGAACACTCATTGATTTTTTTTGAGTTAGCGCTGGTAGCAGATGTCTGCCGTCACAGCTGTGATCGTAAGTTTTAATATCAGCTGATGGTCAGCTGTCGGTAACTTCGTGTTGTTGCTATTACCCTCCAGATGACGTTGTATGGTTGTGGTGGAAACAAGCGGGCGACTTCCACCTTCACACTCTCTTCAATTACACTTCTTCATTACATTTACGACATGTTTTCAGTTAATGGAATCATTTTTGTTGCGACCCGAAATATGTATGTTATCTCACCTGTGCTGATAATATAAGTATTCTTGAGGCGGCAAAACAAATTCACTCTTGTAATGCAGGTTTTACTTTCAGTGTACTGATTTTAGTCCGCTCATGTATTAGGATTACATTTTACTGCTTATAATACTATTGCCCATCATCTTTATCCTATACCGTAACAAACATTAACAGGATTCAATCATTAATCATATTCCCCTTTCTTTCTACCTACTACCACAAGAATTGTTCCAGCTCCTTTGTGGTGGAATATCCTTGTAAAAACTTAAAGATATTTAACAACTTATCATCATTGTATATGAATATTTAATGAGCATTTTTACTGCGTTTTGTTATTGATGAGAAAACAACGGAAAAGGATAACAACAAAATCCTATCGTACAGTCGCCTTAAAATTAACACCCACCCGCCTTAATGTGAGATCCTTATAAAGTAATAAAATATTTATGAGTTTTTGCACTCGAATCAGTTCGAGAAGCTGGAAGGATAATGGCATAATAAAATGTTGATACTCACATATCCTTTTGTATTTACGATTTGTTACATGCCAAATTGTACAATGTATTAAGGATATAATGTCTAGACAATGATTAATTACTGTACGAAAGCTTAAATCATTACCGAGTTATCATGGTGTGATGTACAAAATATGATTTATAGAGAATCCTATTTAAGGATGATGGAAAAGTTTTAATATAGGACATGATTTTCACGCAATTATTTGGCTTTTTTGTCCTTGGTATTTCAGAATATTGAACATCGGAAACATTTTAATATTGGAACTCAACTAAAGCAATATCATATTAAATTACATGAGGTGGTGTGGAGGCCTTCTGGCAGACCATCATTTGGAGGTATATGGACGACAAATCCCATATCATTATATTTATAATTGTCACAGGGGGAAAATAAAGAAAATTTGTCTTCTTTTAATCACCCTATAAATATTGCTTATGTGTTATACACGCTGAAAAACGACCCCATCAACGTATTTCAGGAACCATGTACATGTTTGCAAGCACTGTTTTCAAGAATTAAAAATCTGCTGCTTTTGTGTTTTTTTTTATTACCTGTCTCGTTTTTGTTTTCAGCAGTTTGTAACAAACAAAGCTGCATCTATTATATAACATTTACTATTATAACATATTAACCATTGTGTCGCCAACATGTAATATTGAAATGCAAACACAATGTTTTTGGACACAAGTACACTATATTTGCGACAAGCTACAAACACGTTGTATTTGCATCCAAACAACTTCAAAAGACAGATTTTTCAGCGTCTATGTATAAGGTACTTAATCATGAGAGAATTGTAATGGTGATGTCAAGGAAAGACTTTGTTGGAGTTTGAACTCACAACCATGGGAGTGATAGGTAGTCTTCCATGCCAATATCTAGTCAATTACCCACGAAAAAAAACATTGCAGTACGTCTTTCTCCTAAAGAAAGGCGGATATAGTGTACACCAAGTCATTCAGTAATTAACAAAAGAAATTGCTCCTGCTGGGATGTAGACCTGGGACAGCTAACATATATGAAACATAGCCATACTGAAATTATTACTAACTCCAAGCCCATCTGCAGCTTTAAACCCTTTAAGTCTCCCGGGCCCGACAAGGTATGACCAGCTGCGGCCGATCTATAGATCCCCTAGCTGATAAAGTTATCAATCACGTGTATAACAATCACCTACATTCCTAGAGGATGGAGGGATACAAAAGTGGTGGTTATGCCCAAAGCAGGGAATGCCTGTAATACTGCGCCTAAACACTTTAGGCCTGTACACCTGCCATCGTTTCTACTGAAGACTTCGGAACGGCCGCTAGACATACACTTACTGACGAGTGTTCATGTGAGATCACTATCTGTTGCACAGCATGCGTACTGCAAGGGCTGGTCTACGGAAAGACCTGGTAGGAAAAAATTAATCCTTCCCATTACCTCCCATAAAGGGATAGCTTTACACTCACTGATTGCGGTCCACAGTGTTACACCGGTTCCGAACGGTGTCTTGAGAAGTTTTGTTATGGCTAAATACTCGATATCGTAGTGTCGCCATCACTAAGTGAGGTGACCATCGTCGAAAGAAATGCAAGCTGGTCAGAGAAGGGATCGAACCCATGTTCTCATGTACAAGAGCCGCGAAGACTAACAATCACACCATCGACAGCCACTCTTAGGTTACATAGATAAATCGTTGCCTGCGAAGGAGTAAACGTGGGTCGCCTTTCTTGACATTGAGGCTGCATTCAATAATATCACTCCTAATTCGATATAATTTGCTCTATCAGTCCTTCAGGTGAACGTGAATCTTGTCTACCAAATGCTCATCAGGAGACGTGTTACAGCCGAATTGGACACCTCGACCTCTATGAGGAGTGTTAACAGAGACATAGAGAGGGGTCTTGACTCCGCTTCTGTTGAACCTTGCCCTGAATGGAATAGTGTTCACTCTCGAAAATGCAGGTGCGAAAATTGTTGCTTATGCGGACGATGTGAGGGGCAACTATCCCCGTATTCTAAGGGATATTCTCCAAGGCAGCTTAACGACTTTGGGCAGATGGGCGGAGGTCGGTAGGTGCAAACCCGGCCAAGACCGAGCTGGTCCTTTTTACCCGAAGGTATAAAATACCTGTGGCCTTCGGTTTTGCAATGGTAGTGTGCGCATCTGTTGTACATGATATTCTGCGTTCGATCCCTGCTCAGACCACCTTAAAATTTCTTTCGGCGGCGGTCACCTCGCATAGTGACTTTAGCCATGAAAAAGCTTCTCAAAATACCGTTCGGAATCGGTGTAAAACTGTAGGTCCCAATCAGTGAGTGAAAACTGGAAAGCGCACAGCTCAGTGATTGTGAGAAGCTCTCCCCTGTCCCTTCATGGGATGTAATGGGAAACTATTTATTTATTTAATTTTTAATAAAAAAAATTATTAAATTGTTCATGAAAATGATCAGGAATTAAAAGACGTCCATAACTTTTTAGATCATTTGAAAAACTGCTAAAATTTCAAAATCTGATAACTTTGACCGATTTCGTGGTAATGATTTTTGTCACCAAATTAATCAGGAATACCTTTTCAGTTATTCTTGGTAAATACCTCATAAAGTAGGCCCATTTGTCATTTTGAATTCTTTGCAAGAAAAATTGAAATAGTCATATCCTTAATGTTTAAATGTTGTTTTTTTTTGTTGGAGTCCAAATTCTGCGACCCATTTTTATGAAAATACTCAAATCTAAGATTTACGACCTTTACCGATTTTTGTTTGTCTGAAATATCAATCACACAAATACGTCAATACTTGGGAGATAAGATAAGTTATGATAAATTTCGGGAACTGAATTACAAATGAATTTAGTTTTATTTAAAATGGAAATTTGTTCTTTCTTAGTTGCAAAATTCAAAATTCAAAAACAAAAAATAAAATTAAATAAATAGATTTCTACTTAAACTGAGTAAATTTGATAAAATCACAATATTTTTTTTCATACAAAATATGTTGCATATAATGCAAATATCCCACCCATTATAATCATTAAATCACCCATGTTCATAAGTGCAGCAGAACTTTTAGGATCCTTTAAAATCGATCTGGGTTTAGTTTTACCCTCCAAGAAATCCTTGCACCTGGTCTCGTTTTTCACGAACTTAAACACAGATTCGGCCACATTGACGGGTGTTATTTCCCGGCATCTTTCCAAATGATGTAAGGTACATGATTCGAATTTAGCCAAGTCCACACAGTGTTCGGGTTCTAGCGTAAAATCGGGCAAATTGAAAATATCTGATATTTTTTCGCGTGGAACAAACTCTGCAAACGACTGATTGGCACACGTGGCGATGGCTTCTTTGTTGGCCTCCAGGCATTCCGGTCCATCTTCGGCCACAAACACAGCCATTTGATCGCCACCGCGGGCACACATGAAACCCATGAGGCCCGTTACAATGCGCATCATAACGGCATTTTGATTCCTCTCCGCTTTAGTCAGACAGGGCTGAATAATTTTGTTGAATTGACGGAAACATTTCTCGGCTACGGGTGCTTTCTGACAGTGTTTATGGAAAACCGTGTCCAGTTCACCTATTGGGCGGGCAATTTCGATTTCTTCCTTAAGGGCCGTTAGGTTGGCAAGACCTGAGAAACAAGCCACCAATTCGCCAGAACCCCTTTCAATTTCCTGAAAGAGGGTGGAATTGTCGATGCCAGTGGCTTTTTTACATTTCTCTTTGAAGACTTTTGTCATTTCCTCTGGAAAAATAAAAACAAAGACAAAATTAGCAAGTGAAGTTTAGGGAAATGAGTGCAAATTTTGATGATTTATTAAATTGGATTTCATTTTTCAAAACGGGACATTTTCCTCCCCTTTTTGCAACAATAAAAAAGATGCCCGAAATTAAGGACACCTTAGTTGCAATAACTGTTTTAAACTGGAGCTGCAATATTAATTTTACGACTAAAATTTGTCGATTGTAACAAGGGTTCATGTTTCGTGGTAACCCATTATCATTGTCGTGGGGAAAGGCTAGCGATCGTTTGTCCATTACAAACAGCGTATGTGGAAAATAATAGGTAGTTACCCACAGCGATGTTGATTACCCATCAAGATCGATCAAAAATGGGGATGGCATACCCTGGGTAATCCATTACCTATCGCCGTGTGTAATGTGTAAAGGCCGCCTATCCATTCCCCAAGACTAATGGATAATCGTGATGGGTAATTCTCCATTGTCGTGGGTAACCACCCATTATTTTAGCCATACTCTGTGGGTAATGTGCAATCTTGAGGGGTAATTCCCCTTCGTGGTGGGTGACTTGCCCATTATTTGCTCAACACCCTGTGGGTAATGGGTAATTGTGATGGGTAGTTACCCATGACAATGGGGTAGGCTGTCCGCAAATATTCGTACAATAATAAGCCGAGCGTATATCGTAGGGAAACATATACAGAGGAAGATACAAAATCTTCGAAACCACTACCTACTACAAATCTGCACAAGATGTCTTGAATGGCCATTCAAGACATTTGTTATTTCAAAACATGTACTGTAGCGAAATTGCGGCAACCAAGCACTTCGGGGTACTGTCGACAAAGCGTTCGGCATGTACACAAAAACACAATACGAAGAGAAGTGACGTAAAAGTAGTAGTACGTATTGTGCTCTATAGCTTCACACACATACACGAATGCTATTTTCTCAGATCAGTGAAGTATTGGGTTGCCGAACATTGCCGTTTTGGAACAGAACATGTTTTGCAAAAAGGCAAATGTCTTCAATAACCATTCAAGACGTCTTGTGCAGATGTCTATTACCTACTCAAGTAAACCCATTCATATCCGAATGCTATATTCTCAGACCACTGAAGTATTGGGCTGCCGAACATTGCCGATTTGGGATAGAACATGTTTTACAATAAGGCAAATGTCTTGAATAACCATTCAAGACGTCTTGTGCAGGTGTTTACTACCTATTAAAGTAAACCCATTCAAATACTAGCACAGAACGCACCTACATCTCATCGAATTGGTAGTTAGAATTTTATACCGAACAGAGTGGATGGAAGAATCAGCCATAAGCAGCTAGAAGCAAAGCATGCAGCAAACTAAGTTTAAATTATGTTCGATTGATACTAATGACAGCTTAATTATATTCGATGCTAACTGCATCCAACGAAAATACGCATTCTCTTTTATTTCTGTTAATTTTAATTTGTCGAACTACAGTGTGAACATACAACAGCAACACAATCTTTATGAAATTTTTAGCTACCTCGGTGACCACAAGAGAACGCAAAACAGCTGATGGAAAACTCTTATCTATTACTCTATGACCCTACTTGGTAATTCTGAAGCGCAGTGAAAATACTTTAACATCTGTACGATAGAAAATCAGCTGTTAAACAATAGAGCAATTGAGTCGACATTCGTCGTTGTACGTTCTCTCGATGATTTCATCGAGTTCAACTTGCTGTTGTATGTTACTCTTTGAGTGGACATAAAACGGAGAGAAATAAAAGGGATTGCGTATTTTCGTTCGATACCACCAACATAAAATTTAATTTAGCTGTCATTAGTATCAATCAAACACTATTTAAATGGTGTGTGTGCTGCACAAAAAGCTTTTCAAAATACCATTCGGAACCGGTGTAAAACTTTACGTCCCAATCAGTGAGTGAACAATTAGAAAGCGCGCAGCTCAGTGGTTGTGAGAAGCTTCCCTTCAATCCCTTACTGGGATGTAATGGAAAACCTTGTTTTTTTTTTTTTTTTGTGCTGCATAGTTTGCTACTGGTTGCTTAGCGCACTCTCGCCTATCGACTCTGTTCTCTATTAATTTCCTGCTACATATTCGATCAGCTGGGTCATGGATACCCTGTGATTCGCTGCATACTTGGTATTAGTGTGTGTTTTACTACCTTTACTCTGTAATCTACTGTTCGTGTTTCCTTTTGACATGTATTGAAAAGAAATTGACAAGTGTTACTATCCCTTGCATTACGTCCTCTGAATGACGACGAGGTAGTAGGCCATAGCATCGTTTACGAGTTGCTGTTGAATTTTACTCTTTGGTTGGACATTATACGGGGAGAACTAAAAGGGAATTCGTATTTTAGTTCGATGCAACCATCCTTAAACATAATTTAGCTGTCATTAGTAGCAATCAGACATTCTTTAAACTTAGTTTGCGGCATGGTTGGCTGGCTTCTGGTTGATTATCGCTCTCACCCCCTCGAATATGGTAACTTGGGGTTATCTGGAACCACAGATCGCGTACCGCAAAATTACTATAGGTGGACCTGTATTTGGACCGTGCGGGTCCTATGGATGCGACTGCCAATTGGGTTTTTAATTTTCCGCGTTCCAAAATATTTCTCTAATTTCGGATTTTTTATGACCATCCAGTTGTGGCAATTCTTCCCAAGATATTCAGGCCAAAATTGTTTGCTCTTTCAAAAGATTCGTAAGAACAAAAAATATTTGCCAAAAATAAAGCAAAATATTTGTTCTAGTGTAGTAGAACTTTGATCATTTGGTTTGTAACCAACTAATATTGTTTGCCCAAAATCAGCTGAAAAAATCTTGTGGTCAGACAAGATTTGAAGTTTTTCGTTTTGATTCCTGAGACATCAAAAAGTATGGAAAACATGTGTTTGTGTTAGCCGGTGTGTGTTTCAGCCTTAAGCAGTACGATTTCCTTTTGTCGCAAACATACCTACGGTTAAATTCCTATTCCGTAATTGAGCTGGAAGATATTGATCCTTTAAATCTTGAAATTGATCAGCAGTTACCAGCTGAGGGTGGCTTAGGCAAAAAATGCTTACGACGGCAATAGCCGCTACCATCACCAAACGTAATTTCAGCATTCTCAGTAATCGATGAACAAGTGATTTCTCTGAATCTAACAAAATATTAAACGGTTTTCACTTTTCTCTAGCCTCAAGCAAGCCCGTTGTTTTGTAGTAGCACCCACGAACTATTTCCACGAAATCGCATTTCTTTGGCTAAACGGTGATGAACAACTTGCTCGAATTGCTGTAATCAGTTTACCGATTTGAAATATCGAACATTTTGTAGAAAATATTCCGTACATGGCCGTACAATCTAATCAACCTTCTGGAACAGCAATGGATATAGATAACGACATTTATTGTTTTTAACCCGTCCATTGAAGTGACAAAGTACAAATTTACAATTACTATTTGAGGGATGAGTGCTCACGGAGAAAAGGTGGCCCTATACATCATTTTTCTCTATGTCTTTTACATTGTTTACACTATTTGCTATCGATATTATTTGACAACAATAACAATATTGCTAGATAAGAACACGTAACATACCATTATGAAATGGCGGAAACTAGATAATTGACTTTAGAGAAAAACTTGTGATATTTAAAATTAAAGGAACTGAAAGTGCGAAACATCGCACATCGAAATCCTGTCCAAAATTATCTATGCCAAAATAAATTTAATTATGTTTTTTTCCAGTGATTAAAATGCACCAAGATTGTAACTTAATAATTTCTAGGGTTGCCAGACTACGCAGGTTGGGGAATAAAATGGCGAAACTAGAAACTTGTTTGCTATTGTTTTTAAATGTATCTCACGCATTTACATGGCCATCGTAATTGGTAAATTACCCACGGCGATGGGAAGAATAAAATTTGTGGCTGTATTGAATTACCCTATAAATGATTGCACGAAATTAGCCTTAACGCCAACAAGAAAACTCAGAATTCCAAAAATTTAATACGATTTGTTCTTTCATTTTATGCGACCGAAGTTCGATGTGACTAATTATCTGAAACATGATTGATATCACCAATAAAAATTTAGAACAAAATAATTATATTTCTGTTCAATGGTGTTGATAGTGCATTTTGATCACAGTGGGATCAATTGGCTCAATCGTAGTAAACATATATGGTTATCAAAAAAACCGAGCACAGTCATAGAGAAATAGACAATAGTTTGTAACCCCCTCCTTACGTTCTCTCGATGACGATGAAAGGTAGTAGGCCATTTCATTGTGTTCAAAGAGAGAGGTTCCATGACACCGCTGTTCAACTATGTAGTAGGAACTTGATATAAAACAGTGTGGATAGGCGAGAGAGCAATAAGCAACCAGAAGCAAATCATACAGCAAACCCAGTTTTAATAGTGTTTCATTGATACTAATGACAGCTAAATTATGTTTTATGTTGGTTACATCGAACGGAAATACGCATGCACTTTTATTTCTGTTCGTTCTAGGTCTGACCAAAGACACGCTGACTTTGGGCTGATATAGTTACATTCAAAGAACTAATTGTTTGAAAAGAGGTTGCAGCAACAATAGATTCGGATGTTGCCACCTAATTGCAGTTATCACATCCAAATTGAGGTTGCCACAACTGAATTTAGTCCCCACAACTGAATTTCGATTGAAGTAGTTGATTCGTTTGTGAGAACTGAATCTTCAATTATACCTGTTATAACCGCAACAGTCGAATTAGAAATAAATTCGTTTCGAATTTGGTACCAATTTGGTTACCACAACCGAATATGGCGTCAGTGGGCGTTGCAACTACCGAACATAACGCCATTTCGGTTGCAACCAGCGATTCTGGTATTAATTTGAATGCAACATCAGAGTTTGGGCCTAATTCGGAAGTAAACGCTAATTGGTTGCAACAACCGTATTTTTGAAATATGAGGCTGTTGCAACCGAATATTTCATGAATTCTGTTGGTGCAATCAATCGCAGCATCAATTCAGTTCCTAGAACATAAGTCTATATATTTGAAATCTTACATTTAAAATTCTAATAACAATTTGTGTCGTAAAAACTAAGAAAAGCGTAGTAGAAATGTTGCCTTATTGGCAGTCGGAGGTGTAATGGCAGTGTGCGCGGCTCGCGGCTCTTGCACATGAGAACGTGAGTTCGATACCTGCTCTGATCACCTTACATTTCTTTCGCTTACTGACGTCGACAATCGATTCAATACTATCGAGTATTTAGCCAGCTTCTCAAAAATCCTGTTCGGGACTGGTGTAAATCCGTAGGCACTAGATAAATGCACAAGACGTCTTGAATGGCCAATCAAGACATTTGCTTTTTTTCAAGACATGTACTGTAGCAAAGTTGCGACAACATACTATCGACAAAGCGTTTGTGTATGTTTGTATGTGCATTTACACAAAAACACAATACGATGTGAAGCGAAGTAGAAGTGGTAGTATTGTCTCTTTTTGCTCTCTACAGCTTTACACACATTCACAAATATTGTTTTTTTTTAGAACACACCGCAACTTTGCTTCAGTACTTGATTTTAAAAAAGGAAATGTTTTGTACGACCATTCAAGACGTCTTGTGCATATATCTAGTAGGCACCAATCAGTGAGTGCCAATCTAGACAGCGCACAGCTCGCTGGTTGTGAGGTGCTCTCCGCAATCAAGACCTCAGAATACTGCCGCGAAAAAGTCCTTCTTTGAAAATATTTTTGAAAATTAATTTTTCTCATTATGCTCATCATGACACGTCGTTTGAGCCCTATACTGGCCAAAAACATACAAATGTTGCTTACCCAAATACACTACAAATCGAAACTTCAATGACAGGT
The DNA here is from genome assembly GCA_963931995.1 of Phaonia tiefii. Taxonomy (NCBI): domain Eukaryota; kingdom Metazoa; phylum Arthropoda; class Insecta; order Diptera; family Muscidae; genus Phaonia; species Phaonia tiefii. The sequence continues at coordinate 15,996,496 of OZ008370.1, read as the reverse complement.
AGGCGACTATAAGTACCCTGGAATGAAAAAAAGTGTGACGTTCCCGATGTCAGATCTTCAATGCACATCTTTTAACACACCCGCCAGTATAACAATTCCTAAAAACCCGGTTTTCAGTATACCCTAATGTGCAATTAATTTATTTCCCTTAAGATTTCCCCGTATCTGAAATTGAATTGTCAATAAAACTGTCATTCAATAAATCCCGTAAAATAAGTTTTTGAATAATACAGAGTTTTTTGCATTCGTTTATGACAATTTTAAATTCGGTCGTCACTAATTCTAAATTAGCTTGTTACAACCTCTCATGCAGTTCTAACAACCTCTGATTTGGTTGTGTCAACCGCTAATTCGATTGTGTCAGCCTCTCGTCTGTTGTGAAAATCTGTAATTTGTTTGTAACAACCTCTAATTCGGCTGTGATAATCGTTAATTAGGTTGTGGCAACCTCTAATTTGTTTGTAACGAACTCTAATTCAGCTGTGACAATCGTTAATTAGGTTGTCGCAACCTCAAATTTGTTTGTAACGAACTCTAATTCGGTTGTGACAACCTCTACTTTGGTTGTAACAACCTCTACTTTGGTTGTGACAACCTCTACTTTGGTTGTGACAACCTCTACTTCGGGTTCAACAACCTCTACTTCGGGTTCAACAACCTCTACTTTGGTTGTGACAACCTCTACTTCGGTTGTGACAACCTCTAATTGGGTTGTAACAACCCTTGATTCGGTTTTGATATCCTCCAATTCAATGACAGCCTCGAATTCGGTTCTGACAACCTGTAGTGCGGTTATGACAATCTCTAATGCGGTTGTGGTAACCTAATCGGGTTATTAGAACCGAACTAGACGTTTGTCACAGCCCGATGAGGTTACCCTAGTTTGGTTGTGGAGACATCAATATTCGGTTACGGCTAATACGATGGTCTCAACCCAATTTTTCTCTGGATGTACTACGCTTGCATTCGTACGAGTAATATCTCACTTCCCGAAAAGACTACATAGTTTGAAGATCTGGCAACCTGTTATATTGACAATATTATCACATAGGTTATCACAGATCTCTCTCCGACGATTATTCTCTCTTACATTTAAGCCAATAATGTTTTACAGTCATTCTTCGCCACTGGTTGAATTATCTAACAAATATTATACAATGATAAGACATTAGACGGACAGTCACTGGGCTTTGTGGCTTATGGAGAATATTGGTCTAATGGTTTATTTTAGTCATAGTTTAATACACCAACGGTTGAATAGATTAAAAAAACAATACAAATAATCGGACATACGACTTTTGTCACTGGGCAGTGGCGAATACAGTGCCTGAAATGTTATAACAAAAACGTGGACATTAAACTCTTGGTTTGACAAATTTATATAATATATTAAGAAGATTTATGACAACTCGGAAGAGGTAAATATTGGAAATTTTAAAAAGGAAATTCCTTGTATAACTGATTTTATTAATCATTTTATTGTAGATGGCGCCAAAGTCAAAAGTTTTAAAGCTTCTAATTCTTGTCACTTTCGTGGCATTTTTCATTATTATACTTATGCAAGTTTTCAATAATGGTCGTCGTTATTTATATGACACAGACTGGAGCAAACTGTACGGCGACCAATCGAATATGAAAGTTGCAGATGCAGAAACATCGATTCAATCTTTTGGAGGAGATGCCAGCAATCTCTTATATGATGATACATTTACTGAATACAAAAATCAAGGTATGGAGGAAACTGAAATATAACTGACTTAAATGAAAAATAGGATTTGTAACATAACAATTCCATTAACGCAATTAACAAGTACACGATTAATATGTGCGCAGATAATACGTATACAAATCTTCGAATTCCGACTACAGGTCAACATATTTGACAACATTCGCACAACAACGGCACTGGAAATGGCGTTGCTATGACTCAAGTACATACTATATTCATGTCAATGACTTCAATTCATTTCGATTCAATTCAGTTCAATTCAATTCAATTCAATAAAACTCAATTCAATTCAATTCAATTCAATTCAATTCAATTCAATTCAATTCAATTCAATTCAATTCAATTCAATTCAATTCAATTCAATTCAATTCAATTCAATTCAACTCAATTCATTTCATTTCAATTCATTTCGATTCAATTCAATTCAATTCAATTCAATTCAATTCAATTCAATTCAATTCAATTCAATTCAATTCAATTCAATTCAATTCAATTCAATTCAATTCAATTCAATTCAATTCAATTCAATTCAATTCAATTCAATTTAATTCAATTCAATTCAATTCAATTCAATTCAATTCAATTCAATTCAATTCAATTCAATTCAATTCAATTCAATTCAATTCAATTCAATTCAATTCAATTCAATTCAATTCAATTCAATTCAATTCAATTCAATTCAATTCAATTCAATTCAATTTAATTCAGTTCAATTCAATTCAATTCAATTCAATTTAATTTAATTTAATTTAATTTAATTTAATTTAATTTAATTTAATTCAATTCAATTCAATTCAATTCAATTCTATTCAATTCAATTCAATTCAACTCAATTCATTTCAATTCAATTCAATTCAATTCAATTCAATTCAATACAATTCAGTTTAATTTAATTTAATTTAATTTAATTCAATTCAATTGAATTCAGTTCAATTCAGTTAATTTCAAACTTCAACCTGCTATTGCAAATTGAGGGAATTTCTTCGCCTGTTCTAGCAACAGCCACATCAAATGGAACTCTGACTCACTGAGTATTTTAGAATGAGGGAATATTTAAGTCACTTACTATCACTGATACTACTGTATAGGTTGAAAACTACCAGAGTTTTAGACAAAATAAACCTATTGATGGAGTTAGACTAGTGTCACAATCACCTGTAAAGCAAAACTCTACATACATATGCATTTGCACACACACTCGCAAATATGAGAATACTCAAGTACTCGTACAAATGAAAATCTAAAATAGTTTCTTAACCGAAATGCCCATGATACAAGCTGAAATTCTGGCTCAAAAATTCTCATTGAACCATACGCTTTCAGATAGACTAAGTAACTCAGCAACCAAAAACTTAGTCCAAAGCTCCATTGAAGATTTGGACAGACTAATCCCGAACTACAATGACTGCCTACAAATCGTAGAATCTAGAGTCTCCCTACTTATTAAGAAACTCAAACCAAAGAAATCTCCTGGTTTAGATGATATACTCAATATCTGTTTAAAAAGACTGCCTCCTGGCGCTATCAAGTACATCACGCTTATTTTCAACTCTTGCCTAAAAATTAGTTATTTTCCGAAGGATTGGAAAAAGTCTAAAGTTGTACCTATATTGAAACCAGGCAAAGGGAAAAAGAGTCCGGAGTCATATAGACCAATTAGCCTCTTAAATACAATAGGAAAAATATTTGAAAAGATTATTAAGAACGAGCTCGAGAGCTTCATTGACGATCATAACATCTTACCCCCAGAACAATTTGGATTCAGACCTGAACACAACACTATACACCCACTGGTCAGAATTAAAAAAATGATTCGCAGTAACTTGTCTTGTAAAAAATCCACAGGCATGCTTCTTTTCGATATTAAAGCAGCCTTCGACTCTGTCTGGCATGATGGGCTTGTCCACAAGATGAAAGCGGCAGGTTTTCCAATATATTTAGTCAAAATAATCAGGAGTTTCCTATCTGAGCGTAGTTTTCAAGTGTGTGTTGATAAGCAATTCTCTAGCGAGTATATTATCGAAGCAGGCTGTCCGCAAGGCTCATGTCTCTCACCCATTTTATACAACATTTTCACATCCGACTTTCCGACTCTGCCAGAGTGCAAGGCTTCAATCTTTGCCGACGACACGGCTATTCTGACTGCAGATACTTCGCCTAACAATATTTTGATAAACTTACAACAAGCTGCCAATTCCGTGAATAGCTACTTTAACCGGTGGAAAATACAAATTAACCCTGCTAAAACGCAGGCAATTTTCTCCTCTAAGAGAAGAAGCATTAATTTTCTCCCACAGTCAAATATTATAATACTAAATCAGGAAATTAGTTGGGAAAGTCATGTCAGATACTTAGGAGTCTACCTTGATAAGTCATTAACTTTTAAAGAACACATCGCGAAAACTATTAACAAAATAAATATCACGATAAAAATACTCTATCCGTTTATTAATAGAAAATCAAAATTGAGTATAGATAATAAAATGTTAATATTTAATTCTTTCTTTAGACCCATCTTATTTTACGCGACCCCGGTTTGGGGAGATGCAGCTACTTGCCATATTAAGAAACTTCAAGTTGCCCAAAACAATGTTCTAAAACTTATTTTTAACTTGCCAAGATATTTTTCCACTCATAGGTTACATATACAGTCCAACATTCTGCTAGTCAAAGACAACATAGACTTAATAACCTTAAAGTTTTACGAAAAATGTCAAACCTCTTGTTTCGATCATATAAATATATTAGGCAGTGGATAGTAGTCCTGTAGTTTTAGTGTAATTAGTTGTAAGTTTTAAAATTCTCTAGACCTAGTTTTTAGTTTAAGAACCTAAAGGGTTAAATTTTTTCCCTCCATAAATATCAAAAATTGAATATAATCAATAATACTACCAAGAATGTTGTAGTGGCAAAACGCCATGTGCGTTGATCCCTATAGGCAATTATTCGTAGTTAGCTCTAAGTCAAAAATGTTAGTTTTAAGGGCAAATAAATAAATTGAATTGAAAAAAAAAAATAAAAAAATTTAGTTTAATTTAATTTAATTGAATTTAATTTAATTTAATTTAATTTAATTTAATTTAATTTAATTTAATTTAATTTAATTTAATTTAATTTAATTTAATTTAATTTAATTTAATTTAATTTAATTTAATTTAATTTAATTTAATTTAATTTAATTTAATTTAACTTAACTTAACTTAATTTAATTTAATTTAATTTAATTTAATTTAATTTAATTCAAGTCAATTCAATTCAATTCAATTCAATCCAATTCATTTCAATTCAATTCAATTCAGTTCAATTCAATTCAATTCACTTCATTTCATTTCATTTCATTTCATTTCATTTCATTTCATTTCATTTCATTTCATTTCATTTCATTTCATTTCATTTCATTTCATTTCATTTCATTTCATTTCATTTCATTTCATTTCATTTCATTTCATTTCATTTCATTTCATTTCATTTCATTTCATTTCATTTCATTTCATTTCATTTCATTTCATTTCATTTCATTTCATTTCATTTCATTTCATTTCATTTCAATTCAATTCAATTCAATTCAATTTAATTTAATTCAATTCAATTCAATTAAATTCAATTCAATTCAATTCAATTCAATTCAATTATATTCAATTCAATTCAATTCAATTCAATTCAATGCAATTCAATTCAATTCAATTCAATTCAATTCAATTCAATGCAATTCAATTCAATGCAATGCAATTCAATGCAGTTCAATTCAATTCAATTCAATTCAATTCAATTCAATTCAATTCAATTCAATTCAATTCAATTCAATTCAATTCAATTAAATTCAATTCAATTCAATTCAATTCAATTCAATTCAATGCAACTCAATTCATTTCATTTCATTTCAATTCAATTCAATTCAATTCAATTCATTTCGATTCAATTCAATTCAATTCAATTCAATTCAATTCAATTCAATTAAATTCAATTAAATTCTATTCAATTAAATTCAATTCATTTCATTTCATTTCATTTCATTTCATTTCATTTCATTTCATTCCATTTCATTTCATTTCATTTCATTTCATTTCATTTCATTTCATTTCATTTCATTTCATGTCATTTCATTTCATTTCATTTCATTTCATTTCATTTCATTTCATTTCATTTCATTTCATTTCATTTCATTTCATTTCATTTCATTTCATTTCATTTCATTTCATTTCATTTCATTTCATTTCATTTCATTTCATTTCATTTCATTTCATTTCAATTCAATTCAATTCAATTAAATTAAATTAAATTAAATTAAATTAAATTCAATTCAATTCAATTCAATTCAATTCAATTCAATGCAATTCAATTCAATTCAATTCAATTCAATTCAATTCAATTCAATTCAATTCAATTCAATTCAATTCAATTCAATTCAATTCAATTCAATTCAATTCAATTCAATTCAATTCAATTCAATTCAATTCAATTCAATTCAATTCAATTCAATTCAATTCAATTCAATTCAATTCAATTCAATTCAATTCAATTCAATTCAATTCAATTCAATTCAATTCAATTCAATTCAATTCAATTCAATTCAATTCAATTCAATTCAATTCAATTCAATTCAATTCAATTCAATTCAATTCAATTCAATTCAATTCAATTCAATTCAATTCAATTCAATTCAATTCAATTCAATTCAATTCAATTCAATTCAATTCAATTCAATTCAATTCAATTCAATTCAATTCAATTAAATTAAATTGAATTAAATTAAATTAAATTAAATTAAATTAAATTAAATTAAATTAAATTAAATTAAATTAAATTAAATTAAATTAAATTCAATTCAATTCAATTCAATTCAATTCAATTCAATTCAATTCAATTCAATTCAATTCAATTCAATTCAATCCAATTCAATTCAATTCAATTCAATTCAATTCAATTCAAATCAACTCAATTCAAATCTTTTTGGGTATCTCCTGATCAGAAAACAAAGAGCCAGATTGATCGCTTGAAACTTAATGGAAGACACGCTTCCAGTGTAGTGAACATATCTGTGATTCAACATGCTAACACCGGTTGGGATCAGTAGCTGGTTGCAGAGAAGGTTGCCACTAGTTAAGCAGAGAGAAAGCCGTACGAAATCTGACAGCGAAAGCTAGAACTACTAGCACCGGTTTCGAACAGTATTTTGAGAAGCTCTTTCATGGCTAAGTACTGGATAGTGTTGCCGTCACTAAACGAGGTGACCGTCGGCGAAAGAAATGTAAAGTGGTCAGAGAAGGGATCGGACGCACGTCTTCATGTACAAGACCCGCGCACACTAACTATAGCACCACCGATATTGCAGAGTAAACCTATCCGACATCAAATCCTTAGTGAATGTTGGTAATTATCTTACCGAACCATTTGATACCAAGCATAGTCTCAGACAAAGCGACATCCTATCGTGCGATCTCCTCAACATCCTAATGGAGACCATATTACCAGTTTACACGAGTACAACCATCAGTATCAAAAGCCACATCCAACTCAGGTATGCTGATGATGTGGGTATCATTGAGTGGTCTGTGCGAGAAATTACTGTGGTAGTTTGGAGAATCGATAAAGCGTCAGCAAAAGTGGGTTAGACAGTCTATGAGGATAAGACAAAATTAATGGTTTCAATTCGCAGACTCTCCTCTCGTCTGGAGTAGGGCGTGAACGTCGTAAACCGTGATAACTCCGAAGCGGTGGATGCATATATTTACCTCGGATCTACTGTAATCAAAACCAATAATGTTATCCTCTACATCAAGTTAAATATTGTGCTTGCCAATTTTTGTTATTTCGGGCTAAGGAATAGAAAGCGCTTTCTCGATAATCCAAGATCCAGCTATATGAATCTCTTAAACAACCTGAATTGGGTTTTAGTGCAGAATCGTAGGACTTCTCGCACACGGGCGGAAAAGGTCTGGGAGTCGGCGAGAGAAAAATACTCTGGAAAATATATGGACCTATAGTAAGTAGACAACGACGAGCATCGCATGAATTACCAGCTATATGAATTGTAACCGACCTCAGCGAAATTCACCAACTAAAACTTATGCTATTACGCTGGCTATGCCATCTCAGTAAAATGGATAAGGATGAACCAGCACGAAAGGTATCCGAAGACATACTTGAAGGTAACCGATAAGTAGGACTGCGCTGAAACTCCGCTGAAAGGCCTAAATGGACGAGTCCCTGCGAAAGTTGTTTTTCAGGAGATACGCCCATTTTCTGGTCTTCAATGACAAAGATAATTTTTGGCGCCATGGGTCATGAATTTGTTTAGAAGAGCAGATAGAGGCTGTTCAAGAGCTGCTAAAGCACCCTGAATCCACAATGGACTGTATTTCTTCAAAGATGATGACTGCCGTAAGGTTACGGTGAATGGAGCCACATGCCACACTACAAACGAGAGGCAATTGAGAGGCGAGTTTGGCGAGCAAGTCATCTCACGTTGTAGCCCTGCAAATTGGCTGTTTCGTTCACGCGATTTGACCCTACTCGACTATTTTTTGTGGAGTCACGTGAAGTCGCTTGTCTACAGGGACAACTCAACCACGATTCACCATTCCTAAAAACCAAATAGCAAAAACATCACCCATTATAAGAAATATTAATGGATCAAAATATTTTGTATTATTAACAAATTAATTCGTAATATTTAGAAATGAGTTTGGAGGTTGGACCGAGGCAGAGGAGGATACGGGTATGCATACTAATGTCATCAATGTTCTTCAATGCGTTCTTCTAAGATGCTTCCAACTGGGTATTAACTCATAACAGATTTATTGCAGACTGAATCCCATGAATGAGATGCAAATGCAGGGAAGGTATTTTATTGATTCGCTGAAGCTTAATCAGTCGTTTGTACAGGATCGTCCAATTCGATGCAGATGTGATCTCGGAGTGAAATGTCTACTTAGAAACCCCCGAAACGATTAAACAAACATTCTATTGTGGGATATTCTAATCCATTGTTCACGTTCAGATTTTCAGACCGCTGGTTGAAACCCGTCATGTCCACAACATATTCCTTTCATTCCTTAAGATACCGCAGTGGCCAGGACTTCATATGATCCTAATGCTGCCAAAAGTGGAAATCTTATTAATTTGCTTCCTGCGCTCGAGTATCGATTCTGATCTCATTCTATATGACGATACCGGGTTAATCACCCCGTGGCTGTCAGTGAAAACCTTCTGTTTCGTATCTCTTCTATAGTTGTGTATAATAGTTGATTCCCCGCCATATATTAATTAAGGTATCATCTGTCAATGACCAACTCTGTAGAACATTTATGTAGCATTTTCCTATAAGCGTGTGCCCATGCTGAGGCGCAGGTCAGTTTTTCAATTATTTTAAGGGGTTTGGGAACCTGTGCAGTTTAATTCTCTATTGCCCACCTGTTTTGTTGACCTGTAAGCTCCCTGAAATGAAAATTGGTACTTTTAATGAAATTTTTGTCAATGTTGCAGTTTCTCTTCATTGGAGTCCACCAGACAAGAGATGCTCATGCAAAAACATATGCCAAGCGCATGACAACTTAACCTAACCTAAGACAAAACATCTACCAAGCATAACCGTTTTAGTTATCCAGTAAAGAATTTGTTCCGAATTCGGTTAGAAATCTATCAGACACTCTGCATAGGTAGTCGAGTCTGATGCCGATTTCGGTCAGACAACGTACAGAAAATCGTATGGGCGGTTGACAAGAATTCGGAAAGTTTTGTCAGAGGAAATTCGGAAGAGTGTACAGGGTTATCGGACAGATTTCTGCCACAATTGTGAGGGATTTTTATACGTAGCTGAACGAAGTCGGCATACAGTCTAATTAAACATCCGATAATGGTCCGACTTATCCGATTATTTTCTGACCCTTTGTCCGATTTGTCGTACCAATTTCGGTGAAAAATCTGAAAAAACACCCGATAATGGTCCGACTTTTCCGATCGTTTTCTGATAGATTGTATAATTTGTCGTGACAACTTTGGAGAGACGTCTGAACAAACATGCGAGAATGTTCCGACTTTTTGGATCATTTACATACATATGCATTAACATATGCACGTACAAATTAATTATTTTTATTTGACGACCGCAACGTCTTAAGCTCTTGCTTGCTCGTTTGTAACTGAAGGAAATAAACAAAATGATGCAATACAATTCACCGATTCAATTCACCGAAACTAACTAACTAAAAATATTTTCGGGCAATTCCCTTGCATGGGTACGGAATGAAAACAAAATCAAATAGAATAAATAATCCTCTGCAGAGATTGTGCAGAAATGTCGAATGATTTTCGTATGGAATTTCAGAGAATGTACAGAACCGGCTGACAGAGAATGTACAGAAAACTCGTATAAATGACTGAAGGAATTTTAGATATTTCGGCTAATTGTCGGGTATAATTTAAGAGAACTTAAAGACGTCCCATACGTCGGAAACAATTGTATATTGGGTAAATACGTTCAGTGCCAAACACAACACACAAGCAAGCATGAACGACCTATATTGGAAATTAATTCGCGGAGAGAATAGATATCAAAACGAAACATGTACAATAGATTACGGACTAAAGAGGGTAGGAAAACATACCAATACCAAAGGGTATACATTTTTTGAGATAGTTTTACGATATTTCTCTGCGATCGTTTGATGTGTTTGAAAATGATGATGTACCTCTAAGCGGTTTTATATACCTACATAAAACGAACATCAATATCAATAAAAAAAATTAAACTTATACGAATGTGAATGTAAATTTGAAGTTTTTGTGTATTCGCGGATAGAAACAATTCGTTGTTGGTCCTGCTGTGACCTGTATCGGGACTGTATGAAAACAGCACACTAGGAACAAAGAGCAAAACGAATATAATTTGACTCGAACATACCAAGCAGTGAATACACTCGTATTCGTTCGCTTACGATCAAACAGTACGTGTTCATGGTTTGCGGTTTGCTAGTGATTTCAGTGATTTGGTTAAATCAACAACTATATGTTTTTCGTAATACTAATGAAAGGTTTCCGAATATTTCCGACTGACTTTGCGATATTTAGAATTGTATTTAAATTAACCTCTTTAAATAGTGAATCATCATTAGCTTTAGTTTTATGCTCTAGTCTCTATTTGAATAGATCCATGGTAGATTATGCCAGAGAACTAAATCCTATTTACTCGTCGTATTTCAGATTTCAAGTCAAATTCTAGTAATTTTCTATTACAGTTTAATGACTTCAAATTTATATCTTCCATTTTGGTGTTTTCCAGAACCTACCGATGACGAATTCACCCCCGAATTAGAACTTACGCTACCCAATGTACCATTCGCATATCACCATCGTCATAGAAACCGTACAATGCAAAAGGGAAAAAATTGTGCAGTGTTTCCCAAACTACAGACGTTGAAATATTACAACAACTACTGGCAGACATACACCATCCGAAACATAACTATGCAGCTGTATGGAGCCTATTATGATGAGCGTTTCGATGTGACGCAAGGACCGGTTATACGCATCCTAGCTATGATCAATCAACTAAAGGGATCTTTTCCCACAACCTATTGCCACATATGGTATGAAAATGAGGAGAAACCCGAAATAGTAGCAATAAAAGACTACAAATCTATATGGAAATTTGGGGGATCTATAATGTTCTTCCCATACTTGGTAACATGTACTCCCCCCAAGATGCCACACGGAGATGGAACTAAGCGTGTTCCCCAAGCTGTGGCCTTAGTAGAGCATCAATGTTATATTTCCACTAATGTGTTGAAGGTCATTTATGAGAAACCTTCAACTGCTGCAGATAAGTCCAACTTCGCCATTTGTGTTAAGGGCCTGGATTTTCCCTATGCTGATATATCTTTTCGCCTGGCCGAATGGTTGGAGTTACATCGTTTTATGGGGGTCCATAAAGTCTATATGTATGACATAGCGCTGCACCCCAATGTGAGGAAAGTTTTAGCCCAGTACCAATCTGAAGGTTTTGTTGATCTGAAACCCATCAGCCTGGTGGGGGGAGTGGTGATGTTACCCCACATACAGCACTGGATGCTGCGTTTAACCAAATTAAACAAGCGCCTCAATGAATTGATACCCTACAATGATTGCTTTTACCGTCACATGTACACGTACGACTATATTGCCCTGGTGGATGTGGATGAAGTCATTATGCCTTTGGGTGCATTGAAGACATGGCATGATATCGTCGAGGCCTCTCGATCTTATGAGAGATCGAAAAAGTGCTTACAAGGTTTTGCTGGTCTATGTTTCCGTAACACATACTATCCATTTGACAAGAGTAATTTTACATTATTATCATCGAATGACAGCTTTACGCAGGATATTCCTAGCGCTCCTGATTTCATGTTTATGCTGCATCACCAATATCGTACCAGTAACTACTCTCAGATCGGGCATGCTACCAAATGTTTACATAGAACCACAAAAAGTTTAACGCTGCACAATCATTATGCCGTGGAATGGATGAACAGCTGTAGGCCATTCGATTTTCCGGACAGTTTGGCGCACCTGCAGCATTATCATGACATAAATCCTGATAACAATTTTAATGCCGTCGTGGCTGATCACACACTGGACCGATTCAGGGACTTATTAACCAAAAGGACGGCGCGGGTATTAAAGCAAGTGGGCTTGATCAAATAATAAATACTAATTTTAGTACAAAACTTTGGTTTTTGATTTTTTCGCAAAACACAAAAGGGTAATTGTGAAATTGTTCTTTGAACAATAAAATAGTGGCTTCTCAGAAGAGACAGACGATTAAGGTTAAGGTTAAGGATGAAGAATCAAATTATCTAGTGGTAGCCTTTAGCTTTTGTTGGGAGTATTAGGGGGAAAATTATGCAGTAAAAATGTGGGGGAATTTTTGTCGAACATATTTTTAGATGCCCAAGACATTTTCCCGTAACTGTGAAAATTAGTGTCTTGGAAAGCTCTGCGAGTCGAACATATAAAGGATGTTTTTTTGACGTGTATAACTTTAAATTAGAATCAAATAATGAGATTACTTAACCTCAAACTTTTTTTCAAATTGAAAATTGACTTTACTAGAAAGATGTTTTCATGCCATTAGTGCTGGAGTATAATTATTGGCATGTGGGCGCCGCGGCTGCCCCGGATGTGGCGTATACTGGATGTCCAATTTTCGGCAACGCTTTCAAGCAATAGAGCCTTGTCTCGGCAGTGGTTCGCACAATGTTGTCTTCCAAGGCGTGCAAAGTTTCCGGTATGTTTGGATAAACCAATGAATTCACGTCACCACAGAGAAATAGATCTAGAGACGTTAAATCGAACGATCACGGTGTCCAATTTACTAGTCTATTTCGAAAAATAAGGCATTCACCAATTGATTCCTTCAATAAGTCGATTGTTTGGAGCGTTGTATGGCATGAGGCGCCGTGCTGTTGAAAAAACTTGTCTTCGGTAGCCACTCCATTCAACTGGGGCACGGAATAATTGGCAATCATGGCTATGTAGCGTCCGCCGTTGAGGGTAATGTTCAAGCCGTTCTCAATTTTAAAGAAGTAGGAACCAGCTATTCCACCGGCCTATAAGGCACACTAAACAGTGAGTTTTTGTGGAAGTAACGGTGCCTCGTAAATCTCTCGTAGATTCTCATCACTGCAAAGGCGGCAATGTGGCTTATTTACATGTCCATTGAGCCAAAAATGAGCCTTAGCACTGAACAGAATATTGGGAAAAACAGTGGGTTGACTTCCTGTTGATTTTATACCCATTGCCCCATTGATGAAATGGCAAACCAAACTGAGCACAATTGAAAATAGCGTTGCCAGATCTGACCAATTTGGGACAGCTTAATCGTTAGCGGAAAACAGAACCTATAAAAAACACCCTTTATAACACACACAAAAATAGTGACTTTAACCCTGATGTTTGGTTCCTATGCAAGCAAATGTGTCGAAAAATATGGTTGTCGTGCTTTTGATTAATAAACTTACTATTGTATACAAGTTTGTTAGTTGGCAACACCGACACAAAATTTTGTTAGCTGGCAACACGGACTTAATTGTTTTTATTTGGTATAAAGTATAAAGGATATGATAAACCCCAGATGTTATAACTAAGTATTTACAATTTGTTAATTCTAGAAACTCATTAACTTTTTAAAAATCCCAACTCGTATAACACTTCCAAGCTCCTTCGCACAATCTCATCCTTATATCTCCACAAGTCCATATCTAGTGTTGTATCCGATAGATTTGCATTGTATTCCGGCACCCGATAGTGATGCATATGAGCTATGGAAGGACTGAAAACATAATCCGCGCACATGCCCTCGGCATAATGTATGGGATAATGATTGTGAGACGCGATTACACTATCGCAGTTGTGAAAACATTTGGTGGCAAAGTCGGGGTTTACATGCTGACGAACTCGTTGCACATGTTGTAACATGTGAAAATATGATGGCAACTCTAGCGTGAACTGTGATCCCAGTGGGTTTGGAGGAAAATATGTGCAGCGAAAACAGAAGCTGGCATATCCATTGCAACTAGGTGACCGTATAATTTGGGCATATTGCATTAAATCTCGCCAACTTTCGTATGGATCGCGAGGCATTAGAATCTCATCCATATCTACAATGGCCACATATTCATAACGGTACATGTTGCGGTATATGCAATCATTGTAGGCTATAACTTCATGTATTTGGTGTGACAGGGGATTTACCACTCTGCTGAAGTGACGATATTCCGCTAAGTTGCCCGATTGGGAAGACAAACTGAAGGCGAGAAATTCTACCAGTTTGGATTGTTCATAATATTTCAAAACTTTTGATATATTGGGATGTACTACAAGATCGTAAATGACAATTTTGGTAGCCCCCAAAATCCGTTGGGTTTCAATGAATTCTATAAATCGATGCGACAAGTCTACAAAGGGGAAATTGATCGCCTTCATGCAGACAGCAAAGCCTTGACGCTGCTCTTTTTTGTTCAAGTTATTATAGATGACTCGTATATTGTTGGTAGCTCTTTGACACGGTGTTGCCACAAGAGATATGGTTTTGGGTATCCATTGTTTGTGACTCATTGGTATAACACAGTCCAAGAGATGCGGATAATTGTAGTCGGCGGAATGCGACCACTCGTAATACCAAATGCTGCGCAAATCAGTAACAGGAACAATAACGGGTTGAGTTTGTTCTTGGAACCAAAGTTGGCAGTAAGTGCGAGGATATTCGGATTTAGTGAGCGAGATCATGTTCAACATAGTCAAGACCCGAACCACTGGCTGATTTTGTACAACCCTTGGCCTATTATCGTAATAGGCGCCAAATATATAGCAACAGATGTTGTGATTTTGATACTTCTGCCACAAATCATGATGTATACGAATATCTTGAATCGAGGGATATGGTGCACAGCTGCTATTGAGGCATCGGCCTTGGTTTTGGAATGTCACCAAATCTTCTACCGGTAAATAGGGGACCTTATTGGCTAACAGCTGGTATATATCTGCCAAGATCGGAGCTGTTAAGAGTAAGAGTCTTATTCGAATTGTCTTTTTCTATATACATTTTTTTTAATTTACATGGTCTTGTATCCAAGTTCAAGGTTTGCCACTCTTGTCCATACCTTGACATAAAAATTTCACACGTGGTCCACAAAATGACTATGATGGCGATAATTACCAGTAATAGACTTTGATACAGTTTTCGAAGTTGTCTCGTCCTCATTGTTGTATCGTTGTAACGTTTCAATCTAAAATGATCAAATGTAATGATCAGAGTTGTTCAACACCATTGCTTGAATGCACACACATGTAAGAGATAAGGAGGCCGCTCCGATTTTATCTTGCTGGAGGCATCGATTCTTCAAGCAATGGTTGACATTTTGCACAGTATGAGATTTTTATACAATCTTTAAGAAATATTTCTGGTGAAATATTATTCTAAGAATTTAACTAAAATATATTCATTTATGTAAAATAATTTTTACAAAAATCGACATTTTACACAATTTCGAGGAAGTAAAATATTCTTTATTGTCTATTGTGAGAAGCGTAAAGAAGCACTTATTTTGTTTTATGTAATAATTATTTGACTTGACTTAGTTATATTTAATTTTCTTTGATTTAATTTAATTTTTTTTAATTTTATTTTGCGTTATGCTACAGAGTGTTTCAAAAGTGACCACCCTGTTGGAAGATGCTCTTATTTTTGCAAATGGCCGCCAATGTCAAATCTGTTTTGACATTTGTGGACTCGACAGATGTAGAATACAAGTAAACAAGCCATGGAGCGATACACTCCCCAAGAACGCGGAATAATCGTATCTATTTTTTTACGTAACAATTCGTCTGTGGTGTTGACGCAGCGCGAATACCGTCGCCGATTCCCCGGCCGTCCGACACCGACTGCGCAAAGACTGCGCCGTTTGGCCACTAACCTTGAAGAGTATGGGACCACACGATACGTTGCCAGAAGTGGCCGGCCCCGGACCGCCCGTTCTGCCGAGGATGCCGATCTGTCGCCGGAAACATCGACCAGACGCCGTGCCTAGCAATTAGCCATCAGCCGGTCGTCCTTATGGCGAATTTTGGTCAAAGACTTGCGCATGTTCCCATACAAAGTCCAGTCCGTGCATCAGCTGCTGCCTGTCGACCGCCAAACGCGTGTAACCTACGCCCAAGCCATCCTCAATCTCGTGGACGAAGTGGACGATTTTTCCACCAAAATCATAATGATCGATGAGGCTCACCTCAGCGGGTACGTGAACAAGCAAAACAATCGCTTCTGGGGCACCGAAAATCCACGAGTGATGCACGAGGAGCCATTACACCCGCTCAAAGTGACTGCATGGTGCACTGTTCACGCTCGAGGAGTCATCGGGCCATTTTTTTCGAGAACGCCGCTGGTTAAACGACAACAGTGGACGGTGCGCGCTATAGGGCCATGTTAACCGAGTTTTTTCTGCCGCAATTCGACGAATTTGGACTGAAGGACATGTGGTTCCAACAGGACGGAGCAACTGCACACATTGCGCGAGCCACAACCGATATTCTGAAGGCAGCGTTCCCGGGTCGCCTCATCTCTCGTTTTGGCGATTTGCACTGGCCCGCAACATCGCCCGACTTAACCGTTCCAGATTTTTTTTTGGGGTTTTTTGAAGTCCCGTGTTTACGTGAACAAGCCCGAGGCCCTGGAAGCCCTCAAGGTCAACATTCGACACGAGTGCGAGAATCTGTCGCCCGCAGTTCTCGACGAAGTGATGAAAAATGCCATAAAACGAGCCCGTATGGTAATCAATTGTGACGGTGCCCATTTAACCGATATCATCTTCTCAACTTAACCAATAAAATTCTAAAGGTTCAAATAAACATAATCAAAAAACAGAATCGATGTTTCTCAGTTAAAAAAAAATGAGAGCCAACCAACATCGGATGACTTCTTTTGAAACACCTTGTATTTTATTTTATATTTTTTTATTTTATTTCACTGCATTTAATTCCACTTCATATCACTTCATTCCATTCCATTTCACATCGCTTCACTCCATTCCATTTTATGCCATTCAATTTCAGTCCATTCCATTTCATTCCAATCCATTTCACTCCATTTAACTTTATTCCACTTTATTTTTTTCCATTTCATTTCATTTACTTTCGTTTTATTTTATTTTATTTTATTTTACTTCACTTCACTTCACTTCACTTCACTTCACTTCACTTCACTTCACTTCACTTCACTTCACTTCACTTCACTTCACTTCACTTCACTTCACTTCACTTCACTTCACTTCACTTCACTTCACTTCACTTCACTTCACTTCACTTCACTTCCCTTCACTTCACTTCACTTCACTTCACTTCACTTCACTTCACTTCACTTCACTTCACTTCACTTCACTTCACTTCACTTCACTTCACTTCACTTCACTTCACTTCACTTCACTTCACTTCACTTCACTTCACTTCACTTCACTTCACTTCACTTCACTTCACTTCACTTCACTTCACTTCACTTCACTTCACTTCACTTCACTTCACTTCACTTCACTTCACTTCACTTCACTTCACTTCACTTCACTTCACTTCACTTCACTTCACTTCACTTCACTTCACTTCACTTCACTTCACTTCACTTCACTTCACTTCACTTCACTTCACTTCACTTCACTTCACTTCACTTCACTTCACTTCACTTCACTTCACTTCACTTCACTTCACTTCACTTCACTTCACTTCACTTCACTTCACTTCACTTCACTTCACTTCACTACACTACACTACACTACACTACACTACACTACACTTTACTTTACCTTACTTTACTTTACCTTACCTTACCTTACTTTACTTTACTTTACTTTACTTTACTTTACTTTACTTTACTTTACTTTACTTTACTTTACTTTACTTTACTTTACTTTACTTTACTTTACTTTACTTTACTTTACTTTACTTTACTTTACTTTACTTTACTTTACTTTACTTTACTTTACTTTACTTTACTTCACTTTACTTTACTTTACTGTACTTTACTTTACTTTACTTTACTTTACTTTACTTTACTTTACTTTACTTTACTTTACTTTACTTTACTTTACTTTACTTTACTTTACTTTACTTTACCTTACTTTACTTTACTTTACTTTACTTTTCTTTACTTTACTTTACTTTACTTTACTTTACTTTACTTTACTTTACTTTACTTTACTTTACTTTACTTTACTTTACTTTACTTTACTTTACTTTACTTTACTTTACTTTACTTTACTTTACTTTACTTTACTTTACTTTACTTTACTTTACTTTACTTTACTTTACTTTACTTTACTTTACTTCACTTCACTTTACTTTACTTTACTTTACTTTACTTTACTTTACTGCACTGTACTTTACTTTACTTTACTTTACTTTACTTTACTTTACTTTACTTTACTTTACTTTACTTTACTTTACTTTACTTTACTTTACTTTACTTTACTTTACTTTACTTTACTTTACTTTACTTTACTTTACTTTACTTTACTTTACTTTACTTTACTTTACTTTACTTTACTTTACTTTACTTTACTTTACTTTACTTTACTTTACTTTACTTTACTTTACTTTACTTTACTTTACTTTACTTTACTTTACTTTACTTTACTTTACTTTACTTTACTTTACTTTACTTTACTTTACTTTACTTTACTTTACTTTACTTTACTTTACTTTACTTTACTTTACTTTACTTTACTTTACTTTACTTTACTTTACTTTACTTTACTTTACTTTACTTTACTTTACTTTACTTTACTTTACTTTACTTTACTTTACTTTACTTTACTTTACTTTACTTTACTTTACTTTACTTTACTTTACTTTACTTTACTTTACTTTACTTTACTTTACTTTACTTTACTTTACTTTACTTTACTTTACTTTACTTTACTTTACTTTACTTTACTTTACTTTACTTTACTTTACTTTACTTTACTTTACTTTACTTTACTTTACTTTACTTTTCTTTACTTTACTTTACTTTACTTTACTTTACTTTACTTTACTTTACTTTACTTTACTTTACTTTACTGTACTTTACTTTACTTTACTTTACTTTACTTTACTTTACTTTACTTTAAAATCCTCAATAGAATTTGCAATTATATTAGTACCCTGATTATTGGACCTGGGAAGACTATATTCCTGTACATCAGTATTGCTCTACCTGAACTTATCATAGTCATCAAACTAGTCTGGAAATCCATTCCAATATTACCTATATTACAAACAGCTTTAATTTAAAATCAAATATGTATATACTTTCCTAAAACAATTCTTATGGGTTGGATATTCAAGTCGAGCGGTGTGTATATTTTTTAGTGTTACAAGCAGCAACAATAACTTATACATACTGGCGGTAATGTAGTGTAGATACCTTCATTACAATAGATAAAGCGCTAACAGTTCGATGTCTAGTTTTCATGCCACAGGTTCATTGTTGTGTGCATCATAAAAACTTTATTGTTTCTATTTTTGTCTCAATTCGAAGTAAAAGTATTGTTCCGAAGTTATCTGTAGCTAAGATGTGTAGTTATCAAAATGGTTTTCATTCATACCTTCAGATTTCAAAGCGTCACGTTTCTATTATTATTTAAACTCCATAATGTTTACTTGGGAAGATAATGGGTTCAGTTTGGTTTTACAACAATTACTACAATATTGACTGAATACAAGTTTTCAGCAACTTGGTGTTGATATGCCAATCCAAATGATGAGCAGCTAATACTAGTTTAAA
Source organism: Phaonia tiefii (assembly GCA_963931995.1). NCBI lineage: Eukaryota > Metazoa > Arthropoda > Insecta > Diptera > Muscidae > Phaonia > Phaonia tiefii. Next base: position 15,976,481 of record OZ008370.1, on the reverse strand, counting down.
TGGTATAATGCGTACAGCTGCACGCTTAAAAATATGTCTTTTATATTTTCGTTATAATTTTATAAATATATTTTATATTTATGATCTAATTATACTTTAAAGAGATGATCTATACAAAACCTTACATCTAGATTATACTGCTTAAAACAAGATTTATTTGAAGATAAGGGGTTTACAAATCGGACAATTGGGTATAATTTCGAAACAGTACGAAATTTGATTACCTTTCTTATTTTTCCATTTTAAAGAACACAAATATTTTGGTGTTTTGTCCCTATGATTTATATTTTGACGAAATTGTTCATAATGTGTAGAAAAATTATAATTTTTTTGCGAATTGCAGTTTTTAGAAGTTTAATATCGGAAATAATTTGATTTCGGTGTTTGAATTTCTTGAACAGTATCGCATACAGTTTTCAAGATATTGCACTCAATATTTAAAAAATATTTTTTTTAATAAAATTTTGATGGTAGACCAACAAAACTTTATTTCGTCACAAGCTTTTGATGAATAATATACACAGTTGGAAAGCTTTATATGTTCCCCATCTACTGGTAAGTTATGCCTGCTCCAAATTCCACAACCAAAGATAATGAATAATAATTTTTTCCTCGCCAACTTTAGAAAAGTAAGTACGCAATTTTAAACATGAGGAAAGTCTCTTTCTCATAGTGGTATATTTAGTTCCAATGGGAGTTAATTTGCCGGTGCTATATCCAAAAATCCTTCGAAACCCACCATTTAGCAGATTACTCGAATTACTGCGATTGACTTGCATACAGGTAGTATTGAAATTTAAACATTGGTATTATTATTATATTATTTTTAAACCTGAATATCAATGAAATTCTACCCAGTGGCCAGAAACTCCATCCACGCGTGTTATTGAGGGGAATATCAAAACCAATATTGTTGTGTTCTTTAAAATCGGAAACTAAGAAAAGTAATTTTTTTTAATATTTTCTTAATAGTGAACTTTATTTTGAGAAGCCTTTTTCATGGCTGAATACTCGATAGTGTCGCCGTCACTACGCGAGGTGACCGCCGCCGAAAGAAATTTAAGGTGGTCAGAGCAGTGATCGAACCCAGGATCTCATGTAAAAGAGGCGCGCACACTAACCATTGCACCACCGACGAATAGTGTTAATACCACCAAATAATCCTTGACCTCTTTCCTCTAACCGGGTTTTGATAGAACTGAAACTGTTTGCTAGATTACATTTTGGTGGATGCAAATCAATTTCCAACCATTGTGTGTCATCTGCGTAAGCATTAATTTACACAGCCGCAAGAGACAAGACCCTTCACTGAGTGCTCTATATTAATACACGTTGAAAAATCTGACTTTTTTTGGTTGGATGCAAATACAACGTGTGTGGCGTTGCTTGGCACAAATATATTATGCTTGTGTCCAAACACATTCGGCCTTATTCCTTAAAAGTTATGAGAAGTTTGAGAGATGCTTTGTTATACATAAATCGTCACTCAAACCTCTCATAACTTTTTATGTATAAGGCTGACTGCGTTTGCTACTCAATATTACATATTTGAAACACAATGATTAATACGTTATAATATGTGTTGTTGAGACCCAAATGTGGCTTTGTTTGTTGAAAACTGCTGAAAACTATTACATGACAAACAATAAAGAAACAAAAAGCGCCAGATCTTCTATTCACGAAAACAATGCTTGCAAATCTGTACGTGACCCCTGCAATATGTTGCTGTGACCGCTATTTTTCGGCGTGTAAGTCTGATTGAGATGACACCCGTTTCGAACAACATAATTTCAGAAACAACATTTGTTGAGCCGAACAAATTATTTCTTTTGGGATTTTTTGAGAAACCCATTGTGCAAGAACCGAAAATCTTTTACAACAACCGACGTATGGCAACGCCAAACTTAAAAAACCATTTAAGTAAAACGAATGGCCAAGTCAATAACTGTTTTCGTTTACGGCAAACACAAAACTTTTGGGACAAACTGGTTTTTCGTTTGACGTCAAAGAGTTTTATACCACAGTAAAGAATTTATGCAATGGGCGTACCCCCTATTTGTTGACGACCCCCGTAAAAGTTATGTGGACCTCAATTTATGGATATTCACCTGGTATGTAAGAATCCCACAAATTTCCGGTGCTAGCATCAAACTGGCAAGTGTCATCGAAAAGTATAAGGCTGTCATTTCTGCTTTCCAGAAAATGCGATGGACAGTACATGGCTGATTACAGAGGACGAATTATGATATCTGCCACACGCTGAAAAATTTGTCGTTTTTCTTGTTTGGATGGAAATATAATGTGTTTGTAGTTTGTGGCTAATATGGTATACTTGTGTCCAAACACATTGTATTTGCAATTCGATATTACATGTCGGAGACACAATGATTAATAGGTTTTAATATATGTTTTTGTGGCTTTATTTATTGAAAACTGCTGAAAACAAAAATTTGGCAGACAACAAAAATTAAATGAGGTGCCAGGGGACACCCGGTTGGAACGAAGTTCCTTTCGCTATACATTATGTACTAGTTAGTTCCAACACGCCTACGGCGCGCGTTGAAAAATAGGATAATTTAAATGGATCTTTAAGAAAAGATACTTTTTGTAGAATAATAAACTTTTTTTAAGAATTTTTTTATGGAATGTATTTAAAAAAAAAGGATATTTTTAGGTCCTTTTGTAAGAATATATATGTATTATATTTTCCCGAAAAGGTAGTTTTTTAAAGAGAGGTACTTCTTTTATTAAAAGCTAATTTTTTTTAAGAAAATGTACTAGTTTTAAGAAGAAGTACTTTCCGTAAGAAAAATCCATAAGAGTATGATATTTTTTTTGCAAAGAAGTACTTTTTTTTAAGAACAGGTACTTTTTAAAGAAGTGGTACTCTTTTTAGAAAAAGGTAATTTTTTAGGAAAATGTACTTATTTTCAGAAAGGCTACTTATCTCAAGTAAAGAAAAGGTATTATTTTATTTTTAAGAAAAGGTAGTTTTAAGAAAAGTAATTTTTGTAAGAAAAGGTTTTTTTTTAAGAGAATGTAATTTTTGAAGAAAATGTTTTTTTTAAAATGGGATTTTTTTTAGAATTGGTCTTTTTTCAAGAATAGGTAAATTTTTAAGAGTAGGTACTTATCTCAAGAAAAGTTATTTTGTTTCACAACAAAGGTACTCTTTAAAGAAAAGGTAATTTTTTAAGAAAAGGCAATGTGTTGAAAGAAAATTTACTTTTTTAGTAAAAGGTACTTATTTAAAATCAAATTACTTTTTTAAAGAAAAGGTACTTTCTGAATGAAAACGTATTTTTTTAAGCAAAGGTACTTCTTTAAAATAAGGTAATTTTTTTTTAGAAAAGGTATTTTGTTTCAGAATATGAAAAGGTACTTTTTTGAGAAAATTTACTTTTTTTAAGAAAAGGCACTTATTAAAGAAAATTTAAAATTTTTTTTTTAAACTTCTTTCACTTTGGCGGTTCAAAACTGCAATATATACTAAATATTGGTTACAGGCTCCATCTAGAAAACTTCCCAATAAAAAAGAAATTTTCCAACATATGTTAGTCTAGACACAAACCAGAACAAAAGTAGCTAATATAGTTGATAATACTGGGTTGTAGCATAATCGTGTTAAAAAAAAGTTGTTTTATTTTTTTTTCATTTAGCCCCCATCCCGCAAGGTGCGACAAGGAACTTCGTTCCAAAAGCAGAAGATATTCAACTCATGAAACCGATGCTTGCAAACATATATACAGTTCCTGCAATATGTTGTTGGGGTCGTATTTTTTCGTGCAGACGATAAAATGTATTTGTTATATATGTTTAGAAATATGCTATTTTAGGAACGTTACAAATTGTTTTAAAAACGATTTTTCGATTAGGCAAATCTGTCTACTTGTTAGCTTGTACTATGCATTTCCCGCGACTTAAATTTCTTTTAGTGCTCTACTTTTGAAGCTCACTGTATAAACCATAAATCATATACATTTAAAAACGTTCGACGATTTCGACTGACATTTGCTTTAACTCTTTTGTCATATTTTTGAGGAAGATAAAGGAAAGCAAATATCTGTTATAATTTGGCAAAACTGTTTGGGTATTTTGCCTAAGTTTCTGGTGATCTAGTTGGTTATAGCGGATCACAAATGATTTGATCGAATTCTATTTTTATTCACGCTCCATTATAACTATTGTAAAACCGACAACAAATTTCTGATAAATTTACATAAATTATAAAATGTTTAAACGATTAATAGGGTCATAAAAGCCGCTTGTGGCCGAGTACAATAGTTCTATTTTACAAATGTAGTTTTGTTTATCGGACGGCGATATTTCGCATGAAAAACTGTAACAAAAGAATGGAACATCATTTTAAGGTGCAGTCTAATTTACAAAAGATTCTTGTTAGAGATCTGTCATAATTAAGATACTGTTTTTTTTGGGGAAGGAAAGTCTCAAAAAATTGCGTATTTTGTTTCCAAAAGTTCTTGTTCAATTTAGTTCTTGTGTTTAGTTTTTGTTTGACGGTATCGCGTTACAGACGTCTTCGCTGCGAAATGCGTTCCATGGAGGTTTGGTACAAACAATCGTACGTCTATAAGATCTTAGTCTTATCGGTGTTACTAAATATAATTGGCATTACAATGCTAATGAATCGCGAGGCATTACACGTGGCATTTAGAAATGGTAATCACAGTAGGAGAGTTTTGGCATCGGACCAAGACCGTATTGCTGTAAAAGATAAAACACATTTGATATTGGATAAAAGGAATGGTAATTGAATGAATAAAAACCCAATGAAAATATAAAAAATTATCAATCACAAACATTGTTGATATGTGTTGCAAACTGTAAACCTAGATTATAATAAATATCAAGATTTGGATTTCCAAGAATTATCTTCGATATCGCTATCATATGGTAAATATTAACTTTTGAATATCAATAAAAAAAATATAAATTTTTTAAAGGAGAAAAAATGTTTAGTAACCACTAAAAACCACCATGGTTAGGTTAGGTGTTGAAGGCAGTCGTTGAACGACTCTTACTTACTTACTTTTACTACTTAGGTGGCCTCAAACACCCCAGAGGGGTCAAAGACCTTACAAAATGTGGATGACATATTTCTCGAACCAGCTCGATCTTAAGCTTTCCCCACCAATTGGTTACACCAAGCTCTCGCAGTCAAACTTCCTGGTCGTTCCAGCGAAGTTTTGGTCGTCCTACTTTTCGATTTCCTTCCAGTACGTCTTCGAATACCTTTCGCACTAACTCATTCTGATCCATTCTACTGACATGGCCTAGCCAACGTTAACCCCTAATTTTGATACGCAAAACCAAGGCGATGTCAGGATACAGATTATACAGCTCGTGGTTCATCCATCGTTGATGCTTGATGTTCTCTATTATAGGACCATCTAGTTTTCGGGCCATTTTTCTCCCCAATACTGCCAGTGGTGATGTTTCATCAGAATGCAATATGATACAGGATTCTACCCCATAAACCAAGACAGGTTGTATGAGAGTCTGATATAGTTGGATCTTTGTTTCTCGAGAGAGGTTCTTATCTCTGAAAAGCTTGCTTATCCCGAAATAACATCTGTTTGCACACAGAATTCTCCGTTGGATTTCTAGGCTGACGTTCTTGCGTCTGTTCACGGCAGATCCGAGCTAAATGAATTCGTCCACTATCGCGAAATTATAACAGGTATCAACCTTCACCATTTCATCCAATCGGATGGATGTTCTGCTTGTGGACGCCTTTAATTTGTTTCTTGTCCTCGTTTACTGCCGAACCCACTTCTGCCGATTCCTTCGCAATTCTCAAAAATCCGGCACTAACTTCTCGCAGATTTCGCCCAATGATGTCTAAATCGTCAGCATATGCGAGCAGCATGTGACTTTTGCTGCTGATAGTTTTATTCGTGTTGACTGCAGCTTTCACACAATGATCTCATGTAATATGTTGAAGAGATCGCATGAGGCCTCGACTCGTACTAAATGCTTCGCTGAGATCTTTATCAATCTTTACTGATAATTTCGTGTCGGTCAGTATCATTCTACAAAGGCCTGTCAGCTTAGCAGGAATACCAAGCTACGACATAGCTTGGCACAGATTTCCCCGAATAGGGACTTCGGTCAAGTCAAGGGTTATTCGGAGATAGTAAGCCAAACATCTGATAATTGGGTATATTTTAAAAAAGTATTCCAAAGTTGACTACTTTTCTTATATGTTAATTTTAAAGACAACAAAAATGTTGTTTTCATATAGACTTCATATAGTCATATATACTTCTTCTGTTCGAAATAATGGCTATCAGTCAGTATCATAATTTCGCGGACCAAAAGGAGTCGCTTTAAGCTTGAAGCACGTTGAGATATATTGCAAACTTAATTCCAAAGTGAGTGTTGTGTTGCCCAAACTGCGCGTTTTTTGAAAAAAAGTTTTGGTCGAAATAAAGCACACAACGCGCATGTTTGTGCAAAAAGTTCGTGAGACTCGCTTGTTGGTGGACTAGAGTAGCAACAAGCTACTCAAGAACGAAGCAAACCAAGTACATGGAACAAAAAAACAAATAAAGTTTGAGTCGATCGTAAGCGAATAAAATTCAACCGAAACGTAATCGAATCAAATTCAAATAATCGGATTCAATGTGCTTCATACTTGTACTTGTATTGTCCGTGTGTGGGTTTACCAGCCACAAACACACAAACAATAAACGAAAACTACAAATGTGGTTGACGTTGTTGTAATTGTAATTGCAACAACAAACGACATTTTGTTTTAGTTGTGCACTTGGCATCTGTCAAATTCACAACAAATGTATACCAACAACAAAAGTAAACAACAAAAAAAAAAATTCATATATATTGAGTGCCACGGTAAGAAAAAAAATCAAATTAACTGTTCCAACAACACAACATTGGCTAGTTCAACCATTGGCCATATTTCATGGCTTAGTAAACCAACTTTTTGAAAACACGCACGCGATCTTACTTCGTTGAAATCTGATGAGCTACTAAAAGAAATTTGTCGGTATTTCGAACTTGTCATCAGGGATGGGAAATGTGCAATTATAATCCCATCACTGATGTTGTTGCTTGTTAGACTGCAGAGACTAGTCGGGACTGCAAGGAATATTCGGGAAAGTTTTTTGTGAGAAGCTCTCGCCAATTCCTTCAAGGGATGTAATGGGAAATCATTTATTTTTTTTTATTTTCTCGAAGTAATTTGATTCGTATACCGAGGATAATATGGAAAGTGTGCAACTCAATCCAAGAACATCGACTCGCCACTGATCGTATTAACTCTTATTTCACGCACCAGAATGATGAGAATTTTGCACAAAGATCGCGGATCATTCGCTTATAAGATTCAATTGACTCAGCAGTTGAGGGCAAATGACCAGCCTCTCCGTTACGGCTTCTCAGTTTGGGCCTCACAGAAGCTCCAATGGAACATCAAATTTGGTCGAAAAATCATCTTTACTGACGAGGCGCATTTTCATCTCGACGGCTATGTCAACCAACAAAATTGCTGCCTCTGGGGATCGGAAAACTCGCCACGATGTTGTCAAGAAGCCAGTGCATCCATAGATGGTAGCAGTTTGGTGTGGATTATGGAGAGGTGCCATCATTGGCCCATTTTTTTGAGAATGCTGCTGGAAGCGCCATTTCAATCAACGCCGAACGCTACAAAGCCATGATTACGGAATTTTTATGGGCTAAAATAATAGATATGAACTTGGATAATCTTGGGCTTCAGCAGGATGGTGTATCATGCAGCACAGCCTGTCACACAATCGATCTTTTGCGCACTAATTTCGGCAGTCATGTTATCAGCCGTCTTATCGATGCCAATTGGGCCCTTCGGAGCTGCGATATTACCCCTTTAGACATATTTTGCGGGGTGTCGTTAAGGACCGATGCTAGAAACGATCCACACCCTTAAGGTTAATATCGCCCGAGTTAGTCGTGAGATAGAACCACAAATCATCAACAAAGTCTTGGAAAATTACCTAAAGAAATTAAAAATATTATATTTTGATCACCCTCTATTTTGACGTCTATGTTCATAATGTGTACACAAATTTTTTTAATTTGATTCGGATTTCAAATATTCTCTGTTTTCGAATTTTTGAAAATCGAAAAATATTTGATTTTTTTTCGAATTTTTTGAACTATTTGTTGTTATTTGGATGCTGATGTAACATTTGTGTAGTGAGTCGCAAATATAGTATTGTTGTGTCCAAATACATTGTGTTTTTGCTACTCAGCATTACATGTTGGCGATACAACTATTACTAGGTTATAAGATACATATGAAAGATATTGTTGAAAACTGCTGTATACAAAAACATGACAGACAACATAGAAACAAAAAAGTCGCAGATCGTCAATTTATGAAAACAATGATTGCAAACATGTTCATGGTTCGTGCAATATATTGCTTGGCCGTTTTTTTCAGCGTACAGTTTTAGAGATATTGCACTGAATTTTCCTTCATTAGAAAGTGTGAGTTCTTGTCTTTAAAATAACGGCTAAGTTTTGTTTATATCAAATTTAGTTTGGTTGTACTAGTTTGGTTGCAAAAAAATATCGTTTTTGAAAATAGCTTCATTTTGGACCAACATATCTTTTTTTCGTCAATAATTTTCAAGGTAGATAATATAAGGTTAGAACGGCTGATGTGTTTCCCAATTTCTCCGGGTAACTTTTGCCTGCACCAAAGTGCACGCAAAGAAGATAGTGTTAACTTAATGAAAAATGTCAGATGTTTAATTTCCTAAACGTGAATAAATTTATTTTTCAACAATTTTCAAAAAATTGAATACGCAGTTGAAAAGCTGAGAAAATCCTTTTTCTTATAATGTTACATTTTGTTCCAATTGGAGTCCATTTACCGGTGTTATGACCGACCAAAAATCACTCATAACACACCGTTTGTCAGATATATCATATTACTGTGGGTGAATTGCATACAGGTAGTTATGAAATTCATCAAACATCAATCATAAACATTATGATGAGTAATTCACGACAATGACCATGAAATTCGCCAATTTGTGTTTTATTGATATTCACGGGTGGGTTTTTATTGATATTGTATGTCCAATGCCTGACGAGTATTTAAACAGGCATCTCATATCTTAGGTGTGCGCCCAGGTATCAACAATTTGTATTCTCTGTCAACTGCTATGGTCCTCCGGGCACAAATTGAAAATGTGATCAAAATTGTCCGAGCAGATCTATTGGCAGGCTTTACTGGGTTAATCTACACTGTATTGATTAATTTGTAAGCAGCTGCTATAATTGGAGTAGTTTTTTGAAATACAGATTGAAAATGGTTAATACTGTAATTATGATTCGATGAGTCAGATAAAATGTTATCTCGAGCTCAGTAATGATAATCTGTACGAATGGCAATAATCAATACATCTGACTAACATGTACATCCATGTTACATGTTCTCCTTAGATAACAACTAAAAGTAAAACACGGTTTAACTGTTAAATATTACTATTTGTTGTGTTGCCTAGTGTGGAGATAATGTGTCTATACAATTTTCGTTATTATTTCTTTTTATTGCCCCCATTATCAAGGGCCTATCCCAACCATTTCCATGAATAATTTTATCGTTCAATTTGACTGCATCATAAAAAGCGTGAACAAAAAATAAACAATTAATGAATGTAGTTGGATGATGTATAGATATGAGCAGACACTTCAAAATTTCTTACAATTACGAAAACAGTACAATTTTTCTACTCAATTAAAACATTTTAAAATTCTAACAAAATGCGTAAAGGGTGTCTCAGTAACATTGCACTTTTTAAATGTAGTGCCAATTCTTTGTGCGAGTGGCAACTCTGAAATTTGACAGCTGTCACATATGTTTATTCCGATTATTAAATATTTAGCGCTTTACGAAAAAGCAACACGTTATAATTGTGAAAACTTATTACAAAAATTTGAAAAGTTATGGTGAGACCGCTCGCAAACTTCGAAGAATTTTCGATCAAGAAAGTGAACTTAATGTGTCAACCAGAGTGGTCAAAAAATCGGTCGGTTATAAACAGTAAGACTCTTGGGCGTCAATGTACCGATCGGTCTTTTGAAAACATTGATGCTGTAAACGAGAGTGCCGCAGAAAACCCGACAACATCAATTCATCATCGTTTTCAACAACTTCAAATTTCAGGAAACACTACGCAGCGAAGTTTGACAAAAGCCCTCCACCTTCAGCTTACTCAGGAGCTCCAATCAGCAGACCATGGAAGCGCCAGCAATTCGTTCAAAAGGGTAATGGAGCAAAATGAAGTCAATACCAATTGTTTAAAAAAAAAGTCATCTTCTCCGAGGACGCGCATTTCGTGAATACACAAAATTGTCGAATTTGGGGTCAGAAAATCCTCATGCAATCCACGAGAAACAAATGCACCCACAACGTGCAACGGTCTGGTGCGGATTTTGGTGATGATGATTGGGATTGGCGGCGTTATTGGGACTTACTTATTTTGAAGATGAGCCGACTGTGAACGGCATTCGTTACAGGAACATGATAACGGAGTTCTTGTGGCCTCAACTGGACGGCACAGATCTAGACGACATGTGCTTTCAGGAAGACGGCGCCACCTGCCACACCGCGCATGAAACAATCAATTTATTGCAGCAACGATTTCCAGAACAAATTATCTCAAGACATGCTGATGTCAACTGGCCACCAAGATCATGCGATTTAACGCCGTGCGATTTATTTCTTTAGGGTTTCATGAAATCTCGGGTTTATGTGAATAAACCGCAAACAATTCCCCAACTCAAATTCGAGATCCAACGCGTCATTGGTGAGATACAGCCACATTTCTGTGAAAAAGTCATGGGAAATTTCTAACAAAAAAGTAATGGCCTGTCATCAGAGCCATGGGGACCATTTAACGGATATTTGACTCCATACTTAATGGGCACATGTCTTCTTTACAATCCAATGAAAAAAAATTACCACTATCTCAAAACATACGTGCTTTTATTTTAAAATTAAAAAGAGCACTCTTACTGAGACACCCTTTTTTTTATAAATGTATTTGTTTAACCAGGTTAATTGAGTGCGTAGTATGGTATTTTTGAAACCAACTATGAACTTAACCAATTACAGACTTTCAGTTCAGTATTTAGACACTGGTTATCAGTCACCAGATTCCCATTCTCGTCCTTGCAGGAGGGCAGCCCATTATTCGGCCCGTTATTTGATCTTCTGTGGCCGTCGGTGGTGCAGTAGTTACTGTGCACGTCTTTTGTACTTGAGATCCTGGGTTCGATCCCTGCTTTGACCACCTTACCATTTCGTTCGACTGCGGTCACCTCGCATAGTGACGGCGACACTATCGACGGCCATGAAAAAGCTTCTCAAAATACCATTCGAAACCGGTGTAAAACTGTAGGTCCCAATCAGTGAGTATAAAACCAGAAAGCGCACAGCTCACTGCTTTTGAGAAGCTCTCCACAATTTCTTCATGGGACGTGAGTATAAAACCAGAAGGCGCACAGCTCTCTCCGATTCCTTCATGGAATGTAATGGGAAACCATTTATTTTTTTTTATTTGATCTTCTTAACCTCTGGAACAATTTTCCGGATTCATTATCATTTCGATCTTTTCACTCTCTCTCTCTCTCTGCTCCTACTGCTATTTTTTCCGCCTAAATAGTTGGATTTCCTCCCTTCTCAGACACTTGCACCGCTCACTCGCAGCACGCGTTGTAACTGACTGTTTCTGACTGACTGTTTCTTTTTCATCAGTTGCAATGCGACATTCTTCGTTGTACCATGGTTTATCCTGCTACGGATTTTGACAGCTAAGTTCAGTCCTTGCAGCGGTTTTGTTGATAGGCCTTTAATATCTCCGGTATTTGCAACTTGGCGGTATCTAGCTTTTCCCGTCTTCAGCTTCGTACGTTTTTCGCCCTGCTCAGTCTAATTGCGAACTTTCGCAGACACCAGATAATGATCCGAGTCGATATTGGCACCCGAAATCATACAACCATTACACTAGACGAGAGCCGGCCATCTATTGGTTTCCATTACCAGTGAGCTATGCGCTTTCTAGTTTTATACTCATTGATTGGGACCTACAGTTTTACACCGGTTCCGAACGGTATTTATGAGGAGCATTTTCATGGCTAAATACTCGATAGTGTCGCCGTCACTATGCGAGTTGACCGCCATCGAAAGAAATTTAAGCAGGGATCGAACCCAGGATCTCAAGTACAAGAGGCACGCACACTACCCAATGGGTACCCATTGCACCACCGACGGCCACAACCAGCCATCTATTACCAAGTGATTAATCTGGTTCTTTGTTTTCTGATCAGGGGATAACCAAGTTGCCTCATGTATGTTCTTATGTTGGAATCGTGTGGTACTATATGGTACATGTTCTCTGCAGCGACGAAGTCTATAAGTCTTATTCCATTTTCGGAAGTGGTATCATGTAGATTGTAGATTACCGAAGGTTGGTCCAAAAACACTCTCCTTTCCCAATTTGGCATTAAAATCGCCCAGAATAATCGTAATGTCGTGGTCAGGGCAGCGTTTGTGTACTTCTTCCAGACGTCGATACAACGAGTCTTTGACCTCATCGTCTTTGTTCTCTGTCGGTGCGTGCACACAAATTTAAAAGATTTCATTTCGCTTTGATGCGAATTGTGGCTATGGGTTCACTCACTGGGCTGAACCTTGAAACTACAACTACAACTTCGCACCCGATTTCGTGCTTTCTCTCAAGGCAGCTGTAGTAAATATCGCCGTTTTTCTTTCTGTTGCAAGCATATCCTGTCATCCGCCAGTTGAAAAGTGGCAACAGTCCTGTATAGTGTACGTACCTTCCAAGTACATATCCTTAAATCGTGATAGTTATAACGTTTGCGAGTTTCGGCAACAGTTAGGGCGTTTGTTCGATTTTTCTTCGATCTTGATTTTTGTTGAAATGAAGTAGTAATGATTTAAATGCCCAACTCTAAAGAGCCGTTTCTAATTCTATGGCCACCACTGTACATATCCGTTCAGGGATACAAATACAGTTATTGTACTACTCGTATCTTAGCAAACGGAACTGCAAACATGATCGTGATAAATTAGAAACTTCTGATTTTTTTTGGTTGAAGACTTGAAAATTAAGACATTTCAAATTTATACGACACCATTTGGTAAACTATAACCCACTTTACTAATTATAATTGAATTAACATGTCTGTGTAAAACTCTAGACATCAGTTTGACACATATCTAGTTTTGATTTTGAAAACAATAATTTTTAATATCATACTCGTATCTACATACATATATGTTTTAAGCAATCTTTAGTGATGTTATCTAAATTGTAACTTGCAGAAAGAGTAATAACAATTTGAAGGTGTTGTATTTTTCGGTTCTAACGAAACTTTATCTTTGTCTTTAAATACTGGAAATTGGAGTGTATACATATCTACATATGTGTGTACTAATTTCAGTTTCACTTGTTGTGATTTGCCGACTGATTGTCAAATGTTCTCATCCGTTTAGTTTCGATTTCATGGCAACGCGGTAAAGACGTGTTTGGTGCGAAATGCGTTCATTAGAATTCTGGCATAAACGCTCTTCCATCTTTAAGATGGTATTAGTCTTATTGGTGTTAGTAAATGTTATTGGCATTATATTTCTAATGAATCGGAAAGCTGTAGTAGATACATTCAGTGGGATCCAAAGAATTGTTTTGCAAGAAAAAAGGCATTTTGTGGTCTTGGATAAAACACATTTAAAATTGGATAAAGCAAGTGGTAATTGATTGAAACAAAAAAAAAACATAAATGTTGTTTCCTAACTGACACTCAAAAAAAAAAGTTCGTTCGAACAATACTGGCTACTTATCAGCAGTAACTGTGGTGTATGGTATTACTGCAAATGTACTAACCTAATAACAAACAGTTTGCATTAAATTAATGAACAAATTATTTGTTAAAACAACGAATATATGTTTACTAACATAACAAACATGTTTAATGCCCTCTTTTCAGCAATCTTTTCTGCTGTGTTTACTAACTTATATCTTTGTGATAACAACACAAGCGGGGCGACATGAACAATCACCCAAGCAAAATATGAAAAATGTCCCAAATTCAAAGTCGCCCAAAATATATGAAAAATGACCCAAAAACGAATATATAAATTTGGCCAAAAACTACCGAAAAATGTCCCACGTGAAATATGAAAAATCCTCCAAAATAATCTACACTCTGAAAAAGTGTGTCTTTTGTGCTGTTTGAATTCAAACATAACGTGTTTGTAGCTTGTTGCAACTATAGTATACTTGCACCCAAACACATTGTGTTTCCTACTCAATATTACCTGTTGGAGACATAATGATTAATTAGTTATAATATATTGTTTTGTGACCCAAATGTGGCTGTGTTTGCTAAACGTGACAGTCAACATAGGAACAAAGACACAACAGATATTCAATTCATGATAACAATGTTTGCACGTAAGTAAATGGATGTTCCAAACATATTCCTGTTTCCTGCATTGTGGTGCAGAGTCCTTTTTTTAGCGTGCAGGTTCTCCTGTACAAGAGCCGCGTACACTAACCACTGAATTGTGTTTGCTATGCAATATAACATGTTTGGAACACAATGATTAATAGGATATAATATATATATGTCTTTGTGAACCAAATGTGGCTTTGTTTGTTGAAAATTGCCGACATAAGCGGGGCGACATGAAAAATCGCCCAAGCAAAATATGAAAACTATCCCAAATTCAAAGTCGCCAAAAATACATATATGAAAAATTACCCAAAAAGAATATACAAATTTGACCAAAAATTAACGAAAAATGTCCCACGTGAAATATGAAAAATCCTCCAAAATATGAGCAATAGTTCATATAAGACATCGCCCGAAAAATCTACTCTCTGAAAAATCTTTCTTTTGTGCTGTTTGAATTCAAATATAACGTGTTTGTAGCTTGTCGCAACTATAGTATACTTGCACCCAAACACATTGCGTTTCCTACTCAATATTACATGTTGGAGACACAATGATTAATTAGTTATAATATATTGTTTTGTGACCCAAATGTGGCTGTGTTTGCTAAACGTGACAGTCAACATAGGAAAAAAACAGCAGCAGATATTCAATTCATGAGAACCATGCTTGCAAACATGTACATGGTTCCTGTAATATCTTGCTGGAGCGGTTTCTTTCCGAGTGCGGAGAGCCGCCAACTTTTGTGTGGAAAGGGGAAAAAATAGGAGTGTCAAAAAGGTAAATTTTTAGTTACAAGTTACGTTTTGACAAATTATTGTCCAGTACCATATATCAATAATATCGGGTGTGGTTTACGAGAGGTAGCGCATCAATCAATAAAACAGTCGGCAACTTTTTTTGTATGGGAGGTACCAAAATGTGTGTACCAAAGACTGGGCTTTGGCAAAATTAAGCCTAATACCTAATTTCATTGAGACCGGAAATATTTTAAACGATTTATCGTATCAGTAAACCGGATGCAGCCCCAGTTTAAGTATGGGATGTACCTGAATGGGCGTGGTAACCTCGCCAATTTTCGTCTCAGTATTAACAGGTTATAACTTAGAGTAAAGATACCTAGAGAGAACATCTCTGTCATCAAAGTGGTGGCATTAGGGATGGTTGCACATGGACGTTGTCAAAATCACCCTTGTTTTAATAGTTCACTGGGCTTTGGCAAAATTAAGCCTAATACGTAATTTCATTGAGATCGAAACTGTTTTAAACGCTTTATTGTATCGGCAAACCGGGCGCAGACCCAGCTTAAGTATGGCATGTACCAGAAGGGGCGTGGTAACATCGCCACTTTTCGTCTCAGCATTAACAGGTTACAACTTAGAGTAAATATACCCAGAGAGAACATCTCTGTTATCAAAGTGCTGGCATTAGGGTTGGTTGCACATGGCTGTTGGCCGTTGCCAAAATCACCCTTGTTTTAATAGTTGACTGGGCTTTGGCAATATTAAGCCTTATACTGAAAATCATTGAGATCGGAAATGAATTACGCGTTTTATTTTATCAGCAAACCGGACACAGACCAAGCTTTTGTATGGGATGTACCAGAATGAGCGTGGTAACATCGTCAATTTTTGTCTCAGTATTAACAGGTTGCAACATAGAGTAAATATACCTAGAGAGGACATATCTGTCATCAAAGTGATGTCATTAGGGTTGGTTGCGTATGGACGTTCGAAGTTTGAAAAGAATTCCTTTAATAATATAAGATAGAGCCATTAGAACAAATCATACAACAGGAAACAACATCACTTTGTGTTTGTCTATTCAAATTATTGACTTAAATACAACGTAAGTGTATAGTAACAATAAAAAGTAACAAAAAAGTTGAAAATATATTTCATTTTCACATTTCTTCACCAATCCAATAACAATTTAGGTCGACAGCTTTTTAACTCTGCCTGGTATAAGTCAAACATCTCCCTATCACACCAAGCACACCACGAAGAGTGTGAAGTGAAATGAAATGTCAGATGTGACGAATGTTCTCGCTAGATATATTTACACTGTGGGATACAAACACATGGTTTTGTAGGGAACAAAAGAGTCCAATATTGCTGAATACAACTCTTCCTTCCACATTTGGCTCTGTCAACTTGTTTTTAATAGGGGAGTTTTCATACGTTTTTTTATACTTCAACTAAACTTCTCGACACTTGCAAATTGTGTTCCAGCTGCTTAATATTAATGTGAATGTGAAAAATACAGTTTTTCTAAACATTTTCCGCGAAATTTCTACGTCATTATATAGCTAACACTGAACATTTCAGCTATTTATAATTCACGCAAGTAAGTAATTTCCGACACATCCGCCTTCGCTCAAGTGCGGGACATTAAATTACAGATAAAGAGACACTTACTAATTATAAAGATAATTCAAAAAATATACCACTGATAAACCGTGAATATTAAGCTCTTTTTCAAATTGATTCATTTTCAAAAGTTTATTTAAAAAAATTATCTCATAACAGATTATAAATTAAATAAACTCCCAACAATTTATATCAGCAAAACTACTGAATAAAAACAAACAGCCTTTCAAGTATTTGCTCAGACACAGACACGAACATACTTTCAAGTGTTTGCTCGGACAGGAACTTGTGACTATTGAGGTTTTAGCAACATCCGTGTTTGAATGTTTTCCCACTAGTAAGTGTTTCAAATAATTATCATTAAGCCGTGTAACTACATTTTGTCGATGCCCAATATAAGCTTAGCCTAGGTAGTTCCATTAGGATACACGAAACCTTTCTGGGATTTCAATTCAGATTCTGTAATTTTTTTTTAAGATACAATGTATAAAGGGTGGGCCATGTAAGATTTAGAATTTAATTTCGCTCTAAGCAAATAGTAATAGATATTGTTTCAAAATTATGATTTATGAATGAAACTCAACAGCGTTCAAGAGCCTTCCACGACTTCCAATATTTCTATCCAATATTTCAGTACATTTTCGATCGTTGGGCCTCTATCTCTTGAACGCCGGCATTGGATTCGTGTTTTAAAACCTAAATGGACTCGGGATTGTTTGCGTAATACATATCTTTCACGGCACCCCAGAGATAATAGTCTCGGGGTCAACTTGCAGCTGCAAGGTGGCCAAAGGACTTCCGAGTTTCGTCTGATTATGCGGTTTCGAACACAGTGCGCAAAATACCGATTGTAACGCTGGCTGTGTGGCACGTAGCGCTGTCCAGTTGAAACCGCACGTCGTCCATGTCATCCTCGTCAACTTTTGGGAACAACAAATCTTTGAGCATGCCACGGTAATGCTCGCCATTGACGGTAACGGCGGCTCCTTGCTCATTTTTGAAGGAAAATTGTCCTATGAAGTCGCCATTTCAAAAACCGCAACAAACAGTCACTTCTCCTCAACGAGGTGTGGAATTTCCGAGTCCCAAATGCTTTAATCTTGTCTGTTAACGTAATCCCCGAGGTAAAAATTAACTTTAGAAGAAAATATGAAATAAAACGCTCCTCGGATGGTCACGAGGCTTCACATCTTGGACTAATAGGACTTTATAAGCCATTATGCACAATTCTGCTTAACGAAATGCGAGAAGTGTTCAATTGCTGCGACCGGTGGCGAGTTTAATTTGATGGCTGTTCGAGCACACTTTCAACTACAACTGCCATATTTTTCACTGAACGCACAGGCCGAGCACGTACACGAGTTCTTTTGACCAGTAAGGACCCGGATTGACTAACTCGCTTTACAAATTGATCCACAAACTGTGTTGATGGCAGTCTATTTTTTTCGAATTCAATTCGTACAATTATTACACGCTGAAAAATAACGGCCCCAGCAACATATTGCAGGAACTATGTACATGTTGGCAGGCATTGTTTTCGGGATTGGAAGATCTGCTGCTTTTTATTTCTTTATTGTATGTCACGTTTTTGTTTTCAGCAGTTTTCAACAAACAAAGCGACATTTGGGTCACAAATACATACGATATATCCTATTAATCATTGTGTTCCAAACATATTATATTGAATAGCAAACACAATGTGTTTGGACACAAATATACTATAATTGTGACACGCTGCAAACACGTTAAATTTGCATCCAAAAAACCAAAAAAGACAAACTTTTCAGCGTGTTCAGTTTGAGTTAAATACTGGGAAGTTTGGAAGAACGTTATTAATATTTCCCAATCCTTTTCCAGCGTCAAGTGACCCATTTCATAAGTTTCTAACCTTGAACTAATAACTGTCGGTGCTGCAATGGTTAGTGTGAGCGGCTCTTAAACATGAGAACCTACACGCTAATAAAACGACCCCTGTACCATAATGCAGCAACCATGTATATGTTTGGAACATCCATATACTTACGTGCAAGCATTATTTTCATGAATTGAAGATCTTCTGTTTTTTTGTTTCTTTGTTGTTTGCCACGTTTTTGTTTTCAGCAGATTTCAACAAACAAAGCCACACCTGGGTCATAAAAATATATATTATAATCTGTTAATCATTGTGTCTCCAACATTTAATATTGAATAGCAAACACAATGTGTTTGGACTCAAGCATACTATATTAGCGACACGGTTCAAATTCGTTGTATTTCCATCCAAAGAACGAAGAAATACAGATTTTTCAGCGTGTGGTGTCGATCCCTGCTCTGACCACCATACATTTCTTTCGACGACGGTCACCTCGTTATGTGATACTATCGAGTACTTCGTCATGAAAAATACCTCTCGGAACCGGTGTAAAAGTGTAGGTCTAAATCAGTGAGTGTAAAACCAGAAAGCGCATAGCTCAGTGGTTGTGAGGAGCTCTCTCTATAATCCCTTCATGGGAGTAATGGGAAACAATTTAGCTTTTTTTCTAATGAAGCGGGGGTAGTGGAGTAAAAAGGTGGGTACAAAGGTGCAGTACTCACGAAGAGTAAAGCCTTCGTAATAATAAAGATGCAAAGGTGCAGTACTTACGAGGGTAAAGCCTTCGCAATAACAAATATACAGTACCCACGAGAGACAAAGTCTTCTTATAGTTCTGAACAGAACTATCAGGATCGGGTGTGTTGTCCTCAACTTGACAATGAACTTTGTCTTGGAGCGATAGCCGACCATGGCTTCATACCAGAGTCGACTATTTATACAATGACTACTATAACCCCAAAGAGAATTCTAAAGGTGGTGGACAAAAGTAACCCACATCGTAACTCGTATTCTGCCGCAAACTGGTCAGCCATCGTCTGTCATTCAATAGAGATGGCAAATATCGTACTGGTGGCGACATTTGTGGACAGGGTTTGTAAGTTTTCGTCTTCATGTACTATACCTGGGCCTCGTATAGATTGGTACATTATTTTATAGTATTCGTCATTATTATTTGTATTCAATATACGGACGAAAAGTTTTCCTCACGTTACACAGCCTTGATTGAGTACTTGATTCTCAAATCCCTCTAAATAGGGTGTATACCTGGCCAGAGTAGGGATCGAACCCACGTTTTCAAGTACAAGAACCGTGCACACTAATCATTGTACGGTGCCCACGGTGCAACTTTTAAACAAATTTGTTGCTGTTGTTTCCCTGATTCACTTATTTTACTCATTCTCTGTATTAATTGCATTTGCGACGGTATTCCCTCCATTTTCAGATCCCAATGACACCATTATCTATGAACACATTGCCAAAGAGATTCCATATCTACCCATCGAGGATCTCAATAATATCCACTACAAAAACCGAAACCTCAATCAATCGTGTGCCTGGTATCCTTCATTTCTGGACATTAAGATCCACAATGACTACTGGCAAGAATTCCTCAATGGGGATATTACCTACTATCTCTTTGGGGCGTACCTTGATCGAAGACCCACAGTGACGCACAGTGAGCCGCTGGTACGAGTACTTACCATGATGCATTTCATTTCGCCAAATGACGAGGACTATCCCCAGACCTTTTGCCAAATATGGTACAATGAACAGCCACAACCGGTGATAACGCCTGTCAATGATTTGCGCCGCATATGGTATTATAATTGGGGTCATGGTCCCGAACACAACTTTCCCCATCTCTTGGGTTGTCCTGTGGCGGAGGAACATAAATCTTGGGTACCTCAAACTGTATCCCTTGTATCTTCGCCCTGTGACAAGGCCACGAATAATATCAAGGTGATTTATGAGCCTTTAGGCGAAGGTGAAGAGAAAAAAGGATTTGCTGTTTGTGTCAAAGGACTCGATTACCCCTATGCTGATATGTCACATCGTTTGGTGGAGTACATAGAAACTATGCGTTCCCTGGGAGCCGAAAAAATAACAATGTACCAGCTTCAAGTTCACCCTAACACTACAAAAGTCTTGAAGTACTACGAAAAAACGGGATTCCTGGAATACCGACCCTTTAGTTTGTCATTGGAGGTGGGAAATCTAAAGGAATATCGTCACTTGGAAATTGCCAAAAATAGTTTCTCCTACATGGTGCATGAAGTTATACCCTACAACGATTGTCTTTATCGCAATATGTATCGCTACAAATATATAGCCGTGGTGGATGTGGATGAAATCCCTATGCCCTTGGGAAATTTTTCCAATTGGTTTGACCTTATCCAGTTTGGGGAACAATATACTAATGCAAATTGCAAGGATTTCGCTAGTTTTTGCTTTCGTTGCATCTACTTTCCCAGGTATCCACAGATGCCACCGATTAGCCATGAAATCCCAGAATATTTCTATATGATGCAACATGTGTACAGGGTGAGAGAACACATACGACCGGATTGGGCCACCAAATGTCTGCACAACACGGATCGTGTCATAGCTACACATAATCATTTTCCCATTCAATTGGTATGGAATGTATGTCCAAGTTATTCCTTTGAGGCCACAGATGCTCAGCTGCAGCACTACCGTGAGCCACCAGTCCAAGAAACACTGGATGATCCGGTGATCGATAACAGTATATGGCGTTATAAGGACGAAGTTGTAGCGAGATCGATGAAAGTTTTTGAGGACTTGCATTTTTTTGATGAGGTGAGAGGGAAACAAGGGATATTTTGAAAACAATACGGTTTCATATTATTAATCCTGTTTTATTTGCAGATCATTTACGACGAAATGATGAAGTAACATCGCTGGAATTTTTGAATAACCTGTGATCTTATTGTATTTGTTAAGTAGAAAATAAAATATCCTTTTTAGAGAATTAATATAACCTTTATAAAACTGACAATTTAAAAGAAATCATTGAAATTAATTTCAGTTTCCTACTAAATTGGCCCCAAACAAGCCTGAGCGGTTCGCAGGCCCTTAAAAAACGAAGATAACGTACCACTCCAACCAACTAAATCTTTTGTCTTTTCTCTCCAGTTGGTAACACAAGGCTTTCGCAGGGATTCGTCCACCTAATTATTTCAGCGGAGGCATGACAGTCCTTATTTTTGGCTTCTTTCGAGAACGTCTTTGAATACCTTTCAATCTGACTCATTCTTAGCCATTATAGAGATTTGACCTACCCAGTATATTCGCTTAACGACATCGATGTTCGGATAGAGTTTCTACACGACACACAGTGGTTCAGAATTGATTTGCATCGTCCAAAATTCAATATCTTATAATTAATTTACTAACCAGTTTTAAATTCTGTCAAACAGGATTGTAAGTCAGGAGTCAAGGACTAAAAAAAATGGTTTCCCATTACATTCCATAAAGGAATTGGGGAGAACTTCTCACAACCAGTGAGCTATGCGCTTTCTAAATTTTTCACTCACTGATTGGGACCTACAGTTTTATACCGGTTCTTAACGGTATTTTGAGAAGCCGCCACTATGCGAGACAAAACCTTACACATTACACAAACTAAATCAACGCTTCGATTAGGTTGGTTGTCCAAAAGCCGTAGCCAATTCGATTGCAACTAACGGACAATCGGCAGCCGCTACATCCCTGGTGAGAATCAGAGACTGTGGCGTTTTGATATCGGGGCATTCCGGACACGCTGAATTACTACAATGGATCCACTCTATTCCCGTAAAAACGGACTACTGTATCCCCTACCTTCTACCAGCGACAAATCTAAGGACTTTTATTCCGAACAGGAATACCTGGGAAGAGTCACTGGAAGGGGATACCAGTAGTATCAGATTTTTCACGGATGGATCAAAGTTGGACGAGCAAGTAGGCTATGGGGTCCATTCACCGGACCTAAATGTAAAAATCTCCTTCAAGCTGCCTGATCACTGTAGTGTATTTCAGGGGGAAATTACCGCCATAGTGTCGCAACCCTCCGGAGAATATATATCTACACGGACAGCCAGGCCGCCATAAAATCCCTGGAAGCCATGTTTGCTACGTCCCTGACGGTGAAATAATGTCACTCATCACTTAGGGTGATGGCAGAGTATTTTGACATCAGGCTCATCTGGGTACCGGGACACAGTGACATTCCATGCAATTGCGTAGCGGATGCGTTACCTAGACAGGGCACTACGGCACAGGTTCTTCCGGCAAAAGAAGGTGTTAGTATGCCAATCTCTACCTGCCGTGTGCAGATCAGGCAGTGGGCTGATAATATGTTCAAGGAGAAGTGGAGACTTACTTCAACTTGCAAACAAGCCAGGGTCCTCTGGCCACAGGTGGACAGGAAGGGGACTAGGCAACTACTTAACTTGCCGAGAGGCAGGTTATCCACAATGATAGGAACACTTACGGGACATTGTCTTGTAGGAAAACACGCCCTAAGATTGGGACATAGACGCTCCACTCTCTGTAGATGCTGGATGGAAGAGGGCGAGGAAACGACGAAACACCTTCTCTTGGGTTGCCCGGCAGGACTGAAAGTAGGATATTCGGAACACATTTAGTTAGCACCGTAGCCCTACAGAATATTCCTGTAGCTCTTATAGACAAATTTATTGAAAGGGGAAATTGGCTAGACGACTAGTCAATAGACAGCGTGCTGTCTTGCAGCCTTTTCAACCAACGAACCAAGCTACGGACAAACAGTGAAGCGTTGTGAACAAAGCCGGCAGGATAGTTTGGGTGATACCTTCAGCGAATATATATGAGTGTGGCTGGTTCATTTCCAACAGGTAGGTTTGGAGAATCAGTATATCGTAGTCATTATGAACTTATTCAGTAAAATGGCAAAGCATACGTAGGTTTTTTGCCCCAATCAGAACTACATTCAGGGCACGATGCAATTAATTGGCGTTTAGATGTTGTTATCTCCAATCGTCCTGCTAAGTAATTGACATTCACAGTCCCATTTGTCTTTGGTCAACACTTTGGTATAATTGAATCATAAACTTTTTACTTCATCTTCTAATTTTGTATTTTAAATGCTCAATGGTGCGCATAAGTAAAATTACTAAATTCATTACAATTCTTAAGGACAATTTATAAAATCCTCTTTCGTATTGCTTCGATACTTTGGGGACACCAGAAGACACTTGAATAACTTTTAGTTCAAAACTTTAAGGAACAGAAACTAAATGTAAAAGTTAAAGGTTGAAGTTGAAACAGATACATTGGCAAACATTTAATTTCAGTTAATGGTTGCATGTATATAAAATACTTGTTAATATAATAAGATAATAAAATGTATTTCCTTATACATTTTATTATATTGAATCATACAAATATATTTACTCGTTTGGTTTAGAAGGACAAGTGTAAAGGATACAAAGAACAACATCTATTCAAATGAATCAAAGATTAAAGATCTAATTAAAGTTGACGAAGTGAAAAATTTGTATACATTGATTATGAGTGTGATCCACAGTGGTTCATGTTTCATGAAACAGGCTTCGTTAGGTTGAGAAATAGGCTTTGCATCATTTATGCCTTGATTCATGGGTGATTCATGGGCATAGAGTTCAGCCAGTAGATAGGCGTGCTGTGCGTTCTTCATCCACCCGTGAGAAAATACAAATTTTCTATAGGAAATCCGATGGGTAGGTACTAGAGAGTAGCAACAATCTTCTCCCTTTCAAACCGGGTTTTCGCGATATCTTTAGGAACTCTTTTTGCAAAACATAACAAACCTTAACCCAGCACTCTTTGTTCGATAGCAAATAAATACGAGTTCATTCATTGCTTCGTATATTAGAACAGGGCGTATCCGTGCCACAGCTGATCGACGAGGTAGTTGAAACTTGACAACGAATAGAGTGCACGCTGAAAAATAATGGCCCAAGCAACATATTGCAGGAACCTTGTTAACCTTTGCAAGCATAATTTTCGTGACTTGAATATCCGCTGCTTTTTTCTTTAGTATCTGTCAAGTTCTTGATTTCAGCAGTTCCCAACAAACAACGCCACATTTGGGTCACGAAAAAATACATTATAATCTATTAACCATTGTGTCCCAAACATGTTATATTTAATAGTAAACACAATTTGTTTGGGTACAAGTATAATATATTTGCGACGAGCTACAAACACGTTATATTTGCATCCAAACAAAAAAAACGACCACATTTTTCAACGTGTAGATAGGTGACAGAGCGCTAAGCAACCTGAAGTAAACCATGCAACAAACTAAGTTTAAATAGTGTTTAATGAATTGATACTAATGACAGCCAAACTACGTTCATGTTGGTTGAATCGAACAGAAATACTCATTCTCTTTTATTTCTGCCCGTTTTATATCCAACCAAAGAGTAACATAAAGCAGCAACTCCAGCTCGACGAAATCTCCAACTACCTCAACGACCGCTACAGAAGGATTCGAGAGGGATAGACGTTTATTTATTGCTCTAAGGTTAAACGAAATCTCCAAACACAACACTACGATTACATTGTGTTCAGGACTGACACAAAGGGTATCCATGACACAGCTGATCGACTATGAAGCAGAAAATTTATAGAAAACAAAGAAGATCAGTGAGAGAGCGATAAGCAACCAGATGCAGACCATGCAACAAACTAAGTTTAAATAGTGTTTCGATTGATACTAATGACAGCTAAATTATGTTTCATGTTGGTGGCATCGAACGGAAAAACGCCTTTCCTTTCATTTCTGTACGTTATATGTATAATTCTAGTTATCTGTATTTGGAGTTAGTGTTCAAAAAACCAATATTTCAAATAACGGGATTTCAGATTATTCGAAAAATCGATTTTTCGGTAAACCGATTTTCACAGAATGGACAAAAATAGAATGGAATTGAAATGAATTGCACTGAATTAAATTGAACTGAGTTGAATTGAATTGAATGGAATGGGATGGATTTCATTTGAATTAAATTAAATTGAATTGACTTGAATTGAGTTGAATTAAATTAAATTAAATTAAATTGAAGTGAATTGAATTGAATTGAACTGAATTGAATTAAAATGAATGGAATTGAATTGATTTGAATTGAATTGAACTGAATTGAAATGAATTGAGTTGAATTGAATTCAATTGACCTGAATTGAATTAAGTCGACCTGAATTGAATTGAAATTAATTGAATTACATTAAATTGAATTAAATTAAATTAAATTGAATTGAATTGAATTGACTTGCATTGAATTGAATTGGCTTGGATTGGAGTGGATTGGACTGGATTGAATTGAATTGATATGAGTTGAATTGAATTGAATTAAATGGAATTTAACTGATTTGGATTGAGTTGAATTGATATGAGTTGAAGTGACTTGAATTGTTTTGAATTGAATTGAACTGAATTGAATTGAATTAAAATGAATGGAATTGAATTGTTTTGAATTGAATTGATTTGAATTGAACTGAATTGAGTCGAACTGTACTGAATTGAATTGAATTAAATTGAATTGAATTGACCTGAAATGAAATGAATTGAATTGAAGTCAATTGACCTGGATTGAATTGAATTGAATTGAGTTGAATTGATTTGAATTAAACTAAACTAAATTAAATTAAATTAAATTGAATTGAATTGAATTAAATTAAATTGAATTGAACTCAATTGACCTGCACTGAATTGATATGAATTGACTTGAATTGAATTAAAATGAATTGAATTGTTAGGAATCGAATTGAATTGAATTGTTTTGAATTGAGTTGAATTGAGTAGAATTGAATTGAATTAAATTAAATTAAATTAAATTAAATTAAATTAAATTAAATTAAATTAAATTAAATTAAATTAAATTAAATTAAATTAAATTAAATTAAATTAAATTAAATTAAATTAAATTAAATTAAATTAAATTAAATTAAATTAAATTAAATTAAATTAAATTAAATTAAATTAAATTAAATTAAATTAAATTAAATTAAATTAAATTAAATTAAATTAAATTAAATTAAATTAAATTAAATTAAATTAAATTAAATTAAATTAAATTAAATTAAATTAAATTAAATTAAATTAAATTAAATTAAATTAAATTAAATTAAATTAAATTAAATTAAATTAAATTAAATTAAATTAAATTAAATTAAATTAAATTAAATTAAATTAAATTAAATTAAATTAAATTAAATTAAATTAAATTAAATTAAATTAAATTAAATTAAATTAAATTAAATTAAATTAAATTAAATTAAATTAAATTAAATTAAATTAAATTAAATTAAATTAAATTAAATTAAATTAAATTAAATTAAATTAAATTAAATTAAATTAAATTAAATTAAATTAAATTAAATTAAATTAAATTAAATTAAATTAAATTAAATTAAATTAAATTAAATTTAATTAAATTAAATTAAATTAAATTAAATTAAATTAAATTAAATTAAATTAAATTAAATTAAATTAAATTAAATTAAATTAAATTAAATTAAATTAAATTGAATTGACTTGAACTGAACTGAAGTGAATTGAATTGACTTGAACTGAAGTGAACTGAATTGAATTGAACTGAATTGAATTGTGATGAATTGAATTGAACTAAATTGAATTGAGTTGAATTGAGCTTTCTCATAACGTACGGCAATGTAAATATTGTGTGACAAAAAAGTGATGTCCCTACTGTGCATGTGTCCTTGTATTACTTGGAATATTTCTTGCCACATTTTTTGTGTGAATATGGTCTAATGCAACTAATTCTTCGATTTTTGTTCGTCTTCATCCACTATCACATAATTGAATTATAAACTTATTTAATTTTCATTTAATTTTACATTTTAAATATTCAATTCAGTTTAAGCCAATTTCGAGTCTTCAGTACACTTCGGATGTTGCTACATAGTTATTATTAGAAAGGTTACAGGACATAGGACATGGAATTGGCTTTCCCACGAGACTGCCAGAATAAAAATCTAAACATGTTGATGTTTGCGAAATGCACAACAAGGCCACGTACATGGAGATGTACAGTAGCTCGTTTTCAATATTTTTATGATAAGTATTTTACAGTTTTGGCTTAACAAACTGTTGACTCCACAGGTTTTTATTTTATCCAAGGAGCTGTCGGAAGAATTTCGAAACGACCAACAATTCCTTAACATTAGTATTTGAAACAAAATATCCGAATATTTACGAAAATGTGATCTAAACAGCTTCTGAAAATAAGTGAAATGGGAAAATATCTAAAGTAGAGCCACTCTAATATGCATGAGTAAATATTTTTATTTACACAAACAACATTTGTTTATCTGATTATGATAAAGTCATTTCCTTTCAATTTTATTACTTTCTATAGTAGCAAACACACTGACATACATTTGAGTGTTACGTTTCACACAAACTCAAGTACAAACAGGACGAACAAGGATATGAAGCATACAACTTAATGTAAACACAAAAAACTGCAATGAGTAGGACAATAATGATGAGTTTTAAATAAATGCAAAGATTAGTTTAACTATAACACATGATTTATGACTGCATACATTCTCTATCAGGATCTTTAAAGTATTAAAGTATTAAATTTACAATTAATTTGCCTGCATTTAAAGACAACAGAGGAAAATACGGAAAAAATATATTTTAAACCTTATCCTGGAGCCGATTCCTGTGTGTTTGATTAGGCAGGATAATAATGGTTTTCATTGAAGCCGCGAAAATAGATCAGCAAACACTGGAGGATCAGATGAACCAATTTTAATGTAAAACTGGAATTTAAAACAAAAAATTATAATCATAACTTACTTTCCCAATACATTACATAGATGAATTGAAATGGTTCCCGAAATCAGCCTTCCATATGCTTTCAATATCCAGGCTCACTGATCGGGCCCTACACTTGTTCGCCGTTAGCGAGAGGTCATGCTTTGTAAAGTTTTTTCATAACTACGCATTTGCAAACAGAGGTAGGTTGCATGCCTTCTAGAAGGCCTATCAAAGCAGTCAGAAGACCAATCCCAAAGTTTCCAGCTTTACAAATTAACATAGGAAAGGAAGGCTTCCACGTGTGTCTTTTCTGGTCTGGTCGCCAAACAAAATACATCGTAGTATCCTTCCATATAGGCCTTCTCATATACCTGCTAATGGAAGACTTCCTAGGGGGACTGCAAAGGAAGGCCTGCTAGGAGGCCTGTAAAAGAACATTTTTAGAAAGACTCATGGTAAATAGTATATATATATTAGGGTGGCAATGAAATGTATGGAGGAAAATATATTTTCGAATTTTAATAAACCCCAGGCGGATTCTTGTTCCTTATGGTCTTTGAGCCAAATATATCATATTATTGTGTCTCCAACAGATAATATTGAATAGCAAACATAATGTGTTTCGACAGAAGTATACTATATTTGCGACAGCTACAAACAGTTTACATTTGCATCCAAATAACACAAAACGTCGGATTTTTCAGTGTCACTTTCAATAACCAAATCCAAATTTAGGTCCCAAATTAATATACAGCAAACGTGATGTGTTTGGACACAAGTAGACTATGTTTATTTGCGACAATCTACAAACACGTTATATTTGCATTCAAATAACACAATAAGACAAATTTTTCAGCGTGTAGGTATCCAACCCTATCCTCACTCGGGGTTTCAGGTTCTATTTCTAAGTAATGCAATGTCCGTCGGAGGTGCAATGGTTAGTGTGCGCGGCTGTTGTACATGAGAACGTGGGTTCGATCCCTGTTCTGATCACCTTAAAATTCTTTCGACGATGGACACCTCGTTGAGTGAGGGCGACACTATCGAGTCCTCAGCCATGAAGACTTCTCAATAAACCGTTCGGAATCGGTACAAAACTATAGATGCCAACCAGTGAGTGTAAAAATTAACAAGCGCACAGTTCTCGCCAATCCCTTCATGGGATGTATTGGGAAATTATTTATTTATTTTGTTTTTACTTCTGTGTGGACTTATGGGAATTGGAATAATTTAGTCCTCATATAGAAAATTCGAGAGAGGAGACCACAGCATATTTAGCTGTTCGGATTGCCTTAGATATATGTTCTCGCTTTTATTGCGTTGGGGTTTTCTAATCTGGTTTCTTATAAATCCGTAATAAAACTGCTATCTATATCCTTGTCCTGGGTAGTTGGTTTTTACCAGTTCCATTTCAATTTCCTTAATAAAATATAATTTATACAATTACAGAACATCCTGTTGTCTACTACAACTGCATTAGTACAATTTGCCAGCTATGTGTAACCTTCTCTCTTTCTCTGTCCTTTTACTATATCCTGTCTGTCGTTGCTTTCTGTTGCTCTTTTCTTTAGAACAAAGTGTAATAGTTTATAACAGGGAATTGCCAACGGGAAGCAGCTAATTTTGTATGATATCCTGTTTACTACATATCTTTTGGTTGTGTAGTCGCGCCTGTTTGCGCTATGGTATGGAGTGCCTTCGATGGGCTTATGACCCACCCCATAGACACTGTGCAATATTACAGTTTTCAACAAAATTCTTTGCATAACTTTGCTTGTTCATAGCTGTGCGATAAAATTCTTCCTTGTTTAGAGCTGTATGAAACGAGGATAAAATGAGCCTTAGGATGTCATGTTTTATGAGTTTGTCTTAGGAATTAGTTCACAATGAAAACCTTTTGAATTCCAAGGTTGCCGACGGCGGGACTCTGAAGAAATCCGGTCTAAAAATAATACTCAATGCAGTTCTTTTCAGGGGCAGTGTAAAACAGTGCGGAATACGTTTTTATACAATCCCATATTATTATCTACCTTATTCCATTTTATCCTGTATTTTGTGGAAATGTCAACACAACGAGCCGTCCTATTATTTATTCCACACGCCAGGATTTGCATGTTGTACTCGTACATGTAGCTCGCATCCTTGTCTTAGCTTATGTATTCATTCCATAAGGTTTTCAATTTATACTCATGAGGTATTTTGTCTATTTTGTGGTTTTTATACAATTTCATCACGAGAATTTCCACTCGTAGAGGAATCGTGGTTTTTAACATGTCATTCTGCTGGAGTTCCTTTCACGTTTTTCCTCCCAGTTCACTCATTTGGTGTTTGGCTTTTGCGGTTCAATTAAGATGTGAAAGGATGTGGCTTGAAATGGCATGAAAAATTATTGGCGTGCATTTGGGATATGCTAAAGGCATACACAGAGTTGATTTTAATGGGAAGGAATGTAAAGTAAATTAAATTACGCATGTTTATGATCATTTTCATTAGGCTGGGATTGAATGAATGAAGGCATAATAAAGTACATGCACGTCATTGGAAGGATGTCAATGCTCTTAGGGGGTGCTATATAAAGAGTTAAAAGGACTGGATGCGAAAATGAGGAAAATAATGCTCGAAAATTTTGGATTTGAAAGAGTCAAAATTAAATTTAGTTTTTGGCAGTGTTGCCTTTAGTTGGTCACAAGAAAAATGGTAATAAGGGGTGGCTCATGTACAATTTGGCAGTAAATAGACAGAGACAATAGTCTAACGGGGTCAAATCTCAGCTGCGAGGCGACCAATGGACTTCCGATTTTCGGCTGATTATGCGGTTTTCGAACGCAGTGCGCAAATGATCCATTGTAAAGTTAGCGCCGTCCTGTTGAAACTATTCGTCGCCCATGTCATCCTCTTCAACTTTTGGGAACACAAAATTGATTTGGATACCGGCTTCATTCTCATTTTCGAAGAAAACTCGGTCTACGATGCCGCCATGCCAAAAACCGCACCAAACAGTACTCGTTGTGGAAGCATCGGCTTCTCCTCGACGACGTGTGGATTTTCCGAGCCCGGAATTCAACAATTTTGTTTATTACCGTAGTCCCCGAGGTGAAAATGTGAATTTGAAAATCATGAAAATATGATTTTTCGGTAAAAACGCGAATCTTCAGCCAACCGATCGTCAGCCCATTCGGCGAAGCGAAAACACATCGGATGGTCACGAGGCTTCAGTTCATGGACTATCTGAACTTTATAAGTCTTCGTACCGAGGTCGTTATGAAAAATTGTGCGCACAGAAGTGCAAAAAATGTTCAATTGCTGCCAATGGTGCCGAGTTGATATTGACGGCTGTGCGAGCACACTTTCAGCTATAGCGGAAATAATTTCCACTGACGCACTGGACGAGGACGTACACGAGTTCTGTTACACAACTCGTTTCACAAATTGATGCACAAACTGCGTTGATGGCACTTGATTTCAGTCGAATTTTTTCGTAGATTTCTTTCAGTTTGAGTGAAGACTCAGAGCTTTGGAAAAAAGTTTTAAATATTTCCCAACTTTCCTCAAGCGTAGAGCGGCCCATTTCATAAATTTCTATCCATTAACTAATAATTTGTCACTTTATAAGTATAAATGTCAACGTGCGTCCTCACTCGGCTATTTACATCAGCTACACTTTGAAACAACGTAATTTTAAAGATTCCTCATCCATCTCGCAGCAGTGTCATCTCTGTTCTAGGCGATATTATTCAACGTTCGTGGTGAATTGGTATGTGGCAGCCCATCAGACTACTGCCACGGCATACTTTTCGGCGTATTTAAAGTTTTAATATAAACTGTCAAACAACAACGATAATAGAAATACCTTAGATGGTGCATTCGATTATTTGCCATTTTCACCAGATATCAAAGGATCGATATCAATTTTTCACCCGGATACGACGAAAAAGCACTCAAAAATAATTTTGATTTCGATTCAATTCAATTTCGAAATATACTGGTAATATAGATAATAGAAGGGCATATTGATGTTGTTAGTTTTTGAAACTACGAGTAGTTTAGTCAGGGAAATTTGCTTATTTCCAGCACTTCAGAAATCTAGATTTGTTGTCTTGACTTTCGAATCCACCACTTATATTTCACCATCTAGAGGTTTCTATTATAATTTTAGACAATCAAGCTGCAATATACATCACATACTGTTCTTTGACATTCTAAGGATATTTTGACATAAATACATGTGACAAGTTGGTTCAGGTAAAAATTTAAAGCATTTTTATCGAAACAACATGCCTGGAAATCATATTATTAATTCGGTGCTGGGAGTCATCTCTGGTTGGAAACTGCCCACCCGCAGCACACCGCAAGTTGGAGTACACTCTTCTCCACTGTGGTTACTAGTAGTTAAAACTTTGCTTAAATGATTTGAATTGGAGAGACAACAAGTTATGACCTATACAGAGGACGTTGTCATTTTGATCCCTGGGAAATCGCTGTCTAGAATTTGTAAATTGATGTAAACTGCTTTGTGAAGGATATCGACTTGGGCCAGAGGCTGTGGGTTTGGGTTTGGGCTGAAACCGCCGATGACAGCAAACATTTTTCACTTATAGCCGCTTGATAGATGAGTCTAGGAGACCGATATTTGAGTGTCTAAAGCCATCATTGTCTTCAAGGCTCCAATATCTTGGTGCTCTCCTTTACCAACAATTGAACACGAATTGGAATACTGAACTGCATATGAAGAAGGGAATGAATGTTCTATATGCCTGTCGACATTTAATACTTAAAAGCTGCTGACGATCTACTGCTTGACACGCTGAAAAATCAGTGTTTTTTGTTGTTGTTTGACTGCAAATATATCGTGTTTGTAGGTTGTCGTAAATATAGTACAGTTGTGTGCAAACACAGTATGTTTGCTATTAACTGTTACATGTTAGATAAACAATTACTAATATGTTACAGTACATGTTGTTTGACCTAAACATGGCTTTGTTTCTTGAAAACTGGTGAAACCAAAAACGTGACAGACGACAAATAAACAAAAAAGCAGCAGACCTTCAGTTCATGAAAACAAGGCTTGCACGTAAGTATGTATATGGATGTTGGAAACATATACATGGTTCCTGCATAATGTTACTCGGGCCGTTTCTTCTTTATCTATAAACGCGTGCTTTGATGAGAGTGCTCTAGCGAAGAGCTGCCTGCTAAAAATAGTTAGTAAGGTTCTGCTCAAATCTGCCCTGTACGCTCAAAAATCTACATTTTATTATTGTTTGTATGTCAATATAACGTGTGTTTGCAGCTTTTGGGAAATATAGAATACTTGTGCCCAAATACATTGTGTTTGCTGTTCAATATTTCAAGTTGGATACATAATGTTTTATATGTTGTAATATACGTATTTGTGATCCAAACGTTGATCTGTTTGTGGTACAAATACAATTGTGTTTGTCGCACTGTTTCCTTCCTTCAAAAGTTAAGTAAAAGAGGGACAAAAAGCTTTATTCCTCACAATCTACGTCGTTAGTGTGTAACTGTATTTTCTGCATTATTCTTTAATTTTATTAATTATAAATATAATCATATATTTAATATATTTTATACGTCTCAAAACAATTTGCTGCTACATTTTATTATGTTTGGAAGCAAACACGAATATGCTTCCACGTAAGTAATCGCGTGTCTTGGAGGAAACACATCAATGCTTCCACGCAAGTATGTGGATGTTTGGGACGAAACACTCGTATGGTTCCATGTAAATGCATGAATGTTTTCAAGTAAATAGGTTAATATTTGCATTTAAATATAAGTGAGTTTGGGATTTGCAAATATAGGAATATTTGGAGTGTGCTCCAAACAACAACATGGTTCCTGCTGAATCTGTTTTCGAGAATATGTCACAGAGACCTTTTTTGTTCAGGGTGCGGGGTATGTGAATAGGGTATGTAAATATTTTCATTAAGCCAAATGGATATGATCCATGCTGCAGTTTTTATAGTGCTACTCGTATGTGTGACCCAGGTGCCATAGCGAAGGTTTCTCAACGGTTTGCTAACAACCATTCCCTTAACGGTCTTTAAGGGGTTTATGTTAATTCGTATAAACTTAATTTTTAAACCAGTGGAAGAGTAACTACGTTTTAAGGTTGTGGAATCTTCGAAATATGATTCATGACTTCGCTAACTATGGAGATTTGTGTATAGAACTAGATAGCGTTGTGACTCTATCCGTAAGAAGGTTGATGAAATCGCTAACTATAGAACATTCTGGAATATACGTGCATTGTTTGCTAAATGGTGAGTTGTGGAGAGTTATGGCGGTTGATAATTGAGTCAGTCGACTTTGAAACCACGAAAAGTTAGAATAATTGAGGAAAATTAACAGGGTCAATCGTTGTTATTGTATATTGAAGCTAAAATACGTATCGTTTCAATGTATAGGAGTATCGCAAGTTTAACTAGGATTATTAAACATATAGATATTCAAATCTTTCTTTGTTTCATATATGTATATATACTTAGTATTATTCCTGAATATGATCCTCGAGAGTGATCGAAATATCGAATAAAACTACAAAATTTGTGCAACCCTGGCATCGAGCATTAATTTTTTAAAGATAAATAATTCATATAGATAAATTGTATATAAAATTTTATCTTTAAATATAAATTACTTGAACTGATTTAAGCTTAATATGAAGCACCAAAGTGCCTTAATACATTTAGTTCATATTATATTGAACCGCGTGCTTTGAAATGTGTTTATATTCATTTTCATTTTCATTACCATTTCAACAATTCTAAAACTTTAAATTCCTCGTGTTACTCGCATGGATTATAATTTTTTTGTGTCAATATAACCCCATGACCTGACAGTGACTACTCAATGTTTATCAAAAACACACAAAGCCCTCACTAGGTTTGTTTACCTCAACTCAAGTAACGTTGAGGTTCGAGTTGCTAGTACAGTTATAGCTTTTCATTCGAAACAAACAACAACATTTGCAACAATATCAGATGAAAAAGTTTCCCGTCATTTCAAAGGATATCATCAGGTATTGCCAGGACTACGTGTATGCGCCCCACAGAAAATGAAGAGCATAGTTGAATATAAATTGGGATTGGAGTTTTGATACCTGTACACGGCAAAGGTATGCTATGTGAAAATACCGGAAGTCAGCATAAATTGTAGAAAACCGGTACAGAAAAACTATACAAAACTAATGCATTTGCGAAACAAAAATATTCGCATAGATTTTGTTGAACATGTGCATTAGGGTGTGATTCATTTGTCGACGTTAAAATGTGTTGTTTGTGTCGCATATTAGTGTAAAAATTTAATTAAATGGGTTAAGAATGCAGAAAAATATTACAACTCTTGGAGGACCAGCGAGTTATATTAAAGAAACTTTGGCACTTCGGGTTATTTTAAAGAAACCTGGGCACATCAATATCATTATCTCGGTACTCTGGACAGTTCCTGATTCACAACATGTGGAAGATTAACATAGTGCCTAACATTTTGCCTTAACTAACATTTACATGTACAGTATCTCAATATAACACTGTAATGTACTTTACAGCTTGACTGTTTGAAAGCTAATGTTAATGACGCCTACAAATATGCAGTCGTGGTGAGTTATAAGACTACAACATAAGAACTCAACATGAATGTTTTGTGAGATCGACAGAAACTGTCTAGAACAAAGGAGAATACATGGTGTTACTATGAGATGGTTCTTGAAACGGCTATTAGGAGCTGAAGTGAATACAAATAGCCGATTGGGGCGCCTTTACTTCAGGCCGATTTCAAATGTGTAAATGTATACATCGTCGAGAATAATACTAATTATGGAACAATTTATAATTGTTATTGTGTAGACGCTTACGTGCGAATGTTCAGTTTGTGTACATAGAGAAAGAAATCTGGTAAAAAAAAGTCGTTAAACGATGTCTTTAAAACAGCACTAAAAAAGAAAATTAGTACATTCTGAACTCAGACTATGAAACAGAAACCCCTCATTCATGTTTGCAATCCTTCGCATTTAAAGCAGCAGCTTATGTGGGACAAAAGACCCACTGTTTACATTATTAAGATTACTACTTTCGGAAATTGGCTATCGGTTGTGCAAGGATAGTGTGCACGGCTCTTGTCCATAAGTCAGAGGGTTCGATCCCTGCTCATACCACAATACGTATGATTCGACGGCCATAACCTAGCATAATAGCGGCGAGTCTATCTTCTCAAAAATACCGTTCGGAACCGGTGTAAAACTGTAAAACCGGTGTAAACGAATGAGTGAGGGTACAACTAGAACGCGCACAGCTCACTGCTTGAGAGAAGCTCTTCTCAGCCCCTTCATGGGATATAATGGGAAACCATTTTGTTAATGTGGGAAGACTGGTTGAAGCAGAATTCAAAATGATTGATCAAAAATACAGAAATCAGATAATTAATCGCATTATGTGTCTACATTTATATACAATGGACACAATACGGCCAAAATCACAAGACCACATTAACCAAATTTCGCATCTTCTAGTGCAATCCTGTAGCGGAATTTGATGGAGGCAGTCGGCATGAGTTCTCTTTCCTCTACAGTTGGTAACAAAAAGCTTTCGAAGACATAAATCCACCTGATGCTTTCAGAGGAGTTTGAGTCATCCTATTTTTCGGATCCTTTCGAGTAATGGGTGGTTCATTTACAAAAAAAATGGTGTCCCACAACATCCCATGAAGGGATTGGGGAGAGCTTCTCACAATCAGTGAGATGTACGCTTTCTAGTTTTACACTAACTGATTGGGACCCATAGTTGTACACCGGTTGTGAACGGTATTTTGGTAAGCTTTTGTCATGGCGAAGGACTACTGTTTTACAAACAGTTATCTTTTAAATCGTATGCTATTTTGAACCTGATAGATTTTTTCTGTTCGAAATATTGTCTATCAGACAGTCAGACTATGAGGCATTTCGCTTGAACAACGTTGGAAAATATGGGTCTTACAGAAGCTCAAATCTGACTTTGAAGTTGGCCGAAAAATCATATTTTCTGATGCGGCTATCTCGGCTGCTATGTCAACAAACAAAGTTGCCGCATCTGGGTACCGGAAAACACGCACGTCATTGTCTAGAAGTCGATGCAACCACATAGAGTGATAGTTTTGTGTGGTTTTTGGAGTGGTGGCATCATTGGTCCATTTTTTCGAAACTGCTATTGGAAACGTCATTTCAGTCAACGGCGAGCGCTACAAAGCCATAATTACGGACTTTATATTGGCTGAAGGAGAAGATATAAACTTGGATAATCTTTGGTTTCAGCAGGATGGCGCATTATGTCACACAGCTCATTAAACTATCGATCTTTTGCGAACTAAGTTAGGTAATCCTGTAAGCAACCGTCTTGGCGATGTCAATTGGCTGCCTCGGAGCTGCGATTTGACCCCTTTAGACTTTTTCTTGTTGGGTGCCATTAAAGACCTATGCAATGCGAATTATTCAGTAACGATCCACACCCTTAAGGCTAATATCGTTCGAGCCATTCGAGAGATAGAACCAGAAATCGTTAAACAAATTCTTGGAAATCGAATTGACAGGATGAGCTACATCGAAGCCAGTCGCGGAGGCCATATGAATGAAATGGTGTTCCATAAATATTGGGAGTATTGTATGTGGACCAACCGTTACATCATCCGTGCGAGCAGTATTGTCACGGATGACGTAACGGGTAGTCCAGCAAAATTTTTTGGTTATGGTTTCATTCGTGTTAATTGCAACTTTCGTAATTATGATCTCCATTAAGATGTTGAAGAGATCGCATGATTGAATGTCGCTTAGTCTGTGGTCTCGCCTGGTATTAGATACTTCGAAAAGGCCTTTACCAAGTTTCTCTTGTCAGTGTCATTCGGCAAACGTGTACCTGCTTGACAAAGATACCAAGTTCTGACATTGCTTTGTTAAGCTTTCTCGGTATCGGACTATCGACGGCAGCTTTATAATCACCAAAGAGATGGTTTGTGTCGATATGTACGCTGGATAAACGGTAGCTGTAGCATTAAGCAGGAACCATGTATATGTTTAGAACATCCATGTACTTAGGTGCAAGTATTGTTTTTATGAACTGAAGATTTGCTGCTTTTTTGTTTGTTTTTGTTCTCTGATACGTTTTTGTTTTCAGCAATTTTGAACAATCAAAGCCATAGTTGGGTTCCACAAACATATATTATAACATTTTAATCATTGGGTCTCCAACATATAATATTCAATAGCAAACATAATGTGTTTGGGCACAAGTATACTATATTTGCGGCAAGCTACAATTAGGTTAGACATGCATTCAAACAAAATGACTAAAATGATAATTTCATGATGGTTGACGTATGAACTTGGGTCATGTTTTGTAATTCCGATGAGAATCTAATCGCCTGGCATGCATGCGTCTTGCTGGAGGTGATCCCTGTATAGTGGCTATTGGGCACTATTTAAACAAACAAAGATATATTACTCTAATCCGAATGTCAAACAAGGAACAGCATTTTTTTTCTAAGTCGAGTTTTGTGGAAGTTTTTAGCAATTGGAGAGATGTGGTCTACATACGAGTAGTACAGTAACGTGGCTATAACAGCGAAATATTTTTACTAACATTTGAAGAATTTTTTAAACTCAAGACCAAAGAGACACCCTAATGTATATTTTACGTTGTGTGTTGTTCACTCCTACATAAAAAAACCGTTGAATGGTATTTGAATTAATGGGGGAGCGTTCAATCTTTATCTAACCCAAGCAAAGCAAGTTATTTCCTCACATCCTTTGGCAATGTTGTTGATAAATTATTTTTTGTATTGAAGTTTTTCAACACCAAACTGCAGAAAGTTATTTACCTAAGCAATGCATTGATTACAAAGGGAGATAGATGTATGCAATAGTTTGTTTCCCCTGTTACCATCAAGTGCAGTATTTGCATATATCCTGCATAAAATTCTCAAAGGGGTCTCGCAAATGTAAACAATGATGATTTGTTATACAGAATATGATTGAGGGGGTGTTTACATAATAGGGTTTTAAATTAATTCCCACTTCAGTTAAAAAAAAAATAATACTGCATCTGGGCATTTCCACAGTAAGGTCCACCTTTTGTCACATCACGTCACCCTCGTTAATTGCTTATTGTTTAAGACCAGTTAGTTAGATTGTTGTCTCATCTGTTAATAAATATATAACAATCTAACTTCATGGTCCTAAAATATAAACAATTTACGACGGTGACGTGATGCGACATAGGGTGGCACTTTCTGTGGAAATGTTCATCTGTAAAAGCAGGTTTGTAAGGGAAAGGTTAATGACAAGCACTTAACAAGCTGCTTCCAGAAAGCAGGGACCGAACCCTGGATCTCATGTACAAGAGGAGCGCATGCTAATCATTGCACCACCGACGTTTCGTCCCAGCCAAAGGGCTGTTTCTCGGATTGCCATGACTTGTACATGAAAGACACTATAATGGTATGATAGCCTGTGTGCAAGGTTTAGACACAGCTCTTTAGAATGGACTCCAAACCCTACCTACCTGTAGAAGCCTAAATACCTTCTATAACCTGGTATGCGTTTCTTCCAGTCCTGTATTTCCCGAATATAAGTGGTGAAGTTACTCTCAAAGGTTGAAGTGGGAGTCATGTAGTCGACTTTTTCTGTCGATAGCCGCAGATCCCTCAAAATCGAACCATGGCCACATGGGCTGCTGATCCATTGCGAAGTATGTATGTTCTAGGCGGATTGCAGTCATTTGCCTTCCGAGCAAATCTAATGGTAACAAGTGTAGGATAACACCCAAACCCTCGTTAGAAGTTGTGCGAAGGGCACCCGTAATACACACCATTGCCATTCTCTTGACTTATATCAACCGACTTAGATAAGTCGATTTTCCCAATACTGGCCACCAAATAACATTGCCGTAAAATAATATGGGGCGGACAACAGCTGTATATATCCAGTAAATTATTTTCGAGTATAGGCTCCATCATCCTCCGATGGCCCTTTATACGAACATGGGGCCACTGTGGCTGTACGGAACATATCCATAGCGTTTGACTTAAAATTAAGCATTCTGTCCGGTAACACACCTAAATATTTTGGACTATTCTTTAGTCTACATTCTCTTCCATATGGCTAAATTCTAACATCTCCTCTATACGTTATCGTTCGTTCTTCATCATCTGTTAAACTCGTTATCTAGAACCTTCCACCCGTTTCTAGAACCAGTGATACTTTTGACTGCCGTCTCTTGCGAGATTAGCCGAGACAAATCCTAATCGAGTTTAGTCGTTATTGGAGCGAAATCATGATGCTGGTTTGGCGAGCAGGTATATCGTTACAAGGCATACTTTTAGGCGTAACATTAATCGCTCTGTTATTTACATTCAGTCACAAATGTTAATTAAGCCAAATAAGTAAAGCATTCATATTAACATTACTTTGAATTATCCATTAAGCATAATTAAAGCTTTTAATCGCAACAATATCATAGCCCTGTGGGTTTGATTGGCGGTGTTTCTATATTTTCAAACTCTGTAGATGTTATACTTCCAAGCTATGGAAGGTGGAGAAAAGGTGAGAAACAAAGTTACATAATATTAAAAATTAAATTTCATGATAAATTAAAGAAGGAGCTAATTTAAAACCGGCACAGTGGTAGTGTACACTGACTGAACTTGTATGGAACCGAAAACAGTCTGTTGCATTGGAAAGAGTGACATGTTTGAACAAGTGTTAAGACACCCAATCGCAGGATCAATTCCATTTCTATCATGTCAACCACCTTTGACAGCAGCGATGTCTTCATGGAACCGCTCCCAGGGTTCATCTGAAACTGCTCCTAAATATTCACTTAGATTGCCTATTTTTGACTACCATGCGGCGGACACTGAGACATTCTACACTGTCCTCTTAAATTACATTACACTGTCCCCGTCATTTTGCCCTTCTTATTAAGTTTTCGACTGCCTTGCGAAGCTTTTGGTATTTTTGATCCAATCTCTCTTGATGCAATTCCCCTCCTCTTTTACAGAATACATTTTGATTTCGTTAAATGGACAATTATCCATATCATCAGAAGTTACTATATCCCTTACCGATGCTCATGTCAACACCTGTGTATTCAATAATTTCACCGCAATTTCAACGTAGAATTTGCTTTTAATGGAAATGTCCTTTGAAAGCGAACTGTAAATTGCGACAAATTAAACAACTGTTTGTCAGTTGACATTAAATGTGTCAATTGAAAGTTAATCCCTTTGTGTGATTCAGTCAATGTGTGGCGGGGGAATTTCAATTTAATTGACATTAAATTAATTCGCTAATTTAGTTGCGTATGGAAACGTCAATAAGACAGAGTAAGTAAAAGCGATTGAGAACGTCGTTTGAATTTGCAGCAAATAACTGCATCAAGTGAATACTGGGACTTTAACGCGACTATTAATATTGATATTAAATATTGATATTTGTATATATAGGGTGTCTCAATAATGATGCAAGTTTTAAATTGTGTGACATTTTCTTTCTGTGCAAGTGGCAGCTCTGAAATTTGACAGCTGTCGTGTGTGATTGTTAATATAAATGAAGCGCTACATAATGGAAGAATGCGTTATAATTGTGAAACCCCAATAAAGCCAGAACAGAAATTCATTCATTCATCAATTCATTCGCGAGAACCGACTTAAACATACCCCCCACCCTTAGACATCCATTGGGCCACCCACCCTTAGACATCCATTGGGCCCAGTTAAGAAACATGAGTTTGAAATAAATGTGACGATTTGTATGGGAGGTACCAGATTGGGCATGGTCACAATGTCAATTTTCAATTCCTAACTAATTTTAGCAAAATAATAGTCACTGACGAAACTTCATTGTGGTCAAAGGTTTATGGAAGTTATTGTTCTGATCAGCCTGCCAGCCTGCAAGGTCGACAGATGGACATGGGACAATCGTCTTAAAAAATCCTACAAATATGGTTCCTTCTATGCGTTACATTTCTTCTGTAGTAAATGCTTTAATATATAAAAAATATGGTTTCCAATCACATCCCATGAAGAGATTAGGGAGAGCTTCTCACAAACCAGTGAGCTGTGCACGTTCTCGTTTAACACTCACTGATTGGGACCTACAGTTTTATACCCGTTCCGAACGGTATTTTTAAAAGCTTTTTCATGGCTAAATACTCGGTAGTGTTGCCGTCACTAAGCGAGGTGGCCGCCGACGAAAGAAATTTAAGGTGGTCAGAACAGGGATAGGATCCACGTTCTCATGTACAAGAGCCGCGTACTCTACCATTGCACCACCGACGACCAATAAATAATATATACCCCTTTCCTTATGTGTGAGGGTATACAAATGGGTAATGTTACGCTAACACACTTCGTGAATTTTCGGTCGTGGAAGTGCAACCTAATGTGTCAACAATTCGAAGAATGATGAAAAAACGTTACCCAACAAGGTCGATTATGGACTTTAAGTCTCCTGTACGTCGACATACTGGCCGATCTCTCGAAAACATTGCTGCTGTCAACGAGAATGTCGTCGAATGCTCGGGATCATCAATTCGGCATGGTTTACTACAACTTCAAATTCAACGAAGCACCATGCAGCGAATTTTGAG
This sequence comes from Phaonia tiefii, assembly GCA_963931995.1. NCBI lineage: Eukaryota > Metazoa > Arthropoda > Insecta > Diptera > Muscidae > Phaonia > Phaonia tiefii. Next base: position 15,933,302 of record OZ008370.1, on the reverse strand, counting down.
GAAATACCTTCTTCACCTTCACCCGTTCAAGATTCTACTCACTCAGATGCTCAAACCGAGAGTTTGTATTTCGTGGGTAATGAGATATCCCAGTATTACTGCCGTAGTGAATGGTGGCGATCTTTTACCCATTACGCACAGGGTACGGGGAAAATACTGGGTAGCTACCAAGGACAATGCGGAATTACCCATCCGATTACCCATTTCACATGGGGAATGAATAGGCGGTATTTACCCATTACCCACGGCGATGGTTAACCCATCCCTATTTTTAATCGAACATATGAAGAACTGGCAGTGTGCTAGGCTCATGTGCATGAGAATGTGGGTTCGATCCCTGCTCTGGCCACCTTAGAATTTCTTTCAACGGCGGTCACCTCGCTTAGTGACGGCGACACTATCGAGTACCTAGCCATGAAAAAATTTCTCAGAATACCTTTCGGAACCGGTGTAAAATTGTAGGTCCCAATCAGTGAGTGTAAAACTAGAACGCGCACAGCTCACTGGTTTGTGAGAAGCTCTCCCTAATCCCTTCATGGGATGTAACGTGAAACTATTTATTTATTTATGAAAAACTTTTAAAAATTTCTATATCTCGGAAACGTTTCCAACGGGTGCCGTGAGTAATGGGTAAAGGCCGTCAATTGACTCTCCATGTGTAATGGATAATGGGTAGCTACCCATTATTTTCCGCTGGAGAAATATATGATCTGGGCGTCGAAAGGCCCTAAGCTGCCTAATCCGCTTGGGTTGTTTGTGGCCAATTAAAGAAAAATATCTATAATATTTCCTTAAGCGTTCTTATTTCCCCCAATCACATCTCATGAATGAATACACAATCCGTGCACTAATCATGCTTAATTTTGAACCGGTCACACTGAAAGGATTCATAGTGTTTATTCTAAACCTTCGTGTAATAACACTGGTCTACAAAAATTAAAATATGTTCGAGCCTTAACACCATTGCTAAATATCTACCAAATAATTCTTGGCTTCTCTTCTATAGAATCGGTTTTTACAGAACTTATAAATGTTTACTAGATAAAGAGATATTGAATTTTGGATGATGGGAATGATTGTGAACCACTGTGCAAAGTAGTTACGCTAATCAATACAACGCTCTTTTAGTTGGCTAGAAAATGTCAGTAGAATGGATCAAAATGAACTGGCGCGAAAGGTACTCGAAGACGTACTCGAAGGACATCGATGAATAGGACGACCAATTTTTTTTTTTTTTTTTTTTTTAAACTCCAATTTATTTTGCAATCTATCTATAGATATAGATATTTAGCATTTTCTTTCAGTAAAGGTACACAAGTAATTAGAATTAAAATTAAAACTAATTAGGCTAATTACAAAAGGCATGGAGAGGAAGCAACCATTGACGACCAATACCTCGTTGGAAAGACTTGGTGGAAGAATCCCTGTGAGAGCTTAGTGTTACCAGCTGGAAGGCAAATGCTCTAACCGGGAAAAACATGACGTTAGCTAAAATGCAAAAAGGCATAACGAATAAAAATATAATTTTACAAGAAAGCAGACAACTTTGTAAAATGAAAACTATAAAAAAATTTGAACGAAGTTTTTTCTAATTTCACTTTAAGCACACAGAGATTTTTGATCGTAGAAGTGTACAATTTTTTCAAGGCATGTAGTTTAATGGCATTCATAACAATCAATCAAACACTCGATTTTGAAATTTTGTGCTAGTTACGCCTTTTTGCATTTTAGCCACCGATGATCTCTTAGCCTTAAAGGAAATTACAACTTTAAAGACAAATGCTAAAGATCGGGCCAGTTAGAGATGTATGGTATGTTCGTTTTGTTGTTTGAGGCCACCTAAGTAAGCAAGATCGGGAAATATGGTTTTCAAAAATGTAAATCCATCGCTTAGTGACGGCGACACTATGGAATATTTAGCCATGAAAAAGCTTCTCAAAATTCTAATCGGAATCGGTGCAAAACTGTAGGTTACTATTAGAGAGTATAAAACTAGAACTCGCACAGCTCACTGGTTGTGTGAAGCTCCGCCCAATCCCATAATGGGATGTAATGGGAAACCAATTTTTTGAAATCCATAACCTGTCTTGTCCATTGCTTTCACAAACTCTTTAAACAACCCGAGTTTGAGATGTAAAGGTGGGTGGCACTTAAATATTTTCCTTGTGACCCAAAGGAACGTGCGATATTTCGGTATCACGCTATGGTTGCCTCCGACTCGGCTGTACTATTTAAATTTTCATGCAGGCCAGTGTAATGTAATGTAATTCTTAATTACTTGCGTCATTATACTTTTTTATTATTTTTTGTGAGATTTTCATAAACATGACCTAATTTTTGCCACTCTCATTTCTCCAGTCCTTCATTAACCTGGCGCCCTCTACAATATTCAGCTAGAGTTACAGTTCATCATTTCACCCTATTGCCCCCCCCCCAAACCCACAAGGTTATTTATGTGAAACTAATCTGTAACGTTCATACACTCAATGCTTAAGGGTTACAATTGAGCTGTTGCTGCTGTTGCCTTTTCCTAGAAGTTTGATGAATTTTATGAACAGAAAATAAAATTGGCTTTAGATGAAATTAGCTCAAGTGGAAAATTTGATTTGGTTTGTTGTTGAAAATCTGTTTTCCTGGCATAAACGTGATAAAGTTATAATGCAAACAACGACAACAACAACAAACGGAAAATCTTCTTAATAAAACCATAAGAGGATTAGGAGCATGAAAAATTAAAGTGGAAATATGGAATTTTTACTGAATTGTAGTGGGATTTGGTGGTACTTCAATTTAAGAACACATTTTCCAGATTTTCAAAATGTTTTCATTTTCATAAATTTAAAAACTTTAACTTGAATTTTAAAATACTTTTTTCTTTGTTCTGGTGTTGCTTTGTGTTTGTGAAATTTTCCATTTAAATCGTAATATATTTCCATTGAATTTTCCACCTGTATTTGCTAAAGCACTTAACATCTACCACTTGATTTACTATTGATGTTATATTTAAAATTGATTTAAAAACTTAAAATCTAAGGCCAGAAATTCTTTATGATTTAAATTTCCAATTAGAATTTAATTGCAATACTCACATTTGTACACTCATGTTTGTTATACAAGAGAAAACAGTTTAGCACAGAATACAGTTGGAAAATGTAATCAAAATTTAATCAATATTTGTTTTAAATCTCGAAACAATTTAGCACACAATATATTGGAAACATTTAATCAAAGTTAAATTATAAATTAAATGAATATCAAATGAGGTATTTGATTCATGTCAAATACTTATATGACAGTTTCCATGAATGCCTAGTACTAGTAAATAAGTATAAAAACAAGTGGATATGTCCGAAGCAGGCTAGGTATGTGCATTAGGTTGTATTTAAGGTATTTGGTTAAAAAAATACTTTTTGGCGTAGAATACGTCTTACCTTACTTTATAGGGAGTCATGTCAGATTGTTATTGTTGTAATCTTTATTTCATTGATTATGAGGAAACGGCGAGATAACTTTTTTTAAAAATTTTTTTGTAGGTAAATGAAGATGTTGTCTTTCGTTTGATATACATTTCATATTGGTAGATATCTTCCTAATATTTAAATTTCTCAAATGAAAATTGTTTAAACACATACACTCAAACATATGTGTGGTGTTCGGTTGAGTGTTTGCGTTTGTAGCGTGGACACAAACTATGCTGCTGTTTCAGTGTGGACACAAACCTTCGGCTGTTGTTTTGATTGATGAAATATTGAAATTTCGTATATTTACTTATGTATTTAAGTGAAACAAAATATTAAATGTGAATTTGAATTTAACATGGATATATAATTATAAAAAATATAAATCAAATTTATTTGCGTCTGATATTTATCATTTCATATTTATCAAAACATATTTATCCTATTTTTCCTACCATAAGCTTATGTATATTATCAAAAGTAACTATCAAATAAATGAATTCATTTGCTTATGTTATTTATCATTTATTGTTATATATGTTTTCTGTCTTATCGGATGGCGTATTCTACGTTAAACTTAATGGCCGTGTCTCTGACACAGCCTGCAGGGACAGTCCGTGGCCGAAGGCCTCGGGCAACTGTCTGCTGTTTACTTTTTTGAACAATATGGGACTCAAACGACGTGTCACGATGGGCATAAATTGAAAAATCAGGGGTGTTTTTTACAGGTTCACAACTTTGAGTTGGTAACACTGATTTATTTGACAACAGATTTAACAGCTGCTTTTTGTTTAGTTTGGTGTGACATTTCATCATGGGTTACTTGCTTACTTGGGTGGCCACAAACAACGCAGAGGCGTCCAGGGCCTTACAAAATGAGGATAACATGTCCCATCTTTACTTTATCGATCTGCAAAAGTTTATGTTTTTTCATCATAATATGGTTCAAAATCTTTTTTTCCTATTAAAAATAATTTTCAATAGAAACAAGTTTTTACAAGAAGCAGTGAAATTGATTATCTCGGTGGATGGTTGGGAATATAGATATTTCGTTGTCCTCCAAGGCATCTTATCAGCTCCCTTCTCCACAAGTCTTTAGGTATATCATCACACATTTAGGGATAAACATTTCTCTAATGAACGAGAATTGTTTCAGCAACATCTACTAGTGCCACAACATCCAAAACAATACTTTAGCGAAAACACCAATCTTCCCAACTTCTTGTTCATGTAGGCTTTCCTTGAAAACCAATACATATATGTCGTGCGTTACAAGAAAATCGGAAGTAATACTCACACGGTACACTGTACCACCAATCTCATGGAAATCGTTGTTGCTATTTTTGACACAACATCTATGTTGTAATTTCAATAAAAGCCTACATGGACAAGAAGTTGTGAATATTGATGTTGTCGGTAAAGTATTATTTTGGATATTGTCGCACTAGTAGGTGATGTTGAAATAATTCTCGTTCAGTTGAGAATTGTTTATCACTATAATGTGTGATAATATACCTAAATACTTGTGGAGAAGGGAGCTGATGAGATAGATGCCTTGGTGGCCATCGAAATAGCTATATTCCCAACCATATACCGCAATAATTAATTTCACTGGTTCTTGTAAAAACAATTTTTAATTGGAAAAATAATCTTGAACCGAATTATGATGAAAAAACATAAAGATAACATGTTAGTTTAACTGAATCGATCTTCAGCTTTTCTCCTTCAGTCGCTAACACCAAGCTCTCGCACGCAATCTTCCAACTGGTCTTTCCAGCGAATTCTTGGTGGTCCCATTTTTCGATGTTACGGCCGTCCTATTTTTCGATGTCACGGTCGGTCTATTTTTCGATGTCTTTCGAGTACGTGTTCGACAACCTTTCGCACTGGTACATTCTGACCCATTCTACTGACATGGCCAGTCGAGCGTAAACGTGCTATTCTGATATGCTCAACTACTTCGAAGTCGGGATACAGATTATACAGTTCGTGGTCAATCCCTTGTCGATACTCGCCTGTATTATAGCACCATATCTGTTTCAGAGCATTTTACGCCCGAATACTCCCAGTGATGTTTCATCAGCAAGCGATATGACCCAGTATTCTGTGCCGTAAAGCAAAGCAGGTTATATGAGAGTCTGATATATTTCGATCTTCGTTGCTTGCGAGATGGCCTTATCTCTGAAGTGCTTGCTTACCCCGAAATTGAATTTATTTTCGATTGCCCTCGTTTACTGACAAATCCACTTATACTGATTCCTCTCAATTCTCGAAAAAACTGTTCATCTTTTCGGCCAGTGATGTCTAAATCATCAGCATGCGCTGGCAGCACGTGACTTTTGTTGCTGATAGTTTTATTCGTATTGAGTGCAGCTTTTCTCATGCCGATCTCAATTAATATGTGACTCAATATTAATATGACTGAGGTCTTGCCTCGTACTAAATTGTTCGGTGAGATCTTCAGTGGTGCAATGGCCAGTGTGTTCGGCTCTGGTGTATGAGAACATGGGTTCGATCCCCGCTCTGACCACCTTACATTTCCTTCGACGGCGGCCACCTCGCTTAGTGAAGCTTTTCAAAATACAATTCGGAACCGGTGTACAACTGTGGGTCCCAATCAGTGAGTGAAAAATTAGACAGCGCACAGCTCACTGGTTGTGAAAAGCTCTCCCCAATCCCTTCATGGGATGTAATGGGAAACATCTTTTTTTTAGATCTTTACCAATCTTTAATGAAGATTTGGTGTCGGTCAATGCTATTCTACAAAGACGTGTTAGCTTAGCAGGAGTATCAAGCTCCGACATAGCTTGGTACAGTTTTCTACGTTGTGGGCTTTCGAAGGTAGCCTTATAGTCTACAAAGAGGTGGTAGGTGTCGATTTGCTTTCCCTAGATTTTCTCCAGGATTTTTCGTAATGTGAATATGTGGTCGACTGTTGACTTTCCAGGACTAAAGCCACACTGACAAGGTGCGATCAGCACTGTAACAAATGGCTTTAGTATTTCGCGCATTACGCTCGAGAGGACCTTGTATACGATGGATAAACGGCTTGTTCCACGGTAAATTGTACATATACTCGGTGTTTTTGAAAACAGGACATAAAGGGTTTTTCAACAGAGACGCTACAAAAGTAAATCGATAGGGACAGAAAACGACGCCATATTTTTTCCCGCTCTTTTGGCATATCTCTTCAGTAAGGCTTGCCATTTCACCATGGAAAGATATACGAGCCAACAACGAGTCGAAATTATTAAAATTTACTACCGAAATTTGGAGTCAGTGGCCTCAACTTTAAGAGGCCAACTTTAAGACGCCTCAACAATCAGCGATGAGGCTCATTTCTGGCTGAATGGCTTCGTCAATAAGCAAAATATGTGTTATTGGTCAGACAGCAATCCACACGTAATCCATGAGTCATCATTGCATCCCGAAAAAATTACGGTTTGGTGCGGTTTATGGGCCGGCGGCGTCACTGGGCCGTACTTCTTCCGTGATGATCAAGACCGGCGCATTACTGTGAATGCGAATCGCTACCGTTCAATGATAACCGAATATTTTTGGCCCCAATTGGATAATATGGACTTGGAGGACATGTGGTTCCAACAGGACGGCGAATGCCACAATCAATTTATTGGAAACCAAGTTTGGCGAACGTGTTATCTCACGAAATGGCCCAGTCGATTGGCCGCCTCGGTCGTGCGATTTGACGCCGTTAGATTATTTCCTGTGGGACTACGTCAAGTCTATGGTCTATGCCAACAAGCCAGCGACGATTGATGAACTTCGTACGAATATCGAACGTGAAATTGCAGCAGTATCGGCCGATTTATGCTTGAAAACCGTCGAAAATTGGGTTAAGCGTCTGGACTTCTGCAAGCGTGCCCGAGGTGGCCATGCAAAAGAAATCGAGTTCCATACATAATGGCATCGAACGTACTTTCACAGGAATAAAAAAATTTATTGGTATCTAAAACCGGTTTTGTTTTATTTAAAAAAACTTTTGTAGCGCTCTTATTGAAAACCCCTTTAGTTGTCTGCCATGTATTCGTCTAGCCAAATTTTCTATATCTGCTGCTGCATGCACCTTTCCAATTCATAGCCGACAGCCGTAAACAGCTCAGCCGGTAGTCCATCAGCACCAGAGGCTTTGTTGTTACTAAGCCGGGAAATTGAAGTTATAACTTCGCTTTGGGTACGAGGGGGCCATCGACGACATCGTCCTGATCTCTCCAGATTCCCAACATACTCTGCACATCTGGTACAAGATTCCCGTCCTTATCTTTAAAAAACAGGTGCTCTGGTTCATGGCTGTTGGTTTGGCTTTGTAGTTTTCGGTAGAATTTCCGCACCTCATTCTTCCTTCTCTAAGATTCAGTTTGCTCACTCTCACGCATTCTCTTTTTTTTAAACAAACGGGTTTCGTCTCTCCCCTTCTCCTTATACCGCTCCGTCACGGCTAACGTTACAACTGACTGAAGTTTTGCCATACGTACAGCGTTCTTTGCATTACTTGCCAGGCGATACTCCTCATCGTACTATGGTTTATCTTTAAGCGGTTTTTCATAATCAAGTACGGCCTCTGCAGCAGTTTCCATAGAGTGAGAAATGTTCTTTCTGTACGCTTCAGGATCAAGAGGTGGAGGTGATTCCTGCGCCAGTAGCTGAGCGAGCTTCTCTGTATAGACTGTCGGTATCTCTGGTATTTGCAGCATTCCGATGTTCAGCTTTACATATGTTTGGTTTCGTACTAATTTCGCTAGTTATCAGAATTTATATTAGCTTCTCGAATCACACGTACCTCAATTACACTAGTATAATGCCTTCCATAAATTACCAGGTGATTACTCTGGTTCTTCGTTTGTGGGCCAGGGGATATCCAAGTAGTCCTATGGATTTCTTTATGTTGGAATCTTGTACTACTGACAAACATGTTTTTCGCCGCTGCAAAATCTAACAGTCTTATTCCGTTTTCGGAAGTGATGGCGTGCGGACTGAATTTAGCGATGGTTGGTTCAAAGTCAATTTCCCTGCCGACTTAAGAATTCAAATCACCTAGAACAATCTTAATGTCATGGCCAGGATCAGACGTGTCATCTCGGCGCCCATACAAAATGTCCTGTGTGTCATCGTCCTTTTCTTGTTTTGGGGAATGTACACAAATTAGCGATAGGTTTAAGTATCGCGGATAAGTTCACAAACGAATTGATCCTTGAGACCAGATATAGCAGTCTTGTGCCAAGTAAAAATCCGCAACCAAATTCATGCTTTTTCTTATGGCAGCTGTATTATATGTCACAGTTCTCCTTCCTTTACATCCATGTCCTGGCAATCGCATTTCCTGGATAGCAGTAATGTCAGCCTTATAATTCTCGAGGATATTTGCCAGTTGGATAGTGGCACCGGATCTGTATTGTGTTCTAACATTCCAAGTGCATCTCCATACACGTCTGGGGGGTTTTATGTTTCTCATTCTAATTTGTATGTTTACCATGGATAGACTTACACAGGAACAGCGCTTGCGTGGCAACTTGAAACTTAAAATCCTGTGGGTAATGGGTTAACGATCGTTAACCATTTCCCGCAGCAATAATAATGGGTTACACAGAGTAGCCCATTACCCCTGAAATACGAACCCTGGTATATTTCAACCTACATAAACCAGTTTTACAAGTAAGTCGTTAGACACTACTACGAATTTTGGGGGGGCGAACCTGCCATGGTCCTCTCTTACTTTATTATCTAAAACAGTTCAAAGTTTTGTAAAAATGTTTACGTTTAGTTTCATTTCTTTTGTACATTTATCTTTACCACCTTACATTTTACCCCCCTCTAAATCACATATATAAAATTCCTGATCCTTGCACTTCGAATCATTCACTTGATAGCTTTTGTTAATGTAAAACAAATTTACGCATTGTTCAACTTTTTTCCACGAACTTGGCTTGCGGAACGAGATGGATGTGTAATTGAATTGTCTGCCCGTTCCATACCAATGAAATTCCCCATCAATATTCAAATCTGCAGCGGATAACCACCATTTACGATTTGTGGGAAATTGTCCATGTAGATATTGCGAAAGTTCATTCAGCTCTTCGGCAGAATCGAAAGAAGCCAAATGAGCACCCAGAGAACGGCAAGCTAGGAAGGATTTAAACCATGTATCCTGAAAGAAATAAGAAATACATATACATATACAAAAGATTTTAACGTTAATCACACATTAAGAAAATTTCACATCTCCTTACCTTTTTCTCACTGAAATAGTACAACTTATTGCCGACTTGTGTAAACTGTGTAACATCAACATTTTCCAGGCAATCTGAGTGAAAATATTTGTAGGAAAATTTAATATTTTCTCTATCAAACAACAGTAAGACTTACATTTCTTATCACCGGCAAATTTCTGTGCGCCCAGAACGAATGAACTGAAGATAAAAATGACGAAATATCTGAACAAGACTGTGAGCATTTTCCGCTGTAACAACTGTACGACACGAGATATTATCCAAGAATGACGATATGCTCTGCAACTGTTCAAGTGTTGGGATTTACTGTAGGATTTTCTAAGCGTAAATGATATAAGAAATATTGCCACGGGTGGTCAGAAAAAGGTTGGGTAGAAAATAATTACACGCTGAAAAACCGGTATTTATTGTTGTTTGGATGCAAATATATCATGTTTGTAGCCTGTCGCAAATATAGTATACTTGTATCCAAACACATTGTGTTTGCTATTCAATATTATATGTTGAAGCTACAATGATTAATTGTTTAGAATATATATGTTTTTGTGACCCAAATGTTGCTAATAAAAGCAAAAGCGTGACAACAAAGAAACAAAACGCAGCAAATCTTCAATTCATGGAAAAATGCTTGCATTATTTTGCTGGGACCGTTTTTTACAGCGTATAATTGCATATCTCTCTTAAGATGCTAGGGCGGTCCCAAAACTAGCCGACCAGACGTATAGATGTTGCCAGTAGTTTGAAAAATGTATTTTGGTGAAAAGTGGCAACTTTATAAAACATATGTTTTAAGTTTCAAGGTGCCACGTTGTTTAGTATTTTTATTTGAGCCTTCAGAAGTAAACGATCTCAGTGAATTGGTAAACATGGAAAAAATTGGCCACCGTTATGTTATTGCAGATTTCTATTTGAAAGGTCTCAGTCCAAGCAATATGAAAACCGAACTAGATTGTACTTTGGGGGAGTCTGCTCCTTCGTTTAGGGCTGTAAAATATTGGCTAGTAGAGCTTAAACGTGACCGTACGAGCTACCAAGCCCAACACCGTAGTGATCCACCAATTGGGGTGTCCACGCCAAACACGGTTAAGAAAATCCACAAAATGGTATTGGATGATCGTCGGCGGAAGGTGCGTGAACTACCTGAAATGATTGATATTTCAAAAAGTGTTAGACATCGTATATTGAACCGAAGATTTGAAGATGAGAAAGCTGTGCGCCAGATGGTTGCCGCGCTTGCTTTCAATAGAGCAAAAAAAGTGTCGTATAGATGTTTCAGTAGAGTGTTTGGCGATGTTTCACCGCAATAAAGAAGGAATTTTTGCGTCGATTCATATCCATGAATGAGACATGGGTTTACCACTTCACACCTGAGACAATGGAACAGTCAAAGCAGTGGTTTGAAATGGGAGAATCGAGTCCAAAGAAGGCGAAGACGGTTCCATCTGCAGTCATGGTCAATGCGTCTTTTTTTTTGGGATGTGCATGGGATAATTTTTATTGATTATCTTCAGAAAGGAAAGCCAATCAAGGAAAATATTAACGGCAAAGCGAAGAAATTGTGGAAAAATGGCCGCATTTGGCGAAAAAGGAATTGTTCAAGACAATGCTCCAGTGCAAGTATCTATTATTGCGATGACCAAAATTAATGAATTGAAGTTCGAGTCATCACGCACCTTACTCACCCGATTTAGCTCCCTCGGACTATTTTCTGTTTCCATACTTGAAAAAATGAGTCGGTTGTAAAAGATTTGCCAACAATGAAGAGGTGGACACTGCGGTTGATGGCTATTGCTTACGTTTGTATGGTAATTGGTCCAATTCTACGCTGCTATGTACCAACCCTGATGGTATCCACCCTGACCCTGACCTACATAAGTAAAAGTACCCACTACCGATTACTGGACTCTTCCCTATTGTATCACTACTCGATCTGACGCTTCTGCTTCTTCTTTTATTCACAATCAAATTTTGTTAAAACGGGCAATATCAAATACAATTGCCTAAACTAAATAAACCCGTGAACCAACATAAACAGTCTAGTGTTTTCCTTGGTCATTTTTGTGATTCTCTAGGCAAACGAAGCTCATCTGCTCATCACGTATTGGTGAGCTTCGTGATAGTGGAGTTTAGTTTGTCCCCCTCTTTTGTTGCTGGTGCTCCTGTGCAACTTGACTGCAGCAGTGCATCCACCATCGTTGGCAGTGGTACCAACTTCTGTGTCAATTGGAAACCCCCGGAGTGACTCCAACATTGGCGCATTGGGAAATTAAGGTTGGTGTTTGACCCCAACAGCTATTTTAAGGAAATTGACAGTTCTTACTGTAAACAGGCTACTGAAGCTATTGAATATCACAGGAAAAAGTGCATCAAGCCAAAATGAGATTATGTTGAAATATAAACGAAATTGTTCCCAACTTTTTTGTGTCTTCTTTGTTAGGTCAGATATAAGAAAAAGAAACTTGACCAAGTTTGTATTATGTCAGAAGCTAAGAAGTTTGCCTTTGCTTTAACTAGTTATAATGGCTTCTGTTGTAAAAGGGCTCTAAAGTGTGGCGTATTACTTTTTCCCAAGATTACAATTCTGACCACCCGTAGCGTAGTACGGCTGGCTTGTTAAAATATTTAATGTATCATGTCTAAACTAACCGCAATATGTGCAATTGCATTCGACAGAAATTCGTAGGACTGATTTCATCTTGGAAAAAATGCATTTTGAAAACGAAATCCAATCAAGGTTTACTTAACAGCTCTGAATCACGGCATTCGAAATTTAACGGGGTAATTGGGTTTTAAAATATTTGATTTTTTAAAATTCGCCGCAATCTTGATTTCCTGTTATATCTTCATATTTGTATACTTGATCGTTGCAGACTGGTCGGTTACACAGATTAGTCTTTTCATGACTAATTACGTACAAGAGTCGTCGTCACTATGCCATGTGAACGTCAACTAAAGATCATTAACGATTACACAGCCATTGACTTTTTGATTGTAGTATGCTGTTACTTACGAACACTACTGTAAAATATGCAAAGCCGTTTAGTTTGTACGTTCTAGGCAAGGGATGACTGTGTCGAGCACACTCTCAACAGTGATGGCTCTTGTGCTTGGCACTCTCGAATATTCAAGTGTTAGAGTCCAAACAGAACCAGACACGCTTCAGATGACGACGAAAAAAATCTCTAGCGTCTAAACGATATGGAAGAGAAAGCGTATGGCGACTTCGGTTGATTTTGTACTCTCTGCGTCGTATATATTTGCGGCTCTTTTGTGGAATTGTTTGGAAAAATAATATTATAGTTCAATGGGAATTAAATTGTTTTTACTGTATTTAAAAATGTATTCACTTTTATTGTCTTGCGTTTAACAATAAATTATTTTTATCCTTTTTCTTTAATTTTCTTTCGCATTCATATGCACCATCGTTTGTATATGTTGGTTTCTCTTATGATTTTCATGAACATGTGGCAACTTCATTCTCTCAATTGAGAGTTTTCGTGAGAGCGCCGCCAAGAAATTGTAAAAGATGCTATTCTAGCGGCGAGTCGTCAGCCGCAGCGGATTTTCCTAACGATTTTTCCCTGCCATAAGAAACCTATGTAGAAAAAACGTCGTCGTCTGTAGCGTGTTTGATTATGTTTAGACTCTTATGCGGATAATACACGATACATCAGATTGGCGATAACAGCGGATACGTGGAAATTAAGGCTTTGCCAAACATGCTACATCCATCGCTTAGCTTCAATCTCTCATTCAAAATTATTTCGATATTTGTTTTGATTGATAAGCACGATATTTGTTTTGATTGTCACAGTGCATGCACACAAACCCAGCAGCAAAAGTAGGTGGATTGCATGCCTTGTAGCAGGCTGAAAGATTCTTTACCTTTTCAAATGCAATCGTCACGTCACATTAACATAGGGCGCCACAGGGAGGTAAGGTCTGCGAAGTTACTTTTTCTTGTCGGGCCTGCTAGCTTGCCTGTACAGAAAGCCTCTCATAGAAGGCCTTCCCTTTCAGGCCTTCTTGTTGGCCTTCTAATGGAAGGATTCCTAAGATGACTGCAAAGGAAGGAGCCTAAGTTAAGGAAAAATAATAAATATATCCGAAATATTTCCATATTTCTAATGTTCTGACATCTTCATGTCTCGCAGCTAATTTATTTATAAAATTGTTTAATAAAGGGGGTCTCAGTAAGATTGCACCTTTTAAATTTAGTGTAATTTTTGTTTTGTGCATGTGGCATCGCTGAAATTTGGCAGCTGTTACATATGTTTATTCCGAATATTAAAAATGGAGCGCTTTACGAAAGAGCAACTCGTTATAATTGAGTAAATGTATTACAAAAATTTGGAAAGTTATGCTGAGACCGCTCGCAAACTTTGAAGAATTTTCAGTCGAGAAAGTGCAGCTAATGTGTCAACCAGTCGAAGAGTGGTCAAAAAGTTTTAAGAAACTGAGTCGGTTATGGACAGTAAGGCCTCTGTGCGTCACCGTATTGGTCGGTCTCTTGAAAACATTGTTGCTGTTAACGAGAGTGTCGCTTTAATTCGGCATCGTTCTCAACAACTTCAAATTTCAGGAAGCACTACGCTGCGAATTTTAACAAAACACCTGCACCTTCATGCGTTCAAAATTCAGCTTATTCAGGATCTCAAACCAGCAGACCATGGAAAGCGCCGGCAATTCGTTCAATGAGTAATGGAGCTAAGTGTAGTCAATGCCAATTTTTCAAAAAAGTCGTCCTCTCAGATGAAACGCATTTCCATCTGAATGGCTTCGTGAATACACAAAATTGTAGAATTTGGGGCCCAGAAAATCCTCATTCAATCCACGAGAGACAAATGCACCCACAACGAGCAACTGTCTGGTGCGGATTTTGGTCAGTCGGCGTGATTGGGTCTTACTTGTTTGAAGATGAGGCCGAAATAGCAGTCACTGTGCACGGCATTCGTTACAGGACCATAATAATAGAGTTCTTGTGGCCTCAACGACGGCATGGATCTGGATGATACGTGCTTTCAGGAAGACGGCGCCACCTGCCACACCGCGCATGAAACAATCGATTTATTGCAGCAACGATTTCCTGAACAAATTATCTCTCGAAATTGTGATGTCAACTGGCCACCAAGATCATGCGATTTAACGCCGTGCGATTTCTTTCTTTGGGGTTTTATGAAATCTCGGGTTTATGCGAATAAACCAGTGACCATTCCTGAGCTCAAATCCGTGATCGAACGTGTCATCGGTGAGATACAGCAACATCTCTGTGAAAAAGTCATGCAAAATTTCATGAAAACAGAGCCGTGGGGGCCAATTGACGGACATTTTACTCCATACTTAATCGGAACATGTCTTCTTTACAATCCAATAAAAACATCACAACTATCTCACAAAATACGTGTCTTTATTGTAAAATGAAAAAGTGCATCCTTACTGAGACATCCTTTATTACCAAGATTTTTTTTTAAATCTGCAGTTTCAGGAATCGAACACATAACCTCAGCATTTATACTCCACTCCCGCTTATTATGATTTTGTTATGACGAATTGCAAAGTTTTCGAACGACAGGTTTTCATGAACAACAACATCACTCTACCTATACCCGCAAGGTATCTTTAAAAAAGGGAGGTGTACATGCCTATAAACATCTGATCTGCCCTCCCCTAGTAGGCCTGCCAACAGGCCTGCTTAAGGAAGCGAAGTGTGCATGAGTATAGAGTCTTTGAGAGGCAAAAAGAGTAGGCTTCCTAACTGGCCAGTTTTCGGAAGGGAAACAATTATGCCTGCGGGATCTTTCTGAACTCTGAGAGGAGGCCTCATCGCAGGTCCCCTTTACCCAGCGAGATGTGAATGTGTCTCAAATTGTTAATCAGTCTGGGAGAAGGAGTATCGAAGACCTGCAAGTATTCCTGCTAAATAAAGGCATAGTTGAGTGTCAACAAACTGCCTCAGAAGGCATAATTGCAGGGTGGTCCAAAAACAGGCATCTTTTTATATCATATATTATTTTGACACTGACAGATCTTTTCCATTCCAAACATTGAATACCAATCATTGTCATACCTCCGCGAACCAAAATGAGTTGATTTACGATTGAACAATGTTGGAAAATATGGGCCTTACAGAAGCTCCAATCTGACATCGAATTTGGCCGCAAATAATCTTTCCTGACGACGCGCATTTTCATCTCGGTGTCTATGGCAAGAAACAAAATTGCTGCATCTGGGTATCGGAAACCCCGCACGCCATTGTCAAGAAGACAGTGCACATAGAGAGAGTGACCGTTTGATGTAAATATTGGAGTGGTGGTAACATTGGGCCGTTTTTTTTTTGCGAAAATGCTGCTGGAAACGACATTTCAAACAACGGTGAGCTCTGCAGAGGCATGATTACGAACTGTTTTATCATCGGAAAGGGAAGACCTGAACTTGGATAATCTTTGGTTTCAGCAAGATGGCGCACCATGTCACACAGCTGATCAAACAAGCGATAATTGGTGCACTAAGTTTGGCAGATGTCTTATCAGCCGTCTTGGCGATGCCCCACTAGATTATTTGTTGTAGGGGCACGTGAAGTATGTCGTCCATAGGGATGGGATAGACGATGGCTGACTTGTAAGACATTACTACACGTGCCACTGGTGAGATATCGGCCGAAAAGTTTGGACAAATTGGAGTTTCAGAAAGGACCGCATGAAGCTAGCCGTGGGCAACATTTCCATAAAATAATCTTTAAATAGCAAATAGCAGGCATTTGTTTATCGATTTCATTATATCATAAAAAATATGGTGACCCATAACATCCCATGAAGGGGTTGAAGAGAGCTTCTCACAATCAGTGAGATGTGCGCTTTCTAGTTTTACACCCACTGATTGGGACCTACAGTTTTACACCGGTTTCGAACGGTATTTTGAGAAGCTTTTTCATGGCTAAGTACTCGATAGTGGCGCTATCGCTAAGCGAGGTGACCGTCGGTGAAAGAAGTTTAAGGTGGTCTGAGTAGGGATTGAACCCACGTTCTCATGTACAAGAGCCGCGCACACTAACAATTGCACCACCGACGGCCTCTTCATTATGTCATTAATTTGTACAAATTGTCGGTGTTTTCTTTTAATTTTCCAAAATCGAATAACAAACAAATCACCCATTACATATTCGGCTGTGGTCGGATAAAACATTAGTTGCTTCGAACTTATTGCCGGTCTATCTTTAGCCTTGGTTCCTTGTTTTTTTTTCTCATTTAAATTTGGGCATTTTGTTTTACAAAATGCACAGAAAGATGTCAAAATGTGACAACTTCTAGTGTTAAATTTTTGTGTCTACTACACGCTGCAAAATCGGTCTTTTTGTTGTTGTTTGGTTGTAAATATATCGTGTTTATAGCTTGGGCCAAAATATGGTCTAGTTGTATCCAAACAAATTGTGTTTGTTAACCATGATGGTTAATATGCTGTTAACCATAATGGTTAATATGCTATAATATATGCATTTGTCATCCAAATATTGTTTTGTTAATTGAAAATTGCTGAAAACAAAAAAAGTGACAGACAACAATCAAATATAAAAGCAGCAGATCTACAATTCATGAAAACAATGTTTGCAAACATATTCATGGTTCCTGCAATATGTTGCTAGGGGCCGTTTTTTTGAGCATGTATAACTTGCCCCTCCCTAGCCGAGGTTCTGGGTACAGTTTTGGATCCCAGTATGCGGCAAATTGTCGGACAAATATTGTTTGACTTTATATGGTGTTTCAGGTTACCGTGTATTCTAATTTATGATTTCCCCGTCGATAACTAAGTATTAACTGCTAATTTTGAATTTTGTGCGCAAGAAAAGGTCTGAAACGAATAGTTTTCGACTTAGTATCGGTTCACGAAAGATAACTTGGTGTAGTGCGAAGAGAGAAACACGTCCGCGGCGATCTATTACGTATGAAATACTCATCCCTTTATAGAAAATTAGCCACTTATATATAGACTTTTCAACTGTTAACATCTTTCAAATGCACTAATGTCATCACTATCATAAATATAAAATCAAACACGTATTGATAAACTCATCCTACAAAATTTGATGATACCGCAGGCAAATATTGATCGAATATCTTGATAAATATAAGATAACCAGCTTGCACATTCATAAATCTACCATATGTTGCAGCCTGCATCGTATTCCTTCCTCCAACACAAAACCTTTTGCTGTTTATCATCTTAAAGGTGCAATATTTTTGATCTTTCAAAATTTCTAATCCTAAACAAACAGTCTGGTAGAAACCCTAAATATTTTCATTAGTACTTTTTAATAAGAATTGATCTTAAACCGCAAAATTTAGTGAAGAACATAAATATTTTCTATCTATGTACATTAGGGATATGATTTTTTTGTAACACTATATTTACATAGCCATACGTTAGGGCGCACAGTGAAGGATTTCTCAAAAAATATTGAAATAATTCAGTCGTTTCTAAACGGCTGCACCGATGAAGATGAAATTTCCCATGGGCATAGCTGAGGTCCTATGCCAAAGATATTGTTGCTATTGGGACGTCCCATACCCCACTGCTGCGACACAGTTGGAGCCTTAAGTTAACTACCTCTGCCATCAACAAATTGTGAACCCTTATAAAACTTAGAATTTTGGTTTTATGGAAAATGTTTATGTGATGATATGCCTAAATACTTGTGGAGAAGGGAGCTGCTGATATGCCTTGGTGGGCAATGAAATAGCTATAAGTATATTCCCAACCATCCACCAAACTAATCAATTTAATTGATTTCTCTTTTAATATTGTCTATTAAAATGTGATTTTTCATCGAAAAAGTACTTTTTAATACGAGTAATTATTGATCTTGAACCGAACAATTATTAAAAAACATAACAACTGGAACATCGAATAATATAAACTTAAACGAATAGGAAAATATTTTACTGATACATTCATAGTTCCAGTAAAACCTTACAAAATATCATGCGGTCAGTTTAGGGTTGCTCGTGCGGTTCCCGAGATATTTGTGATTTTTGTTTTGGAAAATGTTGCCTTGTTTTTATCGGTCATTTGAGAATATATTGGCTAAATGAAAAGCGATATTTATTAAATATTCTGGAAAAAGTATTACATCTCCAACAGCATTTGCAGCAAAATAAGATAAAACCCTGTACCAGTGACGTCATAATCCGCCCGTACTTCATTCAGAAAATCTTCTATACTCTCACCGCCATTCACAGCTCCTTACCCAATACCCGTCACCTTATTATACACAACAACCATCACTCACACCGCGCACTTCAACCAGCGAACCTCACCAGCGAACAACCACTCTCACTGATAGACACACAAATTCTGCCGACGGTATAATAAATATACAAAGCAGCGGCAGAGTGGCGATTGAGCTGCAGCGGCCACATAGGAATAAGTGGTTCGCTGTACTTCGCATTTACGTCAATAGAGCCGGAGTACTTAATATTTAGGTTTCCCAGCATCATCAGTCATTCGCGTTATAGCGCACTCTAATGCACTCCCTGCGTACGTCCCTGGACTGATCCAAAAGAGTCCAAAAGAGTCTACATCTGGAAGAATACTAATGGAAATAAGAGGCAGTCTTCTTTGAGATACATGCGATAAAATGTTGTTTCTTCACACTGAAAAATCTGTCATTGCTTGTTGGTTGGATGCCAATGTAAAGTGTTTGTAGCTTGTAGCAAATATAGTATACTTGTGTCCAAACATGTTATGTTGAAAACAAATGGCTTTGCCATTAACTCCCGGGAAGGGATTAGGGAAAGCTTCTTTGTGCAATGGAAGTGTGGCCGAGTCACGTACATGAGTACGTGGGTTCTATCCCTGCTCAGACCACCTTACATTTCTTTAGACGGCAGTCACCTCGCTTAGTGACGGCGACACTATCGTGTATTAAGCCATGAAAAAGCTTCTCAAAATTCCATTTGGAACCGGGGTAAAACTGTAGGTCCCAATCAGTGAGTGGAAAACTACGACGCGCGCAGCTCACTGGTTGTGAGAAGCTCTCCCCAAACACATTGTGTCTGCTATCCAATATTACATGTTGGAGACACTATGATTAATATGACTATGTTGCAATATACGCTTTTGTGGCCCAAATATGGCTTTGTTTGCTGAAAACAAAAACGTGACAGACAACTAAAAAACAAAAAAGCAATAGATCTTCAATACATGAAAACATTGCATGCAAACATGTTCATGTTTCCTGCAATATGTTTCTGAGACCGTTTTTTTTCAGCGTATGGTCTCAAATGCTAGTAAATGTAGTGGAATTTAAGATCTCAGGTCCATGTTGAACTGTGTCATTTAGATTTAAAATAGATTTGAAATTCATACAGCAAAATCAACTACAAATTACAAATTCTGTCGAACTAATGTTTTTTCTTCTTCTTTATTGATTTACAATATAGTTTCATTTACATTTCATTATTTCCCCGGCGAAGCCAAAGGCTTGTATGCCTCGTGTATGAATTTCTGTGATTCCCATGATTTTGTTTATTATCTCAAATGATTTTGACTTAAGCAATCTGTTTAATATTTTTCATATTTTTTATACAACTTCAAGTATGGGTTATTGTGCAAATGTATTTTAAATTTTGTATATGTTACTAATTTTCTGATAACAATACAGTGTGGGGCCAAACACTTATGAAACGTCGCGGAAAGTTGCATCCAAGCAGAAGTCAGTGCCCTATCTGATTCGAAAGGTAGGTCCCAGGCTATACAATTTTTCTAGAAACATTAAAAACCGAGAAAACATTTTTATGTTTAGAAACATTAAAAACCGAAACATTAAAATCCGAATCAGCGAAATTACGATTTGGGGAATTCATTTCAAACACGTTACGACCCCCCAAAAACATGAAGCGAAATGGGACTTTAAAGAAGCAAATTTTAAATTGCAAACATTCCGTGAGGGAATCAAGTTCGTATTTCGGTCAAGCTATGCTCCACTTATGCCCTCTCCAACCCTCAACCTTTGGTGGCAGATTTGTTCTCTCAAAAATGAATGTCGCATATTCATATCTGAGTTGCTAAAACACAAAAACTGAAACAAAAATTAGAACGAATCCGTTTCGAGGCCGCAAACCAGCTACTACTACGTCTCGTATCGGTTTTATTCTAAAAACTACCAACCTGAAACGGATTCCAATATGAAGTGCGATGTGAGTTCGATACGGATCCGAAAAAGTAGAAAAACAATTCGACTTTTCGAGAGGAATTTCATACGCAAACGGATTCGTTCTTTTTTCGTAACTGATATCCGTTTCGCACACACTGTACCAAGAAGCCAGTTCGTCTCGAATTCGAAACGGATTCATATCGCACACTGGGAAGACAGAATCATGACAGTGTTGTAAATGTGTGTGTTTGTATAAATTTGGATTCTCTCGAAGAAGAGAGAATCAATTCATGCGAGTGACTACCCAGCGGCGGAAGTCGCATGGCCTTCCACAAATAAGGCATGCGGAATGGTTCTTTTGTAATACCTTCCTAAAATAAGGCCTGCGGAATGCATACATTTTTTCATCAGATATAACCAAGAAGATTTTTACAATTTTGAGAAATTTCTTTTCCGATTCTTTTTAACCGTAATTTAATTGGAAAATTTCATACAAATTTTAAAATTATATTGTTCATTTAATATTTTTCAGGGTATTTTTAAAATGTTCAATTTGAAGTTTGGCGTGATAAAACTTTCTAAGATAAATACATATATACTTATAAATAAATATGTCGAAGAGGATAATAATTTTGTGATAAAATAAATTATTTTAATTTTATTTTTGTTTAACAAAAATAAATTAAAGTAAATGCCTTCCAAGGCCTTCCTCTTTGCATGCCGTTTAAGGCCTTCTTTAGGCAATGGGTAAGGAAGGCCTTGCCTCCCAATCTCACGTAATGTTGAAAAGAAAGAAGGAGGTAATGTGTAGAGAAGGCCTTCCGTATTTTAAAGAAGGCCTGTTTGGTCATGATTGCAGGCCTTCCAGGTCATGACTTCCAATAATTTTCGTTTATAATAAATGTTTTTATTAGTTTGCCGCTAAGGTTAATTTTGAGAATTTTGGGATAAATGAAAATTCGTTTACAACAAAAGAAACTACTTTTATTGTTTATTACTGTAAAATTATTGAATGATAAAGTAAAAAAGTACCAATGAAAACGACGAATAAATAAAAATCTATCCTGGAAAATTATACCAATATTTGCGGTAAACAAATATGATGCTGATCAACAAACGAAGTATGTTTTGGGACAAAAAGAAATATTTTGGACACAGGGGCAGTGATCGGGTTGGATGTGGCAATGATCAACAATAACTCTACTTTCTATGGTGTCCCATAGTAGGGTTTTGGTGTAACAAGATTCCAAGAAAGGTGGAAATAAAAACAAGTTTAGCATTTCCAATTTTGTGACCAGCTACTGTATAAATTATGACCGTCCAATGATTAGGCAGCTTAGTAGAGAAGTATTGACTGCATAAATTCAGAATTTAAAAAAAGAGACGATAAAGTCATAGCTGTGAGTGGAAGTAATTGGTGAGCTCGTGGACTAAGCGGGTATTTTATTAAATTTTCGATTGTTTATATTTTCTGTATTTAATATTTGAGTAGCAACTCACTGTATTGGTTTCGAAAAATTCCATGCCATGGCAAAAATATTGAAAATGTTGATCAGTGTTTGCTTTCTCCTAAATTTTACATCCAAGTCATGGACTTATTATATACCCAGCATAAAATCAACAACTGTGGAGGGTAAAATTATCTTTAACAAACGAAGAAGGTAATAAATTCTATATAAAAACTTCTTTACATTTTTAGACTTCCCCAATGGTGTCGATACCAAACCCTTCATTAACCTGCACAATAAACTGTACTACTTTGGACAAACACCGGTAAAATTACTTTCCCTTATTATTTAAGCCTTAAACGGCAACCCTGTATATCTAAAAAAACAACATCCAAAATTTGCCTTCATCTTTCAGGCATCCTGGTTTAAAGCGAACCTAATCTGCCGCTCAATGCATGCGGATTTGGCCTCTTTTGAGACACGCGAAGAACTGGCCACACTTTCCAGCCACTTAAAGACCAACTATACCATTGATCGTGACTGGTGGCTATCGGGTTCCGATTTAGATTCCGAAGGTGATTTCTATTGGTATAGAAATGGTGAACGTTTCACATTTTCCGATTGGGCTAGAGGCCAACCGAATAATCATAAAGACCAAGAGCATTGTGTTTACCTGACGTATATATCAGCAATTACCCGCTATCAAATGGCGGATCATAATTGTAGCACCCTGTTTTATTATATATGTCAGGCTGAAAAACAGCGGAATATAGTTGTAAATATATCCTGAAGTCTAAATATAAATAGGTGGAAGTATTTGGAGTTGTATGCATTTTCAGTTGGTTAAGAATGATCAGGATACTGAAAGATAACAGATATTTAACTGTTGAGCCACTGAAGGGAAAGGCTTCGACAACTTGTGACTCTGATTAAAGACCGGACACTGATTTTCAAAAAAGCAGCCTAACGAATAGATTAATCACAACCATGAACATGGGATTATTGGCAGAAAAACGGTTAGTGACTAGTGGGAATACAACTGCGGTCACTTAACGGGCTAGACGCTGTTGACGATGATGCTTCACAAGCAGCGAAAAGATCACACAGCGAATGTGAGTTCGAATCCCACACGCGGTATTTACATTTTTTCACTAACCGGAAAAAAACATGATCTCTTAGTCTTAAAGGAAGTTAACTGTTTAAAATTAACTCCGATCTAAGACAACTAAAAACAGGTTTCGTCACCGCGGCGAATATGTTTCATTGCCCCCACGAATAAACTTCTCTGTTGCGAAGAATATGATGCATTGTTACTGTTCACTGTGTGATTGTGGGATGAAAATGTGTTTCTTTGATGTAATTAAATTGTGATGGTTGGAACTCCGTGCGTGGGTTTAGGCTTGAAAATGGGAGTAATAACTGAAAAGTGTCGCCACCGTAACGAATACTTTTGTGATGATATACATACCTAAATACTTGTGGAGAAGGGAGCTGATTGTATGGCTTGGTGAACATTGAAATATATATAATCCCAACCACAATAATCAATTTGACATTATACCTTTAATAATATTTTCATTCGATTAAAATGTACTTTTTGACATAAAACGTAAAGATGTGCGATTAATTGATTAATCAATGTTTTGATCTTAATAGTCAGTTAATCGAATAATCAAACATTCTGTTTAATCAAAACTGTGATATTCAATTAACTTGAATATTGATCAATCATTTTTGAATAATTTTATTCACCATTTCAATAATTTTTGGAAAACATACAAATATTTAGTAGCCAAATGGAAATAATCATTTGAACATTTTCAGTACAGAAGCAAGATGTATCTATTACAGGTGGAAGCATTAGAACAGCTGATTTCAATTTTTTCTTTTCGTTGTGGTCCGACCTTGTCAAATGTTGTTTATACCAATTCCAAGATGTAGCTAGTCCAGGTGGTAGCGTTAAAACAGCAGGTTAAATTTTTTCTTGTCCATGTGGTTGTTGCTAATAACAACAATTCCTCCTGATATAACCTGAAATAAATGCATCTTGCCAATTTCGATCAGTTGAATTTGACAGGGTCGGTTTCTGAAATAAAAACAAAATGCCTTCAATTCCTACTGCAGCTACCTTAATTTTTTTGCCATGTACAGAAAGTTATTGAAACAATTCTAACTGAAATAACCGAAATTATTCAAATTTTTAATTAATCAATTTTTAGATTAAATAATTAATCAGGAATATTGATTAATCAAAATGCAGATTAATCGATTAATCGTGTAAATATGATAAATGATGATCCTCAGAAAATGCGCCTCGTCAGAAAATACGTTTTTTTGGACAAGTTTCATGTCCGATTGAAGCTTCTGTAAAGCCCAAACTGAGAAACCATTACGAAGTTTGTCTTCAATTCCTGAGTCAATTGTACACTGTAAGAGAATCATTCGAGATCTTTGTGCAAAATTCTCATCACTTTGGTACGTGAAATGCCGGGTTGTTGAGATAGATGACGAGTCGATGTTCTTGGATCGAGTTGCACATTTTCGGCCTCAGCAGCCACATTTGGCCAGCCAGCACTCGAATTTGTATCGTACGTAAATTTACTACACTGGTCGTATGAATTGAGTGCGTACATTGTGAACGTTTTTCTCCTCTCCATTACCAACCGTTTTCGGTAAAAAATGTTGGACATTTTGTAACTTAAAGCTGTACTTTTCGGCACCAAAAGTTGTAGTATTTTGTATCAAAAGGTACATATTTTGGTACTTTTAAGTACATATTTTGGTACTTTTAATGTACTTCTGTTGTACCAAATACGAACTCGTGTTGTACTTTTTGTGCCCCCAAAAAGTACGTTTCGTTGTTACTTTTATTTATTTGTTGGTACCTTTTATGTTTTTTTTTGGTACCAAAACACGTGTAATATTGAGAAATAATGGCCCAGTACATATTGCAGGAACCATGTTTATGTTTGCAAACTTTGTTTACGTGAATTCAAGAGCTACTGCTTTTTGTTTATTTATTGTAAATAAATAACTGGTTTCCCATTACATCCCACGAAGGAATTGTGGAGAGCGTCTCATAACCAGTGAGCTGTGCGCTTTCCAATTTTACAATCACTGATTGGGACCTACAGTTTTACACCGTTGCTGAACAGTATTTTGAAAATCTTTTTCATGGCTAAATACTCTATAGTATCGCCGTCTCTATGCGAGGTGACCGCCTCCGAAAGAACTTTAAGGTGGTCGGAGCAGGATTCGAACCCTGGATCTCATGCACATAAAGTGCGAATACCAACTATTGCTCCACCGACGGCCACGGTCTTTATTGTCCTTCACGTTTATGTTTGCAACAAACAAATCACCATTTGGGTCACAAATACATATAGTATAACCTATTAATTATTGTGTCCCAAACATGTTATATTGAATAGCAAACACAATGTGTTTGGACACAAGTATACTGTATTTGCGACAAGGTACAAACACGTTATGTTTGCTTCCAAAAAGACAGTTATTTTCAGAGTGCAATTGGTGGCAGCAGAAAAAGGGGTTGTAGAATCAGGAGCGATAATCGGCGACCTGCTCAAAATTTTGAAGATGAAATTATGCAATTTGGATTGGATATTGCCTTAATGAAGTAGACATCAGAGGAAAAGAGGTTTTCAAAATTCCAAATTGAGAGCAGATTAAATGGACTTTAGGCTAAATCAGAATAGTAAACGTTCTGAGCAAAGCCGTGATCCAGGAATCATGAAAATTGATTTGGATGTGCCGTTTATATAGAATACTTGAGATATGAAGGAATATTTCGACAGTCAAACTTGACGTGGCGAGAAGTTTCGTGGCCGTGGGTGGTGCAATGTCTACTGTGCGCGGCTCTGGTTCATTAGACCCTGGGTCCGATGAATGATATTCGAATAACTCTACATCTTGTTTCCTTAAAGAGTCTAGTATATGAACATTACGGAGCTTATCGAACGATTGTTCTTTTGAAATAATTGGGATCAACAAGTACAATCAGAAGCACATAAAAATATTAAAGATGAGTTTCATAAATAAAGTAAATACATTCAAAAACCTTTTTTGTATTTAATCCATTATTGCCTAAAAAGCAGAGTATTTATTTAATATTTGTAAAAAATAATTTCAGTAAAAATTGTTGTGACGTTTAAAGGAAATCCTAAACTTGGGGTCGAAGTCCTCCAAATTTTTTCAGACTCATCTAAATATCCCAAACTCAGATTTTTGCTCTGACATTTTGCATGTAGAAACATTGAAATGTTTTTTTCCTTTAAATTTTAATATTAAATTCGTTTTATTTTTGAACAGTAATTCAGATGTTGTCATATATTTTTGTACCAAGAAACCAAAACCGTTGAAAGCAATTAGTATTGTTAGAACTTTTAGAGGTATGGAGTAACTCGTCATACCTTCAAGTTCCAACAATATTTTTCCACTTCCTGGTTTATCAGATAGCACACACAAAAGTTTTTCATAAATTGTTTTTCTTTTGCAAGTTCCTATATATTTTTCTTTTGCATTTTCCACTTTGTTTTCTTGGCACCAAAACGGAAACGCAAAACAATTGTTTGCATACATTCTATAAAACAAATTTCCAAATTTTTCCTTTGTTGTCCTTTGTTAGGGATCTACGAGAAAAAAGTAACAAATTCTTATAGAGAAAAAAGTCAGCTACAGTTTGTGGGCTTTTTTCTCATACACTGAAAGAAAAGTGATTCGTCATGGGAGAGAAATACTTTCGGGGATTCTATTATGTTGCGAAAAAGAAAATATCGTATAGCCGACAAAGTTTGTTGTTTCGGCAACAACAAATTTCATAAACTATTATTTTTTATGAGTATTGATTGTTTCGTTGATGCAACAACACAATATTCGTTGCAGCAATGAACACATTTATTGCGAATGATGGTGAAAGAAGGTTTAAATAACAAATAATAGTAATTGTTTGGGATTTAAACTATTGTTATCTAGTTAATTTCCGGGGGTTTTAATGTCACAGCTGATATCGACAATGAAGATGAAAATTCATGGAGAATATCGTACGAGTTACAGATAAATATAGCGATAGGTGACTGACAGTATTGAGGGTTGCTCTATGCGATTTACTGTACTAAATGTACAAATCACAGAAACTGAGGATATTATTATTGAAAATTGTACAAAAACACTTTTTCATAGAAACTGATCTTGAAGCGGAAAAATTATTAAAAAACATTATTGAAAATTGGTTCAATTAAATTTGGGAAAAGGGGATACCAAATGAAAAAATTCCAAATGCCATGAAGTGTTTGGGTAAAATATATACATATATTTATAACATAGGGCGTTAACGACTTCTCTCCATCGGGGTTTGTCTCGTGCAACTGATTTAAATTGATTCCAGCCAAGTTTATCTGTATTCCTTTTCCATGCTTCGTTACAATGAACGACAAATTTTCAGTTAATCTAAACATTTTCATTGGGATGGTGATTCTATACGTTAGTTCAATCTCGATGACAGAAATTGTTGGGGCAACGAACGTTTTCATTTCTGTGTCCAAACTTTTCTGTTCAGTGTAGCACCTCTTTACTGATACTGTAACTCATCTTTTAGGGGATTTGGCAACTTTTGCCGGGTGTTTATTTAGATTAGAGATTTTTTTTAGCATTCATTCTTTGTTGTGTATCCTGTTTTATGCTCTATAAACTTTAATTTAATTTTGTTGTGGTTAAAAATCTACAAAACTAGAGGAGGAATAGATATAGTCTATAGTGGTCAGCTGTGTGTGGCCTCAGCATCTGAAAAAATTATCCAAACACAAAAATTCTAACACAAAACATCTAAATTCAACTAATTCTGTACCATGGGAATGAAAGGAAATGGAACAAGGAAAATCAAACGAATTTGAATTGAATTGAAATGAAATGATTTGAATTGAACTGAATAAATTTAAATTGATGTGAACTGTTTTTTTTTTCGCGAAGACCAACACCCAGTGGATGTCCCCTATAAATGCAGTGCATTGCATTGGACTTAGGAAAATGGGATAGGCGGGAAGAGAGAGAGAAGCACTTGTTAATGTTTGACTTAAACTTGCTGATGTTGTAAGAAGTGGGAATACACTTGCCGGAAGCGTAGTCCACATACGGACTGTTCGGCTGAAGAACGAATGGTAATGCGCAGTTCGATCCAACGGCCAGGAAACAGAAAACGGATGAGTTTCACTTGAAAACCGCGTCGTACGGTTAAATACCCATACTTATGGAATGAGGCCATGAAAATACCTATAAAATAGCGAGACACAGCTAACATTTCGTCGATGCTCCAAGGATGCAACAGTGCTGGATACGCTGCTTCAACGCTCCCTTTGCACGCGGTCTAGAAGCTCCAAGGTGGACGCAGGAGCCCCAGCCCAAATATGAGAGTTGAATTCCATTTTTGGCCGAATGTACGTGGTGTAGATATTGAGGAGAATTGATTTGAATAGATTGATATGAATTAAATTGAATTAAATTGCATTGAATTGAATTGAATTGAATTAAATAGACTTGAATTGAATTGAATTGAACTGAATTGAATTGAATTGAATTGAAATGAAATGAATTGAATTGAATTTAGTTGAATTGAATTGAACTGAATTGAATTTAGTTGAATTGAACTGAACTGAATTGAATTGAAATCAATTGAATTGAACAGAATTAAATTGAATTGACTTGATTTGAATTAAATTGAAATGAATTGAAATGACTTTCATTAAATTGAATTCAATTCAATAGAACTGAATTGAACTGAACTGAATTTGAATTAAATTAAATTGAATTGAATTGAAATGAAATGAATTGTATTGAATTGAATTTAAGTGAATTAAATTGAGCTGAATTGAATTGAGCTGAATGGAATTGACTGGAACTGAAATGAATTGAATTTAGTTGAATTGATGGGAATTGAATTGAGTTAAACTGATGGGAATTGAATTGCATTGATTGAATTGAATTGAGTTGAATTGAATTGAATTGAGTTGAATTGAATAGAATTGAATTGAACTGAATTGAATTTAATTGAACTGAATTGGATTAAATTGAATTGAATTGAAAACATTGGAAATGGTTATGGATATTTGAATTCTGAACATGCAACCGGTTATTGCGGTAATTCGATAATTTGAAAATTACATCTTTAAAAAACCGACAATCAGTTTGTGATATTGAAACCGGTTACCCAGTTTCGTTTTAGTAAACCCTCGAAATAGTTGTCCAGTTATGTTCCATTATTTTTCCGATTTAGTCTCTAATATGCTCCAGCATTGCCCAATTATCAGATAATTGTAAAATCTTTACTTGTTATTCCCTTTGCACTACAAGCACTGTAATACTAGAAATATAAAATAGTTTTGTGCAAAACCTTAAAACATCTCCGCAAAAAGAATTAGCACGAATACGGACGGAATCATATTTGTATTTGTATCGAGCAAGCATGGAAAGTACGCGAACAAAAATCTGTTTTTTTGTTGTTCATTGAATTCAGATTAACGTATCTGTAGCTTCTCGCTAATAAAGTATACATTGTGTTTGTTATTCAATATTACATGTTGCAGACACACAAATATGGATTTGATTGTTGAAAACTGCTGAGAAAAAAACAACAAAGAAACAAACAAGCAGCAGATATTCAATTCATGAAAACAATGTTCTAAACATATACGTGATTCATACATAATGTTAAAAAATATATCCTTAATCACTTTAAACAATTTCAATTAATGATGTCATTTAAAGTTTCCTCCATCTAAGTATTTGATATCTACAAATAAATATCAGTAACCGTATTAATTTTTAAAAACACAACCGCTATTCCCAACAACCGGTCCCAAATTGATACAGCTTCCCCTTTTTTTTCGCCCTCTGGAAATCAATACTGTTGTTGCGATAAATTAACTCGCCTTGCATTTAGCAACATATGAAAATATTTTCATAACCGTATTATAGGGGGAAAACAATCAATGTGTGGGTATTTTCGTGCCGGTCATGGCCGCTACTATTTTAGTTACACAAAAATATATTTGAAATTCTGCGGAATCTCAAAAATATCCCCAAATTTAATTATAAAGTGCCAATAGTTTATCTGTCTTTAATACTTGAAATACCCCCTCTAACTGATCGTTCGAGCATATTCGCAAACACTTGCAAAATGATTAATAGTCACATTTGGACGTCTATACACGAGGGCAGTATGATAAATACCCACAGATTCGAAGCAAATTAGTTTCATTTTAATTAATTGACAATTGAGTGGTAAAAAATTATATAAATCTTAAAATATATAGTAATTTGTTTTAACCGATCGATGGTAGGTTATTTGGTACAAAATAAATCAATTTTACGAGTGCTAACATAGTCATGATGGAGAATGATTATTCTCTAGAGGTTCGTTTCAATACTTCACCAAAAACTTCTGACAATCAGAAGTGACCGTCCTGCGATGCTGCCGTGATCTTAGAGATGTCTTTCTTAAATAGAAGAATAATGTTCAACATCCAAAAAATACTCGTGTATTCGCGACAGGTACAGAAGTGACCGAATACTTTTATTTCGGTTTACCCGCTGCTGATGTATACAATTACATCAGTGTACATAGTTGATCAGCTGTGTCATGTATACCCCCTGGTCCCGCTCTTCGTTCGCTGAACTGAACTGAAGTCGTGTGTGTATGTGGCGCACGAATATTTTCGGGTATGCGAAAATGTGTGTATAGAGCAGTGATCGGCAAAGCCCCAAGTAAACAATTTGTTCCGAATTCGGTCAGAAATCTGTCAGACACTCTGCACAAGTTGCCGAGTCTGATGCCGATTTCGGCCAGACAACGTACAGAAAATCGTATGGGCGATTGGCAAGAATTCGGAAAGTTTTGTCGGAGGAAATTCGGAAGAGTGTGCAGAGTTATCGGACATATTTCAGTGAGAATTTTGAGGCAAACGAAGTCGGCATAAAGTCTAATTAAACATACGATAACGGTCCGACTTATCCGATAATTTTCTGACCCTTTGTCCGATTTGTCGTACCAATTTCGGAGAGAAATCTGTAAAAACATCCGATAATAGTCCGACTTTTCCGATTGTTTTCTGACACATTGTACTATTTGTCGTGGCAATTTTCGAGAGACGTCTGAACAAACATGCGAGAATGTTCCGACTTTTTAGATCATTTTCTAGCCATCAGTCAGTTTTTTGCTACCAATTAATTATACAAATTAATTATTATTTTTATTTGACGACCGCGACGTCTTAGGCAATTGCTTGCTCGTTTGTAACCGAAGACAACAAACAAAATGAAGCAGACAAAACAAAAACAACAATTTAATTCACCGAAACTATACAGTAAAAACATTTTCGGATAATTCCCTTACTGGTGCATGGTTACTAAATGAAAACAAAATCAAATTGAATAAGAAATTCCCTTCAGAGAATGTGCAGAAACGTCGCAAGGTTTTTGTATCGAACTTCAGAGAATGTGCAGAACCGGTTGACACAGAATGTATAGAAAACTCATTTAACTGACTGAAGGAATTTTAGATATTTCGGCTAATTGTCTGATATAATTTAAGAGAACTTACAGACGTCCGACACGTCGGAAACAACATTTTTGTGCTTCGTGTTTTCACAACGACATGAGCTCACACAAGTAGGATTCATAGATGGTGAACACATAAGCACAGCTGATTTGCTTTGTTTACATTGCAAACCACTTCCCAACTGTCAAGTTCACATGTACTTTGTTTTTGTATGAGTTTGTTTACATTTATTGTTGGTATACGAATGTGGTGGATTTGACACAACGTAAGTGAGAAGCAAAAACCAAATGTATGTTGTTGTTGGCTTCAATTTGCAATCAGCTACCTCCTGCGTCTACCATGAGTATTTTTATCATGAGCTCACACATTGAACGAAGCCAAACGATATCATTCAGTCTCACTTGAGCTTTCTAACATGGATGTTGATCGCCGCTTGTCGGTTGAATTGCGCTGTGAGAAATGTTTTTAAGTTGTATGAGTTTGCCGGTCACTGGTATAGAGCTATAGATCAGAGTCTCTCTCCCATTCTTTACATTCTCTCGATGACAACGAAGTAGTAGGCCATTTCGTCGAGTTCGAGTTGCTGTTGTATTTTACTCTTTGGTTGGCCATCAAACGAACAGAACTAAAAGGGAATGCGTATTTTCGCTCGATGCAAACAATATGAAACATATTTTGGCTGTCATTAGTATCAATCAAACACTAATTAAACTTAGTTTGTTGCATGGTTTGCTTCTGGATGCTTATCGCACTTTCGCCTATCCACTCTGTTTTCTATAATTTTCCTGCTACATAGTGAGATCAGCTGTGTCATGGATACACCCGGCTCTAATACACACTGACGCCATTCTTTAAACCATAGTTAGTAATGCACAATAGGTGGGATTTTCAGGCACCCGACACTACAGGATAACCTCATACTGCTTTATTCGTCTAACCATCACTCTATACATCCATTGAGCCGTTCTCGGTGGAAGTCCCTATTTGCAACCTATAACCCACATTCAAGTGAAAATTGCTATCGTCAGCTTTTCCGCCCTTTCAATCCTGTTGGGTTTGAAACTAAGCTTGCTGTCGAAATTAACACTCAGGTATTTGGCAAACGCTGCAAGCTTTATTTCACAACCATTTAAGGTGGTATAGGCATGTTGAATCACCGAGTAAAATGGAATAGCTCGGTCCATTTTCACCCATCTGCCTAGAGTTTGTAAGCTTCCCTGGAGAAGGTTCTTAGGGAACTGGGCTGCTTGCAACTTACTGATATTACCGCGACATCCTCGTAAGCAACACTTTCATCGCATTTGTGAAAATGACCACCACCAGGTTCCGTAGATGTGGAGAGGTTGTGTGGAGGGTTGTCTCTCCGGTAGAGGTTCAGGTAGAGGTAGAGGTAGGGGAAGAGGTAGAGGTAGAGGTAGAGGTAGAGGTAGCGGTAGAGGTAGAGGTAGAGGTAGAGGTAGAGGTAGAGGTAGAGGTAGAGGTAGAGGTAGAGGTAGAGGTAGAGGTAGAGGTAGAGGTAGAGGTAGATGTAGAGGTAGAGGTAGAGGTAGAGGTAGAGGTAGAGGTAGAGGTAGAGGTAGAGGTAGAGGTAGAGGTAGAGGTAGAGGTAGAGGTAGAGGTAGAGGTAGAGGTAGAGGTAGAGGTAGAGGTAGAGGTAGAGGTAGAGGTAGAGGTAGAGGTAGAGGTAGAGGTAGAGGTAGAGGTAGAGGTAGAGGTAGAGGTAGAGGTAGAGGTAGAGGTAGAGGTAGAGGTAGAGGTAGAGGTAGAGGTAGAGGTAGAGGTAGAGGTAGAGGTAGAGGTAGAGGTAGAGGTAGAGGTAGAGGTAGAGGTAGAGGTAGAGGTAGAGGTAGAGGTAGAGGTAGAGGTAGAGGTAGAGGTAGAGGTAGAGGTAGAGGTAGAGGTAGAGGTAGAGGTAGAGGTAGAGGTAGAGGTAGAGGTAGAGGTAGAGGTAGAGGTAGAGGTAGAGGTAGAGGTAGAGGTAGAGGTAGAGGTAGAGGTAGAGGTAGAGGTAGAGGTAGAGGTAGAGGTAGAGGTAGAGGTAGAGGTAGAGGTAGAGGTAGAGGTAGAGGTAGAGGTAGAGGTAGAGGTAGAGGTAGAGGTAGAGGTAGAGGTAGAGGTAGAGGTAGAGGTAGAGGTAGAGGTAGAGGTAGAGGTAGAGGTAGAGGTAGAGGTAGAGGTAGAGGTAGAGGTAGAGGTAGAGGTAGAGGTAGAGGTAGAGGTAGAGGTAGAGGTAGAGGTAGAGGTAGAGGTAGAGGTAGAGGTAGAGGTAGAGGTAGAGGTAGAGGTAGAGGTAGAGGTAGAGGTAGAGGTAGAGGTAGAGGTAGAGGTAGAGGTAGAGGTAGAGGTAGAGGTAGAGGTAGAGGTAGAGGTAGAGGTAGAGGTAGAGGTAGAGGTAGAGGTAGAGGTAGAGGTAGAGGTAGAGGTAGAGGTAGAGGTAGAGGTAGAGGTAGAGGTAGAGGTAGAGGTAGAGGTAGAGGTAGAGGTAGAGGTAGAGGTAGAGGTAGAGGTAGAGGTAGAGGTAGAGGTAGAGGTAGAGGTAGAGGTAGAGGTAGAGGTAGAGGTAGAGGTAGAGGTAGAGGTAGAGGTAGAGGTAGAGGTAGAGGTAGAGGTAGAGGTAGAGGTAGAGGTAGAGGTAGAGGTAGAGGTAGAGGTAGAGGTAGAGGTAGAGGTAGAGGTAGAGGTAGAGGTAGAGGTAGAGGTAGAGGTAGAGGTAGAGGTAGAGGTAGAGGTAGAGGTAGAGGTAGAGGTAGAGGTAGAGGTAGAGGTAGAGGTAGAGGTAGAGGTAGAGGTAGAGGTAGAGGTAGAGGTAGAGGTAGAGGTAGAGGTAGAGGTAGAGGTAGAGGTAGAGGTAGAGGTAGAGGTAGAGGTAGAGGTAGAGGTAGAGGTAGAGGTAGAGGTAGAGGTAGAGGTAGAGGTAGAGGTAGAGGTAGAGGTAGAGGTAGAGGTAGAGGTAGAGGTAGAGGTAGAGGTAGAGGTAGAGGTAGAGGTAGAGGTAGAGGTAGAGGTAGAGGTAGAGGTAGAGGTAGAGGTAGAGGTAGAGGTAGAGGTAGAGGTAGAGGTAGAGGTAGAGGTAGAGGTAGAGGTAGAGGTAGAGGTAGAGGTAGAGGTAGAGGTAGAGGTAGAGGTAGAGGTAGAGGTAGAGGTAGAGGTAGAGGTAGAGGTAGAGGTAGAGGTAGAGGTAGAGGTAGAGGTAGAGGTAGAGGTAGAGGTAGAGGTAGAGGTAGAGGTAGAGGTAGAGGTAGAGGTAGAGGTAGAGGTAGAGGTAGAGGTAGAGGTAGAGGTAGAGGTAGAGGTAGAGGTAGAGGTAGAGGTAGAGGTAGAGGTAGAGGTAGAGGTAGAGGTAGAGGTAGAGGTAGAGGTAGAGGTAGAGGTAGAGGTGTCTAATTTCAACGGGACATGACCTCCATGGATTATTTCACAGACTACTTTGGATTCTTAATAATTATATCTAGCCGAATGGTTTATAGCGTCAATTCTTTTGCGCTAGGGGTATTATTATTGAACGAACCCACTACGTCAAGAAGGTCTTCCAGCCTACGCTTCTTACAGCCAACAATTTGCTTATGTATCGTACTAGTTCATGCTGGGCTGTCTCAATAGATCTGAACCTACATGCTATCAATCAAAGGACAGTACGCGTCTGCAAGTGCCCATCATCTATTATTGATTTCAATAGCGTATCTTACAAAAAAATATAAAAGGTGATTTATTATGCTATTTGGTTGCTTAAAAATGAAAAAATTATCCAAAATTTCGTCTGGAATCTCACCAATGACACGTGTAGTTTTGTCATCTAAGGCCCACTCAAAAAGTGGTATAGTGGGGGTAAAATCGCTCGAACGAGGCGGACAATTGACAGCGCCACATCAAACTCACCTCTCAATTGGTTCACGGTATCACGTGCAGTGTGACCTATGGCCCCGTGCTGTTGAAGCCACATGCTAAACAGTCCAATTATTCCAGTTTGGTGAAAAAAAGTCGGTGATCATCGAACGGTACCTTGCCACATTCACAGTAAAGTTGTGGTCATCATAGTCTTTGAAGAAGTAAAGGCTGAAAAATCTGTCTTTTTTGTTTTTTTTGGATGGAAATATAAAATTTTTGTAGCAAGTCCCAAATATAGTGTACTTGTATCTAAACACAATGTGTTTGCTTTCAATATTGCATGTTGGGGACACAATAAATAATATGTTATAATATATGTGTGGGTGACCCAAATTTGGCTTTGGTTGTTGGAGACTGCTGAAAACGTGACGGAGAACAAAGAAACAAAAAGCAGCAGATCTCTAATTCATGAAAACAATGTTCCAAACATATACATGGTTACTGCAATGTATTGTTGGGGGCCATTTGTTAAGCATGCAAACAATTGAAAATGTACTGAAAAATTGGGTAGTTCGAATGGTGTACTGTAATATACTACCCTCGTATTTACTAAGAAAGCTTGAGCGCAAAAATAATTTATATAAATTCATCCAGATGCCACTGGGAAGTCTTATCAGTGTTTTCTTGCTAAACCAAACAACTGATAACGTCATAGTGAATCACAACAAATGCTGTGGAACACTCATAAGAGCTTTAAAAATCCCCCGGAATGAATTTTTTTCTGCAATTGCCGTTTAAATTTAGCTCTTTAGATTCGAAATACATTATTCCATGTCTAGAGTTTAGCTCGTAACGTTATTTCATTGCAAAAATGTTGAAAAGTTCGTTAATAATTTCTATACTTGTGTGCATTCTAAGCCAAGTTTTGGCTTCTCATACGCCCAAGATAAGTGCGACAGTTTTAGATGGTAAGTCACGAACTGCATAGAGTTCCATTGACCTCATAATATTCAAATACCAATTGATTTCTCAGGCTACCCCGATGATTTGGATGTTGCACCTTTTACAAAAGTTGACAATAAATTGTATCATTTCGGACAAAGTAAGGTATGTTTGACAACATTATTATTCAAACTGCGGATAAAACTCGAAGTAAATTCTGTTATACACACAAAAGGAAAAAAAAATTGAATTTTAAAATGCGAAATTTTAAACAACGAAACCTTGTTTGAACAATATACTGTTTGAGGCAAACGGACATTTATGTTTACGAGAAACGTGCAATGGAGTCAAAGCAGTAGAAAACGGGAGACATACATTCAAAAATCCGGTTGAGTCAAATGTACTTCTGTAGCCTCAAACAGCCCATAGGGGTCAAGGCCTTACAAAATGAGGATAATATATTTCTCCAACCGGCTTGATTGTCAGAATGTCTCCTCCAGTTGCTAACACCGAGAACTCGCAGGCAATCTTCCAAGTGGTCTTTCAAGCGTTGTCTTGCTCTTCCCTATTTTCGGATGTCCTTCAAGTAGATCTTCAAATACTTTTCGCACTGGTTCATTCTTATCTATTCTGCTGATATTGTATGGCATAGCCAGCGTAAACACGCTCTTTGTTACGTCGATGTCGGGCTACAGATTATACAGCTCGTGATTCATCTGCCGTCGATTCTCCCCGTTTTCTATTATAGGACCATCTATTTTTCGGAACATTTTTCTCTCGAAGACTCCCAGTGATGTTTCTTCAGCATGCGATATGTACCAGGATTCTGCGCCATAAATCAAGACAGTTTGTATGAGAGCCTGTTACAGTTGGATCTTCATTTCTCGAGAGAGGATCTTATTTCTGAAGTGCTTGTTTACCCCGAAATAACACCAGTTTTCAAGCACCATCCTCCATTTGATTTCTGGCCTGGCGTTATTGCTTATGTTTACGGCAGATCCGAGGTAAATGAATTCGTCCACTACCTCGAAATTGAAAGGGTTATCAACGTCCACCCTTTCATCAAATCGGGTGGATATTCTGCTTGTCGAAACCATTAATATTTTGTCTAGTCTTCGTTTACTGTAAAACCCACTTCTGTTGATTCCTTCTCAATTCTCGAAAATACTGCAGTAATTTCTCGCAGATTTCGCCCACTGATGTGTAAATCATTACCATAAGCGAGCAGCATGACACTTTTGCTGCTGACAGGTTTCTTCGTGTTGACAGCAGCTCTTCTCACGATGGTCTCAATTAATATGTTGAAGAGATCGCATGATTGGGTGTCGCTTTGCCTGAGGCCTCGCGTCGTAGTAAATGGTTCCCCGAGATCTTTCTACCTACATAGATTGGTACAGTTTTCCCCGTAACGGGCTATCGAAGGAAGCGTTATAATTTACAAAGAGGTAGTAGGTGTTGATTTGCTTTCCGTGGGTTTACTCCGGGATATGTTGTAATGTGAATATTTGGTAGATAGCTTTCCTTTCTGGCCTAAAGCCACACTGATAAGGTTCGATGAAAACTGCAACAAACTGCTTCAGTCTTTCGCACAATACGCTCGAGAGGCCTTAAATGGGACTGATAAAAAACTTATTCCACGACAGTTGGAACATACACTCAAGTAGCTTTGTAGAACAGATAGTTGACTTTCATGACCTACAGCCACACTGATAAGGTCCAATCAGTTCTGCAACAAACGGCTTTAGTCTTTCGCACATTACGTCTGAGAGGACCTTGTGTGCGATTGATAAACGGCTTATTACACAATAGTTGATACATTCACTCAGGTAGCTTTTTTGAACACATGACACAGTATGATTAGGCACCAATCGTGGGGCGTGCAGACGTCTAGTCAGATTTTGAATATATGCTGTTGCATTCACCTCTCCATCTCATAGCCGCTAGACTTAAACAGCTCAGCCGGTAGTCCATCAGAACCAGAGGGTTTGTAGTTCTTAAGTAGGACTGCAGTTCTAATTTCGCTTTGACTAGGAGGGCGGCAGTCGATGCCATCATCCTGTAGTTGCTCAACACCCTTTTATTGAAGTCTCGTGAAACAAGTAGAGCAGAGAAGTGATCTCTTCATATTCCCAACATAAGGGCGGATCAATAAGTCCCTAACTTTTCGAACTTCCCTTGTAGTTATATGAAATGCAACACTGCTCTCATCAAGTAACACCTGTTAGTAGAGTACTGTCGAATGTTGAGCAAGTTTCGTCATTTACTTTGCGTTTAACAGCTGTTCATGCAGTTTTGAAAAATTGAAAAAAGTGAATGGAAAAAAGTAATAAACATTATTTTTTGGGAAAAAATCGCAAGAAAAGCTTAATAAACACTATGGGGACTCTGCACCATCGATTTCTATGGTAAACAAGTGGTTTACTGACTTTCGTTGTGGTCGCACAAGTACAAATGACGCTGAGCGTTCTGGACGGTCAATTGAGGTCAATACACCCGAAAATGTCGAAAAAGTCCACGATATGGTGTTGGCCGACCGAAGAGTAAAAATGCATGAGATTGTTGATGCCATAGGCATTTCATATGACAGTGTGGTTTCGATTTTAAATGATGAGTTGGGTTTAAGAAAGCTGTCTGCAAGATGGGTGCCGCGTTTGCTCTCAATTGACCATAGACTTTATCGTGTGACAACTTCAAAGGATTGTTTGGAGTTGTTTAGCCGCAATTCGAAGGGGTTTTTGCAGCGTTTGGTAACTGAGGATGAAACATGGATCCATTGCAACACTCCGGGTACCAAGCAGCAGTCTAAACAATGGCTTCTCCGGGTGAACGGGCTCCGAAAAAGGCAACAGTTTTTTGGGATGCACACGGGATAATCCACATCAATAACCTTCAAAAGGCAAAACCAATAAACGGCGAATATTATGCCAACTTATTGGAACGATTTAACGAGGATTTAAAAAACCGACCCCATATGGGCAAGAAAAAAAGTTATTTTTCATCAATATAATGCACGGGTGCACACGTGTGTAGTCTCAGTGGCAAAATTCCATGAACTGAGCTACGAATTGGTACATCATCAGCCATATTCTCCGGATTTAGCCTCCAGTGACCATTTCCTATTTCCAAACCCAAAAAAATTGCTCGGTGGAAAGAGATTTAGCTCCAACGAGGAAATTATTGATAAAACAAATGCCTATTTTGTGGAACTCGAAAAATCCCATTTTTTTTTTGGAAAGGATACAAAAATTGGAGAAACTTTGGAATAAGTGCATTGAGCTAAAAGGCGATTATGTTCAAAAAATTTATTTTTTGAAAAAAAAACTGTTTCATTCAAAAAGTAAGGGACTTTTTGAGCCGCCCTTACTCGGCACATCTGCGATAAGATTCCCGTCCGTGTATCTAGAAACTTTGTACTTTTAGATAGAATTTGCTGATCTCGGTATTCTTTCTGTAAGATTTTATTTCCTCACTCTCGCTCTTTCTCCACATCTTTTTTTTTCTTCTTAAATAAACTGGCTTCCGCTCTTCCCTTCTACTTGTACCGCTCCGTCGCGGCTCTCGTTGCAACTGACTGAAGCATTGCCATACGTGCAGCATTCTTTTCAGCACGTGGTATGCGACACTCTTCATCGTACCATGGTTTGTCTTTAAGCGTGTTTTTATAAACAAGTACGGTCTCTCTGTCAGTTTTCATAGAGTGGTAATGGTAGTCAGCCATAAAAAAGCTACACAAAGTCCCGTTCGGAACCGGTGTAAAACTGTAGGTCCCAGACCCATGTAAACCGGGATATAGAAAGTTTATTTTATTGAAGCTACAAAACGCCGGATTCTTGGATTGACCGGGTTTTAAATTCCTTATATTAACTTCACCTGCATGCCGAAAAACTTTGGATTGATTTTTAACCTTTTTCCTGTGATCCAATCGAGCTGAAACTTCGCACGCAAACTAATGGCGACGACAAAAATGAACTGTCAAAATATGGGCGGGTTTGGACAAAATAGCGTGGTCATATATAAAGAATTTATAGTCAAAAACTATGTTTTTTACGGATTGGTTTTTTACTGATCTAAATTGATAGAATGACCACCTGGCACTGGTTTTACGACTTTTAGCTCAGGGTATTGGAAAAATGAATTTATGTTATTAGTTTTAAAATACGATTTTAGGGAAACGGCCTCCGAGCTTATACTGAATACATAACATTCTGTAAGTTCACTTTTTCTACAAGTTAGGGGTCGACTATCGTATTGTTTTATAAATCGAACATAGTACAATCCAAGATGTATCTATTACAGGTGGAAGCGTTAGAACAGCTGATTTAAATTTTTTCTTTTCGTTGTGGTACGACCTTGTCAAATGTTGTTTATACCAATTTCAAGATGTATCTAGTACAGGTGGTAGCGTTAAAACAGCAGGTTACATTTTTTCTTGTCCTTGTGGTTGTTGCCGCAAATTACAACAATTCCTCCTGATGTAACCTGAATTAAATACATCTCGACAATTTCGATCAGTTGAATTTGAGAAGGTCGGCTTCTGAAATGAAAACAAAATGCATACTGCTTCTACCTTACTTATTTTGCCATGGTACAATCGAAAAATTGAGATTTTTAAAATTAAAATGTCTAAAAAATGCAGACTGCAAAATTTGGGATTTTTTAGGTAATTTTTTAAATTTTCAAATTATGCAATTTTATTTCTCTTTCAGGTCTCCTGGTTCAAAGCCAATCTAATTTGCCGCTCGATGGGTGGTTACTTGGCATCTTTCGATAATCAGCAAGAGCTCGCCGCATTGTCGGACCATCTAAAGGCCAACTATCCCTCAGATCGTTGGTGGTGGCTTTCCGGCTCCGATTTGCAAGGTGAGGGAGATTTCCATTGGTATAGAACTGGTGAACGTATCGCCTACGCCGATTGGTCCGCTGGCCAGCCAGATAATGCTGGAGGTAATGAGAATTGTGTCCATTTATGGTTTATAAATCCAAAATATCAAATGAATGATTGGATTTGCACCCAAGCAGCCTACTATATTTGTGAAGCTGAGAAACCTAAGACTGTAGTTGTGACTGTATTTTAATTTGTAGCCATAAATTACATGAAAGTATATGGGAAGTTATTAAGATTCATCATAGTTGTAACGTTCCAAGTTAATAAAGAATGATTGTGTAAAACGAATATGGCTACTAACATATCTTATTGGACAGGAGGGCTTTTGAATTACGAATGAATTCAAAATAAATACAAAATAGAATAAATCATGTAGAGTGATTCAGTAAGACCGCAGATTTGCTTTTATAAATAAGACACCCACATATTTTTAAAATTTCTGTTTTTTAGTTCGTCATGCACACAGAGAACTAATTGTTTGAAAAGAGGTTGTAGCAACCGTAAATTCGGCTGTTGCCACCGAAGTTCGGTTGCATAACCGAATTGAGGTTGCCACAACCGAGTTTAGTCCCCACAACTGAAATTCGGTTGAAGCAACCTCGTTTCATAATCGATTCGGTTGTGACAACTGAATCTTCAACTATATTCGTTCTGTCAACTAAATTTTCTAAAATTTCGGTTGGAGCAACAGAATTTGGAATTAATTCGGATCCAACAACCGAAATTTTTACTAAATTCGGTTAGAGTAACCGATTGTGGCACCAATTCAGTTGCAACAACCGAATTTGTCATCAGTTCGGTTGTAACTATCAAATTTGGTATCAATTCGGTAGCAATAACCGAATTTAGCCTTAAGTCAGTTGCAACGACCGAATTTGGCATCAATTCGGTTGCTGTAACCGAATTTGTAATGAATTCTGTAGGTACAACCGAATTAATTTTCAATTCGGTTACCACAATATAATTCTATGCAATTCAAACGTGACGTTTAAAATTGTATATAGAAATATTATATCAATATTAAGATTTTCTTGTACTTATTAACAAAGGTGAGTGCAAATGTGGTAATTATAGTTTGTCTTAAAACGGATTTTTTTTGCAGACAATGTCCAATAAAATATCTACGGTTTTGAAATTGTTCAAGGCCGGGCAATCGTCTGGAATTGGAATTCAAAATATCAGAAGTGGTAGGTATATAAAATGTATTACCGTAAAGATAACCCTATATAAATGACTTGTTTTGCTCCTTTTGTCAGTTTTTTATAAGAATTCTTGAAAATAAATCATCAGTTAATAATTAAAACAAATTTAAAAATAAATTTGTGAAAATATCTAAATTCGATTGTAACAACCTCTAATTCGGCTGTGACAACCTCTAATGAGGTTGCGACAACCTCTGATGAGGTTGTGCCAACCTCTGATGAGGTTGTGTCGACCTCCAATAAGATTGTGTCAATCTCCAATGAGGTTGTGTCAACCTCTAATAAGGTTGTGACAACCTCTAATGAGGTTCTGGCAACCTCCAATGAAGTTGTGTCAACCTCTAACGGTTGTGACAACCTCTAATGAGGTTACGGCTAATTCGGTTGTCTCAACCGCATTTTCCTGTGAGTGTGTTTTTTAGACTATGACATTTATGTATGAAAAATCTGTCACCACGACTCCTTTAGCAATATAGGACACGCGTATCAAAATGTTGCATGACTTTTCTGCATGTTTCAGGCTGTACACGTTGATAAAATTAGTTTTTTTTTTCTGTTGTTTGGATGCAACTATAACGTGTTTGTAGCTTGTCGCAAATATAGTATACTTTGGTCTAAACACATTGTATTTGCTATTCAATATAACATGTTTGGGACACAATGATTGATGGGTTATAATATTTGCATTTGTGTCCAAATGTGGCTTTGTTTATTGAAAATTGTTGAAAACAAAAACGTGATATGCAATAGATACACAAAAAGCAGCAAATCTTTGGATCACGAAAACAATGCTTGCAAACATGTACATGGTTCCTGCAATATGTTGCTGGGGTCGTTATTTGTCGGCGTGTATATAATTTATTAGGCATATGCTTTCGTTCCTCAGCTCTAGGATCGTGTCTGAATTGGACCATAGTTTTCACGTAGCCCCAGAGACAGAAGTCCAATGGTATCAAATTGCAAGATCTCGGTGTCCATTTGACCTCGTTGTTTCGTGAGATAACGAGACCTGGGAACTTCGTTCGCAATATGGCCATTGTTTCGTGCGCTGTGTGGCAAGTGGCACCGTCCTGTTGAAACCACACATTGTCCAAGTCCATGTCTTCTAATTCAGGCTATAAAAAGTCTGTTATCACATCACGATAACGTTCACCGTGTCACCGGCATCAGTTTCGAAGA
Source organism: Phaonia tiefii (assembly GCA_963931995.1). Taxonomy (NCBI): domain Eukaryota; kingdom Metazoa; phylum Arthropoda; class Insecta; order Diptera; family Muscidae; genus Phaonia; species Phaonia tiefii. The sequence continues at coordinate 15,889,401 of OZ008370.1, read as the reverse complement.
AGTACTGTCCGCGTAGTATACACATTTATCCAGGTGCCCCATGGAAGTCTTATAAGTGTTTTTGTTTTTTGCTAAACTACAACACTGACAACGTCACATCTAATCACATCAAGTATTTTTTATTTCTCAGAAATGCTTCAAAATACTTCCGGTATAAAATTTTATTTTTATAAATTTCCGTTTAAATTAAGCACTTTTGATTGGTAATACATTATTCGTCGACTAGAGTTTAGCACGTAAAGACATTTATTTCGTTGCAAAAATGTTGAAGAATTCATTTGTAATTTCCACACTTGTGTGTATTCTAAGTGAAGTTTTGACTTCAAACACTCCTAAGATTAATATGGCAGTTTTAGATGGTAAGCGACGAACTGCATAGAATTCCATTGAGCTCCCTGTCACTCATAATATTCAAATACCAATTCAATTCTTAGGCTACTCCGAAGATTTGGATGTTGCCCCATTTCTAAACGTTGACAATAAATTGTATCATTCCGGACAAAGTAAGGTATGTTTGAAAATATTATAATTCAAACTGCGGATAAAAATCGAAGTAAATGTTGTTAAACGCGCAAAACGAAAAAAAAAAATTTAATTTCAAAATGCGAAAGTTTAAACTACGAAACTCTGTTTGAAGCATATACTATTTGAAGCACACGAACATTTATGTTTACGGGAAACATGTCATGGAGTCAAAGCAGTAGAAAAGGGGAGGCCAAACGTTCAAATCACCTTGAGTATTTTGTTTTATTAAATTTTGCCCTATTCCATAGGACGACCATGATATAGAGGGCGGATCAAAAAGTCATGCTTTTTTAAAAAAAAAAAAAAAAATATTTTTCAACATAATCTCCTTTTAGCTCAATACGCTTAGTCCAACGTTTCTCCAAATTTTATATCCCTTCCAAAAAAAATAGGATTTCCCGAGGTCCATAAAATAGGTATTTTTTGTTTGATCAATAATTTCATCGTTGGAGCTAAATCTCTTTCCACCGAGCCATTTCTTTATTTTTGCAAATAGGAAATGGTCACTGGCGGCTAAATCCGGAGAATATGGCGGATGAGGTACCAATTCGTAGCCCAATTCATGGAATTTTGCCATGGGGACTACACACGTGTGCACCCGTGCATTATCTTGATGAAAAATAATTTTTTTCTTGGCCATATGGGGTAACTTTTGTTTAAATCCTCGTTAAACCTGTCCAATAAGTTGGCATAATATTCGCCGTTTATTGTTTTTCCATTTTGAAGGTAATTGATGTGGATTATCCCGCGTGCATCCCAAAAAACTATTGCCATCATTTTATTGGCCGACATACTTACCTTGGCCTTCTTCGGAGCCGATTCACCCGGAGAAACCCATTGTTTAGACTGCTGCTTGATCTCCGGAGTGTTGTAATGGATCCATGTTTCATCCACGGTTACAAAACGCCGCAAAAACTCCTTCGAATTGCGGTTAAACAACTCCAAACAATCCTTTGAAGTTTTCACACGATAACATTTCTGTTCAATTGAGAGCAAACGCGGCACCCATCTCGCAGACGGCTTTCTTAAATCCAACTGCTCATTTAAAATCGAAACCACACTGTCATATGAAATGTGTGTTTGCCTTTGCCTGTTAATCAGTGTCCAGTGGTGAAACTTACCAGCGTACAGAACATTCTCTTTAGGACTGGACACCAAGTTAAGCGTACGGTGCATGCCATAACCAATGAACGACTCAATTAGACCTAGACCATTGTGATATCACGAGCTAACTAGATTAAGTGTTATACCCGCCGGAGAACTACGTTGTTTGCTCCAAGGAGCTCAAGATCTTGTCGGCAAGGACAGGGCACGTGCTAAGAATATGTTCAGTGGATTCTTCCTCTTCCACATCGTTGTAGCTTCTGGCCTTTATTCTCGCCGCAAGTCTACCAACTATAAGTAGACAGTGTTCCGTCAAAACTGAAACAAGCATTGATACCTTAAGCCTGGCTACACACAGAAGTTTCATGGATCTCCTGCTATCCAATATGGGACAGATTTTCCTTGAGCGTACACAATCTGTGGCATTCTTTTATCTCTCCTACATCCTCATATAGGAGCGGTCTTGCAAATTATGCTTACACGTCGCTAGCGGCATGCCAACACTCTCCAATTCCTGTGGCACCTGTAAGCAAGTCACTAGTCTGAACAGCTCATCGGCACTGCAGTTTCCCGGAATGCTGCTGTGCCCTGGCACCCACGTGACCTGAATATCGTACTTCTGTGGGGCAGTCCTGGGCAGATGTTGAATTTAGGAATACTGACTTCAGGGACGTATTGGCCGCCTGACTGTCCGAGAAGACATTGCCCCCAAAAGACTTGTGGACTATTATCCTTCAGTCAGTCGATTACTTCTCCAATAGCCAAAATTTCATACCGGTAAAGTCTACAATGATCAACGTAGTCAAGGTAGTCTACGATAAAGGGACAACCCTAGTTCCCTACCCGGCCATTCATTTTTGAACCATCCGCATATAAATTCACATATCTCTCTTTACCAGGAAGTCCATTGATTCAGGAATGTCATGAGAGTGTGGTATTTTCAATCGAATTGTGGTTCCGCTTTAGAGAAGTCGGGAAATGCAGGAATGCTGGGAGTACCTTCCAACACTGCTCCATCACCGCCTCCATTGTCGTAACTTGGTAGAGCTATTTTATTGATCCTGCATTTTGTGCCTCCAGACCTTCTGTCATTCTCATATCTGCACGCTGAAAAATATCGACCCCAGCAACATATTGCAGGAAACATGTACATGATTGCAAGCACTGTTTTAATGAATTGAAGATCTGGTCCTTTTTTGTTTCTTTGTTGTCTGTCTCGTATTTATTTTCAACAAAAAAGCCACATTTGGGTCTCAAAAACATATATTATAGCCTATTAATCATTGGGTCTCAAACATCTTATATTGAATAGCAAACAAAATATGTTTGGGCACAAGTATAGTATATTTGCGACAAACTACAAACATGTTATATTTGCATCCAAACAACAACAAAAGACAGATTTTTCAGCGTGTGACAGCTCCGGTCTTAAGAATGAGTTCTTAAGGTTTTGAATACAGATTGCGGATATTCCACGATAGCGGTGATGACGATTCATTCCAGCAGAGAAAAGCTTTCCCGGTAGCTACGACTTCTGACTGAAAGTCACTATAATGGCCTAGTAGCCTTTGTGGAAAGTTTAGACCCAACCCTTTGGCATAGACTCCAAAATCTACTTTGATATCTATTTTGAAGCCACTATTGAAGAATCCTAAATACTTTATATTACCTGGTATGCGTTGCTTTCAGGCCTGTCTGTCCAGGATATGAGTGGAGAATATTCTCTCAAAGCAGAGGGTAGCCATGACACAGCTGATCGACTATGTAGTAGGATGTTGATAGAAAACACGAGTGGATAGGCGAGAGAGCGCAAAGCAACAAGAAGCAAACCATGCAGCAACCCAAGATTAAATAGGGTTTGATTACTGCTAATGACAATAAAATTTGTTGCATCGAATGAAAATACGCATTCCCTTTTATTTCTGTCCATTTTATGTCCAACCCAAGAGTAAAATACAACAGCAACTCAAACTCGATGAAATGCCCTACTACCTCGTCATCGTCGAGAGAACGTAGTGAGGGATAGAGACTCTTGTCTATTGCTCTATGTTCGAATTGACAAAGTCCTGCTATAACACTGACTTGAGACAGTCTCGTGATTAAACTGTGGAGTATATATCTGCATGTGAAAGGTTATTTTCCCTGCACTACATTCTAGAGATCTGGAAATATAATATCTTCTTGGACGATTCCTCTATTCATATTTCTAGTTAAAATCGTGTAACCCAGCTACGAGGTTATGCTCCTTCGCGGAATTAGTCCATACTTCAACTTACTACGCCCCCGATCAACACAAAGTGTCGATTGGCCCGATTTTGTCAATCCCGGTAAAATGTGATTAAAGACACTCTCTGTTCAACAACTGTGACAAGAGCGAACTCCTTTAGGTGTATAGATTTGTTTTAAAGCTCTCTGGAGCCTGCACATACGGTTTTGTCAATTCAATTCGTCCTTGTCGTTCAAGGGTTAGTGTGCGCGGCTTTTGCAACCTGCAAGTTCACTTTTCAACTTATTTTATCGTATTGACTTCTAATTCGCCCCATCCTCTGTGTTTTATCAGTGTAGACTAGAGATTTGTAAAATTCATATGTCAAAAAAAAAAAATTCTGATTTATTTCTGTTTTTTTTAACTTACAAATAATTCAATTTTATTTCTCTTACAGGTCTCCTGGTTGAAAGCCAATCTAATTTGCAGCTCGATGGGTGGTTACTTGGCCTCTCCCGATAAACGGAAAGAGCTCGTCGCATTGTCACACTATCTGATGACTTTACGGTTGTGATTTGCAGGCTCAGGGAGATTTTTATTGGTCTAGAACTGGTGACCGTATCACGCACGCCGATTGGTCTGTTCATTGTGTTCATTTACGGTTTAAAATTCCAAAATATCAAATGAATGATTGGGATTGTACCCAATTAGCGTACTATATCTGTGAAGCGGATAAACCCAACGCTGTAGTAATAACTATATTTTAATTTTTAGCCTTAATGTCATACATGGGGCAAATTAATTAAATGACAATTATAATTTGTAGTTTAATTTGAATTACCTGCCCAAATACAAATTCTAATGAATTTAAATACCATTGGCAATTGTACTTATTTTCAAAGCATTTCTTTCATATCTGGCAGTTGTGGTTTTCAAATATTTTACACAGTAAAGGTTTATGAATTTGAAAGTCTACGAGGCAATACCTATCGAAGCCACAAACCTCTACATATGAAATTTTTTAAAAACAGAATTGCCAACCGTCAAACACATTCAAAACAATTAAAAGCATTCCCATATTTCATTACAATTTGCATCCGATTCCATTCACTGAGCAAATGCAAATTCAAAATTTTTTAATTGCCATTGCGAACTATGGTACTTCTTTTGCATTTGCATTAGATACAAATTAAAATCCAATGCAAATTAAAACAACCCATGTATGCTTAAAGTACATGCAATTATTTGGGAAATTACTAAAGTTTATCATAGTTATATCGTTCCAAGATAATAAAGAATTATTGTGTAACACGAATGTGGCGTGTATGAGGAATGGTTTACTAAATCCAGCCTTTATTACTATAGGGTGATTCAAAAAAACTTAACAAAATTGAAATTGAAATGACTTTTTTTTTAGTTCATATTGTTTCTAGCTTACGGCATTTATGACATTTGGTGTTCCCTATCGAGCTCTATGGACGGTTTATAGTTTTTGCGCAATATAATGTTGCTTCCAAGTTTAAACAATTGCCTTACCTGTCTTGGATAGATCCTTTGTATAAAGTTGGACCACTTTGCGACGTGCACTAAACTAATAGGCTCTTAAATTCTATTATAAAATTTAACAATACAATACACAATTTTGACAAGTATGTATATTAATCCGGGTATTCAACCGACACTTTCGAAAAATCGGTTTGAATTTATTCGAAAAATCAGTTTGTTTGCATTTGGGTTTCACAGAAACGGGAAAACCGCAAAATTTTGGGGTCTGATTTCGGGATTAAATTGAACTGAATTAAATTAATTTAAATTGAATGGAATTGAATTGACATGAATGAAATTGAATTGTATTGAATCGAATTGAATTTAATTGGGAACTGAACTGAAATGAATTGAACTGAGCTAAATTGAATGGATTGATTTAAATTAAATTGAACTGAATTTTATGTGAAATAAATTGAACGGAATTGAATTGAAATGAATTGACTTGCATTGAATGAAATTGAATTTATTAAATTGAATTGAATGTTATTTGAATTGAACTGAATTGAATTAAATTGAAATGAATTGAATTGAATTGAACTGAATGAATACAATTGAATGAAACTGAATTGAATTCTGAGGAATTGAATTGAACTGCGATCAACTGAATTAAACTGAATTGTATTGAATCGAATTGAATTGTATTGAATTGAAACGAATTGAATTAATTTAAGTTAAATTGAATTGCATTGAATAGAATCGAATTGAATTGAATTGAATTGAATTAAATTGAATCGAATTAAATTAAATTGAATTGAATAGAATCGAATTGAAAGGCATTGAAATGAATTGAATTTTATTTGCATTGAATGGAATTGCATTGAAATGAATTGAATTGAACTGAATTGAATGAAATTGAACTGAATTAAATTGAGTGTTATATGAATTGAACTGAATTGAATTGAAATGAAATAAAATGAAACGAATTGAACTGAATTGAATTGAAATGCAATGAAATGAATTGAACTGAATTGAATGAAATTGAATTGAATGTAATGGAATTGAATGACATTGAATTGATGTGAATTTTATTTGAATTGAATTGAAATGACTTCAATTCAATGAAATGAAATTGAATTGAATGAAACTGAATTGAATTAACTGAAATTGAGATGAATTGAATTGTATTGAATAGAATTGAATTGAATTGAATGCAATTGAATTGAATTGAAGTGAATTGAATTCTGTTGAGTTGAATTGAACTGCGAGAATTGAATTAAATTGAACTGTATTGAATTGAATTGTATTGAATTGAATTGAAATGAATTGAATTAATTTTAATTAAATTGAATTGAATTGAATTGAATTGAATCGAATTGAATAGAATGTAATTAAATTAAATTAAATTGACTTGAATTGAATAGAATCATACTAAAAGGCATTGAATTTATTGATTTGAATTGAATTGTATGAATTGAATTGAAAGAAATTGAGTTAAGTAGAATTGAATTGAATTGAATATAAATGAAATTAATGGAATTGAATTTAATTCAGTGGAGCTGAATTCAATTGAACTGAATTGAATTGAACTGAATTGAGTTGGATTGAATTTGTTGAATTTGGAATTGAATTGAACTGAATTGAAATGAATTAAATCGAATTGAATTGAATTAAATTGAAATTAATTGAATTGAGTTGAATTGAATTAAGTTGCTTTAAAATTTCTTCAAATATTTAATGGCAATGAAATATCAATTGTGAACATTAAACCGGGTACCCGACGTGGAAAGTCCCGGTCTTCGGTTACTCGGAAACACTTATTGGTATTAGAAGCGATTAACCGGTTCCTAATACATATTAATATAGTAAAAGTTTTATATACAATTTAAAGCCACCTAGTGATGTGCTTAGGTAACCTGGCGTTTACACGGGACAGTTTTGTTCCGACAGTAGCAATACATTCACACTATTTTACTACCACACTTACACTTCTGCCACTTGCCTCGCCACTGTCTCTGATTTTTCGACGACAGTAACTTCGGCAAGTGATTTGACGTATTTGGTCAGATCGGTGACATTTCGTGGTAATTTGTGAAAAACAAAGCAAAACATCACATACATACATATAAACATGTATACATTTGAAATTTTCTGAGTACATCAGCTTCATTGTAATCTGGAGAAATAGGGCAAAACACATAGCAAACGATCGTAGAAATTGGGAAAATTTAGTTTTATTTGGTAATTTGAAGTGTTATTGAAATATTATTTGGCAACACATACTAGATATAAACATGTATAAATAATATATGTATGTAGCAATCTTCTTTTAGTAAATTAAGATTTCAAGCAAATGTGAAGAAGATCAAATCAAAATCAGAGCACGAAATTTACAAGAAACGACACTATCGACGGTTGCTTAAAACTGTTCTGTCTTTATAACTGGCTGGACACATACGTCACACAACAAAGTTTTCTCTTTTTGACAACTAATACATATTATCAACTGTCCGGTCTTGAACTGTCCCGTGTAACCGCACCGTAACAAAACGGTTTGTGTAATTCTGGCCCCTAAAAGTATGCAGTAATTATGCAACATCTATTAATGGAATTGCGTCTTGTTTGACATCCACAAAATGGATTCTGTTTTGCTGTGGAACATGATGGTTTTTGTCTGGGGAATCTCTGATCACAAGGCGCGTGAACAGGTGGCTGTGCAATTTATTTATTTGTACTTTATCTTTTTTCTGGTACTCGAATATTTACTCTGTATAACTCCTACAACAGCAGAAATATTTTACCTTTAAAGACCCACAGTCAGTGTTTTTCATGCTCCAGGCTGATATTTTTTGGCCCCCATATCTGTTTGGTTGACATTTGCAATAAAATATTATTAACAAATATTGTACCCTTTAAGATATATTAAAGAAAAATATTGGCCTGTAACACAAAATACACGCTGTGCAACTATTTATATCAATACTACTCTTTTCGTTTCATCAATGGTTTCGTTTGGTCATCAACTACACTGAATACAAAATTGTCAAACAATTGAAGATACACACAATTTCTAAATACTCCACAAGGATATAACGTATGACTACATTTAACCTACCTGCGACTTCGTTTCTCTTTATTGATTCGTAAATGTAATGTAAACTGTCACGATACAATTCATAGATTGAACTCGTAATCCAACTGCTGATTCGATGTGAGTTTCACCATATCCCGCATAAGTTATTACCATGATATTATTTGAAAACACGCACTTGCATTGCCATATAACCGGAAACTGTTTCTTCTTCTTTTGATTTATAGTTCTATAGTTTTTTCCATTCATATCCCGATACGTATACGTACAGATAGAGCACACTGAAAAATAAATCAATAGTTAATTATTGTTAGAACATTTTTTTATTTTATAAACATTTTGCTATCTGATTAACTATAAATGAAATTTATGACAGTTCTTTTAAACAGAAAGATAGAGTTAGAAACGCAGCCAAGAAGGATGGTAATAGTAATAAGGATAAGAATATTAATCTGAAATGTGACCTAAATAGTTGAACATTCAGATTAAATTCTTTAATTCTGCTTTAAGTTGCATTTGCGTTTTATCGCGGCCAGGTTAGCGATAACCTTGTTCTCTAACCTTTGCCGTTTATATGGCATTTACACGGACCAAGATTAGTGCATTTCGAGGGTTAACTCCGTTAATCCACGCTAACTGAGAAGATTACTCATACAATTTTAATCTGTAAAAACTGAAGTTTAAATTTTAACCTCATTCTAAACTGGTATACAATTTGATGCAACACTGCTAAGTATCAAAACAATGCAACCATGATAAAAACATACATAAAAACACTACTTATTCTCAAACGGAAGCCGACCGAAAATTGGCCGACGCGTCGCCGCTTCCAAACATTTTTTTGAAGTTTACGTCGCCGCCCGTATAATTGGCTCTCACCATTTGAAAATGGCAGCCGATTTGACCGACTGACCTGATTTGACCGACTGATCCAATTTTAAACGTTCACGTATTGCGAAAACATTACAAATTTTTCCAAACTGGCAAAACCCAGAACCGCCAATTTAATTTTTCTCTTGTGCCGCCGTCTTCGATAAATATAAAGTTGCCACCTGTAATTTCAATTCTCAAACTGTGGGGTGTAAACGGCAAAGATTGGAGAAAAAGGTTGCCGCTAACCAGACCACGATAAACTCTGGTTCACATGCGACATTACACCACCTAATTTGAGATTAAATTGAAAATTCTGGCGGCAACTTTGTGTGCTTAGACCAATTTAGTGCAGCTCCGTGGCGAGACCGGATTATCGAAGACAGCGTCATAACAGAAAACTTAAATCGGCGGCTCTTAGTTTTGCCGGTTTCTTTTAGAAATTTGGGTTGCTTTTGGAAATAACTGAACCTTAAAAATTGGTTCAGTCGGTCAAATCCGGCAAGTCGGTCAATTCCGCTCAGATTTTAAACACATGGGAGCCAAGTATATCGGCGTCGGCGTGAGATTTAAAAATTTTTGCTGGCGGCGACGCGTCAGAAAATGTTCAATCGACTGCCGAATGTCAAACAGTTGATTTTATCTGTATGTTTTTATTATGGTTGCATTTTTTGGCACTTAGCAGTGTTGCATCAAATGGTACGCCAGTTTAAAATGGGATTAAAAGCTAAACTTCGTTTTTTACAGATTAAAATTGTATGAACCCAGAAGTTTGGGTTAGCGTGGCTTAAAGGAGATAACCTTCGAATAGCTTTAATTTTGGTGGGTGCAAATGCCGTATTAGTGTGGTAGTGCAAAAAGTGTAGGGAAGATATTTAAGATTTTATATGTCCAGTTGGACGGCAATTACTAATTACACCGGAGAGAGTTAGGTGAGTTGAGACTAAGCTTCTGTCGGGTATCACACCTAGATCTTTTGCATTATTTCGTAATACAGCTGTGTGCGTCTTCCACGATAAATTGTCAAACAATACTGAATAAAAATAAGATGACAGTATGACAGCAGTCACGCGTGAAAGAAATAAAATGAAAAAACTTTTAATTGAATCCATTTTAGAAAATCCCACCTATTTACGGACCTGGGAAAATTAATTATCTAAGATAACGCTGCAAAAAAACGGCCCCAGCAACACATTGCAGGAACCACATACAAGTTTGCAAGCATAGTTTGCGTGAATTGAAATCTGGTGCTTTTTGTTTCTGGATTGTCTGTCTCGTTTTTGTTTTCAGCAGTTTTCAACAAACATAGCCACATGTGGGTCACAAATACATATATTATAACCCATTAATCATTGTGCCTCCAACATGTAATATTGAGTCACAAACACATTGTGTTTGGACTCAAGTATGCTGTATTTGCGGCAAGCTCCAAACACGTTATATTTACATCCAAATAACAACAAAAGAAAGAACGAACTTTCAGCGTGTGTCAATCCTGTTGAACTTAGCTTCTATCCCCAGTTGGTAGTTACTAAATTTTTTGGCACCTTGTGCTAAATTCTAACTCATAATAAAAAAAATATGTGACAGTAAAAACTACAATTTTAAATTGTCGTTATGAAGCAAATGAAATGCGTTTTTCCCATATCCGGATTTATGTTATGTTAACATTCTTACTGTTCTCTCAATTTGATTGAATTCCGAATACTCCGAATGTTACGAAGTGTAATATTCAAGAGAGTGTAATGTAATAACACCATCCCTATGTTAGTAACACATGGCATTGAAATTTCATGTTACTTCCTCTCACAGGATACAAAGCAATAAGGATTTTAATATAAACCCACTGTAATGTTTTTTTAACAGTCTTCTGTTACCATAAATATGTTGTCAACTCAACATTGTGTAAAGAGAAACGGGGTGTAAAAACGAGAGTGCAAAGAATAATATTTTTACATAGAAGTTTAATAATCTACACTATGCAGAGACCATTTATATTGAGGCAGATGTTAGTTGGACTTCAGTTGTATGCCGGCATTTAAAGCATCAACATGTGGATGTCAACTTATGACCGAATACAGTAAGTACTCACTATAGTGCACATGGTTATCACAAGTGAGTAATTACGTTATTTGGAACGACAACATATATTATGTCTATGCTTGTATCAAAACGTGTTTCATTAGTAAAGCCATTAGCAAACACGTTTGATATTGAAATTCTAGCCAACCCAAGGCATCTCAAACGCCCGTTTGTAGCTCGCTCCCTCGCCACGAGCCCCAAAACGAGGAGTAAAAAACCCACGTACTTGTTAGTCGTTAGATATAAAAAATTTACAAAATACACGACTCGCGAGCGCGTGCGAAAAAGCAAACAAAAAAACACATTCGCACACGCTCGAGCTGCGCGCGTTTATTTATATGCATTTCCGCACGCCCCTTTCTGTCGCAAATGAGTAAAACGAGCGACTCGTGAGCAGTTCGCGTTCCGCACGCGATACGTAAAAGCTATTATATAGAGAGGTAGGTACAAATGGATCCAATAAATGAATATGGTTCGGTTTTCTCGGTTTTAACATAATTTGTATGGAAAAACTCCAAGCCGTTATCAAAAAGTACATAGCATATTCAAGAAAGCACATAAATTATTACAGAAGGTACACAAATTTCCTTTATTTGTACAAAAACTACACAAAATCCACCAAACGCATATAACGGGTAGCAGAAAAGTACATAAAATGTAAGATAAATTATATTAAGTGTACCAAATAGTACATAGAATGTCTAAAAAGTACATAAAGTGTAACGTCTACAAAATGTGTAACTAAAAGCCCATAAAGCGTACTTAAAAGTGAGCTACAAAGTAAATAGAGTATAACAAAAAGTACATAGTGTACCAAAAAAGTACATAACATGTAGCGAAAAGGAAATAAAAAGGACATAGTGTATCAAAGAAGTACCAATAAAGTACATTAAATGACCAAAAAATCAAGTTTTAACCCAAAAAATCAAATTTTAACCCAAAAAATTACATGCAATTTATCAAAAAGTACATAGGATGCATAGGATAAAATAACCAAACAAGTGCATAAAATGTACCAAAAAGTACATAGGGTTCCAAAAGCGTACATAAACACTACCAAAATGTACATACAATGTACAAACAATTTACCGTAACCTAATTTTTGGGCCAATCATACCACTGTAACTCATTTTTGGTAGCAAACATTAACACAAAAGTACCAAAATATGTACGTTTGGTACCAAATATGTACGTAAAGGTACCAAACAGTGCATTCATAAAAATTAACACAAATTATGTTTTTGTACCAAAAATGTTACATTAGGTACCACAAGTATATATGTTGGTACTTGTCATCTACATCTTTGCTACCAAAAATTACTTTTTGTGGTACTTTTTTTGGCCCGTAAAAGTACGTTTATTTGGGACATTTTATTTCCATGTTGGTACCTTTTGTGTTCCTTTCCTTGTATACTATGCGCTTTTGGCAACACAAAGTACTTTTTTTTGTATTTTTAAGTACCATTTTAGTACTACACTGTAGTTTTTATTTTTTTATTGTGATTTATGTACTTTTTTGGTACACAATGTACTTAATGTACAAATTTGGCACTGTGTGTGACTTTTTTCGTACACATATTGTACATTGTGTATTACAATATAGACTTTTTGGTACATTGTTTGGCATACTGTGTACTTTTTGGCACACATTTTGTACATTTGTTGATACACTTTATGCACTTTTAGGTGCACTCTATTAACTTTCTGGTAGACTTTAGAACACAATATATACAATATACAATACAATATATGGCAGCTGTGCTACAAATTATCTGTTCTTTGATACCTTTGATGTACTTTTTGGTATATTTTTGAACATTTTGTGAACTTTTTCGTACATTTAATCTAATTTAAGTAATCTTTGGTACACTTTATAAACTTTTTGGTGCATTCGTTGTACTTTATTTGTAGTCTTCGGGAAATATTACATTTGGTTTCACCTATTACGTACTATATATTTCCAAAATATTTGACTTATTCACTAGAACGATTTTAAGGCGATTGCGATCCGTGAGCTGTTGTACAAAGCACGGGCACGCGGTCGGGAGCGAATAAATTTTATAGAAATAAAAGTAATTGCGGGTTGATTTCCTGCTCCTTTTTTGCTCCTACTCAAAGCGGAATACAGTTCATAGAGCTCGTGATCCATATGACGTTGATAATCGCTATTATCTAATACGTCCATATAATTTCCGCAGCATTTTCCTCTCGAATACTCCCAATTGTTCTTTCGTCCGTTTGCGACATGACCAAGGATTATGCTCCATTAAACAATACAAGTTATACGAGAGTTAGATGTGTCTTTGCTTTTTAAGACGTGGCTTTATCTCCGAAGTGCTTGCTTAGCCTCCAATAACACATATTGGCAAGCACCGACTGATCTCATGGTCCGACTAATATCATGGCTGATGTTAATCTTTCCGTTTGCGCCAAATTCGAGGTAAATAAATCTGTCCACTACCTAGAAATTATAACGGTTAACAATGTTCACGCTTTGCTCCAGACGAGTGGAGACTTTGCTCGTTGTCCTCGTTAACTGCCAAACCTAAACTTGTTGATTGTTTCTCGGTTCTCAAAAATACCGCAGCAATTTATTGGGAAGTTCAGCCAATGCTGTCTATATCATCAGCACAGGCGATCAACATTTGGCTTTGGCTGCTGATAGTTTGATTCGTGTTAGCAGCTGGTTTCCTCATTGTGATCTTCATAAAGATGTTGAAGAGATCGCACCATAGGATGTCGCTTTGTCTGAGCACCACTCAGCTGATACCAATTGGTTCAGTAAGATTTTTACCATCCTTCACTGCAAATTTGATGTCCGTCAGTGTCATTATGCAGAGGCGTATCACCTTAGCAGAGATACCAAGTTGAGACATAGCTTCAAGATAGCGTCAAGTTCTTTCCATATCGGACCATAGAAGGCAGCCTTATAATCACTAGAGTGATGGTGGGTGACGATTTCCCTATCCTGGATTTTTTCTAAGATTTGGTGAAGTGTTTTTATCGTTGTGGATTTTCAAAACCTAAAGCCGTACTGATAGGGTCACACTAGGGCCGCAACAAATGGCTTTATTGTGTCGCACATGAGGCTTGAAATGACTTTGTATGTAACAGATATAAATTCGGAAAAAGCAAATATCTGTAATACGAAAATTTTCTAAAAAAAATACCCAGTTATCCGATTTGTAATCATAATGATAAATAATCTTCTCCTTACCTACAATTAAGTTTCTACTGTTTTACTTAAAACGGTTAATTAGATCAAAAGATATATAATTTTCTCCGATGACAATCTATTCTGAACCACTGTGCGACATAGCAATAGTAGTAAGGGGCAAGTATCTCAACACAGTAAAGGGAATTCTCTCAGGTAGCTGACGGGTAGTGCTGTTTCTTTGTACCCGAATGTATTATAGTACCTCTCGTGGAAACTATCACGTTGAATGGTTTTGAAATTAAGCTTGTAGAGTGAGACTAATACGTGGATGTAGTTTTGGACAAAATGCATAGTTGCAGACCCAACATAGTGGAAAAATCAAAAAAGGGAGACGATATTCCCACCCACTTATAGCTGGGCTCAGAGGGGACTTTCTCTAAGAACTGTGTACTGGTTCTAGACACCAATGGTGTAGCCGATAGTGTTCTATTGGATTGTTGTTTGATGTCAGGTGCTTCAGAAGTCCACCAAATGTACATTACTGACTAGGGTTCCGAGAACGGCGACGAAATGCATCACTGGTGCTCTCGGACTACCACTGATTGCAGTGTTACATTTCTGCCGGTGGACTTTACAGAAAGGCAGATTGTTTCTATGTTTCCCAGCAGGTTATCGCAATTGTCGCAATATGTCCTGATCTGAAAGTGTCATGGAACAGTGCAATCACCAACTTGATTTCTAACATAATTATTCATGTTGCCAATTGCTTTTCAATTTGTTTTACATCTAAACCAGCTATGGAATATATTAATTATTGTAAAATTTTCTAATTTTCGAAAATATTTTCAATATATTAAATTCTCAACTCAACACACAATGGCACCCCACTGCTTAAAAATAATAGCTATAACTCCCTTTTGAAAACAGACAGAATTGCAAAACATCTCTCTTCGTTTAGCTTGTCAATAATGAATTATGGTAGACATCATTCGGGAAATGTCAAAAAATTACATCAACATGCTGCGATGACATTCACAAAAACTTTGATGTACAACACAAAACGATGCAAATTGGCAGAGTTGTTGGAGTGGATTTAAAACGAGCACATATGTATGGGACATTTCGAAAATTATAAACTCCGAGCATGGGAGTAAGTAGTTGTTATTCGTAACGTGACGGGAAATATATTGTGGATCTTAATTAGAGTTACTTCCGGTTGTTGCTATAGCGAAAAGTTACCATTCTATCCAAACTAGAGTTGGGTAGTTCATGAACTATATAGTTCATTTAGGGTGACCAGACACCACCCTCATATACATAATGTGCATGTTAGATATGACGAGTGTGTTCGTGAATGTTATGTCCGGGCACCTTAAACGAACGAGTTCGAGAACTAGTGAACGAGTTGGACACAAGCCTAATCTAAACCAAAAAAAATGTATATCAAAGTTTGTTCATTGTTGCTCGTTTCGTTCGTGCAACAACTCAGTTTGAAGCAAAAGTTGTCACCCTACCGAAAGACGATATATCTTTCGCAAATGATGGTAAACGTCATGATTGTTTCGATATTAGTGAAATAAACAGATA
Organism: Phaonia tiefii; assembly: GCA_963931995.1. Taxonomy (NCBI): domain Eukaryota; kingdom Metazoa; phylum Arthropoda; class Insecta; order Diptera; family Muscidae; genus Phaonia; species Phaonia tiefii. Next base: position 15,873,294 of record OZ008370.1, on the reverse strand, counting down.
CAAAATATACGAGAACAAGATACGAATCCCTGAAGTTCTCAAGAACACGGAATAATTGTTTGAATTCGTCGGCTGTGTTGACGCAGCGTAAAATTCGCCCATAGAGCAATAGACTCTTTTACGTTCCCTTGATTACGACGAGGTAGTACGCCTTTTTATTGAGTTCGAGTTTCTGTTGAATTTTAATCTTTGGTTGGACATAAGACGGACAAAAATAAAAGGGAATGCGTATTTTCGTTCGGTACAACCAACATAAAACATAATTTAGCTGTCATTAGTATCAAACAGTATTTAAACTTAGTTTCCAGCCGGTAAATATCCATGTTCCATGAAACACGAGGTGCAAAAACTATATCTCGACATCAACTTAAACCTTCAAAAAACATGACCGAATAAGACGTAACTGAATTTAGAGGTAGACACAACCACATTAGATGTCATCACAGACAAATTCGAGGTTGCCACAACCGCATAAATGATTGTCACAACCACGATAGAGGATGTCACAACCTTTTAGAGGTTGCTTCAACTAAATTACAGTTGAGGGGGTAAATTCAGTCATGACTACGTCAAATCGGTTGTGGCAACTGCAATTCGGTAGCCAGAGCGAAATTTGCGATTGCTACAAACTCTTTTCAAAAAATTAGTGCTGTAAGTCTAGATAATCGAATAAAACTAACGCTATTTCTATTATCCTGGGAAGATAAGCCAAAAGATCTTATTCACAATTTAGTGAAGGTATCTCATTTTGTCAAGAATTGTATTACCCATCATATGCAACCGAAATCATAATTCTTGACAACATTATTTACCTTCACTAATTTGCGATTAAGAGCGAAACGCGTCCATCGATTTTTTTGATCCATGGCTCATTTTGTTCATAGGTCATGTGACTTTTGGATACACTAACAAAACTTTAAACTTTTTGCCGTTTCTTATGTTTCTTGTGTTTCTAATAATAACTAGTTAGACAAAAAAATATTTTTTTTAAGCATTATTTTCTTTATAACTCCGAAACTGTAGATTATATTGAGAAATGGTGTGGAAATAGATTAAAGGTATTGAATTTTTAATTTTTTATAAAATTATATGGACAAAATCGGAAACGTTGTTCTCGAGTAATGATAACATATATATAAGGGTCCGCCATCTAACGTTTTTTTTTCAACTATTGCTTATTTCGTGAATGGGTACACTTAGCTCGTGTCTGATTTGACAGATAATTAGTTTTATACTTCCGCTGAACGAATATGGTTGTGTATACGCTTGAACAACGCTGGGAAATCTGGGAAAAATGGGCCTGCGATCGACTTACAGAAGATGCCGATTTTGCCAAAAAAATCATCTTTTCAGATGAAGCTCATTTTGATAATGGCGGGTATGTAAACAAGCAAAATTGTCGCATTTGGGGCACAGAAAACCCGCACGCATACATTGAAAAGCCGATGCACCCAAAACGAGTCACTGTTTGGTGCGGATTTTGGTCCAGAGGCATAATTGGGCCATTTTTCATCGAAAATAAGCAAGGAGTGGCCGTTACAGTCAATGGCGATCGTTATCGGGCCATGTTGAACGAATTTTTGTTCACAACAATTGAAGAGGAGGATATTGGCAACATTTGGTTTCAACAGGACGGCGCTGCGTGCCGTGCCACACAGCCGAAGCTACACTCGATGTTTTGCGCCCTGTTTTTGAAGATCGCATTATCAGCCGCAGAGCTGATGTCGTTTGGCCACCTCGGAGCTGCGATTTGACACCGTTGGACTATTATTTTTGGGGTGCCCTCAAAGATAAGTGTTACGCCGACAAGCCAGAGACAATTGACGCTTTAAAGTACAATAATCGTGAAGCCATTGGTGAAATACAGCTGCACACAATCGATAATGTGCTTAAAAATTGGACCGATCGTGTAGGCTACTGCATGGCCAGCCGAGGCAGCCACTTGAATGAAATTATTTTCCAATATTAACCGGAAGGATTTTACTTTCAAATAAAAAAAGAAATTTCAGAAAATATTCAGTAGTTTTTTTATACCATTTTCAAAAAAAAAGTTATTTGGCGGACCCGTTACAAATGCCTATTTTTAAGATACAAATTGGTCTTTATGTGCTATTTAGGGTGACTAGGCACCTTCAGATTGTATTAATATGTTCCCAAAAGTTGTTCATCATTATCATGGCTACAATTTTTGCAAATAATGCAAGTGAAAATTTTGAACTACCTTGAAGTTATGTTGAAAAAAGTGAAAAAAAAATTTTTTTTCATGGAAAGTCCAGGAAAGTCTGAGAATTGGTAAAATTAAATTTTTGCACAAATTTTAATTTCTACAGATATTTCATGGGTACCGACCAACTCAGTAGACTTACGTCTAACAAATACAATTTACTAGAACGTTGATACAAAAATTTCATCCCAAAAACTACAACAGTGTTATGAATGGCCAACCTAAGTGAGTAAGACGCCACTTTGTATCAGGTTAAGACGGTAATAAATTTTGATACAACGCGAGGCTTCTTTTAAACGAGTCTCAATTCATGAAATGAAAATGTGTCACTTACTAATCTTGGATGGAAAGGATATGATATTTTTTATCCTGGCAGATGTCTCGCGCAATGCCTCGTATGGATACATGTACTTTTAGTCCCTTTCAATCCCTACCACATTCATGAAACTACATTCGACATGAGACCATACCGATACACACGATGTCATTGGAGTATGGAGTTTGGGAACATTGAGAACATCTAAAACAACAGGAAATGTAAGCGCTTGTTTGTTCAAATATGAATGTATGAATGTAGAAATGAATCATGTAAAGATCTGCAATTGAAATGGGAACTGTGCAATAAATGATGAACTGTTTGACAGGGACGAAAGACAATTGTGAAAAGGGTGAATGAATTAGAATTAAAATAAAATTTAAAAAATTATTAAATTTTCAGAACTAATTGGTAAACCTAACCGATCGTCATAGAAGAAGTCATCTATATACACACTGAAAGGAAAAGTTCGTCTTTGTTCGTCTTTTCAACGAAATTTTTAATCGAAAGGTAGCTACAGATTCTTCCAATCAACAAAATAATTTTTCCTCACTTCAAGGTAAATTTGTCACTTCAGCGATGACTGTGTATAATTGCTGTAATATTTACAATTCATTGTTGCGATGAATATGATTAATTACTGCGACGAATATGATTCAATGCTGCGATGAACATGTTTCACAGCTGTGATGAATATGGCTATAGTAGAGAAGAAGCCGATGCATCCACAACGAGTGACTCGTTGATGAGGTTTTTGGCATGGCGGAATCATAGAACCATTTTTCTTCGAAAATGAGCAAGGAGCCGCCGTTACCATCAATGGCGAGCGTTACCGTGTCATGTTCAGCGATTTTTTGAAGAGGATGTCATGGACAACGTATGGTTTCAACAGGATGGCGCTACGTGGCACACAGACAAAGATACAATCAAATTTTTCCGCACTGTGTTCGAAACCCGCATAATCAGCAGAAACTCGTAAGTACATTCACCGCCTCGCAGCTACGAGTTGACCCTGTGAGACCTAAAATCATGAAATCGACGCAGTTGTTCACGAGAGAGAGCCACAAACAGTCGCAAACGTACTGAAAAATTGGGTAGATCGCATCAGGTACTGTAAAGCAAGTCGTGGGAGTGATTTGAACGATGTTGTGTTTCAGAAAGGTAGAATGGAGAGTTTAGGTCCCACTCAATGAGTGTAAAACCAGAAACAGCTCCGCTCACTAATTGTGCGAAGCTCTCCACAATCCTTTCATGGGTCTCACAGAGAACCGATTTTTTATTTTGTTTTCCTTAAATAATTCTCACTATTATGCTCCATTGACCTTTTATCTTCTTTGCATAGAATAATCATATGCTTGTGACAATCTCTTAAACACTGAACAACTTTTTTTTTTGTTTCAAATTTAAATGCAATTATTTCCTTCGTTTAACGTCAATTTCCTTCAGAACAATGCCAGGTCGTTTTCCTCTCAATTTCCCGCAATTTCTATTTCGAATGTTTTATCTATAGTTCCATTTCGATTATCTTTTGAATGCAAACATCACTTTTTTCCTTGTGTGTCACGTATCTTATAGATTTGTCAGCAATGTCATGCCATTGCATCGCATCTAACGAATTTATCGTTTTCCATTATGAAGCATATTTTTATCGAACTGGATTTGTTGTGTTCTTTTTTTGCTGGAAATTTAAGTTTTTTTCTCAAAAAAAAACTTGCTAGAAATGGAGACAAAAGAGATTGAACAAACTAACAAGTAATGTGAAAAATAATAAAAAAATATATTTTCCAATCGAATGGAAATTTATGACTTTCACACGGAGTAAATGACAGTTTAACAGGGCAGCGAAATGGACGAAGGAAATGCTTTGAATGTTTGAACTTTCTTATACGCTCATTCAGAAGTTCAAGAATATTTAAGAGGTTTAAAGCATGACAGCAGCCAAAAATATGTTAGTATCGTTAAGCTAAATTCGTTATAGAACATAGTAGGTTGTTTAAACCAGGAGACAGCTGAATAACTGCTGTAACGAAATCCAAAACTCCCACACAAAGTAGTGACTGGAGACACGTAGAAATGTGATCCAAAAATGTTGTAATCTTAAACAGAATTATCTAAAACCGGATACTATTGTTCAAACTTTATTTTACTTGTGTGACTCTGTGATAATTTGCCACGCCCTTTTGTGTAACTCCACAAAAGGAAAACTCCATAAATCTCTTCACAGAGTATGATCTCTACATGATATGTCGCAACACGCTACACGCTGAAAAATCTGTATTGTTTGTTATTTGGTTGCAAATAAAACGTGTTTGTAGCTTGTCCCAAATATAGTATACTTGTGTCCAAACATAATGTGTTTGCTATTTTATATTACATATTTGAGACACAATGATTTATAGGGTATAGTATACGTTTTTGTGACCCAAATGTTGCATTGTTTGTAGAGAAGTGCTGAAAGGAAAAACGTGTCACATAACATAGAAACAAACAAGCAGCAGATCTTCAATTCATGAAAGCAATGCTTGCAAACATATACATGTTTCCCTCAATATATTGATCGTCTTGACGCCTTAAGATCTCCATTGACATGCAATTGATATTACAACATAGGCTATGCTTTGTAGTCCTCGGTGGTGCAATTTGTATCTTCCAATTGAATGTATTTATCGAATTGCGCGGCTCTTGTACATGAGTGCGTTGGTTCGATCCCTGCTCAGACCAAAATACCCTTCGGAATAGGTGTAAAAACTGTAGTTCCCAATCAGTGAGTATGCAGCTAGAAAGCGCTTAGTTCACTGGTTGTGAGAAGCTCTCAGCTGAGTGAGAGTGACAGCAGCCAACAGCTGATCCACACACACATATGACTGGACCATATAAAAGGCACGCACACCCACAGAGCAATACTAAAGAGCCTCCATTACTCTCTTCGATGCCTCGTCATGACGAAGAGGTAGTAGGCGATTTCAACGAGTTCGAGTTGCTTTGGTAATTTACTCTTTGGGTGGCATAATACCGAAAAATAAAAAGGAATACATATTTTCGTTCGATGCAAACATAATTTAGCTGTCATTAGTACCAATCAAACACTTTTAAACTTAGTTTGCTGCATGGTCTCTAATCTGTATGTCTTCTTTGGTCTCTCATTCTACATCATTTCCATAGTGCCTTTTCGATCAGCTGGCACACCTCAATCGGGTCAGTCGTTGGATACCCTAACACATCGTAGGTAGTTGTAGTCATAGCTGCTTGTTGAATTGTACTCTGAAATTTAGACTGTTGTTATTTTGTTTGCATACTCGGTCGGTGCTTGTGCGAATATGAACTAGTGCCTAGCCAGCGATAAGTCCTGTATACACGATCGGGGACACCCTGCCTGTGGGAATACGATTTGGTATCCTGACGATATTTTGCCTAGTATTTCTATTTTTTGTGAATATTAACAGATAATTATTGAATTTCAATTGTTGGCTTTTAAATTTCAAAGGCAAATTCGAAATTTCAATCAACTGTTCCACTGTCAACTGAAATTGATGTGTAATTTTATATTTTGAAGTGACGTCTTTGGAATTTTAATTGATGTCTTTAAAGTTTGTTTGATATTTTTAAATTCAAATTGGAAATGGAATAGCATTACTGAAATTTTAATATTAATTAGAATTTGAATAGAATTTTTAAATTTTAATTGAATTTCAGCGAATTTTTTTTCGAATTTAGCTGACGATTTGCAGAAATTTTTTTGAGGCTTTAGAACTAAAATTGGTTACTTTTAAATTAAATTTATGTGTCTACAATTTAAAGTTTTAATTGAAACTTGATGCATTTTTCTGGATTTCCATAGGAAACGATATAGAATTTCAGTAATTTTAAATAGCAATCTATGTCTTTTGAAATTCTATTAATGTGTTTGGAATTTGGGATAGCGTTTCTTCTGTTTTTAATTGGATTTTTTGAACTACAATTGGTATCTTCAAACTGAGTGTATTTATCGAATTTCAATTGCTACATTTTAAGACTGAACGAGAAGTCAATTTAAAGACTCTTTCTTAAATTGTACCATCAAGTATTTTAGTTGTCTTCCTTGACACTACTGCATCCATAAAAACTACTCTTGTCGGCTTTACCTTTCTCCCACTTAAACACTCTTATCTATCTTGAAGTATGATAATTATTGTGAGTTCCTCCTACCCATGTAACCACATAACGTGCACATGTATCCTGGCACCAGTAACATGTGCGGCTTAAGATTACTTCTGGGTTGGTTAGTCTAACACATGTTGACATCGTTTCCACCGAATTTGACGCCTGACTAGTAGTGGCGGCATTAACATCGACATGAAACAGTGTAACAGCAACAACGACTATAACAAGAATATAAGTAGTAGGAACTACATTAACAACAACGTCCGCAAGGACTACTATAACTACTACTACTACTACACCAATTGCCACTGCAAACCACCGTCATTATAATATCCAGCACTCTCTTTGCATGTGTTCGTAATTGTATGTCCTCATAGCAACAGTCCACAAAATTGCTACATTTAGTCCTTCCACTTCCGATTTGTTACGTGCTGGTATGTGAGTGCCGCTGACTTAGTTAAGCCGGAGCAAAATATTTAAATGTTTTCTAACCCTTTCAACATAAAATTGCCTCTCTAGCCACATCATTACCACTTCCTTCCTGCAAGCAGTCGGTCTGTGGGTGATGTTTTGCTTCTCGTCTATGTCGAGACGGAAGTTTAAAATGGAATGGGTGGATGTGGGCAGCGAAAGGATATTAAGGACTCAGCCCAACATGTGAAAATATTAATCTTTCGCAATATTAACTTGAAAAATGTGTAAATTGGTTAGTTGATCAATATTTTTAAACAATAGACTGTAGATTATTTTAAACTAAAAAAAAAAAAGGTTTCCCATTACATCCCATGAAGGGACTAGGGAGAACTTCTCACAATCACTGAGCTGTGCGCTTTCCAGTTTTCACTCACTGTTTGGGACCTACAGTTTTACACCGATTCCGAAAGGTAATTTGAGAAGCTTTTTCATGGCTCGAGTATATGATAGTGTCGCCGTCACTATGCGAGGTGACCGCCGCCGAAAGAATTTTTTTTTTTTGAAGGTGGTCAGAGCCGGGTTTGAACCCAGGATCTCATGTACAAGAGCCGCGCACACTAACTATTGCACCACCGACGGCCTACTACTTTTTATTTTAAACTACTTTTATGTTATTCCACAGGAAATTTTTGTTAACAAAGATTTGTAGAAGAAACATTTGAGAATGAAGTTTCGTAGAAGAAACCTTTGACAACTGAGTTTTCCAAAATAACTTCCGACAACCTTAGCCTTAGCCTTGGCCTCAGCCGTAACCTTAGCCTAAGCTTTGGCCTTGGCCTCAGCCGTAACCTTAGCCTAAGCTTTGGCCTCGGTCTTAGCCTTATCCTTACCCTTAACCGCTGCCTGAGTCCTCGCCTTAGCCATAGCCTTAGCCTGAGTCTTAGCCTGAGCCTAAGGCACACTCAAAGAAAAACCTCGTTCCTCCCAAACGCAATCTCAGATAACTGAAGGTCGTTTGGGGGCTGTAGTTTGGAGAAACTAACTCTGTTAATCCATACATGTCATTTCGTTTTGGAGAACCGAAAAATGTTTGCAGCAAACGAGTTATGAAAAATATAAGCTGAAAAAACGTTTGCGAGAAACGAAAAACGGTTCCGCCGACTGTTGTTTCTTCTACAGCAATCGAGTTAGTTTGCAGTAAACGAGTTATGAGAAATTAGAGCTGAAAAAACGTTTGCGAGAAACGAAAAACGGTGCCACCAACTCTTCTTGCGGTTACAGCAACCGAACTGTAATTATAACTTTTATCTATGGCTTTCATAAGCTTTTTTTTTTGTTTAAATTTCCAACTTTTGTGATTTTGGTTGTACCCATAGTTTGTTTTGTTGGCATTTTTGTCTATTTTTTCACTGTATACTTATACGTGTGTCTCGCCTTGCATTCAAATAACAACTAAAAGCGCAGCAAACCATAACGCGTCAATTGTCCATCCAAGATATACTGCCAAGGTAGAAGCATGATTCATGTGATCTCTTTTATGTGTATGCCAAACGAGTGGTTAAGACTGTGCATACAGTCGATAGAATGAGAGAAAGCGAGCAATTTACGTTCTTCTTAATCTGTGCTCTCATTACGAAAATGCCTAATTTCAGTTATCGCAAACGTTTTTTAAATTTGCGGCAAAAGTAATTTTGTACGAGTTTGATGCAAACGAGAACTCGTTTGCAACAACATGATACACGTTTGCGATATATAAGTTTATTTGGGAGAACTAGATGAACGGTTGCGATTAATAAATTAATACAAATCAAGTAAAGTATTGTTTCGGCAACCGAGCAATAAACGTTTTTTTTTTCTTTGCGTGCATTAACCTTAACCTTAGCCTTCACCTTAGCCTTAGCCCTAACCTTAGCCTTAGCTGTAGCCTAAGCCTTAGCCATAGTCTTACTCTTAGTCTTAGCCTTAGCTTTAGCCCTAACCTTAGCCTTAGATGTAGCCTAAGCCTTAGCCATATTCGTACTCTTAGTCTTAACCTTAACCTTAGTCTTAGCCTTATCCTTATCCTTAGCCTTAGCCTTAGCCTTAGCCATATTCTTACTCTTAGTCTTAACCTTAGCCTTAGCCTTATCCTTATCCTTATCCTTAGCCTTAGCCTTAGCCTTAGCCTTAGCCTTAGCCTTAGCCTTAGCCTTAGCCTTAGCCTTAGCCTTAGCCTTAGCCTTAGCCTTAGCCTTAGCCTTAGCCTTAGCCTTAGCCTTAGCCTTAGCCTTAGCCTTAGCCTTAGCCTTAGCCTTAGCCTTAGCCTTAGCCTTAGCCTTAGCCTTAGCCTTAGCCTTAGCCTTAGCCTTAGCCTTAGCCTTAGCCTTAGCCTTAGCCTTAGCCTTAGCCTTAGCCTTAGCCTTAGCCTTAGCCTTAGCCTTAGCCTTAGCCTTAGCCTTAGCCTTAGCCTTAGCCTTAGCCTTAGCCTTAGCCTTAGCCTTAGCCTTAGCCTTAGCCTTAGCCTTAGCCTTAGCCTTAGCCTTAGCCTTAGCCTTAGCCTTAGCCTTAGCCTTAGCCATAGCCATAACCGTAACCTTAACCTTAGTAGTTGTGGAAAAGATTCTGATTAAGCCGACCAAATCCCCTTGATTTTTTGTGACGATCTGGCAACACTTGAATATATAGTTAAAATTTTGCAATTGACAACTTTAACAAATGTCAAGTAGCGTCCCCGCGTATTCTCCAATTAATACTTACAAGTTGGCTCATACGCGATGATAAGGAAAGAGAAAAATTCGCATAATTAAAGTATCTTTAAAGTTCTAGTGGTTTCTATTCCAAAAACTAGGTACCAATTTTTTAATTCCTAAATTATTTGTTTATTTGATTATGAATTTTAATATTGATACGCCTTGTGAAATAAATTCAATTTTTTATAAAACAAGCTGTATTTTATTCAAAATCCATGCGGAAGTCACTAGCTTCGGCCAACCTGCCTTCTCAACAGTGACAATGCCAGTTACTGCTTATTTGTTCTCAGGTCCTCCATATGTTTGCCAACTCAATTGAAAACACAACCGTTTATCCAAACCCAAATGCGCTGAAAAAAAAACTCGTATCATTTCAATAACTAGACGCTCGTATTGAAACAATGTGGTGTTTACACACATGAAGGAAAAAACAACAAGTTTCGAAAGAAAATGTAACTGAAGCGAAGAAGTCTTGTGAAAATAAAGAAAATCTTGGATGAAAAAGTTTTTTTTTTCCTAACAGAATACAAATAGAGATGAATAGATTTCTTTGTATCCTTCCTAGTTTTTAAACAAAATTGATAGCTGTATGCGATTATTTGGAGGATGGTAGCCGGGAAATCAGGTTAAAGGGAAAAGGAAATGGAAATGGAAAGTTATTGCTGTCGAAGAACTACTGTTTGTTTTTCGTAACGCATCTTCGCATACAGATTTCTAATGATATGAGAAAAAATAAATACAACTTATTGAAGCATATGAAACAGGTTGGGTTTGATGAAGGTACGATAGGGTGTGGGGCAAAGAAATGATGATAGTTTTTTTACGGAAAATAATTTCAAACTATGTCCTAAAAGATAAGGATATATAACGTATTCTTCAAAAATATAAATTATACGAATTACTTAAAGCTCAACTACGCAGGTGGAGAGACCCAATTACGCAGGTGCATTTGAGGAGACAAGTTTTGGAAAGGGTTTAGCTGAAAACGAACCTGACTATAAATTTTGCAGGAGTCACGATAGTTTCCTTGATATTCATAGTAATCGTTATTTGTGAGATTGCTGTGTCTATTACGCCATAGCTTCGCTAGTTTTTAAACAATTTAGGAAAAAATCCATTAATTCTTCTTTAATTTTTATTTTGAAATTTTACACAAAAACCTAAAACAAAACTAAATTTGAGTGATTGGAGTCTACAGTTTAAACCGGCTCTGATCGGGTTTTTGAGAGGCTTTTTCATGATTAGTGACGTGATATTGTCGCCATAACTAGGCGAGGTGTAAGGTCGACAGAACAGGCATAGAACCCACCTTCTCATATACAACAGTCGTGCCATCGAACCACATCATCACCGATGCAACTATATTTTTGGTAAGTATTAATTTCAAACACACTACAGCTTATTATGCAATCCCTTAAAAGCTTCGTATATCCCATCAATTTCAATTCCAACTTCAATTTTGCACACGCTGCAAAATCTGTATATTTTTCTTTTTTGGCTGCAAATAAAATGTGTCGCAAATATAGTATACTTGTGTCCAAACACATTGTGTTTGCTATGCAATATTACATGTTTGCGACACAATGATTAAATTGTTATATTGTATGTTTTTGTGATCCAAATGTGGATTTCTTTTTTGAAAACTAATGAAACCTAAAACGTGACAGTCAACAAACAAATCAAGAGCACCAGATATTCAATTCATGAAAACAATGCTTGCAAGCATATGCATGGTTCCTGCTGGTACCGTTTTTCAGTGTGTAGCAATTATCACGAGCTCTTTCTGAGGAATTGTACCCTTATGAATACACGTAGGGAACTGTGGACATTCCATGCTGATGTGGCACAGCCTAAACTTGAAACGTACTAACGCCCAGCTGTCGTTATCGAAACGGGTAGTCTTACTTTTCGCCTCAGTCATGACGGGTCACTGTCTCATTGGACGGCATGCAGAGAATCTGCAAACCATGAAAAATTACTTTTGCAGAAGGTGTGGTGACAAAGAAGAGATGGAGTCAATAGATTACCTACTGCGTCTGTGCCCTGTTCTTTCCAGATGGCAGCAGGCTACACTAGTCTCACATTTTGTGGGAAGTTAGAAAATCCGGCTGATATTAGCATCCGCCAATTATTGGGCGTTTGAAAGTAAACGAACTGGTTCAACGTGAGGGACTAGGAACATCTCCAATTTTCCTTTTGTCTCTGTGGTATCACAATACACTACACGGTTTACGTGAGCCTGTCATGCAGACTGCCACTCTAACCTATCCTAAACTAACTTGGGGATTAAACTAACTTGGGGATTGTATTGTCTTTGTAATTGTCTGGATGCCTACGTTACACAAATATTTTTGTCTTCTTTGACAACTAATATATATTCTCAATTGTTTTGTCTCGTGTAAACGCAGGGTAACCTAACAAATATTCCAAAGTTGACTGCAAATTTTGTAAAATTACTTTTGCAGAAGGTGTGGTGACAAAGAAGACGTGGAGTCAATAGTTTACCTACTGCGTCTGTGACCTGTTCTTTCCAGATGGCAGCAGGCTACACTAGTCTCACATTTTGTGGGAAGTTAGAAAATCCGCCTGATATTAGCATCCGCCAATTCTTGAGCGTTTTAAAGTAAACGGATTGGTTCAACGTGAGGGACTATGAACCTCTCAAATTTTCCTTTTGTCTCTGTGGTATCACAATAGATTACAAGGTTTACGTGAGCCTGTCATGCAGGCTGTTACTCTAACCTAACCTACTGATTGCGGAGACAATAGCAATACATTCAAAAAGTTTTACTAATACGTTCAGATTTTTTTCATTGTCTTCTTCACTGTCTCTGAATTTTCGAAGACTATAACTACGGCAAATGATTTTCACCAATTCGGTGAAGTTTTGTTGTAATTTGCGGAAAAAAAACCGAAACAATCAAAAAAGTCACCCAAATTTGAAAAATATATATTTAGTTGGAGATTTTGGTAAAAGTGTATTGTCTTTGCAATTGTCTGGACGCCTACGTTACACAAACATTTTTGTCTTATTTGACAACTAATATATATTCTCAATTGTTTTGTCTCGTATAAACGCAGGGTCACCTAGACCAGTGATTCTCAACCTTTTTTTTGTTGCGGCACACTTTTAACGATTTAAAAATTTGGCGGCACACAAAGAAAAAGATAAGTTTAAAAATTATTTACTTACCTATAACACACTGCGTAAAATTGTTTACAATATTAATTTTAAATGTGCGAAATAAAATAATATGAACTACAAAAATAACAGTATGTTTATTAAGGTATTAATTACAAGTTAATGATAAGAATACTTTTAATGTGAAATTTGAGCTTGATGTTTTTTAATAATTTCATTTATATTTGGTCGTAAAAATGGCAATGCTACTCTCAAATCGTCTTCTACATTTAACAATCTTGATATTTTTTTAGTTTTAATGTTGGTTAAAGCTGAAAATGCGAATTCACACAAATAAGATGTGGAAAATTGTAATAATATATTTAAAGCTTTTTTGGATATCGTTGGAAATTTGCGGAAACAGCATCACTCAACTCGAAAACTACTTTTTTTAAAACTTTCTTCGCTATGAAATTTCTAACTACTAATTTGATCAGCTGTGACATCGAGGCCACCTACTCTCAATCTTGTATCTCTTATTTGTATCAGTCTCTATGTTTAAAATTCTTACGCTCTTGAAGTCCATTTGGTGATCTCTTCTCTCTCTCTTGCATGTTGCGCAAACGCTGCAGTTGCCGAAGGAAAAAAATTCTAAAACGGTTGCTATGCTGTCAACTTCAACACACACTGACTGAATGCATAGGTCGCTGAAGCACATGTGTGTGCTTTTGTTTTGCGCATTTGCTTTTTCAGTTTTGCTTGTTTGCATACTATGTTAGTTACAACTAAGCAACGAAAAATGAATTCAAACTAGTCAAGCAATTTTTAACACTGGTTTTAAGTTAATCTATATTTGTTTTTTCCCGAGAAAACATACGGTGGAGAGTATTATTGGATATGTATGCTGTTGTTGTTTTTTCGTCATTTCCGTTTCAATATCTCTTTTCTGTAACTTTTTGTACACTCATGAAAATCATATTATTTAATAATATAAACATAATTGTAAATCTAAAATTTGGCGGCACACTTTTAGAATTTCGCGGCACACTAAAGTGCCGCGGAACAGTGGTTGAGAATTACTGACCTAGACAATATTCCAAAGTGGACCAGTTTTTTAATTTTTGATTTTAAAGAAAGCAACAATTTTGTTTTTTTTTATCTTTTTGACGAAATTGTTTTTATTGCACACACAAAATTTTTATTTTTCCCCATTACAGATATTCGCATGTTTGGATTTTAAAAATCGAAAAAAAATTATTTCCCCTTTCCACTCCCTTGAACTTCATCCTTTATAGCTTTATAGTTTTCTTTTAGGGGAAAGTGTAATTTCTTGGCTTTAATATGGCAGCAAAATTTTGTCTGGATCTAGTATAATTTGGTTGTAATAAATTTTTTAAAAAATATCGTTTTTTTACATGAAAAGTGTTGAATGAATATAATACACAGTTGCAGAGGTTAATGTGTTCCCCGATTTTTCAGGGTAACTTTTGCCTGCATCAAATTGCACACATTCAAGATAGACCTAATTTAATGCAAAAAGTCAGATTTTGTAATCCCTAAACGGGAACAACTATTTTTTTCTCAACAACTTGAAAATACCCAAAAATCTGGCATAAGACACCACTTAGCAAATTCCTCGAATTATCGTGAGTTAATTGTATACAGGTGGTACTGAGGTTTAATCGAATTAATGCAGGTAGTACTGATATTCAATAAAGATCAATGCTGAGCATTATTATAATGTTGTTATAGCTGAATATCAATAAAATTCATTCCAGTGATTTTTTTGTGGTAAACTTCATTGATATGCAGATATAACAATATTATAATTATTCCAATCTTTTATCCTTATTGAATTCTAGTACTACCTGTAAGCAATTCGACAGCAGTAATTCGATTTATCTGCTAAGTGGTGTGTTATGTGAGATGCTTGTGAATAACGCCGGCAAATAGTATTTCGCTATTTAGGCAAATGGCAAATTATCATAGGAACTAAAATTTTGTGATATTTGGGTATACATCATTCCAGTTTGCGTAACCCTTTAGCATTTACTAAAGAATGCAGTATCATAAAGGGATTGTGTTGTGAGGGTAAATATTATAACATCAACTATATACGTGCAAATATTTATCCTTTCTATACATTGATGTGTGTGATTTCAACTTATGAGGGTACAAGTTATTCCAGATATTTCATGTTTATTCTATGCTAATTGTAATCGATCTTGGGAATATTGAATATAAATATTTATTCAAAGGAAAATTAAAAAAAAAACATTTCAAACATTTTCAACTATAAGTTTGGGTTACTACTAAAAATAAAGTGTGTATTTTAAGGGTTTTTATTGAATCCTAAAGTGGCTAGAGAGGGAGATATTTTTGTAACATTCTTTTTACCAACATATTTTGTAGGTTTGCTGATGGTAGAAGTAGTATACGAATAAAACTTCATCCTCGACAGGTGATTTTCAACATTGAATGCTATGTTTTTTTTTTATAGATTTCTCAGCTACCGAGACGATATCTTACTTCAAACCAAATAATTTTTCCATAAGACATCAAACCAAACCAACTTTCCAAGTGAAGTAGAAATACGAGTTTGAAATGTTAAATTTTAATTTTTAAACATCTTTGTCTTTTTATTCTACCAAATCTATCTGTTTGTATTATCATTCTTAAAGTATTCTCGTACTTACTTGACTTTTGTAACAAAATGCTTGTAATGTTCTTTTGCATTTCACTTGAATAGCAAAAGAAAATGATAAATTACTTTTCTGGTGATTTCCCAATCCGAAATATCTTTGTTTAGGAAGTGTTCAGAAAAAGGACAAGAAGAAGCATTAGTAAAAAAAAACTACGATACACAAAAAGAATCCACACCGCCTTTCAACAGTTCTATGATTTATACTCATTGTGTTGCAAATTCTCTTGGGTCTTTGTGTCATTTGTGAAATCTGACAGCATTTGATTTCATCTCGAATGGTTTAAAACAGAATGCAACACAAATGCAATTTGTGAATATTTCAGAGATAGAGTGAAAAAGATTTATTTTAAACTGAATTCGCGTTTATGATTCCAGTTACCACAAGAATTGAACAATTGCTAGTGGCGGGAGAACTAAACAGCGATTGATCTTTAAGTGCACTTCTCAACCCACTCAGGTAGACTCAGGTAGAATTTGCGAAAATATTGTTATGATTAACATACTATACTGTATGGCTTAACTAACATTTGAATCCACAGTATGTGAGGTAACATAATGTTAGCAAACAGTTTGTGGTGTGTACTACAGCCAGATTGTTGTCACAGATTAGTACAGCTTCATTCCAATAAGTGGTCACTTTTATTTCAAACCTATGAAATAATTACGATCTTACTACGAGTGGTTCATGAATTCGCTAGCAATACTATGTAATTTCACCACCAACCACAAATTCACTGAAGAGGTTCGACAACAGATGGTGCCTCTATGCAGGATTCGGAAAAGGCCGAAGGGAAGTTATAATTGATCCAAATAACAGGGAATATTGAATCAGGCTGATGTCAAACGCCTAAAATTATACGTCGTCGAGAATAATACAATTTTTGTTACTGCTATACGTAGGTTTTAAATCTAGAGAATTATGAATGTCAAGTTTGTGTAAATAAAAATAACTATTGTCCATATTTTAATTTAAAACGAACCTTGTTTTAGTAAACGGAACTAAAACAGGGCAAAAAAAAGGACCATTAACAAATCCGTAACAATATGAATACGATCAATCATACTTTATGTAGTTTCACTTAATTTAGAAAAACGTATTTTTATTTGGAGATTTTTGTGAATGATATTGAATTCACACGTAACGACACTGACGCTGGTAGCGTAAAAGGGCATTGTCGTTATAATTCTCTAGACGCCTACGTTACATATTCTCAATTGTCCTGTGCCGTGTAAAAGCAGGGTTAAGTATACTGTTTACTTTGTTTCAGAAAAAGCAGGAAAATACGAGGCAGAAAATGGTCACCACATGGGGAATACAATTTTTCATAAGTAAACCAAAAATATTGTCAATTAATATACCATATTTAAGTAAAATTTATATAATAATTGCCGCTTAAATAAAAAAGTTGTAAATAATTCAAACTACAACGTTCATTTTGAGTCACCCTGTGTGTGGTGATTATTGTACTATTAGCTAGGATTTCTATTATCCATTATTTTACTCTTATATTTAGTTCATCTGCTCGTTTGACTTTCCATAGTAATGCATGTTTCAGTTGTTCAATTGTAGTTGTTTCACGCAATTGGGACATATGTACTAGAGAGTAGCTTCAATCTACTCACTTTCAAGATGTCTTATGGTTTTATTACCAAAAACAAATCAAACGAAGTATGCGAAATAAAAATCAAATAATATATGATTTGATCGTAAGCGAGTCAAATTTTTCCGAAGCCTAAGCGAATCGATTTCAAATAATCGGATGAAGTTTGCTTTATACTTGCGCTTGTATAGTCCTTGAGTGGTTATATAAGCGAAGACACACAAACTATAAACAAACCCTACAAATTTGTTTCAGGCAATCATGGTACAAAAACACCGAAGACGCTGTTGTAACTGTGGGCAACAACAACAGCCATTTTGATTTGGCTGTCCAATTGAGCACTAATGAGCTGATGCTTACACCTTATCAGCTCAGCCTTAAACAGCTCCGCTGGTAATCCATTGACTCCTGCGGTTTTTTGTTGTTCTTAAGCCGGGCTATAGCTGCTTTGACATCTTGGTTAGGAGGGGGCAATCGACGTCGTTGTTGAAATTGAGATCGATTGTCACATCGTCATTCGATATCTCAGTCACGAGTAGCGCGGAGGAATGATTTCTCCATATTCCCAAAATACTCCGCACATCTGCGATGAGATTTCTGTCCTTGTGATTAGAGATAGTGGCCATGAGCCATGCCCATCAGTTCTGTTTTTGACTTTTTGGTTGAATTTTCGGGTTTCGTTCTTCCTTTTGTATGTCTCAATTTACTCACTCTTGCGTTTTCTGCTATTTCTTACGCCTAAATGGACAATTTACCTGTTCTTTCCCCCTATACCGCTCAGTCGCAGCTGGCGTTACAATTGGCTGAAGCATTGCCATGCGTGCAGCGTTCTTTTCATCATTGCTATGCGACAGTCTACACCGTGCCATGGTTTGTTGCAAAGGGGTTTTCAAAACCAATAACAGTAGTTGCGGCAGTTTTTATAGTGTCGGAAATGGCTTTCCACTGCGCTTCAGGATCGCCATCGGGAGGGGGGGTTCTGTGTCAAAAGTTGCGAGAGCGTCCTGGATTAGGCTGTAGTTGCCTCTGGTAATTGCAGTTTTGAGATATCTAACTGCCTCTGCATCAGGTTTCCTACGATTTTCGCTCTACTTCATCTTGTGCGAACATTTACTGCTACCATGTAGTGATCAGAATCGATGTTTGCTCATCTGATCACTCGTAAGTTCATTACACTGGATGAGAGCCTTCCCATCAATTACAACGTGATCTATGGAAAACATACACGGTTAAAAAATCGTCCCCAGGAACATTATACAGGAACCATGCATATGTTTGGAACATCTATATACTTATGTGCAAGCATTTCACGTATTGTAGATCTGTTGCCTTTTTTTCTTAGTAGTCTGTCACGTTTTTGTTTTCAGAAGTTTCCAACAAACAAAGCCATATTTGGGACACAAGAAAATATATTATAACATTTTAATCATTGTGTCTCCAACATGTAACATTTAATAGCAAACACAATGTGTTTGGACACAAGTATACTATATTTGCGATAAGCTACAAACATGTCTAAACAACAAAAATAGCCAGAAGTTTTCAGGGTGTTTATAATGTATAAGCTGACCAACCGTCCCGCTTTTGGGAAGATAGTAGCTAACTATAATCTAGAGCAGTGATGCCCACACACATATTATAACATATTGCGTCTGTGTGTGAAGCAGAATAAACCGAAGTACAATTTTATGTATTTTTAAACAATTACGCAGCGTGACCCTTCGGTAACAAATGCTGACCAGCAACTGATTTGATTTGCATTGAAAAAATGTAAACAAAGCAAGAGCCGACCGTCCACGACCGAAACCACACGAACAAACTTATACTATATAGTGCGGAACACAATTGCGACGTTTCGACGTACGGCGTCAAAAATGATACGCTGTCAAAAATAAAACACACATGTTGCTATGATCTCGCCCACAATTGACGACGACAACGTATTGGCGTTTTTGCGTCGTACGTTCAATTAGATCTATTTCTATTTTTTACGGCGCGTACGGAGTATAAGTTCGTATCTGATGTTTCAGACGGTTTGTTTATGTTTGATAATAAAATGCAAAATTGGTGAAATTATTTATAAAATAAAACAATTGCTGATAAAAAATGAGCGGAAATAACTTAAATGAAAAGGAAACTTTATAAAATGTAAACATATGTATGTTGACGTATTATACGTTGCTACGTTGTACGCCGCTATCGTGTGCATGATGGACGTATGGACGTATTTTCACGTATTTTCACGACGTTTTACGCCCGCACGCCGTACGTTGTACGTCGATGCGTCGCAATTGTGTTCCGCACTTATGTGTGTCGACAGCGCTGGGACAGCATTTTGCTATCCGGCACACGTGCCGAGGAATTCAAAATGTGGGCATCACTGATCTAGAGTAACAAAATTATTATATAAAAAAAACTGTTTTAATTTATATGTTTATGCTGGAGTTAATGTCGACGTCGTCAAATGTCAAAAAAAGTTGAATCGTATGAAATTGTATGAGAGCAGTTAAAATCAACGCCGTAAGAAATTCGACGCCGAAAAAGTTCAATCTGTTTCAACATTTTCGGCGTCGTTGCAGCGTTGCTCAGACAAAACCATACTGCTGGAGTTAGTGTCGACGTTGTTAACGGCGTCAAATGTCAAAAAAAAGTTGAATCGTATGAAATTGTATGAGAACAGTTAATCTCAACGCCGTAAGAATGCAGTAGTACACAGCTGTGTTAACGTAGTCGACAGCGTTGACCTTAACAGCAAAGTTAAATTTTACGCCGAACATCACAATTTCGGCGTTGAGACGCCGTCAACGACATCGACATTAACTCCAGCATTAGATTTATTTTCTTCTGCTTTTTACTCATTGTGCCCCGTTTCTGGTCTCAACCAGTTCACCAAGCGAATAATGTATCATCTCCTAGTATGTTTATAAAATAAATGGTTTCCCATTACATCCCAGAACTTCTCACAATTCACTGAGCTGTGCACTTTCCAGTTTTCACTCACTGATTGGGACCTACAGTTTTACACCGATTCCGAACGGTTTTGAGAAGCTTTTTCATGGCTATATACTCGATAGCGTCGCCGTCACTATGCGAGGTGACCGCCGCCGGAAGAAATTTTAAGGTGGTCAGAGCAGGGTTCGAAACCAGGATCTCATGTACAAGAGCCGCGCACACTAACCATTGCACCACCGACCACGGACGGTATGTTTATACCAGAGCTTATATTGTGATATAAACGTAGTATCCGTCTCGGTTGTGAACACATTGTGGCCTGCGTGATACCAGTGTGTAATACCATAGCACTATGACAGTGCATATGACTGCCTGCCCTAACAGTGGTCGAGGGTTCGACGAATTAGAGGCGGAAGAATAATCTTATTTTTCTATTTAATTATCATTATTTTTTATTACTTATCCCCCAATGTACGGACGTATAGTTCGTCACGTTACATTGCTACTGTGTTAAATAATGACGAGCAAACAAACTGACTTCAAAAATGAACTGTAATATGTTACTCGAATTTGAAAAAAAATAAACTTTCAAGTTGGAATGCTCTTGTATACCTTTTGGGACTAGCAGAACTATAGTCCTTCCAGCGTATTTTCAATTACCACAATCTACGCAAAAATGTCCCCTTCAGTACTGCAAAAATGTCACCTTCAATACTGCTGCAAAATACGTCTTCTACTCGTATTTAACTTAATATCATATGGACATTTCCCTAGAGTATTTGGACGTTTATGGGGTAATTAATTTAATTGTCTGCCCATAAATTAAAACATTTATAAGTGGTAGAACTAAATGATATAAAGCATCAAGTTGCGACCATACACATTTGAGAGTTTAGTTTAGCCTCTAAGTGTTTTCCTTTCCTTACGAGTCCTTGCTGTTGGGAGAGACCATAAATTTATCGCCTTTATGGCTGCTAAATAAATTGGTTAAATCAATCTCTTCTTATATTAATTGAAGAGAAATAGAGAAAATAAAACTGGAAAAACTAAACAATTTTTTCTCTTGTCCGAACATTTATTTCCAGCAAAAAGGCAAATCACATTTGAGTTGTCAAACGAATGGTAACAATAAAGGATAATAAATTACACCAAATGAAAATCAATTTATAGATGTCCAATACATAAGTGGTCAAATGTATATACTCACTCGATAAATACATTTTCTATCTTCCTTTCCCTACCTGGCCTATCCTACGTTTGGCCCCCTGATTTCTGCCACATTCATTATACTTGTCCAACAGTTAAGTATTGTGGTCCAAATATTGGATTGGCAGTCACAAATCGAATATATGTATGTAAGCAAACATCCACTGATTTATTGGGAAATAATAATTTAACCTCTCCCTTGATTTCGTGTAATATTTAACGTTTAATATCCGCAATTAGACCACAAAATCACCCTCCAAAAATCAATGGTTTATGACCCACAAAATGTGGGGACGACAGGCATTTTCTAACATCTGTGTAAATCTTAACCTTCCTACGGGATCAATGTATATATAAGGATGTCCTTTATTTCCTTAAACTGGATATAACACAATAAATAAAATATTACAATCCCACGTTTAAATAAAAGTTCCACCAACAACTTAGGTGGTCAACGAATTCTCTCCATGGATATCTGTCTCCGGCAAGTGATTTCATGATAGTCAAGTTGGCTCATATTCCTGTTCCAGGCACTGCTTCCATGTATTTGGTGGTCCTCCTGGCCCTCGATACCCCTGCGGGTTACAATCAAATGCCGATCTAACAATATCAGATGTTGGGCACCCAAGTATAAGGCGGAACCAAGTCCATTTTCCTCTACGTATATCCAATTCAATAGGACTGTTACACGAACGTTTCCAGGCTACTACATTATAAATTGTCTTGGGACAGCAGAAACGACGTATTTGACCCAGACAACGATTGACAAACATTTGGAGCTGTTCCATTGTCAGATTCGTAAATCTCCAAGTACTAGAACCGAACAAGAGCACAGATTTCACACTAAAAAAAAACAATCTCCAAATTCGGTTTAAATCCCCTAATAAACTGGGCCCGTATCCGACTGAAAGATTTCAATTTCTTCTTTTCCAATATCCTCTACTTGCGCCAGATTTTTTGCACGTTTAGAAATGCAACACGGGCCTTATTTATAAGATCGCCTATATCTGCCGCTGATCCACCATCGTGGCCAATCTTGCATCCAAAATTGTCGACTGATTCCACGTCTTCATTTAATGAACTGATTCCACGTCTTCAATAATGTTCGAATACACATTAGCTTTGTCTTCTTTATATTTATTCTCAATCCTACTTTCTTCGCATTTTCGGAGTCTGTTTAACTTGGTCTCCATGCCATCAAATTTGTGGGCAATAAGACATCTATCATCTGCCTAGTCGATATCATGTAGATGTTCCTACATATTCCACTGAATGCCGAACGGTGATTCTGCATTAGTAGTTGCGTCATTACCTCGTCCATAAGTAGAAGAAATATTGTGGGAAACAAGACACATCTTCATCTAAATCCCCCTCCCACCAGATGTGGTGAAACGTTGGCTTTCCTTCCCATTAAAACGAACTTTACACGCTCCATCTTCGTACAGTTCACGTATCATGGACACTCACTATCTTGTCCGGTATCCCAATATTGACCATTATGGACCAAACTGAGTTACGTTCTACACAATCACATCCTTGTTAGAAGACCACGAAAAGTAGATACAGAGGATAGATAGATATATAGATACAGAGTGTTGTTCAACTAATTGTTTTATGATTACACGGAGTGTGTTCACGTGGACGGCACACGGACGACCAGACCAGAAACCGGCCTGCTACTTTCGTACGATTTTCTCCACCACCGGTGAGATCCGCTGAAGTATAAGGGTCACCATTACTTTGTCCATTACATTGAACAATGTAATACCTCTGCAGTTCCCGCACAGCGTTAGAGCTCCTTTTACCGGGATAGTGTTAACCACTCCCTCTTCCTACTCCGTAGGGATTTTGTCGACCATCCCTACACTTCTGATGACCGGTGCAATGACATACACCAACGCTGATGCACCATATTGCAACAGTTCCGCTGGAATATTATCAGGACGAGATGATATCTGATCCTAAATGTTATCCAGTGCCGCCTCGAGCTCTGCTTGGGAGATTCTGTTGAAATACTTCTTCTGGGGTTGCGACGTGAGTATGCTGCCGAAAGGGCACACTTATCTTCATCATCCTAAAGTCCAGGTCGTGCCGTAAAGAATTCACGCCATCGCTCTACTTACCGATCTGGTGATGATATATCCGTACCATCATTAGCCTGATGATGTTGCCGCTCAGCTTACCCAACGAAGAGTATACAATGCGGAGGTTGCCTGTCTTCGCAGCTTTCTCGGTTTCCTTCGCTATATTTTTCAGATAATTGTCGTAATCTGAGAATACCACGTAACCCACTCTATGAGATGATTGCCGATAGTCTGATTTTAACGGTCTCTTCCACGTTGGAGGTGTCTTCGATCGCATACGCATATTATTGCCCAGGATTCTGCACTAATTCAAGGTTTACTCACACATCTATTCTCACCAAGGACTTCGATTGCGGTTTACTTCAGCGTTATAACAATGCTTGACCAGGTATTTTGACTGTCCTGTGCCAAATTGGAGCGTAGAGGTTGATCGTACATAATTGATATGGAGGGTCCTGTAGACAGTCGGCATTGTATTTTACGATTTTGTTTCTAGTACCGGTGGTAGCCGCTGGACTGTGACGTAAGGTGTCCACTAAGAGTTGGATGTCGCCATAAATATCAGCACACTGGATCAATGTTTGAATTAATTCCAGCATAAATGATTTTCTAAACAAATAATTATTTCATTTGATCCCCTTAATGGAAGGTTAGGATTAGGATCTATCGAGGTTTTGGAGGGTATATCGTGGTTACTAGACATCTGCTCCTTTCGCTTTGCTTTACCTTGTGCGAACTTTGGCTGCAATCAAGTAGTGATACGAATCGATATTCGCTCCTCGAACCACGCGTGCATCCATTACACTAGTACAGTGCTTTCAAGTTATTACCAAGGTATCAATCTGGTTCTTCGCCTGTTGATCAAGGGACATCCAAGTAGCCTTATGGATGCCCTTATTTTGGAATATTGTATTACTGACAACCATGTTTTCGCCACGGCAAAATTTAACTTTCTCTTTCCGTTAGCGGAAGTGATGGCGTGTAGACTGAATTTACCGATATTTGGTTCAAAGAACTTCTCTTTGTCGTCCTCACACTTCCCTGAAATGGAATTGAACCCAGGTATCATGATTGGCTGTCCGCGTGTCCATCCACCGAACTATCGCAGGTATTGCGCGAAGAAGAATAATCCTTACAGTAGCAATTGCTTGTTCGAATATGTTGAAAGAAGAGAGAAGAAATTCAAGAGGGTTGAGTACGTTTCAAACGTTTCTATGTTTGGAGTAAAAATATAATGTTTTGGGTAAACAATTTCAACAACAATACAAACGACTTGTATGATAAACGATTTTATTTGTGGGAATCATTTCAACTGTTGCCGTCAACATTGGGTATAGAAATTGTTTCCCATTACATCCCCTGAAGTGATTGGGGAGAGCGCCTTACAACCAAGTGAACAGTTTCACACCGTTTCCAAACGGTATTTTTATAATCTTTTTCATATCTTAATAGTCAATAGTGTCGCCGTCACTAAGGTATACGAGGAATTCGTTGGGTATACGAAGCAAAATATATATGTTTGCTGCAAACGAGCTACAATCGTTATTTTCTGTTTGCGTACACTTCTACCTAAGCTAACTTTGGATGCATTGAAATGGAAGCAACGCCTCTGATATCAACATCTACTCTGATGGACAGGCTGTTATTACATTTCGCCGTTCGCTATTATTGATTATTTGAATAAGTGCTGCGCTGTTAAATGCCTGTTTTTTTATAGTAGCTGGAACTCAGGATAGTCCGGGTACACTTTATCTGTTCCATTGGGTCTGAAAGACAAACAATCTCTGAACTGAATGACCAAAGTGTCAATGATGTAGAATCGTTTGGGGTACTACAAATTGGATGGTATCGTACTAAACTGAAACTCAGTTGAATACGTAGAAAAATCTGTATTTTGTTGTTATTTGGATGCAAATATAGCAAATACAGTATACTTGTGTCCAAATACATTGTGTTTGCTGTGGTTGTTTCTCAACAATGGTTAACCTTATAATATATGTGTTTGTGATCCAAAGGTGGCTTTGTTTGATAAAAACTGCTGATAACAAAAACGTCACAGACAACGAATAAACAAAAAGCAGACGATCTTCAATTCAAGAAAACAATGCCTGCAAACATATATAAAGCTGGGGCTTTGTTTAAGTTGCCGCTACATTCAAGACCTATGGAACCGTCAGGATTAAATTCAGTTTAACCGCAAAAGATCACTATCGAGTTTGGAGGACCGACCACGATTTTCAGTGGAAACACAACATTCCTCAATAGACTAACTGAAACAATCCTGACATTACCTTGTACCTTACCTAACCTTGGATTTCAATTTGTTGTGTCAAAGAACTGCCGTGGCATCTGAGGGTTAACTAAGGACATTATATGAAAGCTCCTGATTTTCCTTCCCCCACATTTATTCCAACACATTCGAATTATCGAATTGCTGTACATCAATTCAATGCAATTGTAGTCTTTTTCTTTATATTACAGAGTTTTTTTTTTGCCATCCGTTTAACATTATTGGCGTTTTGCTTCTTTTCTTTGAGAACGTGTCCTTGTTTTTGGTGGAGATCTCATAACGATTGGGATTTTTTTTGTCCTTGATTATTCCGATGTTGTGACATATTCTCAGTGTTAAGCAACCAAATGTTTCTAGCAAAGAGATTTATGCCACTTCATTTGATTTTTATTACAAAGCAATTTAGAGATATTTATTTGATAGGTAACGACGCCATTGCCGAACATATTGTTAATAATTAATTTTGGCCAAAAGGGATTGGAATACCGACGTTTGATGTAGCCAATATCGCCTTAATTGGTGTGGTATTGGAATATGTCAATGTTATTTATGGGCTGTCATCTGGAAACTTTTGCTCAAAGTTAGGGTGGTTTCTTATCAATGGTTACGGCAGTTGTTATCATGACAACGTAATATAATCCTCGCACAATTAAGTAGTTAAGCTATAAATGTCAAAAACGTGGTGATATTGAAAAGCATGAAGATATTTTGGGGAAACAACAGCTCAATAAGAGTGGATAAATAAATGACAACAGTAAACTAACTCAATAATTTATTCAAGGTATTAAATATCGAGAAGAGGAAAAACAGGGGCAATAAGTTGAAAGAGATAAGGAACAATTGCGTTAGCTGACAAGGTCGAGACCCCACAGGCATTGAATCTCTGGCTTGCACAAGGGGAAACAAAGACACACGGGTACTAAGTTCAAGACCCCCCACAGGCAGAGATTCTCTGGTTTGAATCAGCGGAAGAGGAAGTTATATTATAAGTCATATACCGTCGATGGTAGAGGATCAATTGTCCAGTATTATCAAAAATTTGTTCACCAAAGTGCAGAAGGCACATTGGTGTCAGGAGGCCGTTATTTTCTATAATGTTGTCGAACCCTTCACGTACCACAGTGCATCTCTTAACCATTTCATTCTCAGATTCCGACGCTTTGGTCAGGGAACCAATGGCCAGTCTTGTAACGAAACAATCCACTCTCTCAATCTTGCTCTTTTCGTACACGGATTTATTCGAAGGGGTGGAATAATAACCCCATATATTCTTTTTACTCTTGAGATTCAGGCAGTCTCTCACTATTTTCCTCTCAGCAGCCCTAAGTCTTTCCATTTGATGGGAAGAAATAAAGCTCCATATGGAGATTGCATAGGGCAATCTAGGTCTAATTATGGCTTTGTACATGGTTAGTTTTATGCCCGGAGTAAGCCCCCTTTCACCTCTCAGAACTCTACCATATACTGCAAAGGCCGACTTACTCTTACTCAGCCCGTAATCAATATGGGCCACGAACCTACAGCTTTCCTGAAACATTACTCCCAAATGCCTGAGTACCGGGGTATTGGTGATTAAAACCCCGTTGATGGACACCACCGGTTTATACTGTCGAGCATTCTTAAGAAGTTTAACTCTTCTGTTCTTGAAGATAATGGCCCTACACTTTCGAAAATTCAGCCGCAGGTGCAATTTTTCGAAATATTCAGCTAATATCTGTAGGAAACTATTAACATTCTTATTGGCCATCTTCGCCAGAGAGTGTGTTGACGCTACTAGAATATCATCCGCATAGACAACTATTTATATTCCATTGGGCGGTTCAGGCCAGTCAGCCAGCTAATTATTATATAACATTGGTCCACGGATGAAGCCCTAACGGACTCCTGCCATGACCTCACGAACAGCGAATGGACTCTGTTCGATCCTCACTGTGAATGTTCTCTCCCTTAGAAAACTTAGTACCATCCTCAAAGTAATGTCATCAAATACATATAATGTCCTCATCTTAAAAATTATAGCCTCTTGCCAAACGGTGTCAAATGCTCTCTCGAAGTCGAGCCTAATTAGAGTAATACTTCTCTTAATTAATCCCCTCATGACCGCATTAGTTAGGGGCCGAGATAGTAGGGCGTGCTCGGTGGACAATCCTTCTCGAAATCCAAATTGGAAGTTTCTCAAAATATTGGCTCGATCGATGAGAGCTTTAATCCTCTTATGAATGAGTTTTTCTAGTAGCTTCCCTAAGTTAGGTAGGAGCGAGATTGACCTATATCCCCTGTGATCCGTAGGATCCTTATCGGGTTTCAAAATGGGAACGACGTTGGAATATTTCCATCTCATGGGGAAATATCCTGTGTTCAGGCAATGGTTAAATAATCTGGTCAGATAGATCCACCCTCTCCGCTCAGTCCTCTTCAGGACATGATTGGAGACATCATCGTCACCATGACTCTTTTTACTATTTAGGATCATCAATGTCTCTCCTAGTACTTCCTCAGGGGTTATGAGGTTAGATCCACCTTGAGTACTAAGTTGTTCCGCCTTTTATACACTCCGGTCTGATAGTTGATACTAGTCGTCACAGCTGTGATTGTCAGGTTTACTATCAGCTGATGGTCAGCTGTCGAGAACTGCGTGTGGTAGCCATTGCCCTATAGATGGCGCTGTTGCACTAACGTTGCCGTTGAATCCTACAGATGGTGCGCTTATTGTTTAACCGCAACATGGCGAATGTTTAAGAGTGATGGAAACGAGCGGGCGACTTCTGCCCCTACACACTCCCATTTCTTTACCTTCCATAGTTATACTGGTTCCAAGTTGATCGACACGAAATCTGCCGTATCCAAACTCTATATCAATAAAATTCGGTACTAGCCATTATTCTCTTAAAAACTACTGTGTTATGAACATTTTCTATTATGCCACGCCTACTTTTGCATTTTCCATACAATATGTTAGGCAATAGGCACGTTAAATCCCAAAAATACAAAATAAATAAATAAATGGTTTCCCATTACATCCCATGAAGGGACCGGGGATAACTTCTCACAATCACTGAGCTGTGCGCTTTCCAGTTTTCACTCGCTGATTGGGACCTACAGTTTTACACCGATTCTGAACGGTATTTTGAGAAGCTTTTTCATGGCTATATGCTCGATAGTGTCGCCGTCACTATGCGAGGTAACCGCCGCCGAAAGAAATTTTAAGGTGGTCAGAGCAGGGTTCGAACCCAGGATCTCATGTAGAAGAGCCGCGCACACTAACCATTGCACCACCAAAAATACAACGGAGCCTAATTTCATGGGATGTAGATAATATATTGGGCAACATCAATGTGCTGTTGAATATAGGCGAATTTACCACGTCAATACGGTAACTGAAGGTTGGTCGTTTCAAGAAAATGTAAACCGTGTTTAATGCAACTTGGGCTCAATGGATGACTACGTGTTAGGATATGTTTAAGTTTGAAATTTCTCTACTGGTTAATGTAATATCTGTTTTTAGAATTGTCAGCGTCAGGTTTGAAATATACTTTATATAATAATGTATGTAACTCAAATGAAAATGTATTCGGTTGCCCCAACGGAATTGAAGAGAAATTCGGTTGCGATAACATAATTCACGCCAAATTTGGTTGCTGCAACCGACTTAAGGCAAAATGCGGTTATAGCGAACCACACACGCTGAAAAATAATAGCCCCAGCAATATATTGGAACATAGGAACCATGTACATGTTTACAAGCATTGTTTTCATGAATTGAACATCTGCTGCCTTGTACTCTCTTTGTGATCTGCATAGTTTTCGTTTTTAGCGGTTTTCAACAAAAACGGCGACATTTGATTCTCAAAAACATAACTTTTAGCCTATTAATCGTTGTGTCTCAAACATTGTATATTGAATAATAAACACAATGTGTTTGAGCACAAGTATAGTATATTTGCGACAAGCTACTAACACGTAATATTTTCATCCAAACAACAAAAAAAAACAGATTTTGCAGCGTGTAGTTGCAACCGAATTGCTGTCAAATTCGGTTATTGCACCTAAATTTATGACGCATTCGGTTGCTGCAACCAAATTTGTACCAATTTCGGGATTTGCGTTCAAATTTATTCCAAATTCGGTTGTTTTAACCAACATTATAGAAAATTTAGTTGCCAGAACGAATATAATTGACGATGTAGTCGTCACCACCGAATCAGGTATGCAACGAAGTTACTTCAACTGAATTTCAGTAGTGTGGACTAAATTCAACCTCGATTCGTTTGTGACAACCGGAATTCGATGGCAGCAGCCGAGTTCAGAAACAATTTGCTCTCTGAGTGTACAAATTCAGTGACTTTACCTTTTCGATGGCCTGGTCGAATTACATTTGAATCTTGAGCTACGATGGAGTGCTGAATCGAAATCTAGGCTATCTGTATATTTATTTCGCAAATGCGACAGATCTGAGCACAAAGTTTCCTATAATATGTTCTATTACTTTCTGTGAAATCTTCTCTTGTACCTTGACTGTTGTAGGTAATTTACAGTTCCTACATCAAATTGTATTTCCCTGACATTTTGAAGTCCTTCCCTGTGTGTATATTATCACCCTTATTGCTGTTTTAAACTCCAATCTGTAAATTCAACGTATAATACAACAGTTCCAATATAATAAAAGTTGTCCGTGTGGAAGACCAACAGAAATTTTTTTTGCAAAAATTTCATGTGTCACCTGAATATTGTTTGATTTTGCAAGTTCCAATTGCTATTTTGGAATTCATGCCGGGTTTGCTGCTGCATAAGGGTGTGGACGTAAAGTTTTGCTCCAACATTGAATAAATTGGTTAAATTGTTAGCAAATTTCTGTTCTAACAACTTGTGAATGGTGTGAAATGTGAAATGTTTTGCATGCTGGGTGTTGAGTGCGAAAGTCCTAGCATGTGTGGGTTTGAGTAGGAAATATTTTGGCCAAATTGTAGCTGCTATCGAAACAGCTCCAATCTAACAGTCGTTTCAATGAAATGAAATGAAATTCCTTTTAGAGCTCAGTGAAGTGTACAAACAACATATTGGAAAATGTACTCACATTCAAATATTTATTGTACTCGTCCGTATGTAGATTCAACAATATTTCAAACTCTGAGTTTTCAAATAGAATACATACGAGTACCACGAATTTGTTGATTTGTGAATGTTTATTCGAGAGTTTTAATCAATGACTACAACTGTCTGACTGTGAGTTTCATTCATTTGGTAACCATAGGAAAACTGCTAATTGTTCACCTGCAATTTTGTTCAAATTGGGAATTTAGTGACTTCCTGTTTGATTGGTAATTGCAAATTCTTTTAATATTGTATTTTTTTTTTTGGATTGTAGGAAATTTTTCCAAGACGTGTGGATGGCCAATTAGTCAAAAGGTCTTACATCAATGTAGTTTCAGTGTTGGCAAAGTTTTACAATTGATTCAGACAGCATTGAAATGGGGAGAAAATGTAGTAGAGTACGAATGCACTCACAAAAAAATTCGGTTAAGGCAGCCGAATTAGCCGTAACCGAATTTAGAGGGCGTCACAACCACAATTGAGGTCATCTCAGCCGAATCAGAGGTTGTTTCAACTGAAATAGAGGTCGTCACAACCAAATTAGAGGTTGTCTCAATCGAATTAGAGGTTGCCTCAATCGAATTAGAGGTCGTCACAGCCGAATTAGAGGTTGTCACATCCGAATAAGAGGTCGTCGCAGCCGAGTTAGAGGTTGTCACAGTTGAAGTAGAGATTGTCATAGAGATTGTTAGAGGTTGTCGCAATGTATATAGCGTCACAACTGAATTCTGAAATATTTGTCTATTAATTTAGTGAATGATTTATATAATTACAAAGTGAGGAAATAATTTATATGGGATAATATTTAGGGTAACAACATCATTTGACATCTACTTCGGACCGTTTTTAAAGCCAAGTTCATCACGGTCATCGCATCAATTCTGAGGAGTTTTGTTTGTCGTTTTAGGTCCTAAACCTTTCTATAAAAAGACGATGGCAGGACATCTCAAACGACGTGCGTTGAAAATCTGAACTGTTGATATGTGCTTGTACTGCACGCGGAGAAATGTGAGCATTTGCTGCATAATAGGACGCTTCAATGCAGAAACAATAATTTCGATATTGGAACGAAGTTCCTTATCGCACGTTGCGGGATGGGGTCTGAATGAAAAAATTTTAAACAACTTTTTTTTTAACCGTATATTCCGTATACTTTTAGACATAATTGGTAATTAGTACTAACTAGATTTGCATTATGTCATAATGCCTTCCATTGAAGCCAGGCATGACTATCACAAAGCCAACATGAAAGAAAACAACCCGCACATACGTCCCTGACTGTACAAATCTAGTAATAATTACCAATTATGTCTAAAAGTATGCAATAAAATAAAATCACAAAACGAATTGGTACAACTTTCAAACACTAAACCACGAAATCCTAAAAGTATGAAGAATAATACTGGGTTGTATTCTGGGTTATAGCATAATACGGTTAAAAAAAAGTTGTTTACAATTTTTTCATTTAGATTCATGCGATAAGGAACTCCGTTCCAACACCAAAACAGTCGCAGACAATAGAGAAAGGCGTAGGGTTTACGGAAAACTCTATGACGCTAATATGGCAGAAGACACTAATATGGGTGCCGATGGCAATATGGCAGAGGCCAGAACTGAAGAGCGACCTGATGTCAAGTCCAGCGTTGCCAGTTCTCCGGAGGCACGTCTGGTAAGCATGTCGGTTCATCTGCCGCAGGTATAAAGCCACATCTGCAATCTTTCAAGAAGACATTTAGCTAACGTCGTTGAGCTCTTAGGATTATCAAGAGAGATTTTGATGTCGACCTAGAGGCACTCACTGCTCGACAGAGAGATTCTTTTAAGTGGGTTCGCAATGTTATTGATAATAAAGAAATTACAGCGGCTTCCTTATGGGAATCAATGAGTGTAAAACTAGAAAGCGCACAGCTCACTGACTGTGAGAAACTCTTCCCAATCCTTTCATGGGATGTAATGGGAAACCATTTTTGCCCATCAGGTTAACCTTCATCATAGTGAAGTGTCAACTCCAATTTTTGAAGTGTTTTCCAATTTTAGCTTCAGACAAGAGGTACGAGATGCCACATTTGCAATGGAGGACCTGAATGAGATGATCAGGGAATATAATGTCCTTGATGAAAATTCGCACTCTTGTAATAAATACCTCGAATTCTAGTTGGACTCGGACTTCAACCAACCTGAAGTATTTCGATGGAATGTGTCTGACTGGTCCCTCTATGAAGGGACTTGCAAGAGTTATTTGAGATTAGATCCTCTAGAGATTAGGGGCGCATATGATATAGAGCATGTTGCGGACAGGATCACGAGTGCTCTCAACAAGTCGCTACAAATATCTTGACCAAAAATTAATGCAAGGGTAGAAAATTAGCTTTCGTGGTGGAATGGGACACATGCGGATGCTAGAAAGTTATGCCAATGACTACTCACCGAGGGCAAGTCTTGGAGAGACAAGGAGGACTGGGATTTTACAAACGTGAGCTTGGGCGGTACAAGATGCGCTCAGATGGACTGAGAGAAACACTTGGATACTTATCTGTAAATCAATAAAATGCGTCGAGGCTAAGGAAAGCACTGGCGTCAACCCATACGAAAATAGGGTACTTAAATGACATGCAAGGTACATTCCCAAACGAAAAGTTTACATGACAGCTGTTGAATTCAGGCTTAAACAAACTATCGTTAGCTTCAAACCGTGTTAGTCTCCCAGGCCCATCATGTTATCACCATCGGAACTTCGAGCTGTGAACGATCTATAGATGTCCTGGCTGATAAAGTTATGCATCACGTGTATAAAGTTCAGATATATGCTAAATGGGTGACGGGATTCAAGAGTGGTGTTTAGTCACAAAGCGGCAAAGGATTCTAATACAACTCCTAAAGCCTTTAGGAGCCTATCACCTCCCATACTCGAGGGTGGAGTATTTCCTGTCTCCACTTGTATAGAACCTTGCCCCGAATGTAACACCGGTCACTCTCGAAAATGCATGTGGGTATATCGGTACTTATGCGGACAACGTGACAAAGGTGACAGCGCAAGTATCCCAGTACCTTAAGGGACATTGACCGGGGTACCTGATGGACTTTGGGCATATGGGCGGACTAAAAGCACAGATGTTGCAGGCACAATGTAATTCTAACCGACATTAGGTAGAATGAGGTCTAGGAACCTTCCGTATCTGCCTCGTGTTAAGGTCTCAATGTCAGACTCGATGGGCCACTTCCCGATTGGAGACCGAGCGTTGAGAATAACGATTATGCACTCATACAACTAATTGTGTGACAAGATGTTGCTGGCAATATAAATTCGGTTGCTGCCACAGAATTGCAGTTGCCTCAACTGAATTTAGACTGTTGTGACTGAATTTAGTTCGGTAGAAGCAACCTCTTATAAATTGCGACCACCTCAAGTTCGGATACGATGAGATTTTCTGTGGCCTCTAAATAAAAAAATAAATAAATGGTTTCCCATTACATCCCATGAAGGAATCGGGGACAGCTTCTCACAATCAGTGAGCTGTGCGCTTTCTTGTTTTATACTCACTGATTGGGACCTACAGTTTTACACCGGTTAAGAACGGTTTTTTTGAGCAGCATTTTCATGGCTAAATACTCGATAGTGTCGCCGTCACTATGTGAGGTGACCGCCGTCGAAAGAAATTTTAAGGTGGTCAGAGTAGGGATCGAACCCCTGATCTCAAGTACAAGAGGCGCGCACACTACCCATTGCACCACCGACGGCTTCTAAATTTAGTTACGGTTAATTCGGATATTTTTTCTGTAAGTGTAGTGAAAGACTTTTGCAGAAGTTGTTACGATAAGGAAGATGGAGACTCTACTGGACGTCTTCTCTACACATGTGCAGCACTAGAAAGCAGGAGGATGTCTGTAATAAAATGCCACTTCTTTGGGGACGTGCACAATTGGTTGATTAGGGCGTCGACAAGATTGTACATTTCAAGATGAAAACTAGATGGTTGTCCGGTGGAACTAGCGAGTAATCTCGATATCACAATGGGCCAAAGTCTAAGTGAAACATTTCAGCTGACCACTTTACCCACCTTAGGCCGACAGAAGCAGAGGTCCACGACAGTTACTGTAAACCATGTATCCTTAAAGTGGTAAGGATCCCATTAAAATTTACAAGAATGAGACCTCTCTATGAAAGAGAAAAAGTACATAACAATCAACGAGTAGGATATCAATTTATGTAAACGTTTGCGATCCTTTAATGGTTAGCTGACGAATATTTCAAGACATTTCCGAAGCATTTACGTTTTGTCTATAAACATAAAATTCCTTTATATGCCACATTTATATCAGGGAAAACTCGAAATAATACTAATCAAAGAATCTTGATGGCAATAAATACAAATTCCCCAATCTGGCAACTCTGATTTTAAAATGACTTCGTATCTGTTAGCGAAAACCTTTCAGTTTTGCTTTAAACCCCCATTTATTATTCCTGGTAACAAAGCAAACCAACTGAGAAAAGGATCTAACGGTTTATGCATGAAACAGAAAAAGTCCTTATATACTCGTACTGCGTTACGAATTTTTGAATAATTCAAGGATTTCAAATGGTATTCACACAAATGTCTTTGGGAGTGTGTATGGATGACGGTGGCGAGTGTTCGCTTATGGTAGATGGTGGTGTCACATGTATCCTTTTGTTAAGCTGACGACATGAATTATTTCATTCTCAGGCTATAAAACCAGCAAGATTGAGCGCAGAAAAAACCCAAAAGGATATGAATAGAATATGAAGTCGCCTGCGTATAAATCTTATACGTAGATTTTTCTTGAATTTCAGATTTTTTCGAAACTAACAGCAACAAAGTGAATGTTGACTTCTATATGATACCCGAGGGAAGAATTCTATATTCCTGTTGGAACATTTAAGTCCTTCTGCATTCGAAATGATATCGCTCTCAGTCTTGTAATTGAAGGAATAATTGAAACTCTTTGTCAAAATGAATAAATTGAACAGAAACCCAGTCAGGTTTGTGGGAAATCATCGCACATTGAGCGAAAGGGCTGTTGACCAATACACTCTCTCATCTCTTCTTCTGCAGGCATTGGAGAGGATGATGGACTTATATGTGCTAACGACCATAGGTACTTCTTAGCTGTCCACATGCCAGCACCGCTAGAACAAAGGCAAATATACTGAAACCTCTCTGAGCGCTGTAAGGAGTTTCATAGAGAAATTTCGGGGTCCATGGGGCCTATTACCGAAAATTGATTATTGGACATACACAGCTGTTGTCCGACCAATATTGCTCTACAGCATTGTTGTTTGGTAGTCGGTACCGAAAAACTCCACTTATCTAAGTCGGTTGACAAAAGTCCAAAGAATGACAGTGTTGTGAATCATGGGTGCCCACTTCGTCCAGTTCGTGTCCATTTTTTGCATCCGCTTACTAATGTTAGACAACTATATGCCTGCGTCCAAAATGACGATATAATCCACAAATGCCACAACCATTCGTTTCTCCAAATAAAAATAATGAAGCATACCTTCAACCACTTTTAGTCATAGCAGGGACCAGTTTCCGAGCGGAGGTATCCATCAGAACCGAATTAATAATACGATTTTCATTCGCAAGATCTATTCAGTCAACAAGATGGGAGGACACACATGAAGCCGTGGGAGACAATACAATGGTGCAACAGTCTCTTAAACATAAATTGGTTTAGCCCGAGCTCAGCCGAACGGTCCGACCAAGAGCAGACCTCATTCTTAGGTGGGCGATATCTGTGGTAGGTATCCAACCGCAGGTACCCACAGTAGGCACCAACACAGGTCCTTACACCTCGAGGACCTTGGATCACTGTTTGAACGTGGGTTCGAAGCCTGATCTGACCACCTTCAATTTAATTTCGACCGCGGTCACCTCGCTTAGTGGCAGTGACACTATCGAGAATTTATACATGAAAAGGCTTCTCAAAATACCGTTCGGAACCGGAGAAAAACTGTAGGTCCCAACAAGTGAGTGTGAAGCTAGAACGCGCACAGCTCATTGATTGTGGGAATCCCTCCCTAATCCCTTCCTGGGATGTAACGGGAAACAATTTTTTTGTTGATTTTCCGGGTCTAAGGCTACACTGAAGAGGTCCGATCGGGCCTGTAATCATTGGTTTTAGTCCTTCGCACATTTACCTCGAGAGGGCCTAGTATGCGGTGTATAAAAGGCTTATTCCACGATAGTTGACACAGATACCCGGGTCGCCTTTTTTGAAAACCGGTCATATCGTCGGGCATGCATTCGTCTAGCCAGATTGTGCATATGAACTGATGCATGCACCTTTCCATCTCATAGCCGCTAGACTAAAACAGCTTAGCCGGTAGGCCATCAGACCCAGCGGCTTTGTTGTTCTTAAGCTGGGAAATTGCAGATATAACTTCGATTTCGCTACGAGGGGGGCAGACAACACCATCGTGCTGTATGTGTTCAACACCTTTATTTATATTGAAGCCTCCTGGGACAAGTTAAGCAGAGTCGTGATCCCTCCAGATTCCCAACAACATTCTCTGAAACATCTGTGACAAGTTTCCCGTCATTATCTCTACAAAGGGCACGCTTTTCGACGTAAAACAAGCAGAATTGAAAGAGAATACGTATCTACATTCGGTGTAACCAGCATTAAATAGAATTTAGCTGTCATTATTATCAACCAGTTGGTTGTGGCCGTCGGTGGTGCAATGGGTAGTGTGCGCGCCTCTTGTACTTGAGATCCTAGGTTTCGATCCCTGCTCGTACCACCTTAAAATTTCTTTCGACGGCGGTCACCTCGCATAGTGACGGCGACACTATCGACTATTAAGCCATGAAAATGCTTTTCAAAATACGGCTCGGAGTCGGTGTAAAACTGTAGGTCCCAATCAGTGAGTGTAAAACTAAAAAGGGCACAGCTCACTGGTTGTGAGAAGTTCTCCTCAATCCCTTTAAGTACTGGGAAACTATTTTGTTTAGTTTCGATCAAACAATATTTAAATTTATGTTGGTCCTTCGTTTGCTTCTCGTTACTCATCGCTCATTCTCCTATTCACTCTGGTCTGTATCAAATTTCAACAACTAGTTGAAATGGCATGGATAACCCCCAGTCTAAGCGACCACTTCAGAGATATAGCCCTGTCTTGAAAACCCAAAATCCTGCTACATCAGTCTCTCATACAACTTGCCTGATTTTATGGTACAGAACATTGGATCAAGTCGCAGGTGGACGAATTAACACTGTGGGTCTTTCAAAGAAGAATGTATTCAGGGAAATATATAGACCTATAATATCGACGCCATAAGCAGCATGACCTATATAAACCCTATCCCGAAATCGGTGTATTTAAGCGAACTAAGTGTAGCCTACGACGTACCCGAAGTCAGTAGTGCACAATAGATCGGCGGTCCCTCCCATGTCGTATGTGTTCCTGTGCATTATCCTATGAACTGAATAAACTAAAGACAAGCGGTCAAAGCGCACCCCTCCGGCAAGTTCGGTCTTTCTGCTTATCCTGTAGTACAGTACGCGCTGAAAATTCGGTATTTTTTGTTGTTTGGCTGCAAATATAACGTATTTGTAGCTTGTCGCAAATATAGTATACTTGTGTCCAAACACATTGTGTTTGCTATTCAGTATTATATATTTGGGACACAACGATTAATTGGCTATAATATATGTTGTTGTGACCCAAATGGGGCTTTGTTGGAAATGTGGCATAGGATCAAATCGTAGGTGGACGAATTAACACTGTGGGTCTTTGAGGGAAGAATGTATTCAGGGAAATATATAGACATGTAATAGGCAACTGTGAGTATCGACGTCATAAGAATCATAAGCTGTAGAAACCCTATCCCGACACCGGCGTATTTAAGCGAATTAAGCTTTGCCTAGGGCTAGTCTGTAGAATGGATAAGTATGAACCAGGGCGTAAGGTATGCGAAGTGGTAGCCGAAAGGAGCCGAAGAAAGTGATGTCCGGGACTCCGCCGGAAGGAACAGATGGACTAATCCCTGTGACTGTTTGGTGTTCCCCTGTAGAGAAACGGGGAAAGATCGATTAGATTGGAGAAATATGTTATCATTGTTTCAGACCCTTGGATTGTTTGAAGCCAATTTCGTAAGTAACTAAGCCTATTCAGATATCTCCATATGAATGTGCTTCAATGTCTGCCTAAAACTGTGTACAATAGAAAGCGTTAAAATTAAAGTTGATGTTTTCCTACCCTACCTTTAAAGTTTGGTGAGCGCTAAGATCAGAAATCAAATAAAAACATTTCGAGCACCTCTAGGCTGCACCAAAAAATATATTCTTTTGATTTAGGAATTGTCCTTAATTATCTATTAAAGCTGGGATAGACCAAACCTCAACCATATTTTGTACATATTCCGCGACCCTGTCTAGTGCACAAATTGCCAACGATTCATGTTGCATGTGTCATTTACGTGTGTTCGCGTGCCACATTTAAGTTCTATGATATCGTTTCACTTAATTCTGTCGGAATGACACTACTAAATATGTCCCTGAGAACTGCTGCCTGAAATT
Source organism: Phaonia tiefii (assembly GCA_963931995.1). Taxonomy (NCBI): domain Eukaryota; kingdom Metazoa; phylum Arthropoda; class Insecta; order Diptera; family Muscidae; genus Phaonia; species Phaonia tiefii. Next base: position 15,833,881 of record OZ008370.1, on the reverse strand, counting down.
ATACCCGTAAAAGGGTTGCTGATGATGTCACTTGGAATGCAGTAAAATGTGTTACACTCTTTTAACATGTTTATAAATTTTTAAGCACGTTTAGACTGGTTACATGTAATACAGCAAAATGTCTATTTGCGTGTGTCAATGAGTGCATGTTTGTTCATGCTCACTGCTGTAAATAATCCCAAGCCACATGTTCATTTCTATCTAGCATTTTGCATTTAACTATGGGTTCAAGTGAATTGTCCTTGACGCAGGAAGGAATATTGAGGCAAACATTTGCTCGTGTTAAGTGGCAATACGAGTACCAATGAGAATATGCAGCAAAATGACGCCATCGCAAATGGAGCCGTAATACGGCACAACGGCAAAGAGTATTAATAGAAAAGAGGATCTTGTCCGCTCTGAAATGTGATTAAAATTAGCTAAAGGTTAGCCAAGCACTGTAATGACAGAAGTTGCAACCCTAATTTCTATCAACGCTAAATAACAAGTTAATTACATAACTGTGTAATGTGCTATACTATTTCAGGCACCATAACATGTCCTGGATTTAAGTACAAAAAATGGTTTCCCATTACATCCCATTAAGAGATAGGGGTAGGTTTTTACAACCAGTGATCTGCGCGCTTTCTATGGTTTTATAATCACTGGTTCGGACTAAGAGAACTGACTGACGGACTGACACTCACTGAGTGCGACCAACAGTTTTAAACCGGTTCCGAATGGTATTTGGATAAGCTTTCTCATGTTTAAATACTCGATAGTGCCGTCGTCACTAAGCGAGCGGACCGCCTCGGATAGAAATGTTAGATGGTCCATCTCTCCTGAATCATCATACAGTAGCGCTTTAGCAGGATATGCTTACAAGGGGCATGACAACCACATGCTGTAAGGTAAGGTAGTCCCTAGTCGAGCTAGCTCTTCCGCTGCGTAGTTCCTAGGAATACCCCTCTGCCTGTAAAATAGTCCCTAGTCATACCCTTTGACGTTACCCGGAATGTTTCTGTGTCTGGGAATCGACACGAGATGAATGTTGTTCTGCAGGGCCACGTCGTTCAGAGAGCTGCGGCAGGCCGCAGTAAATGTTGAATTCAATAAAACTTATTCCAGGGACTTGATGACAGCCTGACCGTCCAAGAAGAATATTTACCCCAATGACTGCTGGACTATTTTCCTTCCAGCAGCTATACATTACAATGGCCAGGTAGACTACGAGAAATGCACAATCCCAGTTGCCTCCGTAGACTACGCTATCATTCTCTTTCGACCCCTCCGTGTAGATATTCACACATGCCCTGTAACACGAACTTCTTTTTACGGGAATCCCCTTCCTGTATGAGGGTGTGGTAATTCTGATTGAATAGTGGTTCCGCTCTCCAGTACAGACTTCGAGAAAGTGGTTGGATGCAATTTCCAGCACTGTTCCATGACCGACTTCGACCAAGTCCCATTGTGAGAGTTGACTCAACCAGATGACAGACGTGGAAGTAATATGCCGGCCTATAATGTCCACCGGCAACAAATATAAGCTTACATGTCATGCATCAGTGGGAGTGGCACTCAGAGCACTCTTGATACACATTTTTCTCATTCTCTGAACCCTAGTCAGTAGTGAACAATGGGAAGGCGGTCCCTCCCACGTCCTCTTTATTCCTGTAAATTATCCTATGAACTGCATAAACTACAAGACAAGTGGTGAGAGGGCACCCCTGCGACAAGGTCGGTATTTCTGCTTATCCTGTAGTACAGTACGCGTTGACAAGTCTGTCTTCTCTTATTGTTTCGCAGCAAATATAACGTATTTGTAGCTTGTCTCAAATATAGTATACTTGTGTCCAAACACATTATGTTTGCTGTTCAATATTACATGTTGGGGATACAATGATTAATTGGCTATAGTATGTGTTGTTGCGACCCAAATGTGGCTTCGTTTGTCGAATACTGCTGAAAACAATAACGTGACAGACGACAAAGACACAAAAAAGAACAGATCTGCAATTCATAACACCAGTGCTTGGAAACACATAAATGGTTCCTGCAAAATGTTTCTGGGGCTATTTTTTCCCAGCGTATAGCAGCAGATTCTTGATATTAAAAATCGTTGTCGACGCTTCTGTTGATTGTTTGGTCAACGAGGGTATATGTATCGTTAAGTTCAAAATGTTAAATTGAAATCATTACGTCACATTTTACTCCCGGTCACTGAAACGGAATAAATTTCTGTGGCGATACCTGGCCGCAGCGACTTTATCCCAGCAATCGGAGAAATTACTGCAGACAAGCCGAATGGCTTCGTGGGTTTAATATTTAAACTTTGTATAAAAATTTAATGATCAAATAAAAATTAATTTAAAAAATTTAAAAAAAAAAACGAAATGATGAGCATGCACATGCCTTTTTCAATTTAATACAAATACTAACAATAGGGTGATATATTTAGAAGTGTTAGGAAATTAAAATATGTACCAAAATTTCAAACAAGTTCACGGTAAAAAACCACTTCCGCAACATATTCTCTCAAACACATTCTGCAGGAACCATGCATATTATTATTGGAACACACTCCACTTTTTATTGACTATTTCATTCATAAATTTGCAAGTCCTAAACATACATATATTTAAATGCAAACATTAGCATGCTTACTTGCAAATATATTTAAATGCAAATATTAGCATGTTTGCCTGCAAATATGTATACTTTTACGTGGAGCCGTATGCGTGTTTCAACCCAAACATCTATATACTCACGACGAAGCACTCGTGTGTTTCTTCCCAAACGAACGATTGATGATTGAACGCATGTAACTGAAACGCAACACATCAGTCACCATATGAAATATACAATTCATTTACACACGCATTCAGAAATATTTATGAATCACTGATTGAAAGAATAATGCAAAAATACTGTTATACACTTGCAATACCATTAACTTAGGCTGAGAACAATCCCTCTTTGTCCCTCTTTTATAATTGTTCTCTCGACAGAACATAGCGACAAACAAATTAAACAAACAGTGTAACAATTACAGCTGTATTTGTATCACAAACAAAGCTGTAGTTGGATCACAAACACATATATTATAATATATCAATGATTGTGTTTCAAACACGTAATATTAAATAGCAAACACCATGTGTTTGGACACAAGAATACTATAATTGCGACAAACTCCAAACACACGATATATTTGCATCCAAACAACAAAAAAACTGCATATTTTTCAGCGTGTACTATTGGTAGAAAACTCTGTACTTTTTTCTGGTAAACACATGTATACAATTCCCTCACTGATCTTTGATTGACAAAGCATGTATTTTTAATTTATGAAGGTTTGTCTCACATCTCCAAAAACCCATCACTCTGAAATGTATATCCTTTATCCAAACTCGATTCATATTCAACAAAATAATTACGTTCAGTGGCTTTTATTTATTATTAATTGTTACAGTTAATTTTGATTAAAACCATAAATTTATGTTAAAAAAGCATTCAGTTCGCAGATGTTTAATTGAATTTTTAACTTTTGCGCTATAATAATAATGTACACAAAAAAAAACACACAGCCACAAAAAATAAATAAATAAAATATGTCGTTGAAAAATACAAACAGAGTCAACTTGATTAACACCGTCTGATTTGTCAGGTAACAAAGTATTTAAAAAAATAATAATTAATTAAATTTTTTAATCCATTAAAATTAAAAAAAAAAACTTCTGGTGCAACTGACCTGTCGAAAATTACCTGATGCGAAAAGTATTTGATGGCGTAGTCAAAGGCACGGATAGAAAAAGGGGAAACAAGGCTCCAGTATAGGAATACAAATAAAAGCCACTGATAAAATGCCATTGCGGTCGGCAAACATTGACACCAGATATTATGTACAAGTAATCCAGTGGCTTAACTCCATCGTGGAAAAAAAATTATTTATTCAGACAAAAATTAACTAAAAGGATATACAGGGTGGCTCATAAGTAACAATATGATTTATTTCTTGAATATCATTTTCCTTCTGATTTTATTTGACGTTGGCATTAATTAAAATTTAGATTGTAGTTTGGAAATATGTTCACATTATTCTTTTGAAGATAATATCTGCTAAATGATCGATCTGACGTTTGCTTCGATCTGACGTGCTCTTTCCAGAGCATTTCCCACAACTTTTCTTAGAATTTCGGGTTCCAGCGCCCTCACTTCTTCGCGGATATAGGCCTTCAACTGTTGGATTGTTCTTGAGACCTTAAACTTTAGGTTGCCACAAAGAAAAAAATCGGGAGACGCTAAATCGGACGAACGCGGTGGCCAGTTAAAATCAGCAAATCGCCATATTATTCGATCGGCAAAAGTTTCGCGCAGGAGAACCATAGTTGGACGAGCTCTGGCTCCATCTTATTGGAACCACAATTCTGGATTGTTTCTAACTTTGGTCTTAGAAAATGTTCAATTATCGAATACAAAACCATTCACATTAACCGCAACTTGTTCGACATTTTCGACAAAATGTCATTGGACCAGTTGGACCATTGAAGTTATTCAGACATACCGTGCGTATAAGCGGGTGCATTTGATTTGCAACACACTCTGAAAAAAAAACGGCCCCAGCAACATATTGAAGGAACCATGTATATGTTTGCAAACATTGATTTTGTGAATTGAAGATCTGTTACATTTTTGTTCCAATGTTGTCTCTTACGTTTTTGCTTTGAGAAATTGTCAATAAACAAAGCCACATTTGGGTCACAAAAACATATTCTAACCTATTAATCATTGTATCTCTAACATGTAATATTAAATAGCAAACATAATGTGTTTGTACACAAGTATACTATATATGCGCCACAAGCTACAAACACGTTATATTTGCATCCAAACAACAGAAAAATCAGATTTTTTAACGAGAAATTTTTATTGGATTTTGGGTGCCTCCCACATTGGTGAAAGTGGTGTCTTATCCCTCATTATGACTTTATGAATAAATGAATTTTCTGGGCATAATTCTTGAAATTAGTTCTTCGTTTTCTTTGCAAAGAATTCTTGTAATGTGTCTTATTTTCCTTTTATAAATAGAGTCTAAAGATAAGGTTTATATACACCACAACCCAGAGTCCATAAAGGGAAAGCCAAAAAAATTACATTTTGCATCACATCAAAATTGCTGTTCGAAAACTCGAAAAGTATCTCAAAGTTGGATAAAGAGATATTTGTATTTGGTCCACCGTGCACATAAATGGTGCTAAACATAAATTTTGTATCTACGCAATTTTACAAATTTAGAATTATATCCAGTTTTTTCCCAAATTATTTCATTTTGCTGCACATCAGCCGTTTGGTGATTAAAAATTGTGACAGCTCAATACGAAGATTATTTTTAAAATTTCATTTACAAAATGTTATTTTCTGCGCCTAAGCTTGTCATAGTCCATTAAATTACAATCAATTGAAAGAGTTTCCATGAGAACACAACATAACTCATTAGCTGAATTTTTATAAAAACATTCAACAAACTTCCTGCCACTATAGCAATAAATTATTTAAATACCCTAAATGTGTGCAACAGTAATACATAAATCATAACGGTCCAAAGATATGCAACATTTTCATGATTAATTACAGAATTTCATGTAATTGATTTATACACAAGCACTCTCCGTTTTAAGCACACACGTAGTTGCCTGTACGGTTTACTTTATACTTGTGTGTTTCAGCTCAAGAAACATAACGTCTAAACATGTCTTTTTAAATCATGCCACATGCAACACCTAAAGTTTTAACAAGTTCTGAGTGTAACAGCTGCATAGGAAGGTAATTTTTTTTTTATATTTTGTTGGAATGTTATACTACATGAATGGGTCTGATGTTAACTTAAGCTAACATCTTCTGTTTGTAAACTAAGCTTCATCCTTAAATAAATTTAATAATGGAACAATTAAAGCAACGTCAACCATACCATAAACAAGGTGATATGTTATGACTAGTGTTCCAAAATGACACCGATTAACCGGTTTTTTGATATTAACCGAGTGTCGGGTTTTAAAAAAAATATAATTTTCGAATAGACAGAACAACGGTTATTTGACGTAGACAAACCGGTTACCCGGTTTTTAATTATTCAATTCAATTCAACTCAATTCAATTCAATTCAATTCAATTCAATTCAATTCAGTTCTAGCCTTCGTTGCGAACGGTCGTGGTCAGTTGTGCGCATAGCTAATTACACAAACACAAAATTATCACTCAAATTTATTTTTCGGTCGTTGTGTGATATGTCTCAAGAAAATTTATGTGGACAATGCAATTTGCAAATCACTGCAAAAAAATTTATGAAATGCAGTATATGTAATTCATCATACCACCTTTCTCCTTGCTGCTCTATCCAAATATCAACATTTGGTGGAATGAACGCTGAGAAAAAGGCAGTTTGGAAATGCCAAAAATGTAAAGATCGTAAAGGATCGAATACATCTTATGAGATAGTCGTGGAAAAAGACTTAAATCTGCAAAAACAAAAAAGAAATGAGGCAGATGAAGATGAAGAGTTTAGCGATTCTAACAAACGTTTTAAAGACCAAAACGCAGAACCCTCTCAAAACCAAGCATCTTTTATGGAAATGCAGAAGCAACAGCATGTAAACACATCCACACAACAACAACCCTCAATAACAGAATTAAATAAAGGTATGCATATGATGATGCAAAGCATGGCTCAAATAACAACGCAGCTAGCGTCCATTAGTGCGCAGATTCAAAACCAGCAAAGCACACTAATGCAAATAAATGAGAATGTGTCAAACCTCAGTAATCAAGTCATCGAACTTCAAAACCATAATAAGGAGAAAGACCAACAATTATGTGAAATGAATGCAAAAATAAACAAACTGGAGCAAAAACTAATAGAAAAAAATTTGGAAATAAACAATGTCACCAATGATGTACTGAGTGCTACTGATATTGTGAAAAAAATTGCAACGAGTGTCAATGTGGAGTTAAACGAAACTGATATAGAAAACGCATACAAAATAAAGAGAAACAATAAAGTAGTTGTGGAACTTTGCTCTCTTCGAAAAAAGAGAGAAATAATGAACAATTTAAACAGGCACAGAATAGATGCAAAAGAAATAAACGAGGAAAATAACAATAGTGGCAATGACAATAACAACAAAAAATACATATACGTCAACGATCAGCTAACACAAAATAACCGCCGATTATTATGGTTAGCTAAAAACAAATCAAAAGAGGCAAATTGGAAATTTGTGTGGGTACGCAATGGTGAAATTCATGCCCGTAAAATTGAAAATTCCCAAGTTGTCAATATTTGCTCTGAGATCGATTTGGAGATGATTATGTAAATAACTCAAACTTACAAAAAATATATGTCATATAAAATATTCGAGAAAGAAACTCAATTTTAAATACACTTAGAGAAAGGGAAAGAAAGAATAACAAATTTAAACCCGTATGTGAATAAATTTTAAAAAATCATTAAAATTCAAAAAATTCTTAATAAAGAAAACATATAAAATGGATCAAACAAATGAAATAAAGAAAGTAAATATAATAAACAATTTTAATCAAATTGATAGTAAATTAGTGAATAATTCATCATCATTTATTTATATGAATATTAGGTCATTAAGAAAAAATTTCACAATATTTCTGGCAAACATTAATAAAATAATTGAAAGTATAAAAATAATTATTCTAGTGGAGACAAATATAGTGGACGACGAAAATCAATTCTTCACAATTAACAATTTTAACAGTGTATTCCTCAACAGAGAAGGTAACGGCGGAGGAATCGCTGTATACATAAAGGAAAACATAAATTTTACAACAACACATCTTAATACAATCTACTTCGAAACAATACAAATTGAGCTCTCAATAAACAACAACACAATTACTCTTTTACCCGTATACCGTCCCCCGCGCTTAAACACAAATATGTTCATAAAGGAATTGGAGCTAATCATAAACTCAATCCACAAAAATAAAGTGATGTTAGTTGTTGGTGACATGAATGTTGACGTTGTCAACGAAGCAGTCAAAACAACAAGAACATATATTGATATGATGTCTTCAAATGGATTGCAATGTGTAGTTAATGAAATAACCAGAGAAGATGTAAACAAAAACAAAGGAACGTGCATTGATCACTTGTTTGTGCGCAGCAACAAAACAATAACTGATGTGCATGCAGCCGTTGTCATGACTACTATCTCAGACCATTACTCTTTGTTTGGGTGCGTAGAAGAAAACAAAACAGACGTAAACAACAAAGCTCTAAGTCAGGGTTCGGAAAATCCACAATTTAAAATTAATTATAAAAAAGTAAATAAATTAATAAAAGAAGCGAATTGGAACGATCTGTCAAACACAAACTATTGCTGTGATGATAATTTTAATAATATATACAATAAATTTAATGAAATATATAGCAAGTCAAAACATCCCGTCCGAGAAACTAAAAAGAGAAACGACTATCCTTGGTTGAACGAAACTATAATACAGTATTGTGATGTAAGAGATAGATTGTATCAAAGATTTCGAAAAAGTAGACAAAATGCGTGCAAAGAAAGAGAGTACAAACTTTTTAATAACAAATTAAATGAAATAATAACACATGCAAAAAACGAATATCGTCGTAGAGAATTTATAAAAAATCGGTACAACATTCGAGGAACTTGGCTTTTAATAAATGAGATTATTGGCAAAAAGGTGAACAAGGTAGATGATGTGATCAAGAAAAACTTTAAAAATGAGTGTATGAAAACGGTAACGGAAAACTTCGCGATTAAGTTTAAGGAAAATGTTTTAAATCTGATTCACGACTGCAATATAAGAACGTTGGTAACGCCTGAGAAAAGAATTCAAAACTCAATATTTATTGAACATACTAATGAACTGGAAATCTTTAATATATTGAAGTCTCTAAATTTAAAAAAAGGGCCAGGTGTGGATGGAATTCGGCCTAAAGATATCCGAAACAACGCTAAGGAACTTTCTATAGCCATTACATCCTTAATAAATTCAAGTCTAGATGAATGTACATTGCCTAATCTTCTCAAGACCTCGTTAGTGAGACCGATATTTAAAAGCGGAGTCAAAAATGACTATAACAACTATAGGCCCATATCGATTTTACCGGTAATGGAAAAGGTGTTAGAAGAGATTATGGCGAGAAGATTAAACAATTTTCTCGAAAAGTTTTCCATAATAAATAAAAACCAGTATGGTTTTCAAAAAGGTAGAAATATCAACAAACTGCTTGGACATTTTTCAACTCACATCAATCAATGTTTAGACCGTAATGTGCAATGTTTGGCACTTTTCATTGATTTTAGCAAGGCATTTGATACGCTGTCTCACAAAAATTTAATATCGATGATGGAAAGATGTGGAATCCGTGGTAAATGCCTGAATTGGTTCAAAAATTACCTAGAATGCAGATCATATCGTGTTAAAATCGATGGAGTTTTGAGCCAACAAATAATGCAAAACAATGGTGTTCCACAAGGGTCGAAACTGGGACCAATTTTATATTTGATTTATGCCAACGAGTTAATAAGCATTTTAAAAAATAGCACGGCTTTCGCATACGCAGATGACACGGCAATTATTGTGTCAAATGAGAACATAGATGTAGCTGCCCAAATAATGCAATCTGAACTAAATCTGATCACTAGATGGTGTCATGACAATGGCCTAATAATAAACGCATCGAAGACAAAAATAATGCACATACGGTTACCCCACATTAAAAATTCGTCGATATCTATTAAGTTCCATGACAATAATTGCCTTCATAAAAACGTTCAAACATACAATGATAATGATAACTGCCAAACATATATTGAACAAGTTAACAATTATAAATACTTAGGAGTTATTGTGGATAACAAATTTACATGGAAGGATCATATAATATCGCTGAATAAGAAACTCCGCAAAGCTTCATATGTTCTGTACCACTTAAGTAACTGTGCACCATTATCAGTAACTATTCAGGCATACTTTTCTCTCGCTGAGTCGTATCTACGCCATGGAATATCAGCGTTCGGAAACGTGTCTTACTGCAAAATATTACAGCAAACCCAAAATCGACTAATTAAAATATTGATGAGAACTCGATTAAACACCATGCAACGCGAACTCTCAATTAATATGCAAGACAACACCCGCCAAATCAACAATGTCAACACAAACTCCAATTTAAGTAACGCTCATGTCATTAATAATCTCGCATACGCAAACAACTCACTAAATCATATATCTGTTAACCACTCGCGACATACAATTAAACATTTCTCTAAACTAAACAAAATTTTAAATGTAAAAAACATATATACATCAACAATAATAAATGAATTTCTGGATGAACACTACCTGGAACCAGTAAATCATGCATACAATACTAGGAGAAGAGCTGAAGGAAAATTCAAAGTACCATGGCACAATAATAAGCATGGAAAGAACACTTTAAATGTACAAATGCCAACCGTCCTAAATACAATACCACAGAATATCTTACATATAAGAAATAAATTTAAGCGTAAAAAAATTATCAAAAATCATCTTATAAACTCGCAATGAAGCGGAGATAAAAAATTAATGTTAAAATTGCTTTAATAGATTCAATTGTCTTTTTTATGAAACATATTAATTTTATACTTAATTAAATATCCTTGCATACAAGCCTTTGGCTTCGCGGGGGAAATAATGAAATGTAAACGAAACAATATTGTAAATCAATAAAGAAAGAAAAAAAAAAAAAAAAAAAAAAAAAAAAAAAAAAAAAAAATTCAATTCAATTCAATTCAATTCAATTCAATTCAATTCAATTCAATTCAATTCAATTCAATTCAATTCAATTCAATTCCATTCGATTCCATTCCATTCCATTCAATTCAATTCAATTCAATTCAATGCAAATCAATTCAATTCAATTCAATTCAATTCAATAAAATTCAGTTCAACTCAATTCAATTCAATTCAATTCAATTCAATTCAATTCAATTCAATTCAATTCAATTCAATTCAATTCAATTCAATTCAATTCAATTCAATTCAATTCAATTCAATTCAATTCAATTCAATTCAATTCAATTCAATTCAATTCAATTCAATTCAATTCAATTCAATTCAATTCAATTCAATTCAATTCAATTCAATTCAATTCAATTCAATTCAATTCAATTCAATTCAATTCAATTCAATTCAATTCAATTCAATTCAATTCAATTCAATTCAATTCAATTCAATTCAATTCAATTCAATTCAATTCAATTCAATTCAATTCCATTCCATTCCATTCCATTCCATTCCATTCGATTCCATTCCATTCCATTCAATTCAATTTAATTCAATTAAATTCAAATCAATTCAATTCAATTTCATAAAATTCAGTTAAACTCAATTCAATTCAACTCAAGTCAATTCCATTCAATTCAATTCAATTCAATTCAATTCAATTCAATTCAATTCAATTCAATTCAATTCAATTCAATTCAATTCAATTCAATTCAATTCAATTCAATTCAATTCAATTCAATTCAATTCAATTCAATTCAATTCAATTCAATTCATTTCAATTCAATTCAATTCAATTTAATTCAATTCAATTCAATTCAATTCAATTCAATTCAATTCACTTCACTTCAATTAAATTGAATTCAATTCAATTCACTTCATTTCAATTCAATTTAATTCAATTCAATTCAATTAAATTGAATTCAATTCAATTTAATTCAACTGAAATCAATTCAACGCAATTCAGTTTAATTCAATTCATTTCAATTAAATTCACTTGAATTCAATTCCATTCTATTCAATTCAATTCAATTCAATTCAATTCAATTCAATTCAATTCAATTCAGTTCAGTTCAGTTCAGTTCAGTTCAGTTCAGTTCAATTTAATTTAATTCATTTCATTTCAATTCAATTCATTTCAATTCAATTCAATTCATTTCAATTCAATCCAATTTTACTCAATTCAATTCAATTTAATTCAATTGAAATCAATTCAATGCAATTCAATTCAATCCAATTCAATTCAATTTAATTCAACGCAATTCTATTCAATTCAATTCAATTCAATTTTATTCAATTCTATTCAATTCAATTAAAATCAACTCCATTCAGTTCAATGCAATTCAATTCAATCCAATTCAATGCAATTAAATTCAATTCAATTAAATTTAATTCAATTCAGTTCAGTTCAATTCAATTCAAATGAATTCAATTCAATTCATTTCTATTCAATCCAATTCAATTCAATTAAAATCAACTCCATTCAGTTCAATGCAATTCAATTCAATCCAATTCAATGCAATTAAATTCAATTCAATTAAATTTAATTCAATTCAATTAAATTCAATTCAAATCAATTCAATTCAATTCAATTAAATTTTATTCAATTCAGTTAAAATCAACTCCATTCAGTTCAATTCAATTCAATTCATTTCAAGCCAATCCAATTCAATTCAATTCCGTTCAATTCAATTCAGTTCAATTCGATTCAATTCAATCCAATCCAATTTAATGCAATGCAATTCTATTCAAGTCAATTCAATTCAATTTTATTCAATTCAATTAAAATCAACTCCATTCAGTTCAATGCAATTCTATTCAATTAAATTTTATTCAATTCAATTAAAATCAACTCCATTCAGTTCAATTCAATTCAATTCATTTCAAGCCAATCCAATTCAATTCAATTCAGTTCCGTTCAATTCAATTCAGTACAATTCAATTCAATTCAATCAGTTTTATGCGAACACAAGAATTATAAACGACATTTGTTTGCTAAAATAACAAATCAGACTTTAGATTTTGTCCCGACACTAATGGAATAAAACAGTATTTGGAATTGAAACACAATAGAAGGGATAGAATAGAATGGAGCTGGGCTTTCATGGAGATTAAAATAGCAAAAAGAAAACGCGTTAGTTGACTGGAACTATTTAGGGTAACGCCGCTTGGTCTTCCCAAATTTGGAGCCGTGCATCGTTCGAAAAGTAGAAAACACATCAACTGTTATAATTAATATTGACAATTGTGACAATTAAGCGGAGAACAAAAAAGGACAGCGAGTGACAGATATCAAAATGTATGCGCTAAAAAATAGGCCCCTGCGACATATTGCAGGAACCATGAGAATATTTGCAAGCATTTCTTTTATAAATTGAAGAGTTGTTGATTTTTTGTGTCTTTGTAGTTTGTCACTTGTTAAGTTTGAGGAATTCTCAACAAACAAAGCCATATTTGGGTCACAAAAACATGTATTATAACTTATTAACCATTGTTTCTCCAACATGTAATATTGAATAGGAAACACAATGTGTTTGGACACAAATGTAATATATTTGCAAATAGCTTTAAACACGTGATATTTGCCTCCAAACAACAACAAAAGGAAGGTTTTTCGGCGTGTATGAAATATACTTTGTCGTCTGATCTAACGCTGATGATGGTAAAACTAAAGAAAAAGATTTAAATTCTTACTTCTGGGAGTCATAGAGAACTTTTTTTTTTGTAGTTGGAAATGCGCACAGTGGACAGTTTAAACCCTTGAAATGTTGCGAAAACATCAATATATTATCAAATATTTATATATCAAATATAAGCATAATCTCGTTATCCTGTGACATCATAATTGACTAATGAAAATAAGTGAGTCCTTCTTCGGCTGCCACCAACTCTTAACCTAACGTAGCCTACACACACAACACCTCTGTTTAGGGGGCGAAGCTGGAATCCGCTAAGGAATTTTGCGATTTAAACAAAATTTCATTGTCAGATGACTCTTAGGGCCACAACTATTAGTTAAGAAATACCAGTTTGCTCAACTTTCAGCCTAAACGTAGGTGTCATAGGGATATTCTCTTATACACATACCACATTTGTTCCTCCTAATGGAATCTTAAAGATACATTGCTTCATTATTTAAATTCCTGCTCAATCCACCATTCCTCACATTCAAGTTGACATGGAGTTTCGCTATAGGAAAATAAAAATTTGCATAATGTGTAGCAGCGTCGCCTGAGCTGTTTTATTGCCACAGCCTAAGGAATTTTGAAACACTTTCACATCCTTGAGCCGCAGAAGAATATTCAAATAAGGGAGACATTCCAGGCATTTGCATGTTAATTTGGAAAATTGTGTTTAGCTCATCACACTATGACAATTGATAACAATGTTAATTTATACAAGACACAGCGCATGTAAATTCTTTAACTAGGCATATATATGTAATTTCAACTACATAAGGATGTGGATTAGAGTGACTCGTTTGGAGTATTCTAATTTGCATGGGATGTAATGGGAAACAATTCTTTTCAAAGCTCGCAAAATAGGCTTATGATGACCTCTTCATTCCATCCAAATCTCTTACCGCACTGGCATTTATTTAGGTTTGGTAACAGAAAGTAGTCACTGGAAGCTAAATCTGGAGAGTATAGTGGATGAGGTTGCAAGGTCGTTGCTCACTACATGGACGTTTGACATAGCTACTTTTTCTTCTGTAAATGGGGTCGGTGTTCATTGAACTCAATGTCGATTCTGTTCAACAGCTATGGCTAATATTCTCCGGTGTTTGTGTTAACATTTTCAAGGAAATCGATGTGATTGACTGTACACGCATCCCAATAAGTGTCGTCATGACGTTGTTGGCTGACAGACCTACCATGGCCTTCTGTGAAACACGTTCAACTGGAGAAGTCCACCGCTTTAACTCTTTCTTAGTCTCTGGTGGATGGTGATGGATCCACGATTCAACCACGGTTACGAAATAGCGCAAATATTCCTTTGGATTGTAGTTGAACATCGGCAAACACACCTTTGACGTAGTCAAATGATTGTCCTTTTGGTAGAGTGTGAGTAATCGCGGCACCCGTCGGTCGGATTGCGTTTTCATGTCCAAATATTAACGTAAAATTTGAGGTTAAGATGACTACATATTCAGCCACCTCACGCACTTTTATGTGCCGATCGTCCAATATCATTCCCCGGATTTTAGTGAAGATTCCTGGCGTGACGACCACTTTTAGGTGACCTGAACGTTCGTCATCACATGTACAAGGTGGCGCAAAAGTTGTGTTATAACGCGAATGTGCTTACATTTTTGCAAATGGCGTTAAATGTCATTGTGCTTTGATATGTATAAGCTTGTTTTTTATTCCCCGCTAAACAAATTTTTCGACGACTTTGTATGGGGAGCCGCTTAAAATCGTTTAATATCGCTTAGCTTCCCATACAAAGTGGTCGAAAAATTAGATTAGCGGGGAATAAAAAAACAGACTTTATGTTGTAGACACAGCTAAAGAACATGGAATTATTGTTACTGCTTGTTTGACCAATTTACGGTCTGTTGTTTTAACGCAGCGTTAATTTCGACGCCGTTCTCCTCGTCATTGTGTACCAGGTACGCGAACAATTAAGCGATGTTCTTGGTCGAACGTGCAATACGAGACCTTCCACTTGTTATGACATCTGTGGGTCCACGGTCTCGTATTGCACATTCGACTGAGAACATCACGGCTGTGTTCGAGGACGTCAGAGAGAGAGAATCTGAGCTTGGTATGCCTCTGCAAGATGACCTTGTCGAACACCAAATTCGTAGTGAAAGTTGGCAAGGATATCACCGAACCTTTCGAAACTGAGCGAGGCCTCAGGCAAGGCGACACCCTATCGTGCGATATCTTTAACATCTTAATGGAGATTATTCTGAGTAAAGCTGCTGTCAACATGAATAAATCCATCAGCAGCAAAAGTCACATGCTGCTCGCGTATGCTGAGGATATCGATATCATTGGACGCACAGTTAGAGAAGTTACTGCAGTGTTTTCAAGGATTGAGAAGGAGTCAGCAAAAGTGGGTCTGACAGTAACCCACGTTATAACCGTTGCAATGGACGAATTTATATCTCCCGGATCTGCCGTAAACAGAAGCAACAACGTCAGCCTGAAAATAAATTAAATCTCACAGAGAAATGTGCTTGCAAACAGTTGCTATTTCGGGCTAATCAAACACTGCAGAGAAAAGAAAAACGAAGATCCAACTATTTCAGAATCACATACAACCTGTCCTGCTTTATGGCGCAGAATCCTGTTTCATATCGCATGAGGATGAAACTTCATTGGGAGTTTTCTAGAGAAAAATGCTTCGAAAAATATATAGGGACCTATAATTGAAAACGAGTATCTCACGACGTTGGCTAGGCCATGTCGGTAGAACGGATCAGAATTGACCAGTGCGAAAGTAATTCGATAACGTATTCGGAACACGTTGAAAAATAGGACGACCATGATTTCGCTGGAAAGACCAGGCCTGCGAGAAATAGGTGCTGGCAAGTGGAGGAGAAAAAACTGAAGATAAAGCCGCTTGGAGAAACGTGGTATCTTCATTTTGTAATGTCCTTGACCCCTCTGGGTTGTTTGAGGCGACCTAAGAAAGTAAGTAAGATTTACCTGTTGGTACCGGATTGCAGTTGTCACGACTAGATTTTGTCTCCATAACTGAAATTCGATTGAAGCAACTTCTACTAGGTTGTGACAACCTCTAATTCCATTGCGACAACCTCTAGTTCGGATGTGTTGACATCTAGTGCGGTTGTGACAACTTCTGAATTCCGTTACGGCTAATTCGGTAACTTTTTCTGTGTGTGTATAAACAAACAAATAGACTTAGCATATTATGATGGTTGATGGTAGTTTTTAAGTTAGTGTATTGGGGTTTTGAGGTACGATACTGTCTCACAATACCCCACCACTAGTCACGGAGTTACTAAAGAGCAACAAAGGCATCTACGGGTCATTGTTGCGTTCAGAGAACATTCAGTATCGGTAAATGTTAGTGACAGTTAACGTTTGTTCCGCCAGTGTTGCTTTCGATCACCTCCTTTCTCCAGTTATGTGGTAAATGCAAAGTGTGGCTGCATGTCCTGGCAATGCCAGACTTTCGAACAAGACCCATCAGAATCAACACGATTTCCTCTGCTGGTTGCTTGTTATTCAGATTTTCACATCGCAAGCATTTCCATCCCCCCAATACTCACTTGTATTAATTTTGTGGTTTTTGTTCCTTTTCTTGCGTTGTAGCTGCTGATGATAGCGGTTTTCTGAATGTCGAGTTGGGGAGCAGGTGCAGGTGGTGACCGGGATGTTTAAAATTGCAGTTATTGAGTGTCATTTTCCGTGCGGAATTTTTTTGTGCAACTAATCAGCTTAACTGCTTTCGCAGTTAGATTTAAAGTGGTTTCCTTTGTTTTGCTTCATTGCGGATTTTGTGGCCAAAAGTGTAGTAAATTTTTTATACCAGCATCAGTAGAGTATGGTGTAAACGGTTTTATGACCACGACAGAATAAAGTGGAATAGTTTTTTTTCTTTTTTTCACAACGAAAATACGAGGATTATAAATTTATGATGCGGAGATTGAAAAGAGAACAAACGAAAGGCGATGCATACGATACGACAAAACAATAAAGCGGAAATAATCGATAAAAATCGGCGAAACAAATTGATGGTCATTTTCACTTGTTGAGATAATTGCATGATATATAGATTATAATCTCTTCGAGTGAACATATTAGTTGATTCTTAATTTGGTCCGAAGAGCTGCCAAAGACTGTTCAAGACCTGTTAATGCACCAAACGTGCATGGAAGAATCATTCTCTATTATAACAATGCTATTTCTCACACATCGAATATTCATTACACGCAAAGACAAAACTCGTTCCTTCCAAACGAAATCCCAGGTAACTGAAGTTCGTTTGGAGACTGTAGTTGGGAGAATCGAACTTCTGTTAATCCGTACATGTAATATTGTTTGGGAGAACCGAAAAATGTTTTCAGCAAACGAGTTATGAAAAATATAACCTGAAAAAAACGTTTGCGAGAAACGTTAAACGGTTTCGCCAACAGCAAACGAGCACTCGTTTGCAACAACATGAACTCGTTTGCAACAACATGATATACATATGCGATATATGACTTTATTTGGGAGAACTACATGAACAGTTACGATTAATAAATTAATTCAAATCAATCAAAATATTGTTTCGGCAACCGTGCAATAAACGTTATTTTTCTTTGCGTCTAGATACCAAATTCAATGGTTGCGAATTAATACGGTTGTGGCAAACGAACTCATGTTACATTTGGTTGGTGCAAGCGAATTGATCCTTACTTCAGTTGCTGTAATCGAAATTACGGAAAATGGTTGGTTGATATAATGAAAATTGTTTGAAATTTAGAGATCGTAATCGAATCACCTTTCCTTACTCAACAATAATAATTTTGTGGTTTTTGTACGAGGCAGGTGGGGCTGTCATCGGGTCCTATAACTTTTTTTATTATTTGGCGAGTTGTTTAAAAACAATTTCGGGCAGGACAACGTTTCCCATGTCCGCTAGTTTACTGATATAAATTAATACAACAAGCAAGCTCTCATTCGAAATGTCCGCGAAGTGTCACGCATGCCTTAAGTTTCACTGGCCAATATCATCAATAGCCGCTCGCACCTCGTCCATTGGAAAATGCTCGCAGCACGAATCTAAACAGTTTTAAGACAATAAATGTTGAGGTATCTTCTGCAGTAGACCACGTCCTCTAAAACTGTCCAAAATTTGAAATCCATTGGGTTCTAATCAGTGCTGCTAGAGGGGCATTCTTCACAGGAAATGAAAGCTGGCAAATTGTTTTGAAGCCAGGGCTAAGGCGTTTTAGTCTTCTGAATCCTGAGCCTTTTAGAATCGTGCTGTAAAGTCCTCGACTGGGAATGATGAGGTGGCTTCACAGTAGCTTTTAAAATGGGTTCTTGGTAAACGTTGGACGAAGTTTTGACCCCTTGTTCGCAAAAATGCAGGAGTGTTTCCTCATCGTAAGAGACACCCTACCAATCCATGCCTGATAGGTGAGGACCTTTTTCAACCCGTGGGATCCGTTTAGAAGCTCTCGTATACGGTATTTACACCGACCAAGATTAGCGCATTTCGAAGGTTTACGCCGTTAACCCAGAAGATTACTCTTACAATTTTAATCTGTAGAAACTGAAGATTAATTTTTAATCTCATTTTAAACTGGTGTACATTTTGAGGCAACACTGTTTGTTACTAAAAAAATACAACCATAATAAAAACATACACAAAATATCAACTGTTTGTCAGATGGAAGCCGATCGAAAATTTTACGACGCGTCGCCGTCACCAATACTTTTTTGAAGCTGACGCCGCCTCCGGTATAAATGGCTTTTATTGGTTTAAACTGTGAGCCGATGTTATCGACTGGCACGATTTGACTCACTGATCCAATTTTAAAGGTTCTGTTATTTCGAAAACATTCCAAATTTTTACAAAACTGGCAAAACCAATAGCCGCCAAAAATGTATGCCGCCGTCTACGATAATTTGGTCTCGGCGCGGAGTTTGTTTAAGCACGGAGTTGCCAACTGAAATGTCAATTTAAACGCAAGTTATGTTTTGTAAACGGTTGACTGTTTTGATGATTTGTGCCGTTCAAACTGCGCGTGTACGGCCCGATCTTTGGCAACCTGTGACATCTGCAGTCTCCTCCAAAAGTTTTATTCCAACATGCGACTACTCCCGAGTGGGTGAAGCGTTTTGAAAATATCGTGATTTTTTTCATTTCACGCTTAAAAAGCGCTTTAATAGCGACACGGTTTTCATTATCTGACTACACCATGGTAAAAACTGATACAATTTTCAATTCCTGTTATAGACTAATAGCTCATTTGCACTGGAAAAAATATTTGCTTGATTTTGTGTCAAAATTCCGAACAACATCTAAGTTTTTCACGTTGGTTGTTTTTCTGGAATTGGTGGAAAGGCAGGGTGCATTGAAGAGGTGGTGTTACTATGCAAACAAACATAAAAATAAGCATTTTGAATTTGAATTTAATGACCGATTTTGTTAGTTTTAGTTGTAGTTAATGTACGAGAAATTTTTACTACAAGTTTTGTTTTGTCTGGTATTTTCCACAATCAAATTCAGCACAAATGTATACCAAGAATAAAAGTAAACGAAAAGGCACAAAAACAAAATACATTTAAATTTGAAAAACAAGAAATACATAGGAAATTAAAAAAAAATTAATTCAGTTGTTCTCGTGGTACCACCTCTTCAGTGCGCGTTGGTGAAATGGTTGTAAACAAACGTACTTTGCATCGGTAGTGTGACGTAAAACAGCGTTGCATAAACCAAATCAAACAGTATTTTCCGTGATTCTCAGACAACGAGGAAAAATGCACGATTTGTCGGTTGCCAAAATGTATTGGAAATCGAGCAAATTTTCTCGATTTCTGCTTTAAATCAACAAAGGTGGCAAAAGTGGAAAATCAAGCAAATCGTTGTCAGTGCGAATGCCATATAATGTTATAGTGGTTAGCTTTCAGAAAAAATGTGGTAATAACAGGGTGTGTTCAGTTTTACCAACGGAATGGGTGTGTTCAATGTTGTAACCGAATCTGTGTTCCTACTAGTACATGTTTAACTTTTTAGTTACAAATAACAAACAAAATTGAAAAAAATTTGAAATACAATTTAAATTTGAAAGAGGCAACAGGCGCAGGAAAATATGTGTTAAAGTGAATCTACAAGAAAATGCTGCTCTGGCAGTGATAACACGATGGGCTATTATTGAAGAGCCAGTGTGAGCATCTAAACTGAATACCGTGTTCAATCTGCTTTGTGCTTCACTTTCATTGTAATCCTGAATGTTTGTGGGAGTGTGATGCATAATTCAAGGGTTTCCAGAGCAGGCATAATTTTGTATTCAATTCCTTAATTTAATGTGTTTTTGCGTTCTCGATGCTCTCGTGTATTGAAACAAGTTGAAGATAATATTTTTCTGTTTCGACATGAAATTTATTGAAGCCACAAATATTCCCGCTACCAGAATATCCGTTTATTTATCCTTCGCCCCTTTACATTCACTTTCACAAGGACTCATTTATATCCAGCATTGCAACCACAATTATGTTGCCAGACATGTATGGCCTTTTTGCATATATGACTGAACAATTATGCATTTATTTATGGTTTAATAAGAGCGCAATCAGCGCAGTGTCGGACTATTTTGCACAATTGTCTTTGGCCAACAGCCACCAACACGGCCACAATACAAACACCCACATGCAATTCGCTACGTTGCTAGGTTCCTTACAACTTCATTTTCGGAGTATTGCGATGTGAGCAGCAATCATCACATATAGCCATTTGCTTGTACATATTTATGTGGCTGATAGTCATATATTGCATTTAGTCGACCTGGGTTCCGTGGCTGCTCAGTGAGCAGTTGGTAATTCCATACTGCCTAGCTGGGGAGTAGGTTGACCATAATTGCGATATCTGTCCGATGCATTTGTAACCCACTTTAACGCCCTTAAAACTGCTTAAATATTGTATTTATGTAGTATCGTTGAGTTTGCGGATATGATGCATCGTGATCGTAAATTTTCAAAGTTAATTCCCCTTGCAACAATGGTACAAACGGATACACCCTACAGTAAGATTCTGGTTTGTGAAGATTTATATATAATACAGGGTGGCTGCTGAAAGTTGCTACCCCAAAAAAACCTAATACCTCTTCATCCTTGTAATTGATCGGTTCCACTTTTTGACTTGTTTCAGTGATTGATGGAATAAGAATTTCGGTTGTGCGCTGCTATCACTCATTGGAGTCTACCATTCCCATCCATAGGAAGTTTAGGCACATGTAAGGTGGCACTACTCCGAGGGGATGAACTTCTTAGTAGGGACATAAATACTGTTACTTACATTTTGGGCTATAAAACAAAAACTAATGAACGTTTTTGGACCAAATTTTTTCTATATATTTATTGATATGTATTGTATTCAAAAAAAGCTACGTTTCATTCAAAATGTCCGCCCTTGGTCGCATTGGCGCGTCTTAAGTCGCATTGGCCAATCATCAATAGCTGCACGCACCTCATCGACTGGAAAATTGACTACAGCACGAACCAGGTCTTAAGAGAATCAATGTTGGGGTATCTTTTGTGGCAGACCATGTCCTCTAAAATGGTCCACAATTTTTAATCCATAGGGATCATAGGATCAGGGCTGCCAGAGGGCCATTCTTCAGAGCATATAAAAGCTGGCAAATTGTTTCGAATCCAGGTTTGTGTCGTTTTAGCCTTATGAGCTTGTGCTTAATCTTGCTGGAAAGTCCACGGATGGGTTTGGAACAGGGAATTGTTAAGCGACTTCATAACTGCTTCCAAAACGGTTTTTTGGTAAACTTTGGCCGATGTTTTGACCCCTTGTTCACAGAAATGCAAGTCAGTTACCCATCATAAGAGACACCCCACCAAACCGTGACTGCAGCTGGATGATGACACTTTTCGACTCGTGAGATGAGCTCAGAGGCTTCTTTAAATGATCGTGCATACACCGTATCATTTTGATGGTTAAATTTTTCCGGTACGGTAAAAATTTTTTCATCCGCAAACAAGATTTTTATATGTAAGTTATCAGTGTACTTCACCAAAATTCGTTTGGATTTTTCTGTCCAATTCAATTTTCCTCTACGTATATCCAATTCAATAAGAGTGTTGCTTGTACTTCTTCAGAAATTGCCTTGTGCCAATAGATACGGATAATTTATCTCAGACAACGATTGACAAACGTGTGGACCTACCCCATTGTCAGCTTCGATAAGCTCCAAGTAGTACAACAGAACAGACTTCACACTCCAATTGAATATTCGCAATTTCGTTCCCTCCGATACTCTCCTATTGCGACAGATTCCGTGCAGGTTTAGAAATGCAACAAGGGACTTATTTATACGCCCACCTATATCCGCCGCGGAGCCACCATCCTAAATATTTGATTGAGTCCACTACTTCAATTAACGAACCATCAACTGTTAGTGGAGAATTCCGTTCCTTTCGAATACGCATTAGCTTTGTTCTCAGCCCTATTTCCGGAGTCTGTTTAACTTGGACTCGATGTCATGAAATTTGTGGGCCATAAGACATTGTCATAGTAGATATCATGCAAATCTTCACACATACGCTACTGAGTGCTGCACGGTGATCTGCATTAGTTACCTCCATTACCTCGTCCATGAGTAGAAGAAATAATGTGGGAGACAAGACAAGCCTGATCCTTGCCCAACTCCCCAGACGTGGTGAAAGGTTGGCCTTCCTTTCCATTAAAACGAACTTTATACGCTGCATCTCTATAATGTGGGAGACAAGACAAGCCTGATCCTTGCCCAACTCCCCCAGACGTGGTGAAAGGTTGCCTTCCTTTCCATTAAAACGAACTTTATACGCTGCATCTCTGTACAGTTCATGGACTCTATCTTGTCCGGTAACCCTTTGTTGGTTAAGGTGGAGCACACTGAGTTGCGGTGTACACAATCAAACGCTTGTTCGAAGTCTACGAAAAGTAGATATACGGAGTGTGTTCACGTGGTCGGCACACAAACAACCAGGCCAGAAATCCCATGGGTTCTTCAGCACAATTTACTCCAACACCGGCGAGACCCACTAAAGAATAACAGTCGCATTACTTTCCCTATTGCATTTAGCAATGTAATTCCTTTCTAGGTTCCGCACAGCGTTAGATCATATTTTCCCGGGATAGTGATGACCATTCCCCCTTTCCACTCGATAGGGATTTTGATGTTAATCAATGCGCTCCTGATGAGCGGCGAAATGACATCCGTGAACATTGATGCACCATATTTCAGGAACAAAATATTTGTGATCCCTGATCTGACGTTGGTTGGCATCAATTAGTATTTTGGGATACCGTTTTGCCTACCACATCACTTCGGACAGTCTAATGTATGAGTCTATATCCAACCTGTTAATCGGAGATACCTCATTAGATCCCCTAGATGTATCTCGTGTACCTCAGTGAGGTTGTGTAGGAAGGGACGACCTACAGACTTTAGGCGTCTATTCATTAGAGCCGGACAACTGCAGAGGAGATGTTCCACCGTCTCCTCCTCCTCTGCGTCTTCGCAGGCACGGCAGGGGTATAGAAGATTCAGCTGTCTTGCGTGGTTACCGATTGGCCAGTGCCCAGTCAGCACGGCAATTAGTCTTGACATGTTCCCCCGATTTTGGCTAATCAGGGAGTTAGTACGGTCAATGTTATATTCTGGCCATGTGTTTCTGGATATGCGGCACGTTTCCGTTCTATCCCATCTGGCATTAACTCGTTCAGCGTTTCCTCCGCTATATTGTTCAGATAATTGTCGTAATCTGAACCGACCATGTAACCCACTCTACGTGCTGTTTGCCGATAGTCTTATTTTAACTGCCTTTTCAACGTTGATGTCTTCGATTGCATATGAATATTGTGCAGGGGTTTTCGATTCCGAATTTCGGTCTAGGATTCTACAGTAATCCATGGTTTATGCACATATCTTTTCTCACCAAGGACTTCCTTGGCTGTTTCCTTCAGCGTTCGAGCAATGCCTGACCACGTATTTTGACTGTCGTGTGCCAAATTTGAGCGTAGAGTTTGGTCGTTCGTCATTGATATGGATGGGTACTACAGACGGTCTGTATTGTATTTTAAGATTTAGCCTCTAATACCGGTGGAGTTGGTGGTGGCCATCATTATCAGCACCACTTCTAGTTTGACGTCCAGCAAGGAATCAAGAAACATTTTGCCGACAATTATATGGCCAATTTGATTGAAGGTTTGACCATCAGTCGATAAACATGTACATATATAAGAACTTGTGAACATTTCTATTCAAAAGATGCGTATTGAAGATCTGATTACCGGACCATCTAACTTTTTTTGAAGTTTCAATTCCTAGTGTATTAGGGTAAAAAAATATTGTTGTTCATCCATCATCGATACTCGCCCTTTTCCCTTACAGTACCATTTATTTTACGCAGCATTTTTCTTTCGAAGACTCCCAGTGATTTTGCATCACAGTACGACATGACCCAGGATTCTGCGCCATAAATCAAGACAGGTTGTATGAGAGTTTGGTATAGATGGATCTTCGTTTCTCGAGAGAGGGTCTTACCTCTGAAGTGCTTGCTCAACCCGAAATAACACCTGTTTGCACACTGAACGGAAAACATCGTCACAGGGATGAAAATGTTCAGCACCCCAACAACTTTTATCATCGAAAGTGAGCTAACGTAACGTTTCATTCTCGCTATGAAAATGTGTTCATCGACTGCAAATTAATCGTTACTGTGGTGAAAGTTTGGTTGTGGCTGCATTTAATTTGCTTCATTATTGCAACGAATTTATTACTGAGAAATATGTCTACCACTTTCGGTTGTTGTTTATTTTACGCTCGCTCATTTTTTCGACTGCTTCTCTCTCTATACCTTTATAAAAATTAGTTTCGTTACAATTACGAAATTATTTCGTCAACTAAAAATGTTGACAACCTCCAAAATAAATAAATAAATATAAACCATAAAAAGTAATAGATAAACCAAATACCAGTAGCTTAAATCTCATGCCTTTACTTTTTTTTTAATTTTCAACCCATTTTTCTACAAAACTCAAATTAAATAAAATTTGTTGCAGGACCGAAAATTAAGTTGTTGCAGTAACGAAACGAAAAATTGTCAAAGAAGTCAAGTATGAAATTTTTCGTTGCAGCGACTACCAAATTGTCGGATATACGACACTTTTCACTATAACAACGTAAAAACATTAACGAAAATGTTTCATCCATGCGACGAAGCGTTTTTCTTTCAGTGCAAGCACAATTCTCCGTTTAATTTCTAGGCTCACGTTATTGCTTCTGTTCACTGTAGGTCTGAGGTACATAAATTCGTCAATTACCTCGAAATTGTAGCGGTTATCAACTTTCACCCTTTCATCCAATCGGGTGGATGTTCTGCTTGTCGAAACCATTAATATTGAGATATTGGCATTTTAAATGTTGAGTTCTAGTTTGGGAACTTGTGTTTAATTACATCTCTAATTACACATTTCAATTATAGTTCGCATAATAAATAATACATTTCTGTATTAGTTTTTGTACACATTTTCCTCTAATGAACTCGAACTTTTATTTCATTGTTAAGTTTTTCAACTCATTGATGAATAAATACAAAAAAAATCTATATATATTTATTTTTCAATTTATTTGTTGAAACAGTAAATAAATCCATAAACGGCCATAACCTATATTGGGGATTATGTTTGTTCCACATCGTGCACGTAACCCCCAATGCAATTGTGGGATTATTTCTGCCATGATGGACGAACATATCCTCCAAATTCATTCTGAGGACTATGTCCGTTGGGAGTCATGCAACGGCACCCAAATGTTACATGTACAAGAATGTTGTTTGACTATTAAATTTAAATAAACAATAATATTTATAATAAACACATTAATAATAGCCAACAGAAAATAACTACATAGTTGTGTTTTTAGTATTAATTACACATATATCGGCCGTAAAAGTTGAAACTGCTTATACACGTATCAATTGTGTTCATGCCCATTAGGGTGACGCCTGTTTTGAATTCGTATACATCAGTTAGACATGTCAACATTGTATAAGAATTCAAAAATCCGTTCAATCTTAGCATGCGGGCTTTTGGTTGTTTCGAAAAGAAATTTTTTGAAATGACTTATTTGAAAAACCGCTATCACAGGCATTATTAGTCTTATGTTTAAAAATAAATCCATTATTAATAAAATACCTTAAAATAGGATTGAAAACAAACACGAAAATTAATAGAAATATTTAAATTTCATAGGCGAAATATTTAAAAGTTTTATATGAACACCATTTTTGTAGATGGTCTATGTGGTCATATTTCGGTTTCCACTGTGCGCCTCCGGTGGGATTCATGGCGTCCAAGTATACCAATTTCTCTAGAATTACACATCAGCTATGTCTATTTGAAATTTCATCTTGATCGGCCCAACCTTTTAGAAACAGCTGAATTATTTCAATTTTGTTCGACAAATCCCGCACTGTGGGATGTATCAAAACACCGACGTATGTGAAGGATTTTTGACACACATAGTCAAAGGTGCAACGAAACATATATTTCCAAGTTTCATCCACATTGGTTGGTAAGTGCAATTTCGTACCTAATAACTGGCGGTCAAAATACAGGTATTTTTTTAAATCATAGGCTATTTTAGCACGACAAATTTTTTTGTTCGAAATATTGACAATCCGTCACTATCATACCTTAAAAGTACATAAAGTGTTCCAAAAAAGGCATAATGTTTGTCAAAATGTACAAACAACATTCCAAACAATGTACCAAAAAGTATATATGTATTGTTCACGCAGAGTAACAAATGTATAGAAAAACTGCATTGTGCCAACAACGTATCTAAAATCATCCAAAAAATTACCAAAACCGACACAGTATACCAAAAAAAGTACACAAAAATTGGCAAAAAAAAAAAACTTTTTGGTACAAAAAAGTGTTTTGATAACAAAAAGGGAACAAAAAAGTACCAACAAGGAAATAAAAAGTACCAACAAGTAACGTACTTTTTGGCGCCAGAAAAAGTAATATCGATTTTGGAAGAAGTAAATAAAATGTACCAACATGTATATTTATTGCTACCAAAAAGTAAAAGTGTTGGTACCAAAAGAACAATTTTCGGTACTTGGTATGTGCTGATTGTCATCAAAAAATTACACATTTATGTACGTTTTGGTGTCATTGTCATCAAAACTGAATTTGTTGGCACACTTATGTGCTTTTAGGCGCCGAAAGTACGTTTTTTGTACTTTTATGTAAATGTTTGCTACCAAAAATTACTTTTTCTGGTAGTATTTTTTGGCATCTTGTTGCTACATTTGATGTATATTTTGGTACTGCTTATGTAAGGTTTTGTTACACTATGTACATTTTGGTACATTTTATACACTTTTTGTTTCTTTGTATGTACGTTTGAGGCACATTATCTACTTTTTGGCGCATTATTTGTGCATTTTTGGTATACAATGTACCTTCTGGTTGATTTTTGGTACACTACGTACACTTTGGGCCAGAAAAAGTATGGGAAAATGTCGTGTTCACATAAAAAGTACCAAAATATGTACTTATTGGTATCAAAAAGTAAAATTGTTGGTACCAAAAGTACAATTGAAGGTACTTGGTATGTGCTGACTGTCCTCAAAAGTAAATTTGTTGGCACATCTATGTACGTTTTGGTGTCATTGTCATCGAAACTAAATTTGTTGGCGCATTTTTATGTACTTTTTGGTACTGAAGGTAAATTTTGTTGTACTTTTATGTAAATGTTTGCTACAAAAAATTACTTTTTCTTGTACTATTTTCACCAAAAAAGTACTGTTGGTATCTTGTTGGTACAAGTTGTGTATATTTTGGTATTGTTTATGTAGGGATTTGTTACACTATATAATATTTCATACATTTTATGCAGTTTTTTTATATGTACTTTTGTGTATAGTACTTTTTGCCACATTATTTGTAACTCTTTGGTGTACACTGTACTTTTAGGTTCATTTTATGTACTTTTTGATACTCTTTTGGTACTCTATATACTTTTTGGTAAATTTTTGCTACAATTATGAATTTGTTTTTGGTACACTATGTATGTATATTTTGGTGTACTTTATACACTTTGTGATACACTTTAAAGTACGCTTTATGGGCTGTTTAGCACATATTATTTAGACTTTACACTCGGCAGACCTTATGTACTTTTTGGTACATTCTATGTACTCTTTGGTACACTTAATGTAATTTATCTTACACTTTATGTACTTTTTCGATACCAGTTATAAATGTTTGGTGCATTTTGCGCACTTTGTGTACAATTTATGTACATTTAACACTTTCTGCACTACTATTTGTTCATGGGACGTAAATTGTTTTTGATACAAATTATGTTTATAACGAGTACACCGATCCATATTAATTTTGTAGATCCATTTTTTCCTACCTGTCTATATAATAGCTTTCACGTCTCGCGTGCCGTACACGAGCTGCTTCCGAGTCGCTCGTTTTACTTCTTTGACACGAAAAGAAACGTGCGCAAATGCATATAAACAAAAGAACGCAGCCCACTCGCGTGCTCGTCCGTTATTGTTTTCTTTTTCGCACGCGCTCGCGAGTCGTATATTCTGGATTTTTTACTTATCACGACTAACGAGTAGTTACGTTGTTCTACTCCTCGTTCTGCGGCTCATGGAGTGAGCGAAGTTGCAAGCGCGTTCGTCTACGATGCCTGATCAAAATATGAACAAAAATAATATGTGAACGAACACCCACTATCGAAGATACTCGAAAATGCACGAAGTTGCATGCAGATTGGTGGAATATGTAGCTTCTAACGAGGCTTCTAATCAGGTCTACTTGTATGAAGTATATGAGGGTTATATCATCAAATATCAAACAGACTGTCAAAACTTAAAGTACTCTGCCAACTTTTATTAATTTAGCTTTTGACAATATTAATTTAATATTGCTCAACTGGTCACTTCGTCCACCGTGCGGAGGTCGGCATATGTCCAAAAATGAAGTGGGCCTATTTCGGGACTGGTGGACTTTAACTGTGGAGCTCTATTTTCCTAAATGACAGTTAATAGTAACGGGTTTTCAATAAGAGCGCTACAAAAGTTTTTTTTTAAATAAAACAAAACCGGTTTTAGATACCAATGAAATTCTTTATTCCTATGAAAGTACGTTCGATGCCATTATCTATGGAACTCGATTTCTTTTGCATGACCACCACGGGCACCCTTGCAGAAGTCCAGACGCTGAACCCAATTTTCGACGGGTTTCAACATAAATCGGCCGATACTGCTGCAATTTCACGTTCGATATTCGTACGAAGTTCATCAATCGTCGCTGGCTTGTTAGCATAGACCATAGACTTGACGTAGCCCCACAGGAAATAATCTAACGACGTCAAATCGCACGACCGAGGCGGCCAATCGACTGGGCCATTTCGTGAGATAACACGTTCACCAAACTTTGTTTCCAATAAATTGATTGTGGCATTCGCTGTGTGGCTTGTGGCGCCGTCCTGTTGGAACCACATGTCCTCCAAGTCCATATTATCCAATTGGGGACAAAAATATTCGGTTATCATTGAACGGTAGCGATTCGCATTCACAGTAATGTGCCGGTCTTGATCATCACGGAAGAAGTACGGCCCAATGACGCCGCCGGCCCATAAACCGCACCAAACCGTAATTTTTTCGGGATGCAATGATGACTCATGGATTACGTGTGGATTGCTGTCTGACCAATAATGCATATTTTGCTTATTGACGAAGCCATTCAGCCAGAAATGAGTCTCATCGCTGAAGATGATTTTCCGATCAAAATCCGAATCATTTTCAAGTTGTTGCTCAGCCCAATTCACGAACATACGACGCTTATAGTGGTCAAGCGGCTTCAGTACTTGCGTCAATTTGATCTTGTAAGGATGCAGGCCAAGATCTTTTCTCAAAATTCGCCACAACGACGTCACAGAGATGCCCAACATTTGGGCTGTCTTGAACTGAAGCCTCAGCGGCAGCAATATTCTCGACACTACGGGCACTTCTTTGTCTCACTGGCACGGGAACATTTTGTACTGTGTCTGTGGATTCAAATTTTTCCACTAGACGCTCAATTGTTGATCTGGTAGGACGATTATGACGACCATAAATTGGACGTAGCGCTCTTAAAGTTGAGGCCACTGACTCCAAATTTCGGTAGTAAATTTTAATAATTTCGACTTGTTGTTGGCTCGTATATCTTTCCATGATGAAATGGCAAGCCTTACTGAAGTGAAATGTCAAAAGAGCGGGTAAAAATATGGCGTCGTTTGCTGTCCCTATCGATTTACTTTTGTAGCGTCTCTGTTGAAAAACCCGTTACATAGATTATGGTACATTTAGAGGTTGACTTTACAAAATTTGCTAATTGCTGTGGAATAATTCTAGTTACAGATGCACTTGATATTTGGAATCATTTGGATACGTACCAAACTAAATAGAAGAGTAAAATTTAAACACACCCTAATGTACATACGTACATAGTATATGGTCATGTATTTGCCAGGAACATACAAAGGTTAAAGTGTTGTTAACTGGTTAAATGTTATAAACATATTCATTTTTGGCAACGACCAAACATGCAATATTTTATGGCACTAAAATGCACTGTCTCCTTTTTTGTTTTGGCTGTGTTCACTTGTTTTTTGGCTGGGCTCAAGATATATTGGTTTGCCATTCAATAGGAACACTCTCGACTGGCTAACGATTGCTAAGCATTATGACCTGAATATGGGGAAATTCATAGCATTTTAAATTTGGGATTATTTTCAACTCACATGCAGTTGTGCGGCAAGTGAGTGGTAATTGGACATAGGAAGTAGGTGGGACACCACTATTTCCTAATCTTCTCAGTGTGATTATTAAGTGGTTAGCAGTGGTAAGGGCTAGAATATTATAAATCATTGCATAAGGGTGGTAGAGTAAGGGGTGACTAAGTTTAATTTAGTTGGGAAAAGTATTGTGTTTGCTAGAAAGAATTTAAAGGGTATGATTATTTCCACACAGTGATATTTTATGAATATATAGATATAATTTTAAAGATTGCATATTATTCTGTTCCATAAAATGCGAACTTAGAATATACACGCTAAAAAAAAGCACGTTTGCACGTTTGGATGCAAATATAATGTGTTTCCAGCTTGTCGCAAATATAGTATATTTGTATCCAAACACATTGTGTTTGCTATTCAATATTACATGCTGGATACACAATGATAAACAGGTCATAATTATCATGACCAACCAATCCACTTTTGGCGGGATTGCCCCGCTTTTTGCTAGATTGTCACGGTTTTTGGTGTCGCATCCCGACTTGCATTTATAATAACAAAATGTTTGTATAGAAAATAAAACACTTTTAGATATTTGGTCTTATTTTAACTAAATACGTATATTTTCATTTAATTTTTTATTTGAAACCAAACAATTCCGCTTTTCGACCCAGTGTGTCCCGCTTTTTGGTCATAATCACGTCATAATTTTTGGTCAAATGTCTTCACGTTGAAAAAAACGGCTCCTGTTATATTATGCAGTAATCATGTATATGTTTGGAAGATTGTTTTTATGAATTGATGATCGAATTTGGGTCACCAACACTTATGTTTTAACATATTAATCATTGTGTCTCAAACATGTAATATTAAATAGCAAACAGAATGTGTTTGAACACAAGTATACTGTATTTGCGATAATCTACAAACACGCTATAGTTGCATCCAAACAACAACAAAAAAAAGGCAAATTTGTCAGCGTGTGTGTAACGGTTAGCGACACCATACTCAGCATGTTTTTTGTTTGTGTTGCTTAGTAGATTCTCAGAAACAAACAGTGTTTGAAATCGACTGACAAGTTAAGAAGTTACCGCCCATGAAAGTGTAGACGCCACCAGGATGGTCTACTTTGACGACCTGTTGCACACTGTACGTTGAAACAGGGTGCTTCTAGATATTCTGAAAGCATAGATGCTCCTCTAAAAATACCTGGTGCATTTTTAAACTATCAGACTAATAGTTTACAGCATCTGTTATTATAGCAACTTTTTTGTAATCGAACCCACTGTGCAATTCATTGCAATTCAAATCCAGTGCGTAAAGGTATGCGGTTGCATTCGCGAATTCCAGAGTTTATTCGCTCGTGGCCGTCGGTGGTGCAATGGTTAGTGTGCGCGGCTCTTGTACATGAGATCCTGGGTTCGAACCCGGCTCTGACCACCTTCAAATTTTCTTTCGGCGGCGGTCACCTCGCATAGTGACGGCGACACTATCGAGTATCTAGCCATGAAAAAGCTTCTCAAATTACCGTTCGGAATCGGTGTAAAACTGTAGGTCCCAATCAGTGAGTGAAAACTGGAAAGCGCACAGCTCTGTGATTGTGAGAAGTTCTCCCCAGTCCCTTCATGGGATGTAATGGGAAACCATTTATTTATTTTATTTATTCGCTCTGGACATTACGCAATATTATGGAAGTTTACATCCAAGCCTGTAGGACATACTAGATTGTTTGGACACAAGTCTCGTCGTAATTATTATTGAATTTCTCAGCCTAAAAATAAGGCCTAGAAATATATCCACGTACTCATGAGTTAGCAGGTTACACAAGTTACTGCGTCTACGTCTGCACTCGTCTTCAATTTGGAGTCCTGTATTATAAGTATAATATGATTTAAAATATTTTTCTTTATATATATATTATTTTTCTTATATATTTCTCTTTTTTTAAAATTCCATTTCTGCCCCTACAAAAATATTGAACTCTACTATTTATCTACATCCATAATGATTAATTTCCCCAACCGTCCTTGCTCACCTCGCAAGTTTTCGTTCTTCCTACATTGAGGTCCACTACTCCATTGCAGTAAGTAATAATTCATTGAAAAACCACGTACTAAATTACGTTATTTTTTTGTAATAAATGGGATGACACCTTTGTTAAAAGAAGAAGAGAAAATTGTAAACGTTCCAGGACACATGGCACCATGGGTATATACAGCGTCCGCTTTGAAATTCTCTCCAAAATTCACGACAAAAGAGGAAACCACAAAACAAGTAATATTTTTCTCCACAATCGAATAACTCACGCCACCACCGAGTTTGTGCAAGAATTATGTTTTTAAACCAAATAGTGGGTCAACATTTTCAGTGCACTCGTGGGACAGGACAGAAGAGAATCAACTACCATGACCCCTTTGAAAAATATAGGAAACAATAAATAAAAAGTTTAACCAAGTAAAATAGTTAATACAAGAGTAATGCGATAAAAAGAATGAGAGAAAGGAGTGGCACATCCAAAAAAAATCACCAGATACACTGGCAGGTAGGATGATTCAGTTGAGAAGTGATTCGTCTGCTTTCAGATCTATAACTTGGAAGTAGAAAAATATGCAGCTCCATGTGAATGAGATTATATTTCGAGGTCATAAAGAAATGTCTTTGTCTGAATATTTGAATATTTTTTACTTTGAATATTTTTTGACGAAAGATTTTTTACGTTCAACTTTGTCTACTCAACTTCATCTAGTTGGTTATATTTTCGTTTCCAGTTCTTGGCAGAACAGATAAATTATTAGGGTTTGTATTTCCTGGGTAATGGATTATTATTGCTATGGGGATTGGGTAACGATCGTTTACCCATTACCGACAGGGTATGGTGAAATAATGGGTAGCTCTCCATTACAATGGGCAATTACGCATCACGATTACCCATTAGCCACAGGGTAATGAGGAAAGTAATGAGTAGCTACAGACGACAATGGGGAATTACCCTCAGGGTAATGGTGAAAATAATGGGTAGTCACCCACGGTGAAGGGGAATTACCCATCACGATTATCCATTACCCACAGGGTAATGAGGTAAGTAATGAGTAGCTACAGACAACAATGGGGATTACCCATTACCCTCAGGCTAATTGTGAAAATCATGGGTAGTCATCCACGAAGATGGGGTTTTAGCCATCACGAATATCCACTACACATGGGGAATGGGTAGGCCTCTATGGGTAATGGGTAATGGATGGGGAATGGGTTACCCATTTTTGACGAAAATATGAAAAAATATCTACATATATCTCGAAAACGGAGCATCCAATCGAAAAAATGAAAATTCTTTGGGATATACTAAGGATTTTTCATAAAATGGTTAAATTCGTATGGAAGAATTTGTTTTTTCAAAAAATTACCAAAACAGAAAGATCGGTAGAATGCAAAAATCTCGGAAACGGTTCGTCCAATCGCTAAAATAAAATTTTGTTGCCTTCATAACCAATGGATGTTTTTAATACGGCATCACATATAAAAAAAAACGCTGAAACTAAAGTTTTTCCAACATAAAATCGCTAAAACGCCCTTATGTCCGTAACTCGGAAATGGAACGTCGCAGAGAAAAAATAACTAATTCTTGGGGGGTTCTAAGGGATTTCAATGAAGTGGTCCAATTCTTATGGAAGAGTTTTGTTCTTCAAAAAATCGACAAAATAAAAAAATCAACAAAATTAGAAAATCGCTAAAATAAAAAAATTGATAAAAGTCGGAAACGGTGTGTCCAATCGCGAAAATAATATATTGTTTACTTCCACAGGAGACTTTACCCACTGGATGTAATTAATACAACCTCTATTTTTTCGGTCATAAAAATTCAAATAAATTTAAAAAAAAATCGCTAACTGGTATGGGCGTTTTAGCGATTTTTTATTTGAAAAAGTTTTAGTTTTACGCAATGATGTTAAAAACAATGATGCCGTGTTAAAGACACATGTTGTTAAAGCTTCCTATGGAGGCAAAACAAAATATAATATTTTTGCGTTTGGACTCACCGTTTAAGAGTTATAGCCATTTTTTTATTTTAGCGATTTTTTTATTTTAGCGATTTTCTGATTTTGGCGATTTTTTGAAGAACAAAACTCTTCCATACGAATTGCATCACTTCTTCGATTTTCTTATTTTGGCGATTGTTTGGAAAAAATTCTTCCAAATTACTTTTTTTTCGTTTCGACGCTCCGTTTCCGAGATATAGAAGCTGATATGTTACCCTGGGAATCTCATTACCCATCGCCGTGGGCAATGTGTACCCATACCTTGTGGGTATTGAGTAATCCTGTTGACTAATTCTCCATTGTCGTGGGTAACTATCCATTATTTTCCCCATACCCTGTAGGTAAACGAACGTTACCCATTCCCCATGACGTTGGTTAATGGGCTAGTGCAGGGTAACTTATTACCCACGAAATACGAACCCTGGTATCTACAATATTATCTTAAGTTATCTCGGCTTCCACCAGAGATACCATACTATGTGGTAATAACACCTACTCCAACAATCTCTTCATCATATATGTTTGTGATTTCTATGTTTTTCTTATGGCCTGTAGTTCAAGACGAGAATTAACTGTGCAACCTGATGTTACTTAAGGCTTAACAGGAACTCTAGAGACAGAGTCCCTTCCTCATAGCTGCCCAAAATCCCTTTAACTTGTGAGATGAGACCACAAACCGACACAAGTTGCAAACGACCATATTAGTTGGTAAATAAATTTAGTTTAAAAAATGTCTATAAATAACTTTATGTAAAGTAGTACGAACCCATTTCAAATAAACACCAGTGAAATGGCTCCTTTACATAAATGTAACATTAAACAGAGCAAAACCTTTTAGTTCTAATAATAGATGAAACGGATTTCTTGCCACCCATTTCCCCCGTCCAATGAAATTCCCAAATGAAAGGATTTATGTCGGCATGACTTGCCGTTTGCTTGTACTAAAGGGGATTGCTTAAGTCTTGCATATGTGAAATCAGTTCATAACTGCATGCAAAGGACGAGCTGGTTGAGCAGGATAAAAAGATAATACACAATCCCTAGAAAATCAAGATAATAAATAACAATATTTATTTAAGATCTTTAACAAGGATTGCCTATGCTCAGAAGGAATTGTATAAGTGTGTAGTGAAGGATGAATTAATCAAAGCAGATGGAAATTCTTTAAAACAAACAAACATTTAAAGTGCTTTTATAGAAAATAGTTCGCAGCGGAACTTTTTTCATAGAAAATATTTCGTTCATGAACTGTTTTCATAAAAAGAAGTTTGTTGAAAAGTTGTTTTCGTAGAAAAGAGTCCAATTGACAAACTGATATCATTAAAAATATTTCATTGTCGAACAATTTCCATAGAAAATAGTTCTTAGCGAATAGTTCACTGACGAACTGAATTCATAAAAAATTGTTCAGTATTTTCATAGCGAATATTTCGTTAACGAACGGTTTTCGTAGCACATCATTCGTTTACGAACTATCTTCGCAGACAATTTTTTTTTAACGAAAATAGTTCGCTGATAAACTTTTTTTTTAAGAAAGTAGTTCACTGAGGAATGTTTTATAAAATATAATTCATTGACAAACTGTTTTTACAGAAAATAGTTCGTTGGCGAGTAGTTCGTAGTTCGATGATGAACTGTTATGGAAAATAGTTCGTTGACGAAATGTTTTTATAGGAATTAGTTCCTAGACGAACAGTTTTATAGAAATTAGTTACTTGACGAACTGTTTTCATAAAAAGTAGTTTGTTGTGAAGTTGTTTCCGCAGAAAACAGTTCAATTGAATTATAAAAAATTTGAAATTATAAAAAATATTTCATTGACGAACTATTTCCATAGAAAATAGTTCCGTGAAAAGGTGGTTTCATAGCAAATGGTTCGTTGACGAATAGAATCCATAACAAATTGTTCACTGTTTTCATAGCGAATATTTCGTGTACCAACAGTCTTCGTAGCAAATAATTCGTTTACGAACTGTCTTCGTAGCAAACAGTTCTTAAAGAAAATAGTTCGTTTACGAACTGATTTTAAACAAAGCAGTTCATTAACAACGATTTTTATATAAAAATTGTTTATCGACAAACTGTTTTTAAAGAAAATAGTTATTTGGCGAGTAGTTCGTAGTTCGATGATGTTTTCTTTAAAAACAGTTCGTAGATACACCACGCTTAAAGAAAGTAGTTCACTGACGAACAGTTTTTATAAAAAATAGTTTGTTGAGGAACTGTTTTACTAGAAATTAGTTTGTTGACGCAATTTTTTTATAGAAATTATTTGCTTGACGAACTTTTTTTATAGAAAATAGTGCGTTGACGATATGTTTTTATAGAAAATGTTTGGTTGATGGAAGGTTTTTATAGAAATTACTTGCTTGACGAACTGTTTTTTTAAAAAATAGTTCGTTGAAAGTTTTTATAGAAATTAGTTCCATGACGATTGATGTTATAAAAAATAAAGCGTGTTTATAGAAAAGAGTTTTTTAACGAACTGTTTTTGTAGAAATTAGTTCTTTGACGAAATGTTATTATAAAAAATAGTTCGTGGACGAAATGTTTTTTAGAAAATAGTTCGTTTTCCAGATGGCTTTATACAAAATAGTTCGTTGACGAAATGTGTTTATAGAAAACAGTTCCTAGACGAACGCTTTTTTATAGAAAATAGTTCCTTGAGGAAGAGCTTTTGTAGAATATAGTTCATTGACGAACTGTTTTCATGGAGAATAGTTCGTTAACGAACTGCTTTCAAAACTAAATTGTCGATGTCGAACTGTTTGAGTTTCATCAGCGAATTATATCCCTTGGAAACAGTTCGTCAATGAACAACGTTTTATGAAAAAAATCTCCAGTGAATTATCTTCTTTGATAACAATTCTCTAGCGAAAAATTTTCTATGAAAACAATTCTCCAGCGAACAATTTTCTATAAAAACAATTCTCTATAAAAACAGTTCTGTATAAAAACTAGTTTCCTTGTTAACAGTTCATCACCGAACTATTTTCTATTCGTGCGCAATTCGTCAACAAACTATTTTCCATGAAAACAGTTCGTCAACATTCTATCTGGTACGAAAACAGTTCGCCAACGAACTATTTTCTATAAACACAGTTAGTCATCGGACTATTTTCCTTGAAAACAATGCCCTATGAATTATTTCCTATAATGTCATTTCGTCAGCGAAATATTATCTGCGAGAACCGTTCGAGAACGAACTATGTATTTCGTATGAAAACAGTTCGTCAGCGAACTATTTCCAGTGTAAACAGTTAGTCAAGGAACTATTTCCTATGAAAACAGTTCGCCATCAAACTGTTTTATTTAACGAAAACCGTTCGCCAACGATCTATTTTCTATGAAAACCAGTTACCAACGAACTATTTCCTATGTAAACAGTTCGCCAACGAATTAGTTTCTTGGAAACGAGTTCGCCAATGAACTAATTTATATGAAATCAGTTCACCAACGAACAATTTTCTATGAAAACAGTTCACCACTGAAAAATTTTCTATGAAAACAGTTCACTACCGAACAATTTTCTACGAAAACAGTTCACCAACGAACTATTTTCTATGAAAACAGTTCATTAACGAAATATTAGCTTTAAATTCAGTTATATTTTCTACGAATATAGTTCCGCACCTAACTTCGTATTTTTTACGAAAACACTTTGTCGAAGAACTATCTTAAATGAAAATTCGTTTTGTTTTTAGAGAATTTCCATTCGTCTTGTGTAACTTATCCATTATTTCCTCATTCTGACTCTAAACCATCGTTGTTAAAGGTATTAAATTAGATTTTCTAGGGTTTTTATATTATAAGAATATTATTATCCTTCTTAGCCAGCTCGTCCTTGACTAGCATTTACAAACTGATTTCACACATGCAGTACCAAACAACTAAATCCCCTTCAAAATATGAGAACGAGCAGTCATCATATCATAAATCCTTTTCTGTGGGAATTTCATTGGTAGGTTGGAATGGATCGCAAGAATACCTTTTTCGACTACTATTTGAGCTAAAAGGTGTAGTTTTGTTTGATGCTACATTTATGTAAAGTAGTACGAACCCATTTCATTTGAATACCATAAATTTATTAATAAACATCTTTTTAAATGGAATTTATTTACCAACTAATATGACCATTGGCAACTTGTATCGTTTTAAGGCATTATCTAGGAACTGGAAAGGATTTTTGACAGCTATGAGTGCTTTGGCTCTTAAGTACCTGCTAATCTAAACATCAACTTGTAGATTTATTACTCGTATTAACTTCTGCGCCAACGTAGAAGTTTGACAGGGAACCAGGAGATAGCAATATATAAAATTTTGAGGTTTTTAATCTAAATGGGTTTTGGGCTAATACAGGCGTATTAGCCGTAACCAAATTTGGTGGTTGTCACAACCACGCTAGAGGTTATCACAGCCGAAGAAGAGGTTGCCTCAACCGAATTTGAGTTTGTCTCAACCGCATTAGTGACTGCCACAGCCGGATTAGAGGTTGTCACAACCGAATTGAAAGTTGTCTCAGCCGAATTGCAGGTTTTCTAAATCGAATTAGATTTTGTCAAGGCCGAATTTAGAGGGTGTCACATGTGGAATTTAGAAACTTTTTTAATTAAAAAACGAATTATT
Organism: Phaonia tiefii; assembly: GCA_963931995.1. Taxonomy (NCBI): domain Eukaryota; kingdom Metazoa; phylum Arthropoda; class Insecta; order Diptera; family Muscidae; genus Phaonia; species Phaonia tiefii. The sequence goes on along the minus strand of OZ008370.1, from coordinate 15,793,921 downwards.
AATTTTTGTATTAATTAAAAACGCATGCAGAATTGTTTTCTCTGTTTTATTGATGATTTGTTTGTCTGTATTCTCATAAATAATCTACAAAAAGGGAGCCCTATTTCATAGCCGTTGGTTTGACTTTGCGGTTTTCGATAGATTTTATGGGAGTCATTCTTCCTTCTGTAAGATTCAATTTGCTTACTCTCGCCCTTTCTCCCAAAAATGTTTGTCTTTATAAATACCCGGGTCTATCCCTCCTTTTGTCCTTATACCACTCCGTTGCGGCTCGCGTTGCAACTGACTACGCATAACCATATGTCCAGCGTTAGTATAGTATATAGTATATAAAGGGTGTCTCAGTAAGAATGCACTTTTTCATTTTAAAAGCAAAACACGTATTTTTTGAGATAGGTGTGATTTTTTTATTGGATTGTAAAGAAGACATGTTCCGATTAAGTATGGAATAAAATACCCATCAAACGGCCTCCACGGCTCTGATAACAGGCCGTTTCTCTTTTCATACAATTTTCCATGACTTTTTCACAGAGATGTGGCTGTATCTTACCGATGACGAGTTGGATCTCGGATTTGAGCTCAGGAATTGTTTCTAATTTATTAGCATAAATTCGAGATTTCCTAAAACCCCAAAGAAAGAAATCGCACACCATTTAATCGCATGATTTTGGTGGCCAGTTGACATTAGAATTTCGTGAGATAATTTGTTCTGGAAATCGTTGCAGCAATAAATCGATTGTTTAATGCGCTATGTGCCGGGTGGCGCCGTCTTGCTGAAACCACATGCCGTCCAGATCCATGCCATCCAGTTGAGACCACAATAACTCCGATATCATGTTCCTGTATCGAATGCCATTCACAGTCACTGCAATTTCTGCCGCATCTTCAAAAACGTAAGGCCCAATCACGCCGCCTGACCAAAATCCGCACCAGACAGTTGCTCGTTGTGGGTGAATTTGTTTCTCAGGGATTGAGTGAGGATTTTCTGAGCCCCAAATTCGACAATTTTGTGTATTCACGAAGCCATTCAGATGGAAATGCGCTTCATCGAAGAAGATGTTTTTTTTTCGAAATGTTGGCGTTGGCTTCACTTTGCTCCATTACCCATTGAACGAATTGCCGGCGCTTTCCATGATCTGCTGGTTTGAGCTCCTGATTAAGCTGAATTTTGTGTGCATAAAGGTGGAGGACTTTTGTCGGAATTCGCTGCGTAGTGCTTCGTGAAATTGGAAGCTGTTGAGAACGATGCCGAATTCATGATTTCGGGGTTTCGGTGACACTCGTTCACAGCAGCAATGTTTCAACGACCAGTACGTTGATGCCCAAGAGTCTTACAGTTTATAACCGACTCAGTTTCTTAAAATTGTTTGACCACTCTTCGAATGGTTGACACATTAGGTGGACTTTCTCGACTGAAAATTCTTCGAAGTTTGCGAGCGGTCTCAGCATAACTTTCCAAATTTATATACACAGTTTTCACAATTATAACGCGTTGTTCTTTCGAAAACCTCTCTATTTTCAATAATCGGAATAAACATATGTGACAGCTCCCAAATTCCAGAGTTCTCACTTGCACAAAAAAGACACTACATTTAAAAGGTGTAATGTTACTGAGACACCCTTTATATTGTATAGTATAGGACATAGAAATATGCCATCAACTCTCAATTTACCCTAAAGTTTCGACTAACTTTTTTAAATACTAGCGAATGTTTAAGTCGGTCCTCCTGCAACCGCGTAGTCTTTAAAATTCCTAATAAGATTAAATAAAACTTCCCAACATTTTACTTTCCTTTAATTATTGATAATTATAATTAATTTTTCATAAATGTTTTTTTGCTGTAGAACAAAACAGCAGAGACGTTTTCAAACATTTTGAATACATCCCTTTTGAAGGAGACAAAGGAAACGCGCTACAATGGTTTAAGGATATGAATTATAACAAGAGCCTTAATTATACCCACTACAGCAGACAGATCACTTACAGCCCTCTGGGAATTGGTGTGACATTAAAAGGTTAAAGTTTTCAACAATAGAGTACTTGGAGCACTTTCGCTGTCACAATTCATTACATTTATGCGTTAAACTTTTGGACCTCATTTTCCCTTCGCCCGCTCAGTGTTCTGTCTGCGTTCTTTCATTGGAAATTATCAAGTATCCCCGGATACACTTGACTTTTCATTAAGTGATTTCATTCTCTATCATTTACAGCCATAAATGGTTATGTCACATTCAGATATAATTAAATTGACTTTTGTGATTTCAAAAACTTATTGAATGAAGTCTTTTCACTGGTGGCTCGTAGTGTGGCATAATGAAGGGCTGAAGGTTGTATCTAATAGGTTAACAGGGTGGCAGAATGGAACGATGAATAATTTGTTACACATTAGTAACAAAAAAAATTACGAAAATACCAGTTAGTACATGCAATACCATACAAAGTTACTTAGTCATTTTTATGATTTGTAGTTTATGAAACATCCCATATTTTTTTAATGTAACATAAATAAAATCATGACATCCCAATTGTGTACCCTTTTAGTTCTTATTTTATACTCTTACTTAACAATTTCATATACAACCTGTATTAATTACATTTAGTAATTGAATTTCTTTGACTTTTAGTTTCCATAGAATAAGAACAAGTATAAATCTAGTGTACATTCCCCTACACTGAGAGAAATGAAAATGCATTTGTCTAAAATAAATAAATGGTTTCCCATTACATCCCAAGAAGGAAAAGGGGAGATCTTCACAACCAAGGAGCTGTGCACTTTCTAGTTTTATACTCACTGATGGGGACCTACAGTTTTACACCGGTTCCGAACGGTATTTTGAGAAGCTTTTTCATAGTTAAATACTCAATAGTGTCGCCGTTACTATGCGAGGTGTCCGCCGCCGAAAGCAACTTAAGGTGATTACAGCAGGCATCGAACCCTGGATCTCATGCACAATAGGCGTGCACACTAATCATTGCACCACCGACCGGCACCTTACTAAGGTTTTTCAACTGGTAGCTATTCCTGAAAGCATTCTACCAGACCAAGCAGCCGTACGTATCAATTGGACGCGCAATATCCGAATACTACCAATAATCAGTCCTCGGACACCATCCCCAACTTTTACTCGTCGAATTTCGACAGGCGTAGAGCATGTGTTAGCCCTTCTTCATTCACTGCAAAGTAACTGTTCCAACTTCAGTTTCTGACCCAGTACTAAACCAAGATATTTGGCCTCAGAAGATAGGGAAGACACTCCATGCTGGGCCTCCTGAATTCGTAAAATCTTCAGCTCCGCGTGAAGAGGACCGTCTTTGTCTTCGCCGGATTAACACCTAAGCCTCCGCGCCCGTCTTAGTCCGACAGCTCAACCAGGGCGACCTGCATGAGGTCGGCCATCGTCGACAAAGATTAGCCGCCAACAAGAATGAATTACCCGCCGAAAATAGTCGTGCCAATCTAGTATCAGTCCATTGTTTGTGTACAAAATGCCTTTGATATAACAACCCTGTAATTGCTTTTGCTTACAAAATTTTCGCTAAGAGCTAAGTACTCAAACAACTAAAAACTGAGCGAAATTTGCTATTCATGCCCCGTATTCAGTTCTTGCGAAACTTTCGTAAGAAATTTCTAAACGGAACGGAAAGTTTCGTCACATAGAGTTACCACCTATGTCCGATTTACCTGGCAAATACTTCAGTAATAATTCCTCTCCGTCCTACATTTTATATTTGACGCATGTGGTGTTACGTTTGTTTGTCAAAATTATCGAAAGGTTAAAATGCCGATCCCAAACAATTGTTTTCATACGAAATAACTTCGTCATAACAACCCTGTAATTGATTGTGGTTACGAAACTTTCGCAAAGAACTGAGTTCTAAAACAACTAAAAAGTGAGCGAAATTTGCGGTTCAAGCCCCGTATTCAGTTATTGCGAAACTTTCGTAACAAATTTTGGCATTTATCTCTAAACGGAAAATTTCGTCACATAGAGTTACCACCTATGTCCGATTTACCTGGCAAATACTTCAGTAATAATTCCTCTTCGTCCTACATTTTATTTTTGGCGCATGTGGTGTTACGTTTGTCTATCAAAATTAACGAAATGTCAAAATGCCGGTCCCAAACAATTGATTTCATACGAAATACCTTTGTCATGCCAACCCTGTAATTGATTGTGCTTACGGAATTTTCGGTAAGATCTGAGTACTAAAACAACTAAAAAGTGGGCGAAATTTGCGGTTCAATCATCGTAATCAGTTCTTGCGAAATATTCGTAAGAAATTGTGTCATTAATTTCTAAACGGAAAATGTTGCTGCGGAGAGTTACCACCTATCTCTGATTTAACTTGCATATATTTCATTAACACTTCCTGTTCGTCCTACATTTTATTTTTAGCGCATGCGCTATTACTTTTGTTTGTTAAAATTATCGACATGTTACTATTCCGGTACTAGTCAATTACCAAACCTGATTTTTTTGGTGGGAAATAACTTTGGTGTAACAACCCTGTCATTGATTGCTTAAGAAATTTTCGCAAAAAGCTAAGTACGAAAAGTGAACGAAATTTGCGGTTCACGAAATTTTCGATATTTGTTACACACATACTTCTTAGGGGAACGAAAATTTTGCATGGCATGAATACGGGGCTTGAACACTTAAAGATACTGCTGTGATTGTCTGGAGGAATCAAACTATTTCGCCTCGATGGTGCAGATCGCGCCGTTTCATGTAACGAAATCCCTGGTGCGTTTTGAGTAATTTTTAATTTATTGAACATCAACGGAACACGTATTCACTGGGCTCACTACTATGCGTTGATTTCTTTCTGTGTATTTAACCCTTTTTTTAAATGGCTTCTCTTTAGCTTGATTTTCACTCTGTACCATAAAAAATGCAAACGTGACTGCAAACATTAGCACGTGTGTGATTTTGAGCAGCCAATGGAGCTGTGTAAAAAACTTAACATCTGTTTTATGTGCCAATGGATGTTGCATGACAGTGCCATGTGGCATGACAAGGATGCTAGGACATCGTGACTCATATATATTGTATGTTTGTAAATGTAGAGTCATGTAGTGTTTTAGAATTGGCATCTAGATGAATGTAACAAAATGTTTTATCATAAGGAAATAAAAAATGAAATTGGCATTAGGGGAAAATAGGGCAATTTTCCCCCTTGTGGCCTGAAAACTCCAACCGGCGAGAGCTTTATAGTTAACATTTCTTTTAAAGATATTTTCAGTGAATCAAAGGCATGGCGGTTTTTAAATTGTGTCCTGATGAGGTTAACATTTTTCATCGGTTCGCTTCCAAATCACTAATTCACTGCCTAATTAGGGCTCTGAGATTGCTTCAAATCTATTGTCATTTTCTCGTTTAAAATTTTCTAATTTCAGTGTTCTTAGTTTATCAGTTGCGATTGACTTAGGTTTCCAACAAATACGAGGTTTTTTCAATATCTCTGGCCTTATAATGAACAAACAAATATTTATGATTGAAATTGGTTTAATTGTTTTTCAAAATATTTCCCAAGAAGATAAATATACTTTGCGTGCATTTAAACCAATATTTGAAGCATTTTTTGCACTCAGAATGAGCTAACACCAAAACATGCGATTTGAAGGCATCAACCGTATCTTCTGAAGTCAGAAAACGTTGACCATGCATTTTTTATTAATGTGCGGGAATAAAAGGAAATCATTAGTTGCCAAATAGGGGCTGTAAGGCGGATGTCTCACCAAATCGATGGTTTTGTTGGTCCAATACGTGTTCGTTTGAGCCGCCCGCGCGAGAGTTATCATTGCACACCTCTGGCAAAAAAACTTTTAGTGAGCGGAGCCGTATGTATGTTGGTTTTGGTTTAACTCTCTAGCGATATTTATTTTATCTGTAGTTGTCTCACCAACAAGTCGCCCCCACCACTGCAAACAAGAATATATCACCATCAACACTTCTTACTGCAGTGGATGCTCTAGTTGGTAATTCTGAAGTCTCTCTGCCTGTTAATACAAAGCCTATGCCAATGGCGTCACTAGAAATGGAAAACAATTGACATCTCCGATGTAGTATTATTACTTCATCTGCGTCCATTTTATTGTATCTCAAGAGTTTAGTAATGTTGTTCACATGGAGTCGGAGTCGGACTGAAAACAAGCGACTCCAAATCCTTAACTTCAACTTGGAGTCGAATTGTCTGATTGGTACCGAAGCATTGAAAAATATTGCTCATTCAAGGAAAAGCGTTACAAATTCGGTTGCTGCAACCGAAACAACTATGAAACGAGACTGTTTCGACCGAATACCGCTTGAAGCGACTGAATTCATTACTAACAACCTCAGTTCGGTTGTGGTAACCTCAATTCGGTTGTGTCAACCTCTATTCGGTTGTGGCAACCTTTATGCGGTTGTGGCAACCTCATTTCGGTTGTGGCAATCTCAATTCGGTTGTGCCAACAGTTGAATTTGCAGATGCTACAACCTGTCTTCAAACCAAAAGCTGATGAAAGGAAAATCGTTAGAAATTCGGTTGCTACAACCGAAACAACTATGAAACGAGCTTGTTTCGACCGAATACCACTTGAAACGACTGAATTCATTGGTATCAACCTCATTTCAGTTGTGGCAACCCCAATTCAGTTGTGGCAACCACTATTCGGTTGTGGAAACCTCAATTCTTTTGTGGCAACCTTTGTTCGGTTGTGGCGACCTCAATTCGGTTGTGCCAACAGTTTAATTTGCAGTTGTTACAACCTCTCTTCAAACCAAAGGCTGATAAAAGGCAACTAGATAGAAATTCGGTTGCTACAACCGAAACAACTATGAAACGAAGCTGTTTCCACGGAATGCCACTTGAAACGACTGAATTCATTGGTAGCAACATCAATTCGGTTGTGGCAACCTCAATTCGGTTATGGCAACCTCAGTTTGGTTGTGGTAATTTCTATTCGGTTGTGGCAACCATCATTAGGTTATGGCAACCTCAGTTTGGTTGTAGTGACCTCATTTCGTTTGTGCCAACAGTTAAATTTGCAGTTGCTACAACCTCTCTTCAAACCAAAGGGTGATGAAAGAAAAATCGTTAGAAATTCGGTTGCTACAACCTAACCAACTATGCAACGAATTTGTTTCGACGGAATGTCACTTGAAACGACCGAATTCATTGGTAGCAATGTCACTTCAATTCGGTTATGGCAACCTCCACTCGGTTGTTGTAATTTCTATTCGGGTGTGGCAACCTTCATTAGGTTGTGGCAACCTCAGTTTGGTTATGGTGACCTCATTTCGGTTGTGCCAACAGTTGAATTTGCAGTTGCTACAACCTCTCTTCAAACCAAAGGCTAATGAAACAAAAATCGTTAGAAATTCGGTTGCTATAACAGAAACAAATATGAAACGAAGTTGTTTCGACCGAATACCACATGAAATGACTGAATGCATTGGTAGCAACATCAATTCGGTTGTGGTAACTACAATTCGGTTGTGGTAACCGCATTTTGGTTATGGCATCCTTAATTCAGTTGTGCCAACAGTTCAAAGTGGCAGCTCGCTTCAAACCAAAGGTCTGTTTGAGTGTGAATTAAAAACTTTTCTGTTATTCAGTCTCATCTTTCCCCGCTCTTAAATAGAGCCACCGTGTGGGACCTCGCCAACAAAAAACTTATTTCTTCAGGCATTTTCTAAATAGTTTTCAAAACACATATAACTCAAAGGAAACTATTTTCAAATGATTTAGAGTATCATGCTTACAAATGCTGTGGAAAATATCGTTTCGCTTTTAACTTGACTTGGCTTTGATAGAATTATTACAAAGTGGTTGAAAGGATAATATGAAAAAATAATCGTTTGAAACGTGACAAATGCTTAAATTGAATTCAAGCACTAACAGTGCCGAATGCATGCGGCATTAGAACACATTACGAAGTGCTTACGTAGAGATTTAATAAAACTTAATAGTACGTATGGCAGCCAGAGCAGCAGCATGACTAGGGACAAGAAGTAGTTAATTTACACAAAAACGGGATGCTACTTTATGGTGCTAAAAGGACGACGTTGAACATTTTAATTTACATAATTTCTCTGTCGCACGTTTAATGTTTTCTCGGTCGAATACACCTGCTCTTCAATTTTGTACATTATGTGTACCAAAAAAAAGTCACGTTGTCATTATTGTGTACTAAAGAAGTGCGTAGAATCTACTAACAAAATACTAAAAACTCCATAGTGTACCAAAAAAAAACACACATGAATCAAACGAAAAAAAATGTTGGTACCAGAACAGAAATACAAAAAGTACCACCAAGGAAATGTACTGCAAAAAACGTACAAAAATAAAAATAACAACTACATAAAAGGTGCAGCGACCAGACAATTTGTACCAAAAATTGGGTATATTATATCAAAGTGTCCTAAAGTATACCAACAACTAAATAGAATGTACCTCAAAGTACATAAAGTGTACCAAAAAAAGTGCATGTTTGTCAAAGTGTACATAAAATATGTCGAGCAATGTACCACAAAGTATATATTGTAATAGAAAATTAACATTATGTGTACCAAAAAAAGGCACATAGTCAAATAGCTACATAGTGTAGAAAAAAAGTACAAACAACTAATTCAAGAAACTACCAACAAAGTGTTTTTTGTACCTTAAAACTGTTTTTGATACAAAAACAGTGCTTTTGATAACAAAAAACTAGCACAAAAAGTACCAACATGGAAATAAAAAGTACCAAAGAAACGAACTTTTTTGGAGCCAGAAAAAGAACCATAAAGCGACATATTAGTACAAAAGATGTGATTCAAGAGCACCAAAATATGTGCTTTTAGGTACCAAAAGTAAATTGGTTGGTACTTTCGTGAACGGGTTTGCTACCAAAAATTAAGTTTTCTGGAAACTTTTGGCAAAAAAGGGTACTTTTTGTCAATTGTTGGTCAATTTTGGTACTGTTTATGTACGTTTTCGTTATAATAGGTACATGTTATGAACTGATTTGTTTTTTATGTACTTTTCATGGACGCTACGTTCGTTTTAGTACGTTTTAATTTCAATTTCAAAAAAAAAACTGCTTTTGGTACCCAAAATTGTTTCTGGTACCAACAAAGGAACATACAAAGTACCGACAACGTAACAAATTAACAAAACGTACTCATTGGCGCCAGAACAAGGAACCAGAATACGTCGATTTTCGTAGCAAAGGAATACGTAGAACGTACCCAAATATGTAGTTTTTGCCATCAAAAGAAAATTTATTGGCACTTTCATATACTTTTCTACTACTACAAATAGCGTTTTCTGGTACATTTCAAATTGAGCTTTTTGTACCAAAATTTACTTGTTGGTAAATTTTGATTCCTTTTATGTACGTTTTTGGTACACTATGTACTTTTTGGTAAATTTTATGCACTGTTGTGTGGTTCTCTTTATGTATTTGTTTTGTTAATGTACTTTTATATATACACTGTGTGTTCTTTAAGATACATTTTATGTACCTTTTGTTGCACAATGTATTTTTGGTTAATTTTGTGTACCTTTTAAGTACCTGTAATGTACTTTGTTGGCACATTATTTATGTACTTTTTGGTAAATTGTTGCTTCATTTGATTAGGTATAGGTACTCAATACTCAATAGGTACTTTTTGGCAAATTACTGGTATATTTTGGTACTGTTTATGTACGTTTTCGGTATATGTACTATGTACTTTTTGGTAGATTTTATATACTTTGTGATACACTTTTAAGTACGTTTTATGTGCTTCTTAACACACGATATTTAGACATTAAACTGGGTAGAATTTATGTACATTTTGTTGCATTATATGTACTCTTGGGGTACACTTTATGTAATTATCTTAGTCTTTATGTACTTCTCTAATAAGTATTATAAACGTTTGGGACAATTTGCGTACATTTTATACAATTTATGTTACTTGTTCCCCTTTTGTTACACTTTATGTACTTTCTTGAGTATTTTTTGTACGTTTTGGTCAATGGCATGTACTTTAGGTACAAATTATGTTAATAGCGGGAACACCGATCTATATTTATTCATGGCTCCATTTTTTCCTACCCCTTTATATGATAGCCTTTACATCTCGCGTACGGTACGCAGCTGCTCCCGAGTCGCTCGTTTTATTCTTTTGACATGCGAAAAGGAGCGTGCGAAAATGCATATAAGTAAACGCACTCAGTTCGCACGCCTGCGCGTGAGATTTTTGATTTCTTTTTCGCATGCTGCCGCGAGTAAAATGTTGAGAATTTTTTTGTCATCTCACGAGTAGTGCGTTTTTCTACTCCTGGTTTTTCGGCTCGTGGTGAGTGAGCGAGCTACGAGCGTGCGTTTACGATGCCTGGGGAAAATATTCAAATCATTTTATGATATTATCCCTGTCTCTTGTTGTTTTCCAACAGCTACAACACCGCTGGTTCTCAGGATACGGTCATGTCTTAAGCAATCTAACACTGAAGTAAATGATATTTATGGGAAAATGTGTAAACATTTGAAAATATTTTTCTAATCGACAAATGTGCACAAACTTTTTTCTCAGTGCTTAAAGCCAATGTTAAGTAACAAAGTTCGCGGTCAAAATTATTACATTTGCAAATTTTCCTATAAAAATTAAATTATTTCTAGCTATTCCAATGTTAAGTATCTTCTCTATAAGCAAATCCAAAATGAATTGCCATCATATATAAAGCTGGGCGGGCTACCACCCCCTTTTCACAATTATGTTAATGTGATGAAAGATACGGGAACACCCAGCGAAACCAAATCCTTTTTTAGTGCAACTATCGCCGAAAATTAATGTGTTCAGAAGCGTCCATGCTGGTCCACAATTTAACCACTCTAAGCCACAATTAGAGCAACAGAGAGGGAGGGGGAATGAGAGAGGGAGTTATACGATTATAGAAACTAAAATAATATACAAAATAAGGATATGGACGAAGAGGAGCAGAAGGACGATGAGGAAGAGTAGGAGGATGAGGAAGAATGGGACGATGAGCAACTAACAAAGATGGACAGGAAACTGTTGTGACGGTTAGTTGAGAGATAAATGTTTGTAGCATTTATTTGCATAAGCTTAAAAAATTCATTTAAATTTATCAGCAAATGCCAAGTACCCTAAAGAGCTCATCATGCTGTGATGCGAGAGTAGCCAAATGAGGGTTGGAGACATTTGGAATTAGACATGAAGTTAAAAATTTCATTAGAGACAAATGCTTGATATCAACGCTATAATAAAAACTTCAATAACTCCGTCAATTATTACCCGGTTTTTAAAAATAAAGTTGCGTTTTACTCGCTGGGAATAAATTCAGAAATATTATACTTTCTTTATAAAATAATGTGTAATATCATCGCCAAAGTTGCGAAACGGGGAAAAAAAATTAAAAAATATATGTTTGCTGGACAAATACACACAGACTTCGCATAATTTCTTAAAGAACGTATATATCGTTCGAAAGGCCTAAGTTTATTCTTTTTAAATCCTGTGAGAAAGTGAAAATTGGTTTATAATCAACTAAGTTACGGGCTTATAAGTGCGCAAAGTTACACACAACCGGGTTTTTAACCGGGTTTCAAGATTTTTTGGGTGTTTGGAAAATTTCACAAGCAGATTATTGTTTCACTCGGCAATACCTACAAGAAAAATACTATCACTTCCCAGGTATTTCTACTTTAGTATTTTTGGTAACTGTGTTATGCGTAGTCACTACTTGAAAAACGAAACTAAAATAGCAAAACTCGAGCAGTCTTTACCAAACCTTATGTATCTATTGATACCATGGAAATCCCATTCTGAAACTTGGCTATGATGTAGAGAAAAAGATGGACTTTCTTTTTGGTGAGGGAAATCAAAAATTAAAGATACGTTATTCCAGGATATTCAAGGATAAAGATACTTTAGAGGTTTCAATATCATTGAGCCACAACGATATGACTGTTGTATCGACTATTATGAAAGTGGTTATTGCAAACATTTAAATGATATCCAAAATTTTTAAATCCATTAACGCATTCCAAAGTTATACCATTTTTAAGTCAGGTTCTGTTTTCAGAAAGTGCCATACAATACCTACTTCAACGAACCATAAAACAAAATCTACTTTGAATTTTGACTCAATTCTGGTGTCATATATTTCGTATGGACTAGGAGAAACTTCTGTCCAAATTTCATACAATTCAATAGGGGTCGGGTCCTGGACTGTGTCGACATATTTTGGAATTACCCCATATACATGTTTCAAACATATACATGGTTACTGCAAAATGTTATAGGGAGGTTTTTTTCAGTGTGTTTGTTGGGTACATTAAATCGAAACATAGGGGCTGAGCCAACAAATATATATTAGGCTAGGTGGAAGTGACTTCCACAATTGACACATGGGTACCATGGGACGTCCAATAAATGACTTGGTATGGTTAAGGGACGTTCAAGGCATATGATTCCTCAACCTCATAATCCAGGACGTGGCTGAAGAAAACACGTACATTGGTGTCTGGCGATCAATTAGTACACTGCAGAAAGCTCCTATGATTATTCAACTGAGACCATGGTGCGCTGAAGAGTGTCCACTGACAACTGATGAAAAGAAAGCCGAATGTATGGCAGGACTTCAGTCAGTCGCAACGGTAGCTGGGATAGAGTGCTATAAGGAGAAATACAGGAGGGTAAACCACACTGCACTGAAGAAACGTGAAATTGAAAAAACTTGAGTGAAAGCACTAAACTTCTTCCTCACCCTACGTTCTCTATATATTACTTCCTAATGAGGATATGGCAACATTAATTATTTTTTTTTAGATGAAATTTTTAAATATAATCTGCAAAATAGTTGAAATTAAAATACAACTTTGTTTAAATTTCATTTGGAAAACATTTTACATAAATTGTTGTGTTGGTTGTTAAATTAAATTATTTAATTTTGACTAAATAAACATTTAAATTGTGTTGTTGGTTTTCAGAGAAACCCACAATGATGGACAATGATTATGTCATTTAAAAGTTGAACAGCTTAAGTTTAGGAAATTGGTGTTGCAATAGGGGGCAGCTCTCCTAAACGAAAACTCGAGTTCTAGTTCCCTGGCCGTTTTTCCTGTGTTTCGGTGGACGTCAACTCTTATGTAATGGCTACGGCATCAAGTAATTGAACAGGAAAAAGTTTGTATCTGATATAGCAAGTTGTTGCGCAGTTTATGTTAAATACAAGTGGCCAATACAATCGATGTACTCAGGTCATGGAGGACCGCAGTACCGCTATATTGCATTACAACCATTGAATCCATAGACTGGTCAGTTGTGGTTAAAGTATATGTAACATGTATATCTCCAAACACTCCGCGAACTAATTGTTTGGAAAGAGGTTGCGGCAACCGTAAATTCGGCTAGTGCCACCGAATTGCGTTTGTCACAACCGACTTGAGACTGTCATGACTTGATGCTGTATCGAATTTGTTATCAATTTGATTATAATACCAAAAGTCTTCCTCAAATCGTTTGCACCGACCAAATTTCGTGTCAACTCAGTTTCTCTAATCGAATTTCTCAAGAATTCTGTTGGGGCAACCGAATTCATTTCAATTCCGTTACCACAATATAATTCCATATATTTCAAAACTGTCGTTTAAAATTCTGAAAACATATATTTTATTATTATTGACTATTTTACCACCTCATGAGGTCAGATGCCTTATACATATTAATTAAACAAACAAATGAACAAAATTTCGGTAGAGTATTGTTTTTGGTTGTTTTCGCACTAGTAGTTGTTGTTGAAACAATTCTCGTTAATTTTAGAATTGCTTATCCCTATAATGAGTGATGATATACCTGGAGACAGGAGCTGATGAGATGCCTAAATATCCACCGAAATAATCAATTTCACTTCTTCTTTTTGTAAACTTTTTCTATTAAAAATTATTTTTAATGGAGAAAATGGTCTCTAACCGGATTATGATTGAAAAACTCAAAATTTGAATATATTTCTCCAACTGGTTCTATCCTTGGCTTTTCTCGCCACTTGGTAATAGCGGGGTCTTGGTCGTCCTCTTTTCCTGCTTCCATCGGGTACGTTATCGAAAATCTGATAACATCTTCCTGATAACATGACCTAGACCACGCAATTGGCAGTGGACACTCTTCAGCGCACCATGGTCTCATCTGAATGATCATAGGAATTGATTCGCTTAGCTATGTCCACGTCGGAATACAAATTATATAGCTGTTGGTTCCCAAGATGTCGGTACTCGCCATTTTCTTTAGCAGGAATATACATATATTTTCTCTCAAATACTCCCAGGTGTTTTTTATCCTCTTGCGATATGATTTTCGGAGCCATATGCCAGGGCAGATAAAATGGGAGTCTGGTATAGCTGGAATTTTGTCTGTCAAGAGAGGCGGTTGTTTTTAAACTGCTAGCTGACCCGCCAAATATGATTTATTTGCCAGCACAATTCTCCTATTTATATCCAGGCTGACGTTCCTGTCCTTGCTCAAGGCGGATCCATGGTACATAAATTCATCTACCACTTCAAAATTAAATCGGTTGTCAACGTTCATGTGCGCACCAAGTCGAGAGGTTTGTCTAGTCGTTGACACCATCCATTTTGTCTTGCCCTCATTGACAGAAAGACCCACATTCGTTGATTCTTTTTCTATTCTTGAAAATACTGCAGTAAACTCTCGCAAATTTCGCCCCCATGATGTCTATGTCGTCAGTGTCTATGTCGTCAGCATACGCCAGCAACATATGGCTTTTCGTGTTAATGGTCTTGTTCGTATTTACTGCAGCCTTTCTCATTATTATCTCCATTAAGATGTTGAAGAGATTGCCGGAAGTCCTCTTGCCTAAGTCCTCGCTTGGTACAGAATGGTTCAGTGAGGTCTTTCTCCACTTTCACTGCTCACTTGGTGTTGGTCAGCGTCATTCTACAGAGGCGGATCAGTTTTGCCAGAATCCCAAGTTCAGACATACAGTTTTCCCCGTATGGGGCTATCGAAAGCAACTTTGTAATCGACAGAAGTCACCCTTTTTCAAATGATATCAAAACGCTGATTTGACTGCTTTACACCGAAAAAACGGCGTCTGCAACAAATTCTCTCACAATTATTCTGCAGGAACCATGTATATTAGGGCGGGTTAATTTTTGAAGCCCCCAAAAATTTCAAAATAGATATTTTTCCATATATATGTCCATAGAATAATTTAATTAAATTCGTCATAAAATCGGATAGAATTATAGTAGATTTCTCAATGTGGGCTTGTTTGAAAGGCATTTTTACCACCTTTCAGAAACTGTATTGATACCGATATTTTTTTTATTTTTAGTAGAGATATTAGGAATTTTTTGTCGAAAAATAGCCTAAATGAACTTTTAACTAATAAATCAATACAGATACTTAGAGCTATGGTCTCTTGATCAAAATTTCTCAGAATCACCTATAGATTACGTTTCTGCTATACGCTTCATCAAAAAAATCGTTCCATATAATTTGACCCGCCCTAATGTATATGTTTGTAATACACTCCAAATATTCATATATTTGCAACCTCCAAATTCACTTACATTTAAATGCAAACACTAACATGTTTACTTGCAACTATATGCTTGTTTCATTTCAAACATCCATATAATTCTAGAGAAGTATTCGTGTGTTTCCTCTCAAGCCTTACGTGGAAGCTTATTCGTATTTCGTCCCAAACACCCGGTTACTTTCGTGGAAACTTACGCGTGTTTCCTCCCAAAAATATTAATATTGGAAAGCTAATTATTTGCTGATCTTAGCGTATATGACCTGGTCTACGGAAAGCTACACATGGTCGGAAAATTGATTTTTGTTTTTGAACTAATTTTATAGAAAATTTTACGTTCTTTTCAATGAAACAACCCGCAGACTCCTAACGTCATTTATTTTGCTTCAACTTATCCTTGAAGTTTGAAAGACATTTTGGCCATCAAAAATTAACCTTGTCGCAAAATTTCACTCGAATAAACTACGAAAATATTTCAATATTTATTTTATTTTAAACACCTGACCCTTTATTATCCTATCTCACTGATCACAAATATTTTCTACTGATAAAGTTTTTCACAATAAACTGAATCGACTAAGCACATTTGCTATCCTCTGCCCGATGAGCGATTGATGACACAATCCAGGAAATTAAAACGCAACTGATCCGTCCAAAAAACAAACGCCCACTTCAAATGTATGCAACACACACATTCAGGAATATTTACGAATCACTGACGAAAAGCAAATGCAAAATACATTTACACACTTCCAATGTAAGTGGTGAATAATCTCCCTTTTATTATCTCGGTCTCGTAAGAGCATAGCGGCTGAGCAAGTTTTGAAGTAAACATTGAAACAAATAAAGCTGTATTTGTATCAAAAACACAGCTGTATTTGTATCACAAACGCAGCTGTATCTGTATCACAAACACAGCTGTATTTGTATCACAAGCACAGATATAGTTGGGTCCCAAACAGATATATTAGAATTTATTAACCATTGTGTCTTCAACATATAATATTGAAAAGCAAACACAATGTGTGTTTGACACAAGCATACTATTTTTGCCACAAGCTTCAAACACACGTTATATTTGCAACCAAACTACAAAAAGACAGATTTTTTTCACAGTGTACTTATGACAAGCAATTTAAAAACTTTCCTGTAATTCGGATATTGTGTATTTCTTCGGTATAGACTTTTCTCTTCCCTATCTAATTTTACTTCATTAAGTTAACGATTTCATTGGAGAAATTCCCTATTGTGGTAATTATGTCAACAAGTTTGTCAAAAGAAAAAAAACTTTCACACTTCTAGGAGAGTTTTTATACGCTCCTTTCCCCCCTTATAACCCTTATAACTGGGACTAATTCCTCTACAATGTAACATTATCTACTAATGACTCAAAAGATTACTCATATGTCTTCATAGAAGGAACAACAACATGTTCAGGAAAATGTGGTCAAAACCTTCAAGTCCAATGACATCTATGATATCATAACTAGCACAATTTCTAAATCAGTAAACATTCGATTTCTAAAGGATTAGAGTCTGATTTAACCTTAAGCCTTCTTGTTTCATGCATGTTGTGATGTTTTCCTTGGATTTCCGTTGAACTGACCATCCACTTTGACTTACGGCCTCTGGGGTGATATGTTTTATTACTGCCCTATCCACTGCTAGTCTATATTTCCTCTATATCTGTGTACCAGTGGCCTTTATACGTAATTATTGTTATATTTTGGTTCTGTTATTTTTTCCTTCTCCTTCTCCTTTTTTGTATTTTTCCCAAGAACTTTGTTCCCCATTACTTTCACTATTCATTGCCATCACTTTGCTCACATGAGCAATTTTTTAACTTGGCCCAGAGGCATAGTGCCATTGTGTTAAACAAAAGACATACTGGTTATGGCAGACACAAGACCATGTGGGTTGAAAGTAGAGCAAAAGGAAAAACGTTTCAGAATTCGGTAAACCGGGTTTCGGGTTTATTGACGTTGAAAAACCCGGTCCTGTAACATTATGTTTGAAACATACTTACACATTCGTGCAAGCATTGTTTCATGAATTGAAAATCTGCTGCTTTATTTGTTGTCTGTTTCAACATTTTTTAACAAGCAAAGTCATATTTGGGTCACAACAACATACATTATAAACTATAAATCACAGCACGCAGAAAAATCTGTATTTTGTTGTTGTTTGGATGCAAATACAACGTCTTTGTAGCTTATCGCAAATATTTCATATTTGAATCCAATCACATTGTGTTTACTACACATTATTACATTTTGGAGATAGAGTGATTACTAGGTTACAATATATGTTTGTGTTTGTTAAAAGCTGCTGAAAACAAAACCTTGACAGACAGCAAAGAAGGGGGATAAAGTATATGCCAATAAGACAAGAACCATCCAACAGCTTAAGGTAAATAGCCGAGAAGAAGTGACGGCGCTGGTATCTGAAATTCTGAGAAAAGTTATGGAAAATGCACTGGAAAGAGTACGTCGAGTCGAACGAAGTGAACCATGAACACCATTTCAATGATATTATCTTCGAAACATAAAGCAAACATATTTCCAAAATATAATCTAAATTTTAATAAATGCCAACGTTAAATAAAATCAGGATGAAAAAGTTATTCATCAAATAAATCGTAATGTTGGTTGGTTGGTTGGTTGAAAATGCTGCAGGAAAGCACGCTGTCTAGCACACTTAAGCTAAAGAAGCCCATTGTGATACCTGCAGTTTCCTCCATAGCAACTATTGACTAGTCGTCGAGCCAATTTGCCCTTCAATAAATTTGTCTATAACACCCACAGGAATATACTGTAGGGCTACGGTGCTAACTGGATGTGTTCCGAATATCCTACTTCTCAGTCCTGCCAGAGTAGGCCAATCCAAGAGAAGGTGTTTCGTCGCTTCCTCGTCCTCTTCCATGCAGCATCTACAGAGAGTGAAGTTTCTATGTCCCAATCTATGTTTCCTACAAGACAATGTCCCGTAAGTGTTCCTATCACTGTGGATAACCTGCCTCTCGGCAAGGTAAGAGTTGCCTGGTCCTCTTCCTGTCCACCTGTGACCAGACGACCCAGGCTTGTTTGCAAGTTGAAGTAAGTCTCCACTTGTCCCTGAACATATTATCGGCCCACTACCTGATCTGCAAACGGCAGGTAGAGATGGGCATACTAACACCTTTTTTTGCCGGAAGAACCTGTGCCGTAGTACCCTGTCTAGTTAACGCATCCGCTACGCAATTGCCTGTAATGTCGCTGTGTCCCGGTACCCAGATGAGCCTGATGTCAAAATACTCTGCCATCACTCTAAGTGATGAGTGACATTCTTTCACCATCAGGGACGTAGCAAACATGGCTTCCAGGGATTTTATGGCAGCCTGGCTGTCTGTGTAGATACATATTCTCCGGAGGGTTGTGACACTACTTTTCAGTAGTTCAGCAACCTCCAGTATGGCGGTAATTTCCGCCTGAAATACACTACAGTGCTCAGGCAGCTTTAAGGAGATATTTATATTTAGGTCCGGTGAATGGACCCCATAGCCTACATGCTCAACCAACTTTGATCCATCCGTGAAAAATCTGATACTACTGGTGTCCCCTCGGTTCTGGTTCGGAATAGAACAGGAATAGTTGGGAACCGTCCGATTTTACGGGAATAGAGTTGATATGGTGTAGTCATTCAGCGTGTCCGGAATGCCCCGATATCAAAAGGCCACAATCTCTGATTCTCACCAGGGATGTAGCGGCTGCCGATTTGGCCATGATATCAGGAGTACATATGTTCAGGATTCCACCACTAACGCTAATCAGTGTTGATCTTTGCATTTTCATCAAGGAAGCCAGAATATATTTATTTTGGAGGGACCTCCACCAAACTACGATGCCATATAGAAGTATTGGCCTGACTATTGCCGTATAAATCCACATGGTGATCTTAGGCGACAGTCCCCAGCGCTTTCCTATCGCCCCTTTACAGCGGTAAAGAGCAATAGATGCCTTGTTCACCCTCTCCTCGACATTCGGTTTCCAAGACAGTTTTCTGTCGACAATTATCCCCATATACTTGACCTTTTCCGTCAACTGTAATTGCACCCCATTAACTGACGGCAGTTCAAATGCGGGTATTTTATATTTTCGAGAGAACAAGATATGCTCGGTTTTAAGTGGGTTAAGTGATAGTCCGTTGTTAGCGGTCCAGTTCGAAATCAGGCTAAGTAGGCTGGTTATACGAATACTAAGTAAATTGAGGTTTCCACCCGTACAGATGATAGCAATATCATCGGCATAGGCAAAGACCTGGCATTCGGCCCTGTCCAATTCAAGAAGCAGTTCATTGACTGAAGTTAACTCCCCCCTGGGGTGTCCCCCTGTTAACCTTGCTAGCAATTGTAACACCACCCCATACAGCTTTGACGGATCTATCCACCAGAAGCTTCCCAATTAGGAGTGTAACTAAGCTGTCGACTCCTAGATTATGTAACGACCTAAGAATCCCCGAAGGTTAAATGGTATTGAAGGCTCCCCCGATGTCCAGGAAGGTCCCTAGAGCGAAGACCTTATTCTCCAGAGAGTTCTATATTATGCTGACTATAGTGTGGAGAGCCGTATCAGTTGACCTGCCCTTAATATAGGCATGCTGAGAACTCGATAGTAGATTTTGTGGAAGATTACTTCGAACTTGAATGTCCAGTAACCTTTCAAATGTCTTCAGAACAAAGGATGATAGACTGATTGGTTTAAAATCCTTTGGTTTGACATGAGAGCATTTACCCGCTTTCGGGACGAAACCCACTTTGGTTTGCTTCCAAATGCTAGAAATGACTCCCAGCATAAGGCAGCTCCTGAAGATTGCCTCCAACCAACCACAAGATAGGTATAGTGCCTCCTGTAGTTGCGCGGGAATTATCCCGTCAGGTCCGGCTGATTTATAGGGCTTAAAGCATCTAATAGCCCATATCAGAGTTTTTCTGCTCACTATTGAGCGAACTTTTTCTAAGGTAGGTGAGTTTCCGCCTAGCTCTTCTGGCTGATGACCAGCATTCCGGTCAACGTTGGAAAAGTGGGTATCCAGGAGAATCCCAAGAGACTCTTCAGACGAATACGTCCACGTTCCATCGTCTTTCATTAAAAACCCCGCAAACGGTGGGTTTTTAGCGAGCACGCATCTTAAGCGTGCAGTCTGGTTGGGTCTTATGCTCGATACTATAATTATTTTTCGCTTTATCTTCGATTTTATGAAGTTTAGTAAGAAAACTTCAATTTCATGTTACCAATTATATTCAATCCTTTACTTCTGATATCTCAATAAGTAAAGGAGTTATTGAAAATTGCAAGTTACACCTATTGTTGGACTTGCCGCTCGTATATATTTGTGTAAAAGTTTCTGCATTTTAATAGACACATTTTTATAAAAAACAAATATTAAAATGTTGTCGATTTTCCCCCAAATTAAACTTTTTATATCACTTTTTATATCAGGATAATCTGGAGGATACTATTCTTAACAAAGACTATAAGTCAAAATATTGCTTAGTTTTATACTTTACACTGACGTTTATTACCATATAGATGTAAAATGTTTGCTGGACTTATGCCCTGTGAGCTGTGTGTGATAAATGTCTTTTGTTTTTGTTCTTTTTTTCATATGAGTTTTCCTTTGTCCTGTTAATGTTTCTCAGCCTTTCTCGTTCCAAAAGAAAAGCAGAGGAAGAAGAGTATAGAACTCAAAAGCTTATATGTACATTAAATAGCCTAAAGGGGTTTGACCTATTGACAGACAAGTGACAAGTGCTACACATTTTCAGTTGTTTTCTTTACAAAGTTTATGGACCTTTTGCTTTTATTTTTTCCCCAGTTGCTTACAATGTCTCTGAAGGACACACATATGTTAAATGGAAAGATTTTGCTTTGGGACGTGAATATTCAACTGAATAACCTACTTGAGTCAATGGCATGGTTTACATTAAATATTCACATTTTTAAAATGTTCAAGGAGATTTAAACGCAAAAGCATAAGTAGATTGTTTCAGAACAATGTGTGATGTCGTACGCAGCGTATACGTTATATTAATATTAAAACACAAGTATGAACACTTTGATACACTGAGCGTATGATTTATATGAATTAAGTTGTGTTGGCGATATAACGATTTACAGTTGTCGCAGTGTACTGAGACTTATAAAACGCTTGGAAAACAATTATATTTTGTTTTCCTCAGCACAATCTAGGTTAGTTCGTGGATGTTGTTTAAGAGTTTATGCATAATTAAATTGGTGTACAATAATCTTTCGCATGCGGTACATAAAAGCAATACTACAAATAATGAAGTCCTTTACCTATATTATACGATAAATTGTGAAAACAATTGGAAATATTGACACCTGCACTTGGAGCGTATGTGTTATGGGGAAGATATTCTCTTAGAATAATGACTACAAAATATTCGAGCTACATTAAGCTGAGACAGAACGACGAAACATTGTATGTTACTTCAGAAAAGTTTTTGCAAAGGATAAATATTTCATTCATAGTAGGAAGTTATATTCCGTCCACAATGTTTAATCTTTAAATTGACCTGTTATAGTTTACGCTATCGTATACTGAACTTCAAGGATATGACTAATGGAGAAACGTACCTAAGAGAAACGTACGTGGATTGCTGAATTTGCAGCTATTTGCCTTTCCAGCTATTATAGTCGTAACAAGTGTGGGATAACCCCCAAACCTTCGGTAGGGTTGTGGGAAGTGATTCACACAGTTGGCTGTAAATATACCTTATATTGTTAAGGGACATTCAAGCCATATACGACTTCCTCCCGATGGTCCTGGATGTGGCTGAAGAAAATAAATACATTAGTACCTGGTGAACCTATTAGTAGTCTGCAAATAGTCCCAAAGATCATTCAGCTTAACTTCCTGAGTCTAACATAGAATATGATCCGATATATTTTCTCGTAGTCCTGCAAAAGGCGGCCCAGTAGCATATGAGGTATTCGACGCTCTCGTCCTCCTCTTCATCCCCGCAGCCTGTGCAGTATTCATGAGCTGAGATCCCAAGTCTAGACATTGTGTGCTTATTAAACAGTGTCACATCTCCTAGCATAGAGATATCTTGTCTAAGTATGGATTAGGGTGGACCTTGTGTCGATATTTTGGTAGAAGAGGGCTCTATTCCGTGCCTTTTTGAAAAAAAATTACAATGCCGAAAAAAAAAATTTAAAAAAAAAAACATTAGGGGTTGCGCTCGAGCCGAGAAAAAGGTTCACTTTGCCAAAATTTGGGGGGAAATTGCCATAGGCCATCAGGGGTCACCCGTAGGGGGGAAGAATGTATGGCCGACCCCCATTAACTTTTTACCGCCAACATTTTCCCCCAAGACACCCAACCCCTATCTCCTCCCCTTAGGGGGGTCACCATACAAAAATGGAGGTTGCTCAGTATTTTCGAAAAACACCATAGGTCATCAGGGGTCACCCCTAGGGGGGCAAAATATATGACCGACCCCCATTAACTTTTCATCCCCAATATCTTTTCCGAACAAACTTACCCTCTATCTCCACTCCTTGAGGGACTCCCCATACAAAAATAAAAGAAGCTGTAATTGAGTAGTACTACTAAGCACTCTTAATATAATATAGTCAAATTAACATATTTTTGTTCGCTGATGGGTATTTCTTGCGGTAAGAATCGATAACATGTAGTAAATACTGTTTCTCTTCTTCGCCTTGACACAGTATTCTATTATAATCTTGTATAATTTTTACTCCTCTTTCGGCAGTGTCGTTCACAATCTTGCGATATTCCAAATCGTACAAATAAATTTTTGGTATTATGAGAGACGAAGTTGCTCAAGTCTTTAGCCAAGAATTCCTCATTCACATCTTTGAATTTCACCTCGATTTTTTTAACGCTGGTGCTTTGGATTACGACGCGAGGAGCTGGGGGAACCGGGTCGTCTTCTTCATCTTCTTCACCTTCTTCGTCTTCTTCATCTTCTTCACCTTCTTCGTCTTCTTCATCTTCTTCACCTTTTACGTCTTCTTCATCTTCTTCACCTTCGTCATTCTCATTTTCTAGCAATGCTTGGGCCATTTTGGCCTTCAACTCATTTGAAACCTTGTCATCGAAAAAGGCAAGGGCTATGTGCTCATCGGCGAGATACCATAGGTGACCGATAAATTTCTTTATCATTACCCGAGATAAATCCTGGTCAATGGACTTGTACTCGACGATGTCCTTCAAAAACTTCCAATCTTGATTCGGCGCCTCAGCTGCTCGAGAAGAACCAAACCATGCCTTGACGTAAAGTCGCACCACAAAAATACAAACGTGTCGAATACCATTCAATTCACATACAGATAAGTGAAAAGTTCTCCGAAACAAAAATATCTTGAGGCTGTAAATGGCTTTTGCCATCCATCGAGCATGGTAACGGGTCCTGGAGGTCGGAAATGGTAATTCTCAAGTTTTTCACCCAGAAACAAAAGAATTAATTGTAGCATTTCTTTGTAGTCATCGCGAGGGTGTTTCTCCTTCAATTGATCTAAGCAAAACTTCTTTATGCCGACTTGCATTGCCACAGGAATTTTTCTGACGACTTGATCGTCTATCAAGCCAGAATGGAATAGTTTAACCTTTACAGCGTCCCATTCCTGTTTGAAACGGTCAAAGCAAGGAACGCCTGGTGCACTGGTCTTTCCCATTTTTGTCTCAAAAACTTCCCTTAGCACCAGTTCGTATACGTGGTGTCTGCAAGGTAAATATAAGATTTCTCTCTCCAACAGCCGCTCAAGAGCAACTGCGGCTCCGGAGAATGGGCCACTGTTCGTTGATGTCGTGTCGAAAGAAAGTCCTTGTATTCGATGTGTCATATGCCAAGATGCCAACAGCTGATAAACGGCATGTGCTATTCTCCGGCCTTTTCCTTTCCCATCTTCTACTTTGGGAACTCCAAGAAGTTGTTCTTTTTCTCCGTACGAGACAATTACCGGTAGACGGTCCACCTTCTTTGTACCCACAAAATCCAAAAGCATTTTGCCATCCCAATGGACTACGAAGGATTTAGCTGCGACAAGCTGGAGATGAATGAAACGCGTTGAAGAATAAGAATTCTGAATGAGAGCAAATAAATCTATGCGATCTTACTTCTGGATTGTCTTTCACATAACTCAGCATGTTCTCTCGCTTTGAACGCCGACATCTCCGAAGCGACGTACGGTTTATTGTGTATTGTTGAGGATCGCGTCCAAATGCTTCTGCCACCGCTATCATAATGCCGACCGCGTCTCGGTCAGTCACTTTGCACTTGTCCAAAGCTGATAGGACTCGTTCAGTAAAACATTGTTTGTAACCTCTTCTGTCACCAACATTTGACGGGCCAGCTTCTGCCGGGAAGTTTTCGTCCTGTCTCCCATTATCATCGCTTGAATCACTGCTTGAAAATTTAACCACTGCAATTGAACGAATTTCATTTGAATATAAACATTGGACGAACACACAAAGCGCGAAATAGCTTACCGCCTTTAGCGAACCGATCTCTACTAGATTCCGTTGCACGTTTGCGTCGCAACTCTTCTTGTTCTTCGCGCTCAGCTTTTCTTTTCCTCGTTCGAGTATCAGCAGCGTCCACACCTCCCATAGTTCCTGGCCGGCCATCTTCTCTTTGCTTTAGCAGAAACTCAATGCCTTCGGTATTTGTCATTTTCTCAAGGGCGTTGGCGTGTGCGATGTCGAAAAGATTATCCAAGCTATCAGAAAACGTATTCTCTTTTTCTCTAGTGGACTCAGTCTTTCTGTGAGATGACTTTCTTAAAGCATCCCACTCATCGTGCAGCGCAGCTATTTTTCTTGTAACATCTCCTCTGGCTTCCGTCGGAATAGCTGCTTGGCGCCAAAAAATCATCACTGCGTCCGCGACTATAACCGCACTATTTTTCTTCGACATGTTTCGTTTGCGAATGTTGAAGAAATGCATTCTTAGCACTTGCTTCTTCGACGGTAATTTGTTCCCCGTAATATTCATGCTTGGATAACCAATCAAAAAAATATCGTCGCGCGATCTAAGTCGTGTTGTCATCTTAACTTTTAAAAAACGGGAGAAAAATCAATTTACTTTTCGCGGTCGTCGGCACTTGTTGAATGACAACAATCGATGAATGAACTGCTATTTATAACTACTACGTATTTTGCAATATTTTACTGCCAGGTACTGATGAATGGGGGCATCTGGTAAGGGTGCCTATGTACCTGATTCAGCACGTGTGCGTTTCAAATTTTTCAAGACTTTCCAAACAATGACCAATCTTGAATATTGGTGGAATTTCTGTAAAAAAATCAAAAAAAATCAAAAAAATCTCGATATTGTGCAACTGTAAATACATAGATTTTCAGTATTTTTGTATGGGGAGTCCCTCAAGGAGTGGAGATAGAGGGTAAGTTTGTTCGGAAAAGATGTTGGGGATGAAAAGCTAATAGGGGTCGGTCATAAATTTTGCCCCCCTAGGGGTGACCCCTGATGACCTATGGTGTTTTTCGAAAATACTGAGCAACCTCCATTTTTGTATGGTGACCCCCCTAAGGGGAGGAGATAGGGGGTGGGTGTCTTGGGGGAAAATGTTGGCGGTAAAAAGTTAATGGGGGTCGGCCATACATTCTTCTCCCCTACGGGTGACCCCTGATGACCTATGGCAATTTCCCCCTAATTTTGGCAAAGTGGACCTTTTTCTCGGCTCGTGCGCAACCCCTAATGTTTTTTTTTTTTAATTTTTTTTTTCGGCATTGTCATTTTTTTTCAAAAAGGCACGGAATAGAGCCCTCATCTACCAAAATATCGCAAAAATGTAATTTCAAGGTCCACCTTAGTATGGATATTGGGTTTAGAGTACGATTTAGATCATAACTTCGTCTTCCTTGCCTGGTGATTCTGCAATTAGTGCCATGCGACCATCTTTCATTCGAATGTCGGGGAGGTTTGGTTTTAAACATAAGATTACATGAAGAAGGGGCATACCCACATGCTCCATATCCAGTGGAGCAGGTAAGGTATTTCCTAAACTTGATAGCCAATCTGTTCATAGTTGTGTGGACGGTTCCTGTGCCCCGGACCCCATATTGGTTAAATATCGAACTGCTTGGTCATCTTATTTAGAAATGTACGACAGTTAGGGACTGCTTTGACATCAGGAATACTATAGCAGCCTGACTGTCACAGTGAAA
The DNA here is from genome assembly GCA_963931995.1 of Phaonia tiefii. NCBI lineage: Eukaryota > Metazoa > Arthropoda > Insecta > Diptera > Muscidae > Phaonia > Phaonia tiefii. The sequence continues at coordinate 15,767,172 of OZ008370.1, read as the reverse complement.
ATTGACATCCCAGGAGGTAATGACAGTACGTCCTCGCCAAAGGTTAACTTCTCCAATTGCCATGACTTCGGCCTGAAAGATACTACAACGACCACAACAACCACACCAACCAAAGGTTTATTAACAATACCAGCATAATAATTCCATAATATAAAATATTGTCTAGAAAACAGCCGCATAGTTTACATATTTTTAATTTTAAACTTTTATTTTAAATGTTGCTATCACTGACCACGGTATGTTTCCTGCCACGGTTCTCTTTCCTTTTTTTCCACATTATGAAAATAAATTATGTGAGATTAAATATTTGTGGTTTTTTATTTTCAGTTTTGCAACATTGCCAGACTTTGGGCATACATCTGTCCACTATGTCGCAGGAAGCTGTATCTGTTAAAAAGTTTACGCTACCCAGCAACTTGTGCATACATACGATGACTGCAAGGACCGAGAGGATACACCCACATATGCCACTCTACTTGGCAAACATCATAAGCTGAATGTCACACATTCTCCTCAACTTTGTCTCACATTTACGTACATCCTACAAGAACTAAAACCGTATCAGCACCACATGGTAAGCGGATTACTGAAGAAAGGACAATTCCTCCATATTGTGCCCTAGTCGGCATGAGTTACAGAGTTCCCTCTTGTCTGTGTCTACATTGGCAACACAATCACGCCTGGTTAAGTGTCTGCGTATGCTTACGTATACGTGTGTGTAAAATGAAGTGTATTAGCAATGTTGTGGGTCAGTCAGGAAGATAAACCAGGACATATGTTCGTGTTGCTGCTTTGTTGGTTTACCGCTGATTGAATCCAGACAAATGGACCATTTAACCATCTGAGTGGAGTAAGGATTATGGCTTAAGCTATATGCAGATACGATTTGTTTGATGCCTTTTATTTTACTAAATTGTGGATTTACCTTAATGATTAAGGAGAAGTCCAATTAAATGGAAATCCTTACGATGTAACACCTACGTATTGTGCAATGAAACACAATGAACTTGACCAGAGTTCCTTTCGGTTTCAGCCATGCATCCCCTCCATACCAAAGGGTGGTTCAATTATAATTCACTCTGACCAATGATGTTTAACCAAGAATATTACAGTGGTATCCGTCGCAAGATACCAAGATCTGGTTGCCGGTTCTTTGCCATTCACTTTCAATTCTTCCAAAACCTTAGTCAAATACTTAGCATAGTTTTGGGTAAAACACCTAGAATTACTCTGATCCTTCGGCAGGATAAACTACTGTCTCATATGCTAGGACATAACAGGCTATCTTATTGCTAACCTCTCCAAATAATCGTTTGACTTGCCCCTTTTGATTTTAATGAAACTACTCATATTATGTTTGGATGCAAGTATAACATGTTTGTAGCTTGTCGGAAATATAGTACACTTGTGTCCAAACACACTGTGTTTTTGCTAGTCAATATTACATGTTGTAAACTCTGTGGCCGTCGGTGGTGCAATGGTAGTGTGCGCGGCTCTTGTGCATGAGGATGTGGGTTCGATCCCTACTCAGACCACCTTAAACTTCTTTCGACAGCGGTCAACTCGCTTAGTGATGGAAACACTATCGAGTATTTAGCCATGAAAAAGCTTCTCAAAATATCGTTCGGAACCGGTGTAAAACTGTAGGTCCCAATCAGTGAGTTTAAAACTAGAATGCGCACAGCTCACTGGTTGTGAGAAGCTCTCCCTAATCCCTTCATGGGATGTAACGGGTAACCATTTATTTATTTTTTAAACTCTGAAAAATCTGTCCTTTTGTTGGTTGTGGGTTGTATCCAAATACGACGTATTTATAGCTTATCGCAAATATAGTATACTTGTGTGCAAATACATTGTGTTTGCTGTTCAATATTACAAATTGGAGACACAATGATTAATATGTTAGATGTTTTTTTGTGGCCAAACTATGTCTTCGTTTATTGAAAGCTGTTGAACCCCAAACGTTACAGAGAACAAAGAAACTAACGAACCAGCAGATCTTCAATTCATGAAGACAATCCTAAGTACATGGATATTCCAAACATATACATGATTCCTGCATAATGTTACAGAGGCCGTTTTCTTCAGAGTGCACTTTCGCATTACATCACATGGAGGAATTGGGAAGAGCTCTCGCATTCAGTGAGCTGTTTAATTTGTAGACTCACGCCGATTTCTAGCCAAGATGTATTGTGCAATTGCTAGTGTGCGAGGATCTTGTACATGATAACGTAGGTTCGATCCCAGCTCTGTCTATCTTACACTTCTTTTGAAAACCTATATCTTGCTTAGTTGTGCCGACACTATCGAAAACTTAGCCATGACAACGCTGCTCGAAATACCGTTCGGAACCGGTGTAAAACTGTAGGTCCCAATCAGTGATGGGAAAATTTTGAAAGCGCACAACTCAGTGACTTTGAGAAGCTCTCCCCAATCCCTTCATGGGATGTAATGGAAAAAGCTTTTTTTTATGCCACCGTCTAGAAGCGAGTTGACCGGCGCCGAAATAAATGAAAGGTCGCTCGCTTTTACCACCAACTCCAGTGATGACATTTATTCAACCAGCCACTAGGGTAAGAACAGATAGTCACAGCCGCTGTGTAAGAACAGTGTGTCGAAACCGCTGTGTAAAAACCGTTAACCGAAACCGCTGTGTGAGAACAGTCAACCGAAGCCGCTGAGTAAGGTCAGTCAGCAAAATTGGCTGTGTAAGAACAGTCAGCCAGAATATGAACAGACAGCCAAATCAGCTATGTAAGAACAGTCACACGGAGCCGCTATGTGAGAACAGAGTCCGCGTGATTTAATGTGGTTCTCGACGTGAAGTCCCTAACCACAGGTGAGCACCGCCCCACCAAGAACGTGTTTGATACGACTGTTAGCGCCGCCCGTCAGACGCAGCCGCTATGTAAGAACAGTCAGCCAGAGCCGCAGTATAGAAACCGTCAACCCGAGCCGCTGTCTAAGTACACTCAGCCAGAGTAGCTATATAAGAAAAGTCAACCAAACCGCTGTGTGACAACAGTTAACCGAAGGCGCTATGTAGGAACAGTCAGCCGAAGCCATTGTGTCCGAAATGTCTGCTGGAGTCGATGTGTAAGAACAGTAACCAGAGGAACTGTGTGAGAACAGTTAACCGAAGCAGCTGTGTAAGTTCGGTCGGCCAAAACCGCTGTGTACGAACAGCCAGACGAAGCCACTGTGTAGGAACAGTCAGCCGAAGCCATTGTGTCAGAATAGTCAGCCGAAGTCGCTGTGTCAGAACGGTCAGCCAGAAACACTGTGAGGCCAGGCAACCAGAGCCACTGTGCACGAACAGTCAGACGGAGCCGCTGTGTAGGAAATGTCCTCAGTGTTTTCCAATCCATTACCCCTAATTCTACCAAACATGAGAGGTGTCTGTGTCTTAATTTTGTAAAAGTAGGGCAATGACGGTGTTCCACCGTTGCGATGTTCTTTTTGCACCTTCTACATTTATTTTTATCGACGCACTAAATTTTAAACAGATATCCCGAGGAGTGGTGTGTCACGTTAGGGCACCAAAGTCTTATCACCAATGAGCCTGGCTCCAATAACTTCGATCAGTTTATGTAGCTTTATCAGTCTTCTGGTTTGGTTCCAATCCGCTTCGCCTGCCACACAGGTTCTTTACCACTGTGCTCCCGCCAACTGCGTTACAAATTCTTATGTGGGCTATTCGTGTCCATTGCTGAAGATCGGTCTTTGTGAACTGGAAATGTTTCGCGTTATTTACATATATTCACAGTTCACCCATTGGTGCACGTCCAATCCAGTTTATGCCGCGGCACCCTGGAGTGCATATGATTGGACGGATGCCAGTGGTGGAGAATTTGTTTATCTCCACCTAGCGTTCGAGTATCATAAACGGTTAGGCAATTTGATCCCCGATTGAAAATCTAGAAATATATCCTGACTTCACCTTTCAGCTATCTTACACAAGATGATACACCTAACCTGGCCAACTCGTCGTAACCAAAAATCCGGATACAATGGGTAAAGAAGCGTAATTTTTTGGTTTTAAATAAATTGGTCAGGTTACCCATACCAGTGTTGTGGTAAGGAAGGTGGAAGTACCGTTCTATATTTAGCGATGTCAATGAAGAATCTCTATTCGCCACTCTTCATCCGCCCTAGATTGCACAGAATATCAGAGGATTCCTCCAGCAACTTAGAAGTTATCGGCCCTTGATTTGTTTCGTGTTATTAATGCATGGAAATTTGTCATCACAATTTTTTTTGGAATATGCTTGGCTCTCTATTCCTAGAAATCAGAAAGTTTAGATTCATTCTTCTTTTACCTCTAGTGCTTTCATCGTCAAGGCGGCCGTTTACTTAATTTGTACCTAACTGGGGTATGGGTCAATGTCGTTCTTAGCTGTCACCCGATACGCAGTCACATGCATTGAATATTGTGCACATTTTCCATGTGAGCACTACTCCATTGCCTTCCATCAGTCGACAGATGTGAAACTCAAAACACACTCGTCTAAAGCCTGCACGTCATCTTACGGCTGAGACTAATAGCTTATAATCCAACATCCCTGAGCATTTTCCGCTTTCCGATCCAGAATTGTGTCCAATTATTTGAGCCTATCAGACAATTTAATAGGGTTTCCTAGGAAGCTCAGATTATAGATGGCTTTTCAAACTTCTATTTTCTCTCTCGCAGTGGGCAGCACTCCTCAAAGGTATGCACGAGAATTCCGTCATCTTGCCGTCTTTGCTATCATTTTCACGTGGTCCTTGAAAGTATCCATAATGACCTGTAAAGGACATCGCGCATTGCTTAATGTGTGTAAGTATACCGAAAATGTCATAATTTTCTTCAACCAAAGATTAAATCTGAAAATTCCCAATAATATACTATTCAAATGTTTTGCAATCGAAATCTACTTCATTTTTGATTCCCATGAACAATAAAACGCCAGTGAAATAAAATCACTTAAGTCTTAAGTTCTCTCATGGACTTAAATAAATGCACATAATAAATCCTTTATGATAATGACATCCCAGCGGAAGGAGAGAGAAATACAAACTGCAAATCCTTCACTTTTCTGCCACATTTACGAATGTGCTACCGCAACTGTTGGCAAATAAATCCCTCGGTAAACTTCATTAAAATGCAACACTTCAAGTAGAAGCTCAGAAGTTGCATTCAAATATTCATACACTCCATCGCAGGAGTTGGCAAGCATCCGCTTTTCCCGGATAGAAGGAGCGAAATGCAGCGAAATCTATGGAGCAACCATTGTGCGAAAAAACGAGGGATTTGCATTAAAAGGAAAACAGCGAACGAAACGTATAGCAAAAAAAAAATGGATAGTTGGCGATGGGTATATACCCTGCATTAGGCCCATTGCAGTTTGCGGAATAGCAAACACATACTAAATAGCAAAGAAAATTTGTTTGGACACAAGTGTACTATGTTTGTGACAAGCTACAAACACATAATATTTGCATCCAAACAACAACAAAAATACTAAATTTTCAGAGCGTTGTACTTTGCTGCAAAGATAAGCCCTGCGATAATTTGATTGCAGCTGCAACGATAAATTATATTCATTATTTCAACAAATTTTTCATTCTTGCAACGTTCATAGTTAATTTGATTTTTTAAGAAAAGAAGTCCAAAATTATAGTGTCTGAGATTTAAAATATTGTTATATGATTTACCTCTTACAGTTTCAATAGTTTGTCTTTATTATTTATTTATTTCGGCGTTTTCTTCACTTTTATAGTACACGAAGTAATTTCGTTGCTACAACGATTCAGTTGTCAATGCTACGAAAATTACTATTGTGTAGATCAAGTGAGACAGAGAGCGGAGAGAGATGAGGGGACGTAAAAATCACGTCAGCAAGTGAAACATATCAGTAAATTATAATACATGTCCTGCAGCTGAAATCAGTTCCTGTGGCACAACCAGTCTTACTTCTCCACCGGAATAATTTATGTACTTTTCTATTGTTTTATATAAATATCTAATTATGCTTACTAATAGACAACAATGAAAAAAAAAATGCAAGACAGGAACAACAACAACGTTCATGACAGTATGGAAACATTTTCAGTTAATGAACCCATTCTCGTTGCGTGACTAAAACTGTACGTTACCTCATTTTCGATGACAAAAGTTGACGCGACGAACATTTTCATTCCTCTGACGAACCTTTTTCGTTTCGTGTTGCATTCAAGGAAACTTTAAGTATAACGACAACAGCTGGTAAAGAGAACAGCATACTTGGTGACACACGCTGTAAAATTTTTCTGTTTTTGTTGTTTGTATGCAAATATAACGTGTTTGTAGATTACCGCAAATATAGTATACTTGTATCCAAACACATTGTGTTTGCTATTTAGTACAACATGTTTGGGACACAATGATTATCAGGTTATAACATATGTATTCGTGAACTAAATGTGACTTTGTTTGCTAAAAACTGCTAAACACAAAAACAATGCTTGCAAACATGTACATAGTTACTGCAATAAGTTCCTGCGACCGTTATTTTTCACCGTGTAGTGATGTGTTCTTTTGCAAGGGAGCTTTAGCTACTTATCTTCCTAGGCACATCTCTCGAGTGGTGCATGGGTATTCGCCCTTCACATACTTTGGGTACCGCAAAAATAAAATGTGCTAGTCGCAAACAAAACGTGGTTGAAGCGTCTGTGTCAGTATCCTGCATGTCATGCTAACACCAATGCGTTTCAGATTATAATAATATAATTATCAAGTGACAATCAAAGGCTGCGAAAAATATTAATACATCATGTTGTTGCATGATCTCCTAATATGTTCCTCGTGTTTATCGAAAATATCTCCGGGAAATTTGGGGTAACGGACTGTGGGTATAAACCTCCCATTGGCAGAAATGTCGCGGTCTCTGAAGTTGGTCCATGAAGTAAATATTGTCACTGAAGACTTCGAAGGAGTCGAAGGTAACCCATTACCAAACGCCTTGGGTGATGGGTAAAGGCCACTTACCCATTACCGACGTGTATTGGGTAATCGTGATGGATAATTCCCCATTGTCGAGGATAACTACCCATTGTTTTCCCGATTATCCTGCGGGAAATGGGTAATCGTGATGGGTAATTCCAAATTGTATAGGGAGCTACCCATTATTTGCCTCATACTTTTATTACCCATAAACTTTCCTTACCCATTACCCAAGGTGGTGTCTATGGGTTACAAAGGGAGGCGGGGATTAGTTATGAACTCTGGTTGGGTGTGCTTTAAATTGCGGAATTTGTTGCGCATTTCTTGGCACGGGCAATGCGTAATAGCAAAGGCAAGAGCCATGCGACCCTTTCCGTTCTCATTACCAGATAGCCTTCTGATTGTAGACCGTAACTGTTTCGAACCAGTACTACAGTTCTCCAGATGTTCTAACCATCTGTCATGTTGGTGCTGGTGAGTGAGTAAACTAATCTCATCCGTCAGGAGTATGATTCGTTCATCGGCCGTATTGCTGGCATGAATCAAGCTGGTCCGCTAAGCGCGTTTTATCAGATGGGAAGTTGGCCGTCGGTGGTGCAATGATTAGTGTGCGCGTCACTTGTACATCAGACCGTGGGTTCGATCCCTGCTGTGACTACCTTACATTTTGTCTTTCCACGACGGTGTAAAACTGTAGGTCCCGGTGTAAAACTGTAGGTCCCAGTCAGTGTGTGCAAAACTATAAAGCACACATCTCACTGATTGTGAGTATCTCTTCCCAGTTCATTCATGGGATGTAATGAAAATTTATTTATAGTTCTGTCTTCTATTGGGAATTCTACCACACGCTGAAAAATAACATAACATATTTTGCTAAACAATAATTCAAAATTCTGCAGCAACCATGTATATGTTTGGAGCACACAAATATATTTGGGTCGCAAACACGTATGTTATAACATATTAATCATTGTGTCTCAAACATGTACTATTGAACAGCAACCACAACGTGTTTGGACACAAGTATATTATATTTGCGACAAGCTCCGAACACAATTTATATTTGCATCCAAACAACAACAAAAAAAGATTTTTCAGCGTTTTTTCAGCAAATGCTTTGCTGCCTGGTGTGTGGTATCCCTGTGGATCTTCTCACCCTGTCTGGAGCAAGAGAGTAGCTGCAAATGACAAAGGGATTCATCAATAAGGTTGGTAAAGCCAGGACAGACAGTTGGCATTATTATAATTGACGAATGTCCTTTATGTAGTGAATATAAGACGGAGATTTATGCATTTATACAAGTGGTCAGATGACTGAGGAGAGTAGCCCTAAAATGCCACTATTAAGCGGCCATTAAGACGCTGGTGGCCTGTTGCTGGGGTTTTACCGAGATGTCTTAGCAAAAAGTAGTCCAACTTATTTGAGTGCACGGGCAAGGTTAAAACTAACGAGTATCCTTGCATGTGCCGCCGGAAATAATTTGTGTTACTCTTCCCGTACATATTGATCGATTTTTCTGCGTGCAGTTTTTGTCTACTGATGCAGGAAAAGTAGATGAGAAATGTACATATACACTGGACCCATACCGTATGCTTTGGTGAAGAGAAGAAACATATGAACATTTCGTGTTTCCCAAAACGGAAGGGATGTCATTTCAATTTGCAGACATTCGGCTGAATGTAAAAAAGTAAAAAAAAAAACCACTGATTTCCTTCTTATTGTGATTCAAGAACTGACCAGTACAATGATGTTTCTCTACGTGCGACACTTTGCTATGTAGAGTGCAGTGCATGTTAAGAAATAAAAAACGGCGGAATCAACACTTTTAAAAATGTAAATTATTCGCCAGCGCATTTTCACAAACATTTACCATTGGGACGCACTCCCTCGGTAAAGTGTCAATAAATCATATTGTTCGCCATAAGTTAAGCTTCATAAGTGTTGAAATCCTTGAGATACAACAGGGAAACTGTGGAAAACTGTGAAAACATTCGTACACTCCATGGCAAAGGTATGTAAATTTCTCGAAAGCAAGTGAAAATTTATACATGCGAATGCGAAATCTCAGAGTGTGATGGTGAGACGATAACAAATAAAAGATACAGGAGAAAACCTTGCATAAAAGCTTAACATCAAGGATATGACAACCAAACTTGAAAATTACAGAATTTATTGTTTTATATTTCTGATCTCATAAAAAAAAGTATATGATTTTATAGATGTTCAAAGGAATGTAATGTTCAAACAAAGGAATATTCAATTAAGGACTTTAATATAATAAAACGACAACTAATGAGGAGTGGGCCGTGTACAATGTGGAATTTAATTTGGCCTTAACAAAAGTACTAATATATATTTTTCAAAATTATGACTTTATTGACAAGGCCCATCATTTCAAGCTGTAAAATCTTTCTTTGTTTATTTTCTTTGGATGCAAATATAACGGAAAATAAAGTCGTGACAGACTACAAAGAAAGACAAACGCAGCAGATCTTGAATTCATGATAACAGTGCTTGCAAACATATACATGGTTCCTGCAAAATGTTGCTGGGGCATCGTTCAAATGGCTTCAACGACTTGCTTTCAATACCTCATTCGATCTACCCAATTCTTCAGAATTTTCGATTGTTTGGAATTCTATCTTGTGAACGACAGCGTCAAGTTCGGTTTTTAAGGTCTCAATAAACTCGAGATTGTTTGCATAACACTTCGCTTTCACGGCGCTCAAGATATAATACACTAACGGGGTTAAATCGCAGCTGCTCAGCGACTAATTGACTTGCAACTTTCGGTTGATTATGCGGTTTTCGAACACAGTGCGCAAATGATCGATTGCAACGTTGGCTGTGTGGCACGTAACGCTGTTCTGCTGAAACCACAAGTCGTCCATGTATATCCTCATCCACTTTTGGGAAGAAAAAATTGTTGAGAATACCACGGTAATGCTCGCCATTTACGGTAACGGCGGCTCTTTTCTTATTTTCGAAAAAATGGATATATGACGCCGCTATGTTAAAAATCGCAACAAACAGTCACTCGTTCAACTGCTCCGCCTCGAAGACGTATGTATATTCCGATCACCAAATGGGTCGCTTGTGTTTGTGAACGTAGGTTCGTTCACTCCCGAGTTGAAAATTAGCTTCATCGGAAAATATGACATAAAAAAAAATAAATGGTTTCCCATTACATCCCATGAAGGGACTGGGGAGAACTTCTCACAATCGCTGAGCTGTGCGCTTCCCAGTTTTCACTCACTGATTGGGACCTACAGTTTTACACCGATTCCGAACGGTAATTTGAGAAGTTTTTTCATGGCTAGATACTCGATAGTGTCGCCGTCACTATGCGAGGTGACCGCCGCCTAAAGAAAATTTGAAGGTGGTCAGAGCCGGGTTCGAACCCAGGATCTCATGTACAAGAGCCGCGCACACTAACCATTGCACTACCGACGGCCACCGACGGGAAAATAAGACAGTCCGGTAAAAATGCTCATCTTCAGCCAATCAATCCTCAGCTCATGAACCTTCAGCCCATTTAGCGAAGCGAAAACGCATCATATGGTCATGACGCTTCATTTCTTGGACTAATTGGACTGTATAAACCTTCATACTGAGGTCTGTATGCAAAATTCTGTGCAAATAAGTGCGAGAAATGTTCAATTGCTGCGAACGGTGACGAGTTGATGCAGATGGCTATTCCAACACACTTTCAGCTACGATACATCGGCAATATTTTCCACTGAACCATAGAGAAATATACAAGAGTCTCTTACCCCTCTCTTTATGTTCTGTCGATGACGCCATCATCATCATAGGCCATTTCATCGAGTTCGAGTTGTTTCTGTATTTTACTCTTTGGTTGGACATAAAACGGACAGAAATAAAAGGAAATGCGAATTTTCGTTCGACGCAACCAACACAGAACATAATTTAGCTGTTATTAGTATCAAACAAACACTATTTGAACTTAGTTTGATGTATGGTTTGCTTCTGGTTGCTTATCGCACTTTCGCCTATCCACTTTGTTCTCTAACATTTCCCTACTATATAGTCGATCAGCTGTGTCATGGATACCCCCTGACTGAACGTACTGGACGAGTACGAACACGAGTTCTTTTGGCCAATAAGGACCCGGATTGATGAACTCGCTTCACAATCGACAAACTGCGTTGATGTCAGTTTATGTCTATCGAATTTATTTCGTAGAAATTTTGTCCAACAAGGACCCGGAGTGACGATCTCTTTTCCCAAATTAATCCACACACTGCGATGGTGTCAGTCTATTTCTATCGAATTTTGTTTTGTAGATTTCTTACCGTTTGAGCTGAAGACTCAGAACTTTGGTAGAAAGTTTTTAATTTTCAGAATTTTCTTCAAGCGTAAACCGACCCATTTCGTAAATTTCTCAGCTTTAACTAATAATCTGCCACGTCAAAAATGCCAAATTGGCCTTGTGCTTTGAAGTAACGGGTGGTTCAAATTCCAAATTTTACAATGGCCATCCTTTATTTTAAAAAAGTATGTTACAAGGGGCGAGTGCAAAGTTGGTAATGCACAGGGACAGGAAAAGTTCCTGCCAAGACAGTAGTGTGTGGTGAAGAGCCACATCCTGCTCGAGGTGCCCCTGGTGTTTACTAAACACTACGGATCTAGACTGCTAAGTCGATATAAATACCTTTCTAATACCGGGTGAAATCCTGGCTAGAGGTTTTCCGCAGCCCCAATACTAGGATTGGATGCAGTGGTGTAATGAATCACTCGTCTTGAATTTCAATCATTACCGACAGGCCAATAAACCCAGAGAACTAACATACCCCCTTGATAACGACATTTGGTTTTAAACAACGATTTATGATTGGTATCTCTCCGAAAATCAAGGCTGTGACAGGTTACACGTGTTATGGAATGCTACAATGTGGAACTTAGACCTAAGCGAAGTGCGTTGGCTTGGTAGTGACTGACGGCGACATTCGAAATAAATAGAGAACATATTTTTGCGGAAGAAACTGTAAAAGATGTAGAGAGGTTATGCCATAAATATTATGATACATTTTTTTATTTTAAGACCATCTATATCTCTATAAATAGAGATATGAAAGTAGTTTTTTAAAAAAAGAATATGTTTTGCAAATGCATCCTCATGATTCCTGTCAAACCATAAACCTATTTCAGATCTAGCCACAGATCTTCATCAGCGGTTATTTGGAATGCTGCTTTTGAAAAATTCATCAAACTAAATGCAAACGAAAACTCATCTGAATTGAGAATTTCACACTGTGCAAGTGTTCGAACGAAAAATGTCGCAAGCAAAACACACAAGAAAACAACTTCTTATAATATATTGTTACGATTTTCCTTATTCGTTCTTTTTAGCGCTGTTTTATTCCCAATAATAAAACAAGGTTCGTAGTACAACAGTTTACTTTATTTACAACACAATCGCGTTGCTTACTTTGAGGCGGTTAATCACAAACTGAACTCAAAATGCGAAAAGCCTCAGGCATTTATAACAGTAATGCTTCTCGCCGCAAGGGTCTCTAACAGCTTCTAGATAGTTCTACCCGATTACAGAACCTGTAGTATAACAGTTTTTAAAAATAACGTACTTGCAGTCGGGTCGTCAACGGGTTTGTAGTATGAGAATACTTTCAGGCGCAGCATTAATCGCCCTGTTATTTACATAATGCAAGTCTGGTCATTAAGAGTAACTAATCTTAATCGTAATGATATTAATTGCTATAGAAATTATTTACAGTCGAATTAAATTTAATTACCGAATACTAAACTGCGAAATGGTGACATTAAATGGCTCCTGTCAAACACTTCTCTCCCCCCCCATTTAGATTTTACAGAACATGCAAAAGTGTCACAATCTATCCTTGTCACACCCTTAAAAGTGGAGCCTCGCTCACTGTCAGTTATATTGAAACTGAACTCACTCGTTGAATGTACTTGGAAAAAATAAAATTAGACTGACACTCTTCAAATCCATTCAAATATTTGCACTTCGCACGAGTTCATGTCATAAACATTTTAGTTTTATTGTATGACTGGGACTGAATGCGATGAAGTGTTTGGCGTACAGTTTCGTTTGAAAATATTTTGTAGGCTAAAGAGAGGAATGTATAGCATTTATAGTTAAATAATTTCTATTGTATAGAATATCGAAAACACTTGACTTCAGTTGTTGACGTTACTAGGATAAATATGAAAATTGTTCATTCTTAAATATATGACCTTGAAAATATGGCCTCTACGATATTAGTAGAATGTTCTTCAGAATTGGCATGTTGGACATTTATATTTTGCACATTGACATGTGTAGATTGTGAACTCGGTGGGTCAAAGATTGACTGTGTAAACTAAAAACATATCGGATTTCGTCTTCGCTGATCCAATTGTTGTTGGGTTTGAGTCCGATACGTTGGATAGTGATAGCTGCGCTATTTTACTTACATTGTTGTGTTGTACTCAATTTTTTGTTCAATTCCTGATGATGTCTTTCAAAGAAAGACGAAATATTGAAAAATAAAATATATGAAACAAAAATGACATCGAGCCTAACTATTTAAAAACTAAGATCTAATTCAGGCGATACCTTAAAATGTTTTCAAAAATCTGACTAATTTGGATCTCCTCGGAAGAATTCCCGTATTACTTATATCATACTTTACTATCTGGAGACTGTACACAACCAACTGTGTCAGTACAATTAGTATTCTATGTTCTATTTTCGAGCATTTCAAAACAATGCTCGCAAAAAAACTTCATATGCAATGACATTGATTCACATATACGTAAGAGTATTTAGATGTAGGAACCTTGTATTGATAAAAGTAACCAGTAGTTCCAAGTAAGTAGGTATTTGGTAAGCGAGGTGTCTGATTACCAAATTTTGTTACCACTAGTAATGAAAGTGTGCTCCATTTCACAAGTCAGCTATACCCATTATCACTAGTGGTATGACCACACAATGCTCGTATCTCCCATTTCATACAAGACCGTCAAAACTCAAAATATGTACAGTGAAAGAAAAAGCTTCATCAAACTTATGAATTCTTTCATCAATTTGATGAAACATTTTCTCATTTTCTAACCTACGACAGATTTTATTGAATTATTGAAATACATTTAGTCAATCTTTCATACACATTTCATCAATAGTTTAAGTTGATTCAACGACAGTGCTACATCAAGTTGATGTAAATTTTTCCACAATTTGATGGAAATTTGTCATCAAGTTGAAGTAAATTTTTCACAATTTTTTTGTAAATTGTTCATAAATTTGCTGTACATTTTTCGTCAATTGGATATAAGTTTGTCGTCAATTTGATTTGAGTTTGTCATCAATTTGATTTGAGTTTATCATGAATTTGATGTAAATTGGTGATCATATTGAAGCAAATTGTTTGTTAAGCAGTAGCCAAGCTCTGTGGTCTATTTTTCATCGTAAAAACTCCACAAGAACAGCTCATAAAAAATGATCATAACGTGGATATTTGCTGTCTATTGCACTATTTTTGATTATGTATTTATTATCAATTTTCACTACTTTTTCCCTTAAGTTTTTCAATACTACGCCCATATTTTGAATTGATCCCACTAACTACTCATATTTCCAAATTCCAATGACGAATATTGATGTACAAAGATCATCAATTCAATGAAGCTGAAAACGGTGAAGACACGCATAATCTTCAACTTGAAGAACATTTTCATTCAGATAATTAAATTTGTCACCACTTCGATGAAGAACAATTGATGAACATCTGGCATGGATTTGATGTAAATATTTTCTTTTAGTGTAGTTGTGATTAAATCAACGTTGAAAGTTTCAGGTTGTGTAGGATTGTGCGGCAAATGCTAATTTCAAAATTATTTCACTCCGAAACCTAGAAAGTTATCGACCAAGCCCGTGCTCATGAATGACAAGCCCGTGGTTAACTTAATGTGTTTGATTTTGGTAAGTAGTGAAATCGTTATTTATTCACTATTTACATTCAACTACTGTAAGGAAGATGCTGGCGAAGAAGTACTATTAGTGTCTAGCTAATCCACGCATATACGAGTACTGCTGATTTGGCAATAAGTACATATGTTGCATGTCTCAAACATCACGTAGTGGTAGTGTGTTCAATGCTTCACAAAAAAATCACGTTTGATGATGCGTCTGTGGGAAATGTTTGACTGTGCGTCAATCTCGTGTCGCTATAAAGTTGGCTCTCTGCATAGTTGGAATGAATTTTAACATAAAAAGTGCGTGCTTAAGTGTTTGATGATACTGGCTTGTGTTGTGATAGCACATTTCATTCGAATTCCGTAAGGATATTATTGAGTTAACCCACATTTCGAATTTAATGTACAAAAATCAAACTGAAATTAAAGTTACTGGAGAATATCTAGAAACAATGATTGTCATGTTCCCTCATTTGCACATTTTTGATATTTGTGTTTTTTTAAATTTTTAAATTTTTATATTTTTGTATAAATTTTTATTTTAATATTTGTATCTTTATACTCGTATCTCCATATTCTTTATTAATATTGTGTTGTGCAATTAACTTCATTGAATATGTGCCATTGTGTTTAAATGCTGTTTCTTGTTTCAATACATTTGTCTCCAGTAATTGTATTCCATTCGCATGTGGTTTAATTAAAACATGTCTACAAAGATGGCATTCACATTTGAATATGTGTCGCAACTCATGGCGATTTCTTTTCTGACAAAAAATTCAACATTTCTTCTGCCCTTTACCATAAAAGAGCTTTTTTGTGTTCGTTTGTAAAAAATGTACAACCCAGCGAAAATATTTTGTATTCGTTTGTGTGAATGTTCCACTCTAAAGTGTACAACTATTACACTTTCCACCCTCACATCGAGTGACGGTTTGAGAATCTTCCCGATTTAAATGATAATTGTTTTTTGATTTTTTGTTTCAGGGTGTGCTTCTTCTTCATTTGGTGCATGCTGGGTGTAGCTCTGTAATATTTTTTATTGTTTTGATGCAAATATAACGTGTTTGTAGCTTGTCGAAAATACAGTATACTTGTGTCCAAACACATTGTGTTTGCTATCCAATATAACATGTTAAAGACACAATCATTACTATGTGTTTTTGTTTTGTTTCAGGGTGTGCTTCTTCTTCGTTTGTACACGCTGAAAACTCGGTAATTTTTTGTTGTTTGGACGCAAATATAACTTGTTTGTAGCTTGTCGAAAATACAGTATACTTGTGTCCAAACACATTGTGTTTGCTATCCAATATAACATGTTGTATACACAATCATTACTATGTTGTAATAAAATGTCACCAAGGTTTAATAAGTTTTTCGTTTATATAATTTTTTTTATTTATTTTTTTCAGATTATATAAATAACAGCTGGAGAATAAATAATGCAGAGACTTACAACTGAATTTTATTATTTAAATCAGCGATCAATTATTTTAACGCAAGATGCATATAGTCGAAGCACACTTTCATTTGAATGCCTTTGTTAATAAGCAGAACTGTAGGTTCTGGAGTTCTAAAAATCCAACAGCTATTCATCAACGCCAATTGTACCCCATTAGGTGTACAGTATGATGTGGCATTACATCTGAAAATATCAATGGGCCTTACTTCTTCGAAAATGAAGATGCAAGTGCTGTAACCGTAAGTGAGGAGCGGCATCGGTTTATGGTAGGACATTTTTTGCGTCCTGCCCTTGAAAACATACCTCAGGTGTGTTTTCAGCAGCATGGAGCCACTGCCCACACTGCCCGAGACCAATGGCACTTCTAAGTCAAATTTTTGAAGAACGAATAAATTCGGAAATTAATTGGCCAGCGCGTTCGCGAGAGTATACCTCCACCCTACTCCGGGAAGCACGGGCTGGGTGCAACGGGGCGTGTCCATAGGTTGGGGATAGTGGGAATCCAAGATTTCGGGACAGCTGGCCTCTGGCAGCCGAGGACAGCTCAGCGGAAGAAGTGGAGAGTCCCGAGGTGGGCCTATGTGTTGATTAGTTCCACCTAAATATCGACTGTCAATGAAGCTTCTGTGACATGTCGATTGGATCAGGCGCCATTACAATATCCAATGTCGAGCACAAAACACTTGTAAGATCTACGTGGTTGCTGACGAGTGTTACAATCAACTGGTTCCTAACAGTTCCCTCCGACGCCAGGGCACGGGTCGGTAGTAACGTATGGCCCAGTCCCGCTCACGCAGTCACTGTGTTGGACTGTCTTTTATATCCTGGCAGACTCGTGGAACTTACACGAATACTGGCAATGGAAAACAAAAAACAAATATACCTCGAACCGATAATGACACTGACTTACGACTAACTGATACCCATCTCACCTTTGAGACGGATCTCGTGCGAATCCACGACACGTATAGTGCAACAGCACCCTGCAATTGTGGAGATGGTGGCATCGCCAAGGCGGGACCATTTCGCATATAAATACATACTGTCAGGTTGGCGTTGCTGCCGATCTCATGGAAAACTGTGTCCTAGGTAGTGATGGTGGTACTGTACCTCCACTCTCTTATGCAAATGGTGATACTACCTCAAACCGAATAAGAAGAATAAGGAGGCAAAGTCTGGTCCTACTCTTGTTGGACAAGATGAGGAGGTTGATAAAACAAAATCCACACTCCCCGGTAATATCGGACGTAAGGTGACTGGAGCGGGCTCCACCTCGGACAAGTTTGGCAAGTCTAGGAACAGGTCTAGTGCTCCCAGAAACTGATACATCCATTGCAGAGCATGTGCCGCCATGAGAAAGCTCATGAACTGGGATTCTGAATCTTTGTCAGAGAAACACAAACAGGGTGCTATGGCCGTGATTTTATCAGGAGGTACTAGGTATCGCACTCCTTTATCAGGAGGTACTAGGTATTGCACCCTGATGCGCTGTCACGGAGAGGGGGACTGGGGTGCCCGGCCGTGGAGAATAGGAAAGATTCTGGTCCCACTTCAAAACATGAGTCCAGACCACATGTTTGATGGCTGCAAATTCTGGAAATCCGGATGCCTGCTCTTTGAGAGTGGGGGGATCATCTAACGAATAATGTGGATGGTCCCTTTACTTCAAAGGCTATAATAAATGGTTTCCCATTACATTCCATGAAGTAATTGGGGAGAGCTTCTCACAATCAGTGAACTGTGCGCTTTCTAGTTTTATACTCACTGATTGGGACCTACAGTTTTTACAACGATTCCGAAAGGTGTTTTTTGAGAAGCTTTTTCATGGCTAAATACTCGATAGTGTCGCCGTCACTATGTGAGGCGACCGCCACCGAAAGATATTTAAGGTGGTCAGAGCAGGGATCGAACCCAGCATCTCATGTACAAGAGGCGCTTCTGTGGTTGTCTGAGACGAGTCAAAATCGTCGATTGTGTTAATAAGGAGTCTGTGCACATCCGAGAGTAGAGGTTATACCTCAGTCCTCTCACCCTCTTCGACCCATTATATTCGTTTGGATACCACCACCAGTTCTATCGGCGGTGACTATGCTACCGACGGTAGATTTTGGACTGTCCCTAGAGGTAATAATGTCTGATAGAAGTGAGTGAGTGGCTGGTATACCTATATCACTCTCTCGTTATTCAATTTTTATGGTTGAACCGCATGTAGAGGAACGGGGTTATTCAATGAGGACCTTCAACTCAGTCTATCGCTGGGTTTGGGTGGGAACTGCAGTGTTTTCCAAGCTGAAATAGTGGCGATTTTGAGGACGGTGGCCGAGGTTATGAACTCGTGCTTGGACCCAGCGGGTGATTGAATTATTTGCGTTGACAGTAAGTCGGCCCTTAGTTCGACCAGGTCTGTTCGACCAAATTGGTTAGAGATTGCAAGCGAACTCTGGCCAGTGTATTACCTTGAAAGCTGAGACTCTGCTGGACTCCGGGGCATAATGATGTTGCAGGGAACGTTGAAGCAGATGGTCTTGCTAAGGCGGGTTTTTCTTCTGGTGATTTGGTGGATGGTGGTAATCAACGCCGTATGGTCGGTCAGGTTGAATTATAGTATTTCGAGAGATATATGGTGGACTCGAGAAGAACTGGGTCGCTTCTGCGATTGGAGAAGTATGATTCGCGGGTCCTCATTGAGGTGAGTATGGAACACTGTGATGTGTCACTCGCAACTGGATTATGGACGTAATTGACTACTGTCGCATTTGGAGTGACGTAGGTGAGGTGGACCCCATTGAGCACCTACCCAGTCAATGCCCGGCCCTTCGATGAAGGCGACGATGTTGTATTGGATGGTATTCTGTAGATGGTCTGGCCTCTCTAGCTGACGTGGTCATTGTGTGATTTATTGGAGAATTTATGGGGTTTGATATTGCTTCGGGCTAGTGGGAACGTCGCCTCATGAATTGTCTGATAGTAGCTTCTAAGTTTTTATGTTCCACTGATCTGGGGTGGTAAGCCCCTGATCTCTGTGGGCACTTTTTCTATGGAGTGCCTATAATTGCCTATAATTTGTGTGCACATATTTATACGTCATAGTGGTTATCGTGCATAGGAAATTTGTCTGTGCGGCTATCTTATTCGTCTCTTAGGTATATCTTTCGTTTGTCCTACGTCTTTTTTATTCTATAGTAATATCTACTTTACTGGGGCTTGCTCCCTTTCCCCCTTCTCGCTGTGTTCTTGTTTATTTTTTCAGATCATTAGGGCAATTACAGTGGATCGTCCGAACTGGTTAATAATGCAGCCACTGACTGCCTCTTATTATCACGTATCGTTAACCTAACCAAACCTAACCTAATATGTTTAATTCTAACTATCAAACAAAACTGGTTATCAAACAAAATCTAAGTATCATTATTTCCTTTGGTGCAGATTTTGCGTTTGTCAGTTCAGTCAGAAAAGTTGATATCCTTACAAAAGGAACTTACAAAATTGATTCATTGATTCTAAAAATAAGGATTGCGACAATACTTCATAACCATTATTACTTTTCTATAATAACCATTCGAATAGGGCATAATTGTGGTTTCAGTGAGCCGGAAAACAGAACAGGCAATGAATAAGAAAAATTGTTCTGTGCTTATAAAGGCTTCCTCATTCCCCGACAAAGCACTGTTCCCAAAAATATATTTACATTTTACTGTAAGGACCTACATTTGCGCTCCGTCTTTTATGCAAAAAGTAATATACAGCATTTACTGTCCCAAACTTCCTTTTTCCGCCACTTAATGACCAGAATTTTCAGCGTAACAATTGCCTATAAATGTTAACTTAATGATGATGAATTTTTAATGGTTCTCTTCTATTTTACTATGCTACCTATTTTTCAATGCTAGCCTTTGGGTTCCCGCACAAAAACATGTGTCGCCCTACCTAAGATTTCACCTAAACCCAAGAAATGTTCAGTTTCATCGTGGCTGCTCCTAGGGAGAATAGTAAAATATAGCCCTGATTGATGAGGGGTAGCACATTTTGGAAATACTAACTTTTTGCATATGAATTAAAATGGAAAGTAAACTTAACCAAGTGAATTCATAAGCATAACTAAAGGCTCTTTAAGGTAGTTATTTTTACTGCATACTTTTGGGCAGTGCCATTTGCGTTGCATAAGCTGTGGCTTTAAGTAGTGTCGTTTGTTAAATACAACTTTTCTTTTCGCTTTTCATTTGCCATTTGGATTACTTTTTGCTTTTACTTCCGTTTTTTGCTTCTCGTTCAAACAAAAGTTTGCTAAAGTCATTTCATAAATCATTTAGAATTTATGAATTTCCATTCAGTTTTCTTTGCTTTTTGTTTTGGCACAAAATTTATGGCATTCGTGTGGCATAATTAAATATTACGTTATAATTTAATGTAGAACGTTGTTTTGTCAAAAACAAATTTTACATTGTAATTGAAAATGTAGAATAAAATACCAATAATGCTTAATTGCTAAAGGCTTGGAAAAATTTCGTTAGGCCCCAACGAAATCTCAGATGAATCAACTTAGTTTGGACAATGTAAATGCAGCAAACGATCATTTGTTGAATCAAACAGGTTCTCGCATTTGTGGTATATAAATAATAATAAAAAAAAATTGCAACAATCGACAAGAGCTTACGAGAAACGAAACGAAAAAAGAAAAGTAGGAAACATCGAAAGGATCTTCCGTTAACTTTAGTTCAAATCCTGGTTCCCACTGTTTACATTTAATTGCAGGAATACTCCTGATCTGTATAGCTCAAAGGAAGTCGACACACATTCTTTTACGGAAAATATTCCCGTTGACTGCTTTTTCGTTTACCGGAAGCGCAACTCCCAACAACTTTCATGAGAAACGAAAAACATTTGTGAAAAACATAGTCTCTGAGTAAACCGGTTATTTGATGCCGGTTAACCGGTCTGTCCACAGGCCTGCTTAAAGAAGGGTAGTGTGCATGCTTATGAGAATCAACTCTGTCTTCCAGCAGGCCTGCTTAAAGGAGGGACGGGTGTTTGCCTATGGGATCTTTTCGAAGGAACCGGGAAGGCTTTTTGACAATCTTGCTATTGAAAGGGAAACAATCATGTCTATAGGGTCTTTTGGAACCGTTGTTACCAAACAACTGTTGCACTCGTTTAGAATAGAATTTTTGAACTGAACTATAAAGTCTCTTTTTCAATTAATACTCTTTTCGATATTGATGGACGGGATATCCATGCATAATTCATGAGGCACCATTACACCCTTTTAAAGCCACGGTAGGGTGTGCAGTTTCTACTTTGGAAATGGGAATTTGACCTTATTTCTTCGAAGGAACCGACGGTAAGGCTATTACGGTGAACAGTGACCGCTTTAGAGCCATGCTGACTTAAAATTTCTTACCGGAAGTTTACGATGTGGTTTTGGTGGGCATGTAGTTCCAAGAGGACAGGGCTGCTTGTCAATGTGTAGTTTAAAGAATGTTTCTCTTAATCTTGCTCCTACTAATGTCGGACTTCTTGCTCTGGGGATATTTGATGTAGTTATAGGGAGGATACTGAACTGTTCGGCCGTCATAATTCGGAAATAAAGATTTCAGAGATTTTGTAGCAGCCGCCTGCCCAAAAAGATGTTGATACTACCCCGGGCGACGATGATGTCTCATCCCAGACAAAGGCTAATTTCTCCCTTTGCCTGTGCGCAAGTATCGGTTGGAAATTGCAAATCTTCCATAGCCGAGGGATGGTGGACTAATAAGCTTATGCAATGCACGAGCAACCGTCGAAGGACACTTGAAAAAAAGTAGTATTGAAGCAATTAAAGTTCGGAATTCGAAGAGGAGGCGGAATTGGTACAGTGATCCGAACTTTCAAGGGGTCCAAAGATATTAATATCATACTTGTCAGGGTGTGAATTAAAGAAAGGCCGTTCAGCACGTAAAATGTGCGACGTTGAACTTAATACTGGCACAAGATGGTTGTGTGCCACAATGTTTATTTTGAGGAATGCCTTCCCATCGCTTGTAATCTTGCTTCTTCCAATCTCCGATTTCTTTGTCTGGGTATATTTGATGTTATTGGTGTACGAGAACATTTCCCGCACCTCGGAGAATTTAGAAAACAGTTTCAAGCCGACATTCCTACCATAAATTTTGTGCACAGTCATGGAAAATGCAATCAAAAGATCCCAAATTTGCATCAAGGTCGTCGGCGGCCACTTGTGGAACATAATTTTCCACAATTAATTGAAGTAGACTCAAAATTGCTAGTAAACACAATCAGTTAAAAATCAAATGAGTTTTCAATTTAAACAAAAGTTATAGCGAAAGCAAAACCGATGACGCGTTTTGCCCCACACTGTATATCAAGTTACCCTTTTCTACATAAAAAGGGTATTCTTCAAATGCATTTTGATTCAAATATACTTTAAATACTTTATATTATAAGCCGCCCAGACGCACGCTTTGTCTTAAATATCCTTCCTTGTTGTTATTTTCAAGCAGGAAATTCTTTCGTTTACCTAATTATAATCACCTTATGGACAAGTTAAAAAAAAGGACACTTACCAACATGAATAATCTTCTCATTTAAAATTACCAATTTTCCCATGGCATAAAACTTATTGTGCTATTTTCAAATATTTTTCCTATCGTCACAGATTGTAGCAAACCCTTTTCGCTACTCCTTCGCCTGCTGTTATCATCCTTTCCTTTTGCTGTCCCCAAACTAACCAATTTAAACTGAACGGTTCTTATCAAATATTTGGTTCGCTTGACTGTTTTTTGGGTCTTCAAAACGAAATTGGTTTTAGGTGAAATTAGCTCAAGTGGAAAATTTGATTTGGTTTATTGTTCAAAAGATATTCTTGTCGAAAAAATTGTAATATAGCTGGAAACTAATACTGAAAGGACAGTAACATAACAAAACGTAATAGGATTTAAAGATTTTCAAATTTTAGGGGAAAAATAATATTTTCTTTTTTTTTATAGGATTTGAATTCCATTGGTGTCAAATTAAAAATGGTGATTATAGAATTTGTTGTAATTTATAAAGGCAAACATTTCCTTCAAATTCTAAAAGGAAGTGAAAGGATATTTACAGAGTGATGTACTCCATGTGTAAGCTACAAAATTAGAGTAGGGAGTTTGACGTAATCTTGCTGACATTATAAGTAATATGGATAACACTAGCCCGAAGCTTATTCCACGTACTGAATAATCTGCTGAAGTATGATTTGCGTCTGTATTGCGCAGTTCGTTGAACAGGCGAAGTGGAACTAAAGTGCATCTTCTGGCCAACGGTATAGTACGGTTGTAGTTATATAATTTATCATCCGATATGAACTCATGTATTTCAGAAAAACGCTTCCCATGCACAATGAAAAATCTTCCTTTTTTATTTGTTTGGATGCAAATATAACGTGTTTCTACACGCAAAGAAAAAGTTCGTTCCTCCCAAACGAAACCTCAGATAAATGAAGTTCGGTTGGGGACTGTAGTTGGGAGAAACGAACTTTTTGTAATCCATACATGTCATTTCGTTTGGGAGAACCGGAAAATGTTTGCAGCAAACGAGTTATGAAAAATATAAGCTGAAAAAACGTTTGCGAGACACGAAAAACGGTTACGTCAACTGTTTTTTCGGTTACATCAAAGGAGTTCTAGTTGCTCCCAACTATAAAAACGTTTGCGAGAACTGAAAAACGTTTGCAGTAAACGAGTTATGAAAAATTAGAGCTGAAAAAACGTTTGCTAGAAGCGAGAAACGAAAAACGGTTCCACCAATTGTTATTTCGGTTACAGCAACCGAGTTGTAATTAAAACTTTTATTTATGGCTTCCATAAGGTCTTTCTTGTTTAAATTTCCAACTTTTATGTATTTGGTTTCACCCATAGTTTGTTTTAAAAAAAGTTGGAATTATTGTATATTTTTTCACTGTCTACTTCTACGTCTGTCTCGCCTTGCATTCAAATAACAACTAAAAGCACAGCAAACTACAATGCGTCAATTGTCCATCAGAATATATTGACAAGGTAGAAGCATGAGAGTGTGTGATCATTTTGATGTGGATGTGTGAGTGTGTATGCCAAGCGAGTGGATAAGACTGTGAATACAGTCGACAGAATGAGAAAAAATTTACGTTCTTCGTAATCTGTGCTCTCATTAGATAAATGGCTAACTTCAGTTATCGAAAACATTTTTTTAAATTTGCGGCAAATGTGCGTTTGATGTACTCGTTTGATGCAAACGAGAACTCAGTTGCAACAACATAATACACATTTGCGATATATGAGTTTATTTGGGAGAACTACATGAACGATTAATAAATTAATACAAATCAATCAAAGTATTGTTGCGGCAGCCGAGCAATAAACGTTTTGTTTTTGCGTGTAGCTTGTCGCAAATACAGTATACTTGTACCCAAACACAGTGTGCTTGCTACTCAATGCTACATGTTGGAGACACAATGGTTAACATGTTACAATATATGTTTTTGTGACACAAATATGGCTTTGTTTGCTGAACGCTTCCGAAAACAAAAACGTGACATATAAAAAAGAAACAAAAAAGTAATAGATCTACAATTCATGAAAGCAATACTTGCACATAAGTATAAGTAAAGGCGCGGTTTTCCACCACGACAACGTTATGCCTCACACGTCTTTGCAAACTCGGCAAAAATATTGAAGCTTGGATGGTAGTTGATGCCACATCCTCCTAATAGTCCTGATCTGGCACCTTTGGATTTTCGTCTGCTCCGGAGTCTGCAAAACTTTTTGAATGCAAACTCCTTCAATACACAAGAGGGCCTACAAACTGAGTTTTGAATGCAAAATCCTACAATACACAAGAGGGCCTACAAACTGAGTTTTGAATGGAAAATCCTTCAATACATAAGAGGACCTACAAACTGAGTTGTTCGAGGATATTTGTGGGACGGGACAAACATTCTATGAATCTGGGATCAAAAAGTTGCCTAAACGATGGCAGAAGGTCATTGGACAAAATGGCACCTATATTAAAGCTTAAAACTAATTATTTCAATAAAAAAAATTTTAAAAAACTTTGAACAAAAAACCGAAATTACTTTCTTGCCAACTCAATAATTGAACTGAAAAGGGCATCGAAACCGTTTAATCAAAACATCTGTCCAAAATTGGGATTTTCATAAAAAGAAACTCAAATCCATAATGTGTGACTTGATCCAAAATTGTGACCATAGGCAGTTAAATTCAGGCTACGTTGTATTGACTATTCCACAATTTGAAGTTAGCACTAATTGTAGGACGATGTATTGGACATTTCAAAACCTTTTGAGAATGTATCAAACTCTTAAAGTTGCCTCCATAAATAAAGCAATTCTGCCACCCGTGAAATGTCCTTCTCTTTAATTCTTGGTTAAGAATCTATAGTACATACATTCTTTATAAAAATAACACAATGTATTAGCCTTAAGAAAAGACTGCTTTTGCAACTTCTCCTTTTACCTTTTCTACGAAGGACTGCCAAAGAAATTATGATTTATGACCTCACTTCTTTTTAACAACTCATAAAACTTGTGAACTGGTCAAGGGAGAAGGCAAAAGGACCACACAAAAAGTTCATATATTCACATAAAGGATATGAGTAACAAGAACCCAAACCAAATCTGTGCAACAAAAAATATATTACATACAAGAAATGGTAATGTAAAGATAATGATAAAATGATGCTAAACTCATATATTAATAACGATTTGAAGGATGAAGGCCAGGCCAGGGTGTCATTGATAATATCGATTGTATTTTGAGAAGTTTCGAATCATCAAAAGGCAATCTGTTATAAATGAAGTAAAGAAAAACTACATGCTCTGTTATGGAATTCTAATCGATTTTTGATCTGGAAAGTATTACGAATCTGAACTTTTATGTTCATAAAAATTTGGTAAAGCCCAGCAAACTATTTGATTTAAAAAATAAGATTTAAAAAATATGAAAACATATCCAAATTTGAAAGCATTTCTACAGAAAAATGTTAAAACTTTTCTATAGAAAAATTTTAAAATATTTCTATAGAAAAATTTTAAGTTTTCTATAGAAAAATTTTAAAACTTTTCTATAGAAAAATTTGAAAACATTTCTATAGAAAAATTTAAAAAGTTTTCTATAGAAAAATTTTAAAATATTTCTATAGAAAAATTTGAAAACATTTCTATAGAAAAATATGAAACCATTTCTAAACAAAAATTTCAAAACATTTCTATAAAAAAATTTTAAAAGTTTTCTATAAAAAAATTTTAAAAGTTTTCTATAGAAAAATTTTAAAAGTTTTCTATAGGCAAATTTTAAAAGTTTTCTATAGGAAAATTTTAAAACTTTTCTATAGAAAAATTTGAAAACATTTCTATAGAAAAATTTGAAAGCATTTCTGTAGAAAAATGTTAAAACCTTTTCTATAGAAAAATTTTAAAATATTTCTATAGCAAAATTTTAAAACACTTCTATAGAAAAATGTTAAAACATTTCTGTAGAAAAATTTTAAAACATTTCTATAGAAAAATTTGAAAACATTTCTGAAGAAAAATTTGAAAGCATTTCTATAGAAAAATTTTAAAACTTTTCTATAGAAAAATTTTAATATATTTCTATAGAAAAATATTAAAACACTTCTATAGAAAAATGTTAAAACATTTCTAAAGAAAAATTTGAAAACACTTCTATAGAAAAATTTGAAAACTTTTCTAAAGAAAAACACTTATTATTTTGTAATAATTTTGTATTTGTATTACTACTATTCCCCATTTTTTTTCACTCCACAAATACATATACATATATACTGCTGTATAATGTAAACAATGTTGCCAGTCAGCTGTTTTTTCGAACTTATTCGAACAAATTTGTTGCTTGAACGCCTTTTAAAATTGTTGCTATCATTGTGAACGAGCCTTTAATGCGGTTGAAATCAGGCTGACTCAAGGGCGCCCCAATCGTCGATTTATATTTAGTCCTATTCTCTATAGCCGATTACAGAACCATCTGCTAGTAGCGAAATCTATTGTCGGCTGTTCCAAAAGTTCATTGCGATATCATCAACCAATCGTGGTGAATTGGTATGTGGTAATTTTTCAACTAACAGCGATGCCATACTTTTTATGGGTAAATAACATTAGGCTTCGAACTGCTAGAAGCTGCAAAATATACACCACAAACTAACGATATTTTTACATTGTGCAGATGTAAACACCAGATAAGCTAAAGAGGGTAATCATTTTTATAGTAACAAAAGGTATAAAATTGTTAATCTACAGAACGTCTACACTCATAAAAGGGTATTACAACTAATTCAGAAATGAGCTTAAAATCACTCCAATCTAATGACAATTTAAGAATGTGCCAGACATGGCGTCGGACGATCAAGGGATCGCTTCAACATCTAAATAGAGACAGTAGGGAAGACAGTAAGTGAGTGAGGATATAGCACATCGATTTCTTTCACTTGAAATTATAGTCAATATGAGTGTGTTGCATGTGGCAGCTGATTTGATCGTCGTCAACTCTTAATTCCACCTATTTTAACGTTAATATTTTAACAGGACCTAATGGAAATTCTGTCGGTTTCTAATCAGAATCTAATAACTATTTTGTCATATGTTCCAATTTCCCAATATTCATTTTAAAACCGTCGGTGGTGCAATGGTTAGTGTGCGCGCCTCTTGTACATGAGATCCCGGGTTCGAACCCTGCTTTTACCACCTTAAAATTTCTTTCGGTCACCTCGCATAGTGACGGCGACACTATCGAGTATATAGCCATGAAAAAGCTTCTCAAAATACCGTTCGTCATCGGTGTAAAACTGTAGGTCCTAATCAGTGAGTGAAAACTGGAAAACGCACAGCTCAGTGATTGTGAGAAGCTCTCCCCTGTCCCTTCATGGGATGTAATGGGCAACCATTTATTTATTTATTTAATGGAAATTCTGTCGGTTTCTAATCAGAATCTAAAAACGACATTGCCATATATTGTGTTTTTTCCAATATGCCTTTTAAATCAAACAACAATGTTTTAGTTGTATCCTTTTTTGCACTAGATGCGCTTGAATTTTTCAAATACAGCAAAAAAGGACTTCACTTTAAGACTGGCTGTCAGATAAAGAACTATCATTTACACAAACACATACATATGTATATGCAAAATAAGTGTTAAGTTATTCGAGGATTTTATTTGACATTTGCACACACAAATCGTCTTTGCGTGTGTGTGTTTTAGTGGCAGTATACAAATTTAGGTAAGTGCTTCGCTTCAAGTACAGTTCTGTTAAGCTGACGACATAAATAATGCCATTTTCAGGATATAAAAATGGTTGTTGTTCTGCTGTAACTGACAAAGACAACTGATTGCTTAGCAAATAAATATTAGGGGAGATTACAATGTTGGATAAGCATTTTATTTCAACTTTTATCCAAAGAAGAATTGTGCAATCAGTTGGGAGTTAAAATGACAGATTAGTAGCAGGTCCTTGTGCGCCAAATTGAAGCAACTGTTGTTAAGTCATTCATATTAATTTCATTGCCATGCGATGGCGAGTATTCATGGCAATGAAAACAAAACAACAGAGAGGAGAAAGGATCCCTACCTGTCAACTGTTCCCCCAAAATCTACGACGAACTGTATTGACAGTTTGAACATTACAATGTAAACGTTTCCCGGTTACAATGATAAAAGCCCCTAGACTTGAGAGGTGACATAACCGATATTCGTGGAAAAAAATACTGATGAAATGGTACCAGGTGCCTCTATCTAAGTAAAGAAATGTGAGAGATGGATATGGTAAGAGGCGATAGCTGTAGTTGAATCTGTAGCTGTATGTGTAGTTGTAGCTGAAGCTGTAACTCCAAATGTAGCTGTAGCTGTAGCTTTTCTATTTCTTGGGGTATGTGAGATTCAGCACATTTTTGCCTCCACTTTCCGTTCTGACATCGCCCTCCATATTCAGAAATGCCATGTATATGTTTTCAAGCATTGTTTTCATGAATTGAATATTTGTTGTTTCTCTGTTATCTATGACGTTTTTGCTTTCAGCAGTTTTCAACTAACAAAAGAATATGTGGGTCACAAATCATTGTGTCTCCAACATGCAATATGGAATGATAAGCACAATATGTTTGGACGCAAGTATACTATATTTGGGATAAGCTACGAACACGTTATATTCGCATCCAAGCAACAAAACGGGGCTGATTTCTCAGCGTGTGTATATTGTTTACAGAATCGGCCATTTTAGACCGTGCAGTCATATCTTCCCTACTTTGGATACTCGTGATCAACAAAATACTACTAAAACTGCACAATACGAGGTTCAAAACCGTGGCATATGCGGCTGACGTGGTAATAATGGTGTCTGCTTTGTTCCCATCCGTGTTGAGCGAAATCATGAATGGAGCCTTGAAATCACTTAACGACTGGGCAACTGGGAGTGGTCTTAGAAGGAATCCAGGGAAAACTGAGATCATGCTTTTTACCACAAAGACCACGATACCAAAGTTTAATCTTCCTCGGCTAAGTGAAAGAGAGATTCCACTATCAACTCATTCTAGACCCTAAACTAACCCGGAAGCGTAACATGGAGTACCGCAGACAGAAAGCAACAGTTCCGTACTACGCTTGTCGGAAAATGTTCGGAAAATGATGCTACGGATGTGCGCCAGTATAATCAGACCTATACTCTCCTACGGAGCAATCGTATGGTGGCCTGTCGCAGGGAAGACGTCCACCATGAAACTGTTGTATAGGGAACAGAGATCAGCTTGCATCGGCATAACAGGAGCAATGATATTATACCAACTGACCTTCACATGACAGCTAGTGCGGCATGGAGTGCTACCCAACTAAATACTCTTGGAATCTGGAAGAACAACGCATATGGTCATGCGAGAATACTACAGATAATCCCAAGAGAACTCAATATAACCACCGAATACTGCACCCCCTCATTGACGTTCGATAACCTATTCGATGTCAGGTTTCCCAGAAGAATAGAGTGTGATAAAGGGAAACCACTGACAGGTTTTGACACCAAAGTATTTACGGACGGATGCAAAATGAAATGTGGAGCCGGTTAGGGTGTCTTCTCCGAAGAGGCAAGCCTCAATTTATCATTCAAACCCCCAGACAAGTGCAGCGTTTTTCAAGCGGAGGTACTGGCCAACAAAAAAACCTGTGCCACTCTTATAATACAGCAAAGAACAGAGCACATTGGAATATTTGTAGATAGCCAGGCGGCTCTCCTATCACTCTAAACTAAGAACACTGCATCTAAACGCGTTAGTGAATGTAGGGAAAAACTTGTTGGGCCAGGCCGGCTTGCGAATGTGTTTCTTACTTGGATACCAGACCATAAAGGTTTCCTAGGGAACGAAAAGGCAGACGAACTAGCTAGGGCGGGATCCTATCCACCGAACTCCATATGGTGTCAGTCGCAACGCCTATAGGGTTGGTCAAAAGATGTATTTTCATGCATTACCTTGAACGAGCGAAGACCAGATGGGATAGGACGGAAACGTACCGCATATCCAGAAACACATGGCCAGAATATAACATTCACCGGACTAACTCCCTGATCAACCATAATCGGGGAGACATATCTAGGCTAACTGGCATGCTGATCGGGCACAGGCCAATCGGTAATCACGCAAGGCTGTTGAAGCTGCCATATAATGACCACTGCCGTGCCTGCGATGACGCAGAAGAGAAGGAGACGGTGGAGCATCTCCTCTGCAGTTGTCCGGCTCTGATGCATAGACGCCTGAAGACTATGGGCCGTCCCTTCCTGCATAACCTCACTGAGATACACGAGATAGATCTAGGGGATCTAATGAGGTATCTCCGATTAACAGGCTGGATACAGACACTGTATATTAGACTGTCCGGAGTGATGTGGTATGCAAAACGGTGTCTCAAGACACTAATTGATGCAAAATAGTATCTTTATCAACCACGTGAACCAACAAACCAGACCGTGCTAACTACTTCGTGTAGCGCTGTCTCAGTCTACTTTCCCTTCATATAGTTATGCTGTGTGTTCGATAAAGCGCTATTAGTCACTAGCAATCTGACAGGTTCCAAAGATCTTTCTCTATTCTTGTGTGTAAACGATTAGAGGCTTATTGGTCTGGATTCCTTCACTGGCCGTTCTTCCCAGCCTTGGGGATGAGTGTGACTTTCAGCCTTACTTGCCAGGGACAAATGCCCATCTCTTCCTCAGCCACATCCCGAAGTATCAGGATGGGGTATAATGTGGCTTGAACGACCCTTAACCACACAGGTTCAATGATGGTGACGGAATTTGATGTGCCGCGTTATCACAACCGTCGTCATTGGACCAAATGTGTCAATACTGAGGGGGATTTCTACATAAGTTTACCTAACCTAGATGCAGTGTCACTTCCTAGACTATTCGCAATGGATTCATTGATGTCTGATTAGAGATGGGCGTGTATGTCAAAGCGAAGCTTTTGGTTTTTAAAATTTTGTAATTTAATTAAATTGTTTAACTTTACTTGGCTTTCTCATACTTTGGATTATAGTTTGTTAAATTTAATAAAAATTTTTAATTAATTAAACATATTTTTGTTATAGTTTAAATAACGAGTTTGTTGTTGGCATTGTGGTTACCCTTTGTGTTCTATTTTTTTAACGATTTCCCGACAATTTACCCACTCAATAAATGTTTTGAAATGCCAACAAAATTATTTCCACCACTTTAAGTGGATATGAATATTTTTTCAGTTTACCAGCAACTAAATATTGTATATAATTGTGAGGTGGATACAGTCTGTATGATAGAGAAACACTCGGGTTTTGTGGTGGCTAATATGCAATTCTTCCTATAACTTTCTGATGCTACCGACTCTACCATATGTATGTACATTGAATGCATAGTAGTAGATAAATACTGAATTATTGCCGGAGCAGTAGGTTTTTGTTATTGTGATTCCAAAAAAAAATCTGTTATAATCCCGATATACAAACAATAGCTATGAATTTGTTGAAAGGCTTTGTGGTAATGTTTTGGTGATAGTTGTGAGATTTAATAGGTGTTTACAGAGATTTAAAAAAGGAAATAAAACGATTTTAAAACGAAAGTAAACATTAAAAAAATTTTAATTCCTAAATACTTGGCAAGGACGATAGATTTTATAGAATCTTTGTGTGTAACATTAAATTAAATTTAAATAAATTCTTTCCGTTCCTGTTAAAGATCAAACTTATCCTTATCATTTACCGAGACCTTAAAGGTTTCCTGTCTCTCCCAAAATTCTTACTTTGTGGGACCTGCAACATACATACATACAACTTGCAACATATTGTGCTTTCACTTGAATAATTTCATTGTAGCAACATTTAGTTGACAGTATGTTGGTGTTGTATTTGAAGTTTATGTTTGTGTTTTTGTTGCTCGTGATGATGATGATGGGTTTATTTGTGTTAGTGATGTTTTTCTATTGTGTTGAAGTGACACATGTGAACCCATTTTACAGCGTTGGACTTGAGACAGGGCCCTTTTTGAAGACCTTCTGCTCTTTTGTTTAGTTTTGAAATGTTTGCAATTCTTTTTCTTTTAAAAAAAAATTTTAAAATAAAACCGAAATTTAAATGAAATTTTATTGTTTTAGCCCAATATTTAGTTGGTTAAACGGCAAATTTTAAAAATATTGTTGAACAAAGGATAACGTAGATAGTCTATGGAAAACCAAAAAGCGGGTAAACAATTTATATTTACGAAACGAACGATTGCATATTCAATATCGGATGCGTCTGGTGGTGACCCTGTCACTGAAGCTCTTCGAACTATTATACATATTCGATTGTCCTTTGCAGGTGGATGAGCAAACACTACTGGCCAACGGCGGATGTAAAATAAAGAAACAAAAATCCAGTTTCTTTAAACTGCATTCTGCTCAGCGTCGAACCCATAATGGACAACTGAAACATAATCATCCTGGATTTAGATAAATGCAAGACCACGGTGGGCTGGACATGCCTTCCGCCACCGTTATATTGACAATGAAAATACAAAATGAGAATGAGCACCATAAAACCCCCTTACTTGTTGACGACCTCAAAAACCTTAATAAGGACCACGATTTACGGTTATGCACTTGTTATGTTTGAACACTACACAGATCCGGTGCCACAATCCAACTGATAGATGTCCGCGAAAATTATAATGCTGGCATTACTATTATCCAAGAGATGCGATGGACTGGACATGGCTGAGCTAGGAAGAAGAACAGTCATATATATTTACTACAGCTGCCATGAGAAAAAAACATGAATTTGATGGAGGTTTTGTATTTGGCAAAAGACTGCGATATCTGGACTCACTGTTGAACCACGTGAGTGAACGTATAGCCGCCAAAGTGAAATACTTTAGTAAATCGCTAGTTAGTGTACATGCCCCTTCAGAAGAAAAAAACACGATGACATCGAGGACATCCCAGCGGCGGAATTTGCGAGACCTTCCGCGAATAAGGCATGCGCAATCCTTCTTTGGTAATGCCTACTTTAATACAGCCTGTGAAATGCATGATTTTATAAGGCTTCTACAGGCCTGTTAAAAGAATGCCAGAAGACGCTGTTGTTCATGAAAACCTGTCTTTCCACATGTTCGCAATTCGCCGTTGCAAAATCATAACATCCGAGAGCCCAGTAGACAAAGCGTCCGACTGTAAGTTCTAAGGGCGTGTGTTCGATTCCTGTGGCTGCAAAATTTAAAAAAAAATTAATTTATAAGAACTACAATTGGTTAAAGTATAAATCTGAAATATGAAACTAATTTGCATATATATATTTTTATTTTTACTTAAGTCCTTCTAAAACTACTCTTTTTGTAGGCCTTCTTTTAGAGAGGGATGAGAGGCCTTGCCTCCCAATCTTACGCAATATTAAAAAGAAAGGAGGAGGTAATGTGTAGAGAAGGCCTGCTTTATACTATAGAATGCCTTCTCGGTCATGATTTCAGGCCTTCCAGCTCTTGATTTCAGCCGGTGGGATGTTATATGAGCACCTACAGCAAACATACGCCCGCTACCCTGCACGCGGAAAAATCTGTATTTTTTCTTGCTTGTATGCAAATATAATATGCTTGTGTCCCAACACATTGGGTTTGCTATTCAATATTACATGTTTGATACACAATGATTAATATGTTGTAATATACATACATATGTGTTTGTAAACCAAATACAGTTTTGTTTGTGATACAAATACAGCTGTGTTTGGAGCACGTTATACTTTGGTTTTCCTTGTCGTGTCGAGATCAAAAACAAAGAGGAGCAAAGGGGGATGGTTTTCAGCATAAGTTAAAGTTATTGCAAGTGCATAACTGTATTCTTGCATTAGTTTTTCAGTCAGCGATTCATAAATATTCCTGAATGGGTGTGTTAATGAATTGAGTGTTTCTGTGTGTTTTAGTTTCATGCAATCGTTCGCTTGGGAGGAAACATACGAATACTTCGACGTAAGTATATAAATGTTTGGGATAAAACACGCATATGGCTCCATGTAAAAGACCCAACTGTGGCTTTGTTTGTTGAAAACTGCTGTAAACAAAATCTTGACAGACAACTAAGAATGAAAAACTATACATAGGTCCTGCAATATGTTGCTGGGCCGTTTTTTTCAACGTGTATATTGCAATTACAGATTTTGCGTTAAAACCCATTAATTTTCAGAAAATATCTACATATCTACAGTACAGCTGTGCCAAATTCACGCGGAGAATAAAATCGTCCATCATTGTCATGTATTTTACGATTTTGCAGGTAAGACGCACTCGAGGGACATGGAAAAATAAGACAACCAAGACGTCGGTTGAAAGACCAGGTGGAAGATTGCCTGAGAGAGTTTGGTGTTACCAACTGGAGGAGAACAACTGAAGATCGAGCCGGTTGGAGGAACATGTTATCCTGAGTTTGTAAGGCCCTTGATCTCTCTGGGTTGTTTGAGGCCACCTAAGTATGTAATTAAAGCCAACCACACACTTGTAATTGATGGGCAAGAAAATCGTTGATGTTTATTATCGGTTTACGCCCGTCTTGATGCCAAATAAGAATGTAATCGAAGTTGCTCGCATGAGTACCATGTTTACCAGAGTTTTTGGTAAAATTTTCTCAAGTTCATCAGCCAGATGAATGACATGCTCATGAATGACAAGTCTGTGGTTCGCTTACGAATTTATATGATTTTCGGGCGACGCTTTTCAATTGATTAGAATTATCCGAAGGGATTCCACAGATTTGAAAAATATTATTATGGGTCTAAGGAGAAAGTTGTTGTTTCCCGAAAACATGTTACAATAAACCGATTTGAAATTAGAGAAGAATTTTGTCCCAAATCTGACTGTTTCACATTAAATAAGGTAATCATAATTTTAGGGGTTGAGATTTTTAAACAAAAGTCAACTACAATTCGTCGAAGACTTTGTCGTCGAAATTTATATAAAGTTTCTCCCGTTCGGCGAAGACTTTATCACAGAATTCTTCCTCAAAGTTTATTCCTGTTCGGCGTAGACTTTGGGGCAGAATAGCTAAATGTACGTGGGAGAAAGGTTTAGTGTGAAAAAGTTTACAAGTAATTATAGGGATAATAATATAAATGTGTAATATTAGGCAAATATTGGCTATGGATTCTATTTTTCCCAACAGCTTATGAGTTTGATTAAATGATTTTGAACTTCGTTGCCGATGTAATCTCAGCTAGGAATTATTTCCCAGATGTGAATTTTTAGGTTAAATTTATATGAGTAGATTATTCTCTTATTCTGATGCAAGACAACAATCAATCTTCAGTGAGATTAATTTAATAGAGTAGCATCTTAGCAGTGGTTTGCGAAAAGAAGTTGCGAAAGCCACATGAATCATAGACGTGGGTAACAATTGCATGAAATAATCTCCAAAAAGTAAATGGCAGTCATTGATCTATCGATTCCAATAAATGCTTCATTAACTTGTACAAATTTTCTGTGTTTTCTTGAATTTCCAAAAACCAAATTGCAAAAAAAAATCACCCATTATTTGTCGGATGCTTATTTTTAGAGCACCTGTTTTTCTTAAGTTTAATATTGTCATAAAAAAAGTTTCCTTGAATATATTACATTTAATTTTCTCCGCAATTTCTTAAAATGATTTACATACTTATTTTTTCTTTTTTTCATTAGTACTTTTGGAACAGGTATATTTTACGGCTTACACTCCGAAAACCGCCTAATTTAGGGGAACGGGTAGAACACGCAATTGTAATCTTAGGGATTTTCTCCTCTGGGGTAGGGCCAACACCGGCTTCGAAACTTTTGCAGTCTTTGTATGTTATAAATCTTTTTGAGTGTGATTAGTTTTGTTGCGAAATTTTTTATTTTTTTTTATGAAAAAAAAACATTTGGTAATTTTTCAAAACTTCAACATCCGACATTACGATTACAAGCGAGATTAACATTTTGCGCCTACTTGTTTTATACAAAAAAGTGACGATGTCAATAGCTTTACACGGTTGCTTTAACCCCCATTACCCTCACATATCTGCACTTGCAGGGCCCATAACCCCGAACCTGTGCATTTGCAACGATATTGTAATTTTAAATTTTTTTTTTCATAAAGTAACGTATTCTACCCGAAGCAATATTTTTTTTGAAAAGTAAGCCGTAAAATAGACATATGCCGTACTTTTTTTTAAATATATTCCTTGGCTGAAGTTCAGGACAAAAATTAAAGAATGTGAGAATATGGAAAATTAGCCTTTGGCCCACAGGGTCCAAAAAACCGGTACACCCAGGACCATTTGGGTACGGATTAGTGTGGGTACTTCAACGAAAGGTATTCATGTCACGAAATCGGCGGTGTCATTTTTGGATGTCTGTAAGCCCATATAAGTCCACTTTTGTACGTACAGTGCCCATGCGACTGGTTATGATAACCATCCAGAAAAATAAAAAATTGTTTTAAAAAACTCGCGTGATTAAATATTCTTATTTTATGTTAACACTGTGGTGAGTTGCCTCAAATAATGTTTCTGTGTGGACGAAAAATCGATATTTTATCGATAACTTCTTCAGATATGTCTGTCAGATCTGTCTGATAATTTGAACTCCACTTAACGCGTTAAAAAACAATTTTAAAAAAATTTTTCGTTCGATAACTGGGCTAGTTATCGGAAAAACTTATTTAATTTTGTCGTCTTATTTTGACATTTACTATAAAACGCATTCATTATTCACATATTTTGAGGCCCTTTTTGGCCTCGGTGGGTCCCATAGGCCCGTCCGACGGCTAGTTTTCACATTCTCACAATCTGTAATTTTGTTTTTTTTTAAATTTTGCCTGCCCCTGGTCCTGAATTTTTGCCTATTCCTTTGCCTTATTTCACATTAAATTTATTTCCTCGATTTTCATTTAAACTTTTATCGTATACCATATTTTCGAAAATAATAAGATCCACACACCGTTTTTTTGCACCGACTGTATAGTCATGATCCCCCTTCCACCAATGAGGTGTCTACACGGTGTATAATGGTTATAAGCAAAAGAGTTGATGTAGACGGTCAAATAAGAATTCGCTTTGTATGAAGAGAATTCTAACAAATAGAGAACAATTAAAATATTCTCACTGTTTTCTCTTCGAATTAATAACGGAGTCGTGTGATGAGACAGATGAAGTAGTGACAAAAGCAAAGCAGAATAGAGAACATGCGAGCGGAGGAGAAATGCATCAAATTGAGAAAACTAAATTTACCGTTTTTTTCACTTACTTGGTATTTTAACTGCTTACTTTTCCTGAGGGTCTTTTTGTATTGCTCGAATTTGTTGCTGTTTAACGACGTCCCGATTTGTTTTTTAACACATTTTTTGTTTATTATTGTCAATTTTTTCTTTTTATTGTGGTTTACCATCTATTGGATATAATTTTAAAGAGTTTTCTTAACTGATTTTCTTTTTTGTTTACAATTTTCAACCTTTAGTTATTTACACTTTAAACTTATTCTTTTGTTTTAAATTTCTACACTTATTTTGTTGCTCAGGTTTTTGTCTTTCTTTTTCCTTTACACACTCACACGCACACATTTCACACAGAAGATAATTACGAAGAAATGAGAAACGAGGTGTTTGTACACCAACCGACTACGCGTAACTAACTTTGCTTTTTGATCTAGGATCATTAAGTACCTCATGCCAGTTATTGAGATTCAGTGTTCTCATAACGGCACTTTTGGTGTTTTTTTTTTCGTATCGGCACTTTTGTTTAGAAAATGGTGCTAAGTGCTTTTTAGCACTTTTTTTTTGCAAATAATGCAAATTTTTTGGAACCTTTTTGTAAATTTTGTTTTGAAACATTATATACTATTTTACAATATATTAATACATACTATATGTACATATGTATGTATTTGACAATTTGTAGAGTATAGTCAATTTTTAGGGCGTCGAGGTAGTAGGAAATTTCTTCGAGTTTGAGTTGCTGTTTTATGTTTATTAGAGTTGTGTCGTCAATGAACTATATACTTCATTTAGGGTGACCAGACATCACCCTTACGAACATAATGCACATTAGAGTGGCACTGAAAATCCAACTTTGGATTTTCGTAAAAGCTCATGTGAATTATGGTAACACTTAGTCTAAAACATGAATGGTGAAAATTTGAGCTAAATCGGACAACTCTACCCCGTGCCCCACTGGGGTCAAAGTTCAAATTGACCTAAATTCAGCAAATTGCTTACAATTTAAAAAAAAATTGGTATGTGTGCGCTCATTCTGATGACAACCATCCAAAATATAGTTTTAGATCTTGTCCCTGGTTGTCTTGAACCTGTTAATTATTGATCTCGTTCGATTATCCCTCTTGAAGTTTCCATAACCCATTCTCGTCTGGATGTGCTCTCCAATTTTAGTTGTTAAAGAGTGCTCCGTTTTTTTGGGAGAAAGCCCGCGTTCCCATCCAAAAAAGCATAAACGCTGAAAAAAAATTATTGTTCATGTACAATAATTGGAGGAGATTATCGAGACATAAGGCTAGAACTTCTGACGGTTACAAAAAGAAGTTAGAATCTTGGCCCAACTCACTTAATGATTTATTTAACATGGCTCATGTGGATGCACTCAATCTTATGAAAATCGAGGAAGACAAACACTTTTTGATCAGACAAAGACTTAAAGGACGCGATGGTTGCATGCTAGGAATTGATGTAAGCTTACAAAAGAAGGAAGAAAAACAACGCCAAGAACAGGAAAGACTTAGGAAGCAACAGTTTCAGGAAACCCCATTAACTTCAAAAGGCATTGTACATTTAATAAACCCCTACTTTTACCAATGTCATACTAAAGAAATTATGGCAGGTTTTGTTACTTACGACTCTTTATGCTTCAAAAAAAACGGAGAATCGACTGAAAGTGAGGATGCCATAAAACCAAAAAAAGGGCTTGCAAACAGATATTAACTCCTAGACTAGCGGGCGTTTTGGATAAATTAAAGATTAGTTCAAGAGATGCAGTCCACATAATAACAGCTGTTCTAGATGCCGTTGGCGGAAGTTCGTCAGATTTCATTATAAACCGTAATTCAATACGTCAACAAAGGGATGAGTTACGAAAAGAAAATATTATAAACGTTGTATCAAAATTCACCAAAGAATCTCAACCCCTAACAATACACTGGGATACAAAACTATTGCCAGGTTTAACAGGGAAAACCGAAGATCGTCTGTCAGTAATAGCAACGGCTCCGAAAATTGAACACATTTTAAATATGCCTGATATTCCATCAGGAACTGGAATAGAAATAGCATCTGCTATATATGATACTTTAGAGGAGAACCAGGTTTTAGAAAAAACAGAGGCGTTTGTATTCGATACAACTTCATCGAACACAGGCAAATTTAAAGGGGAGTGCATCGGAAAAAAGATGAGAGAAAAGAGAATCGGACGTGTTATTCTATTCCTTGGTTGCAGACATCATATATTTGAAATAGTGCTAGCAGCTGTGTTTGTGGAAGGAATGGGGGTATCAACTGGACCTAAAGTTGTAATAGTTAAAAAGTTTAAGAAATATTGGCCAAATATAAATCACACTAATTTTTTGACGGGATTGTCATATCCGCGAATAGAAGAGATTTTAGGCAATGAACGTGATGAGATTTTAGATTTCGCGAATAAAAAAATTAAGGACGACCTTCCGCGGAGTGATTGTAAAGAATTTTTGGAGTTAATAATAATTTCTTAGGAGGAACTCCACCCCGGGGATTGAAATTTGCGAAGCCTGGTGCAATGCACTTAGCCAGGTGGATGGCTAAGGCTATCTATTGTTTGAAAATTTGTATGTTTCAAAACCAGAATGGATTGATAGATAAGACTGATCAAGCGCCTTTAAATGATATTAAATTTATACGGAAAATGGAAAAGTATAAATTATTCAACAAAAAAATATTAGAAAAAGCTGTTTCTAAGTTTATTAATCACCTATATTACCTAAGCGTTGAATGTGTAGGATTTGCTTTATTCGATGATAGAATCAACATAGAAACTAAAGTCACGCTGGCAGAAAAAAATGTGTTTGGCTTATAATGCAGAAGAAAATGAAGACGAATGTGAAGATGTTCCAAAAAAGTTTTTGATTAAACAAGACAATATTAAAAACTTTTTTGACAGAGATAATTCATATATTTTGAGAGAATTGGTCTCTAAAAACACAATGCATCTTCTAAAAAGATTTCCAATTTCTTAGAAAGAGATCCAAGTACTTGGAATGATATTGAAGAATATAGGAAAGGAAAGGAAATTATTCAAAACATAAAAATTGTTAACGACTGCGCCGAAAGAGGGATACAACTAATCCAAGATTACCATGGAAAAATTACAAAAGATGAAAAACAAAGTCAATATCTTTTCAAGGTAATGATAATATATATTAAAATCTTATAATAGTTCTGTAGTAAATATCAACCCTATATTTTTGTTTCAATTTTCAAGTTGTACACAATTATAGACAGCAATATTCGAAAGAAGCTAATTTAAATAGTTTGCGAAATGAATTTCAATAAAAAATCCAGAAAGCAAAGTTGTATCTTGGTTTTGATATAGGTATGTATGTAATAAAATATATGGGTTATTTTGACCCGCTGGGCACAAAAGGGTTAAGTTTTCTAAAATTTATTTGGGATATAGTTCCCATTTTTTATAACAATATTTTGATTGGCTTTTATCAAAATCCGCACAAACAAAGCGAATTCTCGGAGTAATTGCAGGTAATTTGCTGAATTGACGTAAATTTGAACTTTGACCCCAGTGGGGCACGGGTTAAAGTAGCCCGATTTAGCTCAAATTTTCACCATTTCAGTTTTAGACTAAGTGTTACAATAATCCGCCTGGGCTTTTACGAAAAATTAAAGTTTATTTTCTTCATACATTTCAATGCCACTCTAATGCACATCTTCGAAATGGCAAGTATGTTCGTGATTGTTATGTCGGGGCACCTTAAATGAACGAGTTCGAGAACTAGTGAACGAGTTCGACACAAGTCTAATGTACATATATTAATCGTTGGTTGGACACCAAACGGACAGAAATAAATGGGAATGTGTATTTTCGTTTATTGCAACCAACAAAAAAATAATTTAGCTTTAATTACTATCAACCAAACACTAGTTAAACTTAGTTTGCTGCATGGTTTGATTGTGGTCGCTCTTTCACCTTTTTACTAGACTTGCGTCGAACTCGTTCACTAGTTCTCGAACTCGTTCATTTAAGGTGGCCGGTTGTAACGATCATGAACGTAATCGTCATATCGAACATGTAGATTGTGTTCGTGAGGGCATGTCTGGTCACCCTAAATGAACTATGTACTACATAGTTCACGAACCAGGGGGTTTCGATACCACAGCTCATCGAGTATGAAGTTGGAGAATCATGGAAAAGAAAGTGAATGAAGGATAGAGTGATTGATAGGCAAACTATGTTTAAATTATGTTTGATTGATACTAATGTACATAATTTAAATTATGTCCGATTGATACTAATGGCTTTTAAATTATGTTTGATTGATGATGGAAAAAAATGGTTTCCCCTTTCATCCCATGAAGGGATTAGGAAGAGCTTCTTACAACCAGTGAGCGGTGCGCTTTCTAGTTTTATACTCACTGCTTGGGACCTACAGTTTTACACCAGTTCCGAACTGTATTTTATGAGAAGCTTTTTCATGTTTGAATACTCGATAGTGTCGTCGTCACTATGCGAGGTGACCGCCGCCGTAAGAAATGTAAAGTGGTCTGACTAGGGATCGAACCCGAATCTCATGTACAAGAGGCGCGCACACTAACCAGTGCACCACCGACTGACACATGATAATGACTTTTATATTATATTTGACGTTAGTTTTGTCATCTGGAACTTCAACTCGTTGAAATTCTGACTTGCGATATGACATCGGGTCAAAGCATTAACAGCTGTTGCACACACTTGATATATTACTCTGTGACACGATCACCCAACTCTACATTTTATTCTATTTTCTTTCAATATCCTAATTCACAGTCGATTAGCTGTGGCATGGATACCCCTTGTTGCACTGAGTTCACCATATTCTTGTACCAATGATACTGGTATAATGGTATTTTTCGGCTTGACATGTATTCTCTTCGCGAATGAATTTCGGCTCTAGGTAGTTGATGTTTGCTTTTGTTTTTGACATGGAACATACAGAAATAAAACGGTTCTGCTTGGTATATGTATGGATGTATTTTCATGCGCTTGCAGATTTCTATTGTAGAGTTGGGTATTTCGTCAGCTATATAGTTCATTTAAGGTGACCAGGTATGACCCTTACGAACATACATATTCCACATGTTCGATATGGCGATTATATTCGTGATTATACTCGGGAACCTTAATTGAACGAGTTCGACCCAGGTCTAGTGTATTGCACGTAGAGTTGTGTCGTTCATGAACTATATACATAGTTCGTTTAGGGTGACCAGACAGCAACCTTACGAACATAATGCACATGTTCGAAATGGCAAGTATGTTCGTGATGTTATGTCTGGGCACCTTAAATTAACGAGTTCGAGAACTAGTTAACGAGTTCGACACAAGTCTACTTGCACGTCAACAACCGCTTGTTTCGATCACTCTACGACGTCTGACGTGATGAGTATTATCCTTTAGAGTAGAGTGTTTTAAAAAACCTGACATGGTCGAATAACCGGTTTTCAGTTTATTTGAAAAATCACTTTTATAGTATAGAAACCGGTCTTCGGGGTCATAGAATGGAAAAAATCATTTATAAACAAAATGCCTGTTGTAGTTGCCTACAATTGTTGTTGTATATACTGCGACTACTTGGTTTTTGGAACGAAGCTCATTATCGCACGTTGCGGGATGGGGGCTAAATGAAAAATTTTTAAACAAATTTTTTGCAACTACTTTATTACAACCCATTATTATCAACTATACGTGATACTTTTGGTTTGGTTTAAAGGGAAGTTTTCTAGGTGGAGCCTGTGTATTACATATTGTAGTTTTGAATAAAAAGTAAACTTAGAAAAGCCAAACTGCAAGACTGGCAAATCCATGAAATACAACCCTCAGCATGTAATTATATTTGGCAGTACTTTAACACTCTTACTTTTGGTTTGTGTCCAGACTAACATATTTCTTGTTTAATGGGAAATTTTCTAGGTGGAGCGTGTTTATTACATATTGTAGTCTGAACCGAATAAAATGTAAATTTAGAAAAGCCAAAGTGAAAGAAGTTAAAAAAATAACATCTTAAAGAAGTACCTTTGCTTAAAAAAGTAAATTTTCGTACAAAAATTACCTTTTTTTTGGAAAAAGTAATTTTTTAAATAAGTACCTTCTCTTAAAAATGTACATTATCTTACAACAAATTGTCTTTTCTTAAAAAAACTACTTTCTTTAAAGAATACCTTTTTTGTAAAACAAAATAAATTTTCTTGAGATAAGTACCTACTCTTAAAATTGTTTCTGTTCTTTCGTAAAAAAAAGCTTTTTTTCAAAAAAAAAAAAATACCTTCTCTTACAAAAAATACATTTTCTTACAAAAATCCCTTTTCTTAAA
Organism: Phaonia tiefii; assembly: GCA_963931995.1. Classification (NCBI taxonomy): domain Eukaryota; kingdom Metazoa; phylum Arthropoda; class Insecta; order Diptera; family Muscidae; genus Phaonia; species Phaonia tiefii. Next base: position 15,722,706 of record OZ008370.1, on the reverse strand, counting down.
AGTACCATTTCTTAAAAATAAAGTACCACATTTTTTTTGTTTTCTTGAGATAATTAGCCTTCCTGAAAATAAGTAAATTTTCTTAAAAAAATAATCTTATCCTAAAAAGAGTACCACTTCACTACCACTGATCTTAAAAAATATTTTTTGTAAAAAAAATGCATACTCTTGGGCTTTTTTTTAGCATAGTGACGGCGACACTATCGAGTATTCATCCATGAAAAAGCTTCTCAAAATACCGTTCGGATCCGGTGTAAATCTGTAGGACCCAACCAGTGAGTGTAAAACTAGAACGCGCACAGCTCACTGGTTTGTGAGAAGCTCTCCCTAACCCTTTCACGGGATGTAACGGGAAACCATTTTTTTTTAATAGAAGAAGTACCTCTCATTAAAGAAAATACCTTTTCGGGAAAATATAATACTTATTCTTACAAAAGGGGCCTAAAAATATCATTTTTTTTAAATACATTCAATAAATAAAAAATTTTGTAAAAAAAGTTTATCATTTTACAAGATCCATTTAAATTACAGTATTTTTCAACAGGTGTGTTGGAACTACTTAACTAGTACATAATATATAGCGAAAGGAACTTCGTTCCAACCGGGTGTCCCCTGACACCTCATGTAATTTTGTTACTATTCCACAGCTGATCGAGTATGAAGTAGGAAATTTATAAAAGGTAGAGTAAATGGTGAAAGAGCGATAAGAATCCAGGATCAAACCATGCAACAAACTATGTTTAAATAGTGTTTTGTTAATACTAATGACAGTTAATTATGTTTTATGTTGCTAGCATCGACGATACACATGCCCCTTTATTTCTGTCCATTTTGTGTTCCACTAAAGATTAACATACAACAGCAACTCAAACTCGATGAAATTTCCCACTACCACGCCAACCAAAAGATAATGCTAAGAGAGATATGGCGAGTATTATTTATTGACCTATGCTTTACTCTAAAAATGTTTAATACAGTATTAAATATACAATTAATATGATGCAAAATAGTGTCTAATGTCTCATAAAATTTGTACAAAATGATTCCAAAAAATGTGCATTACTTAAAAAAAAGTGCTGAAAAGCACTTAGCACTATTTTCAAACCAAAGGGTTTTTGCCAAAGGTACCGATACAAACAAAAAAGGGCGCCAAAAAAACACCAAAAGTACCGTTATGAGAACAATGAAGCTCAATAACTGGTATGAGGCACTTCATGATCCTAGATCAAAAAGCGAAGTTAGTTACGCGGAGTCGGTTGGTGTACAAACACCTCGTTTCTCACTTCTTCGTAATTCTCTTGTGTGTGAAATACCTATGTGTGTGGGAGTGTGCCAACGAAAATGAGAGTCTAAAACCTGAGCAAAAAAATAAATATACAAATTTTAAACAAAAGAATAAGTTTAAAGTGTAAATAACTAAAGGTTGAAAATAGTAAACAAAAAAAAAATATGTTAAAATATTAAATATGTTAAAACCACAAAAAAAAAATTGGCAATAATAAACGAGAAGAAATTGGAAAATGTATAAACAAACAAATCGGGACGTCGTTAAACTGCAACAAATTCAAGCAATGCAATAAAGAAAATTAAGCAGTTAAAGTACCAACCAAGTAAGTAAAAAACGGTAAATTTAGTTTTCTCTATTTGATGCATTTCTCCTCCGCTCATATATCCTATATTCTGCTTTGCTTTTCTCACCACTTCATCTGTCTCATCACACATTTCAATTATTGAGAAAACTGAGAATATTTTAATTGTTCTCTATTTGTTACAATTCTCTCCATACACCCGCTATTCAAAGCGATTTCTTACTTGACCGTTTACATCAACTCTTTTGCTTATAATCATTATACACCGTCTACTCACCTCATTGGTGGAAGGGGGATCTTGATTATACAGTCGTTCCAAAGAAGCGGTATGTGGATGTTATTACATTCAGTTCGAAAATATGGTATCCGATAAAAGTGTTTAAACGAAAAGCAAAGGATGGAAATACAATTAATGTGAAATAAGGTAAAGGAATATATTAAAAAAAAACGGTTTAAATGCACTTTAGGGCCCATGCTCTGATCTACACCAAAATTTCACCAGCGACAAAACCTTCTGCGCTGAGTTCAAAACGTTAGTCTTTTTTCGGTGTCGGGTCCAATTTCTTGTGATATAGGCATTTGAAGATTGAGTATATATAGTCACTATAACTCAGGTGTTTATTATCCGATCTGCTTAAAATGGGTATCATTACAAAGCCCATTTGAAACTCTATAACCCTGTCTATTAAATATATTTCCTTTAATTAACACATTTAAAAAATGGGGTTTTAAGCTCACTTTTTTCCTTTAAAATTTACTATTTTCAAAAAAATCCTTAATGAACTAATTTTTTTGCTAGACTCCGATAATAGGTTAGACTTTAACCTTTTTTTAAGTACAATACTTCGCTTTAACCCTTCAAAGACCAGACATATTTAAGGAAAATTAAAAAATTATTTCAATAAAAAATAGCGCGATTTTTCTGATTTTGCCACACATCGACTTAAGGTACAGAGGGAATTTGAACCCCTCTGCCTGAGCCCGGCCGGACTAAGTGGAATATAAATTTAACTATTTTCAAAAATTTATTTTGATTTTCATTTCGACGTTACGGAAATTGTACTCGAGCCGAGCATGTTACATATCTCAGCTTTGAATGGGTCATAACTCGGAAAATATGGGCCTCCGGGAAAATTTTTTAATATTTTAATTTAAAAATAAATTGCCCCTAAAATAGAGTTGCTCTCGAAAAACATTTCTAAAAAGAATTTTTTGACTAAAAATCTTAAAAATAAAAGAAAAAACTTAAATAACTTTTTTTATACCTTAAACAAAAGATTGAAGACTGGACTATTATCGGACTCTAGTCACAATATATGTATACTAGGGCATTTTTCTAAACAAAAATAAATTTTTATCAAAAAAGTGAGATTAAAAAATCTTTTTTTTCACCAGCCGACAATGGGTTAATAAAAAGAAATATATTTATACACAGAGTTATAGAGTTTTAAAAGGGCTTTGTAATGATACCCATTTTACACAGATCGGATAATATATACCTGAGATATGAGCGACTATATACTCAAGCTTTGGAGGCCTATATTTCGGAAAATATGGACTTACACCGAATTTTTTTTTTGTTTGTTATCAGCGTTTAATGCCCTATCAGGTAAAAAAAATGAAAAAAATATTGCCATGGGCCCTAAAGTAAATGTGTTCCAAAAAAACTACAGAACGCCTATTTTACGGCCACTTTTCAAAAAAAAAAAATATTTTGTCGGGAAGTATACTTTATTTTACAAAAAAAAAAAATGTAAATAACAATATCGCCGCAAATGCACAGTTTCGGAGTTATGGGCCCAGCAAGTGCAGATATGTGAGCTTAATGGGGTTAAGGAAACGTGTAAAGCTATTGACATCGTCACTTTTTTGTATAAAACAAGTAAGCGAAAAATGTTAATATTAAAAATATTAATTATCGTTATGTCGGATGTTGAAGTTTTGAAAAATTACCAAAAACATTTCTAAAATTTTCTCAAAAAAAAAAAAAAAAAAAACAATACTAATCAAACTCATAAAGATTTATAACATAAAAAGACTGCAGAAGTTTCGATGCGGCTGTTGGCCCTAACCCAGAGGAGAAAATCCCTAAGATTACAATTGCGTGTTCTACCCGTTCCCCCTAATTTTGGGGTTTTCGGAGTGTAAGCAGTAAAATAGACCTGTTCCAAAATTACTAATAAAAAAAGAAAAAATAAGTGATTTAATTTAAGAAACTGCGGAGAATCCCCATATAAATTCAACCTAACAATGCACATTTGGAAAATAATTCCAATCTGAGATTATATTGGCAACGAAATTCAATATCATTTAATCACGATCATAAATTGTTGGGCAAAATAGAATCCATTGCTAAAATTTACATAATATTACACATTTATATTATCATATCTATATTTACTTGCCATCTTTTTCACACTAAACCTTTATCCCCCAGACATTTAGCTATTCTGCCCCAAAGTCTGCGTCGAACTGGAGTAGACTTTGTAGAAGAATTCTGTGATAAAGTCTTCGCCGAACGGGAGAAACTTTATATAAATTTCGACGACAAAGTCATCGACGAATTGTAGTTAACCTTTGTTTCAAAATCTCAACCGCTAAAATTTCCCTTACGGACGATTATCTTATTTGACGAGTAACAGCCAGATTTTGGAAAAACAGTCCTTTCAAATCGGTTTATTGTAACGCGTTTTCTGGTTACTGCACGCGGAAATAACTTATCCTTATATTTTATATACATCTGTGGAATCCCTTCGGATAATTCTAACCAATTGCAAAGCGTCGCTCGAAAATCATTTAAATCTTTAATTACTTACTTAGTGGGCCTCAAACAACCCAGAGATAGAAAGGGCCTTACCAAATGAGGATAACATGTTTCACCAACCGGCTTGATCTTCAGCTTTTCTCATCCAGTTGGTTACATCAAGTTCTCGCGGGCAATCTGCCACCTGGTCTTTCCACCAATATCTTGGTTGTGTTATTTTTCGATTTCCATCGAGTACGTCGTCGAATACCTTTCGCACTGGTTTATTCTGGTCCATTCTCTTGCCATGACCTAGTTACGCTATTTTGATACGCATAACCACTTCGATGTCGGGATACAGAGTATTCAGCTCGTGGTTTATCAGGCGCCGATACTCGCCGTTTTCTATTATAGGACCATATATTCTTCGGACCAATTTTCCCCCAAGACTCCCAGTAATGTTTCATCTGGGTGCGATATGATCTAGAATTCTGCGTCATAAAGAAATAGAGGTTGTATGAGAGTCTGATATAGTTGGATCTCTAGAGGGTTTTATCTCTGAAGTTCTGGCTTAGTATTTCGTGGGAAATACCAGGTCGAATATTGCCTGCGAGAGCTTAGTGTTACCAACTTGAGGATTTTCTCCTCTGAAGATCGAGCCGGTTGAAGAAACATATTATTCTCATTTTGTAATCCCCTTGACCCCTCTGGGTTGTTTGAGGCCACCTAAGGATGTATATATAATAATATAATAAGAATATAATTTCAGATTCAGTTGCCACAACCGAATCAATAGCCAAACGAGGTTGCTTCAACCGAATTTGTGTTGTGGCGACTAAATTCAATTGTGAAACCCTCAATTCGGTTGCGGCAACCTCAATTGGTTGAATCAGGGGTTTCTATAGCACAGCTGATCGAAAAGCCACTTGGGAAATGATGTAGAATGAGAGACCAAAGAAGACATAAAGATTATAGACCATGTAGAAAACTAAGTTTAAAAGTGTTTGATTGATACTAATGACAGCTAATTAATGTTTAATACTGTTTGCATCGAACGAAAATACGCATTCCCTTTTATTTCTCTCCGTATTATGCCAACCAAAGAGTAAATTACCAAAGCAACTCGAACTCGATGAAATGGCCTACTACCTCGTCGTCATGAAGAGGCATCGAAGAGTAATGGATTCTCTTTAGTATTGCTCTGTTGCTGAATTAACGGTTGCTACAATCTCTTTCTAAACAATCAGTGATCTGAGTGTAGTAAAACGCGTAAATCTTTGATCAACCCATAGATGGAGACCAGCTCGAATTTTATTTTCAAACTAGTTAAACGTGCACTTTCAATAAAGGCCTTCCAGTTGTACCACCCTTGTTGCTTTTTTGCACACATTCCCTTCCACAAATTTGTCTTCCTTCCTCATTTTTTCAATGCGACACACAACACCAATTCAATTTTACTGCTGTAATTTTTTTTCTCTTAATTCTAGTAGCATGTTGATTCATCCTACACCATCGCAAATGATCTACTTTCCCCACTGCTGCGCATGGTGTTACACTGTTTTACAAGTTGATACATTTTTCAACATGTTTACACCCGTTACATGCAATACATCAGATTGTCACTCATTGCGAGCATTTGTTCATGCACAAAGTTGAAAATAATCACAGAGAAATGTTGAGTTTCTCCTCGTCACTTTAAATTTGTATTCACATCGGAATGAGTCCTTTAGATGCGATTCTGCTATTATATGGGTCACATTCATTTTAAATGACATAATACTCTCAGTGGCAAATAAAACTAGAAAAAGTGGATCTTCTTCAATGGCAGTTTGCTTGAAAACAGAAAGGAATGGGAGCGCAACATTTCATTTGGATTAAATTTCAGTTTCTCTTTTATTGAATTCGCACCGCAAATGTTTAACAAACATTAACAAAATGTTCAGGGAGTTGAATTAAAGAGGTGATAGTTGTTTTCGTTTGCCATTTAAGGAAAATTAAGCTGGGCCTCAACGCTTCCGGTTTGCGCCGTATAGTATCACAACGTTTTGTTATTCGGCATTTATTAATTCTAGGGACAATTTTTTAGCAACGATGCACATCTTTAGGGATTGGAGATGTTCCTTACCAGGATACATGATATACGCTGAAGAATCTTTTTTGTTTGTGTTTTTTGGATGCAAATATATCGTTTTTGTAACTTGCCCCAAATATACAATACTTGTGCCCAAACACATTGTGTTTGCTATTCAAAATTACATGTTGGAGACGCAATAATTTTTATATTTTAATAAACATATGTTTTTGTGACCCAAATATGGCTTTATTTGTTGTAAACTGCTGAAAAAAATAATGTGACAGACAACAAAGAATCAGTAAAGCACCAGCTCGCTAATTCATGCGATCAATGCTTGCAAACATATACATTTTTTCTGCAATATGTTCCTGGGGCCTTTTTAGCGTTACATTAACGTTTTCAGCCGAAGAGATTTAATTTTTTTGGACTACGTTCGTGATCTAGGACCCAGTAATAGCTACGCTGCAAAAAATGAGACCAACAATTTTTGTTGTATTTTATGTAAAAATTTTCCATTTTAGCTGAAATACGAACATACTTGGCAAACATTTGATCGGTCCATGTAAGCATGTTGATATAAAGGGCTTTCCAACAGAGACGCTACCATAGTAAATCGATAGGGACAGCAAACGAGTAAGGTTTGCGATGAAATGGCATGGAAAGATATACGATATACCGAAATTTGGAGTCAGTGGCCTCAACTTTAAGAGCGCTACGATTCGGATTTTCATCGGAAAATCATCTTCAGCGATGAGGCTCATTTCTGGCTGAATGGCTTCGTCAATACGCAAAATATACATTATTGGTCAGACAGCAATCCACACGTAATCCATGAGTCATCATTGCATCCGAAAAAAATACGGTTTGGTGCGGTTTATGGGCCGGCGGCGTAATTGGGCCGTACTTCTTCCGTGATGATTAAAACCGGCACATTACTGTAAACGCGAATCGCTACCGTTCAATGGTAACCGAATATTTTTGGCCCCAATTGGATAATATGGACTTGGAGGACATGTGGTTCCAACAGGACGGCGCCACAAGGCACACAGCGAATGCCACAATCAATTTATTGGAAACCAAGTTTGGTGAACGTGTTATCTCACGAAATGGCCGCCTCGGTCATGCGATTTGACGTCGTTAGATTATTTCCTGTGGGGCTACGTCAAGTCTATGGTCTATGGCCAACAAGCCAGCGACGATTGATGAACCTCGTTAGAATATCGAACGTGAAATTGCAGCAGTATCGGCCGATTTATGCTTGAAAACCGTCGAAAATTGGGTTCAGCGTCTGGACTTCTGCAAGCGTGCCCGTGGTGGCCATGCAAAAGAAATCGAGTTCCATACATAATGGCATCGAACGTACTTTCACAGGAATAAAGAATTTCATTGGTGTCTAAAACCGGTTTTGTTTTATTTAAAAAAACTTTTGTAGCGCTCTTATTGAAAAACCCGTTACAACCATACATTTTTGACAAGGTAAGGTATGGACTCAAAAAGCACCTGACAGTTCCACACATGCGCCCCTTTTTTGGACCCGTTGCATTCCTTTGAACTAATACCACTTTTTGATCCCTTCTGAGTACTCATAGAGATCAAATGGGGCCAGTTAGAGAATTAACTCCTACCACACTATCGTTTCCCCACTACTATAAATCACTCATGGATACACTTGCTGTATCTCCTACCTGACAAATGAAAGGTGTCAAAAACCCTAGGGCAAACATTCTTGCCTGTGGTCGACAAAGGGTTAACTGTACTAATTGGGTAGTCTCTATTTATTACTGGCACATTCTTTTCTTTTCTTTGTTTTCTTCTCAGGGTAACGTAGCTTTCACAACGGCATCACTGCTACTTGGGTGAGATTCATTGGGAGGAACTCACAGTCACTCTAATCTAGTTCATTGCGATACAACGGGCTAACGATATTAAGTGTTAGCGCCACCAGAGATGCATTTAGTTTTCTCCAAGGATCTCAATATCTAGTCTAAACCTAAAAAGTAAAAGAAATGGTTTCCCATTACATCCCATGAATGGATGAGCTTCTCAGATAGCTCGAGCGTGTTCCTGGTGAGCATTTCGTAACCAAGCCCCTTAGGATCCACGTCCATCTTAATGGTCGATAGCGCTAATTATAGCGCATTAGAAGAGATACTATTGAATGCAATCTCAATGCCTAGAAAGGCTACTAACGTATACTATACAGTAGTTCCTGCAGTGCTATGTCAGTAGATCTGGCCTGACAGTAGGCATGCTGTGTCCCAAATAACAGTCCTACATCAATACTTTCCTACCGGTCTCCACATATCAGTTTTACCTAAGTTTTGTAGCCCTTTACCTTCTTGGTACGTATCTGCCAGCCAGCACATCATTAGATCGGCCACGGCCTGAAGTTCCGTTGGTGAAGCCCGGGAGACTTAACGATTTGAAGCTGTCGATGGACCATTTAATCCTGAATTTAATAACAATTTCTCTGACCTCTTCTTATCTATTACCTTCTCATTTATGTTCTCGTTCATAGCGAGTAAGCCAGTGACAGTAAAGACATTGGGTGAAGGTTGTATATCGCACAGAAGATTGTATATCGCACAGAAGAACACCTCAGGTGCCCTATCGTCGTGTTGCTTGACACCAGAACGTACTTTGGCCTCGGATGTATCTTCTATTGAATTACAGAAGAGCACCCCGAGTTTCTCTTGACCCGACTGAGCGAATTCTTATACCGTCGTAACTAATCTGTGCAATTGTCCCAGTGCTCTCTGCCGCTCGAAGGCTTAGCAATATTAAACAGTCATCGGCATTACTTCCTTATATCAACAAGTTCTGATGTCTTCTATGTACCTTATCTCCACACATCGTTCTGATCGAAACAACTTTGGCAAGACTTCTTCAGTTCTCCTTACATTGTCACGAACTACTTGACCCTGGGTCCTGCTCAAATCCATGTGGAATCCGATATATTGATAATCAAATATCGAACTGTCTTCAAGGACATTCCATTCCCTCATCATCTCATACATGTCCCCCGTTGAAAATGCGCTATCTAGTACATCTTGCCTAGAACTGATGACAAATGTCGACTCAGTGACTCTATTACACATAGCAAGGCTATTAGGTACTCAGTGAGTGTTCTACCTCTTTCTGTGATGGTAGTGCTTCCAAAATGGATAGTGTGCGTTCGAGCCCTTGCCCACAATCAAGGCGGTACCTACCCTATTTGGCTCTTCTATGAGATTTCTTAAGGGTACTGATGGCGACTAGTTTCTTGCACCTGGGGACAGAGATTCGTGGTCCCTTTTTCAATGGGGTATGTTCGATGAGACCAACCAAATATTGGTTCCGTTCAATTGCAAGCTGGCCGCAACGTTGTCCGTGTTGCTATGTATTTTTAAATGTTCAGATTGTTTCTAGCCACAATAGATACTCTGGGTGCGTTTACCCCTGGGTATGGCAATTGTCTTGTATCCCTTTGTACTCAATTCACAAACTCCGGATAAGGGCTAGATGAAGGCTTAAAGAGGCAGGTTCATCTGAAGAAACTATAACACATATTGGCCTCTTCATCACCCTCACATCATATTCTTTGGCAGAAATCGAAAATAAGTCACTATCAGCAGTTTGCTAAAGCGCATCCATAGGCATAGCCCGAATGGTGTCGAATAAGTAGACACCCTGTAACGGCTTCAACAAGTCTCTGTGCATTGGTACAATACCGCTCACCTTCAACATGTTATTCATAGTATCGTGCACCTCATCCCGTTTCCGAGAATTTTGATCTACATATTCTGGTACTTACAGTCGACATGGTATCAACAGCCTTGTATTCCTGAACCCGCTTATATATCGTTAGGGTTAGCGACCCATAGGTAAACTAGACCGCACCCACCGGTTCGTTTTGAAGTGGCAGTGACTCGTTGTTCAAATTGACCATCACGTATCTCCTACATCATCTTCTTCCAGTCGTCCGATTTTCCAATAGTGTGTAGGAATTTTGGATTACTATCGTTGAGAATATACTCAATTGTCTCCAATTTTCAATTGAGACTGTCTCCTAGTGAACCTGACTGGTAAAGTAACATCATCGTCAATCACAGAATTGCTATCGAAATCGACAGAATGACCGCCTTCTATTTTAGAAACTTCGTTCGCTTAGTAATGTGCAATATAGTATGGCACAGGATTTGATGTCACAATCTTTTACGAATAGCTACCGATCTCCCACGACAATTTCGATAATGCAGTCGTTATGAAAAGTTAAATTTAGTTGATATTTAGATTTCGAAGGATGTGCATAAGGATGCAATAACGTTGACTCAGTTTTACTTAAAATGAATAATAAATTGAATACAATAAATTTATACGCAGTGCGAGGCAATTTGACAACTGCATTAGTTTTGTAATTAAAATTTTATGCAGCAAAAAAGTTTCAATTCAATTCTCAACGGCGTGTCCTTTAGAGTCGATGCATCTAGCCAATCATTCATCCAATTTTTTAGTCTTTCCATAATACGTTTTCTCAGGTCCTCACAACCGGTATTTGTTTCGGTGATGACCTTTTCATTCGATTCACATCTCTTACCACTGAGCCATTTCTTTTGGATTGGAATTATAAAGAAGTCTTACTTACTTAGGCCTTACAAAATAAGGATAACATGTTTCTCCAACCGGCTCGATCTTAAGTTTTTCGCCTCCAGTTGGTAACACTATGCTTTCGCAGGCAACCTTTCACCTGGTCTTTCCACCGAAGTCTTGGTCGTCCTTTTTCGGTGTCCTTCGAGTATGTCTTCGAATACTTTTCCCACTGGTTCATTCGGATCCTGATGTGGCCTAGTCAGTGGATATTTTAATTGGGGATATAGATTATGCTCGTACAGCTTATGGTTCGTCCGACGTCGGTATTCGCCATTTTGTATTTAGAACAATATATGTTTCGGAGCATTTGTCTCTCGAAGACTCCCAGTGATGTTTCATCAGCATGCGTTATGACACACGGTTCTGAGCCATAAAGCAAGACAGGTTGTATGAGAGTCTGTTTTAGCTGAAACTAAAACTGACTAATAGTGCTGGGGACGTCCTTTTGCATTCGATACCCATATTGGGGCATTATGGATCCAGTATAAATAGTTTTAAATTTCAAGTCCTTTTAAATTTAAAAGCAGACATTGAATCAAAACTTAGTAAACAGTTACACTTTATATGCTCGCAATATCCACGTGCGTATAAATTTGGTTGTATGTGAAAACATATTTTGATTTTTGTCACTCGGTGTAATGATTACTTTCTATAACTCTCTACTTGGTATAACAATTCCCTTAGAATAAGGATATATATATGTATTTATTTACCTTTCGGTTCCTGCGAAGCTTCATATCCACTTTTTGCCGTATAAATGTGAACGTGACTTGAGATTGCAACACGTAGATTGAAAGAGAAAATAGTGTTAAAGCAGCATTACAAAGTGGCGTATGGAACTGTAATGAACGTACCATCTGTTTTACGTGTCAATGGATGTCATATGGGAGTGTTCATTCCACGTGGAGTGTCATTCCACGTAGTATTCTCATACATTCGCTTATGCATGGAGGTTATCATAAGGACGTAAGGGCATTGCAATGGCATATGTGTGTATGAAGTAATTTTAATGTTTCTGTGCGTGTGTGAAAATAAATGTTAGTATTGGCATCGACAAAAAATGTTACAATTGACGTTCATTAAGAAACCCCCTCTGGGCTTTCATAGTTACATAAATGCAAGGATATATGCATCGATAATATCAGGACATTTGTTATATTTGTTATCTTTTCAAAAGTATAATAACGGGTTTTACAATAAGAGCACTACAAAAGTTTTTTTAAATAAAACAAAACCGGTTTTAGATGCCAATGAAATTCTTTATTCCTGTGAAAGTACGTTCGATGCCATTATGTATGGAACTTGATTTCTTTTGCATGGCCACCACGGGCACGCTTGCAGAAGTCCAGACGCTGAACCCAATTTTCGACGGTTTTGAAGCATAAATCGGCCGATACTGCTGCAATTTCACGTTCGATATTCGTACGAAGTTCATCAATCGTCGCTGGCTTGTTGGCATAGACCATAGACTTGACGTAGCCCCACAGGAAATAATCTAACGGCGTCAAATCGCACGACCGAGGCGGCCAATCGACTGGGCCATTTCGTGAGATAACACGTTCACCAAACTTGGTTTCCAATAAATTGATTGTGGTATTCGGTGTGTGGCTTGTGGCGCCGTCCTGTTGGAACCACATGTCCTCCAAGTCCATATTATCCAATTGGGGCCAAACATATTCGGTTATCATTGAACGGTAGCGATTCGCATTCACAGTAATGTGCCGGTCTTGATCATCACGGAAGAAGTACGGCCCAATGACGCCGCCGGCCCATAAACCGCACCAAACCGTAATTTTTTCGGGATGCAATGATGACTCATGGATTACGTGTGGATTGCTGTCTGACCAATAACGCATATTTTGCGTATTGACGAAGCCATTCAGCCAGAAATGAGCCTCATCGCTGAAGATGATTTTCCGATGAAAATCCGAATCATTTTCAAGTTTTTGCTCAGCCCAATTCACGAACATACGACGCTTATGGTGGTCAAGCGGCTTCAGTTCTTGCGTCAATTTGATCTTGTATGGATGTAGGCCAAGATCTTTTCGCAAAATTCGCCACAACGACGTCACAGAGACGCCCAACGCTTGAGAACGACGTGTGAGAGACACATTTGGGCTTTCTGGAACTTAAGCCTCAGCGGCAGCAATATTCTCGACACTACGGGCACTGCTTTGTCTCACTTGCACGGGAACATTTTGTACTGTGCCTGTCGATTCATAACTAGACGCTCAATTGTTGATCTGGTAGGACGATTATGACGACCATAAATTGGACGTAGCGCTCTTAAAGTTGAGGCTACTGACTCCAAATTTCGGTAGTAAATTTTAATAATTTCGACTAGTTGTTGGCTCGTATATCTTTCCATGATGGAATGGGAAACCTTACTGAAGAGAAATGTCAAAAGAGCGGGGAAAAATATGGTGTCGTTTGCTGTCCCTATCGATTTGCGTTTGTAGCGTCTCTGTTGAAAAACCCTTTATAAGTCAAATATCCTTTTTTATTTATCCCGAAGAACAGGTTTATAGTTATTCGAGGACATTACATTTCTTTGAAAAAAAAACAAATAGTTTGTAATATTTATCGAAAAAGCTAGTTAAGCCGATAACATCAACGTCGTTTAATACATGTTCAAAAGTAACAGCTCCAGCAACATATTGCAGGAACCATGTATATGTTTGCAAGCATTGTTGTTATGAATTGAAGATCTGCTGGTCCTTTGTTGTCAGTCACATTTTGGTTTTCCACAGTTTTCAAAAAACAAACTAATTCTGTGAATTTCCTAATACTGATTGTGACTGAATCGTGTATTTAATGAAATGTTATCAGTGTAATAAAACATGGTATTTTACAAGCAACCACTTCTGAAAAAATCATTATTCAAATTTAAAATTGTTGTTCCAAACAAAAAAACGGTCCATGTAATTACTGCAATGCTGATTATCTTGGAAAATTTAATGAGAAACATTATCGACGATTATTTATGTGTGTTAAGCTCCAGCGAACTACGAATTCGTTGCTGTTTATTATATAAATCGCCTTCGGCTTAACCAATATTTAATATTCACACCTTCATTTATTTATAGCCATTAGGTGTTTGCAATGCTGCACATTTGTTACATTGATTGTGGCTGCAGCAGAATTAAACGTTACAATTAATTTTGAATAATTAGGTGTCGGTACAAATGGTAGCAATCTGCTAAATTTTAAAGCGTTAATAACATATGTATGACCTAATGACATATTAACCTCATATAAACTAATTAACAAAATAAAAAATTAAAATTATCGTTAAATACTCGATAGTGTGGCCGTCACAAAGCGAGGTAACTGCCGTCGACAGAAGTTTAAGGTGGTCTCAGCTGGGATCGAACCCACGCTCTCATGTACAACTGCCACACACTGTCATTGTACCACCTCGTTCTGAGTTCCGTTAAGGTGAAAACTGTACCCTGGCCAATGGTGTTGTCAGATTGCACCAGGCAACATTAAATATTGCCTAGGCCTGAAAAGTAAAAGAAGCTGATCTTCAGTTCATGAAAACAATGCACATATATTGACAGGGATCCAGCAATATGTTGCTGGAGCCGTTTTTGGTTGCGATTCCATACTGTACAAAATCAATGAGAGTTCGAACTCACGAGCGATGTGTTAACACCTTTTTATTACACGGTACCTGTTCGTTCACTGAAATAATTGTTTTTGTTTTATCATAAACAGAGCGGCGACAAAAAGTATTAAATAGTATAGAGCAGTGATGATATTTGATCATTTTCGAGGGGGCTGATTGTATTCTTCCGAAATTACTTTCTTCGACGTAAGAGTACTATTTATAAAATAATTAAATAAATCTGTATTGACACCGAATGAGTAACGAGCTGTCTGTATAACATCTTTCGGTGAAAATGCAGTGAAAGCTTTAAATAGCCTCAGGCACATATGTATTTCAGTCTTTTCCGCCAAAAGTAACAATAAATAAAATTTTGAACAGCTGAGTTTGGCAAGGTCGGTCCTTGATATAAAAACAAACTTCCTCCATTTCCTACTGCTTGTACCTTACTTATTTTACCATGTGTTGTATTTAAAAACCTCTCACATTAAATTTAGTGAGTTGGGTACTTTTTAAAATCGAAAGCAGGTAAAAAAGTCCTTATCGACTACAAATATCAACATAAACGAGTCTTGTTCTGTTTATGAAATCTTTCAATATACATAAATGCACCATTTCGACAATGTTATTACATAAAACAATATAAAATCATAAATGCTTCAAAAGGCATCAATGTTTCACATCAAAATTATGAATGGACCTAGTTATGACAAACTGAGAGTAATATGTTTTGAATCATTCGCCAGTGCTTTTCAGCCATACAATTCGTTCCATGAGTTCTCTATACTATTCAATACTCTTTAGTGACGACGAAACTGCTTTTTTATTCGCTGCCGCTACATCGATATGATTATAATTATTTTCGGGCAGAGACTATTGTTGTATACCAACCACTTATGTGATGCTAACGCTGTATGTTGTTTGCATGTGTTCACTTAGATAGCTTGCCGTACCCATGCCTATAGATGATAACACAACAAAAATTGCACACAGACGACCAATTATTATCTCATTCTGCGTTACATATGTGACTTTTTGCCGATTGTGAATGCATTTTCCACGAGCTGGTGCTGGTGGTGGCTCCGGTGGAGTAAAGCTTGGCACAATCAGCGAGATAAAAAGGAGAACAACAAATCCGTTAAACATACTAAAGGGAAGCAATCGTTCGGCATCCGTTTATTAAGAAAACACACACAAAAGAAGATTATTTGCAATGAAATAAAAGGACATGTTCGACGATTTGTTAAACCATAATGCTCCGTGAATTTTTATTACAGTTAAGTGTTACACCATATTCATGAACACAGCGGATGGAGTTGGTTAACTATTAGTCACTTCATATGTATGGGAGGTTTTCAATTTCAGTTGTAGCACCGTGAAGTTTTACGTTTATAATGGAATTCACTAGTTGGACAATGTCATGGATTTTGTTGCTATTTGGATTTTCAGTGTTAAGCGAGCCACAGACTTGTCATTCATGAGCATCGATATCTCTTATCGATAAGATTTTATCAGGCTGATGAATTTGAAAAAATATTACCAGAAAATGTTGTAAACATGATAGTGATTTGTCGTACACTCATTCGAAGTAGACACACTGGTGCGCTTGTGGTCGAGTGTGAGTAATCGCGGCACCCATCGCTCGAGTTACGTTCTTATGTCCAAATATTAAAGTAAAATGTAATGTACCTTCTCAGATGAGATGTATACATTCTCAGCTAACTTACGGACTTTTATTTGTCAATCGTCCAACATCATTTCGAGGATTTTATTAACGATTTCTGGCATGACGACCTGTTTTGCACGTTCGGCGTCACTAGTACTGGTACGACCACAACGCCATTCAGGGAACCAGTTTTTAATCATTGAAATTGATGGTGAAGAGTCCCCATAGTATTTTAAGGTGTACGCAAACAATAATGCTTGGTGAGCACACGAAATTCACTTTTTTCCATTTTCGAACCCTGCCCGTTTTGTCCAAATAGCTCCCACAAAACCGACGAACATGAAGAACTTTTCAGATGTAGCACTGCAAACTATAGGTCAAGTTTGTCTAAGTGATACTGTAGGGGTAGTTTCGCCATCTTTATCTAACCCACATCAAACTGAAATAAAAACCCTGTTTTCCCATTATAAATTTAATACATTTTAAATTTAATTGAATTTTCGTTCGGTTTTAACTTTAAACTAGGAATTTAAAATTCACCCAACTAAAAACTAATTTAAAGTGCAATACAAATAACCCCACTATCTTCATCTAATGTTAGCACAAATAGTTTACGCACAAACGCAAATTCGTACTGTCGCTCCCACCTAAGTTTCACTTTTTCATACACTGTTGGCTCACTAAGTCTACATGTGTACACTGTCCTACACAATTTAACTTTTCAATACCGATTTGGTCTACATTTTTTTGTCTACATTCGAACTCGCAATGTTGTTTTGCCCTTCTCAGTCAATAATTATTATCGGCAACCATCATAGAAAAGTTTCTTGAAAATTATTAGCAGAATCTGTGTAAAATCATAGGTGCCATGATCCGGTTTAGGTTAAGTTAGGTTAGTAAAGGTTATGTTAGGTTAGCTTAGATTAGGTTAATACCTATGCTAGGTGCCTACGATCGGTACCCATGGGAGTTGTCTCTACTATTTACGTAAAATAGGTACATGGGGTAGATAACTATATTGGGTGTCTATGGTAGCTACTTACGGCTGTGCTTAGGCTACCATGAGAGTCAGCAGATGTCGGATAGCTGGACGGCCTATCGATATGTAAGTTAGCTGCAAAGAATAGACAGTCCCGACGACGAGTGGCAGAGTCCGAGGACGTACAATGAATGAGTACAAATATCCGAAATGGACTCTGCTACACGACGGAAGAATGCCGTCTGTTATTGAGTATCATCACACAGGCGACACTTCTGGAGGAAATAGAACAGAAGAGTTCTCCGGTTGAATTAAAATCCAGAAGCATTCGCCCACATCGGGTCATCGTCTGTTCTCCATGTTATTGGAGGCTGTTCATCACCGTAGTGGTTCTACTGTAAACTAACTGCCGTAATACGGGGTGTCAGGCGTACCCTGCCTGCGGATGGTTTGCAGTCGGGGCTATCTGGCTGTTTTTGACCGGTGCCTCACTGAGCACCTCAGTGAGTAATAGGCCGACGGCCCAGTTCGTGTCGTTCTATTGGGGGCTAAAGGGCTACACTCGTGGGACCGAAAATTGATTCTACGAACAGAAATACAGACAACAACGTAACAGACGATAACGAATTATGATACGAAAAACAATAAAATCGAACAGACAAGTACGGAGTTGGAACTATCGCTCTATAGACGTGGAATAAAGCCGTTATGCGAGTTGCAAAATGTTCTAGAGAGATAGAGCTAGATTGATTCGGCATAACTCACAGATAATCACAAGGCGTCAGTTAACTAGACAAGGAATATGACCGGCCCACGGAAAGCCGATGGCTCCGCCTCAATTAGGTCGGGAAAACGTTTAAGGTCTCCTGATGATCCGCCACTAAACGATTCAAGGAAACCGGAAACCGTGGTCCGAAGACGTCTAAGTAATGGAGTAATGACGAAAATCCTCACTGTGCCGGTCATCGATAGAGGACATGCAGATGGAACCATCTTCGGAAATAATTGAATGACGCCGTATGACGTGCACTATGAGGTCTGTGGAGAATCTTCTGTGTCTGCTCCCGTCTGCTGTGACGCAGGATGTTACCAAGGTTCCAAGCTCATTGCCTTTGAAAACAAGCGATCCCTTGAGTTGTACAAAGAGGCCATTTTTAAGGCGGGAGAAGTCTGGCCCGGTGCCAATCTTGATGTGGTTAAATGATATTCCGACCCGTTCAAGAGCTCGCGCGTGGATACCAGTGTCACAAATAGACAGATAGAATCCGGCATACTCGTAATATGGGCCAGTTACTGCGCCCTTCCATCTGCCAATTGGATGGTTGGAAGACGCTGAAGTGCTCCAGCGACAAGTCATGCTTGTCATTAACACCGAATCACTTCCGTTTCTCAGAAACTCTGAAGGCGTAATTTCTTATGGCTTCGGCCAAATTCATCTTGGGGTGTATAAAAGCGGCCAGGAAGCCACACTTGACACAATTCCCACCGAAGATACACCAGCATTGGACGAAGTGGAAGACAGGAACCTGCATTCGAAGAACACTATGAATCCTGCGGAGGAAGTTACCTCACTGCCTGAATCCAAGTTCATTGATAAGCACGCTTGCAGCCTCCTCAAAGATACCGATGATGTCAAAAACATATTGAAAGACAGAATCGTACCTGCGAATGGCGGAAGAAAATACAGATGTCACTGCCCCTGTGGATACAGTGGGGAATGATACTTCATTGTACAAATCAAAACTCAGGTAGCCTACTGGAAGACACCGTCGATAAGGATGGGGAGAGCGACGGTGGTGGAGAAAGACGTAGTTTCTCATGTTGACATTATTGCAGATAAACCTTGATGCAGTGGAGCCCCGTATTCCCAGCGGTGGAGGACAATCTCTTTAAATCATCCCTACATTCAAGTGTCGTATGTCATCCAATACTTTGCGATGATTTCGCATTGAGTAACAGTGAAGCTGTTCATATTTTTGTGCCCACATTTTTGGTTCATTAATTTGACACATCCTGTGATCGCCTTAACCGCTGCCTGAAACACAATGTAGTGTCCATGAAGACAGAAGTGTCGTTTTATATCTAGAACGTAGATGATGAGTGCTATCCCCGTTCTTCAATTCGTCCTAGATCCTCACTCGATATTAACTAGGATGCTTCCGACGTGACCCTCACTCTCTTTGGGATAGTGGACTAACGATTTACCATTACCATTTTCTTTGCAGTGCTAATGTCTGTTCTTTTCGTGATAATCCAGTGGGTTTCTATGGCACAGCTGATCGAAAAGGTACTAGAGAAATGATGTAGAATGAGAGACCAAAGAAGACAGGAACTAAGTTTAAATAGAGTTTATTGATACTAATGACAGCTAAATTATGTTTTATGTTGTTTGCATTGAACGAAAATACTTATTCCCTTTGATTTCTGTCCAACGAAAGTGTAAAATTGGTAAAATACAGCAGCAACTAAAACTCTATGAAATGGCCTACTACCTCGTCGTCATGAAGAGGCACCTAAGAGAGTTAGGATAATCCCGTCAAAATTTCCATTATGTGCTGGTGCTTGGATGTGTGACTATCTTGGATCCAGTATCCTGTTGTCTGGAGTCGTCTAAAGCGAACCACAGACTTGTCACTTATGAGCAAGAGCTTGGTCGATAACTTTTGATTGAATTTGAAAAAATATTACCAAACAATTTTGTAAACATGATAGTGATGTGAACAACTTCGATATCATGCTTATTAGGTATCAAGATGGGTGTTAGACCAGCAACAAACATCAACGATAGCTGATGTTCATTCTCATGAATGACAAATCTGTGGTTTGCTTGAGAAAAATATATGCATTCGGGCACGAACGCAGGGGGGGGGGGCCGATTATTATTTCCATAAGTGGGGATTTTTGATTTTTTTGAATGGTGTGCTATTTTTCAACCCAAAATTCAACTTGCCCCCAAGAAAGAAAATCCGGCCTTAATTTTTTGTGTGAACAATATTTTCTCCATGTGTGCTGTAACATGTTGGACAGTGTTAAATGCATTTAAAACGAAAATTAACTTTTTAATGAGTTTCCGTTTAATACCACAGAGATGGATTAAAACTAATCTGCATTCTCGCTTTCGCACACATTTAATGGTGTTCGATTAGTGTGTGTTTCTGTGTGTATTGAATGTTTTCATTTCAGAAATTTTTAAGTTTTCCTTGAAAATTAAGATTATTGCATACAAAATTCTTATTTCACTGTAATTTAAATAACGTTGTCAGACTTAAGCGTTGCCAATATTGAAAATTTTGAGATATATTGTTGGCTATACACCTTGCACTAGACTGTTCCTTATAAGGCTTTTGTTTGAATTTTCGTAGAAACATGAATTAGTTGCGCTGTAGGGCAAGGGGAACAGCTTGAAGTTGTTGGACCCATATAATTGTTTCAATGTGACATGGATAATCGGATGTTTGGCACTGCCGCTAAAAGAAAACTCAAATATCTGAAAAATGTGTCTTTTTTGTAGTTTGGATACAAATATAAAGTGTGTTAGGAGCTTGTCGCTAATATAGTATACTTGTGTCCAAACACATCGTGTTTGCTGGTCAACATTACCTGTTAGGGGCACAATAATTAATATGTTAGAATACATATGTTTATGGTCCAAATATAGCTGGTTTTGTGTTTGTTATCCTGTTTACTTCAAAAATTTTGTGGGTCAACGCACTGTCGAGAAAACGAAAATAACACAGAGACAAAGACTGAATATTCACAGTATAAGTTAGTGATGTAGTGGATTTTTGCATTACTTATTCAGATACACGCTGTCTATTAATGTTGTTTGCATGCAAATATAACGTATTTGTATAACGTGTACCGTGTTTGTCGCAAATAGACTTCACTTGTGCCCAAACACATTGGGTTTACTGTTCAATATAACATGTTTGGGACACAACTATTAATTGCTTATAATACTTATATATATTTTTGTGACCTAAATGTGGGCTTGTTTGTTGAAATCTTCTAAAATAAAAACGTGACAGACAATAAACAAACAAAAAGCAGCAGGTCTTCAATTTATGAAAATAATGCTTGCAAACATATACATGCTTGCTGCACTAATTTTCTGGTGCCTTTTTTTCAGAAGGGGACTATATGTACCCTCTTTTGAAAAAAAATGTACGTTCCCTTAACCAGCTCTTCAATACGAATTTTTTGACACCACTCGCCATTGGAATTCCAATAAACACTGTTTCCAGCACCCCCTAATATACATTAGGTATATGACTGTTTGGTACACTAAATAAGTCGAACAATATAATTAATTTTTGTGGTTTCCTAATCAGGTGTAGAATCAAAATGTCCATGTCTGTCAAAATATATAAATAAATAAATGGTTTCGCGTTACATCCCATGTAGGGATTAGGGAGAGCTTCTCACAACCAGTAAGCTGTGCGCGTTCCAGTTTAACACTCACTAATAGTGACCTACGGTTTTACACCTGCTCCGAACGGTATTTTTGAGAAGCTTTTTTAATATACTCGATACAGCTCTCAAAAACGAACCGATTTCAACGAGATTTGGTAAATAGCTCTTGATTGTGACTTCATAAAAGGCTACTAATTAATATTAACTAATCTCAACCAGATTTTTGTTTTCGAAAAAGGGTTACATTAGCCCATGTTTAAATATAGCTTTGACTGTTATTACCAAAACCTGTTATCTCCAGGCTTCTATGGCTTATTTTTTGTCCTTTATTGAAAGAAGATCAAGATTATTGCACTATAGTAAAATATTACTTTATTATCATTATCACAATCTCTTTAACCCACAGGTTTTGTACAGCAAATATAACACAGAATTCCAAACTTCGGAGCAATATAAGTTAATCCGTTTAGGGGCAAATCTCGTTCCGTGACCAAATAAACAATGAACAACGTAAAACATAATAGGGAAGGTTATGGTTTCAACTCCCTCGAGCAAAGATAACAGGTACAAGCATACTGCGGTAACGAAATTCGTTGGCCAACTGCCACAGTAGAGATTTAACTAGGAAATACCTACTAACAACAGTACGAATTAACAGAATCCTACTTATCATATGTTAGTTTTGATACTCGCAAGCAGAGGGAGGACATTAAATGGTCGGATGAGGTTAAAAATATATGTCCGTATACAATACTATACATATATACAATACTATACATATCGACAACAGTTTAATGTACTGAGATGGACCGAAACTGCTTTGAGAACGTTTTTTAAAGAGCAATGTTAACTAATCCAACAGCTGTTGTTGTAACATAAACTGTTAGTTCAATTTTTAGCAGAACTTTATTCACATACTACATATAGCCACTACACAGTATGGTGAGCAAATCTTAGTGGACCGAAGTATGATGATGTACTTATAATGTAAAGTGGCAGACAGTAATTCAAATGAGAACCATTTTAAGCAAGTAACCAGCTGATTAAACATAAACTGTTAGTAGCTATTTTTAGCAGAACTGTCTTGAGAGTATGAATTTTTAACTAGTAGACATAAGAAGAGAAACCAATAGTCGAGCGAAATCACATTCAAAGATATGTTTCTAATGTAAAGTGCCGGAGAGAAATACAAATGCGAACCATTTTTAAATAACACTGTTGAGCATGTAATCAGCTGATTAAGCATGAACTGTTAGTAGTGATTTTTAGCAGAAAAGTTATGACAATGTATACTGTATATACTTAACTAGTAGTCATAAGAAGAGAAGCCAGTAGCGGAAAGAAATCACATTTAAAGATGTAAAGTTGCGGAGAGAAATACAAATCAGAACCACTTTAAAAGTGTAATGTTAAGCACGTAAACAGCTGATTGAATATAAACAATCTACCCATTAAGCGGGTGCCGGGTAAAAATGAGCCAATCAGCTCTCTCTTAACTCGTTGAAAATCATAAAAATACGTAGAACATTGACCTATCGGCCTGCGTCACCATTAAAGAAATTTCTTCATTTCCACAAAGTTTATTCTTCAGTGTAAAAAGATGAAGAGAAATTGTTATGGGCTGAATTCATAAAAACTTGTGAGAGATTTGAGAGACGTTTTTTGTATGGTAATAAATCGTCACTCAACCCTCTTCATACTCTTTATGAATAAGTCCGAAAATTTACAAATACAACAGCTGTTTAAACATAAGCTGTTAGTAACATTTTTTAGCGGAACTGTTTTAACAGAATATGTTTTTACTAGTAGACATATGATGAACAGCCAGTGGAGGAGCGAAATCACATTTGGTGAACAAAATTCCACTGTTAAGAGACGGAGAGAAATACAAATGAGAAACATTTTTAAAGTGTAATGTTAAGGAGGGAAAACATTAGATTAAGTATAAACTGCTAGAGGTACTGGCATTGTTCAGCAAATCTGTCCTCTCAGTACAATTTAATAAATTGTTGGCAATTGGAGAACAACCAGTTGTCCAGCGAAGTCATTTTTATGAATATAATTTTAGACCAAAGAGGGAGAGGAAATGCCTATGGCAATCATATATAGAGAGGAATGTTAAGCACACAAACATCTGATTGAACAGAAACTGTTAGGAAGAATTCTTTACAAACATTGCCCACTCAGTGTATGTTTTAAACTCGTATATACATATACTTGTAGCGAAATAAATACTATAACACACGTTTTATGCTACACGCTGAAAAATCTGTCTTTTTTATTGTTGGGATGCAACCATAGCCTGTTTGTAGCTTATGGCAAATATAGTATACTTGTGTCCAAACACATTTTATTTGCTATTCAATATTACATGATTGAAACACAATGTTTAATAGATTATATATGTTTAATAGAATATATATAATAGAACGTATGTTTTTGTGACCCAAATATAGACTTGTATGTTGAAAACTGCTGCAAACAAAAACGTGACAGACAACATAGAAACAAAAAAGCATCAGATCTTCAATTCATGCAATGTTATCATGGAAAGACTTACAATAGAACAACGCATACAACTTACTTCGACCATTTTATGGTTGCCATAATCTTCCTACTGAGCAAGGAATTTAGGCCATAGTAACCAAATTTCCCATCAATTACCAATCCAAACCCCAAATTTCCCATCAATTTTACGCTATTGGATATCAGTCCCTAAGTCCGCATGGGTACATTCACAGACTTAGTTGCTTCAAAAGATGTTGTAGCAACCGTAAATACGATTGTTGCTACCGAATTGCCTGTTACCTCAACTGAATTAGGGTTCACCCTACTGTATTTTGTCCACACAAGTCAAATTCGTTTGAAGCAACCTGGTTCCAAATTTATTTCGAATGGAAAAACTGAATTTCCAATTAGTTTCCCTGTACCAAATACCTGTTTCCTATTTTGTTTGCAACAACCGACTTTTATATTTCGATTTGAACAACGATTTTTTGATTTCGGTTCCAACAACCAAATTTGGTACTAATTCGTTTCCAGCAACTGACTTTCGTACAAATGCGGGTGCCACAACGGAAATGATACCTGTCAGACTGGATTGAAGCCAGGTCTGGGTCATTTTAGCTCTATGGACCGGTGCAGAATCCTGCTGGAAAGTGCACGGTTGGGAGTAATTAAGAGGCTACACAAACAAAAAAAAAAATGGTTTCACATTATATCCCATGAAGGGATTGGGGAAAGCTTCTCACAATCAGTGAGCTGTGGGCTTTCTAGTTTTTACACTCTCTGATTGGCATCTACAGTCTTTCACCGGTTCCGAACCGTATATTTACAACCTTTTTCATTTCTAAGTACTCGATATTATCTTCTTCACTTAGCGAGGTGTAGTCGTCGTATGAAAAGTAAGGTGTTGAGTTCAGGGATCGAACCCACGTTCTCCACAATGTGGCTACACAAAAACTTGCAAAATCGCTTTAAGGTAAACTTTGGCCGATTTTTTCACCCTTGTTCGCAGAAATGCAAGTCGGTGGTCCCTTCGTAAGAGACACCCCAGCAAACAATGAACGTGCATACGCACTATCATTTTGTTGTTTTATCGGTGAACAAGATTTTTCAGGGCAAGTTATCAGCGTGCTGCCCCAAAAGACCTGTTTATTTTTCAATCCTATTTTTTTTAAAACTGCACTCAACAAATGTGCGGTCTGTTGTTTAATAATTCGTCTCGTGGACTTCTGCCTGAAATTCAGCTCTCTGGCCAAGATTTTCTGTTTTCCGAGAGGATTCCGTTGAATTCTTCATTTGATGACCTTGAGAACTTGTGGAGTTGGAACGGTTCGTGGACGGCCCTACCAATGGCGATATGTGACATCTCCAATCTCATCAAATAGTTGTAGAAGAACATGCAACAAACCCCGCGCCGTTGGAGCATTCTGAAAATATTACCGTTATTCATTTCACGATTAAAAAGCGCTAGAATAGCTCGCTGAAAAAAATCCGACCCAGCAACTTATTTCAGGAACGATGTATATGTTTGCAAGCACTGTTTTCATGAATTGCAGATCTGCTGCTTTTTTGTTTCTTTGTTGGCCGTCACGTTTTGGTTTTCAGCCGTTTTCAACAGACAAAGTCTCATTTGAGTCACAGAAACATCTAGTATAACCTGTTAATAATTGTGCCTCCAACATGTAGTGCTGAATAGCAAACACAATGAGTTTGGACACAAGTATACTCTATTTGCGACAAGCTACAAGCACTTTGTATTTGCATACAAACAACAACAAAAATACAAGATTTTTCAGTTTGAGCGTTAGGGGTTTTATTTTTGGGTCCACTCTGTGATGAAACAAGAATTTTAAATTCTCGTTACACACTAACCCTATAGTGGTTAGCCTTCATAAACAATGTGGTAATAACAGGGTGAACGCTGAAAAATCTGTTTTTTGTTTGGATGCAAATATAACGTGTTTGTAGCCTGTCGCAATTGCTCTTGTGCTTCGTGACATACGGCCAGCAATGCTCGCAAAAGGGACCCAAAATTGGAGCTTTGCAAAATCATTTTCAAGTGTTTATGCCATGTATTGATCTTTCGAATAAAAAGTTTGTTTAACTTTTTATGTCATTTGTAACAATTTCAATTTCTATCGCGATTTAAAAATCACCCTTTAACTTATAACATATGTTTTTGTACCCAAATGTAGCTTTGTTTGTTGAGAACTACTGAAAACAGAAACGTGACAGATAACAAAGAAACGAAAAAACCAGCAGTTTTTCAATTCATGCCAACAATGATTGCACGGACGTAAGTACTTATACATATATGGATGTTCCAAACATACATCTCTATAACCATGGTTCCTCCATAATATTACAGGGGCCGCGTTTTTCAGCCTGCATGTTCAATACTACTGTTGGAATAAGTATGTTCAATGTTATAACAGTATTTATGTCCCGACAGTATAGAGAACAACAAGTAGTTGAGCAAAGTCACCTGTACGGCTATACTTTTAACATAAAGAGACAGAGAGAAATACACATGGAGACCAATTTTAACAAACAGTGTTAAAAAAGCAAACAGCTGATACAACATGAAGTGTTGGAACCGATTTCAGCAAAACTGTTCTATCAGGACAGCAATTTAATCGTGTACATATGGCGTACAAACAGTTGTTGAGCGAAGTTACCTTTATGGAGATGTGTACATTTACAAAGATTAATGTTAGCCTGCTATACAGCAGAGTCAACAAAAACTGTTAGTAGCGATTTCCACCAAAACAATTCTCTAAAGTTTTTTAACTCTTAGAGTTATCGAGAACAACCACTTGTCGCACGTTATTACCTTTAAGAATATGCAGACGAGTACACAAATGTTAAAAGTTTTGTTTCAATGTTAAGAGACGGAGAGAAATTTATGTTAAGGGCTAAAGTTCGATGTTAACAGATGCAGAGAAATGTCTATGACAACCACTTATGACAGTAATGTTAACTAAGTCAACAGCTGATGTAACATAAACTGTTAGTTACTATTTCCAGAATTTGCAATTTTCCTTAGAACTTATTAGGATAAAATTCTGGTAAAGTACTAACACGTATTGGAAGATATGTTGTTAATGGCTGGCCCAATTTGCAGTTGGATTGATAAATGTTAACCCATTAGGTTAACAACAAGTTTTAGGCCAAAATGAAAATATAAGCGACAAGTAAATGTTAGTTTAGCTTCACTGCTGTGTCCTTAAGGATTTTAGCAGTAGAATGAACGGCATAAATAAATACAAGGAGTAAAGGCGACTACTATATTAAGGCTGGTATTGAGTGCGTTCTTGCGAAATTGATTTTACCGCTGTTTTCTCAGCGACGTTGCCCGACAACAAATCAAAATTTACAACAACATTTACTGTGGCCTTAATTGTTTTTAACACACAAGTCCTTTCCTGTTTTCTTAAATTGAATGAGAATTGACAACATGGTGTAGTTTAGTTTATTTTTGTCGATATATCACAGTCAGGTCTTTACCCATTGAGGAACATGCGGAAGAATGCACGGATTAGAAAAATGAGGAGCTAGGTCGAGTACTTCATTCAGCAACACCATTGACTCTTTAGAAGGGATTCAGGGTTTAAAACTTTGAACATCAAACTACTTTTCCCATTTTTCTCCGGGATCATCAAATTACCATATTTAAATCCAGCAACGGGTAATTGATCCGCATGCGTTAAGGCAGAATTCGAATTCAAAAGGTCATGAAATTAAAAATATATCCACATAACAGGCGTCCTAATTGACTACTGTCCAAATGTACTCCAACCAACTGATATGAAACGGCACAAAAACTCGCCTGAATTGTGTTGGAACAAACACTGGAACTCCTTCAAAGTTATAACACAGTGACATCTGAGCTTAAACTAATTTACAAATGATACAATTCACTGGTGTCGTTTCCGAGGTCTATAGTCCTTTTAGAACTCTTGGAGGTTTATGCTGGACGAACGAAGGGTACAAGAAAGTCGATGTCGGTGGTTTGCAATGTTACAGGGCTCTTCGGATTGTGTAGATAGGGGTACGTTGGCATCAGCTGTAAACGGTGGCATACGGGGACCAGAGCGGGTAATGCTGACTTCCACGTTAGGTCGGTTTCGAAGCAGCTTTCTTCTGAGAAGAGGTTTCGGGGTGTGTGGATAACTATATAGTTATCCTACGGATAACACATTCCTAAATGCAATGAAGGATACCCACAACACAAACTATCGTCAGGATACCAAAACGGATTTCCTCGGGCAGGGTGACCCCGAACTAGTATACAGCCTGGATGACTACAGGACTAATTGCAAGGATAAACTACAAGGCAAACAAATCTGGATTCCTACAGACAGGGTGTCTCCGACCGAGTACACAGGACTAATGGCGGTCTAAGTAGTAGTATATAAACAGAATAACTACAGGACTAACAGCTAGGATAATGAGGGCTAACATTACAAGGCAATATCGCATTCCCACAGGCAGGGTGTGATCGAGTTTACAGGACTTATGGCTGTCTATGTACTACTTCGGACAGCGAGGTAGTATTATCTCTCGTTATCCTTGCATTTAGTCCTGTAGTTATCCTTACTGTGTACTCGTTCGGAGACACCCTGCCTGACAAGGCAAAGTATCGTCAGTATACCAAATCGGATTCCCATGGGCAGGGTGTCCCCGACTGGGTATGTAGGACTTCCCTAACGACCATACATTCAGGATAACTGCAGGACTAAATACAAGGATAGCGAGGGCTACTACAAGGAAAATTATCGTCAGGATGCAAAATCGGATTCCCACAGGCAGGGTGTTCCCGAGCGAGTATAAAAACAGAATAATTACAGCATTAAATGCGAGGAGAACACGGGCTAAAACTACCGGGCAAGATTTCGTCGGGATACAAAATTAGATTCTCACAGGCAGGTGTCCCCGATGGAGTATACAAACAGAATAACTGCACGACTAATTGCAAGGACAACGAGAGCAAAAACTAACAGCTAAAGTATCGTCAGGATACCCATATCAGTGACGAGGGTCATTTTAGATGAACGACGTCCACTAACTGGTAGAGCATCTGCAGAAGGTCACTGTTTGCTACTGGTTGTGGGACGTCGGTACTTCGTATAAAACGACAATGGCATTGCTATCCCCGTCAATAGAAAGCTCTTCCGATCGAGGATAACCAGAATTGGATGATATGGATGAGAACTGCAAGTGGTCCTATTGGTATCCGGTGCCACAATGGAACCATTTAAGGGCACGGTTATTTCAAGCACAAGCGACGTCAACTGGACAATAGCATGAGCAAAAAGCTACTCTCTTTCAAAACATTTTGTAGTTATACCGCCACGAACAGAACAGAACAAACCAAACATTACAAACCACAAACCATGAACATGTATTGTTTGACAGTAAGCGAATGGATACGAGTGCTTGCAATATTCGAGTCAAATTATATTCATTTTGTTCTTTGTTCCTGGTGTACCGTTCTCATACAGGTGCCATACATGTTACAACAGCACCAACAAAAAACTAACGACAATAAAGACAGTATATAAAATTCAAACATAACTAAAGTAACACTAGCCCTGTAATGCGAAAAGCTATCTCGCACAGAAATGCAACTGTGTGTTATAGATAAACTAACCTCAAAACAACTGAAAGACTGCGAGTATTTAAGAGGAACATGGAGGAATAACCTTCTGCCTTTGTTGTTGGAGTAATTTACTTTCAGGCTGAGTCATAGAGAAATTGACGACAGTTTTTATCCCTCTCTTTCTGTTCTCTCTCCATAACGACGAGGTTGTAAGCCATTTCATCTAGTTCGAGTTGCTTTTGAATTTTACTCGTTGGTTGGACATAAAACGGACAGAAATGAAAGGGAATGCGCATTTTCGTTCGATGCAACCAATATGAAATATAATTTAGCTTAGACTTGTGTCGAACTCGTTCACTAGTTCTCGAACTCGTTCATTTGGGGTGCCCGGTCATAACAATCGCGAAAATACTCGCTGTATCGGACATGTGTATTCTATTCATGAGGGTTATGTCTGGTCACCCTAAATGAAGTATATAGTTCATGAACTACCCACCTCTAATTGAAGCTACCATTAGTGTCTATCAATTAATTACATCAAACGACTGCAGAGAGATATCGTGAAACTATCGCAACATTTAGATTGGCACTGGTATGTTTTGATTCTCTCTTTAGTCTGTACTCTATTGTTCATGTTTCGTTTTAACATGTATTCACTCATCGACTCAGTTTTGAATCTAGGTAGCTCATGTTTGCATTATGTTTAGCACTAAATTTATTTTAATAAAACGGTTGTGGTTGGTGTGTATTTTGCCATACTCCTGCAGATGTCTGCTGGCTGGCCACCGATATTTTGTGATTTCACCCCGTTATATTTTTTCTTGAGGGAAGTTCTAAGTCGTAGGTCTGTCTATACCTAGTAGCCGCAAACGATCAGTGCTCTCAAAGTCAACGCACGCTAACAAAACGACCGCAGCAACATATTGGAGGAAACCTGTACATGTTTGCAAGCATTGTTTTCATGAATTGAAGATCTGTTTTTTGTTTCTTTGTTATCTGGCCCATTTTTGTTTTTTTGCAGCTTTCAACATATAGAGTTAGATTTGGGTCTCAAAGACATATGTTAGAGAATACTAATCATCGCGCTCGAAACATGTAATATTAAAGAGCAAATACAATGTGTTTGGGCACAAGTATAGTATATTTACGACATGCTACAAGCACGTTATATTTGCAACCGAACAACAAAAAATGATAGATTTTTCAGCCTGCACGGGTACATCTCTCAAATTTAGCATAATCTATTTACCAGAGTCATCGACAATTATTTTCCACACAGAACGGCATTGATATATCGTTCAAATATCACAAAAATTCGTTGATATCTTGCACGCAACTTTCTTTATCCAATTTTAGCATGTACCCGTCCTTTTCGCGAAACCCTTTACAATTTTGCGAGGTGTTTTGACAAAAACCTTGTCGTGTGTGTCAACGACAATAGTGTTAATCTGTAGTCCTCGTTTTGATCAATATATCTCGCTAAATCGTTTTCGGTCTACGTATATTCTTATTTTATTTTCATACAACAATCACAATAGGTCACAGAACGTATTCGCTCAAAATTCTGTCTTTTATTGTATTTGGATGCAAATCTAAAGTGTTTGAAGCTAGTCGCAAATATAGTATAATTGCGTCCAAACATACACGCGGAAAAATCTTTCACTTTTTGTTGTTTGGATGCAAATATAACTTGTTTGTAGCTTGTCGTAAATATAGTATGCTTGTGTCCAAACACTTTGTTTGTGCTAATCAATATTTCACGTTTGAGAGGTTTTAATACATATATGTTTTTTTGTGACCCAAGTGTAGCTATGATTGTTGAAAACTTCTGGAAACAAAAACGTAACCGACAACGGAGAAATAAAAAGCAGCAGACCTTCAATTCGTAAAAACAATGATTGCAATATATACATGTTTCCTGTAATATATAGCTGGGGCCGAGTTTACAGCCATGTTTTTACAAACAACATCATACAAACTGCTCATAATTTATAGGTATATGACAGCTTTGACATCTTAGCATTTAAGGTTAGAAAGCAGGGAAATCAAACCTGCATCGCGTTCTTGATACGGTCTGGTGATACCTGTTTTTTTTTGTCAACCTAGAATCTTTTTCTTCAGTACGAGTATATTGGCTGCTGCCTTTTCAATGCATTAGTTATGGGTTCCATAATTTATTCCTTTTTTCTTTACAAGAGAAATACTTTAGTAGCAAAACCTTTGCCAAACACATTTCATATTTCTCTGTGACAATTACCGCTTTCCTAAATGGTATCCATTTGTAAATGTCAATTTGGCTGATAAATGCATTTGAGCGTTCAATTGTGACAGGTTCACTGCACCGAAAAATGCATTTAAGAAGTGTCATCTTCTAATGCGTTCATTTCACAGCAAATGGCGTCCATGTCCACTCCACAACTGCAAAAGACAAACTTCACACTTAGATGCCATAATGCAGTTTGAGCTTTTAAACTGTCAGTTGGTGTGTCTGAAAGTCATAAATATTCATTTAGCGGGAATAATATTTTTGGCATTCCCTGGTTCGTTGCTAAGTTACATTCTTTTCTCTCATTCCTACGAAATTGTCCGTCCAAAATGCAATCTAGGAAGAAGAAATATGTGGCATCAGAAGTGGAGGTTAGCAGGTTGTCCATACAAGAAGTAACTCACATTGTAGTGGGTCATTTCCGACTATATGATTCCTTACACTACTGAATTGGATGGGTAATACAAAGTTTTTCGTTTAATGGAACAATTAAAATCATTTTCACCTATTACATCCCATGAAGGATTGGGGAGAGCTTCTTACAAGCAATGAGCTGTGGGCTTTCTTGTTTTACACTCACTGAGCTTTACCTACAGCTACAGCTTTACACCGGTTGCGAAATGTATTTTCAGAAGCCGTTTCATGGCTAAATACATCACTAAGCGAGATGACCGCTGTCGAAAGGAATGTAAGGTGGTCAGACAGGGTTCGAACCCACGTTCTTAAGTACAAGAGTCACGTACACTACAATTGCACCACCGACGGCCAGAAATGTAACAGTTGCCTATTAAAAAACCCTTTAATAACTTTGGGTTTAAATATATTTCATAGTCCTTACTTAACCTATACGCTGAAAAATCTGTTTATTTTTGTTGTTTGAATGCAAATATAACGTGTTTGTAGCTTGTCGCAAATATACAATACTTGTGTCCAAACACATTGTGTTTGCTATTCAATATAACATTTTTGAGACACAATGATTTATGGGTTATAATATATGTTTTTGAGCCCCAAATGCGGCTTTTTTTGTTGAAATGTGCTAAAAACAAAATCGGGACAGACAAGAAATAAAAAGGCAGAAGATCATCAATTCATGAGAACAATGCATGCAAACATGTACCTGTTTCCTGCAACATGTTGCTGGGATCGTTATTTTCTAGCGTGCAACACATTTTCGTTGTACCATATCGTAGTGTAGGGTATGACAAACAAGACAATTTCCCGCAAATCGATTATGGCGTAGTAAACTCAACATCTAGAGACAAATCTATTGCATCTCTAAAACAGAAACTATGTTGGCATTCAAAAGATAATCGAAGGGGAATGATAAATCGATGAATAAAATTGAACAGTATGTCCACTTAGAAAGAAAGGAAATCAACATTGAATTGCCCATCCATTGCTCAGAGTAAAAGGACTATAATTTTTGGGAAAGGAGTAGAACGAGGACGAAAGGCAAAAACTATTTGACTATGACAATGGATTTGAGCATTTTTTCTTTGGGTTTGAGCGTTTCCAAGGCTTTAATTAAATTCTAAAGTAACATACATAGTTGTCCCTGTATTACTTTCTTTATCATTTTCTATACCCAAAATTCCAAATAAAACTTAATATCTGTTAAATGACAAAGAGTGCTTTTTTTTGCTATTTGATTTTTCAGTGTTAAGTTTTTGCCAGTTCACGCGAAATTCGCGACAACGTGTCAAAGTCAAAAATGCTCAGCTTGCCTTGTTATTTCATCATAAATAGACTTACAAACAAACACTGCTGGCAAATCATTGAGATTTGTTATCAAAATTCGGGCTCTGTGAAAAAAAAGTCACGCCTATTTTATGGTCGTCATAATCGGCCCACCGAGCAGGCTATTCAGATTATTTGTGTTACCAAATTGTGCACCAGTTTCACTGTATTGGACATCAATCCCTCAGCTTGCACTGAAAGAAAAACCTTCATACCATTAATGAATTCTTACATTGCATCAATGGAAAGTGTCATTGTTTTTGAGCCAATGTCGGGCTTCATTAATGCTATGAACAATGTTACATTAAACGAAAAATGTTTCATAGACCTGATATTAATGGAAACTTTCTAACCGGAATGAAACATTATCATTGTATTAACGAAATATGTTACATTGATATTATAAACCGTTTCATTGATGTAATGAAATATAGTCATTGATGTAATGATGATGCTATGAACATGTTTCGTTGATGCTATGAGCATGTTTCATTAATGAAATGAACATGTTTTATTGATGGTATGAACCTGTCTCATTGAAGGTCTGAATATGTTTCATTGATTGTATGCACATATTTCATTGATGGTATAACACGTTTAATTGAAGGTATGAACAAGTTTCATTGTTGGTATGAATAGGTTTCATTGATAGTATGAACAGGTTTCATTGATGGTATGAACCGGCTTCATTGATGGTATGAATATGTTTCATTGATGGTATAAGACAGTTTCCATAACTGAATGCAATTTTAACTTTTGCCACACAATCATGTAAATTATTTGAAAAAAATGCTCCCCCCGCGCCATTTAAAAAAACCGAAAATCGAGCAAAATAAGAGGATTTCAAAAACCAATTTTTTGTCGGCCGGACCTATGGGGTCCATAGGGTCCAAAAAGTGGTCAGATTGGGGCGAAAAATATGTTGGTGGGGGGGGGGGGGGTTAGAACACCCGATTCTAAGCAAAATATTTAAAATGCAAAGGTTAGAGGGAATCCCTATTTTAGAAGTTATGGGCCTCCAAAGTTCGGGCTTTTTGTGGCCCGATTTTTTCCGATTTTTTCGGAAATTAATGAAATTGTACATTTTTAGAAAAAATATTTTAAAATTCAATAAAATATGTGTAATGTATAGGATGGCCTATTTAATAGATTCTACTTTACAATGTCGATAAAATGTCTCCAATTTTTTTCTATAGTTTCCCATATTTACATGAAAAACATACTTCATTCAATCAATGTAAAAGGTTTCATAGCATTAATGACGGTCCACAAATTCAAAAACTGCAGCAATGAAGGAGTTCATTGAAGTAATATAACATTACATAGAATCAAAGAAACTTTTCATTGCATCAATGTAAACCCATTAATGTCACCCATTCATTGATGCTATGAAGCGCTATTCTTTCAGTGTGTACCCGTAGAGAGTATAACGAGGACAATGTTGCTCCTGTATCCACCAGTGTTAATAAAGATCGCGATAAGTCCATCCGTCGCCGATCGCAGCACTTTGTTGGTTATTCGACCACCTGGCAGAATAAGGACCTCGGTCTTAATATATATATATATATATACATATATATTCGCTTTATTTAAACTGATTATAAAAATATAAAACATTATTACAATACAAAGTTTAAATAAAAGGTTCACGAAGAACATAGGGCCTCGTGCTAAATTCATACAAATCATACAGCTGGTTCAGGAGCTGTTTTCAGCGACGAGTTTCATTTTCCATTGTTGCATGTCACATTGTTGCATGTCAAATTTTTTTTTCATATTTGGGTAACGAAAATATATATTATAACCCATTAATCATTGTATCTTCAAGATGTAATATTGAATAGCAAACACAATGTGTTTTCGTCCTTATTTCCAGAAATGTCCAAGAACTACCTTAAATCGGTAGTTTTGGGCACTTAAATTTGAAAACAAATATGTAATCTATATAAATATCCCACTTTTATTTTCCCACACATATTCTAAAATCAACAGGTAACAATCTTCTAGAATGCCTAACCCCATAAATTGGTTATTCTAGGTCACAGTCTAAACACTGCTTTCAAAAAGAACCAACAAGAGCGGTCAAATTTGAAGTCATTGACTTCTTGTCTTCCTCAACCCCTACTGAAATTTTCTGAGCAACATTATCGTGGAACATTTGTATTTCCACGAGTCTGAAAATTTCGCGAGATATGGACAAAAAGGACACGTAAGGAATCGAGATATACGATTGAAAAGTTCTACCAAAAAAGTCTCATTACATTTATTAAAAAATGCCATAATTCAAAAATCCGCTACGCTGTAGACAAACATAGATATTGGAATATTTTTCAAATACTATGTCGGCTCAAAATAAAAATTACATCAGGCTAAGACCTAGAGTATTGAGGGCTGAGATCTAATTGGGGTCTGTTCTTTCGGAATTTTAGTATACACACCTAAGGCTTTCATGCTGGAAGGGAATCATTCACCTCTCAAAATGTTGTAGCACTGTGTTATTCAACGATACTTTCCTTGACCAACATTTTCTTCAGCGATGAGGTTAATTCCTATCTTATGGCTGGCTACATGAATTAACTAGATTTTTGCTGAAACAGAAAAGCTGCAAGATTGCCTCAAGACAAATCTGGACTGTTGATTTGTCTTTAAAATTTGATTCTAAAGTTCATTCGAAAAGTAGATTGGCCGGGACGGGACGTAATTGTGAATGACACCCATTATTACGATATGATATCGGACCATATGCTGCCTGAATTTGAAGCCCATGATCTCGACAACATGTACTCCAAACAAGAGGGCGCTTCTTGCCACACAGCTAGAGTACCCGAAATCGAAACCGAAAAACCGGTGACCCCGTTAACCGATTTTTTTTCATATTAATCGTTTGCCGGTTTTTCAGAAAACCTAATTTTCGAACGAATCGAAATCCAGTTATTTGACATCGGTTAACCGAGTTTTGCCCAATTTGTGTTCAAAAAATTTTTAATAATAATTTGATTTGATTTGATAAGATTTTCGAATTTTAATGGAGTTTTATATTAGGACACATGACTTCTTGTTTAAAATATTATTGTATGCTTCAATGAGCTCTAAATTACATTTCCAAATTATTTTCTTTATTCAAATTTCAAAACAATTTTATGATTTGAATGAAAATTTTTCAATAATTTTTTTCGCCAAATTTCAAAATTTAAATTATTTTATAAATAAATGTTTTGAACTGGATAAGGTTTTTATTTACGCAAATCTCTTTCAAATTTTGATATGATTGTCGCATTTAAAGTGAATTTGAATAAATTTAAATTTAATATTTTTATATTTTAAATTTAATATTAAAAATTTTTTAATATTTTTAAATTTAATATTAAACACGCGTTTAAAATTGGAATATGGTTTAAATTTTAATTCAAAATTATTTAAAACAAAAAACGGGGAAACCCCATTCTACCGGGCTTTTGTCAGAATTAAAACCCGAAAACCGGTTTCTTGAAAAACTGATTTTCAAGCAAACCAAACACCGGGTTTTAAAAAGATGCCGGGTTTTGGACACTGAATACACGGCATGAATACGAAAACAATTCGTTGAGCAATTCTTGTCCAGCTTCGAACCAGTGAATTGGACGTTTAACCTTGTGATATCTCACCTGTAGACATTTTCCTTTGGGACTACGTCAAGGATTAAGTCTACGTGGATAAGCTGGCTACGATTGAGAATGCTACGGTCAACATATGAAAGAAATAATCCTTCAAAAAAAATCTCAATAAGAATTTAATTAAATTGAAATAATAATGAAAATGTGTATACGGAACTTAAATTTAAATACCATAATTTCAAAATATATTGAAAATTTGTGTGTCTGTCGAGCAGGCTAGACAAAATATTGTATATATTTTTCAATTTGGGCGTTACTGTATCTTACATGTGTTGAAATTGTTAAAACGCCCATTGAAATTGACAGTGCGCTGCCTCTATTAGCAGACGCACTAGTATGATTGAGGGTTTGCATTCACTCCATTGTACTCCACCACCACAATCGCAAATTGCGGTCCTTTAATCCTCTTATCATTCGTCCAATTATTATCGCATCGATTGCCCTGGACTGGATTCATAAGTCTCATTGTCTTTAATTTACATGGGATGACATTCAGGGAGAGGTAAGCATAGCAACGATACTGATAGCTGTATTTCAATGTTGCCTGCAACATATAATTGTAGATAAATCCTTTAAAGGTCTCAATACACGTACAAGAGTTATTATTGTTAATACCAGAACTCTAGAGTAGAAGCTATTTGATGAACGATTATACACAACACACATTTCAGTGCTCATTAGGGTCATAGAGGAATATAGAGGTATCATCCTTCTCATCTTATATTTTGTTTCAAACCCTTCGTGGTGAGGCCGCTGAGATAGAGAGGTTTTCGACGCAAATTCACGTACACCAGGTGGAGTTACAAGAACTGTTGGCATTCCGAAGAACTTTTGCGCAGATAATCTGTCCAAACTAGGGGTAACCTTACAGCTTCCACAGGAATTGGACAATTTTCGCATGCCCTTGGAATTAATGGTTTCCCGTTACATCCTATGAAGGGATTAGGGAGAGCTTCTCATAAATCAGTGAACTGCATGCCTTTAGTAACTTCTATAAGTATATACCCTATATACAGCTAGAACACTACTACATGATGCTAAGGAGAGGTGAATCAATGACACAGATGGTGTACGCGCAAGATAAATCTCGCCGATAGTGCATAGCAGGAGTTCGATGTATTTTCTGTATGGTAGACTGCCTGATTGGTAGACATGTTGTCGAGTCGAAACATTCTGTAGAAGCTGTCACGATGAGGAAGAGGAAAATCCACTGAATATTAGTGTGTTCCTTGTATATGTCTCTTTTTTAATTTTCGTTAACAAATTATACTAGGTGGTTTGAAGGACCACGTGGAAACCCTGATATGTATTTAGTTTTGACTTCATCAGCAACACGCACAGAAAAAACGCGTTCCTCCCAAACGAAATCCCAGATAACTGAAGTTCGTTTGGGGATTGTAGTTGGGAGAAACGAACTTCTGTTAAGCCATACATGTCATTTCGTTTGGGAGAACCGAAAAATGTTTGCATCAAACGAGTTATGATAAATATAAGCTGAAAAAACGTTTGCGAGAAACGAGAAACAATTCCGATAACTGTTGTTTCGGTTACAGCAATCGAGTTGTAGTTGCTCCAAACTAAAAAACGTTCGCGAGAACTGAAAAACGTTTGCAGTAAACGAGTTATGAAAAATTAGAGCTGAAGAAACGTTTGCGAGAAACGAAAAGCGGTTCCACCAATTGGTTTTCGGTTACAGTAACCGAGTTGTAGTTACTCTAAACTAAGAAAAACTTTATTTTGGTTTTACCCATAAAGTTTGTTTTAAAAAAAGTTGGGATTTTTGTCAATTTTATCACTGTCTTCTTACACGTCTGTTTCGCGTTGCATTCAAATAACAACTAAAATTGCAGCAAGCTACAACACGTCAGTTGTCCATCCAAGATATATTGACAAGGTAGAAGCATTAGAGTGTGCGATCACTTTTATGTGCATGCGTGGGTGTGCATGCCAAACGAGTGGATTAAACTGTGTATACAGAATGAGAGAAATTTACGTTCTCCGTAATCTGTGCTTTCCTTAGAAAAATGGCAAATTTCAGTTATAGCAAACGTTTTTTTAAATTTGCGGCAAATGTAATTTTGTATATGTTTGATGCAAACGACAATTGGTGTGAAAGTAGGGGTATTTTGTACAATATTCTGCTAAGAAGAATGTAAATTGAGGTACAGTCGGAACAGCAGCAGAAGTATCTGCTGTTATTTCAATCTAAGGAGACGTACTAAAAATCTATAAAATCATTGTATGTATAACTTTGTTCATATCTCCAAAAGGTAAAGGTTAATACTGATCAGTAAAACATGACAATTGTACTTGTTATATCCCGGTAACCTTTGAGATCACAATTTCTTTGTTGATACCAGCAGAAACTATTCTGATTCCTTTTAATTAATAAGTCTAGTCTAACTACTCCTCTTTTCCTTAATAAGTCGAACTACGTCGTTCTTTGACTGCCACCAAATCCTAACCTAATTTTACCTAATGAAATCATTCATATTGTTACGAATTTCCTTATTCGTCCTTTTCGCGTTGTTTTATTCCCAATAATAAAACAAGGTTCGTTTTAAATTACGATAATTACAACGGTTTAACTTCCTTTTATTTTACTTATACAGTACAACAGTTTACTTTATTTATGACACTTTAACAAGTCTTGTATTTTACTATCAATTCGCGTTGCTTACTTTACGGGGTTTAATAACAAACTGAACTCTCCACTCCAAAGACCTCCGCTATTTATACCAACTCACCATACTCAAATGAAGGTATATCTAGCGAATTCAAGAACCTTCTAGAATCTGGATGTTGTTGTTGTTGCTTATCTTTGTAGAACAATCTCGAAGGGCGGAGAGTTATCTTTACTGAGGTGAATTCATGCTACTGGTTTAGCGAGCTGGTACGTTGTTACAATGCATACTTGCAGGCGCAGCACTAACCGCCTGTTATTTACATACTGTTAGTAGAGTCATTAACAGCAAGCAAAAGCTTTTACTTATTCGTGACAATATTATTACGAATTTCCTTATTCGTCCGTTTAAGCGCTGTTTTATTCCCGATAATAAAACAAGGTTCGTTTTAAATTACGATAATTACAACCGTTTAACTTCCTTTTATTTTACTTCTAAAGTACAACGGTTTACTTTATTTACACAACTTTACAATAAGTCTTAGGCTTTACTCTCAAATTTCGTTGCTTATTTTCCGGCGGTCAATCACTAACTGACTCATAATGCCAAAAACCTTATCTATTTATACGAGTTAGTTTCTCGTCACTCTGTTTCTAGATTGTTCTACCCTGTTGTAATAAAGGGTCCGCCATCTAACGTTTTTTTTTTTCAACTAGTGGTTATTTCGTGAATGGTAACACTTAGCTCATGTCTGATTTGACAGATAATTAGTTGTATCCTTCCGCTGAACGAATATGGTTGTGTATACGCTTGAACAACGCTGGGAAATATGGGGAAAATTTTGCCAAAAAAATCATCTTTTCAGATGAAGCTCATTTTGATCTTGGCGGGTATGTAAACAAGCAAAATTGTCGCATTTGGGGCGCAGAAAACCCGCACGCATACATTGAAAAACCGATGCACCCAAAACGAGTCACTGTTTGGTGCGGATTTTGGTCCAGAGGCATAATTGAGCCATTTATTTTCGAAAATGAGCAAGGAGTTGCCGTTACAGTCAATGGCGATCGTTATCGGGCCATGTGGAACGAATTTTTGTTCACAAAAATTGAAGAGGAGGATATTGGCAACATTTGGTTTCAACAGGACGGCGCTACGTGCCACACAGCCGAAGCTACACTCGATGTTTTGCGCCCTGTTTTTGAAGATCGCATTATCAGCCGCAGAGCTGATGTCGGTTGGCCACCTCGGAGCTGCGATTTGACACCGTTGGACTATTATTTGTGGGGTGCCCTCAAAGATAAGTGTTACGCCGACAAGTCAGAGACAATTGACGCTTTAAAGGACAAATATTCGTGAAGCCATTGGTGAAATACAGCTGCACACAATCGATAATGTGCTTAAAAATTGGACCGATCGTGTAGGCTACTGCATGGCCAGCCGAGGCAGCCATTTGAATGAAATTATTTTCCATTATTAACCGGAAGGATTATACTTTCAAATAAAAAAATCAATGAGTGTTCGAACTCACGGATTATGTGTTAACACCTTTTTGCTACACGGTACCTGTTCGATTTCTATGAACACATTAGTAAATGTTACATTGGAAAATAAAAAATAATAGTTTTTTGTATACACCGGGCAATGCTGAACATCAAAGGACTCGCTTTGTTTGGCCATAGCAACAACAACGAAACAACCAAACACACAACTTCACACATACTTTGTCGGAAGTAGCTGACGTATACGTGTGTCACATAACCACATGTTTGCCATATCAACAGCAACGAAACAGCCAAACACACAACATCACACATACTTTGTACGAAGTAGCTGACGTATTAGTGTGTCACCATACGTCGACATTTCGGCTGCACAAATGAAATTTTGCGTGGCTATGCTTTATATCTCCGTTCAACTACAGCAACAGACACATGCCCATACATACATTATTATGTTAATACATACGCTATAGACACAAATTCGTTTGCCTCACCCCTGCCACACCACTCTTTCATTGCTCTCTTGCTCGCTCATTTTTGTTTAACACGTCATTATTCTCTTTCGCAGTCGCAGAAAATCTGGTTTTAGCAGCAGCATAAAATCTGGTTTTAGCAGCGGCATAAAATCTGACTTTGATAGATTTAGTCCCTATACGTCGCTATAGATGTTAACACATCAAAAGAAATTTGAGAAAATATTCAGTAGTTTTTTTTATACCATTTTCAAAAAAAAGTTATTTGGCGGACCCGTTAGAATAGTCTTTAAAAATAACATACTTGTTGCCGCCTCGTCAACTGGTTTGTGGTTAGAGTATATTTTTAGGCGCAACATTAATCGCACTGTTATTTACATAATGTTAGTCTGGGCATTAAGAGTAAGTAAAAGCTTTTACTTAATCGTAACAATGTGTTTAATGAAATCATTTTTTTTTTTTGCTTTTTTCAGACATGATACATGAATGGTAATGAAAGAGTTCATATTTTAAATAAATGCATTCTTTGGTTTCTTTTCATGAAAATTATGGTACTCATGATGAACACACCATCAACCATCAAGAAAATTAGATTCAGAAAAAATTGAGAAAATCGTAAACATCCAGATCTTGAGCTTGAACTAAATATAATTTAGAAGGAGAGAAAATTTTTGCATAAATTTACAATTGAACTTTGAAATGTTTGACTACCTAAACAACCTTTGGCACCTCATGTATAGGCGTTTGTTAACAAAATCCACCTGTATCATTTTTAGACTGACAACATATTTAAATTGTTAATAAACCCTATTTTGTCTATAGAGTTGTATTTGAAAATTCTAATGCACGAGCACACAAATCTATTCACACATTGAACCTATTTAGAAATTCAATACACCATTCTTTGCTGTTGACTGTTTTTTTTTGTTTCACTTTAGTGCTACAGTCAAATGCGTTTTGTTTGTTATCCAATACGACTGGGGGATTGGCAAACAAAAGGGGGATTGCGATTTGTTTGCTTAGGGTGGAATTTCTACACTTCAGCACATAGAGCGTGTAGACCCACACATGCCTTGTTAACTGGAGCACACATTAGGTAAACAAAGGCAGTTAACTGAAATACTCTTTTATACACAGAGTACTGTGGAAGTTTATCATAGGCATTGAGAAATTAATTCAAATCTAAAATAATTGGTGCGCACAGAATGCAACCATTGCGTACTACGCTTGTCGGAAAATGTTCGGAAGTCGATAGGGTATCCGACCGAAAATGGTGCTATGCATGTACTCACTCGTATACTAGTATAATCATACCTATACTCTCCTACGGAGCAATGGTATGGTGGCCTGTCGCGGTGAAGACGTCCTCCATGAAACTGTTGTATAGACTTCAGAGATCAGCTTGCATCGGCATAACATGGGCAATGAGGACGTGTCCATCTGAAGCCCTTAATGCAATGCTTCATATTATATCAATTGACCTTCACATAACAGCTAGTGCGGCCTGGAGCGCTACCTGACTAAATGCTTTTGAAATCTGGAAGAACAACGCATATGGACATACGAGAATACTACAGACAATCCCAAAAGAACTCAATATAACCACCAATTACTGCACCCCTTCATTGACGTTCGATAACCAATTCGATGCCAGGTTTCCCAGAAGAATAGAGTGGGATAAAGGGGAACCACTGACAGGTTGTGACACCAAAGTATTTACGGATGGATCCAATACGGAATGTGGAATGGTTGTGTACCGCTGTACGTTCGTTAAACTGAACCGATGTCGTGTGTGTATATGACACCAGGGGGTATCCATGACACATCTGATCGACTATGTAGTAGACAAATGATAGAAAACAGAGTGGATACACTCACAGACAAATTCGATTGAGACAGCCGAATTAGCCGTGACCGAATTTAGAGGTTGTCTCAACCGAATTTTAGAGCCAAATTCGGTCAATGCAACCGACATACGTCTAAATTCGGTTATTGCAACCGAGTTGATGCCAACTTCTGTTACTCCAACCGAATTTGGTGCCAATTTCGGTTGTCGTATCCGAATTGATTCCAAATTCGGTTGTTCCAACCGAAATTTTAGAAAATTTAGTTGACAGAACGAATATAGTTGAAGATTCGTTTGTCACAACTGAATCAATTTTGCAACGAGGTTGCTTCAACCGAATTTCAGTTGTGGGAACTAAATTCGGTCGTGACAACCTCAATTCCGTTGTAGCAACCTCAATTCGGTTGTAACAGGCGACGTTACGGTTGCTGTAATCTTTTCTCAAACAATTAGTTATCTGAGTGTAGGCGATAGAGCGATAGGCAACCAGAAGCAAACCATGCAGCAGACTAAGTTTAAATAGTGAT
This sequence comes from Phaonia tiefii, assembly GCA_963931995.1. Taxonomy (NCBI): domain Eukaryota; kingdom Metazoa; phylum Arthropoda; class Insecta; order Diptera; family Muscidae; genus Phaonia; species Phaonia tiefii. Next base: position 15,678,268 of record OZ008370.1, on the reverse strand, counting down.
TGATTGATACTAATGACTGCTGAATTATGTTTCATGTTGGTTCCATCGAACGACAACACGTATTCCCTTTTATTTTTGTCTGTTATATGTCCAACCAAAGATTAACATACAACAGCAACTCGAACTTGACGAAATGGACTAATATCTCGTCGTCATCTAGATAACGTAAGAGAGGGATAGAAACTCTTGTCTATTTCTATATGGTAACACACAAATGTTTCGAATTACAAACTGTTCGTGTAATTTGAAACTGAGTTGGTGCCAAATTCCGTTGTTGCCATCGAATTGATGCAACATTCGGTTGTTGCATGTGAATTGGTACCAAATGCGGATGTTGAATGGAATTTGAACCAATTCTTTCAAATTTGATTGTTGTAACCGAATAGTTTCCAAATTGGTTAGTTGCAACCAAAATTACAGACAATTTAGTTGATAAAACGAATACAGTTGGATGTTGAGTTTTGAAATGAGGTAGTTTCTGCCGAATTTCGGTTGTGGGGTCTCAATTCAGTCGTGACGACTTCAATTCCGTTGTGACAACCGCAATTCGGTGGCAACAGCCGAGATAACGGCTGAGAGTATTGTGATCAGAGCAGGGATCATTGCACCAATAAAGATTCTCAAAATACCGAGCGTAGCCTGTGTAGAACTGTTGTCCCCAATCAGTGAGTGTAATTAATCTCTTCATGGGATGTAATTCTGGTTTAATCCTACCGAGATCCGGCATAAATAAAACTCCGATTGAATTCATACACATAACAGTACACAATTTTTTACATCCGACAAAACTTTTGCAACGTTCCACAATTTTTCTTCTATATGTTTCGCAGGTATAACACGCAACAGTAGCTGCTTTTTTTGTTGCTACATGGAACAATCGTATTTTTTGGAAATAAAACGCTCAAAGCTGCTCTGTATTTGAAACGCAGCTAATGCTGATGTTATGTAAAGTTTTTCAAATACTCGTAGTACACTCAGGGAAAACGTACCCTTAGTGCGTATGGAAGTACGGAAATTGAATTTGTTTCCATTGTCCCAGTGGGTAGTACTCGTATCTTTATTCTAAGATAGGTGTTGGTGTGCATAATTGGGTTAAAGGGGGATTGAGTTTAAGGTACTGTTACGGAGTTTGCACTACGTAAATGTGGTGATGCTTACATTTGTAAACAGCGACAATGATCCAAATTTAAATTACTTTATTGTGACTGACCACTGTTGAAAGGTTGCACTGTAGTTTGGGAAATTGTACTGTATTTTGAAATCAGTTTGCCATGAAAAAGCTTCTCAAACATACTGTTTGGAACTGGTGTGAAACTGTTGTTCCCAATCAGTGTATTTAAAACTAGAAAGCGCACAGCTCACTGGATATGAGAAGCTCTCTCCCAATGGGATGTACTGGTTTTGATTCTGTGTTAGGTTAAGGTACACTGACTAACGGAAACGGAATCAGTATTAGATGTGAAATGCCACAGTCTCCATCTCAAAGCAATTTCTGAAATCAATGGGTGATATGAGAATTTTTTTGTATAGAATATTAATCTTCGAGAAGGTTAGAGGAGCCACACTATATAAGTTTATCTAAAGTTGTCATTCTCGTACACTACCCGATCATTATAGAGGTAATCAGAGAGACATTTGCGCGATTAGGGACGTGACCGGATGCCTGAAGTTTTAAAGTACTGCCGTCTTTGTTGTCAATGTCTTTAGTGACAACGAACCCCATTCCGGCGAACTGCAGAGCGGATTAGCTGGGGAAGCACACACGTTCCACAGAAATTATAACATGTAGCGACTTGCAAGAATATCCGGGAAGAGGTGGACAAGAGGGATAGCTTGTGCCAGCTAAAGACAAATAGGGTGGATGAATCTTCTGTTTCTAGCCATGAGCTAGGTATCAATGCCTGTTTCAGTTCTGATAGAGGACTGTCGGATTGTCAGACATGCGGTGAGACTAAAGGTTGGGCTAATCGTTTTTGTAGAAACTGTAACTATAAGGAAGCGTGCAATTAACATCTTTTCTAGTCCGCAGGAGGGTGTCTATTAGAAGATCTTCCTTATTTAGGGGCCTAAAATAAGTTACCCAGAACAGTGCTGACAATATTTTGAGCGTATTGTAGCAACCTAATTGGTTCTCCGGTTAGCCACTGGTATCACAATGCATCTGAGTCATTCATTGACAGGCCGCAGAGCCCAGAATAACTGGTTGCCAAATCTATTTATTTCAACTCAATCCAATTCATTCCAATTCAATTCATTTCAATTCGGTTCAGTTCAGTTCAATTCAATTGAACTAAATTCAATTCATTTCAATTTAATTCAATTCAATTCAATTCAATTCAATTCAATTCAATTCAATTCAATTCAATTCAATTCAATTCAATTCAATTCAATTCAATTCAATTCAATTCAATTCAATTCAATTCAATTCAATTCAATTCAATTCAATTCAATTCAATTCAATTCAATTCAATTCAATTCAATTCAATTCAATTCAATTCAATTCAATTCAATTCAATTCAATTCAATTCAATTCAATTCAATTCAATTCAATTCAATTCAATTCAATTCAATTCAATTCAATTCAATTCAATTCAATTCAATTCAATTCATTCAATTCAATTCAATTCAATTCAATTCAATTCAATTCAATTCAATTCAATTCAATTCAATTCAATTCAATTCAATTCAATTCAATTCAATTCAATTCAATTCAATTCAATTCAATTCAATCAATTCAATTCAATTCAATTCAATTCAATTCAATTCAATTCAATTCACTTCAATTCAATTCAATTCAATTCAATTCAATTCAATTCAATTCAATTCAATTCAATTTAACTTAATTCAATTCAATGCAATTCAATTCAATTCAATTCAATTCAATTCAATTCAATTCAATTCAATTCAATTCAATTCAATTCAATTCAATTCAATTCAATTCAATTCAATTCAATTCAATTCAATTCAATTCAATTCAATTCAATTCAATTCAATTCAATTCAATTCAATTCAATTCAATTCAATTCAATTCAATTCAATTCAATTCAATTCAATTCAATTCAATTCAATTCAATTCAATTCAATTCAATTCAATTCAATTCAATTCAATTCAATTCAATTCAATTCAATTCAATTCAATTCAATTCAATTCAATTCAATTCAATTCAATTCAATTCAATTCAATTCAATTCAATTCAATTCAATTCAATTCAATTCAATTCAATTCAATTCAATTCAATTCAATTCAATTCAATTCAATTCAATTCAATTCAATTCAATTCAATTCAATTCAATTCAATTCAATTCAATTCAATTCAATTCAATTCAATTCAATTCAATTCAATTCAATTCAATTCAATTCAATTCAATTCAATTCAATTCATTCAATTCAATTCAATTCAATTCAATTCAATTCAATTCAATTCAATTCAATTCAATTCAATTCAATTCAATTCAATTCAATTCAATTCAATTCAATTCAATTCAATTCAATTCAATTCAATTCAATTCAATTCAATTCAATTCAATTCAATTCAATTCAATTCAATTCAATTCAATTCAATTCAATTCAATTCAATTCAATTCAATTCAATTCAATTCAATTCAATTCAATTCAATTCAATTCAATTCAATTCAATTCAATTCAATTCAATTCAATTCAATTCAATTCAATTCAATTCAATTCAATTCAATTCAATTCAATTCAATTCAATTCAATTCAATTCAATTCAATTCAATTCAATTCAATTCAATTCAATTCAATTCAATTCAATTCAATTCAATTCAATTCAATTCAATTCAATTCAATTCAATTCAATTCAATTCAATTCAATTCAATTCAATTCAATTCAATTCAATTCAATTCAATTCAATTCAATTCAATTCAATTCAATTCAATTCAATTCAATTCAATTCAATTCAATTCAATTCAATTCAATTCAATTCAATTCAATTCAATTCAATTCAATTCAATTCAATTCAATTCAATTCAATTCAATTCAATTCAATTCAATTCAATTCAATTCAATTCAATTCAATTCAATTCAATTCAATTCAATTCAATTCAATTCAATTCAATTCAATTCAATTCAATTCAATTCAATTCAATTCAATTCAATTCAATTCAATTCAATTCAATTCAATTCAATTCAATTCAATTCAATTCAATTCAATTCAATTCAATTCAATTCAATTCAATTCAATTCAATTCAATTCAATTCAATTCAATTCAATTCAATTCAATTCAATTCAATTCAATTCAATTCAATTCAATTCAATTCAATTCAATTCAATTCAATTCAATTCAATTCAATTCAATTCAATTCAATTCAATTCAATTCAATTCAATTCAATTCAATTCAATTCAATTCAATTCAATTCAATTCAATTCAATTCAATTCAATTCAATTCAATTCAATTCAATTCAATTCAATTCAATTCAATTCAATTCAATTCAATTCAATTCAATTCAATTCAATTCAATTCAATTCAATTCAATTCAATTCAATTCAATTCAATTCAATTCAATTCAATTCAATTCAATTCAATTCAATTCAATTCAATTCAATTCAATTCAATTCAATTCAATTCAATTCAATTCAATTCAATTCAATTCAATTCAATTCAATTCAATTCAATTCAATTCAATTCAATTCAATTCAATTCAATTCAATTCAATTCAATTCAATTCAATTCAATTCAATTCAATTCAATTCAATTCAATTCAATTCAATTCAATTCAATTCAATTCAATTCAATTCAATTCAATTCAATTCAATTCAATTCAATTCAATTCAATTCAATTCAATTCAATTCAATTCAATTCAATTCAATTCAATTCAATTCAATTCAATTCAATTCAATTCAATTCAATTCAATTCAATTCAATTCAATTCAATTCAATTCAATTCAATTCAATTCAATTCAATTCAATTCAATTCAATTCAATTCAATTCAATTCAATTCAATTCAATTCAATTCAATTCAATTCAATTCAATTCAATTCAATTCAATTCAATTCAATTCAATTCAATTCAATTCAATTCAATTCAATTCAATTCAATTCAATTCAATTCAATTCAATTCAATTCAATTCAATTCAATTCAATTCAATTCAATTCAATTCAATTCAATTCAATTCAATTCAATTCAATTCAATTCAATTCAATTCAATTCAATTCAATTCAATTCAATTCAATTCAATTCAATTCAATTCAATTCAATTCAATTCAATTCAATTCAATTCAATTCAATTCAATTCAATTCAATTCAATTCAATTCAATTCAATTCAATTCAATTCAATTCAATTCAATTCAATTCAATTCAATTCAATTCAATTCAATTCAATTCAATTCAATTCAATTCAATTCAATTCAATTCAATTCAATTCAATTCAATTCAATTCAATTCAATTCAATTCAATTCAATTCAATTCAATTCAATTCAATTCAATTCAATTCAATTCAATTCAATTCAATTCAATTCAATTCAATTCAATTCAATTCAATTCAATTCAATTCAATTCAATTCAATTCAATTCAATTCAATTCAATTCAATTCAATTCAATTCAATTCAATTCAATTCAATTCAATTCAATTCAATTCAATTCAATTCAATTCAATTCAATTCAATTCAATTCAATTCAATTCAATTCAATTCAATTCAATTCAATTCAATTCAATTCAATTCAATTCAATTCAATTCAATTCAATTCAATTCAATTCAATTCAATTCAATTCAATTCAATTCAATTCAATTCAATTCAATTCAATTCAATTCAATTCAATTCAATTCAATTCAATTCAATTCAATTCAATTCAATTCAATTCAATTCAATTCAATTCAATTCAATTCAATTCAATTCAATTCAATTCAATTCAATTCAATTCAATTCAATTCAATTCAATTCAATTCAATTCAATTCAATTCAATTCAATTCAATTCAATTCAATTCAATTCAATTCAATTCAATTCAATTCAATTCAATTCAATTCAATTCAATTCAATTCAATTCAATTCAATTCAATTCAATTCAATTCAATTCAATTCAATTCAATTCAATTCAATTCAATTCAATTCAATTCAATTCAATTCAATTCAATTCAATTCAATTCAATTCAATTCAATTCAATTCAATTCAATTCAATTCAATTCAATTCAATTCAATTCAATTCAATTCAATTCAATTCAATTCAATTCAATTCAATTCAATTCAATTCAATTCAATTCAATTCAATTCAATTCAATTCAATTCAATTCAATTCAATTCAATTCAATTCAATTCAATTCAATTCAATTCAATTCAATTCAATTCAATTCAATTCAATTCAATTCAATTCAATTCAATTCAATTCAATTCAATTCAATTCAATTCAATTCAATTCAATTCAATTCAATTCAATTCAATTCAATTCAATTCAATTCAATTCAATTCAATTCAATTCAATTCAATTCAATTCAATTCAATTCAATTCAATTCAATTCAATTCAATTCAATTCAATTCAATTCAATTCAATTCAATTCAATTCAATTCAATTCAATTCAATTCAATTCAATTCAATTCAATTCAATTCAATTCAATTCAATTCAATTCAATTCAATTCAATTCAATTCAATTCAATTCAATTCAATTCAATTCAATTCAATTCAATTCAATTCAATTCAATTCAATTCAATTCAATTCAATTCAATTCAATTCAATTCGATTCAATTCAATTTAAATCAACTCAATGCAATTAAATTCAATTCAATTCAACTCAACTCCATTCAAGTCAATTCTATTCAATACAATTGAATACAGTTCAATTCAATTCAATTAAATGCAATTCAGTTCAATTCAATGCCAACTCATCTCCAATGTAAATTGCTAAAGCATGTTGCTGCAGTAGAATATTTTCCATTGTTGATATTTGTTATCCTGGTGGTTCATAGCCGTTGGTCGTTTCGCATTTCTTACTGGTATTCAGCTTAAATTAACATTTTTCCTGCTATAAAAACCTTGTCCATGTGTCCATTTCCCTGTTGCAGAGATCCTGGAAAGTCATTTACATATAACATATATTTACATTTACATGGAACAAAACTATACCACCCGTAGTAACTTATCGCGTAGAATTGGATGTGAGGAAGCTAGTTGAGCTTGGATATAAGTGTTCGAAAAACATATGGTTGCACATGTTGATTCAAGCATTTATACACTTTATGTGGATGGGAGGAAAATCACAAAAAATCATATATAAACTGTCCAAGCAGAATGTACATAGATGAGGGAAGAGCAAATAAGTTGTTGCAACTTTAATGGGTTTTGCTAATTAACCTAATTCTGTTGGAACATTGTCAGCTATTTCGAATCTAGGTTACACTAGGACAACATTGTGTGCTAATAATATTGTTTTCGCTTTATCTAATGACTATTTATGTGATGCTGTCATGTGTGTGTAGATTGAAAGTGTCATAAGGTTAGGTGAGTTTTTCCTTGTTTCTCGTCAAAAATAATGGAAACAAATTTTTGAAATACTTGTCGATGCTATTGTGTAAACCGCTAGAAGGCACTTCCTTCAAAGACTGTATATCTCGACTTGTATTGGCATTAGGTTACGAAACGATAAAGTACCTGAGTTTCCAAGCAGTCGTCTGGGTTTTTCAAATTTTTACCAGCGGCGGCTGAGTTTTCGTCGTGTGGGAAAAAGCTGTTGCTGCTGTCCAATCTTTTAGAGAAAATTTGAAAATTTTAATTTTGTATTTATTTATTCCCTTTTTTTATCCCTGTTTTTATAGAAAGAAAATGCAAATTCAAAATTAAGACAATCGTTATAAAAATATTTTTCGCCTTTTAATTGGAATAATTGAGGCCGTTAGTGCCTCTTTATATCCTCTTTTGGAAATTATAATGTACGGGTGTTTCAGGTAAATATCTTTTTGTCCAAAATTTTGTGCTACATCTCTTAGACGTTGTAAAGGGTGACTTTTTCTCAATTTTGTTTTTGAAAATTTAAGAAATCACTCAAAATTTTATGCACGTGAGTGAAATATTTATTTGGATCGATAAATCAAATGTTGCTTAGGTCTACTCTTCACGTGACCCATTCTGAAAGTTAAATTTTGGACCACTTTTTTCAACATTTCGGTCGGCAGAGCACAAATAACATGTGTAATGTTGTCTTCCAAGGGAGCAATTGTGGTTGGTTTGGGCCTACACACGAGAGACTTCACGCGCCCCACAAAAAATATTCTTGTGGGGTTAAATGGCACGAACGAGCCGGACAATTGAAAGCGCCACAACGTGAGATTAATTGATCATCAGACCCTCCTCTCAATTGGTTTATGGTATCACGTGCAGTGCGGTATGTGGCACAGTCCTGTTCAAACCACATGGCAACCAAGTCCAATTCCTCCATTTTGCGTAAAAAAAGTCCGTGATCATTCAACGGTACCTTGCTTCATTGGCTTTATCGTTACAACCAATTTCGTCTTTGAAGATGTACGATCCAATGATCCCGCAGACCTGTAAACCGCACCAAACAGTTCCATTTTCAGGGTGCATTTGCAGCGGTTGAACTGCCTCTGGCTGCTCTTCGGACCAAATTTGCCAATTCTCTTTATTGACATACCCATTGAGCCAGTTCAGTTGATAACACCCGCTCTGACAGCCAATATTCCACCTGGTCTTTCCATTGCAATTTTTATCGCCCTATTCCTCGATCTCCCTCGAGTACGTCTTCAGATACCTTTCCCACTGGTGCATTCTGAAGCTTTCTATGAAACTATGTCCATATCGGGATACCGATTATACAGCTCGTGGTTCATCCGTCGTCGATACTCGACGTTCTCTATTGTAGGACCTTGTATTTTTCGGAACATTTTTCTCTCGAATGCTTCCAGTAATGTTTCATTAGCATACGATATGACAGATTGTGTACGCACAAGACAAATCTAACTGATAGTGTATAGGAAGAGATCCATGGATATTTGGTCTGTAGCCAGGCCCTAAGTATCGCTGCTTGTTTCAGATTAGATGGGACACTGCCTGAGTGGTAGACATTTGGCGAGTCTAGATATCTGGGGAAATGATTTCTGCAGAAGCTATAACGATGAGGAAAAGGAGAGTTCATTGAGCATCTTCTGCGCACGTGTCCAGAACTAGCCGACAGGAGGTTGGATATCAATTATGGGACCTTACCTATTTAGGGATACGAGAGAAATGTGTCAGAAAGCTGTAAAAAATATCTAGAGTGTCTTGGTGGGTAAACTTAATCGTTGTCTGGTGGGGGTGCTAAGCCTTAATCTCGTTAGCGCTAGGTATGACAATGGACTAAGAAGTCCCAATGAGTCATTCATCAACTGCTACCAACACCTGACCTAGTCGGGAACGGCAAACAGGTTTTCGATAATGTTTATAGTATAGGGGTCGTCAGTGTTCGAAAAATTAAGGTGACTAAACTTAAAAGGCCACACCTGGTGTGATTTTTCGAGAGGAAACTACTGTTTTGATTATAATTCTGGTTGCTATATTGGGTGCAGTATAGCCTAATGTTACTATACCCATAGTAATGGTAATGGTTTTCCCTTGGATACCATGAGGAGATTGGAGAGAGCTTCTCCCAACAAGTGAGGTGTGCGCTTTTTAGTTTACACCGCGTCCAAACGGAATTTTGATTGCTAAATAATTAATAGTATCGCCGCCTCTAAGCGAGGTGTTGAACCCACGCGAAGTCTTTGTCACCACTAAGCGAGGTGATCGAACTGATGATCGCACCGGTGACCGAAGAGATCGAACGTTTTCATTTACAAGAGCCGCGCACACTACCCATTGCACCCCCGACTGTGGGTTCAGTATATCGGTGATTTTATTTCGGGTCAATTGCTATCTCTAGCTGCTAGCAGTCGTTAGTAATTTTTAAAGTTTGACAAAAAAAACTGATTATCCTAATGAAACGCTAAATATTACAAGGGGTTCCTATTTTGAAAGGTTGTTATTATTTAATCGGGGGAAAAATTGCCCAAAGGAAAGCCCCCACATATGTATTTGGGACGTTGGATTTGACATTCCAAACTAACGGCAACTTTATTTATTATATTTAATTTCAACTATATATGTATGTATTTTCCTAACATCCTAACCACAATCATAGCCATTGTGGCGATTTAGAGTAAACTCATCATTGTGGCTATAAACTGAACATTTTGCTCTTTTCCATGTTGAAATGCAAATCTGCAATCTGATTTTAATATTTATTAAACCCACATTGCCACCAAACAGTTTGGAAATGAATAACTTTGTTTCGAAGTTGGCCAGAGGATATTCATTCGTATAGCAAGAGCAACGTATTCACACATGTGCAATGCTGTATGTCAACAGGTCACCAATGTGTTCCTACATATCCGTACGCTGCACATGCATAACGACAAAATGTAATTATTGAGTTGGCATCAGCCATACATGAATCCAATTTATATTAAAATTGTGGTCCTTGGAGATTAGATTGGAGACAGGTGAATTGTAACACAAATGGAGTTATTGCTGCCGGTGGAATATTAAAGTGAGCACTGCGTCCGCTACAACTGCAGTAATATTGTCCTTATTGAGATTGCGATATTTTGGGGACAAACCATATGCTGGGGGAAACCAGAGAAGCCTTAGAATTCATTTGAAGTGCATACTACATTTTTCCTCTGTCATTCTGTTTTGCTTGGTTGCAAATATATCATGTCTGTAGCTTGTCATAAAATTATGGTATACTTGTGTCCAAATACATTTTGTTTGCTATTCCATTATTGTTTATTTGCTCCAACTATAGCATTGTTTGCTGAAAACAAAAATGGGGTAGAAAACGAAGAAACAAAAAAGGAGCAGCTGTACAATTTATGAAAACAATGCTCACATGTCAATATATGAATGTTTCTAACATATACAAAAATAGTTTTCCGTTACATCCCATGAAGGGATTAGGGAGAGCTTGCCACAACCAGTGATCTTTGCGCGTCTTAGTTGTACACTCCGTCGGTGGTGCGTGGCCGTCGGTGGTGCAATGGTTAGTGTGCGCGGCTCTTGTACATGAGATCCCGGGTTCGAAACCTGCTCTGACCACCTTAAAAAAAAAAACAGCAGACAGTTGTCCGAGGCCTTCGGCCACGGTCTGTCCCTGCAGGCTGTGTCAGAGACACGGCCATTAAGTGTAACGTAGAATACACCATCCGATAAGACAGAAAACATATATAACAATAAATGATAAACGTCAACTGTCAGCTGCCGTCAAACAGCATCAAGCAGCATTGTAATTTTGCTTACTTGGCAGCAGTTTCATTTAACATAAAAATGTATGAATTAATTTTTTCATATATTTTTTATAATTATATATCCATGTTAAATTCAAATTCACATTTAGCATTTTGTTTCACTTAAATACAGTAAATATACGAAATTTCAATATTTCATCAATCAAAACAACAGCCGAAGGTTTGTGTCCACACTGAAACACACCACACTCAACCAAACACCACATATATGTTTGAGTGTATGTGTTTAAACAATTTTCATTTGAGAAATTTAAATATTAGGAAGATATCAACCAATATGAAATGTATATCAAACGAAAGATAACATCTTCATTTACCTACAAAAAAATTTAAAAAAAGTTATCTCGCCGTTTCCTTATAATCAATGAAATAAAGATTACAACAATAACAATCTGACATGACTCCCTATACCGTAAGGTAAGACGTATTCTACGCCAAAAATTTCTTTCGGCGGCGGTCACCTCGCATAGTGACGGCGACACTATCGAGTATATAAGCTTCTCAAAATACCGTTCGGAATCGGTGTAAAACTGTAGGTCCGAATCAGTGAGTGAAAACTGGAAAGCGCACAGCCCAGTGATTGTGAGAAGTTCTCCCCGGTCCCTTCATGGGATGTAATCGGAAACCATTTATTTTTATTTATAGTTGTACACTCACTGGTTGGGACTTACAGTTTCACACCGGTTCCGAAGGGTATTTCGAGAAGTATGGTTCCTGCATAATGTTACAGGGACAGTTTTTACTCCAGCGTGCACGATTCCATTTTTTAAAGTGAGTTCAAAATAGATTGCCAAAATACAGTTTACAAGTACAGGATCGGGTATGAAATTAGAGTTTACAGTGTAGAGGTATTAATACTTCTTTCAGGTTAAACGACACACTGTATGATTGGTAGACATGCGGCGAGACTAAAGGTCAATACAAATGACTTCTACAGAAGCTGTGATGATGAGGAGGTGGAAAAATCAACTCCCTAGAAACTTCCTTGGCTGCACAAGATCAGAGGCTGTGTAAAATGTATTATGAAAACTCTGAGAATCAAGACGATCTAGAATTAGCCAAAGACGATCTAGAATTAGCCGACCAGAAGATGTGCGCAATTTGGCAACCCTAGTAAAAGAGAACAGAAAAGTGGTGGAAATTCACTTAAAGGCATTTCTCTCTCGCGTCATATCTTGATTATTTCATACTTTTTTCATAGTTTTTGTAATTTTACTTCAACATGGTTGGAATTTTTATAGGTATATACAATAACACTATCAAAACGCTGCTCGTGTATTGAAATATTCAATGAAGAGAGTAAGAGAGAGAACAAAGAATGACTAGGGTTTCACTCGTTGTGTTTGTTGGCACTTGAGTGAAGACAAATTTTGACTGTCTACTTGCACATTGTTTTTGCACAATCTAATGCTGGACCAGCCCTTTTCGTCTAAACGACTTGACAATCACAGACTTGACATTTTAGGCTACTGAGCTTCTGGTTTTTTTTTTTTGACGGAATTGTGACTTTTTTAATACGAAACAAAGTATTTCATTTGTTAGTCGTATTTTGAAAATATTACCCACTGATGGGTTTACAAGCTCGCGTCTACGTTTTAAATTTTCACATAATTTCCATTCCAAAAGTACATAGAATAATAAAGGGGTTGCCAACAATGACCGAAACCAATTTGGCATCCATAAAAACTATTCACTCTCAAGTTTAGTGTGTAGGCCGCTTAATTATTTATCCATCATATCGCATGCGGAATATCGAGCAATCCTAATGGAGTTAGTACACTTTTCCACAAAAGCATTCACAAATGAAAATAGTGCAAAGGAGGAAGAACATAATGATAAGAATTTCGGTTTATAAATAAATATTTTAGTGAAGTTTAGAGTATGTGCAGATATTTGAAAATCTACTGTTTAGTCAATGCAAAGAAAACTTATACACAAATGTAGTTTTAGTTCTCCATATTTTTAATTCTATCATACCAATTTGTGCCCCTTTGACAACCTTTTATCAATATAGTCACAATGCTTATAAATGCATTTCCGTTTTTTCCAACTCATACATAAATCCTATTCATTTCTCTGGAAATTCAATTCAATTTTATCATATTTCAAATGCCCAAAACACACAAATTCTCGAATATTATAGTATTGTAAAGGAAATTGAAATTGAAAACGAAAGTTATTCACAAACACTTTCGAATAATATATAATAAATCCGGGGGATGAATAGAAGAGGAAATAGTTGAAATACAATTGAAAAGTTCAATGGGAGGGTAACTTGATAAAATGGAAATAATAAACCGGACAATGGATGTAGAAAGTGTAGAAAACTAACATACAAAAATGCATGCATGAGAATATTTTAATCTTAATTACCAAATGCTTTAAAACAATTTGAAATTATATAAAACTTTGTCACCAAACACAGATGGTATAGGAAAAAAGTCCTAACGTGTCCTAAAAAAAACTCTTTTCCGATTACATCCCATGAAGGGATTGGGGAGAGCTTCTCGCAACCAGTGAGCTGTGTGCGTTCTAGTTTTACACTCACTGATTGAGACCTATAGTTTTACACCGGTTCCGAACGGTATCTTTGACAGCATTTTCAAGGCCATATGCTCGATAGTGTCGCCGTCAGTGAGCGACGTGACCGCCGTCGAAAGAAATGTCAGGTGTTATAATCAGAGATCCAACCCACGAACTCCTTACAAGAGCCGAACGCACTAACATTAGACCACCGACGGTCACTATTACTTTTATCGAGAGTTTTAACAAATTCCAAATAAGATTTAAAACTCCTCTCCAACTTCTACGATTCTTTCGAAAGGTCAAAGGAAATCAATCTACAACATGTTTTACAAATCGACTGACGAATTCAGAAACACAAGTGCTTATAAATGTAGTATAAAGTGTTTATATATGGCGCCTACGATGGGAACCTATAGCACACGCTGAAAAATCTGTCGTTTTTTGTTATTTGGATGCAAATATAACATGTATTTGGAGCTTGTCGCAAATATAATATACTTCTGCCCAAACGCATTGTGTTTGCTATTCAACATTACATGTTTCCGACACAATAATTAATATGTTATAACATACATATGTGTTTGCGACCACAACATATCTGTGTTTTTTGAGACAAATACAGCTGTGTTTGTTTCAGTTTGTACTCTCTCGAGAGCAAGAGACTAAAAGCGGGACAACGAGAGCATCTATCTTGTAAGTGTGGATCCGTATTATAGCATTATTCTCTCAGTGAGTGATTCATAAATAGTCCAGAATGTGCGTGTAAATTGCAGATGAAGTCAGTGTTTCTTATTTTGGCTGATGTATTGCATTTTAATTTCATGTATTCAATCGTCAATGGTTCATCGGAAAGAGGATATCAAAAGCGCTTTATCAGTATATTGTTTGTGTACCAACGCATAGTGATAACCATGGCATAGTTGAAACCTTCTGATAATAAAAACGTGAGCGAAAACAAAGAAAGGAGAGAAAAAGAGCAGCAGATTCTCATTTCATAAAAAAGTAATGCATTCAATGCAATTAAATGTAAAAAGGGTAATTTTAAATATGTATTTTAATTGTTTATATAAATTATGTATAAATAATGTAAATGTGTGGTTGATAAAATTAATTATAAGAAAGACAGAAAAAAAGAATAATTCGTTTCTCAATATTATTATGTTTGGGAGAAAATTCGCATAAGTTTCCACGTAAGTATATGGATGTTTGGGATGAAGCACGCATATGTTTCCACGTAAAAGCATACATATTTGTCAGTAAACATGCTAGTGTTTGCATTTAAATTCACCTGAGTTGCAAACATATAAATATTTGAAGTGTGTTCCAAATATATACATTGTTCCTGCAGAATATGTTTGGGAGCGTGTAGTAGCCTATACTAAATACTCAAAGTAGGCACTAGACATTAGCAACACGCTACTCACTTTCAAGACGTCTTATCGACGCAAACATAACAAACCAAGCATAACAAGCAAAAACCAATAATATGTAAGACTTGACAGAAAGCGAATCAAATTCATCCGAAGCGTTAGCGAATCAAATTTACCCGAACCGTTAGCGAATCAAATTCAAGTAATCGGATTCAGTTTGTTATACACTTGTACATGTTTTGATCCAAAGTGGTTCTATCAGCGCACACACACAATCTATAAACAAAAACCACAAATTTGTTTCAGGGCAAACCATGGTACAATTCAATAGGCATTTTGTTTCGCTCTTGGCTTCCTAGCAAACCAAGTTTCCAGAATTCGTTAAGATCTCGGACCGATAATCTAACAAATCTTCCGAATTCGGATCCGAATTTCCTCCAAATTCTTTCCAAAAAATATATGAAGTATTTCACACCAACTCGAAACGGATTTCCGGGAGAATATTGATTGTTTTTCCGATTCATCTTAACGATTTCTTAAAAAATTCGAACACAAATTCGTAGGGAATTCGGAAGGGCAGGCTTATCTGCCTATCTTTAAGCAGACCTTCTGGTAGGCATACCAGTAGTAGGTAGAACGGATGTTCATTGGCGTGAACACTTCTCTTTCTCCATGCAGTCCGAAAATAATGCAAGATGGATGCTGTTGTTCGTGATAACTTGTCTTTCTACATGTTCGAAATTCCTTGGAAAAAAATCAGAACATGCGGTAGCCGAGTAGGCAGCACATTCGGCCCCAAGTGCTGAGGTTGTGTGTGTTTTTAAGGCTGCAGATATTGTATTACGATATGTCTTACATTCAATGATGGTGTTAATAATTTTGCCTTGATACATACAAATGACTGACTATTAAAAATATGGAAATAATTCGCACATATTTTTTTATTTTTCCCTGACTTTTTCTAAATATGCTCTCTTGAAGGCCTACTAGCAGCCTCTCCTTTGCAATCCTCTTCGAAATCCTTCGGTAAGCATACCTATCAAGAGCAGGGAATTGTTCAGACCTCTCCTTCCTATCACGAGCTACGTAAATTGGAAATGATAGAAGAAGGCATGCAAGCCACCTCTTTATAGAAGACATGTATACAATATAAATTAGATTATGGCTTTACCTCAAATGCGCAACTGGCTGAAATACGGAGATCGAACCCCACAATGCACCCTAAAAAATCTGTGTTTTGTGGCTGTTTGGATATAAGTATAACATATTTGTAGTTTGTCACAATTATAGAATATTTGTGTCCAATAACATTGTGGTTGCTATACAATATGACATATTGGTGACACAACGATTATTTTGTTATAATACATGGTTTTGTAAATCAAATATGGCTTTATTTGTTGAAAACTGCTAAAAACTAAAATGCAACATGCAACAAAGGAACAAACACGCAGCCGATCTTCCCTTCATGAAAACAATGATATGGGGATGTGCCAAACATATACATGGTTCCTGCATAATGTTACAGGGCCGTTTTTGTTCATAGTGTGATGGGGAAATACGTTTTTAAAATCAAAAATCCGAGAACCTCAAACTCAATTAATTTTTTCGGTTACATTCAAACTAGCCTTCATTAATTTCCTTCCGATTTCCTACAATCGGTTAAGGACCTCCTTTGTGAGCAGTATAAAGTTTCGCAGGCTTAAGGAATGCCCAAAGTTTAGATCAGGCGGCTGTTATTACATGTGTTAAATTTTAAACACAGTTCTAGTATATTTGTCAAAATTTTTGTTTTATTCATTCCACCAAATGCTCTGATAGTAAATACTCCACGCAACGTTCTATTGTGCTGAGGATTACACATCGCGACAATAGCCCTATGTGGCTGTGGTTATCTCCTACCAAAATGGAAGAATGCAAAATCAACACGCACGAACAATACAACGAATACGTATGAACGATATATGATACTTTTGCCGTTATCAACAATAGACCTGGCATTTGGCCAGGACATTGTTAACATTCGACCATCCATCAATTCGTTTACGTCCAATGACATTTCGTGCATTCAGTCATGGCTTTTCAAACTTTCATACAGACAAGTAATACATATCTGAATGTTGATGGTATCTGCATATGCATATGTAAATGTAAATTTGGTATAAATAGACCCAGTTGGATGATGTGTCATCAGGCCTGGTGGGTTTGACAAACAAAAATATTGTTATTCCAATCACCAAGCGGAATCAGTTTTAGGCGGTGTTAGAAATACGATGGACAAAAAAAATATTATTAGGCATTTTGCCGACAGCGGAAGCGGAAGTTGTTTTTCACAATTTTGAATTAAACATAGGGACATGCGTTTAATTGGTTAATCGACACTATGAGTAATCGAATAATTGATTCTGATCTGCATTTTGATTAATATTAACACTAAGTGATAATCATGGTTTTGATTAATCGAAATTTCTGATAATTCGATTAACTGAAAAATCGCAATATCGATTAATCAAAATTGTAATTAATCGATTAACCGCACATCTCCAATTAATTATTCATTACAGGAAATTTTGTAAAACCTCTATGAAATCCATGCCATATGAAAGTACACGCATGTGCACGCTGAAAAAAATGCCCCAGCAATATGTTGCAGGAACCATGTACATGTTTGCAAGCATTGTTTACATAAATTGAAGATCTGCTGCTTTTTTAATTCTTTGTTATCTGTCATGTTTTTGTTTTCAGCTGATTTCAACAAACAATCCACAAAGCCACATTTATGTCACTAAAACATATATTATAACATGTAATATTGAATAGCAAACACAATGTGTTTGGACACAAATCTACTATATTTACGACAAGGTACTAACACGATATATTTGCATCCAAACAACAAAAGACTGATTTTTCGGCGTGTGGCGATAATGCACGTTACTTGGTATTGGTCCAGTCCTGAATCGTAGTTACCACAACTGCACGTCCATACTTCGAAAGCCGTCTTAATTTTCGAAGCTTTGTCATCTACCGCAAAGCTACAAAGGAAACAAACGCAAAAGAGACGGGAAAATCGATAGAACTCTTAGACAATATTATAGATATAATGGCCAGTTTCTCCGTTGAAAATTCTCTCTTTAAATGTACTTTAAATTCCCGATGTTTGTCAGTTAAATGCCATTTAATATGAAAATTTTCTGTAAGCTTTTAAATTGAGCTTTTAAATGACGAGTTTGAAACTCGTCTTTAGTCTTTGATAACTCGCAAACCTACAAATGAAAAGTCTTATAGATGGATTAATCTATGGCATATTGGGGTAAACTAATATATGTTCCCCAACTTTCGTAGTTTTCGCGTCACAAGTTGGGTACTACGCTGACTCTCTAAGGTGAGACTCTATATACGAAAAATGAGCATCAAATTCAACTTAATTTGTGACCATCATGTATACGAATGGATTCTTCGGTCTGGTATTTCCAGCGGAGTCTTGGTCGTCTTCTTTTCCTGCTTCCACCGAGTACGTCATTGAAAGCTTTCGCGCTGGTTCATCTTCACACATTCTGATGTTACGTTGGCTGGGCCATAACGCAATTAATCTAATCTTTTTCAAATAGTCAATACACAGAAAAATCTGTATTTTTTGTTGTTTGGATGCAAATATAATGTGTTTGTCGCTAATACAGTATACTTGTGCCCAAATACATTGTGTTTGCTATTCAATATTACATGTTGGAGACACAATGTTTAATATGTTACAATATATGTTTTTTTGACTGAAATGTGTCTTTGTTTGTTGAAAACTGCTATAATCTTAAACGGGACAGACAACAAAGACACAAAAAAGTATCAGCTCCTCAATAAATGAAATCAATGCTTTCACACATGTACATGGTTCCTGCAGTATTTTGCTGGGGTCATCTTTTCAGCGTGTATGTCGGAATACAAATTCGCAGCTCGTGGTTCCAACGACCATGGTGCCACCACATATTTTACGAACATTTTCTTTCTGTCCCAAGTGTCTTTCATCCACTTGCGATATGACCCATCTTTTGGAGCCTTAGTGGCCGTCGGTGGTGCAATGGTTAGTGAGCGCGGCTCTTGTACATGAGATCCTGGGTTCGAACCCTGCTCTGACCACCTTCAAATTTCTTTCGGCGGCGGTCACCTCGCATAGTGACGGCGACACTATCGAGTATATAGCCATGAAAAAGCTTCTCAAATTACCATACAGAACCGGTGTAAAACTGTAGGTCCCAATCAGTGAGTAAAAACTGGAAAGTGCACGGCTCAGTGATTATGAGAAGTTCTCCCCGGTCCCTTCATGGGATGTAATGGGAAACCATTTATTTTTTATGCCAGGACAGGACAGGACTTTTGTTTGTTGAGAGAGGGTTTTATTCTTAAGCTCCGTACTGAGCCCAAAATAGCATAAGCCCTCATTAACAGCAAGACCCACATTCGCTGCTTCTTTGTCGATTCTTGAAAATATTGCACTAGCCTCTCGCAGTTTTCGCCCCATGTTGCCAATTTCGTTAACATATACGAACAACATATGGCTTTTTATGTTGATGGTCTTGTTCAAATTTAGTGCAGCTTTCCTCATATTTATCTCCATTAAGTTGTTGAAGAGATTGGGTAACAGTGTATCGCCTTGTCCTAGTCCTCGCCTGGTATAGAACGGATTGGTGAGAAATTTCCCCACTTTATCTGTTGATTTGGTGTTGGTCAGTGTCATTCTGCAGATGAGAATCAAACTTTTCGGTATCCCAGGTTCAGAAAGAGCTTCGTTATATTTGTTTACCCATATGGGGCTATCGAAAGCAGATTTGTAAGCAACAAATTGATGGTACGTATCGATTTGCTTTTCGTGTAGCTTTTCCAGGATTTGACATAGCGTGAATATTTGGCCAGTTGTGGAATTTCCTAGTCTAAAACCTCACTGATGAAGTGCAATTATGGTTTCACAAATTGGCTTTGGTCTTTCACATAAAACGCTATATAAGACCTTGTATGCGATGAATAAACGACTGATACCGCGATAGTTGGAGCATACACATGGATCGTCCTATTGGAATACACGTCATAGAACACTGAAGGCCTTATTAATAAAAAGTTATGAGAGGT
The DNA here is from genome assembly GCA_963931995.1 of Phaonia tiefii. NCBI lineage: Eukaryota > Metazoa > Arthropoda > Insecta > Diptera > Muscidae > Phaonia > Phaonia tiefii. Next base: position 15,657,953 of record OZ008370.1, on the reverse strand, counting down.
TTGAGAGATAATTTACCATACAAAAATCGTCTTTCTAAGAAGGTTATGAATAAGGTCGTGAGTCTTCAATCGTCAGGTATGGATTCCCACAACCATCAGCTGATGCATATGAGCAAACAGTCCCTCATCACCGGTAGCCCATTTGCACTCGTCGCTTTATTATTCATAAGCCGGGAATTTGCCGTCCTAGTCTCGTCCTGGCTGTGTGGGGGCAGTCTACACCATCTCTCACAATCAATGACTCCTGATCTTTACTGGCATATCATGAGTGCATAGAAGTATTCTATACACATTTTAAACACATACTGCTAATCTGTCAACCCGATTCCTATTCTCCTCCTTACAGGAAGACATTTGTCGGTGTGAGGCGCATTATTCGGCCCGTTGTTCGACCTGCTTACACTTGTAAAGAAAGGAAACTCAGTTATTCTATTAGATAGGAATGTGCTCGAGACTAGTGAATGAACCAGAATAAAATCTTAAGGACTTTTTAGTCTAAAAACACGTTATTCCAGACATACTTGAAATTCTGGTCGGGGACCTATGTAAGTCCTTACAGAATGGATGGGGTATGGGTGCTGACAACAAGAACATCAAGAGTTTCTATCGGTGGCGGCACTGAGATGCGGGGTCAACATAAGGTAAAGTGTCATAGAACGTTTGCTGCTGAGTTCATCGCTCAACGAAGGGGATGTCATTTGACACCCTTTTGTTTATGATTTTCGGTTGTTGTTCCACTCGGCCACCACATTTTGATGTTTTCACTAGCTCCTCTGCTCTAACAACCACTTTATCTGCCTCAACAAGTGGTTTCGCTCCCTTCTCAGCCTTCCGTACCGCTTACTCGCAGCACGCGTAGTAACTGACTATATCGTTACCATACGTGCAGCGTCTTTTTCATCAGTTGCAAGGCGACATTCGTCGTCGTACCATGGATTATATTGCCAAAATGTACTCGGAATTTAATTTTTAACGGCCGGTTGGCGACTATAAGTATCCACGTATAGTAACAAGTTTGATGTTCCCGTAATCAGCTCTTCAATACCCATCCTTTAATGTGGTAGTGGCGTTGGAAATAAGCTTGCTCCTACACCTTTGTCACTCTCCTTACCGCTGCTTTATGTACGAGTATAATACAACTTTTTTGTTTCATTTAAATCCACAGAAGAAGTCCTGCCAATAGTTTCTACTTTTACACTTTACCATCCACTCAAATTCTCTCTGTCCCATCAGTTACGTCTGTCACTAAAAAGTTTGTTTAGTGCAATTTCCGTCTTTTCCATTTTCAATTTTGCACATGTAGAGAACTGCAATAATACGAGGGTTGATTGAAAATTACTTAGACGGCAACTGTGACATTATGCTGGAGCCATGTACTTATATGTTTGGAACATCCATATACTTACGTACAAAATATGTTGGTACACCCAGCAGAAAAATCTGCAGAAAAGGGGAAAGCAAACAAATTTGCTATAACAGCAAACATTGGTTTGTTGTTTCAGCAAACAGTATGTCAGCTATTTTATCAATGCTGCAAAAAATTTGTTTTTATTGCAGTTAATTTGCTGTAATAACAAACAAATTGTCTGCTGATAAGTAGCATACATTGTTTGCTATTAATAGCAAACTTAATTTTTTGAGAGTACAAGCATTGCTAACTCGAATGCAAGATCTGCTGCTTTTTTGTTTCTTTGGCGTCTGTCATGTTTTTGTTTTCAACAAACAAAGCCATAGTTGGGTCACAAAAACATATATTTTAACATATAAATCGTTGTGTGTCCAACATGTAATATTGAGCAGCAAACGCAATGTGTTTGGACACAAGTATATCATATTTGCGTTAAACTTCAAACACATTATGTTTGCATCCAAACAGATTTCAGCCACATAATAGGCATTGAAATGCCTAGGGGTTTGAAAAGCAGTTCCATTAAATGGGTGCGACGAAAGCTTACAGTCGATGTTTAATACAGTCGTGTATGCCAATTTTTAAAGATAGCTCAGCGAGGAGGATTTTTGTCTAATTTGAGAAGAACTAAAGCATGTATTCTTCACATTCAAATAATTTTTTTCTGCCCTTTCGAGACTACATAGTTTCCATACCAACCTCGTATTTCTTGTTAAATGGGTCATTGTTGTGCTTCATTGTCGCTCTTTGTGGGTATCTGTTGATGATGCTGCTGACCATGTTGGGTTTTTGAAAACAGTTGGGGATTTCAACCGCCCACAGTTCGTTTATTAAATGGTATTTCCAACGCGCACAGATTTAGTTAGAGCTTTTAGGTTTCGAGCAAACACTCTAGCAGTGGTTTTAGACTGTTGTCTTAGAGAGAACCTAAAGCCGCCGCAACTTATTTGGAAAATGACGAAAACAAACTGCTGCCGAGTTTATTTGTAGCAAAATATTTTGGGTTTCAGTATTAAATGCTAAAATATGCAAAACCCAAATGTTCCTTGCATGCGAAATGACAAATGACAGCGTTAGGAAGAGGCTCCTCGGAAACATTAAAACGTAGCTGTTTAAGGTCAAAGTTTTAAATTTTGAGAATTCTATATTTCCATCAATGTAGGACATGTCTGTAGAATGGATCAGTGCCACACCGGAGCGAAAGGTATTCGCGCAGACGTACTCGAAGGTTAAAAATGGGACGACTGATTTTTCGCTGGAGAGATTGCTTGCCATAGCTTGGTGTTTCTAACTGGAGGAGAAAACCTGAAGATCGAGGCGGTTGGGGAAACATATTGGCCTAGTTTTGTAAGGTTCTTGACCCCTCTGGGTTGTGGGAGGCCACCTGAGTAAGTAAGTAAGTAAGGGGTGCCGCAAAACCTTTGCCGCTCTGAAGGCAACAAGCTTAGATTGAATTTTTCCAGTCATTTTACGATATGGAATGGAGCAGAGAGTTGATCTTTTGTTCGGAATATTCAGAGCATATGTGTCGCCGTCACTAACCGAGGTGACCGCCGTTGAAAGAAATGTAAGGTGGTCGAAGCAGGGATCGAACCCATGGTCTCATGTACCATCATTGTATCATTGACGCAAAAGGCTCACATGTGTTAGTCTATTTGTGACATGGAATGGAGCAGAGATTTGACCTTTTGTTGGGAATATTCAGCGCATGTGTGTCGCTGTCACTGGAGGCGAGGTGACCGCTGTTGAAAGAAATGTAAGGTGGTCGAAGCAGGGATCGAACCCATGGTCTCTTGGACCATCATTGTATCATCGACGCAAAAGGCTCACATGTGTTAGTCTATTTGCGACATGGAATGTAGCAGAGATTTGATCTTTTGGTGGGAATATTCAGCGCATGTGTGTCGCTGTCACTGGAGGCGAGGTGACCGCTGTTGAAAGAAATGTAAGGTGGTCGGAGCAGGGATCGATGTATCATCGGTCTCATGTACCATCATTGGTATGGTATGAACCGAAAATGGTGCCTCACACCTAAGATTCCATACTGGTTCCGTTTGATAAGACCGATTTTTCTGGGTATAAGAGATCCGTTGAGAACAACATGCACCAGCATAATCTAGGCAGTATTTATTATTAAATACAAGGCGCCCTTGGCGACGACACGACTACAGGCAGATGTATTTCTATTTCATGAGGATAACTGCCTCGACGGCCTAAACCCACAGAGCACTAATCACTGGAGGGATATAAATAGTCTACCAACGCCCCCACATGCAAGCATGTGAGTACCAATTAATCACCATATATTTGGACATGGTGCCAACCTTGATTAGGAGCGGAGGCTATCTGAAACTCCTTCCGATCTTTGGGTCACGGCACCCGGTTGCAATGCAACTCCACCTTGAGCAAAAGCTCCCTCCGTGATTTGGGTATAAATCACAGCCATAACGTGTCTCCCCGAAGATCCTCACCATAGTCATGAGGGAATCAATGGTTCCATAGGCACCTGACTTCCGTGGTACCAGAATAAGGTCTCTGGTCAGACCTCGTAGCCGAAACTACTACCACTGGAACCCCAAATGGTTCGGGGACTGGTGACCCAACAACACAAACATACAATAATTATCACTACAAATACAAAAACACACACATACACATACACATACACATATACATCACATCCTCTCCCTCCTTCTACCAAACACGACTCGAGCAAACACGTTAAGTCTGTCAAACGTCCGTACATTCGCCAACGTCTTACTACTACAGACCGCCCCAGTATGAGTAACACCCATATCGTCCAGGTCCCGAATATCGTCATAGTAATGACAGTCAGTCAGTATATGTCGCCAATCCTTCGGTTCACCGCCGTACTCCCATAGCCGCAGACCGCAGTGCCAGTCAGACATCTCTTATGCAAAAATGCATTAAGAGAGCCATGTCCCATAAATAAGTATCCCAGACCAAAGCCTGGTCTGTCCCGTACAAAAGTCAGGTCCTTTATAAATTCATACGTCACCATACCTTTGTCACTGTCAGTCCATCCTCTCTGTCACAACGATATAAGACGCTCATCCAACAGAGTCTTGATACGCCTTATATCACTGTCTGCCAAGATGATCATTAAACAACTCACCAGCATCCCTGATGGAATGGAGAATTTCCGGCTCTAAGGAAGTCATGCCGACGACTGTTTAACAGAGCCAAGTCGTCGAGAGATAAACAGGAGTGTGATAATTACAAAGTTGATAGTAGGAACTCAAACGAATCACCCCCCCCTCGAACTCGGGATATAGTACACCGGGGCTCCGATCGTCAGGTACAGATTCTTTCAAATGCACTTTTTTCAGAGCGACCATTTTCGTATAACATTTGAATTACTTTTATGCGTGATTGAACTGGGTATCCACAACTGAGTTTGCCAAAGCCAACTTTGGTGAAAAAATAATAAAAATCAAGTCTAAGATGTTAAAAATAGTTGCCGTCAAATATCTGTGTTACAATAGGATCACCCTTTATATATATAAGCTTTTGGAAGGAGCAGAAGGCATCGTTAGATCGACTATTGCGTTTTCCAAGACCTTCGAGATAAATGTGCCTTTAGCAGCTAATGATTATGAATGTTTTTAAAGTATCACTGTGTTATTTTTGAAGTCATGGAAATATAACCATATACGGACACCACTACGTGATAAAAGACTAAAATAAAAACCCGTGTCTCGCAGTTTTGCCCAAAGTCATGCACGTTTTTTATGGGCCTCCAAAGATGTGGGGCCCTCGATGTAATTTTTGCAAAAAAGTGATCATTTTGGCAGGCTCATATCTTGCAAACCGTTCGGAATTTTGATTTACTCTCTGAGGGAAAGTTGTAGCTCTTGTCATAAAGAATAAAAATTGTGAACATATAAAATCAAAAAACTTCATCTTCAAGGTCAGCGTTGACAGCGTTTTTAAAGCAAAGAAAACTCACACATGCTAATGTTAAATCTACGGCGTACCGCAAACGGCATGCTGAATTTCAGAGCCTCTACACTCTAAATGATGGCAATTCGTTCGCTTACTACAACGCTTACGCTTACTGTTTATTGAGATCTTAGGTACATTTTTGTTGTTGATTGTTTCCTTGAATTTTGAACGGTTTGCTACCTATGGACCTGAACAGGGAGAAAAAGTTAAAAACAATCGAATTTTTTGAAGTTTTTTGCGATTTTGACCTTGAAGATGAAGTTTTTTTGGTTTTATATGTTCACAATTTACAATTGTTACTCAGAGAGTAAATCAAAATTCCGAACGGTTTGCAAGATATGAGCCTGACAAAATGATCACTTTTTTGCAAAAATGACACCAAGGCCCCAAATCTTTGGGAGCCCACAAAAAAAAGTGCATTACTTTGGGCAAACTGGGAGACACGGGTCTTTTTTTTGTGGTCTTTTATCACGTAGTGGTGTCCGTATATGGATATATTTTTTCGTGTTACACAGGTAATATTTTCTCAGTTTCCCAAATTTGTTTAAAAGGTATTGTCCTCTTGTGAACTTTGCATCCGTTGACTCCGTCGGTGATACAATGGTACAGTGCGCGGCTCTTGTACATAAGAACGTGGGTTCGATCCCTTCTTTGACCACCTTACATTTCTGTCGACGGCGGTCACCTCGCTTAGCGACGGCGACACTATCGAATATTTAGCCATAGCCATTAAAAGCTTCTCAAAATATCGGTCGTAACTGGTGCAAAATAGTAGGTCCCAATCATTGTGAGTAAAACTAGAAATCGCACAGTTCATTCGTTGTGAACCATTGTTTTTATTTTGTCACTATCTCGTTTACCTTTCTCCATAACAACGTAGATGGGATTGCATGATAGGATGTTACTCTTTCGCAGACGTGGAACTACAATCATTGAGAACGTTGCATTTCTTTTAAGATTCAACCACTTCCATTTCATGTCTATAAAATGTAAATTGATTTTTCTTGGAATTCATTCAAACCTGTACCGATTCAACCGTTGCACAAAAAGGCAAATAATGAACAGTTCATAAATGATTGTTTTTTATTTGGAATTCTGTGAATATTTGATTTCACTGAATTTTTGGAACACTTGAAAAGCCTTTAAATTGTGTTACACACCATCAATACTGTCAACAAGGACAATCCTCTTTATAGTTATTTTTATGGAACGAAACGAATGCACTTAACCCATTGCAACATTTCAAACACAGTGAATGGATGTCTGCGTGTGACTATTATTTATTTTTGCCATGACCATCATCAAGTCCACTTCATCCACCATCAAATATCCGCCAAGCTATGGTGGCATACACAAATACAACTCCATCAGGGTAGTTGCAGTTTTATTAAAATCCCAGTGATGTTTTAAAACAATTTTCAGCAGGATCTCAACCGAAAACGCAAGGACGAAAATCGAAAACAAGAAATCGCAAACAATTAAATGAATAAAAGTGCATTGTGTTGGTATTAACCACAGCACAATGGAGGATATTTGGAAGGTAATACCACTAATGGAGCTTCATTTGTTTCATCAATATAAAGGCAATAAATGCCAGTCGTAATCGCTTCCTTAAGTTTATTGAATTTTAAAGTGAAATAAGTTTTTGCAGTTAGGTGACAATGCGCCTCATCGACCCTTAATGGGGATTTAAAGACCCCCTTGTAGAAGCTATAATTTCAATCATTCAAATTAAAGTATACTGCCTCAACACAGCAAACTAAGGCAATTGGTTAGGATTCTCTATAAGATAGAGCAAGGCTAGGACCTAGGATCTACTCAATAAGTGGTTCACCCCTCTCATTGATGGCAGTGCTACCAACAACGGATGAAGGGCGTTTGCTTCCGCGACCTAAATCAACCGGGGACCTATTCTTTTTGACACCTTAATGAACCATATTCACTGTATTGCTGTTTACTCGTCTCTTACCACTGACACATGTGTTTGTGGTCCCTTTTCTTCAAGCCGCATGTACGATACGGTCAATCAAATATTGGATGCGTCCAGTTCCAGGCCGACCGCAACGTCACTATAGCTATACCTGGTTCACATGAATAGTATACTCAGATTGTTGTTGGACACAGTGCAAGCTCTAGGAACGGTTTAACCGGGTATGGCTATTGTCCTGTAACATTGTGTTGTTAACCTATAGACCCCGCCGATTACAACCCAATATCTCATGGATTTGGCCCACATCCTCCTTGCCTTTTGCTAGACGAAGGCTTAAAGCGGCAAATATCACTTTAATATACTCACCCTGAAAAATCTGTTCTTTTCTGTTGTTGGGATGCACAAATAATGTGTTTGTAGCTTTTCGCAAATAATGTATACTTGTGTCCAAACACATTGTGTTTGCAATTCAATATTACATGTTGGAGACACAATGAGTAATATGTTATAATATATAGGGTGTTTCAAAAGTGACCAACCTATTGGAAGATGCTCTTATTTTGGCAAATGGCCGCCAATGTCAAATCAGTTTTGACATTTGTGGACTAGACAGATGTAAACAAGCCATGGAGCGATACACTCCCCAAGACCGCGGAATAATCGTGTCTATTTTTTTGCGTAACAATTCGTCTGTGGTGTTGGCGCAGCGTGAATACCGTCGCCGATTCCCCGGCCGTCCGTCACCGACTGCGCAAACACTGCGCCGTTTGGCCACTAACCTTGAAGAGTATGGGACCACACAAGACGTTGCCAGGAGTGGCCGGCCCCGGAGCGCCGTTCTGCCGAAAATATCCCCGCTGTTGCCGAGGATGTCGAGCTGTCGCCGGAAACATCGACCAGACGTCGTGCCGCGCAATTAGCCATCAGCCGGTCGTCCCTACGGCGAATTTTGTTCAACGACCTGCGCATGTTCCCACACAAAGTCCAGTCCGTGCATCAGATGCTGCCTGTCGACCGCCAAACGCGTGTAACCTGGGCGTAGCCATCCTAAATCTCGTGGACGAAGTGGACGATTTTTCCACCAAAATCATAATGAGCGATGAGGCTCGTTTTCACCTCAGCGGGTACGTGAACAAGCAAAACTATCGCTTCTGGGGCACCGAAAATCCACGAGTGATGCACGAGGAGACATTACACCCGCTCACAGTGACTGCATGGTGCGCTGTTCACGCTGGAGGAGTCATCGGGCCATTTTTTTCGAGAACGCCGCTGGTCAAACGACAACAGTGGACGGTGCGCGCTATAGGGCCATGTTAGCCGAGTTTTTTCTGCCGTAATTCGACGAATTAGGACTGGAGGACATGTGGTTCCGTGTGGTTCCGATTTAACCGTTCCAGACTTTTTTTGTGGGGTGTTTTGAAGTCCCGTGTTTACGTGAACAAGCCCGAGACCCTGGAAGCCCTCAAGGTCAACATTCGACACGAGTGCGAGAATCTGTCGCCCAAAGTTCACGCCGAAGTGATGAAAAATGCCATTAAACGAGCCAGTATAGTAATCAATTGTGACGGCGCCCATTTATCCGATATCATCTTCCCAACTTGACCAATAAAATTCTAAAGGTTCAAATAAATGTAATCAAAAAACAAAATCGAAGTTTTTCATTTAGAAAAAAAATGAGAGTCAAACAACATAGGGTGACTTCTTTTGAAACGCCTGTATGTTGTTGTGACCCAAATATGGTTGTGTTTCTTGCAAACTACTGAAAAGAAAAAGTTGCACCCAACAAAGAAACAAAAAGCAGCCAGATCTTTAATTCAAGAAAATAATGCCTCCAAATATGCACGCAAATATAACGTATTTATAGGTTGCCGTAAATATAGTGTAGTTGTGTCCAAACACATGGTATTTGCTGTTCAATATACCAAGTATGAGTTACAATGATTAATAGGTTATAATATATATAGTTGCAACCCAAATATTAGTGCGTTAATTCCCCCATAGAAAGTGCGGTTATTCCTCAGTTTGCAATTATTTATAAGAATACAGGAATTTAAATTCTCAATACAACAGTAAAAATTCTTACTAAATGTGTTTTTAGTTAATACAAAAAAAATAAAATAAAATAAATTATATTGTGATAACCTTTAAACTCTGTTGCGATACCTTCCAAATTCGGTTGTGGCAACTGCTAATTCATTTGTGACAACTTTTGGTTCGTTTGTGACAACCACTACTGCGACTCTGGCAACGTATAATGCGGGTATGACATTCTCTAGTTCCGTTGTGATAACCTCTAGTGCGCCTAAATGAATTTTGACCACATCTACTGCGGATCCGTCAGCCTCTAAGAGGTACTAACCTCTAGTGCAGTTGCGGCAGCCACTATTACGGTTGTGGCATCCTATGATGCGGTTATGACAACATACAGTGCAGTTGTGATAACCTCCAGTTTGGTTCTAATAACCTATAATTGGGTTATGACGGACTCTGTTTTGTTTGTGATACCGTCTAATTCGATTGTGATGGCCGCCAATTTGGTTGCGATGACATCTAGTATGGTTGTAGCAACCTCTAAATTCGTATACGGCTAAGTCAGTGGTATCAACCGAATTTGCCCATGGGTTGCAGAAAGAGACAAGGACAAACATTCTCATGAGTATACAGCATTTTCGCAAACCGTGCTTTAAATGCGCACACTCATGGAAACAATTGAATGGGCGAAACATGAAATACAGTACGTTGAAGAGTGAATTCATGTACGAACTTCATTGGTTGTCCAAAACGTACTTCACGGTCCTACAACTGGAAGGGAAATCTTCCTATAAATGAAATGATTAATAGACATCCAACTCCACCCGCTCTGCTTTTGAAAGTGGTGTGACTCTTCAGTGTAATAAAAAAACATTTCGTGGACAATTATGATTAAAAAAAATGGTCGAGCGTGTCCTTTTGTTTCATTGCAAATAATCCTCTTATGTGTATGTTTTCTCAATAAACAGATGGCGAACTATTTTTTCTCATTTGTAGGTTCAACAGAGTTTTTGTTCTCCTTTTTATGTCGATGATTGTGCGAAGCTGAAATCCAACGGCGCCACCACTAGCATCATTCATGGAAAATTCAGTCACAATTGGCAAAAAGTCACCAATGTATCCTACAATGAACAAATAATAGTTGGAAATTTTTTTTCCAGTATGAATTTATGCATACTCATGTGTATTCAATTATGCCCGTTTGGGTGGCAGCATATTTTGAATTTTGTAGCCACCTAGATCCTCTAGGAAATCAACTCATTTTCAACTGATTGTTGCAAGACAAATTTGAAACCTGAAGCCGTAAGAGGAAACCACACGTTCACTAAACGTGGACTTTTATTTATTATTAAAAGACAACACACAGATAAAAACGGGGGCCCTGTGACATTAAGCAGAAACCATGTATATGTTTGGAACATCCATATATTTACGCGAAAGCATTGTTTTCAAGAATTGACGATCTACTGCTTATCTGTTTCTTTGCCGTCTCTCATGTTTTTGTTTCCAACAATTTTCAACAAACAATGCCATATTTGGATCACAAAAACATATATTATAACATACCAGTCATTGTGTCTCCAACACGTAACTTTGAAGTAGAATATATTTGTGACAAGCAACAAAGATGTTATACTTGCATCAAAAAAAAAAAACAAATACAGATTTTCAGCGTGTATTTAGCAGGATATCTAGTTTTTCTGTTCTCTTCCTGAGTCTATACTATCACTATCATTGTGTTTGCTGCACGCAAAAATATGGTCTACGTAACATATTCTCTAAAACACATCCTGCAGGACCATGTATATGTTTGAAACACACTCCAATTATTCCTATATTTAAAAGTAATAAACTCACATCTACACGCTGAAAAATTTGTATTTTTGTTGTTTGGATGCAAATATAATGTGTACGTGGCTTGTCGAAAATGTAGTATACTTGTGTCCAAACACATTGTTATTGCTATTCAATATAACATGTTTGGGGCACAATGTTAAATAGACAATAACGAAACAAAAAGCAGCAGATCTTCAGTTCACTAAAACAGTGCTTCCACACATGGACGTGGTTCCTGCAATATGTTGATGGGGCCGATATTTTTCAGCGTGTATTTAAATACAAACATTAGCATGTTTACTTCCAAAGATGTATACTTTTACATGGAGCTATATGCGTGTTTCATCCCAAACAATCATAAGCTTAAGTCAAAGCTTTCGTGCTTTTTTTCCCCAAACGAACGGTTGACGACTGACTGCGAGAAACTAAAATGCAACAGATCAGTCAACATAATAAACACTCAATTCATTTACTCACTCATTCAGGAATATTTGTAAATCACTTCACGTCTTGCAATAACATTAATTTAACCTGTGAACGATCTCTCTTTGAAGTAAACAGTGCACCAAATACAGTAGTATTTGTAACATAAACGCAGCTACGTTCGTATCACAAACACATATATTATTAATATATTTTTATTACTAATTTTTTAATATTCATATTTTTATATTCATATTAATCATTGTGTCTCAAAAATGTAATATTGCATAGCAAATACTTTATATAGTACCTATATACATATTTGCGAAAATCTCCAAACACACATTATATTTGCACCCAAACAAGAACAAAAAATCAATGACTGTTCGAACTCACGGATGATGTGTTAACACCTTTTTGCTACACGGTACCTGTTCGATTTCTATGAACACATTAGAAAATGTTACATTGGAAAATAAAAAATAATAGTTTTTTTGTATACACCGGGCAGTGCTGAACATCAAATGACTCGCTTTGTTTGGCCATAGCAACAACAACGAAACAACCAAACACACAACATCACACATACTTTGTCCGAAGTAGCTGACGTATACGTGTGTCACATAACCACATGTTTGCCATGTCAACAGCAACGAAACAGCAAACCACACACAACATCACACATACTTTGTACGAAGTAGCTGACGTATTAGTGTGTCACCATCACGTCGACTGCGCAAGACCATGGGCTTGCAAATTAAATTTTGCGTGGCTATGCTTTATATCTCCGTTCAACATCAGCAACAGACACATGTACAGACATACATTATTATGTTAATCCATACGCTATAGACACAATTTCGTTTGCCTCACCCCTGCCACACCACTCTTTCATTGCTCTCTTGCTCGCTCATTTTTGTTTAACACGTCATTATTCTCTTTCGCAGTCGCAGAAAATCTGGTTTTAGCAGCAGCATAAAATCTGACTTTGATAGATTTATTCCCTATACGCCGCTATAGGTGTTAACACATCAAAAATAGAGGGTTTTCAGCGTGTGGATGGATTTGTAAAGTCGTTTGTTGTTTTATTTACTCCGGTTTTAAGTTATTACCTAAAACCATGCCTGGATCAGGGCTGCTGTTACTGGAACCTATGGATTCAACAACAATTTTTATCAGAAAAATTGCGTTAGTATAAGTATAATTCGTTAGTATAATCCTCTATTTCGGGTTTTTAATTTCGGGAATAGCGAATTATGGAAGAACTTGTGGGATATTTTCCGGAATTTAGATATATGACCTGCGTATAAGATACTTGGACTTTTCTGTCTTTAAATCTTATTACTATTCCATCTACTAATTCTCTAAAATACGTATTGTTTTTATACTCGTAATTAATACTACCTCTTGTAGGGATGCACTCAAGTCCTGGAGTGTGTCTATCTCCTTAGCGGAGATAGGAGCTTCCCGAAACCACATAGTACATGATTTACGCATGCACGCTGAAAAGCGGCCCTGTAACGTTATTCATGTATATGTTTACAACGTTATTGTTTTCAAGAATTGAAGACGTGACTGTCACGCTTTTGTATTCAACTGTTTTCAACAAACAAATCCGACAAAATCATGTATTATAACATATTAATCGTTGTGTCTCCAATATGTAAAATTTTATAGCAAACACATTGTGTTTGGACACAAGTATACTATATTTGCGACAAGCATACATATATTTGTAGCTAAACTAGACAACAACTCATAGAAATATTTCTCCGTTCTCGAAAATGTATATTCTTTCAGTATAAAGTGGTAAAGGTTTTTAGTTTCCTGTAAACGATTATAGTTATTTGCCACAAAGAAATTGATTTACATGATTAATTCAACAAATTTTCGATTCTCCAAACGAAGTTAATTTATTTAAGATTTCGTGGGAATGTATATCAATTTTTATTCGCTTGCACTTTATAATACCAAATATCGTGGAATGAGCCTTTTATCCGTCGCATAACTTAACCTTTTTTTTTGCAGACCTGATTGGATCTTGTCAGTGTTGCTTTAGGTCTGGAATATCAACTATCGACCAGATATGCATATTACGACAAATTCTGGAGCAAGTCGATGAAAAGCAAATCGACACCTAGCACCTCTTTGTAGGCTATACGGCTGCCTTCGATAGGCCGATACGGGGAAAATTGTACCAAGCTAGTCGGAGCTTGTGGCCGTCGTTGGTGGAATGGTTAGTGTGCAGCGCCTCTTGTACATGAGAGTATGGGTCGAGGCCTTAAATTGCTTGTTAAATTGGCGGTCACCTCGCTTAGTGACAGCGACACTATCGAGTATTCAGCCATGAAAAACCTCCACAACATACAGTTCGGCACCGGTGTAAAAGTGTAGGTCCCAATTAGTGAGTATGAAACTAAAATGCGCACAGCTCACTGGTTATAAGAAGCTCTCCCCAAGTCCTTCATGGGATGTAATGGGAAACCATTTATTTATTTATGACGGAGCTTGGTATTCTTGCTAATCTGACACACCTTTGTAGAATGACACTGACCGACACGAAATCTTCAGTAAAGATTAGTACCATTTTGTACGAGGTGAGGCTTCAGGCAGAGCTATAACCTATCATGCGATCTCTTTAGCATCTTAATCGAGATCATTATGAGAAAAGCTCCAGACTATCAGCAGCTAAATTTATATGCTGCTCACAGATGCTGATGATTTAAACATCATTGGGCGAAATCTGCGAGAAGTTACTGCAGTATTTTAAAGACATTAGAAGGAAAGGTTTGATAGTAAGCGAGGACAGGACAAAATTAATGATATCGACCAACAAAACATACACCAGAATGGGGGAATGGTTGAACGTTGATAACCGTTGTAATTTCGAGGTAGTGGACAAATTCATTTAACTCGGATCTGGCGTATATAAAAGTCGTGACGTCAGTCGGGAAGTCAAACAGAGAATTGTGATAGTAAACAGGCGTTAGTTCGGGCCGATAATACCCTCTCTCGAGAAACGCAGATCCAACTATACCAGACTCTCATACAACCTGCCTTGCTTTATTGCTCAGAATCCTGGGTTATATCGCATGCTGATGAAACATCACTGAAAGTCGTCGAGGGAGAAATGCTCCGAAAAATATATGGGCCTATAATAGAAAACGGGTAGAATCGACGGCAGATGAACCACGAGCTGTATAATCTGTAGCCCGACATCGATGAAATTATTTGAATCAAAATAACGCGTTTACTTTGAACGAGTTTAAAAGGTAGAAGACGTACTCGAAGGACAACGAAAAATAGGACTATCAAGACTTCGCTGGAAAAATCAGGTGGACGATTGCCTGCGAGTGTTTGCTGTTAACATCTGTAGGAGGAAAGCTGAAGATCGAGTCGGTTGCAGAAACATGTTATCCTCATTATGTAAAGGCCTTGTTGGAGGCCACCTCAGTGCTTTTATTCTGAAGGGCTATGGTCAGGGTTCGTATCACGGTTCTTCGTGGGAGGTTATCCATTATTCTTGCCATTACCCTGAGGGTAATGGGTAATCGTGATGAGTAATTCCCCACTGTCGTGAGTATCTACCCATTATTTTCGTGATGCGTGATTCCCCATTTTCGTGGGTAGCAACCCAATATTTTCCCCATACTCTGTGGGTAATGGGTAAACATTCATTACACTTCTCCACGACGATGTGTATGGGTTACACATGGGGGGTAAATACGAACTCTGGTTATGGTTGAGCACAAGACCGTTATTTGGCAAACGGACATGGTCAATTTATACGAGCATATTTATATCAGGCAGATTTTAGGAATGGACGCGGGATTTAGATTATTTAGTATAAACACACAATAATAATTCTCTCATGTATTATTAGAACTAAATATTTATACTACTTTAGACTTAGGCTTTTTATATTTCCCTAATTTGTGTTCATGCCCCGACAGAAGAGAAAGATGATGATGCCAAAGACATATTCTATGAGCTCCTAGAGGAAACGTATGACCGCTGCCCTGGCCATGACATTAAGATTGTACTAGGAGATTTTAATGCCAAAGTAGGAAGGGAGAATGTGTTTAATCCAACTATTGGCAATTTCAGTATACATGCTGACAGTTCCGACAACGGAATGAGACTGATTGACTTTTCCGCGGCAAAAAACATGGTCATTAGTGGTACAAGATTCCAGCATAAAGACATCCACAAGGCTACTTGGGTATCCCTGATCAAAGAACTAAGAACCAAAATGATCACGTGGTAATTGATGGAAGGCACTCATCCAGTGTAATGGACGTACGAGTGATCAGAGGAGCTAACATCGATTCTGATCACTACCTGGTAGCAGCAAAGGTTCGCACAAGATTAAGTAGAGCGAAAATCGTACGAAACCAGACGCAGAGGAAGCTGGACATCGGAAAGCTGCAATTACCAGAGGTAGCCACAGCCTACTCAAGGAAGCTCTCGCAACTTTTGGCACAGAACCCACCCCCTCCCGATGACAATCCTGATGCGCAGTGGAAACCCATTTCCGACTCTATAAAAACTGCCGCAACTACCGTATTTGGCTTCGAAAAACCGCTTCGCAATAAACCGTGGTACGATGAAGAGTGTCGCATAGCAAATGGCGGAAAGAACGCTGCACGTATGGTAATGCTTCAGTTAATTGCAACGCGAGCTGCAACTGAGCGGTATAGGGAGAAGAGAAAGGAGGTAAACCGTCTCTTTAGGCGTAAGAAACGGCAGTGGAGAAAGCGTGAGAGTGAGAAAATTGAGACATACACAAGGAAGAACGAAGCAAGAAAATTCTACCAAAAAGTTAAAAACGCAACTAATGGACATGGTTCAGGGCCCCCCTTCTGTAAAGACAAGGACGGAAATCTCGTCGCAGATGTGGAGAGCATATTGGGAATATGGAGAGAGCATTTCTCCGCGCTACTAGTACCTGAGATATCCAATGACGATGGGACAATCGATCACAGTATGGACGACGACGTCGATTGCCCCCCTTCTAACCAAGACGAGGTCAGAACAGCTATTGCCCGGCTTAAGAACAACAAAGCTGCAGGAGCCGATGGATTACCGGCGGTGCTGTTTAAGGCTGGCGGCGATGAGCTGATAAGGTGCATGCATCAGCTCATTAGCAAAATTTAGTTAGATGAATGCATGCCCGGCGATTGGAGTCTCAGTGTACTATGTCCCATATTTAAAAAAGGTGACTCGAGTATCTGTGCCAACTATCCATAGCATATAAGGTTCTATCAAGTATAATGTGCGAAAGACTAAAACCAATTATCGCTGACCTGATTGGACCATACCAGTGTGGCTTTAGGCCTGGAAAATCGACAACTGGCCAGGTTTTCACGCTACGCCAAATCCTGGAGAAGACACACGAAAAACAAATCGACACCTATCATCTATTTATCGATTATAAAGCGGCCTTCGATAGGCCGATACGGGAGAAACTCTATGAAGCAATGTCTGAGCTTTGTATTCCTGCAAAACTCATACGCCTTTGCAGGATGACCCTGACGAACACCAAATCCGCAGTGAAAGTTGGTAAGGATCTTACCGAACCTTTCGAAACTAAGCGAGGCCTCAGGCAAGGCGACACCCTATCGTGCGATCTCTTTAACATCTTAATGGAGATCATTATGAGAAAAGCTGCAGTCAACATGAATAAAACCATCAGCAGCAAAAGTCACATGCTGCTCGCGTATGCTGATGATATAGATATCATTGGGCACACAATTAGAGAAGTTACTGCGGTGTTTTCGAGAATTGAGAAGGAGTCAGCAAAAGTGGGACTGACGGTAAATGAGGACAAGACAAAATTAATGGTTTCAACGAACAGGGCCTCCACGTGATTAGACCAAAGCGTGGACGTTGATAACCGTTATAACTTCGAGGTAGTGGACGAATTTATATACCTCGGATCAGCCGTGACCAAAAACAACAACGTCAGCCTTGAAATAAAGCGGAGCATTGTGCTTGCGTATAGATGTTATTTTGGGCTAAGCAAGCACTTTAGAGATAAAGCCCTCTCTCGAGTAACAAAAGTCCAGCTGTACCAGACTCTCATTCAACCTATCTTGCTTTATGGCGCAGAATCCTGGGTCCTATCGCAAGCAGACGAAACATCTGTAGGAGTCTTCGAGAGAAAAATACTCCAAAAAATTTATGGCCCTATAGTGCACAACGGCGAGTATCGGCGACGCATGAATCATGAGCTGTATGAGCTTTATCCTGACATTGACATAGCTAAGCGGATCAAGATAACGCGATTGCGCTGGCTAGGCCATGTCAGTAGGATGGATGAAGACGAACTAGCACGAAGGGTTTTCGAAACCGAACTCGAAGAAAGACGAAAAATAGGAAGACCAAGACTGCGCTGGAGGGATCAGGTTGACGAATCCCTGCGTACACTTGGTATTGCCAACTGGAGCAATAAAGCAAAAGATCGAACTGGTTGGGGAAATATGCTATCTTCATTTTGTAAGGTCCCTGACCCCCCGGGGTTGTCCGAGACCGGATAAGTAAGTAAGTAAGTAAGACTTAGGCTACTTAAGATCCCTGCCGGCCTATTTTAATTTCTTCCAATAATTTTGAACTTTTCATTCCACATAAAATAAAAATAAAACATGAGTAGCATCATAATTTATTAATCATTTAATGATAATTTTAATTAAACACGTAAATAGTTAAAAATATTCCTAGAACAATAACGATTTTCAGATATTTTTAATTAAATTATTTATTTTTATTTGTTTCAACAACAATGATGTTGCCGCTGAAAAAACAAAAGGATTAAATAAAATGGGTAGAATCAACAAATTCATTCCATTATCCATGATTTTGCATTTATGTCATATTGTTGGGTTTAAATTAAAAAGTTAATTAATTCCGAAAAAACCCAACTCACGTAGTTGTTATGGAAACCATTAGAGACCGGCATCAATTGAAAAGAGAAAGTGAAGCTTGTCGTATTCCACTGCATCGAAACAGATGTTAATGATTATTAGAATGAATTCCAATATGGGGAAAAATAACGGTGATGTTATTATTCATTCACTCAGTACTGCTATGAAGGTTGCCACTTGTATTTGTGGCCTATTAATTTTTTAGTATTGACAGCTGCAATCTGGCAACACTATTGGAAAGTGCTACAGCTTTTAGCTTAACTGTACGCAGAACGTGGTGCCGAGTAGTGGAACATTATTTCTGGTGTCGCGTAAAACTGGAAAAATGGAATTAACTCGTAAACATTTTCGTGCGATTATATTTCATAAATTTCGTAGAGAATTATCAAGAATACAGTGCATTGATGAATTTAAATCTTTACATGCCGATTATGTAGCATCCAACACTACAGTTAAAAACTGGAGTAATGAATTTAATTTTCGTGCAGTTCGACCATGATCACTTGTTGCGCCAGAAATCATCGATGCTGTCCATGAACTGGTATTGGAAGATCGTCATGTGGCATATAGTAATACTTGGGCTTTCTTCTACTCTGATACATAAAATACTTCATGAATATTTGACCGTAAAAATAGGCTCACGGTGGATACCGTATTATTTGTCAATAAGTCAGAAAAAAAAGTGCTCGCGTCGATTGGTGCCAGGAAATGTTGAACAAATGAAATGACGTTGTTTCAAGAGACGTGCAGATGACGAATCATAGACTTTGGCATATGAATCTGAGACCAACCACTAATCAACTACATGGGTCTTTCAAGACGAGACAAAAAGTGCTCGCTTAAATATCTGTCGTTTTTTGTCGCTTGGGTGCAAATATAACGTGTTTGAAGATTGTAGCAAATATGGTATACTTGTGTCCAAACACATTGTGTTTGCTATTCAATATTAAATGTTTGAAACATAATGATCACAATGTGATATTATTTTTTTTTTCTGACCAAAATGTGGCTTCGTTTGTTAAAAACTGCTGAAAACAAAAACGTGGCAGACAACAAAGAACATGACAGACAACAAAGAAACAACAAACAAACAAAGGCAAGCAGCAGAGATGAAATCAATGCTTGCAAACATATACATGGTTCCTGCAATAGAGGATTGGTATTTATATTTAGGGTCCAGCATTAAAACACAATCATTTATCATTGGAAATGGTTTTATGGTTTTTCAAAATATTCTCCGTTAAGATCAATACACTATTGCATGCGCTCAAACGAATTTTCGAAACACTCTTTCCACTCCGATTGAGATACCTCCAAAACATGGCTTTTGAATGCTTCAGCAGCTGCTTCGGGCGTCGAAAAACGTTGACCACGCAGTTTTTTCTTGATGTGAGGGAATTAAAAGGAGTCATAGGGTAGGCGCCGGTGGTGCAATGGTTAGTGTGCGCGCCTCTTGTACATGAGATCCTGGGCTTGATCTCTGCACTGAACACTTAAAATTTCTTTCGGCGGCGGTCACCTCGCAGAGTGACGGCGACACTATCAAGTATTTGGCCGTGAAAAAGCTCAGTATGAAACACTGGTCACTGGTTGCAAGAAGCTTTCCCCAATTATTTCATGGGATGTAATGGGAAACCATTTAGTTTACTTTTACATTGGGTGCCAAATCAGGGCACCAGAATGGCCCATCAATTCGATATGTTGAGTGCTCAAATAGCTGATTGTTTCAGCTGATGTGTGAGAGCTCGTATTGTCCTGATGCAAAATGATCCGCGTTCTGTTGTTGTTTTTCCTAATTTTTTCGAATACTGTTGGCAAACAAATGGGAATGTACCACCCATCTTATACCGAGAAAAACCTAGATCATTTGATTCAATGTGCTTCTTCCACGAGCAACTTTTGTTGGATTTAGTTCGTCTTGAAAGACCCATACGGGCGATTGCTGGTCTGTTTCAGGCTCATGTGCATAGATCCTTGATTCGTCACCTGTGGCGATATTATACACTGCATTGCAGTTACCGCGGTTGTATTTTTTTCAACATTTCTTTGCTCCAATCGACACAAGCCTTTTTTGAGCATTCTCTAAATTATGTGGTATCCAACGAGAACAAATCTTTTTCACGGCCGAATGAACATGCAATATCTTATTGATGCTTGTCATCCTAATGCCCAAGGATGCCTCAATCTCACGGTATGCAACATGTTGGTCTTGCTTCATCAGTTGAGTCACAGCATCGATGGTTTCCGCAAAACGACCGAAGTTGGAGGACCTTAACGAAATTCATCCTGGAGCGAACAGGGACCGAGACTGAACTCTTGGTGCCAACGATTTACAGTGGCCTTTGATGAAGCGTGAGCACCATATGGCGAAACAATTTGATTTAGACACTCTTGTATCGATAATCCACGCCGAAAATTGTAAAAAATCATCTCAAGAAAATTTTCACGGGTTAATTGAATTTTTTCACCGAGATGAATTTTTCAACACACTGTAAATAGAAAAATACTATATATATACAGACGAGTGTTACTTTTTGGGAATCTATTGAAAATTACACTAATTTACAATGTAAGAGAATACAAAGTGAATTCGTATGTAATTTTTTCCAACCTTTGCTAGAACATATTTCCAAAAGTGAAGGGTTGTTACAACATACATTACTTAAGGACGATTTATTAGACAATACTCTAGCTAATTAGACTCAACTTGGTTGCCCGATCTTGCCCGTTTACGTACAAAAACGACTATATAGGATATTTCGTAGTTGTCCTTAACGCCCTTTTTACAAAGTCTGTGTCACTACGTTCTACGAATGTATTTCGAGCTGCATCATGTGCAATATTACAAATGCCAAGCGGTTTAATATAAACATCACCAAAACAAATGCCGCTCCGTAAAATATGGTACGAGTTTTAAAACCAAAATTTCTTCCCGTGTATATTTTTTTTTGCCGATTTACCTGCAGACTAAATTCCATCTACAGCTCACTTTCAGCCAGGCCACAGATGTTATGAATCTGATGAAGTTTAATACAATTGGCTTATATTGTTGTTGCTCTTCATACGTATGTGTTTATTTTACTCCCGTGTCCACATCCTCCAATCAATCCAATCCAATAGCAATTTCTTTCTTACCACCCAAAACTGCTTAAACCACATGGCCACACAAGATCTTAGGTGTGGAATTGCGTAAAGTTCAGAATCAAGTCAGATACCGATACGTTTTATTAGCATTAGTTAGTGTGTCAGTAGACCGACTAGGAAATCCTTTAATGGAATTTCTTGTACTACTGTTTGCGTTTTCCTTACTCGCCAAATGGGGGCAATACAAGTAAGACGATTAGCTACGGAGGAATGGAATTTTGAGTAAATATAAGCAATAACGAAACCAGTGATAGTAGGAGATCCAGTGATAGTAGGAAATTTTTTTTCTTCAGGATTGTGTATGACTGGCGGACATGTACGAGTCAGCGATACTTACGAGTCGCTGTAACTGAGAATTTTTCTGTGTGCAACGAAGACTGTGGGACCTTGAGCGTAGCAAATATCAAAAGTTGGTCAAAAGCATTTGGTAAAATGAATGAATATATCGGCTAAAGATTTCCTCACAGCTGAAGGCTTCGAAAAGTTTTTTGAAATCGAATACAAATTATAAATGATAGAGCCGTTCAAAGTTGCAAAAATGTTCCATCAGCAAGAGAAGGCGCAATTTAAAAATAAAATAGGCTTTTTCCAATTGAATTGTAGGCAAACTATAGAAGTACAGCTGGTCATTAGTTGTTTTGTGTTTATTGAAAAGTGTGTTAATTTCCCATGTAATAGAAGAAAGTGGGTTCTAATGTTGTTTACTTTTTCAGCAAGTGCAGTTTTGCAAACAGACTATACTTTGGAAATTTTTTCGGCTTTGCTAGAATAGAACTAAAAATGTGACTAGTTGTTACAGAAGATATTACTTAAAGACTGTTTATTCATCAATACTGTAACTAATTAAATTAAAATTGGCTGCCCGCTCTTGCCCGTTTATAAGCTAAAACAAAAAAAAAAACTGCAGCAACTTTGCAGCAAAACCATATAACAGATGCTGCAAAAAGAAAAGCGCTCAGCAGGTATTTTGTTATTTTTATACCCTCCACTGTAAGTGATAGAGGGTATATATCAGTTTGTCATTCTGATTGTAACATATAGAAATAAGGCTTTGCGACCCCATAAAGTAAATATATTCTTGATCCTTATAACAACCGGAGTCGATAGAGCCATGTCCGTCTGTCCGTCTGTTGAAAACATTCTCACGACTTCAATCGGCGATAACACGGTTTGGTTTTTGGCCAGAATGTTCCACGTATTCCTGAGAAGTTTGGTATTGAAAATCAGCGAAATTGGTCCATTGGAAAAAATTTTATGATTGGAAACGTAAAAAAACTCATAAAATTTTCACATTAATTTTTGTAGTTTTATACTAAACTACTGCTTTTGCCGTGTGGTGAATTTCCATGTTGAAAATCTTTGTTGTTCTTTATAATAGGTAAGTACTTTAGAATGTTTAGATGTACTTTCATGTCTTCATACATTTATATGAATTGTCACGCTTCATCTAAGGTCGCCGTGGCCTGATGTGGAAAGGGTTGCGCGTTGGAGTCTGAGGGTTGTTGGTTCAACTCTCGTCCCTGCTTTTTTTTTAACAGTTCTTCAAAAAATGCTTTTCTATTTTTAAAAAATGCTTTGCAGCTTGTTTTTTTTTTTTAACAGTTCTTCAAAAAATGCTTTTTTATTTAAAAAAAAATGCTTTTTTATTTTTAAAAAAAAATGCTTTTTTAATTTACATGTGAAAAGTAACTTATTTTTACTTTTTTAAAAAAGTAAATTTTCTTAAAAAAAGTACATTTCTTAAGTGCGTTTCAAAGTACATTTCAAAGTACATTAAGTACATTAAGTACATTTCAAAGTACATTTCTTAAGTACATTTCATTAAGTACATTTCTTAAGTACATTTCTTAAGTACATTTCTTTCTTAAGTACATTTCTTAAGTACATTTCTTCTTAAGTACATTTCTTCTTAAGTACTTAAGCATGTGAGCATTTGAGCATTGTGAGCAATGCATTTGTGAGCATTGTGAGCATTTGTGAGCATCCTGCATTTGTGAACAAGTAACTTATTTTTATTTTTTTTTAAAAAGTACATTTTCTTAAAAAAGGTCCTTTTTAAAATTTAATATTTTGCTGGTTAACACTAAGGTGGAGGGTATCAAAGATTCCGCACGGCCGAATTTAACACTTTTACTTGTTTTTTGTTATTGGTTTATTCCTAACCTCAAAAAAACCGTTGCGAAGCAAAAAGGGTTACATCTAGAGTATACCAGAAAGGGTCATAAAGAAAAACTACTGCTAATTCAAGAAATAATGTAGAACACAAACAAAATGGGTCACAACCATGTGTTAAAATTGTTTTTCAAAATGTTCTTCTATTTGAATTTTCAATGTTCTTCAATTTCAAGAGCTAATGTTTTGTAAACACTTGATATTCTCTTGTGCACTGACGTTGGGCCGTCACATCTAGTCATATCCTTAAAATGGTTTTAACATTATTTGTTGCATCCATTTTATTAAAACTAAATCCTTTTTTATGACCACTGTAGGGGAGGTTTAGAAACTCATATGAACAAATAAAATCAGCTTACACTTAAATGGAAAAATATAGTTACGCATCGGACAGTAGGAGAAGGTAATCGTATGGTGTGTGAGGGATACAGTTGAGCTTGGAAATCAACGAAGTAGCAACATATGTCCGCACATTGAACAGCAATGCTGGTGATTATATACGCAGTCAGTGCCGGATTTGCAATTCAAGGGCCCTATAAAATATATATTGAAACAAATTCGTTTCATAACAAATCCAGTTGTGGCAACTGAGTCTTCAATTATATTCGTTCTGTCTACTAAATTTTTTTATTATTTAGAATGCCACAGCTGAACTCGGTTACAACAATTGAAATTGAAATTGAAATACGGTTGTAACAACAGAAAGTAGCACCAATTCAGGTGTAGCAAGCGAATTTCTGTCGAATTTGGTATCAATTCGGCTGCAATAACCTAATGTTTTCCTTAAGTCGGTTGTAATGCCCGAATTTAGCGTTAATTCGGTTGCTGTAACAGATTTTCTCATCACTACTGTACGTACAACCGAATTTATATTCAATTTGGTTACCACAACATAATTCTATATATTTCAAACCTGACGTTTAAAGTTCCAACAATTGCTTGATTGTTGGTTTCCACTCGTTCTTCCCTGGATGATATGAAATACAAATTTATCAGTATTTTCCCTATGTGTAACTGGACATGGCCGTGGGAAGCTGGAAACATTGTACCACCTTCCTGGGTCTGGACCATAGGACTACTGGGACAGTTGAAAATATGAATAGCATAGACGAATATAGTATAGACACATTTATTCTCTCATCTGACGTTTCCTTTCACACTCTTCGTCGTAGGTTTGTGGAAATGAGAGAAATTAAATTTAAAATTAACTTACACCAGGTGGAGTTACAAAATATGTTCACTTAACTTTTTCATGTCGTTTGTTGTTGACTTTTATCGTTGGTATACATTTGTATTTCATTTAACACAACAACACGAAATGCGGTTGTTGTTCCTTTATTGGACATTGTTTACTGTTGCCTTTATCTTGTATTATTGAACCAATGTTTTTCAAAATCCAATGTTTACTTGCAATCATACCTATGACGTTTAATATATTGAGAGAATAAATGTGTCTATACTATATTCGTCTATGCTGAATAGTCTCGTGAGGGTTTTGTACATAGAATAATGACGTAAAGAGACTGCAACTCTCTCAGTAAATTGATGACATTTGGTGTGTTGCAGATGGGCGGTTGGAAAGTGTTGCTTTAATAATACCAGATAGAGGCAATAGCTCAAACCAACCAACAATAAATTAGCAACGGCATCTCGATTTGTGCGTTAATATTTTCCTTTAAATACTCCACAAATATATACTAGCAATAAAATATAACAAAAAGCTTCAAAATACGTTTCAATTTCACAGTTTTTCATCAAAACTGTATGAAAAATATAAGTCAACAATTTTTCTAATTCCAATTTACGTCAAATAACTCTCTATCGCACCGACCGGACCGGACCACGAATAGTGTGAAAGGAAATGCCAGATGAGAACAATGGCAGCTCTATATGTCATTACTCTATGGTTTTGTAGGCAGTGAGGTCTAATGTGTCTGGGATTATTCGCGATTTATAGAGTTCAAAATAGAATTCCATCCTGACCTAAGTTCAACTCTGTGCCTGGGCAGAAACCTCTCACTATCCAAAATCGCGGGTGGGTGTTCAGTAAAGACCCTCGTGCTCTATTATCCATTTACGTTCTCTCACACCGCTGTGTTAGGCAACATTTTCTGGGCTACTGCGATCCACAGTCTGTTGACGTCAGATGGAATGACGTCATGAATGTCCGTGCTGTAGCGTCTGATATCATGCCGTATGTAACTGAGGTGGATTCTGCATCAGAATATGGTGGGTTTTACTTAGGAATGAGGTCCATACTGCGGCGGCATAGTTGAGGACCGAGTGACTTATAGCTTTATAAGTCAGTACAATTGCCTCCTTCTCTTTGCCCCATGTTGTATCTGCAAGGTCATTTAGGCCATTATTATGGGTGTGGACATTTCTCCTAATGTGATCCGCGTGGTTTGAATATGTAAAGGGATTATCGAAAATAACTGCGAGAACTTTTGGTTTATGGACTGTGGGCATAATCCCCCATTGACAGAAATGTCGAGCTCTCTCCTTACTTCTTTGGTTCCTGAAGTACAAAGGGTCGCAGAAGCCATTGACGGAGATAACTGTAAATTCCGTTCCTGCAGGAAGCTAGTGGGGGTGGTCAGATAGCTGTTAATTCTGCCACATATGGAATCTATGTTTACGCCAGAGGATATGATCGTGCAATCATCGGAATACGACTCAGTGTACTGTTATTGTCGTTGTGATATCAGGACATTTATTTTGTGGCTACTAAGCCAGGTAAGTCAAAATAATGATTTTGCAGTAAATCATCTTATTCCGTAGAAAATATCTATATTAATTAGTGTGCAGTACAAGAAGATGTTAATGTTATCTCTAATTCGGCTGTCACAACATTTAATTCGGTTGTGGCAACCGCTGGTTAAGCTACGGCAACCTATAATTCGTTTGAGACAAGCTCTAATTCAGTTGTGACAAACGCCATTCCATTTTTGGAATTCTGCTGTGACAACCTCAAATACGGTTGTGCCAACCTCTATTACGGCTCTGATTACCTCTAGTGTGGTTGGGACAACCTCCAAATTCGGGTTTTCTACGGATGTAGACATCAGCACTCGGTTCTGAAAAGATGCGTCAGAATAAATTATGTTATAAAGAAAACAATGGTACATTGTAGAGGAGAAGCAAAGCCTTTGTACAAATAATGGAACAGAACTGACGAGGAATAAATCATTCATCAAAACAAAAAAAAACAGAACTCATGAGGAATAAATCCTTCGTACTAACAGAGGCGCAGAACACACGAGGAAAAAATCCTTCATACAAACAAAGGTGCAGAACTTAAGAGGGTTAGACTCTTTGTAGATTCAAAGTTGCAGACCTCAAGAGGAATGAAGAATAAATGGAAACATTTCTGACGAGGAATAAATCTTTCATCAAAACAAAAAAAAAAATACAGAAGGAATAAACAAAGATGTAGAACCCACGAGTAGTAACCTCTTTGTAGAGTCAAAGCTGCAGACCTCAAGAGGAATAAAGAATAAATGGAAACATTACGCCCGTCGGTGGTGGTGGAGCAATAGTGCAATAGAGAAAGTGGGTTCGATCCTGACCGTCTCTGACCATTTTACATTTCTTTCAAGGCCGGTCACCTCGCTTAGTGACGTCGACACTGTCGAGTATTTAGCCACGAATCTTCTCGAAATACTGCTCGGAATCGGTGTAAAACTGTAGGTCCCAATCATGGAGTGTCAAACTAGAAAGGGCACAGATCACCTGTTGTGAGAAATTCTCCCCAATCCCGTCATGGAACGTAATGGGAAACGATGATATTTATCTTTTAAGATAACATAAGAGAGGTATCGCTTTCGTACAAGCTCACGAAACGTGAAGAACAAGTGAAACCGAGATTGCGTTTTTTACACTTTAGCACTAAATTTCGTTTCGGCGGTACGACTGACAACCACTTCAGACAATACCAGACTGCTTACAGAATAACTGCTATTAAGTAAATGAGAATTGTAAGGGTGACGTATAAAACAACATCGGAAATCGAATTTGTGCCCCAAATTGATATGATATCGTCTATATTTGCACCCAAACAACAAAAAATATATGATTCAATCTGACGTGATTTCTTAGGACAATATTTTTAATTTCTTATGAGCTAACATATCAGGATTCGAACTCATCTTGGTGGGGAGATCTTTTTGAAGTTTGGGTCTTTTCTCAACAGCTCCTTGTATTTCCAGGTCAGTGATGCACAATATATATACTTCGAAGTATGTAATCATACTGTATTTGGTGGTAGATACAGTATGATTGGCTTGGAATCGACTGACCAATATATATATATGAATATATTTCTGTAATATGCCAGCATCGTGTCTCGAATCATCAAATCATCAAAATCAATCAATCATCAAAATTAGATATCAACATTTTGTGTGTTCGTATGGATAAACTCACTAGATTGTTCTACTAACGTGTCTTCTCTATAAACGCTTGTTTCTATAACTGTTTTTTCTCCATCTTCGCCTAGGCTACATAAACAATACGTCTCACATATTCCATCAAAATGGGCCCCAAGATCTCCAGCCCTGCTCATGGTATGTGAATACGATAGAACTGAAGAATAAACTATTTCATATTGCAAGCAGGATGAAGGATATTACAGTTAAAGGATACGGAGCAAGAAAGGAAGCGAAATGTTATTTTTCTATTTAAGCGAAATTTGCTGATATCATTGTGCTTTAAATTTAGTTAAATTATATTTATGTGATACTGTATAATTTTGAATACAGCAAAGTGGACTGAGATAAATTGTTAATTGTACGAAGCAACACAAAGTTATCTGGGTTGTACAGGGTGGGGCAAACGTAATGTCTAAATGTAAATTGACTGGCATTTGGTTAGAAATGAAAGAAATGCGGTTTTTTTTCATGGAGGATTTAACTGAAGGAGGAATTTAAGGGGGACAATGAGTTGAAATAATTATATCAGTCTAATGAGTCGAGGCACATTTATGCTCGTTATGGCATTTTGAAGCTCTGATCTGAAATAATGTATAATGATTTCTTCTTCAATCTGAGCGTCAAAAACTTCTAAGTTTGTTGGTTTGTTGTGGTAAAAGTGATATTTAAAAAAGGCCCAAGGGAAGCAGTCTGTATATCAATCTCGCCGGCTAATTCAATTCGCCAAAAGGAAATTACACTGCCTGGTAATTGGTGTTTCAAATTCGCCGTCGTTGCCCGAGGTGTGTGAGCTGGAGCCAACAATGCTCGAGACCCAATACAGCAACTTGTGGCTCTTTCAACATCTGTCTCCAACTCTCGCGTGTTATGGTTACTGTGGTGCCATACTCGCTGAAAAAAAAATGGCCTGTGAAACATGTTCTCCAGACACTCAACTTTCCAAATACATACTGCAGGGAGCATGTATGTGTATGAAACACACTCGAAATATTAATATATTTTCCACTCCCAATCCCACTTATATTTAAATGCCAACATTAACATCTTTACTTGCGAACATGAATGCTTTTAAGCGAAATCCTGAGTGTTTCATCGCATGTTTCATGATAAAAGCATTTATGTGTTTCCTCCCAAACATAATAATATAGAGTAGCAAATTATTTTTGATGGCATAAAACTATTTTAGCAGCAAAATCAGATCTGCACCAAATTTCACCAACGGTAAAGGCTTTTGCGCTAGAGTTGAAAAATAAGTTTTGTTTTTTTGCGCAAGGTCTAACTTCTTGAGATATAGGCCTTTAAAGCTTGTGTATATAATCGGGCATATCTCAGGTATTTATCATCGGATCTGCATGAAGTATGTATCATTACAAAGTCCTTGCGAAACTCTATAACTCTGTATATAAATATATTTTCTTTTATTAACCGATTGAGGGCTCACTTAAAAATGTTTTTTAACCTCACTTTTTTGGTATAATCAACTGGTTCTTGTCTTTTGGTGTTGTTGTCTTTTGTCGTTGTTGTCTTTTATTTCTGTTGTTCTTTGTTGTAGTTTTTACACACCAAACTAAAAACATTATTTCTAACAACTCTTGCGATTTTTCTGATTTTGTCACACATCGTTTTAAGCTACAGAGGGAATTTGATCCTCTTGTTGGAATATAAATTTAACGATTTATGAAATTTATTTCATCAGGATCGGATAATACATGGCAGAGTTATGCGCGATTATACATTCAAGCTTTGGAGACCTATATTTCGGAAAATATGGACTTCCGCAAACTTTCTTCTTTTTTATTAAATCCGCATTTAATGCTCTACCAGGCAAAAAAAAACCAATTATGCTGCTAAAAGAAAGTTGCTCCTTTTTAATTTCAATATATGTATTTATGCTACCTGGTCTACGGAAAGGGGGCTTACGTTCGAAAACTAGTTTTCGATAAAACAGTTGCTAAAGAGAACGACTCGTTGCGTCAGTTTCTCGGTAATTGTTCTATTTTCTTTGTGTCGCCCTGTGTTTCACTGTTCATTCTATTCTAATTTATTTTACTAATCTAAATCTACAATTATATCCAATTCTAACCAAAAAATAAATTAAAAAAAGCGTAAACGGGCCCCATTTACATTTAGCACAAGCTGAGGAATCTGCATTTTTTGTAGTTTGGGATGCAAATATAAAGTGTTTGTAGCTTGCCGGAGATATAGTATACGTGTGTCCAAACACATTGTGTTTGCTATTGAATATTACGTGTTGGAGGCAATTATTAATAGGTTATAATATATGTTCTAGTGACCCGAATGTGACTTAATCTGCTGAAAACCTCTGTAAAGACAAACGAGATAGACAACAAAGCAGCAGATCTAAAATTCATGAAAACAAGCAAGCATATACAGTGTTCCTGAAATATGTTTTTAATGTTTTCAGCGTGTAGCTTTAAATAAATTATTTGTTATTTTTCATTAAATGAGGATCTGCTGCTCTGTTGTTCCTTCCTTTATTGCCATTCACGTTTACAACACTAGCACACGATTATCATTATAAGTTGGTACTCAAACAATAAACATTTGGTTGCAAATATATTGTTATATATATAAAAGATTTGGTTGCAAATATATCGTGTTTGCAGCTTGTCGCAAATGTAGTATACTCGTGTCCAAACAAATTGTGTTTGCTACTCAATATTATATGTTGGAGACATAGTGAGTGGTATGTTATAATATATGTTTTTGTACCCCAAATATGGGTTTGTTTGTTGAAAACTGGTGAAGATAAAAACGTGATAGGCAACAAAAAAAAAATAACAGATTTTCAATTCTGCATATCCAAAGTATATGGATATTCCAAACATATAAATAGTTCCTTCATAATGTTTCAGGGTCCGCTAGATTTGCTTCAAAATAAAAACAGAGCCAGACTTATTAGCGTGTACAAAATTAAGGGCCAATAGCTACTGCGCTGCATATTCCGAACCAAACCATTACTTTGAGGGGATGTAATGGTAATTAATGCATTTCACTTAAGTGGAAATATGCTTCGTCGCATATGTCATGCTCTTCGTACTGTTTTTTTTTTAATTGGATGCAAATATAACGTGTGTTGGGAACTTATCGCAAATATAGTATACTTAAGTCCAAACACATTGTGTTTGTTATTCAATATTATATTATGTGGACACAAGGATTAATATGTTATAATATATGTGTTTGGGAACCAAATACGCCTTTGTTTGGGGTACAAATACAGCTGCGTTTGGTGCAGCGTTCACTTCATTTGAACAAAAGAACAAAATAATAAAAAAGCGACAAAGATAGGAGATTGCTCTCAGCCTAAGTTAATGTTATTGCAAGTGTATAACTGTAGTTTTCCATTATTCTTTCAGGCGGTGATTCACAAATATTCCTCAATGCATGTACCCAATGAATTGAGTGTTTATTGGTTGTTGACTAATCTGCTGTGGTTCAGTCTCATGCATTCATTCATCAACCATTCGTTTGGGATGCAACACATGAATGCTTCGACGTAAGTATGTGTATGTTTGGGATGAAACACGCATATGGCTCTAGGCAAAAATACGCATCTTTGCAAGTAAATATGCTAATGTTTGGATTTAAATATAAAGGAGTTTTGGACTTGGAAATTTATGAACATTTGGAGTGTGTTTTAAAAATAAACATGGTTCCTGTAGAATATTTTTGATAGAGTATATCACAAGTGCCGGGTTTTCCAGCGTGTTATTGCATCAGGTTTAACAGAGCATGGGCTTAAGATTCTTTTCGCTCGACGGTCAGCAGGTCAGCGGATAGTTTGTCGTCAATAGTTTCCCTTTTAGAGGGGACTATCTTCAACCATGAGATAATAAGGTTCTGAATTAATGATTTCGAGCACATGATTTAAGTTCGACAATATTTAGAAAAGGACTAAAGTAAAACAAATGTTGTCCAAACTCACTACACCCTAGTCTCCAACTAAAATTTCAAGCCAAGGGCTTCAATTTTGTTATGGAAATCTAGCACCCTAATAGACATGTCATTAAATTTGTATCTTCATTTGCATCTACTATCATGCAATTACAAACAGGATTCTAATGTACCAATGGCTTTACTCATTCGCTCTCTATTTTATACTAATTCAAGTGGCTTAATAGAGTATTTGAATGCTTAACTTATCTGCCTAATACTGTTGGATCATCAGTGCGATTTTGCTATGACCTAATTTGCAACAATTGCTGTTACACTGTTTGTGCAATTTATGCAGATTACATACACGCAATGTTATATTGTATGTTTGCGTTTGAAATTGACACAGAAGGTAATGACACAGTCATGCAGTAATTGCAGGAGTCCCATGCAGCAAACAAGGATAAAAGTTAATGATTTTGAAGGCATCGCATGGTGGTGTGATGGATTGATTTCAAAATGATGTTGGTATAAACAAGAATTAACTAAATAATGTCGATAAGTCCATTGCGTCACAAGGCGAAATTTGTGAAGGTTATGAGATTCAAAAGTCATTGATTTTAAAGCAGAGTACGATTCATGAAATTTCTGTCACTCCACAAGGACAACTCAATTCTTATACCGACGACGTGCACAGTTCCAACAGCAACACAAAACTTATATCTATATAAAATATACATCAACAGGTTCATTATTATCACTGCGTTAGCCATGATGAGCCAGTAATCGCAACATTTAATTTTTGCCTAGTTTAGAGCAAATCCTCAATTATATTTAAGTGCATATTAAACTATCACTCTCTGACTCTACACATATTGGATATGCATGATTTCATTTCCAAAATTGGATAAACACTTGAAGTTATATGAATATTTGACCGACTTGCAATTGACTGGGAGTTGAGTTGGTCATATATCCATAACATAAGTAGCATACAAACTGGTCCTTTCAGGATGTGTCTGCATCCTTTCTCAGTATAGGGCGAATGTCATAAACTAATTATAGTGCTGGCATAAGCTGACAACTAAACTAATTTATATTAAAATTACAGCACTAGCTACTAAACGTGACCAAGGATATGTGCATATTAAAGCAAGCGAAGATACGAACATGGCTATGTTCGGGAGAAGGGATAATAACTGCTAGTAAAAACTAATAAAACGTTCATGCCAGACTTACAAAGAAAAACAAGCTCACTTTCTTGAATTCCTTTATTTGCCTTAGTGTTGGCAAACAAACCAAGAGTGTTTACAGGCCATACGAAGCGAAGGTAATTTCTTTCAGCAACCGGATCACTATTTTGTCTCTTCGAAACCTCAAGCTTGAAAGATCATACGATAATAAGAAGGGTCGAAGAAACATATTATTAATTTTTAATTTTCTCTCTAGTGCGTAACTCCAAACTTTCGCAGGGCAATGTTCTTGTGATCCTTCCAGTAATGCGTTGATCGTCATACGCTCTCAGAACAAATTGTTTGAAAAGACGTAATAGCAATTGTAGATTCGGACGTAATAGCAATTGTAGATTCGGAAACCTCAAGCTTGAAAGATCATACGATAATAAGAAGGGTCGAAGAAACATATTATTAATTTTTAATTTTCTCTCTAGTGCGTAACTCCAAACTTTCGCAGGGCAATGTTCTTGTGATCCTTCCAGTAATGCGTTGATCGTCATACGCTCTCAGAACAAATTGTTTGAAAAGACGTAATAGCAATTGTAGATTCGGTTGCTGCCATCACAGCGTGGTAGCCACAATCGAATTGAGTTTGCCACAACTAAACTTAGTACCCTCGAATAAAATTTGATTGAAGTAACCTCGATTAACAATGGATTCGGTTGTGTTAGCTGAAATTTCAATTATGCTCGTTGCATCAATTAAATTCTCTATAATTTCTGCCACCGAAATGCGGTCACCACAACCGAATTGACAACCGAATTGACGTTGCCACAACTAAATTTAGTCTCCACAATTGATTCGGTTGTGGCAACTGAAATTCCAATTATGTCAACGGATTAAATTCTCTATAATTTCAGTCACAACCGAATTGAGTTTGCCACAACTAAACTGAGTACCCTCGAATAAACTTTGGTTGCACTAACCTCTTTTCACAATTGATTCGGCTGTGCCCACAAAAATTCCAATTATGTTCGCTGCACCAATTAAATTCCCTATAATTTCTGCCATCGAAATGCAGTCGCCACAACTCGGTTGCAACGAACGAATTTAGAATCTGTTCGCTTGCCTTAACCAAATTTGGCTTTAATGTGGTTGCAACAACAGCATTTATGAGTAAATTATGTTGGAACAACCTAGATTCTTTTGATTTCGGCTACCAACACATAATTCTCTATATTTCAAACGTGACGTTTAAATTTCTGAAAACAATCGTTATGAAAGCCATATGAAGTTTGGAATTTAAATGCGCTTTTAAATCCGCTTCGACTGCTGCCGTCGAAGTAGTAGCCACAACTGAATGGAGTTTGTTACAACTAAACTTCGTACCCTTGAATAAAATTTTGTTGAACTAACCTCTTTTAAAAATGTATTCGGTTGTGTCATCTGAAATGCCAATTATGTCCGTTGCTTAAAATAAATTCTCTATAATTTCTGCAATCGAAAAGCGGTCTCCACAACCAAATTGAGGTTGCCACAATTAAATTTAGTACCCTCGAATAAAATTTGGTTGCACTAACCTCTTCACAATTGATTCGGTTGTGTCAACTGAAATTCCAATTATATCCGTTGAACCAATTAAATTCTTTATAATTTCTGTCATCGATATGCGGTCGCCATAACCGAATTGAGTTTGCCACAACTAAATTTAGTCTCCACAATTGAAATTTTGCTCAACGAACCTCTTTTCACAATTGATTCGGTTGTAGCAACTGAAATGCCAATTATGTTCGTTACATCAATTGAATGCTCTAGTACTTCTGCCAGCAAAAGCGGTCGCCGCAACCGAATTGAGGTTTCCACAACTATATTTAGTCTCCACAATTGAAATTTATATGAGCTAACTTCTTTTCACAATTGATTCGATTGTGGCCACTGAAATTCCAGTTATTCGCGTTGCATCAATTAAATTCTCTATAATTTCTATCATCGAAATGCGGTCGCCACAACCGAATTGAGGTTGCCACAACTAAATTTAGTACGCTCGAATAAAATTCGTTTGAACTAATCTCTTTTCATAATTGATTCGGTTGTGCCAACAGAAATTCCAATTCCAGTTCGTTGCATCAATTGAATTCTCTAGTACTTCTGTCATCAAAAAGCAGTCGCAACAATCGAATTGAGTTTGCCACAACTAAATTTAGTCTCCACAATTGAAATTTTGTACAACGAACCTCTTTTCACAATTGACTCGGTCATTGCATTTGAAATTCCAATTATGTTTGTTGCATGAATAAAATACTCTATAATTTCTGCCATCGAAATGCGGTCGCCACAACCGAATTGAGGTTGCCACAACCAATTTTAGTACACCCGAATAAAATTCAGTTGAAGTAACCTCTTGTCATAATTGATTCGGTTGTGCCAATCGAAATTCCAATTCCATTTCATTGCATCAATTAAATTCTCTATAATTTATATATAACCGAATTAATGTTGCCACAACTAAATTTAGTCTCCACAATTGAAATTTTGTTCAACTGACCTCTTTTCACAATAGATTCGGTTGTGGCAACTGAAATTCTAATTATGTCCGTTGAATCAATTAAATTCTCAATAATTTCTGCCATCGAACAGCGTTCGCCACAACCGAATTGAGGTTGCTACAACTAAATTTAATACCCTCGAATAAAATTCGGTTAAACTAACTTCTTTTCATAATTGGTTCGCTGCATCAATTAAATTCTCTATAATTTCTGCTATAGAAAAGCGGTTGCCACAACCGAATTGAGGATGCTACAACTAAAGTTAGTTTCCACAATTCAAATTTTCTTGAACTATCCTCTTCTCACAAGAGATTGGGTTGTGGCAATTGAATTTCCAATTTTGTACGTTGCTCAATTTAAATTCTCTTTAATTTCTGCTATCGAAAAGCGGTCGCCACAACCGAATTGAGGTTGTCACAACTAAAGTTAGTACACCCGAATTCCCGGCCATCCAAAGTTTACCCTCTTGCCTTCAAGAGACTAGAACAACACGTGGCAGAAGACCCACCGGACGGCCTGTAAATCCCGATTATTGAGTCTAAAAATAAACAGCTCGTTTTCACTGTGAAAAGGTCATCTTTTAAAGAATAGCAGACCACCAAAGTGCATTTCGCTTTTTGAACTTTCGTTTCGTTATATTTTATTGAGTTGGCATTAATTTGTTTCGAAAAGCAGGATCAACCTGCAATGGTACACATTTTGATATTATGAGGTTTTTCATTTGCAACACATTTATGTCTATAGCCAGTGGGAACATCATCAAGGTATTGCATAAAGAGGCCTTTGTGGCAGTCACAATATCTATTTCTCATAAGGCTGAAAAACAAACGGCTCCTGTAATATTATGCAGGAAACATGTATATATTTGGAGCATCCGGTTACTCACGCGGAAGAATTGTGTTCATGAACTGACTGCATTTTTGTTTCTTTGTTGTCTGCCACGTTTTTGTTTTCATCATGAACCCCAAATATTGGCCAAAAAAATATTTATTTTTAGGAAACTACACTAGGATTCAACGGGCGATAGGGGACTGTAAGTACCCCCGCATAGAATAAGTTTGACGTTCCCGCCATAAGCTTTTCAGTACGCGTCTCTTGAGACCTGCCAACTAAATAACATATGAATTGGAAGTGAGTCAAAAATAAAGCTAAAGAAGCCCAGATTAAGGCCCATAAATCCTGATCTTCCCAGTGCATCTAGTCATAATCTAAATTAATATTTATTTTCCATAGGAAAACCAAAGCAAACAAACAAAATATTTAAAATAAAACAACTTTTTGTGTTATGATTTCGCTTTTTAATTTATTGAAGTGAAATATGGCAGATTGAAAATGAAAAAAATTATTAAAATATTTGCTTCTGTTTTTTGCAATACACTTATTTTAGCTTTAATTAATTTCTAACTGAATTGCTTAATTGAATTTGCAAACGCTGGATAAAGTTAATTGTTATGAACAGAATTAGGACAAAGTGTTAAAAGAAACGAGGGATGTTGGAACTTAATGGTGAAATGATGAAATGACTTTAAGTCAAAAATTGCTGCTTAACTTTTTCATAAGGGATCCTCGGTAACTTTAATCCTTCCGTTAGTGATTGTGTGACTTATTGATTTTAATTTATCCACAACGGTTTAAGTTTCCCAGACTCTATTCCCAGACAAAATTGTTTTGTATTCAAATCCACTAGGATATGAAGTATTCAGATGCGAATTAATATCCAAAAATTCCCTTTTCTGTTGGCTTCCAGGGTCACCTGACCTGACTGCACCAGACTTTTTTTATGGGGTTATGTCAATAAAATGGTGTTTGAAACGACATCAAGCAAGAGGTGTTTGAAACGAAACCAAGGAATTTGACTTAATTGAAGCAGTCGATTAAAACAATAATTGAGGTGATCCCGACTTTAACCCTTCAGGCCGCAACTAATATTTTTCTGACCAGGTGTCGCATAATCGTGGATGATCATGGAGGTCATTTACGGGGTCTATCATATTCACGGGGTCTATCATATTCAATTATTTATATAAAATTAAATTGAATTTGCTATGGAATAGAATATAAATAAATGAGATACATTGACTAAAAAACAAGTTATTCGAATTCCATATTGTAGCACCATTGGTGCGCCACCAGTAGTTATCATCAGACGGGCGTCTGCAGGCATTAGATGTGGCTACTTGACGTTATGACTAATTTAGTGAGGTGCTTGTGAAAGCCACAAAGGAATTGCCACAAAGAGTCTTGAGCACAATGGAATAATAAAAAAAAATCAATGAGTGTTCGAACTCACGGGCGATGTGTTAACAACTTTTTGTTACACGATAGCTGTTCGGTTTCTATGAACACATTAGTAAATGTTACATTGGAAAATAAAAAAAAAATAATAGTTTTTGTGCTGAAGGCTCTTTTGCTATTGCACTTTCTTCTATCTTACACCTGCTTTAATATTAGATAAAATATTTTTAAAATAAATAAAGCAATATTTAGCTCACTGAAACAATTGTTTTTGTTTTGTCATAAACAGAGCGACGACAAAAAGTATTGAATAGTATAGAGACCTTATTGCACTCTTTTTCCGCTCTCATGTAGAGAGTCTGAGTTAAAGAGCATATGCGAGTCTTATTCTCTTTGTAGAATATTTCAATATAAATGCACCATTTCGGCAATGTTATTACATAAAACAATACAAAAAACAAATGTGTTCACATCAAAATTATGAATGGACGTAGTTATGACAGACTGAGAGTAATACGTTTTGAATCATTCGCCAGATGTCGGCAGTGGTTTTTCAGTCATACAATTCGTTCCATGGGTTCTCTATACTATTCAATACCCTTTGGGGACGACGACCTGCTTGTTTGTTCACTATCGCTACATCTATACTATTGTTGTACAACACGTACGTAGGTGATGCTAACGCGGTGTGTTGTTTGCATGTGTTCACTTTGATAGATTGCCCTACCCGTGCCTATAGATGTTAACACATCAATAAGAAATAACTGAAATATTTCATATTTATAAATTTCGTCTTTTATGGATTTCACCCACTGTGTTTATATTTTCTCCAACTCTTAGGAAGAACTCAAGTGGATAAATAAAGCCATAAGATATTTATTTTGCGGTAACCAAATATTCATTTGTATATTCATGTCTGACTGTAAGCTGGAATTGAAAATACAAAAGTTACCAAAGTTTACCACAACCAAGTGGCTGGTTTAGATATAGAGGAAGCTCAATCAACTGAAGGGTGGCGATGGCACTCAAGTTCTACCAGGAGCTAAAACAGCCGTGGCAATAGGAGCTACAGCATAACAACAA
The DNA here is from genome assembly GCA_963931995.1 of Phaonia tiefii. Taxonomy (NCBI): domain Eukaryota; kingdom Metazoa; phylum Arthropoda; class Insecta; order Diptera; family Muscidae; genus Phaonia; species Phaonia tiefii. The sequence goes on along the minus strand of OZ008370.1, from coordinate 15,618,754 downwards.
AAGGAACCAACTTAATGCCAACGGCAGTTTACAACTGCCACAATTGGCATATTCAGCAACGTTTGCCGGATGATTGTTTATATTTTCTAACTTGTCTCTTTTAGATACCACTTCATTTGTTCGCCTATTGGTGTTGTATTTAGTTAAATAAACTGTTGCAGTTCATTATAAATGAAAGCAAAACAAAACAAGACTAAGAGGCAAAGAAAAGGGAAATCAAAGGAAAGCTGAGCAAAAGAGTGCGCAGCTCTTTTCATTAGTGGCGCTTTTGGTTGCCTTAAGGCTTTATAGCATATATATGTCTGGCTGTTATTTGAATTGCTATTTAAAAATGCTCTAAATTGGTTGCTTCCATTACCTCGCATATAAGTGGCAGCAATAATATGTGGAACAAGGCACATCCTTGTCTAACTCCCTTATATGTGTTGAAAGTTTGGTTCGAAAATTGAATAGACAAACACCACAAAGGGGAATTTAGCACTGAACAGTGTTTTTCTAGAGCTAGAGGGACTAGCGTAGTATATATCGACACGCTGAAAAATAAGGGCCCTGCAGAATATTGCAAGAACCATGGACATGTTTGAGTTTTGTTTATTTATTGTGACAGACAGCAGTGTTTACAGTAGTTTTTAATAAACAAAGCCACATTTAGGTCAGAAATACATGTATAAGTATTATAACCTATTAATTGTTGTGTCCCAAACATGTTATATTGAATAGCAAACACAATGTTTTTATACACAAGTATACTATATTTGCGACAAGCTACAAACACGTTATATTTGTATCCAAACAACAGGAGAAGACAAATTGTTCAGCGTGTACGTACAGATATGTGTTCCAGAACTAAATCAGGCGACCAGGAAGCTAGGAAGCAGAAGGTTCCGAATATTCACAACTATGTGGTAGAAAATGACTACAATGTCAGCAATTCCTCTAAGGCATGCTTCGCATGGATAGCCAGCCCAGATGGTCATGGGTCAAAATTAAGGTATCTGGGGCAATCCACAATAAAAGCCGACTATACGACACATATTTAATATTTTGAGAAAACTCACATACTGCCAGAGAGGACTGGAGGGGACGCATACCAGGTTATAGAAGGTATTTAGGCTTCTACACTGACGGCTCCAAACTAGATGGTAGGATAGGGATCGAAGTCTATTCTAAAGAACTGGGTGTAGACGTTGCACAAAGGCGACCTGACCATTGTAGTGTCTTTCAGGCAGAAGTCATGCCGATTAGAGAGGTTGGACTTTCACTGGGATGAAACGCCATCACCGCCTGGGGTATCAATGTCCACTTTGACAGTTATTCCCGACTTCAGTAACTGCCCAAAACTCACGCGCATCTTAAAATGAGCATCTTATATGAGCGCCGGACTACAGGAACATTCCAGGGAACCATAGAGCAGATGAGCTGGCAAGGTTAAGAAATATTTTACCAGTTCCACTGGATATGCAGCATGTGGGTATGGCCGTTTCTAGATGCCAGCTTCAGCTTAAGCTGAACCATAATGAAGCTTCAGCTGAAGTTGAAGCTCGCAGATATGCAAATGTTATATGGTCTCGTGACACAAATTGCAAGAGCACCTGGCAAGTATGGCTAAGTTATGACCTAAGTCGTATGCCGAACTTGATCTCCAATCCTTGACATGATATAGCAATGTCAGTAGCTGTGATCACTGGACACTGTTTAATAGGCAAACACGAGTCTAGACTTGGCGTCTAAGCTAATGATTTCTGCAGAAGGTGTGGCGATGAAAAGGCTCAAGATAGTGTGGAATATCTCATATGCTACTGCAGTTATGACAACTTCTAGTTCGGTTCTGACAACCTCAAATGCGGTTGTGACAACCCCTTATACGGTTGTGACAACCTCAAATGCGATTGTGACAACCTCAAATGCGGTTGTGACATCCCCCAAATTCGGTTGTGATAACCCCCAAATGCGGTTGTGATAACCTGTATGCAGCAACCTCTGACGCAGATGAAACAACATATAATACGGTTGTAGCAACCCCAAATGCAGTTCTGGCAACCTCTAATGCAGTTGCGGCAACCACTGATACGGTTGTGGCAACCTATAATGCGGTTGAGGCAACTTGTAACCTCAGGACTTCTGCTGTAGTCGTGACAAACTCTGAAATATTGACTATCAGAACGTATAATACCTCCGCAGCCCACAATGAGTCGGTTCTCGCTTGAACAACTTTGGGAAATATCGCAAACTTCTTTCCAAAATGAGAGCTGTGTTACCCAAACTGTGCGTTGGTTTAGAAAAAGTTTTGGCCGAAATAAACCACCCACCTACCTGACTCAGATAATTAAATCACATCCCAGAAAGTTGGAGAGGGGTGAAAATGATATTCATCCCTAATGCTGGGACGAGCGGCAATGACGCTGTGAAGGATTTCAGACCAATACCATTCTGAAGACTCTAGAAAGAATTTTGAATGACATATCAGATCGCTAGTATCCACAACCTGCCTATCGAACAGGCTATATGAAGGAAAGGTCCACGGAGAAAGCGCTAAACGGAATAGTTAGCACGTTCGAAAAATGTATCTTCTGTAAACAATATACACTCGCTGACAAGTCTGTCTTTTGATGTTTGGCTGGGAATATACATGGCCCAGATATGACGGTAAGACAACCGAGTTCCTGATGACTCTGTAAAGGAATACAATAGCCAGAATGACAGCTGCCATAACGGGGCAGTGGACGATTTGTACACATGCTGCTACCATTGGAGTACAAAACAGGCCTAACTGTCGTAGTTGCGACGACGAACTGATGGATCAAACCCCTGAACACTATCTCCTACACTGCCCAGCCTTGGTAAATATAAGGTGTACATATATGGGAAGCCCTTTTTTGACGGAATATAGCAACTGGGGAGTATTGAACTTAGCCTTCTTCTAAATTACAGTAACAGTACTAAATGGGTATAATTGGGTAACCTCAATTTTATTATTTTATATTATTTTCAAGGTAACGTGTAGATTCAAAACGTCCTCACTTCTACTTGGATAAGGTCCCTTGGGAGGAACTTACTATCCTCTAACCCTAATCTAACAGAGTAATTTTTCTGAATTTTGGTCCAGTATTCTATACCAATCTTAGGTTTGTTCTCACGTCTTTTTCCATGAAAGACCTCCTTGGAATTTCCTTTCAGCGTTCGAACAATGTTTGTCAAGGTATTTTGGCTGTTCTGTGCCAAATTACCTCAAAGAGTTTGATGGTACAACATTGATATGGATGGGTCGTGCAGACGGTCCAATTTTGCTTCTAGACAGAAGGCACCTACTAAAAGTTTGTGGCCGCTGTCCGTATAAGCACCATGTCTAGATAACGCAATTGCATTCCCCAAACTAAGTTAATTTATCTGAGATTTCATGTGAACGTAACGATATTTGCAAGAAATTCCACTAATAATTTGTACTGTTGAAAAATCTGCTTTTTTTGTTGTTTGGATGCAAATGAGAAGTGTTTTTGTAGCTTATCGCATATACATTAGTATTCTTGTGTCCAAACACATTATGTTTGCTACTCAATTTTACATGTTACGGACACAATGATTGGTAAGTAATAATATATGTTTTTGTGACCCAAATGTGGCTTTGTTTATTGAAAACTGCTGAAAACAAAAACGTGAAATTGATGACAAAAATTTTTAATTAATTAAGGTGCGATATAGTTCCGGTCTCAAATTTGCTCTAAATCATCCAACAAATAGTTTTGTGCTATACCACCTATTGTTAACAAAACGAAAGTTGTCCCACCCCATTACCCTAATTTATTTACGTGTTTACTTATTTCCTAACTGACCGTCACGGGTCGTTGTCCCTTTTGTCAAAATATTTGGACACATTTCACTGCAAAAGTTACGTCCTTACACAGATTTCATAAATGCCACAGGAAAGATTAGTAACATAAATAAACCATAGCACATGTGCGGAGTAGTAGGATAGGTTATGGTTTTAAAACTCCCAGCGGAAAAATATACATTAACCCTATTACTCTCTATATGAGAGCACAGTGGTCAGCCAGAGGTAAACATTAAAAAAACACAATAACAGAAGAGAGAAGTATACATATATGTTATTAAAATGACCGCGAATAAACAAAATCATGTTAAGTAGGAAAACACCTAAGTTAACTAACAGTGACTACTTTTAACACTCGAAAGTTTAAGCTTTCTAACAGCAGTTCAAAAATCTACTGTATTAGTTTAGAGAGAGAGAGAAAGAGAAAGTAAACAAGGTTAACATTTTGTGGTTATTATGTAAGTATTGCTACAGCCAGTTAACATTGTCCAGAGTTGTGTAACATTATTGATGATAAATTTCATTATTTAATGCCATGATGTTGATAAATTTCATAATGTAAAAAGAGCAACTGTTAGAAGACCATGTAAAAAGAATGTATGTTAGTTAAACGCACGCATTGTTTCGACCAAGGATAACATGGCGGAATAGCGTAAGGACATTTAAAATGCGCGCGTAACATTATTCGAATTGTTACGAATTCCCTTATTCGTCCTTTTTGCGTTGTTTTATTCCCAATAATAAAACAAGGTTCGTTTTAAATTACGATAATTACGACGGTTTAACTTCCTATTATTTTACTTATATAGTACAACAGTTTACTTTATTTTTTTTGTAACACTTTAAGAAGTTATATATTTTACTATCAATTCGCCATACTGAAATGAAGTTATATCTAGCGAATTCAAGAACCTTCTAGTCCTTGTTGTTGTTGCTTATCTTTGTAGAATCATCTCGAATGGTGGAGAATTATGTTAACTGAGCTGAATTCATGCTACTGGTTTAGCGAGCTGGTACGTTGTTACAATGCATACTTTCAGGCGCAGCACTAACCGCCTGTTATTTACATACTGTTAGTAGAGCCATTAACAGCAAGAAAAAGCTTTTATTTATTCGTAATGTCAACCAAAAAAAAAAAAATATATTAGTACGAGTTAAATTTTTTTAATTTTTAAAAATATAGTTTTTATTTAACTTTAAAAAAATATAGCTGTAATGGGACCAAACTATTTTTTTTATCAAAATAAACTGAACTTAATTTATTTTGATATATTATGGTTTTATTATCAACAACAAACATTCCCATTATTTACGGCTCGTTTCGCTTTAGACCATCCTGTCAGTTCAATTTTTGATGTGTTAACGTCTATAAGCGCGGGTAGGGACTAAACTCACAAAGTTAACACATCCAACCACAGTTTGTCCGACTGCGATCACAGATTGTTTGGCGAAACGGCTGGACCGATTTTTATGAAATTGTGTGTGCATATCGAGTAGGTCTCAGAATCACCCAACATATATTTTTCATACCCCTAAGTGATAAGGGTGACACACCCCTATATACAACCCAGATTTGTCCGACTGCGAAACACAGTTTGTCAAACACACTGATGTAGCGGCAACTTATAGTTGTCTTGTGTGGGTGCGGAGCACTCTCAGAGCAAAGAGAATACTGACGTGGTTATACGTGTATAAAAGTGAGATAGCAAGAGAGCAAACAAAAATTGTGTGAACTTGTGTAGCGTATGTACGAACATAACAATGTATGTATGTATGTTCATGTGGCTGTTACTTTGCATTCTCTTTGTTTTTTGTGGGAATAAAACAAAGAGTATTAAGCAAGAAAATAATGGCACAGGTGCTTGCACTGGTCTTTAAATAATTTTAAGTTTTAATATTATTTAAATGTAACGTCATCATATGATTGAACGCTGTTTTTTATTTTCCAGTATTACATTTACTAATGTGTTCATAAAAATCGAACAGGTACCGTGTAACAAAAAGGTTTTGACACATCGCCCGTGAGTTCGACCACTCATTGGATTTTTTTCAAGGCTTTGTTGACGTTTTCTGGTTCTTTCTCGCGAGTGTCTCGGATCATGTTATGCTTAAGGGTGTGGATCGTTTGTGATTTATTCGGTCAGCATCGGTCTTTAAAGGTTCCCTACAAGAAAAAGTATAAAGGGGTCAAAACGAAGCTCCGAGACGGCCAATTGATCTCGTCAAGACGATTGATAAGACGATAACCGAACTTATTGCGCTAAAGGCCGATTGTTTGATGAACTGTGTGACATGGTGCGCTATCCTGCTGAAGCCAAATATTATCCAAGTTATTTGCATCTCACAAAAATTCCAATTCCAATCAAGAAACTGCAGTGGTCGCCATTGAGTGAAATTGTGTTTCCAGCAGCATTTGTGAAAAAACGGGCCAATGGGCCAACCACTCCCAAATCTACACCACACTGTCACACTTTGTGGATGCATTGGTGTCTCGACAATGACTTGTGGGTCTTCCGATCTCCAGACACGGCAATTTTGTTTGTTGACATAGCCGCCATGATGAAAACAAGCCTCGTCAGAAATCATGATTTTTCGGCCAAATTCGATTTCCGATTGGAGCTTCTGTAACGCCCAATCGGACAAACAGTAACTAAGTGGATGGTAATTTGCCTTCAATTGCTGAGTGAATTCGACCTTATTCTCGAATAATCCGAGATATTTGTGCAAAAGTCTCATCATGCCGGTGCGTGAAATGCCGGGTTGGTGCGATCGTTGGCGAGTCGATGTTCTTGGATTGAGTTGCGCCCTTTCCGCCACAGCAGCCACATTATCGTCGGTAAACACCATACGATGATGGGGACCATGAGTATTGGCCACTAGCAAGTCAGTTCCATGAACTTCTTGCATAAACTTCTGCACAGCACGCGCGGTGGGTGCTTCATTTCGGCCAAAAAATCTTTTCAAGGTACACGCTGAAGAATATCGGCCCCAGAAACATATTGCAGGAAACATGTCCATGTTTACAAGCACTGTTTTCATGAATTGAAGATTTGCTGCCTTATTGTTCCTTCGTTGTCTTTCTCGTATTTGTTGTCTTAGTATTTGTTTTTTAAAAACATATATTAAAGTTCATTAATAATTGTGTCTCAAGCATGCTATACTGAATAGCAAAGACAATATGTTTGGGCACAAGTATAGAGTATTTGCGACAAGACGTTATATTTGTGTCCAAACAACAAAACAAAAACAGATTTTTCAGCGTGTCTGATACTGATTGATATTAAATATTTCGAGCAGAAAAATCTATCGGTGCCAAAATTATACATATCGTTACCGTAATTTAGAAAGGACGTATCCAAGATTTCAAACATTTGTCAGGAGGATAACAAATGCATAATTTCAGAAATTTTAAAAATGTTTTAATGCAGTTTGAATTAAAAAGGGGAGACAGATTTTGCGTTGACAGCACACAAATTTCTTTGAAGATCGATGTATTTTATATTTTTCTATACGAATATGAAAAAACTCTGTTTCAAAAAAATCACTAGATACGTCCTTTATAAATACGTCCTTTATAAAATATGATTTCAAAAGACGGCCGGCCGTAATACAAATTATTTGTAATCACCCTGTTAGGTTATGTATGGTGTTGGTGGCAGTCGATGAACACCTTGCTGAGGATTATTGGGCCTTTGTGATAACACGGGCTAATGAGATTAAGCGCTATTCGTAGCGAAATATAATTTTCGTTGCTCCAAGTCTATCTGAGATAATTTCCCAGGTCCCTAGGCTTATTGGGCCTTTGTGATAACATGGGCTAATGCGATTAAGCGCTACCCGTAGCGAAAAATTCTTTAACTTGCTCCAAGTCTATCTGAGACAATTTTTCAGGTCCCTAGGCTTATTGGGCCTTTGTGATAACACGGGCTAATGAGATTAAGCGCTACCCGTAACGAAAAATTCTTTAAGTTGCTCCAAGTCTATCTGAAATAATTTCCCAGGTCCCTAAATAGATCAGATCTTATAGTAGGCATTCTGCTACGGCTAGTAATGGATACGTTCTGAGAAAATGTTCAGTAGACTCTGGCCCATCTTGAACTTCTACAGAAGTCCTTTGCCCTGATTTTTAGTGACACCGCATGTCCACAAATTAAACAGTGTCGCGTCAAAGCTGAAACAAAAATTGATACCTTGGGTCTGACTTCAGACAGAAGCTTCATGGATCTCCTGCTATCCACTATTGGCCAGATTTGATCTTACAACATTATATAGAAACCATGTATATGTTTGGAACATCCATATACATACGTTCAACAATTGTTTTCATGAAGTGAAGATCTGCTGCTTTTATGTTTCTTTATTGTCTGTCACGTTTTTGTTTCCAGCGGTTTTCAACCAATAAAACAATATTTGGGTCACAAAAAAAACATAGATTATAACATATTAATCATTGGACACAAGTATACAATATTTGCAACAAGCTACAAACACGTTATATTTGCATCCAAACAACAAGAAAAGACAGATTTTTCAGCCTGTACATTTACTTATCTTTCGAAAAGTTTAACTCCTTTGCTTATTTGTATACTGACCCTCAAGGGTCTTCTTAGCCTTTTGACCAAAATGTTTGGACAGACGTCACGGCAAAGGATATGCCCGTACAGAGATTTCATAAAATTCACAGGCAAAGTGACTAGTGTACAGAAATCATGGCACATATAAAAATCAGTGGGATAGGTTATGGTTTTTAAACTCCCTTCGGCAAAATATATATTAACTCTATTACTCTCGGTATGAGAGAACAGTAGTCAGGCCTAGGTAATCAGTAGACGAAGAGAGAGGTATATGTTATGCCGATATGCAACGAACCGACAAAAGCATGTTTGTTACGAACTAACTAACAGTGATTACTTTTAACACTTCGGTGTTTTGCTTTTCTAATAGAAAATTCAAAATACACAGGATTGCGAGTGAAAGAGTAAATTAAGTTTACATTTTAAGGATATTATGTAATTATTGCTACAGCTAGTTAACAGTGGCCATTCTAACAGTGCTCTCTAACATGATTTGGTAGTAAACTGTTAAATGCAGTGATGGTTACAAACTGTGTGACACATTCCATGATGTAAACTGACCTAATGAGATGTTGAGCAAATGTTAGTTAAACACCAGGATTGTTCGACTAAGGACAATTTGCCGGAATAATGCACGGTTATATGAAACGGGAACGTAACTTAATTTGAATTAATTCGAAAGAGAAAGTCGATGAGAATTAATGCGGCAAAAAGATAATGTACAACAAAAAATATGAAAAATTTAACTAAAATGCATCTAAACCACATCGACCAGATAGACTGGTAGTGCATTTTGGGGGGAAAATTATTTAAAGTCATCGAATGATAAAGGGAGTCATAAACTGCGACATCGTGGCCAGTGTCATCTTTAAATAAATAAAGAGCAATGATTTCCATGGGCCATAATTCGCACCAAACAAAGAAATTTGCGGGAATTAGAAATAAGCTTCGTCGCTGACGAACATAGTAGGCTGTTCGAACTGGAGTTGGTTTTAGGGGACGGGGTGGAATATGTTGGAAAACTGAAATACATCGTTCATCTTTCGATTTTATGAATTGACTTGCCATGTCGTTGTAGCCAAAAGTTGTGTGGCAAAAATAACAATTAACGCGATTTAAAGTACACAAAGTTTCTAATTGAGTACAATGTACAATGCGACAATCCAAAATACCTTAGAAGTGATATTATTTTTCTTGTAGGGGTTGTCGAATCAAATAAGCGTCCATTTCTAAAATTTCCCAAACACCCCCATAATCTTGAATTATGGGTAAATAACCAGGGTTTCGTACCTTTTGGGGTTCTAAAGCTGTAACTTAGGTAATTATCAACCGACTTGCATTTCCTCACAGGATTTCGAATGGAGTCACTTAGACCTTTCGACCGATAGATACGCTATTTAGGAAATCTTTAAAACTCGGTGGGTAATTTGTCCAAGAAATACATACTTTTAAATTTTGAATTGAAATTTTGAAAAAATAAAATAAAGATGGTTTCAGATAGTTGCTGTTCACTTCAAAGACAACAAATCACGATGAAATAAAATGTTGATGCGCTCCAGCAAACATTTTGGAGTTGAATGACCAAATTAGGAATGGGTAGGTAGGACAATGTATCAAAGTGAACACATGCAAACAACACACAGCGTTAGCATCACAAACGTGGTTGTTGTACAACAATCGACTTTGCCTGGAAATAAGTATGATAATATTGATGTAGCGGCAGCGAACAAACAAGCAGGTCATCGTCACCAAAGAGTATTGAATAGTATAGAGAACTCATGGAACGAATTGTATGACTCAAAAGGACTGGCGACATCTGGCGAATTATTCAACACGTATTACTGTCTTTTTATCATAACTTGGTCCATTCATAATTTTGATTAGAAACATTGATGCCTTTTGAAACATTCATGCTTGTTTGTAATGTTTAATGTGACAACATTGTCGAAATGGTGCATTTATATTGAAATAATCTACAAAGAATATAATACTCGTTTGTGCTCTTTTACTTAGACTCTCTACATGGGAGTGGAAAAAGAGTGCAATAAGTTCTCTATACTATTCAATACTTTTTATTGTCGTACAACAATCGACTCTGCCTGAAAATAAGTATGATGGTATTGATGTAGCGGCAGCGAACAAACAAGCAGGTCATCGTCACCAAAGAGTATTGAATAGTATAGGGAACTCATGGAATGAATTGTATGACTCAAAAGGACTGGCGACATCTGGCGAATTATTCAACACGTATTACTGTCTTTTTATCATAACTTGGTCCATTCATAATTTTAATTTGAAACATTGATGCCTTTTGAAACATTTATGCATTTTTGTAATGTTTTATGTGACAACATTGTCGAAATGGTGAATTTATATTGAAATTTTCTACAAAGAGAATAAGACTCGTTTATGCTCTTTTACTCAGACTCTCTACATGAGAGTGGAAAAAGAGTGCAATAAGTTCTCTATACTATTCAATACTTTTTGTTGTCGCTCTGTTTATGACAAAACAAAAACAATTATTTCAGTGAGCTAAATATTGCTTTATTTATTTTAACAATATTACATCTAATGTTAAAGCAGATGTAAGAAAAAATAAACTGCAATAGCAAAAGAGCCTTCAGCACAAAAACTATCCTATTTTTATTATCCAATGTAACACTTACTAATGTGTTCATAGAATTCGAACAGGTACCATGTAAAAAAAAGATGTTAATACATCGCCAGTGAGTTCGAACACTCAATGATTTTTTTCCTCAATAGAAAAGTGTACGGGTTCTTTATAAAATACTGTGTGAAAAGATCACCAAAATAATATCAAATAAAAAATATCAATATGAAAATATCCTAAAAAATATTGCGAGAAAGTTAAAAAAATGTGTTTCTTGAACAAATGTATACAGGTTGCATAAGATGAATTTCATTTAAAAATCGAGATAAAACTGAAATTTTGAACCCGACCACCTCAATATCGATGAAATTTTGTTCATAGCTAAATTTGATCAATACAAACAAACTCTCATTTTTAGAAATGACTGTTTTGCGATTTTTGGGCGTGGCAGAGTGGGAAAGTTTTCGGAAAAAAACGCGAAAATGGTCGAAAAGAGCTCCATTTAAACTACAATAACTCAGAATCGGCTGAACCGATTTCCAACGTATCATAAACCCTGTTAAAATATCTTTTGAATGATACCAAGATCATGGAAATCGGTTCAGCCGATTCTGAGTTATTGTAGTTCAAATGGAGCTCTTTTCGACCATTTTCGCGTTTTTTCGAAAACTTTCCCACTGTGTCACGCCCAAAAAATCGCAAAACAGTCATTTCCAAAAATGAGGGTTTGTTTGTATTGATCAAATTTGCACGATTTTAAGATGCAGTTTGTAAACTGAACCGATTTCCAACGTGTCATAAAGCCTGTTAAAATATTTTTTGAATGATACCAAGATCATGGAAATCGGTTCAGCCGATTCTGAGTTATTATAGTTCAAATGGAGCTGTTTTTTTGACCATTTTCGCGTTTTTTCGAAAACTTTCCCACTGTGCCACGCCCAAAAAATCGCAAAACAGTCATTTCTAAAAATGAGGGGTTGTTTGTATTGATCAAAATTAGCTATGAATAAAATTTCATCGATATCTGAGGGTGTCGGGTTCAATGCATCTCGATTTTTACATGAAATTCATCATAAGTATTCTTAAGTAAGGTATATACACACTGAAAAACGGCCCTAGCAACATATTGCACGAACCATGTATATATTTCCAAGTATTGTTTCTATGAACTATAGATATGCTGCTTTTTTGTTTCTTTGTTGTCTGTCATTATCTTGTTCACAGCAGTTTTCAACAAACAAAGCCATACTTGGGTCACATGTATTGTAACCTAGTAATCATTGTGCTTCCAACATGTAATATTGATTAGCAAACACAAAGTGTTTGCACACAAGTATACTATACTTGTAACAAGGTAGAAATATCTTGTATTTGCATACTAAAAGCAATATAAGACAGATTTTTCAGAGTGTATCATCCGAAAGATCTAAGTTCCTTCTTGCCACATCCTTTGAGAAACTGAAAATCAGTTGATAAGTATCTAAGTTACAGACTTCCACCGCAGAAGAAAAAAAACCGGATATTTTACCCGTAAGTCAAGAGTTGGGAAATTGGGAAATTTCAAAATTGGATTCTTTTTTTACTCGACAGAACCTACAAAAAAAAAAAAATCAGAACCAGTTCTTTACAAGATCTGACCGGACCGGGTTTTACAAGAACCGAATAGCGGTTCCAAAAGAAGCGAAAGCAGTTTCAAATGATCCGAAATACGGATCCAAATGAATAGAAAACGGCTCTTAAAGCAACAAAAAATGGGTCCAAATGAACCGAAAACGGTTCCAAAACGGCCAAGAACCAATTTTAATATAACTAAAGAACGGTTTTAAAAGAATCAAAAAATGGTACCAGAATAGCAGGGCTCGGTTCTAAAGGAGCCAAAAGGGTTAACCTTTGAGGGTTTGAAAGTGTGTATTTTTGTCAAATTTTTTATTCTTATAATAAAATATAGAAAATGCTTCTCAATATACCGGTCGGAACCGGTGTAAAACTGTGGGTCCCAATCAGTGAGTGTAAAACTAGAAAGCGCTTGATTGTGAGAAGCTCTGGCCAATCCCGTCATGGGATGGTATGGGACACCATTTTTTTTTTTATAATAAAATATTACACTTAAGCCTCTCAGGGAAAGCAATTTGCTGAGAACCGGAACCGCTTCAAATACCCGGTTCCTCTCGGCACTGGACTCGTCAGAACCGCTTCCTCAAATACGCGGAACCGCATATCACTTGCGGACGAGTTCATTTACCTCGGATCTGTTGAAAAGCAATAACGACAGTCTAGAAATCAAATGGAGAATTGTGCTTGGAAACAGATGTTATTGCGAGCTAAGCAAGCACTTCAGAGATGAGACCCTCTCTCGGGAAACGAAGATCCGACTATATCAGACTCTCATACAACTTGTCGAGCAGTACGGTGCAGAATTCTAGGTGATATCGCATGCATTTGAAACATAACTAGGAGTCTTCGAGAGTCTCCCAAAAGTATATCGCCTTATAATAGAAAAAGGCGAGTATCGACGACTGATCAGCCACGGCCTGTATAACCTGTATCCCGATATTGACGAAGTTATGCGTGTCGAAATAGCGCGTTTTATGCTGGTGAAGCCATGTCAGTAGAATGAATCAGAATGCACGTGTGGGAAAGGTACTCGGAGACGTAGTCGCAGTGGGAAAGGTAGTCGCTGGCAAGACCAGGTGGAATGTTGCCTGTGAGAGCTTGGTGTTACCAACTGGAGGAGAACAGCTGAAGATCGTGCCGTTTGAAGAAACATGTTGTCCTAATTTTGTAAAGTTCTTGACACCTCTAGTTTGTTTGAGGCCACATAAGTATGTAAGTAAGTAAAGGGACTAATTTCCATGGGGAAATGGGAACATGTTTGACACTAATGCTTTCCAAAAGAAACCACAGATATGTCCAAATACGGTCGAGCACTGATACGATGCTGAAAATGTCGATGCTGAAATACGATGCTGAAAATTGGCCAGCAGCCGCCGCCAGCAAACTGAGGTTGGCTTCGAACGAAGTCAGTTTTTCTCAATGCAGTCTTTAACTGGCTCTGACATTCTTTGAGATGTAGTTTGTAAACATTCCGGTCTTGTTCCGCCATAGTCTTATCTTTCTGCTACAAATTCGCAAGAGTTGCAGATCGTTGTTCTACCATAGAGGATTATTCATTAATTCCGATCAAAAATATCTCTTCCAATTAGTTTTTCTATAAAGTAGCACTATCTTATCGTCTGTATTATGTGACTTTACTTTTCCTTATTTGCTATACAGTTTGCCAAATTACAATTTGTAATCCAATACTCCTGCTCCAAGATTTTGTGCCCCGTGAAACCACTTTCATTGCACTTGTTCGCATGCCATGTACGAGTATAACTGCTTCCAGGGGGTTTAGATCGGTGGAATGGTGTCTGCTTTTTTATAAATCTCGAGCAGAAAGTCATGACATTTTAAATCGCCACCATGGAGAACTTTGTGTTACAACAGCAGGCAAATGACCGACTTGTTCTGTAGAAGTACAATCTGCCAAATTACTAAACTTTCGGGATTTGGTTAATGGGTAACAGACACAATTTTTCTGTATGAGTGGCCGAATGAAACCACCATATGTGAATGTTTGTCAGTGACTGTGGCTACATCATGACTAACAAAAAATCTGTTGGTTTGGCTGGCATTTTTGGCTGGAATTATCGTTAATGGAAAAAAACATAGCAATTTTCTGTTGTATCCACATTGTGGATGCGACCAGTGAGTGTTTTAAAGGATTTAATTGATGACTTGTTTGAGTTTGCAACGAGTACTCTGTTTTTCCTAGACGTGTTGGAATCATTAACACCAGAGGAATACATTTTTCGGTCTGCTGGTAGTAAACTTTTGCTGTCTGTATTGGCGTCTGCCTTTTATGCGTAGATGGACTATTATTGTTATTGTACTCCTCGGTGATGTGACTAATTTAATTTGCGGTTTGTCAGTACTAAGGAGCAGCAACACATCCCCAGCCCGAAAAACATGTTCATATAGCACTGGGGTGTTTCCTTAAACCACACCAACACAACCCAGCAAACACTTTCAAATTAATCGACGTTTTGAAAATAGCAACATGTTCCTTTTCAGATATTTTAGTATTACAGTTGAAGCTCGCTCATTGTTGCTGGGGAAGGCTATGAGAAATCTATGTTTACAAGTCAACTGGATAGAGTCCGATATTGAAAATGAAATGAAAATGATGGAGTACTTGCTTATCTCAGCTTTGTACTCGGGTTCTCTCCCGTTTAGCCAACCCATGAGCTCTTTTGATCAAAGAGGCGCATCGGTACGTGATAGAGTTGGGTAGTTCATGAACTATATATGTAGTTCATTTAGGGTGACCAGACATCAACCTCACGGACATAATGCACATGTTCGATATGGCGAGTATGTTCGTGATTTTTATGTCTGGGCACCTTAAATGAACGAGTTCGAGAACTAGGGAACGAGTCTAGTGCGTGAGAGTCCGTACACACCCCAGGTTGAGAATGATGGAGTACTTGTTGGTCTCCTCCTGGCACTGGATTACCGATAGCGATCAGGTAGACTTCGGGCTCTTCTCTAGGGAACTATGGTTGCCCCTTTCTCGTATTGTAAAGAAACATAAATAAATGGTTTCCCATTCCATCCTATCAGAGCAGGGATCGAACACACATTCTCATGTACAAGGGCCTCGTAAACTAACTATTGTACCACCGACGGCTGGTGTAATCGCTACGTCAATGTAGAAATTTGCATTATTCTGGCTGAAGAGTAATCCGAGGAGGTTCAAGAGTTGTCATTCCAGGCAAATGCAACGATTTGTGTGTTGTATGGGCTTATGGAATCATCGGTCCATATTGTTCCAAGAATTAGGCTAGCCGCGACGTAGCTGTGATCAGTAACCGTTACCGCAACATCAGAATAAATACTGCCCTAAATTGAAGTCCATGATACCGACAGCATTCGCCACTCGTCACACACTTCGTGTAACTATGTCATTCTTTCGGGAACAAATTATTGAACAGTAAATTCCGAGCCCCCCTTGATCACGTGGTATCACAACTTTAAAATTCTGCGTGGATAAGCCGGGTAGGATTGAGGAATTGGAAGCCAACGCTATTCGCGTCATTTTCTAAACACCACTCGTAATGCTCGAACGCTTTATCAAAACTTGCAAAATTTTTCACATGCTGAAACAAAACCACGTCTGAAATATATTCCCTCCAACACATTCTGCATGAACCATATAAATGTTTGGAATACACACCAAATATTCATATATTTGCAAGTCCTAAACTCACCTATATTTAAGTGTAAACATTAGCATGTTTTCTTGCAAAGATGCATGCGTTTACACGCAGCCATATGCATGTATCATTCTGAACATTCATATACGTGGAAGCATTCGTATACTTCCTCCCAAACGAGCGATTGGCCACTAGAGTTGGGTAGTTCATGAACTATCTAGTTCATTTAGGGTGCCCAGACCACACCGTCAAAAACATAATGCACATGTTCGATACGGCGAGTATCCGGGCACCTTAAATGAACGAGTTTGAGAACTAGTGGACGAGTTCGACACAAGTCTATTGGCGACTGAATGATTGAAACTAAAACGCAACAGATCTGTCAACATAGGAAACACTCAATTCATTTTCACATGCATTCAGGAATTTTTATGAACCACTGACATCATTCAGTCAAATGCAAAAATACAGATACAACATAAAGTTACAACAATCTCTCTTTGTCCCTCTCTTATTATTGTGCTCTCGACAGAGCAAAGCGACAGAAAATTAAGTAAACAGTGCACGAAATACGGCTGTGTTTGTATCGCAATCACAGATGTATTCGGACCACAAACACATATGTTGTACTGAGATCTACTCATTGCATCTCCAACAGGTAATATTGAATAGCAAACACAAAGTTGTTGGCCATAAGCATACTATATTTGCGGCAAGCTCCAAACAGACGTTATATATGATCCAAACAAGAAAAACATACAGATTTTTCAGCGTACACGCTTACAGTCAACATTTCCAATAATATTTGGAAAATAAATATGAAGTTCGTTTGCATGACAATAAAAATTACCCGATAAAATGATTTTTTTACATGGTACATTCGATGCTATTTTTTATCCCTAATGTTAGTGCTATCCGCCCCACAAACAAAAGTCACCTGTTCCTTAGCATAAGATGAATGGAAATCGTATCCTTAAATTTATACTCATAGAACTACTTTTTTGAAAAGAGGTTGTAGCAACCGCAAATTCGGTCGTTGCCACCGAATTGCAGTTGCGACAAACGAATTGTAGTTGTCACGACTGAATTTAGAACCCACAAGTGAAATTATATTGAAGCAACTTCTAATAGTTTGTGACAACCTGTTAAGTATTAGATTGTGATGACGTCGAGTGAGGTCGTGACAATCTGTAAATTCGGTTGCGGTTAATTCATTTATGTTTCTCCGGGTGGTGCCACCGAATTGAAGTTGCCACAAACGAATTGAAGTTATCAAGACTGAATTTAGTCCCCATAAGTGGTATTCTGTTGAAGCAACTCGTAATAGTTTGTGACAACCTCTAATTCGGTTATGATGACATAAAATGTGATTGTGACAACCGCTAAATTCGGTTGAGGCTAATTCGGATATTATTCTGTGGGTCTTGCCACCGAATCGCAGTTGCCACAAGCGAATTGAAGTTGTCACGACGAATTTAGTTCCCACAATTGAAATTCTGTTGAAGCAACTCGTAATAGTTTGTGACAACCTCTAATTCGGTTGTGATGACATAAAACGTGATTGTGACAACCGCTAAATTCGGTTACGGCTAATTCGAATATTTTTCTATGGGTGTTGCCACCGAATTGCAGCTGCCACAAGCGAATTGAAGGTGTCACGACGAATTTAGTTCCCATAATTGAAATTCTGGTGACTCAACTTTTTACTTTCTACTATAATTTGGTTGTGATGACATACAATGTGACTGAGACAACCTCTAAATTCGGTTGCAGCTCATTCGGATATTTGTCTGTGGGTGTTGCCACCGAATTGCAGTTACCACAAACAAATTGAAGTTGTGAAGACTGAATTTAGTCCCCATAAGTGAAATTCTGTTGAAGAATTTGTTTGTTGAAGAATAATAGTTTGTGACAACCATTAATTTGGTTGCGATGACATACAATGTACATACAAATTAGGTTGCAGCTCATTCGTATATTTTTCTGGGGGTATAGCAGTGCCAAATACCAGTAAACTTTAGGACACTATGACACGGCCGGTGTCCCGGTTCTTCCCATCATAATCGTCGCGAAAGCTTATAGCTCGACGCGACTGTTACTAGGGAAAATATATTGAGATGGAAACCTGCCTTTGTGAGACCGATAAGCCGCACGCGAGAAGGTTTAGTTTGCTCTTTTCCGATTCCTGAACCATTTTAATTTCTGAGATGAATAAGCCGCATGCAACAAGGTTTATGTGGTACTTTTCCGATACCTGAAACATTTCCCTTTCTGAGACCGATAAGCAAGAATGTTTAGGTTATACTTTTCCAATTCCTAGACCATAGGAATACTTCCTGAACCGTCTTGCTTGGGGGCTTATCGGTGATATAAAGGTGCACATGCAATTCATATGTTTCCGGTTCAACTACCTTTCACTTGCTATGCCCTCTCCCAGTACGTTTTAATATCCTGTGAAATATGTAAATATAATTTTATAAAATGAAAATTATATTAAGGACATTAATATAATGTTTGTTGTTAATGTTTGCTGGGTTACTTTAAGCTGTTAACTGTGTCTTCCTTGTGTTTTGATCACTCTGTGAATGTGCTCCCAAATATGTTTCATATCCTTTTCGTGTATGTTTCATAGTAACCGATGGGATTTCATCGACGCAAGCGAATTATTTTTTATGCTGTTTCTTAAATGTGTTTATCCTCGTTAGTTCCCTTTTACTAGAGGTTGCTTGTCCGTTCCCTAAACCAAGCCATCGCCTTTCTTTCGGGATTTAGACTTATTTTTGCTGCGTTTACAATTTTCAAACAGTGAGACGCTGGCAAATGTTCATCCATCCTAGATGAGATTGAAGACATTGTTTCTTGAGGTTTATAAAATTGTAGAAATCGTTCGGAATCACTGAATCTGTTTTCAGTGCGTGACTCCCCATAAGTAAATCCTGTCCGTTGCTCCGAAATTGCATTGTTGTGTGAGCAGCTTTATTCAGGTCATTGGTTTCATTTATGTAGTTTCCAGGGATAAGCAATTTCCACGTCAGTTTCAACAACAGAAGCTGAGATTACTTGTTATTTAGGTAAACAAAAGTTGATTTTTATCACATGTTGAATCCTGTATGAAGCTGCTCGAGATTGGACAGTTTTAGGCACAATTGGCTTGAATAATAATTTTTTGGTTTGTCTGGAAAACTCAAATATTTTTGAGTTACGAATTTATAACTTTTAATTTTGTTCATCTCAATCTATCATAGACAGTTAGAGGCCTTACAAAATGAGGATAACATATTTCTCCAACGGGCTTCAGCGCTTTCCTTTTCTCTACAGTTTATTATGCCAAAATTCGGAGTTATTCGGCCACCTGCTCCATCCAGTGGAGTCTTGGTTTACCTTTCAATTACCTTTGGTTCATTCTTAACCATTCTATGGTAATGACTTTGCTAGCGTTATCGATCTATTTTGACTCGCTTAAGTACGTCGCTGTCTGGATACAATTTTCACAGTCCGTGGCCAATACGACGTCGGTACTCGCTGTTATCTTATAGGTTCATATATTTTCTGGAGCATTTTTCTTTCAATGAATGTTTCAGCCCATTGCTATATAACCCATCACTTTCCGCCCTTAAGCAAGACATGTTATATGGGAGTCTGGAATAGCTGGATGTTTGTTTCTCTAGAGACGGGTTTATCTCTGAAGTGCGTACTTCAAGTGTGCTACCTCCATAATTTAATGCCAGCTATATCTCTATCTTTCTGCAACATAATAATCAAGGCACAATGCTATTAGACACCAGCTACACAAAGTATGACACATTCGCCTCATGACAGTACTTTCGCCACACCCTGTAACACCTATACACTAAAAAAAGCGGCCCTATAACATTAGGCAGGAACCATGTATATGTTTGGAACATCCATATATTCAAGTGCAAGCATTGTTTTCATGAATTGAAGATCAGCTGCCTTTTTGTCTCTTTGTTGTCTGCCACGTTTTTGTTTTCAAGTGTTTTCAACAAACAAATATTTGGATCTCAAAAATAACATATTAATCATTGTGTCTCCAACATGTAATATTGAAAAGCAAACACAATATGTTTGGACACAGATATACTATATTTGCCACAAGCTACAAACTCGTTACATTTGCATTCAAACAACGAAAACATACAGATTTTTCAGCGTGTATATAAAGGGTGTCTCAGTAAGTAAACACTTTTTCGTTTTGAAATAAAAATACGTATTTTTTGAAATAGTTGTGATTTTTGTACTGGATTGTAAAGAGGACATGTTCCGATTAAGTATGGAATAACGTAAGCGTCAAATGGCCCCCACGGCTCTGATGACAGGCCATTCATCTTTTCTTGACATTTTTCATGACTTTTTCACAGAGATGTGGCTTTATCTCACCGATGACGCGCTGTATCTCCGATTTGTGTCCAGGAATTATTTCTGGGGTTTTCGCATAAACCCAAGATTTCACAAAACCCCAAAGAAGGAAATCGCCCGGCGTTAAATCGCATGATCTTGGTGGCCAGTTAACATCGGAATTTCTTGAGATAATTTGTTCTGGAAATCGTTTGTTGCATGCGTGGTGTGGTAGGTGGCGCCGTCTTGCTGAAACCACATGTCGCCCACATTAGGCCACAATAACTCCGTTATCATGTTCCTGTATGGAATACCGTTCACAGTCACTCCAATTTCGGCCTCATCTTCAACAAAGTAAGGCTTAATCACGCCGCTTGACCAAGATCCGCACCAGACATGTACTCGTTGTGGATCTATATGTTTCTTATAGATTGCATGATCATTTTCTGAGCCCGAAATCCGAAAATTTTGGTTATTCACGAAGCCATTCTGGAAATGCCCTTCATCGAGAAGATGCATTTTTTGAAATATTGGCATTGACTTCACATTGCTACATTACCCATTGAATGAATGGCCGGTGCTATCCATGGTCTGCTGGTATCAGCTCCTGAGTAAACTGAATTTTGTACGCATGAAGTCTTTTTTCAAATCTCGCTACGTACTGCTTCGTAAAATTTGTTGTTGAGAACGATGCCGATCTGATGTTTTCGGGTTTTCGGCGACACTCTCGTTTACAGCAGCAATGTTTTCAACAGACCGACCAGTACGTTGACGCACAGGAGTCTTACTGTCCATAACCTATCCAGTGTCTTCAAATTTGTTGACTACTCTTCGAATAGTTGACACATTAGGTGCACTTTCTCCACTGAAAATTCTTGGAAGTTTGCGAGTGGTCTCAGCGTAACTTTCCAAATTTTTGTAATAAGTTTTCACAATTATAACGCGTTGTTCTTTCGTAAGGCGCCACATTTTTTATAATCGGAATAAACATGTGATAGCTGTTAAATTTCAGAGTTGCCACATGCGGGAAAAAATGGCACTAAATTTAAAAAGTGGAATCTTACTGAGCCACCCTTCATAATTCTTCTGTACGTGTGTTTGACACCGGACTCCTCATACACGGCTGGATCGATTTTGATAACAATGTTTGTATGTATTTGAGAGAGTCCCCGAATCGTGAAGATTCACAATCAAACTCGGTAGCTAGGGCTTCAATTAGGGCGGAAGGGGCGTGGCAAAGGTGTGTTTTGCAGAAACCACCTCCGGGCAAAACAATGTGTGCGGGCCAGTATATCTTTATAATGGATGGTCGAAATACCGGGATCTTTTTACATCATATGCTATTTTCAGTATCATATCACCTCAATCAATATCATATCTCCCCGGACCAAAATGAGTCGCTATACGACTGAGCAACGTTGGGAAATATTGCAAACTGTGCTTTTGTTACTAATAAGTTTTTGCCGAAATGAAGCAATCGCCTCGCTTGCTGTACGCAAGTTTGGGACAAAAAGTTTGTGATACTGTCTTGCTTCTAGACAACACTCATGTTCCCTATCGTCGTACGGCGCATTCCGACTATAATCCGGTTGCTGTGGTGGAAAGTATGCAACTCAATCCAAGAACATCGACTCGCCATCGATCTCAAGAACTGATAATTTCACGCACCAGCACGATGAGAATTTTGGACAAAGATCTCGATATATTCGCTCGACTCAGCCATTGAAGTCAATGTTCGGTGGGGCATCGGTTAGTGTGCGTGGCTCTTATACATAAGATTTTTGGTGCGATCCCTGCTCTGACTAACTTTAATTTCTTTCGGCGGCGGTTACCTTGAATAGTGACGGCGACACTATTAAGTATTTAGCCATGAAAAGCTTCTCAAAAATACCGTACAGAGCGCACAGCTCACTGGTTGTGAGAAGCTCTCCCCAATTCCTTCATGGGATGTAATGGGAAACCATTGAAGTCAAAGGGCCACCAATTTCGTTACGGCTTCTCAGTTTGGGCTATACAAAATCTCCAATCGAACATCGTATTTGGCCGATAAATCATATTTTGTAATGAGGAGCATTTTCAAATCGGCGGCTATGTCAATAAACAAAATTGTCGCTTCTGGGGATCGGAAAACCAGCACGTCATTTAACTCGGACGAAGTTGAAGGATTCCCGTAACATATTCTTTGCTCGTGTCCAGCTCTAGCTGGCGGGAGGATGTTTATTATGGGATGCTTCCTAGTTAGAACATTGCCTGAATTATTTCAGATAGACGTAGACAAGATCCTGAGCTCCTTGAAGTAATATATATGGTTCTCCGCTTGGACTAACGCTTAATCTCATTAGCGCTTATTATAACTGTGAACTGCTAATAGCGAGTCGTTCATCGGCTGCCACCAACACATAACCCAAGTTACCACCTAAAATCTATTCGTCGATCATTTCGATTGTTTTTATTTATTCGCATTGCCTACCTAGTTTGCCCGTTGTTACCACTGTGCGACACTTAGCTGTAAATGCGCCTAATTGTGCGCTTCACATTATGTGTCAATTGCGTTAACAGTACATTTGGTTCATGACAATGGAGAATCCAATTTAAATGTGCATACAAGTAAGCATTTGCTCAGCATCAAAATTCAGTTTTTGAATGCATCTAGCATCCAGCAATCACAATTGCATTACCTCTCGATGCAAATGTCATTATTATCCTTTAACGCCGTTTGTGGTGCAAAGCAAAATCATCACTACATAAGAACATTTTTACAAATTTGAATTTAGTGCACTGCACCGACGAGTCCTGGCAGGTCAGTGTTCAAAGCAACTTGAACTACACAGCTACACTTATTTCGTAGGATGCGCTGTTTTACACATCCTGATGCGACGAAGATTTCCCCGTTCCAATGTTGACCGAAAATTTAATTTCAAGCTTTCAACATTGCGTAGTTGTCAACATAAACGTTTGCAAGCCAACAGTTGCCTTAGAAATACCACTGCTTCCCATTCTTCAGGTGGTGGAAAATATAAGGAAGCCAAAAGAAATCACAACAATTCCAGTCTTGATTGCTAGCTAGCTGTGTAATGTCGGGAACTGCGCACAACACCGACGCCAAACATGTGCAGGAAACCCCTACTAACCAATATGGCCATGTAAACCCTATTAAAGTTTTGTCAAAGCAATGGCATCTCACAATTTACGAGATTCAATCGTAAGGATGAAACGTCTTTACAATTTTTACTAATACGTCCATTAGTGCAACTAGAGGTAGATGATCCTCACACATGCATACACATTATCTTTTTTGCCGCACTAACCCTTCGGCACCGGATTTTTCACCACATTCAAGCAGAGCATATGCATGGCTTGGAGCTAAAACCTGGTATCTGAAACTTACTAAAATTAAACAATGTCAGCTGCAGGGAATTGAGAAAGGCTTAAATACGCCTATAGCCACGACTCCCTGCACAATGAACAAGTAAATAACTATTTTAGTTTTGACTGGAAAATAAACTGGTTTTAATTTTCATGCAAACCCATGTGTCTCAAGTTTAACCCAAATATTTGTATTGTGGGGGGCATGACTAAGGACAAAATAGGTCCTTAAACAATAATCCATAATTGGCGGACATTATGGCAGAGTATACGCTGAAAAGTCTGTCATTTTGTTGTTGTTTGAATACTTGTATACTTGTGTCCAAACACATATTGTTTGCTACTCAATATTACATATTGGAGACACAATGATTAATGTATTAAAATTTACATATGTTTTTGTGACCCAAATATGACATTATTTGATAAAAACTGATGAAGAAAAAAATATGACAGACAACAAGGAAACAAAAAGCAGCAGATATTCAATTCATGAGAACAATGCTTGCACGTAAGTATATGGATGTTCCGAAACTATACGCGCTAAAAAATATCGGCCCAGCAACATATTGCAGGAACCATGTATATATTTTCAAGCATTGTTTTCGAGAATTGAAGATCTGTTGCTTTTTGTTCCTTTATTGTCTGCCACCTTTATGTTTTCAGCAGTTTTCCGCACACAAAGCCATATTTGGGTCACAAAGACATACAGCCAATTAATCATTGTGTCCTAAACATGTTATATTGAATAGCAAACACAAAGTCTTTGGTTGCAAGTATACTAGCTTTGTGACAAGCTACAACAAATTATATTTGCATCCAAACAACAAAAATAGACAAATTTTTCAACGTGTACATGGTAGTGTTCATTTATATTAAAATAAAAATTTTAAAAATTACAAATTGCATTAAGGAGATACCAGGTTTTGCCTTCACGCCATTCATATATGGATGACATCAGTGCTATGATTTGTAAAAATATGGATTTGTTTAATTGAGCGTTTTGTCTGGTGTCACAAGTAGAAAAGGATGTGTCAAGACTGAATACAGGAGGAATGGAAAATAGTCTATTTTATTAATGCGAGTATGTATTGCGTAAAAGATACACGTTTTATCTAAAATAATCTAAAGGAGATTAAAAAAGTTGAAAAACAAAAATGAAATTATCTCCAGGAAGAACTATGTGACATCATTAGCAAAAGTAGACCAACTAAATTATGTTTAAATTCGTCCACAAATACATGGAGGCTGATTATGTTTTGCCGCAAAATGTACCCCAACATGGATTATCTTAAGACTGCTTTCATTTGTGTAGTGCCTACTACCCCAATGGACGATGTGCTTGCGGCTGCTTATGATTGGCCGTGCGACTTAAGGCGTGCGCGAAGGTTAATGAGTATTTGCTTTTTGTTAAAATGTATATCAATAGATATATAAAAATCCATTCATTATTTGAAATTCATATATTGAATTTCACAAATTCAGTAAAAATCCAATATAAAATATACAAAAGACTATACAGGTTGAAAAATAACTCTAACATATAATCCCAAACATATTCTGCAGAAACCATGTATATGTTTGGAACACTCTTCAAACATTAATATATTTGCAAGTCCCAAACTAACTTGTATTTAAATGTAAACAGTATCATGTTTACTGACAAACATGTATGCTTTCACGTGGAAACATATGCATATTTCCCCCCAAACATAACAATATTTAACAACGAATTATTCTCTGATTGTAATATATATGTATATATTAATTATTATAATATATTTTATCAATATAAATCCACATTTATTAATAATTATTACTACAAATTAAAAGATTTAAAATAGCCTTTTGTACATTTAGGTGCATTAAATGCATTAATTGTTTTTTTCATGAAATGAGAAGCTGTTGCTCTTTTGCATCTCCTTTCTTTGTTGTCTCTGAAGATTTTGTTTTCGGAAGGTTTCAGCTATGCGTTTGTTATCACTATGCGTTGGTATACAAATAATATATTTATATACAAATCTAGTTCATGCAAGCCAAGCGTTTATTTCACAAATGGTCCGTCATTCCTATTTTCTCAGTAAATGCTCGGATTGACGTTGTTGCCCTTTCCAGATTCTTTCCTTAAAATCGTTTCTCACTTTGATAGCACACATACATACATATATACGAACCACATGCACAAAGTAACATCACAAACCATTTAAGCGCCCGAGTCTTCGTTTATTCTTTTTTCACTGATCAAGCGCTTTTGATATCCTCTGTCCGATGAAGCATCATCCAAAATAAGAAACAATGACTTCATTCGCAATTTGCACGCACATTCAGGAATATTTATGACTCACTGACTGAGAGAATAATGCAAAAATACAGATACTCGATTACAAGATAGACTCTCGCGTTGTCCCTTTTTTAATCTCTTACTCTCGAGAGAGCATAGACAGTGCAACACACACAGCTGTATTTCTATCACAAACACAGATATATTTGGGTCGCAAACACATATGTTATAATATATTAATCATTGTGTCTCAAACATGTAATATTGAACAGCAAACACTATGCGTTTGCGACAGATGTTTAAGCGTATACACTCTGAAAAACACGAGCTTTGTAATATTATGCAGAAACCATGTGTCTGTTTGCAAAATCCATATACTTACACACGTGCAAGCATAGTTTCCATGCATTATAGATATGCTGATTTTTGTTTCTTTGTTGTCTGTCAAATTTTTGCTTTCAGAAGTTTTCAACAAACAACGCCGCATTTTGGGCACAAAAACACATATTATAATATATTAATTATTGGGAGTCCAGCATATAATGTTGACTGGCAACCGCAGTATGTTTGGACACAAGTATACATTTTCTGTATACAAGTATAACATTTTCTGTTTTTTTTTCAATGTTCAAAATCCAAATAACAAAAAAAAAAAAAATTGCCCAACACAAATTTTCTACAGGGCTTTAGAATACGTGTTAAACGGTTCTGAATTGTGTTAAAGAGATTTCGAATTTCTATACTATTGGTCACAAGGGACATTTTTTCATAGACACAACACACCGTTTCGAAAACTGAACACAAACTATTTACTTTGTTAACCGAACAAGAACAATTTTGTTATTTGAAACTTTAGAATACGTCCGAATTAAATGGAAAATGGACTAAATCCAGAAATGGAGAATTACCCAATTCCATGAAACTTTTGTTAACCACCTTTGTGTTTAATTTGCATTCGCAATTTATTTACAGTTCCATTGGCTTGTGGATTCATTTAATTTACTGAATTTGTTTGCATCCTCGGTGAAATCTAGCAAAAATAAATTTTCGTGGTCATAGAATGGAAACTTTTCGTAATACACCCGTCTCCTTGTTCCCAAAGACACCGACAAAACTCAATTCATTTTGAGCAGAGTTTCCTCTGTGCAATAGGAAACTTTTACCCGTAAGAAAAATTAAATGAGACAGGATAAGGAGAAGTTTTGTTTGAAACCAAAATATCAATTTCCTTTCTGCAACAATGAAAGGAACGAAAACTATCCAAAAAAGGAAGCAAATGCAGGAAATATGTATTACGAACATTGTATAAGGATTGCACAGAAAGATAGGTAACTGAACAAGGACCTGATAGTGTGCAGCGATGTCAATGCACGTCATCACATGTGGGGATGGACGGACATCAACGAAAGAGGTGAGTTACTTGTGGAATATATAGCAACCGTGTGATTTATGGCAGAGGGTACGAAATTACTAGAAATCTTGTGTTTGAGAACATAGGCGATAGAATATTTGAATGGAAACTTTTGGCCGCTCACAGCTTTTTTAACCATCGATATATTAGTTTATGTGTAACTGGAGAGCTTTATAGTCTTCTTATTCCACGCAGCATTATGAAAGCAGACTGGAGAAAGTTTGGACACACTCTCAAGAAGTATACTCTAAATAGACCTGAACTGAAGGTGCGACATATATACTTTGGGGACATCGAAACTACGGTCAAACAAGTCACATCACCCGTAAATTGTTCGTTACAGGCTGCATATCTTCGGGCTAAACTAATGTTGGTCGCTACATCTTATTAAACTGACGAAGTGTAATAGAAAGCTCTTTAATATAGAAAAGTCCACAAGGCTATTACAGGAATTGAATAGATATAGAGGAGAACACAAACAGTACAAACATGAGTTGAGGAACCCAAAAATAATCCTGGTTAAATTTCTGCAGCAATGTGGAAACCTCATCCAAATCCTCCAGACTTAGGAAAATGTTGTCCGCAACACCTTGTACTATTGGGTAAGTATTGAAAGACTATGGTTCTTGGAAGAACTCCAGTAACGAATCACTGGGGTTGCTCCTGCATACATATTCCCTAGTCGGGAAATTGCAGTTCTAACTTCACTTTGGCTATGAGGGGGCAGTTTATCTATATTGAAGTGTCATGGGCTAAACAACTAGAGATGTGATCTTCCAACATACTCTGCCCATCTGTAACGAGATTCCCGTCTTTATCCCTTCAAAAGGGGCCCCCGATTCATAGCTGTTGTTCTAAAGCCATTCAAAATATAGCTGGTGCTGGAGCCGTAGACGTAAGGCCTACCATATCGCCGTCTTTTCGGCGAATGGGCCTTAGGGTAGCTGAAAGAAGATCGCCTTTGTTGCCGAAAAATTGTCTTCGGCGACGAGGCTCATTTTTGGCTCAACGGGTGCGCCAATAAACAGAATTGCCGAATTTGGTCAGATTATATTCAACAGCTGCCAATGCACCATAAAAAGTGCACTGTTTGAAGCGGTTTACGGGAAGCAATTCTTCGAGTGAACTAGATACTACTGTTAGAGATTCCGTTGAAGTAAAGCCTTCGAATGTTTTCTGCAATTCTTTGGTCTATAAAAAGCTTCGAACCTTTCAAGTCGCCAGGAACGGGCAATGCCTCGAAAGCGAACTACAGGCAGTGGCTGATGGACTGGTGCTCTGGCTCAAAGAGCTCTACACCGGATATATCTAGCAGGCCGTGGAGAGATCACGCGATAACTTTCTTAGGACCAACATCGACCACCTGCTGTTGTCTTCTCAACAGCACTCCCATAACAAGAGTAGGTCTACCGAAACCGCTTTGCATGATCTGGTCAGCCTTATGGTAGGTTCTGTCGCTGTTAAGGAGTATACCATGGTAGCTTTCTCAGCCGTAGAGGAAGCCCTTGGCAATGTAAATCCAGTCGCTAAAACTGCGGCAATCTCGGCTCCGGGGGTTGCCAGAAACATCAGCTTGTCTGTCCACAACCTTCTTACAAAGATACGTATTTTGAATAGTTTAGAGTCAACATGCCACTAAAGATTTGACAGCAGAGGGATGACTCAAGGGGGCATTTTATCGCCTCCACTATGGAATCTCTCCAAGAACAGTATTCTGCGTTCTCTAGAGAAGAAGGGTGTTAAGGCTGTTGTCTACGCAGATGACGTTGCAATAGCGGTTAAAGGGAAGTTTCCAAGTACACTAAGGAACATCCTGCAACAAGCGCTTCATACCACCGCAAGACGGGCTTCGGATAATAATCTTGATGCGAGTCCTGCTAAGACGGAACTAGTTCTTCTCGGTAGTAGGTATAAGTTACCAACTATTAAACTTGGCTCCATGGAGGTTATTGTGATTCCCTTCACTGAAAGGGAAAAATACTGGGGTATTATACTCGACACGAAGTTATACTCCTAACCCAACATTGTGGAAAGAGCTAAAGAGGCTTCGATAGCACTATATACATGTAAAACGTCAATAGGAGAATGATAGGGTCTGAAACCACGTATAGTTCAGTGGATGTAGTTAGACCGATAATGCTGTATGGCGTTATCAGCTGATGGACGACTCTACGAAAATCCACCCATTGCGCGATACTGGATCAAGATCAGAAAATCACTGGTATGTGTGGCCTTGATTCGTTGAGAACGACACCGATGGATGCACTAAATGTCATACTACATTTAATACCACTCGACATAGTAGCTAGGCAGCATGCAACGGCTACTGCTGTTAGACTTAGGGAACTACAACACTGTCAGAAAATTGCGTCGAACTCAGTTTCATTCTCAACACAACGCCTGACCTTCCACGTATTGTCGATTACACTTTAGCCGAACCACCCTTTGACAAGAAATACCACACTCTTTCACCTTATAGATTAGAATGGGATGCTCGCATCTCTGGAGATTCGTGAATATCTATTCAGGTGGTTCAAAACTTGGGGTAACGTAGGTTTGGGAGTATTTTCTAAGGACCAATGGCTATCCATTGCGCAAAGACTGCTAGATCACTTCAGCGTTTACGATACAGAAATCTTAGTTATTCGGGAAGTAGCGGAATGGCTGAGAATTAATGTTCTAACTAATGTCGGAGTCAATATTTACTCTAGTAGTCAAGGTGCCATCAAGTCCCAGGAATCTGTCTTCCGGAATTCGAGATCTACCGTCGACATTCGCAGACATATTCACATTATTTGGGTTCCGGGTCCTAGGTACGTAACAGGGAACTGAATAGCGTATGATTTTGCTGGACTGGCGCACAGAGGGATTTTGCCGGCAAAAATACCCTTTTTCGAGTGTCAAATATCAAAAATGTAATGATGCAGTTTTGTAGAGAATTGTTTAATTAAGAGAAATAAATCATTAGTTTTTTTCAACAAATTTTGTTTTTGTACAAAAAAACGCGGCGAAGTCAACAAAATGAAACTCTGCAGTAACCTGCCTCAGATTTTCATGCATTTCAATGGGCTGGAAACATAACTTCGTTTTGTCGTATCGATTTGGAATATGTATATTTGAAAAATATGGTATTTCTA
The DNA here is from genome assembly GCA_963931995.1 of Phaonia tiefii. Classification (NCBI taxonomy): domain Eukaryota; kingdom Metazoa; phylum Arthropoda; class Insecta; order Diptera; family Muscidae; genus Phaonia; species Phaonia tiefii. Next base: position 15,587,934 of record OZ008370.1, on the reverse strand, counting down.
TATTAAGTTTAAAGAAAAAATAATTGAATAACAATAACAGATTAAAATATATTCATGCTTTTATGATGACACTCAAAAAACTAAGTGTTTTTAGTTTTTCTTGGACTAAAAAAAGGTGGTCGTTATCGATCGTTGTGGTCTGGTTGCTAAAATGTGAAAGGTGGGAGTGTATTCTTTTGATTTCATAAATAAAATTCCCATAATATTTTATACTGTTGAACAAAGTTATAAATTTTATAAAAAAAGTGCCACGAAATTTCATTACAAAAATTGATGAAAATACCATATAAAATGGTATATACTTTTAGGCATATGTGTTTTAATGCTGTCGATAATAGAAACGTTAGTTAAAGTTTTTTTTTAACAGCTGTATATCATATCCCTAAAAGTATGCACTGATAAATGAGGAAAAATTAATAAACTTCGATAATTTTATAGCACAAATTTGACTTTTATTTGGAATGATTGGTTAATTAAAAAAAAACGGTAAACTATGGCCCCCTAATTTTTTTTGCAAATATTCAGCTAACATATTAGGCTTTAGTTATTTATATAGATGTAAGTGCTGATTTACATCTATCACAAACTACAAAGAATTATATCTGTGTTTTCGAAAATTTTGAAAAATTAAAATTTGTATATGGGCGTTGGGCGTGGCGCTTAAATTTTTAATATAATTGAGGACTCAAATGCAAGCACTGGCAGTCATTTTTATTGACATAGATATCAAAATGAGGAAAATACAACGATTTTTTATTTTACGTTATATGGGAGGTAGGCGTGGTTGTGGGCGGATTTGAACAAAAACTAGTTTTTTTTCTAATTTAGAAGTATGAGAGATGTGTGCGAAATTTCAAAGCCCTAGCTCGATTCCTTCTAATTTTTGCCGCGGCTTTTATGAAGAAATCCCACTGTGTGGCGCCTACCCTACATGCTTCGGGGAAACTGGAATATGTGGGCATGCCTCTAGCCAGTTCTAAACTCTTCTTGAGGATTTGTGTCCTTACAGCAACTAACGGTGGGATAAGGTATCATATGGCTTGAACGCCCCGTAACCACAAGCTGAAAACTCCTCTATTTTTTGTGGTGTGGTTCCAAATATAAAGTGTTGGTAGCTTGTGTCAAACATAGAATAATTGTGTCCAAACACATTGTGTTTGCTAGCCAATATTGCATGGTGGAGACACAATGATTAATAGGTTATAATATATGTTGTTGTGACCCAAATGTGGCTCTGTTTGTGGAAAACTGCTGAAAACAAAAACATTACAGGCAACAAAGAACAACAGAAAATCAGATCTTCTGTCCATGAACACAGTGCTTGCAAACATGTACATGCTTCCTGCAATATGTTTTACTAGGGACATTTTTTTTATCAGCGTGCATGCCAGGTGAATTGGCGGGTTCAACGATTGGGACGTCATATGACGTCCCGTGGTATCACAATCAACCTCTCTGGACTATGTGTGTCAGTAAAGGCAGCCACTTCAAGCTAACGAAAATAAATGTTCAGTAGTAAATTTGTGTGTGACAGTGTAATTGTTGCCCAACCCATCTGCCGAACAACAAAACGAGAATTTATATTTTTTTGGTTAATGAGTATTTTAAAAATATACACCTAATATAAGTCTGTATTCACTACAAGGATTATCCTATCGTTAATTTCATGTCCTTACCGCATTCATATTTGTTAAATAGTTTGAAGGGTCTGCTCTCGCTTCAAGTGCACATGATTATAATATAGATACCTTAAAGGATAAACGAGTGCAATTCATACACAACAACAACAAAAGAAAAAATGAAAGCTGAGAAAGACATTTGACAAACGCTTAAAGGATAACATACATAGTTGAACAAGCAGTGCGTAGTACTGCGTACGAATACTCATACATTTTGAAGTGTTGAGTATATAAGCACATATGAAGACTCGAATGAAGACACAGGAGTATGTGAAGGATATACCGAATTCATATTTACTCTCCTGGTTAGTTTAGTGGGGAGAAGTAATTTGGAACAAACTGTAGTATTTGCAATATAAAACGTTTTTTGTATGCGCCATTTCGTTGAAGACATTTCGAGTAGGGTGTTTTTTAGTCAATAAAGAACTTGACAACGATAAAGATTATGATGACACTGAGAAAATGTGTGTTGAAAGAAATGTCACATTAGGATGACTACAAAAGGAAGTATTAAATGCATTAGAATATCAGTAGGTATAAATATTGTCAAATGTTACACACAAAGAAATATTACGTTATAACCTAGCGAAATTTCAGATAAATGAACTTTGTTTGGGGAATATAATTGAAGCAAGCGTACATTTATTAAATTAAAGATAAAATATATCAAGTCCTTTGTGTTAATATATCATTTCCTTTGTAGAAAATACATAAATTAGTTTACGAGACCCAAAACCCGGTTGCCGCTGACGAATCCAGTTACCCAAAACCCAAAGACAATTGTACCAGAAGCGTAAACTGTTTCCAATAAACATTGTTCCGTTATTCGAGTCACACTAATTCCAAAGTCTTCCGAACAGGAATACCTGGGAAAAGTCACTGGAAGGGGACACCAGTAGTATCAGATTTGTCACGGATGGATCAAAGTTGGGCGAGCAAGTACGCTATGGGGTCCATTCACCGGACCTAAATGTAAATATCTCCTTCAAGCTGCCTGATCACTGTAGTGTATTTCAGGCGGAAATTACCGCCATACTGGAGGTTGCTGAACTACTGAATAGTAGTGTCACAACCCTCCGGGGAATATGTATGTGCACAGACAGCCAGGCTGCCTTAAAATCCTTGGAAGCCATGTTTGCTACATCCCTGACGGTGAAAGGATGCCACTCATCACTTAGGGTGATGGCAGAGTATTTTGACATCAGGCTCATCTGGGTACCGGGACACAGCGACATTACAGGCAATTGCGTAGCGGATGCGTTAGCTACACAGGGTACTATGGCACAGGTTCTTCCAGCAAAAGAAGGTGTTAGTATGTCAATCTCTACCTGCCGTTTGGAGATCAGGCAGTGGGCCGATAATATGTTCAAGGATAAGTGGGGACTTACTTCAACTTGTATACAAGCCAGGGTCCTCTGGCTACAGGTGGACAGGAAGAGGACTTGGCAACTACGTAACTTGCCGAGAGGCAGGTTATCCACAATGATAGGAACACTTACGGGACATTGTTTTGTAGCAAAACACAGATTGGTACATAGAAACTCCACTCTCTGTAGTTGCTGTAGAAACGACGAAACACCTTTTCTTGGATTGTCCTGCTCTGGCAGGACTGAGAAGTAGGATATTCGGAACACATTTAGTTAGCCCCGTAGCCCTACAGGATATGCCTGTAGGTCTTATAGACAAATTAATTGAAAGGGCAAATTGGCTAAACGACTAGTCAATGCTGGCTATAGAGGAAACTGCAGGTATCACAATGGGCTTCTTTAGCCTAAGTGTGCTAGACAGCGTGCTGTCTTACAGCCTTTTCCACCAACCAATCAACCAACTCCAAATTCGGGAAAACATTGACCAGAAACGAACAATGTTTGCAACAAACAACTATTTTGTTTACGGTAAACTAATTTTGCGTGTGATGTACCGTCACTAATAGAAACAGTTAATATAATTTTAAGAACAGATTTATTTTAGTACGTATGGTTTCTCTGAAACGGAGTTGAAATTAGGCACGTTGCAAGACGAACAAAGTGTTAACAACCAACAAGCACAACGTCGAGCACGGATCTAATTCGGATCAGGTTTGAGTCTGACACAACAGGTTACCTTACCGCTGACCCGATTCGGAGCCGACATGTAGGATTTCGCTTTCTCTGATCCGATTTGGATGCGGTTTGAGTCCGACATATCGTATTACGCATTCGCTGATCCGACTCGGAGTCGGTTTGCACCCGACATGTCGGATTTGGATTGGATTTTGAGGTTGGTTCCGTTCTAGTTTGGAGATCGGATCCGCTCTCATTTTAACATCGGACACAATTTTCATTTCGAGATCGAAAGAAGAATTATCCGAGCTCGAACTCAAATCAGTGAAGTCGGAACCGATTCGGATTGGATATGCTTTTCGGGCATTAGCATATGCTTGTTTGTGTTTGCTGAAACAAGACAAACCCAGTGAAGTAGTATGTGTTGGTTTAACCTCATTTACTCACAATGAATAGCGAACAAATTGGCTAGTGACCAGTGTGCACAAACCCAGAGGCGGATCCGTTTCGACTCTGGTACGAGTCCGCAAAGGCATAAAAAGGCGAAATGGAGTTGTCGATCCCATTACGAGACAGTGTATGCGTAACCATCTTCCTCTCACGATCCATCTTCCTCTCACGCGGAATAGAGAATCAATTGTGTGCTCGACAGAATCAACCTTAGAGCAAATATACCTTTAGGTAACACCCGTCTCATCTGACATTTCATTTCTCACTATTCGCGGTGGCGTCAGTGGAGATGTTTGTCGTATATTTGCTTAGACCAGGTGAAGTTAACAGAACTCCTGACTTAAATTTGTCATGTTATTTTGGTGGAGAACTGAAATATTTAAACGTTTTGTTACGATTAAGTAAAAGCTTTTACTTACTCTTAATGATCAAACAACATTATGTACATAACATGGCGATTAGTGTATGCCTAAAAGTATGCATTGTAACAACATACCAGATCGCTAAACCAGTAGCATGAATTCGCAGCAGTTAAGATAATTCTCCACTATTCGAGGTGATTCTCCATTATTCCAGAGGTGGAATAGAATTAATTATTAGATTAATTAATTAGTAGAAAAGACAACCAACAACGACTAGAAGGTTCTTGCATTCGCTAGAGATAACTACATTTGAGTATGGTGAGTTCGTATAAATACCTGAGGTCTTTGGAACGGAAAGGTCAGTTTGTTATTAAGCGCCGGAAAGTAAGCAACGCGATTTGATAGTAAAATATAAGACTTATGGTGTAAATAAAATAAACCGTTGTACTATATAAGTAAAATAAAAAGGAAGTTGTTATTGTAATTTAAAACGAACCTTGTTTTATTATTGGGAATAAAACAGCGCTTAAAAGGACGAATAAGGAAATTCCTTATTGTTGTTTTCTTGTTCGATGTTTTGCTCTAATGCGTCTAATAAAATAAATGGTTTTCCATTACATCCCATGAAGGAACTGGGGAGAACTTCGAGCTATGCGCTTTCTGGTTTTATAATCACTGATTGGGACATAAAGTTGTACACCGGTTCCGAACGGTATTTTGAGAAGCTTTTTTCATGGCTAAATACTGGATAGTGTCACCATCACTAAGCCAGGTGACTATCGTTGTAAGAAGTGTATGGTGGTCTGAAGAAGAATCGAACCCACGTTTGCATGTAAAAGATCGTCGCACACTACCATTGCACCACCGACGGTTGACTAGTTGATCTATCAGATATGAATTTCATTATTTGTTGGCATGTCCCTTTGAACAAGGCCGATATACTGTTTCCATAAAGACTTGATGAAATTAATTGGTGTATTGACTTATGTATGTTGACTCTCTCCAAACATTTTTAATGAACACATCTTCGTAGAACTCCGCTGACTGTCTGTACCATAATGTTTGTTCATCCACCAATATTTTAACAAATATCCGGAGAACTTAGGGAACACGTAATAACAAATTGAAGAAACTTCAGTAATAACGCCGAGTTTTCTGTCTTCTTATCATTTCCGAGATACCTTAACTGTTGCCACGTAGCTTGAGGCAGACGGTGATAATATAATGATGTATACTCGCCGCCACAAGATGGTGATGGCAAATAACGAGTCAATACTAGCTGAAAAAGCGGTCCCTTTACCATTATGTAGGAACCATTGCCAAGCACTGTTTTGTTATAATGAATTGAAGATCTGGGGCCGAATGATCACATCCGTTTGGTATCGTAATCAGGATTAGGAAATCGGGTTTAAAATGGCAATTTGATGAAAGCATATAAAACCTTAGTACTCGTATTTACTATATCCTATTGGCCTTTTAACTATTTCTTGAGTTTGGAATCAAGTTTGCATTTTAACGCGTTTGCAAAATACCGTTGCGATCATTCGGCACCTGCTGTTTTCTGTTTGTCTCTTAGTTGCCTGTCATATTTTTTTCAGTCGTATTAAACTAACAAAGCGATATTTGGGCCACAAAAACATACAATATATCATATTAATCATTGTGCCTCAAACATTTAATATTAAATAGCAAACACACTGTGTTTAGTCACAAGTATACTATATTTGCAAGAAACTGCAAACATGTTATATGTGCATGTAAACAACAATAAAAAAGCAGATTGTTCACTGTCTATTCACTAAGTTAGAGACGATATAAAGGAAACAACATGATTTAATGGGATTTCAAAAAGATGGTAGAAGTTTAAAAATTTCTGTGAATCCGGTTAATTTATAAAGCTTTTCCCTAAAAATATTGCTGTTTAAAAACACCTCTGTACTTATATTCGTTTTGTAAGGTCCCTGACCCCCCGGCGTTGTCCGAGACCGGATAAGTAAGTAAGTATACTTACAAGCAGACACCAACTTGACTACAAAAAATATATTTTACAATTCACAGAAGACCAACAATATTATTTTAGTAATTCCCAACATTCCTCTAGCTTAACCCTTCCAACCCTGCCTCCGTGATGCAACAACCAGCTAGACCGAGAAAAGCTAAACATCATAATAAACTCAAATGCGGTTAACACAAAAAAAGTGGAAGAAAAGTGTTGAATAATGTCAAGGGAATTGCCTGAAAATTATATTCTATCTGTTCTTATTTTTTATGGGACTTAAAAACCAGTAAAAAGGAAATATCATGAAGCAAATGCAACGATATTAACTCAGTGGGATGGTAATGGCAAGGATAATAGGAAGGATAAGGGGTTTGGTGGTAAAGTCTGTTCCCACTAAGATGCAAAGTGAAATATGCAGCCATTATGCAGATCAAGGTAATGCCAAGCATCATCACCAACATCATCATCATAATGTGATTGAAGCATTTAAAGAAACTGTAGGGAAAACACAGAAAGAGGTTTGGAAAGTGTCAAAATGTGACTGGGGATTTAAATGAATTTTGTCTAAAGCGAAAATGAAAAACAAACGGAATATCATAAGATATGTAGTAAGAAAGAACAAAATGAATCAGCGATTGACAAATGTAGCTAGAATACAGAGGACTATAAAGATTTGTGAACTCCATTCCTACACGCTGAAGAAAATCGGTACCCATAACATTATGCAGGAACCATGTATATATTTGGAACATCTATATACTTACGTGCAAGCTTTATTTTCATGATTTGAAGATCCGCTTTTGTTTTGGTCCTTCGTTTTCAGCATTTTTCAACAGACAAAATCATATATGAGGCACTGAAACAAATATTATAACATATTAATCATTTTGTACCCAACATGTAATATTGAGTAGCAAACAAAAAGTGTTTGGACACTGTATGTACTATATTTACCACACGCTGCAAACACCTTATATTTGCAGCTAAACAACAACAAAATACAGATTTTTCAGCGTGTAGAGTTAAAGGATTTCTTGAGAGGATTATATATATAAGGGTATTACAATTAAGTTGAAGGTCTGCTGATTTTTCTTTCCTTATTGTCTGTCACATTTTTATTTTCAACAAACAATGTCACATTTGGGTCACAAATATAAGTACACTAGTTGGCCGTGCAGACTTCATCCTGCCTATAAAAGTATTGGTTTAGATATTATCTTATTCGATCAGACCAAAGGGCATATTTTATTGATGCACTTGAATAGAACAAAAATGGAAATGATTATTACCCGCCAAGTTCACTTTTTATTGTTTTTAATATTTAGTACTACATCCTTTTTTTCAAGTAAAAATAAAAAATCCCCTTAAGGAAGGCTGACCAGGTTTTTAAGATAATTTTTTGAGTTGTAACAAAAGCCATAAATAACTATCTGAACACTTTCCTTAAGGGTAAATTCTGAAATAAGCAGAAAAGGTACAGAGAACTACAAACAGAGTACATGAGAAATAGCAAAGAAGGAAGCAAAAGGTACTAAAAATGGTACCGTAAAAGTCCCAAAAATAGTACCATAAAAGTAATATTTATTATGAAATAAAGTAATATTTCAAAAGTAATATTTATTTTGAAATATAGTCGCCAAAATTCATAATTTCATTCCAACCATTTGATTTTGACGACAGTACTATATTTTTACCCTCTTTGCCCTATTTGTATCTCAAAAGGTGTTGATCTTGAAAATCACTTTTCTTCCTATGACTGCATTATAAGAGAAATGTGCAACCCAAATTTCATGATTCAGTCTTCACCCGTTTGGTATTTACAGTGATACAACTTTCGTCCCGGTGTGCCCTATTTTTCTCCCTAAAAGTAAAAATTTTTAAAAGTCACTTATCTCCCTCCTTCGTTTGTATGCGTTAAGAGGATTGTACACAGCGAGTTGCGTGATTCTGCCTTTAGCCGTTTGGATTTTAGCGTAGTATCAATTTTGTTGCATTTTGCCCCGTTTTTCTCCCTAAAAGTACACATTTTTAGAAGTCACTTTCTCCCCACGTTTGCCCCAAAGGGAGTGTACGGATTTTTCAATATCCTACCATTAGCCGTCTGGCTAACGCAACAATTTTACATATAATAGTCAGTAACGCATTACAACCTATTAACCATTGTGCCCCAATCATGTTATATTGAATAGCAAACACAATATGTTTGGACACAAGCATGTATACTATATTTGTGACAAGCTACAAACACGTTATATTTGCATCCAAACAACAACAAAATACAAATGTTTTCTGCGTGTAGCAACATTAAAAATATGAAAGCCGAACAGGCTTGCATTTTTTTACTTGTAATGCAAAATAATTTTTGTATTTATTTTTGGTGAAGTGGTGAAAACCCCCCCCCCGAAATAAATTCTTGCACACGGCCCTCTCGCCAAACATTCAATTTGATTTTAATTTTGTTTTGATTAATTGATAATGGGAAATTTTTTAAGACATTTTCATAATCAAATGTCCTTTCGATTTAATAGTGCTAAAATTTCGTTCTTAAATTAAGATGCTATCAAACTGCCACAAATGTCTTTAAGTTTTATAGTAAGTCTGTTAACTAAAACCCCTTCCCCCCCTTTGCTTTCTGCCACAACTTCCTTTGTCTAACATTTTACTTAAAATTAATCCCTGTTACAGAAACTGTCATTTTGCCAAAGGACATCAGTGGTCTGTTACCCACAACTCGCATCTTCGTTGCCACTCGTTTCTGGTTTAGTCTGTGTTTCTCCCTAATAATCTTGTGCTAGAAGTGGCCGTCTTTGAAGGCAGCATTATTGGCCTTGGAATTCCAGGCATACAACTCTATAAATTTACCAAGGTATTCACAGAAAATGGCTACGTTACAAAGAGAATTCAGTCGAGCGTTCTAAAATAAAAACAAATTTCCATGCAGCCAAGGCGTCAATGACTAGGATACTGAGAGAAAGGACAACAGATATATTCCTTAGTTATTATTCCTTAGTTGTTAGGGAAGGAGTAGAGGTTAAGTTAGCGACTGTATTGGTGGAAAATAATTGTGTGCAATTTTCCAACTTGATATTTATGCAAACTGACGAGACATAACTTTGCCATGTCCGGCTGGCAGAGAATGCAAAAGGACAACAGGGAGACATGCTCACACACAATCACTAAACAAATGTATGGCTAGACTTATGATGTTTTGGCGGACTAACTGGAAATACAAAATGTGAAAAGGATATAGACGTCACTGGAAATGTTAATGACATTTATTTTGTCCAGTCATGGGGAAAGTTGTACACACACATTTTAGTCGTAAAGTTTTCGCAAGCAGTAAGTAGGTTCGCCTCAAACATTGTAATGGAACAGGACAATATTTGTTCACGGGTCTATGACGTGATGTTGAAAGTCCATGCCCTCCCTGTCTCCTAAATAGGCAAGGCACGGCTTAAAGGCAAAATATTTCACTTCGTCGTTATTATGCGGACTTTAATCTTCTTCGACCCCAAAGAGGAACAGCAGCATAATGGTAATCAGCCAATGTTTTGTAGCCGAAAATGTCTAAACAATTTGGTTTATTCTCAAATATACTAACTAATTAAGAATTGGATTATGTTAGTTGTAATGTTAATACAATCCTTTACTTATTTCCATTTTCTTATCCTTAACTTTATCTCTTTACAGGCGATACCATCATTAAATGCTACTGAGCTGGAACCTTTTCTGTTCTCATTGCAGTTCAGTAATTCATTCATGTTTTATATATTTTGTTCGCAAATTTTCTAATTAAAATTGATCCGCCTAACAAGAAATAAAAGGCCGGACAAATACCTTTTTTGAGAATATTTTGGGTTTCCTTCCCTAAGGATATTTGGTCATTATCATTAGTATATTACATTTTGAAAATTAATTAGAAATTATTTCAACGCTGTGCGTTGGGTAATTTTTGATAATTGACGTCGTTAAGATGCACGATAGAAATATTGTGCCACATTTTGTTGCAGAATGATTTGCGATCATATGCGGATACAGTAGTGGTATTCATGTAAACGCGTAAACGCGTAAACTCAAAAACATCGAAAACTTTTGCAGCAAACAGCAAAATAAGGCAGGAATGTTCTCATACAAAACGTCTTGAATCTTATCTATATTTATGCAAGTCGCTTTGTATCACAAAAAATTGCGTTTTGATGTTTGCAGTCCTATTTTCGAGGGTTTCGAGGCTCTTACGCGGTTACACGAATACCACTAGTGTCTACAAGATATCTGCACAAGACGTCTTGAATGGCAGTTGCTTTTAGTCAAGACATACAGTGTAGCAAAGTTGCGACAACCAAGTACTTCGTGGTACTGTCGACAAATCAGTCGTGTATGTTTGTGTACACATGCACGCAATACGATGTGAAGCGAAGTTGAAGTAGTAGTGCTGGAGTGCATTCACAAATCCACGAATGTTTTTTTTTTCAGAACACTGAACATTATAAATTGCATTATAAATTTTCTAGTAAATTTCCAGAACATTCAAAGTTTTGTGGTCGAAATGGGTCCTTTTCAGTTTGATATAGGTCATAGGTCGCGTGGCCGTCGGTGGTACAATGATACGTGGGTTCGATCCCTGCTCCGACAACCTTACATTTCTTTCGACGACCGTCACCTCGTTTAGTGATCGCGACACGATGGAGTACTTTCTCATGAAAAAGCTTGTCAAAATATCGTTCGGAACCGCTATAAAAGCTGTAGGTCCCAATCAGTGAGTTCAAAACTAGCAAGCGCAGTGCTCACTATTTGTGAGAAGCTCCATTTTATTTATTTTTAGATCATTCGCATGTCCTGCAAAAACATTAATTTATCTCGGACAATATCTAGCGGGGAAATCAAAATTTAGACCTCCCAATAAAAAGTTGTCGATACACAGTGTGAAGGTGGAAATGGCCTTCTCGTTTCCATCATCCTATACGTTCGGAGAGTAACGACATCTGTTGACTTAATTGACAAGCCATCTGTTGGATTGAAGGGCAACGTCAGAGCAGCAGCGCCATCTGGAAAGCAATAGCAACAACACGAATTTATAGATAGTCTACCATCAGTTGGTATTAAACTTACGATCGCAACTGTGACGGCTAACATGTCCTACCGGCGCTAAGTGTATAAAAGTCGGATCAGTTTAGTACTCGGGGAGTGATAGTTTGTGAGCAGATTAAGGCAAGAAGAGTTCAGGATGTCCTTTTCCCAGGTAACTGTAAACAAAAGAGTTGAATCGGTAAATTATTAAAAGGATTAATGGTATTAACTTTTAATTTATGAAAACCATAGTATCATATTTCTAGAGCAGTCCTTGGACGTAAGAAAGAAAAATGTTATTTATTATAACTTCTTTAATATTATAAAGAACAAGTGAGCAGAAAAGGAATGGGCGATTCTTTCCGCCGACGTTGCGTACAAAATGCAAGGAGCTCAAACCAGGAGACCATGGAAAACGCTGGCATTTCTTTCAATGAGCAAAGTGAAGGTAATTCCACGAACTACCTTTTCCCAGGTCCAAGCCAGAGATTCCCTGCCCCTGCTGGGGTACAGGCCTACTTGCTTATCTCCCGCTGGTTCAATATTTAGATTCCCCGACTATGGGCTCTTGAAGTTGGAACCTGCCTGTTGCCTGGTTGGATTTTGTTTCCCTTGGTGAAAGCCAGAGATTCCCTACCTGTGGGTTCTCGACCTTGTTGCCTACCCCTCTCGCTGGTTTACGCCAGAGATCCTGTAGGATCTTGAACTTGATACCCGGCTGTTCTCTGGTTGCCTTTTGTTTCCCCTGCTGCTAGACGGATATTCCCTGTCTGTGGGGTCGAAGTCAGAGCTTTCCTTCATGTGGGGTTTTAAACTTGGTACTCTCCTGTTTCCTGATTGCCTTTTGTTACCCCTGGAGCAATCCAGAAATTTCCTACCTGTGGGATCTCGACCCTTGGTGCCTACCTCTCCCGCTGGATCACGCCAGAGATTTCCTATCTGTGGGGCCTTGAACTTCGTACTCGCCCGTTTCATGGTTGCCTTTTGTGGTATCGAACCTTGGTGCCTACCTCTCCCGCTAGTTCAAGCCCCAGATTTTCTTCCTGTGGGGTCTTAAACTTGGTACTCTCCTGTTTCCTGTTTGCCTTTTGCGTCCCCTTGAGCAAGCCAGAAATTTCCTACCTGTGGGGACGCGACCCTTGGTGCCTACCTCTCCCGCTGGATCACGCCAGAAATTTTCTGTCTGTGTGGCCTTGAACTTCGTACTCGCCCGTTTCATGGTTGCCTTTTGTTTCTCCTGGTGCAAGCAAGAGATTCCCAGTGTGTGTGGTCTCAACCCTTTTGCCTTCCACTTTCGCTGGATCAAGTCAGATATACCCTGCCTGTGGGGTCTTGAGCTTGGTACCCGTATGTTCCCTTGTAGCGATTTGTTTCCTCTGAATCAAGCCAGAGATTTCCTGTCTGTGGGTCCCGAACTTGGTACCCGCCTGATCTTGGGTTGCCATTTGTTTCCCCTGGATCAAGCCAGATATTCCCTGCCTATGGGGTCTCGACCTTGTTGCCTTCCTACCCCCTGTTTCGAGTCGGAGATTGCCTGCCTGTGGGGTCTTGAACTTGCAACCCGTCTGTTCCCTTGTTGATATTTGTTTTCTCTGGTGCAAGTCAGAGATTTCGTGCGATTTGTTCGCTCTGGTTCAAGCCAGAGATTTCGTGCGTGTGGGGTCTTGAACTTGGTGCCCGCCTGTTGGCCGGGTGTCTTTTGGTTCCCCTGTAGCAAGCCAGAGATTGGCTGCCTGTGATGTCTCGACCTTTGTTACCTACCTATGCCGCTGGTTCAAGTCAGAGATTCTCTGCCTGTGGGGTCTTGAACTTGGTACCCACCTAATCACTGTTTGCCTTTGTTTCCCCTGGTGCAAGCCAGAGATTTCCTGTCTGTGGGGTATCGACCCTAGGTACCTGCACTTACTGCTCGGTGAAGTCGGAGATTCCCTGCCTGTGAGGTCTTGATCTTGGTAGCCGCCTGTTCCTTGGTTGCCTCTGGGTTCCCCTGGTGCAAACCAGAGATTCTCTGCCTGTGGAGTCACGAAATTTTTGCCTTCCTCTCCCGCTGGTTCAAGCCAGAGATTTCCTGCCTGTCTGGTGTTAAACTGGATACTCGCCTGTTTCGTGGTTGTCTTTTGTCAGCGCCGTTTCTGTCAATGATCTATGCCACTGGTAACATCCTGCCCGATTTGTCGTCATCTCCCAGATTCTGCCTACGGAATCCCACCGACATCTTGCTTCTTCACGCTAATGTAGTTACTGCAAGTTTATTGTCATCATTGAATGCTAAAATGTTTGAAATAAAATTTGTCTACTTTATATACAGAATATTGCTGGCGTTCAATTCCTTTACTCAAAAATAAATTGTATGTATCGAACCCCTGGCGTCCAGTGAGTGTAACCCAGATCCAAAGGAGGGAAACCCGCTATTACAACAGTGACTTGTCTTTTATTGGTTTGACTATACGTAAACATTTGGTTAAGGAGCCGTATAATCCGTCGAGACAAAAGCATAAATTGTTTTACACTGTCTATTATGGTAAGCTTTAGAATCATATCATGTTTAACCCACAATCATACTATGATCACTCTGTAACAATACTATGATTGTGCTTGTCTGCTTTCTGATCAAATTTTCGTATATTGATTGAGAAATGGTACCCAAATTAAATCAAACAATACTCCCTGCAATTTCATTACACTTCTTAATCTTTTTTCAATTCTAGTCATTTTTCCCAAAAATATTTAACCAACCTCTAGTTTCGGTCATTATTGTCGTATATATTCATCGACACACAATTTATATTTGAGACGTTTGTTAACAATTTTTTAAAGTGGGTGATTTTTTCAGAAAAGGCAACATAATCCAGTGGCAGGGATGAAAAGAAATCCAACAAACAAAACACTTGTTTTAAACACCAAAATCCCATTTCAAACCTGTCAAGATAAAATAAATGAAACATTCGGTTCATGCTGGTTTTGTTTGAAAAAACAAAACACATCTCATCTCCCTAATACTCCACATTTCCCTATAGATTTTTAGCCAAAATTTGGATTGGATGTCTATTAGCCCGTTTGTGTTACAAAGCAGTAGGTGGCATTAAGAACAGCTATAACGAGCTTAGGAGGGTTTATTCAAACAGTCTCTACAGTTTCAAACACACTCAAGTTTTCAATTTTTTCTTCTCCTTCTCAGTATTTAGTATTTTTCTTCCCTTTTTTGAATTTCAGCGGAATCCAGATATTTTCGTTTAGATATTGTAACCAATATGTCTATCAAAGAAACTATTTTGCATTTCAATACATTTTGGACAAGTTTTTTATGTTTGCTTCTTTACTTTCGTTCTCTTTCAGCTATTGGCGCTTTATGTTTGTGGTTCAACTCCAGGGACACAATTTTCTATTCAGAGTACATTCTGGCACAACAGGACACTTGTGTTGTCCTTGTAAAACTTGTAAGTAAATTTATATATAAACGATCAGGTTAACTTTAAGTTTTATAGGAGATAATCTGTGTAACATCTTGTATGCTACACATGGATAGTAGGGCATATCGGCATGAGTTATTGTTTGGAAAAAGTAACTACCAATATAATAGAGCTATTTTTCCCACAATTTTGTAATTATACTTTTAATCAAACGCCAAAACTTGTCCACAAGAGGTTCCATAATGTAAATCTTTACAGTTATCCAGGAAATAAGATAGACAGGACATTGATGTACAATTATGAATATCGGCAAGATCTGTTACATATGCCAGGAAAGATATCAAGAATCTGGCTGCAGACTTTTGGTTGGCAGAAGGTAACGATACATAGTCCCTAGGTTCGACCCAGTATGTGAACATGTAGTCACTATAAAACCTGCAACTGAAGAGTCATCTACATTATATTGAATCATCTAAGACACTCATTAGAACCAAATCGACACATACCATATTTCTCTAGATTTTAAATCTGACTTTGATAGCAATATACGGAAAAACTCTACGCCTACACACTGGAAAAAAACTACCATTTTCTCTCAAACACATTCTGCATGAACCATTCATATATTTGGAATACACTCCCAATATTCATATAATTGCCACTTCCAAACTCTCTTATATTTAAATGCAAAGATTAACATGTCTACTTACCAACATGCATGCTTTTATGTGGAACCATATGTGTTTTTCATCCCAAACATTCATATATTTACGTGGAAGCATTCATGTGTTTCCTATCAAATCTCCATATACTTACGTGGTATGTAACGGGGTTTTCAATAAGAGCGCTACAATAACACAAAACTGGTTTTAGATACCAATGAAATTCTTTATTCCTGTGAAAGTACGTTCGATGCCATTATGTATGGAACTCGATTTCTTTTGCATGGCCACCACGGGCACGCTTGCAGAAGTCCAGACGCTGAACCCAATTTTCGACGGTTTTCAAGCATAAATCGGCCGATACTGCTGCAATTTCACGTTCGATATTCGTACGAAGTTCATCAATCGTCGCTGGCTTGTTGGCATAGACCATAGACTTGACGTAGTCCCACAGGAAATAATCTAACGGCGTCAAATCGCACGACCGAGGCGGCCAATCGACTGGGCCATTTCGTGAGATAACACGTTCGCCAAACTTGGTTTCCAATAAATTGATTGTGGCATTCGCTGTGTGGCTTGTGGCGCCGTCCTGTTGGAACCACATGTCCTCCAAGTCCATATTATCCAATCGGGGCCAAAAATATTCGGTTATCATTGAACGGTAGCGATTCGCATTCACAGTAATGTGCCGGTCTTGATCATCACGGAAGAAGTACGGCCCAATGACGCCACCGGCCCAGAAACCGCACCAAACCGTAATTTTTTCGGGATGCAATGATGACTCATGGATTACGTGTGGATTGCTGTCTAACGAATAACGCATATTTTGCTTATTGACGAAGCCATTCAGTCAGAAATGAGCCTCATCGCTGATTGTTGAGGCCTCTTAAAGTTGGCCTCTTAAAGTTGAGGCAACTGACTCAACATTTCGGTAGTAAATTTTAATAATTTCGACTCGTTGTGTGGCTCGTATGATGAAATGGCAAACCTTACTGAAGAGAAATGTCAAAAGAGCGGGAAAAAAATATGGCGTCGTTTGCTGTCCCTATCGATTTATTTTTGTAGCATCTCTGTTGAAAACCCCTTTATGTGTAGAATGCAGTCCCAATATTCATAAAATTTCCAGTTCCGAACTCACTTATCTTCAAATGCAAAGATTACCATGTCTACTTACCAACATGCATGCTTTTATGTGGAACCGTGTGTATTTTTCGTCCGAAACATTCATATAGTTACGTGGAAGCATTCATGTGTTTCCTATCAAATCTCCATATACTTACGGGGAAGTATGTTAGTATTTCCTCCCAAACACACTGTTGCTTACGCGGAAACATTTAAGTGTTTCCTCTCAAATATAATAGCGTTAAGAATTATCAAATTATTTGTTGACTTCAATACACATACATACTTATATATACCAATTTACCAATATAGACCTATATTTTTGAACGAATTACTGACGAACTAAATAGACGGAAACTTGCCACACATGACCGATGTCCGAAGACCGATGTCCCATGATCGATGTCACATGGCCGATTGACGACTGATTATATGAAACTCAAGCACTACAGAAGTAAGAAATACTCACACCATCTGCAATTTACACACGCATTCTGAAATTTTGATGAACCACTAACTGAAATTCAAAACTACAGTTAAACACAATATTGACTGTGAATAATCTCTCTTTGACCCTCTTTTATTCTCTTGCTGTCAATAGAGAGTAAATAGCTCACAGCCATATTTGTATCCCAATCACAGCTACATTTGGGTCACAAACACCTATATTATAAAATATGAATCAGTGTGTCTCCAACATGTAGTATAGAATAGCAAACACGATGTGTTAGGACACATGCATATTAAACTTGCGAAAATCTCTATGAATGTTGGTGAAGATCGTAGTCGACTTTTCAATACCAGACGGGATCTCAAACAAGGCGACACCCTATCATCGTATCATTATGAGACAAATGGTTTCCCGTTGCATCCCATGAAGGGACAACCAGTGAGCTGAGTGCGTTATAGTTTTACACTCACAGTTTGGGACCTACAGTTTATACCGGTTCCGAACGGTATTTTGAGAAGATTTTGTCATGAATAAATACTCGATAGTGTCGCCGTCCCTAAGTGAGGTGACCGCCGTCGAAAGATATTTAAGGTGGTCAGAGTAGGGATCGAACACACGTCCTCATGCACAAGAGCCGCGCACACTACCATTGCACCACCGACGTCAAACGGAAGGGCGATTTCTTTCCTGTTTGGTTTTTCAGTGTTAAGTTTTTGCCAGTTCATGCGTGATTCGTAAACAATTTTCAGTTTGCCTTGCCATTTCATCTTGAATAGATTTACAAACGAGCAAGAGCTTGCAAATCATTGAGTTTTATTATCAAAGTTCGGCTCTGCGAAAAATGTGTCTCGCAAGTTACGGCCGTTTTATGGCCGTCATAATTGACCAAACGAGCAGGCTATTCAAGCCATTGTGTCATAATTTCGCTCACTCTATTGGACATCAATCCACCAACCCGTATCCGTAGAGTGCGTGCCGAGGAGAACAATGCTGCTGTTTCCCTCAGTGTTAATGAAGATGTCCAAGATATGTCCATCCGTCGCCGACAGCAGCAATCGGGGTTGTCGGGGGCCTCTGTCTAAAGCCTTACAAATTACAGGTGGTGAAGGAGCTGAAACCGGGCGGACAAACCACCACAAAGTCATATTTTTGGTGAATGTCCCTTAGAAGAAGAAGATCTAATTTTTATCGCAAAATTGTCTTCAGCGACTAGGCTACTTTTTGGCTCAATGGGTAAGTCAATAATAATCAGTTAGTGTAAAACCAGAAAGCGCACAGCTCACTGGTTGCGAGAAGCTCTCCCTAATCCCTTCATGGGATGTAACGGGAAACCTTGCATGGGTAAGTCAATAAACAGAATTGGCGAATTTGATTCGAAGAACAGCCAGAGGCTGTTCAAGAGCTACCAATACACCTTGACAAAGGCACTGTTTGATACGGTTTATAAGCCGGCCACATCATTACACTGTACTTCATCTAGGACGATGATGACCGCAACGTTACAGTCAATGGATCAAGGTACTGTTCGATGAGCGCGGACTTTTTTTTTACCCAAAATGGAAGAATTGTACTTGGTTGCCATGTGGTTTCAACAGGACGGCGCTACATGTCACATTGCACGCGATATCATGGACCAATTGCGAAGCAAGTTTGGTGAGATGGCTTCGTTCGTGAGATTTGGCCCCAATAGATTAATTTGTTTGAGGGGGCACGTAATGTCTCTCGTCTATGGGAACAAGCTAACCACACGACTGCTGCCTTGGAAGACAACATTATACGTGCCAGTGGTTAGATCCCGGCCGACGATTTGGAAAAATTGTGCCAAATTGGGACTTTCAGAATGGATCCCGTGAAGAGTAGCCGGTGACAACATTTGCATGAAATAATCTTTAAAACGTAAATGGCAGCCATTAATTCATCGATCCAAATTAATATTTTATTAAATTTTTAAAATTTTCTGTGTTTTCTTTAATATTCAAAAAAAAAAAAAAAAAATAGGAAAAAGTCACCCATTGCTACAAACAGGATTCTTATATCGTGGGTGATGATTTATCCTGTCTAACTCACTAACCAATGTCGTGGGGAAAGGGTAGCTATCGTTTTTCCCTAACCCAAAGAGTATGGGGAAAAAATGAGTACACGCTAGCAAAAACGGCCACGGCAACATATTGCAGGAACCATACATATGTTTGCAAGCAATATGTCCATGAATTGAAGATCTGCTGCTTTTATGTTTTTTTGTTGTATGTCGAGTTTTTGTTTTCAGCAGATTTTAACAAACAAAGCCACATTTCGGTAACATAAACATATATTATAATCTGTTAACTATTGTGTCCCAAATATGTAATATTGAATAGCAAACACAATGTGTTTCGCCACAAGTATGCTATATTTGCGAAGAGCTACAAACACGTTATATTTCTGTCCAAACAACAACAAAATACTTATACAGATTTTTCAGCGTGTAGTTTCCCATCATGATTATCACCATTATCCACAGTGTATGGGAAACATAATGCTTAGTGTCCCATAACAATGAGGGATTACCCATCACGATTACCTATTACCTACAGCGTATAGCTAAGCGTCTTATACATATTACCCACGTCGATGGGGGATGGGTTACCCTGGGTAAATATGTAAAATTTAGAAAAATATGCAAAATTTATAAGAGAAACGTATTGATCGCGTTAATGGAGCGTCCAATCGGAAAATAACCAATTTTTGCGGGTTTCTAAGGGGGTTTGATAAAGTGGTGCAATTCGTAAGGAAGAACTTTTTGTTAAAAAAATCGCAAAAAAAAAAAAAATTTACATAACAAGAAATTCGTCAGAATAAGAAAATCGCCAAAATAAGAAAATCGCCAAAATAAAAAAATCGCAATAACAAGAAAATCGTCAAAATAAGACAATCGCCAAAACAAGAAAATCATCAAATCAAGATAATCGTCAAAACCAGAAAATCGCCAAAATAAAAAATCGCTAAAATAAAAATATGACAACAACGTGAACCTGCGTAAAAGGGTGTCTGTCATATGACATCAAAACATTATCACAAGTTATACCATTTGACAGATATCAACCGTTTAAAGGTCAAAAGTTTATTATTTTTGCGATTTTGTACTGTTCTGTTGTTCTCTAGTTGGCAAATGTTCATCGTGAAAGCCACAACGGCATTTCTTCAGATAAAATGGAAAACAACTTTTCCGTTTGAATATTGAATGCAGGGAATGTGAAGAAGGTATGTAAACATTCATTTAAGACGTGTAAGCAATTTTACATATATGCTGAGATATGCAAATGATTGAATGCATTTGCAATTCCAATTTATTCCAATCACGTGCAGTTCACATTCATACATATAATCCGTCCATATATTAAAAGGTCTTTAACCTCAAACTAAATCAATCAAATCCTCAGTCGTTGCATTCAAGTGTTTCGACAAAGTAACATTACAAAACCCCTTAAAGTGGTCTACCACAGTGTCGCCCTTTTCGTTTGCCACCCATCCCTATCATGTGTGGTAACGTTTATTTGAGGCAGACAACAACAACGTTTAGAAGTCTGGGCCTTTCCACGTGACGTCTCTCGTCAGTAGTCTAAGCTATTGCTTGTTGTAATACATTGACGCTCAAGACTAAATAAATAAATTCAATTTTGTGGTTTTTCTGGTTTACAATACGAAAATTGTATTTGTATAGAAACCAAAATCTTAATACGTTTGCATATTGTGGTATCGGTTTAAGGATATGAATTGAGATCGCAGACAATGTATATAAGTATCATTTGAAATGCTGGGATTCGTGTCATATTTGTTGTTATATTTGCGCCCTTCTCGGATCCCTGCACATAAGTTTTAAGAATTTGGGAATTCATGAGCAACTTAAATGCGAATACTAAAGCGCTTACTTGGAAGTGTTGACATGCGGAACATTGGAAAATGCGCTAAACTAAAGCATAATATTTTATATACAGATTCAATTTATTAACACACACAATCTATTTGAAAGAAAAGTAAAGTTAACTGCTTACCTTGTCGCTGCTTCTATGCGATATCGTATCGAAATTGTTTCCTTTTTCGTCATTCGCTTACTAAGATGCTGTAAAGTAAGACAATAGGTAAACTCTGAAAAAACCTCCCCGGTAACATATTCTCCCAAACACATTCTGCAGGAACCTTCTATATGTTTGGAACACACTCCAAATATATATATATTTGCAAGTCCCAAACTCAGTTGCAATTATAGATAAATATAAACATACTCATAATTACTTTAAAACATGCCATTATTTAGGTGGCATTACATAAATGTGTATTTCGTCCCAAATATCCATATACTTACGAGCCAGCTATCGCGTGTTTCCTCAAAAACCTGCAATTACTTCTGTGGAACCATATGCCTGCTTCCTCCCAAACATACTACTAATATTTGAAAGCAAATTATTTGATGACTTCGGTAGAGTGTTGTTTTGGATGTTTTCACACTAGTTGGTGTTCTTGAAACAATTCTCGTAAATTTGAGAAGTGCTTATCCCTATGATGTGTGATGATATACCTAAATATTTGTACAGAAGGGAGCTGATGAGATGCCTTGGTGGGCAGCGAAATAACCATATTCCCAACCATCCACCGACATAATCACTTTCACTTCTTCGTTTATAAACTTTTTCTATTAAACTTTAATTATTAGAAATTATTTTGGTTTCAATTTTAAAGGAAAAAAATTATCTTGTACTCGATTATGATGGAAAAACTTAAAAATATATATTGTAAAATATATATTGTGTCACCAATATGCAATATTGGATAGCAAATACAATTTGTTTGGATACAAGTATGCTGTGTTTGCGTCAAGAAACAGACACGTTATGTTTGCATGCAAACAACAAAAAAATACAGATTTTTCAGCGTGTACCTGACAATTGTTTGTTGGGTAGGTAACACTTGACAGAATTTGGGAATTTGGGTGCTACTTGAAAAAAACTCTGCAAATGAATCGCTTTTTCTTATCTCCGAAGTGAATAACAATATGCTGGAAAATACCGCCTGTATAATATATTCTCTCAAACACATTCGGAAGGAACCATGTATATGATTGTAAACACTCCAAATATTAATATATATTTCCAAGTCCTAAATTCACTTATATTTACAGGCAAATATTAGCATATTTACTTGCAAAAATCGTTGACCGTCGGTGGTGCAATGGGTAGTGTGCGCGCCTCTTCTACAGGAGATCCTGGGTTCGATCCCTGCTCCAACCACCTTAAAAAAAAAAAAAAAAAAAAAAAAAAAATTTCTTTCGACGACGGTCACCTCGCTTAGTGACGGCGACACTATCGAGTATATAGCCATGAAAAAGCTTCTCAAAATACCGTTCGGAATCGGTGTAAAACTGCAGGTCCCAATCAGTGAGTGAAAACTGGAAAGCGCACAGCTCAGTGATTGTGAGAAGTTCTCCCCGGTTCCTTCATGGGATGTAATGGGAAACCATTTATTTTTTATTTTTTTACTTGCAAAAATGTACACTTTCACATGGAGCCATATGTATGTGTCTTTCATTTCAAACACCTATATACTTACGTCGAAGCATTCGTGTGTTTCCTCCCAAGCGAACGATTGACGACTGAATGCTTGAAACTAAATCACAACAGATCACAACAGAAACAACAAACACTCCGTTTATTTACATACGCATTCAGGAATATTTATAAATCACGGACTAAAAGAATAAAGCAAAACTACAATTATACGCTGAAGAAAGGGCCCCAGCAGCATATTGCAGGAACAATGTACATGTTTACAAGCATTGTTTTCAAGAATTGTAGATCTGATGCTTTTGCCTTTCTCTATTGTTTGTCACGATTTTGGTTTTAGCTGTGTTCAGCAAACAAATCCACATTTGGGTCACACAACCATATATGTATTATAACCTATCAATCATTGTGTCAACAACGTGTAATATTGAGTAGCATACACATACTGTTTGGATACAAGTATTCTATATTTTTTTTCGCGAAGACCAATACTCTGGTGATGACCCCTATAAATTCAGTGCATTGCATTCGACTTTGGAAAAGGAAATAGGGGTAGGGGGAAAGAGACAGAAGTACTTGTTAATGTTTGACTTGCTGATGTTGCAAGAAGTGGGGAATACTCTTGCCGGTAGCTACTTCCACATTCGGACTGTTCGGCTGAAGAACGAATTGATTCTGTAATGCGCAGTTAGATCTAACGGCCAGGAAACAGAAAAGGGATGAGTCTCACTTGAAAACCGCGTCGTATGGTTAAATATCCTAACTTCTGGAATGAGGCCACGTAACTCGGCGGTTCACTTTCCATGAAAATACCTACAAAATAGCGAGACACAGCTAAAATTTCGTCGTTGCTCCAAGAAGGCAACAGTGCTGGATACACTGCTGTCGCCTATCAGCTTCAACGCTATCTTTTGCACGCGGTCTAGAATCTCCAAGGTGGACGCAGGAGCCCCATCCCAAATATGAGAGTTGAATTCCATTTTTGGCTGAATATACGTGGTGTAGATATTGAGGAGATCGGCTGGGATGCGACAACCTATACACCCGTTATATTTGCGCCCCAAAAAAATTCAGATTTTTCAAAGTGTGAAATAATATTAACTTAGACGGTGAACAATGTCTTCTTTTTTCCCAATCCATATTATTTTGCTTTCGACACAGCATACGTGCAAAAAAGTTAAGTGAACCGTGCACCAAACGCAGTTGCTTTTGGATCACAAACAAAGCTGTATTTGGATCACAAACACATATATTATAACATTTAATCATTATATCTCAAACATGTAATATTGAGTAGCAATCTGAATTTGTTTGGACACAAGAATACTATATTTTGGACAAGCTCCAGGCAAACGTTATATTTGCATTCAAACAAGAAATATCGACGGATTTGTCAGTATCAATAAGAGAGCTTTAGACATCATTAGAAAGATCCCAGGCTACGATTCCCCTAATCTTGCATTTGTGTTTAATTAATAAAGCATTCGGAAAAGTCTATCTTTTAAGTTCGCAATGTTAACCTTCACCGGAATTCTATAAATTTTTAGGGATAAAAATCGGTAGTTAAATTGTCAAAATTCATTAAATTTCAATATAAAATTTCCGATTCTTGTCAATTCAAAAAGTTGTAGAATTCAAGTGTTTATATCGTTCTGAATTTTGGTTCATGAATTTTCCTTATACATTTTAAAATTTTTTTTTCAAATTTTTTTCTTTGCTTTTAAATTCATTATATCTTTAATGCCATTGATGATAATCCCTTAAGGACATTCAGACAGCTCAATCGGCACTTAATGTCTGTCTGTGTGTCTGTCGTAACCACATCATCCCAACAATACTGAATTTTATGATAATGTGATGATAATCATGAAAACCTCAATGTCCTGGTTATTTTTTGCCTTAAATTTGTACAAACCTGAGTACGAGTTTTGTACATTAACATAAGTTTCATTTCTCACAATCCTTGGATTTCTTAGGGTTGAGGATGCAGCCATAACGTAAACTATTTTATGAGTTTGTTAATAATAAGAGTGTATTGGATCAAGAGTGTAGGGGTGGGTTAGTAGTGTTATTATATATTCATACCAATACTAACACATACCAATACTAAAACTAGTGCTTGCGTGTGGTGTTTAAGTGCTTTGGGAAATTTAGGACTCACATTGCGAATATGGTTGTGAATAGCTTCCGTGTAGACTACAAACTTCTGTGCTGTACGTAGGCAGATGCCAAAGAACTGTTGAATTAAAATTGATGTTAATTTCATGAACATAGCTTCTTACTACTTTCCATGATAGGGGGGAATTTTTCACAATCACAATATTTGAGACTCACTGAGCATGACCTAAACTTTTACTCCAATTGAGAATGGTTTATTTAAATACACATTTTTATGACGTGTTACCCTAATGTGTTAGTGTCACTCATTTGCTTGACAATAAATAAAAAAAAATAAGAAAAAGATTTCTTCTGTAAAGTACTAAAAGAGGTCCTTGCTAGACATCCTTCGAAATTTCCCTGTTAACTTATATTTCATTAGTGTCCGAATACTTTTGCAGCAACCCTAATTAGATCTTTATATTCTCATTATATGTACAACATAATTTTTGTTCGGTTCATTTTAGGAAATTGGATTTTATTGGAGTTTGCTCCACCTTTTGGTTTGTCCCCAGTTTTTATTCATTAACAAAATCATAAATAATTACCAAAGTTTATGCGATTGTATTTCTATATTGTTGGCTAATTTAATATTACAGAGGACACAAAATTATTGGCCAAGCATGGCAGGACAGGAAAGTTGTGTTGTAGTTGTTATAATTAATGCTAACAAAAATTTTGTATTTGTATTTGTTTTTCAATTTTACGCTCTCATGAAATTAAGGAGAACAAAATTAAGCTAGGAATTTGAAGCATATTTGTGGGAGATGTATAGCTTAAAAGTTGTTGCATACTTTTAGTCAACTGTAGAATATATTGAAACTTTTATATTATGTGCTATGGGTGGTAGGTTTATACAAATATTTGTCAAGTTAACCAAGTGACAGGAAAATAATTCGCTTTGAATTTTGTGAAATATTAAAAGGTTATCCTTAATAAATAACGTATAACTAACCCACACCTATGAACATTAAGGCGCACCATCGGAAAAAGTAATAGACAACAAGTGACGCACATTGGAGTCGATTGAAACAGAAGTGACAATAATAACAGAATTTCTAAACTATTCGTTAGATCACTATATAATGTTCCAGATATTTGTACAAGAGGATTAGTGCTTTCAGAATGTTTTATTTAGAAGCACCCTGTTGCAACGCACAGTGTGATACAGGATGTCACAAAAGACTACTTTGGTGATCAAAGCAGTGATATTGTACTTCTGTAAATATATTTTGATGAAAAATGGCCAGGATTCTATTAAAACAAAGTCCGCGAAAAAATTTACTTGACTGCCACTCATTTGTTCGGTCTGGTTGTTACATTTGAAAATTTTTCATTTTATATAATCCAGCTCAAAACCATTCTATAACTCTAATAACACTGTGGAACAAAATGAAACTATTTCGAAAATAACAAGGTTCTGACAACGGATTCTGCTTGAGGGGTCACAAAAAAAATATATATACAGCGGCGTTTTGAAACTTTCCATCTGAATTTTTTTTAAAGTGGAAGGGGGTGACATGTTTCCCCTTCTGCACATTCGTATGATACATCGGTATAGGAAACCATATTTTACTTACATGTTAGGTATTGGATGTGTTCAGAAATTTTAGGTACAAATGTACGAGAAACATTTTTGTGGAATAAATAAATGGTTTCCCACATTACATCCAGTGAAGGAATTAGGAAAAGCTTCTCACTTTTTAGTTTTATACTCACTGATTGGGACCTACAGTTTTACAGCGGTATTTTGAGATGCTTCTTCATGGCTAAATACTCGAAAGTGTCGCTGTCACTATGCGAGGTGACAGGGATGCAGGAGCAGGGATTGAACCCAGGATGTCATGTACAATGGGCGCGCACACTAACCATTGTACTACCGACGGCCACACTTTAACCCTCTACCGCCTCAATATTTGGGTCCTTTTTGTTATTTTTGTGGAAAAGGGGAAAAACACCCCCAAAACAGGGATGTAACGGGTTAAAATGTACTACAACAATATTCCTCATAAAATTCCACTATAAGTTTCTTCTTGAAGGCTTTCTTCAACTTGAATGCTAAAAATAAAATCCATTTAAGGGTTAATTTCGTACATATTCCAAAATGGGGCTAAAATATCCCACAAAACTGAATTTTAGGGGGTTGGTGTGTATTGAAAAAACTCACCCCCTCTATCAGAGCTCATTGTCAGAACCTTGTTATTTTTTTTGTGTTCCACAGGTTAATAGAGATCTAGTTTTCAAAACGAGGTTTTTGGAAAATGCAGAGTATGATTCTTGGCAAACCGTATAACTATTTCAGATTTAGACACATACCTTCATCAGTGGTTGTTTGGAGTGATGCTACTGAAAAATCCCTCAAACTAAATTCAGACGTAAACTCCATTGATACATGCTGAAAACAAAACGGCCCCTACAACATATTGCAGGAACCATGTATAGGTTTCCAAACATTGTTGTCATGCATTGTTGTCTGCCACGTTTTTGTTTTCGTTAGTTTTCAACAAACAGATCCACATTTGGGTCTCAACAATATATATTATAACATGAAAAATTTATGATTTATCCGATCTTTCTTATTATATTCAAAATTAAAATTTTCGAGCCTTTGGTCGTATTTTTAAATAATTTTATTCTTCAATATTTCGCTGCCCTTTGGATAGCATCGTCAGGAAGATAAACACAATTATTAATTCAAAAAAAAAAAAAAAAGAATATTCTTATTTTTAATATAGATTCCGACCTTAGTCAGAACATTCCGCTACTGGGTAAGATTTCTGCTTGGTAGTCACTACAGTTATCAGGTAGGTTTTTTTTCGCAATGGCAAGCCCTAGGTCATTAGAAAATATACCATTGCCTATATATCTTCATGTTTTGAACCACCTATATAGAATCCCAGGAATCTCTCGTGACCAGGGATGCGACCATTTCATTCTGATCTATAACATGCTGAAAAATAAGGGCCCCAGCAACATATTGCTGGAACCATGTACATGTTTGCAAGCATTTTCTTCGTGAATTGAAGATCTGCTGATTTTTGTTTCTTTATTATGACAGGCATCAGTGTTTTCAGCAGTTTTCAACAAACAAATCCACATTTGGCTCACAAATACATATATTATATCCTATTAATCATTGTGTCCCAAACATGTTATCTTGAATAGCAAACACAATGTTTTTGGACACAAGTATTCTATATTTGCGCCAAGCTACAAACACATTATATTTACATCCAAACAATAACAAAAGACAAATTTTTCAGCGTGCAGGTAACGGGTTTTTCAACAGACATGCTACAAAAGTAAATCGATAGGGACAGCAAACGACGCAATATTTTTTCCCGCTCTTTTGACATTTCTCTTCAGTAAGGTTTAGCATTTCATCATGGAAAGATACGAGCCAACAACGAGTCGAAATTATTAAAATTTACTACCGAAATTTGGAGTCACTGGCCTCAACTTTAAGAGCGCTACGTCCAATTTGTGGTCGTCATAATCGTCCTACCAGATCAACAATTGAGCGTCTAGTGGAAAAATTTGAATCCACAGGTACAGTACAAAATGTTCCCGTGCCAGTGAGACAAAGAAGTGCCCGTAGTGTCGAGAATATTGCTGCCGCTGAGGCTTCAGTTCAAGAAAGCCCAAATGTGTCTCTCACACGTCGTTCTCAAGCGTTGGGCATCTCTGTGACGCCGTTGTGGCGAATTTTGCGAAAAGATCTTGGCCTACATCCTTACAAGATCAAATTGACGCAAGAACTAAAGCCGCTTGACCACCATAAGCGTCGTATGTTCGTGAATTGGGCTGAGCCACAACTTGAAAATAATTCGGATTTTCATCGGAAAATCATCTTCAGCGCTGAGGCTAATTTCTGGCTGAATGGCTTCGTCAATAAGCAAAATATGCGTTATTGGCCAGACAGCAATCATGACAGCGATGAGGCTCATTTCTGGCTGAATGGCTTCGTCAATAAGCAAAATATGCGTTATTGGCCAGACAGCAATCCACATGTAGTAATCCATGAGTCATCATTGCACCCCGAAAAAATTACGGTTTGGTGCGGTTTATGGGCCGGCGGCGTCATTGGGCCGTACTTCTTCCGTGATGGTCAAGCCCGGCACATTACTGTGAATGCGAATCGCTACCGTTCAATGATAACCGAATATTTTTGGCCCCAATTGGATAATATGGACTTGGAGGACATGTGGTTCCAACAGGACGGCGCCACAAGCCACACAGCGAATGCCACAATCAATTTATTGGAAACCATATTTGGTGAACGTATTATCTCACGAAATGGCCCAGTCGATTGGCCGCCTCGGTCGTACGATTTGACGCCGTTAGATTATTTCCTGTGGGGCTACGTCAAGTCTATGCCAACAAACCAGCGACGATTGATGAACTTCGTACGAATATCGAACCTGAAATTGCAGCAGTATCGGTCGATTTATGCTTGAAAGTCGTCTAAAATTGGGTTCAGCGCCTGGACTTCTGCAAGCGTGCCCGTGGTAGCCATGCAAAAGAAATCGAGTTCCATACATAATGGCATCGAACGTACTTTCACAGGAATAAAGAATTTCATTGGTATCTAAAACCAGTTTTGTTTTATTTAAAAAAAAACTTCTGTAGCGCTCTTATTGAAGAACTCGTTATACGATTGTGGTAGTTCTTGTTGAAGAGTGGTTCGCCTTAAAGGTAATCCACAACTCCTGGAAGATCAGGAATTGTGTTGATAATCACACTGAATGGGAAGCTAATTTTTGACCAAGGGAAAAATTTCCTAAGTCTAACAGCAGTAGCCGTGGCATGGTACCTATTTACAATGTCCAGTGGTATTAAATGTAGTATGGCATTTAGTGCATAAGTCAGTGTCATTCTCAACGCACCAGTGACACACATACACGCCATTCGCTGAACTTTATCCGGTATCGCTCAGTAGATGGATTTCCGTATAGTCGTCCACAAGACGATAACGCCACTCAGCATTATCGGTCTAACCATTGCCGTACACATCCAATGAACTGTACGCGCGTTCAGACCCCAACGTTTTCCTGTTGCCTGCAAACAAAGAAAAAACTCGTTCCTCCCAAACGAAATCTCAGATAACTGAAGTTCGTTTGGGGACTGTAGTTGGGAAAAACGAAAATTTTTTTGCAGGAAACGAGTTGTGAAAAATACAAGCTGAAGAAACGTTTGCGAGAAACGAAAAACGGTTCCGGCATCGGTTTTTCAGTTACAGGAATCGAGTTCTAGTTGCTCTTAACTAAAAAACGTTTGCGAGAACTGAAAAACTTTTGCAGTAAACGACTTAAAATTTGAGCTGAAAAAACGTTTGCGAGAAGCGAAAAACGGTCCCACCAACTGTTCTTTCGGTTACAGCAACCGAGTTGTAATTAAAACTTTTATTTATGGCTTCCATAGGTTTTTTTTGTTTAAATTTCCAACTTTTATGATTTTGGTTTTACCCATAAAGTTTGTTTTACAAAAAGTTGGAATTTTTGTTTATTTTTTTACTGTCTACTTACACGTCTGTCTCGCCTTGCATTCGAATAACAACTAAAAGTGCAGCAAACTACAACACGTCAATTGACCATCCAAGTTATATTGACAAGGTAGAAGCATTAGAATGTGTGATCACTTTTATGTGTATGCGTGAGTGCTTATGCCAAACGAGTGGATAAGACTGTGTATACAGTGAGAGAATGAGAGAAATTTACGTTCTTCCTAATCTGTGCTCTCATTAGAAAAATGGCAATTTCAGTTATCGCAAATGTAATTTTGTACGCGTTTGATGCAAACGAGAACTGGTTTGCAACAACATGATATACATTTGCGATATATGAGTTTATTTGGGAGAACTACATGAACGGTTGCGATTAATTAATTAATTCAAATCAATCAAATTATTGTTGCGGCAACCGAGCAATAAACGTCTTTTTTTTTCTTTGCGTGTGGTTATAGGAATATACATTTATCGCAGTCTTTTGGTTTCTTTCTAGAATGTTTGGTTTGAAATTTAACTACGTGTAGAGTAAAATTCCTATGCAGTTTGCACGTTCAGAGAAGGGAATTTCAATAGTGTCTAAGGAGGCAGGTCCAACAGTTGGTACCTTATACCTACTGCTGAAAAGAATCAGTTCCTTTTTGGTTGGGTTCACCGCAAAACTATTAACCGAAGCCAATTTTGCGGTGGTATGGAGGGCCGGTTACAGCATGTCCCAAACAGAACTTGTAAACTTCCCTCTAAGCGCTATTTCCACGCTACCTGCATATGCAATAACCTTAACACCCATTTTCTCCAGAGAAAACAGAACAGTGATCATGGCCAGATTCCATAGCAGAGGCGACAGAACGCGGTCTTGCGGCGATTTGTAATATCAAACTGCTATTAATATATTGATGTTTTTTTTAGAAAGAAATGTTAAAATCTAATAGATTGTTCGCCATTCTAGAATTCCTTTGTTAGTATATCTTGTCTGGCAATAAAATCTAACATCCATATTTATTTGTATCATCAAAATTTAAGTTTACGTAAAATTACAAATCCTCGAACAGTCATTTACAAAATTGCAGTTCACTTTAGAGCATGAGTGCAATAAATTTCTATTTTTTATTAAGACTTTCTTTTCCACATTTGCAATAAATCCCTTGAATTTGCGTGCATTTGCATACAAAGTAATAGATATTTCCACAAACTACTTTGTCTACAGATTATTGTTTTATCTGTCTATATGCAGTAAATGTGGCTTAACTAAACAAAAAAACTATAAATATTTCTTGAATTTCAACAATGTCACATATCCATTAGAGTGTTCAAACACTGACATATTCGAATAACCTTTTCTTAATATTAATAGTATTGAACTAAATATTGTTCTTATGAAGATAGAAGGAATTGAACTGAATTAGTCTAGATTAGGTAATGTTAGAATTGAATTGGAGCGAATTGAACTGAATTGAATAGAATTGAATTGAATTGAATTGAATTGAATTTAATTGAATTGAATTGAATTGAATTGAATTGAATTGAATTGAATTGAATTGAATTGAATTGAATTGAATTGAATTAAATGGAATTGAATTGAATTGAATTGAATTGAATTGAATTAAATGGAATTGAATTGATTTGCATTGAACTGGATTTAATTGAACTGAATTGAATTGAATTAAATGGAATTGAATTGATTTGCATTGAACTGGATTTAATTGAACTGAATTGAATTGAATTCGAATTGTATTGAAATGAAATGAATTGAATTGAAATGAGTTGAATTGAATTGAATTGAATTGAATTGAATTGAAATGAAATGAATTGAAGTGAATTGAAATGAATTGAATTGAAATGAGTTGAATTGAATTGAATTGAATGGAATTTAATTGATTTGAATTGAATTGAATGGAATTTAATTGATTTGCATTGAATTGGATTTATTTCACCTGAATTGAATTGAATTGAGTTGAATGGAATTGAATTGAATCGAATTACAATGAATTGAATTAAAATGAACTGTATTGAATTGAATTGAAGGGAATTGTATTGAATTTTATTGGATTGGATTGAATTGAATAGATTTGAATTGCAATGACTTGAAATGAATTGAAATGAATTTAGATGAGTTGAAATTAATTGAATTGAAATGAAGTGCATTGAATTGAACTGAATTGAATCGAATTGAATTGAATTGAATTGAATTGAATTGAACTGAATTGAATTAAGTTGAATGGAATTGAATTGAATTGGTTTGTATTGAATTGAATTGAATGGAATTGAATTGATTTGCATTGAACTGTATTTAATTGAATTGACTTGAACTGAATTGAATTGCATCGAATTGAATTGAGATGAGTTGAATTAAATTGAATTGAATGGAATTTAATTGAATTGGTTTGAATTGAATGGAATTTAATTGATTTGCATTGAATTGGATTTTATTGACTTGAATTGAATTGAATTCATTTGGATGGAATTGAATTGCAATGAATTGAATTAAAATGAACTGAATTGAATGGAATTGAATTGAATTAAATTGAATTGAATTGAATGGGATAGGATTGAATTGAATTGAATAGATTTGAATTGAAATGAATTAAAATGAATTGAAATGAAGTGTATTGAATTGATCTGAATTGAATTGAATTGATCTGAATTGAATTGAATTGAATTGAACTGAATTGAATTGAATTGAGTTCAATGGAATTGAATTGAATTGGTTTGAATTGAATTGAATTGTATTGATTTGATTTGGACTAAATTGAATAGATTTGAATTGAATTAGATTGAATCCTGGATTTAGTAACAATTTCAATGGCAATTTCTGATCCTACAGGATCAGATCACTGGTGTCCTAGATCAGCGAGTTGCTAGGGAAATGGGTGACCATAAGGAGATTGCAGGTGATCCACTGCACAGAAAAAAGCTGCAGGCTAATACCAAGTCGGTACTCCACGAGTGTTTCTAACCAATAGTGGATCATGTGCGTTTTCGTCAGCGCTCAGACTTACTGGGGGTACCTACCCTTTTTGCCTCCATTGTGAGACAGCTTAAGGGTACTGATGGCAACTGACTTTTGCCTCCGGAACAGGCGTTCCATTTTGTCGTGGTTTATTTACGATGCGACCGGCCATATATTGGATCCCTTTTGTTCCAGACTCGCCGCAACGTTGTCTCTGCTGATATATGCTTTTAACAGGAACTTATTCGGTAGTAATTCATCGGAATGATTCTATATTCCTACGTCTGGTCGATAACCACTATTACCAGGTTGTATTTGAAAACCTCACTAAAGGACTTTTTACCAGGGTTCCAACTGGTGCCTCTTAGCCCACTTCGGCTGTGGATGCTCATCGTGTGAGCGAAGCCCCTTTCACCATATCTCTTAATAATCCTACGAGCTTGGCGACGATCGCTACTATAAGAGTAAAATATATGACTTCTGCCTGTTTACCAAAACTTCCATATCTTTGTTGTACTTAATGGCTAATTATACTTTGTTATATCCTTTCATTTATGGCGCAAAACTTTAACTAGAACGATTCTAAAAGGAAAACTAAATGCATTTCTTCGTTTTTATGGTTGATAACATTTCGTACAATTGCAATAAGAGCGAAGTCGATGCAATTCCCTCTGTTTCTTGTTCAATTTGTATTGTGTGCGTCACTTAAAAACTAATCGAAAGAGAAACCAGCAAACATTGAAATAATTGGCCACAGCAACTAATGAGGTTTTAAAGGAAGAAAAAAAATTGATTCGATAGTTAATTGTAAGTAGGAACTGAGCTCGAAAGACAGAATGATAGAGGCGGAAAACTAAAAGCCTTGTTAAAAGAATATCGTACACTCATTTTGACTTGTACGCCAAGTAGGAAGATTATAAAACAAAAATTGAGTTAACAAAACTTTACATTATTAGGCGGAATACAAATGAAAAAGCCACAATATTTAAAGTTAAAGAGGGATATACAGTGACGAGCAAAATTGTAACAGGGTTCGTTTAACCCGAGAACCAAAACATTAATTTGAATTTTAAAGGGGTTTTCAATAAGAGCGCTACAAAAGTTTTTTTTAAATAAAACAAAACCGGTTTTAGAAACCAATGAAATTCTTTATTCCTGTGAAAGTACGTTCGATGCCATTATGTATGGAACTCGATTTCCTTTGCATGGCCACCACGGGCACGCTTGCAGAAGTCCAGACGCTGATCCCAATTTTCGACAGTTTTCAAGCATAAATCGGCCGATGCTGCTGCAATTCCACGTTCGATATTCGTGCGAAGTTCATCAATCGTCGCTGGCTTGTTGGCATAGACCATAGACTTGACGTAGCCCCACAGGAAATAATCTAACGGCGTCAAATCGCACGACCGAGGCGGCCAATCGACTGGGCCATTTCGTGAGATAACACGTTCACCAAACTTGGTTTCCAATTAATTGATTGTGGCATTCGCTGTGTGGCTTGTGGCGCCGTCCTGTTGGAACCACATGTCCTCCAAGTCCATATTATCCAATTGGGGCCAAACATATTCGGTTATCATTGTACGGTAGCGATTCGCATTCACAGTAATGTGCCGGTCTTGATCATCACGGAAGAAGTACGGCCCAATGACGCCGCCGGCCCATAAACCGCACCAAACAGTAATTTTTTCGGGATGCAATGATGACTCATGGATAACATGTGGATTGCTGTCTGACCAATAACGCATATTTTGCTTATTGACGAAGCCATTCAGCCAGAAATGAGCCTCATCTGGTAGGACGATTATGACGACCATAAATTGGATGTAGCGCTCTTAGAATTGAGGCCACTGACTCCAAATTTCGGTAGTAAATTTTAATAATTTCGACTCGTTGTTGGCTCGATTATCTTTCCATGATGAAATGGCAAACCTTACTGAAGAGAAATGTCAAAAGAGCGGGAAAAAATATGGCGTCGTTTGCTGTCCCTATCGATTTACTTTTGTAGCGTCTCTGTTGAAAAACCCTTTACTTTGATATGGTATCTTTCATAATGAACACTTAACTATAGAACAACTATAAATATATATTTTTACGTATTTTTTAAACAAACCGAATGTTACAATTACGCACTCTCTTCAATGTTACAATATTGCACTCTCTTCAACTCTTTAAAGATCTAGAAACTTAAATGTAACCATCACGTTGCTCATAAGCTTACTATTATTTTTTGCAATTACTCGGTATTGTCCACGTGATGATCAAGAATGGAAGCATCTAAAGCAGATGAAATCATGGAATTATTACAAAATAATAATTCTGATCGGAACGTTGTAAAAAAGTTTAATGTACATAAGTCATGTGACTATCCAAAGTATAAAGCTGAAGACAAATATTAAAACTTCAACCGGCCGTGGATGCCCCAGAAAGATTGGCGCCCGCACTTGTCGTCATTTGGCAAAAATTGCTGATAAGTGACTACGCAATTACCCCAGCTGCGGTACTAAAAATAAGAAATATTGACGCCAGTGAGTGGACTGCTCGTCGAAGTCCCAAAAGATTGGGTGTTAAGGCTGCAGAGAAGAAAAATAAACCATTTTTATCACAAAAGAATATAAAGCTTCGTAAAGAATTCGCCCAGGTCTACGAAAACTAGACTGAGGTTGACTGGAAGAAGGTAAAGAAATACTTCGACACTTTTAAATACTAAAAATTACGTCTTGTGTTTATGGTTATTTGGTCAGATAAGACAAAAATCAATCTATTTCAGTCCGTTGCCCGTTCTTGGGGCCGGACCAAAGATCCAAATACTACTACCACGAATGCAGTAACACAAACCTTGAAACATGGTGGTGGAGCCATAAGGGTATGACGATGTAGTACGAAGATTGGAGAGGTCCTCCGGATAAATTTGAAGGTATTATGAAAAATCAACAATATACTTCAATTCTGCGAAATCATTCACTAGCTACTGTAGAAAACGAGTGATTTTTCAGTATGACCACGACCCAAAACATTCGACCAAATCGTTAAATCTGGTTAAACAGTCAACAATTTACAACTATGAAATGACCATCGCAGTCACCGAACTTAAACCCGATCGAATACTTTTGGAGTTAGGTAAAATCTCAGCTCACCAAGTACCCAGATGTTCCAAATTGCGTAAACGAGCTGTGGGATAGAGTAAAAGAAACTTGGGAAGGGTGTTCAGCCGAAATGACGGCTCGATGGCTCATGCCTCGGCGTATATAAGCTCTTAAAAAACCAAATGGCTACTGGACAAAATATCGAATCAGAAAAAAATAAATTAATATAAAACCAGAGTGCAAAATTATAACATTTGTAAAACTTTACAATATTTACTGTTCAGTTTGTATTTTTAGTCACGAGATGACAATAAATTTATTTTGTTAACTATTTACTTAACTATTATACTATTGACTATTATATTTGCTTTTAATCAAATATTTAAAATATGAAAAATTTATTTTCAAACGGTGTCAACCCAGTTACAATTTTGCTCGTCACTGTATACGTTTGGAACGCACTCCAAATATTCATATATTTTCAAGTCTCAAACTCACTCATATTCAAATGCAAACATAAGCATGTTCTCTTGCAAAAATATATTATTTGACTTGGAAACGTATGCGTGTTTCATTTCAAACATCCATATACTTATGTACGTGGAAGCATTCGTATGCTTCCCCCCAAATCTCCATATATTTACGTGGAAGCATGTGTATATTTCCTCCCAAACACGAGGTTACTTATGTGGAAGCATATGTGCGTTTCCATCCAAACAGAAACATTTTAAGGAACAAATTACTTTTTGATTATGATGATTTGACCAATTCTGAGATTTGTTTAATTTGTTTCAATTATTTTGACTATTTCGTTCCATTTTCTATTAAACGCAAGTAACACTACTTTATTATTTTTCTTCGACGTTTCGTTGGGTCTTTTCCAACAGTTTCGGGAACTCTTTTTTTGATTTCAATATATTAATATATACTCACTTACCCCACACAACCCAGTGGGGTCAAGGACCTTACAGAATAAGGACAACATGTTTCTCCAACCGCCTCGATCTTCAGCTTTTCTCCTCTTGTTGGTAACACCAAGTTCTTGGAGGCAATACTGCACCTGGCTTTGCCAGCGAAGTCTTGTTCGTCTTATTTTTCGATGTCCTTCGAGCACGTCTTTGAATACCTTCCGCACTGGGTCATTTTGATCGAGTCTACTGATATGGCCTAGCCAGCGTAATAGCACTAGTTTGATACACATAACTACGTCGAAGTCTGGATACAGATTATACAGCTCGTGATTCATCCATCGGCGATACTCGCGGTTTTCTTTTATAGCACCATATTTATTTCGGAGCATTTTTCTCTCGAAGTCTCCCACTGACGTTTCACCAACATCCGATATGACCCAGAATTCTGCACCATAAACCAAGACATGGTATATGAGAGGCTGAGAGTGTTGGATCTTCGTTTCGTAAGAAAGGGTCTAATGTCGGATGTGCTTGTTTAGCCCGAAATAACACGTGTTCACAAGCAAAATTCTCCATTCGATTTCTAGGCTGTCATTACTGCTTCCTTTTAACAATAATGGTTATCAACGTTCACCCCTATCTTCATACGGGTGGATTCTCTGAGGGTTGAACCCATTATTTTTTTCTGGTTTACTTCGAAAACCACTTTTGCTGATTCCTTCTCAATACTCGAAAATACTGTAGTAACTTCTAACAGATTTCGGCCAATGATGCTTAAATCATCAGCATGCGCGAGCTCCATGTGCCATTTGCTGCTGATACTTTTATTCGAGTTGAATTCAGCTTTTCTCACAACGATCTCAATTAAAATGTGGAAGAGGGGTGTCACCGTGCCTGAGGCCTTGCCTCATACTAAATGGTTCAGTGAGATCTTTACCAATCCTTACTGAGGATCTCGTGTCGGTCAATATCATTCGACAAAAGCGTTTCAGGTTAGCAGGATTACCAAGCTCCGACATAGCTTGGTACAGTCCTCCCCGTATCGGGCTATCGAAGGCAGCCTTGTAATTTACAAAGTGGCGGTAGGTTTAGACTTGTTTTTCGTTGATTTTCTCCAGTATTTGTCGTAATGTGAATATCTGGTCCATACTTGATTTGCGAGGCCTAAAGCCGTACTGATTAGGTCCGATTAGGACTGCAAAAGACGCTGTAGACTTTCGCACATTATGCTCGAGATGACCTTGTTTGCGATGTATAAAACGTTTATTCCACGACAGTTGCTACATATGTATTTGGGTCGCCTTTTTGAAAACGGAACAGAGTATGCTAAGGCTCCAATCGTCGGGCACGTTTCCAGTTAATTGCCGCTAGCCTTAAATATCTCAGCCGATTATCCGTCATCTCCAGCCGCTTTGTTGTTCTTAAGCCCGGAAATTGCGGATCCAACTTCGATTTGGCTAGGAGGGGGCAGTCGACGTCATTGTCCTGTATGTGATCCATACTCTCATTTAATTGAAGTCTCCTGGGACAAGTAAGGCAAAGAAGTAATCTCTCCATATTCCCAACATATCCTGCACATCCACAAAAAGATTTGGGTCCTTATCTCTACATAAAGCGGGACCCTAATCCATGGCCGTTGGTTTGACTTTGTATGTTTCGGAAAAATTTATCGGCTTCATTCCTCGTTCTGTAAGATTCAATTCCCCACAATCCTTTTTTCTCCTTAGATAAATGTGGATCCTCCCTCCTCAGCACCTTATACTGTTTCATCACAGCTCGAGTTGCAACTGACTGAGGCATTGCCATATGTGCAGCGTGCCTTTCATCACTTGCCATTCGACACTCTTCATCGTACCATGGTTTGTCTTTAAGCGGTTTTTCATAACCAAGTACGGAGTATGAGGCAGAGGTGCTTTCTGCGACAATAGCTGAGTGAGCTTCTCTGAATGGGTCGTAGTTATATCTGGTAATTGCAGTTTTTCGATATCCAGTTTACTATATGTCCGGTTTCATACGACTTTTGCTTTAGTTATCCTTGTGCAAAATTTTGTTGGAACGAGGTAGTTGTCCTAATCGATATTATTTCCTCGCATCACATGTATGTCCATTACACTCGTTGAGTGCCTTGCAGCAATTACCAGGAGATCATTCTGATTTTAAGTCTGTGGCTTAGGGAATATCCAGGCAGCCTTTTGGTAGCCTTTATGTTGGAATCTCGTTCTACTGATAACCATGTGTTTCACTGCGGCAACAGTCATCGCATTCCCTTATCGGAAGTCATGGTGTGTAGACTGAATTTACCGATGGTTCATTCAAAGACATTTTATCTGCCGACTTTAGCTTTAAAATCACCAAGAACAAATTTAATGACATGGCCAGGGCAGCAGTCCTGTGTTTTCTCTAGGCGCTCACAGAACTCGTTCTTCTTGGTGTCATCGCCTTTTGCTCCCTGTCGGGGGTACTTCCATATAATTAAATATCTAGTGCTTTTTTGTTTATTTGTAGTCTGTCACGTTTGTATTTTCAGCAGTTGTCAACAAACAATGCTACATTTGGGTCACAAAAAGATGTATGATAACCTATTAAGCATTGTGCCTCCAACATATAATATTGAATAGCAAACCAAATGTGTTTGGACACAAGTATACTATATTTGCGACGAGCTACAAACACGTTATATTTGCATCCAACATGTAAAATTGAATAGCAAATACAATGTGTTTGGACACAAGTATACTGCAATTGCGACAAGCTGAAACGCTTTATATTTGCACCCAAACAATTAGGTGATAAAAATAAAATATTTTAAAATGCGG
Organism: Phaonia tiefii; assembly: GCA_963931995.1. Taxonomy (NCBI): domain Eukaryota; kingdom Metazoa; phylum Arthropoda; class Insecta; order Diptera; family Muscidae; genus Phaonia; species Phaonia tiefii. Next base: position 15,547,733 of record OZ008370.1, on the reverse strand, counting down.
GTTTATTATTACCTTTCTCTTCCTTACTCCAAAATAGCATGTGCAAGGATCCCTCCCCCATGCTCAGTATAGTTTTAATTACATCTTCTTCACTTCCTTTCGAGACGTTACAACAATAATATTGAGTTTTTCCCGAGCAAAGAAAAAATTTAAATTTCTTTAGAAGTTTGTCTGTTTCAGCTTAATTGGTTGTAAAACAATCTTTGATGGTTTTCCAGTTTTAAAAAGTTTTTTATATTTCGTTTGGGATGTAAAGAGAAGACATGACAAAGTTTTACGACCAAAGTGTAAAAGGTAAATGTTAGAAATTGAATTTCAAAGCTAGAGATGTGAAACACTTAAAGGTTTTTAAATAATTATAACTTCATTTAACAAAATTCAAAGAGGGATCATTGGGTGTGTATAACCCATAAACTGTGGAAACATTATTTATGACTTGTACGTACCACTGTCTATTGAATTATTAAAGAGCTTTTCCTTTGTCGTCCTTGGTAAATCATTTGTTTAATAGTTTGTTAGTTAAATATTTAATAGAGTTTAATTGAACATTTTGGGCAACTGGGAAATACGGGTGGTCCCAATTCAAGTAAAAAAACACAAACACAACTACCCGTATCTATCAAACACGATGTGTTTGGACACAAGTATACTGTAATTGCGACAGGCTACAAACATATTATATTTTGCAGCCGTTATTTGCAGCGTTAGCTTTATGAGAATTGCCAAATATTCCCATTATTTATGGAACACGATTTTATTCATTTGGCTGCCGCGGCTGGCTTCGCAGTAGCTCATTCTATCAGCTGAATTTTCAAAGACACTGTAGACGATTTCTGGTTTTATGTCACGAATGGATTACAATATATTCATCATTATGCCTCAAACATAAAATATTGAACAGCAAATAATATTGTGTTTGGACACAACTATGCTGTATTTGCGGCAAGCTACAAACAGGATATATTTGTAAACACACAGTTTTTTTTTGTCGTGGGACTTTTTTATTATGGCTTTATTAGAAATAACAAATATTCCCGCGATTTCTGTAACATGATTTCATTCAGGTGGCCGCCGTGCCTTTCTTTGCTGTAGCTGATGCTGTCAGTCCAATTTTCCAAGGGTCTGTTGACGGTTCCGGAATTCACGAATGGCCCGAACGATATTGGGCGTGGATCGTTTCTAAATTATTCGGATGGCATCGGTTTATAACCGCTCCCCTCAAGAAAAAGTCTAAAGGGTCGAAATCGCAGTTCCCAGGAGGCCAATTGATATCGCTAAGACCGTTCACAACACAATTGCCGAACTTAGTGGAAAACATATCCTTTGTTTGATGAGCTGTGTGACATGGTGCGCCATTCTACTAAAACCAAAACTAACCAAGTTCATATCTTCCTATTGAGTCCATAAAAACTCCGTGATTATGGCTCTGTAGCTCTCGCCGTTGACTGAAATGTCAGTTCCAGCATAATTTTCGACGAAAAATGTTCCAAAAATGCCACCACTCCAAAACCCACACCACAGGGCAACTGCTTGTGGATGTATTAAGTTCTCGACAATAATGTGCGGGTTTTCCCAACCACAGATGCAACAATTTTGTTTGATAACGTTACGAGATTACATTGCGATCGAAATTAGAAGGCGCCTCGTCAGAAAATATGAATTTTCGGCCAATTCGATGAAGGCGCCTCGTCAGAAATTATGAAATTCGATGTCCGATTGGAGCTTCTGCAAGACCCAAAGCCCCAAATTAAAAATCCGTAACGAAGTAGATATTTGTTTGCCTTCAATTGCTGGCTCAGTTGGACCTTGTAAGCGAATGAACCGAGATCCTTGTGCAAAATTTTCATCATGCTGGTACGTGGAATGCGGAGTTGTTGAGATCGATGTCGAGTCAGGATTGAGTTGCACACTTGCGGCCACAGCAGCCACATTATTGTCGGTACTCGCACCAAACGACGACGGGGACTAGGAGTGTTGCCTAGAAGCTAGTCAGTCCCATGGACTTTTTGAACAAACTAGCGTACAACACGGGCGGTCGGTGCTGCATTTTGGCCAAAACTTCTTTTCAACGTAAGCACAGTTTGGACAACACAGAACTCAATTTGGAAATAAGTTTGCAATATTTCCCAACGTTGTTCAAGCATTAAGCTTCCCATTTTGGTCCGTGATGGTATGATACTGACTGATAGTTAATATTTCGAACAGAAAAAACCTATCAGCGTCAAAAGGACATATGATCTAAGAAAATATCTGTATTTCGACCGCCTGTTATACATTTTTCTGTCTCCTTAAAAAAGTTTCGTATCAAAATTACATAGAAGTGATTCAAGATTTCTCACGCATAATTAATCAATGTCTAGACTTTATATTATTGTAAGTTGCTAATAAATATTACTCATGCCATTAATCATAAATACAAAAGGAAATGCGTGTGTAGCAACATTTTATTACACATTATTTTCGCAGATTCTCATCGCATCTTTTCTGATTCCAGAGCAAAAACTCATAAGTAGTTTATCGCTTTCTAAGTATTTCAAAGTGTAGTGGGTATTAACTTTGAAGCAGCTGAAGGACAGGCATGGCGAGTTATCCTTTTACATCTCGCTTTCGTGTCGGATATGAAATCACATAAAAAATGTTCATGAAATATTCAAATACAATGAAGATAAAACGTACAACATATCAAACTTCCAACAGGATATTGCATAACTAAGGAGTTGGCAACATTATGTTCTCGTAGGAGATAAAGAGAGAGAAAGTGAGGGAATGATTAATGATTGAAACTGTTTGTGATTGTTCAGATATAAAATTATGGTAATAAGAACAACTACTTATATTGTACTCGTTCAATTTTATACCAGGACATTCACTGCCATTGAATTGATCCGCAGAACTCTCGAAAATAACTTTGTAACACGCTGAAAAAACGGCTGTTATAAAATTTTTCATGAACCATGTATATATTTGGAATATCCATATACTTACGTGCAAGCATAGTTTTCAAGAATCAAAGATCTGCACAAAAACCTTTGTTGTCTGTCACGTTCTTGCTTTCAGCAGATTTCAACAAACAAAGCCATATTTAGTTCCCAAAAGCATAATCATTGTGTCTCCATCATTTAATAGTGGATAACAAGCACAATATGTTTCGATGCAAGTAGACTATATTTGCAACAACAACAAATACGTTATATTTGCATCCAAACAACAAAGAAAGACAGATGTTTCAGCGTGTGTAAGTTGTGGGATTTGTGTTTAATTCGCTAGCAGAATCTTTGACGAGATCTCGTTTCAGTAACGTGTTCTGGAATTTATACAATAGGCCAGCTGTCTGGAATAAATTCAAAATGCATCCGCTTGAGGAATATGGCATGATGAAAATTAACCACTCGAAATCTAAGACCACAGAGAAAGATAATGTTAAAATGATGCGCATGCGTTGAAAAGTTTTTAATTTGTATATTCTTCTGCAACTGCTCATATCTGTCCAACATGCATATTTCTTCTATTCAATTGCAATTTACTAAAGCAAACATTAATTAAAGAAAATCTTCATTTGTTATTTTAGATGATTAAATCGTGTGGTGTCGTGCGCTGTAGTTTTCTAGAAAAGGGGCTTCGAGCACAATTGGAGCTTCGAAATTATCGAGTGCGGTCATCTTTTATATGCGTTTCTGGACACTATTTCTCTATTGCTGCATTTACAGGTGAAACATTTCGTTATCGATGAATCTCTTCATTTCTTACGGAACAAGGCCATATTTTCCCATATTTCTCAAAACATCATTTCTGAAGATTTGAATTTGTCTACTGTGGGTTGGTGCGGATGGCTTACCCGCTGAACCTTTTGGGGTAGGTGGCGAAGGATTGATGGCCCACATGCATCAACTGATATGCGGTATATGGCTGGGGGAATCTATGCCCGACGATTGGAGTCTCAGTGTATTATATCCTGTATTCGAAAGAGGTGATCCGTGTGTCTGTTCCTACTATCGCGGTATCAGGCTTTTATCCACCGCGTATAGGGTCTTGACGAGCGTATTATGTGAAAGACTAAAGCCAATTGTTGAAAACATGATTGGACCTTATCAGTGTGGTTTTAGACCAGGCAAGTTCACAACTGACCAAATATTCACGCTACGCCAAATCCTGGAAAAGACCCACGAAAAGTAAACCGATGCATACCACCCTTTTGTCGATTACAAAGCTGCTTTCGATAGCCCCATACGGGGAAAACTGTGCGAAGCTATGTCTGAACTTGGTATTCCGGCAAAACTGATCCGCCTCTGTAGAATGACGCTGACCAACACCAAATCAGCAGTGAAATTGGGGAAAGACCTCACTGAACCATTCTGCACCAAGCGAGGACTTAGACAAGGCGACACACTTTCGTGCAATCTCTTCAACATCTTAATGGAGATAATAATGAGAAAGGCTGCAGTAAATGCGGACAGGACCATTAACACGAAAGGCCATATGTTGCTGGCGTCTGCTGACGACATAGACATCATTGGCCGAAATTTGCGAGAGGTTACTGCAGTATTTTCAAGAATCGAAGACGAATCAGCGAAAGTGGGTCATGCTGTTAATGAGGGCAAGAAAAAAATTGATGGTGTCAACGACTAGGGAAACCTCTCGACTTGGTCCGCACTAGAACGTTGACAACCCATTTAATTTTGAAGTGGTAGATGAATTTGTCTACCTTGGAGCTGCCGTGAAAAAGGACAACAACGTCAGCCTGGTGACAGATAGGAGAATTGTGCTTGCGAATAGATGTTATTTTGGGCTCAGCAAGCAGTTTGGGAACAAAGCCCTCTCTCGACGGACAAAGGTCCAGCTATATCAGACTCTCATTTTACCTGTCTTGACATATGGCTCCGAAACTTGGGTCATATCGCAAGCGGATGAGGAACACCTGGAGTTTTCCAGAGAAAAATTCTCCGTAAAATAGATGGTCCTATTGGGGAAAACGGCGAGTACCGACGTAGCTGGAAGGCAGAGCTATATAATCTCTATTCTGACGTGGATATAGCTAGACGAATCGAAGTGGGACAATTGCGTTAGCTAGGCCATGTTATCAGAATGGATGAAGATGAGCCAGCGCGAAAGATTTTTGATAACGTACCCGATGGAAACAGGAAAAGGGGACGACCAAGACACCGCTGAAAAGACCAGGCAGAAGGATCCCTCCGTATCCCTGGTGTTGCCAACTGGCGAGAAAAGGTGAAGGATAGAGCCAGTTGGAAGAATATGTTGAAATTTGTTTAGTTTGTTTGTTTAATTAATATGTGTAAGACGTCTGACCTCATGAGGTTGTAGTATAGCCAATGAAAGTAAAGTAAGTAATGTGGGTTTACGTTGAACGTCCTCATAGTTCAATGCCATAGCTCCATAGCGGTTTTAAAATTTGTAGATAAAGAAGACATTAGATGTTTACAGAGATCGTAGATTCCCATTAGAAATTTGAGGTTTGTATACACGCTGAAAAACACGCCCCGTGTAGCATCATGCAGCAACCAAGTAAATGTTTGTAACACCCATATACTAACGTGCAAGCATTGCTTTCATGAACTGCTGATTTGATGCTTTTTATTCTTTGATATCTATCACGTTTCAGTTTTCAGCAGTTTGCAACAAACAAAGCCATATTTGGGTGCCAAAACCATATACATAATAACATATTAATCATTGTGTCTCTGACATGTCATAACAGGAAATACAATGTGTTCGGAAACGCTGAAACATCTGTATTTTTCTGCAAAAATAACCCGTTTGTAGCTTGTCGCAAAAACAGTATACTTGTGTCCGAACACATTGTATTTCCTATTCAGTATTACATGTCAGAGGCACAATGATTAATATGTTATAATAAAGGGTTTTTCAACAGAGACGCTACAAAAGTAAATCGATAGGGACAGCAAACGACGCCATATTTTTTCCCGCTCTTTTGACATTTCTCTTCAGTAAGGTTTGCCATTTCATCATGGAAAGATATACGAGCCAACAACGAGTCGAAATTATTAAAATTTACTACCGAAATTTGGAGTCAGTGGCCTCAACTTTAAGAGCGCTACGTCCAATTTATGGTCTTCATAATCGTCCTACCAGATCACCAATTGAGCGTCTAGTGGAAAAATTTGAACCCACTGGCACAGTACAAAATGCTCCCGTGCCGGTGAGACAAAGAAGTGCCCGTAGTGTCGAGAATATTGCTGCCGCTGAGGCTTCAGTTCAAGAAAGCCCAAATGTGTCTCTCACACGTTGTTCTCAAGCGTTGGGCATCTCTGTGACGTCGTTGTGGCGAATTTGCGAAAAGATCTTGGCCTACATCCTTACAAGGTCAAATTGACGCAAGAACTGAAGCCGCTTGACGCCCATAAGCGTCGTATGTTCGTGAATTGGGCTGAGCAACAACTTGAAAATGATTCGGATTTTCATCGGAAAATCATCTTCAGCGATGAGGCTCATTTCTGGCTGAATGGCTTCGTCAATAAGCAAAATATGCGTTATTGGTTAGACAGCAATCCACACGTAATCCATGAGTCATCATTGCATCCCGAAAAAATTACGGTTTGGTGCGGTTTATGGGCCGTCGGCGTCATTGGGCCGTACTTATTCCGTGATGATCAAGACCGGCACATTACTGTGAATGCGAATCGCTACCGTTCAATGAAAACCGAATATTTTTGGCCCCAATTGGATAATATGGACTTGGAGGACATGTGGTTCCAACAGGACGGCGCCACAAGCCACACAGCGAATGCCAAAATCATTTTATTGGAAACCAAGTTTGGTGAACGTGTTATCTCACGAAATGGCCCAGTCGATTGGCCGCCTCGGTCGTGCGATTTGACGCCGTTAGATTATTTCCTGTGGGGCTACGTCAAGTCTATGGTCTATGCCAACAAGCCAGCGACGATTGATGAACTACGTACGAATATCGAACGTGAAATTGCAGCAGTATCGGCCGATTTATGCTTGAAAACCGTTGAAAATTGGGTTCAGCGTCTGGACTTCTGCAAGCGTGCCCGTGGTGGCCGTGCAAAATAAATCGAGTTCGATACAGAATGGCATCGAACGTACTTTCACAGGAATAAAGAAATTCATTGGTATCTAAAACCGGGTTTGTTTTATTTAAAAAAAAACTTTTGTAGCGCTCTTATTGAAAAACCCGTTATATGTTTTTGGGGACCACATTTTGAATGGGATGGATAATTTCGTGTCCAATGAAATTACAGTAGTAACCGGTAAACATTGTTTTATAACGTTCCGCTTCATCCATAAAATATATTCCACCACAAATTCCAAGCCTTCCAGCAAATTTATACACTCCGGTTCACTTATTTAAAGGCACTAAAAATTCCATATTCAGCAGCCTGTATCTTTTGTAATTTGTAACCGATTGCAGAATTTTAAAATGGAAATGGAAGCTAGATATCTTGAGATATAAAACAAATCACGACAATAGTGGTTTCTTAGCTAAAGAACTTTTTTGAGCAATTTATTAAAAAAAAGTCCAAAATATGTTATTTTTTTGTGGTTCACTTGAATAAAGGCAAAACATACATTATAGCCTATTAATCATTGTGTCTCAAACTTGTTATATTGAGTAGTAAACTCACCGTGATTGGGCAAAAGTTTAGTATATTTGCCACAAGCGAAAAACACGTTATATTTGCATGCAAACAATAGAAAACGACGGATTTTTCAGCGTGTAGTTGACTTGATGGTTATATTTTAAACGAATTACCCTAACATCCCCTCTACATGTTACTCGCATATAACGTGTATCCTTGCCACAGCTATGATTTCATTCCTTAGTGGTTTCAGTTTATAATCATGAGGTATTTTGTCTATTTTCTGGTTGTAATGCAACTTCCTTTCAAGAATTTACATTCGTAGGAATCGTGTTTTTCCACATAACATCCTGCTGAATTTCGTTTCACGTTCTCCCCCCAGTTTACTTATTAGGTGTTGTCTTTTGTGGTGCAATTAAGATGTAAAAGGATGTGACTGTAAACGTAATAGCATGAGGAAATTCCAATGGAATACGAAGTTGATTTTAATGACAACGAATATGAATTAGATTAAATTACAGTTGGTTAGGAATATTTTCATTAGAGAAGTCAAATATAACTAGACATGGATGCATAGCTGACACGTCATGCATGGCAATTGGTTCCACTTGATGAATGACAATTTTCTTAAGGACGATGAATGTCGTTTTTAGTAGAATTTGAAACACGTTGAAAGCTCTGAAAATTTTTGGTTGCAAATATAACGTGTTTATACCTCATCGCAAATTTAGTATACTTGTGTCCAAACACATTGTGTTTGCTATTCAATAGTACATGTTGGATACACATTAATTAATAGGTTATAATGTATGTTTCTGTGACCCCAATGTGATATTAACAAAAGCTCATATAAACAAAAACGAGACAGACAACAAAGAAACAAAAAGCAGCAGAGCTTCAATCCATGAAAACAATGTTTGCAAACTTATTTATGGTTCCTGGAATACTGTGCTCAGCCATTTTTACATCGTGTAACCACTTGGACCGAACATATGTGTGCCAAGTACGTTTGCCTGTGAGCTGAAAAGGACTAAAATGTACCTAGACCAAATATACTTACTTACTTACTTAGGTGGCCGCAAGCAACCCAGAGGGGTCAAGGGGCTTACCAAATGAGAATAACATGTTTCTCAGTCTTCAGCTTTTCTCCTCCAGTTTGTAGCATCAAGCTCTCGCAGGCAATCATCCAGCGAAGTCTTGTACGTACAATTCCTCAATGCACTTGGAGTATGTCTTCGATTACCTTTCGCAATGGTTCATTCTGTTCGATTCTACTGGCATTTCCAAGCCTGGGTAAACGCCCTATTTTAATACGCACAACTACGTCGATGTTGTCGGGGTACAGATTATATAACTCGTGGTTCAACCGTCGTCGGTACTCACCCTTCTCAATTATACGACTATATATTTTCCGCAGTGTATTTCCCCTGGAAAACTTCCAGTGAGGTTTAATCAGCAAGTGCTAATTTTATTCGTTGTTGTCTATCACGTTTTAGGTGTCAGCTGTGTTGAATAAACAAAGCCATATTTGGGTCATACAAAATGTATTATAACATATTAATCATTGTGTCCCAAACATGTAATATTGAATGGCAACCACAATGTGTTTGAACACAGGTAATACTATACGATATGGAATTATTAATTTTAAGCTCTTCAATACCGATTGTATGAAAACAATTGACAATGTTAACATTTGTTTAGGTATGAAACAGTTTTTCATACTTTCTTATCCCAATTTTTTTTTTGTCAAACATCACACACAACAAAACGACAGCCTAACAAGCTTGCGTAAATTCCTATATGTGTTTTTCTTTTGCATACTCTACACTCTATTCTTAGAACCAAAAGGGAAATGCAAAACAATTGTTTGTATAAATTATATAAACAAATTTTCATATTTTGTCCCTTGTTGCCTTTTGTTAGAAGTCCACTAGAAAATAATAAATTCCAACAAATTACAGAAGCATTTTATTTGGCTCCAGCTAAAGTTTAGACTTTGTTTGGAGCTCTTGTGTTCCCGTAGGGACATCGCAATTCCTGTGCAGGGTATTTGGCATGTTTTTTCCGGTGTTTATTAAGTTACATTTTTGTTTTGTCTCGGCTATGCTTTGTTGTGCATCCTTTTTCACGCTCTACACATTTTGTTCTATTTTTTGGTTTGGAAATAGCAAAAAAAGAACAGAGCAAAAGGAAAACCGGACATACACTGTAGTGGTCAGCTTTGTATCCTTAGCTGGAAAATTATCCAGAGAATTTTTCTTCACATTCCGTACACACATTCCAACAATCCCGGAAACAGAACAATACCGGATATGAAAAGGCTGTGAAAATATACTTAAATGCAATATTAGTGCAGGATTTATTTTTACTATGACTGTTACACTGTTCACAAGAATATTTTCAGACAGTGACGACTTGGAGAACTCTATACGGCATTTATACCGACAACGTTTAGCGTATTTCGAGGGAAAACTCCCTTAACTCAGGCTAATCTAGAGTTTTAATCTGTAAAACGTGAAGTTTATATTTTAACCTCATTTTAAACTGGAGTACAATTTGATGCAACACTGCTAAGTACCAAAAAATCCAACCATTAAAAATATACACACAAAATCAACTGTTTGACACACGGAAGCCGATCGAAAAGTTTCCGACGCGTCGCCGCTACCAAAAATTGACTGAAGCCCACGCCGCAGTCGATGTAAATGGCAATCATTGGTTTTCAATGTGAGCCGATTTGACGCACTGGCCGGATTTTCATATTGAAGAACCGATTACACTGTGACACAAATGCAAGGAATTTGTTTCGGGCCTCAACCAAAGCAAAAAATTATGAAAGTACTTGGTCCCGGTATCACAAGACCCCGCTCGGTTTTGTTCCTATACGTAACGATTTTGTTTTGCAGAGGCCGAAGAAAATTTTGAAGGTGGGTCAGGGTCCTATTTCAGATTTATCTTCAATAAATCCTAAACAACTTGAAATATTGCATTACAACCTTTGACAATATTGTAGCCATTATCCTATTTCACAATTCCCTCTAATATATTTCTAAGGAAAAGTAAGCTGTTAATCGATTATATATATCGTAGGCATCAGCAGCAGTTATCAAGTTTTAATAACAAGTGTAATGACATATGTGATTGGTGACTTAACAACATCATTTGGCAAGTCCAATATTTTTTAACAAAACTCCAATGACGACCAGTGGCGGATTTAGATTGAGCCTATGGGGCGTTTGACGTTTTGCTAATTGCTGCAGTGAAAAAAATACTCTCCCAAATTTTTTAAAATATATTTTTCTGTTTATGCTCATCATGACGTGTCGTTCAAGCTCCCTATTAAGCAAGAAAATACTCTTTAGTCTAACAGCTGAGCTTTAGAACCGCAACCTCTGCGTTAAATTAGCTTTTAATGGGAATGTCATTTGAAGCAATGTTGCTACAAATTAAACAACTGTTTATACAATGAAATGAAATGTGTCAATTAAAAGTTAATCCAGCTATGGACTTCAATAAATTCCAGCGTATTTTAAATTTACTGACATTAAATTAATCTGCTTATTTATTTGCGTATGAAGACGGGAAATTGAGAACGAGTAAAAGCGAGTGAGAATATCCTTTGAAATTGTGGGGGCATCGTCAAATTAAGAGATTAATGGGATTTAAATTGGACTACGGCTGGAGGGTGTGAATGTCGTTAAATGATTTCGGTTGTCCTCCTTGGTGGTAAAGAGCTTTTTCAGGTATTTTTCATAGATTGAATTTTAAGCTTCGTTAGTGATGTGGAGACGGGAAGTTAACTAGTGCAAAAAATATCGTAGTAACAACAGCAAAAAAAGTCTGAGTTTTCTTGCTTAGTAGGTGCAAATAAAATTGATTTCTAATAGAGCAGATTCGGCAAATATTTTCCCCGGTGTACCACATTCGATTCCCACCGGAGACAAATTTGTAGTATTTTGTCTTAATGTTTGATGCTGTTTTATTTTTAATCTGTTGTTATATTTTATAAATCGTTTGTGATTATTGCGCAAAATTAGATGGGCTATAAGGCGAAACAAATCTTACACGCTGGAAAATCATATCCGTTTAAGTTCATATTACTCGATCTTTCAGTTTTTATGTTTTTTAATAATTGTTCAGTTCAATAACAATACTTTTCAACTTTTTAACAGAAACGCTGAAAAATCTATATTTTGTTGTTGTTTGAATTCAAGTATACCGTGTTTGTAGCCTGTCGGAAATATAATATATTTGTGTCCAAACACATTGTGCATAGTAAATACGATATTACCTGTTTGAGACACAATGATTAACAAGTATTAATATATGTTTTTGTGATCCAAATGTGGCTCTGTTGGTTCAAAACTGTTGTAAACAAAAATTTAACAGACAAAATAGAAGCAAAAAGTACCAGATCTGCAATCCATGGAAGCAATGCTTGCAACCATATACAAGGTGTTTCAAAAGAAGTCATCCGATGTTGTTTGGCTCTCATTTTTTTCTAAATGAAAAACTTCGATTCTGTTTTTGATTATATGTTTATTTGAACCTTTAGAATTTTATTGGTTAAGTTGAGAAGATGATATCGGTTAAATTGGCGCCGTCACAATTGATTGCCATACGGGCTCGTTTTATGGCATTTTTAATCACTTCGGCGAGAACTTCGGGCGACAGATTCTCGCACTCGTGTCGACTGTTGACCCTGATGGCTTCCAGGGTCTCGGGCTTGTTCATGTAAACACGGGACTTCGAAAAACCCCACAAAAAAGTCTGGAACGGTTAAATCGGGCGATCTTGCGGGCCAGAGCTAATCGCCAAAACGAGAGATGAGGCGACCCGGGAACGCCGCCTTCAGAATGTCGGTTGTGGCTCGCGCAATGTGTGCCGTTGCTCCGTCCTGTTGGAACCACATGTCCTCCAGTCCCAATTCGTCGAATTGAGGCAGAAAAAACTCGGTTAACATGGCCCTATAGCGCGCACCGTCCCCTGTTGTCGTTTGCCCAGCGGCGTTCTCAAAAAAAAATGGTCCGATGACTCCTCCAGCTTGAACAGCGCACCATGCAGTCAGTTTGAGCGGGTGCCTCACTCGTGGATTTTCGGTGCCCCAGAAGCGATAGGTTTGCTTGTTCACGTACCCGCTGAGGTGGAAATGAGTCTTATCACTCATTATGATTTTGGTGCAAAAATCGTCCACTTCGTCCACGAGATTGAAGATGGCTTGGGCGTACGTTACACGCGTTTGGCGGTCGACAGGCAGCAGCTGATGCACGGACTGGACTTTGTATGGGAACATGCGCAGGTCTTTGACAAAAATTCGCCGACGGGACTACCGGCTGATGGCTAATTGCGAGGCACTGCGTCTGGTCGATGTTTCCGGCGACAGCTCGACATTCTCGGCATCAGCGGCGATATTCTCGGCAGAACGGGCGCTCCGGGGCCGGCCACTCGTGGCAACGTCTCGTACGGTCCATGCTCTTCAAGGTTAGTGGCCAAACGGCGCAGTGTTTGCGCAGTCGGTGTCGGACGGCCGGTGAATCGGCGACGGTATTCGTGCTGGGCCAACACCACAGACGAATTGATACGCCAAAAAATAGACACGATTATTCCGCGTTCTTGGGGAGTGTATCGCTCTATGGCTTGTTTACTTGTATTCTACATCTGTATAGTCCACAAATGTCAAAACAGATTTGACATTGGCGGCCATTTGCAAAAATAAGGGCATCTTCCAATAGGGTGGACTTTTGAAACACGCCGTACATACATGTTTCCTGAAATTTATCGTTAGGACCGTTTTATTGCAGCGTGTAAAAATGAATATAGAGTTGCATATCATTTTACAAATTTCTATGGGATATAGAAAAACGCCTCAAGGCGGCGTTTTGATCGCCTCTGCTATGGAATCTCTCCATGAACAGTATTCTGCTTTCTCTGGAAAAGGGGGGTATTAAGGCTGTTGCTTACGCAGATTACGTGGCAAAATCGATTACGGGGAAGTTTCCAAGTACTCGTAGCGACATCCTGCAAGACGCCCTTCATCTCACCCCAAGATAGGCTTCGGAAAATGGTATTGGGGTGAACCAAATCGAGATGGAACTGCTACTCTTCAGCAGGAGGTATGAGACACCAACTGTTGTGCTTGTCTCCTTAGGGCGTATTGAAACTCCCTTCACTGAATGCGCAAATTACTTAGGTATTTTACTCGACAGGATGTTAAACATCAAACCCAACATTCTGTAAAGACCCGAAACGGCTGTGATAGCGCTACATACCTGTAAAAAGGCAATAGGAAAACGCCGCACGCTGAAAAAAAAACTACAACTGTAACATATTCTCCCAAACATTTTCTGCAGGAACTCACTGTGTTTGGAACACACTTCAAGTATTCATATGTAGCATGTTTACTGGCAAACTGACATCCCAACCATCCTCGTTCCCTCTTTTATTCTCTTGTTCTCGAGAGAGGATACACAGTGCAACAACCACAGCTGTATTTGTATCGCAAGCACAGATATATTTGGATCGCAAACACATATGTTAGTTTTAACATATTAATCATTGTGCCTCAAACATGTAATATTGAATAGCAAACACAATGTGTTTGCGCACAAGTATATTATATTTGCGACAAGCTCCAAACGCACGTTATATTTGCATCCAAACAAAAAGAAAACGACTGATTTTTCAACGTGTGGGATCTGAACCCGCGTATAACTTATTGGATGTATACGGCAGTTAGTAGACCGATAATCCTGTATGGCGTTATCTTCTTGTGGACGACTTGCGGAAATCCACCTACTGCCCGATACGGCATAAAGTTCAGCGGATGGCTGGTATGTATGTGTGTCACTGGCGCGGTGAGAATGACACCGACTGATGCACTAAATGTCATACTACATTTTATACCACTGGACATTGACGCCAGGCAGCATGCCACGGCTGCTACTGTTACACTTGGGCAACTGCCACTTTGATCAGAGAATGGCATGGGATACAGTGAGACAGTGCCATTCTCAACACACTACCTGATCTTCCAGCTATTGGCGATTACACTTTGGCTAAACCACTCTTTGACAAGAAGTACCGCAGTGTTATACCTGATAGATCAGAATGGATTGGTCACATGCGTGGACGTAGGACATTCGTGAAATTCTATAGAGATAGTTAAAAGCTTGGCGATAAAGTAGGCCTTGATGTCTTTTCTAAGGACCTAGGTCTATCCATTGCGAAAAGACTGTCCCATCATTGTAGTTTCGACCAAATCTTAGTTGGTAGGCAAATAGCGGAATGGCTGAGAAGTAACATTGTGACTACGATTAGAATCCATATTTTCTCTTGTAGTCAATCTGGCATCAAGGCCTCGGAAACTGTCTTCCTGAATTCAAGAACTGGCCTCGACTGCTGCAGTTCTCCTACCAGATTGGGGACCAACTTACATGCTTCAGGGGTACTGGAACTTGTGGACATGCCTTTAGCAACGTTCACGCTCTGGTTGAGGAATTGTGGCATTACGGAAATTAACGGTATGTGGTCACTAGTAGGGACCTGTGTACATTCTAAACCGACATGTCCCCGCCAATACTTGAAACGTGCTAACGCCTGGCTATTATTATCAAGACAGGACGTCTCACTTACCGTATCTGTTATGACGGTTCAATGTTTCATTGGACGTTACGCATAAAGACTTTTGCGGAAGCTGCAACGACGAAGATAAGGTGGAGTCAAAGACTCCACTGATTTTATTTCCAGGTTACCTTTCGTTCTTTTTTATTCATAGCAACCATTTTAAGCAAACTGTGAACCTTCTAACTGAATATATTTTGAATAAAACTGCAAATAGTGTAGCCTGCTTGATGTAATATCAGGCATATTGTATGTTGATATTCAGAAAAAAGTGGTTGCTATTAATGGCATTTTTTTTTTCAGTGTAAGCGAATATACAGCTGTAGTGAAATAATATATAATGTCAGTTTGCATCTATAATGGGCGTGAAAATTAAAAACCAGCGATAAATTCAGTTTCTACAGGTTTATTTGGATGGAGTTAATTGATTTGGCAACTGACACATTCACATCAGACATTCCCAGTTTCAGCAATCCCATCGGGGTATCCCCATAGAATCCTTGTCATACTGCCCACTGTTGACTGATTCTACAGGGATCTGTGGTCCGATTCCGTACATTGGCTCAACTAAGCCTTCATTGCCCCGAAAGGTTTCGCGCTCCTCAGGCGCACTGTATGAAGATTCCTGGCGTTTGTTCCCAGAATGTTGGCACTGTCATTACCGAAAACTTCACTGTGTCCCGACACCCAGATGATGTTAAGTCTGCCGTGCGTGGAATAATTATTGATTACCTATTTGTAGTCTGTAGACTTCGATCGATCTGGCGCGAAGCCGTCCAAGGTCTCCATTTTTCGTTAGTGTTTCGACTTAAGATGCCTATAGATCCACTCACCTATCGTCTGTAGGTGTTTTGCCACAAGGGTAGCAACGTATTTCAGCATGAACTCAATTGGGTGGATAGATAAAAAAAGTTTCCATAGCTCTTGTTGAGCTTATTCTCATTGCAGCGCTAATTCCAGTGCAGCACATACGTTGACCCTTTTCCAGTTTTGCAGTAGTGTTTGTCCTTTTAACTGCTGTTCACCTTATTACGGAAGTTTATGTTAGTGCTGGTCTAATTACGCTTCTGTAGAACCAATGGATCATTTCCCGACTGAGGCCCCATTTAGATCCTATAGCTCTTCTGCATAGCAAGCAACATCTGTAGACCTTATTTGCCTGTCCTCTATGTGGTGCTTTGATTTCAGTTTCCGGTCTAATATTTTAACCTTATTGGATATTTTAATCGTCTTATTAAAAACTCAATGTCAGGTTATGATTTATCAATCCATACAAATATTCAAAAACCTTCCTAAAAATTCAAAAACCAAGTAACTAAAAAATCACCCTTTATTTATATGCGATTTAAATCAGCAATACTTATATTGCCACCATCAATGCTTTGTTCTCAATTCTGGTTCCATCAGTCTTCCCTCTTGTTATCCAAAAACCATCAATGTTTATTCATTTAATGCGTAAGGGTTACACAGGAGTTGGTGCGGCTGCTGAGAGTTTATAGACTTGGTTTACGATATATTTTGGAAGCAGACACCAAATTGGCTTTGGATGAAATTAGCTCAAGTAGAAAATTTGATTTGGTTTAATCTCTAAAAGCTATTTTTCTGGCATAAACATAATAAAAGGGCGAAACAAAAAACAAATCGAATGGAAAAACAACATAAGAGAAGAGTAAGAGGATTTAGAGCTTAATCAAATGAAAGGGGAAATGCGGTATTTTAATGGAATATGACTACTTGTTGTTATTTAAATATAAGAAAACATTTTAGAGATTTCGGCATATCCCTTATTTTATAAAATTCAAGACTTTAATCAAATTTATTCGAAATATTGTGAATGAATAACATCAAAATAACAAGTAACGTAGAATAATGCTTTATTTGTGACTAAATACATTAAAAGCTATACCACGTTTCCCTTCAGAGCCTCTGTTTGCTTAATTTTTTATATTCAATTTATATTTTTTGTTCATTATTTTTGCTGTTTGCTCAAGCACTTGTTAAATTTAACACTTGACTTATTACATCTAATCTATTTAAAATTCAATGTTGAACACAAAATCGCAAGCTAACAATTCATTACATATGCAATTTTCAATTTATTGTCAATTTCAATATGTGTATCTATGTTTGTCATACAAATCGAAATAATGTTGAAATTTGATCACAGTTTAATTATAAACTAAATAAATATCAAATCAATTGTTTCGAATCCAGGAATTTCCACGAATGTATTGCTATAAAAAAATCAAGTATACAATTCGGTCAATTCCTTCTATACCCTCAACCATGGCAGCACTTAAAATGGTAATGGGTGGGCCATGTAAAATTTGGAATTTAATTTCGCTTGCAAGCAAATAATAATAGAAATTTTTTCAAATTTATAATTTCATTAGAAATACCCATAATTTTCATATACGAATGAAACACAACATCGATCAACTGGCTTCCATGACTTGCTTTATAGTACCTCATTCGATCTACCCAATTTTTCAATGTGTTTTCCGTTGTTTGGGTCTCTATCTCGTGGAACGACAACGTGGATTTGGTGTCTTAAGATCTCAATGGACTCGGGATTAAAGCTGTTATTCTTTTAAGCTAAAAGATCATGGTTTTCCCGGTTAGTGAAAAAAAAATATAAATACCGCGCGTGGGATTCGAACTCACACTCGATGGACAATCGTTTCGATGTTTTGTGAAGCATCGCCTGCAGCTGCGTCTAGCCCGTTAAGCCACCGCAGTGTGTATTCACACTTGTCATTAAACGAAAGCTTTTATTGTGCAGAGTACTTATTTGTCACTACCCTACGAGAAATGAGACCGGTACAGAACCAGTCACGTGATAGGTCCATTAGTGATACACCCAAAGAAACAAAAACGTTTATTGCTTGGTTGCCGCAATAATATGTAATTTGTATTAATTTATTAATCGCAACCGTTCATGTAGTTCTCCCAACTAAACTCGTATATCGCAAATGTGTATCATGTTGTTGCAAACGACTTCTCGTTTGCATCAAACGCGTACAAATTTACATTTTTCGCAAATTAAAAAAACCGTTGCGATAACTGATATCATTACCCGTTTCATAACTCTAATTTTTCATAACTCGTTCACTGCAGACGTTTTTCAGTTCTCGCAAACGTTTTCTAGTTTGGAGCAACTACAACTCGGTTGCTGTAACCGAAGGAACAGTTGGCGGAACCGTTTTTCGTTCATCGTAAAGGGGGTTTCAGTTCCTATTTTGGCGTAGAATACGTCTTACCTTACTGTATAGGGAGTCATGTCAGATTGTTATTGTTGTAATCTTTATTTCATTGATTATGAGGAATCGGCGAGATAACTTTTTTTAAAAATTTTTTTGTAGGTAAATGAAGATGTTATCTTTCGTTTGATATACATTTCATATTGGTTGATATCTTCCTAATATTTAAATTTCTCAAATGAAAACTGTTTAAACACATACACTCAAACATATGTGTGCTGTTTGGTTGAGTTTGTAGCGTGAACACAAACTATGCTGCTGTTTCAGTGTGGACACAAACCTTCGGCTGTTGTTTTGATTGATGAAATATTGAAATTTCGTATATTTACATATGTATTTAAGTGAAACAAAATGTTAAATGTGAATTTGAATTTAACATGGATATATAAGTATAAAAATATATGAAAAAATTAATTCGTACATTTTTATGTTAAATGAAAGTGCTGCCAAGTAAGCAAAATAACAATGCTGCTTGATGCTGTTTGACAGCAGCTGACAGTTGACGTTTATCATTTATCATTTATTGTTATATATGTTTTCTGTCTTATCGGATGGCGTATTCCACGTTAAACTTAATGGCTGTGTCTCTGACACAGCCTGCAGGGAAAGTCCGTGGCCGAAGGCCTCGGACAACTGTCTGCTGTTTTTTCATAACTTGTTTATTGCAATCGCTTATTCGGTTCTCCCAAACGAAATTACATATGTAGATTAACCGACATTCGTTTCTCCCAACTACAGTTTTTTTTTGCGTGTAGTTACCGGTCCCTGTATCGTCGCTTCTGCATGAAAAGTACCGGTAACTTTAACATGGCTTTGTCATTGGCGGTGGCAATTGACACACTTTAGATATCCTGTGATATATCAACGTACTATTCTAAAACAACCCGTCACAGAAAAAGTCCCACGTATCACGTGTTATCTGGTAAAAACTTAACACTGAAAAACCATATAGCAAAAACATCATCCTTTGAAGTTGAATAATTGATGCAGGGTTTATGCGTTTTCAATTAAGTATTTTTACTTTTGGAATTACAAAACATTTTCTTTGGACTCTGTGTTCTTTTGGTAGGTTATTTGTTTGATACATTACAAGTTTGCTATTTGTCTCCTCTATAAATCGAGTCACCATAACGTGAATTGTTCGACGAAAGCATCGGTTAACGGAAACTTGAATTGCCCTGAAAATGAATAATGAGCGGTTCATATTTCAAATTTTACATGGCCCGCCCTTTATATACCCAGTGTTCCGTTTCGAATTCAAGATGGACTTGCTTCTTTCTAAATTTTTTCCAAAACGGAATCAGTTTGCGAATGGTATTCCACTATAAAAATGAGAATCGTTTTTTCTATGTTTTCGGATCCGTAACGAACTCGCAACGGACTTCATATTCGGATCTGTTTGCTGTTGCTTTTGTTTAAATAAAATTGATTTGAGACAGATTCGTGTTTATCAATTTTTGGAGACTCGAAACGGATTCGTTGTGAATTCGCATCCGATTGCAATTTCAATTTTGTGTACTTAAGTTTGCTTTTCTCTTTTACAGATTCGTTACATGGTCAAAATGGATCCACATCCTTTTTTATGCACATTACCTCCCAATGTAAGTCCCAATGGTAAGTTGAACTCAATGTCATCTACTGACATATTAAGCCTAGTGGCATCCTCACATTAGAATGTGGCAAATCCTACTTATGGTTGTGGGACGTATGTCTATGCCAGCTGTTAACGGTCATAATTCTTGTAAGTAGAACAAAAAAAAAACAGCAGCCAGTTGTCCGAGGCCTTCGGCCACGGACTGTCCCTGCAGGCTGTGTCAGAGACACGGCCATTAAGTTTAACGTAGAATACGCCATCCGATAAGACAGAAAACATATATAACAATAAATGATAAATAACATAAGCAAATGAATTTATTTATTTGACAGTTACTTTTGATAATATACATAAGCTTATGGTAGGAAAAATAGGATAAATATGTTTTTAAATTAAAAGAGTAAGGATAAATGATAAATAACAGACGCAAATCAAATTGATTTATATTTTTTATAATTATATATCCATGATAAATTCATATTCACATTTAACATTTTGTTTCACTTAAATACATAAGTAAATATACAAAATTTCAATATTTCATCAATCAAAACAACAGCCGAAGGTTTGTGTCCACACTGAAACAGCAGCATAGTTTGTGTTCACGCTACAAACTCAGACACTCAACCAAACACCACACATATGTTTGAGTGTATGTGTTTAAACAATTTTCATTTGAGAAATTTAAATATTAGGAAGATATCAACCAATATGAAATGTATATCAAACGAAAGATAACATCTTCATTTACCTACGAAAAATTTTTAAAAAAAGTTATCTCGCCGTTTCCTCATAATCAATGAAATAAAGATTACAACAATAACAATCTGACATGATTGCCTATACCGTAAGGTAAGACGTATTCTACGCCAAAAGGAGCTGCATTACGATATTTCCTGTTGAACCAATTGACAGTATTCAAGATACTCTTCAGATCATTCGTCGCAGTTACGGTGGGTCCGTGAAGAAGTGATGTCACAAAAATATCCTCTTACTCACATAAACGGCGGTACAGATAATAGTACTTATAAATGTACAACGGCCTTTTACGTCCTCACGGCTGCGGTAACCAACCCTCGCGAGGCAGACAATAATCGTATTTTTCTCGTATTTTTCACATAGTACATACGATCGGCAACTCACATTTACACAACAACTTTGTTTGATTCGAAGCATCAGTCTATGCCTGTGCGTTTGCGACCGCACACAAGCACATAATACGTTTGGGTGCGTGCGTTCGGTTTTGCCTACCACTGTGCTACAGTAATTACTCATATGCACGTTGAAAAAAACGCCCCTGTAACATTAGGCTGCAACCATGAATATGTTTGTGGCATCCATATACTTACGTGCACGCATTTTTTTCATAAATTAAAGATCTGCTGCTTTTTTGTTTCTCTGTTGTCTTTCACGTTTTTGTTTTCAGCATTTAGGGTATAAAACCGGGGTTAAAACCGTGACATCGTAAAACAGGAATTATCGTAAATAATGGGTGACTTTTTTGCTATTTGGTTTTTTAATATTGAAGAAAACACAGAAAATTTGTACAAATTAGTGTAAGATTTCTTTTGGTCGATAAACCTATGCCTGCCATTTGCTTTTTAAAAAGTATTTCATGCAAATGTTGCTCCCGACTACGCTTCACGTAGTCCATTCACGTGGTCCCTTGCATAAAATAAAAAATAAATGGTTTCCCATTACATCCCATGAAGGGACCGAGGAGAACTTCTCACAATCACTGAGCTGTGCGCTTTCCAGTTTTCACTCACTGATTGGGACCTACAGTTTTACACCGATTCCGAACGGTATTTTGAGAAGCTTTTTCATGGCTATATACTCGATAGTGTCGCCGTCACTATGCGAGGTGACCGCCGCCGAAAGAATTTTTTTTTTTTAAGGCGGTCAGAGCAGGGATCGAACCCAGGATCTCATGTACAAGAGCCGCGCACACTAACCATTGCACCACCGGCGGTATGGCGGTCCCTTGCATACTCTTTCTAATATATTGGCCGGTATCTCAACAATCACACATGTAATGTTGTCTTCCCAGGCAGCAATCGTGGGTGGCTTATCCCTGTTGACGAGAGACTTCACGTGCCCTCACAAAATATAGTCCAGTGGGGTTAAATCGCCCGAACGAGGCGGCCAATTGACAGCGCCACAAACTGAGATTAATTGCTCCCTAAATTCGCATTTCAATTGGTTCATTGAAACCATATGTCAATTCTTTCATCATCGAGCGGTTACTCGCTCCATTGACCGTAACGTTGGGGTCATCGTGGTCTATGAAGAACTACGGTCTAATGATGCCGCCGGCCCATAAGCCCCACCAAACAGTGAGTTTTTCAGGGTGCATTGGCAGCTCTTGACCTGGCCTCTGACTGCTCTTTGGGTCAAATTTGGCAATTCTGCTTATTAACGTAACCAATGAGTCAAACACGAGCGTGGTCACTGAAGACAACTTTTTGATAAAAAAAAGTGATATTCTTCCAGCTTCTCGCACAGAATAACAAAAGCCCAATTTCTGGTGGTGGATGGACATATCGTGATCTTCATTAACACTGGCGTCTACAGTAGCAATATACTCCTCGGAACGCAGTCTATGGATACAGATTGGTGTATTGATGTCCAATAGAGTGAAAGTCGTGCGAAATATGGCCATAATTGCTGGAGAAGCCTGCTGGGTGGGTTGATTAAAACCATCACCCTTTAGTTAATCTAAGTTGAATAATTGATGCAGGGTTTATGCGTTTTCAATTAAGTATTTATACTTTTGGAATTACAAAACATTTTCTTTGGACTCTGTTTTCTTTTGGTAGGCTATTTGTTTGATATATTACAAGTTTGCAATTTGTCTTCTCTATAAATCGAGTCACCATAATGTGCAACTATAACCCACAGTTGTCATTATTATGGTTTTGTTGTTGGTAATCAGAATGTTATTACAAGTTTAATTTGTTATTACATTTGTTGGCCAAATATTTAGTTAAATAATAAACTAAATTGTAATTTGTTATCACTTAAATCAGATTTGTCATTCATTGTGGAAAAGTAGTTTTGTTTTTACATTTAAACCAAATAATTATTTGGCTTTTATAAAATGTAGTTCGTGTGCGATGGGGGTTTTAATTTTCAAATTTTAATTTGATTTAAAATTCATTGGATTTCTAAATAAGTAAATGAAACTATTTACATCACGTTCCTCTTCCCAAAGCGCATAAAGTTCCAGACAGTAGATACATGTGTTTATGGGAGTGTGTGGAATATGGCATATCGTACACGCTAAGAAATCTGTATGTTTTTGTTGTTTGAATGCAAATATATCGTGTGTTTGGAGCTTGTCAGAAATATAGTATACTTGTGCCCAAACACATTGTATTTGCTATTCATTATTACATGTTGGAGACAAAAGTGATTAATATGTTATTATATATGATTTTGTGATCCAAATACAGCTTTGTTTGTGATACAAATACAGCTGTGTTTGGTTCACTGTTTATTTCAGTCTTTTTGTCGCTAAGCTCTGGTGAGAGCAAAATAATAAAAGATGTGCAAAGATTGATTCTATTCAGCTTAAGTTAATGTTATTGCAAGTGTATAACTGTATATCAGTCGGTGATTTTAAAATATTCCTGAATGCGTGTGTAAATGAACTGAGTATTTCTTATAACTGAACTGTTTCGTTTTAGTTTTATGCATTCAGTCGTCAATCGTTTGTTTGGCGTTAAATAGACGAATGCTCCGACGTAAGTATTTGAATTTTTGGAATGAAACGCTCTAATACAAAGCGTTAGAACTTGCAAATATATAAATATATGGGGTGTATTCCTAAAAAATATATAGTTGCTTCAGAATGTGTTTGAGAGAATTTGTTACAGAGGCCGTTTTATTCCACGTATAGTTACTCATACTTCTTTGTCTATTTTTGTTTATCATATGCCACAGAATAAATCCATATTTCTCTTTGCTTTCTTGGCATCAAACCGGAAATAGACAGCAATTGTTTGCATAAATTTTGTAAACCAAATTTCAACCTTTTTCTTTCGATGTCCTTTGTTAAAAATCCACGAAAAATTCTAACTTTCTACACATAACAAAGTATTTCATTTGGCTACAACTAAAGTTTATCCTTTGTTTGGAGCCGTTTACTCCTTTACGGTTACTTCAATTCCATTGCTGGGGATTTAAGTGGAAAGTTTTTTTCCGGGTGTTTATTTACTTAAAGTTTTGTTATCTCGCGTTCAGCCTTTGTTGTGCATCCTTTTTCACGCTCTATTAAAGTGGTGTTTTATTTTGGTATAAAAATAGAAAAGAGGGAGGAGGTAAAAGTTAAACCGGACATCTAATGTACTGGTACGCTATGTATGGCCTTAGTATCATAGACAATTGTCCAGAGGATTTTTTTACAATATCCCAGCCATCCCGAAACCAAATCGAAAACAGTGTTAACAACAACATTGGTTGCCAATAGTGATTGAATCATATTAGACGTGTTTTCGTTACAAGCTAACGATTATCGCTTGCTTGCTAGTAACCAAAACGCCAAACTAGCAATCATTTATTATATTATATATAATCGTGTTGCTCTAATGCATGTTTTGTAGTTATTCTTGAATATGTGTATATTTTTCTCCCTGTCTTTGGCACACAATGACGTTATCTAACACTGTTTTTCTCATGTTTTCATACTGGCAACATTGTGCCTTTTTCAACCGGAAATACATATAATCGTCTTGCTCTAACGCATGGTTTTTAGTTATTCCTGCAAGTGTTTATATTCTTCTGTTTAACGGTAACGATATCCAACACAGTTTTTTGATTTTTTTCAGACTGGTAACTTTATGCCTGCTTAATATCGCTTAGCTCTCCATACAAAATAAGTGATAATCTAAGCAAGCGGTGTAACCAAAACACGCCTATTGAACCACATGAGTCGAAATTTTCAAATGTTTGAAAAATCGGAAAAAAACTGATTAATTTTTTTTTTAAGGTTGTACGATATCAGTACAGTGGGACTTCTGCTTTAGCACAGGCTGAAAATCCTGTAATTTGTTGTTGCTTGGATGCAGATATAACGTAGCTTGTCACAAATATTGTTTGCATGTGTCCAAACGCATTGACACATAAGACACGGTAAAACGTGTAAAGTTATCTTAGTTTATTCTAAGGTCACATGACCTATAAACAAAATGAGACATGGATCATAAAAATCGAAGGACGCGTTTGCTCTAATTCACAATTTAGTGAAGGTATCTCATTTTTTCAAGTAGTGTGATTTTTATTTTTGCATTGCATATATCGTAGACTGTCCAAAACCGGCATTGAATTACAATTTAGATCAATTAATCAATTTCTGTCATTTACTTTTAAAGATCATTTATGCAATTGGTACCCTCGTGGTCTACTCTGAAAATTGAATTTAGGCACACTTTCCAACATCACGGCCGGTATCTTACCAATAACACGTGTAATGTTATCTTCCAAGGCACCAATTGTGTTTGTATTGTCCCTGTAAAAAAGTGACTTCACGTGCACCCACAAAAAATTGTCTGGTATGAACGCGGCATCCAATTGAGAGCGCCATACCACATTACTTGCTCACCAAGAACGGCTCTCAATTGGTTCATGGTATCGCATGCAGTGTGGCATGTGGTACCGTACTGTTGAAACCACATGTCAACCAAGTTTAATTCCAACATTTTGGGTACAAAAAGTCCGTGATCATTGAATGGTACCTTGCTCCGTTGACCGTAACGTTGTGCCCATCATCGTCTTTGAAGAAGTACGGTCCAATGAAGCCTTCGGCCCATAAGCCTCATCAAGCAGTGACTTTTTCCAGGGGGCATTGTCAACTCTTGGACAGCCTCTAACTGCTTTTCGGACCAAATTTGGCAACTGTGTTTTTTGACGTACCAAGGGGGCCATAAATGAACCTCGTCGCTGAAGACAATTTTTTCTCACGGACGATGTGTTAACA
Source organism: Phaonia tiefii (assembly GCA_963931995.1). Lineage (NCBI taxonomy): Eukaryota > Metazoa > Arthropoda > Insecta > Diptera > Muscidae > Phaonia > Phaonia tiefii. Next base: position 15,521,702 of record OZ008370.1, on the reverse strand, counting down.
CCTTTTTGTTACACGGTACCTGTTCGTTTTGTATGAACACATTAGTAAATGTTACATTGGAAAATGAAAAAAAGAATAGTTTTTGTGCTGAAGGCTCTTTTGCTATTGCACTTTATTTTTCTTACATCTGCTTTAACGTTAGATGTAATAGTGTTAAAATAAATAAAGCAATATTTAGCTCGGTGGTGCAATGGTTAGTGTGCGCGGCTCTTGTACATGAGATCCTGGGTTCGAACCCGGCTCTGACCACCTTCAAATTTTCTTTCGGCGGCGGTCACCTCGCATAGTGACGGCGACACTGTCGAGTATCTAGCCATGAAAAAGCTTCTCAAATTACTGTTCGGAATCGGTGTAAAACTGTAGGTCCCAATCAGTGAGTGAAAACTGGAAAGCGCACAGCTCAGTGATTGTGAGAAGTTCTCCCCAGTCCCTTCATGGGATGTAATGGGAAACCATTTATTTTATTTATTTATATTTAGCTCATTGTTTTGTTTTGTCATAAACAGAGCGACGACAAAACGTATTGAATAGTATAGAGGACTTATTGCACTCTTTTTCCGCTCTCATGTAGAGAGTCTGAGCAAAAGAGCATAAACGTGTCTTATTCTCTTTATAGAATATTTCAATTTAAATGCACCATTTCGACAATGTTATTACATAAAACAATGCAAAAAAGCATAAATGTTTCAAAAGGCATCAATGTTTCACATCAAAAAAAATGGACCAAGTTATGATAAAAAGAGGGATATACGTTTTGAATCATTCGCCAGATGTCGCCAGTGCTTTTGAGTCATACAATTCGTTCCATGAGTTCTCTATACTATTCAATACTCTTTGGCGATGGCGACCTGTTTGTTTGTTCGCTGCCGCTACATCAATACCATCATACTTATTTTCAGGCAGAGACTATTGTTGTACAACAACCACGTATGTGATGCTGACGCTGTGAGTTGTTTGAATGTGTTCACTTTGACAGATTGCCCTACCCGTGCCTATAGATATTAACACATCAATAAGGAATAACTGAATTATTTCATATTTATATATTTATTCTTTTATGGATTTCACCCACTGTATTTATATTTTCTCCAACTCTTAGGAAGAACTCAAGTGGATAAATAAAGCCATAAGATATTTATTTTGCAGTAACCCAATATTCATATGTAACTCCTCAAAAAAGGTGAGCTTCCTCCAGCTACTCTAAGGCTTATTCGCCGAAAAGACGACATTGTGGTAGGCCGCCCGGCTTCAGCTGCTGTTCCAGCTGTATTTTGTGTGGCATTAGTCTAGGATCATTGCGTAAAGTCTTCCATGTGTTTGAATACCACTAAAACAATTGCTGCGATCGGCGACGGATGGACATATCGCAGTCTTCATTAACAGTGACAGATACAGCAGCAATATACTCCTCGGAACGCACTCTACGGACTAGGGTTGGTGGATTGATATCCAGTAGATTGAAATTGGTGTGGAATTTGGTTACAATGGCTTTAGTAGCCTGCGAAACACATTTTTCACAGACCACGAATTTTGATAATAAATCTCGATGATATGCAAGCGCTGTTCGTTTGTAAGTCTGTTCCTGATGAAATGGCAAGGCAACCTAAGCATTTTTGACGTTAACCCATAACACGTATCACGTATGAGCTGGTAAAAACTTAACACTGAAAACCCAGGTGGCAAAAACATCACCCTTTAGTTAATCTAAGTTGAATAATTGATGCAGGGTTGATGCATTTTCAATTAAGTATATTTACTTTTGGAACTGCATAACATTTTCTTGGAGTCTTTTTTCATTTTGTAGGTTACTCGTTTGATTTAGTAAAAATTTTCGATTTGAGTCCTTTATAAACTGAGCCACCATAATGTGCGATTATAGCCCACAGTTGTCATTATTATGGTTTTGTTGTTGCTAATCATAATGTTATTACTAGTTTAATTTGTTATTACATTTGCTCGCTAAATGTTTAGTTCAACACTAAACTAAATTGTAACTTGTTATCACTTAAATTAGATTTGTCATTCAGTGTGGAAACGTAGTTTTGATTTTATATTTAAATCAAATAATTATTTGGCTTTTATAAAATGTAATTTCTGTGCGATCAGGGATTTAATTTTGAAACTTTAATTTGATTTAAAATTCATTACATTTCTAAATAACTAAATGCAACCATTTGCATCACGTCCCCCTTCCGAGACCACGAAGTGTTCCATGGTGGAGAGACATGTGTTAGTAGTAGTATGTATGTGAAATGTGGCGTCCTAGCGGCGGAAGTCATGACCTGGTAGACATAAAATCATGACCAAACAGGCCTTCTTTAAAATACGGAAGGACTTCCCTACACATTACCTCCTCCTTTCTTCTTAACATTGAGTGAGATTGGGAGACAAGGCCTTCTTTGTCCATTGCCTAAAGAGGGTCTTAGAAGGCATGCAAAGAGGAAGGCCTTAGAAGTGATTTACTTTAAATTAAATTTAAATTTTTAAATAAATGATTTTATCACAAAATCATTAACCACATCTACATATTTATTTATAAGTATGTATGTATCTATTTTAGAAAGTTGTACCACGCCCAACTTCAAATTGAAAATTTTAAAAATACCCTGTAAAATATTAAATAAAAAATATAATTTTAAAATATGTATGAAATTTTCCAATTAAATTACGGTTAAGAAAAGAATTTTCGGAAAAGAAATTTCTCAAATTTTTAAAAATCTTCTTGGTCATATCTGATGAAAAAATGCATGCATTCCGCAGGCCTTATTTTAGGAAGGCATTACAAAAGAACCATTCCGCATGCCTTATATGTGGAAGGCCTTGCGACTTCCGCCGCTGGGATATCGTACACGCTTGAACATTTGTCTTTGGTTGTTGTTGTTTGTATGGAAATATTGGTTTGGCAAGAAACAAATTTTTCCCCTTTTTCCCTTTTGTTCCCCTTTTTTGTTCAGGTAAATTTTCAATTATTTCATTCGAACAATTAATTTTAATCTATCATGTTGGTGCCACTTTGTTCATTGACCATCTGCCGTCGTTCAGGCAGCTTATTGATCCCAGATTCCTAGAATTCCACAAATATACTCGAACAACTCGGACGTCTTCTTTATTGAATGATTTTTCATTCAAAGAGTTTTACAGACTCCGGAATAAAACGTACCAGTACCTTGGTACAATAATAATGTAAATTCAGTAGAACAAGGGGGTATCCAAGCCATAGCTGAGCGAAATTTATAGAAAGCAGAGTAGATAGGTGAAAGAGCGATCAGAAACTAGAATCAAACCATGCAGGAAACTGAGTTTAAATAGTGCTTGATTGATACTCATGCCAGCTAAATTATGTTTTATGTTCGTTGCACCGAACGAAAATTCGCATTCCCTTTTATTTCTGTCCGTTTGATGTTCAACCCCTAGATTAATTTATACATAGATTTGTTAACTCGCTCGCCGGTTTAGTGATTGAAGGGAAGCGAACTTGTGTTTGAACGTCAAGTGAAAAATTCTGTTGCTGAGGTTTGACAAACCCAGGTGAATGTTCAAAATATGTAAATAACGTGTCCGCCAAATAACTTTTTTTTTTGGAAAATGCTATAAAAAAAAAACTACTGAATATTTTCTCAAATTTCTTTTTATTTTAACACGTTTTCTAGTTGTTGCAGTTTTCTCCTTAAACCGATAACAATATTTTTCAAATCTTCGGAATCCCTTCGGATAATTCCAATAAATAGCAGAGCGTCGCGTGAAAATCATATAAATTCTTCATTACTTAGGTGGCCTCAAACAACCCAGAGGGGACAAGGGCCTTACAAAATGGGGATACCATGATTCTCCAACCGGCTCGATGTTCAGTTTTTCCCCTCCGTTTAGTAACACCAAGCTCTCACAAGCAATCTACCACCTGGTCTTTCCACCGAAGTCTTGGTTGCCCTATTTTTCGATATCCTTCGAGTACGTTTTCGAAAACCTAGCGAACTGGTCATTCTGATCCATACTAGCGACATGGCCTAGCCAACGCAAACACTCTATTTTGATGCACATAACCACTTCGATACAGGGTATAGATTATTCAGCTCGTGGTTCATCCGTCGACGATACTCACCGTTTTCTATTATAGGACCATATGTTCATCGGAGCAATTTTCCCTCGAAGACACCCACTAATGTTTCATCAGCAAGATAGGTTGTATGAGAGTCTGATATAGTTGGATCTTCGTTTCTCGAGGGGGGTCTTATCTCTGAAGTGCGTGCTTAGCCCGAAATAACACCCGTTTGAAAGCACAATTCTCCGTTTGATTTCCAGGCTGATGTTATTGCATCTATTCACGGTAGACCCGAGGTATACAAATTCGTCCACTACCTCGAAATTATTATAACTGTTATCAACGGTCACCCTTTAATCTAGTCGGGATGTTCTGTTTGTCGAAACAATTAATTTTGTCTTGTCCTCGCTTACTGCCAACCCCAGTTTTCATGATTCTTCTGAATTTTCGCAAATACTGCAGTAACTTCTCGCAGATTTCGCCCTATTATGTCTAAATCATTAGCGTACGCCAGCACCATATTGAAGAGATCGCATGATAGGATGTCACTCTGCCTAAGTCTTCCCTTGTACTAATTGATTCGGTGAGATCTTTACCAATCGACAGTGAGGATTTCGAGTCGGTCAGTGTCACTCTACATAGACTAGTCAGCTTATGCAGGTTTACCAAGCTCCGATATAGCTTGGTGTAATTTTCCCCGTATATAACCTACAATGAGGTGGTAGGTGTCGGTTTGTTTTTCGGGAGGTTCTCCAGGATTTGTCGTAATGTGAATATCTGGTGGCTAGCTGACTTTCCAGGCCTAGTTGCACTGACAAGGTCCGATCAGGTCTGCAACAAACGGCTTTAGTCTTTCACACATTACGGACCTTGTATGCGATGCGACGTCACTAGAGGTTATCACAACCGAATCAGAGGTTGTCTCAAATTCGAGATTGTCACAGCCGAATTAGAAGTTGTCATAGCCGAATGTGAAGTTGTCCCAACCGAATTTACATATTGTCACAACTGAATTTTGGAATGTTTGAATTTTCGAAATGTGTTTCATTTAGTGACGGTTAATTTTCCGGCATTCTCATAAATAATTACAATGCGAGGAAATAAATTATATAGGGTAATCTTCATTTAACCTGCCACATCCGACCGTTTTTTAAGTCCGAGCAATAGGGTAACCGTACCAATTCTGACGTTTTGTGTCCATTTAAAGGGGTTTTCAACAAAGACGCTACAAAAGTAAATCGATAAGGACAGCAAACGACGCCATATTTTTTCCCGCTCTTTTGACATTTCTCTTCAGTAAGGTTTGCCATTTCATCATGGAAAGATATACGAGCCAACAACGAGTCGAAATTATTAAAATTTACTACCGAAATTTGGAGTCAGTGCCTTCCACTTTAAGACCGCTACGATTCGGATTTTCATCGGAAAATCATCTTCAGCGATGAGGCTCATTTCTGGCTGAATGGCTTCGTCAATAAGAAAAATATGCGTTATTAACCAGACAGCAATCCACACGTAATCCATGAGTCATTACGGATCTTGATCCGTGATGATCAAGACCGGCACATTACTGTAAATGCGAATCGCTACCGTTCGATGATAACCGAATATTTTTGGCCCCAATTGAATAATATGGACTTGGAGGACTTGGTAGATTATTTCCTGTGGGGCTACGTCAAGTCTATGGTCTATTTCAACAAGCCAGCGACGATTGATGAACTTCGTACGAATATCGAACGTGAAATTGCAGCAGTATCGGCCGATTTATGCTTGGGTTCAGCGTCTGGACTTCTGCAAGCGTGCCCGTATGGCATAATGGCATCGAACGTACTTTCACAGGAATAAAAAATTTCATTGGTATCTAAAACCGGTTTTGTTTTATTTAAAAAAATCTTTCGTAGCGCTCTTATTGAAAACCCGTTACTTAGGTCCAAAGCCGTTCTATACACGCTAAAAATCTGTATTTTTTCTTATTTGTATGGAAATATAACGTCTGCTTGGAGCTTGTCGCAAATATAGTATATTTTTGCCCAAACACATTGTTTTTGCTATGCAATATTACATGTTTGAGACACAATGATAAATATGTTATAATATATGTGTTTGTGATCTAAATAAAGAACTGTTTGTGTTACGAATACAGGCATGTTTGGTGCACCGTTAACTGGAGAGCAAAATACTAAAAGAGGGATAAAGTGAGATTGTTCTTAATGTTATTGCAAGTGTGTAACTGCATTTTTGTATTATTCCTTCAGTCAGTGGTTCATAAATAGTCCTGAATGCGTGTCTAAATTAATTGTATATTTCTTATGTGGACAAATCTGTTGCATTATAGTTTCATGCATTCAGTCGTCAGTCGATTATTTCGGAAGAAACACACGAATGCTTCGACGTAAGCATGTTGCTGTTCGGTACGAATCACTCATATGAATCCACGTAAAAGTATGCATGCTTGCAAGTAAACATGATAATGTTTGCATTTAAACATAAATTTAAGTTCAGGTCTGGAGTGTGCTCCCAACATATACATGGTCCCTGGAGAATGTGTTTGAGACAATATGTTACAGGGACCGTTTTTTCTGCATGCGATAGATATCAGTGCTCCCAAGTTTATTATGTTTAAGGATAATGGGTTCTTTTGAACCAGCCAGATTCTGACCTTACATAAGAGATGCAGTTAACTTCGTGCATAAATCTATGTTAACTACAGCACCTACATATTGACCTATGGTCATATATACACGCTGAAAATTCTGTCGTTTTTTGTTGTTTGGATACAAATATAAAGTGTGTTTGGAGCTTGTTGCAAATATAGTATACTTTTGTTCCAACACATTGTGATTGCTATTAGATATTACATGTTGGAGATACAATGAATACAACGCTGTAATAGACATGTTTGAGTTATAAACATATCTATGGTTCATCCAGACTGTTTTTGGGAGAATTTTGTTGGGCTCTTTTTTCAGGGTGAACATATGTCTGTAGTTGCGCGCATATTCAATATTTCAACAGTCTGCTTGAAAGTTAAAAGTTAAACTCTTCTTTTTTGACGAACATAATGTGTTTAATCGAAGAGCTGACTTTGTATTATCTCTTACACCAAAACGCTTTTATACTTAAGATGATTATTGATTTCGCCTCTAACATCGATTTCGTTTTAATGAATGTCTTAATTGATTTGTAGCTATTGATGGAAGGTGCCGTAAAACATTATACTTCGTTCAACGTCCCCATCCATGGAACAGCCATTATATGAACTAACTCATTAAATGAACAAATGGCAGAAATAATAGCGACGAACTGCTGCTTTATCTTGAATTATAAGGGAGTTCTTTATTTCAAATACGGAGCAGTACGTCAAGCCAACTTAAACCGAAATGCACAATGATGAATATCCTTTTTGCGATTTATTTGCGAATTTCGTTGTAATAAAAAATCAATAAAACCTTTTCGCTTTCATGAATGTTAAATGAGACGGAACAAAACGGAAAGGTACAAGAGTTTAATTAATTTTTCTTTTCGTTAGCGTTCCTTTTGTTTAAACTTAACGAAAGGGATAAAGTGGTGCAGTCGAGATCTAAATAAAAGAATCATTTATTTGGCGGATACAAACTGGCATTAACAAAATAATGACAAATCGCCCCGACAATATTCTGTATATACAATTGAGGGTTATTTTACATAAAACACAGCAAAACAATGGGGAATTGTTCTTCTTTCTTGAACAATTGTTTTTATTTGCTTTTGGACGTTTTCTCACAAAATTGTCAAAATGTGCAGATTCAATTTTTAGACGTAGCTGAAAGAAGTCGGAATAAAGTCTAAGTAAACATCCGATAATAGTCGGACTTATCCAATCATTTTCTGATCCTTTGTCCGATTTGTCGTACCAATTTCGGAGAGAACTCTGAAAAAACAACCGATAATGGGCCGACTTTTCCGATCGTTTTCTGACACATTGTACTATTTGTCGTGGCAGTTTTGGAGAGACGTCTGAATTAACCTGCGAAAATTTTAAGACTTTTCGAATCATTTTCTGACCATCTGTCAGATTTTTCGTACCACGTACGAAATTTGTCGTGCACGTACAAATTAATAATTATTTTTATTTGACGACCGCGACGTCGTTAGCACTTGCTTGCTCGTTTGTAACTGAAGACAACAAACAAAATGAGGCATACAAAACATAAACAACAACTCAATTAACAGAAACTATACAGTGAAAACATTTTCTGGCAATTCCCTTACTGGTGCATGGCTGTGGAATGAAATCAAAATCAAATAGAATAAATATTTCCCTTCGGATAATGTGCAGAAACATCGCATGATTTTCGTATGGAATTTCAGAGAATGTACAGAACGGGCTTGTCACATGCATATAAAGGGTCCGCCATCTAACGGTTTTTTCAACTAGTGCTTATTTCGTGAATGGTAACACTTAGCTCATGTCTGATTTGACAGATAATTAGTTTTATCCTTCCGCTGAACGAATATGGTTGTGTATACGCTTGAACAACGCTGGGAAATATTGCGACATCACTTTGAAAATCATGGTAATGTTGCAGATGCCGATTTTGCCAAAAAAAAATCTACTTTTCAGATGAAGCTCATTTTGATCTTGGCGGGTATGTAAACAAGCAAAATTGTCGCATTTGGGGCACAGAACACCCGCACGCATACATTGAAAAGCCGATGCACCCAAAACGAGTCACTGTTTGATGCGGATTTTGGTCCAGAGGCATAATTGGGCCATTTTTCTTCGAAAATGAGCAAGGAGTGGCCGTTACAGTCAATGGCGATCGTTATCGGGCCCTGTTGAACGAATTTTTGTTCACAAAAATTGAAAAGGAGGATATTGACAACATTTGGTTTCAACAGGACGGCGCTACGTGCCACACAGCCGAAGCTACACTCGATGCTTTGCGCCCTGTTTTTGAAGATCGCATTATCAGCCGCAGAGCTGCATATCGTTTGGCCACTTCGGAGCTGCGATTTGGCACCGTTGGACTATTATTTGTGGGGTGCCCTCAAAGATAAGTGTTACGCCGACAAGCCAGAGACAATTGACGCTTTAAAGGACAATATTCGTGAAGCCATTGGTGAAATACAGCTGCACACAATCGATAATGTGCTTAAACATTGGACCGATCGTGTAGGCTACTGCATGGCCAGCCGAGGCAGCCATTTGAATGAAATTATTTTCCATTATTAACCGGAAGGATTGTACTTTCAAATAAAAAAAGAAATTTGAGAAAATATTCAGTAGTTTTTTTTCTATAGCATTTTCAAAAAAAAAAACAGTTATTTGGCGGACCCGTTATTACGTCAAATACTCGTGACGACTGAATGCATGCAACTAAAACGCAAAAGATATGTCAATACAAGAAACAATCAATTCAATTACACACACATTCAGGAATGAATCACTGACTGAAAAAATAATCCAATACTACATTAATAAACTTACAATAGCATTAACATACGATGAAGACTCTCTTTTATTATTTTATTTTTTATAAGTGCATCAAACTCAGCTGTATTTGTATCACAAACAAGGCTTTAGTTGGATGTCAAACCAAACACATATATAATGACATATGCATCATTGGGACTCAAACATGTAGTACTAAATAGTAAATGTGTTCGGACACAAGTATTTTATAGTTGCGACATGCTCCAAACACACTTTATATTTGTATCTAAACAACAAAAAGTGCAGACTATTTTGTGTGTACGATATGCCACAACCAAAGCAATATTTGGATGAAAAACACATGTATTACAACATAATAATCATTGTGTCTCAATTATGTAATATTGAATAGGAAATACAATGTGTTTGGACACAAGTATAGCAAATTTGCGATATGCTCCAAATACGATTTATATTTGCATCGAGAAAATATATTGTTAAAGGAAAATTTGTAGAAAATTTAAGAAAAATCATTTCAAGCTTCTATAACTCTAAGTTAGAGTACTAGCAAATGTTGGAGACACAATGATCAATATGTTATAATATGTGTTTGTGACCAAAATATAGTTTTGTTTGTGATGCAAATTTACAACGTTTACTTACTTTTTTGCAACGTTTACTTACTTTTTTTGTCACTATGCTCTGACGAGAGGAGAATAATAAAAGATGGACAAATTGAGACTGTTCTCAGCCTAAGCTAATGTTTTTGCAAGTGTGTGATTCAGTGATTCATAAGTATTCCCGAATGTGTGTGTAAATGAATTGAGAGTTTCGTATGTTGACTGATCTGATGCGTTTTAGTTCATGCATTCAGTCGTCAACCGTTCGTCTAGGAGGAAACACTCGAATGCCTAAAAGTAAGTATATGAACGTTTGGGACGAAACACGCACATGGCTCCACGTAAAAGCATGTACCTTTGAAAGTACACATACTAATGTTTGCATTTAAATATAAGTGAGTGTTTAACTTGCAAATATATGAATATTCGTAGTTTGTTCCAAATATATAAATGATTCGTGCATAATGTGTTCGAGAGAATATGTTACAGAGGCTGTTTTTCAGCGTGTAGTTAAAGATGTAATAGGCTTCATGACAAACTTAACCTTAACAATTCAGAGCTCAGATATGCGAACTAACTCCTAGCTGTTATACTGTTTGTTATTGGGTTAATTCAGCCTTTAAGCGGAATACACATATAGCTCCCTGACTACATAAGTTCTAACTCAAAATCTTCTGATTTAAATTTTTTTCAAACTATTAACCAAGAACCACTTTTATCCACTGTAAAAATCTGGCAACACTTTCTCTTCCTTTTCATAAGAAAAAAATTCGAAGAACTTAACTTAGGAAAACCTATTATTTGCTTCTACTGAAAATGTCTAAATTTTAAGTTGTTGCACTATTGAAGTTGGGATTTGAGATGTTACTCATGGGCTTGGGCATCGGTTACCGTTGAAGTTCATTATCGTTTTACCGACATGAGTAGCAATAAATTGCTTTGTTTTACTACCAATATTTCCAAGTTCGAAAACATTCCAGGCAGTATCTCCATTGTCGTGTATATGAATTTATCACATTTAAAACATTTCAGATTGTCATCGAACATCTTTACACATCGATAACTTACCACAAACTCGTCACATTATCAGACATAAAACTCGATATTCTCTAGAATAAGGACATAATGGGGTTGCTTTTGTTCGTGGCTTCCAGTTGGTAGGGGAAAGATAAATTATTTTAACTATACAAAAAACAGGCAAGCATTACAATACATTAACCTTATATATCTCATAAATTTAGCAAAATGAGGTAATTTTTCAAACACATTGTTGGAAAAGGGGTACGAAGTAGTCCGTAGTCCGTCACGGACACACTAACGCTAGAAATGTTTAGGAGCGCAATATTTCTGTGTCGAACTAGAAATGTAAAGGGTTTTTGCTACAGTAAATAATGTGACATAGTAAAATATTTTGGGTATTGTGTTTTACTTATCTGAAGCTGTATACAGAGTTGCCATATGGCTAAGATTTAATCGGGGAACTTGAAACAATTACAAATATACCCAGTGTGCCATGTGAATCCGATTCGAATTCGAAATATACTCGCGTCTTCGTATATTTCGTTCGAAACGGAATTCAGTTACGTAAAAATAAGGAACCCGTTTGTGTATAAAATTCTGATCGTTTTTTGGATTTTTGGATCCGTCTCCAACTTGCAACAGATTTCATATTCGAATCCTTTTCGGGTTAGGTTTTTGTTTAATAAAATGGATTCGACACAGATTCACGTATATTATTATTTCGGGATTCGATAGGTATTCGTTCTAATTTTCGTTGTCAGTCAATTTTAGTTTCAGGTTTTGTGTTTTAGCAATTCAGATATGAATCTTACTTGCTTATTCGGTCTCGGACAACCGCGGGGGGTCAGGGAAGAAGATATCAAAGATAACATATTTCGCCAACCAGTTCGATCTTTTGCTTTATTTATCCAGTTAGCAATACCAACTGTACGCAGGGATTCGTCAACCAGATCCCTCCAGCGGACTCTTGGTATTCCTATTTTTCGTCGTGCTTCGAGATATGAATCTGCGACAGTAAATCTTTTAGTCAAAACTATCTGCCGCCAAAAGTGAGGGGTGGAGGGGGCGTGGGTCAGCCAACATTTCACCGATTACGTGCGTGGTTCCCTCACAAGATGTTTGCAATTTCAAATTTACTTCCCCAAATCCGCATTTCGGGTTTTCTTGTTTTTACGGAGTCGTGAATGAGTTCGCAACGGATCCTCCAAATTGCAATTTCACTGATTTGCTGTTTATAATTTGCGAACGGGTTCGAACCGATCCGTCAAATTCCAAATTCACTGATTCGCTCTCTATATTTTTACCGACTCGTAACGGGTTCGAAACGGATCCGTCAAATCGGAATTTTATATTTTTACTAGCTGACCCGGCAGACGTTGTCCTGCAAATTTTGTTCAAATACCGTTAGCAGGAGCAGAAATAATGGATGTTTAATTTGTGGTTTGTATGGGAGGTACCACGCCCCTTTGTCCAATTGGACCGAATGGTAAATCTTAACCACCCAGGGCACCACCCAAACGCATACAAAAAAATTTATTCAAATCGGTACAAAAGTTTAGGAGGAGTTCAGTCAGAAACACACGTGCAGTAGAATGATATATACAAAGAAGATTATATTTTTTTATATTTTTACAAACTTGCACCGGGTTCGGCAACTCACATTACACTCTTTTTGCACGCTGAAAAATTTTTATATTTTTGTTGCTTTGAGGCAAATACAACGTGTTTTTTTTAAGTTCCCAGTTGGAAATTTCTTATAGGCATCATCAATGACATTTTGCGTTACTCTGTGAGGGAAAGTTGTAGCTCTTTTGCGATTTTGACCTTGAAGATGAAGGTTTTTTTTGAGCATATGTGTTCTTTATGACAAGAGCTACAACTTTCCCTCACAGAGTAAATCAAAATTCTGAACAGTTTGCAAGATATGAGCCTGACAAAATGTTCACTTTTTTGGAAAGCCGACACCGAGGCCCAAAATCTTTGGGGGCCCATAAAAAAGTGCATGACTTTGGGCAACACTGGGAGTTGCTGGTCTTTTTTTTTTGTATTTCATCACGTAGTGGTGTCCGTATATGGTTATATTTCCATGACTTAAAAAATTTCACACAGTGATATTTGTGACACAAATGTTACTTTGCTTGTGGAACACTGCTGAAATCAAAAACGTGACAGACAGCAAATAAATAAACAGCGGATCTTCAATTCACGAAAACAGTGCTGGCAAACATGTACATGGTTCCTGCCATATATTTCTGGGCCGTTATTTTTCAGCGTGTATGCTTTTGCGGACTCGTAACGTGGTCGAAACGGATCCGCATGCGTTCTTGTGTACATTGGGATTAATACATTTTTAAAAGACAATAATTTCAAATATGCAATTAACTGGTACTAATTGGCTTAATTCCACATACAGATATGAGGAATGGATGTTACTTTGATCATTTTTGCAACCATTGCCTTCTATATACGTCCATTACACTACACAATCAAACGGGGAGAAAATTTCGCAATAGTAGGTATCGAAATCTAAGGAAAATTAATTCCAATCTGGCAACTCTACTTTTGAAATAAGTCAAAAGCTGTTAGTCAAATCTTTTCCCTTTTTTTTGAATCCCTATTTATTATTCCAGGTAATAAAATGAAACAACTGGGTAAAGGATCTTACGGTTTATGCATGGAACTGAGAAGGTCCTTATAGTCTGCTGCATATACATTTCTAACTTATTCAAGGTTCCAAATCTTATTTATACACGAATGTCTTTGTGTGCGTGTGACTGACGGTGAGTGTTCTCGCGTTAGTGTATCAGCTTTATTACATGTATCCTTTTGTTAAGCTGACGACATGAATAATTTCATTCTCACGCCAAAACAAAAAACAGGAAGGATCTGAAAGGACTCTGCGAAGTCAACTGCCTACATATCGTACGTTGGTCGTTTTGTAAATTGTTCGTGAAGTTTTTTTAAGAAATTTAAATTATACGCACGTGTTGTTCAGTTCCTAACAGTACTACGGTGACTGTGGACATAATTATTATCCTCCGGTAAATATAGAATATTTTTCAATTGAAATATTTATATCCGTTTTTATCATGCGAATTCTATTTATTGTTGTTTTTGTGCACAGCTTTGTCAGAAGTTAATAAATTGACCAAAGAGACAGTCTAGTGATGTAAAATGCATAGGTACACGCTGGAAAGTCTGTTGAACGTGTGGTTTGGAATTGTACAACACTGAAAATGAACAAACATGCATCCAATGATATACGCAAATTGACAATAATACATTGTAACCAATTTCCACGTTCTTAAAAATGTATAAATGTACACCCACACCCCGAAACGACTGACCCCCTTTTCGGTGGTGGGGTGCGGGTTTTCTGACTCGTACGACGAGAGCGGCCTCAGGGCTTATTTTGAGGGACTCGCATTGAATCTAAGCGTCCAGCGTGTTTCTAAGTTGAGACGTGATAAATGACTTCTTCACTTTACACGGGAGTCCGATGTAGAGAGCTTCTACAAGGTGAAGAGCATCCTGAATTCCTGCGTGACTATGAGGAAGGACAAAAAGAAGGACGTGACTCTGTGTCACAACTACCAGCGCTTCTTCGGACACTTCGGTGTGTCCAGTGTAGTGGTAATCACGGCCCTGGTAACCGTATCATTCCTTCTAAGGAAATGGAGGTGTAAATGGTGCCAGCTGCCGATCCAGTCACGGGGTAGGTCTCGCGCGTGGTTTGCTACACGCTGAAATGCGCTAACTGCGAGGTTGAGTGACATGTGGCCAGTTCAAACGACTGTTCGCTGTGAAAGGCCATTCTCGCCAAGCGAGCGTAAGTGCAGATCACCTTCCTTCGTTCCACGTTCCTACGAAGTTCCTTTCCAAGGAATAGTGGGAGAGGGGGGGGGGGGGAGGGGGGTTGGGTGTTTAAAGGGATGTCCTGCCCTGTTGCCGCGTTCTTCGTGAGGGACAACATTTGCCACGAGACAGGGGTACTGGACCAGGGTGCGATTGAGAATTCGTGGGTGCATATTTGCAGCAGGGACGGATCCATAATGGCGGTGGTATGGATGTACCTCAGACCGGGATACCAACTGGACATTGCACAACTGCAGTCAATTGGGGCTCTGGTTGGTCAAGGTGATCTGGTAATTGGAGCTGATCTTAATGACATTCTAGTTGTGTGGCGGGGAGGGGTGACAGGACTGACACTAGGGGCAGTGCATTTCGGGACTTTCTCACCGGATGCTCTGACATTTCTGTAATACCGACTAGTGGGTCGGCTACGATTAGTACCACTTCGGCCGCGTTTATTGACCGTGTTATGGTCTCCGTTCGGAATCGGTGTAAAACTGTAGGTCCCATTCAGTGAGTGTAAAACTAGAACGCGCACAGCTCTCAGGTTGCGAGAACCTCTCCCTTGGGAGGTAACGGGAAACCATTTTTTTGGTCTCCTCGGGGGTGAGATGGAGTGACACTAGTGACATCGGATTGATGACGGTCGATTGCGGTTCTAACCATCGGGCCGTGGAATTGACTTTGGAGCGGGGCGATTTCGATCGTCGGAAGCGCCCAACATTTTTCGATTATGACGGGATGAATCGACGATGATTCAACCGGGTACTCGCGGATGGGTTTCCCGTCTTCCGGTATGAGTCCATATAAACAGAAAACAAATTATCAGTGAAATTGCGATTTGGCGGATCAAGTTCGAACCCGGTACTAGTCCGAGAAACATGGAAAACCTAAACGCGAGTTTAGAGAAGCAAATTTCATAGGGAAAATATCTCGAGGCGGAACCAAGCTCGTATTTCGGTCAAGGGATGCCCGAATCAACGCCTCCTCTATGCCTCACTGTTGGGAGGCAAACATTTTTGCCTAAAAAAATGTAAAGTCACAGTTTCATATTTAAATTGCTAAAAAACAAAAACTGAAACAAAATTTAGCAGACGATGATAATTAGAACAAATCCGTTCCAAAACCGGAAAAATTTATAAAAGTGAATCCGTCTCGAGTCCAGTTTATTTCCAAAAAAAAAACGAACTCAAAACGGATTCGAATATGAAATCCGTTGCGGTTACAATAGGAAGAAGCACTGCAATGTACGAAGAAGTGAATCCGTCTCGAATTCGAAACGGATTCATATATCACACCGGGTGCTAAATGCTTCCTGGAAAAAATCGAATGTGATGTAAGCTGAGTGGCATCCGTTTTTCTACTCCATTGGCTGTTCCCGATATTACTATTACAATCTCCAATATCAATAAAAAAAAGGAGACACTAAAGAACATACATGGGACAAATTAATTAGAAGACAATTACAGATTGTAGTTTAATTCGAATTACCTCTACAAAAGCAAATTCAATACAATTTAAATACCATTGGAAATTATTCTTATTTTCAAAGCATTTCCATCATATCTGGCAGTTTGGTTTTCAAAAATTGTATACAGTACAGGTTTCTGAATTTGATAGTACCATGAGGCAACACCTATCGAAGCCACAAACCTCTACATAAAAACAGTATTACCAGCAGTCAAACACCTTCGAAATAACTAAATCACTGCCATATTTCATTACAATTGGCATCCGATTCCACAACCTACATTTGCATTGCCTGAGCAAATGCAAATTCAAATTCAAAAGATTTAAATTGTCATTGCATGCAATGGTAATTCTTTTGCATTTGCATTAGATATAGTAATGTAAATTAAAATCTAAAGCAAATTGAAAAAACCCAGGTATGCTAAAGAATTCGTTTGAAGTTATTGTGTTTTTGTATTTGCATTTGACACTGTCAATGTCATTCCTTTGTGGAAATTGTATTGTATTGTGCAGGTATTGTTATGACAGGGAGAATAGCTACATACACAAGGAATCTAACGGACACTGCTGCTTTCAATGTCGGTAAATGCTAATGACGTTTAACGTCTGCTCTGCTTGTGCTGCTTGCGATGGCTTCCTTTGCAACACGATATGATGTCAGAACCAACTCGAATGTTGCTGTTGGTGGTGGTTGTTATTCAGATTTTCATTTTACAAGCGTTTAAGCATATACGCGTTCTCTTGTCCTTCTTGTTTCTTTCCTCCCGCTATGGATGTGATAGTATAGTAGAAATTGTGCCAGAATGTAGAGCTACTGAGGTGGTAGTTGCCTGGAAGTTGAAATCTGCGGTTTTTGAGTGTCATTTTTTTTTTTTTTTTTTTTTTTTGCAACCATTCGGCTTTAGTTCTCTTGCAGTTAGTTTTCATGCGGTTTACTTTGTTTTGCTTTATTGCGGATTTGTGGCCAAAAGTGTTTTGTTTATTTATAACACTGAAATGTGCGACTGCTTTTATGGCCACAATAATATAAATTGGAATAGTTTTTTTTGGTTTATACAACAGTATTAATAGGATTATCAATTTATGATATGACGATTGAAATCTGAACATCAGAATTGGACTTATTTTAAATACAATGAAAACAAAAAGGGAAATGTATCGTAAACACGGGGATTGGGTGACTGATCATTACAACGTCCTGAAGTCAAACTGGCTTTTATGCTTTTTCAAAAATAATGCCACCTGTAAACATCGAAGTTGATACTAATTTTCCCACACCACCCAGGGAGCCATATGATGCCGTTTGGAATTCGAGACAGACTCGCTTCTTTGCACATTTTGTCCGAAACTGAAATCAGTTACGGAAACATGATGATTCCGTTTGTAACATCTGTAACATATTCTCTCGAACATATTCTGCAGGAACCATATATGTATATGTTTGGAACACACTCCAAATATTCATATGGCCTAAACTCTCTTATATTTAAATGCAAAAATTGGTATGTTTACTTGCAAAGATGTATCCTCTTTCGTGGAGCCATATGCGTGTTTCATCCCAACCATCCATTTACTTTCGTCGAAGCATTCGTGGGTTTCCTGCCCAACGATGAATTGACGACTGAATGCTTGAAACTAAGTCGCAATAGATCAGTCAACATTGGAAACACTCAATTCATGTATACATGCATTCAGGAATATTTATGAATCACTGACTGAAAGAATAATGCTTGTAAAAATATAGTTATACACTTGCAGTAACATTAACTTAGGCCGAGAACAATCTATATTTGTCCCCTTTCAGTATATTGCTCTTTAACAAAGCATATCGAGAAAAAAAAATGGAAGTAAACAGTGCACCAAACACAGCTGCATTTGTATCACAAACAAGGCTGTAGTTGGATCACAAACATATATAGTATGGCATATTAATCTATGTGTCACAAACATGTAATACTGAATAGCAATCACAATGTGTTTGGACAGAAGTATACTATATTGGCGACAAGCTCCAAACACACTTTATATTTGCATCCAAACAAGAAAAAGTTACAGATTTTTTAGCGTTGAGATGTACAATATATGGTGTGGAATAACTTCACACAGGATCATTGGAAAAAAAATTTTCGAAATTGACGCACAAATTGGGGTTAATATGAATGGCATTCAATACCGTGCAATGAATGGAGTTAGAGGACAATTGTGGTTCCAGCAAATGAAGCCGCAGCTCACACAGCAGCTCGTCCAACTATGCCTCTTCTGCGCGAAAATTTTGGCGATCGAAAAATATGGCGAGTTTTTGATTTTAACTGGCTTTTGGGTCTGCCCGATTCAACGGCTCCCGTTTTTTTCGAGCGTGGAATGAAATATTTTTCAGTTTACAGATAGAGAATAACCCGGAATTGTGATCTCAACAAGATGGAGCCACAGCTCACACAGCAGCTCGTGACACTATGGTTTTTCTGCGCGAAATTTTTCCCCATCGAAAAATATGGCGAGTTTCTGATTTTAACGCAAAGGTCTGGCCGATTTAACGGCTCCCATTTTTTCTTAGGGCCTACCTAACGGATAATGTGTATGCCAATGCGCCCAGAAGAATCCAACGGCTTAAGGCCAATATTCGAGAAGAAGTGATGTCGCTTGAACTTAAAATTCTTAAAAAAGTTATAGGAAATGCTCTGGAAAAAGCTCTTCAGGTCGTAGCAAACAATGGGCAACATTTGAACGATATTGGCTTCAAAACAAAATGTGAACATATTTCCCAACCATAATCTTAGTTTTAATAAGTATCAAGGTTAAATGAAATCAGATAGAAACAAGTTATTCAGTAAATAAATCATAACCTTACTTATGCGCCACCCTGTGTATTTATCTCTTTGTGGGTGTTGAAGTTTTGGCTTGCTCTACTTGTTTGTGGCTGCTCACTAACAGATTTTCTTTCCGTGGAAGGCATTTCCTTGTATTCAACTCTATAGTTTATTGATGTTTTGCCTCCTTAACAATCGCGTAAATTGAAACATTTAAAATATAACATTTTACTTCATCGACATGGAGTTCAGTGAAAGTATGAAGTGAAAATATTTACGCTGCCAGAAAATCCTTCGGACTCGCTATCCAGCCTCACATGGAATCAATTATAAGGATTAAAACAACCACAGTAATGATTCCAGATATGTACGGCCTCGCTGCATACATGTATGCCCAAACAATTATGCAGTTATTTATGGTTTTATAAGAGCGCAATCATTTTGCGAAAATGCTAGAGACCATAATTTTCCATTTTTGTCTTTCGGCAGCAGCCCGACATAATAAAATGCCGCAGTTCTTTACCACCATATTTTCGGGGAAGTACGTATGAGCTGCTATTAGCACAACCGTATGCAAACATAAGTGTGTTAAATCCAGCCAGCTTGCGCTCTATGGCCGTCATGTGAAGTGTTGATTTTTCCATGCCGCTTTATGTGTCGGCGGTAGTTTTTATATAAGTTAACACCTTCAAATCCATATACATACATATGTGGCGAATGCAGTAACAACACTGAGTTTGTGGGCATGATATATTGTAATCATAACTTTACAAGTTAATTCTCTTTACAACAAAGTGCAGTAGTTTACGAGAGAAATCTAACAATTTTCGTTACACAAAGCCTTGCATATGATACACGCTGAAAATAAGCTGCCCCTGTAACATTATGCAGGAACCGTGAATATGTTTGGAATATCCACTTACTGACGTGTAAATTTTGTGTTCTTAAATTGAAGATATGCTACTTTTTGTTTCTTTGTTGTCTGTCAGGTTTTTGTCTTCAGCAGTTTTCAACAAACCAAACCACATTTGGGTCACAAATTCATATAAATATTACAACCTATTAATCATTGTGTCCCAAACATGTTTTATTGAATAGCAAACACAATGTGTTTGAATACAAGTGTACTATATTTGCGGCAAGCTACAAACACATTATGTTTGCATCCAAATAACAAAAAAATTCAAACATTTTTCAGCGTCTAGTTTTGAGCCACCGTAACACGTACAGGACATTGTGGTATCGTGTTGCATTTGCCAGGTTCTGAAAATGGTTAAAGTGTTGTTAACTGGTTAAAGGATATAAACATAATCAATTTTGATAATGACCGAACATGCAATATTTTGTGGTACTAAAAGTCACTAGCCCTTTTTTGGATTTGTTCACTCGTTTGGTTTGGCTTAATATTTCTGGCCATTTACATTCAGTAGTTCCACTATAGTCTCGGTTGGTAAATGACTGCTATGAATGCTATTATAGCTGGAATATGGGAAAGTTATTGCTTTTTCAACATGGGAGTTATTTCAATTCACATGCAGTTGTATAGCCAGTGACTGGTAGTTGCACATAGGAAGTAGGTGGAACACCACTACTCCCTAATACCCTCAGCGTCACTACTGTGTAGTTAGTAGGGTGGGCTAGGGCATTATGAAGGCGAGTTGTGGCTAATTACTTAAAAGAAGAGTAGTAGAAGAGTAGTAATCTGATTTTTGTGGTTCGTTTCGTGTTTTATTGCTTAAAACCAAAGGCGGTATACCACCATTTGTAAAAAATTTTAAATCCAATATTTTCAGAGCATTTTACACTTTATACGAAAAAGCCGAAATTACTCTACATTTATTTCAATGTATTTCGAAAGGCCACTCTTTTAGAAAGCAACGCTAAAGTATAATTTCTGGAATTTTTTAAAAAAATCAATCGAACTCACGGGCGGAGTCTATGAAAATGTTAAATTGGAAATTAAAAAAAAATTGTTTTTGTGCTGAAGGCTCTTTTGCTATTGCACTTTATTTTTTCTTACATCTGCCTTAACATTAGATGTAATATTGTTAAAATAAATAGAGCAATATTTAGCTCACTGAAACAATTGTTTTTGTTTTGTCATAAACAGAGCGACGACAAAAAGTATTGAATAGTATAGAGAACTTATTGCACTCGAGTCCTATTCTGTTTATGGAATATTTCAATATAAATTCCCCATTTCATTTCACATCAATGTTTCACGTCAAAATTATGAATGCACCAAGTTATAACAAAATGAGAGAAATACGTTTTGCATCATTCGCCAAATGTCGCCAGTGCTCTTTTGTCATACAATTTGTTCCATGAGTTCTCTATACTATTCAATACTCTTTGGTGACGATGACCTGCATTGTTGTTCGCTGCCGCTACATCAATACCATCATACTTATTTTCAGGCAGAGACTATTGTTGTACAACAACCACGTATGTGATGCTAACGCTGAGTGTTGTTTGCATGTGTTCACTTTGATAGATTACCCTACCCGTGCCTATAGATGTTAACACATCAATAAAAATAAATAAACCGCAATATTTTCCACGTGCTTTGGAGAAAGTTATTCATGCAATCAAATGTGGCATATATACAAATCACACAATGGGTGGACAGAACAACATCGATGTCACTTTAAATTTTTTCAATCCCAAATTTTAAAACATTTTGACTTTGGCCCATATCCATAGTGATGAATTCAATTATTGTAATTTTTCTTTGAGGTTTATTACTTCATTGCAATAAGTCACAAGCTCATTTAAAACCCACGTAGCGTATTATGTTATTTTTTAATAAATTAGATGGCACTTTCGCCAAGAGTTCAATAACAAAAACATTCCAGGATACATGATACTATTTTCATATACAGTCCACGTTTCTCTCTCCATCCTAGGACACATGAAGAAACCACTGAACAAGTAATATTTTACGACAACATCGACAAACTCAAGGCATCGCTGCTTTTGTGAAGGAATTACGTTTTCGAAGCAAATAGTGGGTCAAAAATGTTATTGGCCACACGTGACAGGCCGGGATATGCTACCTTGGATACGCGGGAAGTCTAGTGAATAAGTAAAGGAAAAGTTTAATGAAGTCAAATATTTTACAGAAGATTTAACGAAAAATAAAATTCGAAGTCATCCAAACTCTACGAAAACAAAAAAAAAACCAGAGGAAACCCACAGCCAAACATTCACCAAATAATGCAGCTGAACGGACATACCTTAAGCCACTGGAAAGAAATTAAGAAAACTGAGAAAAGTACAAATAGGCATTATCGATACTTGGAACACCATACGAGCAAAGCACAATAAACTGCAGTGACTTGGTCAAGTTATACGTGGAAAAGTTGATCCCTTTTTTCTTCACTTTTTGAAACTTTAATAGGTAAAAATAAATAAATATTTCCCCATTACATCCCATGAAGGGATGTAATCACAATCACTGAGTTGTACGCTTTCCAGCTTTCACTAACTGAATGGGACCTACATGGCCAAATACTCGATAGTTTCGCCGTCACTAAGTGAGGCGACCGTCGTTGAAAGAAATGCAAGTTGGTCAGTACATGGATCGAACCTACGTTCTCTCTCACAACAGCCGCGCACACTAACCTTAGCACCATTAACACCATTACACAAAACTCGTTTACCCTTGCAGCCCCTGAAGGAATCGTGGAGAATCTGTTCGCTGAGCGCATTGTAATTTTACACTCTCTAAGTTTAACAAAGAGTAATCGGCAAAATGATACTGCGCCTCGTGACCTATTTCGAAGCAGACACTGAAGTAAGTTATTCGACTTGATATGGGCAGTGCATAATGTTTGTCATCATTAGAAATTTTTGTAAATTTTTGTCTTATCTTCGAATAGAGAAGTACTGGGTCTGAAGAATTTGTTTGTATACAGAGCAGCCTTTATTATTGGCTGGATAGTTTCCATTACAGATGACACATTTGACATGGGTTTCCCAATATTTTCGCTCACAGTTCCTTAATAGGTGATTTTCTGCATATGTTGTGCATTTTGATTTTTTTTGTAGAATGATTAAGTGTGTCCTTACTGCTGCCAGTTTGTATAATGAGGGATAGTCTTTTTCGGTCTCTGTGATTCGAATACAATATGACGGAACATATGAGATTTCATGGAGTATACTTCTTTATTACTAGGATTCAACTTGAGATCAACTTCGAATTCGGATTCAAATAGCATCGGTCTTTAACGGTAACCCACAAGAAAAAGTCCTAAGGGGCCAAATCGCAGCTTCGAGACATCCAACTGGCATCGCTGATAACACGATTACATAACTTGGAGCGCAAAAAATAGATTGTTTGATGAGCTCTGTGCCATGGTGCGCCTTCCTACTGAAACCAATGATAATCCATATTCATTCAAACCATAGAAAGTCCGGAATCATTGTGTTGTCGCGCTCATCGTTGACTGAGTTGGTGTTTCCTGCAGCATTTTCGAACAAATGGGCCAATAATGCCATCACATCAAAATCCACACCAAACTGTCACTTCTTGTTGATGCCTGGGCTTCTGGACGATGATGTGCGGGTTTTCCGGTCCAGAGAAGTGGACGTTTTGTTTGTTGACATAGCCTGCGAGATGAAAATGCACCTCGTCAGAATAAATGATTTTTCGGCTAAACTCGATGTCCGATTGGGCTTTTGTAAGGCTAAACTGAGAAGCCGTAATGAAGTGAATGATCATCTGCCTTCCATTGCTGGGACAATTAGAGTTTGGTAGTGAATAATTCGATATCTTTGAAAAAAAATTTGCATCATGTTGGTGAGTGAAATGCCGAGTTGTTGAGGTCGGTGACGAGCCGGTGTGCTTGGATTGAGTTACACACTTTTGGCCACAGCAGCCACATTATCGTCGGTATGCACCGTACGACGACGGGGACCATGAGTGTTGGTTGTTCACTAGCAAGTCAGTTTCACGAACTCTTTGCACAAACGTGCGGTGGGTGCATTATTTTACCCAAAACTTAATTTCAACAAACGCACAGTTTGGGAAACACAGCACTCACCTTGGAAATAAGTTTTCAATATTTCCCAAAGTCGATCCACAATCAAAATTTAAGACTGTTATAAAAAAAACCCCCAAAAGATGATGGCTGAAATTAGTTTCCCCTCAGGTTTATTATATCCGTTATATAAATTCTAAATTTATCTAAGGGCGGATGAATAAGTCCGTGACTTTTCGAACTACCCTCGTAGTTATATGAAATGCAACACTGCTCGCATCAAGTACCATCTGTTGATAGACTACTGTCAAATTTTGAGCAAGTTCCGTCATTTACTTTGCGTTTAACAGCTGTTCAAAACATACAACCTCGTGCATTTTTTTTAAATGGAAAAAAGTGATTAAACATTATTTTTGGCGAAAAAACAACGTCAATCAACCCAAGGAAAAGCTTAATAAATACTATGGGGACTCTGCACCATCGATTTCAATGGTAAACAAGTGGTTTACTGACTTTCGTTGTGGTCGCACAAGTACAAATGACGCTGAACGTTCTGAACGGCCAATTGAGGTCAATACACCCGAAAATGTCGAAAAAATCCACGATATGGTGTTGGCCGATCGAAGAGTAAAAGTGCGTGAGATTGTTGATGCCATACGCATTTCATATGGCAGTGTGGTTTCGATTTTAAATAATCAGTTGGGTTTAAGAAAGCTGTCTAAAAGATGGGTGCCGCGTTTGCTCAAAATTTACCATAAACGTAATCGTGTGACAACTTCAAAGGACTGTTTGGGGTTGTTTAATTAAAAGTTCGTGAGATTGTTGATGCCATAGGCATTTCGTATGGCAGTGTAGTTTCGATTTTAAATGATGAGTTGGGTTTAAGATAGCTGTCTGCAAGTTGGGTGCCGCGTTTGCTCTCTATTGACCATAAACGTAATCGTGTGACAACTTTAAAGGATTGGTTGGAGTTGTTTAATTGGGCTACGAATTGGTACCTCATCCGCCATATTCTCTGGATTTAGCCCCTAGTGACTATTTCCTATTTCCAAACCTAAAGAAATGGCTCGGTGGAAAGAGATTTAGCTCCAACGATGAAATTATCGATCAAACAAATGCCTATATTATGGACCTCGATAAATCATATTTTCTGGTAGGGATACAAAAATTGGAGAAACGTTGGACTACGTGTATTGAGCTAAAAGGAGATTATGTTGAAAAATTATTTTTTTTTGAAAAAAAAACTGTGTTTCATTCAAAAAGTCACGGACTTATTGATCCGGCCTCGTACATATATATACGCGCTGAAAAATCTTCCTCTTTTTGTTTGGCTGCAAATATAACGTGTTTGTAGATTGTCGCGAATATAGTATACTTGTGTGTAAACATATTGTGTTTGCTATGCAATATTACATGTTTGGGACGAAATGATTAATATATTATAATAGCAATTTGTTGGAACCAAATATGTTTTTCTTTGTTGCAAACATTTGAAAACAAAAACAGAACAAACAACAAAGAACAAAAAAAGAGCAGATATTTAATTCAAAAATCTAATGCTTGCACGAAAGGATGTTCCAAACATATACATGGTTCCTGTGAAATGTTACAGAGGCTGCTTTTTCCAGCGTGTGTAAACAATTCTGGTTAAAATGTTGTTTTAGTATTTAGTTTATAACAAGTATACTATTTTTTTCCTTATTAATATTTTGTATATTATGAACGCTATCGGTTTCCACAGACCGTGCCATCAAAGACAAACAATTATTATAAATTCTACTCAAATTCATTTCAACAAAGTCATTTAGGTGTGAAATGGAAGTTTTGCACAACTTGCAAACGTGACTATTGAGTGAGATTGTTAGGATTTATAGGTCAACTGAAACAGTTACTACACATAAGGAACAATATAAAAGTTTGGAGTCAAAGGTGGAATTTATTGACTTTAAAAATTGATTGTGTTATAAGTACAAGGGTATAAAATTATATTTTTTTTTTTGAAAGAGTTCTTTTTCTGTTTTTTCAACTTCGTGTTTTAATTGTGATCTGCAAGTAACTATAGCAATTTGTTTATTGTAAATATTTTTATAATTATGTTTTAAGTCATATAAAATATTGTTTATACGTTGGCTGCTAAACTGCTTTCATAGAAAGTAGTCCGTTGACGAACTGTTTTGATAGAAAATAGTCTGCTGATGAACTTTTTCAGAATAGAAACCATTGCCATTTTTCCAATTGTTTTTATTATATAAACTTTAATTTTCGTTTCATTTTCATAATTTTCGTTTAATTTTCAGTATGACTTATTATTACAGTAAGATCTTGAACCTACTAATAAGATTCAATTGAATCTTCAAATATTGTAGTTTTCTATAATTACTAAATTTCAAAATTTAGATTTTTATCAACTTTTCATAAAAGTCTCTTCGCCAATAAAATTACTTAGTTATAGTACAAACGCCGCGCCAGGGAAGAAACTGATTTTTGGAATAACTTTCGAAGACAAGACAAAGAAAACTCTGCACAATGGGGTAATGAGATTATTTCTAATAATGGCCTTAATTACGCCAACAATAGCAGGCAGATTATTTACCGTCCTTTGGGAATGGCAGTGCCAATGAATGGTTCACGTTTTTAACCATAGCTCTTTCTTTGATGAAAATTATCATTCAACATCTAAGACACTTGACTCTATTATTTGCCGCCATAAACTGTTGTTAAATCTACCAAGTTAAGTGGCTGTCATGAATTAATTAATGAAGGTAATGAATAATGTGTCTTCAATTGTAGGCTAGGAGGAGGTTGACCTGAACATTTTTGTCAGGTGTCTAATAGGTTGGTTTAAAGAGACAACCAACAGTTTGTTTGTGATTAAACAACCAGGAAAATAAAGAAATGAATAAAATAACAACATTACTAAGTTACCTGTAGAGTGTATAGATTATAAATGATTTCATTATCTTTTGATTATCATTGGAAACTCTTTCAATTCTCACCTCTAAACCCATTTCATTCTCAATTTTATGCATTTACTTAATAATTCATATATTGGGTGTCTCAGTAAGAATGCACTTTTTTATTTTAAAATGAAACACGTATTTTTTGAGATAATTGTGATTCGCCCCTACTGGAGCAGTCGAGTTAAGGATGATTTAGTCCATTTCTAAGTCGGCTTCCGAATTTTTTGCAGTTTGTCTTGGTCTTGATTCGAGGTTTCGGTGGTGGGCGAGATATTTTGAACCTTATATGTATGATCCGAAAATGAGTGTTCATCAGACACCCTCCATTCTTGAATTTCATGTAGACGATTGGCGGAAAAAATTGTTATCTCGACAACCTCTTCACTAGTTATGTTGCGAAATGTATTAATGAAGATCGCGATATGTCCATCCGTCGCCAATCGCAGCAATTGGGTTTGTGTTATTCGACCACCTGGAAGGTTTTACGTCAGGACCTCGGCCAAAAGCAATACAAAATACAGCTGGTGCAGGAGCTGAAACTGGTCTACCTAACACAACATCGTCTTTTTGGTGAATGGGTCTTAGAAAAGCTGAAAGAAGATCACCATTTGTATCCAGAAATTATCTTCATCGACTAAGCTCATTTTTGGCTCAATGGGTACTTCAATAAACAGAATTGCAGAATTAAGTTCGAATAGCAGACAGAAGCTGTACAAGAGCTGCCAAGGCACCCCTGAAAAATTCATTGTTTTCTGCGTTTTATGGGCCGGCGCCATCATTAATCAGTACTGCTTTAAAGACTATGATGGCCGTAACGTTACGGTCAGTAGATCAACGTACGGTTTCATGAGCGCGGAGTTTTTTTTTCACCAAATTGGAAGAATTGGACTTGGTTGACATGTGGTTTCAACAAGATGGTGCCAAATGCCACTCTGCACGCAATACCATGAACCAATTGAGAGGCGATTTTGGTGAGCAATTAATCTCAGGTTGTGGCGCTGTCAATTGGCCGCCTCGTTCGTGCGATTTGACGCAATTAGACTATTTTTTGACGGTGGACTGTAGGGACAAGCTAACCACGATTGGTGCCTAGGAAGACAACATTACACGTGCCATTGTCGAGATACCGGCTGAAATTTTGGAGAAATTGTGTCAAAATGTGAGATTCATGCCGTCCAGATGAGGCCACAACAACTCCGTTATCATGTTCCTGTAACGAATGCCGTTCCAAGTCGCTGCAATTTCGGGCTCATCTTCAAAAAAGTAACGCGCATTCACGCGGCCTGACCAAAATCCACAACAGATTATTGGTCGTTGTGGGTGCATTTGTTTCTCTTGGATTGCATGAGGATTTTGTCTGAGCCCCAAAATCGACAAATTTTTGTATTCGCGAAGCCATTCCGAAGGAAATGGGATTCGTCGGAGAAGGTAATTTTTTTTGACATTGACTTCACTTTGCTCCAGTACCCATTGAACGAACTGTCGGCGCTTTCCATGGTGTGCTAATTTCAGCCGCCGAGTAAGCAGAAGTTTCTTTTGCCAAAATTCGATGCGTAGTAGTGCTTCGTGAAATTTGAAGTTGTTGAGAACGATGCCGAATTGATGTTTTCGGGGTTTCGGCGACACTCTCCTTGACAGCATTAATGATTTCAAGAGCCCGATCGGTACGTTGACGGACATAAGTCTTACTGTCCATAACTGACCCAGTTTCTTCAAATTTTTTGACTCCTTTTCGAATGGTTGACACTTTAGGAGCACTTAAATAAATAAATAAATGGTTTCCCATTACATCCCATGAAGGGACCGGGGAGAACTTCTCACAACCACTGAGCTGTGCGCTTTCCAGTTTTCACTCACTGATTGGGGCCTACAGTTTTACACCGATTCCGAACGGTATTTTGAGAAGCTTTTTCATGGCTATAAGAAAGAAATTTGAAGGTGGTCAGAGCAGGGTTTGAACCCTCATGTAAAAGAGCCGCGCACACTAACCATTGCACCACCGACGGCCACTTACTCGACTGAAAAATTGCAGTGTGATGTCTTGTTGTATGGTTGTACTGCTTGCAGCATGACAAAGGTGATAATGAAAAAGGTTCAAACATTTGTTAATCGTTGTCTGGGACAAATACTCGTACCTAAAGGCAGTGGAAAATTTCCAGTGAAGTACTTTGTTTGAGACTATAATATAATTTATGTTGTTGAGACCAAAATGTGTTTTTTTTTGTCGAAAACCGCTGAAAATAAAAACGAGGCAGATAACAAAGAGACAACAAAGGCAGCAGATCTTTAATTCGTGAAAACAATGCTTGCAAACATGTACATGTTTCCTGCAATATGTTGCTGGGCCATTATATTTCAGCGTGTATGGACGTCGTAAAGCGTAGCCGAGGGCAGAATTTGCATGAACTGATCTTTGTTTCAAAAATTTCCAAAAATTGGTAAATTCCTTACTTACACTACCTCATCTGCCAGTACATTTAGAAGTTTTCGGAGATTTCGACGCCTTGCCTTCTGGCAGCATAGATTTTGTTGTAATTAATATCTAATTTTCGCTCATTAAATTGATGTTTTCATAGAGAAATAATTGCCCCGTTGTGCTAATAACGTTAATGTGTTAATGTGTCATGTGTCAAAACAAAACAAAAAAAACTTTTGCTCTTCTTGAGAAGTAATTTGACAAGTGTTTGTTTTTCTTTCTTATGCCATGGACTAATTACTCTATAATGATTCACTGTCTACTAATGACCCAAAACATTACTTATGTGTAAACTATATATGTATATGTGTACATGAAGGATGAATGGACAAGATGTTCCAGAGAAGCATCAATGCCTTTGAGGGGAATTGCAGCCATTCTCGAATACATATGTACATTGTATCAATTATGAAACTGTAAGCAAACTACATACTTGTAAACGGTCAAAGCAGAGAGCGGCCTTTAGCTTTTGGTGCTATCTTCATGCATATCATCACTATTATGGTGGTTTCCATGGATTTGCTCTAGGTCTGTCCGCCTGCATGGAGAATATACTCACATATATGTATTACTGTTCTGCTACACATTTCCGAGGTTCAGTGTGTGGTAGGATATTATTCTATAATTTCAATTTCAAGGATATTATAGTGATGAACAATGTAACGTGTTTTATCTAGGGCTGTGGTAAGCTCAGCCATATCCAGAGTCTTTCGTTAGGATCCACCAAATCTTTCGAAATAAGAACAGAATAGTTTACCTTTTCTGGGGGGTTTGAATTCAGATTCTTTATTGATATTTAATTTACAAAGTAATTTGATTTACATGAATAACATCAACTGCTTCACTCAATGAGAACACTCCTCTCAGCTTGAGAACACTCTTCTGGGGGCACTTGTTTTGTCTTGACAATACTCTTCTGGGACACTTGTCTCGGCTTGACAACGATCTTCTGGGGACACTTGTCTCGGCTTGACAACACCTTTCCGGGAATACTAGCATTGGCTTGAAAAATCGTCTGGGGCAGGTTGCGGGCTGGTAGATTCTAAGGTGATCGGTATCGGATATGCTGGTTCGTTATGTGCTTTACATGTCCGGTTAGAACTGTTCGGTATCGGTTATCATCGGCTGGGTTACATGGGAACAGTGAGCCGAAGCCCCTGTGTGGGAACAGTGAGCCGAAACTCCTGTTTAGGAACAGTGAGCCGAAACTCCTGTGTAGGAATAGTGAGCCGAAGGCCCTATGTAGGAACAGTGAGCCGAAACTCCTATGTAGGAACAGTGAGTCGAAACTCCTGTGTAGGAACAGTGAGCCGAAACTCCTGTGTTGGAACAGTGAGCCGAAAATCCTGTGTAGGAACAGTGAGCCGAAACTCCTGTGTAGGAATAGTGAGCCGAAGGCCCTATGTAGGAACAGTGAGTCGAAACTCCTGTGTAGGAACAGTGAGCCAAAACTCCTGTGTAGCAAATGTATTTACACCGTCTTTACTAAAGAACGGATCCCAAAATTTGCTCCTGTCCTTTGCAGAACTAGAGCCCCAGGTAAAATGCCATAATCTTGTCTGGTTGTTCGCTCGGAGGCGACGACTCGAGTCTAGTTTACCTTAACACTAAGTACCTTCGCTGTAATGACGCAAACGAGAATTACATTCATGCACTCATTCTTGTGCGGCCATTACTATAGTTCGCTGCTAATATGTACACAACGTCGACAGAGCTTGTGTGTTGTCAGAGAGTGTGATTGTTCGCGGTGGTTGGTGTGACTGATGGATGTGGTGTATGCTTAAGTGACGGGTAGACCAGGGAAGTATGCGGGTGGGAATGTTTGTGCGGTGAGTGTTTGTTATTATGCACGGGCGGATCATGATGTCACGTTACAACAATATGCTTGAAATTGAAACCATGGAATCACTTCGTTCGCTTTTACTTTTCGTTTACTTCATATTGGCATCATAAAAGTCTATAGTCCCTGAAGTAGTTAAATTTTTAGAATATTAGCACTGGGTTTAGTCAAAGTCGTGAATTGTATTTATCGCCCTTATTTGTTGCAATTGAACTTGACAAATCCAATATCGGTCGATTATTACTGCAAAACTTTACTATCATAGTTTATTAAAGAAAATCTATTTTGGCATTGTGGTTAATCTTTTTGTTATGCTTTGCAATAGTTTCCTCACACTTTCCCCAATCCCGGAACGTTTTAAACACAATTATATCCACAACTGTAGATCCATATGCTTCTTTCATTTACAGCCGCAAAATTTGGAATATAAATTGTAGGTAGATACTGTACGTGCGATAAAGAGTATAGTGTTTTATAACAGTTCGTATTCAATTCTCCTTTAAACCATCATATCGCCCAGAGTGTACAGGATGTACATTGAACGTATGGCAGGAAATAGATAGGCATGTAGTGACTCAATGTGTATGATTCCAACCCAATTTCTGTTATAACGTCGATATACAAACAATAGATTTGAATTTGGTTTAAAAGCTTTGCGGTGTATTTTATGTGGTTTTAGTGAGATTTCATAGATTTAACAGGGATTTGAAGGGGGATATCCAAGCGGAAATAAACATTTAAAATTAATTGTTACGGATGTCGCATTTGAAGTAATTTTGTGAACATTTCTGTTTAGGTTCAATAAATGCTGTTGCGTTTTTTGGTTCATGTATTTGATCATTAAAATAGTCAAATCTAGTGCGAAATCATAAATTCTATTAATACTATTTTTTATTTTGAATACAATCTCTATTAATACTATTTGTAGTCAAAAACTTGTGAAATATATTAGCTGGTGGAGGAAAAAGCTGGTTTGATGCTGACCAAGGACAACATGAATTCAATAAATTTAAAGCCGACAGCTTGTAGGATTAAACATATCACTGTGGGGAACGTATTTCTTCAAAAAACTGTATTCATCTTAATACTGCAGCAGTCTTTAGTAGACACTATAGTCTTGTTGCTCTTGAACTTCTTGTTGTCGCCAATGACAACGATGGTTTCATTTGTCGTAGTAATATCCTTCCATTGTTCACAATAGCTATACACACGTGGTGAGAAACATTTGAACTGTTCACATCAAAAGCAAAAGTAGATCACATCAAAAGCAAAAGTAGAACAAAAAATATAACCACAGTAAATTTTTTTCATGAATTGACAATCTGCTTATTTTTTGTTTCTTTGTTGTCTGTTTCGCTTTTGTTTTCAACAGTTTTCAACAATTAAACATATGGCTGTTACAAAAACATATAAATATTATGGTTGGTTTCAAAATGATTACAAAAACATATAACTATTATGAACTATTACTGATCCAACATGTTATATTGAATTGCAAACAGAATGTGTTTGGGCATAATAATGTATACTATAGCTACAAACACGTTATATTTGCAACCAAACAACAAAAAGACCGAATTTTCAGCTTGTCTGAATGCAAACTCTTAAATTTGTTAGGCCAACTTGATGGGGAGATGCCAGTCTCAAAAGTTTCAAGTTTAACCCATATCTAAACATAGACACCCTCACCAATATCAAGTTTTTTTTAAAGAAGCGTGGTGCATTTATAATTTTGTTTTCATATTTAATTTTGTACAATTATTTTTGATACCACTCCAATATTGGCATCTATTGCAGAGAGCTTTTGGGTGTTTTGCACAAATATGTGGAATTTTTCTCCATTACATCATATGTCAAGAGGCCGAGCGAGGTAAATACTCTTTTATTCAAATTACAATTTCTATTTCAAATTTTTGTGAGACTTGAAAAAAAATTAAACATTTTAAACATGCTGATTTTTAGGCGCGATCAATTTTGTATTTTTTTCTTTGTTCAAAATAAAACCAAAAATATTATTGATATGCTAACATAAAGCCGCATTCACAATGCAAGTGACAGTTTCGTTTTTCATGCCAACTTGTTCTCACACACAGAATTTCACATAATGTCTTTTCGTTTTTTTTTTACACATATGTAACTCAAATTCGTCGCTGAAGTTGGTCTATTTCTATTCCAGCAACATATTTGTTCGAGTAAAGAATATACTATTAAGGGGTAGATGGCGCTGTACTTCGAATTTCATTTTAAAACTTAAATGAAAATTGAAACGATTTGTGTTAAACGATGCATTATAAAACGTAATTTTATCCATAGAATCTTTTAATAGCAAATATGTGCCAATACATTAACATTTTTTAATATTCAAAATACAAACCTGGATGCGACATTTGAATCATGATGCAACTAATACAGGTTGTGTTATAAGAACAACTTAAATGATTTACTTTTCCTTCTGTTCATTACATGAAGAATCAAATTCATTTGTGACATACATTTGTTTTAACTTTGACAGGGAAATAAAATATATTTTATTGTTGCCTTGATATATTGGCCGTAATACTGGTATCACCTGTTAAGGCTCGTTCACAATGATAGCAACAAATTCAACAGGCGTTCACAATGCAAGCAACAAATTTGTTCGAATAAGTTCGAAAAAACAGCTGACTGGCAACATTGTTTACATTATACAGCAGTATACATATTTGGGGATTGAAAACCATGGAGAATTGCAATACAAACGAAAAAGCAAACAGTACAAAATAGAAAAATTAAATGTGAGACACGGACGGACCTCAGATTTCTACCACTACCCGGAGCAAAAAGTAGTGTGTTTTTCTTTAGAAAACTTTTTAAATTTTTCTATAGAAGAGTTTTAATATTTTTCTATAGAAATGTTTTAAAATTTTTCTTTAGAAAAGTTTAAAATTTTTCTATAGAAATGTTTTAAAATTTTTCTATAGAAAAATTGTAAAATTTTATAGAAATCTTTTAAAATTTTTCAATAGAATTATTATAGAATTATTCTATAGAAATTTTTTGAAATTTTTCTATAGAAATGTTTTCAAATTTTTCTATAGAAAAGTTTTAAAATTTTTCTATAGAAATGTTTTAAAATTTTTCTATAGAAATGTTTTAAAATTTTTCTTTAGAAAAGTTTTAAAATTGTTCTATAGAATTGTTTTAAAATTTTTCTATAGAAATCTTCTCAAATTTTTCTATAGAAATATTCTCAAATTTTTCTATAGAAATGCTCTAAAATTTTTCTTTAGAAAAGTTTTAAAATTTTTCTATAGAAATGTTTTAAAATTTTTCTATAGAAATGTTTTAAAATTTTTCTGTAGAAAAATTGTAAAATTTTATAGAAATCTTTTAAAACTTTTCTATAGAATTGTTTTAAAATTATTCTATAGAAATTTTTTGAAATTTTTCTAGAGAAATGTTCTCAAATTTTTCTATAGAAAAGTTTTAAAATTTTTCTATAGAAATGTTTTAAAATTTTTCTTTAGAAAAGTTTTAAAATTTTTCTATAGAAATGTTCTAAAATTTTTCTTTAGAAATCTTCTCAAATTTTTCTTTAGAAATATTCTCAAATTTTTCTATAGAAAAGTTTTAAAATTTTTCTATAGAAATGTTTTAAAATTTTTCTTTCGGAAAGTTTTAAAATTGTTCTATAGAAATGTTTTGAAATTTTTCTATAGAAATGTTTTAAAATTTTTCTTTAGAAAAGTTTTAAAATTGTTCTATAGAAATGTTTTAAAATTTTTCTATAGAAATCTTCTCAAATTTTTCTATAGAAATGTTTTAAAATTTTTCTATAGAAATGTTTTAAAATTTTTCTACAGAAAAATTGTAAAATGTTATAGAAATCTTTTAAAATTTTTATATAGAATTGTTTTAAAATTATTCTATAGAAATTTTTTGAAATTTTTCTAAAGAAATGTTCTCAAATGTTTCTATAGAAAAGATTTAAAATTTTTCTATAGAAATGTTTTAAAATTTTTCTTTAGAAAAGTTTTAAAATTGTTCTATAGAAATGTTTTCAAACTTTTCTATAGAAATCTTCTCAAATTTTTCTATAGAAATATTCTCAAATCTTTCTTAGAAAAGTTTTAAAATATTTTCAAATTTTTCTTTAGAAATTTTTTCACATTTTTCTATAGAAATGTTTAGAAACTTATGTTCCATAATATGTCATGGCCTTGGACGGTTTCGATAAACCTGAAAATGTCAGCTTTTTTTAAACTTTTTTCTTTTGTTTATTAATAAAATTGGCGCGAACTACACTTACTACAAACAACTACACATTTCACATTTGCATCAGCTGATTTGTTCGAAAGCCAGCGACAGTGTTGTACTCTTGGCAATAAACAAATATAATTATATGTGAAATTATTGTTATTGGCAGATTCTACAGATAATATTACTTATTAAAATGTTTGTTTTGATACAAAACGTTTACATTTTCATTCATACTTTCAAGTTTTAAAACAAAATTGGAAGTAGAGCGCCCCTAGCGGTCAGTAGAATAAACTGATTCGAACAAATTCCAATTTGAAGTAGAAGTAGAACCTACTTCTATGACAAATGTGAATTCCAATTTCACGAAAAACATGAGAGGGCATTATATGCAATACTGTGAGTGGGAACGAGAAGGCTTGAATTACAAATACGTTGCTGCCATTGTGAACGCCACTTTAGAACAAACATCTCGATTCGAAGTAAACTGTTGCTTACATTGCGAACGCCTATTGAAAATGTTGCTTGCATTGTGATTCCGGCTTATGAATCAAAAATCTTACAAAAACCGGTAAAACTTTTATTTTGAGGCTGCATCGGAATTCTGTAACTTTTTAACGAAATAAATCGGTAGTTACCCAGTGCGCCATATGAAACCGTTTCGAATTCGAGACGGACCGGCTTCTTTGTAGATTTGGTCCGAAACGCACATCAGTTGCGGACACATAATGAATCCGTTTCCATATAAAATTCCGCTCGAAAAAGCAGTTCGTTTTTTCTAATTTTTCGGATCCATCTCGAACTCGCAACGGACTTCATATTCAAATCCGTTTCCGATTGTTTTTTTTTAAATAAAATGGATTCGAGACGGATCTCCTTTTTTTTATCAATAATTGCGGATTCAATACCGAAAAACGAGTTTGCTTTCTAACGAGATGTTTGGAATTTGAGATTTGTTTCTACGGAATTGACTAAATTTCACTGATTCGCTTTTCATGTCTTACGGACTCGAAACGGGTTCCCAATTTCTCTGATTCGCTTTTAATGTTTTTACGGGCTCGAAACGAATCCGCCAACTCCCAATTTCACCGATTCGCTTTTTATTTGTTAAGACAGCAATTGCTGTTCCTCTTTCTCTGCTTTTCTATGATTTTACGGACGTTGGGAATATTGCCAAAATTCATAAAATGTCAATACAAAACTTCTGAATTTTGTCAACTTAGCTAGCGATTTTTATCTTCAAAAAATTTTCAAACTACCGGTGCTGGGCGTTTTATATGTTTATCCACACATGTGGATCCAAATTGCATCGTTTGTTGCGGTGACATGTTGCCAT
This sequence comes from Phaonia tiefii, assembly GCA_963931995.1. Taxonomy (NCBI): domain Eukaryota; kingdom Metazoa; phylum Arthropoda; class Insecta; order Diptera; family Muscidae; genus Phaonia; species Phaonia tiefii. Next base: position 15,484,648 of record OZ008370.1, on the reverse strand, counting down.
TGGGACATCTTGAAGCTGTTTGTTTTCTGATTAAAAACCCTCCAGTTTTCTATTGAATGATGATGGAAGCCACTTGACCTTTCGATATATTTTACATTCACCCCAGAAACTCAGGATTTTTGTTGAGGCTAGATTAAAAATAAGCTAAATGAGAGTGGGTAGTTTGAAATACCTTACTTAGTTCACTTAAGTGGTGTCAAACAACCCCTTGATTTCAAAGGCCTTAGAAAGTGTGGATACCATGCTCCTCCAACCAGCTCGATCTTCAGCTTTTCTGAAGATGGAGGTAATACTTCTGGAGGTAATACTCCACCTGGTCTTCCCAGCGAAGTCTTGGTCGTCATATTTTTCGATGTCCTTCGAGTACGTTTTCGAATACCTTTCGCAATGGTTCATTCTGATCCATTCTACCGACGTGGTCTAACCAGTGTAAACGGGCTATTTTGATACACATAACTACGGCAATGTCGGGATACAGATTAAATGGCTCATTGTTCATCCATCATTGATAGTCGTTGTTCGCTATTCTAGGGCCATATATTTTTCGTAGCATTTCTCTCTCGAATACTCCCAGTGATGTTTCATCAGCATGCGATATGAATCAGGATTCTGCATCATAAAGCAATATAGGTTGTATGAGAGTCTGATGCAGTTGGATCTTTGTTTCTCGAGATACAGTCTTATCTGTAAAGTACTTGCTTCTCCCGAAAGAACACCTGTTTGCAACCACAATTCTCCGTTTGAATCCTAGGCTGACGTTATTTCATCAGGTTTGAGGTAAAAGAATTCGCCCAGTACCTCAAAATATTAATGGGTCTCCGCAATCACCCTTTCCACCAAACATGTGGATGTTGTGCTTTACAAAACCATTAATTTTGCCTTGTCCTCGTTTACTGCCAAACCCACAGTTGCTGATTCCTTGTGAATTCTCAAAAATACTGCGTAACTTTTCGCAGATTTGCCCCAATGACTTCTAAATCATCAAAATACTTGAGCAGCATGTGACTGTTGCTACTGGTAGTTTCAATCGTGTTGGCTGCAGCTTTTCTCACGATGATACCAATTATCCCTCCCATCGTTCGGTGAGATCTCTACCAGTCTTTACAGAGGATATTGTGTGGGACAGTGCCATTCGACAAATGCCTGTCAGTTTAACAGGAATGCCATTCTCTGTCATAGATTTGTACAGATTTCCCCATATTGGGCAATCGATGCCAGCCTTATAATGACAAGGAGGTTGTACGTGGGTTTTCCCCACGTTTTGCCATAATGTTAGTATCTGGTCTATAGTTGATTTTCCTGGTCCGATCAGATCTACATCAAACGGCTTTACACTTTAGTACATAACGCTCGAGAGGACCTTGTATGCCAATACTATAAAGCTTAACCCACCATAGTTGGTCTTTACCATCGGGACGCCTCTTTTTAAAACAGGACACAATATTCTAAAGCTCCAATCATCGCACATGCATTCGTCTAGCCAGAGTTTGCATACAAGCTGATGCAACTCATAGCCGCCAGTATTAAACAGTCGGTAGTCCATCACCGCCAGCGGTTTTGTTGTTCTTAAGGCGGGAATTGGTAGTTCTAACTGAGCCTCCGCTAGGAGAGAGCAGTCGATGTCATCGTCCTGTATTTGCTCAATACCCTTAGCTAAATTGAGGTATGTAGGGACAAACAAAGTAGAGAAGTGATATCTCCTTATTCTCAACACACTCTGCACATCTGTGACAAGATTCCCGTCCGTATATCTACAAAATCTGACCCTGATCCATGGCCTTTGGTTTAACTTTAAACTTTTCAGTAGAATTTACGGGCCTCATTCCTCCTTCAGTAAGATTCAATTTGCACACTCTCGTGATTTCTCCACAACCATTGTTTCTTCTTACATAAACAGGTTTCCTCTCTCCTCTTCTCCATAACCGGAACTGAATGAAGCAGTGCTCTTTCATCACTTGGCATGCGCCACTCTTCATCGTACCATGGTTTGTCTTTAAACAGTTTTCCATAACCAAATATGATATTACCTAAACCATCATAGAGAGGAAAATGTTTTTCCACTTCGCTTCAAAATCATGAATCGGAGTTGCGTTCTACGACTGTATCCGAGTGAGCTTCTCTGCACAGGCAGTGGTTATCTCTGGTCATTGCAGTTTTAGGATGTCCACCTTTGCAATGCGAGCCAAATTTTTGAGGCTACATAGTTAAGAGCTAAGAATAAGGCGTCTTTCAGGGGTGCATAAAGGGGCATTCCTCCCTGCCAGGTCACCCGATTTGCACATTGGTAGTAAGACTGTTTACGTGGTAATTGGCTGTTAACACTCTCGCCCAGAGTTTGAGTGTGCACCTGTGTAGTTAAAAAACAATGTTAATCCTTAAAGCGTATACCCTAAAAAACAGGATTTACTAGTTCACTATTTTGCGCCAACATTCCATTTTGATTCCATTTTACAAGTTGCTTTCTATCCACATTCTTTTGGTGTGACACACAACGTCATTGCTGATTGACTTAATTCTGGTAGAATGCTGAAACAGCCTACACTAAATCACACGAACAACTTTCTCCAGACCTTCCAATGGTTCAGTGCCACCATCCACCTCAATAAATGCAGTGCAGTGTCTTACACTCTTTTACAACATGATACATTTTTCAACATGTTTAAGTCCATAACATGCAGTACATCAGAGTGCCACTCTAACGTGGTGAATGTTTGTTTATGCACCAAGTTCAGCATAATCACAAAGACATATTAAGTTCCTCCATGTCACTTTGAATTTCTTTTCACGTTGAAAAGAGTTTTTCTTTCGTTGGCATCCTGCTATTGTGGTGTCACGTTAATTTCAAATGACATTATACACATGACGCAAACAAAAGTTGTGGAAAAATCAAGTTTTTTTCAAATGAAGTCATACGTGAGATAGAACCGGCACCTGCCAACAAAGTCTTGGAAATTTGGACTGCCAGGACGGGCTACTGCGAAGCCAACCGCGTTACCCACATCAATGAAATCGTGTTCCATAAATAATAGGAATATTTGTTGTTTCTAATAAAGAGCCGTCGATGGTGCAATGGTTAGTGTGCGTGGCTCATGTACATGAGATCCTGGGTTCGAACCCGGCTCTGACCACCTTAAAATTTCTTTCGGCGGCGGTCACCTCGCATAGTGACGGCGACACTATCGAGTATCTAGCCATGAAAAAGCTTCTCAAATTACCGTTCGGAATCGGTGTAAAACTGTAGGTCCCAATCAGTGAGTATAAAACTAGAAAGCGCACAGCTCAGTGATTGTGTGAAGTTCTCCCCAGTCCCTTCATGGGATGTAATGGGAAACCATTTATTTCTATTTTTAATAAAGAAATAATGTAGCAGAATTAAATGCAGTTCATTTTTTTTAAAATTTTTAGAAATATACTACCGGGTTGGCAAGAAAGTAATTTCGGTTTTTTTGTTCAAGGTAATTTTCAGTTGTTTTATTCAAATAACTAATTTGAATCCATAATGTAGGTGTTATTGTGTTCAATGACCTTCTGCCATCATTCAGCCAAATTGTTGATCCCAGATTCATAGGATGACTAATCCGGCCCACAAATATACTCGAACAACTCGGTTTGTAGGTTATCTTCTTTATTGAATGATTTCCCATTAAAAAGTGTTGCAGACTCCATAAAGAATGAAAATCCGAAGGTGCGTGATCAGGACCATGATATGGATGTGGCACCACTTCCCATCTCAGCTCCAATATTTTTTGTCGAGTCTGCCGAGATTCGTGAGGCCAGCGTTGCATATTTCAGTACAATAAAGATTATAACGGGTTTTTCAATAAGAGCGCTACAAAAGTTTTTTTTAAATAAAACAAACCCGGTTTTAGATACCAATGAAATTCTTTATTCCTGTGAAAGTACGTTCGATGCCATTATGTATGGAGTATGGAACTCGATTTGTTTTGCATGGCCACCACGGGCACGCATGCAGAAGTCCAGACGCTGAACCCAATTTTCGACTGTTTCCAAGCATAAATGGGCCGACACTGCTGCAATTTCACGTTCGATATTCGTACGAAGTTCATCAATCGTCGCTGGCTTGTTGGCATAGACGATAGACTTGACGTAGCCCCACAGGAAATAATATAACGGCGTCAAATCGCACGACCGAGGCGGCCAATCGACACGTTCACCAAACTTGGTTTCCAATAAATTGATTGTGGCATTCGCTATGTGGCTTGTGGCGCCGTCCTGTTGGAACCACATGTCCTCCAAGTCCATATTATCCAATTGGGGCCAAAAATATTCGGTTATCGTTGAACGGTAGCGATTCGCATTCACAGTAATGTGCCGGTCTTGATCATCACGGAAGAAGTACGGCCCAATGACGCCGCCGGCCCATAAACCGCACAAAACCGTAATTTTTTCGGGATGCAATGATGACTCTTGGATTACGTGTGGATTTCTGTCTAACCAATAATGCATATTTTGCTTATTGACGAAGCCATTCAGCCAGAAATGAGCCTCATCGCTGAAGATGATTTTCCGATGAAAATCCGAGTCATTTTCAAGTTGTTGCTCAGCCCAATTCTCGAACATACGACGCTTATGGTGGTCAAGCGGCTTCAGTTCTTGCGTCAATTTGATCTTGTAAGGATATAGGCCAAGATCTTTTCGCAAAATTCGCCACAACGACGTCACCGAGATGCCCAACGCTTGAGAACGACGTGTGAGAGACACATTTGGGCTTTCTTGAACTGAAGCCTCAGCGGCAGCAATATTCTCGACACTACGGGCACTTCTTTGTCTCACTGGCACGGGAACATTTTGTACTGTGCCTGTGGATTCAAATTTTTTCACTAGACGCTCAACTGTTGATCTGGTAGGACGATTATGACGACCATAAATTGGACGTAGCGCTCTTAAAGTTGAGGCCACTGACTCCAAATTTCGGTAGTAAATTTTAATAATTTCGACTCGTTGTTGGCTCGTATATCTTTCCATGATGAAATGCCAAACCTTACTGAAGAGAAATGTCAAAAGAGCGGGAAAAAATATGGCGTCCTTTGCTGTCCCTATCGATTTACTTTTGTATCGTCTCTGTTGAGAAACCCTATACATGGGTTAAATATACATATTTGTAAAGATCGTTTTAGTATATTGACACATGGAGCGTATGATGTATATGAATTACGTTTAGATATAAATCATACGCACCGTTTAAGATGGCGCAACTATAGAATTTGCGGCTTTAAATTCCAAAGCACAATAAGATTTTTTCTGTCGAATAAAAGAATTTTTCTTAAAAAAGCTTTAAACGGATTTGGTACAGAAATGCCTAGGATCTAATTCGACACCATCTATTCAGTACACTTTTCTCCGTATCATATGATATCTTCTTCCATTGCTTTGGAATATTTCTGTTTGTATCAGAAACATTTCGCTTTTAAAATCAAGCGAATATATTACCGTTTTCAGAGGTATGCAGTAGTTTTCCATCAAATACTTCACAACAAACTACCAACAACCTTATGTAAATTCCAATATGTGGATTCTTGGCACCAAACCGGAAATGCAAAAGAATTTTTTGTATAAAGTTTATAAACAAACAAATTGTTAGAAATCCATGAAAAATATACGGAATTCGTACAAATAACAAAAAAACATTTTAGTTGGTTTCAACTGAAGTTTTTCTTTGTTTTGCATCCTTGATCTGTGAATCCTTTACTGGTACCTTAACTTCTTTGCAGTGGATTTGGCAAGTTTTTGTTGGTGTTTATTTAGTTAGAGTTTTGTTATTTTTCGTTTATCCTTTGCTGCGCATCCTTTTTCACGGTCTATAAACTTTGTGATTTTGATAGGTCTGTTAACAAAAGAAAACGAAGAGAACAAAAGCAACCCCAGACATCCGGTGTAGTGGTCAGCTTTGTATGGTTCCATTATCATAGAAAATTGTGCAGGGCATTTACTTAATATACGATTTATAACTCGCGGTATTGAAATATTGTAGGAATGGATTAAAATTAAAACAGAAAATTAAAGCCGTAGCGAAAATCGAAAAGCAATGGAATCCAACTTATCACCAATATTACAATTGCATGTCATTTATACATAAATTCAGCGGAAGAATCACTTCAGCGGATTAGGTACTGTCACTTACTCTAACTTAGCACGAATTCAATTAAAACAAGTTCCCTTCTTCAGTGAATTTGTACACCGCACATAGTTTATAGCTTTATCTATTGAGCACTGGAAACTGATGTTCATAGAAAAGCGTCGATGTACATCATGCACTACTCTCAGTAATGCCCTGAATGGAATATTATATTTGTTTCAATATGAACCGACACAAAGGTGGTTGATCAAAGTACGACGTGAAACAGTGTTTGATCATACTCCTGGCATTCCACCATATGTGGACTACACTCAATCCGAGCCTAGATTCGGTTGTAGATATCATACTCTTATGGCGAAACCCGTTTACTGGGACGAAATCGTTCTTGTTGCAATGAAGTCTAGGTCGTGCTATTTTTCGATGCCTTTCGAGCACGTCTTAGAATACCTTTCGCACTGGTTCATTCTGAACCTTTCTACTGACATGGCCTAGCCAGTGTAATTGGGCTAATTTGATACGCATAACCACGTCGACGTCTGGATACCGATTATACGATTCTCGCTCCATTTTTTAATAGAATCATAGATGTTGCGGAACATTTTTCTCTCGAAGCCTCCCAGTGATGTTTCATCAGCTTGCAATATTAGCCAGGATTCTGCGCCACACAGGATGTATTAGAGTCTGGTAGAGTTGGATCTTCATTTCCCGAAATAACACCTGTTTGCAAGCACAATTCTCCGTTTGATTTCTGGGCTGATGTTATTGCTTCTGTCCACGGCAGATTCGAGGTAAATCAATTCGCCAACAACCTTGAAGTTCTGACGGTTATCAACATTGTGCCGTTGGTGGTACAATGGTTAGTAGGTGCGGCTCTTGGACATGAGAAAGTGGATTCGAGCCCTGCTCTGGCCACCTTACATTTCTTTCTACGACGACAGTCACATCGCTTAGTGATGGCGACACCAACGAGAACTTGAGAACTTGAGGCCATGAAAAAGCTTCTCAAACTAAACTGTAAAACTGTAGGTCATAATCAGTGAGTTTAAAAGTAGAATGCGTCCACTTCACTGGCTGTGAAAAGCTCTGCCCAATTCCTTCATGGACTGTAATAACAAACCATTTTTTCTATTATCCTTTCCTCCAAAGGAAAACAATCCTTTCTACTCATCGAAACAATTAACTTTGTCTTGTCCTCTTTCGCTGTTAAACCCACGTTTGCAGATTTCATTCCAATTCTCAAAAATACTACAGTAACTTCTCGCAGATTTAACACAATGATGTCAAAATGATTAGAATACGCGAGCAGCATATGACTTTTGCTGCCGATAGTTTTATTCGTGTTGACTGCAGCTTTTCTGACGATGATCTCAATTAAAATGTAGAGATTAAAATGTTGAAGGTGTTGCCCTATCTGATGCATCGCCTCATATTATGTGGTTCGGTGAGATCTTTACCAATCTTTACTGAAGACGTCGTGTCGGTCAGTGTCATTCTAAAATGTAGAGATTAAAATGTTGAAGGTGTTGCCCTATCTGATGGATCGCCTCATATTATGTGGTTCGGTGAGATCTTTACCAATCTTTACTGAAGACGTCGTGTCGGTCAGTGTCATTCTACAAAGGTCTGTCAGCTTATTAGGAATATCCAGCGCAGACATTGCTTGGTACAATTTTCCCTGTATCAGAATATCGAATTTTCCCCGTATCAGAATATAGTCAGAGCAGGGATCGAACCCACGTTCTATCGTATAGCCATTCAAAATCAAGTTAATGACTACTTCTTCAAGCACTACTACAAAGAGTAATGTTCTGATTAAAATCGGACTAACTATTTGATCTTATAGTCAACATGTAATTAAGTCCCTGCAAACTGTCTTCCTGAATAGGAGAACTGCCCCCGACTGTCGCAGATCTTCGAATGAGATAGCTGAACAGTTTAATATTCACCTGATTCACTGGGCGACAGGGACATAATAGGGAACTTTAAATCAGACGAACTTACGAGACTGAAGACTACGTAACATACTCCAGGAGAACTGGAGCATGTGGGCATAGCTCCAGCAATTTGCAAGCTCTGACTATGAGATTGTGCCCCTATGACAACTAAAGGTAGGTGGTCACTAATAGGGTACGGTGTACATGTGGCCCCGTCTATATTCAATAACGCCCTACTGTCGTTATCGATACCGGAAGTTTCACTTATCGTGTCTGTCATGACAGGTCACTGTCTCGTTTAACGGTACGCAGAAAGGTGAAAAGTCTGGAGTAATGATTTTTGTCAGAAGCTTCGGTGGCGAAATGGAGCTGGAGTCAATAGAACACCGTCTCAGTTTGCGCCGCGTTCTTTCCAGAAGAAGGCAGGTTACACTAGGTTCACATTTCTTTGGGAAGTTAGCAAATTTGACGGAAATTAGCATCCACCAGCTCTTGAAACTGGTCCAATTATTCAAATAGTATAAATCCATATTTTTTTTTCATTTTGACCCTGTGGCATCACAATAGACTAGAGGGTTAAAATAACCTGACATACAGGCTGCCACTCTAACCTAACCTAGCCTTTCTATGTAACCACATCCCAACATGTACCAACATATGTACACTGCCTTCATGGTTGGTTAGTTTCACCTTAGTTGACATCGTTTCAATTGTATTTGACGCCTGACCAACAGTGGAGGCATTAACAATGACATGGAACAGAACTACAGAAGTAGCAACAATCTCAACAACATAAACAGGGCTACAACAACAAGTACTGTAACTATTTCCCACTACAACCTACATCATTATAATTTCCACCACTTTATACTCTGTGTACGTTCTCGTATGTCGTTTTAGTAAAACACCACAAAATTGCCAAATTAAGTCCACCCACTTCCTTTTTCCACAGTTGTAGCATGTAAGCGCCAGCACTTCCGTTAAGCTGCAGCAAAATATTTACATGCTTTCTAACCCTTCCAAAGAAGTATTACCCCTCTAGGAAAATCGTTAACACTGTTTTCTTTAAAGCAGTCGGCCTGTATGTTTTGTTTAGCTTCCGCTATAAGTCGAGTCGGAAGACCAAAACGGATTGGGTAGATGTTGAAAGTGCAAGGATATTAAGGACTCAAGTTGACATGTGAATTTTGTTAATTTTCGCAATATCTAAATGGACAGTGAGAAAAATTTAAATTAATCTCTTGATTAGACTTATTTTAATTCACGCTGAAAAAAATGCCCATATTGCAGGAACCGTATATCTGTTTGGAACATCTATATACTTAGGTGCAACCATTGTTCTCCTGAATTGTAGATTATTTCTTTGTTTCTTTGTTGACGGTCACGTTTTTGTTTTGAGCTCTTTTTTTTAACAAACAATGCCACAAAAATCATATAGTATAACCTATTAATCATTGTGTCTCCAACATGTAATATGCAATAGCAAACATAATGTGTTTCAACACAAGTATACTATGTTTGCGACGAGCTACAAACACGTTATATTTATATCCAAACCACAAAGACTTAAAAAAAAAGGTTTCCTTTTACATCCAATGAAGGGATTAGGGAGAGCTTTTCACAAACCAGTGAACTGAGCGCATTGCAGTTTTACACTCACTGATTGGGACCTAAAGTTTATTTGGCGATGCTTTTTCATACCTGTGTACTTGATAGTGTTGCCTTCACTAAGCGAGGTGACCGACGTTAAAAGAAATGTAAGGTGGTCATACCAAGAGAGGCTACATGACAAGACAGGTCGCATTACATGAATGTAATGGTCGTGAGGGAGATTTATGATTTTTCATTGACAGATCTGCAGATTTGAAAATTTTCTAACACCTCTCGTGGTATCTAACTGATGGTTTCCAACTTTTGATTAGGATGTAGCACCTCAAGTTCTACTGTTGTATAATTGACAATTAGCAATTGATAAATTCTTTAACCTTTATGTCAACGGCAACATACCTGGTTATGTGTTGCGTTTTCAAAACGCTGTAGCTCTAAACTGGATAACCGGATCGACTTGCAATTTCCTGATATCCTAGCCAAAACTGTTTTACGCAATAGCCCCAAGTTTGGCTAGGATTAGATCATCCGTTTGGAAGATAAAGCCCATTTACAAAGTTGCACCCTTACGTCAACAGCATACACACCTGGGTATGTATAGTAAAACGCATGCAAATATGATGATATAATTGAAAAGTATATTTTATTTTGAGTTAATATTTGTAAATAGTATATTATTATTATATAATTACTATATAATTATTTGTATTTAAATTATTGAGATTCAAATACATCTATCGCATTGCGGCAAGTCTTTGGAATGCTATGCGCACACTGGTTTGTTGCATAGTGTGCATGCTTTACGAGTAGGACATCGTTTCGAGCAGACATAGCAATTCCCTTTTACTTTTAGGCGTCCCGTACTATCACGTTCCTCCGCTTCAAGTGCTCCAGCATCCACAACTCGGATGGGCCTACCTATCAGGGCTTCGATGGCGTTGCGCGTTAAAAAAAACCCTGCATTTTCTGCTGTTATTCGCCCTTCACTCTATTTCTGGCTTGCATATTTGCTCGCTTAGCTGATGGAGAAACATCCTACGGCGGCTTGTAGACGCCTTCAGGTGAGTGTTGTTGTCAACGTATATAACGTATGCAGCAAACCCAGCAACGTCCACAATATTATAAAAGAAAGCCAAAGGCCATCTATTTGTCCGCCGCTTGGTACTAAATCCGGACGAGCACTTGTCCATGTTATCAACTCCACCTTGGGTTCTGTTGTAGTCCAATATAAGCAATGGCTTCTTCTTAGGACCGCCCGTTTCTGTTGTATAATGGGATGTGGACAATAGTACAACTGCCTTGTTTTTCTTGGCCACGTACGAGCACATCGTAACGTGATTATAGAACCCAAACATTGATGATTCAGCCTCACGTCGTTTGGGGTTGGCAAATGCTGCTGGCACGAATGTACGCCTTTTGTTGCAAGTACCCAATATCGATAAATTATTGTCTATCATCATAGATTTTGCCAAGTTGTAGCTAGTAGAAAAGTTGTCACATACAATATTTCTTCCACTTCCACCAAAAAGTTTGACACATAAATCCTTTACTATGGTTTCACCAACGTTTCTTTCACGTTCACCAGACGGTGCCATTCCTGTATAGATTTGTCCCTGCATTGAAAAATTGAATTCAATTTAGTTAATTTATATTTTCAACAATTTTCAACAATATTGAGGTAGTACATGCAATGGATAGGACGAAATGGAGTCGCACAACCACCACACTTTTATCCCATATTTGGCAGGTTTCGATGGTATGTATTGCGTGAAGCCAGTTCCACCACGCTAAGCATACAATTGTTCATCTACGGTGACGTTGGCTCCTGCCACGTAATATCTACGAAGACAGCTGTTTAGCATCAAAAAAAACGTCCGATATTGCTGCTGCTTTGCCACTTTATTTTGCGTTGCTGGCGTGTGTTTCCATTATCAAAACGTATGAAGCGGCTTATTTCCCAAAATCGTCGTACACTCATTGCAGCAGGATATAATGGATGTGTTGTAGTTTTCCACAAATCTTTCGTATGCACGTAGCCAGAATGTGTAACGCCAATTAGAAAAAGTAGGCCCAAATATGCATCAAATTCACTTTTTGTTATGGGAAGCCATGATCTCGGTTCTCTTGCTGGATGTTTTGCATTGTCATCATCATAGAATTGCCTTGAGTTTCGATTTGATTCACGAATAATTATGTCGCATATTTCGTCTGACATTATCAATTTGAACGTTTCTGCAATGGTCTAACCTTGCGTTGCCCGTACTGGTCCAGATTGTGCACTTCTTAGAATGTTGTGCGTACGGAATCTTACAGGTTGTGGTTGTATCGAAGACCAAACATTACCATCTCTGGCAGTAAAACATTCGCCAGTTTCAATTGATGCATCTTCAAGATCTTCATCTGAATCACTGTCGTCCTCTGGGTCATATTCCGGTAACGTGGGTTCTTCACAGTCTGAGTCATCGCCACCAATATCACCTACACATTCACCTAAAGCCTCGTCACCAACTATTGAATCGTGGTCACTTATTTCTTCCTGGCTCTCTTCAAGCGTTTGGCGAATATAAGCCATTCACCAGCTGCCATTTTACTTTTATTCTATTCTTTTAATTCCACAAAATAAACAGAAAAGTCTTTTCACTTCGAATCACAAATGTATACTAAATTTGCTGACGAAACTACAAAGAATGCAATTTCTGCATCAATACATGTCTCTATCATATACATGCTTCTACGTGTGTCTACCTATACAACCACTTTTTCCAAAAAACAATGACTAAATGGAAGGGTGAAACTTGTAGAACTAGGTTTGAACCCTTTGTCTCTTTCTAACAAAATTAAACAAAAATTCAGAAATTCCAAGAAACGAGTTAGATATGCTAACGGCATGCCATTTCCCATACAAAACGTATGTACATACCCAGGTATGTTGCTGTTGCAAGGGGGAAACTGGTAAAACTGGTTTTGAACCCTGTGTCTGTTTCTAACAAAATTAAACAAAAATGCAGAAATTCCAAGAAACGAGTTAGATATGCTAACGGCATGCTATTTCCCATACAAAACGTATGTACATACCCAGGTATGTTGCTGTTGCAAGGGGGAAACTGGTAAAACTGGTTTTGAACCCTTTGTCTGTTTCTAACAAAATTAAACAAAAATGCAGAAATTCCAAGAAACGAGTTAGATATGCTAACGCCATGCCATTTCCCATACAAAATCTATGTACATACCCAGGTATGTTGCTGTTGACGTGCGTAAAGAACATCTGCTGTTGACATAAAGGTTAAGGATATATCTGTGGTCATAAACAATAACAGCCTAAGTCGATTCTAAAATGTTTCAGGGAGAGCAGTTTAAAGTTTAATATGTTTACTGGAAATCAGGAGTCGGATTTTTTGTGCTAACTTTGTTACGAATTCTTTTACTTACTTCTTCACAAAAAAAAGAGTTGCTTATTTGGGCACTGTGACCTCTCAAAATTTTTTTTTTCAATTTTGTCCTAACTCGAGTTGGGCTGTTATTGTTTGTGACCACAGATATACTAGATATACTAGATACAAATACAATTTAAGATGAAATCAAATCGCTCAAAAGACACAAGGACTCAAAGGACCTTGCAAAACAATGGGCATAAATCATGGTAAAGTAAAATGGTATTTCAGTTTCCTTCTGATTTTTTCTGTTTTTTCTTTTTCCTCCTGAACACTTCCTTAACAAAAGTGTTACGAGGGTGAAAAGGACCCCACGAAAAGTAATTTATCATTTTCTTTCGCTTTTCAAGTGGAATGCAAATAAAGAATTTATGCATTTTGTTATGAAAGTCGAGTACGAATAAATTGATTTTAAAATGCTGATAAAGCGTGAGATATTTAGTGGGAAATATCATACATGGGACACATTTATTGTATCCTAATTATAGTTTGTAATTTAATATTGGGGCACAGATTTTGTGCAGGTTTAGAAATGTAAAGGCCCGTTTTACATTTCTAAACCTGCACAAAATCTGTACCCCAATATTAAATTACAAACTATAATGCGATCACCGATATCCGCCGCGGAGCCACAATCCTTTGTAATGTCATATCCTAAATAGTTGACTGAATTCTCGCCCTCAATCAACTGTTAGGGGAATATTCCGTTCTGTTCGAATACGCCTTAGCTTTGTCTTCTTTGTATTTAATATCAATCCTACTTTTTTCGAAGTTTCGGTGAGTCCGGTTAACTTGACCTCGATGTCATCAAATTTGTGGGCCATAAGACAAAGTCATCTACGTAGTTTGATATCATGTACCTGTTCATACATACTCCACTGAATGCCAAATGGTGCTTCAGCATTAGTTGCCTCCATTACCTCGCCCATAAGTAGAAGAAATAATGTGGTGGACAAGACACATACGTGTCTAACTCCTGCTGATGTGGCCAAAGGTTGTCTTTAACACTGTTCACTGTTCAAATCAGGCTCAGTAGGTGCATATGCCTGTACCACAGACATCCTGAGGAATTTCCAATTAAAACTCGCAATGACGATTCGACCAGATATAGCCTTGTATGATATTAGAGCATTTCCAGCCCTAGGAGAAAGAAGAAGGCCTACTCATTGCCGTAGTAAATAAAGCAGTGACCAGATGGTAATTGAGATTTGTCACTATTAAGCCAACGTACTTCGCTTAGGCCTAGGATGACACAACTCTTCTAAACTGTTGCAGCATAAGCAGAAAACTATATTTTTCAAAATGTTGATAGAGAATTTCATTTTTTAAGGCAGCATGAACCATGAAGTAGTGCAGCATGAATGCAAAACCTTTCGGGCAACTCCTAACAATCCATGTGATGTAATGGGAAACTAGAGAAACAAGATATCTGTTGTGGACTCAACATTTTAGTCTCACAAACCAAAAGTTATACGAGGGAGGTATACAAGTGTGTTGTGTGTTATAAAGTAAAGTTTGTTGCCAGAAAGGAGAACAAATTGTTATTGTCGTGCTAAAAAGAACGAGCTGACATGCCACATTTGGCACGCGTGCCTGGCTTTGGGCATCATTGTTATATTGATTCTCGTTGGCAGTGCCCCAGTGCCAATCACCGTACACGTTCGTTCTCATTAGATATTATGAAAGCAGCCCATGCAAATAGGAAATGCATGTTTCGCTTATAGTTAGAAATTTGTAGGCAATATATTCCGGTGTTAAATCTTCAGTGCCTACATTTTACAATTGAGCAATTTCAAATCCTATGAGTAACTCAATTTAGTATTCAAAATTGTGTAATTCTTATGATGTAGTACGAGTATATTAATGTATGCGCAAAAGAATAAAATATATCATGTTGACAATCAAATATTCCAATGAATTGACAATCTACATACATTTACATAAATAAATAATAAAACACAAGGAAACGCCAAACGGATGTAGCCAAACATACATACATACCCACCAGCGTTGGGCTTTTTTAATTTGCATTGTATTTTTATTTCCTTTACTTTATCTAATAAAAAAGCAAAATACTTGCCATTGATCGATATGATGATTACAAAATTTTGAATATTGAATTCAACTGCAGGTTGTGGAATCAGATTGAAATTGTAATGAAAAATGGGAATGATTTTGATATTTGGAATTGTTTGACTGATGGAAATTCTGCGCCTTCTGAATCAAAAGTTGTGAGAGACTTGAAGGATGTTTTTTTATATGATAAATCATCTCTCAAACGTCTCATAACTTTTTAGGAATATGGCCGTCTGTTTGTAAAGTATTTTATTAGTAGAGGTTTGTGGCTTCGATCGGTGTTGCCTCATAGCTTTATCAAATTCATAAACCTGTAAATATGAAATAGTTGAAACCCAAAACTGTGAGATATGAAGGAAATGCTGACAAAGTAATTACAATGTTATTGATTTTAGTGATTATTCAATTGCAGCCATGAGTCTGTGAAGGATTTCAGACCAAAAATCCACTCATCATTTAAACTCAAGACTCGGGGAAAAATTTTGGATGAACATATTAGATCGTTTGTGACTAGTAGCAGTTTATCGAACAGCCATCATGCCTATATGAAGGGAAACTCGACGGAGACAGCGCTGCACGGAGTAGTTAGCAAGATCGAAAGAGGTATCCCCTATAAACAGTATACACAGGCAGCTTTCCTGGACATAGAAGGCGCTTTTGACAATGTCAAAACAGAAAGAATCAGTTACAAGCCCTAAAGGATATGAATGTCGTCAAAAGTATTGTGAGTTGAATAGACTCAATGCTACGAGCCAGACGGTGAAGCGCCCAGTGGGGTGAGGTAACGGTCACTTGGTCAGTCTGCATGGGTTAACCCCAGGATGGGGTGATATCGCCACTACTATTGCTAGTGGTTTTGAACACTCTATATGTGGCCTAGTATAGCAGAAGGGGAAGGATAATCGTATATGCAGATGATGTCGTGATTACGGTAATGGATCCCTTTATCTCCCTGATTAGTGAAGTCATGTGGAATGTTTTGGGAAAGATCAGTACTTGGGCCACAGGGTGTTGTCTAAGCGTTAAACAGGCTACAACTATTCACTAGTAGCTAAACTATTCCACCATATCGGCTACCCTCGCTCAATGGTAAATAATTGGAGTTGTCGGACAGGCGAAGTATCTGGCCTAATTCTGCATCAAAACCTCAGCTGGAAACTTCCCATTGAACACAGAGTTAAAAAGGCGCAAGGAGCCTTCCACGCTTGCAAGTAAACACTGGGGAGAACATGGGGTATTAATCCGAAGATGATAATATGGATGTACACGGCGGTGGCGAGGCCCGTTCTGACCTATGGAGTATGGGCATGATGGGCATTGGAAACTGAAAACAGGACAGAGAACAGGAACCGGTAGCTTGACAGGGGCATTACGGACGAGCGCCTCCGCTGCTCCCAATATCATGATGAATTTACTGTCGATACAACAGTTTGCTAAGAGTGTAATGGCAAGGAAAGCGTTGCGGCTTAGAGAGCTGAAATGTGGAGCCCAATGAAGCCAGGATTTTGCGTAATTTACCCAGGAAGAGAAAGGACTATTTTGCGCAATTTTCCCAGTGAAAGAAAGGATTATGCCAGTCCTCAGTTGAATTTCTGGAAAAACTTCAGAACAATCATTTTACATAGACAAGAGTGGAAGAACCACTCACCATTACAGGATGTTGACAAACACATTTTTATGGAAGGATCTAAGACTAATAGTGGAGTTGTAGCAGGGGCTTATTCGACGCCACTGGGTTATACACTATCAATAGATGTCCCTGTTTTGAGCACTAAGCGAAAGTGGGGCCAATATAGGAGGCGTGTCGTCAGTTGCGAAATCACGCTATGGTAGTGAAAGGTGTGAAAATCTTCTCGGATAGCCACGCGGCGATAAGGGCTCAATTCTCAGAGGAGACAGGAGTCTGAACGAGACCGGCACAACGTCAACTCTTTGTCTAGCAAGGGTTCCAGGTCATACGAATATAGACGAAAACGAAGCCGCGCATGAACTAGCCAGGCAAAGTTCAAATGGTATTACGGATGGACGAAAAGTTTTTCAAAACCCTCTAAGCGTGGTGGGTAACTAGGAGGCAGACAGCACCTGTAGAGCACTCAATATCTTTTTTTATCACAGGGAGTATGACACAGATATGACGGTAAGAGAACCGAGTTCCTGGTGATTCTGAACAGGAATGCAATATCTGGAGTGACAGCAGTCATTATCGGTCACTGGCCGATTGGTACACATGCTGCTAATATTGGAATACAACACAGATGTTCCGTTCGTAGTTGCGACTATGAACATATAGTGGAAAATCCAAATGCTCAGCTTTGGCAGACATAAGGAAGATAACTTTGGGAAGCTCCTTTTTGACGTAATACAAGAACTGGCCGTCGGTGGTGCAATGGCTAGTGTGCGCGTCTCTTGTACTTGAGATCCTGGGTTCGTTCTCTCCTGTGATCCCCTTAAATTTCTTTCGACGGCGGTTACCTCGCATAGTGACGGCGACACTATCGAGTATTTAGCCATGGAAATACTTCTCAAAAATACCGTTCGGAACCGGTGTAAAACTGTAGGTCCCAATCAGTGAGTGTAAAACTATAAAGCGCATAGCTTACTGGTTGTGAGAAGCTCTCCCCGATTCCTTCATGGGATGTAATGGGAACCCATTTATATATTTATTACAAGAACTGGGGAGTAGTGAACTCAGTCTACTTCAAAAATATATTGACAGTACAGATAGTACTAACTAATTAATATATTGACAGTACATTTTAACCTCAATCTATTACTGGTACATTCTTTTCTTTCCTCTATTTTCTTTTCAGGGTAGCATGGATATTAAAAGCGGCATCACTGCTACTTGGGTGAGCTTCCTTGGTTCGAACTCACAGTCGCTCTAATGTCGCATTTAGAACGCAGTTTATCGTGGCCAGGTAAGCGATAGCCTTATTCTTGAATCTTTGTCATTTACCCAGCCAATTTAGGTTCAAAGTGACAATATAGGTGGCAACTTTGTGCTTAAACCAATTTAAAGCAACTCCGTGCCGAGACCAAATTGTCGAAGACGGAGGCACAAGAGAAACATTAAATTGGCGGCTCTTGTAAAAATTTGGAATGTTTCTGAAATAACTAAACCCTAAAAAACTGGATCAGTCAGTAAAATCGGGCTACATTTTAAACCGATGAAAGACAATTATAACGGCGGCGGCGTGAGCTATAAAAAAATTTTGGTGGCGGCGACGCGTTGGATAATTTTCGATCGGCTTCCGCCTGTTAAACAGTTGACTTTTTGTGCATGTGTTTATTATGGTTGTATTTTTTTTTATAACAAACAGTGTTGCATCAAAATGTACACCAGTTTAGAACGAGGTTGAAAATTCAAATTTTAATAATTACAGATTAAAAATGCATGAGAAATCTCCTGGGTTAGCGTGGGTTATCCTTTAAAATGCGCCATGCTTGATCGGTGTAATGCAGTCATTACATGTCACGAAATTAACAATGAGAAAATATCATAATAAGTAGCATAGAATCTATGGAAAATAAATTTCAATTCCACAACCTGGTAACTGTAATTTTGAAAATGACTCAAATCTTCTCTGTTTTTTTTTTTAATTTCATTTATTGTTCCCGGTAATAAAGCAAAACGACTAAGGAAAGACCCTTTGGGTTTATGCACGGAACATAGAAAGTCCTTACTCTCATACAGTGCATATAAAGTCCTTAAATTATTCAAAATTTCAAATCTGTATTTTACACGAATGTCTCGGTGTGTGCATGAATGTCGGCTAGTGTGTTCGTATTAGAGTGTTGGTGATGTCAGGTGTATCGTTCTGTTAAACTGGCGACACAAATAATTTCACTCTTAGGCTATAAAAGTGGCTGACAGCAGCATGAATGGAATCTCCAAAACTCCCAGAAAGACTGTGCAAAGGACTCTACGCAGCCGACTACATCTAAGTCTTATGCTAAAATTTCCATAAGTTTTGTCTTGGCTTTCACTTTTAAGGAGATAATATTATGTATATGTATGCATACATTAACAGTTATACGGTAAATATGGGCATTATGGTCTCTCGGCGAGAATAATATTTGCCTGCACTTGAAACATTAAATATATTTTTTCATTCGAAATCCTTTTTGCTTTGTGTTTTGTCCAAATAGGCAGGTTAGTGATGTCAAATACATCAAATGCAATATGGCTTGATGAATGTCCTGGTTATAAATATTTTAATAGGTGACCATTTTTCGTAACAAGAAAAAACGAGAAATGTCACAGATTTTTAAAACATTTCAATTCACAGAATACAGTTTAGAATCAATTGAATATGGATAGGTCGTCAGTATAAATTATATTTAAATATATTGTGATGGTTTGAATGAGAAAATATTTAGAATTTATGATAAATTACAAATTTTTGGGGACAATCAAAATCGATATCATATCATCATTGATTGACAAGACCGTCTAATCTGTTCGAGCGTCTATTCATCTAATGAAGTGTGAGAAGATAAATGTATTCAATTATTTAGCGAAGACATAAACCATTTGTCCAAAATTTCTGAAATACGATGGACAAACAAGTGTTTTTTCAGCCACGTGTGTTAAATACAGCATAAAGCTAAGTTTATAAGGAAAAAATATATATATACCACACCGCGCATAAAACAATCGATTTATTGCAGCAATGATTTCCAGAACAAATTATCTCAAGAAATTCTGATGTCAACTGGCCAGCAAGATCATGCGATTTAACGCCCTGCGATTTCTTCCTGTGGGGTTTTATGAAACCTTCGATATATGCGAATAAACCAGAAACAAGTCCTGAGCTCAAATCCGAGATCCAACCACCAGATACAACCACGTCTCTGTGAAAAAGTCATGGAAAATTTCTTAAGAAAAGTAATGGCCTGTCATCAGAGCCGTGGGAGCCATTTAACGTATATTTTATTCCATACTTAATCGGAACATATCTTCTTTAAAATCCAATAAAAAAATCGCAACTATCTCCAAAAATACGTGTTTTAATTTGAAAATGAAGAAGTGCATCCACACTGAGACACCCTTTATAAGCATTTTATTGCTTAGTGTTATCAAAAGCAAAAGTTATAAGGTTATGCGTCAATTTTTTTCAGATGTTTAACCAAATTCATTAAAACTATATATAAAATTCAGTTATCCTTTGAATTGAATACTAGTTTTAGTATAAATTTAATATTATGATTAATCTTTCATATAACTAATTAAAATAACAACTAATTAGAACAAAAGTCTGCGACCACATTATGGCGCAGGATATACAACATAGTAACATGCAACCGATGGTATTTAAAACCTGCACAAGATTATTTCACCTTAATATCAAAAATTAACAATAGGGTGATATAAATGCGAGCTATACGAACTTTTAAAACAAACCTATCATTAATATAAATTTGCCTACATGTCATATTATGTTCCCGACAGCGTTATACTGCATACCAACTTCCAATAGAGTTAAAATGAGCCTATTCGAATCCTCTGTCGAAACCCTATAATATATGAACTAGGGTGTAGAGAAAGGGGTCTCATAAGATGAGTCTTGAAGGAGCTAATTAGGGGAACGTAAAACTATACTTTAGAGTTACCTAGACGCTAAAAAATCTGCTTGTGTGGATGCAAATATGCTGTATTTGTAGGTTGTCGCAAGTATAGTATACTTCTGAACCATGTATGTGTTTGGTACATCCATATACTAACGTGCAAGCATAGTTTGCATGAATTCAAAATCTACTGCTTTTTATTTCTTTGTTGTCCGTCACGTTTGTATTTTCAGCAGTTTTCAACAAACAGAAACATATTTGGGTCACAAACACATATATTCTAACATATTAATCAATGTGTCTCCAACATTTGATGTTAATACGAAACACCATGTGTTGACACAAGTATACTACATATACTCGTATTTGCCACAACTTACAAACCCAATAGAGTTGCAACAATAGAGTTGCATACGAAACATCATGTTTTGACACAAGTATACTACATATACTCGTATTTGCCACAACCTACAAACACAATTGGGTTGCATCCGAACAACAACAAAAAACACCAACATTTTTGGGTCACAATCACATGTATTATAACATATTAATCATTGTGTCTCCAACATTTGATATTCAAAGGGAAACACAATGTGTTTGGGCACAAGTATACTACATTTGTGACAAACTACAATCACATTATAATCACCGATATATACAGCGTGTATATACTCACCGTATGAAGGTTGTATTTCGATTCCCTAAAACATATCACGTCTTTAACTTCTACCCTTTATTCAAAATGAGGTCATATTAAACAAAAGTATCATGTCCAGTGGTTTAATGTATTATTTATTTTTATTACTAAATTTCATTAAAACTATAAATTTATGGTATAAAAATATTCAGATCACATTGATTTAATTGATTTTTCTGATTTTATCCTACATGGATAATGAAGCGAAGAAAAAACTGCTACAATAAAAATAAGGCTGTTAAAAAACATGGTCAATATGGTTATAATCAATTGATATATTACAAGTATGAGTGACTCTGGAATTGTGACAGGTTGTTATAATATTATCAAAATATTAATTAATTAATTAAATGTTGCAGGCAATTGATTAATACCTTGACCACATGACGTATTGGGAACCATCGGGTGAGTTGTCGAAGGATAATTTAAAGTCCGCTTAACGGATCAGATAAATGAATAGATGTGAAAGTTTTGTATGAGGAGTAGAAGAATAATCCGAAATTTGCGTTGGATTTTAATTAGCATTGATTTATCTAATGCAAATGCAAAAACAATTGACATTGTCTGCAATTACAATTCAATTCTGCTACATCTCCATTTGGTCGGATAATGAGCATCTCCATTTGGACAGATAATGAGCATCTCCATTTGGCCAGACAATGTTTGAGGTAGTGGATATAAATTGTAGCGAAGTAGGGATTGATTTTGTCATATAATCTTGAATTTGCTGTTTTTTGGATTTAGTTGTAGAGCAATTTTGAATTAAAAGAATGACGTCTTTCTGGAGGTAACAAATTCTAGTGGCATGTAAAAAAATCTGTTTTTCATTTGTTGGTTGGTTGCAAATATAACGTAACTGTAACTTGTCGCAAATATAGTATATTTGTGTCCTAACACATTGTGTTAAAACCATGTATTATAACCAGTTAATCATTGTGTCTCAAACACGTAATATTGAATAGCAAACACAATGTATTTGCACATAAGTAATATATATTTGCGATAGGCTGCAAACACGTTATATTTGCATACAAATATAAAAACACAGATTTTTCAGCGTGTAGATTTGGGTACTGCGTTTGATACCAGATTAAAGTTTAGTGCCCACATTGACTAAATAATGATCAAAGCTTATTCTGTATGGGCTTTATAAAAAGGAACAGAAGAAGTTCACTAATCCTTATACGCGGGAACTATTATGTACAGGGTGGCGCATAAGCAACGTGATCATCTAATTAGCTGTTCTGTGGGAAATATTCGGCGATCGGATAATGTGTCGCTTTTCTGATTTTAACTGGCCATCGCGTTTGACCTATTTAACGGCTCCCATTTTTTTTTCTTTGCGGTTACCTTAAACGTATAATGTATACCAATAAGCCAAGGATAATCTAAAAGCTTAAGGCCAATATTCTGAGAAAATTAATGGGACACGGGCCATGGGAAACGCTCTGGGAAGACCAGGTTACGTAGGAGCAAACAATGGACACTAGTGATGTGCAATTGCGCGCATTTTAAGAACCGGGTATTTGGACCGGTTGCGGTTCTTAGAGAAGCTTAAGTGGAATATTTTATTAAAAGATTATAAAATTTGATAAAATTACATATTTTCGTACCCTCACCCAAATGTTAACACTTTTGATTCCTTTTGAAACAATTGCCTTTATGCAGGGACCACTTTTCGGGTTTTTGAAGCCGTTTTTCGGTCCTTAAAGAACCGTTCTCGTTTTATTTGGACCCCGTCGTTCGATTCTTTTAAGCCCCAGTCCGGTCGGTCCTTGTAAAGAGAACCGGTTCTTCCGAATCGGTTCTTCAATTCTGTGCATCACTAATGGGCACCATTTGAAAGATATTATCGCCAAATTCTAATCTGAACATATATCCAAACTGTAGTTTAAATTTTAATAAAGGCTGACGTTAAACAAAATCAGAAATAAAAAAGTTATTCGTTAAATTAATCATAAAGTTACTTATGCGCCACCCTGTATATAGATATGCAAAGCAATTATGCAGAGATGTTAAGTAAATAAAAATTCTCGGTAGATAAAATACAGCTGTCGATGAATGATGAAAATGATTAAGTTTTTGCATTATTTTCTTGGTGGACAAAAAGCATTTCCTGCCTTTGCCCAAGGCCCCACTTTAATATTTGGTACAATTTAATATTTGGAACTATTTCAGACTATGCTGCATTATATCGACACCAACCTCTTAATGGAAATTACTTTTTTTTGGGAGGAGGTCACTTATCAAAATTGGACATAAAATTCAAATTCGAAAGATCATCTCAACGTTAACTTAATTACGTCAGTTGTTCTCAGAATCATTTTCTTTAGAATCCGTTCTACAGATATTGTATTCTGATAACTTGGAACTGACTGAGAAATCAAGCCACAATCGTACAAATGTAGGGGAACCAACTCAATGAATGAATTGGAATCTGGTGTCGCCTATTATCCACAATTAAAGCATCATAGAGGGTGATGTTTGCAAAAGATAAGGACTTGTTGGAGTAAACCAAAGAATGCACAACATGCCTAACATTATGCACTATAAGTATCATAGGGTAATGACATCTAGAGTTGCGATTTGTCTCAGAAAATTTACAAAGTTTGTTGTGGTTGCATATAGACGTTGCATGTTGGAAAGTATTGCTTTCATAATACCAAATAGAGGCAATGGGCCATATTAAAAATAAAAGATAATAAAAAACCAAAATTCGTTTAACAGCCCTATTCTGGCAGGGTTACAAAAGTCACCACGGTTACTATTTGACAGCAATGTGTCAATTGTCACAAATCGGTATTCTGGCACATTTTTTGGTGACAAAAGTAACAAAAATTGTTACCTGCTAAAGAGGAGGTAACAGCGCGTGACAGCTGTTTTATTTGCCGGAAAGTTGATACAAAATCATTTTATATATTCTGCAAGAAAACAATAAAACTGTATACGGGAAAAAATAATAATATATTTTGTACCAAAACGACAAGAGGACATAATTAAATGAAGGAAGGACTTTTGTTACTTTGTCCTATGGAAATACAGCAGAATGAAGAAGGACCTCGATTTTGTGTTAGAAAGATACAAAACTTTTAACGTAAATATCTCCGGTCTTACAAGGGATATTGAGTAATATACCTTTAAAAAGGCCAAGGTCTTGTGTATTATCGGAACCTGTCAAAAAATAAGTATAATAGGGCATTTTTTTTGAAAAAAAAAAAATTATTTTTAGCATAAAAGTGAGTGTAAAAAAAGTTTTATTAATTAGCTCTCCTATAAATATATAAAAAAATATGTTTATGCACTGATTTATAGAGCTTAGAAAGACCTTTGTAATGATTCCCATTTCAACCAGATCGGATTATAAATCCCGGAGATACGAACGAGTATATACTCAAGCTTTAAAGGCCTATATCTCAAGAAGTTGGACCGACCGCGGGGGGGGGGGGGGGGGGGAAACAACTGTTTGAACTCAGCGCAGAAGCTTTTGTCGGTGGTGAAATTTTGATGTAGATCAGAGGGTTGGCGCTAAAGTAAATTTCTTCTTTTATATGGCGCGGATGTGCAGGAGTATTCTTTCCGCTTAGCATCTCTAGATGTTCCTTGAGGAAGGCAATATAGCTTTCCAGCTGTGCCTTTGCGTTGCGCTCAAATTCCCTAAATAATAATGTATTAATTTTAATTCAATAAAACATAAATATGTTAAATACGTACTTTTCCTTTTTTGCCGCGTTCATTTTGTGCAGAAAACCATATGTTTTTGTTTTTTTTTGTCACTGCTTTTGACAACCTGTTATTGTGAGGTGAATTATTTGTTACGAGGTGAATTTTCGTTGTCACTGTGTTGCCAGAATACCAGATACAAACAATGGTGACAACTTTGTAACAATTTTGTGGTTACAATTTGATTGTTACCACATTCACAGAATAGGGGTGTAAATGTCACTGTTTTTCATCAAAACGACATGAACAATTTATGTCAATTTATTTGAATTTGAATTTTGTTGACCGATTTTGTTAGTTTTTGGTTAATATATGAGAAATTTCCAACAATAACCAACAATTTTTCAACTCGAAAAAAGTTCATGACTTGTAAGCTTGTAGTATGAATTTCTCATACATTAACCAAAAATTTAAGTCAATAATTTTTGTAATTCCCCCCTGGTGTAACTCATAGAATAACACATACTAAAGAAGAACTTATTCTCTCATCTGACGTTTCATTTCACACTCTCTCGGTAGGTGGAGATTTTAAATTAAATTTAAAATTTACATACACCAGGTGGAGTTACAAAATATGTTCACTTAACTATTTCCTGTCGTTTTGGTGTAGAACTGACAAATTTAAATGTATTTTGCACTTTTTTATTGACTTTTATCGTTGGTATACATTTGTATTGTATTTAACACAACTAGTTTGCCACAAAAACACGAAATTCGGGTGTAGTGCCTTTGTGGATCGCTGTATACTATTGCCACCATCTGGTATTATTGAACCCATATTTTCCACCCTCCACTGTGTAATTTCCATCGTACCTATGACGTTTAATTTATTGAGCGAATAAAACCTTCTACGTATGTGTTATTCTATGGTGTAACTTAATTCACGTCAAGCAACTCCCTATCGCACCGACCGCACTACCAAGAGTGTGAAATGAAACGTCAGATGAAAGCAATGACAGCTCTAGGTGACATTACTACATGATAAGTATATTCTCTTGTCTATTGCAGCCCTCTTTCGTAATAGAGCACTGTATGATAGCTGGCCTACTCGTGGAATGTAAACAAATATCAGTGGAATGAAGTAGACTTTTTCTTCACGCCAAGCTCATTGTAAACAGCTTCCTCAGTAAGGGTCTAAGAGTTTAAGGTGTTTTACTAAGAAACTGAAATGTGAGGTAAATAAGCTCAATGTACCCTATTTACGGCCTAACTGAATGTTCCATACGGACTATTCCTCAATATAACAAATATTGTGTTCCCCCTAGCAGAAACTTAGTGATGCATGGCTTCGTTATCAAATTTCATGCTTTATAATATATTCCTCCAAATTCCACTTGAAATGGAGATTCGCTATACCAGAAACCAAATTTGCATAAATTTACAACTGCTACATGAAGGCCGGCGTTGCGTGAGCGTTTATTAAATGAAGCTCGAGGAATTTCCAGACACTTGTACATACATATGTATTTCAGCTACAGCATTTTTAATAAGGCTGGAATTGTGGGCGGGTGAATGGAAATGCCTAAAATTGTGTTAAAATCATCACGCTATGACAATTGTTAACAATGTTAATTTTTACACCAGCCAATGTATGCAAATTGTCTAAGCGTGCATTTATTAAAAAAAAATAATTTACAACACAATTTTGAAAATTGAAAAAATAATACACAAAATGTGTACAAATGAATAAAACATTTATTTGGGTCAATAAATCACTGGCTGTCATTTATATTTGACGGATTATTTCATGCAAATGCTGCCCACGGCTACGCTTCACGTGTTGTATTCTGGCAGTCTAATTTTGACACACTTTTTTCCACATCTCGGCTGGAATCTCACAAATGACACAACTTTGTCTTACAAGGCAAAAATTGTGGTTGGCTTGTCTCTATAAAAGACATACATTACGTGCCCCCCCAAAAATAGTCTTGTAGGGTCAAATCGTACGAACGAATCGAACCACAGCGTGAGATTAATTACTAAAACCTCGCCTTTCAATTGGATCATGCTATCACGTGCACCGTGACATGTGGCGCCGTCCAGTTGAAACCACAAGCCAACCAAGGCCTTTATTTTAGTTACACATATTAATTAAACAAATAAATAAATTAAACAATTTTTTTTTCAAATATTTTCTTGTGTGTCTTGCTTGCGATATTTCTCGAACACTTGCATAGTGGAAAATTCTCAATTCAGCTGAGTTTTTGTTTGCATTTAGTTTGATGAATTTTTCAAAAGCTGCATTCAAAACAACCGCTGATGAAGATCTGTGGCTAGATCTGAAATACCTATACGGTTTGCCAGGAATCATGACGATTCATTTGCAAAATATCTTCTTTTTTAAAAAACTATATCTCTATTTACAGAGCCATAGATGGTCTTGAGCTTGAATAATGAAATAAAAAGTAAACAATTTTTATCATATTTCTCCAACTGGCTCTATCCTTCGCCTTTTTTCGCAAGGCTACTGAGCGATTCTGCGGCCTGATCTTCCCAGAGGAGTCTTTGACGTCCTCTTTTCCTGCTTTCATCGGGTACGTTATCGAACACCTTTCGCGCTGGTTCATCTTCAGCCATTCTGATAACATGGCGTAGCCAATGCAATTGGCCTAATTTGATTCGCCTAGCTATGCCCACGTCAGAATATAGATTATATAGCTCTGCGTTCCAGCGACGTCGGTACTCACTGTTTTCAGTAGCAGGACCATATATTTTACCGCGAGTTTTTCTCTAGAATACTCCCTCGTGGCCGTCGGTGATGCAATGAGTACTGAGCGCGGCTCTTGTGCATGAGAACGTGAGTTCGATTCCTGCTCTGACCACCTTACATTTCCTGCGACGATGGCCACCTCGCTTAGTGATCACAACACTATCGAGTACTTAAGAGCACCTTAGACCAGCGGATTGTAGGGCCGACTTTCGAGTCGGGCCGACTCATCTCCCAGTGTAAGGTGAAGTCGAGCAGTCGGCCGACTAGTCGGGCAAAAATCAAAACTAGTTTGATTTTCAGAAAGTCGGCCGGAAAGTCGGCTAGTGTAAGGCGAAATAATGCCCGACACAGAAGTCGGCCTGACAAATAGTCGGCAGACTGGTCCTCCGCGGGTCTAAGGTGTCCTTTAGTCATGAAAAAGCTTTTCAAAATACCGTTTGGAACCGGTGAAAAACTGTACGTCCCAATCAGGGAGTGAAAAATTAGAAAGCGCACACCTAACTGGCTGTGAGAAGCTCTCCCAAATTCCTTCATGGCATGTAATGGGAGACGGTTATTTTTTTTTCTCCCAGGTATTTTTCACCCGCTTGCGATATGACTTATGTTTCGGAGCCATATGCCAGGACAGGTCAAACGAGAGTCTGGTATAGATGGACTTTTGTCCGTCGAGAAAGGTCTTTGTTCTTAAACTGCTTGGTGAGCTCAAAATTACATCTATTTGCATGCATAATTCTCCTATTTATCTCCAGGCTGACGTTGTTGGCCTTGTTCACGACGCATCCAAGGTAGACAAATTCATCTACCACTTCAAAATTAAATCGGTTGTCAACGTTCACGTGCGGATCAAGTCGGGAGGTTTCTCTAGTCGTTGACGCCATCAATTTTGGTGATTCCTTTTCGATTCTTGAAAATACTGCAGTAGCCTCTCGCAAATTTCGCCCAATTATACATTTAGATGGTGAAGAGATTGCACGAAAGTGTGTAGCCTTGTCGCAGTCCTCGCTTGGTGCAGAATGGTTCAGCGAGGTCCTTCCCCACCTTCATTGTTGATTTGGTATTGGTCAGCGCCATTCTTCAGAGGCGGGTCAGTTTTGCCGGAATCGCAAATTCAGACACAGCTTTGCACAATTTTCCCGGTATCGGGCTATCGAAAGCCGCTTTGTCGTCAGCAAATGATGGTATATATTGATTTTCTTTTCGTGGGTCTTTTCCAAGATTTGGCGTAGCGTGAATATTTGGTCAGTCGTGGACTTTCCTAGTCTAAAACCACACTGATAAGGTGCAATCGGGTTTTCAACAATTGGCTATAGTCTTTCACATAATACCTTATTCGCAATGGATAAAATACTGATACTGACATTCACAAGGGTCATCTTTTTTCGAATACAGGCCGATGGAAATGCTGATGGAAATGCCATTTCAGACAATGGGTCGCGCTACAGAGCAATGATTACAGGGCATGTTGTGGGCTCAAAGGGAAGATATGAACTTGGACAATTTTTGGTTTCAGGAGGATGGCGCACCATGTCGCAGAGCTCATCAAACCACCCATCTGTTGCACACTCAGTTCGGTAATCGTGTTATTAGTCGACTTTGCGATGTTAGTTGGCCGCCTCGGAGCTGCTGTGTGGTCGCTTTAGACTTTTTCTTGTGGGCTGCAATTAAAGACCGATGCTATGTAAATAATCCAGAATGATATCCACACCCTTAAGGCCAATATCAGCCAAGCCATTCGTAGAATAATACCAGAAACCGTCAATAAATCATATTGCAGGAAACATGTACATGTTTACAAGCACTGTTTTCATGCATTGAAGATCTGCTGCGTTTTTTATTTTGTTAATTTTTTTTTTGTTTTTAGTGGTTTTCAGTAAAAAGTCTCATTTGGGTCACACAAATGGATATTATAACCTATTAATCGTTGTGTCTCAAACATGTTACATTGAATAGCAAACACAATGTGTTTGGGCACAAGCATAGTATATTTGCGATAAGCTACAAACACGTTATATTTGCATCCAAACATAAAAAAGACAGATTTTTCAGCGTGCACCCTTTATATGGATCTTTGGGTTGAAACACACATATGGCTCTACTTAAAAGCATGTATGGTGGCACGTTTGCATGAAAATATAAGTTTGTTTGAGACTGAAAAATATACGAATATTTGGAGTGTGTTCCAAATATATACATGTTTCCTGCAGAATGTGCTTGTAAAAATATGTCTCTCAGAACGTTTTTTGCCTCAACGTACGTAGCTTCACAATAAATCTAATTGAAACGGACTGCAGCGTTGCCGCAAGCTGATTATTTAAATTGGTGGTGTAATTAAATACATATGGCCCAAATTGCCCTCAAATGATCAATACAAGTGTCACCAAGGAAAAATGTGTTCTACGAAGACGTCGCAATGATGCTTCCTTGTATCGTCTTACGAAATCCATTGGAATCCTTGGCACATAACGTACACTGCCATCAACGTTATCCTGATTGAACACAAAGCTTTCGCTTGTTGGGTAATAAATTTAAGACCTTCGAGTTAGCTGTTCCACTTCATTCTTACCAAGCCGCGACGTTTGTCTAATAAAATGTTCCCTCATGTCAAGCATTACAACTTAATTAAAGGAAACTTGATATCATTTACTTAACATTTGATGTCATTACATTTCACTTCGTGTTCATTTCGCATTCCAAAAACCCACTTATACATTCAAATGTCACCTACAACCTGATAGACACTACATCTCACTTTAGCCACATACGACTTAAATGCGCCAACTGGAGACGAAAGGGCTCAAGCAAGAAGTTAAACTCAAGCAGATACCAGATACTAGTATTCAAAGAATTTAATTGTACGTCATCACATTACTTAATACCCCGAAGACATGAGTATGTTTCGCGAACGAGAATCGCTTTTTATTTGAACGAGTATATCTGTAGTAAAGAGCAGAGGAAATATATTTAAATAATTGCAACTCTTATTGTCCTCTGTAGATTAAAGTATTTGTAATGGGGACCGTGGCACAGTGGCCACAAATACTGGCCAAACCTGAAACAAAATAATTTACATATTTACTGCAGCCAGGGAAGAACTGTAGCAACTCTTTGAAAAAGGCTAAATTTTCGGCACAAGCATTTGATTTGTATATCGGTAACGTCCCGCTTAAAATCAGAAAAGCCGCACTAAAAGCCGCACACTAAAAGATCACTCTCCTTTCAATGTTTGGAGGCAAATATAATGTGTTTGTAGCTGGTCGCAAAAATATAGTATACTTGTGACCAAACACATAGTGTTTGCTATTCAATATTACATGTTGGAGACACGATGATTAATATGTTATAATTTATGTTTTAGTGACCCAAATATGGCGTTGGTTGCTGAAAATTGCTGGCAACATAAACGTGGCAGATAACAAAGTAACAAAAAAAAACCAGCAGATCTTCAATTCATGAAATCAATGCTTGCAAACATATACATGGTTCATGTAATATGATGCTGGGATCGTTATTTTCAGCGTATACCCGCTGCGGTGTTCAATCCTGGCGGCAATAGGCTGGAAAGGTGCATTCAACAGCTTATATAGAAAATTTACGAAGACGAATGCATTCCCGGTGATTAGTGTTTTAGCGTACTTTGCCTAATATTTAATTAATGTGAGCGAAGTATATGCGCCGATTGTCGTGGAATAAACCTAGTATCCATTGCATACAAGCTCCTCTCGAGCGTAATGTGCGAAATACTATGACCAATTGTGGCATACCTGGCCGGAACTTATCAGTGTGGCCTTAGACTTGGCAAATTCACGACCGACAATTTTCGCATTAAGGCAAATCCTGGAGAAACCCCACGAAAAACAGATATTCCTGTTGATACGGGGACAGTTTAGCAAGCAATGTCGAAGCTTGGTATTCCTGCTAAACTGTCATACCTTTTCAGAATTCTCAACACCAAAAGTTGTTGCAGTATGTAAGTAAAGGGTTTTTCAACAGAGACGCTACAAACGTAAATCGATAAGGACAGCAAACGACGCCATATTTTTCCCCGCTCTTTTGACATTTCTCTTCAGTAAGGTTTGCCATTTCATCATGGAAAGATATACGAGCCAACAACGAGTCGAAATTATTAAAATTTACTACCGAAATTTGGAGTCAGTGGCCTCAACTTTAAGAGGCCAACTTTAAGAGGCCTCAACAATCAGCGATGAGGCTCATTTCTGGCTGAAAGGCTTCGTCAGTAAGCAAAATATGCATTATTGGTCAGGCAGCAATCCACACGTAATCCATGAGTCATCATTGCATCCCGAAAAAATCACGGTTTGGTGCGGTTTATGGGCCGGCGGCGTCATTGGGCCGTACTTCTTCCGTGATGATCAAGACCGGCACATTACTGTGAATGCGAGTCGCTACCGTTCAATGATAACCGAATATTTTTGGCCCCAATTGGATAATATGGACTTGGAGGACATGTGGTTCCAACAGGACGGCGCCACAAGCCACAATCAATTTATTGGAAACCAAGTTTGGTGAACGTGTTATCTCACGAAATGGCGCAGTCGATTGGCCGCCTCGGTCGTGCGAGTTGACGCCGATATATTATTTCTTGTGGGGCTACGTCAAGTCTATGGTCTATGCCAACAAGCCAGCGACGATTGATGAACTTCGTACGAATATCGAACGTGAAATTGCAGTAGTATCGGCCGATTTATGCTTGAAAACCGTCGAAAATTGGGTTCAGCGTCTGGACTTCTGCAAGCGTGCCCGTGGTGGCCATGCAAAAGAATCGACTTCCATAATGGCATCGAACGTGCTCTCACAGGAATAAAGAATTTCATTGGTATTTAAAACCGGTTTTGTTTTATTTAAAAAACTTTTGTAGCGCTCTTATTGAAAAACCCTTTAGTTACCTTACGAGCAGATTTCGCATTTACCCCACCATGTGTGACACATACTCATCGCCGCGAGGGATGAACGTTTACCCATTAACCACAGGGTACGGGGAAAATACTGTCTAGCTACCGACGACAATGGGGTATTACTCATCACGATTACTCATTACCCACAGGGTAATGGGGACAACAATGGGTAGTAACCCATGACCACTTGGAATTACATATGGGGGAATTGGTTACCAACGGTGATTTTTGATCGAAAATATGAAAAATTTAAACAAATGTCGTTATCTCGGAAACGGAGCGTCCAAATGAAAAAATAATCAATTTTTTACTGTTTCTAAGGGATTTTGTTTGAGAAAATCGGCAAAATAGGGAAATAACTAAAATAAAAAAAATCCTATAACTCGGAAACACTGCGTCCAATCGCAAAAATAATAGTTTTGTTACATCCTGAAGAAACTTTAACCAATGGATATTTTTAATTAGGCATCATTGAAAAAAAATCGCTAAACCTAATATTTTTCCAATAAAAAATCGCTAAAAAAGCTGCTTACCCTGTGCGTAATGGGCTCCACATCTGTTGCTCTATAGCTTGTGCCGCATTTCGCTAATCCTATGTGGATGCTGAGTGGTCGCGTTCCTGGACATAAAAGGTTCGTGAGCTTCTCTACAAATGTTTCAAAATTTGTCTTTGATAAAGTAGGCTTTGTTGTCTTTTTTAAGGACCTTGGGTTATCCATTGCGAAAAGATTGTCTGTTTACTGTAGTGTCTACCAGGCAGAAATCTTTGATATTAGAGAGGTATCGGAATAGCCTGGAGACAAAATTATGACTAAGGTCAGAACCAATATATTCTCTGATACTCAAGCTTCCATTAAGCCATTTGAATCTGCCTTTCATAATTTCAGAATGTCCCCGGACTGTCGCAGATCTCTTAATAGCTGAACAGTTTAATATTCATTTTATTTTTGGTGCCGGGCCACAGCCTCATACCAAGGAACTGAAGAGAAGATGAATTTACCTGACTGTGGACTACCTTAACTGTTCCCGGGGAACTAGAGTATGTGGTCATGCCTTTTACAACTTGCAATCTCTTCTTGACAAATTATGCCCTTATGATATGAATAGGTACTTGGTCTCTATTAGGGAACTGTGTAACTTCCAGGCTGATATGGCTCAGCCAAAACTTGGATCGCACTAATGACATGCTGTCGTTATCGAAATCACACAAACGACATGCTGTCGTTATCGAGATCACACTAACGACATGCTGTCGTTATCGCGTACGGACGTGTTACTTATCGAGCCCATCATGACGGGCCACTGTCTCACTGGACGTTACGGAGAGACTTAAAGTCTTGAGAACTGAATATCGCAGAAGCTGAGGTGAAGATGTAGAGGTGTAGTTAATAGTGCACATTGTGAGTCTGTGCCCGCTCTATCTGGAAAGTGGCGGGTTGCACTGGACTCACAGTTCTTTGAGATGTGGTTTGTACAAATTTGGTTGATGTTTGCAGCCGCCAACTCTTGAGCTTTTGGAGCGATAAAACTTGTTTATTTGAGGGACTAGGAAAATCTCATATTTTTTCTTTTGTCCCTGTCGTATAATAATGGAATACAACGTCTGAGTGAGACTGACGACTGCCGTCTTGTTGGATGGGGTCTCCGTGAATATTAAAATGCACGTTTTGAGCTCAGACTTGAAGTGAGACATGTTAATGAAGTTCACAGGGGATTCATTTACTAACATTCCCGGTGTCACAATTGTAGATATGGTAAGAAAATAAAGGATATCTGGGTCGTTTTCCCTTTTTCTCTCTGCTGGCTTAGGGTTTTCATAGAGAATTTGTTTTTGTCCGTAAGCAAGTTTAAGACTTAACTAATTTTATTACCCTGACATTTTATTAGTGGCAGGTATAAAGTAGAATTCGATAAGGAATATATAGAAAAGCATATAAAGGGCATTGTAGAGGCAGATGAAAGTTTTGTTAATAATTAAAAACCAGCACTGCTTTTCCTTTAAAATATTTGAGAGGCGCTATGCTTGCCAATTCAGCCCAACCAATAAAATTCCTTAATTTTTCTTTGAACTTCTCTCTTTGTGACCGTCGCACAGTGGACTAAATGCTTAATCTAGCGTGCAAGAGAGAATAATTCGACTTTGGGAGCACCTAGAAACGTGAAATTTGAAATACAAATGGAAAATGTAATGAGCCACCATATCGTGAAAATGTGGGCGGTAATTTTAGGGGGCGTGGCACTTATTGCAACTTTGTTAAAATAAAATATGTGTAAACGATTTGTTTTTTATTTATTTTTTTATTAAAAAAAAAACGCTTTACAATACATTATCCATGGTTTTAATGACTAAAATCTAGCGTATATATATTTCCAATACAATTCTAATCACTGCTTCCATCACTTAAATAATCCGCGACAACCATATTTTCCATTTCTTGCAAGATTGGTTCGGAAAGCAATGAAATTACATCAGCACAAAGAGGTTCGGAATTTCGATGTTTAAATGATTTTTTTGAGATAGATGATATGACGGGATCCGATGACACTATTAATGATTGAAATAAATCTTGCATCGTTTTTTCACGCGATATCTTGCGTGTATGGAATTCCCGTACATTTCTCATATCTTTATTTCTGGACTCTAAGGCCTCTTCTGACATCATGCCAATTGGTAATGAAAACTGTTGAATTATATCCGCCCCATGTATTAATATTTTATGGAGGCTGGACGGCATATAGTACCAGGGATAGAGTTCAACATATAGTTTCGCAGTCTCTGATAAGTAACGGCGAAAAGCTGCAACGTTTACGGTGTATCCGCATGACATTACTCTTAAAATAATTTGTAGTCTTTTTATTAAGACTTCACTTACTCCAGTTACACTAGACGCTAAGGATGTTTGACTAAAAAAACGTCTAGCCGTATTTCCGTCATTCGTTGAACCCATTCCAGGTTTTGGGGCATCGACCAGTTAATGCATTTGGGATTTAAAATTTTCTTTGATAGTTTTTTTTTTTGAGTTTCGACTTTATCTTTTTCCTCGGCATTACGTGGCTTCCATCTTTTAATAACAAGCTTATACGAAATATGTAAAACACATTCAAAACAACGTATCCAGGCATGTAAAATAGAAATCCCGAACTTATATAAATTTTGATTGAATGAGAGTTTTGCAATAGCCCCTAAATCGTTCATTATACTCGCTCCACATATTCCACATGTTTGGGATGACGAGTCTGAAATAGTGCTGAAAACCTTTCCATCTATCATAGTTAACAGGAAATTATGATGCACCATAACTTCTTCACTTCCAATTATAATTTTTGTTGGCAGAATTTCAGCAATCTGGTTTTCAACAAATAAAATTTCTTGCTTTATTAAAGCTTTGCTTTCTTTTTCAAAAATAATTTTAATAGGCCTGCAGAATCGTGTTGATGAAGGGCTTGAATTTTGCCATAAAAGAACATTATTAGATTTAAGTTGTAAAGGCACCAGACATACTGCAAAAAGATGTTGGTCGGAATTGTCAGCCTTAGTATCAGTAAACTTTTGCTTATAGTTTGAATGACCACTACTTCCATCACATCCCCATTTGTATGTCATATACATTTCATTTGGTTTAGTTTGTTCCAGTAAGTCAATTTGAAGTTCTCCTAACCTTTCAACTGTCTTATCGACTAAACATTGCAAAGAAACCTGTGCTGAAACATCCGAAAACGTCATTATCCCACTTTTCTTTCGCAGATTTTACAACATGGTACGTTGGATAAATGTTTGCGTTTCGGTTCTTTGCACCTGCTTGCATTAACTGATATGAGTGTTTACTATAGTCTCCGTCTATAAATAGAGCCAAGGCCTCTTCAGGAGCATACGGAATAGGCATATTGGGTGGGCAGAAAATTGCTTTTTTAATTTTAGTTGCTCTCGTTGGTGATGCATTTAATTCTTTTAACATTTTCGCAGCATCTCTTTTTCTAGATTTGTATAAACTGACTTTTGCTGCTAACACCAATTCATCACACGACTTAGCTTTTACAAGCGAAGAAACATTTAAAAGTTGGGTCCTCTTACTTTTTTCAGCAAAATCTTAGGTTGGTCCATAATTATCAGAGGCAGAGGGACCTGCAACTTCAGAACCCGTTTCAGCAATCTCAAAAACTAAGGCACCGTTTAGCCACTTTTCATATTTAGCTTCAAATTGTATTCTTGTCCTTTTCGCATTTTTCCATTTCTCGCGAAGTTCATAAACAAATTTGTGTACATTCTGCTTTGCTTTTTTGTATTTGTCATTGTTGTCTTCTTCTGTGTATCCAATTTTACTCATTACATATTCAATAACGGTACCCGATTTATTTTTAATGTCTTGGGCGTTTATCCAAATATTAAACAATTCTCGTCTCAAAATTGACATTTCGACTGAAAATAAAAGAAAAGGCAAAAACAGGCAGCCACTTTTTTTTATTATTTTGAAGCGTAATAGCTATTCTTTCTAATGCATATGGAATATCTATAGAAGTCAGCGGTATTAGTAGCTAAATTCTTTATCAAAATTCAAGTTTTCTTGAAAAAAAATTTCACTATAGACACTTATTTCAATCTACGTTTTTTTTAGCGAAAAACAACACAAATATGCTTGAAATTTAAACAGTTATTAATACATACCTTGAAGTTAAAATACAATAAATAATTTTAATCACAAACTTTCTGCAATCGCAATAAAAACACTTCAAACAATCAACACGTCTATACTGAATTTGAAGAAATTTTCTGTAAAAACTAATTACTCATATTTAAACGCCTACTACGATGTTGTTTTTGCAATAAACAAAAAAAAAATATTAGCGTTAAGCAAGGTAGGAATATGGCAAGCATAATTGCGATATTAAATCTTTGTTGCTAACACTACATTTTTGGACCAACTGCGCACCAGATTCAACATTTGGCCCACTGTGCGTCGGTGGTGCAATGGGTAGTGTGCGCGCCTCTTGTACAGGAGATCCTGGGTTCGATCCCTGCTCCAACCACCTTAAAATTTCTTTCGACGACGGTCACCTCGCTTAGTGCCGGCGACACTATCGAGTATATAGCCATGAAAAAGCTTCTCAAAATACCGTTCATAATCGGTGTAAAACTGTAGGTCCCAATCAGTGAGTGAAAAACCGGAAAGCGCACTGCTCAGTGATTGTGAGAAGTTCTCCCCGGTCCCTTCATGGGATGAAATTGGAAACCATTTATTTTTTTTTTCTCTCTTAAATATCCCAATTTTTCCTACTATTCCCATAGTACATTTTTGTAGTATCAATATTGTGATTTTATTGCAGACGTGCTTAAGAGGAAACAATTTGTAGTAAAGCAATTAAACACAGAATTTGAATAACATTAAGGACTTCAAATGTCCTTTGGTAAGTATGACCCTTTGTCAATGTAATTGAAGCATTACGGTGCGTATAAAATGCACTCGCAATGAACATTCACATTCAAATCACCAGCGAATTGCAGCAGTTACCTCCTTCCTTTGTCCAGTTGAACAGGACATAATAATTATTTTAATTTAATGAGTCGTGGAAAACTGTTATACATAATACACAATTCTATGACGCCGTAGGATTAGCGTGAATTATTTCCGAGAGTTTGTAAAGTAACAACCCTTATCTAATGGGTGTTAACTGGTGGCAACTTACTGTTGTCTAGTGTTGTGGAAATCATTAATTGAGGAACGAGGTGTGTCAGAGATACATTAAACCCTTCTGTGAGATTTGCACATTTTCAAACCACAATTTGCTTAAATTTTTCATAAAGGAAACTTTAATGCAGACTCGGAAATTCATTAGATTGCCAAACCAAGTTGAGATTAGATCGACAAATAATCTGAAGCCATTCCAAAGAATTTCTGCATTTGAATGGAAAAATACCTCCGCGAGAGACTTCATGAAGAAACTTTGCAAGTAACTGTCATTTATCTGCACTCAGAAAAAGGGGTTCAGTGTGAATAAATTCCATGCTTGAAACATATATAACATTTTTCTAAAGTCTGCCTAATTAGACATTTATATATCAGTTAGTTTCTAATTTTAACCTGTTGCATATAATCAGTTTAAGTTTGTTAATACACGCTTAGAAATCTGTATTTTGTTGCTTGTTTGGATACAAATATAGCGTGTGTTTGGAACTTGTTGCAAATATTGTACACTTGTGTCCAACCACATTGTGTTTGATGTTAAATATTATTTTGTTATAATTTATGTTTTTGTGACCCAATAGTGGCTTTGTTTGTTGAAAACTGCTGAAAACAAACACGTGACAGATAACAAAGAAACATAACACCAGCAGAATCATGAAAAAAATGCTTGAACTTAAGTATATTGGATGCTCCAAACATATACATGGTTCCTGCATTATGCTACATGTGCCGATTGTTTCAGTCTTGAACTTGGCAAAATGAATTGCAATATATATCCAATTTATTTGAACTGAATTGATTTTGAAAAAAGACAGCAAGCATTACTCTCGTTTTGCACATCACCTGGTTGAATTAATTAAAATTTTATACAATTCAAATGAATTTCAATTCATTTTGCAAATTGCTTAGAATTGGAAATCAATTCCAATCCTTCTTTCAATTCTTTTTTCTTTGTGAAAAAAATTTATTAAAAATTTATGATCCCTTTATAGCTCGGAATTGCAAACATTAGCACGTTTATTGGCAAAGATGCATACCATATGGAACCATATGCGTGTTGCATCCCAAGCATTTATATACTTACACCGAAACATTCGCCTGTTTCGCCCCAAAATAACAATTGACGACTGAATGCATGAAACTGAGAAAACGCAACAGAGCAGTCAACATAAGAAGCAGTCAATTCATTTAGATACATATTCAGAAATATTTATAGATCACTGACTGAATGATTAATGCAAAAATACAGTTATACACTAGCAATAATAATAACTTAGATTGAGAACAATCCCTATTTGTCTCACTTGCATTAGTTTTCTCTCGACAGAGTACAGCAGCAAACACAAGGATGTACACAGAGCACCAAACATAGGTGTACTTCTATCACAAACAAATCCATATTTGTATTACAAAGACATATATTATAACCCATTAATCATTGTGTCTAAATCAGGTAATATCGAATAGCAAACACAATGTGTGCAAACACAAGTATACTATATTTGCGACAAGCTCCAACACACACTTTATTTTTGCATCCAAACAAAAATGAAGACAGATTTTTCAGCGTGTAGAAATGGTTAAAGTGAAACAGAAATTAAGTGGAAAATTTAAACAACTTACATACACAAAATTTAATTTTAGTCCAACCAACTCCGTATCCCGGTTTTAGTAAAAAACAATACTGATTTTTATTAAAACCTGGCGAACATTTCTTTAAATATTTAATACCAGTTTCAAACTATTACTTGAAATTGTCTATACAGTCAATTGTTTTTCAATTTCTTTGAATATCTTCTAAACCAAAATAGGGTTATTCTAGAACCTGGTGAAATTGTGCTTTGTTGCGGTTACGTCCTTCCCACAGAAAATCCTTAAGCTGAAGGCACGCCGTATCAAAGGATATAAAAGTATCATGTACTGAATCATAAAGATAATGCCAGAATTTGTTAACACAATTTACACATATATATATAACAAATCGCATCTTTATGATGTTTAAGCTAGAACCCCAACACTACTTGGGTGATTAAATGGTTCGTTTCCCGGATACAGCAAATTCACAATTGAAGAACACGAACATACTTACCGGTGTTGTCTCTCTCACTGACCCACAATACATATTACATTTAGCCAGACGTGATTGGTTTACCAATGCAGACATAGATAAGAGGAAACTGTGTCCTTTCTTATGCAACGAGTGATATGGTGTTGATTGTCTAAATGTCCGTAAATATAAAACAAAGTGATAGAGAATATGTGACACTCAGTTTAGGATGTTTGTAAAAGATACAGACATATGCAGATGTATCCTCACTGGTCGTGCTGTCATCAGATATTCACGAGTCGCTGCAGAGTTCAGAAGTTGACAAAAAAAAAATTTTTCAAATTTTTTGTTGTAAATGCGACTCTGTCGATGATAGTTTCACTCTTTTGACTATATTTTACTTACTTACTTAGGTGGCATCCAACAACCCAGAAGGGTCAAGGGCCTTACAAAATGAGGATAACATGAATCTACAACTGGCTCGATCTTCAGCTTTTCTCCTCCAGTCGGTAATACCACGCTCTCGCAGGTATTATTCCACCTTGTTTTCCAACAAAGTAGTGGTCGTCCTATTTTTGGATGTCCTTCGTGTATGTCCTCGAATATCTATCGCACTTGTCCATTCTGCTTCGTTCTACTGTAATAGCCTGGCC
This sequence comes from Phaonia tiefii, assembly GCA_963931995.1. Taxonomy (NCBI): domain Eukaryota; kingdom Metazoa; phylum Arthropoda; class Insecta; order Diptera; family Muscidae; genus Phaonia; species Phaonia tiefii. The sequence continues at coordinate 15,443,510 of OZ008370.1, read as the reverse complement.
AGCCTATTGGTATTTTGATGCGAATAACTATTTTGATGCGAATAACTATGTCGATGTCGAAATAGAGGTTATACAGCTCATGATTCATCCATCGTCGACACTCGCAGTTTACTATTACGTGATCATATATTTTTCGGTACATTTTTCTCTCGAAGTCTCTCAGTGATGTTTTATCAGCATACGACAGGTTGTATGAGACTCTAAAGAGTGGGATCTTCGTTTATCGAGAGAGCGTTTTATCTCTGAAGTGCGAGAAGACTCTTATCTCTGATAGAAGTCTCTTATCTCCGAAATATCAGCTGTTTGCCAGGACAATTCTCCGTTTAATGTCTAGGCTGACATTATTGCTATTGTTACCAGCAGATCCAAGGAAAATAAATTCGTCAATTCGTTCGTTCACCCTCTCGTCCAATCGGTTCGATGTTCTGCTCGTCGCAACCAATAATTTTCTCTTGTCCTCGTTTACTGTCAAACCCACTTTGCTGATGCCTTCTCAATTCTCGAAAATACTGCAGTAACTTCCCGCAGACTTCGCCCAATGATGCCTAAACCAACAGCATACGCGAGCAGCATGTGACTTTTGCTGCTGATAGTTTTTTTCTGCTTTTCACACAATGATCTCAAGTAATATTTTTTTTAGAGATCCCATGATAGGGTGTCGCCCTGCCTGAAGCCTCGCCTCGTACTAAATGGTTCGGTGAGATCTTTACCAATCTCTACTGAGAATTTCGTGTTGATCACTGCCATTCTACAACGTCATTCGACATAGTTTAGCAGGAATACCAATTTCCGAAATAACTTTGAACAGTTTTCCCCATATCGGGCTATCGAAGGCAGCATCTACAAAGAGCTGGTAGGAGACGACTTGATATTCGTGGGGTTTCTCCAGGATTTATCATAATGTGAATATCTGGTCGATAGTAGTCTTTCTAGGCCTAAAGACACACTGATAACTTTCGATCAGGTCTGCAACAAATGGCTTTAGTCTTTCACACATTACGCTCGATAGGACCTTTTATGTGATGGATAAAGGCTTGTCCCATGATTGGTGGTATATATACTCAAGTCGCCTTTTTTAGAAACAGGACACAGTGTGCTAAGACTCCAATAGTCGGGCATGCATTGGTCTAGCCAGATTTAGCATATGGGCTGATGACCTTTCCTACTCGTATCCGCCAGTCTTAAACAGCTCACGCGGTAGTCTATCGACATCAGAGGCTTTGTTGTTTATAAGCCGGGAAGTTACACATTTCACATCGATTTGGCTAGGAGAGGCGCAGTCAACACCATTCCCCTGTATTTTCTCAACATCCTCAACTATATTGAAGTCTCTTGGGACATGTATAGTAGAGAAGTGAAGTCTACATATTCCCAACATACTGTGTACATCTGTGACAAGATTTCCGTCCTGTCTCTACAACAGGGGCCCCAGACCCATTTAAATTCGTTTGGCCTTGTACTTTTCGGTAGAATTTAGGGACCTCATTCTTCCTTATGTAGGATTCAATTTGATCACTTTCAACTATAACTAACGATATGTATGTATGAACCATTGACTTCACGTAGACCCACAGGAAATAAACGAGAGCTGTTAGATCGCACGAGCTTGGAGATTAATTGACAGGTTCCTCTCTCGAAATCAAATCAACTTTATTGAGATTTTTTGATTTCAAAAAATCGACGGTTGTTGTCGCCGTATGACACGTAGAGTCATCCTGTTGAAACCACATCTTCCCCGGATCAAAGTCATCCATATTTGCAAACAAAAATAATTGATCATGGTGTAGTAACGACCCCCATTGACCATAACGTGGGCTCCGGCTCTATTTTTGAAGAAATAGAGTCCGGTGATGCCACTAGCGCATAAAGTGCATCAAACGGTGAATTTTTCAGAATGGAATGGAGTCGCTAGGGTCTCACTCCATAAGCGTCAACTTTGTTTATTAATCAACCCCTTAGGCCAAAAATGAGCCACCTAGCTGAACACAATTTTACGATAAACAATCGGGTCAGCTTCCAACTGCTCTAGAGCCCAATCGGCAAAAGAACGACTCATATTGTGGTCTCGTGGTTTTAATTCATGCACCACAGGGATGTTATACGGGTGTAGGACAAGTTCTTTGGGGTAAAATTTGCCACATAGTGGACGAGGATCCTGCGACCAACGATGAATGGATAAATTTGGACCTTCTTCCACACTTTCGTTTAAAGCGGCGATATTCTCTTCAGTACGCACATTCCTTCGATATGTAGGTGTTATTGCATGAAATCTATTTACAGTTCGGTGGATGACTTGTTCAGATGGACGCCATAATGTGCGCCATAAAGATCACGAAGTCGTCTATAAGTTGAATTTGGATAACTTGGTGGCGTTGTTCAATCGGGAATCTATTCATCATAATTTGCCAGTCAGTCGTGACATAATAAGTATTGACAAGTCAATACGTCGATCGTCTTACATAGACTTCCAGCCCGTTCACAATTTATGAGACCTAAGGCAAATCCAGTGACATGACACGAACATGTTTTACATAAAGTGTCAGCACCTACTGACATTGTCCTAAGGAAACTCCACTAACAATGTATTCAAGCTAGATTTTGCAACTGCATACTTCAACAATCAATGAAAGCTATTGTTTCCTATGACAACTATGTGTCACCATAAGAGACGACGTTAGCATCAGAAGTAAGACTACATTGTAATTGTATAAATGTTTCCTATTGTTTGGAAATATTATAGCCCAGCTAAGAAAACTTCTCGGGGGAATGAAGTACTGGTATAACAGCTTATATAAATTGTATTTCAGCTTGCACCGCTTCAAAGGATATCACCATCATAATACGTATCGAGTTACCATTAATGTAAAGCAAAATCCTATGCACCGTGGCTTCTGCCTTACAAAGCATTCACACTCTTTATGGCAAAGAAAAGAAATTTTATTGTTTTTTACCCAATCACTTCAAAAGAACTTTAAGCCTTTGAAACATGCGACATCTTAAAACGCTGCAATTTCTTTACAAGTGCCGTCATAAGTAGTGCGTATGATTTATAACTTAGTTTAATTCATATAAACCATACGCTCCATATGTCAAAGTGTTCATAAAGTGTTCGCTATTAATATAACTTATACGCTGCAGACAACAATCACCATTGTTCAATTCGCGTATGGGTAAATCCTGGCGTTCGAGCGTTACGTTCGGACTCATGTTTTATTAATTTTGAACGGAATATAATCATATTTTAAAAATAAGTTGTATTCTCTTGAATATTTTGCTGTATAGAATGGAAAACACCCAACCGTTTAAGCCAGCTAGCGGAGAAAACTTTTATATAAGACTGTAGTCGGCCGTTACAAATTTTGGTATTGAAATCCTTCTGTCATCGTTCAGGTAACTTTTTGATCCCATATTCATTAAATGACTGGACCGTCCCATAAAGGTAGTCGATCAACTCGGTTTGAAGATCCTCTTCTGTATTAAAGGATTTCTTATTCAAACATTTTGCAGACTCTAGAATAAATAAACTCCCGAAGGCGGCAAATCAGGACTATAAGGTGGATGGGGCATCACTTCCCATCCAAGCTCTAATATTTGTTGCCGAGTCTGTTAATATGTCTGTTAATATTTACCAATTCAGATCGGGTTTCTTTCAGTGCCTCATCAAGATTCGTCAATTGCTGATAATAATGATAATAATTTTAAAAAATTCGATTTTATCCAGAAAATTTTTTGCGCTCTGTGCGTATAATGTCATTTGAAATGAATGTGGCCCCACAATAGCAGGATGCCAACGAACGAAGGATTCTTTTCGATGTGAAAAGAAATGCAAAGTGACATAGAGGAACTTAATATGTCTTTGTGATTATGCTGCACTCTGTGCATGAACAAACATTCACCAAGTTAGAGTGACAGTCTGATATGCTGCATGTTATGGAAGTAAACATGTTGAAAAATGTATCAACTTGCAAAACACTGTAACAAAGTGTAACCCTGCATTTGTTGAGGTGGATGCTGGCAATCAACAATTGGAAGTATTGGGGAAAGTTTTTCGTAGGCTGTTTCTGCATTCTACCAGAATTAAGTCAAGCAGCAATGATGTTGTGTGTGAGACCACAGGAATGTGGATAGAAAGACAACTTGTGAAATGATATGGAAATGAAATGTTGGCGTAAAAATCGGAACTGGTAAATCCTGTTTTTGTAGGGTATACAGTGTTTTTAAATAACACACGTGCACTCTCAAACTCTGGTCACCCCGAAAATCACACCACCACTGTGCAAACCGGCTCGATAACCACTTCAAGTCTGCATAGAGGGGCATTCCTCCCTGGCTGGTCACCCGGTTTGCACAGTGGTGGTGTGATTTTGAGTATGGGTATCGCCTGGTGACCAGAGTTCAACTTCAACTTTTGCTGATTCCTTCTCAATTCTCGAAAATACTGCAGTAACGTATCGCAGATTTCGCCCAGTGATGTCAAAATCACCGGCATACCCGAGCGCAGGTGACGTGTACTGCTGATAGTTTTACTCGTATTGACTGCAGCTTTTCTCGCGATGATCTCAACTAAAATGTTGATGATATCGCACGATAGGGGGTCGCGTCCTGTCTGAGGTTCTGGGTCGTACTAAATGGTTCGATGAGATCATTACCAATCTCTTCTGAGGATTTTTTGTGGGCAGTTACATTTTACAAAAGCGTGTCATCTTGTTATGAATACCAAGTTGCGACATAGCTTTGTTTCCCCATATAGAGCTATCGATGGCAGTCTTGTAATCTACGAAGAGGCAGCAGGTACCGATTTGTTTTTCGTGGGGTTTCACCGGGATTTGTCGTACCGTGAATATCTGGTCGATAGTTGCCTTTCCAGGCCCAAAAGCCACATTAATAAGTTCCGATCACGTCAATACGTTTATGGTCAATTGAGACCAAACGCGGCACCCATCTTGCAGAAAGCTTTCTTAAACCCAACTGATCATTTAAAATCGAAACCACACTGCGATATGAAATGCCTATGGCATCAACAATCTCACGCACTTTTACTCTTCGATCGGCCAACACCATATCGTGGATTTTTTCGACATTTTCGGGTGTATTGACCTCAATTGGCCGTCCAGAACGTTCAGCGTCATTTGTACTTGTGCGACCACAACGAAAGGCAGTAAACCACTTTTTTACCATTGAAATCGATGGTGCAGAGTCACCATAGTATTTATCAAGCTTTTCCTTGGTATGATTGACTTTTTTTCGAAATTCACTTTTTTCCGTTTTTAAAGAAATTTAAAATTTAAATTTAAAAGAAAGAGGTTGTATGTTTTACACAGCTGTTAAACGCAAAGTAAAAGACGGAACTTGCTCCAAATTTGACAGTAGTCTATTAACAGGTGGTACTTGATGGGAAAAGTCACAGACTTATTGATCCGCCTCGTATGCACAAAAATTGGAGGCTAATGTCTGATCGGCACCGCAATTCTGTAACTTTTGAACGACAAAATTCGGTTAAGTTAAATTGTTAAAATTCATAAAGTTTCAATACAATATTTTCGAATTTTGTTAATTTAATCACCGATTTTTATCGTTATAAAGCTACAGAATCGGTGGTGCAATGGTAGTGTGCGCGGCTCTTGTGCACGAGAACGTGGGTTCGATCCCTGTTCTGACCACCTTATATTTGTTTCGACGGCGGTCACCTCGCTTAGTGACGGCGACATTATCGAGTACTTAGCCATGAAAAAGCTTCTCAAAAATACCGTTCGGAACCGGTGCAAAAATGTAGGTCCCAAGCAGTGAGTGTAAAACTAGAACGCGCACAGCTCACTGGTTTGTGAGAAGCTCTCCCTAATCCCTTCATGGGATGTAATGGGAAACCATTTTTTTTTAAGCTACAGAATTCCGGTGCAGGTCGTTTAGAAATACTTTGTTTTGTAAGTGATTATTTGCACTAATTTTTCGAGCACAGCTGTAATTCCACTTTAAAGCATTTATCATTCTCTTAAATATCTTGCCAACTCATCCTGCAGCCATATGAGTAATGTGTTAGGTCATTGTTAGGTCGTGTAACTTAATAGTGCAATTAGTTCAAGGTATAGAAAAACAACTTCTCAAGTGGAGGAAAAGTTTTCCTTTCAGACACTGCGATGTAATTAGCACAACAGGGTATTTATTTCTCTATGAAAGCATCAACTTAATGAGATATAATTAGACATTAAGAAGATCAAAATGTATCCTCAAACAAGGTCAGACATCGAAGTAGACCAATGGTATATAATGTTCCTGAGAAAAGGGGAAAGTAGAGAAAGAAACCAAAACCACAGTAAGCAGCAACCACTCCTAAAGGTCAATACAATGCGAGCACACATAAAGGAGATACTGGCTAAACTGGTATCTCTGGCTTGACAAAATAAAAAAAATTTCAGTTTGTCTTGCCATTTCATCATGGAACGAACAACCCTGGCAAATCACTATCCTTTATTGTCAAAATTCGTGCTCTGCGAAAACGTTGCTCGCAAATTACGTCTATTTGGTGGTCGTCATAATCGACCCACTAAGATAACTAGAAAATCACGAGTTTCTTCACAATCCCATAATGAGCGAGGAGGTCGATTTTCACCTAAATGTTCACGTGAATAAACAAAATTGCAGAATATGGGGCATCCAAAATTCAAGAATAATTGTTGAACATCAAATGCACCCACCTACATGCACAGTATGGTGTGCAATAACTTCAGAAACGGACATTGGACAATATTAGTTGCGGTTAAAGTTAAAGTGATGGCATTCAATACCGGGCAACGACTTATCTAAAGCCTGAGGTAGAGAACAATCCAGAGTTGTGGTTCCACCAATATGGAAACACAGCTCACACAGCTTGTCCAACTATGGCTCTTCTGTGCGAAATTTTTGGCGATTGAATAATATGTGGTTTTCTCATTTTCCCACCGCGTTTGGACCACCTAAAGGGCTAGGGTATGCATGCTGAAAAAGCTGACGTTTTTTGTAGTTTGGATGCAAATATAACGTTTGTTTGGAGCTTGTCGCAAATGTAATATACTTGTGTGCAAACACATTGTGTTTGCTATAAAATATCATATGTTTGAGACACAATGATTAATATGTTATAATACATGTGGTTGCGATCCAAATATATCTCTGTTTGTGATACAAATACAGCCGTGTTTGTTGCACTGTTATGATCTCTCGCGAGAGCAAGAGCATAAAAGAGGGAATATGCGTGTAAATTGCAGATGAAGTCAGTGTTTCTTATTATGGCTTATGTATTGCGTTTTATTTTCATGTATTCAGTCGTCAATGGTTCATCGGAAAAGCGGTTGATCAGTGAAAAGGAATACACAAAGGTTCAGATGGTTAAATGGTTTGTGATGTTGCTTTAGGTTTTGTGTAGGTGTTTCGGCTTTGTGTAGGTGTATCGTATATGTGGGCTTCCAAAGTGAGAAATGATTTTGAGGAAAAACCCTCTAAAGGACAACAACGTGAAACCCTTTGTCTATCCGAGCCTTTAGTAAGAAAATCGGAATGGCGGACCATTTGTGAAATATAAAAAATTCAAGTAATTAAGACACGCTTCGCTTGTATGAACTCTATTTGTATATAAGTATATAGTTTATGTACCAGCGCTTAGTGATAACCACCGCATAGTTGAAACCTTCTGTAAACAAAAACGTGAGAGACAACAAGGAAAGGAGAAGCGACAGAGCAGCAGATTCTCATTTCATGAAAAAAATAAACACAAATAGTGATTTTAATTTTTTGTATTCTTTATTTATAAATGTAGATTTATATTATTGATAACATTAATTATAATAAATAATACATACATATTGAATTCAAAGAATAATTTGTTACCAAATATTATAATTTTTGGGAGGAAACACTCAAATGTTTCCCCGGAAGCATCCAGAGGTTTGGGGGCCACACGAGAATGCTTCCATATAAGTGTATGGATGTTTTGGGATGAAGCAGTAAACATACCACTGTTTGCATTTAAATATAAGTGTGTTTAGCACTTGCAAACATTCTAATGTTTAAAGTGTATTCCAAATATATTTATGGCCAATAATCCAATAACCATCCAACAGCTTCAGGCCAATACCCGAGAAGAAGTGAGGGCTCTGGCATTTGTTCTTCTTAAAAAAGTAATGGGGAATGCTGTGGAAAGAGCTCGTCAGGTCGAAGCAAACAATGCGGACCATTTGAAAAATATCATCTCCAAAACTTAAGGCGAACATATTTACAAACTATAATCAAAATTTGAATAAATGCTGCCGTTAAATAAAATCAGACATAAAACGTTATTCATTAAATTAATCGAAACGTTACTCTTGCGCCACCTAATACAAAAAAATATACGTATAAATAAATTTTGATGTAAATGCCCACAATGCCTAATAATATGCATTTAATGCAAAATATGATTTTGTAGCATAATATGCACAAATATACAATAAGCAATCGCTGCAATTTTATTCCAAATATCCTGAGGCTGAAACATAATGAGCCAAATATGAAATAAAACGTCATTCATTAAATTAATCGAAACGTTACTCTTGCGCCACCTAATACAAAAAAATATACGTATAAATAAATTTTGATGTAAATGCCCACAATGCCAAATAATATGCATTTAATGCAAAATATGATTTTGTAGCATAATATGCACAAATATGCAATAAGCAATCGCTGCAATTTTATTCCGAATATCCTGAGTCTGAAACATAATGAGCCAAATATGAAATAAAACGTCATTCATTAAATTAATCGAAACGTTACTCTTGCGCCACCTAATACAAAAAAATATACGTATAAATAAATTTTGATGTAAATGCCCACAATGCCTAATAATATGCATTTAATGCAAAATATGATTTTGTAGCATAATATGCACAAATATACAATAAGCAATCGCTGCAATTTTATTCCAAATATCCTGAGGCTGAAACATAATGAGCCAAATATGAAATAAAACGTTATTCATTAAATTAATCGAAACGTTACTCTTGCGCCACCTAATACAAAAAAATATACGTATAAATAAATTTTGATGTAAATGCCCACAATGCCTAAAAATATGCATTCCAAATAATGAAACAAACAAGTTCTTAGGGTTACAGCAACTAATATTACTTTGCATGGAATTCCGAAGATGCGTATTCTTCAGCATCATCCCTTAAATCTTCTTCACTTGGAGACCTGTAAAATGATTACAGACACGATCTGCCACAGTCGTTGAATAAATTATGTGGGATTAAATATTTGATTTTTAAATTTTTAGTTTCGCATGATTTTGAGATATTGAGCAAACATCTACCCACATCATATTTTCAAACTTTTGGACTCTGCAGCGACTCGTGAATATCTGATGACAGTAAGGGGAATGAGGATACATCCGCATATGTTTGTGTATTGTGGACACATCAAAAGCTGAATGTCAGATACGATATTATGATCAACACGCGATCAAAACCATATGGCGAGCTCATTACCAAAGGAAGGATGTTTTCATGATATTGTACCCAAAACCGATGTAAATTCCGAGTTTTCCTCTCTTAGTTGATTGTGTTCTTGAATTTTGAACGGTTTGGTATCTATGGATCTGGATAGGGGAAAAATGGTAAAAAAATAGAATTTTTTAAAGTTTTTTGCGATTTTGACCTTGAAGATGAAGTTTTTTGATTTTATAATTTTTGTTCTTCATGAAAAGAGCTACAACTTTCCCTCAGACAGTAAAACAAAATTTCGAACAGTTTGCAAGATATGAGCCTGACAAAATTATCCCTTTTTTCTAAAATGACACCGAGGCCCCAAATCTTTGGGGCCCAATAAAAAAAGTTCATAACTTTGGGCAAAACTGGGAGGCACGGGTCTTTTTTTTTTGGTCTTTTATCACGTAGTGGTGTCCGTATATGGTTATATTTTTTCGTGTTGCACTGTGTAATCGACTCGCCGAGCAGCCTCTTCACACCGCAGTGACCACATTTCGCACCAGTTTCACTCTATTGGACGTCAATCCATTAACCCGTCTCCGTAGAGTTTGTATCGAGGAGAATTTTCCTGCTGTATCCGCCAGTGTTAATGATCATCGCGGTTTATTTATCCATTGCCGATCGCAGCAATTGGGTTTGTGTTATTCGATTACCTGGTAGATTTGGCGAAAGGACTTCCATCTAGAGCCATACAAAATAAAAACACTGAGATCACCATTTAACTACCAATCATAATTTCAAAATGGATTGCAAAATTTTCTTTTTTGGCAGAATTTTAAATAGCAATTCTGTCTAAGAAACACATTGTATTTCCTTACACTTATAACTTAATAAATTTTTAAAATTCAATAGATGCCACCTTTGAACCAAAACTTGTATATGGTTCTCTTAGTACCTGCTTCAAGTTGACCTATAAAGCCCAAAAATCACATACAACAGTCACGTTTGCAAGTTGTGCTAAACCTCTATTTCACACCTAAATGAATTTGTTGAAATTTTGTTTTTGTTTTGGGTAAATTTGGCTAAATTTCTTTCGCATTGGTTTCCATACCTAACTTCCATTGTTTATGAACTTGCGTTGTTGCACCTTTCATCCCAATGATATACATCTTCTTTGTTTTCAGTGACAGTCACGATTTCTTCCTTTTTGGTTGTTTGGTTTCTTGTTTTTGCTGTTTTTCTGAGTTTTAAAATGTTTTCTTCATTTGGCTGCCAACATCATACAGACTGTTTGCTTAACGTCTTGATGGCACACACTAGACTGAATGCGGCCAGGGATTTACTACTCATGTCTAGTAGTAACCACAGATCTAAATGTGTTCATCCAAAATTCTTCAACTTTATAGTGACTATAATATTTGAAATGGTACCCTCAAGCTGATCTAGGAAGAGTGGTGGAACCACTGAGGAACATTGTTACAATAGGATCTTAAATGGTTAGTGGAGTGGGAGCTGGGCTCTTCTCAGCTTCACTTGGTATACCACTATCAATCGATTTCCCAGGTTTTGGTAGTATCTTTCAAGCGGAAGATGGCAATGTCTGAGACGAAATCACGCAATAGTAGGGAAGAGACAATTTCTCGGACAGCCACACGGCAATAAGGGTTCAATCCTCAATCGAGAAAAGATCAATACTTATTCGAGAATTCAAGAGTTTTCTAGAATCCAAGAGTTTTCGGCGCCACGGCAAGGATTTCCCTAAGGTGGGTTCCCGGTCATACGAAAATATAAGTAGTCAGAAACGGAGCAGCTGATAAAAATGCCGGGAAAAGTATTAGTGGAAATGTGGATAGACAAAGCGTTATTGACTTTCCACTAGAACCCCATGAATACTCTTCTTCAAATCAGTAGCACATATAACTATGATAAGTAAAATACTGTCGCCAGGCAATACGAGGGGATACCTGAAGGACTCTTTCGGGCAGTGGACTACCTGAAGTGGTGATTCACACAATCTCTTTATAGACACCTATTTCCTATTTTAGACTCATTTTCTAGACGATATCTGCGCCATGGCAAGACTTTCCCTAAGATGGGTTCCGGTTCGTACGGAAATAGTCAGAAGTGAAGCCGCTGACAAAATTGCCAGGAAAGGTTTTAGTAGAAAGTGCGGATACACAAAGCGTGATTGATGGCCCAAGAGAAACTCGTGTATGCTCTTCTGTAAATCAATAGAACACACATCCGATGCGTCGAGTCAAAGGAAAATACTGCTGTCAGGCAATACGACGGTAGGATACCTGAAGGAAGTGGATTCACTCAATCTCTTTATACACACTCATTGCCAACTAGCTGAACAAGGAGGTCACTGCAGGTGAACTTACTTCTCATAAATCGGGAGTTGCTGTTGAAATTGTTACTAAATCCAGGCCTAAATGGGCTTTCGTAAGCTTCAAACCCTTTAAGTCTCCCAGGCCCCACATAATATCACCAGGGGAACTTCAAGCTGTGGCCGATGTATTGATTCCCTGGCTCATAAAGTTAGACAGCGTGTATGTTAACTTCAGGTAGATTCCTAGATGATGGAGGTACACAAGATTGGTATTTATTTCCAAAACGGGAGAGGCCTCTCACACTGATCCTAAAGACGTTAAGCCTATCAGCGTGTTATCGTGTTATCGTTCCTACTGAAGACTTTGGAGCGGCTGATAGACATACACTTACGGGCGAGGATTGATGTGAGATTTTTATCTGGAGCACAGCATGGGTACTACCGGGGCAGGTCTACGGAGGCAGCACTACATGAACTGATAGGATAAATAAATACATCGTTGGGTGCCAAGGAATTTACGTTGGTAGCCGCTCTTGACATTGAGGGTCCATTGAATAATATCACTCCTAATGCGATAGAATTTGTGCTATCGGCCCTTAAAGCGAGCATGGATGTTATAGGGCTTGTATACTAAATGCTCACCAGTAGGCGTGTCACAGTCGAATTGGGCACCTCGGTCTCTACCAGGTATGTTAACAGAGGACCCCCACAGAAGACCACTTGTCTCCGATTCTATCGAACCTAGCGCTGAATGTAATACTGGCCACTCTCGAAAATGTGGCAATGCGAATGATGTGGCAATAGCTATAAGGGCAAATCTCCCTGTACCCTAACGGGCATTCTCCAATCTCTAATGGACTTTGAGCAGGTGGCCGGGTGACAATGAGGTAGGTCGAAACCCAGTCAAGAAGAATTTGGTTGATACCGCCACAACCACACTAGAGGTTATCACAGCCTAATCAGAGGTTGACACAACCTCACTTGAGGTTCACATAACCTCACTAGAGGTTACAGCAACCGAATTGACGCCAAATTCGGTCGCTGCAACCGACTTAAGGCTAAATTCGGTTATTTCAACCGAAGTGATACCAAATTCGGTAGATGCAAAGGAATTGATGCCAAATTCGGTAGTAGCACCTGAATTGATGTCACATTCGGTTACTCCAACCGAATTTGGTATCAAACCCGGTCCAAATTCGGTTGGAGTAACCGAATCCGACACCAATTCAGGTGCGACTACCGAATCCGAAAAATTTCCAAATTCGGTTGAAAATGTTGTTGACAAAACCAATATAACTGAAAATTCAGTTGTCACAAACGAATCAATTATGAAACGAGGTTGTTTCAACCGAACTTCAGTTGTGGGGAATATATTTCACACTAGAGGTTATCACAGCCTAATCAGAGGTTGACACAACCTCACCTGAGGTTCACATAACCTCACTAGAGGTTACATCAATCGAATTGACGCCAAATTCGGTCGCTGCAACCGACTTAAGGCTAAATTCGGTTGTTGCAACTGAAGTGATACCAAATTCGGTAGATGCAAAGGAATTGATGCCAAATTCGGTAGTAGCACCTGAATTGATGTCACATTCGGTTACTCCAACCGAATTTGGTATCAAACCCGGTCCAAATTCGGTTGGAGTAACCGAATCCGACATCAATTCAGGTGCGACTACCGAATCCGAAAAATTTCCAAATTCGGTTGAAAATGTTGTTGACAAAACCAATATAACTGAAAATGCAGTTGTCACAAACGAATCAATTATGAAACGAGGTTGTTTCAACCGAACTTCAGTTGTGGGGAATGTATTCGGTGGTGAGAACTTCAATTCGATTGTGGCAACCGCACTTCGGTGGTAACAGCCGAATTTACGTTTGCTGCAACCTCTTCCCAAACAATTAGTTCTCTGGGTGCTCATTGAATGATCCTGATATTAAGTTGGTAGAGTGTGTCAAATACATGGATGTTATTTTGGACAGCAAGCTTAGTTTCAGAGCCAACGTATTGGAATGGGTAAAAAAACGACGAGAGTCCTCTACACCCGCAAAAGGGCAATTGTTGGTAAATGGAGACTTTCTTCGAGGACTGTTCACTGGATCTATACAGCGGTGAACGTTTGGCGGCAGGAACTTGAGAAGCTCACCATCCAATATGGTACAGAGAATGGCGACGATGTGCATCACGGGTGCAGCACTGAATCTATGCCCACAATCGGGCACGATCTGAGTCGGTCATAGAACAGTGCTGGAAGCTACTCTCTGCATTCCTGCATTTGCCGACTACTCGAAAGTGGAACCACTATTCTTTCGGTAATACCACACTCTCATATCGGAAAGGGATTCCAGGACATGTGAATTTCTCCACGGATGGTCGTCTAGGCAACTAGCGATGTCCCTTTCACGCAGATCCCTTTTCACGTGCTACAATGTGTATCAAGCTGAAATTTTACTTGTTAGAGGAGTGGCCGACTGGCTGAGGAATAATAGTCCAGCAATCTAAGGGGTCAATATCACAATAACATATATTATAACATACTAATCATTGTGTCTCCAACATATAATTTTGGATATCAACCATAATGTGTTTGAACACAAGTTTACTATATTTGCGACAAGCTACAATATAATATTTGCATCCAAACAACAACAGAAAGACCGATTTTTCAGCCAGTAATATCATCTTCTAAAATGTCTCTAAATAACTGAAAATTGACTGTGAAATAAGTAAGGCTCTCCAAAAACTCACCATTGTTCACCAGACAAGGTCTCAGATATGTAGTCAGAATCGATGAAATACTTGCTTCGTCATTGTCCAGCTTTAGTGATGTTTAGACTCCAAAGAGTCTGAGTTAAAAATACCTAGTTAGCAGAATCTCAGGGGAACAATTGAAGAACAATGGCGATATTGGTTTTGGAAAAAAACTGAATTGACTTGCGACTTCGAAATCCGCATCTCGATCCAAACAACTGACTAAACTCCATGCTCAAGAATATGTCATGTGGCGCAGTATCGACTACCCCGATTACTTTTTATTACGCTAGAATTACTTGACCTAGTTGTAGCCAGATTACTTATAAAATCCTCTAAAAGTGAAGTAGAGCCTTCGTACTTTTCCACACGCTGAAAAAAAAACAACCCCAGCAACATATTACAGGCACCATATATATGTTTGCGATCACTGTTTTCATGAATTGAAGATTTACTGTTTTTTTTTTGTTTCTTTGCTGTCTGTCACGTTTTTGCGTTCAGCAGTTATCCATATACAAAGCCTTATATAGTTCACAGATATTTATATTTTAACAAATTAATCGTTGTGTCTCCAACATGAAATATTGAATAGCAAACACAATGTGTTTGGACAGAACCTATACTATATTTGCGATAGACTACAAATACGTTATGTTTGAGTCCAAACAACAACAAATTGCAGAATTCTCATCATACACATATGACATGATCAAATAACTTCATTCTACCCTATTATCTTCGTATGGTATTTCCATAATCGCTATAGTCGGTTTTTTAGTTTTCTGTCCCTTTTAAATTTTCTTTCGTTCAGGTTCAAACTGTCTGTCCAAACTTCTCATTGGGAGAATTTTGGGGTGTGGGTTTTCTCTAGATCTAATATTGGGATAGTTGGTTACTGCTTTGTTTTCGTTGTTTTTGCATTCTTTCGAAATTCTCTTCTGTTAAGAATTTCACTTCGTTAAACTTTCCATTTACTTTTCCAAAGTTTTCCCGCGTAATCATTGTAGTATAGTATCCTGTGTAGCCAATACCAATGTTGACCCATTGCTTGGTTCGAAAACAAAAGTTGCGGCGATGGCGTGAGTTATTTGCTACTGTAGTGAAATATGGCTGGTTCAGTGGTTTGTTCTTTTGTCGAGCAATTGGGGCAGAAACGTGGACTGCATATGACAGTAGTGTCATGTGTCCTGGAATGTTTTTGTTATTCCTCTGTTTGCGAAGGTGCCAGCCAATTTATTAAAAAATAACATAATTTACTACGTGATTTATAGATGAATTATTACATACTGCAACTTAGTAACAAACATCTGTGAGGGGAAAGACTAATTATGGCATCTGAACCGGACTGTTGGCGGACATTGTCATTATGAGTGTACACGGTGAAAAATTTTCCTTTTTTTGTTGTTTGGATTAAAATATAACGTATTGGTAGCTTGTCGCAAACAAAGTATATTTCTGTCCAAACACATTGTGTTTGCTGGTCAATATAACATGTTTGGGACACAATGACTAATGGGTTATAATATAGATATTTGTGACACCAATATAGCCTTGTTTGTTGAAAGCTGCTGGAAACAAACGCGTGACAGACAAGAAAGGAACACCGAAGCTGCAGATCTTTAATTCAAGAAAATAATGCTTGTACGACTTAAGCAATGGACGTTCCAAACATATAATTGTTCCCTCCATAATGTTGCAGGAGCACTTTTTTTCAGCGTGGACAATTATCTCTGGTTGGCGAAATATGTTATCTTCGTTTTGTAAGGTCCCTAACCCCCCGGGGTTGTCCGAGACCGGATAAGTAAGTAAGTAAGCCAGTACAACTATCTCTGACAAGTATATACCTTTACAATGTTGTCCACTTCGTCTTTAATAGGTCATATCATTCCGTGAGACTATGACTACTGTAATCATTATACAAATCCAATGATTTAATTCTGCTGAAATAATTGACCACAAAACGCTACAACCCTTGTCCAGTGACTTATAATATTCTAGTCCACACTACTAACCACATAATAATCACGCTGAGGATATTGGAAAATATTGTTACTCCTCCGACCTGCCTCTGTGCAACTACCAGTCATTTGCCACACAACTGCATACAAGTTGAAAATTACTCTCAAATTGAAAAGGCTATAACTTTCCCATATTCAGGCCACAAAGCTATTCATTCGCCAACCGAGACAGGAGTCATCCTATTGAATTGAATAACCATAAATGTTGAGCCAAACCAAACGAGCCAAAAAGTACATGGTACATTTTAGTGCCACAAAATGCTGAATGTTCGGTCGTTGCCAAAATTGAATATGTGTATAACATTTAACCAGTTAACAACACTTTAACCTATTTACGACCCTGGCAAATGAAACACGATATACAATGTACTATGAACATTAGGGTGTCTCAAATCATTTATTTATCAAATCATTTTAAATCAAAGCAAGGATACTATGAAGTTTGGTTGAGGACGGTGGAGTCTACCCCAAATTGGGCGACTGCAATTTTAGACATCCACGACTCCACTCCGTGTCTGACTAAAGCATTTTGAAAATACTCTAGAGTCCGAGTAAAGACTCCAATATAAACTAAAAACTTTATTAAGGTAATTTCTTAATTTACAAAAAAAAAAAAAATCAATAAAATTCAGAACAGTTTTTGGTAAAAACCGCTCAAATTTTGCGACTCCGACTCCCGCAAATTCTGCAGACTCCGACTAAACTAAAAACTTTATTAAGGTATTAAGGTATTTTCTTAATTTACAAGAAAATAAAAATCAATAAAATTCACAACAGTTTTTGAAAAAAACCGCTCAAATTTTTTGCGACTCTGACTCCCGCAAATGCTGCAGACTCCGGCTCCAAGACTCGGACTACGACTCCGCAGCACTAGTTCGTTTAAGGTCAGTGAAGTCTGTCACTTCGCATGCTGCATTGCATTGCAAGGGGTTTTATTGCATGGCGCTCTCCTCAATCAATTTGTTAATTGCTAACCTGCATACCCAAGTTTCCACAAACTATAATACGGGGCACCGTAATGCAAATGCATTCAATTCACAATTTCTACATGCACTTCCAACTTTTATGGCCGGTATACAAATTAATACTATAGACATTAGTTGGTATATTGTTTTGGCCATTACTAATTTGATTATTGTCTCAATGTTATTGTTACACTTTAATTACATTTTAAATGCTGAACTTGTAATGACATTTATGTTCATGTACAAATCGAATATATATAAATGTTTGGCCGGGCCGAACAAACAACAGTTTAAGCTACAGGATCTGGTTGGCATAAAAAAATTGGTTCACCATCTTTACAATTGTAATTAAATTATATTAAAATTTTCCAACACGTAAAATTGCATTTCGTTTCAATTTCAAATGCATTTCGGGAGGGTATACTTAAAACGCTCCCAGCAACATATTGCAGGAACCATGTATATGTTTGCAAGCATTGTTCCCATGAATTGAAGATCTACTCCTTTTGTGTTTCTTTGCTGTCTGTCTCGATTTTGTTTTCAGTAGTTTTCAACAAATAAAGCTACAGTTGAGTTACAAAACATGTTAATCATAATCATTGTGTCTCAAACATTTAATATTAATTATCAAACACAATGTTTTTGGACACAAGTATACTATATTTGTAAGTATACTATATTTGTGTTTGGACACAAGTATACTATATTTGCCACAAGCTGCAAACACGTTCGCATCCAGATAACAACAAAAAACAGTTTTCAGTGTGTAGGGTTAATTGTTTTGATTAAAATGCACTTGGTCGGTCTGTTCCTGAAAAATTATTGAGTTGGACAAACAAGTGTGGGTATTCAAATCAAGGGTATTCGTATCGTGCTTTTAATAGTGTCTCTTCTTTTGTGGTGCGACATCTGTGGGTCAATATAGCCTTGTTTACGCCATATTATTTGCTTGCCCGACCATTGTATTTCTGAAATTTTTGTGTGTGTATCCTTTCTGACCCAAAGAACGAATTTTTTGCAACCCAAATATAGTATCTTAAACTTTTGTTTGTTAGGTCGAGCCTAAAATATAGTTATAAATGTATATATATTGTGACTGTCGGTGGTTCAATGACGTGTGCGGGGCTCTTGTACATGAGAACGTGGGTTCGATAACTGCTCTGAACACCTTACATTTCTTTCGACGACGGTCACTTCGCTGAGTAAAGATTCTCAAAATATAGTTCGGAACCGAAGTAAAACTGTAGGTTGAAATCAGTGAATGTAAAAACTAGAAAACCCACTGGTTGTGAGTAGCTCTCACCAATCCCTTCACGGGATGCAATGGGAAACCATTTGCTTTATGTAATAGAGTATTAAATTAATGAATATTTTTCCACATTCTTTATTTTAGTCGTCTGAATCCTGCAGCTTTTTTAGCAAACACGTTTGCCCACCTTTATGTGATTTTTAATTGAGAGGGCATAGAACGATTCAATTGTAGTGAGTTTAACCCATTTTTGGTTTCAACGGATATAATTTAGAATTTCAAAATTCCGTCATTATTCTATCTACTCGTATTAATATTTTCTCTTAATATATCCTCGTCTTATTTCACTGAGCATTTATAGTGGATTTCAGTCATTAAATTATGTATTTATTATTGACTTCTACATGCTGAAAAATCTGTATTTTTTTGTTTGATTGTTTGATTGCTTGGAACTAGTGACACATATAGTACGAGTATACTTGTGTCCAAACACAGCGTGTTTGCTACTCAATATTACATGTTGGACACGCAATGTTTAAAGTGTTACAATACAAGTGTTTGCGATCCAAATATGTGTGTGATTGTGGTGTCAACATAGCTGTGTTTGTTACACTGCCTATTCTCCATCGAGAGCAAGAGAATAAATGAGGGGCAAAGAAATATTATTCTGAGTCTATTTTGTAACTGTGTGACTTGTGAATCATAAATATCCATGAATGCTTGTATAAATTGTTGATGTGTACATGGTGGTTTGGCTATATTTTGACTTCAGGACATCATTATCATCATTTACCTAATCCCCGTTTTTATGACACATTACGTTATTTGTTGTTAATCTATTTAAAAAAACCTCCACTTCTGTTGTTCAGTTTTCGATCTCCATACCAAAAATTGATAATCATAGTAATTCTATTGTGTTAACAAAATAAACTATTCCACTTTATATTGCTGTGACTCTAAATGTATTCACACCATCCAACAAGTGTTATAAAGAAATGACATTGCTTTTGGCCACAAATCCGCATTAAAGTAAACCAGTGAAAGCCACTTGAAAACTGACTGCGAGAGTATTTAACCCGACTAGTAGGAAAAATATCCTTACAGAAAATGACACTCAATAACCGCAGGTATTAAATTCCAGTAAACCACAAGCTCAGTAAATCTACATTCAAGGGAAAATTACCCTGTTTCCGCTATCACCAGCAGCCATAGCGAAAGAAATGGAACAAGACTACGAAGAGAATCGCTGGAAAAATTTAAAACTAAATAACAATCAACACACCGTTTTGACGGTCGTGTCTGATGGCTTGTCATTGCCAGGACATACAGATACAATTTGCATTCACCACACAATTGTACACCAGTTGCAGGGGAAGCGTCGAAAGCATCGCCGGCAGAGCAGATATTAACCGTCATTTGTGTTTACCGAAATTGCATACACTCCAAATGCAGCAATATCCATTAAAGTTCTTGTAGATGTTGGTATCCTCCCTGTCTTCTTAATTCTATGCTATAGTTGGACATTAAAAATACAATTACCTCAAAAAGTTGACACTGGGTAAGGGAAATTCAGAAATAGGATCAAGTTCCTTTTATTTGAATTTGTATGTTTTTGTTCGAAGACACATAAATGTTATAAAACTAACGAGACCACACGGTGAAAAATCTGTATTTTTTTTGTTTAGATGTAAATATAACGTGTTTGTAGCTGGTCACAAATATAGTATACTTGTGTCCAAACACATTGTGTTTGCTATTCAATACAATTACATGTTGGAGACACAATGATACAAGATGTTATAATATATGTTTTGAAATCCAAATGCGTATTTCTTCGTTAAAAATTGCTGCAAACAAAAACTGACCGACAACAAAGAAACAAAAACAGCAATAGAGATTCAATTCATGAAAACAATGCTTGCAGGCATATTTATGGTTTCTACAATATATTGCTCGGCCAGTTTTTGCAGCATATACCCACTTGTACGGAACATATGTGTGGCAAGTACGTTTGCCTGTGAGCTGAAAAGGACTAAAATAAATGTACCAAGACAAAATATACTTACTTAGGTGGCCTCAAACAACTCAGAGGGAACAAGATGTTTCTATGTCTTCAGCTTTTCTCCTGCAGTTTGTAGTACCAAGCTCTCGCAGGCAATCTTCTATCTGGGCTTCCCAGCGAAGTCTTGGTCATCCTATTCCTCAACGTACTTGGAGTACGGTTTCCATTACCTTCGCAATGGTTCATTCTGTTCCATTCTCCTGGCAAATCCTAGCCAGCGCCAACGCGCTATTTCAATACGCACAACTACGTCGATGTCGGGGTACAGACTATACAACTCGTGGTTCAACCGCCGTCGATACTCGCCATTCTCCATTATACGACTATATATTTTCCACAGCGTATTTCCCTCGAAAACTTCCAGTGATGTTTAATCACTATGCGATTTGACCCAGGATTCTGCGCCATAAAGCTGCTATCGCCTTTTGATAGAAAGATTTCAGACTTTAAACGACAGACACAACACGTCAGAATTGGTGCGGTGTCACTAATGGTCGGTACTTCTAAAGCTGTCGGAGGTGGGAGTAAATTTAATTTGTTACCCTAAAGTTTACTCCATTAAAATCAATTCCTCGCTCAGTAATTTTGTGTGAGAAGGGACGAAAATAAATCATCACAAGTCACTAGACAAAGATTTAAAAATTCGGGTGTAAAAGTCTCTAATACTGCTGTGACAACCTCTAGTTCGGTTGTGACAACCTCTAGTTTAGTTGTGACAACGTCTAGTTTAGTTGTGACAACGTTTAATTTAAATGTAAAAACCTCTAAGTCGACACTAATTACTTCTAATTCGGTTGCGGCGATATCTAGTTCGCTTCCCACAACCTCTAATTCGGTTCTGACAACCTCTAATTCGGTTGTGGTAACCTCTGACTCAGCTGTGCAACCTCTAGTTCCATTGCTACAACCTCTAAATCGTTTATAAGAATCAGTAACCTCGAATTCGGCTATGACAACTTCTAGTTCGGTTGTGAGAATCAGTAACCTCTGGTACGGTCCTTTAAAAAACCCAGTATAAGGAATTTTATCAATAACGATAAAGATTTTTAACATTTTCTGTCGCGAGTCAGTATGTTAAATGCAAATGTTTCAAAATAGTTTCACAGTGGTACAGAATCGATTTCCATCGGCCAAAAATGCAATATCTTTTGATCGAGTAAACATTTTTAAGTTCAGTAAACAACGATTGTAGGCAAAGACCCAAGGGGATGCTAAACAGATGCCGCGGGTGGGATTCGAACTCACATTCGCTGGACGTCCATTTCGATGTTTGTCAAGCTAGACGTTGCTAAAGTTGCTGCTTAAGGAACATTGAAACAATCGTCCAGCGAATGTGAGTTCGAATCCTACCCGGGGCATTTACATTTTTCCCACCAGCTGGCAAAACATGACCTGTTAGCTTGAAAGGAATTAGAAATTTAAAAAAAAAACTCGGATCAACGACAGCTAAAATTGAGAAGTGAAATAACACCTGACACTAAAAGTAAAATAAATTGTAGCGAAAAAATATCGAAATGGAATTAAATGTTATCGAATGGAATTAATATTATCGATTCTAGAACAATTTAAAGGTCCCAAACTTTGTACAAGGTTTATTGAGCCATGTATATATAAGAAATGTCACACAGTGGTTCAGAATTAATTTCCATCAGCCAAAATTCAATCTCTTTTGATCTAGTAAACATTTTTAAGTTCTATTAAAACCCCATTGAAAATTGCACAGCGGGATATATTTCAGAAAAATTTCCAAATTTCACTACTTTTGGTTTTTTTCGATTTCCAAGAAATCAAACATTTTTTGGCCTTTTCTTTTTATGTTTTTTAACATATTTTGACATAATTGAACATAATGTACATTAAAATGTACATTACAATTTTTTCGTATTATTTTCGAATTTTGAAAATCGAAAAATTTTTCTTTCGTTTTTCGAATTTCTTGAACCGGATCTCGTTCAGTTTTAGAGGTATTGCACTCACTTTTCTTTGTAAAAAAAAGTGATTGGAGGGCTTGAATATGACAGCTAAGTCTTGTTTATACCTAATACATTTCGGCTGGACTAATTTTTTCAATAAATATCGTTTTGGAAAAAAATTTTGACTTTGGACCAACGTGTGCTCTCCTGCTTGAGAAACTACACGGACGGTTCGAAAATAAATGATCATGTATGCTCCGGGATCTACTCTAGGGAATTTGGGTTGTGACTTTCCCGTAGATTGCCTGATCATTGTAGCGTGTCTCAGGCTGTAATTTTGGCTATTAGAGAAGTGACCATCTGGTTGATGTATAATAGTCCGGCTGCCTTTTGGGTCAATATCTTCTCTGACAGTTAGGTGGTCATTAATTCCCTGGAATCAGTATTCCTGTATTCAACAACTGCCCAGGACTGCTGCAGATCTCTTAAAGTGATTGCCCATCTGTACGATATTTACCTCATGAGAGGGCATGGGGACGTTTCGAGAACCGCAGAGCGGATAAGCCGGTCCCTTAACCTTACAGATTCGACTGGAATTGGAGCGGGTTGGCATGACCCCAGCCATGTGTAAGTATATCCTGCAAGAACGCTCCTATATGATGATAGATGCAGAAAGGATGGATAAGAGACGCCGAGAGTGTATACGCTGCAGACAAATCTCGCCCATAGCGGATCAATTAAGCTTTGTCTTTAGCCAGGCACAAGGTAGCCAGGCCCAAGATATCAATACTTGATTGATTAGTAGACAGTAGACATCTGTATGCGTATGAAAACACAAATACCAAGCAGGACCGTTTTATTTCAATTCAAGTAGTGTCAAGGAAAACACATAACATAAATAGAAACTACCGAAATCCGAGATTCATATGCCGGTAAAATACAGGTTAAACGAGGCAAGAGCATAACAGTCCAAGTATGAAGCGAATGAAGTACTTCGAAACTTTCCCGAGTAGTCTCTGCAGTCCCGATTAGTCTCGGTAGTCTAACAAGCGACAATCTCAGTGATGGAATTAGAAAAATGTTATTAGAAATTTTTTACAATTTCCCATTACTGATGACAACCACACTTTCAAGTACCGACAAATTTCATTTTGTCGCTCATCTGCTTTCAACAAAGTAAGGTAGCGACGTTTAATTTTAAAAAAATTTTAAATATCCCAGCGGCGGAATCCATAACCTGGAAGGCCTGAAATCATGACCAAACAGGCCTTCTTTAAAATACGGAAGGCCATCCCCATGCATTACCTCCTCCTTTCATTTTAACATTACATGAGATTGGGAGGCAAGGCCTTCCTTTCTCATTGCCTAAAGAAGACCTTAGAAGGCATGCAAAGAGGAAGACCTTAGAGGCATTTACTTTAATTTATTTTTGTTAAACAAAAATAAAATTAAAATAATTAATTTTACCACAAAATCATTATCCACTTCTACATATTTATTTATAAGTATATATGTATTTATCTTAGAAAGTTTTATCACGCCCAACTTCAAATTGAACATTTTAAAAATACCCTGAAAAATATTTAATGAACAATATAGTTTTAAAATTTGTATGAAATTTTCCAATTAAATTACGGTTGAAAAGAATCGGAAAAGAGATTTCTCGAAATTGTAAATACCTTCTTCTTGGTTATATCTGATGAAAAAGTTCATGCATTCCGCAGGCCTTTTTTTAGGAAGGCATTACAAAAGAACCATACCGCATGCCTTATTTGTGGAAGGCCTTGCGACTTACGCCATAACACACACACGAATGTGAATAAATCTGTGTGGTTGCCCCATGGTTGAACTAGGCAAGGTTGCGTTGTTTGAATAGCTGATTTACTTTGACACTTGCCAACAGCCAATACATATGTATTTTGTTTTCGTACTTCGTTGTTTACTTTTGTTGTTGGTATACATTTGTGGCAAATTTTACAGAACGCAAGTGCCTAACCAAAACAAAATGTCTGTTGTTGTTGCCCACAATTACAACAATGTCTCCTGCTACTACCGTGTATTTGCACCCTGAAACAAACTTGTTGTTTATGGTTTGTGTGCCTTCGCTGATGGAACCCCATACGGACAATACAAATACAAGTATAAAGAAAACTTCATCCGATTATTTGAAATCGATTCGTTTAGTTTCGGAAAAATTTGACTCGATTACGATCAAATCAAATATTATTTGTGTTTTGTTTCTTATAGTTTGTTTGTTTTCTTCTTGACAATAAAACCGTAAGACATCTTGAAAGTGAGTAGAAGCTTGATGCTACTCTCTAGTAGACATGCGGCGAGACTTAAATGATGGCAAATGATTTCTGTAGAAGTTGTAACGACGAGGCAAATGATTTCTGTAAAAGTTGTAACGATGAGGAAAGAACGAAAAGGAAGAATCTACTGAACTAACTTCTAGCTGGCAGGAGGATGTCTACAAAGAGATCCTACTTGTTTAGGGGCCTGGAAGAATTATCTCAGATAGACGTAGACAATATCTTGAGCTTCTTGGAGCAAACTGAATGTTCTCTAGTGCGGCTAAGCACCAACCAAAGGCTATCATTTTATTTATTTTCTTGCTTGTAATCATATATTGGTTGTTGAATAGGTTAAGGCCTATTAACAATTATAATTTTTATTCGTACAAAATAAATTAAACTTAATTTAAAAAACAACTAAGAACTATAAGTTTGGCAACATTAGCTAATTGACAGCCGCCATATTTCAGATGACAATCAAGTTGAAAATATAATCTGTTCCATTTTCAACTGAGCTCAGAAGAATAATCAAAATAAAAGTATTTCAGATTTTCTGTTACATAAACTGATCTTGTAAAAATATTACGATTTAGCTAAGGAACGGGATATTTTAATTACGGCTTAAGTAATTTCTGTTGATTTGCTACGGACGTTTTCTATGGTTTGAATATCATAACAAGGTTTCACATGTATTCATCTGTTTGGTCCTTGACGTAGAATCTCGGGCATCCGTCGACTACGCACCCGGTGGAGTTTAATATGTCATGTGTTCAAGGTCTTAATAAATCTCCTGCTAATTTAAATTAGTTAATTAATATTTTAATTATATAACAACAGTCTGTCACAATTTCAAAGTCACTCATACTGCAAATATCGGATGATGAAAATATATTGTTGAGAATCATGTTGTTGATAATTATGATGACTTTTTTTAACATCGTTATTGTTGTTATGGGGACAGTTTGTTTTTGTTCACTTCATTATTTCTATAGGATAAAATTAAAAATGCAATTAAACGAATGTGATCTGAATGTTTTTGTGTCATAAATTTCTGGTTTTATTGAAAATTAACTATAACAATAAATAATACATGAAACCACTGAACATGATTCTTTTGCTGAATATGAACACATGTCGCATAAAGGGGTGAAATTAGGGACGATATATTTTTGAGGGAATCGAAACGAAGTTTCGCATAGAAATTAAAGTCTATAGGCACTGACTTTTTGTGCTTTCAAAAAAAAGCCAAACAAATATTTTTAGTGCATGCGTGAAACTTCTACACCGTCTATGATGCCGGAGCAACACATGGGATGTCAACATGCTGCCATTGCAACGTAGTAACGTCGCACTACGACCTATGACTGAACTGCGAGAGTATGAGAAATGTGATGAACGGAATAAATTGTGTGTATAGTTTTCAAATACACGGTGAAAAAAAACTCGCCAGCAACATATTGCATACAGTGGTGTGCGATGAAATAGAGTCACACACTCGTCAAAACTTTTATTCTCTGCAAATCAGAGGTCCAAGATGTTTCATGTCACGAAATTCTGAACCTGATTGACCGGTCCTCTGCTGAATATAATGCCGTAATTTTTAATAAATTTTGTACACTACTGTTCTCCAGGTCAGTGTCAGTATTTTAAAGGCTATGTAATGACGTGTGCTATAAAGTAGAGACAATTACAAAAAAATATTTTTTTTGAAATGGTTAATGGTAGTTTGGATTTGAATTTGAAAACAAAGTTTAGCTTCTAATTAATGTTTATTAGTAGCATTAATAAGTTGTCACTATTAACGTTCCAAAATGGGCCGGTAAATATTGCAATCATGAGCGCCAAGAAGAATAAAAGAGACGATAAAAGAATTCAGAAGCTACATACAAACTGACTGACATAATTGGCTGCTCTAAGAAAATGTTGGAGACCGGAAACAGACGGTATCCAGGAAACAGACGGTAAAACCCTGAAAATTACAGAACATTTGGAACCAAAAATATTGCGCCATGTAGAGTTCGACTTTTGTTACCTCTTCCGCCCTTAAAAGGCAATACGATCGGGATGTTGACACCTCTACATTAAGAAAAATGCTAACTAAAAACAATTTAAAGGCAATAGGTGTCCGAAAAGTTACATTTCTATCCAAACGGAACGTTCAAAAAATGCTGCATTTTGCCAAGGAGCATGTGAAATAGTCCGTACGGAAATGGCGAAATATTTTGAAGACAGCTAAAACTAAAGTGAGATTGGGTAATTATGATAAGAGTAATCTTCCTGTACGAAGACCTTCCAACACCGAATTCAGGCCCCAGAACATGATCCAAACAGTTAAACGTGGTAGCGGAAACATAATGGTACGGGGTTGTTACTCTTACATTGTGACAGAACCTTTATTCCAAATTGAACAGACAGTGGACGCTGCATATTATACCACTGTATCATGATGGCTTGTGCTAAATTGGGAAATGCCGCTTCGATGGGTGTTTCAACATAATATCGACCCAAAACACACATCGAAGCGAGCAAAAGCTTCGTTTGAAAATAATGGTGTCATAGTTTTAAGATGGTCTATGCAGTCGCCGGGCTTAAATCCTATTCAGAATTTGTGGCGGGACATTAAAGTGTCTATCAAAGGAATAAACCAATTTAATAAAGATGAGCTTATGGTACAATCGGCGTGGAAAACATGACTTGTGGAGACTTGATGATTCAATGTCAATGCGTTGCTTAGCTGTGATAAAAAATAATAGTTATTTCATAAAGTACTGAGATAATATAAAGGATTAATGAAACATACATTTTATTTGACACAGCTATTTATTCTAGTTCAGATGATGAATCGCGATGACTCCAATTTAATTCACAGGCAAAACGGGGCATTTTGAAATGTTTTGATTTATACCTAATGATTTAATTTTAAATTACGACATTAATGTTCTAAAATGTTATATCTAGTTCTTAATTGAACAATTAAAAATAAAAGTTATAAACAAAATTTAATTTTTCTACATTTGTTTTTGTTTTGAAAATGTTGATTAGTGTTGACTCTATTTCATCGCACACCACTGTATGTTTGTAAGCATTATTTTCATGAAGTGCAGATCTGCTGCTTTAGTTTTTGGGGTCCGTTACGTTTTGCTTTCACCCGCTTTCAAGAAATGCAGCCATATTAGGCTCATAAAAAAGTATATTATAACATATTAATCATTATGTCCCAAACATGTTGTATTGAAAAGCAAACACAATGTGTTTAGACCAAAATATACTATATTTGCATAGAGCTACAAACACATTATATTTGCATCCAAACAACAAAAAATACAGATTTTTCAGCGTGCAGCTGAAGAATAAAAAGTGAATAACAATATGTACATTTAATGGGGTTATGACTTTTTGTAACACTGTATGGCGGATCACTTAGTACGTGACTTTTTGAACTTTCCTCCTAGTTATATGAAATGCAACACTGCTGCCATCAAGTACCACCTGTTAATAGACTAGATACTGTCAAACTTTGAGCAAGTTTCGTCATTTACGTTGTGTTTAACAGCTGTTCAAAACATACAACCTCGTGCATTTTTTTAAAAATGGAAAAAAGTGAATTTCGAGTGCTCATTAAACATTATTTTTTGCGAAAAAAAACCGTTAATCAAACCAAGGAAAAGCTTGATAAATACTATGGGTACTCTGCACCATCGATTATAATGGGAAAAAATGGTTTACTGACTTTCTTTGTGGTCGCACAAGTACAAATGACGCTGAACGTTCTGGACTGCCAATTGAGTTCAAAACACCCAAAAATGTCGAAAAAATCCACCATCTGGTGTTGGTCGATCGAAGAGTAAAAGTGTGTGAGATTGTTGATGCCATAGGCATTTCATATGGCAGTGTGGTTTCGATTTTAAATGATCAGTTGGGTCTAAGAAAGCTGTCTGCAAGATGGGTGCCGCGTTTGCTCTCAATTGACCATAAACGTAACCGTGTGGCAACTTCAAAGTATTGCTTGGAATTGTTTAATTGAGCTACGAATTGGTACCTCATCCGCCATATTCTCCGGATTTAGCCCCCACTGATTATTTCCTATTTCCAAACCTAAAGAAATGGCTCAGTGAAAAGAGATTTAGCTCCAACGATGAAATTAGTGATCAAAAAATGCCAATTTTATGGACCTCGAAAAATCCTATTTTTTGGAAGGGATACAAAAATTGGTGAAATTTGGACTAAATGTATTGAGCTAAAAGGAGATTATGTTGAAATTTTTTTTTGTTTTTGCAGAAAAAACTGTGTTTCATTCAAAAAGTCACAGACTTATTGATCTGCCCTCGTATATACATGACCATTCATTAGGAGAAATGCTATAAAAATGTATAAAGAAATATTCTTGGTTAATTTGGTGACAAAAACAACCTTCCCCGTGAAATCGGTTAAAGTTTTCGGATTTTGAAATTTTAAAACTTTTTTCCTATTCTCCACTTTAGTAGAAAATTCATTCGCGAAAATTCGTTTGCTTTAGTTCTCGATATTTGTCGCGAAATTTATTAAAATCAGTAAATTTATTAAATAATGAACGTTTTTAAAAATTCCAGTATGTTTAAGGATTCCCAATCTCAATTTGAAGCAAACTCCAGTTTTTGGAAAAAGTGAACTTTCATGTATAAAAAGTTTTTGTTCAAAAAGTTAATTTAGTTAAACTAACTAGAAACCCATTCTAATTACAGCCCACTTTTAGCAGAAGTATGACCGCTTCCATAAGGCTAATTGGATATCCCCTGATCAACAGACCGAAAACCAGATTAATCACCTGGTAATTGATGGAAGGCACTGTACTAGTGTAAAGGACGTATGTGTGATTCGAGGAGCTAATAACGATTCGAATCGCAACATAGGTGCAGCAGAGGGTCGCACCAGGTTAACCAGAGCGAAAGAAGGACGAAACCAGACATATTGAAAGCTGGACATCGGAAAGCTGCAATTACTAGAGATAGCCAAGGCCTATACAGCGAATCTCACACAGATACTGGCGCAGACAGCACCCCCGGCTCGTGATCCTGACGGACAGGGGAAGTACATTTCCAAGTCTATGAAAACTGCTACTATTTCGTTATAAAAACCCGCTTAAAGACAAACCATGATACGATCAAGACTGCCGCATGGCAAGTGATGACAATAACGCTGCACGTATGGCAATGCTTCAGTCAGTTGCAATGCGAGCCGTGATAGAGAGGTATAAGGAGATGAGGATAGAGGAAACCCGTTTGTTTGGGAGATAAAACGGTTGTGGAGAAAGCGCGAGAGTGAGAAAATTTAATCCTGCAGAAGAATGAAGGAGGCCCTTAAATTCTAGTGAAAAGTACAAAGACAGAGCAACGGAAATGGATGAGGGCATATCTTTTGTAGAGATAAGGATGGGCATCTTGTCACGGATGTGCGAATATGGATACATCACTTCTCTGCTTTACGTGTACCAGGAAAATTCAATATAGATGTGGATGCTGAGCTAATATAGGACAATGGCGTCGACTGCCCCCTTCAAGCTAAAGCGAAGTTGGAACTGATTTTTCAAGACTTGAGAACAATAAAGACACTAGGGTTAATACACTACCAGCTCAGCTGTTTAAAGCTGGCGGCTATGGGCTGGAAAGGTGCATGCATCAGCTCATATGCAAAATCTGGCTAGACGAATACATTCCCGACAATGGAAGCCGTACTATACTGTGTCCTGTTTTCTAAAAAGGTGACCCGAGTACTTGTACTGACTATTGGTGGACTAATACTTTTCTACATCGCACACAATGTCCTCTCGAGACTAATGTGTGAAAGACTAAACCAACCCATTTGCTGCGGACCTGATCGGACGTTGGTATTTAAGATAACCTGGCACGATTTTGCAGTATGACACTGACCGACACCAAATCCTCAGTAAAAATTGATACTGATCTCGAAATATTTAGAACGAGTTGAGGCCTCCAGCAACACGACACCCTATCATGCGATCTCTTCAACATATTAACTTAGATCACCTTCGGTGCTGCAATGGTTAGTGTGCGCGCCTCTTGTACATGAGATTCTGGGTTCGATCCCTGCTCCGAACACCTACAATTTCTTTCGCATAGTGACGGTGACACCATCGAGTATTTAGCCATGAAAAACCTTCTCAAAAAATACCGTTCGGAATCGGTGTAAAACTGTAGGTTCCAATCAGGGAGTATAAAACTAGAGAGCCAACAGCTCACTGGTTGTGAGAAGCTCTCCCCAATACATTCATGGAATATAATAGGAAACCATTTATTTATTATAAAACTGTCAGCAGGAAAATTCATACGCGGCTCGCGTAAGCTGATGATTTAGCGATCATTGGGCGAAATCTGCTTGAAGTTACTGTAGTATTTGCGAGAATTGAGAAGGAATCAACAAAAGTTGGTTTGGCAGTAAACGGGGACTGGACGAAATTAATAGTTTCACCAGCCACAACATCCACCCGATGGTACGAAAGGGTGAAGGTTGATAAACGTTATAATGTCGAGGTAGTAAACGAATTTATTCACCTCGAATCAGCTGCCGTGAACACGGACGATAACGTCAGCCTGGAAATCTAACCGAGAATTGTGGTTGTTAATAAATGTTATTTCTAGCTAAGCAGGCACTTTAGGGATAAGACACTCTCTCGAGAAATGAAGAACAGTCGAAAATCTATATTTCACATCACTAAACGGAACATTTCGAAATATTATTCACTTTGGACATAAAAATTACAGCAAAAAGGATTTCGAATGAAAAATTTTATAAATGTTTCATGTGCAGCCCCTATTCACTGTATAACTTTTAGTATATGCATACATCAACTGCTTGAAAAGGTGAAAGTCAGACAAATCTTAAGGAAATTTTAACATAAGATTTATATGTAGTCGGCTTCGTAGTGTCCTTTCGGCTGCCTTTCTGGGGTTTTTACTGCTTCCATTCCTGGTGGCTTCAACCACGTTTATAGCCTGAGAATGAAATTATTTGTGTCGTCAGCTTAACAGAAGGAAACGTGTGACACCACCAACACACTAATGCGACTACACTCAGCACCATTCACATGTACACAGAGACATTCGAGCAAAAATTAGATTTGAACCCTTGAATAATTTAAAGATTTTGTATGCAGTAGTTACTCGTATAGGACTTTCTCTTTTCCTTTCTCTGTTCCATGCATAAACCGTAGGATGCTTTACTCAGTTGTTTTGCTTTATTACCTGGAATAATAAATGGGGATGTAAAAAACGGAAAATATTTGTTCACCAGCTACTGTTGTAAACTTAGAGTTACCAGATTGTGTCAATCGTGTTTGATATGTATTGCGAGATGTACTCTTCGCTAATTTGATGGGATGTAACTGGAAACCACGGCAACATCATGGGAGTATTTAAAGTTAGTAATCATTTTGTATAATCGTAAAATAAAGAGTGATCTTTTTGTTATTTGGTTTTTCAGTGTTAACCTTGTGTCGTTCATGTGTCAAAGTCAAAAATTTTCAATGTTGAA
Source organism: Phaonia tiefii (assembly GCA_963931995.1). Taxonomy (NCBI): domain Eukaryota; kingdom Metazoa; phylum Arthropoda; class Insecta; order Diptera; family Muscidae; genus Phaonia; species Phaonia tiefii. The sequence goes on along the minus strand of OZ008370.1, from coordinate 15,410,958 downwards.
ATACAACATCATTACACGTATCATTGGTAAAATAACGGCCGAAATGTTGGAACAACTGTGATAAAATTGGACTTTCATATTTGTATGAATTCTTCTCTTATTTCGAGGCGGTTGGCCAATTTGACATTTATAAAGTGACAGAATATTAGTTAAAGGTTAGACATTTTCGCAATAGGTCGCTTTACGCTTGAAGAAAGTAGGGAAATTTAAAATAAAATTTTGTTCCAAATTTCTGGGTCTTCAACTAGAATGCCATCAACTCACTTTGTGGATCAATTTGTGACGCGATTCAATCCGGGTCTTTAGTGAACAAAAGAACTCGTGTACCTGGTCGTTCAGTGGAAAATATTAATATTGCCGCTGTAGCTGAAAGTGTGCTCGAACTGCCGTCAACATCAACTTGCCACCGTTCGCAGCAATTGAACATTTCCCGCATTTCTTTGCGCAGAACTTTGCATAAAGACCTCGGTATGACGGCTTCTAAAGACCAATTAGTCCAAGAACTGAAGCCCGATGCGCTGAATATCGTTTGGCTGAAGATTATAATTTTTACCGAAAACTCATGTGTTCAAATGAAGGTCACTTTCACCACAGGGGCTACGTTAACAAACAAAATTGTTGCATTTGGGTCTCGGAGAATCCACATGTCGTCGAGGAAAGGCCGATGCATCCAGAGTCATGGGCCCATTTTTCTTCGAATTTGAGCAGGGAGCCGCCATCAATAGCGAGCGTTACCGTGCCATGGTCAGCATTTTTTTTTTATTCCCAACAGTTGTAGAGAATGACCTGGAGAACGTATAGTTTCAACTCTACAGTGATACGAGCCCCAAAGCCAACGTTACAATCGATATATTGCTCACTGTGTTCGAAAACCGCATGCCCGTATCAAAATGTTCCATGACACTGTTTCATGCGCTGTATGGCATATGGAGAGATCATTTTTCCGCGCTACCAGTACTTGAGATATCCAATGACGATGAGACAATCGATCACAATTTGGACGACGATGTCCATTGCCTCCCTCCTAATCAAGACGAGGTCAGAACAGATATTGCCCGGCTTAAAAACAACGAAGTCGGAGGAGCTGGTGGTTTACCGGCGAGGAGCTGATAATGTGCATGCATCAGCTCATTAGCAAAATTTGGTTAGATGAATGCATGCCCGGTATCAGTGTACTATGTCCCATATTTAAAAAAGGTGACGCGAGTGTCTGTGCTAACTACCGTGGAATAAGCCTTTTATACATAGCATATTAGGTTCTAACAAGGATTATGTGCGAAAGACTAAAATCAATTATCGCTGACCTGAAAATCGACAACCGACCAGATTTTCACTCTACGCCAAATCCTGCAGAAGACCCACGACAAACAAATCGACTCCTATCATCTATTGGTTGATTATAAGGCAATCTTCGATAGCCCGATACGGAAGAAACTCTACGAAGCAATGTCTGAACTTGGTATTCCCGCAAAACTCATAATCTTGTGCAGGAGTACCTTGACAAACATCAAATCCGCAGTGAAAGTTGGTAAGGATCTTACTGAACCTTTCGAAACTAAGCGAGGCTTCAGACAAGGCGACCGCTTATCGTGCGATCTCTTTAACATCTTAATGGAGATCATTATAAGAAATGCTGCAGTCAACATGAATAAACCCAAGAGCAGCAAAAGTCACATGCTGTTCACGTATGCTGATGACAACATTATTATTGGGCGCACAATGAGATAAGTTACTGCGGTGTTTTTGAGAATTGAGAAGGAATCAGCTAAAGTGGGAATGACAGTAAATAAGGACAAGACAAAATTAATGGTTTCAATGAGCCGCGCCTTCTCCAGACCAAAGCGTGGATGTTGATAGCCGTTATATTTTCCAGCTGGTGGACGAATTTATATATATCTCAGATCTGCCGTAACCAAAAACAACGTCACCCTAGAGATCAAGCGGAGAATTGTGCTTGCGAATATATCTTTTGCGCTTAGCAAGGACTTTAGAGATAAAACCCTGGCTTGAATAAAAACGTGGCCGTTGGTAGTGCAGTGGTTAGTGTGCGCGGTTCTTTTACATGAGAACGTGGGTTCGATCCCTACTCTGACCACCTTACAATTCTTTCGACGACGGTCACCTTGCTTAGCGATGGCGACACTATCGACTACTTCGCCATGAAAAAGCTTCTCAAAATACCGTGGGTTCGATCCCTACTCTGACCACCTTACAATTCTTTCGACGACAGTCACCTTGCTTAGCGATGGCGACACTATCGAGTTTCGCCATGAAAAAGCTTCTCAAAATACCGTTCAGAACCGGTGTAAAACTGTAGGTCCCAACTAGCGAGTGTAAAACTAGATAGCGCACTGACAACTGGTTGTGAAAAGCTCTCCGCAATTCCTTCCTGGAATGTAATGGGAAATCACTTTTTAGTAACAAAAGTCCAGATATCGTATACCAGACTCTCATACAACCTGCCTTGCTTATCGCAGACAGACGAATCATCTGTAGGAGTCTTCGAGAGAAAAATACTCCGGAATATTTATGGCCCGATAGTGCACAACGGCACAACGACATTTGACATAGTCAAAATAACGCGATTGCGCTGGCTAGGCCATGTCCCATTGGCAAATATAGGGCTCTGCAAATAGTCTCTATACTTCAGTTCCAGTATCAATTGAATTTTCGGGGTATAAAAAATAGACGTTTTGTTTCAATCCTCTGAACGGTGCTGTAGGAAACGTTCAATTTCTGTGCACGTCGACGAATTGAGGCTGTCGCGGCCTGGTACACACTTTGTCCCACGGCAGCAATATTTTCGGTCAAACGACCTATAGATAGACGCACGGGTGTAGTGTTATTTTGCACCGACCAAGTTTCTTTGAATTTATTGGCTGATTGTTGACTCAGATGGCCGGCTATATGGACCGGAAAAATTTACTTCGCGAAATGTACTTCTGGCAGAACTACCATTTTCTTAAAAGGTTTCGATTACCTTTAAGCGATTTTCAACTGAGTATTGCTCCATGACTAAGTTTTCCAATTATATGAAAAAAAAATCAAGGAGTGTTCCAACTCACGGGCGATGTGTTAACACCTTTTTGTTACACGGTACCTCATCGATTTCTATGAACACATTAGTAAATGTTACATTGGAAAGTAAAAGAAAGAATAGGTTTTGTGCTGAAGGCTCTTTTGCTATTGCACTTTCTTTTTTCATACATATGCTTTAACATTAGATGTAATATATTAATAAAAAAAATGTAATATTGTTAAAAAAAAATTGTTTTTCATTTGTCATAAACAGAGCGACGACAAAAAGTGCTAAATAGTATAGAGAACTTATTGCACATAGAGTATACAGACCTTAGCCACTCTCTAATGTTTAGAGTCTGAGTAAAATAGTATAAACGAGTCTTATTTTTTTTGTAGAATGTTTCAATATAAATGCTCCATTTCGACAATGTTATTACATAAAATAATACAAAAAGCATAAATGTTTCAAAAGGCATCAATATTTCACATCAAAATTATGAATGGACCAAGTTATGACAAACAGAGAGTAATACATTTTGAATCATTCGCTAGATGTCGCCAGTGCTTTTGAGTCATACAATTCGCTCCATGAGTTCTCTATACTATTCAATACTCTTTGGCGACGTCGACGACCTGCTTGTTTGTTCGCTGGCGCTACATCAATACCATCATACTTATTTTCAGGCAGAGACTATTGTTGTACAACAACCACGTATGTGATGCTAACGCTATGTGTTGTTGTGGCCGTCGGTGGTGCAATGGTTAGTGTGCGCGGCTCTTGTACATGAGATCCTGGGTTCGAACCCGGCTCTGACCACCTTCAAATTTTCTTTCGGCGGCAGTCACCTCGCATAGTGACGGCGACACTATCGAGTATCTAGCCATGAAAAAGCTTCTCAAATTACCGTTCGGAATCGGTGTAAAACTGTAGGTCCCAATCAGTGAGTGAAAACTGGAAAGCGCACAGCTCAGTGATTGTGAGAAGTTCTCTCCCGTCCCTTCATGGGATGTAATGGGAAACGATTTATTTGTTTATGTGTTGTTTGCATATGTTCACTTTGATATATTACCCCACCCGTCTGTATAGATGTTAACACATCAAAAACCGTGAAAATATTAACTTGTCACAAATAATTGCTGTCACAGATTTGCGTTACAATTGAATCACCCTATGTTAAGACCTCCATAAATTTCAATTCCCTGCATAAATTCATTCCATCTGGCAACACTACATATAAGTACAGGCGTATACAACTAAACCAAAGGGATAAAAATGATCTCCTGTGGCGCATTATTGAATGTAGCAAATCGTCTGTAGTTTTTTAGTTCGCCAAAATAGTCATATCGCTGCTAGACATTTCTAGTGTTAAGTGGCCAATATATCATTGGACGGACTACCTTTTAACCCTTTTTCAAACAAGGATATTGAAAATATTTCACGATACACAGGGGTTAATGTTCATTGTAATTTAAAGTAATTTATCTTCCCAGTACCAAGGAGCTTCAAGGTGTAGCAGCAACCCTTAATATGCTCAGTTCAGACATTCATGAGGTATTTGCCTCTTGATGACAAGAGTTTGTGGTGAGTTATCGATATGTGAAGATTTTCGTACAACGCAGTGGTGTCTGTATTTTTGATTGAATGAGGAGGAATGATTTTTGGAAAACCAGGCAAAACTATTGTTATTAAAATCAAAAACAAAAGCAACAATAAATTTCATAGATAATCAATGCCCGTACCTATTAGGATGTACTGAAAATATTTTTTTTGGAAATGTAGCGGAAATTCCGGGAACGCCAAATCCAACCGGACGTTGAAGTTTCGATTCTTAGTGTATTGTGACAACAACAAAATAGTAACTTTTTTGGTCAATAAGGGGCTCAAACGATGCATCATGAGGAGCATAATTAGAACAAATATAATAAATAATAATTTCGAATAAGCCCAAACATTTTAATTCGTACTTTCTATCGACTACATGTAGAGATGCCTGGCCTGACAAGAATGGGTTAAAAGCTCCTACAATAGCTCAATTTTTTAAAGGTCGAGAGGTATAGTTATGATTTTGATTAAAAGCACGACAGGTATTGACCTCGCTTTATATCAATATGATGACTTACAAGCATTTAATTAGAATTTTATGACGCATCTCAAATTTTCAATGATTTTCTGTTTCCTTTAAAAAGTGGTACTTAAAGTCGTACTGCTGTGTATTTTGACATTGGCAGTTGTTAAAATCTACATATAGCTACAAATTCAATTTATATTCCATATAAATTGTTTTCACAATATCTCTGATATATTCACAAATTGCATTATGTTGCATTTTCTCTTAATACCATTTGAGATAAAATCAAATGCTGTCAAATCGCACAAATGGTACAAGGACTCAAAGGACCTAGCATAACAACGAGTATAAATCATGAAACAGTTGAATTGTATTCCAGTTTCCTTATTCCTTCTTTATATTTCTTCTTCTTCCTATCTAAACATTTCCTTAAGAAAAAGGCAAACGTTGGAGTACAAAAGTAACCCCCTGAAAGTAATTTATCATTTTCTTTTATTTTTCAAGTGAAATGCAAACGAATACTTCATGGTTTTTGTTAGAAAAGTCGAGTGAGAAGAGAAAGCTTTGCCAACTGCGTGGGGGATTTGGTGGGAACTAAAATAAAACAATTTATAAAAATTGATTTTGAATATTTAAAGGGATCTTTGGCTTGAAGTCTTAACTTGGGAGGTAAGAATGTTTTGAAAATGTACATTGTGGATACGGGTCTTGTACAGAGTGTTCAAAACGGAAACTAAAAACTTGCTTAACCGGGTATTTTAAAATCAACCGCTTGCCGGCCTTATCTAAAACTTAATTTTCGAATAAAGCGAAACCCGGTAATTTGACGCGTGTCAATCGAACTTTACTCCATTTGTGTGTACTTGAGCATATTTCTATGGGGAACGAATATTGTTGCTACAATATTATTAACCTTTATAATAACATCCTTCGCCATACAAGTATACATATACATAAGTAGAGGCTACACAGAGAGAAATTGTATGCACTAAAGTGAAAAAATTTTTGCTATACTATTCGCAAGTAAACAGCCACAAGTTTATTCATATTCTTAAGTGGTCGAATTGTGTGATTATTTGGCAAATTTTCCAAGGCGGAATCTCTGTAGAATGGTTGTTTTGCTCATTTGTGGATTTCCATTTTAAACGATCCCAAGAAATTCTTCTATTGCTCGGATTTTGATGAATCTTGCCATATTAAATAGTTTGTACTTCAGTAATCCAATTTTGCAATTAAATTTTATTCAAGTTTGAAATTTAAAACCCTTCGAAGTAACAGTTGATTTAGGAACTCATAACTTTTTCCCTGTTAGACATTTTTCGTTATCTTTTTCAGTGATAGGATAATGAAGTTGTAAAAGAAAATTATAGAAAAATTTGTTCAAATTTATTTTAGAAACCCCAATTTATTCTTTTCAATCGAGTGAACCCATCGCCGCCACTCTTACCTGCCCCTACCGACCGAGAGGGCCACGCCCCCATAACGTGAGAACGCGTACACACTATAGACCGGTCTATAGCCCAAATACACTACACGCTGAAAAAACTGCCTCTGTAACATTATACAGGAACCATGTATATGTTTGGAACATGGTTTTCATGAATTGCAAATCTTCGTCGTTTTTTGCTACTTTTTTGCCTGTCACGTTGTTGTTTTTTTTGTAGTTTTCAAAAACAACAGTTCGAAAAATTTGAACGGCAAATTAATTTTATGACAATTAAAATTTGTTGTTTAATTTGAATTTCCTGTCCAAACTTTCAATACCATTGGCAATTGTACTTCTATTCAAAGCATTTCCTTCATATCTGGCAATTGTGATTTTCAAATATTTTGTACAGTATAGGTTTATGAATTTGAAAGTACTACGAAGCACTACCTATCGAAGCCACAAACCTCTACATATAAAATACTTTAAAAACAGAAATGCCAGGAGTCAAACAAATTCAAAATATTTGAAACCAATCCCATATTTCATTACAATTGGCATCAGATTCCACAATCTACATTTTCATTGCCTGAGCAAATGTATATTCAACATTTTTTAATTATTATTGTGAACAATGGTAATTCTTTTGCATTTGCACTAGGTAAAGTAATGCAAATTAATATCCAATGCAAATTAAAAAAAATTACAGCAGACAGTTGTCCGAGGCCTTCGGCCACGGACTGTCCCTGCAGGCTGTATCAGAGACACGGCCATTAAGTTTAACGTAGAATACGCCATCCGATAAGACAGAAAACATATATAACAATAAATTCATTTGCTTATATTATTTATCATTTATTGTTATATATGTTTTCTGTCTTATCGGATGGCGTATTCTACGTTAAACTTAATGGCCGTGTCTCTGACACAGCCTGCAGGGACAGTCCGTGGCCGAAGGCCTCGGACAACTGTCTGCTGTAATTTTTATATTTACCAACGGCATTTGATTCAAGTCCGTTTAAAAAAAAAATATTATGTTCAATTTTTTTAAACTTAATTTAATTTATGTATTTTAATTAATATTTTTATTGAAATAAGTTCTGCGAATGTTGAGAGGGCCGCCCTAATATTAAAAAAGGTTTACCTTATCGAGTCTTCGCATTAGCATTCGAGCGTTGTGTGAAAGCTTTACGCTTTACAATTCAAAATTAATGTTACAACAGCTTTATTGAAGCTTTCGCAAAAAAGCTTTATTACGTTAGCTTACTGTTTGTTTCACTTTTTACTAGATACATGTTGCCAAGCAACATTAGCTTGCTGTTCGTTTCACTTTTTACTAGATACATGTTCCTAAGCAATGTTGAGCAACCAAAAACACTCAACCAAACACCACACATATGTTTGAGTGTATGTGTTTAAACAATTTTCATTTGAGAAATTAAAATACTAGAAATATATCAACCAATATGAAATGTTTATCAAACGAAAGATAACATCTTCATTTACCTACAAAAAAAATTCATCTAGCCGTTTCCTCAAATTCAATGAAATAAGGATTACAACAATAAAAACCTGACATGACTCCTCATACCGTAAGGTGAGACGTATTCTACGTCAAAAACCCATGTATGTATATTATAACCTATTACTCATTATGTCTCCAACATGTAATATTGAACAGCAAACTCAATGGGTTTGGACACAAGTATACTATATTTGCGACAAGCTGCAAACACATGTTATATTTGCATCCAAACAACAAAAGCAGACAGAACTTTCAGCGTGTAGGAATCGAAATTTCGTGGTAGAATTTAAACCGTGAGCTAAAACCCCAACTTGTACAAGGTGTTTCAAAAGAAGTCATCCGATGTTGTTTGGTTCTCATTTTTTTTCTGAATGAAAAACTTCGATTCTGTTTTTGATTACGTATATTTGAACCTTTAGAATTTTATTGGTTAAGTTGAGAAGATAATATCGGTTAAATGGGCGCCGTCACAATTGATTAGCATACGGGTTCGTTTTATGGCACTTTTGTTCATAATGATTTGAAAATCATAATGAGCGATGAGGATCATTTCCACCTCAGCGGGTACGTGAGCAAACAAAACTATCGCTTCTGGGGCACCGAAAATCCACGAGTGATGATCGAGCGTAAATTACCATTGTTCGAAATGACATTTAAACAATTTTGAATATCAATTTGCTTAGGCAATGCAAATGTAGGTTGTGGAATCGGATGCCAATTGTATCGAACTATGGAAATGCTTTTAATTATTTTAAATTTACTTGACTGTTGGCAATTCTGTTTTGAAAGTGTTTTATATGTAGAGGTTTGTAGCTTCGATAGGTATTGCCTTGTAGAAATATCAAATTCATACACCTGTACTGTATAAAATATTTAAAACCCAAAATTGCCAGATATGAAGGAAATGCTTTGAAAGTAAGTACAATTGCCAATGGTATTTAAATTTTTTTGAATTTAAATTTGTAGAGGTAATTCAAATTAAACTACAAATTATCATTGTCATATAATTAATTTGCCCTATATTTGATTTTAGGCTATTGTGACTTACTTATGACTATAATAGAATGCGATTGTCTAACCTAAAATCCAACCTAGCACGTTTCACTGAACTCAATCCTAAACACTGCATTTCCCTTGCATTTGCACAGTTGCAATATCTTAGTTCACTCTGAAACTAATATGTATACCCACTAAATACCACAATTTAACTAAAAATTGGTTTCGTGGGTGGCTGACATCAACTCCATATTTACGTTTGGCCGCTATCCTGTTTGTCGCAGGAATACACAGAACTCAATTATGACCCGTTTTCAAACAGCTCCATATACTTTGTATAACAGTTTGTATATATATCTATATCACTAAATGACCTCTTGCCCAAAACAAAGTTATGGATTTTAAAATTTTTCGGTGAATGAGCCGGTTTAATAAATATTAATATCAAAATGTAGGTTGTATGAAAATCACGAAAAATGGAAACTGTTTTGAGTTTATAAACATAATGACGAGTTTATTATAAATGACCATAACGACCATGATTGTGGTTGTGTTGTATTGTTCAGAATATAAACCTAACATGTATTGAATTTAGAATAACAATTAAACTAGGCATTTGTTTCGTGCATACATTGGGCAAATTATTTATAGTACAATTATAATTTGTAGTTTAATTTGGTTCACCTCTACAAATGCAAATTCAAAAGATTTAAATACCATTGGCAATTGCTTCTTAATTTCAAAGCATTTCCTTAATATCTGACAGTTTTGATTTTCAAATATTTTATACAGTACAGGTCTATGAATTTGAAAGTAGTACGAGGCAATACCTATCCAAGGCACAAACCTCTACGTATAACCTGCTTTAAAAACAGTATTGCCAGCAGTCAAACAAATTCAAAATAATTAAAAGCATTCCCATATTGCATTACAATTGGCATCCGATTCCACAACCTGCCTGAGCAAATGCAAATTCAAAATATTCTAATTGCCATTGCGAACAACGGTAATTCTTTTGCATTTGCATTGTTTAAAGTAATGCAAATTAAAATCCAATGCAATTAAAAAAAAAACATGTATGATTTCGAGTGACTGAGAGTGGACAGTATACCCCTAATACAGGGTGGTCCAAAAACATGTACCTTATTAAAATTAAAAAAAAATTAACTAAACTTAGTTTCTGTTGCTCAATTTTAGTTATCTTTGATAATTTTAGGTATCTTATCTTATTTTTAGAAAGTTGCAATTCCTTTTAGGCTAACGAATCATATTTTTCCGGTAGGTGAAAAAAATAATACAATATATTATTGCTGCATTAGAAGTAACAAATATTCACATTATTTATGGAACACGATTTCATTCACGTGGCTGCAGCGGCTGACTGCGCAGTTGCTCATCCTGTCAGTTCAATTTTCCAAAACCTTTTTGACAGTTTCTGGTTCTAACTCACGAATGGCTTAGTCGATACTAGCCTTAAGGGTGTGCATCGTTTCTGGATTATTCGCATGGAATCGGTCTTTTACGGCACCCACAAGGCAAAGTCTAAATGCGTCAAATCGCAGCTCCGAGGTGGCAATTGACATCGTTAAGACGGCTGCTAACATGATTGCTAAACTTAGTGCGCAACAGATCGATGGTTTGGTGAGCTGTGTGTCATGGTGCGCCATCTTGCGGAAAGCAAAGTTTATCCAAATTTATATCTTCAATGTCTGCCCACAAAATGTATGTAATCATGACTCTGTAGCTCTTGCCGATGACTGAAATAGCATTTCCAGCAGGATTTTCGAAAAAAATTTGCCAATGGTGGCACCTTTCGAAAATCCACACCAAACTGTCACGCTCTGTGGATGCATTGGTTTTTCGACAATGACGTGCGAGTTTTTGCAGCAATTTTGTTTGTTGACAGAGATGGCAGTGCGCCCCGTCAGGAAAGACGATTTTTCGGCAAAATTCGATGTCTGATTGCAGCTTCGCTAAGGCCCAAACTTTCTCCAGGATTTGATCAGCACCAGCGGCTTTGTTGTTCTTAAGCCGGGAAATTGCACTTCTAACTTCACTTTGGCTACGTGGGTTGCAGTAAACGCCATTGTCCTGTATTTACACAACGCCCTCATATACATTGAGGTCTCCTCTAATAAATAAAGCAGAGAAGTGATCTCTCCATATTCCCAACATACTCTGCACATCTGATACCCGATTCCATGTCCTTATCTCCACCAAAAATGAGATACCAAACCACTGCCGTTGGTTTGACTTTGCACTTTTCGGTAGAATTTACGGGCCTCATTCTTGCTACTTCCTTAAGTGCTCTCGTCTAAAAAAAAAAAGTTTGACGCTCCCCTAATCAGCTCTTCAATACGCAACTTCTCAAACCCTCCCACGATTGAAATTCTAATAAACCCGGTTTTGAGTACACCTTACTGAATATGCCTCGGTTTTTCCTTCCTCTACAAGTCACAATATTTGTGCGGTGTCGATAAAGAATTATCGATATTTTAGTCTCTACGATATTTTTCATTCAATACCGAAATCGCTGTAAAATATTACACAGTGCAACATGAAAAATATAGCCATATTCGGACACCACTACGTCATAAAAGACCAAAAAAAAGACCCGTGTCTCCCAGTTTTGCCCAAAGTCATGGACTTTTTTTTGGGCCCCAAAGATTTGGGGCCTCAATGTCAATTTTGCAAAAAGTGATCATTTTAATCATGTGATCGTCTAAATCAAAAAAGTGATCATGATTCTTATATTGTGTGCTGCGTCTCTTGTTGCGTTTGCTGAGCTTACTGCTTTGCCTGTGCTGCTGCGGTCGGTGAGTTAGCATAGTATCTCAATGTTGAAGTAAACGGTATTAAGATCTTAGTTACATTTTTGTAGTTGATTGTTGCCTTGAATTTTTAACGGTTTGCTACCTATGGACCTAAACAGGGGAAAAAAGGTAAAAACAAATCCAATTTTTCAAAGTTGTTTGCGATGTTGAGCATGAAGATGAAGTTTTTTTTGATTTTATATGTTCCCAATTTTTGTTTTTTATGACAAGAGCTACAACTTTCCCTCAGCGAGTAAATCAAAATTCCGAAACAATTGCAAGATATGAGCCTAACAGGGTGATCAGTTTTTTCCAAAAATGACACCCAAAAAAAAGTGCATGACTTTGGCCAAAACTGGGAGACACGGGTCTTTTTTTGTCTTTTATCACGTAGTTGTGGCCGTATATGGTTATATTTCCATAACATAAAAAATTACACACAATGTTATCAACATCGCCCCTTTTGTGGCAACCAGTATCGAATCCACGCGGTTTGGTCTCCCTCTGCCGCCTCTTGAAAAAGGCAGACGTCAATGGCTCAGTGAAGTCGTGCATTAGCATATAAGAAACGATCAAAAAACAGAGCCCCATATTATCCCTGCCGTTTAGTAAATACAAATGTAACGCCAACGAAAGGAAAAATTAATTAAACTCTTTTAGCTTTCCCTTTTGTTACGTCTCATTTAATATTCATGAAAGCGGAAGGTTTTCTGTTGCCTTTTTATTCTACGAAATTCGCAAATAAATCGCAAAAAGGATGATGTCCATCATTTTGCATTACGGCTTCATTTCACTGGACGTACCACTTTGTTTTTTTTTTTAAATACAATACTCTCCATTATATAATCCAAGATAAAGTGCGTGAATGACCCAATTATTTGTTCGTTTTCTTCAATTAATGATTTTCTGCAAATTAAGGACCAGCAGTGGATGAAACAATTGAAAAGCTGAATATCCATTAAAACAACGTACATATAAACGCCTTTTGGATTTAAAATTAAAAATTAATCCAATCAGTTAATTGTTAAAATATATTGTGTACATCAAAGTAGACGAGTTTAACTTTAGTACTTTCAAGCAGACTGACTCTGACTAGCAAGCAACCACGCGTTGACTATGCGAGAAACTGTATTTCTTGGTACATAAGACCATATTTCAGTAGCTAAGTGTTTGAGGTAGCTTATAAAGGGTGGGGCATGTAAAATTTGGCATTTGAACCCCACGATATTTCGAGGTAGTTGGTCAATTTGACATTTATGAAGTGAAAGATTACACAGTGCAACACGAAAAAAATAGACATATACGGACACTACGACGTGACAAAAGACCAACAAAAAAACGACCCGTGTCTCCCAGTTTTACCCAAAGTCGTGCACTTTTTAATGGGCGCCAAAGATAATAATTTTGTCAGGCTCATATCTTGCAAACCGTTGGAAATTTAGATTTACTCTCTGGGAGAAAGTTGTAGCTCTTGTCATAAATAACAAAAATTGTGAACATATAAAATCAACTTTCATCTTCAAACTTCATCTTCAAGGTCAAAATCGCAAAAAAACTTTAAAAACTTCGATTTTTTTACCTTTTTCCCCGTGTTCAGGTCCATAGGTAGCAAAGCTATAATTCAAGGAAACAATCAACTACAAAAATTTACCTAAGATCTCAATTTTATTGATGCATTGTCTTGCACTCCTTTTTTGATTTCTTTTCATTTCAGGTATGTTGGTGGAGTCACAAGATCTCCCTGTATGATGTTAATGAAGTATATGAAGAAGAAAAAGCTGGGAGACACCGGTCTTTTTTTGCTCCGTATATGGTTATATTTCCATGACTTAAAAAATTACACGCAGTGTTATTAGCTAAAGGTTAGAAGTGTACGACTAAACGAAATTGGGAAATTTTCAAAACTTCGAGGTTGATATTCATGCAAAGCTAACACGCCTTTGTAGAATGACTCTGAGCGACTCGAAATCCTTAGTAAAGATTGGTAAAGATCTCACCAGACCATTTAGTACGAGACAAGGCCTAAGACAGGGCAACGCCCTCAGCATGCGATCTCTTCTACATTCTAATTGAGATCATTGTGTGAATGAAACGATTAGCAGCAAGAGGCACATGTTGCTCATGTATGCTGATGAGTTAGACATCATCATTGGGCGAAATCTGCAGTACTTTCAAGAATTGAGAAGGAAGCAGCATAAGTGTGTTCGGCAGTAATCGAGGGCAAGACGAAATTAATGGTTTCAGTAGGCAGAACATCCACCCGATTGAATAGAAGGTTGAACGTTGATAACCGTTGTAATGTCGAGGTAGTGGACGAATTAATTTACCTCGGGTGTGCCGTGAACAGAGGTAATAGCGGAGCAAACGTAGATTTGTGCTAGCAAATAGGTTTTATATCCAGCTAAGCCAGAACTTCAGGGGTAAAACTCTTTTTCGAGAAACGCACTTCCAACAATAACAGACTCTCATACAAACTATCTTGCTTTATGGCGCAGAAGCCTGGGTCATACCGAATGCTGATGAAACATCACTGGGGGTTTTCGAGAGAAAAATGTTTCGAAAAATAAATGGTCCTATAATATAAAACGGCGAGTAGCGACGACGGATGAAATATGAACCAATCTGTATTCCAACGTCGACGTAGCACGCTGAAAAGTCTCTCTTTTTTTTGTTGTTTGAATGCAAATATAAAGTTCAGGACAATTGTTGTTATTGAAAAATGGTTGGTTTTTCTGGAACAATAGACAACAAACAGCAGCCCATATTTAAAAGATCTGATCGAATCACAAATTAAACATTATTACACTTTCCATTTAAATATTGGGAAATTTAAACAAATTCACATGACAAACTGAGTGCTTAACATCCTTTCCCTGGCCACATCTACCAAATCCTCTGTGAACTTCCGTCTCGATTTATAGCGAAAGCTAAACAAAACACACAGGCCGACTGCTTCAAAGAAAACAGTGGTAACGATTTTTCTAGTGGGGATATAATAATGTTGGAAGGGTTAGAGCCCATGTAAATATTTTGCTCAATCTCAACGGAGGCAGTGGTGTTTACATGCCACAACTGAGCAAAAAGGACGTGGTTGGACTAAATGTAGCAATTTTGTGGACTTCTACTAGAACTAGAAGGACTTGCATAAATGTATGAATTACATAGGATATAGTGGTGGGAATTATAATGATGTAGGTTGCAGTGGCAAATAGTTGGAGGAGTTTTTGTTGTAGGCCTGGATATGTTGTTGATATTGTTGCTGTTGTTGTGGTACTGTTTCATAGCGTTGTTAAATTCTGTACGTTAAGTCAAGCATCAAATACCATCCAAACGATGTCAACTAAGGTTAAACTAACCAACCATGCAGTTATCTTAAGCCAAAATTGTTACATTAGTTTATACGTGTTCTATGTACTGGTGTCAGGATACATTCTGTTATGTTGTTACATGTGTGGTAGTGGTTATATAGACGCCGAAGATAATTTACATACTTCAAGGACCACACGAGAGTATTCAGCGTGGAGAACTACGTAAAACACAGGATGTAAAAAAATCCATTTTCAATTTAAATGATAAATTTTAATGCAGTATTCTAAAACAATGCTTGAAGTTTAAAATACATTAATTGAAATTGAAATGTTAACACTTCCAAAAAGCTCAAGCCTTAATCGTAACAGGAAATTGAATTAATGAATTAAAACTGGTATTGGTAGACCACCACACGCTGAAAAATGTGTTCTTATTGTTTGGATGCAAATATATCGTGTTTGTAGCTTGTCGCAAATATGGTATACTTGTGTGCAAACAAATTGTGGTTGCTATCCAATATTATATATTGGAGACACAATGATTATAGTGTGTTATAATATATGTTTTTGTGGCCCAAATATGGCTTTGTTTGTTGACAACTGCTGAACACAAAACGTGACAGACAGTGAAAAAACAAAAAGCAGCAGATCAGCATTGCAAACATGTACATGGTTCCTGCAATATGTTGCTGGGGCTATTATTTTTCAGGGGTGTAGCTCTACACGCTGAACTATCTGTCTTTATTGTTGTTTACATGCAAAAATAACAGGTGTTTGGAGCTTGTCGCTGCATTCAGATAATGACAGTTTGATGTGGGTTTTAGAAAGGTCGCAGCATTGGCTCGTTATTTTAAAAAATGCTACTGCGAGAGACTACAGAGTCATGACAGCGGACTTGTTATGGTCTGACTTGGAAGATATTAACTAATCCTTGGTTTCAGCAAGATGCCTCATCACGTCATACAGCAACCAATCGATCTTTTGCGAAATAACTTCGGTAATTGTGTCACCAGCCGTCTTGGAGATGTGAATTGGCCGCCTTAGAGCCGCCAGTTGACCCCTTCAGATTTTTTGTTGTGGGATGCCGTTAAAGACCGATGCTATTCGAATAATCCAGAAACGATACACACCCTAGATGCTACTATCGTCTAGATTATACGTGATATAGAAACAGAAACCTTCAACAAAGTCTTGGTAACGCGAGCCACATGTATGAAAACGTGTTCCATAAATAAAGGGAATATTTATTAATTCTACTAAAGCCATAATTTAAGAAAATAAAATTAAGTTTAATTCATTTTATTTAATTTTTAAAAAGATAAACGGTGTTGTTTTATGCTTGGATAGAACTCACAAAAGGATTAGCCGTCAAACAAACTGTCATACTGTGCTCAATTTTTGACAGTTATGATCATTATACTCTGGCCAGTCATCAGGAATAGATTCATGCTTGAACAGAAGATCAGAAAGTAAATGAAGCTGTACATGCTGAAAAACACCGGCAGCAGCAACATATTGCAAGAACCATATATATGTTTGAAAGCATTATGAGAAAAACCGGCTCCAGCAACATATTGCAGGAACCATGTTTATGTTTGAAAGCATTGTTATTATGAATTGAAGAACTGCTGCTTTCATGTTTCTTTGTTGTCTGGCCGGCTATGGTTTTCAGCAGTTTTCAGCAATCAAATATTTTAGTCACAAAAACACGTATAATAACCTACTACTCATTTTCTCGCAAAGATGTAATATTGAATAACAATCACAGTGTGTTTGGACACAAGTATACTATATTTGCGTCGAGCTACAAACTCGTTATATTTGCATCCAAACAACAAAAAATTTCACGTTTTTCAGGTTGTCCCTTGTAGAGTTGATCGGTGTTGGCCGGGATTACACAGTCCACGAATATATCTAAACTGTTACCATACACGGCTTGTTTGGATGGAATAGTCTCTATGTTTGAGTAAGTGATTCTTCCGACGAAATCGCAGTAAACAAATGGCAACCACTAAATAGTAACTTTGGTGTTAAGTCTGATTCCATTTATATTCGATTTTCGGTACGGATTTGATTCTGGTTTTTGAATTTAATCTTTTCCCCTTTATATTGCATTACTTGGATTTAGAAAGGATAAGTAATTCCTCTGGACAACTTTCCATGATAATCGAACCATACAAAACTGACCACAACAGCGGATAACTAGGTTTGCCTTTGTTCTCTTCATTTTCTTTTATTTTCAAATCAAAGAAAAAAACACATAAAATTTATAGAGCGTGAAAATGAACGCACAACAAAGGATGAACGAAAAATAACAAAACTCTAACTAAATAAACACAAACAAAAACTTGCCAAATCCACTGGAAAGAAGTTAAGGTACCAGCAAAGTAGTTCAAGGATTCAAAACAAACAAACAAAAACTTTAGTTGAAACCAAATAAAATGTTTTTGTTATTTGTACGAATTCCGTATTATTTTTCATGGATTTCTAACAATTTGTTTGTTTATAAACTTGATACAAAAAATTGTTTTGCATTTCCGGTTTGGTGCCCAGAAAGCAGATATTGGTATTTACACAAGGATGTTCGTAATTTGTTGTGAAGTATTTGATGGAAACTTGATTGAACTATAAAATATGAAAAACTACTTCATAACTCTGAAAGTTGTAACAATGTCCGGTTGCTTTGAAAGGACTAGTCTTGTTGATATAAAAACAATTATTCCATAGGCATGGAGGAATATATCATATGATACGCAGAAAAGTGTGTCGCCATAGATGGTGCCATATTAGATCCTATATATGTATCATGGTACCAAATACGTATGATAACTCTATCAGATCCGTCCATCCATTTATGTGGCAAGCTGATCTCCGCGTGGACTGCCGTAAGTTTTTATCGATAATAAAGAAACATTGCCAGGACCTATTAATTGCGACAACTTAGATTGACATTGAAAATGTGCATCACGGTTAATAAAATACATATTTTCCCATTACATCCCATGAAGGGGTAGGAGAGCTTCTCACCACCAGTGAGCTGTGCGCTTTCTACTTTTATACTATACTATTGGGACCTACAGTTCACACCGGTTCCGCACAGTATTTTGAGAAGCTTTTTCATGGCTAAATAGTCAATAGTGTCGCCGTCACTATAAGAGGTGACCACCGGCGAAAGTAATTTAAGGTGGTCAGAGCAGGGATCGAAGCCACGTCCTCTCCACCATGCACTACCGACAGCCCCCTTTCTGGTTGCACCCAAATAAATCGGAAAATTTCGATTAATATATTGTGTTGGTTGGTTGGTTGGTTGAAAAGGCTGCAAGACAGCACGCTGTCTACCACACTTAGGCTAAAGAAGCCCATTGTGATACCTGCAGTTTCCTCCATAGCAACTATTGACTAGTCGTCTAGCCAATTTGCCCTTTCAATAAATTTGTCTATGAGACCTACAGGAATATCCTGTAGGGCTACGGTGCTAACTAAATGTGTACCGAATATCCTACTTCTCAGTCCTGCCAGAGCAGGGCAATCCAAGAGAAGGTGTTTCGTCGTTTCGCCGTTTACTCGTCCTCTTCCATGCAGCATCTACAGAGAGTGGAGTTTCTATGTCCCACTCTTAGGGCGTGTTTTCCTACAAGACAATGTCCCGTAAGTGTTCCTATCATTACGGATAACCCGCCTCTCGGCAAGTTAAATAGATGCCTAGTCCTCTTCTTGTCCACCTGTGGCGAGAGGACCCTGGCTTGTTTGCAAGTTGAAGTAAGTCTCCACTTGTCCTTGAACATATTATCGGCCCACTGCCTGATCTGCACACGGCAGGTAGAGATTGGCATACTAACACCTTCTTTTGCCGGAAGAACCTGTGCCGTAGTGCCCTGTCTAGCTAACGCATCCGCTACGCAATTGCCTGGAATGTCGCTGTGTCTCGGTACCCAGATGAGCCTGATGTCAAAATACTCTGCCATCACCCGAAGAGACGAGTGGCATTCTTTCACCGTCAGGTACGTAGCAAACATGGCTACTAGGGATTGTATGGCAGCCTGGCTGCTGTGTAGATACATATTCTCCGGAGGGTTGTGGCATTACTTTTCAGTAGTTCAGCAGCCTCCAGTGTGGCGGTAATTTCCGCCTGAAATAAACTGCAGTGATCAGGCAGTTCGAAGGAGATATTTAAAGGGTTTTTCAATAAGAGCGCTACAAAATAAAACAAAACCGGCTTTAGATACCAATGAAATTCTTTATTCCTGTGAAAGTACGTACGATGCCATTATGTATGGAACTCGATTTCTTTTGCATGGCCACCACGGGCACGCTTTGCAGAAGTCCAGGCTCTGAACCCAATTTTAGACGACTTTCAAGCATAAATCGACCGATACTGCTGCAATTTCACGTTCGATATTCGTACGAAGTTCATCAATAGTCGCTCGCTTGTTGGCATAGACTATAGACTTGACGTAGCCCTACAGGAAATAATCTAACGGCGCCAAATCGCACGACCGAGGCGGCCAATCGACTGGACCATTTCGTGAGATAACACGTTCACCAAACTTGGTTTCCAATAAATTGATTGCGGTATTCGCTGTGGGGCTTGTGGCGCCGTCCTATTGGAACCACACGTCCTCCAAGTCCATATTGTCCAATTGGGGCCAAAAATATTCGGTTATCTTTGAACGGTAGCGACTCGCATGCACAGTAATGTGCCGGTCTTGATCATCACGGAAGAAGTACAGCCCAATGACGCCGCCGGCCCATAAATCGCACCAAACCGTGCGTTGGGATGCAATGCCTCATGGATTACGTGTGGATTGCTGTCTGACCAATAACTCATATTTTGCTTATTGACGAAGCCATTCAGCCAGAAATGAGCCTCATCGCTGAAGATGATTTTCCGATGAAAATCCGAATCATTTTCAAGTTGTTGCTCAGCCCAATTCACGAACATACGACGCTTATGGTGGTCAAGCGGCTTCAGTTCTTGCGTCAATTTGATCTTGTAAGGATATAGGCCAAGATCTTTTCGCAAAATTCGCCACAACGACGTCACCGAGATGCCCAACGCTTGAGAACGACGTGTGAGAGACACATTTGGGCTTTCTTGAACTGAAGCCTCAGCGGCAGCAATATTCTCGACACTACGGGCACTTCTTTGTCTCACTGGCACGGGAACATTTTGTACTGTGCCTGTGGATTCAAATTTGTCCAATAGACGCTCAACTGTTGATCTGGTAGGACGATTATGACGACCATAAATTGGACGTAGCGCTCGTTGTTGGCTCGTATATCTTTCCATGATGAAATGGCAAACCTTACTGAAGAGAAATGTCAAAAGAGCGGGCAAAAATATGGCGTCGTTTGCTGTCCCTATCGATTTACTTTTGTAGCGTCTCTGTTGAAAACCCGTTACATTTAGGTCTGGTGTAACGGTATCCTACTTGCTCGTCCAAATTGTGTTGGTTCTAAAACAATTTTGCGATGCCTTTAACTGAAACTCGTTGATAAACTTTCAAATCCTTCTTCAATTTTTTTTTCAGAAAATTTAAATTTAATCAGAAAATATCAATTGAAATTCGGAATTTAATATTTAAATTAATAGACGATCAAATGAAATTCAGAATTTCCAATTGAAATTCAGAAAATACCAGTTTAAATTTAGAATTTTTTTGGGTTGGCAAAAAAGTAATTTCGGGTTTTTGTTCAAAGACATTTTCAATTTTTTTATTCCAATCATTAATTTTAATCTATAATGTAGGTGTCATTTTGTTTAATGCCCTCCTGCCATCGTTCGGTCATCTTTTTGATCCCAGATTCATAGAATGACTGGTCCGTCCCACAAATATACTCCAACAACTCGGTGCGTAGGTCCTCTTCTGTATTGAAGGATTTACCATTCAAAACGTTACGCAGACTCCGGAGTAAATGAAGAACTGAAGATGCAAGATTTGGACCTTAATGTGGATGTGGCATCACTTCGCATCCAAGCCCCAATAACTGTTGCCGAGTGTGCAAAGACGTTTGAGGCCTAGCGCTGTCGGGATGGAAATCCACGCCGATGCGATGTAGCAATTCTGGCCGTGATTCTTTCAGTGTCCCAGCAACGTTCAGCAATTCCTGGCAATAGACGTCAGGATTTATGCTTTGGAAACAGTAACAAAAAATTACTGCCTTAAAATTCTACTAAATGAACAACATAACCAATTTTTTTTGGGTGTATGTCAGACTTTGATGAAGTTTGGGCGTGTTCATCGTGCTTGTACCAGGATCAATTTCTGTTGACATTGTTGTAAATAATTCCTTTGTCATACACCAGTAATAGTTAAAAGATTTAAAACCCCTGATCGGTTTAGCTCATAAGAAATGGAAAAATATTTTTTTAAAGGTTTAAATTGGTGATTTATGTTGAAACATTCAGAGATCAAACAATTTCAGTGAAAACACTTTAATACTTTAAAATCTGAAACTTACAAAACAAACCAAATTCTAAAAATATTTCAAATATTTACCTAAATTTAATTAAAAACAAGCAATTATGTTCCACCACGATACCACATTTCCCCCTTAATGTTTAAGCTTTTAATCCCTTTTCTGCTCTATTATGTTAATTTTCCATACTGCCAGGACAACGACAGTATACCAAGTCAAATTTTCCACTTGAGTTAATTTCATTTTCCGCTTCCAAAAACCAAAAATTAGCCCTTAAGCGTTGAGTTTATGAATGGTACTGATTAGTTTCTAATTAATAATGATTTTGGTTTGAGGCACAAATAGGGTGAAATGATGCAGTACACGTTTAGTTGACTATACCTTAGAATACTATGATCATAAAGGATTGAGTGTGCGAGTGTAAGCAAACCTCAAGGAAACTTCATACAAACAAAACAAATATTTCTAGGCATATTGTAAACTGAGCACTCTGCTGCTGGCGTTCAAATCTAACCCATTCTAAACCGATATGTTTTAAGAAACATTTTCCTGTTTATTCGAAAGAGTCCTGTCACTTAAAGAGGTGATTGTCCCCAAAAAAAAATGAGAATCGACAACTGGGCTTCAAAATTAGAGCAATTGGTGATACGCTGATGAAAAAGCGGCCCCTGTAACATTATGCAGCAACCATGTATATGTTTGCAACATGCAAACATCCAAAACAATGCTTGCGTGCAAGCATTGTTTTCATGAATTGTAGATCTGCTGATTTTTTGGTTTTTTATTGTCTGCCTCGCTTTCGTTCTTAGCAGTTTTCAACAAACACAGCCACATTTGGGTCCATATATTATAACTTTGTAGTCATCATGTCTCCAGCATGTAAAGTTGAATAGCAAACATAAGTGTATACGAACTAAATGGTGCACACATTTTTGGTAAAAAAAAAATCAATGATTGTTCGAACTCACGGATGATGTGTTAACTCCTTTTTGCTACACGGTACCTGTTCGATTTCTATGAACACATTAGTAAATGTTACATTGGAAAATAAAAAATAATAGTTTGTTTGTATACACCGGGCAATGCTGAACATCAAATGACTCGCTCTGTTTGGCCATAGCAACAACAACGAAACAACCAAACACACAACATCACACATACTTTGTCCGAAATAGCTGACGTATACGTGTGTCACATAACCACATGTTTGTCATATCAACAGCAACGAAACAGCCAAACACACAACATCACACATACTTTGTACGAAGTAGCTGACGTATTAGTGTGTCACCATAACGTCGACTGCACAAGCTTAAAATTTTGCGTGGCTATGCTTTATATCTCCGCTCAACAACAGCACCAGACACATGTGCATACATACGTTATTATGTTAGTACATACGCTATAGACACAATTTCGTTTGCCTCACCCCTGCCACACCCCGCTTTCATTGCTCTCTGGCTCGCTCGTTTTTTTTTAACACGTCATTATTCTCTTTCGCAGTCGCAGAAAATCTGGTTTTAGCAGCGGCATAAAATCTGGTTTTAGCAGCAGCAGAAAATCTGGTTTTAGCAGCAGCATAAAATCTGACTTTGATAGATTTAGTCCCTATACGCCGCTATAGATGTTAACACATCAAAAATCAAGATGATTAATTTGTTTACAAGCATTTATATATTAACAAAATTTAAGTTCAAATTCACTTCTTACACTGACTTACATATATTTAGTTTTTATTTATAATTTGTTTTAAATTTTTCAGGGTTCGATTCCTGCTCTGATCGAGTATTTAGCCATGAAAAAGTTTCTCAAAATACCGTTCGGAATCGCTGTAAAACTGTAGGTCCCAATAAGTGGGTATAAAAGTAGAAAGCGCACAGCTAACTTGTGGAGAGAAGTTCTCCGCAATTCTTTCATGGGATGGAAACCAGTTAATATCTTTCGATCGGACGGATTTCTAGACAGTTAGCTGGATTTGCCTCCTTTGGTATAAACACTACATTATTGTTTTGGTACCACTCAATAGCTCGTTCGATGTAATGGCAAGATGCGAGATCGGGCCAAAAGAATGTAGAATATTCGTGCTCTCTTAAAAGTGGATGAAGTCGTTTTTGTAGACATTCCTTGATAAACACTTCAGTATTTATCATGCCTGTCATGGCTGTGAGAAACTCTCCCCAATTCCTTCATGGAATGTAATGGGAAACCATTTTTTTTTATTTATCATGCCAGTTGCAACGAATGAGCTGCTCCTTTGTCCACAAGTGCAAATGGCTTACGACACCACAAATTTCTACGGGAACTTGTTTTTTGATGTATTAACATCTATAGGCACGGGTAGGGCAATCTATCAAAGTGAACACATGCAAATAACACACAGCGTTAACATCACATACGTGGTTGTTGTACAACAATAGTATCTGCGTGAAAATAAGTATGACGATATTGATGTAGTGGAAGCGAACAAACAAGCAGGCCGTCGTCGCCAAAGAGTATTGCATACTATAGAGAACTCCTGGAACGAATTGTATCACTCAAAAGCACTGGCGACATCTGGCGAATGATGCAAAACGTATATCTATCTTTTTATCATAACTTGGTCCATTCATAATTTTGATGTGAAATATTGATGCCTTTTGAAACATTTATGCTTTTCGTATTATTTTATGTAATAACATTGTCGAAATGGTGCATTTATATTGAAATATTCTATAAAGAGAATAGAACAGACTCTCTACATGAGAGCGGAAAGAGAGTGCAATAAGTTCTCTGTACTTTTCGATACTTTTTGTCGTCGTTCTGTTTATGACAAAACAAAAACAATTATTTCAGTGAGCTAAATATTGCTTTATTTATTTTAACAATATTACAGAAGAAGATGTAAGAAAAAAGAAAGTTCAATAGCAAAAGAGCCTTCAGCACAAAAACTATTCTTTTTTTATTTTCCAATGTAACATTTACTAATGTGTTCATAGATATCGAAGAGGTACTGTTTAACAAAAAGGTGTTAACACATCGCCTGTGAGTTCGAACACTCATTGATTTTTTTTTGAACTGTGTACTCTTCTGCAACATTTCCTCTATTATCTGCAATATAAAACTCCGGACCAGGTAGCTGTAAAAAGTCGGAGAGCACGTAGGTTTCATCATCCATTTCACAGCATCCATAATTTGGAATGAAATTTCTTCGTAAATTGTAAAATTTTTTTTTGAATTTCTATCAGGTACATTTTGAACTTTTAAGTTTTGAGACCTGCCTCTTTTTTTACTTTTCTTACCAAAGACTCCGAGCAATTGGTCTTCTGAGCAACTTTTCTTCCTAATACCTATGGATTTTTCTTATGAATGTCTAATATTTTCTTTGCCTTCCCGACGACTGAATAGCTCTTTTTTCTGCCAAAACCAGATTTTATATTTCCTTATATTTTGTTATAACTCTAGAAACTGTATTACAGGACACCCCCGCCATCATAGCAAATGTTTTATATGGACATCTTTCATTTGCGTTGAAAATTTGAATTATAAAGGGGTTTTCAACAGAGACACTACAAAAGTAAATCGATAGGGACAGCAAACGACGCCATATTTTTTCCCGCTCTTTTGACATTTCGCTTCAGTAAGGTTTGCCATTTCATCATGGAAAGATATACGAGCCAACAACGAGTCGAAATTATTAAAATTTACTACCGAAATTTGGAGTCAGTGGCCTCAACTTTAAGAGTGCTACGTCCAATTTATGGTCTTCAGCGATGAGGCTCATTACTGGCTGAATGGCTTCGTCAATAAGCAAAATATGCGTTATTGGTCAGACAGCAATCTGCACGTAATGCATGCGTCATCATTGCATTCCGAAAAAATTACGGTTTGGTGCGGTTTATGGGCCGGCGGCGTCATTGGGCCGTACTTCTTCCGTGATGATCAAGACCGGCACATTACTGTGAATCCGAATCGCTACCGTTCAAAGATAACCGAATATTTTTGGCCCCAATTGGATAATATGGACTTGTAGGACATGTGGTTCCAACTGAACGGCGCCACAAGCCACACAGCGAATGCCACAATCAATTTATTGGAAACCAAGTTTGGTGAACGTGTTATCTCACGAAATGGCCCAGTCGATTGTGCGACTCGGTCCTGCGATTTGACGCCGTTATATTATTTCCTGTGGGGCTACGTCAAGTCTGTGGTCTATGGACTCTATGCCAACAAGCCAACGACGATTGAAGAGCTGCGTACGAATATCGAACGTGAAATTGCAGCAGTATCAGCCGATTTATGCTTGAAAACCGTCGAAAATTGGGTTCAGCGTCTGGATTTCTGCAAGCGTGCCCGTGGTGGCCATGCAAAAGAAATCGAGTTCCATACATAATCGCATCGAACGTACTTTCACAGGAATAAAGAATTTCATTGGTATCTAAAACCGGTTTTGTTTTATTTAAAAAACTTTTGTAGCGCTCTTATTGAAAAACCCGTTACCTTCGCGAACTTTTTGTTTGATCTCCATTTAAAAAACAAACGAAGTGAGCGATTGACGTTATATTCAGCAAGTGGTTTTTGATGGCACTGACAAATGTCAAAATGTCAATGACATCTAAATGCATTGGATAGAAAAAAGTTGTAAGCCTAAAAGTATGCACCATTTACTTCGTACGGTCTCCTTAGAGATGTGCGATTAATTGATTAATCAGGCAACCTAATTAATCGAATAATATATATTAATCCTACATTTTGATTAGCCATATTTACAATTAATCGATTAATCTTCACTTTGATTAATCCATATTCATGATTAATTGGTTCATTTAAAATTTCAAAATCAAAATTTCAATAATTGAGAAACTTGTGTTTTTTGGTTTTTTCAGTTTGAGTTTTTAAATAACTTTCTTTACCGAAAATATTCAAATGGTTCCTTTTGTGTTTCTAGTACGTTTTCCACAACTTATTTGAATGATGATTAAACTTTTTCAATTAATATTCAAATTAATAGATTATTAATTAATATTCAAATTAATTGATTAATCATAGTTTTGATTCATCAGATTTTGTGATTATTCGATTAACTGATCAATCACAATGTGGATTAATCAAAATTTTAATGAATCGATTAATCGGCCATCCCTAGTTTGGACATACGTATAATATATTTTCGACAAGCTACCAATACGTTACATTTGAATTCAAACTACAAAAAAAATACAGATTTTTTAATCTTTATCAACTACAAAACTGTAAATCCAATCAAATTAACCCAGTTTTTCAAATAGTAATATAATTGGCCAACATTAATATAATAATTCAAATTAATTTATATTGCTGTGTGATAATTAGTTTGCATACAATTTCTTCCCCCAATTTGCAGCATTTTTTTTTTGAGGTTTTGGCAAATTAGCTAAATGAGTCTAATTAGTTAAGTGAGTTGGTAAAAAATATTATTTGGAAAATTTATAATTATCGGACACTTTTTCCCTCAAACACATTTCTGACATGCATCTATATTATAGATTTTGGGTGGGCAAATTACATTTTGCCACCCATAAACAGGCAGTCGAGCCTCTGGTTTGCCTATGTAGAGTCGTAGTGTGGTGGGGTCTATAATCTAACAGGCGAAGGATACGTCTCATTCAAAATACTGTAATCTGAGCGCATAGTAGTGCACTGGAATCGAATGGCGTACACCGACGGGATTTAAAGGTTGTGATACTGTTCTCGTATAAAAGGTAGAAGACTTATAAACGATAAAAGTAATTTACATGGCGACACTTTCCCAAAATCGCATTTAAGAATTGGTCCAGGCAACGAAAACATCTGTTCGCAGATCGCTCCGTGCCGCATAGCTAGTAGTAGTAAAAACGCACCTACTCGTTAGTCGTAATTTATAAAGAACATCTAATATTTACGCCTCACGAGCGAGCTGCGTGCGTTTATTTAAATGCATTTCCGCACGATCCTTTTATTCTCAAAGGAGTAAAACGAGCGACTCGGGAGCAGCTTCCGTACCCCATGCGACACGTAAAAGCAACGATATTCTATAGCGAAGGTACGAAAAAATTAGATGAGTTGTCAGAGGACACCCGGTTGGAATGAAGTTCCTTTCGCTATATATTATGTACTAGTTAGTTCCAACACGTCTAAGGCGCCTGTTGAAAAATACTGTAATTTAATTGGATCTTTATGAAAAAATACTTTTTGTAAAATGTTAAACTTTTTTTAAGAAATATTTATTTATTGAATGAAATATTTGTTTATTGAAAGTTTATTAACTTTTGTAAGAATATGTATTATATTTTCCCGATAAGGTCAATTCTTTGCCTAAGAGTATGAATATTTTTTTTACAAAGAAATTCTTTTTTAATGAACTTTTTAAAGAAATGGTACTCTTTTTAGGATAGGGGTATTTTTTTAAGAAAATTTACTTATTTTCACGAAGGCTACTTATCTCAAGAAAATATACGAAAAGGTATGATTTTATTTTTAAGAAAGTGTACTTTTAAGAACAGGAATTTTTGTAAGAAAAGGTATTTGTCTAGTTTTGAAGAAAAGCTTATTTTTACGAAAGAACAGGTACAACTTTAAGAGTAGGTACTTATCTGTAGAACATTTATTTTGTTTTACAAAAAAGCTACTCATTAAAGAAAAGTTAGTTTTTTAAGAAAAGGCAATTTGTTTTAAGATAATGTACTTTTTTAAGAAAAGGTACTTATTTAAAAAATTAATTTTTTTAAGAAAAGGTACTTTTTGTGAGAAAATTTACTTTTTTAAGCAAAGGTACTTCTTTGTTGTACTTTGTACTTTCTTTGAGAATATGAATAGATATTTTTTTGAGAAAGTTTACTTTTTTACTTTTTTTTTAAGAATTAATTTAAGAAAATTTTATTTTTTTAAAATTCTTTCACTTTTGCTTTTCTAAATTAACTTTTTTTTATTGGTTCAAACTACAGTATGTAATAAACAGGCTCCACCTAGAAACTTTCCCAGTGGACAAGAAATATGTTAGTCTAGACACAAACCAAAAGTACGAGTGTAAGAGTGAGTGTGCTGCCAAATGTAATTCCATACTCGGGTTGTACTTCATAGATTTACCAATCTTGCACTTTGGTTTTTCATACTCGGGTTGTACTTCATGTTTTGGTTTTTCTAAGTTTACTTTTTATTGGGTTCAAACCTACAATATGTTATACACAGGCTCCACCTAGAAAACTTCCCTTTAAACCAAACTAAACCAAAAGTACCCTATATAGTTGGTAATAATGGGTGGTAATAAAGTAGTTAAAAAAAATTGTTTAAAATTTTTTCATTTAGCCCCCATCCGGCAACGTGCGATTTAGAACTTCGTTCTAATAAATAAATTTATTCTTGATGACTGAAAAATTGAAAATTTCTTGACTATTCATAACTATAAACTATATGTCCTTTGGTAAATTCTTTGGGCTAAAATTAAACAAACATTAGTGAAGTGACAACAATTTAATAATGAACTGCATTTTACTGGATTTTGTTAAAACACAAAAGATGAAAAATATGTTATTCATATTAAAACCTCCCAAGCAGTGGATGTGTTTTTTCTGAAGCACCAAAATCAACATTGTTGGATAAAATTCTCCCTGTTAAGTGTCAATGGAACAACTTTCATTGCACTTTTTTGCAAACCCCACTCAAACACGCAACTATCGTTAAAATGCTATGGAACTGCAATTACTGCCTTTTACATCAGACGACTCCAACGCCAGGACCATCAATGCGGCAGACATCATTTATCTTCTTGTCCAACTTCAGTGACAGTGAGTATTCCACTGCAGCAACTGTTTCATTTGCAAAGCACTCGACGGGATATTTTTAAACAATTTCTCCAATGGAATCCCACCGAAAACAAAACAACCGAAATACAAATAAAAACACACTCGATAGCAAATAATTTAACAAAATATCTGGTAATGGTTTGGACAGTTCCAAAGATTTTTGTGGTAAGATGAGTTGTAAAAAAAAAATAGTTTCATTTAACAGATCGGAATTGTCATAAACATTTAAAAGTTTTACAGGAATTTTTAACAAGTTTACAAATTTTCACGAATTTAGCTGTTTTGCAAGCATCAGTTCGAAAAATGTACCAGGTATTTTTCGATATTTGAAAAAACGTAGGAATGGCTTTAAATAGGCCCGCCCCGGAACGGCCAAGGATACAATTGAAAGTTTTCTAAACAACTGTAGTCAAGAAAATTAAATAATATACAACGAACTTGATACGGTGATGTATTGTCTTGAATTATCAATGATCAGCCTCCAGTGTTTCGCAAGATACTCAAGAATATTTTGATTATATCACCACTCTGTTGTTTGGGGGCGAGTGCAAAGTTGGTAGCGCACAAGGACAGGACAAGTTCCTGCCAAGACCGTTGCGCCTGGTGAAGAGCCACATCCTACTCGAGGTGGCCCTGCTGTTTACCAAACAGTACGGATCTAGACTGGTAAGTCGTTAAAAATATCTACCTAATACAGGGTGTGTACCTGCTAGACCTTCAAAATATCTAGCAATCATTTGCTGCCACATTTGCATCAATTTGGTGCTCTAAGCTGTATTGGAAATATCAACGGATTCATGTGCTTACCAGCAGTTTATGCGCAGGCAAATCTAATTTTGTCATATTCTCTAATTCAGTACTCAGACACTGAAGCGAACCACACACTTGTCATTAATGAGCATGAACATCAGCTTTGGTTGATATTTATTGTCGGTTTACAACCCTCCTGATACCAAATAAAGAAGTAATCGAAGTTGTTTGCATCACTATCATGTTCACACAATTTGTTGGTAGTATTTTTTAAAATTTATCAGTCAGATAAAAAGTTAGCGACCCAGGTCATGCTCATGAATGACGAGTCTGTGGCTCGCTTAAGGTATGTACATTTTAGTGTGACACTAAAACTGGAATTCTGTGTATGACTTTTGGGCATTGGCAATCAACTGTAAAAGGCTTCAGTAACATTGATTCACATAAGTTCATTTGGATTAGTAGATGTCACCGGTGCGCCATTAGTTCCCAACTAATTGGCACATATACGAACACAGACTACACACTACGTACGGTTCATAGTTCGTTCAAACATCACGTAGTCCTATATTTTATATAAAGTTTCACAGAAAGTCACGGGTATTTTTTCTGCTATTTGCATTGATCATGATGCGCCTGTGGCACTTGTGTGACTGTGCATCAATATCAGGTCGCAATGAAGTTGACTTTCAGCAAATATTCTTTTTTGACTGCATACATTTGCAGGTACATTGGAATCGTGTTATCTCTTCATAAAAGCTATCGATTTGGCGTGTCTATGAATGCGTGATATTTGTGTTGAATTCGTTACAAGATTTAATGAAAAAACATCTCATTGATGTACGATGCAAATGGTGGGATACCTGGATTACGAGTAGTATTCTGATGAGCAAAATTGGGTTACCCACGTTCTCATGTAAAGGCGTTTTCAATAAGATCGCTACACAAGTTTTATTAAATAAAACAAAACCGGTTTTAGATACCAATGAAATTCTTTATTCCTGTGAAAGTACTTCGATGCCATTATGTATGGAACTCCATTTCTTTTGCATGGCCACCACGGGCACGCTTGCAGAAGTCCAGACGCTGAACCCAATTTTCGACGATTTTCAAGCATAAATCGGCCGATACTGCTGCAATTTCACGTTCGATATTCGTACGAAGTTCATCAATCGTCGCTGGCTTGTTGGCATAGATCATAGACTTGACGTAGCCCCACACGACCGAGGCGGCCAATCGACTGGGCCATTTTTTTGAGATAACACGTTCACCAAACTTGGTTTCCAATAAATTGATTGTGGCATTCGCCGTGTGGCTTGTGGCGCCGTCCTGTTGGTACCACATCTCCTCCAAGTCCATATTATCCAACTCATGCCAAAAATATTCGGTTATCATTTAACGGTAGCGATTCGCATTCACAGTAATGTGCGGTCTTGATCATCACGGAAGAAGTACGGGCCAATGACGCCGCCGGCCCATAAACCGCACCAAACCGTAATTTTTTCGGGATGCACTGATGACTCATGGATTACATGTGGATTGGTGTCTGCCCAATAACGCATATTTTGCTTATTGACGAAGCCATTCAGCCAGAAATGAGCCTCATATCTGAAGATGATTTTCCGATGAAAATCCGAATCATTTTCAAGTTGTTGCTCAGCCCAATTCACGAACATACGACGTTTATGGTGGTCAAGCGGCTTTAGTTCTTGCGTCAATTTGATCTTGTAAGGATGTAGGCCAAGATCTTTTCGCAAAATTAGCCACAACGACGTCACAGAGATGCCAACCGCATGAGAACGACGTGTGAGAGACACATTTGGGCTTTCTTGAACTGAAGCCTCAGCGGCAGCAATATTCTCGACACTACGGGCACTTCTTTGTCTCACTGGCAGGGGGACATTTTGTACTGTGCCTGTGGATTCAAATTTTTCCACTAGACGCTCAATTGTTGATCTGGTAGGACGATTATGACGACCATAAATTGGACGTAGCGCTCTTAAATTTGAGGCCACTGACTCCAAATTTCGGTAGTAAATTTTAATAATTTTGACTCGTTGTTGGCTCGTATATCTTTCCATGATGAAATGCCAAACCTTACTGAAGAGAAATATCGAAAGAGCGGGAAAAAATATGGCGTCGTTTGCTGTCCCTGTCGATTTACATTTGTAGCATCT
Source organism: Phaonia tiefii (assembly GCA_963931995.1). Classification (NCBI taxonomy): domain Eukaryota; kingdom Metazoa; phylum Arthropoda; class Insecta; order Diptera; family Muscidae; genus Phaonia; species Phaonia tiefii. The sequence continues at coordinate 15,378,657 of OZ008370.1, read as the reverse complement.
CTGTTGAAAAACCCTTTACCGGAGTCGCGCATACTAACCATTGCACCACCGACGACCACATATGAACCAAAAAAAAAATGCAAATCATAGTGGCCCCTTGATACAGACTTTTTTAGAATAGTAAACAGATTTAAATAAAGATTGGTCCAAGTTCTTTATAATTCTTTTCATTTATTTAAATTCGGGAAAATATCCCATAAGTTCGTCGAAATAGATATTCAATAAAACGAAAAATTTGATCATGCTAACGTACTGTACAAACGGATTTTTCCTGATAAAAGTATTGTTGCATCTATCGATTCTATTAGCAGTAGCGCTGACTGCGATTTAGTCATTTTTTTTTAGTTTTTTTAATTTCTAAAAAACCGGGTTTCATCTCTGTCGGTTATTCGAAAACCGGTTATTGGAAAAAGTCAGATTTTCGAATAACTCGAAACACGGTTTTCTGAAAAAGTCGAGTGTTTCAACTCTCTAGTGTCGACATTTTCTCTACCCTCTCGATAAATCCATCCCATATGAATATGTGTATTATTATGAGTTTTCATACAATAAATGGACTTGTTAACTTGGCAAATCCAGTATTTTGTCTCTACTGAAAACTTTTGTGTTTTCAGTTGTCATTCGATATTAGTTAGGGTGCGATGTTCATATTATTAATACACTATTTGTGTCTAGACAGTTGTTTTGACGAGCACAATTGTCAGTTTTCATTGTATCAATTTTGAAATTTTATACAACCTTCCAACCTTTTTATAGCAAATGATGGCACAGCCAAATGCTTTTTGTTTGTTAACCCATACGTTTCACAAACCAATGGGGAATTAAGGTTTGTTTCCTTAGGGTGAAGTTTCCACACTTCAGGAAATATCGCCAACAGTCCCCCACATGACGTGTTAACTGAAGCACACATTAGCACACACAATTAAGGTACTCGAATACAATTCATTATATACGGAGAACACTGTCAAAGTTTCTGATAGTATTTGAGAGGAAAATTCAAAGGTATAAGGTAAAAAGCTATTTTCAGGAGCCTTACAAAATAAAGATAAAATATGTTTTCAATCGTTTCAATCCTTTGTCTTTGTTCTACAATTTGTCACACCCAACAGGGATTCATTACTAACAGGAAAACTGTTCATAGACAATATCTTACCAACGGTTTTTTGACTTCATTATGTATAAGTCCTAGAACTTTTCTGCGTATTTATACTGTGAACGAAACCCAGCAATTTCCTGCTACAACTGAGAAAAGATGTCACTTCGCCCACAATATGAAGACCTAAGTAATGAACTTTAGACCAGCATCTATACTGGTCATCTTAACACTCCCAGCCAATGGTGGTCCCTTGATTGAGTTAGTGACGATAATTAAGCAACCGTAATATGGTTCTGTGCAAACTGTGGGTGTCTCTCAGTTGGGGTAACCATATAAAAGGTGGGCCATGTAAAATTTGGAATTTGAACCCCCCCCCCCCGTTATATCTAAGCAGATGGACTATTTGAAATTTATGGAGTGGCAGACTGTTAGTGATAGGTTAAAACGTCACGAAAGTATTAAAACCTTTCGTCTAAAGTTCTAAGTCTTGAACTCAAATTTCTTCTCCAGTACATTTAGTGGAAAATGCTGCCGCTGTAGTAGAATGTAGACTCGAACTGCCATCAACATTAACTCGCCACCGTGCGAAGCAATCGAACATTGCCCGCACTTCTTTGCGCAGAATTTTGATTAACGACCTAATCGAAACCTTATAAAGTCCAATTAGTCCGAGAACCGAAGCCTCGTGATATTGATGATTTCTGGGACAAGTGGATTGGTTGGTTGGTTGAAAATGCTGCAAGACAGGACGTTGTCTAGCACACTTAGGCTAAAGAAGCCCACTGTGATACCTGCAGTTTCCTCCATAGCAACTATTGACTAGTCGTCTAGCCAATTTGCCCTTTCAATAAATTTGTCTACGAGACCTACAGGAATATCCTGTAGGGCTACGGTGCTAACTAATGTGTACCGAATATCCTACTTCTCAGTCCTGCCAGAGCAGGGCAATCCAAGAGAAGGTATTTCGTTGTTTCCTCGTCCTCTTCCATGCAGCATCTACAGAGAGTAAAGTTTCTATGTGCCAATCTCAGGGCGCGTTTTCCTACAAGACAATGTCCCGTAAGTGTTCCTATCATTGTGGATAACCTGCCCCTCGGCAAGTTGAATAGATGCGTAGTCCTCTTCAGGAGACCCTGGCTTGATTGCAAGTTGAAGTAAGTCTCCACTTGTCCTTGAACATAATATCGTCCCACTGCCTAATCTGCAAACGGCAGGTAGAAATTGGCATACTCACACCTTCTTTTGCCGGAAGAACCTGTGCCGTAGTGCCCGTCTAGCTAACGCATCCGCTACGCAATTGCCTGGAATGTCGCTTTGTCCCGGTACCCAGATGAGCCTGATGTTAAAATGGCTTCCAGGGATTTTATGGCAGCCAGGCTGTCTGTGTATATACATATTCTCCGGAGGGTTGTGGCACTACTTTTCAGTAGTTCAGCAATCTCCAGTATGGCGGTAATTTCCCCCTGAAATAAACTACAGTGATCAGGCAGCTTGAAGGAGATATTTACATTTAGGTCCGGTGAATGGACCCCATAGCCCACTTGCTCGTCCAACATTGATCCATCCGTGAAAAAACTGATACTACTGGTATCCCCTTCCAGTGGCTTTTCCCAGGTATTCCTGTTCGGAATAGAAGTCCGTAGATTTGTCGCTGGTAGAAGGAGGGTATACAGTAGACCGTTTTTACGGGAATAGAGTTGATCCGGTGTAGTAATTCAGCGTGTCCGGAATGCCCCGATATCAAAACGCCACAATTTCTGATTCTCACCAGGGATGTAGCGGCTGCCGATTCGGCCATGATATCAGGAGTACAGATGTTCAGGATAGCACTAAGTGCAGTACCTGAAGCCGTGCCCATTGCCCCACGAACGCTAATCAGTGCAGATTTTTGGGACACGTAAAGCGGAGAAATTATCTCTCCATATTCCCAACATACTCTGTACATCTGGGGCAAGATTCCCGTTCTTATCTTCACAAAATTGGTCTCTACAACGATTTGCATTGGTTTTTCGGTCTAATTTCCTTCCGAGTGTCATTCTTCATTCTGTAAGATGCAATTTTTTCATACCAGCGCCTTCTGCCCAACCGTTTTTTGTTCCTAAATAAACGAGTTTCCATTGTCCACATCTTCTTATACCGCTCAGTCGCAGCGCGCGTTGCAACTGAAGCGTTGCCATACGTGCAGCGTTATTTTCATCACTTGCCCCATGACAGTGTTCATCGTACCATGGTTTGTCTTTAAGCGGTGTTCCATAACCAAGTACGGTCGCTACAGCAGTTTACATATTGTGAGAAAAGTACTTCCACTGCGCTTCACGATCATGAGGCGGGGTGGCTACTCCGTCAATACCATAGTAAAGTAAGCTTCTCTGCGTAGGCCGTGACTATCTCTAGTAACTGCAGATTTCCAGCGGTTCAGCTTGGTATATGTCTAGTTTCATACTAATTTCACTGTGCTCAACCTTGTGCGCACCTGGACCGCAACCACGAATCACACGTACACCCATTACACTAATAGTGTGCCTTTCATCAATTGCCAGGTGATCAATCTTGTGTTTCGCCTGTTGATCAGGGGATATCAAAGTATCCTTATGGATGTTTTTATGTTGGTATCTCGTACTATTGGCTATCATGTTTTTCGCCACGTAGTCTCGTTCCGTTGCCGGAAATGATGGCGTGTAGACACAATTTACCGATGGTTGGTTCAAAGCACTAAAATCACATAGAATAATCCTAATGTCATGACCAGGATATCGGTCGTATGTTTCCGTTAGGCGCTCAAAGAACATGTTTTTGGTGTCATGGTCGTTTTCTTCCGTCGAGTCATGCACACAAATTCGGCCGGATGTCGCAGTCTTTTGCCGACTACAAATCCGCAACCAAATTCATGCTTCTTCTCATGGCAGGTATAGTATATATCACAGAGATCTTCTACCTTGTACACCCATGGCCTGTCCATAGTATCTCCTAGATAGCAGTAATATCAGCCTAATAATTCTCGAGGTCATCTGCGAGTTGGATAGTGGCACCAGATCTGTATTGTGTTTTAATAGTCCAAATGCGTATCCGTAAATCTGAGTCCTTGTAATGTTTGCGGGGTCGTCAACAAAGAGGGGGGTTTTATATTTATCATTCTCATTTCGTATTTTCATTGCTAATATAACGGTGGCGGAAGGCAAACCCAGGACACCGTGGTTTCGCATTTTAACTACTGCCAGGATGATTATGTTGCAGCTGCTCATTATGCAGCAGACGCTAACCAGAATGCAGTATGTCGAAACAGGTGTTTTGTTTCTTTGCTTTTGATCCACCGTTGGCCAGTACTGTTGGCTCAACCGCCTTCAAAGAACAAAAAAGAATTTCCACTAGTTCGAAGAGCGTCAGTGACAGGGCCACCTATTTAACGTGAGACGCATCAGTGATCGCAAAACCAATTAGGCTGCTCATTCGTTTCACCTTCTCACTCTATCTAGCTAACGGTGGGTTCCGATAAAGCCACTGTCCGGAAAGTAGAGAGATGTAAACTTACGAATTGTAGGTTTTACAAATCTGGCGAAACTTTTACAACTTCCCACCGTCTTTGCTACAACGAGTACTTCGCAGGTTTTTTTGTAAGTGTACAATCGCAGTGTGCAATCGTAATAACGCTCAAAGCTGCTACGTATTCGAAACGCAACTAATGCTGAAGTCATGTACATTTTTTTAATACGTTCAAGGCAAATGTATTTCATTGCATTTAACAGTAGGGCAATTGAATTTGTTTCCGTTGTCTCAATGGATGTACTTGTATCACATGAACTGTGGGATGAATTTTAAGGTACGGATACCATGTTTCCCTTTGTAAGCAGTAAGAACGGTAAAGATTGGAAATACATTATAGTGGCTCTCAAATATTGAATAGTTTCCTAATACTGTGAAAGGTTTTAAACTACTCTAATACCCATATTTTTCAGTTTATATCGTTGTTGAAATACATACATTTTATTGTCCTGTATACGAGCCAGAAGGATACACTTCAATCAGAGAAATGCATCAATAGATTGAATATGATTTGGTTTGTCAATGACGCTTTTAGATGTTTCTTATATAAATTCACTTCCAAAAACCACGTATCATTTTCCCTAATTTTCAATTCTACAATAATTACAAAACTGCATTTCAAATTATATGAAGTTTAATGAGAAATACAAAGAAATACCAGATTGTGCACCAGTAAACGGCGGATACTGTCCGATGTCATTAAGATTGTTGTTATAGCAATTTCTTATGCAGGATGGAGCGCGGAATTTTGCTTCTTTGGGAATGAAACAAAAAAATTATGAACCTTAGAAAAAATTATCCTATATTTTAATTATATTGAACAGTAAGGTAATTTTTAAATTACATGGTTTTAAATCTGGCAAATGTCGACCTTCGCTATCCACCACAGTACTGCATACGTTTTCTGCAGTTTTCGTGAACTCTAACAGCCAATGATGCGTACTCGTGATATGGCGCACCACACAGTGCGTACACATGACACTGTTGTCAATGAAGTTACCCAATTTACAATTGATTGCCGTCCAGCAATACTTCCGCGTGGGGGAACAGCGAATCGTAAACGAAAAGCACGCTGCACTGCAATCATATGCTTCAACACAAAATGACCTCTCCTCACGTGTCCAATGCACGATGGCAACTGAAAGGCAGCCGAATACAAATCTCCCGTCAACCACTATAAGCCAAGCAACATTCTCCACTCTCTTAGGCCAACAGTGCCGCCAGAGCCTGCTGTGCAAAAAAGCAAATGACCGCGCTCCACTCTGTATATATCCCTTTTGCCATACTCCCATTCCCACCAAGGCAGAAAATAGGGCAGGACAAAGAATTAGGGCCACATCAGTAATCATCAGTAAATTAATTTTAGTTACATATATTGGCTGTTTTCCAATCTTCTGAGGTCAGTTTATTCCCATTATTGGGTCCATTGACCGATCGAATTACCCTCTGGGAAAATGTTCGAGATTCATTATTTATCCTGCACATTTCGGTCTTTTTACTATCACCCTGTTCACCCTGTCACTTTTGCAGCCATATATTTGGGATTCCTCGCTTTTTAACCTTTTGTACCGCTGTTACGAAGCACGCGCAGTAACTTCCTTTGCAGCCACCACCATCTTTAGTAATACAAACTCACTTCTGCCTTACAACATACTACAGACTGAAAAAGCTGTCCTTTTTCTTGTTTGGATGGAAATATAACGTGTTTGTAGCTTGTCGCAAATATAGTATACTTGTGTCCAAACACATTATGTATGCTATTCAATATTACATGTTTGAGACACAAAGATTAACATTTTATAATATATGTTTTTGCGACCCAAATGTGGTTTTATTTGTTGACAACTGCGGAAAATTAAAACGTGACACGCAACAAAAATACAACAAAAAAGCAGCAGATCTTACATACATGACGCGTGAAGCATGAAGCTGAAAGCTTGCAAACATATACATGTTTTTTCAGCGTGCAGGTGAAGAAGAATGAGGAAGAAGTTCATACTTCCACAGCATCTACTACGGTGTAAGAACATGAAATAAAATTACTGAAGTTCTGAAAAGCAATCTTGTGGTGATTGTTTACGAGGAATGATTTCTGTGGCAACGGCAGTGGGAGATTGTTCTTATGTATAAATTCATTCTTTGTCTTACAAAGGAAATGGGCGATTTTTCACATGCATTTTTTGGTGTTTTGTTCTATTCCTCGTGGGCCAGTTTTCATTATTTTTTGAACTAAATTTCTATTTCTTTGGTGGTCAATTTTTTATACATTTCGAGCGATTTTGGTTTTAATATTGTGTTTTGGACGATTTTGTTTTGGGCGAGTTTTCGTGCCACCGTAGTTCTAATCTGAGTCAACTTTCTGATGATTGTCAATTGTACTCTGATTCGTCACAGGAGAATATTGTGAATTTGACGAAGAGCAACTTTACTTACTTACATTTGTAGCCTCAAACAATCCAGAGCGGTCAAAGACCTTACAAAATGAGGATAACATGTTTCACCAACCGTCTTCATCTTCATCATTTCTCAGTTGGTAACATCAAGGTCCCGCAGGTAACATTCCACCTGGTCGTTCCAGCGAAGTTTTGGTCGTCCTATTTTTCGCTGTCCTTCGAGTACGTCTTGGAACACCATTCGCACACATTCACTCTGATCAATTATACTGGCGTGGTCTAGCCAGCACAAGCACTCTATCCTGATCCTCATATCTACGTCGATGTAGAAGTACAGATTATACAGCTCATGGTACAGCCGTCGTCGTTACCGCCGTTTTCCATTATAGGAACATATACCTCTCGAAGCATATTCCACCCAAAGACCCCAGTGATGTTCCACCATCATGCGATATGACTCAGGATTCTGCATCATAAAGCAATTCCGGTTGTATCAGAGTCTGAAGAAGAGTAAACAGCAGACCTTTAAATTCTGACGCCCATCTTTAGTCACTCCAAACAAGTTTCAACTTTAAATGTTATTCTAAATGCAACACATACTATGTTTATATTGTTGAAAACACAACCATAATCCTGGCCATTCTGGTCATTTATAATAAAGTCATCACTATGTTTATAAACTCTAAACAGTTTCCATTTTTCGTGCTTTTCATACAAACTGCATTTTGATATTAATATTTATTAAACCCGCTCATTCATCGAAAAATTTCCAAATCCATAACTTTGTGTCGGGCAAGAGGTCATTTAGTGACATAGATATTCAAACTGTTAATATATAGAGTTGTGTGCAAATAGGATACACATGAGTTCAGAGTATTCTATTCCTCCGGCATACAGGATAATGGCCAAACATAATTATGAAGTTGTCATCAGCCAATCACGAAACGAATTTTTAGTTAAATTGCGGTATTAATTGGGGACACAGGTTAGTTTGAAGGCGAATTAGAATATTGCAACTGTGGAAATAATAACTATGGCAATGCAGTGTTTAGGATTGTGTTCAATGCAAAGAGTTTGGTTAGGTTTTGGGTTAGACAACCGCCAAACGTTGAGTGCTTCTCCCGCAGACAAACTGCTAATTAGTCACAAAATCTAAAATTCAATTCAAACAATATACTACTAATGTGAATGATGATAGATATTAAGCCAATCAGCTTTGTTTTAAATTTTGAAGAGTTTCGCTTGAACTAATTAATACCTGATTACGACCTCTAGAGATCGTAGAAACGGTCTCAGCTGAAAAAATGGTATCAGCAATATATTGCAGCAAACATTGTATATGTTTGCAAGCATTGATTTCATGAATTAAAGATCTGCTGGTTTTTGCTATTTTATTGTCTGTCACGTTTTTGTTTTAAACAAACACAGCCACATTTGGGTCACAAAAACATCTATTATACCACGTTAATAATTGTGCCTCCAACATATAATAGCAATGAGTAGCAAACACGACAAACAGGCACGCTGACAAATTTGTCGTTTTGTTGTTGTTTGGATGCAAATATAAAGTATGTTTGGAGCTTGTCGCAAATATAATATACTCGTGTCCAAATATATTGTGTTTGCTATTCAATATTACATGTTTGAGACACAATGATTAATATGTTAGAATATATGTGTTTGCGACCCACTTATATTTATGTTTGTGATACAAATACATCTGTGTTTGTGGCACTGTCTATGCTCTCTGGAGAGCACAAGAATAAAAGAGGGACAACGAGAGAGTCTATCTTGTATGTGTGTTTCTATATTTTTGCATTATTCTCTCAGCTCGGACGCTTAAATGGTTTATGATGTTACTTTGGTTTTTGTGTATGTGTTTCATATATATATATGTGTGCTATCAAAGTGAGAAACGAGTTTGTGGAAAGAAACTGGAAAGGGCATGTTTGCCAGTAAACATGACGCTGTTTACATTTAAACACAAGTGAGTTTGGGACTTGCAAACATATTAATGTTTGAAGTGTGTTCCAAACATATACATGGTTCCTGCAGAATATGTTTGGGTGAATATGATAGAGAGGCCGTTATTTTTCAGCGTGTATATATAGTGAACATAATTTCTTAATTTTATCTACGAATCTATGTATATTGACAGCCCACAGCCGTTCAAAGTTACCCTAAAATTAAAATCTCGTTTTTAAGGGTAAAAACTTTCTTTAAAATATGATATTCTGCTAGCAGTATATTTATGTTGTTCTAAAATAAGATTTGTTTTGATTTTTACAATTCCCTTTTTATCATCTAATAAAGTTGTGACTTAACGAAATGACCTTTCCAAGTTAAACCCACCATTAAAAGTACATCATCATTAAAAGGACATAACAACTAACAACACATTCCTTGCCACTTTTATAATTTAAAAGGGAAAAGGTCACCCTTGTATAATTTATACCTCCATCGTGTTGGTAAATACAAAACAGTGGTGGTGTGGAGTAGCATGATTCTTACAAAAATTTATCCACTGAAATCTCTCGTCATAGGACAGTCATAAATATCGAAAACACGACTCATTTTTTAAATATTTATTGAGTTCTAGTCCGGCAATTTATGTGGATTATTAAAATTAGCTGGAATAACAGGAAATGTATTCCATGTGCCACAAGTTGTTAACTTTGTTTAGAAGTCTATTTGAGATGACTTCCGCTAACGGAAATGAGATTGTTAGACTTTTTCGTGACAAAGCCATGATTGTCATAATATGGAAATATCCACAACACTACTTAAGGATCTCCTAAATAGAAACACAGAAATGAGATTGATGGTTTAGAAACATTTGTTACTTCAAAATTAATGAATGAGAGGAAAATAATATATAATAATAAATAATAAGGAACTGTGTTTAAGACCAATCACCAACCTCAGTTCGTTTTTATTTTCTTGAAGTGCAAAACTTCCCAATTTCTTCTGATTGTCGTACGATCTGTTGAATGAATTGACATGTTTCCTAATTTTTGAATCACCTCCGACACGGCTGCAATTGGAACGGGCGTGTTTTCTAAACTATATATTGACTCCAGTTGTGCAATGTCCAGGTGATCTCCCGGTTTGAGCTACATCGACACCACCATCAGTGTCGATCCGTCTCCCCTGTGAATACGCAGGCAAGTATTCTCAATCCCAACCAGGTCCAGTACCACTGACTGGTGGCAAATGTTGTTTCTCAGGAAGACCTCCGCCCCGGCCTCCATGTCTGTTCTCCCGACGAGCAGCACACCCACCAAAACTTAACTTGAGATAAGCGGAAAGTTTGTGTTCAGCCACCAGAATTATGTCCGGGCTATTAAAAAAATAATTGGTTTTCCACTACATCCCATTAAGGAATTGGGGAGAGCTTCTCACAACCGGTGACCTGTGCGCTTTGTAGTTTTATACTCACTGATTGGGATCTACTGTTTTACACCGGTTCCGAATGGAATTTTGATAGGTTTTTCATGGCTAAATCCTCGATAGTGTCGCCGTCACTAGGCGAGCTGACCGCCGCCGTAAGAAATTTAAGTTGGTCAGAGCAGGGATCGAACCCAGGATCTCATGCACAAGCGCCGCACATACTAACCATTGCACCACAGACGGCCACAATCCGGCAATGCCCATCCATAAATACCTTAAAACAATGTCTCCTGTGAATAGTCACAAGGGAGTTTATATTGGCGAAGATGGCTCCACACATTGCGCATCGAATAAAATAAGGCCATCTGCTCATGGGCTCTTACAGTGTCGATAGAAACTCTAATGTAATCCAATTTGGTCATACAGGACACAACATCTCTACCAAAAATGCGGCGACGGTCGTCGACTATCATGCTAAATCCCCGGGGTAAATCCGGTGCGAGCCGCTGGACTTGCAGATGCCTTAGAGGGTGGCACCCGCACAGTGTGATCCTACAACCGCAGCGTGGAACACACCCTTAACAACCACCCAACTATTTTCATGTGAAGGAACGCACAACTTTTGTGCTCTGCAGTTCTGTCCGCTTGACGAGAATGACTTGACGCATTAGACAGTCCTTTGAACTGGCCACATGCCCCTCGATCCCATGCCCTTTAGCGCATTTCAGCAATTAGCAAACTACGCGCGAGACCAAACCCGTGACTGGGTCGGTAACTGGCACCATGTGCACCTACACTTCCTTAGGAAGGGATGGCACAGTTACCAGGCCGTGATTACCACTGCATTTGACACACCGAAATGGCATGCCGTAGTCAGTCGAAACGTGGCCGAAGAGCTGTAAGTTCTGACACTGATCCAGGTATTTCTTCTTGTTATTCATGATCATCACGCGATAATTCAGGATGCCCTTCACCTTATAGAAGCCTTCTATATCGGACTTCCTCGTTAGGTGAAGAAGCCATTTATCACGTCCCAACCTAGTAACGCGCTGGACGCTCTGCTTCAATGCGAGTCCCTCAAGATAAGTCCTGAGGTCGCTCTCGCCGTACGAGTCAAAAATCACGCAGACCACCACCGAAAAGGAGGTCAATCCTTCGGGGAAGTCGAACATTTGTTCAACTAGCATCATCTTCAACTTGTCATAGTCTTCACTCGCGACGACATAAAAATTGGTCACATTCGCGTTCTCTATTCGTACGGTAAAATTTTTGTGACCCAAAGTACTCCTAACATTTTAACATAACGTTTGCGTTATAAACAGTCATACAAGGCACTCTCTTACCTTTACTATTGTTTTTACGACCGCTTCGTCCTCCAGACTGTTTCTATTGCGTTGGCTTCTTAGCAGCGTTGGGGCCCTTCACATTCTTGCTGGTCGTTGGTTCTCCATCAGTGCGAGCTTTGCACGGATCTTTTATACTGGCGGTGCGCAGGTTACGTCTGCTCGTGCTGGAGTGCATCAAGCTTTCTGTACCGGCGGCGCACCGTAGGCTTTTTATGCCAACATTTTCTGCTTGTCAAATTACTCCTGTCTTTACAAGTTCCATTGAAAACAAGGGTCTGATCATGTATGTCACTTTAACACACGCTGAAAAATCTGTCTTTTTTGTTTATTTGTATGTAAATACAAAGTGAGTTTGCAGCTTGTTGCAAATATAGTATTCTTGTGTCCAAACACACTTTTGTTGCTACTCAATATTACATATTTGAAACACAATGATTAAAAGGTTATAATATATATTTTCGTGACCCAAATGTTGTCTTGTTTATTGGAAACTGCTGAATGCATAAACATGGCAGACAACAAAGAAACAAAAAAGCAGCAGATCTTCAATTCATAAAAACAATGCCTGCAAACATAAACATGTTTAGAGAACAAAGAGAGAAGTAGGTCTTCAAGTTATCAAAACAATGCTTTCAAACATGTACATGTTTCCTGCAATATGTTGCTGGGCCATTATATTTCAGTGTGCAAATACTTGAAAAGTCTATACGAGTAGAATAAAATGTAGCAGAACTTGGTCTTTCTAAATTGTAATTAAATCCAAGAGATGACATTAAAGTTCTAAAACATTTCTATTTAATTTTCAACATTGTTGTTTTGTATTTTATCCAAAAGCTCTAAAATTAAATTCCTGAGGCTACGTTCTATGTCTGCTTAGGTTTACACATAGAAGTAATAGTATCAAGTGACTGTAATATGACCCCAACGCGACTGTGGTTCTCCCACAGCCAAAAAACAAAAAACCACACACGCGCGCCAGGACAATACAGCAAATGTACAATGTTCACGTTATCAACATTAAACCTGACATTTGACCAGGACTTTGTTGACATTTGACCATCAATCTGTTTATGTACAATGATATTTCGAACATTCAGTCATGTATTTTATAAGCACTATACAAACACAACTGAATACTGATGGCATCTAAAAATGGAAATTTGGAATAAACCCAGTTGGAAATTGTAACTTCAGGACAATATTAAAAATTATAAGAATCATTACTAGTCCGCAGGAGAATACGTTTAAGGTACGATGTATTCATTCTAAACTGAGTATACTTGCACATAAAATGAACATAACTACGAGTTTCGCAATATTCGCAGGAAGTTAATACCAAATATTAAATTTATATACTGTAGTAAACTGCACATGTCATATTATAATTTTGAGGTCAACCATGAAATTAAAGTTCGAGTTACTTACTTACTTACTTATCCGGTCTCGGACAACCCCGGGGGGTCAGGGACCTTACAAAACGAGGATAACATATTTCGCCAACCAGTTCGATCTTTTGCTTTATCTCGCCAGTTGGCAATACCAAGTGTACGCAGGAATTCGTCAACCTGATCCCTCCAGCGGAGTCTTGGTCTTCCTATTTTTCGTCTTCCTTCGAGTTCGGTTTCGAAAACCCTTCGCGCTGGTTCATCTTCATCCATTCTACTGACATGGCCTAGCCAGCGCAATCGCGTTATCTTGATCCGCTTAACTATGTCAATGTCAGGATAAAGCTCATACAGCTCATGATTCATGCGTCGCCGATACTCGCCGTTGTGCACTATAGGGCCATACATTTTTCGGAGTATTTTTCTCTCGAAGACATCTGTAGTCGTCTGCTTGCGATAGGACCCAGGATTCTGCGCCATAAAGCAAGACAGGTTGAATGAGAGTCTGGTACAGCTGGACTTTTGTTACTCGAGAGAGGGCTTTATCTCTAAAGTGCTTGCTTAGCCCAAAATAACATCTATTCGAAAGCACAATTCTCCGCTTGATCTCAAGGCTGACGTTGTTGTTTTTGTTCACGGCAAAACCATTAACCATTAAACCATTAATTTTGTCTTGTCCTCATTTACCGTCAGACCCACTTTTGCTGACTCCTTCTCAATTCTCGAAAAAACCGCAGTAACTTCTCTAATTGTGTGCCCAATGATATCTATATCATCAGCATACGCGAGCAGCATGTGACTTTTGCTGCTGATGATTTTATTCATGTTGACTGCAGCTTTTCTCATAATGATCTCCATTAAGATGTTAAAGAGATCGCACGATAGGGTGTCGCCTTGCCTGAGGCCTCGCTTAGTTTCGAAAGGTTAGGTAAGATCCTTACCAACTTTCACTGCGGATTTGGTGTTCGTCAAGGTCATCCTGAAAAGGCGTATGAGTTTTGCAGGAATACCAAGCTCAGACATTGGTTCATAGAGTTTCTCCCGTATCGGACTATCGAAGGCCGCTTTATAATCGATAAATAGATGATAGGTGTCGATTTGTTTTTCGTGTCTTCTCAAGGATTTGACGTAGCGTGAAAATCTGGTCAGTTGTCGATTTTCCAGGCCTAAAGCCACACTGGTATGGTCCAATCAGGTCAGCGATAATTGGTTTTAGTTTTTCGCACATTATACTTGATAGAACCTTATATGCTATGGATAAAAGGCTTATTCCACGGTAGTTGGCACAGATACTCGGGTCGCCTTTTTTGCTAATGAGCTGATGCATGCACCTTATCAGCTCATCGCCGCCAGCCTTAAACAGCTCCGCCGGTAATCCATCGGCTCCTGCTGCTTTGTTGTTCTTAAGCCGGGCAATAGCTGTTTTGACCTCGTCTTGGTTAGGAGGGGGGCAATCGACGTCGTCGTCCATATTGTGATCGATTGTCCCTTCGTCATTGAATATCTCAGGTACTAGTAGCGCGGAGAAATGCTCTTTCCATAATCCCAACATGCTCTGCACATCTGCGACGAGATTTCCGTTCTTGTCTTTACAGAAGGGGGGCCCTGAACCATGTCCATTAGTTTCGTTTTTAAGTTTTTGGTAGAATTTTCAGGCTTCGTTCTTCCTTCTGTATGTCCCAATTTTCTCACTCTCGCGCTTTCTCCACTGCCGTTTCTTACGCCTAAAGAGACGGTTTACCTCCTTTCTCTTCTACCTACACCGCTCAGTTGCAGCTCGCGTTGCAATTGACTGAAGCATTACCATACGTGCAGCGTTCTTTTCGTCATTTGCTATGCGACACTCTTCATCGTACCACGGTTTATTGCGAAGCGGTTTTTCGAAACAAAGTACAGTTGTTGCGGCAGTTTTTATAAAGTCGGAAATGGGTTTCCACTGCGCATCAGGATCGTCATCGGGAGGGGGTGGGGTCTGTGCCAAAAGTTGCGAGAGCTTCCTTGAGTAGGCTGTGGCTACCTCTGGTAATTGCAGCCTTCCGATGTCCAGCTTCCTCTGCGTCTGGTTTCGTACGATTTTCGCTCTACTTAATCTTGTGCGAACCTTTGCTGCTACCAGGTAGTGATCAGAATCGATGTTAGCTCCTCTGATCACTCGTACGGCCATTACACTGGATGAGTGCCTTCCATCAATTACTACGTGATCAATTTGGTTCTTAGTTCTTTGATCAGGAGATACCCAAGAAGCCTTGTGGATGTCTTTATGCTGGAATCTTGTACCACTAATGACCATGTTTTTTGCCGCGGCAAAGTCAATCAGTCTCATACCGTTGTCGGAACTGTCAGCATGAAGACTGGAATTGCCAATAGTTGGATTAAACACATTCTCCCTTCCTACTTTGGCATTAAAATCTCCTAGTACAATCTTAATGTCATGGCCAGGGCAGCGGTCCTACGTTTCCTCTAGGAGCTCATAGAATATGTCTTTGGCATCATCATCTTTCTCTTCTGTCGGGGCATGCACACAAATTAGGGAAATATAAAAATATTTCGCTTTTATGCGGATTGTGGCTATTCGTTCACTCACAGGATTGAACCTAGAGTCTAGATGTCGCAGTCTTTTGCCAACTACAAATCCGCTACAAAATTCATGTTTTTTTTTTCATGGCAACTGTAGTATATATCGCAGTTTCTTTTTCTTGTGCAGCCATGTCCTGTCCATCGCATTTCCTGGATAGCGGTAATGTCAGCCTTATAACTTTCGAGGACATCTGCCAGTTGGATACTTGCACCGGCTCTATATAGAGTTCTTACATTCCAAGTGCATATCCGTAAATCGTGGTCCTTATAACGTTAGCGGGGGTCGTCAACAAATAGGGGTTGTTTGTGTTTTCTGTCTCGTTTTTGTATTTTCACTGCCATTATGAACGGTGGCGGGAGGCGAACCCAGTCCACCGGGTTTTTGCATTTTACCTACTGCCAGGATATTTGATTGCAGCCGCCCATTATGGATCAGACGCTGACCAGGATGCGATATGTTGAACCTGGATTTTCTTCTTTTAGTTTCTATCCGCCGTTGGCCGTATGTTTGTTTCATCCGCCTTCTAAGGACAAAAGAATATGCCCGATTGTTTGATGAGCTTCAGTGACAGCAGTCACCTACTAAACCTGATTTAATGCTCAATTGTTTCGCCTTCTCTCTCTAGCTAGCTAACGGAGGTTTCCGAAAAGCCATTGCCCAGGACATACTGCGTGGAAGTAGTGATCTGCTTGGACTGCCCAATGAAGGAATCATTTCTGGCCACTCCCAAGTGAATGGCAATCAGAAACTTTCCACCTCTACGGACAGTCCCATGTCAATTCGAGTATCAAGAAAAATTTTATATATAATTTTCATATCGAATTTAAAATTTGAATACTGCAGCGAATTTTGCATTCGACAAACTTTAGAATATCGAAACAAAGTTTTACAATACTTATTTCATTATAAAAACAAATCCGTATCAAAATACATAGTATCTTTTAACTTTACCCTCACTTTTTGAGAATTTGATTAAATTTCCAACAAGGTACTTTAACTCCTACCACAAAAGTATATATGTATATGGCAATGTCGTTATATATATCCTTGTTGCTGTGTCCCCACAATCAGCATTTGTGTAATGTAACGTCAGTTCAACATTTGGTCTTGATACTTAGGTCAACATATTTGTTTAGCAATAATCAGAGCGCGTTAGAATCAAAAATATAAAAAAACCCAACCATCATTAAGATAAATGTGATAGAACTTATATACATATGTCTAGAGTTGCCAGAACCAACTGAAAAATAACTAACAATTTATATGCAAAAAATTCCGATTCGAAATCTGACAATATTGTAGAAACAATAAACAAAACCAATCATTTTTCACTGAGAAAAATGTTTCTGTCCTGCACGCTGAAAAATCTGAATTTTTTTCTTGTTTGGGTGCCAACAGAACATGCGTTTGGTGCTTGTCTCAAATATAGTATACTTGTGTCCAAAAACATTGTGTTTGTTATTCAATATTACATGTTTGCAACACAAAGATTAATTATAATACATATGTTTGAGATCCAAATACAGCCTTGTTTGTGATACAAATACAGGTGTGTTTGGTACACTGTTTTCTTAATTTTTTTGTCGCTATACTCTGTCAAGAGCAAAATAACAAAACAGGGACAAAGAGAAATTGTTCTCAGCTTCAGTTAATGTTGTAGCAAGTGAATAACTGTATTTTTGCACTATTTTTTCAGTCCGTGATATGTAAACATTCCTGAATGTGGGTGTAAAGGAATTCTCTCTTCCGTTGACTGAACTGTTGTGTTTTAGTTGCATGCATTCAGTCGTCAATCGTTCGATTGTACTCTTCGAGAGGAAACACATGGATGCTCCAACAGATGTTAGAGATAAATCACGCATATCGTTTCACGCAAAACTATGATTTTTTTCCAGTAAACATGGTAATGTTTGTATATAAATATAAGTATATTTAAGACTTGCAAATATATGAATATTTGTTCCATTTTTTGACTGTGTTCATGGTTCCTGCAGAATGTGTTTGAGAGAATATGTTATAGAGGCCGTTTTTTTCAGCGCGTGTAACCTTGTAGTAGTAACTCCTCATACATTACCACATTAAGCGTTTTGTTTGATAGGAACAGTCAATTCGTGTAACTCAAGCGATTGTTTTCGTTCGCTTGCTAAACGACAATCGTTTGACTTGGATTCCCGCAAACGAAATTCCCGGAAAAGCGTTCGTTTGTGTTACAGGAATTGGCTGTAAATGCTATTTTAGGATCAAAGGTCATGTGCTTAAAGCAAGAAAAACGATCAAGACACATTTAAAGGATTTATGAAATGAATCCCTGCGCATGCGTCTGATTTATACACACATTAAACAGTTGCAAAGAGCTACTCTCTTTCAAAACGTTTTGAAGTTTTATCATCAGGAACATAACAAACCACACACCATGAACATGTACTTTTTGATCAAAAGCGAACGAATACGAATGTATTCATTGCTTCGTAAGTTCGAGTCAAATTATATTCGTTTTGCTTTTTGTTCCTGATGCAATGCTCTCATACAGTCCCAATACATGTATTGATTTGGCAAGAAAGCATCTTTGGATTTCTGTTATTTTTCTGTTATTTTTGTTATTATTTCATATTATTTATTTTTGAAATGGTTTTGATCAGCTGACTAAAGTCTTTGTTATACAGTTACACAGCTGACATTTCAAGCTTAAATTTGTGATATGATACATTATTTTGTGATATGATACATTATTTTCAGTGGTTAGTTTTTCTTTAAATCATGTTGTGAATATGGATGATCAAAATTAGCAATTTCGTCATATTTTTCTCTCTTGTTTCTGAAAAGGCAAAAAAGCCGCCAAAGCACACCGGAATATTTGTGACTTGTACAGTTGGGATGCTCTAACAGAACGCACATGCCAAAGCTGGTTCAACAAATTTCGTTATGGAAATTTCACAATCAAATGCGACCACAGGAACGTTAGTCGAAATGAGGCTGATGAGGACGAAATCAAAGCCTTTATCAAATATGGCCAATACGTTTCTGTTCGAAAACTTGCAGACAAGCTGAAGGTATCGTACACGATCATTGCAAACCACTTGAATCGGCTTGGAACTGTCAAAAAGCTTCATATTTGGCTTCCGCACGACCTAAAGGAGATCCACTTAACAAAGCCGATAAGCACTTGGGACTTATTGCACAAATGCAGCCGAAGCGGATTTTGATATGAAGTCCATTGCGAGTTCGAGGCGGATCCGAAAATGTAGAATAAACGATCAACTTTTTCGAGAATTTTCATACTCAAACAGATTCCTTATGTGTCCGCATCTGATGTCAGTTGCGGACAAAATGTATGAAGAAGCGAATCTGTTTCGAATTCGAAACAGAATCATATGCCA
Source organism: Phaonia tiefii (assembly GCA_963931995.1). Classification (NCBI taxonomy): domain Eukaryota; kingdom Metazoa; phylum Arthropoda; class Insecta; order Diptera; family Muscidae; genus Phaonia; species Phaonia tiefii. The sequence continues at coordinate 15,359,552 of OZ008370.1, read as the reverse complement.
CACTGGGTTAGTACACCACATTTTAAATGCATGTGTCGTGATCCTACTCCGTTGAAAGCTGATAAGCTATTAAATGATATTTGTCGTTTTCATACGCACTTTAATACTCGTATAATGTTCGAGTTGTGTACGAGTAACAAAACGGTAGCTTTCGGCACTTCATTGTGTTCGAACACAACAAACGACTGGTATTCGCAACTATTCGCAACAGTTCGAGTCTGTTCATGCTCTGTAGTCAATTGTTCATGTTTCGTTTAGATATGTATTCTATCCGTGAATAACTTTGTGTTGCGTTTGATACTAAATTGAAATAAAACGGTTAAGCTTGTGGTTTCATTCGTTGGCAATATATATATACATATATAAATGTTCTCTATTGATTCAGAGAAAATAAAGCAAAACAAATATTAAACAAAAGATCCATGCAAGAACATAGGGCGCCGAAGACCATACGACTAACTGGATAAAAATCTGTAATATCAAATACGGTGAAAATTTATAATTTATTTATTTATTTGTAACATCCTGCACAACAAGACTTAAAATCTTATAATTATAGTACAGGATTTAGTATGTGTTGCTTATAATCAATTGTTAACAATTCAATGATTGTATTCATTCACAATGTGATAACTAAAGTAGTTCCAGTGCACAACCTCCTATCAAATACGCTTCGTATTAACTTTATGTATATGTGAACCTGTATAAATAAACCCAACTAGTGTGTCAAAACAAGTTTTGGAATAAAACGCAATTAAAGTTCCCCTCTGTGTTGCATTTTCATAGTTTACTCTTTTATATAATAGGATTTTTACATTACTTTCCGATGTTTTGGAGACTTGCGAGCGAGTTCATATGAAAATTTAACGTTTTTTACATACAAATCCAAAAAAGGTGAATTCATGAAATTTGACACTCTACATGGGGTTTCCATAAGCAGGGTCATATATATTCATGTGGCAACACTTTGATACGAGTAGCTACATGTATATTTACCATTATACGTTTCCAATTGTTCGCTTATCGAAACCTCAATTGAAAAAATGTTTGTTTTTTAACACGCCATCACAGTTTGATAACCAGAAAGGATAAAGAATTCTTACTGTCCCCATTTCCTTTCGCCAGCAAATGGGTATTAATTTATTTCCGTGGAATAGGTGCCTATCAATGTCAACATAATGATGATGTGTTTTTAATGCCCGGCCTTACTTTGTTGCATATTTGCCTTATGATTGGTGACATAAAAAGTAATTAGGAAACGGTGTTAAAATTATGGACAGCTTGGAATATTTCACATACAGGGTGTCTCAAAAGAAACTTGAAATTTATTAATTGACTGCGTTGGCGCATTGTATCTGCGGGGCGCGGTGGGTATGCTAGTGGGTAGCCAGGTTCTTGGGAATTCTGTTACTATGGAGCGTTTCTCGGGAGCGGACCGTGCGCCGTGCTTGCGAGAGTTTTATAAAAATGATGATACAGCGACTGTAGTCCGTAGAAGATTCTGCAGTATTCGAGGTTTTCGTTACTTGAATAGTGCGTCAAGCATCGCTCTCATTCGAAAATGGGTCTACAAATTTGAAGAGACCGGTTCGACACAAAAAAAGCCTAAATCTGGGAGGCCAAGATCATTGAGAACATCAGAAAACGTGGAAAGTTTAAATCTGTCTATTAGTAAAGATCCGAATCTTTCAATTCGGAAGCGCGCAAGTGAAAATTTACCGTTCCACTAAATGAATTCCGTGAACGAGAAGGTTTACATTTAGACAATATTATTTTTAAGAAATAAATTCTCAAATACTGTACTCTGATAATTTTTTTTTTTTTTTTTTTTTTTTTTTATTAATCGAGCGAACCCATCGCCGCCACTCTTACCCGCCCCTACCGACCGAGAGGGCCACGTCCCCATAACGTGAGGACAGCGTACACATTATAGACCGGTCTATAACGGGAGAGCAAGGATTATAAGTTCACACGTTACAACCAACTACAGAAATTCTTCACCAGTTGGTATTACACTAACATAAATAAGTATAAAAGCACATCACGAGATATTAACATAAGATACTCTAATATATAATAATTACGAGCAAAACGAAAACCAAATCATAAATCAGACCAGATAGTAAGGATAAAGTAAATTAAATTTACATATGTACGTCAACGAATATACAGCACTAATGCAATCGGTTCAAATGACAAATTATGCTAGACTTTGTCGTTTCCCAACTACCTGTGAAATCAATAAACTGATATAGCTCATTAAAGTCACGACACATTCTCCTAACTGGATCAAAGGACGCATAATTCGAACGCTGAAACTCGACGTTTACGAGTTTATAGTACCTCGTGGGTCTCAATGGGACATTTATGAAAATCTTAGATAACAGAAATTCAGAACATATACATCCATCAATTATCTTCAAAACTGTAATAGAGTTTATCATGGTACGTCTACTACTAAGAGTCGGCAATCTGATCAATGCTAGTCTACTGCTATACGAAGGAAGATTATGGTTCGGGTTCCATTGAAGATTTCTCAGACAAAAAATGAGAAACTGTTTCTGGACCGATTCAATCATATTAACATACAAATTATACTGGGGGTCCCAAACAACTGATCCATATTCGAGAATAGGGCGGACTAGTGAAGTAAAAAGATTTTTCGTAACGTAGGGATCTGAAAATTCCTTTGCCCAACGTTTAATAAAGTTCAGAACGCCATAAGCCTTGTTCACCATCGTAATTATGTGGGAGTTGAAATTCAATTTTCTGTCCAAGAGAACACCAAGATCAACAAATGAATCCACCGATTCAAGAACATTGCCACCTAAAATGTATTTTGCCGAAAATAATGATGACCTAGAGAACAGCATATGCTTACATTTCGTAAAATTAAGCTCCATCAAATTGGTCTCGCACCACGTCTGGAAAGTAGACAAATCCCTCTGAAGTAAAGCATATTGACAAGGATCCTTGTAAGAAAAATAGATCTTCACGTCATCAGCGTACATTAACAATTTAGAGTGCATTATGGAGGCGGGTAAGTCGTTAATGAATAACAAAAATAGAACCGGCCCAAGATGACTGCCCTGAGGCACCCCAGATGACACAAAAATAGATCTTGAGAATGATCGACCAAATGATACCATCTGTTCTCTGTTCATTAAATAAGAACTAATCCAATTCAGCATGTTACAATTAAAACCCATTGCCCCTAATTTATATAATAACAAATTGTGGTTAACTTTATCAAAAGCCTTACTAAAATCGGTAAAAATCACATCAGTTTGATCTCCATTAATAAAGCCGTCAATAATAGAAGAGGAAAACTGAAGCAAATTAGTCACGGTGGAACGACCCTTCCGAAAGCCATGTTGACATGGATCTAAAATAGAGGAAACCTGATGAGAAATTACCTCTGTGACTAACTTCTCAAAAAGTTTAGGAATGGCACTCAATTTTGCAATTCCCCTATAATTTGCAACATTTACTAAACTACCAGATTTGTGGAGAGGGATTATATAAGAGCTCTTCCACTTTGCAGGAAAATGGCCGAACTTCAACGAAGCGTTAAATAAGAGAGTCAACGGTAAGCTGAGAGAATTCGAGCAGTATTTCAACATAGAGTCCGGGATACCATCAGGACCAGCTTTATTCGAGGCTTTCAAGCTGATTAAGTTATCTAGCAACCACGAAGAATTTACGACAGGTGCATCAAACGGAATGGTAGAGCGGACAGTGTACGGGTATGATTTGGAAACATCATAGGCTCGGGTGGAATAAATAGATGCGAAAAAATCGGCGAAACAATTAGCAATAGACTCTTCATCTGAATATTCAATACCGTTCATTTTGATCCTACAAGGTGTGGAAGACGAATTACGCTTCAAGTTAACAAATCTAAAGAATGATTTGGGGTTCCGTTTAAAATTAGCCTTCAACCTATCCAAATATAATCTGTAACTCTCACGAGATTTAGAGTTGTATCTACTCCTAGCAACAATATACCTAGCATAGTCTGCTAGCAGTCCAGATTTTTTATACTTGTTCGAACATCTATTCCTTACATTCTTGAGACTATTTAGAGCCCTTGAGGACCATGGGGGACCAGTATTACCCCTTATTGGCCTCTTGGGTACAGACTTAGAAATATAGCCATTAATAATATTATAGAAATCATCCAGGGCGATTTCAAATTCAAAAGAATTATCACACTGACATATACTATGCCAGTCGGTATCAAAGATAAGATTATTCAAAAGTATAAAGTTCGCACGCGAAAAGCATAGGCCAACATAGGACGAAGAGTAATTGCAACCAACCTGCATGGTATCATATGTATAATTAATTCCCAGCGTTGGATGGTAACTATCCTCAGGAGAAATTAACGGATCAATTCGAGAAATATCAAAGTTGTTAGAATCATCCACTAAAACTAGATCAAGGACTCGATTCATAGAATTGGGAATGTCGTTCAATTGAATCAACCCAAGTTCGGAAATATGCGTAACAAAATCAGATGACCAATCATATGGTGTCAATGGAGTCAGAGAATTAGTATCGGGTAAAGACACCCATGTCACAGACGGCAAGTTAAAGTCACCCAATACTAAAATACGGTCCTTTCTACTGGCTAACGCAATAACTTTTGCAATAGCGTCAATATGCACTTGATATACCTCAAAGCATGATGATGGCGGAATATAGGAACACGTGACAAACAATTTCAAATCGCCTAAATTAAAAAATTTAAAGACATCTAATTTTGTATTTTTTGGACTCACAAAATATAAAGTTTCTTTTGAGACACCCTGTATATACTGAATACGTTTACAAAACTTTTACTACAGTAACTGTGTACCACTCCAGGCTAGCATATTGCTATTCACAATTATTTCTTAAGGGATATTAACAATTCCACGGTAACATCAAAATTTAACTCCTCGCATGTTACATTTCGTGTTACAATTCTCATCTGGTGTCTTAAATGTCCGTAGTTATTGTGAAAATTTTGGCACCATTGGCATAAAACAACAATTTTCCAACATTCAATCTGGTTGCATATTGTAAAAAAAATTTGCCAGGATTTGTAAGCTGGTGCACGCTGAAGTATCTGTTTCCTTTTTATTGTTTGCATGCAAACACAACGTATTTGTATCTTGTCGCAAATATAATATACTTGTGTCCAAACACATTGTGTTTACAACTCAATATTACATGTTGGAGACACAATAATTAATACTTTATAATATATGATTTTGTGACCTAAATATGGATTTGTTTGTTGAAAACTACTGTAATCAAAAACCTGAGAGGCAACAAAGATACCAAAAAAGAGCACATTTTCAATTCATGAAAACAATACTTTCACGTAAATCTATGGATGTTCCAAACATATACATGATTCCCGTATGATGTTACACGTGTGGTATTTTCCAGCGTGCATAAATATGCTACAATCCTTAACAAAAACACAATCGTTGCTTGACTAACTATACAGTTTTAGTCACATGCAGACTACACAATGGTATTAATTTTATTGTGTTGTTGGTAGCGTGCGACTATCTTATACATTGCACAGTGGGTTCAGGTCCGGCGCTGACCTACCTTTATTTCATTTGACGACTGTCGCCTCGCTTAGTAACGTCGTTACTATCGAATAGTAAACAGTGAAACTGTTTCCCAAGGCATATCCGTTGGGGGTTCGGTGTAAAGTTGTAGGTCACCATCAGTCAGTGAGTCTAAACATTAGAAAGCTGAAGACGCATGAATTGCCAGAAGCGTTCCTTTGCCCCTTTTTGGGATGTAGGAGGAAATTCTTTATTTTTTTTTTAAATATCTCATGGCAACGCTGTATAGCTTTCAATTTTTAAAGTCTGCTGCTAAATTTCGTCGACATTCCTAGAGTAAACCGGGGTTTCTGTTGTTTCGAAAATTTATATTTTAATAAAAGATTCCACCGGAAAATTCAGTTATACCCCAGTTTTAAGAATTGAATAATCTTAAGTTTAAAAGTTGCTTTTATACCTTCGTCAATCCTAAGTCAACTGCGTTTCATAATTCAAAAGTTTTAAACTTTATCCAGTTGATTTAAAACCTAGAAAGATATGTAGGCAATAGATTCTTCTTACACTTTCTACCATCGTCTTGTTTGTCAGGCAACCAAACTTTCACGTAAATCCTCAGTCCAATTTCTGCATTTTTAATATTTGCATTGTACCAAAGTAAAGGAGTGACATTACACGAGGGTGGCTCTAAAATTACATAGCGGCATACTCAGCTAGCGGCGCTATTATTTAAACTGCCGAATTTGTTGAAAGTTTTGTAAATAAATGTGGATATGATAAATGAAAGAACAGCATTGGAAAAGTCACAAAAGCTGAAAATAGTTGAATGTAGATAATGTTAGGTCTTGTTGGTTGATGAAATTCTTTGCAGCCTATTGGAGTTCGACCTCTTGTTTCCACTCCGCCTATACATTATGACGAACAATTAGAATATGTAGATGAACACGCCATCTGTTGGAACACAAAATCTATTGCATGCAAGGGCAATAGTATTTCACAAACCCCATCTGGCGGGCAATAGCAGCAACACGTAATTGTCGACAGCTGACAATCAGCTGATATTAAAACATACAATCAAAGCTGTGGCGAATAACATCAACTACCAGCGACGTGTGTATAAAAGGCGGTACTTGGGACGAAATTAATAAACGGGATAACTAAAAAATTGGCTGGCCTAAAGGCGTATTTACCAAAAATATTAAATTTCTCATTCCTTGTGGTCAGCCGACCCTAGAAAGAATTATATATAAATTTGTCTTAAGAAGATAAAAAATTAATTTAAGAGGGAATAAATGAATTAGCGCCATAAAAGTACTTGGAGCAATTCTGTCTGCAGACATTGAAGATCCAACATAGCCGTACTAATGTAGCAAACACCCGGTGGGATCGGGTTCGAAACGTAGACATTATAGCAATCCCTAGCGAGCCTAAATCTTACTGGACAACCTTTCCCCCTGGTTGGATTCAGAGAACCCCTGCCTGTAGGGTACCGATCTTGTTGCCTATCTTTTATCTTGTTCACGACAAAGATTTCTTGGATGTGGAGTTTCGAACGTGTTGTGTAGCTTTATCCTGCTTCAAGCCAGAGGCTCCTTACATGTGGGATCTCACTGTGCGGAACCTGTCCTTTGTTTCAAGCCAACGATTTCCTGCCTGTTGGCTTTTGATCTAGGTTTTCTCCCCCATTTGCTTTTATATTCCGTGGTTCACGGCAGAGATTCCCTGTCTGTGGGGTATTGACCTTGTTACCGACCTTTCCAACTGGTTCAAGCCAAAGAACCCCTGTCTATGGGGTAATGACCATGTTGCCTATATTTCCCTGGTTGAATCTACAGATTCCATGGCTGTGGTGTTTCGAACTTGTAGCCTACATTTTTTCTGGTTCAAGACCGAGATTCCCTGCATGTCACTTGGTTCAATCAAGAGGCTCCCTGCCTGTTGGGCCTTGAATTGGGTGGTCACCCCCTGGTTGCCTTTTGTATTCGGTGGTTCAAGCGAGACATTCCCTGTCAAAGGGGTCTCGAACTTCTTACTAACCTTTCCCCCGGGTTAAAGTCAGTTATTCTCAGCCAATGTTCAGGTTAAAGTCAGATATTCCCAGCCTGTGGGGTCCTGATCTTTGTCCTTATATTTCTCCACGCTATAAGCCAGAGATGCCCAGGGGTATCGACCGTAGTACTGTCAGAGGTTCCCTACCTGTCTGTCGCACTCCAGTATACAGAGTAATCAGTGAAATTTCAATTTGGCGAATCCGTTTCGAGTCCCCAACGAATCCGTAAAAACGTAAAAAAGCGAAGCAAAGAAATTGGGATTTGCCGGATCCCGTTAATATTCCGTAGATACATAAGATACATAAAAAAACGAAACAGTTAAATTACGATTTGACGGATCCGTTTGAAACCCGTCACGAGACCCGTCGTCAAATAATAAAAAAGAGAATCCGCGAAATTGCGAATGCGAATTCAGTTCGAATCTATTTCGAATCCGCAAAAATTGATGAAAGGGAAACCGTCTCGAATCAATGTAATTTACAAAAAAACCAAGCGCAACTGATTCGACTCGTAACTGGTACGAAACGGATACGGCAGATCGGAATTTCACCGATTCGCTTTTTTACGGTTTCGTAACGTGTTCGAAACGGAATAGCTTGTTGTTACTGCAGAGTAGCTGGTTGCTACTATGTATTGGCCAAAGATGAACATGTGGGTTTGATTTTTGACGGAATACCCTTTAATAGCGTAAAACAGGAGGTTGAAATATCTACACCTATACCTTATCTACACATCTTATCTATCATCTTATTCTAGCCTATTTCTTTAGGGGCCTGGTAAAATTTGACATATTTTGATATTGGTACAATTTCATCATGAAAAGCGTAACGTATTGAGATCTGTGTAAGATTAATGAAATACATAATAGGAATAGCTGCGTGGAACTATAATCGCCGCACGTGGTTTTTATACTTTTAATATCGTTGTATTCTTTATAAAGCCAGCTTGTCGCAAATATAGTATACTTGTGTCCAAACACATTGTGTTTCCTATTCAATATTACATCTTGCAGACACTATGATTAATACGTTATAATATGATATGTTATTGTGCCCCAAGTATGGCTTTGTTTGCTGATAACTTGTGAAAACCAAAATATGACAGACAACAAAGAAACAAATATGCAGCAGATCATAAATTCATGTAAACAATGTTGGTACGTAAGTATATGGATATTCCAAACATATGCATGGTTCCTGCATAATGTTGCAGGATCCGTTATTTTCAGTTTGTAGTGTAAAGGTTGTCCATCATATTAAAGCCGCTTTTACCAACAATCGTCCACAAACCTACACGTGGCTTTGGTTATTATAAATGTTCGGAGAGGCAAATTATTCCGAAGCAGTCAGCTCTGCACTTACAAATAGATGTTGTCCTTTCGAGACTACATAATTATCAAACCACCCTCGAATTTTCTAAATAATGTGGGTATCTGGTGATGATGCGGCTCGCCATGTTTTGTTTTCGAAAAGAGTTGGTTGGGTTTTGTCCTCCCGTTTATTTATTGAATGTCAGTTCCAATGCATAGAGATTTGGCTGAAGCTTTTAGGTTTAGAACACAAAGTTGTAGTAGTTCTTTTAGACTGCAGTCACACAGAAAATGTGAACCACTGGAACTTATTTGTCAAATGGAAAAACAACTGCAGTTGGGATTATTTGTAGGACATTATTTTAGGTTCTAGTAATACGGATATGCAAATCTGTAATAATCATTGCATACCACATAATAATATCGATAATGGGAAATTGTGTTAGTCGAGCATTTTTTATTCGTATTAATGTTGGGGCTTTGACAGCAATTTGAAAGGCATTTTAAAGTTGATTTATAAAGTGAAAAAGTTCTAGTAACGATTCAGATGTTGTTAGCTGGAAAAAAGCAATGGAAATCATTTCAGGTAATTAAAAAACCTGACAGACTAACTCCGGAAAATTCCGAAATAGATCAATATATTGCAGATTCCGTGATAACAGTTTGTCAAAGCAATGTACTTATACTTATTGGATACGAGTTTCATTGTATTGTGTAGGTACACTTTTTTAGGGGCGGGCAAAGCCTTTACTTTCCTTCGGGAAAACTCTTTGATTTTTACCGCACGCGGAATAATCTGTCTTTGTTGGTGTTTGGATGCAAATAAAATGTATTTGTAGCTTGTTTGTAGCTTTTGTTCATATCTCAATATAACATGTTTGGGAGTAGCAAACACAATATGTTTGGACACAAGTATACTGTATTTGCGACAAGCTACAAACATGATATACTTCCATACCAACAAGAAAAAAAAATGCAGCTGGCTATAGCAATCGTTCTTAGCACGGCCCTCATGAGGCTCAGTGGGTGCATACACCACCAAAATTTTGAAGACATTCCCTGGTATGATAAAGGGTGGGCCGTGAACAATTTCATATTTGAACCCCACGTTATTTCGAAGCAGATGACTAATTGGCATTTATGAAGTGACCGATTATAGTGAAAGGCTAGAAATTGACGAAGTGGCTCACTTAACGCTTAAAGAAAACTGGGAAATATTAAAAACTTTTTTTTTTAAGTTCTGGGTCTTAAGCTCATATTGAAAGAAATGTACGAAGTAAATTCGATAGAAATAGTCCCTATTGAACAAACGAACTCGTGTACGTACTCGTCCAGTGCTTTCAGTGGAACATATAACCGCAGTAGCTACAAGTGTGCTCGAGCTGCCATCAACATCAACTCGCCACCTTTCGCAGCAACTGAAAATTTCTCGCACTTCTTTGCGCAGAATTTTGCATAAAGACCTCGGTATAAAAGCTTCTAACGCAATGATGCCCACACACATATTACAACATATTGCGCTTGTGTGTGAAGCAGAGTAAACCGAAGTTCAATTTGATGTATTTTAAACAATTACGCATCGTGACCCTTCTCTAACAAATGCTGACCAGCAACTGATTTGATTTTCATTGAAAAAATTTCAACAAAGCAAGAACCGACCATCCACGATCGAAATTACACGAAGAAGCTTATACTATATGTGTGTCGACAGCGCTGGACCAGCATTTTGCTATCCGGCACATGTGCCGAGGAATTCAAAATGTGGGCATCTTGACCACCCGGTGCGTTTTAGGTTCTCTGAATGGGCTGAAGATGGTTTTGGCTGAAGATGAGAATTTTTACCGAAAAAACGTCATTTCCGATGAACCTAATTTTCACCTCGGAGGTTACGTTAACAAACAAAATTTTCGCATTTGTTGCTCCGGACATCCATACACCGTCGCGGAGAAGAAGATGCATCCACAACGAGTGACTGTTTGGTGCGGTTTTGGTCGTGGCGATATCATAGGCCCATTTTTCTTCGAAAATGAGCATGGAGCCGGCGTTACCGTGCAATTTTTTGTTCTCAAATACCGAAGTGCCCGCTACAAAATATGGCTGTTTTGTTGTTTGGAGGAAAATATAACGTGTTTGTAGCTTGTCGGAAATATACTATACTTGTGCCCAAACACATTGTGTTTGCTATTCAATATATCATATTTGGAACACAATGATTAATAGACTATAATATATGTTTTTGAGACCCACGTGTTGCTTTGTTTATGCAAAACCGCTAAAAACAAAAACGAGATGGACAACAAAAAAACAAAAAGGCAGCCGATCATCAATTCATGAATACAATGCCCGCAAAAATTTACTTGTTTCCTGCAATATGTTGCTGGGGCCGTTATTTTCCAGCATGTTGATGAAATGGACGACGTATGGTTTCAACAGGAACAGCGAACGTTACAATTGATATTTTGCGCACTGTATTCGAATACTGCATAATCTGCCGAAACTCAGAAGTCCACTGGTCGCCTGGCACCTGCAATTTGACCCCATTAGACTATTATTTCTGGGCGCTGTGAAAGCTAAGTGTTACCCAAACAATCCCGAGTCCATCAAGGCCTTAAAACAGGAAATCGGCGCTGCCGTTCACGAGATAGAGACCCAAGCAATCGAAAATGTTCTGAAATTTGTGTAAATCGTATGAGGAGCATGCGAGTTGTGGAAGCCATTTGAACGACGTTGGACTTCAGTCATAAATGCCAATGGTGGACCTCACCAATATAATCATAATTTTGTAAAAATTTCTGGTGCTTTTTTCTAATATTTTTTAAATCGAAATTTAATTCCAAATTTTACACGGCCCACCCTTTAGCGTATAGTCCTGATCAGACACCTTTCAGTTGTTATTTATTCCGGAGTCTGAATAGAAAATCATCTAAGACAAATGATAATCTATAACATTCATTCCTCTAATCTGGGAACAAATAGCTACCTGAACGATGGCAGAAGGTCCTTGAACAAAATGGCACTTAATCGACAATGTAAGATTAAAATTAATTATTCGAATTTAGTTTGAGCAAAAAACTGATATTACTTTCTTACCAACCAAATACTACAAGTTCATAAGATTGTTCTATAATTTTATTCTTGCAATTTTCAAAATTGTAACCCACCTGTTGGGTTGAATATTTATGATGCCTGGAAAGACAATGATACTAAATGTGCTGGTAAATTTGAGCCAAATTTACACAACTTTTTCAAACAGATTTTATATCAATGCAACTTCTTTAGTCGAAACCAGGTTAGAAATCCCCTGCAAACAAATATTTATGGTAACGTCCATAAAAAAAAAATTATGATATCCACCAACAGTAATTATTGTCTTTTTTGAAACGAATTTTGAACATGCCAAAGGTTTTTGAAAGCCCACATTCGTTCGTTCCATGTAGGTTTGCCAAAATACAGCATAACATATTGCATTTATTTTTAAGGCCAAAATGCTCCAAGAACTTCTGATGTCACTCTGTTGTCACTTTGAGTGACACACAAGTTTATCATGGTTTTTTTCTTTTTTTTTGTCATTCTATCCATTAACTTATCTTTCCCAATTCGCTGCCACTGTAAGACCATTAAAACATTGCATTAACTAAATTTAAAGTTTACTGGTTGGCACAACTTCCCTCTGATAAAAAAAAGAATCAATTTATTTTGGTGTCAAACTTGTACCTTCAACGTTTTAACCAAAAGCTTCGTCAGTATTCCAAATTGAGATTGGATGTGCAATTGCACTGGGTTAATGTTTGTAAAATGAGCTGACAAATGTGGTAACACTAATGCCAAGCGAAGGTGTCAAGGTTTGTGGTAAGATAATTTTGCATAAATTAATATAAAATATAAACAATTTTAATTGCATATAACTTCAACATTAGACACATCATTTGTTATTATACACAGAAGTAAATATTTAATATATTTAATTAATTTTTAATTCTAAACACATTCGACGACCTTTTGGATAAATAATAAAAGTCGTTCGTAGAATTAATGAACATCTTAATAAAGAGGCAATCAAGATGCGGAGAAAGCTTTGATACATTTTCTTAGGCATTGAACCATAGAATCAGAGAGCTACAAATTACAACACTGTCCTGCCTTCATAAGGCAAATGTCACCAGAATGCAAAACTTTTACCTAAATCTGTTTGGATACAAATATATCGCGTGTTTGGAGTTTGTCGCAAATGTACTATACTTGTGTCCAAACACATTATGTTTGCTATTCAATATTACATGTTTGAGACACAATGATTACTAGTTTGTAATATATGTACATGTGATCCAAATACACCGTTGTTTACGATGCAAATACAGCTGTGTTTGGTGCACTGTTTACGAAATTTTCTGTTTGTCGAAATGCTCTGTCGAAACATTTTCGATTGTTTGGGCCTCTGTCTCGTGACCAACAGCGTCGATTTCGTGTTGTAAGGCCTCAATCGACTCAGAATTGCCTGCTTAATACTAGTGTATCATAGCGCCCCAAAGCAAATAGTCTAACGGTGTCAAATGGCAGTTGCGAGGCGCCGTTTTCGAACACAGTGCTCAAATATCGACTATAACGTTGGCAATGTGGTACGTAGCGCTCTCCTGTTCCAACCACAGGTCATCCTCTTCAACCTTTGGAAACAAAATATAACTGAGCATGGCTGGGTAACGCTCGCCATTGATGGTAACGGCGGCTCCTTGCTTATTTTCTAAGCAAAATGGATCAATGATGCCGCCATTCCAAAAACCGCACCAAACAGTCACTCGGCTTTTCCTACACGTCGTATGGACTTTCCGAGCTCCGCATGTGACAATTTTGTTCCTTAAAATGAGCATCAACGGAAAAAGTTATGAACCTAACCTATTTCCAGATTGTCGCAAATATAGTATTATTCAATATTACATGTTGGAGACACAGTGATTAATATGTTATATGTGTTGTTGGGAACCAAATATTGCTTTGTTAGTTGGAAACAACAATGACACAAAAAACCAGCAGATCTTCAATATATGAAAATCATGCTACACGCTGAAGAAAAACGGCCTCTGTAACATATTCTCTCAAACACATTCGGCAGGAATAATGAATATGTTTGGTACGCACTCAAAATATTCATATATCTGCATATCCTAAACTCACTTATATTTATATGCAAACATTAGCATGTTTACTTGAAAATATGCACACTTTTACGTGGAGGCATATGCGTGCTTCATCCCAAACATTTATATAGTTACGTCGAAATATTCGTGTGTTTCCTCCCAAACGCTAACATTAACTTATACTGAGCACAATCACTCTCTGCCCTTTTTTATTATTTTGCTCTCGACAGAGCATAGCGACAACAAAAAATATTAAGCAACCAGTGTACTAAACACAGCTATATTTGTATCACAAACAAAGCTGTATTTGGATTACAAACATATATAATAAAATATTAAATGTTGTGTCTCAATCATGTAATACAGAATAGCAAACACAATGTGTTTGGGCACAACGATAATATATTTTCCATGAACCCCCAAAAAACACGTTATATTTGCATTCAAACAAGAAAAAACTACAGATTTTTCAGCAGGAAGTGTGTAAGTATATGGACCTTCCATACATTTACCTAGATCCTGTATGTTACAGGGTCCGTTTTTTTCAACATATACACATGTTAATTTAACAAAACAAAAAAATTTTAACATATTTTTCATCTGGTTCAATCCTTCGCATTTTTACGCCAGTTGTGAACACCAACGATACGCAGGGATTCTTCAGTCTGCTATTTCCAGCGGAGTCTTTGTGGTCCTATTATCTTGCTTCCATCGAGAACGTCATCGAAAACCTTCTGTGTTGATTTATCTGCATCCATCCTGGTAAATTGGCCTAGCAAACGCAATTGCCATAATTTGATTCGTCTAGTTATATCTATGTCGGATTACAAACTATACAGCGCTTGGTTTCAACCACGTCGGAACTCCCGGGTCTTTTTAATAGGATTATGTTTTTGTCGGAGCAATTTTTCCCTCGAGTAGTTCACGGTGTTTTTCACCCGCGTGTGATATGATCCAAGTTTCGGAGCCATATGCCAGGACAGGTAAAATTAGAGTCTGGTATAGCTGGTCCTTTGTTTGTCGAGAGAGAACTTTGGTCTCAAACTGCTTGCTGAACAAAAAATAATATGAATTTGCAAGCAGAATTCTCATATCTATGACATGATAGTAACCATTTTATGCTCTTAATTAGATGACATGGACTTGGACAATATGTGGTTTTACTAGGACGGTGCCACTTGCCACACAGCGCATAAAACAATGACCATATTGCAAATATAGTTCAAAGGGTGCATTATCTCGCAGAATAATGAAATCAGATGGTTGGCGAGATATTGCGATTTAACAACATTGGACTTGTTGCTCGAAAGCTACGTGAAAAGTATGGTATATGCCAATGAGACCGAGAAGATTCCAGAGCTGAAGAACGAAATCGTGCACGTTATAAATGACAGTTATGGAAAATGTTGATACGCGCATCGTCTGATGCTAGAGGAGTCGTGGTGGGCATTTACCGGATATTGTGTTTCAAACAAGCTAAAAAAAAACGACCACCATAACGTTATGGAAGAACCATATCTATCTTTGAAATATGCACGATGAAAAATATCGACCCCAGCAACGTAATGCAGGAAACATTTAGATGTTTGCAAGCACTGTTGTCACGAATTGAAGATCTGCTGATTTATTGTTTCTTTGTTGTCGGTCTCGTATTTGTTTTTAGCGGGTTTCAAGAAAAAAAACACATTTGGGTCTCAAGAACATATATTATAACCTATTAATTATATTGAATAACAAACATAATGTGTTTGTGCACAAATATAGTATATTTGCGACAAGCTAGCAACACGTTATATTTGCGTCCAAACATCAAAAAATACAGATTTTCAGCGTGTCCATATACTTGCATTCAAGTATGAACTGAAGACCTGCTGCTTTTTTGTTTCTTTGCTGTCTGTCATATTTTTGTGTTCAGCAGTTTTCAACAACCAAAGCCATATTTGGGTCGCAAACATAGAAATTATAACATATTAATCAATGTGTCTTCAACATGTAATATTCAATAGCAAACACAATGTGTTTGGACACAAGTATACTATATTTGCGACAAGCAAGAAACACGTTATATTTGCATCCAAACAACAACAAAAAGACAGAGTTTTCAGCGTGAACTGGCAGATATACTTACATTCAAGCATGAACTGAAGACTTTCTGGTTTTTTGTTTCTTTGTTGTCTGTCATATTTTTGTGTTCAGCAGTTTTCAACAACCAAAGCCATATTTGGGTCGCAAACATAGATATTATAACATAGTAATCATTCTGTCCGCTACATGTAATATTGAATAGCAAACACAATGTGTTTGGACACAAGTGTACTACATTTGCGACAAGCTAGAAACACGTTATATTTGGATCCAAACAACAACAAAAAGACAGAGTTTTCAGCGTCAACTGACAGATATACTTACATTCAAGCATGAACTGAAGACTTTCTGGTTTTTTGTTTCTTTGTTGTATGTCATATTTTTGTGTTCAGCAGTTTTCAACAACCAAAGCCATATTTGGGTCGCAAACATAGAAATTATAACATATTAATCAATGTGTCTCCAACATGTAATATTGAATAGCAAACACAATGTGTTTGGACACAAGTGTACTATATTTGCGACAAGCTAGAAACACGTTATATTTGCATCCAAACAACAACAAAAATACAGATTTTTCAGCGTGAACTGACAGATATACTTGCATTCAAGTATGAACTGAAGACCTGCTGCTTTTTTGTTCCTTTGTTGTCTGTCGTATTTTTGTGTTCAGCAGTTTTCAACAACCAAAGCCATATTTGGGTCGCAAACATAGAAATTATAATATCTTAATCAATGTGTCTCCAACATGTAATATTCAATAGCAACCACAATGTGTTTGGACACAAGTATACTATATTTGCGACAAGCAAGAAACACGTTATATTTGCATCCAAACAACAACAAAAAGACAGTTTTTAGCGTGAACTGACAGATACACTTGCATTCAAGTATGAACTGAAGACCTGCTGCTTTTTTGTTTCTTTGTTGTCTGTCATATTTTTGTGTTCAGCAGTTTTCAACAACCAAAGACATATTTGGTCGCAAACATAGATATTATAACATAGTAATCATTGTGTCTGCTACATGTAATATTGAATAGCAAACACAATGTGTTTGAACACAAGTGTTCTATGTTTGCGACAAGCTACAGACACGTTATATTTGCATTCAAACAACAACAGGCAGATTTTTCAGTGCGGGCATAAATGCCATGTACTAAAAAATGTGATGAAGTGAAAATATAATCACTTCGACAAATGTTGGTGTTTTCTAGGTAGAGGTTGTGGTCTTATTTCATCATCCAGTATGTCAAATGGAAGATTAAGCCAGAATACGAATTTTCTTCAGTGCCTCAAAGTATGTTACGTGTTTGTCATAATTTTGGAATCAGTGTCCTAACCAGTTTCAATAATACTTTAAGATTCTGATGTACTTGACAAATCAATTGATTCAGCAACTATTTAAACTCTATTTCTAAGGCCTATGTTTCCGTCGGCCTATGTTCCTCGTGAACCTTTTACTTAAACTTGGTGTTTTACTATTGTTTTATGTTGTTATTTTGTTTCCAAAGTGTTTATTCATATTAATTTGAAATTTGTACGTAATTGCAACAATTAAATCATTCGTCATAAGTTCAACAAACTGCGTTGGTGACCGCAAAATGAAAAATGTCCACAGATCATTGAAAGAGTTCATTAAGTTAATGAACCTTTTTCGTTACAGACTAAATAAAAACTGAACTTCTTACTTTGAGATGCTATTGCCCCCATTTTGTGGTACTACTCTTCATTTACTAACACATATACTAACACAATTTTACTAACACAACTAATGAGGTACTAAACAGCCATAATGTGCGCTCGTGTTACCCTGGATGGGAAGAGTTTGCATAACGCTTATAAGCATTCCTTCAGACGCCCATAAGCAGCGCGAGTGCTTCCATGGATACGATGATTTGGCGTAATCATCATAAGTATGGCCTAACACACTTGCGGGCGTGTGGTTGAGGGTTGTAGTGCGTTAAGACGTTTAGCGTGAATTTTGGTAATTGCTTGCAAGTGTTCATAATGTGGCACAATTTACGCACCAAATTGGGGGAAGAATGAAAAATCACCTTGGGAAAAGGAGACTAAAGCACGTCAATGCCTGTTACATGTAATTAACGAAATTAACAGTCGCATCATCGTCATCATCACGGGTGTTGTGGTGGAAGTAATGTATAAAGTAACATTGTCTTCGGTGAATAATTGTTTAGAAAATAGGAGAATCCTTAATTACTACAAAATAAATCGAAGCAGTTAAGGATGTAATACAGAATACACAGGTTTACTACTTGTAATTATCCGTGCGTAATATATAACCCCCTGCATTATTACACTTTTAGCTTAAGTTCCTTGCTATTCCCTTATAGTCTTTAACGGTTGAATTTCAAAATTCCGCACGACTAATGGTGTTTCGAATGATGTTTTCGTTTGTTATAAATAATGTTGCCCGTGTATTTAAAAGCCAAAATTTAGAATATGTTCCCTTGAAAGTTATACCCCTCTACAGTGACAATAAGCATAGAAATTTTGAATTTCCTAACCGCTGGTTTGTTCTTTTTGTCTTTAATTTTTTTCAAAATCAACAAAAACATGTTGTATTTTCTAGACATCTGCAAGCAGACGTAAAATAAAATACACAGCAGTACTGTTTTATTTCAATACGTTCAATACCAAACACAACACATGCAAACACCAACTACCTTTATTCGAAATTCATTCGCGGAACGAATACATATCAAAACGAAACATGAACAATAGATTACAGACTAAAGAGAATAGCGAGATCTACCAGTAACAAGCATCAAAAGAATCAAATTGTTGCGAATAGTTTCTTGATTACCCTCTCTCTTCGTTTAATGTGTTGGATACAATGGTAGGCCGAAAATTATCTGTTTTTTTAGACTGACCAAAAAATAATACATAAGAGTTTCCACTTCGATCCCGTCCTCGTGAAGTTACCGACATAGTTGAACATAGAGTTCGAGTTGATGTTGTATGTTACACTCTGGTTGCATATAAAACGAACAGAAATAAAAGTGGGTGTGTATTTTCGTTCGACGCAACCAACATCCGAGATAATTTAGGTAAACTTAGGGTCGTTCAAACACGGGAGCATAGTGAAAGTTGGTTTGCACAGGGACAGGAAGGTAGTTCCTGCGCCAAGACCGTAGTGCGTGGTGAAGAGCTCCATCTTTCCCAAGGTGCCCCTACTATTTTCTGAACTCTGTGGATCTAGACAAGTTATGTCGATAAAATATGCGACCGTCTGTCTTTTAACGTTAGTGTGCGCGGCTTTTGTACATGAGAATCTTACAGTATTTAGCCATTTAGTCATCGAGTATTTACCTATGAAAAAGCTTCTCAAAATACCATTCGGAAGCGGTGTAAAACTGTAGGTCCCAATCAGCGAGTGTAAAAGCTGGAAAACGCAAATCTCACTGATTGTGAGAAGCTCTCCTCAATCCCTTCATGGGACTCCAGTTTTTTCTCTCCGATACCAGGCCGCCTCGAAGAGTAACTGTTGCCTTACCAAGCCCTAGTGGACTTCTGATCTGCTCCGGGGGATACCATGTAGTAATGAGTAATTTAAAACAAAACCAAGATAATAAAATTGGACACATGGTACGTTTCCATGGAGGTGAGTCACGTCTCCGAAGATGAGCCCTTAGCTTCTAGCCACGAGACCATCAACAACCTTCCAAGCGCGAGCAAGAGTGATTTAGCCGGAAATGGATCTGTGGAAAAGTGGGCAAGCAGTAAACGTGGAAACAAGTGACGACACGTTGCCAGCGCGCGTGTTATAGTCTCAAAAAGATTGAGACAAACAGGTAGGCTGGAAAAACAGGCCTGGTATCTGCCATGCCCTAAGAACCACATCGACCATTGCAATGGTGACCAGCCCATACAAATACAATTAAATGTTATTCAGGAACAAATTATGTACGAGGTGATCATGTCACAAATCCACTCACCAGTACATAATGGAAAGCTAGCGGAATAGTCATCTTCGGAACAGGGTTCCGACCGAATTCCTGACAAAAGTGTGTAAGTGTAGGTACAACTATCCCATGGAGAGAGTCTTTCGCGGTGGGCTTCCGTAAGTGTAGGTACAACTAACCCATGGAGACAGTTATGGGCGGAGGGCATCCAATTCGAGGGCGATAGAGGAATCGACTGCTACATAGACGCATCTATGATAGATAGACGAACGGGAAGAGGACTCATTATCGTGGTAGTTCCCTGATCATAACACTGTTTCAGGTAAAGGTTAAGGCGATCACGGTATGTGTAAGATACCTGAATAATGAAAGAGGACCTACAAATGTAAATATATTTCCAGATAGTCAAACCGCTATCAATGTCATATCGTCGGAAAGTCTTAGATTGCTTAAGGTACTCGAGTTCAAGAACGATATATACAAAATGGCTAGCACTGTCAGCCCTGGGCTCATATGAACTCCATGGCACCGGGGCAGCTTGAGAATAAAAGAGCCTATTTATTGGATCGGATGGTATTCAACGGGCTAACTATGACAATGTAATACGTGGAACTTTTCCAGGACATAAAGCAAATATAGGGCATGCGAGGATGACTGTTACGTGGTTCTGTCAAAGACTGAGGTAGGGTCTTTCGTTGACTGTACAGGGTCTTTCGTCAGTATCCACTAAATCTTCCGAAATAAGAACAGAATTGTTTATCCTTCAGTGGATTTTCAGTTCAGATTCTGTGTTGGCTTTCTTGAGACACAAAATAATTTAATTTACAGACACAACATCAACTGATCGACTCATTGAGAACACTCTTCACGGAACGGTTTGAGGAGACCCTTCTGGGAACGGTTGGGAACATGGATCAGGGAACTCTTTGAGAACACTCTTCTGGGAATGGCTGAAAATACTCTCCTTGGAACGGTTGAGAACAATCTTAGGGAACGGTTTGAGGGCAATCTTCAGGGATCGGTTAGAGGATACTATTCTGGCAACGGTTTATTACTGTCCAGTCGATCGACTGTAGATAATCGAGATCATGGTGTGTCCCACACGTCGTGGCTCGGGTTCGGATTAGCTGAGAACGGTTCAAGATCGATTCGGTTCGTACCTCAGGGTGAGCTCTTTACATTCCGACTGGTAGTACGGGATCGGATTTACATCGATTGATAACCATAATACGTAATAGTAAGACGATTCCGCTATGTTGGAATAGTCAGCCGAAGCCGTTTAGTTGGAATAATCAGCCTAAGCCGCTATGATGGAACAGCCAGCCACTACTTTGGAAGAGTCAGCCGAAGCCAGTATTTTGGAATAGGCAGCCGAAGCCGTTACATTGGAATAGTCAGCCGAAGCCAGTATTTTGGAATAGGCAGCCGAAGCCGTTACATTGGAATAGTCAGCCGGAGCTGCTATTTGGGAATAGTCAGCCGAAGCCGCTATGTTGGAATAGTCAGCCGAAGCCGCTATTTTGGAATAGTCAGCCTAAGCCAGTATTTTGGAATAGGCAGCCGAAGCCGTTACATTGGAATAGTCAGCCGAAGCAGCTTCGTTGGAATAGTCAGCTGAAAACCGCTATGTTAAAATAGTCTGCCTAGGCCGCTACTTTGGAATAGTCAGCCGAAGCCGCTACGGTAGAATAGTCAGCCAAAGCCGGTGTGTTGGTATAGCCACCAAAAGCCGCTTTGTTGGGCTAATCTGCCGGAGAAGTTGCGTTGGAATAGTCAGCCGAAGTCGCTGTGTTGGAATAGTCAGCCGAAGCCGCTATGTTGGAATAGTCAGCCGAAGCCGCAATGTTGGAATAGTCAGCCGAAGCCGCTATTTTGGAATTGTCAGCCTATGCCAGTATTTTGGAATAGCCAGCCGAAGCCGTTACATTGGAATAGTCAGCCGAAGCAGCTTCGTTGGAATAGTCAGCTGAAAACCGCTATGTTAAAATAGTCTGCCTAGGCCGCTACTTTGGAATAGTCAGCCGAAGCCGCTACGTTGGAATAGTCAGCCGAAGCCACTACGGTGGAATAGTCAGCCAAAGCCGGTGTGTTGGTATAGCCACCAAAAGCCGCTTTGTTGGGCTAATCTGCCGGAGAAGTTGCGTTGGAATAGTCAGCCGGAGCTGCTATTTGGGAATAGTCAGCCGAAGCCGCTATGTTGGAACAGTCAGCCTAAGCCGCTATGTTGGAGTAGTCAGCTGAATCAGCTATGAGAACGTACTTCCTGCCCTGAAAGTCACTATAACCGAGGAGCACTGATCAACCAATTGACCGTCATCTTATATCAGAACCTAGAGGGCAACTGGCTGCTGAGGCTACTAAAACCAGCGGTATCCATGACACAGCGGATCGACAAAGAAATAGGAAATTAGTAGAAAATAGAGTAGATAGGCGAAAGAGCGATAAACAACCACAAGCAAACCATGCCATATAATGTGTTATGATGGTTGCATCGAACGCATTCCCTTTTATTACGGTCCGTTTTATGTCCAACCAATGAATAACACACAACAGCAACTCGAACTCGATGAAATGATCTACTACTTCGTCGTCATCGAGAGAACTTAAAGTGAGGGATAGAGACTCTTATCTATTGCTCTATGAAGAAACACAACTTCATATATTGTGCAGGATAAGACCGAAGCGAGAACTACAAACTAATATATACGGTCCTTGTTGTCGCAGAAACCGGTTGTTTGTTTGGGACTACGTCTACGTTGTTCACGGGTGTGACCTATAAATGTTGCGTTGTTTGTTTCTCAGAGAGGTAGAGTTTGAGCGTTTGTTCGTGAGTGTGGCTGTTCGCGAGTGTGATGTATAATGCTATGTATGTGTACGGAAAGGTGGTATGTAAGTTTACGTAAGGGGTTGAGTCAAAAGTCTCATTTTTCAAAGAATTCATAAAACTGGTTTCTTTGGTTGACCGGATTTTTGAAGACTCTCGATGTAATGGAAAAATAAGGACGATTTACGTTTATATGTCTGACCGTCTGCATCTAAAATATGCAACTCAGATTTAGTCAAGAGAAAAACAGAGTGACTAACAGATATTTATGATGCTGTCACATTTTAAAACATATTTGGTCGGAGGATTTAATTATTATTCGGTTACACATATATCCCCACGATTCTAGACAAAAGCATATAAATAGCTACAAGTTAGCTCTAACCATGTAATGTCTGAACTTATTAAATGTACTCTGTTTTTACTTGGATGCGTTTCATTGTAAATCAAGAACTTGACAGTTGGTGCGGCATCGGACATGCAGTAAATGTCAATGACTGAACTTTGCAAGAGCAACCACATCCATTAAGAAACTAGATTTCGTTATTGTCGTCGCTAACACTTTGACATGCTGCAATTCAGTCAGACCATAGCGAATGTCAACCACATCCATTTATGTATGTACAATATATATATATGTATATAAGATTCAAGTTTATACATATGTATAAGATTCAAGTTTCGGCAATGCCATGAATTTTACAAATTGCCATTCAATGTAACTGCTGCAAATGGCAAAGTATGTTGCAACATCCATAACAATGACAAGTAGGTAACAATGTAACTCTGTTTGACAAGGGAATTAAATATTTATTAGTGGCTACGCACGTGTCCGCCAGTTTTTAATGGCCATATTTTTAAATCTCTTAACTGAATTCTCATGCTATTACGTACATCTTAAATCCGTGATTTCGCTCACGACACCTGTAGTAAATGTCGCAGTTTTCTTCTCTCGTGCAACCATATCCAGTCCATCGCATTTCCTGGACAGATGTGATGTCAGATTTATATATGACGAGGACATCCGCCCTTACAACTTGGTTTTGCGGGGTCAGGTTGTTTCCTGCGCATTTTCATTACCCACCGTGTTGTGTTTGGCATTTCACCTACTGCCTGGATGATTATGTTTCTGCCACCCATTATGGATCAGACACTGACCAGAATACACCCAGTAGTTCAGAATCGATTTCCATTGGCCAAAATTTATTAGATTTTGATCTAGTAAACATTTTTCAGTTCTGTAAAAACCCGATTGTTGAGGCCGTCGGTGGCGCAATGGGTAGTGTGCGCGCCTCTTGTACTTTATATCCTGGGTGCGATCCCTGCTCTGACCACCTTAAAAATTTATTTCGACGGCGGTCATCTTGCATAGTGACGGCGACACTATCGAGAATTTAGCCATGAAAATGCTTCTCAAAAATACCGTTCGGAACCGGTGTAAAACTGTAGGTCTCAATCAGTGAGTATAAAAAACTAGAAAGCGCACAGCTCACTGGTTGTGAGCAGCTCTCCCCGATTCCTTCATGGGACGTAATGGGAAACCATTTATTTTATTTTTTTAAAAACCCGATTGTAGGTAAGGGGTCAATGATTATTGCAATACAATAACATTGGAAATCGCACAGTGGGGTATATATCAGAAAAATTGAAAATTTTACTACTTTTTGTTTTTTTCGATTTCCAACAAAACAAAAACACACAATATTTTGGACAGCTCAGAAAAAAGTTGAAATCGTCTTCAATCTCACGTCGTGTGAAACTTACAGTTTTCAACTCCAATGTGAAATCAGCATTGTTATATGACTGCGACATGGCAAGAAATGCGATTGACTGGAATCCTCACGAGAGTCGCAGAGTAGGCCAAACCAGATCATACATGGCGAAGGGAAATTGAAACCGAGATGAAGAAAACGCACAAAAGCTGGAGAGCAGTAGAAAACATAGCGATTGACAGATCTGAATTCGAAAAGTTTGTTGAGGCCCTATGCCCCTTATGGGATCGAAGGGTGTTTATGTATTTATAAATAAAAAGTGTAACACGAAAAATATACGAACACCACTACGTGATAAAAAAAAACACAAAAAAAATATCCGTGTCTCCCAGTTTTGCCCAAAGCCATGCACTTTTTTTATGGGCCCCCAAATATTTGGGGCTTCGGTGTCATTTTTGCAAAAAAGTGATCATTTTGTCTGGCTCATATCTTGCAAACCGTACAGAATTTTGATTTACTCCCTGAGGAAAAGTTGTAGCTCTTGTCATAAAGAACAAAAATTGTGAACATACAAAATCTTCATCTTCAAGGTAAATATCTAAAAAAATTTGATTTATTTTTACCTTTTTTCCTCTGTTCAAGTCCATAGGTAGCAAACCGTTCATAATTGAAGGAAACAATTAACTACAAAAATGTACCTAAGATCTTTATAGAACAATAGATCTTCCTAGAACAACATATGAACTTCCTAGGAATGATTCTTAACACCATTTAGGTATCCGCGAAAGTGAAAAATTTCTCGAAAATATTTGTGATTTTGATTATATATTTA
The DNA here is from genome assembly GCA_963931995.1 of Phaonia tiefii. Lineage (NCBI taxonomy): Eukaryota > Metazoa > Arthropoda > Insecta > Diptera > Muscidae > Phaonia > Phaonia tiefii. Next base: position 15,334,115 of record OZ008370.1, on the reverse strand, counting down.
TATGTTCTTTATGACATGAGCTACTACTTTCTCTCAGAGAGTAAATCAAAATTCCAAACGGTTTGCAAGATATGATCTCTTTTTGGCAAAAATGACACCGAGGCCCCAACTCTTTAGGACCCATAAAAAAAGTGCATGACTTTGGGCAAAACTGGGAGACACAGGTCTTTTTTTTTGGTCTTTTATCACCTAGTGGTGTCCATATATGGTTATATTTCCATAACTTAAAAAATTACACACAGTGTTATAATTGTCGAAAAAGAGAGAAGGATAAATTCTAAATCTAATGCCTTTTTTGAATTACATATGTTCCAAAAATATGAAAATTATTGACTGCGTTGCGTGCCCCACAATAAGGTTGTTTCATTCTGCTTGCACTAAAGTATCAATTCTCAGTGAATGTAAGACGAAAAAAATGTTTAATTGATTTTATCAAAAAATATGGGTAGAATTCGAAAACATGTGCTCTATAATTTGTTGAAATTTACAACTTAATATAAGTTCAACAGACACAATTTCCACCTTGTCTTTCATTTTGGGATTATATTTTCATGTTAATATATGGGAGGTTTATACCACCCTGGGTACATTTTCGTTACAGAAGAATGGTAGATTTTAGATGAAATAAAGAATAACAATTGAGGAAAGCGCACACCCTGGTATAACTAATTCATCGCCCTCTAGGTTACATTTTACTACAAATAACCGTAACTCATTCCTGTATCTTTGTCTCGATAGGGTTCAAAGGCACAGTCTAATTGTGAATAGTCCGGCCCTAAATCAATAAAACCATAACTGAAAAAAATATATTTGAAACCTTGACAAATGAAAAGGAAATTAATGAAAATTTATGGCCATAATAAATTATTCAAATACAATTAATATAAAATTGGATCGCTTGAGATCTCAGTAGACAAATGAACAAAATGCGATATCACCCCTAAAATTAAACAACAAATTATCCGTGGAATGAACAAACAAAACTAATTGTGGATGGGAGTTTAATTTGATGATGTTATAGATACAATAACAGTCATTCTTATGTTGTAATTTCCTGATATAAAAGGTGTGATAACATTTTAATTCTTGGCGCAAGGTCACACATTTGTACTTATGTCTGTCCTTTGTCTCTGAACAACAAATGTGAAATTTGTCGTTCCCCTTTCCGTTACCTTTCTTCGTAAATTGCATTTATGGAAAGTATTGAGTTTGAATTTTATTATCGATATCGATGCGATGCCGCAACAATACTTTGATTGATTTGTATTAATTTATTAATCGCAATCGTTCATGTAGTTCTCCCAAATAAAGTCATGTATCGCAAATGTGTATCATGCTGTTCCAAACGAGTTCTCGTTTGCGTCAAACGCGTACAAAATTGCAGTTGCCGCATATTTTAAAAAACGTTTGCGATAACTGAAATTAGCCATCTTTCTAATGCGAGCACAGATTACGAAGAACATAAATTTCTCTCATTCTGTCGACTGTATAGACAGTCTTATCTACTCGTTTGGTGTACATACGCACGCATACATATAAGAGAGATCACACACTCTAATGCTTCCACCTTCCCAGTAAACAATTTGTTCCGCATTCGGTCAGAAATCTGTCAAACAGTCTGCACAAGTTGCCGAGTCTGATGCCGATGTCGGTCAGACAACGTACAGAAAATCGTATGGACAAGTATGACAAGAATTCGGAAAGTTTTGTCGGAGGAAATTGGGAAGAGTGTGCAGAGTTATCGAACAGATGTCTGTGAGAATTCTGAGGGAAATTCTGAACGATTAAACACCCGACAATGGTCCGAATTTTCCTATCGTTTTCTGACACATTGTACTATTTGTCGTGGCAATTTCGGAGAGACGTCTGAACAACCATGCGAGAATGTTCCGACTTTTCGTATCATTTTCTGGTCATCTGTCAGAGTTTTCGTACCAATTAATTATACTTAAAAAATTAATTATTATTTTTATTTGACGACTTGCTCATTTGTAGCTGAAGACAACAAACAAAATGATGCAGACAAAACAAAAACAAATATTTAATTCACCGAAACTATACAGTAAAAACATTTTCGGGGGAATTCCCTTAATGGCGCATGGTTACAGAATGAAAACAAAATCAAATAGAATAAAAAATTCCCTTCAGAGAATGTGCAGAAACGTCGCATGATTTTCGTATGGAATTGCAGAGAATGTGCAGAACCGGCTGACAGAGAATGTATAGACAATTCGTTTAAATGACTGAAGGAATTGCAAATATTTTGGCTAATTGTCTGATATAATTTAAGAGAACTTAAAGACGTCCGACGCGTCGGAAGCAGTTGTTTATTGGATTGTCAATATGGTTTTGATGGACAGTTGACGCGTTGTAGTTTGCTGCGTTTTTAGGTGTTATTTGAATGCAAGGCGAGACAGACGTATAAGTAGACAATGAAAAAATAGACAAAAATTACAACTTTTTTTAAAACAAACTTTTATGGGTAAACCCAAAATCATAAAAGTTGGAAATTAAACAAAAAAGAGCTTAAGGAAGCCATAAATGCTAGTGTTAATTACAACTCGGTTGCGGTAACCGAAGTAACATTTGGTGGAACCGTTTCTCGTTTCTCGCAAACGTTTTTTCAGCTCTATTTTTTCATAACTCGTTTACTGAAAACGTTTTTAAGTTCTCGGTAACGTTTTTGTAGTTGGGACCAACTACAACTCGGTTGCTGCAACCCAAACAATAGTTGGCGGAACCGTTTTTCGTTTCTCGCAAACGTTTTTTTATCTTATGTTTTTCATAACTCGTTTGCTGCAAACATTTTTCGGCTCTCCCAAACGAAATGATATGTATCGGTTACCAACTCTCCCAACTACAGTCCACAAACGAACTTCAGTTATCTGAGATTTCGTTTGGCAGGAACGAGTTTGTTCTATGCGTGTAACTATTCAGGTTCTTAGTGATACATTTTGAGTTGAGTTATTAGTGGTACTCGCAAGAGCCTCGAAAACTTGCACAGCAAACTGTGAAACAAAATTGAATTGACTTTCACAAATGACGAAAAGTTTAGATTCAATTTTGCTGAGCAAACATGGGAATCGAAATTTCGAGAATTTTAACACTTCTACACCGAAAGAAAACGCTTCATCAAATTATTGAATTCCTTCATCAATTAGATGAAACATTTCCTCAATTTACAACCAACGACACACTTCACTGCATTGATGAAGAACATTTCATCAAAGTTTTCTCCATATTTCATCAATAGTGAACGTTGATTCAACGACAATTTCTTTATCAATTCGATGAAACATTTCCTCATTTTCCAACGAACGACACATTTCATTGCATTGATGAAGAACAGTTCATCAATCTTTCATCAATAGTGTACGTTGATTCAACGACAATGTTACATCAAGCTGATGTAAATTTTTGATAAATTTGATTTAAGTTTGACATCAAGTTGAAGTAAATTTTTCACAATTTTCATGAAAATTGTTCGTAAATTTGGTGAACATTGTTCATCAATTAGATGTTAGGTTGTCATCAATGTGATGTAAGTTTGTCATCAATGTGATGTAAATTGGTGATCAGTTTTATGTAAATTGTTAGTTAAAGAACTCGTTTGGTTATTTTTCATCGTAAAAAATCCACAATAATAGGGAATAAGATCATATAAAAATGCTCAGAGAGTAGATAATATTTTCCGTCCATTACACTATTTTATATTATGTCCATATTTATTTTCAATTTTCTACTATTTTTTTTCTTTTTCCATTCACTTTTTCAATACTATGTCCATACTTTTAATCGATCTCACTAACTATTTCCAAGTTCCAATGAAAAAGATTGATGTGAAAAGATCATCAGTTCAATGAGCTGAAAAAGGTGGCGAAACACACAATCTTCAAATTGAAATTTGTCATAAATTCAATGAAGAAGAATTGATGGACATGTATCATCGATTTGATGTAAAGATTTTCTTTCAGTGTATACCACGTGTTTTGAAAACTGATGCGCAAATACGCACAGTATCTTGGTTTGATGCCTCAGAAGATGCTTCGAAGCAAATTTACACCGAGGAAATGTTAATTAAAATGAGATGATTTATTTAATTCGGCCTTTTTATTGGTACTTTTTTATTTTGTTATTTAGGCTCAACACCTTTCTATATCTCTATAAATAGAGATGTAGTTTTTTTGAAAAAGAAGAAGTTTCGCAAATACATCCTCATGATTCCTGGCAAACCGTATAGCTATTTCAGTTCTAGCCACAGATCTTCATCAGCGGTTGTTTGGAAAGCTGCTTTTCAAAAATTCATCAAACTAAATGCAAACAGTATCTCATCTGAATTGAGAATTTTCCACTATGCAAGTGTTGCAATCGCATGCAAAACCAATAAAAAGGCCGAATAAATAAAATTCCTCCCTGATTAACGTGGAGCATGACGATACTGCAAGCAATTGTCATTGCCTGTAAACATTGTGTTGTCTTTTCTAATCTTTCACTTCTAATGGGGACCGATGGTTCTCTGAAGATGGAAAGAAGTTGTTTGCAAATAATTTCTTGTGTGTTTTGCTTCTGATATTTTTCGAAGACTTGCATAGTGGAAAATTCTCAAATTAGATGAGTTTTCATTTGCATTTAGTTTGATGAATTTTTGAAAAGCAGCATTCCCAATAACCGCTGATGAAGTTCAGTGGCTAGATCTGAAATAGCTATACGTTGTGCCAGAAATCATGAGGATGCATTTGCAAAAACTTCTTCATTTTTGGTTTTGGACACTCTAGGTTAGAGTGTGCGCGGTTAACCAGTTTCGAATTCGAAATTAGTAAATAACCTTTATTTCGAAAAAGTCTTGAGTTTTAGCATAGTTCTAAAGTTTTTGTCCTCTTCTGATAAATATTAAGAATTCAGTTACGAGTTAACAACTTACGACCATCAATATGCCATAAAGACTGGGAATTCAAGCGCCATCTATTTTCATAAATTGCGCCTACTCGTAAGCAAATACTCAGTAAACACGTCGCATATCATAAGACAAAAAAGTTGTTTATTTAAACGTAAACATATTCGCATCTTCTTAGATGCGATCATATAAACGTGTTTCATTGGCCATTTCAATGTCATCTTCCTCACCTTCAGTACACAAAGAAGACGCAGACGCGTATTTGCATCATCTTAACTTGAAACACTTTTCACTGCGAATGTCAAGTGTAAAGTCAACAAACGGCAACGAGACACCGAATACAATATACGATATATTGTGGCGGCACAACAGAAAAAACACCTTAAACTGTCTAACGTGCGTTCATACTGTATGAAACCGTTCAACAGTGCGTCATATTTTGATGGACCTAAGTACATGAAACCTTTGTGTAATCCATATCAGTAACCGTTTAGTAAATATACGTGGGAACGTTGATGGTTATGACACTTGTGTTGATGTGGATTCGTTTGACGTACTTGAGTTTGAAACTGCTTTTATTTGTCTGCTTGGTTGGGCAGTTTTACTCTATAGCAGACATGGAATATCAAAATCTATATTTGATATTAAAAACCAATTTCGAATTTGCACGTAAAGCGAAATTTCGATACGTCAAAATGCAGTATCAGACTTAGGTGTGAACTTCGTTTAGGAAACGTGATTGCGCCCTAATAAAATGGTTTCAATCAAACCCATAATATCCTTTGTGATAAATAATTAAAATATTGGGCAACAAGTGTTATATGATGTAACTATAAACTCTAAGAAATCTTTACCGAGACTTGAAAAACGTTTCCATTAACAAATGACTTGTAGCCAAAAAAAACGTTTACTAGAAATGATAAATGTTTGCGGCAAACTGATTTGTTTTTAAAGCCAACGAGTTACATTTGACAGAACCAAAATGTGCACAAAAACGGATACGGATCCGTTTCGACCCCGTGTGAGTCCGTATAACAAAAAAAATCGAAACGTGTCTTGTCGAACCCGCTACGAGTCAATAAAACTATAAAAAAGCGAATCAATGGAATTGCGATTTGGTAAATCCGTCTCGAACCGGATACGACCCAGTAACAACATACACAAGTGAATCAATGAAATTCCGATTTGGCGAATCCGTCTCGAACCGTATACGAGCCTGTAAAAACATACACGAGTGAATCAGTGAAATTTCTATTTGGCGAATCCGTTTCGAACCCGTTACGAGTCCGTAAAAATATAAAAAAGCGAATCAATTGAATTGCGATTTGGTAAATCCGTCACGAACCGGATACGAGCCTGTAAAAACATACACAAGTGAATCAGTGAAATTCCGATTTGGCGGAGCCGTTTCGAACCCGTTACAAGTCCTTAAACACATACACAAGTGAATCAGTGAAATTCCGATTTGGCGGAGCCGTTTCGAACCCGTTACGAGTCCGTAAAAATATAAAAAAGCAAATCAATTGAATTGCGATTTGGCGCATCCGTCTCCAACCGGATACGAGCCCGTAAAACCATACACAAGTAACTAAGTGAAATTCCGATTTGGCAGAGCGGTTACCAACCCGTTACGTGTCCGAAAAAAAACATAAAAAACCCAAACACAGTGAAATGTCGATTTGGCGGATCCGTTTCGAACCTGTTACAACTCCGCGAAAGTATAAAAAAGCGAATCAATGGAATTGCGAACCCGTTACGAGTCCGTAGAAATATGAAAAACCGAAATGCAAGTTTGGGAAAACAAATTTGTAATTGCAATCACCTCGTGAGGGAAAAAATAAATAAATGGTTTCCCATTACATTCCATGAAGGAATTGGGAAGAGAGTCTTACAACAGTGAGCTGTGCGCTTTCTAGTTTTATACTCACTGATAGGGACCTACAGTTTTACACCGGTTCCGAACGGTATATTGAGAAGCTTTTCCATGGCTATATACTCGATAGTGTCGCCGTCACTATGCGAGGTGACCGCCGCCGAAAGGAGTTTTAAGGTGGTCAGATCAGGGATCGAACCCACGTTCTCATGCACAAGAGCCGCGCACACTATCTTTGCACCACCGACGGCCACCGAACCGGTTACGAGTCCGTAAATATATACACCAGTGAATTACTAAAATTTGGGTTTGGTGGATCCGTTTCGAACCCGTTACGTGTCCGTAAAAATATGAAAAACCAAAAAGAGAATTTGGGAAAGCAAATTTGTAATTGTATACATCTCGTGGGGGTAAATATATAGTGAGGGAAGTTTGTATTTCGGCCAAGGGATGCACGACCCACGCCCTCTTTACCTCTCACCTTTTGGTGGCAGATATTTTGGCCGAAAAAAATTAATGTCGCTGATTAATATCTGAGTTGCTAAAACACAAAAATTGGCTGACAACGAAAATTAGAATGAAATCCCTTTCGAATCCAAGAAAATTTATAAAAGTAAATCCGTCTCGAATTTATTATATAGTATTTAAGAAAATCATAACCCGAAACGGATTCGAATATGAAGTCCGTTGGGATTTCGAGACGCATCAGAAAAAGTAGAAGAACGATTCGCGCTTTCGACAGGAATTTCATACACAAACGGCCTCGTTATATTTCCGTCACTGATTTCGGTTTCGGACAAAATGTACGAAGAAGCGAGTTAATTTCGAATTCGAAACGGATTTATACTAAACAAACTGATTTCCTTTTCGAACAAAACGTACGAAGAAGCGAGTCCATCTCGAATTCGAAACGGATTCATACTAACCAAACTGGGAAGGAACTTGAAACAATTCTGAGTGGACACCACGCATTTTGATAGCAGTTCGAGTGCCAACAATATGCACTTTCTTTGGGGGTACACCAACCAATCAACCTATCAATCAGGCTGACATTAGAAAACTTAGTAGACAAGCAGGAGGAAACCGCGGTTGGGATCGAAAAGGCGGCCACTACCATTAAAAATGCTCCATTGAATCGTTGGGCGTTGGACTTCTACAAAAGAAAGCTTGAAGAACTAACAGTGCTGTGGGAACTAGTCGGGCGTCAGGACAAATCCATTCGGAGATATTCTTCAACCCTAATTCAGGACCTTTATGGCTCCACCAATACCAAATTTTAAGCAGTAACAGTTAGCGAACAGCTGATAAGGTCGCACCTGAGGTTAATCGCGACACCAGTTCCGCCTCAGGAAAAGCGATAGAGTGATCCACAAATATAGGCGAGGACACCTGCCAGTTGGAACGAATCCCCAGTCCTGAATAGTGTTCATACATTTCAGTTACATATCTTTAAATCGTGATCCTTGCAACGTTTACAAGGATCGTCAACAGATGGGGGGTTTTTTGGTTTATTATTCTTCTAGAGTAGTTTCATTGTCTATACAACGGTGGCAGGAGGCAAACCCAGCCCGGCGTGATTTTTATTTAAGCTACTGTCAAGGTGATTATGTTTCAGCCACCCATTATGGATCAGACGCTGACCAACATCTATAGTGTTAAAACTGGATTTATCTTTCTTTTGTTTTGGTCCTCCGTTGGTCAGTATTAATGATTTATCCGCCTACAAAGGACCGACGCTAAGGCAACTATTGCAAGGGAAAGGCACTTCCACTGGTCAAGAATTCAAATCCATGATAAGGCGATAAGGACTTTCGGTCTGCTCAACCTTGAGTGAACCAGATATTAGCTTCTCGAATCACAAGTACGTTCACTTCATTAGTAGAGTGTCTGCCATCAATTACCAGGTGAAATCAGATTGTTTTTCGTCTTTTGATCATCGTTATCTTGAAATGTACGCTATTCCATTCAAATGAAAATGTTGACATTAAAATTTTGATATCTCTAATAGTCTAACATGGTGTTCAGAGACAATCTGGCGTAGTCGATTTGAATTTGGTTCAACAAAAAGGTCTACATTTCCAATTATAAGAATTGCTATAAATCTGTTCCAAATGATATGCGCGTTGTTGACGATCTTTCACTTAGCCACCATAAACCAAATTCAAACAAAATCCAACACACTTTGACACCAATCAAATATCCAAATGCCGCAACATACCTTTAACTACCAGATACACAACGACATAGTTAATGGAAAGTTGATACATGGTTTCATTAAGATTTATGTGGATTACTTCAATCCAAGGAGCGTCGACCGCAGTTGCATAGACCATGTGTACACAGTTGCGGTAAAGCACCATCCACAAATAGAAGACGCTGTAGTGGAAAAGTGTACAACAGCCGGATTATAAATGTATCTGGTTTGTAATAGAGTGAAGTAACAAGTGAATGGATTTTGCAGTCATTTTGTGTTAAAACGATGTGTCAGAGAGATTGTGAAAAAATTAAATATCCAAAATTAAAATGTATCAATACGAGTATCACTACAGGATGAAAAAACGACTCTGTAACATTATGCGGGAACCATGTATATGTTTGGAACATCCACATACCTACGTGGATGCATTGCTGGCATGAATTGAAGTTCTGCCGTTTTTTCTTCTTTAATGTCTGTCACGTCTTTTCTCAGCTGCTTTCAACAACAATAGTTATCATTGTGACTCCAACATGTAATATTGAATAGTAAACACAATGTGTTTGGACACAAGTCGACTATATTTGCGACAAACTACAAACATGTTATAGTTGCATCCAAACAACAACAAAAATCATAGGAGGTGTCAGGGGACTCCCGGTTGGAACGAAGTTCCTTTCGTTATAAATTATATACTAGTTAGTTCCAACACGCCCTCGATAATTTAAATAGATCTTTAAGAAAATATACTTTTTGTAAAATTATAAACTTTTTTTTAAGAAAAAGGTCCTTTTTGTAAGCATATTTATTATATTTCCCGAAAAGGTCCTTTTTTAAAGAGAGGTACCTCTTTTATTAAAAAGGTAATGTTTTTTTTAATAAAAGGTACTATTTATAAGAAGAAGTACGTTCCGAAAGAAAAAGTCATAAGAATATGAATTTTTTACAAACAAGTACTTTTTTAAAAACAGGTACTATTTAAAGAAGAGGTACTCTTTGTAGGAAAAAGTAATTTTTTTAAGAAAAGTTACTTATTTTCAGAAAGGCTAATAACGGGTTTTTCAATAAGAGCGCTACAAAAGTTTTTTTTTAACAAAACACAACCGGTTTTAGATACTAATGAAATTCTTTATTCCTGTGAAAGTACGTTCGATGCCATTTTGTATGGAACTCGATTTCTTTTGCATGGCCACCCCTTTAACGCTTGCAGAAGTCCAGGCGCTGAACCCAATTTTCGACGATTTTCAAGCATAAATCGGCCGATAATGCTGCAATTTCACGTTCGATATTCGTACGCAGTTCATCAATCGTCGCTGGCTTGTAGGCATAGACCATAGACTTGACGTAGCCCCACAGGAAATCATCTAACGGCGTCAAATCGCACGATCGAGGCGGCCAATCGACTGGGCCATTTCGTGAGATAACACGTTCACCAAACTTGGTTTCCAATAAATTGATTGTGGCATTCGCTGTGTGGCTTATGGCGCCATCCTGTTGGTACCACATGTCGTCCAAGTCCATATTATCCAATTGGGGCCAAAAATATTCGGTTACCATTGAACGGTAGCGATTCGGATTCACAGTAATGTGCCGGTCTTGATCATCACGGAAGAAGTACGGCCCAATGACGCCGCCGGCCCATAAACCGCACCAAACCGTAATTTTTTCGGAATGCGATGATCTGCATTACGTGCAGATTGCTGTCTGACCAATAACGCATATTTTGCTTATTGACGAAGCCATTCAGCCAGAAATGAGCCTCATCGCTGATTGTTGAGGCCTCCTAAAGTTGGTCTCTTAAAGCTGAGGCCACTGACTCCAAATTTCGGTAGTAAGTTTTAATAATTTCGACTCGTTGTTGGCTCGTATATCTTTCCATGATGAAATGGCAACCTTACTGAAGAGAAATGTCAAAAGAGCGGGAAAAAATATGGCGTCGTCGTCGGACAGCAACCTATCGATTTACTTTGGTAGCGTCTCTGTTAAAAAACCCTTTAAAAGAAAGGAAAAGCTACTATTTTATTTTTTAGAAAATGTACTTTTCAGAAAGGGAATTTTTTTTAAGAAAATGTATTTTCAAGAGGTTTGTTTTTTTTTTTTTTAAGAAAAGGAATAGGTAAATTTTCAAGAGGAGGTTCTTATCTCAAGAAAAGATATTTTGTTTCACAAATAAGCTTGGTTGGTTGGTTAGTTGAAAAGACTACAATACAGCACGCTGGCTAGCACACTTAAGCTAAAGAAGTCCATACCTGCAGTTTCCTCAATAGCAACTATATACTAGTCGTCTAGCCCATTTGCCCTTTCAATGAATTTATCTAAAGACCTACAGGAATATCCTGTAGGGCTACGGTGCTAACTAAATGTGTACCGAGTATCCTACTCCTCAGTCCTGCCAGAGCAGGGCAATCCCAGAGAAGGTGTTTCGTCGTTCCCTCGTCCTCTTCCATGCAGCATCTACAGAGAGTGGAGTTTCTATGTCCCAATAGTAGGGCGTGTTTTCCTACAAGACAATGTCCCATAAGTGTTCCTATCATTGTGGATAACCTGCCTCTCGGCAAGATAAGTAGTTGCCTAGTCCTCTTCCTGTCCGTCTGTAGCCAGAGGACCCTGGCTTGTTTGCAAGTTGAAGTAAGTCTCCACATGTCCTTGAACATATTATCGGCCCACTGCCTGATCTGTAAACGGCAGGTAGAGATTGGCATACTAACACCTTCTTTTGCCGGAAGAACCTGTGCCGTAGTACCCTGTCTAGCTAACGCATCCGCTACGCAATTGCCAGGAATGTCGCTGTGTCCCGGTACCCAGATGAGCCTGATGTCAAAATACTCCGCCATCACCCTAAGTGATGAGTGGCATTATTTCACCGTCAGGGACGTAGCAAACATGGCTTCCAGGGATTTTATGGCTATGGCCTGGCTGTCTGTGTAGACACATATTCTCCGGAGGGTTGTAACACTACTTTTCTGTAGTTCAGTAACCTCCAGTATGGCGGTAATTTCTGCCTGAAATAAACTACAGTGATCAGGCAGCTTGAAGGATATATTTACATTTAGGTCCGGTGAATGGACAACATAGCCTTCTTGCTCGTCCAACTATGATCCATCCATGAAAAATGTGACACTACTGGTATCCCCTTCCAGCGACTTTTCCCAGGTATTCCTGTTCGGAATATAAGTCCTTGGACTTATCGCTGGTAGAAGGTAGGGGATACAGTAGTCCGTTTTTACGGGAATACAGTTGATCCGGTGTAGTAATTCAGCTTGTCCGGAATGGCCAGGTATCATGACGCCACAATCTCTGATTCTCACCAGAGATGTAGCGGCTGCCGATTCGGCCATGATATCAGGAGTACAGATGTTCAAGATAGCACTAAGTGCAGTACCTGACGTTAGTGCTGATCTAATGTTGGTCTAATCAGTGCTGATCTTTGAATTTTCATCAAGGAATTCAGAACACATTTCTTTTGGAGCAACCTCCACCAAACTACGATGCTATAGAGAAGTATTGGTGTGACTATTGCCGCATAAATCCACATGGTGATCTTAGGAGACAGTCCCCAGCGCTTTACAGCAGCCCCTTTACAGCAGTAAAGATCAATAGACGCCTTTTTCACCCTCTCCCCCACATTCGGTTTCCATGACAGTATTCTGTCGAGAATTATCCCCAGATACTTGACCTTTTCCGTCAACTGTAATTGCACCCCATTAACCCTGCTGTTAGATTAGAAAAAACTTACGAATCTTAGATTGAGGGACCATTTGGTCCATACTGCAATTTTCATCCAAAATAATAATTTTATCTTATTCTTTGTAACTATTTTGGTTCAATAATTTCTAAAGCAAGTATTTGACATATCAAAAACATCCGCTAACATATCAAAAACATCTTCTAAATATTTGACATGAATTTACATTCGCTTGGTAATGAAAAAATTTACGAATCTTAGGTTGAGGGACCATTTGGTCCATACTGGAATTTTCATCCAAAATAATAATTTTATCTTATCCTTTGTAACTATTTTGGTTCAATAATTTCTAAAGCAAGTATTTGACATATCAAAAACATCTTCTAAATATTTGACATGAATTTACATTCGCTTGGTAATGAAAAAATGTACTATTGACCAAATGGTCCTCTAACCTAAGATTCGTCATTTTGTATTTTTCTCAGTCCTGAATAAAGTTAGAAAATTTAATTTTCGCACATAACATTGTTTTATTAAAAGACCCCATTAGCAGAAAAATTTAGTCAGTATATATCACCGTTCTAAAGTTACAAGGGAAAACAGAAAAAATTTGGACCAAATGGTCCTAATCTAACAGCAGGGTTAACAGACGGCAGTCCAAATGCGGGTATTTTATGTTTCAAAAAGGTACTCTTTAAAGAAATGGTAGTTTTTTAAGAAAATTCAATTTATTGTAAGAAAATTTACTTTTTTAAGAATAGGTACTTATTTTAAAAAAAACTTTTTTTAAGAAAAGGTACATTTTATAAGAAAATTTACTTTTTTACGCAAAGGCACTTCTTTAAGATATGGTATTTTTTTAAGAAAAGGTACTTTGTTTATGAATATGAATAAGTATTTTTTTGAGAAAATTTACTTTTTTTAAGAAAATGAACATATTTAAGAAAATGTTAATTTTTTTAAATTCTTTCACTTTTTACTTTTTGGTGGGTTCAAAACTACAATTTATACTAAATTTTGGTTACAGGCTCCACCTAGAAAACTTCCCATTAAACAAGAAATTTCCCAACATGTGTCAGTCTAGACACAGACCAAAGCAAAAGTACACAATATAGTTGTTAATACTGGGTTGTAGCATAATAGAATATATGAGCCATTATTTTGAGTGAGTGTCTCATGATTATCTTTCTGCATTCATGCAGATGTTTAGCTCACTATTACCACTTTACTCCCGAGGGTTACAAACTGGGGTTAAATGCATTTTAAATTCATCCTCTTGGATGTGATTTTATTTTGTTGCTCCTACGACCGAAATTTGTGATTACACAATAACTATTACCGGTCATTCAAAAGTTCATTCAATATTTCACCATACAGATTTACACTGAAAAGCATAAAAACTCTCAAATACTTAATTCACTCAATTGTACCGCAAAGGCAAACTAGCAGGAAAACCTGTTGCAAACTAAGCAACGGGCACAGTTTATAAAGATGCCAGTAGTTTATTCCATATCGCGTTTGTTGGCTAATAAAATGGCGAGACTCACCACTACATGTATTTAGGTATATTTGTACAAGGAGCAACAACAGGTTGCTTCGTGTCTTAGCCAACAAGTAGTGAAGAAGCTCCCTTATATTACTTATCGAATGGGAAGGAGGAAAACTTATAACCAACTTCTTTGGCATAATATACAATTTATTACATGTTGGGTAATATTGTGAAAATGAGTAATGGGTTGTTAGAAAGATGGGAAAGGTAATATTGGTTGAGGCGACAACGAAATGGTATGGTACAGTACAATGTGTGCAAACACGTAACTGTGGTAGAAATTTGGATTTATCAGAACTCACCATAGATAAAGCAGTAATCGGGAAACAGTGGCTGAGAATTGCAAAAACCAATTGTAGGCAAGGAGTTATGGATTATTTGGAGATATTAAGATTAAATACCGGATAATTTTGAATATTTTAGAAAATATTTCAAAGTTGATTACTTTTCTTATTTTTTTTAATTTTAATTTTGGTGTTTTTTTAACATATTTGAATATTCTTGAGTACGCTCCAATAGTTTGACTTCCACGTTATAGGTGCCATATTGATAGAATCCAATCTGTTGGGAAGCATTTCTTATTTTTTGCTTTACGCAATCTTGGTTGGAGTTCATCGTCGAACCTACCTCCCTATACTCATAGATTACAGCTCGTTGACTTACCTACTTTAGACCGTCGTAGGGCAATGTTGTCTGTATGTTTCGTGGTATAACTAATCAATGAAGAAATTAAAAATCATCATGTTTGATCTCTTCACTGATTTTTAATGTTGCTTTTACAGCTTCTAGACAATATGTTCCATTTTTTTAATCCAGTTTTTACTCTTTGCAATACTTTTAGTGGGTTCCACCATCTATTCTCTCTATTGGTTTCGATTGAAGCAATTAAACCAGCGACTTTTTTAATGACTGATCCAGATTTAAGATATCTTTCGAGAAATCATGTGAATGAATTTTGGTTAATTTTCGCTAAACTAAATTTCCTGCTTCATATGTCCTGCATCATCTGTTACTACTTCATTCTATTCCTGCCCTATGTGTTCCTGCTTAATCGGTTTCTGTGTCACCTGTTCTTGCTTCACCTGTTTCTGCTTCTCCTGCATCATCATTTCGTGTTTCAGTTGTTCCTACTTTATCTATTCCTGCTTCATTTGTTCCTCCTTCATCAGGTCCTGGTTCATCTATCCTTCTTCATCTGTTCCTGCTTAATCGGTTTCTGTATGATCTGTTCTTGTTTCACTTTTCCTACTTTTCCTGCATCATCAGTTCCTGCTTCATTTGATCCTACTTTATCTATTCCTGCTTCATCTTCTCCTGCCTCATCAGTTCCTGCTTCATCAAACCTGCTACATCTGTTCCTGCTCCATCCGTTCCTGCTTTATCTGTTCCTGTGTCATTTGTTCTTGCTTGATCTGTTCCTGCTTCACCTACATAATATGTCCTGCTTCACCTGTTCCTGCTTCAATCTCTTCCTGCTGCATCTGTTCCTACTTTATTTGTTCCTGAGACACCTGATCTTGCTTTATCCGTTCCTGCTTCACCTGCTTCAACAGTTACTTCTTCATTTGTTCCTAGTTTATCTTCTCCTGCTTCATCAGTTCCGGCTTCATCAGGTCCTGGCTCATCTGCTCCTGCTTCATTCTCTGTCTGCTGCAACTATTTCTGCTTTATCTGTTCCTGTCTCATCTGTTCTTGCTTCATCTGTTCCTGCATCATTCTCTGTCTGCTGCAACTATTTCTGCTTTATATGTCCCTGTGACGCCTGTTCTTGCTTTATCTTGTCCTGCTTCATCTGTTTCATTTGTTCCTGTTTTATCTATTCGTGCACCATCTGTTCTTCCTTTATCTGTTCCTATATCATCTGTTCTTGTTTCATCTGTTCCTGCTCCTACTACCTCATCAGTTCTTTCTTCATCTGTCCTTCTTCATCTGTTCCTGCTTAATCGGTTTCTGTGTCCTGTGTTCTTGCTTCACCTGTTCCTGCTTCTCTTGCATCATCAGTTCCTGCTTCATTTGTTCCTACTTTATCTATTCCTGCTTCATCAGTTCCTGCTTCATCGATCCTGCTACATCTGTCCCTTTCCATCTGTTCCTGTGCCATCTTTTCTTGCTTAATCTGTTCCTGCTTCACCTTTTCCCGCTTCATTCTCTTCCTGTTGCATCTGTTCCTGCTTTATCTGTTCCTGTGTCATCTTTTCTTGCTTAATCTGTTCCTGCTTTACCTGTTCCCGCTTCATTCTCTTCCAGCTGCATCTGTTCCTACTTCATCTGTACCTGTGACAACTGATCATGCTTCATCTGTTCCTGCTTCACCTGCTTCAATAGTTCCTACTTCATTTGTTCCTGCTTTATTTTACTCCTGCTTCATCGTTCCTTATTCATCAGGTCCTGGCTCATTCATCTGTTCTTCTTCGTCTGTTCGTGCTTAATCGGTTTCTGTGTTCCTGCTTCATCAGTTTCCGCTTCCTCAGTCATGCTACATCTGTTTCTGCTCCATCTGTTACTGCTTTATCTGCTCTTGTGTCATCTGTTCTTGCTCCATCTGTTCCTGCTCCACCTACTTCATCAGTTGCTGCTTTAAAAATATAAATAAATAAAATAAATGGTTTCCCATTACATCCCACGAAGGAACAGGGGAGAGCTTTTCACAATCACTGAGATGTGCGCTTTCGAGTTTTCACTCACTGATTGGTACCTATAGTTTTACACCGATTCCGAACGGTATTTTGAGAAGCTTTTGCATAGCTATATACTCGATAGTGCGCCGTGACTATGCGAGGTGACCGCCGCCGAAAGAAATTTGTAGGTGGTCACAGAGCAGGGTTCGAACCCATGATCTCATGTACAAGAGGCGCGCACACTAACCATTGTACCACCGACATATATGGTCCTAAAATATATGTTCCTATAATAGAAAACATCGATTATCGGCGGCAGATGCACCACGAGCTGTATAATCTGTATCCCGACATTGACGTAGCACCAAAATAGCGTGTTTAAGCTGGCTTGGCCTTGTCATTATAATGGGTCAGTATGAACCAGTGAGAAAGGTAGTCGAAGACGTACTCGAAGAATCTCGGAAAATGAGACTACCAAGACTTCGCCGGAAAGACCAGGTGGAAAATTGTCAGCGAGAGCTTGGGGTTAGCAACTGGAGAAGAAAAGCTGAAGATCGAGACGGTAAGAGAAGCATGTTATCCTCATGTTGTAAGGCTTTTGATTCCTCTGGGTTGTTTGAGGTCACCTAAGGAAGTTAGTAGGTATCGATCAGTTATGGAATGTATACAGTTGACTAGAAAGCCTAACCGGACTTCCTGCGTTTCAAGCATTCCACCTTCAAAGTGAGTTCATACACAGTGAGAAACAGATAATATCGAGGGATATTAGAAACAAACAAATACTGCCCTGACGATGAGAAAAGACGGAAGATCGTGCCGGTTGGAGAAACCTGTTTTCATTATATTGTAAGGCCCTTGACCCCTCGGAGTTGTTTGAAGCCTCCTAAGTTAGTAAGTAGATTTTATTTAAATTTGATATTTTTTGTTTTAATTTTGATTCGGCTTAACCGTAACCACATCGGCATAACCGTCCAACATGGTAGCGTTGTACACTCACGCAAAAATTAAGGAGTGTTTTTGTTATAAGGATAGTCATTTGTTGTCTTGTACAAAGGAGTGTACAAATTACTTGATATCAAAAGAAACAAAAATAACATTCAATTATGTGGTTCTACAAAAAACATATACAACAACTAAGTAATCACGAAAAATAAGAAAGCGTCAAAGGGAAATATTACAACGACATCAAGGTAACAACAACTGAAACTTACATGCGGGCGTAGTGATGTAATGTGTTGGGAAAGTGATGAAATGAATGATGAATGTAAAAATATCCTCTAGCACAAAGGTACCACAACAGCCCTATAATTAAGGTTGGGATGGTAGTTTAATATGATAATGGCTTAGTAATTGGATTTGGGGATAAACAATGAACCTGTTGCTTTACGCTGGCGTTTGAAGGGAACGACAGAATTGCAAATTAATTACACTAATTGGATTGGCGATAGAAGAGACTGCTTGTCAATTCATAAGTATTTCATGGTATAAAATGTTTCGTTTCTCAATTTTTTTTTTAACAATATTTTAGAAAAACTAAAAATGTTTCTGAAAATCCACTGTTTTGACTGGAGCTTAGTTCAGCTCCCATTTGAATCTCCTTTCGATGCAATCTATGGGGTGACAGGACCCTCCCCTCTGTAATGACAGTTATTGGAATTATGTTATCAAATACCGGAATTTCTGATCAATATTAACTACGAATTAGACATTTCATCATGTAACCATTACCGATGCTCATGGCAACTTCTGTGCAACCTTTACGTTAACCGCTGAGTGTTACAACAGAAATCTCAGTGTGAAATTCAATTTTATATGCAACATCCTTTGGAATCGAACTGTAAACTGTTGCGACAATTTCGAGAACTGTTTATTTATTGAATGGAAATGTGTCAATTAAAAATTAATCTCTTTGTGCTTCATGAACTCCAACGAATTTTAAATTAATTGGCATTAAATTAATCTGCTCATTTAGTTGCATATGAAATCGGGAAAATGCGAATAATGTGAATAAGAGTGAGAAAATCCTTTGAATTTGCGGGAATCGTCACATTATGCGATTAATAGGATTAAAATGCGACCACGAATGGAGGGTGTGAATGCCGTTGTATGACTCCTATTGTGCTCTTTGGTGGTAATTAGATTTTCCTGGTATTTTTCAAAGTCTATTAGAGATGGAATGTTAATCTTCATTGGTGGTATGGAGTCGAGAAGTTAACTAGTGTCAAATGGTTACTACGCTTCAAATAATGTGGTTACTCCAACAACTGGTAAACCATCAGACTTTGGCTGCTGAAAAGGGGGAGACAGCAATTTTTTTTTTGATTTTTATTTTGACAGACAGTTTACCCGGCAGAGTGGCATATAAACGGTGTCTCCGTAAGAATGCACTTTTTCATTGTAACATCAAAGTACGTAATTTTCGAGATAGTTATAATTTTTGTACTGGATTGTAAAGGAAACATGTTCCGATTACGTATGGAATAAAATAACCGCCAAATGGCCTACACACTTCTGATGACCGACCGTTTCTCTTTTAATGAAATTTTCAATGACTTTTTCACGGAGATGTTGCTGTATCTCACCGATTACCAGAGTTCGTATTTACCCCCCCCATGAGTAACCCATACACATCGCCGTGGGGAATGTGTAATGAACGTTTACCCATTACCCGCAGGTTATTGGGAAAATAATGGGTAGCTACCCACGAAAATGAGGAATTACCCATCACGATTACCCATTACCCTCAGGGCAATGAGGAAAATAATGGGTAGCTGCCCACGACAATGGGGAATTACTCATCACGATTTCCCATTATGGGTAAATAGCCACGAAATGAGGAATTACTCATCACGACTTCCCATTACCCTCAGGGAAATGAGGAAAATAATGGGTAGCTACCCACGACGATGGGCAATGGGTTACCCAGGGTAACTCATCCCCATTTTTGATCGATAATATGAAAAAATTAGAAAAAATTTCTAGATCTCGGAAACGGAGCGTCCAATTGAAAAAATAACCAATTTTTGTGGGTTTCAATTTTTGTGGGTTTCAATTCGTATGGAAAGAATTTTTTTTCGAAAAATCGCCTAAATAAAAAAATCGCTAAAATAAAAAATGTAGCTATAACTCGAAAACGGTGCGTCTAATCGAAAAAATAATAAAAAATGTAACCAATGGGTGTCTCCAATATGGCATCACTTTTTTTTTAAAAATATCGTTAAAAATAAAATTGTTCATACAAAAAATCGCTAAAACGCCCTCGTGTTTATATCTCGGAAACGGAGCGTCCAATCGAAAAATTACCAATTTTTTCGGTTTTCTAAGGGGTTTCCATAAACTGGCCCAATTCGTATGGAGGAATTTTATTTCGAAAAATCGCCAAAATAAAAAAATCACTAAAATAAAAAGGCTACAAATCGAAAAAAAAGTGATGCCATATTGGAGACTCCATTGGTTAAAGCCTGCGTTGGAGGTAAATTTTTTATTATTGTTTCGATTAGACGCACCGTTTTCGAGTTATAGCTACTTTTTTATTTTAGCGATTTTTTTATTTTAGCGATTTTTCGAAAAAAAATTCTTCCATACGAATTGGACGACTTTATGAAAACCCCTTAGAAACCCCTCAAAATTGGTTATTTTTTCAATTGGACGCTCCGTTTCCGAGATATAGAAATTTTTTCTAATATTTTCATATTATCGATCAAAAATGGGAATGAGTTACCCTGGGTAACCCATTGCCCATCGTCGTGGGTAGCTACCCATTATTTTCCCCATTTCCCTGATCGTAATGGGAAATCGTGATGAGTAATTCCCCATTTCGTGGGTATCTACCCATTATTTTCCCCATTGCCCTGAGGGTAATGGGTAATTCCTCATTTTCGTGGGTAGCTACCCATTATTTTCCCCATACCCTGCGATCGCTACTCATTCCCCACGGCAATAATAATGGGTTACCCTGGGTAACCGAGGGTAACTCATTACCCACAAAATACGAACCCTGCCGATGACTCGTTGGATATACGATATATTTGAGCTCAGGAATTGTTTCTAGTTTATTCGCATAAACCCGAGATTTCGCAAAACCCCAAAGAAAGACATCGCACGGCGTTAAATCGCATAATCTTGGTGGCCAGTTGACATCAGAATTTCTTGAGATAATCTGTTCTGGAAATCGTCAAATAAATAAATGGTTTCCCATTACATGTCATGAAGGAATTGGGGAGAGCTTCTCACAACCAGTGAGCTGTGCCCTTTCTATTATCATACTGACTGCTGGGACCTACAGTTTTACCCCGATTCCGAACAGTATTTTGTGAAGCCTTTTCATGGCTAAATACTCAATAATGTCGCCGTCACTACGTGAGGTGACCGCCGCCAAAAGAAATTTAAGGTAGTCAGAGCAGGGATCGAATCCAGGATCTCATGTACAAAAGGCGCGCACACTATCCATTGCACCACCGACAGCCAAACGGAAATCGTTCCTCCAATAAATCGATTTGCTGAAACCACATGTCGTCCAGATCCATACCGTCCAGTAGCGTCATGTTCCTCTAACGAACGCCGTTCACAGTCACTGAAATGTCGGCCTCATCTTCAAAACAGTAAAGCCCAATAACGCCGCCTGACCAAAAGCCGCGCCAGACAGTTGCTCGTTATGGTAGCATTTGTTTCTCATGGATTGCATGAGGATTTTCTGAGCCCCAAACTCGACAATTTTGTGTGTTCACGAAGCCATTCAGATGGAAATGCGCTTCAACGGAGAAGATGATTGTTTTTAAGCTACAACATATTTTATCTACAATATTCTCAAAGGTTGTAATCCAGTATTTCAAGCTCTTTAGGATTTATTGTATAGCACCCTGACCCACCTCCAAAATTTTGTTCGGCCTGTAAAAAACCGGATGGGGATTTGTGATACCACGTCCAAGTACTTTCACAATTTTTTGGTTTGGTTGAGGCCCGAAACCATCTGTTACACAGTGTTATTTATAGTCCATATAGATTTTTGAAACGAAAACCATATTGGCTTTGATCGGATATACTACTACCTTCGACGAAAATCAAATTTTATAAAAATATTTTATAACACATATTTGTTCAATTCATTTTCTAAAAAATATTTTTTAAAAAATTTTTAGAAATGTATTTTATAATTTTTTTCAATTTATTTAAAATTGTTTTTTAAACATTTTTTAAATATTTTTTACTTACCCATAATATTTTTATTTTCTGCGTAAGATCAGTTACTATTAAAATGTAATTTTTCTTTGAATAATAAAATTTAATCCATTTTTTTTAAATTTTGTACACAACAGTAGGCCTTGTTGCACACAACAAATAAATTTTTGTTTACCAGACATAAGTTTTGGATATTTATGAAAATAGTGTATTATACGGGCAGACATAAAAGATACATTCTTAACCCTTTTGTTTCAACTGCTAGTAATTTTGTAACATTTCAATCTTCACAATCGACATCATATTTTCCAACTCGTCTGTAATTAATATTGCTTCATTACATTCTTTGTTTCCACACCTAAATGTTTTTTATTCTTTTAGTTTCAGTTTAATTGCATTTCAATGAATTCTTAATTGATTTCATGCTGTACAACAAAGGAACATCCACAAGTATGCAGCTTTCAATGGAAATATTTGCTTCCACCCTCTCTTTTCTACTGATTGATGGTCATTTGTTGAAATTATCCATTAGACGAATAAAGCGCAGAAAAATACAGGTCGAGGATACTTCAATTAAGAAGGTACTCGACGTTAATGATGCACCGGTATGGTGGAAGCCAAGCAAAGATCAAGTAAGGTGAACTATACGCTTTATAATCCATTTGCAAATTATGGCAGCTTTAAGAGGAAACAAAAGAAAATTCTCACTTGCAAAAATATGTAATCAAGCATAACAAGGAAAATTAGTAAAAGAGTTTAGTTTAGCTTTATATAAAATGTATTTTAGAGATGCAACGGCATAGATTGATTCTTGTTGAAGGATTAAACATTAATTCAATATTTTTTGAATGCTTCGTTACGAAACCCAATATCTTAGAAAAGGAATATGTAACCAAAGGCAGTTCACTGGTATTAAACGGTCCCCATGGATTATTGATCAATGGGAAAATACGGGTATTTGCAAATCATACTTAATCCCTGTACTCTGGTTCCGCTCTTTAAGGGTGCGATGCACATAGGTTGCCCATAATCAGGACTATGGGTCGGAGCACATCGAGTTCAACCCAACATATTCCTGAAGACGTCTCAGCTTGGAATGGGAACTGCACTTACTATCATTGTCTTCTATCACACCAAAAAAGGAATTCCACAGAACTTCTCAAGTAGTATTACTGGCCAAAAGTGAGGTTATTATATTATCTAATTATTAACTGGTAAATGACACAACATGGAAGACTGACTGCTGTCGAAACTATAAGAACCAGAAGGAAACCAGAACCAGGAATTTTGTTGTTGTTTGCATACAAACATAACATGTGTTTGGGGCTTGTCGCAAATATAGACTATTTTTGTCAAAACTCCACGGGCTTGCTATTTAGTATTACATGTTGATCACACAATGATATATGTAAGTGTTTGTGATCCAAATATGTATGTGTTTGTGATCCAAATATATATTTGTTTGTGATACAAATACAGCTGTGTTTGTTGCACTGTTTATGCTCTGTCGAGAGCAAGAAAATAAGAGAGATGTTGTAAGTGTGTAACTGTATTTTTTACATTATTCTATCCGTCAGAGATTCATAAACATTCCTTAGTGCATGTGTAAATTGCAGATGAAGCGAGTGTTTCTTATTTTGCCTCTTCTGTTGCGTTTTAGTTTCATGTATTCAATCTTCAATCGTTCACAGGGGATACCAAAAGCGATTGGTCGGTTAAAAAAGCATGCAGTGAAAAGAGTTATATTAGTAAAAATCATTAGTGTTTAGAGAAAAAGAAACACATAAAGGTTTGATTTTTGTGCACGTCATAGATATATGTGTGCTACCAAACTAAAAAGCGATTTTGAGGAAAGAAACTGAGTCTATGCCTGCCTGAGGAATGGAATCTCAGTGTACTGTGTCCTATATTCAAAAGGGTGATACGTGTGTTAGCTCTAACTGTCGCGGTATCAGTCTTTTATCCATTGCGTAAAAAGTCTTATCGAGCGTTTTATGTGAAAGACTAAAGCCAATTGTTGAAAACCGGATTGGACCTTATCAAGAGAAGTCCACCACTGACTAAATATTCATGCTACGCTAAATCCTGGACATTCAATGCAAGTAATTGTAAAAAGGACCGGTTTAAATCTTTGTAATATTTTACCAATTGGTTATAAATGTAGATGTATACTGCTAAAGTCAACTATAAAAAACTCCCAGATAAATTGAAATCAAACAAGTGATTTGCTTGTAAATATTATCATGTTTGGGAAGAAACACATATATGCTTCCACGTAAGTAATCGCGTGTTTGGCAGGAAATACGCACATGATTCCACGTAAGTAAATGGAGGTTTGGGAAGAAATACACGAATGCTTAAACGTAAGTATATGAATGTTTGGGATGAAGCATGCATATGTTTACACGTGAAAGTATACATGTTTGCAAAGTAGACATTCTAATACTTACATTTAAATGCAAGTAACTTGCGGACTTGCAAATAAATGAATGTTTACAGTGTATTCCAAACATTTACATGATTCCTGCAGCCTGTGTTTGGAAGATTATGTTACAGAGACCTTTTTTCTGTGTGTATGCATTTTAGTATGGCACGAGAATTAGAAACATATTGAGAATAGAGCATATTGCTGAAGCTGTCATATATCATTTAAGGAATTCAAAACAAACCCCTTCTATTCTAGTTCAGAACTCGTGTAACAATTTGTTTATCCGGAGTTATGTGCTCTGAATTTTTTATTTCATCTTTAAGCAAGTAATTTATATCCAATATTCCAGATAATGCCGTACAAAGGAATAATCGCTTTATGCTCGCAGTAGCAATATGATCCAAATACAATAACGATTTCGCGGTACCTGTTACGAATCCCCTAGCTTCTGAAGATAATTAACTGTAGGTACAATAAAGCATGAGCGCTTGAATGTATAAATAGCTACACACTGATAGTACAACAGGACACATAAGACACCGCAACCATTTCCCCATAGATGGTTAACAACCATTTTCATGTTGCATTCATTATCATGGCACATCATCACTATTGACGCATTGTCCTGCCTATTGCCCCCAACCCTAATTGCACGTAATTAGCGATGATGTTGTAATAATTGAAGAGCGATAAGAGGATTTCAATCTTGAATACTGCAATTTGCTTTCGATATGGCGCAAATGTAGTTGCGATTCTATTGACTGCAATAAAGCTTTCAGAAATTGCAATATCAATTGCATTTTCGAGCGTTTCAATAATTTAAGGATACCTTAAAAGGACAATGTAAACGTATCAGATTGAAAATAAATGTGAGGTAAAGTTGCTGTATTGAGATTGTGGAAAATCAATATAATTGCTAGGGATACGCTATCTTAGATGCCATCAGAATTCTGGTCATAGATATTCGCAGCATTTTTCTTTTAAAAATTCCGATCAATTATTTTGATTTTAATTTAAATTTTCGCTGTTTATATCCTCCACCATAGAGCGGTGAATATTCGGAGTAGTGTATCATTATATAAAATCCAAGTCACTTGAGTAACACAGCCTTAACAATTTGTTTATGCTCGGAAGACTTCATTGATTTTGTTTTTAAATTTATGCTTTCATACCCTAAAGATGACGTGGCAATAGCGGCTAGAGCGAAGTCTACTCTTAGGGACATACAGCAACAGGACCTTCATATCTCCCCAAGATGGGCTTCGGATAATGGTCTTGGACTGAACTGGTTGTTTTCAGCAGGAGGTATAATGTACCAACTGTTGTACTTGTCTCTTTAGGGATATTACAATCCTCTTCTCCGAAAGCGCAAACTACTTAGGTACTTTACTCGACAGGACGTTAAACTTCAAACCCCAACAAACTTCAAAAAGGCTCTGATAGCGCCATATACCTGTAAAAGGGCAATAGGAAGACGTTGGAGTCTGAACCTGCGATAAGTTCATTGGATTCATACGGTAGTAGTTAGACCGATAATGCTACCTGTAGTTATCGTCTGGTGGACGACTCTATGAAAATCCGCCTACTGCGCGATACTGGATAAATTTCAGAGAATGGCTGGTATGTGTGTCAAGGGTTCGTCGAGAACGTCACCGACTGATGCACTAAATACCATACTACGTTAAATAACAGTGGACATTGTAGCTAGGCAGCATGCCAAGGCTAGTGCTGTTAGTCTTAGAGAACTGTCAGTTTGGTCACAAATTGGTTTCGGACACAGTGCCATTCTCAACACAATGCATAACTTCTATACAGATTGTTCAAAATTTGACGATAATGTAGGCTTTGGTGTATTTTCTAATGACCGAGTGATATCCATTGCGAAACGACTGTCTGATCACCATAATGTCTTCCACACGCTGACAATTTTGTCTTTTTTTGTTGTTTGGATCCGAATATAACGTGTTTGTAGCTTATCGCAAATATAGTATACTTGTGTCCAAACACATTTTGTTTGCTATACCATGTTTGGGACACGATGATTAGTAGGTTATAATTTATGTATTTGTGCCCCAAATCTGGATTTGTTTGTTGAAAACTGCTGAAAACACAAACGTGAAAAGACAAAAAAAGTAGCAGATCTTCAATTCAGGAAAACAATGCTTGCAAACATGTACATGTTTCCTGCAATATGTTGCTGGGGCCATTGTTTTTCAGCGTGCAGGCATAAATCTTTTCTATTAGGGAAGTATCTGAAAGGGTAAGAAATAATGGTCTGACTAAGGTCGGAATCAACATTTCTCTGACAGTCGAGCTACCATCAAGTCCGCGGAAACTGTCGTCCTAAGTTCGAGAACTGCCCCAGACTCTCGCAGATCTCTTAATGAGATGGCTGAAGAGCTTAATATTCTCCAAATTTACGCGCTGAAATATCTGTCAGTTTTGTTGTTTGGATCCAAATATAACATGTTTGTAGCTTGTCGCAAATATAGTATACTTGTGTCCAAATATATTATTCTTTTGTCCAAACACATTATGTTTGCTATTCAATTTTACATATCGGAGACACAATGGGTATTGCGTTACAATATCTGAATTTGTAACCCAAATGTGGAATTGTTTATTGACAACAACTGAAAACAAAACCGCGACAGACTACAAAGAAATAAAAAAAAAACAGATTATCAATACATGAAACCAGTGCTTGCAAACATGTACATGTTTCCTGTAATATGTTACTGGCGCCGTTATTTTTCAGCATGTAAAGTTTCGGGCCACAGGGTCATACCAGGAAACTGCAAAGAAGATGAATTTGCCAGACTGAGGACTACCTTATATTCTGTAGGGAGACTGGTACATGTGGACATGCCTCTAAAAATTTGCAAGCTCTTACGGCAACCAACGGTACGTGGCACTAGAAGGGAACTAGACCCTGAAAATACGTGTTTTTTCCTCGTTTGGATGCAAATATAACGTGCGGTTGGAGCTTGTCGAAGTGTGTTTGCTATTCATTATTACATGTTTGAAACACAATATGTTATAATGTATGTGTTTGCGATCCCAATATAGCTTTGTTTGGGATACAAAAACAGCTGTACTTGGTACACCGTTTTCTTCATCTTTTTGTTTCTATGATCTGTCGAGAGCAAATATTAAACCAGGGATAAAGATGAAAGTTTTCAGCCAAAGTTAATGTTGTTGCAAGTATGTAACTGTATTTTTGCATCATTGTTTCAGCCAGTAATTCATAAATATTCCTGAATGCGTGTACACGCTGAAAATTTTTTCCTTTTTTGTTGGTTGGATGCAAATATATGTAGCTTCTCACAAATATTGTATACTTGTGTCCAAACACAATGTGTTTGCTATTCAATAGAACATGTTTGGGACACAATGATTAATAGGTTTTAATATATGTATTTGTGACTCAAATATGGCTTTCTTTGTTGAAAATTGCTGAAAACTAAAACGTGATAGACAATAAAAAATGTCAGGGCATGTCATGAAGAGTTTTGTAAAATAACGGATCGGCAAGTCAGCAGGGGGTTTGACTTGCCACTGATGATATCTTTGGGAAATTTCCAACTGAGATGTAAAAGTTTTAAGAAATTGGAATTTAAATAAAATATTCTTTGTGTGTCAGGTAAATATTAGAATTTTTTGTAGACAGCAATTCAAAACATTCAATAATAGAAAATAAGAAAACAAGAAAATAGAAAACAATAAAAGCAGTTCTATATCGAAAAACGCCAAACCACTTATTTTTGACCTGAACAGTTCACATGTTTGCCCTTATCCATATACGCAATAGCATGAATGAATTAAATATCTATTATCTTTGTTAAATGTAGTTATGCCAGTAGTTCTTTGAAATTGAAACCTTATTCCTCTACCTACTACTTCTTTATAAATTTAATTTGAACTATTACAACATTTGTGCCAAACACTTTAAGGCATTTTATATTCATCTCATTTCAATTTCGTCTGTACCAATCCAATCCACTTAATCCCAAAAGTCACGTTTATACAATTAGAGATGCAACTAAGTACATAGTTAGGTTTCATAAAAAAGGCCAGAGGAACTTAAGCAACCCAGCAAAAAATAGTAGAAGTTGTAAAATAATATTAAGTAAGTTCTTAAGCAACTACGGTTGTAATGACTAAATTACCAATGATCCCCGCTGCTGTGGAATACCACCAACTGAAGGGTTAAATATGCCGACAACAACATTTGGCAACCAGAACACCACGGTCAATTGAAATTAATGATTTTACTGACGCTGATGGTGCTGGCGGTAATGATAATGTTGTTGGCGCTGGTGAGAATGGTGGATATTCTACTGCTACTTATCTCAGAACAATGCTTGGAAATGTTTAATGTCTACTTGAAGTTTTAGTGCATTCACAATAATTTAGAAACCTTTTTCAGTCATGAGTATTAGCGGAAAGTGCTCGAAATTCTCATCTATTCGATTTGGAAAGAAACAGAATTCAGCTATTTAATATTAATAAGCTACATAATAGCGTTAGCCGGAAGATTGTCATGACGTGACAACTTCGAAGACAACAGTTTGGAAGCAACTCCGAACTGTACGGTACGGTACAATTTTTCTACGGTTTGTACGGTAACAAAAGTTTAACTATCAGGTCTGATAGACGCTGAAAAAAAACCGGTCCCCGTAGCATTATACAGGAACCATATTCACGGTTGGAACATCCATATACTTACGTGCAAGCTCTGTTGTCATGAATTGAAGATCTGCTCCTTTTTTACTTCCCCGTTGTCCGCCACGTCTCTGTTTTCAACAAACAAAGCCACAATCGAGCCACAAAACATTATTATAGCACATTAATCATTGTGTATCTCGTGTAATATTGAACAGCAAACACAATCTGTTTGGCCACAAGTATACTATATTTGTGACAAGCTACAAACATGTTATATTTGCATCCATACAACAAAAACAAGCAGAGTTTTCAGCTTGTATATATAATAGCTATATGAATTAGTTTGAGGTATTGCCAGTGAGTGATACAAAGTTTGGAAATGCAAAATTGTAACTAAAACCAATACTTGTGTCCAAACACACTCTGTTTGCTATTCAGTATTACAAATTGGAGACACAATGATAAATATGTTTTAATACAAGTTTTTGTGAGCCAAATATGGCTTTGTTAGTTGAAATCTGCTGAAAACAAAAAGGCGGCAGACAGAAAAGGAACAAAAGATCAGCAGATATTCAATTCGTGAAAACAATGCTTGCTCAAAAGTATATCGATTTTCCAAATATGTACATGGTTCCTGCATAATGTTACAGGGGCCGTATTTTTCAGGGTGTCAAAAGGCGGGAATGCTTTCAAGGATATACGGGGGATACAAATTAAAGGTAATTTTTAAAATATTTAGACAGAAAATAGATTAAACTTAATGTTTCTCATTGTTTATGGAAAACGTTTTCATTCATGTGCACGCTGAAATTTTCTGTTGTTTGGATGCAAAGATAGCGTGTTTGTCGCTTGTTGCAAATATAGTATACTTGTGTTCAAACACATTGTGTTTGTTATTCAACATATTATGTTTGGGCCACAATGATTAATTGGCTTTATTTCTGGAAAACTGCTGAAAACAAAAACGTGACAGACAATAAGGAAAGAAAAAGCAGCAGATGTTAAATTCACGTAAACAATGTTTGCAATCATGTACATGGTTCTTGCAATATGTTGCTGGGGAAGTTATTTTTCAACGTGTCGCTACCGTGGCTAGCTTCACAGAAGCTCATCCTGTCAGTCCAACTTTCTGAAACTTTGTTGACAGTTTCTGGATTATTCCCATAACATCAGTCTTTAACGGAAACCCACTAGAAATGGTCTAAGGGGGGCAAATCGTAACTTCAAGGCGGTCAACTGTCATCCTGATAATATGATTCCCAAACTTAGTTCGCAAAATATCTTGTGTTTGATGAGCTGTGTGACATTGCGGGCCTTCCTGCTGAAATCAAAGATTATCCAAGTTCATATCTTTCATTTCAGCCCATAAAAAGAAATAAAGAAATGGCGTTTCCAGCTGCATTTTCGAAAACAAAAATGGGCCATTGATGCCACCACTCCAAAATCCACACTAAACTTTGATTACATTGGCTTCTCGACACTGAAGAGCGGGGTTTTCGATCTACAGATGCGGCAATTTTGATTGTTAACATAGCCGCCGGGATGAAAATGCCCCACGTCACAAAAGATTTGGTTTCAGCCAAATTCGATGTCGGATTGGAGCTTCTGTAAGACCCAAACTGAGAAGCCGTAGGGAAGTGCAAACTCCTTTGCCTTCAATTGCTGAGTCAATTGGATACTTCCAGATCTTTGTGCAAAATTCTCATCATGCTGGTGCGTAAAATTTCAAGTTGTATCGAACAATGGCGAGTAAATGTTCGCGGATTGAGTTGCACACTTTCGGCCACAGCAGCCACATTATCATCGATGCGCACAGTACGACGACGGGGACCACGAGTATTGTCCACCAGCAAGCCAGGCTCACGAACTTTTTGCACAAACTTGCGCACAAAACGCGCGGTGGGTACTTCATTTCGACCTACCCTGGGTAACCCATTATTATTATTGAGTGTATAAAATAACTCATCACCATTACCCACTATCCACAGGGTAATGGGTAAAAAAAATGGGCTGCCCACGACAATTGAGAATTACCCACCACGATTGGGGAAAATAATGTGTAGTTATCCACGACGATGAGGAATTACCCATCACGATTATCCATTACCCATAGGGTTATGGGGAAAATAATGAGTAGTTATCCACGACAATGGGAAATTAAAAATCTCAAATACCAATTACATATGTGGCATAGGTAAACAGTATTTACCCGTTATCCACGGCGATGGGTAATGGGTTACCCAGGGTAACACATCCCAATTTTTGATCGAAAACAGGAAAAAATTAGAAAAACTTTCTATATCTCAGAATCGGAGCGTCCAATCGAAAAATAAGTAATTTTTTGCGGTTTCTAAGGGTTTTTCATAAAGTCGTGCCATTCGTACGAAAGATTTTTTAAAAAATCGCTAAATCACATTTTGTTTAAAATCGCTAAAATTAAAATTTAGCAAATGTTAACGATTTTTTGAAAAAAAGGTGATGCCGTATTAAAGAGATCCATTGGCTAAAGCCTCCTATGTGGGTAAAAAATTATTATTTTTGCTATTGGTCGCACCGTTTTCGAGTTATAGCTTTTTGTTACTTTACCGATTTTCTTAAATTGAAAAAAAAAAAATTTTAAAAAAATTCGACTTGGACCTTTTTAAGAAAACCCCTCAGAAACTCGTAAAAATTAGTTTTGTTTTCGATTCGATGCTCCGTTTCCGAGATATAGAAACTTTTTCTAATTTTTTCACATGTTGATCAAAAATAGGGATGGGTTACCCTGGGTAATGGGTAAACACCGCTTACACAATCCCCATGTGTAATGGGTAATCTTGTTGGGTATATCGTCTTCGTCGTACGCAACTACTCATAATTTTCCCCACTACCCTGTGGGTAATCGTGACGGCTAGTTCCGCACTGTCGTGGGTAGGTGGCTACTCACTATTTTCTCCATACCCTGTGGGTAATGGGTAAATGGTCATTATGTATAGCTTACACGTGGGGTGTAAATACGAACTCTGATTTGGACCACCCGCTACAAATTAAGCAACTAGTTTTCCATTACATCACATGAGGGGATAGGGGAGAGCTTCTCGCAATAAGCTAGTGTTTACACTCACTGGTTCAGACCTATTTTTATACCCTCCACTGTAAGTGATAGAGGGTATATATCAGTTTGTCATTCTGATTGTAACATATAGAAATAAGGTCGATATGGCCATGTCCGTCTGTCCGTCTGTTGAAAACATTCTCACGACTTCAATCGGTGATAACGCGGTTTGGTTTTTGGCCAGAATGTTCCACGTATTCCTGAGCAGTTTGGTATTGAAAATCAGCGAAATTGGTCCATTGGAAAAAATTTTATGATTGGAAACGTAAAAAAACTCATAAAATTTTCACATTAATTTTTGTAGTTTTATACTAAACTACTCTTTTTGCCGTGTGGTGAATTTCCATGTTGAAAATCTTTGTTGTTCTTTATAATAGGTAAGTACTTTAGAATTTTTATATGTACTTTCATGTGTTCATACATTTATATGAATCGTCACGCTTCATCTAAGGTCGCTGTGGCCTGATGTGGAAAGGGTTGCGCGTTGGAGTCTGAGGGTTGTTGGTTCAACTCTCGTCCCTGCTTGTTTTTTTTTTTTTTAACAGTTCTTCAAAAAATGCTTTTTTATTTTTAAAAAATGCTTTTTTATTCTACTTGTGAAAAGTAACTTATTTTTACTTTTTTTAAAAAAGTACATTTTCTTAAAAAAAGTACATTTCTTAAGTACGTTTCAAAGTACATTTCAAAGTACATTAAGTACATTTCTAAGTACATTTCTTAAGTACATTTCATTAAGTACATTTCTTAAGTACATTTCTTTCTTAAGTACATTTCTTAAGTACATTTCTTCTTAAGTACATTTCTTAAGTACATTTTTTCTTAAGTACATTTCTTCTTAAGTACTTAAGCATGTGAGCATTGTGAGCAATGCATTTGTGAGCATTGTGAGCATTTGTAAAAAGTACATTTTCTTAAAAAAGGTCCTTTTTAAAATTTAATATTTTGCTGGTTAACACTAAGGCGGAGGGTATCAAAGATTCGGCACGGCCGAATTTAACACTTTTACTTGTTTTAAACCGGTTCTTAGCCGAGCTTTAACTTTGGAGTAATTTGGGTCAACTTTTGGGTAAGTTCTTTGTTCTTATTTCAAAATAATCCTTGATTCCTTACCTTCAATCGCTTTTTCACAAAACTCTAAAATGTTTACTACAAAAAATTTATTAAATTTTGGTCGCTGAAAATGGATTTTGAACCACAGTGTGGCGGCTATATGCCAGAAATCATATTGAATTAAAAATAAAAAATTGTATCCTTCAAATATAGTCGTATGTACTACAATTATATATTTGTATTTATATTATATTTTCATTTTATATTTGTACACCTTTTAAAAATCACCCTATCCCTCATGAGTCTGGTTGTGAAAATATGATTTAGTTATATTTGGAAGAGCCTGATGTTTCTAATTTAAATATGAATATATCAGTTCTTGGAAATGAAACATTTTATGTAAAATTGTTTACCTCTATCATTTTTACATTTTAAAACGCTGAAAATCTGCGTTTTGTTGTGTTTAGATGCAAACAGAACGTGTTTGTAGCCTCTCGCAAATATAATATACTTGTGTGCAAACACATTGTGTTTACTACTCAATATTAAATGTTTGAGACACAATGATTAATATGTTATAATATACATATGTTTTTGAGACTCAAAACTGCCTTTGTTTGTTGAAAGATGTTGAAAACAAAAACGTAACACACAACAGAGAAACAAACAAGCAGCAGATCTTCAATTCATGGAATCAATACTTGCAAACATATATAGGATTCCGGCAAAATATTGCTGGGGCTGTTTTTTTTCAGCGTGAGCGCGCAAGAGCTTATCTGCTGGTAGAAAGTATTGGTGTTAGAAAATTTGTATCACATTACTAATTACTAGAGAACACAGAGAAATTGCACGACAAAAAGTCAGTTGGAAGTTGGAAGGATCAAGTGGTGAATTATCAGTTCATTAGGTGGTCAGGTTTTGCAACAAAACCCAACAAATAGATGACGGTAAAAACTGAAGATGTTCCAAAACTCGCTTGTAGTGGTCATCTCCAACTATTATTGATAATATATTCTTCTTATATGTCCTTGTTACAGTTCTCATCTCGGCAATTACATAAAAAATTCTGAATCTTTTTGTTAATACTATCGCGTTAATTTTCAACATATAAAAGATAAATTAAACATAAGTTGCTCTATATTTTATAAATTAATATTTTATTAATGTTGATAATTTTGATTAAAATCATAAATAGTTAATATATAAATATGTACGTATATTCCTGAATCAATAGCTATGCGCAGATATTTTTAATCGAATTATTAATTTTAATTCACTTCAATAACAAGACAAAACCAAATGGCTTCAACAAAGAGCAAACTTGATTAACTCCAATAAATTTAATTTTTATATTATACAGGATTTCGCGTTTGTGTCATATTGTTCTTGTTAAATTAAAAAGTTAATTAATTAACTATAATATTTATGAAAATCAGTGGACAGCCAGGTCAAATTAATACAGAAATCGAAAGCATTTTGTTTTCCTCTATACCGCAGCACATTTTCAATGATTTTCCCCGATGCATTTCAATACAAAAAATTTTTACAATAAAGGGGTTTCCTATAGGAACGGGCAGAAGCTAAAAATTAATAAAACTAGGTGCGACAGAGATGTAAACATTTTTTTCCTTATATTGAACGTCTGTCAATGAAATTGTACGCGAAATATAACACCGCTCAAATGGTGGCTTCGTTGCTGGACGCGGCCCATCCGAGTGGTCCAATTTTCGATGGATCTGGCGCAAAGATCTTGCTAAGCCGTTTACGAGTTTTAGGCATTTATATGGGTGTTTACCAGTGATCACGAAATAGACGCACCGATTAGAAGTATTCTGGGCGTATACAGCAATTGGCCGTCCGATATATCTCTATGGCATTTTTACCTAAGTATGTTGTCAAAAGTCTAGAGAATGGCAAAGTTGTGTATCACGGCTGCCCTTCGCACAACTCCTACCGTGAGTTTGGTGGTTATCCCCACCTGTTACGACTAGATTGTTGGCACTCTCCACCTAGGACATTGCTCGCAATGGCTCACCATCACATATGGTCATGGGTCGTTTTTAAGGGACCTGCTGCAATCCAGAAAAAAATTCGACTACACTGAAAGAAAAACGTTTCGTCGCATGGGTGCGACATTTTCGTTAATGTTTTTACGTTGTTATAGTGAAAAGTGTCGTATATCCGAATTTGGTAGTGGCTGCAACGAAAAATTTCATATTCGATTTCTTTGACAATTTTTCATTTCGTTGCTGCAAAAACTTGCTTTTCGTTCCTGCAACAATTTTTATTTAGTTTGAATTTTGTAGAAAAATGGGTTAAGAATTAAAAAAAAGTAAAGGCATGAGATTTAATCTACTGATACTTGGTTTATCTATGGTGGATGGTTGAGAATATAGCTATTTCAATGCCCACCAAGGCATAACATCAGCTCCCTTCTCCACAAGTATTTAGGTATATTCACACACATTATAGGGATACACAAAACTCAACTTTACGAGAATTGTCTCAACACTCCTACTTGTGCGAAAACATTCACAACAAATAATTTGCCATAACCATCAATGTTCACAACAAATTCATTGCAGCAATGAAACAAATTCATTGCAGCAACAACCATACCTTCACCACAGTAACGAACAATTTGCTGTTAATGAACACATTTTCAAAGTGGGAATGAAACTGTA
Source organism: Phaonia tiefii (assembly GCA_963931995.1). Lineage (NCBI taxonomy): Eukaryota > Metazoa > Arthropoda > Insecta > Diptera > Muscidae > Phaonia > Phaonia tiefii. The sequence continues at coordinate 15,298,200 of OZ008370.1, read as the reverse complement.
CTGCCCACTTTCGGTGACAAAATTAGTAGGGGTGATGAACATTTTCACTCTGTGACGATGCTTCTAACTTTGAGAGAAACTTCTCCACTCACATCCCGGACATACAGGAATGGAAGGGACGCATACCAGGTTACACAAAGTATTTCGGCTTCTACACTGATGGTTCCAAACTAAATGGCAAAGATGATTTTCGAGTCTGTTCTTAAGAGCACTAGACATTAAGAGGTCTAGACATTGCACAAAGGCTACCAGATAGTGCCTTTCAGGAAGAAGTTGTGGTAATCGGAGAAGTTTCCTTTGGACTGGAACGAAATGCCATAACAGTCAGGCGGGTATAACATCACTGCGTTCTGTATTCTCTAAATGTGATGGTCAATCAGTTCTACATCAAATTTATATGAGTGCCGGTGGTCACAGCAACATTCCAGGGAAGCATAGAACAAATGACAGGGCAAGATTTGAGAATGCCTTACCAGTTCCACGGGATATGGAACATGTGGGTATGCCCTTTTCGCGCTTGCAAGAATACGAATAAAATCTAAAGCTCTCAGACGCGCGAATGATAGATGGTCTCGTGGTCCAAAATGCGGGACCACCAGACAGGTATGGTCAGGTTTTGACCTGAAACGTACGCTAAACATAATATTCATTCGTAGACAAGATATGCTAGTAGTTGTGATCACTGGACACTGTTTAATAGGCAGACACGAATCTAGACTTGGAATCTGAGATCATGACCACTGCAGAATCTATGGGGATGAAGAAGAGGACGACAGCGTAGAATATCTCATATGCTACTGCCTGGCCTTCTGTATGACTAAGAGAATATATATACACGCTCAAAAAACGGCCTCAGCAATATATGGCAGGAAACATGTATATGTTTGCAATCACTGTTTTTATGAATTGAATGGATTCTTTGGTGATTCAAACAGCAACCAAAGCCATATTTTGATCACAACAACATTTATTATATATCATACTAATTATCGTATCTCCAAAATATAATATTGAAGAACAAACATAATGGTTTTGGACACAAGTATACTATATTTGCAACAAGCTACAAACACGTTATATTTGCATCCAAACAACAACAACAAAACACCGATTTTTCAGAGTATATGGTCTTACTTCATGTTGGATCACAAAAACATATGTTATAACCAATTAGTTATTGTGTCTCCAACATATAATATTGAAAAGCAAACACAATGTGTTTGGTCACAAGTATACTATATTTGCAACAAGCTGCAAACACGTTATACTTGCATCCAAACAACAACAAAAAACACAGATTTTTCAGAGTGTAGGGTTTTACTTCATGTTAGATCAAACATATATTGAGGAAGTTACACTGTATGATCCTAGGACCTTCTGCAGAGTACTAATTGGTTCGCCAGGGACTACTGTACCTCTCGTCATCAGCCACATTCTGGGATATTCGGATGAGGCATCATATGGCTTGAACGCCCCTTAACCAGAACAGCTTAATTTTTAGGTACAACCATGAGGACGGAATATAGCATCCCATGGTATTATAACGATCCTCATTGGACCAAGTGTGTCACTAGTAACAGCTGTGTTTCTGAAAACGGCTGTGGATATGTTATAACTGATATAAATATACCGAATAGATGGCGCCGCTGCGAGAAGGATCAGGAAGCTTCTAAACAATGTTGTGCCGATATTCCGAACTTGTACAGGATGCCGCAAAAGTAATGTGATAATGTTAATGTGCTTTAATTTTTGCATCAGTGTCAAATGTCATTGAGGTTTGACATTTATGTTGTAGACAGATAGAGAAATATTTATCACCAGGCAATTGAGCGATTCACACCTGAAGAACCCGAAATTATTGCTACTGCCTAATTAACCAATTTTCGGTCTGTAGTTTTAACGTAGCGGAATCTATTTGTCGTTTTCCTCGTCGTTAGGTACCATGTGCGCGAACAATTAAGCGTTTGGCTGAGCGCCTCGCGCAACCTGGGTCGACTAGATATGTCGCACGAAGTGAACGGCCTCGTATTGCACACTCGACCATAGAGTAATACTTAAGAGTTTCCATTACTCTCTTCGATGCCTCTTCATGACGACGATGTAGTAGGCCATTTCATAGAGTTTTATATTCTGCTGTATTTTACCAATTTTACACTTTCGTTGGACATAAAACGGATAGAAATCAAAGGGAATGCGTATTTTCGTTCAATGCAAAAAACATAAAAATTAATTTTGCTGCCATTAGTATCAATAAACACTATTTAAAATAAGTTCCTGTCTTCTCTGCTCTCTCTTTCTACATCATCGGCCTAGTACCTTATCGATCAGCTGTGCCATAGAATCCCTCTGGTTCGACCGCGAACATCGCTGTTGTGGTCGAGGACGTCAGAGAGAATCCACAATCATCGACGAGACGACGATGTCCACAATTAGGCATCAGCAGCAGTTCGTTGCAACGAACTTTAGCGAAAGATTTGAAGTGCAAACCGCTCACGAATTGCTGTCCGCTGACCGTCAAACAAGATGAACTTACTCCCGTACTCTGTTAAACTTGGTGCAAGAAGAAGATGATTTCGTATACTAAATCATAAGGAGCGACGAAGCTCATTTCCACTCCAGTGGTTATGTTAACAAACAATATATACGTGTCTGGGCACAGAGAACTAACATGAAATGCAAGTAGAGCCATTGCATCCCCTCAAAGTGACTGTTTGGTGTGACAGTTGCAGTGGCAAAGTGATTGACCCTCATTTGTTTTGAGGAAGCCGATGAAACCACCGTAACTGTAACCGGATGTTCTCTTCTGCAAGTTAGTGAGTTGGGTATAGATAACTGGTGGTTCAATTCAAGCAGGACGGAGCAACCGCTCACACACCTCGAGCAACGATGAAGATTTTGAGACACCAATTTCCAGCCCAAGTGTTCTCCCATTTTGGAGATTTCAACAGGCCAGATCTAACGGCGCCAGACTTCGTCCTTGAGGGTTTTTTAAAATCTTGCATTTACCACAACAAACTATAAACTAGAGTTGGGTAGTTCATGAACTATATAGTTCATTTAGGGTGACCAGATAACACCCCCACGAATATAATGCTCATGTTCGATGTGGACAGTATATTCGTGATTGTTTTGTCCGGGCACCTTAAATGAACGAGTTCGAGAACTAGTGAACGAGTTCGACACAAGGCTACTATAAATCTTGCAACAGTTGACAGCAAACACTGGAGTAGACTTGTGTCGAACTCGTTCACTAGTTCTCGAACTCGTTCATTTAAGGTGCCCGGACAAACCAATCACGAACATACTGTCCACATCGAACATGAGCATTAAGTTGATGAGGGTGATGTCTGGTCATCCTAAATGAACTAGGTAGTTCACGAACTACCCAACTCTAAATTGAAGAAGGAATTTGCAGCCAGATGTTTTGCGAGCAACAATGAATAAAAAAAATAAAATAACAAAAATAAAATAACAAAAATAAAATAAAAAAAAATAAAATAAAAAAATATAAAATAAAGAAAAAATAGCACAAATGTGCATAAACTCGGGAATTGGTCATTTGACCGATGTAATTTTTTCAACTTAATGTAATAAATTTAACGTCTTCAAAGAAACTTTTCGTGAAAACAGAACTATTTTTTGTTTCATTTCTAACAAAATGGTAGGCAAAATTCGCATTATGGCGTTACGTTTGCGGCACCTTGTACAAATAGTTCATGCGCGGCGAAATTGAGTCTGTTTGGAATTAGAGGGGTTATAGATATTATTAATCGTACCAATGTGTCATATGCATTTGAAAGCCTTCTATTGTTTTCGAAATATTTCATGTTCCAGCTAACATTATCCTTGAGCTATAGCAACGTATAGAGCAAAGTAACGTTCCAGTGGAATTTAATATTTTCCTGTTTTGTATGGTTGAATGTTTACTCCGTATCACTGAATGCTCATGACAGCCTATGCTTGTTGGTATTTGAGTAACAAAAACATTTGAAATTACAAGGTTTCCAATCAGTTTACTAGGACTACGAGAACAGCGTTTTGCGCTAGATCCTTTGGCAATATTCATTTCAACACTGCGTGTACATTTGAACTGATAAAATATGATCATGGAAACGTGTGGACAAATACAAACCCACAGACACGCCAACAGACTTGCTCATTGAGTTGGGAAATTACAAACTTCACTCGCAGTTTAGATGGAGAATTGGGGCTTTTCATAGGCAAACAAAAAAGTGTTACAACCAATTGCGTTTTGTTTGTTAAGCGATACGTTGAATGTGCGAAAGGGGAATTGGGATCCATATCCTTAGGGTAGAATATTCACGATTCACCACATGCGATATGTTGAAACTCATATCTTGCACAACACGTAGGAACTCGCCAATATACATAGTGGATTGTGAAAACTCCAGGAGGAAACACTGATTAAAGTTCACTGCCAGAGTTATGCAAATTTCAAACAGAAAATTAAGTAACGCATAATAGAGCTTAAATGTACTTTTTGGTTCTCTTGTACTCTGACTATTATAGACCATTATTACAATCATAAACCACTTTGTGGGGAAATTAGCTTCTCAACACACACTTTTCTTTTGGTGAACACTAAGTATTTGTGAGTACAAATTGTTAATTTTCCGTTTTCCGGAAAAACTCGTGTCGGGTGCTTGCGACGCACAGGGTGTCACAATCGATTTCCATCGGCCAAAGTTCACTGTTTTCTGATGTAAATGAATGTAAATGAATCGGTTCCTCGGCTTCGATTGCATTCCATTTTTCAATATCGATTTCAGTATAGGTTTCCTTAGATAAATTGAAAAACAATTGAATGAACAGGTGGAAGAAATCAAGGGTCAATAAAATTACCTCCGGGATTTTGGTGGCATATAAATCACAAATATAGAGCCATCAGCAGTTTTAAGCTCATTATCTGGCGGATGACTAGGCGCGTTGTCAAGCAATAGGATAGCTTTGGTTTGTAAACCCTTTCGTTGCAAAAACTTTTGGACCTAAAGACAATTAAAAACAAAAAATTTTCTATAAAACTGTTTAAATATGTTATTCATTGTACCTGAGGGACGAAACAATAGTGAAACCATTCTCTGAAGATGTCTGCGGTCATCCATGCACTTTTAGAGTTTCGGTAGTCCACCGGAATGTCATACGCCTTAAAAGAGCGCGGCTTCTTTGCCGCCCTATTATTAACGGTTTGACTTTGTGCTGTCCGGTTGCATTAGTGCATGCAAGAAAGGTTATTCTGGCTTTTTCTGCTTTTCTCCCCGGAGCTGTTTTTCAGTTTGGCTAACGTATGTTTTCTCGGGAAGCATCTTCCAAAACAAACCCGTCTCGTCTGCGTTATAAATTTGGACCTTGCAAAGCTCTAACTCATAAATAATATTGCTAAGCTTATGCTTAAATGGTTTAACTGCTTTGGTATCCGATGACAGTTTTTCGCCGGACACTTTTAACAGTCGAATTCCGAAACGAGATTTAAATCCAGATAACCAACCGGAGCTGGCATGAAAGCTACCTTCTGTTTCCTTAATATTAGCGTGCAACTTTATTGCCTTTTCCTTCAGCATTTCTCCACTGACTGGGCAGTTTTTCTTTCGTTACTCTATAAACCAGTTGTACAATGCCTTTTCCATGCGCGGATACTCGCCTTTTCTAAGAGTCTTTCTCTTAGATGCTCCCATTTTCTGGTGAGATATAATATTGCGCCTATTTTTGTTTATTCCCGACATTGTTGATTTAGCAACTCCATGTAATTTTGCCAAAGATGAAACACTAACGCCTTTTCCAATTTTTTCCACAATTTCAGACTTTTCCTTTAACGAGAGGAATTTTCTTGAAGACATGATCGCACTATCAACTTATTTGCATTCACAATCGTAAACACGTAAAATAGCACGCACTCGGCAAGAACAAAACATACACTGACATCAAGTAAGCGCAGCCTTTGTAGCAGTCAACCGCAAGATTACAGTTGAGGGGAATACCCGGTTTTATTTGTGGTGCTTTTGTGTCTTTTTGTTGTTTTCTTCTTAAAGTTGCTTCAAAAATATTGTCCACTATTTAGAGGTTTTCGAGTGTTCACTATTTAGAGTACTCCATGAAAAAATTATGGTGTTCACTATATCGAGGTGTTCACTATTTAGGGTGTTCACTATACCCAGACACGACTGTAGTTCAATTGAACGAATCGCTCTTGTGAACTAGATGAACTAGTTCACACTGTTCTGCTCTTTTGTTTCAGTAGTTCAATTGTTTCAGTAGTGTTTTGTATCTCAATTGTGCAGTTAACTCCGCCAGTTTCTAGTTCATGCTCTCTTTGTCTCACTCAATTTGCACAAAGGTGCCTAATGTTGCAATCTTTATGGTACGGACATATTGCCGGCTCCTACACAATAACTACAGCGGAATCACCACTTTTGTTCCAAAATATAACAAGATTACGGAAACCATAATATGTCAGTAACGGAATAACCCAATCGTTAAGGCGATCTGCAATAGAACGATTAAGAAAACAAATATCACAGTATCCAAAACATTTTAGAAATCTCCAAAAATCAGATCATTTTCGCGATTATTCGCTCCGATGAACTAAAACTACAAGTTGAACAGAAATCAGCTCTTTAGTTCACAGCTCATATGACCGGTTAAGCTGAAATGATACAATGAACTAAATGAATGAACTAGTTCATTCTGTTGAGCTGAACTAAAAAGAGCGCTCACTCGAATGAACTAAAATTCCCAACTCTATTGACCTGCAACTGATTTGATTTGCATTGAAAAGATGTAAACAAAGCAAGAGCCGACCGCCCACGATCGAAATCACACGAAGAATCTTATACTAAATATATGTGTGTCGGCAGCGCAGAAACAGCAGCAAATTAAAAATTTGGGCATCATTGCTATAGAGTATTCAGCCATGAAAAAGATTCTCAAAAGATACCGTTCGGAACCGGTGTAAAACTGTTGGTCCCAATCAGTGAGAATAAAACTAGAAAGCGCAAAGCTGACTGGTTTTGAGAAGCTCTCCCCAATTCCTTCATGGAATGTAATGGGAAACCATTTTTTTCCATCATCAATCAAACATAATTTAAAAGTCATTAGTATCAATCGGACATAATTTAAACATAGTTTGCCTAACTCGTTCTCTAGTTCTCGAACTCGTTCATTTAAGGTGCCCAGACATAACAATCACGAACATACTCGCCATATCGAACATGTGCATTATGTTCCTGAGGGTGATGTCTGGTCACCCTAAATGAACTATATAGTTCATGATAGAGTTGGGTAGTTCATGAACTATATAGTTCATTTAGGGTGACCAGACACCACCCTCATATACATAATGTGCATGTTCGATATGACGAGTGTGTTCGTGAATGTTATGTCCGGGCACCTTAAATGAACGAGTTCGAGAACTAGTGAACGAGTTGGACACAAGCCTAGTTCATGAACTACCCAATTCTACGCTAATTCCTTCATTCAATTTCTTTTGCATGATTTCCCAACTTCATGAGCTGTGGCATCGAAACCCCCTGGTTCGTGAACTACACATATCATTCATTTAGGGTGACCAGCCATGCCCGCACGAACATAGTCTGCATGTTCGGAATGAAGATTACGTTCGTGATCGTTACGACCGGCCAGCTTAAATGAACGAGTTCGACAACTAGTGAACGAGTTCGACACAAGCCTAGTAAAAAGGTGAACGAGTTACTTATGTATAAGAAACCAGAATCAAACCATGCAACAAACTAAGTTTAAATAGTGTTTGTTTGATACTAATGACAGCTAAATTACGTTTTATATTGGTTACATCGAACAAAAATACACATTTCCTTTAATTTCGGTCCGTTTGGAGTCCAACATTAACATACAATAACAAACTCAAACTCGATGAAATTTCCTACTACCTCGACGACCTCAAAAACTTTCATTTATTTTAAAAAAAATTTAAAAATATTTGTACAAAAAAGTTCCAAAAAATACTATGCATTATTTGCAAAATAAATGTACTGAAAATAAAAGTACTCAAAACAATGGTGTCGATACCAAAACGGGTGCAAAAAGCAAAAAACACCAAAAGTGCCGTTATGAGAACACCGAAGCTCAATAACTGGCATGAGGTAACTTATGGGCATAGATCAAAAAGCAAATTTAGTTACGCGGAGTCGGTTGGTGTACAAACACCTCGTTTCTAATTTCTTCAAAATTCTCCTGTGTGTGAAATGTGTGTGTGGGTGTGAGCCTGAAAAGGAAAAAGAAAGACAACTTGAGCAACAAAATATGTAAGTGCACCTATTGAAAATAAAAGTATAAGTTTAAAGTTAAAGTGTAAATATCAACAAGTTCAAAATCCGAACTAAAAAGAAAATAATTTTAGAAAAAGCTTTAAATTTATATACAAAAGATGTTAAATCACAATAAATAGAAAAAATTGTCTACAATAAAAAATAAAATACGGAAAACGTGTAATTGAAATGTGTAAAATATGAAAAATGTAAAACGTCGTTAACTGCAAAAAATAGGGGCCATGCAATATAGAGACTCAGGAAAATTAAGCAGTTAAAGTGCCAAGTAAGTGAAAAAAACGGTAAATTTAGTATTCTCTATTTGATGCATTTCTCCTCCGCTCACATATTCTATATTCTGCTTTGCTTTTCTCACTACTTCATCAGTGTCATCACACGTTTCACTTATTATTAATTCGAAGAGAAAACAGTGAAAATATTTCAATTGGTCCCTATTTTGCGTTAATCTCTCACTATACAAAGCGAATTCTGCTCTGACCGTTTACATCAACTCTTTTGCTTATAGCCATTATACACTCTATACTCACCTCATTGGTGGAAGGGGGATCTTGATTATACAGTCGATGCAAAGAAACGGTATGTGGATGTTATTACATTCAGTTCGAAAATATGGTTTCTGATACAAATATTAAAATGAAAAGTGAAGGACGGAAATAAAGTTATTGTGAAATAAGGCAAAGGAATGTATTCAAAAAAAAGTACGGCATATGTCTATTTTACTGCTTACTTAAAAAAAAAAACAAAATATTGCGTGGGTTACAATACGATATTTTAAGACAAAAATGTGCCTAACAATTTCGCCGCAAATGCACAGTTTCGGAGTTATGGCCCCCGAAAGTTCAGATATGTAAGAGGGTAATGGGGTTAAGGAACTGTGTAAAGCATTGATATTGCCACTTTTCATATAAAACAAGTCAAAAAAAATATTTTTTGTTTGAAAAAAAAATTTTTAAATTTTTCTCAGAAAAAAATTAACAAAGTTTCACAACAAAAACAATCAAACGCAGAAAGAGTTTTAACATAAAAATACTGCAGAAGTCGCGAAGCCGGTGTTGGACTATGTACCTCTGAGAAGAAAATCCCTAAGATTAAAATTAATTACGTGTTCTATCCCATTCCCAAAAAATGGCGGGTTTTCGGAGTGTACGCCGTGAAATAGATCTGTTCCAAAAGTACTAAAAAAAAAGAAAAAATAGGTAAACCAATTTAGGCAATTGCGGAGAACACTAAATGTAATATATTGAAGGAAAAATTTTTAATGACAAAGTTAAAATAAAATAAAAAAGTGCTGTCACAAGTCAGCATCAGGCAAATAATGGGTGAATTTTTGACCATTTTGTTTTTGAATATTCCAGAAAACAGAAAGTTTTTCAAGTAGTGAAATATTTATTTGAATCGATAGATCAATGCCTATCATTAACTTGTTAGAGATTATTTCATGTAAATACCGTCATGTGGTTTTCACAAGCTCTTTTCGGAATCCATTGCTAAGATGCTACTCTATTAATTTAAGTCTCACTGAAGATTTTTGTCTTACATCAGAAGAAAAGAAGAATCTAGCCATATAAATTCAACCTAACAATGCACATCGGGAAAATATTTATACTCTGAGATCATATTGGCAACGAAAATCAAAAACATTTAATCCAACTGATAAACTGTTGGGAAAATTTGAAACCATAGTCCGCATTTACATAATATTACACAATTATATTAAAATCTCTATATTTGCTTGTCACCTTTATCACATTAATCCTTTCTCCCACATACATTTAGCTATTCTGCCCCAAAGTCTTCGCCGAACTGGAGTAGACTTTGAAGAAAAATTCTGTGATAAAGTCTTCGCCGAACGGGAGAAACTTTATATAAATTTCGACGACAAAGTCATCGACCAATTGTAGTTGACTTTTGTTTAAAAATCTTGAACGCTAAAATTTATATTCAAGAAAATGATCATATTTAAGGTGGAACAGTCAGAATTTGGACAAAATTCTCCTCTAATTTCAAATCGGCTAATTGTAAACGTTTTCTGTTTGTTGCATGCGGAAATAACTTTCTCATCAAGTCGATATTAATATTTTTAAAATCACGGAATCTCTTCGGATAGTTCTAATCAATTGCAAAGCGTCGCTCGAAAATCATATAAATTCTCTATTTAAATAAGGCAATTAATATAACGTGACTGAAATTTTACTGCGCGTAAAGGCTCATTTAGACTACTGACAGATTTTGACACTCGTAAAAATTTTCTGACACAACATTTTGAACTAGTGTTTACACATGCCAAAATAGTTTGCCAGAAAACCTTGGCAGTATTTTCTGACAGCATTTTTTGAAGAAGAATATTTTGAAAGCCGTTTACACTACTGACATATTCTGTTTGTGTTTACTGACCAAATTCTGACAATTGTTCTCAGCTGTTTCTCATTTGCTTTATCTACACATGATAGCAAGTTATTGTGTTATAAAAATAAAAATAAAGTTATTATGAAAGGTAATGGATCCCGACATGGCTGCTATAATAGCAGCCTCGGCTCCTATCTCTGTTCATTTACTGACATATTTTGACAACATGTTGTCAAAATACTGACAGTCGTCAGAATTCTGTCAGAAAATTTTGATGACTGTTTATACGACGTCAGTATTTTTGTCCAATATTTTGACAAGAACGTGTCAGAAAATTTTGTGTCAGTAAATTCTGACATTTACACGTTACTGACCCATTTTGAAGACAAATACTGACAATCTGTCAGTAGTGTAAATGAGCCTTAATATTCCCCGTTATGTCAAAGGACAGGTACTTCCTCTAGAGCCTATTTCCTGAAGTTTAAACATACACTATTTTAAACTCCCACGTCGCAAGCGGCACCCATTCCATAGCGGTGAATCAAAAATAATGCAGTAGAATATCTCTGATACATGATCGATATCAGTTCGAAAAGCTAAATATTCAAGAACAAACAGACTCGATGTTAGAGGTCCGCCTAAATGAGTTAGATAGTTAGAAAAGCTTTACCAAAATTACAAAATGCTTTCTTCGGCCACCTTTAACTCGCGCGATTTTAAAGAGAAGGCAAAATTTAACTACAATAGTTGTTCAGAAATCTATTATGCCGCAAGTTCGCTCATGATATATATGATGAGGTTATCCCAGAGTTTAAATGCCCCAGACGAATTGGCTAGATTTTCCGTGGTGCCGTCTGCACCTCAACAAAACTCTGACGAAATTTCGAGAATTTTTCTCAAAGTTCGTACATGTGATACAGAGGTTTCCAAAGGAGGTTACGAAGAATTGCAGTCATTTCGTGACCTGTTCACAGCAGTCTACGTAAACAATCCTAAACTACCTCGTGCTCAGAAACTGAACAACCTTAGGAGCAATACGAAAGCAAACGCTGGCGATATCGTTAAAAGATATCCTCTCTGCGATGATAACTTTGATTTAGCGTGGAACGCTCTGCAGACTTGCTACGATAACAAACGTGTCTCTTTGGTATTCCCGTGGCAACTGTAGAGAATAGTGCATATATTCAAAAAATACTCGCTGCAGTCGTTGATTACCTCCTAATGATGAAACCGCTCGGTGGTCCTACGGATAAGTGGGATCCAATCCTCATACATAATCCTTGTACAAAACTTCCCTATAATACTCTTGCTCTTTGGGAACAATCTTTGAAGTCCTATCAAGAGTTGCCCAGATGGTCTCAAATGGCTGAGCTTCTCCGCAATAGATTCGAAGGGGTTGAGCTAATCTCCAGTATTCGGGGAACTACAAATTAAAGCAGCGGTTCAATATCCAACGATCAAACATAAAATTATATATCGCAAGATAAATTACATAATATGTGTTCACTGTGTGAGTCAGATCACAGCATTAGAGTTTGTCCCGAAGTTAGAAAATTCACGCGTCAACAAAGGCGTATTCCTCTCGCCCTCTTACACTAAAGGTATTTGCAAATGCAAAAATACTTGTCTCGTGGGCAGAAAGAATTACCTCACACTGTTACATATGCAATTTAAATTGTCCTCTGCTCCCTCTCGTTTCGTTAAATGGCATCGGAATTTCCCTCATGTCAAACAATGTTCTGACAATGGTTCTAAATATAAGAGTGATCAGCTTGGCACTTCCTCTGCAGTGCGACCTCCTCAAGTTCAACCCAAATTGTCATCAAATGATGGATCATTCCTGCTCGAAACAGCTTTAGTTCAAATCCAACATCGTGGTAAGCTTTACATGACATGAGCATTCATTAATCGATCATGGCTCTAAACGAACTTTCGCCTCGGAAAAATTCACAAGTCTCGTAAAACTTCCATATCACAAATCTCGTTTTGAGACCCACACTGCTGACAAGGAATGCGAAATTGAAATATTTTCTGCTAAACAAAACTTCTCATTTGTCATTCAGGCTATTGTCTTACCTAAGGTGACAAACCACATTCCATCTGCTTCCTTCAATATCGCCAATCCAGAGGAGCTGAAACAACTGGCCTGAACAGATCCTCACTTTAATCAATCATCGCTAATCAACCTTATTATAGGAAACAACTTGGAACGATTTATAAACTTTGCGATGAAACATTCGCATACAATACAATCTTTAGATGGACTCTCAGTAGTATAATGCGCCCAACCCAAATTCAATCATTTACCACTGAAGAGGTTGACTTGAAAAATATTGTAAGAAAAATCTGGGATCAGGAGGAGATACCACCTTAAAGTAAAATAAAGGTTGACTTGGAAATATTGTAAGAAAAATCTCGGATCTGGAGGAGATACCACCTTAAAATAAAATACCGGCTAAAGACAAATTTGGTGAAGACTACACGTCAACCCGGTGGGAGATATAATTAATCTTTCATGCTATATCAGTTTACACATACCGCAGGAACCATGTATATATTTGAAACAAACTTCAAATATTCATATATTTCCCAGTCCCAAACCCACTTGTATTTAAATGCAAACATTAGCATGTTTACTTGCCAACAACGCATGCTTCTACGTGGAACCATACGCGTGTTTCAGCCCAAACATTTATATACTTACATGGAAGATATTATATTCTCTATCAAATACAACTGTATTTGTATCACAAACAAAGCTATATTTGGATTACAAAGTCATATATTATAACATATTAATCATTTGGAGTCGAATATGTAATATTGAATACCAAACACAACGTGTTTGAACACAACTATATTATATTTGTAACAAGCTCCAAACATACGTTATGTTTGCATCCAAACAACAAATAATACAGATAACAATTTCAGCGTATGTAACTGCAAAATAGCCTACTAGTGGAATTTTCCATGTGCCTCTTTTTTGCGTGTGCCTGAGTGTGTATTTTGTATCACTGAATGTGCGTGACAGCCTCTGAAATTTTACGAAGTTTCTAATACTGTTGGCATTTGAATAACAAGAACATTTTAAATTCCGAGTTTCCCATAAAATTCACCATTCCAAGTAAAATAGGATTGTGCATTACATGCGTGATTATTCGATAGCAATATTTCTTTGAGCACTGCGTATACATTTGAACTGATAAAATATGCAGATGGTAATGTGTGAACAAATACAAATACATAGACACGCCAACGGACTTGCTGATTGAGTTGGGAAATCACAAACTCCACTTGCAAGTTAGACAAAGGATTGGGGCTGTTGATAGGCAAACAAAAAAGTGTTACAACCAAATGCGTTTTGTTTGTTAAGCGATACGTTCTATGTGCGAAAGGGGAATGGAGATCCATTTCCTTAGGGTAGAATATCTACAATTCACCATATGCATATGAGTACATATATTCAACACACGCGATATGCTAAAACTCATAGCTGGCACACACGCGTAGGACTCTTTAATATACACAGTGTATTGTGAAAATTTCAGCAAGAAACACTGAAGAAAGTTCGCGGCTAGAGATGTGGAAGTCTCGAAATAGAGTAAGTAGTGTGGGTTTTCAATGTCCTTGAGTAGGCACGTTTTCGTAATATTCAAGGTGCTACCAAATAAGATCCTTTGGTGGTAACCCTTAGCTAGTGCTGCCAAGTGGAACATTTTTTTGGAAAAATATGACAAATTTGAGTATGTCGGTGTCGGCTTGCCAACTCATCTCTCGTTTACAAACCTGGTTCTTGATAAGCAGTATTGTTGCTGGTCCCCTTCTGGTCTACTTGATTAATACTGGATTTGTGCTGTAATACTTTGAAAAACAAAAATAAATTCGCAGGCAAAATTCTCCGCCATATCCATTGAAAATCAATTAATATTACGAAGTTAAAGAGATCGCACTTTGAGCTGTTTCCTTTATAAATATTGTAGCGGAGTACAATTATTTGTTCCAAAAATGTTATATTCTAAATTCTTCGTATAATATTTTTGCCCCAACTCTTATCTCGCCAACTCTTGATATTCCACCCAGCACTCTTGCAATCATCCTTTAAAATCCTTTTTGTCCTTAAGCCGATTTCAACATAATGTTGCATTGGTCCTATATACAAACTCAATCCGTTTTTATAACTATTGTGGGGGGGATTTAGAAAGCTATAAAAACAAATAAAATCTGTTTACACTTTAATGGAAAAAATATGGTAAAGCATCGGGCAGTGCTCTCCGCATGGTGTGTGAGAGATTAATTTAAGCTTGGATATCAACGATGTACCAGCATATGGTCGCACATGGAGGCAGTTATGCTGGTTTTCATACTCACAGTATGTAAAATGAAAAAGTGTAGGATATTGTAAGCAGGATAAAGGATGTTGGCATTGAAGTTAACTGAACGAAGAGAGTGGACGTCAGCAGATGAAAACAAAATTACTATTTTTCTAGTTGACCTAATTCTACTGGCACTATTGTTGGTCAGCAACATTGTGTGATAATGCAATTATTTAATATTTTCCTAATTAGTATTTCTATAAGGATTATCTAATTGTATATACAGGACACATTCATTGGTCATTTTAAAGTAATTGCTTGAGATTTAAGCTATTGTTAACATTTTCAATATTGTGTTTATTTCTTCATTATATGATTTTGTAATGAATTAGTCGCCTATGAAGCGAAAAAGATTTTTAGATTTGAATGATTTCAAGGGTTTATGTGGGATCTCTCAACGTGGAACACAGAAAACTCAAACTCCAAATATTTTCCGAAGATATATAAGAAGCTGAGTTCGTATTTACTCACACATTTGTATCCCATACACATCGCCGTGGGGAATGGGTAACAATTGTTTACCGGTCACCAACAAGGTATGGACCACAGCAGTGCATACATACAAATTTCGATTACCCATTTCCCAAAGGGTATGGGGAACACAATGGGTAGTTTCTAGAGTGTTCAACAATACTATACTGTTGAATATCCGCCTTTCGGCATATTCGAAACCTCACTTTTTTGGCAACCCGGTTTTCGGTTTCACAGACTGGGGTTTTCACTTTATTTACAGGCTTTTTTTGTTTTTCCGTTTTGCATGTCGGGAAAATTTATAAATCTTTGTTGAAAAACTAATAAAAATCAACACAAAACATTTACCCGACATTTTCCTTTCCCCCGTAAAATGCATCATTGTTATTCGGAAAACAGAACAGCATAAATCAGGTTAAATTGAACTTAATTGAATTGAAGTAAAGTGAAATAGTGAGCGAAATACTTTAACAGTGAAGTGAAGTGAAGTGAATTGAATTGAATTGAATTGAATTGAATTGAATTGAATTGAATTGAATTGAATTGAATTGAATTGAATTGAATTGAATTGAATTGAATTGAATTGAATTGAATTGAATTGAATTGAATTGAATTGAATTGAATTGAATTGAATTGAATTGAATTGAATTGAATTGAATTGAATTGAATTGAATTGAATTGAATTGAATTGAATTGAATTGAATTGAATTGAATTGAATTGAATTGAATTGAATTGAATTGAATTGAATTGAATTGAATTGAATTGAATTGAATTGAATTGAATTGAATTGAATTGAATTGAATTGAATTGAATTGAATTGAATTGAATTGAATTGAATTGAATTGAATTGAATTGAATTGAATTGAATTGAATTGAATTGAATTGAATTGAATTGAATTGAATTGAATTGAATTGTATTGAATTGAATTGAATTGAATTCAACTGAATTGAATTGAGTTGAATCGAATTGAATTGAATTGAATTGAATTGAATTGAATTAAATTGAATTGAATTGAATTGAATTGAATTGAATTGAATTGAATTGAATTGAATTGAATTGAATTGAATTGAATTGAATTGAATTGAATTGAATTGAATTGAATTGAATTGAATTGAATTGAATTGAATTGAATTGAATTGAATTGAATTGTATTGAATTGAATTGAATTGAATTGAATTGAATTGAATTGAATAGAGAAGTATTGAATTGAATTGAATTGAATTGCATTGAATTGAATTGAACTGAATTGAATAGAGAACTATTGAATTGAATTGAATTGAATTGAATTGAATTGAATTGAATTGAATTGAATTGAATTGAATTGAATTGAATTGAATTGAATTGAATTGAATTGAATTGAATTGAATTGAATTGAATTGAATTGAATTGAATTGAATTGAATTGAATTGAATTGAATTGAATTGAATTGAATTGAATTGAATTGTATTGAATTGAATTGAATTGAATTGAATTGAATTCAACTGAATTGAATTGAGTTGAATCGAATTGAATTGAATTGAATTGAATTGAATTAAATTGAATTGAACTGAATTGAATAGAGAACTATTGAATTGAATTGAATTGAATTGAATTGATTTGAATTGAATTGAATTGAATTGAATTGAATTGAATTGAATTGAATTGAATTGAATTGAATTGAATTGAATTGAATTGAATTGAATTGAATTGAATTGAATTGAATTGAATTGAATTGAATTGAATTGAATTGAATTGAATTGAATTGAATTGAATTGAATTGAATTGAATTGAATTGAATTGAATTGAATTGAATTGAACTGAATTGAATTGAATTGAATTGAATTGAATTGAATTGAATTGAATTGAATTGAATTGAATTGAACCGAATTGAATTGAATTGAATTGAATTGAATGGAAGTGATTTGAATGGGATTGAATTGAATTCAATTGAATTGAATTCAATTGAATTGAATTCAATTGAATTGAATTCAATTGAATTAAATTAAATTGAATTCAATTGAATAGAAGTGAATTGAGTGAAATGAATTAAATTGAATTGAGTTGAATTGGATTGACTCCGATGGAATTGAATTGACGACGTCCACTGTGTCGCTGAGCTTCAGGAGAGCGTGACCGTCGGTTAGGTGGTATTGATTGTCTGTAGGCAGTAGCTGACGAACTGTCTCCTGCACTTTCTAAGGTATCAACTTTAAGTGTTTTACCAATATGCTTGGAAGATACGAACGTGTGATGAACAACATCTTCAGCCGCGGTGATTTTTTGTCAAAACGAGCAATCTCCACCGTACTATGAAATCACTTTTAAACCAAATACTGGCAAAAAATTGCAAAAGGGTTACAAAAATCCCAGTCACTTTTCCATCTCTTGTGCATCAAACTGCAGTTTATTCTTCTCATTTGCAAAGTGACTTGAGCATAGGGAGGGAAGGGAGTCATAGAAATTCTAGCAATTTTGTTGTGTTAAGATTCGTATGCAGAAGAGTCATTGCTGCTCCTTAAATTAATATGTTTTCGCTTTTGGCGAAAAGAGATATAAAGCCGGCATCATGCCCGATTCTCTGGATGGTCAGAATCAATTGCTACAACTGGATGAGCTATAAATTTGTGTAACTTTAATTGTTTTATGTTGACAAATGTACAACTATTTATCAGGTTAAACCATGGTTTAGCACAATACACAGTTTATATCAGTTATACATTTTGATTTGATCACTCTTATTTTTTTTGTATTTCCGGCCGGAAGCTATTAGACGTTTTTAAAATCATTAAATTAAGTGATAAATTTGCAGTTGAAATTAGTTTCATGTACTTGATTTATTTCATCAAATTTCATCTTTCTCTTCCACTTTCCATCAGACTTTGTGGTGCTTTAATTTGTTGTTTAGCTTGTGCTATCAAATCTATTCATAATTTGCACCTTGCGAGCGTGACCTCTTAATTATGGCAACAACAACAACAACAACTTGGCTTGGCGTTAAATATGCATAAACAATTTCATTATTACATTATTTCGTTTTCATTTTTCTCTTTTAAAAATATTCATCTTCTTCAACCAAATCGAATCGCAACGAAATATTTTCATTTAATTTCACTTAATTTTCTTGACTCTTTTGTGCCGTGGAAAATGAATTGGATTCACTTTTGTTGTTATGAGTGTGAATTCGTTGTTCGCTTAATTTAATTGTTAAACTTGTAACAAGATTTTGTTTACTTTCAATTTCATTTAAAATATTTCTGTGTTGTGTTTTTTCCACAGCAACGAATGAGTGAAACTATGAGAGTAGTAATAACCATGTCGGCTTTGGAAACATACAAATTGCACTTCAAAAACTTACAAATGTTGCAGGTTCTCCTAACCCACAACACTATGTTGCTTGTGGGGTAATGCACTGAAAGAAAAAGGTTCATCAAATTTATGAATTCGGTCCTGAATTTGATGAAACAATTCCTCATTTTCCAACCTACGATAAATTTCATTGAATTAATGATGAAGATTTCATCAATCTTTCATAAATAGTTTACGTTGATTCAACGAAAATGCTACAACAAGTTGATGGAAATTTTTCATCAGTTTGATGTAAGTTTGTCATCAAGTTGAAGAAAATTTTTCACCATTTTAATGTGAATTGTTCACAAATTTGCTGTACATTTCTCATCAATTATATGTAAGGTTGTCATCAATTTTATGTGAGTTTGTCATCAATTTGCTGTAAATTGGTCATCATTTTTATGTAAATTATTTGTTAATCAGGAGCCAAAATCTTTTGACTATTTTTGATCCTAAAAAATTGTCAAATAACAGGGTAAACTACCACATAAAAAGTGCTCATAACGTGGATAATGTTTTCTGTCCATTGCACTATTTCCTATAATGTATGTATTTTCAATTTGCTATTGCTTTTTTCTCTTTCTCTTTAAGTTTTCAATCCTACGTCTATATTTTGAATCTATCCCACTAATTATTTCCAAATTCCAATGATGAAGGTAGCTGTAAAAAAGATCATCAATTCAATAAAGTAGAAAAAGTTGAAGAAACGCTCAATCTTAAAATTGAAGAACTTTTTCATTGAATTTACGAAATTTGTGATCAATTTAATGAAAAACAATTGATGAACATTTATCATCGATTTGATGTAAAGATTTTCTTTCAGTGTGGTTGCGTTTCTGTTTTCGGCAACACCTTCCGAACGCCATGGCAGTATGACAGTGGTGCAATGGACATGAATTTTTCCCCATCGATATTACTGCACTAGTTTTGTTCTTCCACACCCAGACTATACTGACTAATAATACTTACATACTCAATAGTTGGGACATGGAACTGGCCGTGCAGCTCAAAAGTTCCTGATAATTGGGAGTGGATTGAATGATTCCTTCCTACGTCCTATAATAAGTATGTCCCGCGCAATGGCTTTATCGGAACCGTCCGTCATCCAGCTAGAGTCATATGGCGAAAAGAATGAACAGCCTGATTGGTTTTGCGAACGCTGATGGGTCCCAGGTTATTGCATTCTGGACAGCGCCTGTTCCACAATGGGCGGTTGGCAGGGTTTGTATGAGAAGCATAAAACTGTCCTCTTAGTTCACGACCCCCGCAAACGTTATAAGGACGCCGATGTGCAGATATGCACTTGGAATGTTAGAACACCAACCGGCAGATGTACTTGAGAATTATAAGGCTGATATTACTGCTATGCAGGAGATGGGATGGACAGATGAAGGTAGTAAAAGGAAGAAGAACTGTGACATATACTACTGCCACCACGCCAAAAAGCAATAATTGGATTGGGAGATTGTAGTCGGCAAAGGGCTGCGAAATCTGGTCTCAAGGTTCAACCCCGTAATTGAACGAAAAGACGATCGAAAATAGTGAGCGACATATCGGTAATTTTTGTACATGCCACGACCGAAGATAAAGAAGATGGCGTCAAGGACATGTTTTATGAGTGCCTAGAGGAAGCGTACGACCGATACCCTGGCCATGACACTACGATTGTTCTAGATGATCTTAATGCAAAGGATTGCAGGGAAAATGTGTGTCAACCAACCATCGGTAAATTCAGTTTACACGCTATCACTTCAGATAGCGGAATGAGATTGCCTGATTTTGCCGCGGCGAAAAACATGGTTGTCATGAGTACGTGATTCCCCATCCCTATGGGTGAGGGTATACAAATTGGGGGGTGGTCCTACAATTGCACTAATACCATTATATTGAAATACTGTCGAGTATTTATCTATGAAAGAGCTTTTTAAAATACCGTTCGGAACCGGGTGTAAAACTGTAGTTACCAATCAGTGAGTGTAAAATTATAAAGCGCACGGCTCACTGATTGTGAGTAGCTTTGCAGTATCTGTTCATGGCATGTCATGGGAATATACACACGCTCGAAAAAACATGCCTAGCAACATATTGAAGGAACTATGTATATGTTTGCAAACAGTGTTTTCATGAATTGAAGATCTGCTGCTGTCTTGTTTCTTTGTCGTCGGTCATGGTTTTGATTTAAGCAGTTTTCAACAAACAAAGCAATAGTTGGGTCACAAAAACATATATTATAACCTATTAATCATTGTGTGTCCAACATATAATATTGAATAGCAAACACAATGTGTTTGGACACAAGTGTACTATATTTGCGAGCAGCTACAAACACGTTACGTTTGCATCCAAACAACACAAGAAGACAGATTTTTCAGTGTGTATATATAGAGGTAAATCAGTTGGATACTGATCGGTAGCCTAGCATTTGATAGTCCATTCAACGGTTCAAATTCTTTCAAAGCAATTTCAGCCACGTGATTATTTATTTGGGAGACACTGTGATTGGCAAAGATGCGTTGTAATAAACAATACTTAGAGCTGCAGGGATACTAGGATACGGAACTGAAGGCTTACTTTTGTTGGAATAATCGACGGTGGAAATCAGGCAAAAGTAACAATATGTAAGGCACAGAAACTGCCATTGATTTACGAGTTCCTTTGAGTAGTTTGGTCAACCTACTGTACCAAGAAGTGTAACAAACTAGAAATGGAGAAACTCAACCATTATTCACTTAGAAAAATGTATCAGACCTTGAAAGCTGGCTGTATGAACCTCTCATACATCAACAATAAAAAAAAGGGGGTTTTGCTCTTGTAAAGTCAATTCGGCGCAAACATAGTAGAAGTTATCGGGATGTATTTTTTCTGGTACTACATAAAATAACTGTTGCCAGATCTAAAATCTTTTAAGCACATATATTTACAATGTCACTTGTTCTTAATAGGTTTTCCCCAAAAGAATATGTCTCTTATTTAAATCACTTGAATACATGCAATTTAGTCGTTATATCCTGCAATTGCTGTGTCGTTCATGGCTGCAACAGTCATTTGGTTTGGCAACTCTAAGTGGAAAAATTATGCATGTTGTGAGTTGCTTTTATGGCTGTTCACTCTAGGTACTCGAGCAACAAAGTTTTCACAATTATGTTTCCTTTT
This sequence comes from Phaonia tiefii, assembly GCA_963931995.1. NCBI lineage: Eukaryota > Metazoa > Arthropoda > Insecta > Diptera > Muscidae > Phaonia > Phaonia tiefii. The sequence continues at coordinate 15,276,204 of OZ008370.1, read as the reverse complement.
GACTGAACTCTGTTGGCTTTTATGTTTAAGCGACCGATTTATTCATTTGTCTGGAATCATGCACGTTTTCACTCGAGGTAACAATTCACTTATGTCATGGAATGAATGGTGTACCAAGTCGTTTGGATTTTGCGTTGGCGTCGGTGGCAGCAGTAGTACTAAACTTTGGATTACACGGTTAATCTTTATGTGCAAAAATATAATTGCGATTATTTTAAAACTTTGTTAACATTTGAATTGCCATGTAACACGTTTGTTTGAAACGTTTCTTTATGTAAAATTATCACAAACAAACAAACAAGCTACGTTTGTCACGAAATCATCGTGGATAACAAAGAAGCAGCAACAAAACGTCCAAACAAAATTATATTCAAATTTGTGTTTAACATGTACGACTGAAAATTTGTGAAAAATTATGATTACGTTTTAATTGGAATCCAGGTTTTGTGGTAGCATAGAATGGAGGTTCAACAATTGTGTTATATCATGTAAATTTTCATGTAATAATGACACCGGTATAGGAAATGAAGAGGGAATGGAAACCCTTATGGCTACGGCTTTAACAATGATGTCAAACGATGTGCAAGTTGCAAAACGCTGGTTTTCTTTATAAACGAAGTTATCGTTTTATGCGGCAACCAGTTCGTGTTATCGTTTATTCGATTGAAGCGACATCTAGATGTGGTAATATATAGATACCCACGGGAGTTATGACCGGTATCTGTCGCCAATTCTGCCGCAAATATTAACAAACTTTATAAAATCGTCTAAATGGAAAAATGTAGACAATAAATTAAAATAATTTTTATACTTCTCTCAACTATCAGAATTTTTGTTTAATTTAAAAATTCTACTAATGTCTAGGGGAAAATTCGAAAAAAGAGACCTTTACAATCAATAAAGCCTCGTATTAAGAATAAAATATCGCATGATTGGATAAAAAATATAAAAAAAGGAAAATTCATAAACAACAAAATGCAAGTACAATTTTGTAGGTGATAGTACTAATTTTGCTTGGGCACCGTTCCTGATTGACGTTTGGTTGATTTTGTTTTGGATTTTAAAAGCGAGTTTTTATGTTTCTCCTTAAAAAATGTACACAGATTTAATATTTTACGACGCAGCAATGAAAGAAACGCGCAGAAGCCAAATATGTTTGTTAGTATGTATGTCTGCATTACTGCATTACTAGGCTTTGTACATCCAACGATTTGGTCGTTGATGCAACGAAACATGTTATACGAAATGTTTGGGTCGTTCGTAGTTACGTCGCTGCAACAACTTAATTCTCATTGCACGTAAAAACAGTACTCGGATGTTGTCTTCTCATTATGCCAAAAGATCTTTAACTGTTATACACTCGATTTCTTTGAAGAATTTCCAAAGCATCTCACTAGTGCCGATAATCAGCCTTATTACGAATTTCTCGTATTCTCGTATTTCGACTACGACAGTTTTGTAAAAGATTAAAGATAACACGCCAACTTTGTCTTTAATCTTTTACAAATCTTTCGTAGTCGAAATACGAGAACGACACTCGTAATAAGACTGAACATGTCGGATGGTAGATACAAAGGCGGTAGTATGTGTAACTAGAATGATGCTAACACCAGTGGGTCTTAGGGAAACAGGTTCAAACATTCATCAAACTATTATTGCACTATTTTGTCCTTAGTACGGGGGATTACTCATATATTTCTGACTACAAGTTTCCTTATTATATTCCTTGAAGAAATAGTGGTGAGCTTCCCAAAATTTGTGAGATGCGCGCTCTCAATTTATACACTCTCTGATTGGCACCTATACTATTACACCTATCCCGAACGGATATTCAGAGGCTTTATCACGCCTAGTTAGTAGATAGTGTCGCCATCACTATAAGAAATGGCCGTCACCAAAATAAATCGTTAGCTGGTCTGTGCGGAAGTTGAACCACTTTGTACGATAAAAGTACATAAAGTTCACTAAAAAATAAAGCATAAAATGCACCAAAGAGTTAATACTTGTTTTTCAAAAAGTATTAAAAAAAAAGTACATACATTGTAATAGAAAGCACACAGCCCCCAAAAAGTGCCACAAAAATACTTTTTACTTCATTTTGTGTTATTTTTTGGCACTTATGTACTTTTTGGTACACAATGTACTCTGTAATTCTTTTGGTGTATTTTATATACTTTTTTGGGACACTTTGGGAAACAAGTACATAGTTTTATATACTTTCTACTTTTTCTTGTACACATTATGTACTTTTTCATACACTTTTGTGTATTTTGAGGTACACTTTTGTTAGCGGCATACAGAAAGTGAACTTTGAAAAAAAGAGTACATAAAGTTCATCTAAAGACATGATGTGGTTAAAAAGTACTAAAGTGTGGCAGAAAGCACATATTATATATATAAGGACATAAAGAGTAATACAAAAGTACTTTTAAGTACATTTTGTGTTATGGATTGCCACTTTTTATTTACTTTCTGGTACAGTATGTATCATTGTGAATTTTTTGGTGTTTTATGTACCTTTTGGTACACTTTATGTAATTTTTGTATACTTTCTGCTTCACAATGCGATTTTTTTGGTACTCATTATGTACTTCTTTGTACACTTCGTGCACTTTGTTGTACACTTTTCAATACATTTGATGTAGTTCATGGCTGCATATTAATAGAAATAAGATAGAAATAAGAACTCTTGTAATGATGTGTTCAGAAAGTGCACTTTGTGCCAAAAAAAATAGGTACGTAAAGTTTACCAAAAAATACATACAGTGTACCAAAACGTGCGTACTTGTTTGTGAAAAAAGTACTAAGAAAGTACATAAAATATACCAGTAACCGCATGGTCCACAAAAAATGACAATAAAAGTACCACAGAAGTACTTTTGAGTACATTTTATGTTATTTTTTGACTCTTGTGTACTTTTTCGTACAAAATGTACTCTGTAATTCTGTTGGTGTATTTTATGTACTTTTCTGAGACACTTTATGTACCTGTTTTGTCTACTTTCTACTTTTTGTTACACAACTCACCTTTTATAGTACACATTATGTACTTTTTCATACACTTTTGTACTTTGAGGTACACTTTTCAGTACATTTAATGTACTTATTAGCTGCAAACAAAGAGTGAAAAGTACATAAGGTTTACCACAAAATACATGAAGTGTATCAAAAGTGCAAACTTGTGTGCCATAAAAATACTTATAAAGTATAAAATGTGCCAGAAAGCACACAGTGTACATATAACAACATAGAGTACTTTTAAGTATATTGTATGTTATTGATTGGTACTTTTTATGTACTTTGTGGTACAGTATGTATCTTTGTAAATTTGTGGGTGTTTTATATACTTTTTGGTACACTTTTTGTAATTTTTTTATACTTTTTGTTTCACAATTACATTTTTTTGGTACACTTATGTACCTTTTCGTATACTTAATGTTCTTTGTGGTCCAATTTGCATTACGTTTTCTGTAGTTCTTGGCTGCATGTTAATAGAAATAAGAACTCGTGTAATGCTGCGTGCAAAAAGTGCACTTTGTACAAAAACTGTACTGTTTGGTTCATTTTATATACTATTTGGTTCACTTGAGGTAGTTTATATAATTTGGTACACTTTAAGTAATTTACCGTGCACTTTATGTACTTTTTGCTACCCATTATATAAGTTTGGTGCATTTTGTGTAATTTTTTGTAGAATTTATCGAGTATCTTTACATCTCACGAGTAACACCGTGTAACAAATATCAACATTTTCCCCCCATTTAAGAAGGAAACCATATACAAGTGAAACTATGGACCGTCTGTAGCAAAACTGCGTAATCAATTTTTTATTCCGTGATTCCGCCTTTTGTGAAGGACTTTTACAATTCCTAGGATATCCATTTTAAAATCATTTGAACAAAATATGTGCCATCAATACACATGTCAAAATGAAAGGGGACGATCTTCACGATTTTTGACAAATTTTTATTTAATTCTTCGAGATCCAACGGTGGCAAAAGGGGTCCTTTTAAAAGGTTATCTTTAAATATGCTTGAAATATAAAATAAATAAATGGTTTCCCATTACATCCCATGAAGGGACTGGGGAGAACTTCTCACAATCACTGAGCTGTGCGCTTTCCAGTTTTCACTCACTGATTGGGACCTACAGTTTTACACCGATTCCGAACGGTAATTTGAGAAGCTTTTTCATGGCTAGATACTCGATAGTGTCGCCGTCACTATGCGAGGTAACCGCCACCGAAAGAAAATTTGAAGGTGGTCAGAGCCGGGTTCGAACCCAGGATCTCATGTACAAGAGCCGCGCACACTAACCATTGCACCACCGACGGCCACATGCTTGAAATATACGAATATTTAATTTCATTGCATGGAAATCAACCTATTTGTGAAATTTTTCATGTACTAAGCCCTTTGGTTAAAGAACTCGTGCTTGCATATTTATGCGGTAAATTTCCAACTGACTCCATGATAAAATTACTTTACAACTTTTCATTACACAACCATACCTCAACCAGACTTGTTTATCCTCCTTTTTAATGTGGGCACAGCCCAGTTTCATTATTTGACACACCAAATCCCTTTTGGTGTTAATTTTCTCAAAGTTCCTTAACTGCCATTCATAACATTGGTCGGTGTCCAAACATTTCGCCTTTTAATTTATATTTTTGTTTTGTATTCCACATTTGTAAATTGTATTTGCGACAGTAAAAAGGTTTGGCCAACAATTTACTTTACATATTCATTCATAAGATTTAATAGTCATTCCATGACCGAAACATAAAAAATTTATATTAATAAAATAAAGCAAAACTTTGTTTCAAGCCAAATGTTGTGGGTCTTCTTTATTTGCAGGCAAATTTGTATTCAGAAAAATAAAATCTAGCGCAATCACACATTTACGCCAGCAGCGCGATGTACATGTACGTGTTGGTAAACTCCTAAAAGTATGCCACATTCATTTATTTGCCCACTCACTCGAGTACACACGCTGTGAATTTCAGTGTGTATGTAAAGAAAAACTCGAATAAATTGCAGAAAAACATGGACAATTCTGCATATTAATAGAAATAAGAACTCTTGTAATGAAAATGGAAATTGTGCGATAAAAAAAAAAAATTAATGGACATATTTTTTTTAATAGTCTGTCATAAAGTTTCGGAATTAACACAAGGTAACTTAATAAAGGGAAAATATGCAAAGCCTTAATATTTTATGCCAGCACATTTGAATACCAATGCCAGCCAGCATGGGCTCAAAACCAGCAAAGTCGCAAAGTTGGAAAGGTTGCAACTTATAATCCTAAAACCCTGTACACCATTGAAAAATATGGTGTTAATATGAAATTTTAAATTACATACATATGTATCTGACAATTGGAATCAAAATCGGCAAATTCGTTATAGTGGACGCCAGACTCAGGAATCGAAAGCTATTGTAACCTTAATTGGCATCTTCATTCTTCAGGAACAAATTCGGAGGGCAATTGTCTTGCGTATAAAATTCATTCATTCATTCATTCATTTTTATTCTTCCATCATTTCTTAATTATATAACATAATTATATATATAAACATTTTCCGGGTTTTAGATATATAAATTCTTTTCCGGGATATTGCATCAGGTAGTACTTATGTCTAATTAAATCAACAACTGAGTACTTCAAATACTCGTTCACACCTGAGAAATGTTTAAATGAAAACTACATATTCATCATCAATTTCGTTGTGGTTGTACAAGACCAAATAATGTCCTGGAAGCTTGATTGGAACCCCTACATCCGAAGCATTTGAAGTAATCCACGATATTCTGTTTCATCTATTCCGGAAGATGATTTCGTCTACATGCCCTCTATCGATGACTACCAAAGTGGGGCACTCCGTCGGCATTTTGCGCAACTCCTTCGGTCCGCATTTTCCGGTTACTTTGGGGCATTTAGACTTTGGCAGATCATGGGGTAAGCATTTTTCTGACTTCATCGAGGTGCCGTCATCGTCTGGTTGAATTCCTTGCCCAGTTAATTGACGGCCGTTGCTACTCTGTAAGTTTCGCGGGAGTTACCTTGCCCAACCTCTCTAGAACTCTGGCGGCTAAACGCCTTTTCGCCATGCGCGCGACGGATTTATTGCTCAACTATAGAGCGGTACACATGTACACTCACAAATTAGCAATAACGAAATTTAAATGTTTCACAATCGCACTATAAGTCATCACAACCGAATCAGAGGTTGTCACAACCGAATTAGAGGTTGTCACAACCGAATTGGGGGTTATCACAACCGAATTAGAGGTTGTAACAACCGAATTAGAGCAGGTCGCGGTCACGAAGGCGCCCAAGTATCACCGCTAAAACACAGTCAGATGCCCCCAAATGCAAACTGTCCGTAGACACGATACTCGTGACCCCCCGGATTGGGGGCGTTAGTTTTGAGTTGAATCTCTAATGTGATTCCGCCACTAAAATAGAGAACAGATGTTGACCAGACAGCCGTTCACTGTGAGCAGATGCTGTGGTATGTTTAATCGACCGCAGAACTACGGAGGCGTGGTTTTCCTTATTTCACTCCTCCTACAAAGGGTTGGGGATTTGTAGTGGGCATAAGACATCTACATCTAGTGTTCAACCCCGTGAATGTACTTATAGCCACCATCCGCATAAAAGAGAAATGGATGGAAGGACAAGACGATGACATCAAGGACATGTTATATGAGGGCCTAGAGGAAACATACGACCGCTGCCCCCACCATAACAGTCGGATTGTTCTGGGTGATATTAATGCTAAAGTCGATAGAGAAACTGTATTTGCACCATATATATGTATATGGTGTCCCATTACATCCCATGATGGGATTGGGGAGAGCTTCTCTCAACCAGTGAGTTGTGCGCTTTCTAGTTTTGCACTCATGGATTGGGACCTACAGTTGTACGGCGGTTCCGAACGGCATTATTGAGAAGGTTTTTCATGGCTAACTAGTCGATAGTATCGCCATCACTAAGCGAGGTGACTGTGGTCGAGAGAAATGTAAGGTGGTCGGAGCAGGGATCGAAGCCACATTCTCATGTACAATAGCCGAGCACACTAACCATTGCACCACCGGCGGCACAAACCACCTACCAAGGATAAATTCAGTCTACTCGCCATAACTTCCCATAACGGAATGAGACTGATAGAGTTTGCTGCCGCGACGAACATTTTTGTCAGTAGTACGATACAAGATTCCAACATAAATACATCCCTAAGGCTTCTTGGATATCCTCTGATCAACAGACGAAGAACCAGATGGATTTACTGGTAATTGATTGAAGGCACGCTGCTACTGTAATGAACGTACGTTTGATTCGAGGAGTTAATAACGATTCGGATCACTACCTGGTTGCAGCAAAGGTTCCCACAAGGTTACGCAGACCAAAAGTTGTACGGAACCAAACATATACAAAGTTGGACATCAGAAAACTTCAATTACATGAGATAGCCATGGCCTATGCAGAGAAGCTCACTCAGTTACCGGCGCAGAACTGACCCCCACCTCATGATTCTGAAGCGCAGTGGAAGCACATTTCCAGCTCTATGACAACTGCTGCTGGGACCGTTCTTGGTTATGGAAAACCGCGGTAAAACAAACCATGGCACGACGAAGAGTGTCGCACGGCAAGGGCTGCAAATTACGCTTCAGGTATGGCAATGCTTCTTTCAGTTACAACGCGAGTCGCAATAGTGGTGAAGAGAAGAGGGGAAAGCCGTCTGTTGAAGAAGAAAAAACAGATGTGGAGAAATCCCCCAGAGTGAGCAAATTGAATCTTACAGAAGGAAGAATGAGACCCGTTAGATCTACCGATCTACCGAAAGGGGATCAGGGCCCCTTTTATGGAGAGGTAAGGACGGAAATCTTGTCACAGATTTGCTGACTATGTTTGGATAATGGACAGAAAACTTCTCTGCTTTAGTTGTCGACTTCAACATAGATAAGGGTGTTGTTAATATACAGGAACTGGCGTCGGCTGTCGTAGAAAATTGGAAACGTCAAAAATAAGCTTTTTGTTGTTGTTTGGGTGCAAAAATAAAGTTTTTGTAGCTTTTCATAAATATTGTATAGTTGTGTACAAACACATTATGTTTGCTATTCAATATTACATTTTGGAGACACAGTAGTTAATAGATTATAATTAGTATTTTTGAGACCCAAATGTGGCTCTGTTTTTTGAAACTGCTGAAATTATAAACGTGACAGACAAGAAAGGAACTAAAAAGTAGCAGAACTTCGATTCATGAAAACAATGCTTGCAAATATATACATGGTTCCGGCAATATGATTCTGGGCCGTTATTTTTTTCAGCGAGCAGGATGAGCTACTGCGAAGCTAACTGCGGCAGCCACATGAATCGTGTTGTGTTCCATAAAAAAAGGAAGTATTAGTTATTTATAATAAGGCCATAACATACCAAATGAAATTTAGTTGAGTTCATTTCATTTCATTTTTAAATATATACTTGTATATGAATCACCCAGTATATTCACTGTAATAACTGACAAATTATCTGCTAATTATTTTGTAGTATATTAGTATTTTATTGTAGTTTTGTAGTATTTTCTTATAAAATATTTATTCCGCGTTATAGCGCTTTAACTGCGACCAACTCAGACAAATGCTTACTGGTACCCTCTATAATCGTTGACCCAGTCTTGTCCAACAAGTGTCGATATGGTAGTGACTAAAAGGAAAAGTGTTGTAACCCCGTACTTTCCTGTTGAACCGCGGAAAATTAAATCCGAAATTATAATTGTAACTTTGGGAAGTGATGGCGCAAGGTAATCATGGTTTGTAATGATCCGTGTTAAGTCGATTTGAAAGTTCTGCGGTGAACAACTTCATCTTCCGATGACATAAGGCAGCCAAACCTCCGAATAATAAATCAACAGACAGCCAGACACATAAACCCATCAATGCTTTGAGGCAACGAAAAGTGGCACTGGTGTCACTAATGCAAAGTGATGCGCACTCTTTAGCTGCGGTTTTTCTTCTTCCTTTATTTGCTGTTTTGCCTTAAAGTCTCGTTTTGTTTTTCTTTCAACAGTTTAGTTAACTAAATACAACACCAATAGACAAACAAATGAATGGGTATCTAACAGATACAAAATTCCAAAAACAAAACAGCCATTCATCCGGCAAACGATGTTGAATATGCCAATTGTGCCACTTGTTAAATGCCGTTGGCATTAAGTTGCTTTCTTTTGTAATGTTGCTGCTGCTGATGCTGCTACTGCCACTGCCACCGCTGCTTCAGTTGCCGCTACTCATTTGTGTGGCCTCCTAGCATCCATTTGAATGTGGTTATTCCATGTTACAACCAGCCAGCCACTTGATGATGGGTGAACTTTTGTTAATTTTGTTTTGGCAATTTCAACTTATACTCATACTCGAACATGTGAATGAGTATTAGGTTAATACAAAACAAATATCTTGTGGTTTCATTTTGCTACATGACTTCGTATCTGGGGTTGGAGGAAAGATATGGAAAGACATCGCACAGTAGTCGACAGGAATTACAAAAGATTTAAGCAATTTAGCCTGGATTATATATTTGAATATTCTTTTTAGTTTTACTTTTAAGAAATTTCACAAATACGCTCATTCAGAGACAGACACTTTAGACGACGTTTGACTCAAAAATATTTCCTTTGCCCTAGTAATACTTCGTTTGCTACTCAGTCTCATGGTTGAACCGAAAATTGACACTTATTCCACAAATAAAAGTCTTGATCGCTACAAAAGTTGATACTTATCCAGGAAATAAAAAAATCTTTAACGCAAAAGTCGTTTCTATTCTCGTTCCAAGGGAAGAATCTTTCGAGAACATTAGGCTCAAAAAAGTTTCGTTTGCCCTAAACATACTTCATTTGCTACTCACTCTTATCGTTAAACCCAAACTTGATATTTATCCCACAAATTAAAAACTTTGATTACTAAAATGTTGATACTTATCCAGCAATTCAACAACCTTTATCCCAAAAGTCGATACATTTGTAGTAAATGAAGCAACATTTCCCCCAAAATTTCTAGAATTTAGTTTACATCATATGAATAGAACCTGTTAATACAAACGAAAAAGTGTGTTTCACAAATACGCACATGCAAAGAAGAGAGTTTAGAAAACCTTTGGTTCAACAATATTTCGTTTGCCCTCACAAGACTTCGTTTGTTACTTGCACTCAACGTTAAACCCAATGATATTTATCCCACAAATAAAACCCTTGATCGCTAAAAAAGTCGATACTTATCCAGGAACTAAAAAACTTTTATCGCAAAAGTTGTTCTTTTGCCCGTTTCAAGGGAAGAATCTGTAGAGAAAATTCTTCGTTTGCCCTAAAAATATTTCCTTTGCTGCACAAATTCATCGCTAAACCCAAAGTTTATACTTGTCCCTCATAAATAAACAACTTGATCGCTAATAGAGTTGATATTTATCCTGCAAATCAAAACCCTATATCGCAAAACTCGTTCCTATCGTTGTTCCAAGGGAAGAATCTTTAGAGATTATTGGGCTCAAAAATAATCCATTTGCCATTAAAATACTTCGTTTGCTAATCAGTCTCCCAAAAGGTTGATACTTATCCCGCAAATCAAAACCTTGATCACTAAGAAAGTTGATACCTATCGTTCAAATCAAAAGCCTTTATGGCAAAAGTCGTTCCAATTGTTGCAAAAGCACCAACATTTACCCCAACATTTTCAGAATTTAGATTGCGTCATATGAATAAACCCGGCTAATATAAACGAAAAAATGTATCTCACAAATACGCAGACGTACAGAACGAATCTTCAGAGGCTGTTTGACTCCAAAATATTTCATTTGCCATAAAAATGATTCGTTTGCCACTCACTCTCCTGGTAAAACCCAGAAGTTGACACTTATCCCGCAAATATAAAACGTGTCTCTCAAAATTCGGTCTTTCGTTGTTCCAAAGGAAGAATCCTTAGAGTATATTCAGCTCAAAAATATTCCGTTTGCTATAAAAATAATTCGACTGTTAATCAGTCTCAATAAATGAATAAAAATCCGTAAATAAAATAAAAACCCTTTATAGCAAAATAGTTGATAATTATGCTGCAAATAAACGAACGTTTCTCGCAAAAGTGGTTCCTATTGTTGTAAAAGAATCAGCATTTACCCCAAAAAAATCTGAATTTAGTATACAACCGTCTATTATAAATGAAACAGGGTTTTTCATAAATACGCACAAGTAACAAAATCTTTAGATGACATTTAATTTAAAAAAATATTTCGTTTGCCTTAACAATACTTTGTTTGCTACTCACTTTCATCGTTAAGCCCAATGTTGACACTTACCCTGCAAATAAAAAACCTTCATCGCAAAAGTGTTTCCTTTTGCAGTTCCAAGGGAAGAATCTTTAGGGGACATTTGGAAACTCTTGAATTTATTCTGTTTTCTTTCAACGAAAATCAACAATCAAAAGTAAAAATGTTAAAAGGTTTTGTGCGCTTTCACGCAAGGACTGCGATGAATCAGTGGTGAAAAGCGGGAGCTGCAAGGTAAAAGAGCAATTCCATTTCAGCACGTTGAAAAATCTGTCGTCTTTTGTTGGTTGGATGCAAATATAACGTGTTTGTAGCTTGTCGCAAATAAAGTATACTTATGTCCAAACACATTGTGTTTGTTATTCAATATTATATTTTGGAGACACAATGATTAATATGTTAAAATATATGTTTTTATGACTCAAATATGGTTTGGTTTGTTGGAACTGCTGAAAACCAAAACGCGGCAGACGACAACTAAAGGAAAAAGCAGTAAATCTTCGATTTATGAAAACAATGCTAGAACGGAAGTACAAATATACACATGATTCCTGAATAATGTTACAGAGACCGTTTTTTCAGCTGAGGCAAAGCGTAGATAATGAAGTAAAATTTGTATTTAAAATGCAATAAACTTATTTTTTTAATGATTGTACACTTTCATCCCAAATAACTGCTAGGCAGTGAAAAATAACTCATTGGCGTCTAAACAAAACAACTGTTTTTGAATTTGAATTTAAAAAACTGTTGATTGCAAACATTTAGCGATTCTCGTTAAAGTGCTTCTTTTGTAAAATTCCTTTAATTTTTTGGCTGGTAAACGAAAAACAGTTATTGAAGATTTGTACCAAAATGTGTACCTATAAAGGTACATAATGTAACCCAAAAAAAGTACATAAAGCATATCACAAAGTACATATAGTGTTCCCTTTCCCTTACACTTTATGTACTTTTAGTACTAAAAAGTAAATTTTTGGTACTGAAAAGTACAATTTTTGGTACTAAAAAGTTTCCTTTTTTGGTACATATTATTTATGAACTTATTATGTACTTTTTGGTAACATTTTGCGATTCTCGTTAAAGTGCTTCTTTTGTAAAATTCCTTTAATTTTTTGGCTGGTAAACGAAAAACAGTTATTGAAGATTTGTACCAAAATGTGTACCTATAAAGGTACATAATGTAACCCAAAAAAAGTACATAAAGCATATCACAAAGTACATATAGTGTTCCCTTTCCCTTACACTTTATGTACTTTTAGTACTAAAAAGTACATTTTTGATACTGAAGAGTACAGTTTTTGGTACTAAAAAGTACCCTTTTTTGGTACATATTATTTATGTGCTTATTATGTACTTTTTGGTAACATTTTGCGATTCTCGTTAAAGTGCTTCTGTTGTTAAATTGCTTTAATTTTTTGGCTGGTCATCGAAAAGCAGTTATTGAAGATTTGTCCCAAAATGTGTATAAATTAAGGTACATAATGTAACCCAAAAAAGTACATAAAGGGTATCACAAAGTTCATATAGTGTTCCCTTTCCCTTACACTTTATGTACTTTTTGTTTCTAAAAAGTACAATTTTTTGTACTAAAAAGTAAATTTTTGGTACTAAAAAGTACCTTTTTTTGTACATGTTATTCATGTACTTATTATGTACTTTTGGTAAATTATGCATACTTTTTGTACTGCTTATGTAAATTTTTGAAGCAATTTATGTACAGTTGACATTGTAGAACTTGCTATGAACTTTGTGGTAAATTTTGTGTACTTTTAGGTACACTACAAAATGTTTGCCCGTTACATTTCATGCAGGAGCATACGGTGACAAATAAATACTTTATTTAGTTTCTGGGGGATTTTTTGTACCTTGTAGTAAATTGTTTTCACGTTTTGTACAAATTATGGGGAATAAATGATAACACCGATCTACATTCATTACCGGGAACCATTTTCTCCTAAAAATATCTAAAACGGTCAGAGCAGGAATCGAACCCATGTTCTCATGTACAAGAACCGCGCACACAAAGCATTGTGCCACAGACGGCCACCATTTGCTCTTACCTCTCGATATAATATCTCTTTATTTCCATCGTGCAATACGCGACATGCTTTTGAGATGTTCATTTCATTCGTTTGAGATGAATAAGTACGTGTGGAAATGCCTATAAACAACGCACCGGCTCGCTCGTGGAGAAATTCAGAAAATTGCGTTGGAAAATCTTTTGTTCTGAATTAAAAGAATAAGCCTACATGCCGTGAGTTGAAGTAATTAATGTTGCCAAACTTCTTTATTTTATTATTCACATTTTCTCCATAATGCCAACATATTTGATGAATATGACAATTATCGCTGGTCAATTTCATTATTTCCATTTTCATATTTTTTCCAATTTCGCCCACTGTGCTTAGGGAGACCGACAACAGTTCCATTGAGATCGCGAATTTGATATTTATGTATCTTTAGTTTAGCGTAAATTATATTGATTAGTTTGGTCGTATGGAATGTTTACATAAGTTCCAAAGCATCAGATAAGCTATTAATTGATGCCAACCTCTGTAAATGTTCAAAATATTGTGTTTGGAAAGGAGGAAGTTAAAATGGGTTATAGTGAAGAAACACAGCACAAACATATTTCAATTACAATAACACTTACTCGTACACGAGACATTGGCTAAAATTTTGCAGAGATACGAATTTTTGGGTATTCATTAAATTGGAAATGGAATAGTAAGCAATGATCTGCGTGCAAGACTCTTGGACATAAAATCGCCGGTTTCTACGCCCACGTTGATTTTATTACAGTATTTGCATTGATGGTCACATTGTCAAGGAGTTTTATGTATGAAAAACATCATCAAGGATAATCGTTCCAAATTGATTTAAATATTGTGACTCCATAAATATGTAGAATACACACACTTTGTGCAAGCAGTGTTGCCATAACAACACTTTTGGTTGTCAACTTTGTATTCCAACCATAGAACATATTGTCGGCGGCTTTCTTGTTTTGCCGACTCGTGTTTCAAGTCAATATAAACCGATGAAAACGGCGGCGGCTATCGGCTTGTATCTCTGATTCTGGAGTGTTGATGCCAGTCTCCAGACCCCGCTGTCTTGGTTCTTTCTTTCGTTAGTAATCAGCCGCGTCTTCTGGAGTTCGTATGGCAGTCTCCAGCCTCAGTTTTCTGCCGTTTTATCGGAATCGCTACGAAAGTCTATAAATGCACCTTCTGGATTACTTACTTCAGACACCAGGGTCTGTTTTTTCGCTTACATCTGGAGTGCTACACTAGTATTCTGACGCGTTTTCTGGAGTGCTTGCACCAGCCTCTAGCCTTCGATTTCTGCTGTGTTTCAGTGACGTGCTACGTCAGTCTTCAGGTGCTCCTTCTTTAGTGCATATGTCAGTCTCCAGAGTCCGATTTCTACCGTGTTTCTCTGAAGCGATACGGAAGTCTTTAGACTCACCTTCCGGACTACTTACGTCAGTCTCCCGGCTCCGTTTTCTTGAGTATATCTAAAGTGCTTACGCTAGTATTCAGACGCGCCTTCTCGAGTGTTTCCACCAGCGTCCTATTTCTGCCGTGTTTCTTCTAAGTGCTTATCCCAGAATTTAATCAAGCGATTCAGGGTGCTTACTTCAGTCTCCAGGATCCATTTTCTCGGTTTCATCTACAGTCCTTACGTTAGTATTCAGGTGCGTCTTCTCGAGTGCTTACACAAGCCTGCATTCTATGGCATATTAGTCTGTAGTGCTTAGTCTCAGGGATGCTCACGACAATATCCAGATTCCGTTCCTCCGTTCATTTCTGAAGTGCTTATACCAGCCATCAAGCGTGTCTTCTGTAGTGCTTACGTCAGTCACCAGACCTTTTACTCTCGATTATCTCCAATGAGGTTTCGCCAGTCTTCAGATGCGTGTTTTGGAGGATTTCCGCCAGTCTTCAGAGTCTGGGCTCTGCCGTGAGTATCGGAAGTGATTATGCAAGTCTTCATACCCGTCCTCAGAAGTGTTTAGGCCACTTTCCAGACTCTTAGCTCTTCCGTGTTTTTCTTAAGTACTTAGCATGTATTCAGACGAGCCTTCTGGAGCTTTTACGACAGTTTCCAGACACTTTGATCAGATGTGTTTCTCTGAAGCGCTTACCCCAGTCTTGAGCCAAGGTTTCTGGGAGGCTCACGTCAACATCCGGACTCCGTTCCTTCATTTACTTTTGAAGGACTTACAGCAGCCTTCAAACGTGTATTCTGGAGTGCTGACGTCAGTCTATTCTGTCGTTTATCTCTGAAGTGGATACGCTATTCTTCAGAAGCGTCTTCTGGAGGGCTTACGCCAGTTTTCAGACTCTGCACTGCCGTGTGTATCTCAAGTGCATACGAAAGTCTTCAGGCGCGTCTTCTCGAGTGTTTACGCCATATTCCAAACTCTCTTCACTGCCGTGTTTTGTTGAAGTGTCTACACAAGTCTTCAGACGCGTCTTCTGGAGTGTTTTCGTCAGTATCTACAAAATTTGCTCTGACTTGTTTCACTAATGTCCTTATACAAATCTTCAGAAAAGCCTTCGGGAGTGCCTACTCCAGTCTTCAGGCGTTTCATTCTCTACCATCGTCGGAGAGAGTGCTTGTTCAGACTCTTTTTCTCCGGGCTTTATATTCGCTACCTTCGTCTCTGAAAGTGTTCGTCCAAGCCTCTAGACTCTTCGTTGTCTACGTTTCGTCCTACAAGCGCTGCCGCAAGCCTTCAGCAGCGTCTTCGGAATTGATTATTTAAATCTCGAACCACAGTAGACCCAGTAGGCGATGGATAGTCTCCTAATGTTACGACTATTTTAGTTATGAACGCTTGCATTCCCTTCATCTCTTGAAATCTTACTAAAAACATCTGTTCTGAAGTTAAACGAAAATTTCCCTGATTTCCTTCCCTCTCGTATCTCCCAGAGGAAACAATCCTTGGAGGAGTGCCATAAGGAGAATGAAGACTCTGTCATTCCCTGTTGAATTAAAATCGAGAAGCGTCTGCCCACAGTAGGCGGATATATACTAAGTAGCGTCTGTTCTACATATTTAGGGCAACCTGTTTATCACAGTAGTGGTTCTACACAAAACTAACACCAAATCCGGGGTGTCACGTGTACTGTGTCTATGAATAGTTTGCTGTCAGGGGTATGTGACTATATTTTAGCGGTGCCTCACTGATACCTACCTCATTCCAGTTCTTACTATACTACTGTGGGATATGGATATACTACTTGTGGAGCCGACGTATAGCCACCAGAGTTACGGAGAGGTTGGACAATTGCCCTTGCGAACACTGGTAATTCTTCATGAATTGTAGATCTGCTGCCTTTTTATTTCTTTGTTGTCTGTCATGTTTTCGTTTTCAGAAGTTTTCAGCTAAGAAGGCCACAAAAACATGTATTTTTTTGTAGCAAACACAATGTGTTTGGATACAAGTATACTTTATTTGCGACAAGCTTCGGTCTGGTTATATGTGTATCCAAACAATAAAAAAAATGCCGATTTTTCAGTGTAAATTAAAGTGCTGTCAGATGAACAACAAATTTAGAAAATATATTTTTTCCTAAACTTCTCATTAAACTTCTGTACACAAGTTAAACCTTCATTCAATTACGATGCTAAACACAGTTCTACATTGTTTTGGATTCCCATTCGTGCAACATAATTCACTTTCAGCTTTAATAAAATTGTACCTATATTTTGGCAAGAAATTTTACCAATTTTGTATTTGTACTACAATAAATACAAATGCATGTAAATTCTAGAGCTGTACATGTTGGTTTGAATGATTGAATGACTAACCGACTAGTTTGCCAATTGAACAATTTACAACGAAAATGTTTGGTTTTTGCCAACTCTTTGTTTATTTTGACTGTGTTATAAATTCCACACAAATTCAATGTCCTTCTCTAAAGTATGAGTGCAGTATAAAGTTTGTCAACTGATTTGTAACTTTTGACTGCAGGTGGTGACGTTTGCTGGGTTGCAGGGATAGGTAATTTTAGTTAATTTTAGTAAGTTAAATTTGTGGATAAAAATGAAATCTAGTGGTTGCCCAATAGGGCTCTTTATATTTCCAATAGTCACGCACAGTTTACATTTTTTACTTGCTTGTATTGGTCATTTACAAATTATTCAGGGTAGTTGCCTTACACAAACTATATGCAATATTTTTCCCACCGATTCGATTCTTCGAATTTTCACTCCAGTTAGATAAACTAAGCTTTGGAAAGTATTCTTCCAACTGATCCTTCTAACGGTTCATTTCCATGAGTTTTGAACGGCTTGCTACCTATGTACCTGAACAGGGGAAAAAAGGTAAAACAAAATCGAATTTTTTAAAGTTTTTTTGCGATTTTTGCCTTGGAGATGAAGCTATTTTGATTTTATATGTTCATAATTTTTATTCTTTCTGACAAGAGCTACAACTTTCCCTCAGAGAGTCTTATGACAAAGTCAAGCTTTGTATCGGCCCCCAAAAATTTGGGGCCTCGGTGCCATTTTTGCAAAAAAATTATCATATTGTCAGGCTCATATCTTGCAAACCGTTCGGAATTTAGATTTACTTTCTGAAGGAAAGTTCTAGCTCTTGTCATAAAGACTAAAGATTGTGAACATATGAAATCAAAAAAACTTCATCTTCAAGGACAATTCGTGTCTTAGTATACTGTGTCTTGTTTTCAAAAAAGGGCCATCCGAGTAAATGTACCAACTATCGTGGAAGAAGCCTTTTATCCATTGCATACACACTGCTCTCGAGAGTAATGTGTGTAATACTACACTCGTTTGTTGTAGACCGGATTAGACCTTATCAGATTGGCTTTAGGCCTGGAAACTCAACTATCGACCAGATATTCACATTACGACAAATTCTGGAGACCCCACCAAAAATAAATCGATCCCTACCTCCTCGTTTTAGATTAGAAGGCTGCCTTCGATAGCCCTAATCGCGGAAAAGTGCACCAAGCTATGTCGGAGCTTGGTATTACAGCTAATCTGCCAAGCATGTGGAATGACATTGACCGATACGAAATCCTAAGTAAAGCCTGGTAAAGATCCCGCCGAACCATTTAATATGAGGCGAGGCCTCAGGCAGGTCGGCACCCTATTATGCGATCTCTTCAACATATTTACTGAGATCATCATGAGGAAAGCTGTAGTCAATACACGTTGAAAAATCTATATTTTTTGATATCTGCTTGCAAATTCTAAGGTGTTTATAGCTTATCCCGAATATAGTGTGTGTGTGTCCAAACACATTGTATTTGCTATTCAATATTACATATTGTTGGCACAGTGATTAATAGGTTATAATATACGCTTTTATGGCCCAAATGTGGCTTTATTGAAAATCGCGCAAAACAAAAACATTTCAGACGACAAAGAGGCAAAAATGCAGCAGACCTTCAATTTGCGCAAAAGAGTGCTTGCAAATATATACATGCTTCCTTCAATATGTTTCTGGGGCCGTTGTTTTCAGCGTTTACGAATAAAACTATCACCATCAAAAGTCACATGCTGCTCGCATATGCTGATGATTTAAACAACATTGGGCGTAATCTGCGAGCAGTTACTGCCACCTTATCGAGAATTGAGAAGGAATCAGCCAAACTGTGTTTGGCAGTAAACAAGGACAAGATGAACTTAATGGTTTCGACGAACGGAACAGTCAACTTTTTGGAGGAAAGGGTGGACGTTGATAACCGTTATTATTTCGACTTAGGGGACTAATTGATTTACTTTGGATTAGTGGAAAACAGAAGCAATAATGGCAGCCTAGAAAACAAACGGAGAACTGTAGTTGCAAAAGGTGTTGTTACGGGCTAAGCAAGCACTTCAGAGATAAGACCCTCTCTCGAGAAACGAAGATCCAACTATGTCTATCAGAATCTCATTAAACATGCCTTGCTTTCTGGTGCATAATCGTGGGTCATATCGCGTGTTGATGAAACACTACTGAGAGTCTTCGAGAGAAAAATTCTCCGAAAACTATATATATATCGATTACGGATGAACCTCGAGCTGAATCATCTGTATCCGGGCATCGATGAAGTTATGCGTAGTAAAATAGTCAGTAGAATGGACTACATTGAACCAGTACGAAAGGTATACGAAGACATACTCGAGGGACATCGAAGAATAGGACGATCAAGACTTCGCTAGAAAGCCCAGGTGGTAGATTGTCTGCGAGAGCTTGGTGTTACCCACTGGAGAAGAAAAGGTGAAGATCGGGCTGGTTGTAGAAATATGTTAACCTCATTTTGTAAGGCCCTTGACAACCCTAGGTTGGTTAAGGCCATCTAACTAAGTAAGTTAGGTACCCCTTGAACGCAATTTAACTTAGGATGTTGCACAAATCTTCTTATTTATATCCAAATTATTAAAATCAGTTCAGTTATTAAAATCAGTTATTGAAAATACATTTTAAATAATTTAAAACAGTACCTACACGCTGGAAAATTTGTTTTTGTTGTTTGGATGCAAATATGACGTGTTTGTAGCTTGTCGCAAATATATTATACTTGTGTCCAAACACATTGTGTTTGCAATTCAACATTAGATGTTTGAGACACAGGTTATAATAGGTTATACTATATTATTTTGTGACCCAAATGTAGCTTTGTTTATTGAAACGTGACAGGAAAAAAAGAAACAAACAAGCACCAGACCTTCAATTCATGAAACAGTGCTTGCAAACATGTACATGCTTCCTGTAATATGTTGCTGGGGCGGCTGTTTTTTCAGCGTGTAAAGCTGAATTAATTCGTATTGGCCTGCCTGTTTTAAATTGTAGTGTTACTCCCTTTATGTTGTTCGTTAGGTTTTTATATGTTTTTGGGGCGTGTACTCGTAAGAGGTGGAAAGTAGTGACCACAATTGTTACATTTTATTTAGGACAGCAATGTTGTGGCCAATTGTCCTCACACGCTGTTGTTAATAAAAACCACTGGAGTATTCAGGACTAGGGCCAAATTGCTTTGTTCAAAGAACTATTAAATATGATAGAGTAGAACACACACGTTTGTGCCAAAACATGAACATGACATGAGCGACAAATTTTCCACAAAATGTAGTTAGTTTTTTTTCGTGTTTCCTCTTGAAACAAATAACTTAGAATTGGATAAAGACGGTACAACTAGAATTTAGTTGTTGCGCATTTTGCTTTTCCAGTGAGCACGGAATATAAATTTAATTCAAATCTGGCAGATTTGGAAATTGAAAACTTTTCACAGATAAACCGAATGTTCGTGTAGCCCATATTAACCCACTGTCATAGTGTTGTATACAAATGAATGTAGAAACTGCCATGTTTTTTTAAATGGATTAAATTGTCCTGGAATTGGCGCGGATATTTCGAGGGAGCATGTAAAAAAGTTCCTTAAACATAATGAACCCTACAAAGGGAGGGTTTTTGCGCCCATTTGAACCTTTCCTTAACTGCGATATTATGCGGACATTGCGCTTGATGATATGCTTCTTTATATTCGCTTACCAGCTATTTTCCATTAATTAACCGGAACTTCAACGGCGCACAGTGGGGGAAATTTTTTTTTGTTCGTTTGAAACTTTAATGCAATAATTCTTGAGCGATTAGGAAAGTCAGGTGTGTACATTGAAGGCAACTAAATTCCACACAGAGCAGGTATTATTATTCTGCATTCTTAAATCCATACAGTTAAATGGAGACACAAAAAAAATAATTTATTTCTAATATTTCCTGGAATTCAGCACCAGTCAGTGTCGAATTGACGTATAATAATTTTAGTATATGACATAATATAATACGAACTTAACATAATACAAACATAACATTTTTACATTTAGTTTATACAAATTTTAAACTTTAAACCTGTGAACATATTAAATCAAAAAAAAATTCATCTTCAAGGTCAAATCATTCCTAGGAAGTCCATATGTTCTAGAAAGTTGTTTACTGAGCTCTTAGGTACATTTTTGTAGTTGATTGTTTTCTTGAATTTTGAACGGTTTTCTACCTATGGACCTGAACAGGGGAAAAAAGGTACACAAAAAACACTGACCTTTAAGATGAAGTTTTTTTGATTTTTTATGTTCACAATTTTTGTTCTTTATGACGAGGGCTACAACTTTCCCTCAGAGAGTAAATCAAAATTCCGAAGGGTTTGTAAGATATGAGCCTGACAAATTATCACTTTTTTGCAAAAATGACACCGAGGCCCCAAATCTTTGAGGGCCCATAAAAAGTGCATGACTTTGGGCAAAACTGGGAGACGGGTCTTTTCTTTTTGGTCTTTTCTTTGGGTTGTGTGCGCGCCTCTTGTACTAGAGATCCTGGGTTCGATCCCTGCTCTGACCACCTTAAAATTTCTTTCGACGGCGGTCACTTCGCATAGTGACGGCGACACTATCGTGTATTTAGCCATGAAAAAGATTCTCCAAATACCGTCCGGAACCGGTGTAAAACTGTAGGCCACAATCAGTGAGTATAAAACTAGAAAGGGCAGAGCTCACTGGTTGTGAGAAGCTCTCCCCGATTCCTGCATGGGATGTAATGGGAAACCATTTATTTTATTTTTTTCTATCACGTAGCTGTGTTCGTATATGGTTATATTTCCATGACTTAAAAAATTACACACAGTGTAATTATATAAAATAAAGCTAAATATAGAATAAATGTAATTTTAGCGGGTAATCTTTATTTTCATAGACGCTGACAAATCTGTATTTGTTGCTGTTTTAGTAACAAAATAGCTTGTAGCAAATATAGTATACTTGTGTTCAAACACATTGTATTTGCTATTCAGTATAACATGTTTGAGACACAATAATTAATTTGTTGTAATATGTGTGTTTTTGGGATCCAAATACAGTTTTGGCTTTGATTTTGATACAAGTACTGCTGTGTCTGGTGGCCTGTTTACTTCAGTTTTTTTGTCACTACACGTTGAAAATTAACGGCCACAGCAACGAATTGCAGGAACCATGTACATTTTTGCAAGTATTGTTTTCGTCAAAGAGGAGGTAGAGTCAATAGAAAAACTTCTGTATCTGTTCATCGCTCTTTCCAGAAGGCGGCAAGCTACACTCGGCTCACATTTCTTTGGGGTTTTAGCAAAACTGGCTGATGTTAGGATCCACCAACTTTTTGACTTTTTAAAGCAATCAACATGGTTCAAAGGGAGGAACTGGTATAATCCCAGATTTTTCCTTTTGTCCCTGTGGTATCACAATAGACTTTAGGGTCTAAGTGAGCCTAACAGAAAGGCTGTCACTCTAACATAACCTAACCTTGTTCCGTTTTGTACTTTTCTAAGAACTTTTCATACTTTTGTGCACCGCGACGTGTTACCCCTGATGTATTGCAATCACAGAGCAGGTTGCCGATCGAGATTTCTATAGACACCCATAAAAAGGTTCACTCCTAAAAAAAATTATTCTTCAACTGTGTCAACAATGGTGGCATATAATTTCAACTGACCAAAAACACCTTTTCTCCCATTGTGCGTCGTCTGCACTCTCATATGCCAGTACCTAGTGTGAAAATACCTAAAAGCTGTTTTAACTTATTAATGCATTCGCCTGCAGAACGAATTAAGTTAATTATTTTACACCTCAAATACTTGTTTGCTATTCAGACAGAAGCTAAACAATTATTGGTCAGTTATTGGCTGTATTGGAAACAGCAACACAGCAATAAACGTTTATCAAACTGAAACAAAAAAAAAATGATTTCAATCCAAAATAGTTTAAACTTTGTTCAATGTATCAGTTTAATTAAACACAACTCGATTTAATTTGATTGCTTGAAAATTACTAGTCTGACATGTAATTGCAGTGGCAGATTTGCAGAAGACGAGAAATTTCTGACATCAACTAATAATGGAATTGTATTATGATTGACATTCCGATTGTAATATTTTAATGTTTTTTTTTCCAACCTACTTGGTAAAATTCCTTGAAAATTTATCCATGACCGCCCATTAGTCCGTTGAAAATGTCGAAGCGCTGTTGCAGCTTTAAAGCTCTGCTTCAATTCTCTGAACTTGTATATGCAAGTGTCAAAATACATTGACCCTGCGTATTCAAAAATGTGTAGATCCTTGTTTCAAATACTATTTCACCACGGGAATATCCCTAAATCCTGAATGACAATACTATGTACCCCGATTATAACTATTGAAAGAGCTTCTGCCCAGTTTGGAGCTAATGCTATTTAATTGCAGCTTTCAAAGTGCGATGAAATCTTTCAGTTTGACCATTTGACCATACATGATAGGGATAAACAAAACATTGTGTACCAAAAAAAGTACATAATAGGTACCAAAAAATTACCGAAAAGTACACGGTGTGTCAAAAAGTACATAAAAACTACTCAAAAGTAACCAAAACATAAATTGTACAACAAGAGTATTCCCAAAAGCAAACGGTGTTCAACATAAAAGTACAACAAATGAACCAAAAGGTTCATTGTACACCAAAAGGTAAATTGTACACCAAAAAAGTGTATAAAATATGTGGTTGATGTCCAGTAATCTTACAAATTCCTAGAGAATTGCAGACTGAAATTGATGGTTCAAATGAATGTTTTCGCTGGTCAAATACGCGTCTGTTTAAACCGATGTTTGAGGTCTAGGATTGTGTCATAATGGAGAGTGATTCTTTTTTGGCGGTTCGTTTTTCTTAGTTCACCAAAAGCTTGTGTATCATTCAGAATTCAGACAAATGTAAAAGTTATTATATAGAGAGTTATCAGAAAATGGATCCAATAAATCAGCATGGATCGGTGTTGTCGTGTTTAACTAAATTTATACCAAGAAGTACATGTTATTTAGAAAAAGTACATAACATGTTCGAGAAAGTACATAAAATGTTACAAAAGGTACAAAAATGTGCACAAATAGTACAAACAGTACACAAAATGCAGTGTAAGATAAATTACAAAAATATACCAAATAATGGCCGTCGGTGGTGCAATGGGTAGTGTGCGCGATTATTGTACATGAGAACGTGGGTTCGACCTTAGTATATAAGTACATAAAAAGTACCAAAAGGTACATAAAATTAACCAAAAGGTGCATTGTACACCATAAGGTAAAGTGTACACCAAAAAAGTACATAGCGTGCCACAAAAGTACATGAAAAGAAACAAAAAAGTACAAATATGCACCAAAAAGTACAGTGTACCAAAAAGGTACATAAGTCGTACCCAAATGTGCATAAAATGTACCAACAATCTACTAAAACGTATTTTTTTGGGGCCAAAAAGCACCAAAAAATTCCATTTTGGTACCAAAAAAGTTTACCAAATAGTGGATAGAATGTTCCAAAACGTAATAGGGTTAATCGAGTGTAAAGTCTACATAATGTGTACAAGTCTACATAATACCACAAAGCATATAAAGTGTAACAAAATGTACATTGTGTACCACAAAAGTAGATAATAAATGTACAAAAAATTACCAAAAAGTAGACGCTGTTCAAATAAATTACAGAAAATGAACCAAAAAGTACATCAAATGAACCAAAAGGTGCATTGTACACCAAAAGGTAAATTGTACACAAACAAGCATATAAAAGTGTCAAAAATTTCATAGCGTTCCACAAAAGTACCTAAGAAGAAAGTAAAACGTGCAAATATGTACCAAAAGGTACATATTGTACCAAAACGTACATAAGCCGTATCCAAGTGCACATAAAATGTAGCAACAATCTACCAAAACGTACTTCTGGTACCGAAAGCACCAGAAAATTTCATTTTTGGTAGTAAAAACAAGTACATAAAAGTACAAAAAAGACACCAAAGAGTACACAAAAAGTCGCAAAAAATTTATTTAAGCGACAATCAATATAAAAAAGTACTATACATTTTATTTTCCGTTCCCAATAGTATATATTTTGGTACTTGTTATGTACTTTTTGCTAAGAAAAATTATTTAATTTTTTTGGCCCCAAGAAGTACGTTTCTCTGCCATTTGTAATTTCCTTGTTGGTACTTTTTGTATTCTACTTTTGGTAGCAAAATAAATTTTTTTCCCACCAAAAAGTACTTTTATGGTTATTTGTATGTATTGTTTTTGGTACACTTTCTGGTTTTTGGTAATGTTTTTTCGTAGATTATATGTACATTAGGGCGGGTCGATTTATTTTTCGACAATTTCCCTATGATTTCCGTATTCTATGGGTTATTCCATGAAAATTTGCCAAAGGAACCATACCTCTATCGTTAAAATCGAGTCTCCTACTTTTTGTTGGTAGATTTTTTCCCAAATTGACGTTCGTATGAAATATTACCTACACGTTCACATCCATAACTCAAAAACTGTCGATTGGGCTTAATCGCCAGTAGGCGCGTTAGAAAGGTGAGCTCATTTTGATCAATTTACAGAAAAAAATCTCCAACATTGGTCCAACGGTTCAAAAGTGACGGCCATTTTTTTACAAATTTTGGAGCATTTTTCCATTTTTTTCAAGATTTTATCCAAGAATATTACTTTCATTGCCATTTTTTTGGGTCAGTTTTTTTGACTTACGAAGCTTACGAACCTTACGTTACGACTGGACTGATTTGCGCTTTACATTATTGGCATATTTTTTCACAGGGTGCACACCCTGTGTTATGTTTGTTTATTTCTTTTTGTTTTCAGTTCACTAACAAATAATCAAACTATTTTGAAATTTAGAAAAGATTTAAAATAAAAGATTTAAATCTTTTCTAAATTTCAAAATAGTTTGATTATTAAACCCGATCGATAGTTTTTGAGTTATGGATGTGAACGTGTAGGTAATATTTCATACGAACGTCAATTTGGGAAAAAATCTACCAACAAAAAGTAGGGGACTCGATTTTAACGATAGAGGTATGGTTCCTTTGGCAAATTTTCATGGAATAACCCATAGAATACGGAAATCATAGGGAAATTGGTGAATTTTTTCACTCCCTACAAATCGACCCGCCCTAATGTGCATATGCTTGTATGAACTGGTTTATGTACTTTTAGGTACATTCACATAGAATCTATGGAAGTTCTGCTACAGCGCCTGAAAATTAATGGCCCCAGCAACATATTGCAGCAACCATGTAGTTACATGTTTGCAAGCACTGTTTTCGTGAATAGGGGATCCGCTGCAGTTTGTTTCTTTATTGTCTGTCACGTTTATATTCTTCTTAATTGTCAACAAACACAGCCACATTTGGTTCACATATAACCTATAATAACCTATAATCATATAACTAAATCATTGTGTCCCAAACATATTATATTGAATAGAAAACACAGTGTGTATCGATACAAGTATACTATATTTGCGAAAGGCTACAACCACGTAATATTTGCATCCAAACAATTTCCTACTACATAGTCGATCCGCTGTGTCATGGATACCCTATGATGTTGCGTGCGGAAATATACGACTCAAATCTCCCGGGATGTATTTTGAGTAGACAGAGGGATTTAATAGGCACGCTCGCGTTTGGTTACGGTGCCTGACATGGATCTATGATTCGTCGCCTGTCTTGATCTTATAAACGTCTTTTGAATCAGCCCTATTGAATTTTTTGTACATTTCCAATCCGCACGAGCCTTTGTTGGGCGACTGACAAATAATGGGTATCCATTGCGAGCAAATTATTTTACGGCCAAATGTTTATGCAGTATAGAATGACTGGCAACGGAAGTAATGCCCATGGTTACTTCCATCTCATGGTATGTCGCATGAAGATGTTGCAATACCAGTTCACGCGTAGCATCGATCTTTTCTGGCACAACATCGGATCTTGAACGATCTGGACGAAATGCGTCCCGAAGCGAACGTCGGCCCAGATTAAAATCATATCAGATTTTCACAGTATCTACTGTAGAAGGGTGTATCATCAGCATGTAATGATTTAGGTTCATCAATGCACTCTTCTCTTGATAATCCACGCCGAAAGTGGTGAAATTTAATCGAAAATGTTCACGAGTAAATTCCATTTTTGACTGAAATGAATTTTTTGAGTAACTGAAAAACGTCAACGCGTTCACGTATACATTCAGAGAGTACTATCAAGCCAAAAACTGTAACACTTTCCAATGGTGTTGCCAGATTGCACTTGGCAACACTACACAATTGCCTAGACCAAAAATATAAATGGCAACTCTCGCGTATTACTGTTTATTCGCATGTAATCATAGTTTTATTATTACTATCTTTCTAGTTATATTTAAATTCAGATATAGGTTTTCCCAATTTTCTTTTAAATTTTCAGTATAAATATAACTAAAATCTGCAGACCCGCTGAAAATCTGTTTTTTGTTGTTGTTTGGATGCAAATATAACGCGATTATAGCTTGTCGCAAATATAGTACACTTGTGTCCAAACACATTGTGTTTGTTTGTTTTTGTTGTTTGGATGCAAACATAAAGTGTTTGTAGCTTTTCGCAAATATAGTACACTTGTGTCCAAACACATTGTGTTTGTTACTCAATATTACATGTTGGAGACACAATGATTAATAGGTTTTAATTTATGTTCTTGTGACCGAAATATGGCTTTGTTTGTTAAAATCTGCTGAAAACCAAAACGTGACACATAACGAAGAAACAAAAAAGCAACAGAGCTTTAACTTATGAAAACAATGTTCCAAACATATACATGGCTCCAGCATAATATTACATGGACCGGGTTTTTTCACCGTTTAGTAACATCTCAGTATAAAATCTCAAACCCTGTAAAAAAAGTTGAATTGAATAACAATTTGAAATATATTTGTACAGCTTCTCAAAACATATAAGTACTATCAGCTAAAATATGAGTTAGGCTAAACCTTTTCCACCCGCCTGTATTGTGGTCATTTATGTATTTACGTGGCTAACACCCCTTACCCCCTTTGCTATAATAATAATAAGGAATGCAATTGACTCTAATATGGTTGTTGTACTTCCTCAATACCTCTAAATTTTAAAACTAGTATTAAATTGCCTTAAGAGAGTGATTAAACCTAAAGTATTTCAACTATGACAAATTGCCGTTGCACTTATCGTCAGTTGACCAAAATTGGAACATAGTAACAAAGTAACAATGTGGCGTCTATTCGACTGTAAACCCCCAATCACCAACTGAATATGTCCAAAAAATGCTATCACATGTTAACTTATGGTGTTACATTCCGCGTCAATAGATACCTGGCAATTACTAAGAAGTTAATAAATATTTTAGTTTGTTGCCAAACTGGAAACTTGACATAGAAATCAATAACAAACATAAAACTGTTGCTATGATCCAACCACAATTTGAACGTTGTAGCCTCAAAGCCAGTTAGTGCAGTAAACGTTTTAAAGTGATCTGGTTTGAAGCGTATAATAGCATTGTAGGTCGTTGCCACATTGCACGCTATTGGTAATTGAATGCGTATTATAGTTATGGTTGTAAAAAATGTTGTCTGCAAATTGTCGTAGATTTTGCACTGAACTTCAATGCCGGCAGTGCTTTGGCTTAAGTGTAGACATTAACGCTGTGTTTTTTCCTTTGAAGATCAATACGATTTTCGTTTCATCGTTACGTCGGGAAAGTGGAAGGTATAAATACAGGTGGTAACCTTGGCAATTACAAATTATCTGGAATAGATTCAACCCTCGCCGAGTGCAGAAGAGTTCACAAGGTCGATCGTAGACGAGATGACGACACTATCAGCAGGGTGCTGCTTTAATCTTTAAAAATCGGCAGCAATCGGCAGTTAGGTTAGGATGGTAAATAGTTAGATACAGCAGTTAGGCTAGGATACTACTTAGAACCGGCAATCACTATTGACCTCACTGAGTCGAACTGGGACAATTGTGATACCATGGAACGTCATACTCCATCCCCATCATTGAACCTGTAAATTACCCGGTATGGTTAAGAAGCGTTGAAGCCATATGATACCTCATCCCGATATTCCATGATGTGGTTCCAGAACGGACGTACAATGGTCTCTGGTGAACCAATTGGTACTTTGCAGGAAGGTACTAAGATGATTCACTATAATTTCCTCAATGTCTGTTAAGATCCAACATGTAGTAAGACCCAAGATATTGCCGCCTACTTATACACAAGGCCGGGCTGTAGGATATGAGGTGTTCGAAGCTCTCTTCCTCCTCTTCATCCCCACAGCTTCTGCAGTAATCATAAGCTTGCGGCTTCAAGTTTAGACACGTGTCTGCCTATTACCATAGAGCAATAGAAAAGAGCTTCTATGCCTCTCTTCGTGTTCTCTTAATGACGACGAGGTAGTAGGCCATTTCATCCAGTTCGAGTTGCTTTGGTAATTTACTCTTTGGTTGGAATAATACGGACAGAAATAAAAGGGAATACGTATTTTCGTTCGATGCAACCATAATTTAGCTGTCATTAGTATCAATCAAACACTTTTCAACTTAGTCTGCTGCATGGTCTCTAATCTGTATGTCTTCTTTGGTCTCTCATTCTACATCATTTCCCTAGTGGCTTTTCGATCAGCTGTGCCATAGACTGTGTCCAGTGATCATAGCTGCTAGCATAGATAATGGATACCAGATTTAACGTACGATTTGTGACATAACTTGGCCATACTTGTCTGGTGATCCTGCAATTCGTGCCACGAGACCATCTATCATACGCATGTCTGAGAGCTTTGGTTTTCAGCATGAGTTTGCATGCAGAAAAACAACTAGGGCTATGATGTCGAATGAGAGACCAAAGAAGACATACCATGCAGCAAACTAAGTTTAAAAGTGTTTGGTTGATAATAATGACAGCTAAATTACGTTTACATCGAACGAAAATACGCATTCCCTTTTATTTCTGTCCGTATTATGCTAACCAAAGAGTAAATTACCAAAGCAACTCGAACCCGATGAAACGGCCTACTACCTAGTCGTCATGAAGAGGCATCGAAGAGAATAATGAGGGCTCTTTATTATTGCTCTGTGGCTATACCATAGACAAATATACAAAAGATTTTATCACTCTCTTAACGTTCGGCGAGGTAGTAGGTCCATATAGTAATACTTAAGAGTTTCCATTACTCTCTTCGTTGACGACGAGGTAGTAGGCCATTTCATAGTCGTATTTGCTGCTGTATTTTACCAATTTAACCCTCTCGTTGGACATGAAACGGACAGAAATCAAAGGGAATACGTAATGCAAACAACATAAAACATAATTTAGCTGTCATTAGTATCAATAAACAATATTTAAAATTAGTTCCGTTCTTCTTTGCTCTCTCATTCTCCATCATCGGCCTAGTACCTTTTCGATCAGCTGTGCCATAGAATCCCCCTGGTAGGCCATTTCATCGAGTTCGAGTTGATAAAAAGGAATACGTATTTTCGTTCGATGCAACCAACATAAACCATAATTTAGCTGTCATTAGTATCAGTCAAACACTATTTTTAAACTTAGTTTGCTGCATGGTTTGCTTCTGCTTGCTTATAGCTGTCTCGCCTATCCACTCTGTTCTCTATAATTTTCCTACACTGGAGGAAAATGTTTACATCAAATCGTTGACAAATGTTCCGAAATTGTTCTTCATTGAATTGGTGAAAAATTTCAGCAATTCAATGATAAAGTTCTTCAATTTGATGAATGGGCGTTTCTTCACCATTTTCAGCTTCATTGAGTTGATGATCTTTTTACGTCAATCTTTATCATTGGAATTTGGGATTTGGATCGATTAAAAGTGTGGAAAAAGAAAAAAAGTAGTAGAAAAGGTATAATAACTTCATAATTGGCGTGTTTTCGTTACAATCTAGCGATTTTGGATTGCTTGCTAGTTACCAAAACGCCAAACAAGTGATAATATATTAAATAAATAAATAAATGGTTTCCCGTTACATCCCATGAAGGGATTAGGGAGAGTTTCTCACAATCAGTGAGCTGTGCGCGTTCTAGTTTTATAGTCACTGATTGGGATCTACAGTTTTACAACGGTTCCGAACGGTATTTTGAGAAGCTTTTTCATGACTAAATACTTGATAGTGACGAGGTGACCGCGAGGTGACCGCCGTCGAAAGAAATTTAAGGTGGTCAGAGCAGGGATCGAACCCACGTTCTTATGCACAAGAGCCGCGCACCGTCGGCCACGAAGGCCAATTTATTATAATATATATAATCGTCTTGCTCTAATGTTTGGTTTGTAGTTATTCTTGACTATGTGTATGTGTCCTTGTCTTTGGCTTACAATGTTTCTGTTTTTGTCATGTTTTCATACTGGCAACTTTCTGCCTTTTTCAACCGGAAATACATATAATCGTCTTGCTCTAACGCATGATTTGTAGTTATTCTTACAAATATTAATATTCTTCTCCTTAATGATAACGATATCCAACACAGCTTTTCTGATTTTTTTCAGACTGGTAATTTTATGCCTGCTTAGAACTGAATTGGAAGCGGTAACTTCAAGTGCTGCTTAATATCGCTTAGCTCTCCATACAAAATAAGTGATAAACTAAGCAAACGGTGTAACCAAAACACGCCTAATATAAAATAGTGCAATGGGCAGAAAATATTATCTACGCTCTGAGCATTTTTTAGGTGTTTTTATTCCCTGTTCTTGCGATTTTTACGATAACAAACAAATTACTACTAACAAATTTATGACTAACTTACATCAAATTGATGACAACCTAACATCTAATTTATGAAAATTGTACCGCAAATTGATGAACAGTTTACACGAAAATTGTGAAAAATTTACTTCAACTTGATGGTAAACTTCCATCAAATTGCTCAAAAATGTACATCAACTTGATGTAACATTGTTGTTGAATCAACGTACACTATTGATGAAATATGGATGACAGATTGATGAAATGTTCGTAATCAATTCAATGAAATGTATTGTAGGTTGGAAAACGAGGAAATATTTCATCAAATTGATGAAGGAATTCATAAATTTGATGAATATTTTTGTTTTAGTGTAGATCAGACGTTAGTGATTTTTATCGTCGTCATCGGAGGGCTGTTTAGTTCGGTTTAGTCTTTTAATAGTAAAGTGACGTAAGTTGGACTCAGATTTGGAAACATACGAATCATTGATATATTGACCAAAACACCATCGACGTATGAAGTTCAGACGATCTAAGCCAATAACATAAGAAGTATCAGCTTATATCTAGACGTAGGCGCCGATGGTATACAAAAATTAAAGAGGGGGATGGGGGATAGCCATGCTCAGACATTGGTTCCTAGAATGTTGTCCAATTCGGGCAGTGAAACTCAAATTTGTTCTCTCAATAATTCTCCACGTGTGTGACTAGGATCTGTCATCATTTGAATGTCGCACTCAATTCAATAGATCTTAAAAATTGTTAATGCCCCTTTGGAATCGTATCCTTGTCTACAGCAATCATTAACTATTTTATTATCGGTCATTGCCACTTCTGCTATGTTTTTTATTTTTGCAATTACTTTGTTGCTAATTGCACCGGCTAAGACAAAAAAAAAAACTTGCAACAAAATGAAAGTCATTGCGTTTTATTGTCATGTCAAATGATTGGATACGGTGCGGATTGCGATACTGGTTCGAATTCATATCTTCATCACATCGACATGCCAGCTTGTAATTCCATGCCAGATAAAAACCGCTACAAATCAAACAACATTTAGTCTGCCACAAAATGTTGCACACGCCACATGACCAGCAACATGAGTAAGCACCAAGTGTTACTCTTTCTGTGTGGAGATTAAGATGTGCGTTTGGGATACAATTTTCATAGTCGAAAGTGAAAAACAAATACATTTGCAGTCAACTATTAAATGAACATTTGGAAATTTTAAAGCGAACTACACCATTTACTGTTGAAATGAATTTTGCAATTCAAACTAAATCAATTAAACTTATAAATTATTATATTTTAGATTTAACATTCCAAAATATTAAAACAAAGTAAAAATGTTCTTTATCGTACAATTTAACTCAATATTAACTAAAATTCAAACCCAATTCAAAACGATTAAACTGTAAACGGCAAATACCGAGATTAATAGGGCAACGATTAGGAATATTAAATGAATTTATAAAAATAGTTGTGGAATTCGAAATTGCAATTGATGTTTTTTTGACTCTAACTCTGCGTTTACATGAGCCGATACAATTGAGCATATTTATTAGTTGTCTTGGGTAACGTAGGCGTCCAGACAATTATACAGACAATACACTTGTACGCAACCGCCGTGAGTGTCGTTTTGTGTGTACTCAGTATTATTTACCAAAATCTCCAAATAAAAATACGTTTTTCCAAATTGTGCGGGGTTTCTCCATTATGTTCCGCGGTTTTCGTAAATTATGACGAAACTTCTCCGAATTGGGAGTTTACATCAAATCATTTGCCGAATTTACTGTCTTCGAGACATCAGAGACAGTGACGAGGACTCTTTCATTGTCTGTGAGTGCATTAGTAAAAAAGTGTGAATATATTGTTATTGTCTCCACATAACTGGCTCGTGTAAACGACATCGAGAAAGTATATTCAAGTTAACTGGGGTTTTTTTTTAATTGCATCAACTATAGTTCGAATTTCAATTGTTTTATTCTAAATTAAATTATGAAATTTAAAATGGTATATTTCAGTATCAATTGGCCCTTCGAATTTTTATTACTGATTTCGAATTTTAATGGGAAATGGTGTAGAAGAAAGAGATCGCTAACATCATGACCATGCTGATGATGTTGTTGACTGGTTGTAACAGCCGGTGGCTTTCAATTCATTGCTTTGCTCAATTGTAGTCTAAATTTTAAGTTATGACGGTGAAGTTTGGAATAAAAAAGGTAATGAAGGTGGTCAATAATTCCAAATATTTTGGAAATCTATACCTCAGTATTCGTTCTTCCTTCCAAATTGTATTCACTTTCGAAAACATATCTAGATCAGGGATGGAGAACTTGGCTTGGTTTGGGATGAGCGCATCCGAGTAGAACAAGTTTCGAAAACTCTGCCGCACATATTAGGCCGAATTTGAGCGCTGGCGCAGGTTATTTTGAGGGCACCAGTCACTTGTGGCTTATCAGCACAGACTTGTAATTTAGGGAAACTCCACAAGAAAAAAAACTAATGGAATGAAATTGCACCTTCTCGGTGGCCAGTTCACATCGTCTTTGCATGAGATATCATGTCCTTACATCGATCGTGCAGAATGCCTACTGTGGCACGTAGAGCCGTCCTGTTGGTACCACCTGTTGTTCACATCTGTAACATCCAATTTTCCCAAAAATAGCTGACTACACTCACACAAAAATTCGGTTCAGAACGAATTTAAAGGTTGTCACAACCACACTCGAGATCAACACAGGCGAATCAGGGGTTGTGTTGTATTAGAAAATTTAGTCGACAGGAAGAATATAATTGACGATTCAGTTGTCTCAACCGAATCAATTATGAAACGAGGTAGCTTCAACCAAATATCAGTTGTGGGAACAAAATTCGGTTGTGACAACCTCGATTCGGCCATTCTTTCGCCGATTGGGCTCTAGAGCAGTTGGAAACTGACCCGATGTTGTATCCCAAATTTTATTCAGCGATGAGGCTCATTTATGGCTTAACGGGTTTGGTAATAAACCAAATTGCCTCATTACGAAGTAAGAGAAATCCACAACCGACCCTACAGACTACATGACGTCCAGAAAAATGTGCGGTTTACATGCATGTTTGCTCATCACTGTACCTGTATTTGTACCACCGGTTACATGGTCGTCATATATGTGTTTTTTCCTGAGTATAGTTTAGCAGCTCTAACGCAATCCAATCAACTCAATTTCCAAGTATTTCTTTTATTTTTTTTAAATCTTATCTTCATATATAATTAATTTTCTTATGACACCGATGACTATACGACTAGTAGTATGTACTTGTATTACATTATAACTAACAACCTCCTGCAACAAGAGTCAACAACATCAATTTCGCCGCATTTCAGTGTTGCACAATGTGTTTGTATGTCATGCACACGTTGCCACCACCAACAGCGACACGATGTTTATCTACGAAAATTGTTAATTAATTAGTTTGTTGAAGTTCAAAATAAACAAACTTGCAAACTAAACATAACAAGCTTATTGACACGAAGACGTTTGTGAAAGATACAACTAAGACTTTAAGGTGCTAAAATTTACAAAGGGTTTTTCGAAAATCTGGGTTGTGTTTCGGAAATTTATGTTTAAAAAAAATTTCGAAAATGTTTTCAAAATTTTAAAAAAATTCAATAATTAAAATTAAAAATTGCTAAAATTAAAGTATTAATAAATTGGGGATCATTTCTGGCATAGAGCTGGGATTACAAATTACAGGCCGTTTGGGATACAGGAATTATGTTTGACCTTAGAATATGCCGACGTAGAACTGTGAGCCCTGATCGATGATTTGTAAGATGTTCTTCTCATTACAAACTGATTGAGAAAAGTGCATTCTAATTCCATCATCACGTCCAAATATATGTACCTTCATTAAACGCAAATTTATTCCAGCTGAAAACCCAGCCTCTAACATATTCTCTCAAACACATTCTGCAGGAACCATGTATTTCTTTGGAAACACTCCAAATGTTAATATATTTGCGAGTCCTAAACTCACTTGCAATGAAATTCAAACATTGGCATGGTTACTTCCTAAGATGCACACTTTTCGATTGAGCCCTCTGCTTGATTCATGCCAAACATTCATATACTTACATCGAAGCATTCGAGTGTTTCCTCCCAAACATTCGTGTGTTTGGCGAATGAATGCAAAAACCAAAATCGTAGCATATCCGTCAATACAAAAAACACACAACTCATTGACACATGCAATCAGGAATATTTATGAATCACTGACTTAGAGAATGACAAAGTGCAGTTACAACCATCTCTTTTTGTCCCTATTTTATAATTTTTTGGTCTACAGAGCATAGAGGCAAAAAAAAACCATGCACCAAACACAGCTGTATTTGTATCACAAACAAAGATATATTTTAATCACAAACACATATATTATAATAAGTTAATCATTCTCTCTCAAGCATGTAATATTGAGTAGCAAACACAATGTGTTGTGTTCTCACTGGTCGTGAGAAGCTCTCACCAATTCCTTTATGGGATGTAATGGGAAACGAGTTTTTTTTTAAACACAATGTGTTTGGACTCAAGTATACTAATTATGGGACAATCTCCAAAGGCACGTTATATTGGCATCTAAGCAAGAAAAATATATAGTTTTTTGTCCGTGTAAACTCAGTGTCTAAGCGCAAACTTCAGTTAAAAACAAAGGCACCTACCAACTCTGTCAGCGAAATTAATTTTATATATTAAACAAGCAATTCATTAGAACAGCATTTTTAAAAATATATTTAATAAAATTAATTTTTTAATTGCACATCTTTTCCACACATTAGTGTAGGACGGTCTGAGTTTGCCCCCACAAAGAACTTCTGATTTTAAACACTTTAAATTAATTGACTGAATGTTGTAGGTGTCGAAGATTCTGCCAATAGCTAAAGATGACTATTAAACCCAGCAAACAATTTGTGGTTTAAAACTTAAATCAAGCAGATAATGCGGTATGCGATTCAATAAGTAAATCAAAGAACTTTGAATGTGAAAGGTTTATAATTTCAATGCCAGACATCGTGGGATTAATGCAATAAATGTTTATCAATATCCTTCCAAAAATTACCTAAAGGAGTTTTTCTAAAGCTTGACCAAAAAAGTAATAGCCAACAACAATGACTCAAAGTCAATGCTTTGACCAGGTGCCGCCATCTTCAATTTTCGCGCGAGCCGAAATCCACCCGACCCCATTTTCGTATCCAGCTCGTGGGCCGCGAGCCTATATGTTAAAGGTTGGCTCCCTGCTCGGCTGCGGCTCGATTCGAGCTAGTACGAACTCCGGGTTAAACTCGTTAATACCTTCTCCAGTTTATGAACATATCATAGACCACGTCATAAATACCCGCACGCTGAAAAATCTGTCTTTGTTTGTTTTTTGGATGCAAATGGATCGTGTTTATAGCTCGTCGCAAATATAGTAGACTCGTGTCCAAACCACATTGTGTTTGCTAGTCAATATTACATAGTTGTGGCACAATGATATGTGTTTATTGACCTAAATGTGGCTTTGTTTATGGAAAACTGCTGAAAACAAAAACATGACAGACATCGTTGAAACAAAAAAAGGGACAGATCTTGAATTTATTGAAACAATGCTTGCAAACATACACACGTTTCCTGCAATATGTTTTTTTTACCGCAGACTACTCAAAAAATCGCAGAACGCTACCCTCCAGAGTAATCGCGCGCGCTTGTTTATGAGAAAAGTCTCAACAATTTACCAACTGTAGATATGTGGGAAAATCCAGCCGGTTGGAGAAATATGATATCTTAGTTTGTAGGTCCCATAATCACCCTAAGTTGTTCGAGATATGAAGTAAGTTACTTCTGTTTACTGGCAGGAACTCCACATCATTGAATACTACATGGGGCGTTTTATATGGAGCAAAAATTTTGCAGTCTGCCTGATCAAAATCATAAATCTTGGATCATCCGGGGAAGTTTTGCCGAAAAGACTTTAGAACTCTGCCCTTATTCAATAGAGATTACAACTTCAAATCCACCAAATCAGTCTTTGTTGTTTGGATGCAAATATAACATGTGTTTGGAGCTTGTCGCAATTATAATATACTAGTGCCCAAACGCATTGCGTTTGCTATTCAATATTATATGTGTGAAACACAATGATTAATATGTTATAACATATGTGTTAGCGACCCAAATATATCTGTGTTTGTGATACAAATACAGCCCTGTTTGTTGCACTGTTTATGCTCTCTCGAGAGCAAGAGAATAAAAGAGGGGCAATGATTAATATGTTATAACATATGTGTTAGCGACCCAAATATATCTGTGTTTGTGATACAAATACAGCCCTGTTTGTTGCACTGTTTATGCTCTCTCGAGAGCAAGAGAATAAAAGAGGGGCAACGAGTGTGTATATCTCGTAAGTCTTTATTTTGTATTTCTGCATTATTCTCTCAGTGAGTAATTCATAAATATTCCTGAATGTGCGTGATGTATTGCGTTTTAATTTCATGAATTCAGTCGGCAATGGTTCATCGGACAGAGGATATCAAACCGATTGATCAGTGAAAGAAGAATAAACAAACGCTCGGCTGGATAAATGGTTTGTGTTGTTGCTTTGGTTTTTGTGAATGTGTTTCACATATATTTATGTGTGTGTTATCAAAGTGAGAAACGATTTTAGGGAAAGAAGCTAGAAAGGGCAACAACGTGAATTCTGCCCGAGCCTCCACTGAAAAAATCGTAATGGCGGACCATTTGTGTAATATAATAAAAAAACACAAGCATCGAATAAGTAAATGTGAATATATATTGATAAAACTAATTATAATAAATAAAAAAAGAAAGAATAATTCGTTTGTAAATATTATTATGTTTGAGAGAAAATACGAATATTTTTCCACGCAAATATATGGAGGTTTGGGGGAAACACGCGAATGCTTCCACGTAAGTATATCAATGTTTGGGATGAAGGACGCATATGTTTCCACGTAAAAGCATACATATTTGTCAGTAAACATGCTAATGTTTGCATTTAAATACACCTGAGTTTGGGACTTGCAAACATATAAATGTTTGAAGGATGTTCCAAACATATACATGGCTCCTGCAGAATATGTTTGGGAGAATATGTTACAGATGCCGTTTTTTCCAGCGTTTAGGAGGGGTAATACAACTTTTGTTCTGTATTAAAGAGCAATGAATATCTATTCAAAATGTGTTGACTCCAACTTTAGAATGATAATCTTAGCACAAGGACATTGACTCCTGGGAAAATTATATACATAGGTTATTAAGTCCTTGACCCATTATTAATCCATTAAGACTAGGGCTATATTTTGTAAAATATTTTGACAAGAAAAAATTTAAAAACATAAGCCTAAAAATGATATTTCTTGTACATGCGAACGTCGCACACTGGGGCAGAACAGCATTATTGCTGGCATTTAATCAAATTTTAAAGTTGACCTTTAATTTAATTTAGTGTTTTATTTACATTCTTAACAGGATAGAGAACCAGAGAAAAGAATTTAACATAAAATTGTAAGCACGTGGACCTTGCTAAGTGACACCGAAGAGAGCATTTGTTATTGTTTTCATCGAAAAAAGACGTATTTTCCTGCATTGGCTTACAACGATTAATTGTGTACATTTTCGAATAGCCTTTTATAAAACAAAAAAAATTGATCACAATGGATTCAGTAAGCTCAGGTGCGTTGACTGTCTTTGTTTGTACAAAAAAAAATTACGTTTGCCCTTTAGACACGGGGTTAAAAATTTTAAGTGTGTAAAAATTTTGACATCTAGTAAGGTTATTAAGCGTTTTAAATGTGTTGGCCGTGACATGACGTTGAATTTT
Source organism: Phaonia tiefii (assembly GCA_963931995.1). NCBI lineage: Eukaryota > Metazoa > Arthropoda > Insecta > Diptera > Muscidae > Phaonia > Phaonia tiefii. The sequence goes on along the minus strand of OZ008370.1, from coordinate 15,236,487 downwards.
ATTTGTACATGTAACAAGTGTATCGTTTTATTTTAGAATCTGTGAAGTTTTTTTGCTACTTTTTGCTACTTTGGATAAAATATGTGTTTTTTGTTGGTGACGTCACTCCAAAAAAAATCAATTTATGTTCATTTTAATATTTATTTATATATTATATTTATTTGTTCGTTTTAATATTTTTTAGGCCGAACAATACCTAAAACTTTGACGATCACAAGGGAAGAAATGTATATGATCATGAAAAGTTCAAATTTAAAAGGATTGGACAGCCGAATTATGTTTTTGAGAGAAGAAATTCGAAAACGGGTCCCATGCAGCAGCAACAACGATATAAATGAGAAAGTGACTGAGTTCAAATCAAAATTTAAGTCACGTTGGGAAAAAGCTTGCCGGATAGAAGCAAACTTCTTGAAAACAAATACTGCGTGGCTGAAAACTCCTTTGCTTTTCAAATATTCTTCAGAAACGAAACGTGGTCGCCCAGAGGTTTCATTTGAAGAATCATCGGAAAGATCAAAACGTCAAAAAACAGAACTTTTGAGAAAGTCGACTTCAGTCGCAGAATTGACTTATGCCGCAGAAATGGGTTTAAGAGCTTCCGGGCACTTAGATGCTGCAAAGTTAATGCGTGATGTGGCCAAAGTCCCAGATCATGCAGAAAAATGCAGAAAAGCATTAAGGGACTCAATTGAACCTGTTTCAATGACTGGAGACGAAGCTTTAGCAATGATTATTGAAGCAGATCTTACCCGACTTCAATATGAAGTAATACGTTCTAAAAATCCTAAGATATTTCCTTCTTATAAAGTTATTCAGGAAAGTAAAAAAAAATGCTACCCACACCCCGAAAATATGAGCATATCGGAAACCGTTTCATACACGAATTTACAAAGCTTATTAAACCTGACAGTAAATCGTTTGGTAACTGTTCAGGAAAGTGTTATCCGAACCCTAAGGCCCGAAGAGTTAAAAACTATAACCTTATATTCCAAGTGGGGGTTTGATGGGAGTTCAGGCCACAGTTCGTATAAACAAGCATTTCATGGACTTGACGCCGATGACTCATCAGTTTTTATAACTTGTGTTGTTCCTCTTCGTTTGGTGTCTGGTGAAAAAATAATTTGGCAGAATCCTCGGACAAGTTCAACCAGATACTGTAGGCCTCTTAAGATTGAGTTTCTAAAAGAATCTGCAGCTGTATCTACGGCTGAAAAACGAAGAGATGATAGTGAAATCGAAGAGCTTCTACCTAGTTTTGTTAAACTTGGTGAAAATACTTTCAACGTTGTACATAAATTGTTATTTACAATGATTGATGGAAAGGTGTGTAATGCCATCACTGAAAATACTTCAACACAGAAGTGTTATATTTGCAAAGCCACATCAAAAGATTTCAATTCTATAGACGTTATGATAAAAAGACCGGTGAAAACGGATAATCTTCAGTTTGGTTTATCTGTTTTGCATGGGTGGATCCGTTTCTTCGAATGTCTACTCCATCTCGCATACAAGTTGGAAATCAAACAGTGGCAAGCCAGAAAAGACGAGCATAAAAAAATTGTTGATGAAAAGAAGAAACAAATTCAAAAACAATTTCGAGAGCGTTTGGGATTGATTGTGGATATGCCAAAACCAGGCTTCGGTAATTCCAATGATGGAAACACGGCAAGAAGATTTTTTGAGAATGCTGAAATTTCTGCTGATATAACTAAAGTGGATGTTATATTAATTAAAAAAATGCATATAATTTTGATAGTGGTTGCTTCTGGTCACGAAGTCGATTGTGCAAAATTTAGAGAGTTCGCTCATGAAACGGCAAGGTATTTTGTTTCCTTGTATCCTTGGTATTATATGCCAACTACAGTCCACAAATATCTTATTCATGGAAATGAAATTATTTCGAAAGCCCTATTACCTATAGGGCAGCTAAGTGAAGAAGCTCAAGAAGCAAGAAATAAAGATTTCAAAAATTACAGAGAACACCACTCCCGAAAGAATAGCCGGAAAAACACAAATCAAGACATTTTTAATCTTTTCCTTTTGTCATCGGACCCCGTTTTGACCAGTCTCCAGCGAGTCCCAAAAAAAAAAATTCAAAGTTTACCCCAAGAAGCAATCAATCTCCTTAAATCACCAAACATTTCAGTTCAAACTGTCACTGATATAGTGAATGAGAGTGATCAAGATGAATAAATAGAAATTATTAATTAAAATTATGTATCTGGTTTTTTTTTGTAATAGCTAAAAATTCACACGGAACATATTATATTTTTTTTAATTTTTATTTCTTCATAATGTTAATAATTGGTATATATATTTTTAATTTCAATCTTTTATTGTTGTTTATAAAATTAAATGTTTACTATTGATTAAATATTGATATTGATATATTACTCAACGTTTTTTATCTGACTGAGAATTATTAGACAATTTTCACTTTTTTTGATGAAGTAGGCGTTTTGAGGGGGCGTGTCCCGAATTTTTTTTTTCTATTTATAGCCAAATTTGACAGCCCTAAATGTTTATATATTAAATACGGTGGGTATCTTCATTTGACAATTTCTTCCGAAATTAAAAAAAGTGGGCGTTTTGGTGGGCGTGGTCATTGTTGGGTTTTGAAATATCAATATATTGATTCTATAAACAATTTCAGAAATTTTCAGGTTGCTAGCTCTATTCCCTGATTTATTGCCACCAATAGGGTCGTTCTGCCCCAGTGTGCGTCGGTTCGATCTCTACTCTGACCACCTTAAATTTCTTTAGAAGGCGATCACCCCCTTTAGTGACGATGACACCAACGAGCATTTAGCCATGAAAAAGCTTCTCCAAATACCGTTCGGAACCGGTTAAATCTGCACGTCCCAATCAGTGAGTATAACATTAGAAAGCACTGGTTGTGAGAAGAACTCCCCAATCTATGCATTGGATGTAATGGGAAACCAGTCTTTTTTAAAAGACGTGACGCTTCGACGTCAAATTTAAAATGGTAAAAAAAATATATGTATTCAAGACGTAGCTTGAAGACATCTATTTATTTTCCGGCGCAGTTTCATGAAACATGGCCAAACTGTTACACTGTCATTCCTTATTATGTGCTGAAAAAATCGACACTGTTTACTATTGTAGAAATTCGGAAATAAATCACATCATATCGAGCCTCAGGTCATATATCTTCCATCTTAATTTTAAATGATTTTCACAAACTTGTACCGACTCTGCAAAACACATATTAAACATCATTTCGATAGTAATTCGTTGAAGCTCTTCAAAAATTGTGCTGGGTCATAATATTAAAATATCAGTGGCAACGTCATCATTAAAATTCATACCACAATCAGTCAATTGATGCTATCAATCGCACGAAGTGAATAACTTTATACTGGTTTTATTTCAAGTGGTATTTCCGAGCCGTACATTTTTGAATGTATGAATCATTAAGATTATTTTACCTCAAACGTAAAAAAGACGCGCGCACTCTGAGCTGCTATCTCTACTTGGCACACTTTTATCAGCAGCAGCAGCAGCAGCAGAGATGTAAATCTATTAATGAAAGAAGAGCTGAATCCAGTCGGCATCAATACTCATGCGACATTTAGAGTTAATTTAACTTTGTGTTAATTTAGGATAGAACTTTCCAACTTGTTTCTAGGTATGGTATACTCGGTTCTTTTCAGTGATAGCCAGGGGTTCGCCGTTTCATTTATTTGAGAGGAGAGTAGACACGGTAACAATATGCTGGGCAGAGGCAACTTTTTACTGAATCCAAATTAACACTAACACTAACAATAACATTTCATTTATGACTGAGAAAGAAGCGTTAAGATTCAGCTGGTGTTCCATCGGCCTCACCGACTGGTAGATGAATACACTCTGGAAAAACGACTCCTGTAACTTTATGCAGGAACCATTTATATGTTTGGAACGCTGTTTTCATGATTTAAAGATCTGCTGCTTTATTGTTTCTTTGCTGTCTGTCACGTTTTTGTTATCAGCAGTTTTCAACAAACAAAGCCATATTTGGGTCACAAAAACGTGTATTATAACATTAATCATTGTAATTCCAACATGTTAAATTGAAATGCAAACACAATGTGTTTGGACACAAGTATACAGTATTTACGACAAGCTACAAACACGTTATATCTGCATCCCAACAACAACAATAAAAGTAAGTCTTTTCAGCGTGTGCACACGGTGATGATGGAGCGGACAGTGTGCAAGCCCGGTAGCGACGGCATTGGATTGGTAGGGTACAGCAGCGTATGTGTTGGAATCGAAGAGTCGTTAGATCCCTGGCAATTGTCGTGGCTGCTGAGAAGCCAGAGAATCAATAATAGTTAGGGAAACTCTGTACAATCGGCATAATCAGGCTGGGGCAAGGAGGAAATAATATAATCACATTACCAGATCGATACTCCTCAGGCAGGGCACCTATGATACCTCACAGAAAGGTGGAGGGTTTCCGGGTAAGTGACAGGGTCGAGACCCTCAAACAGGGAACTTGTGACATGAGACAAATTGAAAGAAGGGTACCAGATTATAGATCAAGTCGAGACCCTTCAGGCAGGGTATCTCGGGTTTGCGTTAGGGAATGACAACTAGCATGATTGGAACCTCCCAGGCAGGGAATATTTGCCTTGTATCTGCAAGGTAAGTAACACGGTCGACACTTCTCAGACAGGGAATATCTGACTTGTACTCGGCAAAATCTGTGACTTGTACTGGGAAAAATGTAAGATCGATACTCTTCAGGCAGGTAATTACCGACTTGTACTGGGCGATAGGCAAGTAGCAAAGTCGAAATTCCGTAGACGGAAAATCTCTGGCTTGCACTGGGTGAAAGGTAAGTAACAAGGTTGGGTCATCTTAAGCAGGTAATCTCAATCGCGTGATGGGGGACGTTTTTAGAGTATTTTCAGTATATTTTCAACATAGTTCGCATTTTACATTGTAAGCCATATACATCGCCATGGGAAATGGGTAACGATCGTGTACCCATTACCCACAGGGTACGGGGAAACGTAATGTGTAGTTACCCACGACGATGGTGAATTACTCATCACGATTATGTGGGGAAACGTAATGTGTAGTTACCCAATACGATGACTCATCACGATTACCCATTACCACAGGGTATGGGTAAGCGCCCTTTACACATTACCCACGGCGACGGGAAATAGGTTACGCAGGGCAATTAATCCCCATTTTATGCCCTATAAATATTTTTGCTGGGTGGTAAGGGGTTTTGATAAAGTGGCTACATGGGCAATATAAAAAGGCGGCTACCCATGCCATGTGCGTAAGGGGCCATCATGATGGTTAATTCTCCATTGTCGCGGGCTCGTGGGTAATGGGTAATAGTGATGGGTACTTCCCTACCGCTGTAGGTATCGTAACTACCCATTATTTCCCACATCCCCTGTGTGTATTGGATAAACGATCTTTATTCATGGTTACATGGGCAATGTTAATGGGCGACAACGACTGTTAACGGGTTACCCAAGGTAATATTTTAGTACATTAGCACTTTAGTATTGTAGGTAACAGGTTATTCAATAGACAATACATTTCTCTCGACAATAGACAATACATTTCTCTCGAAATACGAACCCTGGTTTTGCACCAGACAGGTTGACCTTAGGCAGGTTCACTGCTGCACTACTTAGACTATATTGTTTCCTCAATGCCTGCAGACCGAATCAACTGCAGACTGCAAGCTGATATTGGTGGTTCAATATGACCGCAGAATTTATATTACAAATAAAATTTACCAAAATTTGTCGAACTGATTATATTTTATTTTATCATGATTTTTGGTCTATGGCATTGATGCGTGAAATACAATATCCGTTAAATACCCACAACGATTCCTTTGGCAACACAGGATGCCGAATCAAAATCCATGGCTTTTGGGCTTCGGGCCCTATATCATGTAAAGGGGTTTGCAACAGAAACGCTACAAAAGTAAATCGATAGGGACAGCAAACGACGCCATATTTTTTCCCGCTCTTTTAACATTTCTCTTCAGTAAGGTTTGCCATTTCATCAGGGAAAGATATACCAGCCAACAACGAGTCAAAATTATTAAAATTTACTGCCGAAATTTGGAGTCAGTGGCCTCAACTTTAAGAGCGCTACGTCCAATTTATGGTCGTCATAATCGTCCTACCAGATCAACAATTGAGCGTCTAGTGGAAAAATTTGAATCACAGGCACAGTAGAAAATGTTCCCGTGCCAGTGAGATAAAGAAGTGCCCGTAGTGTCGAGAATATTGCTGCCGCTAAGGCTTCAGTTCAAGAAAGCCCAAATGTGTCTCTCACACGTCGTTCTCAAGCGTTGGGCATCTCTGCGACGTCGTTGTGGCGAATTTTGCGAAAAGGTCTTGGCCTACATCCTTACAAGATCAAATTGACGCAAGAACTGAAGCCGCTTGACCACCATAAGCGTCGCATGTTCGTGAATTGGGCTGAGCAACAACTTGAAAATGATTCGGATTTTCATCGGAAAATCATCTTCAGCGATGAGGCTCATTTCTGGCTGAATGGCTTCATCAATAAGCGAAATATGCGTTATTGGTTAGACAGCAATCCACACGTAATCAATGAGTCATCATTGCATCCCGAAAAAATTACGGTTTGGTGCGGTTTATGGGCCGGCAGCGTCATTGGGCTGTACTTCTTCCGTGATGATCGAGACCGGCACATTACTGTGAAAGCGCATCGCTACCGTTCAATGATAACCGAAAATTTTTGACCCCAATTGGATAATATGGACTTGGAGGACATGTGGTTCCAACAGGACGGCGCCACAAGCCACACAGCGAAAGCCACAATCTATTTATAGGAAACCAAGTTTGGTGAACGTGTTATCTCACGAAATGGCCCAGTCGATTGGCCGCCTCGGTCGTGCGATTTGACGCCGTTAGATTATTTCCTGTGGGGCTTCGTCAAGTCTATGGTCTATGCCAACAAGCCAGCGACGATTGATGAACTTCGTACGAATATCGAACGTGAAATTGCAGCAGTATCGGCCGATTTATGCTTGAAACCCGTCGAAAATTGGGTTCAGCGCCTGGACTTCTGCAAGCGTGCCCGTGGTGGTGGCCATGCAAAAGAAATCGAGTTCCATACATAATGGCATCGAACGTACTTTCACAGGAATAAAGAATTTCATTAGTATCTAAAACTGGTTCTGTTTTATTTAAAAAAACTTTTGTAGCGCTCTTATTGAAAAACCCGTTATAACTCGTATGATTTCGTTCATCAGATCCGGAATCGTTGCGGGATTTTTGGCATAGACCGACCACACTGTTCGTGTAGCTCCTGAAAAAAAGTCCGATGGTGTCATCTCGCAAGATCGATGTGTCTCCAACATGTAATATTGAATAGCAAACACAATGTGTTTGGACACAAGTATACTATATTTGCGGCAAGCTACAAACACTTAATATTTGCATCCAAACAAAACAAAAATACAGATTTTTCACCGTGTTCCAATTGGCAGACTTGATTATTTGTATGTGATCATTATTTTACAAAAATACTAAAGTTATGCGCTAGCAATGGCTGTCAGGCCGAGACGAAATTGCGTAGATTGATAAAAGGTTGATTGGAGATCATGGAGATTATGAAGAAGTTACAAATAGTATATTCTTTGTAACTTCTTCTTGTAATTGTGGCGGTTGTATTTGAGTTTATGACTAAGTACTATAATGTATGTTTAACCAACTGAGGTCATGGTTTGTTATAATCCTTCATTAGCAAACCAAATTTACAATTGTCATCAAATAAAAGTTTAAATTCTAGGACTAAAGGTAAATTCTACGTATCATCCAATATCTAGCGTCATATTTGTGGCGTTATTAACGGAATTCCGGTAATTCAGTGAAAGTTATTTAAACCTAAAGTGCATTATTTTGCATCAAAAATGTCTCATTGCGGCAGAAATTCATTTGCGGACAACGAATCAAACAATGGGTAAGAAATACCATTGATGCTAAAAGCCATTAACCGTAACTGTTGGCCCACATATTCGCAATTACCTTACTATTAAAGCGTAAAGCCTCGTCATTGAAAAATAGGCCCATACGACAATTTCGATTCGTGTGAATGAATGAGTGAATGAATGAATGATCGATTAATTGAATGGTGACCAATTTCAATTTACTGATGTGAAACAACACATGAAACTTGCTATCACATATTTCCCTCGCTTTTGAGATGATGTGATTTGACGTGTCTTAAAGTTATTGCCGCAGCATTTATGGTCAACACCATTTTTGTCTGGAGACCAGCAGTCACGTATTCATCGTGCTCATGTCTACTCTACTGTTTTGTTATCAATTACGTTCACATTTAGGTCTCTCGTGACACTCAAATAAAAAATTCGAGTTAAAACGCAATGCAATGGAACACTTTAATGTTAATCAACAGGATAGACGGACAGACATAACCTACTCGAATCAAGAAATAATAGCGATTACACTGTTAAAAACAATTTTTGTGGCTGTATGGTTTAAATGTCATATCAAGATATTAACCTTCAAAATACCTGGTTAGAAACTGAAGCATTCATATACGTGTATTCCGTTGATTCAAGTGTCTTCAAGCTCATATTTTCCTATCGGTTTGATTCTTTGTATTTTCTCTACAGATTGTTAAACCTAGCTTTCGAAAGGATTATTCTACATTGAACTATCAGCGAAATGTTGGCCGTCCAAGTCTTCAACTTCTTTCGGGAGCGCCTTCTAATATCATTCGCACTTAATCATTTTTATCCATTCTAGTGGCATGACCACCCCAACTCAAGCGGTCGCTTAACTTCTGAGTAGCTTTACATCATCGATGCCTTTCCAAGACTCCCACTTTTGTATCATCTATTTAAGACATAAGCCCGGCATAACACCTATTCCCAAGCACAATTTGCCATTGGATTTCAACGCTGAAGTTGTTATTTCTGTTTCTGGTGGATCCGAGGTTTATAAATTCATCGAATGGGCGACTTGTTTCCTACTTGATTTTTCAGTGTTAAGTTTTTGCCAGTTCACTCGTGAGTCGTGACATCTGTCAAGGTCAAAAATACTGGGTTACCTTGCCATTTCATCCTGAATAGACTAACAAACAAACAATGACCATTCCAGTCATTTGCTTTTTTTCAAGACATGTACTGTAGCAAAGTTGCGGCAACCAAATACTTTAGGGTCCGAAAAAAAAGTATTCGTGAATGTGTGTAAAGCTGTAAAGTACAAAACGATAATACTACTAGTTCTACATCGCTTCACATCGTAATGTATTTTTGTGTACACACACATACACATACATATATATGAATGCTTTGTCGGAGGTACCCCGAAGTTCTTGGTTGTCGCAACTTCACTACAGTACAGATCTTGAATAAAACCAAATGTCTTGATAGGTCATTCAAGACGTCTTGTTCAGATGTCTAGTAGATACCCAAGTAGTCTTTCTATCTTTCTAATATGGTGCTCCTGAGAATTCTGGTTTTTGCCACTGCATTTATCAGCGTTTGGTGGTCCCTGCCTTTTTTGGGATTCAAATCACCTAAAACAATCTTAATGGTATGACCTGTGCAGCGGTTATAGGTTTATCCTTGCCACTCATAATACATGTCCAAGGTCCTATCGTCATAATTTTCACATACTGGTTTGAATCTAGAGACTTGTTGCCGTAGTCTTCTGACAACTAAAAATCCGTCGTAGATATCACAGTTTGTACATCTGTGACCTGCCCACTACACTGCTTGGACCACAATAGTGTCAACTGTAATAATTTACATCTGCCAACTGAATACCAGCAACATTTCAGGCGTATATCCGTTAATCCTGTTCCTAATAATGATTACGGTGGTTGTCAACAATTTTCTTTGTTTTCATGTTTTGCTAATTTGAATTATTGAATTTGATGTACTTTCACGATTTACCCTACTGCCGCCTATTATGGATCTGACGCTGTCCAGGCTCTAGTTCTCAGTGGGTCTGGCTGACCAGGCATTTGATTTCTTTGGCTTTTATTGGATGTTAGCTAGTAATGGTGGTTGTTCATTCGCCTTCTAATTATAAAATATAAGTAGTTGCCCTAAGTCTTAGATGAGTTTCACCTGATAATCCGAGATGCACCTGGTAACGCGAGATATACCTGATAATCCGAGACGCATCAGTATTAACATGCAATTCAGATTGCACATCCAGTCGCCCAGCAGCGGAAGTCATGACCTAGAAGGCCTGAAATCATGACCAAGCAGGCCTTCTTTAAAATACGGAAGGCCTTCCCCATACATTATCTGCTCCTTTCTTTTTAACATTGCGTGAGATTGAGAGGCAATTCCTTCCTTGCCCATTGTTTAAAGAAGGCATGGAAAGGGGAAGGCCTTAATTTATTCTTGTTACACAAAAATAAAAATAAAATAATTTCTTTTATCACAAAATCATTATCCACTTCTAGATTTATTTATTAGTATGTATCTATCTATCTTAGAAATTTATTTATTAGTATGTATCTATCTATCTTAGACAGCTGTACCACGCACAACTTCAAAATGAAAATTTTAAAAATACCCTAAAAAATATTAAATAACAAATATTGTTTTAAAATTTGTATGAAATTTTCCAATTAAATTACGGTTAAAAAGAATCGGCAAAGAAATTTCTCAAAATTGTAAAAATCTTCTTGGTTATATCTGATGAAAAATGCATGCATTCCGCAGACCTTATTTTAGGAAGGCATTATTTCTGGAAGGCCATGCGACTTCCGCAGCTGGGCGCATACTAACTATAAGCTATAAACATTCGGGTTTACCGGATAATATTTCGGCAAACAAAAAATTATATGTATACCATTTCTTCATGGAACATTTCTCACAGTGCAATGCAAACGACAAGCGACGATCCACCATCTTGTTCGAAAGCTCAAGTGAGACTGAATGATTTCGTTTGGATTCGTTCAATGCGTGAGAGCATGATGATGTGAAAACACGAAGCACAAAAATGCACGACGCATAGGCTTTGCCGGTCACTACCTTAGTTACCATCCGACGGGAGTCTGTCAATGGATACTCGCCTAAAGGAAGTGGGACATGATGAGGAATCTGCAAAGCAAGTACTACAAAGGGATTTAGAAACATTTAGAACGACTTTATGCCCTATAATAAATATATAAACTACGGAAAATTGGAAGAAACTGCAAGCTTTAATAATTTAAATTTCAGACACTGAATTAATTTAATTAAATCTTTTTTCCAACATGCACAATTAAAGTATTCGTTACTGCAACGAACAGTTGGCATTGCAGTACCACACCATGAACGTTCAACCAAATCATGTATGACATGATTCGTTGCAACAAAGACAAACTTGTTTGATGTTCATGACTTCTTATTGCAGCAATGTTAACACACTATCCAATATTTGGCAACCCTGTAACGAAGAGTGTTTCTTTCAGTGTATGGAATATGGTATACTTATTTAAAAAATTGGGTTTCCAGTACATCCCATGAAGGGTTATATTTTTACAGTCACTGATTGGGATCTACAGTTTTACACCAGTTCCGAAGGGTATTTTTGGGAAGCCTTTTCATGGTTGAATACTCGATAGTGTCGCGTCACTAAGCGAGGTGACCGCCGTCTAACGAAGTGTTAAATGGCCTGAGCAGGCATCGAACTCATGTACTCATGTACAAGAGCAGGACAATCTACCATTGCACAACCGACGGCCAGATATTTAGTTGACCGATTATTGTTGTATTTTATATCTACTTCTGATTTTATAGTTTGAGTGTAACATACGACAGGACACACCCACATTGAAAGTGTGGGCTTTAAGAGCCGGTAAATAACATAAAATTTATCCATTCTCTGGTATAGTACAACGAAATCGTGTCTTGTCTGTTGGGCCAGATAATCTGTCCCAATTCTGCCGTTTAAATAGCACAGGATTATATTTGTTTCTCTCTCTCATTCTTACGAGTTATTTTAATAAATTATATGGGATTAAGTGTTGTCGTATGTTTGTTTTCTCTCACGTCTCTGGGATGACAAACAAATATATGTCCACTTTGTCACAGTTACCAGATTAAACATACCCAACCATTTTCCACTTCTCTTCCGTAACCAGCTTTTATGACCACATCCAGTTAGCTTGAAGTGGAGGGAATGTACACCATCACCCTACTATCATGCAATTCCACTCAGATACCCATTGCATTTGCACGTGCCTCCTCCACCCTCTTCATGACCATACATCCGGACAACACCTTTTCCAAACCGCAAAGCTTTAGTATTACGAGAGGAAAACAGCACTTCCACCACGTCAGTTTCGTATAATACCGGAGAGTGGACGATCATGTAGAAGGCACTGCAACCGCAATGTGTCACGTCTGGCATTCCATACAAGAAGATGTGGGTTTAAATGAAAGTATAAGTACTGTTTGTACAACTGGTTATGGGTCAGTTGGAGGATAAACCCGGAAATTGTTTGATTTTTTCATTTTATTAATAGTAAAATATAACAAAACAAACCATTTCCAAATAACAGGGTCGATTTTCTCCATCGCTTTAATAACCATTTACACGCTTGTAATACATGCTCCTGGAAAGGAAATTAAAACGGACCAAAGATTACATTCGTCGTAGCTACGACCTTGGATGTAAAGCGTTTTTCAACAGAGACGCTACAAATGTAAATCGATAGGGGCAGCAAACGACGCCATACTTTTTCCCGCTCTTTTGACATTTCTCTTCAGTAAGGTTTGCCATTTCATCATGGAAAGATATACGAGCCAACAACGAGTCGAAATTATTAAAATTTACTACCGAAATTTGGAGTCAGTGGCCTCAACTATAACAGCGCTACGTCCAATTTATGGTCTTCAGCGATGAGGCCCATTTCTGGCTGAATGGCTTCGTCAATAAGCAAAATATGCGTTATTGGTCAGACAGCAATCCACACGTAATCCATGAGTCATCATTGCATTCCGAAAAAATTATGGTTTGGTGCGGTTTATGGGCTGGCGGCGTCATTGGGCCGTACTTCTTCCGTGATGATCAAGACCGGCACATTACTGTGAATGCGAATCGCTACCGTTCAATGATAACCGAATATTTTTGGCCCCAATTGGATAATATGGACTTGAAGGACATGTGGTTCCAACAGGACGGCGCCACAAGCCACACAGCGAATGTCACAATCAATTTATTGGAAACCAAGTTATGGTGAACGTGTTATCTCACGAAATGGCCCAATCGATTGGCCACCTCGGTCGTGCGATTTGACGCCATTAGATTATTTCCTGTGGGGCTACGTCAAGTCTATGGTCTATGCCAACAAGCCAGCGATGAGTATCGGCCGATTTATGCTTGAAAACCGTCGAAAATTGGGTTCAGCGTCTGGACTTCTGCAAGCGTGCCCGTGGTGGCCATGCAAAATAAATCGAGTTCCATACATAATAACATCGAACGTACTTTCACAGGAATAAAGAATTTCATTAGTATCTAAAACCGGTTTTGTTTTATTTAAAAAAACTTTTGTAGCGCTATTATTGAAAAACCCGTTAGTTCGTGTTAGCAGTGTTTGTAGGTCGGTGTGACGAAAGTTATCGATAAATAATCGGGTTATGTTTAGACAGACGTCGTAGACGCAGACAAAATTATGACAGAGTTAGCAATAACAATCATTTCCAAGTTTCCAAAAAAAGTAAACAAATTTTCAGCATACAAAAATTTTTTTATGTCATAATTTGGACAACAGCACTGACATTTTTGCTATAACACACGTCAACAGCCAAATACGAAATGAATTACCACTACGTGGAAAAGATGCATCATGGGCCCCTAAAAACGAAAATGGTAAAATTTTAAAATTCTATGGATAAGTTTTTTTTAAAATATTTTGGGGCATTTCTCCACTTACATTATCATAACTCGAAAACGACTAGTCTGATTTTGTTACAATAATGCTAAAAAATATCAGATTTTTAATACCTTTAAATTATGCGGATGGTCGATTTCAATCCGAAAAGCAGTTTCAGCGCTACGAAACAAATTGTTTAAAAAATAAAAAATAAAGAAGTCTTTAAGAAAAATTTTTTCTTGAGAAAAAAAGTTTGTAAAGGATCGAAAACTGCGGAAACTATAAAATTGTGTTTCTTGTTGTGTTTGTTGTGTTTTAAATATTTTGGGACATTTCTCCACTTATATTATCATAACTCGAAAACGACTAGTCCGATTTTGTTACAGAAATGCTAAAAAATATCAGATTTTGAATACCTTTAACATATCCGGATGGTCGATTTCAATCCGACAAGCAGTTTCAGCGCTACGAAGCAAATTTTTTAAAAAAAAGTAAATAAAGAAGTCTTTAAGAAAATTGTTTTTCTTCAGATAAAAAAGCTTGGACAGGATCGAAAACTGCGAAAACTATAAAATTTAGTTTCTTTGTAGTGAAGTTACATATCTTGTGAATGAAACGAAGTATGGATCATGAATATTTTTAGGAGAAAAGTTTAAACTACTTTGTCAAAATTGTGACCGAAGTTATCGGTAGCAAATGGATTTTCTTTAATGCTGTATATTTTACCCGAGATGATATAAAAACACGCTTCTAAAAGCAAAATACAATTAAGTTTTATCTAGCAGATATAGCAAACCGTATCAAAAAGTAAACGCAGGATGTTAATTTCAGAAAGTTATCGATAGCAAACCAGGGTGCGTTCTCACTGTGCATATTTGAATTCACAAGATGCATCAAATTCGATCTGGAAGGAGAATTAAAATCAGAATATTAGTTTCACTGTGAAGTTGATATTTCTTGACCGAAGTTATCAGATTCACCTCACGGATTTATATAGTGAATATAATCGATAAATTTTGCTTTTATTTTTAAAATATATCTGACAGGATTTTATTTTCTGAAGCGTAAAATTAATTTGTTTTTATTAAGAAGTTTATACTGTTAAGCGAAACATAGACTTGTAATTCGTGAGCATGACCTTTTTGGATTACGTTTTATCTGGCTGATGAATTTGAAAAAATATTACCAGAGAATATTGTAATCATGTTAGGGATGCGAAAAACTTCGATTACATTCTTATTTGGTAACAAAAAGGGCGGTAAACCGATAATTAACATCAACTATAGCTGATATTCATGCTCATGAATGACAAATCTGTGGTTCGCTTCATTTTTACCTCAGTGAGGTCATCGATAATTATTCGCGTTTTGTTCTCACTGTGTAGCTGGTTTGCCAGTCGCTTCGTCGGTCGATGCGTACAGACGATAATGTGGCCGCTGTGGCCGAAAGTATGCAACTCTATCCAAGAGTATCGACTGGTCATCGATAATAAAAACGCGGCATTTCACGCACCAGCATGATGAGAATTTTGCACAAATATCTCGGATTATTGGCTCATAAGATTCAATGGACACAGCCATTGAAGGCAAATGACCGTCTACTTCGCAACGGCTTCTCAAACAAAAGCTGCAATCGGGCATCGCGTTTGACCGAAAACCCATATTTTCGTGACGAGGCGCGCCTTCATCTCGGTGGCTAGGTCAATAAAGAAAATTTCGGCATTTGTGGATGGGAAGACCCACCCGCACGTCATTGTCGATAAGCCAAAGCATCCTTAGAGAATGACAGTTTGGTGTGGAGTTTCAAGGGGTGGCATCTGTGCCCCTTTTTTTCGATTCGAGAATGCTGCTGGAATCGCCATTTCAGTCAACGGCGAGCGCCACAGAGCCATGGTTACGGACTGTTTATGGCCTGATATAAAAGATATGATCTTGGATAATAATTGACAAGACTATTCTGGGAACGGTTCAGAAAACCCTTCTGGAAATGAGTTGAGAACATTGCGTTGTGTTCGGTCTGAGTACGGCTCAAGACGGGTTCGATTCGCCCTTCATTACGGGCACCTTGTATTCGGATGGGTAAAACTGAATCGGATTTACATCGGTTGATAACAAGAATACGTGGAATAGTCAGCCGAAGCAGCTATTGTGGCATAGTCAGCAAAAGCCTCAATGTAGGAATAGTCAGACGAAACAGCTATGTTGGAATAGTAAACCGAAGTTTATATTGTGAAATAGTCAGCCTAAGCCGCTATGGTGGAATAGTAAACCGAAGTCAGTATGGTGGAATAGAAAACCGAAGTCGCTAGGTGGAAAAGCCTCAATGTTGGAATATTCAGCCGAAGCAGCTATGGTGGAATAGTCAGCCTTAGCCGCTATGTAGACATAGTTAGCTTAATCCGCTATGGTGGAATATTCAACCGAAGTCGCTATCGTGAACGCCTACGCCGCTATGTTTAAAGAGTAAGCCTAAGCCGCTATGGTGGAATAGTAAACGGAAGTTGCTATGGTGGAATAGTAAACCGAAGTCGCTAGGTGAAATAGTCAACCGAAATCGCTTTGATAGAATACTCAGCGTAAGCCGCTATGGTGGAATAGGCTGCCGAGCAGCTATGGTGGAATTGTCAGCCTAAGTCGCTATGGTAAATGGGTTTAAGTGAAAAGTTTTACTCTTGCTTCCTTTCATAATTATAACCGCGAAATCTATGATCGTATCGGGTAGTGCACTGGGAAACGACTAACTCATGATGCTGGTCAATCCCAATATTAAGTACTCCACCTGTGTTGACGTGATTGAGAATTACAGCGAAGCACTTGCTCTTGTGTGGTCGCTGACGCTCATATTGTATGTATTATACCGTCGACAGAGTTTGTGTGTCTATCAGTGAGTGTAGTTGGCGCGGGCGTGGTTGGCTAGTTGAAGTGTTAGGTGTGACTGATGGATATTGTGTATAAAAAGTTAACGGGCATAGGGTATAGGAGTGTGTATGGCGGTGAGTGTATAGAAGATTTTCTTAAATTATGTAAGGCCGGATTATGACGTCACGTCACAAGTTTTCAGTTTAAAGACCTTCATCACTGGCAAAAATTGCACTAGGTAGAGTCTCGCTTTGCAGACTGACTCACGTCTATGACAGTGCTGTCCCTAGTAGTGTCAAGCGCTTAAACTTTTCCGGGTAGTACTATATTTCTTCATCTGCTTCATTTGTTAACACGAAGTCGAAGTTGGACGAGAAAAATCGACACCCGGCAAATGTTAAGCTCCGACAATTAAGCTCCGACTCCACACTTCTGGCTTTTCTAAAGGTAGATGAATTTACACGGAGAATATGCACGCTGAAATCTGTCTTTTTAGCTGTTTGGATGCAAATATAGCATGTTTGTGGCTTTACGCAAATATAGTATATTTATGTCCAACAATGATTAATATTTTATAATATATAAGTATAATGGCTTTGATGGCAAATATGGCTTTGATTATTAAAAAGTGCTGAAACCCAAAACGTGGCGGACAACTAAGAAACAAAAAAACAGCAGAAGATCTTCAATTCATGAAAATAATGCTTGCAAACACATACATGGTATATTGCTGGGGCCGTTTGTTTCAGTGTTTGGAGGACAAGTCTCAATAAATGATTAACTCTATGACGTTGCAACGCCAATAGGAGTGCAGTTGTTTTCACTGCTAAACAAACTTTTTTTTGACGACTCTGCAGGGGGCCCCACTTAAAGTAGGTTCTACAGTGGTCGAAAAATGTATTTAGCAGGGCAAAAAACACAGGGCTATTTTGTCAACTTCTAGCAATTCACACGACATTTAGTCGTGCCTTATAAACCTGCTTCTCCCAATGCCAGTACAACCAGACAATGAAATTCTAAAACTTGAATTCAAAATCATTCCAAAACTTAATGGTCATCCGTCTACCACTGTATCGAGTACCATTTGTAAGTTTTGAAGATTATTTTAAATAATTGTTTTTTGTTGTTGTTTTTGTTGTTGTTTTTTTGTTGCTGTTATTTACTTCATCAATTTACAATTTACAAATTAATTTACTCGTCTACCCTTGACTTGACACAATCCATGTCAAATTGCTCTTAATAACAACAAAATAATTTTGCAATTATTACGAGTAACAATTCGATTGATTCTTCATTCGATGTTGAACTTTGAAGTCAGATTGGGTCATGAAGTGCAACATCATCAACGACATCAGCATTACCACCGACAATATCGCTATCATCAGCGTGCAGATATTAGCATACAATCGTGCCAGGGTTTCATATTATCCACAGATTGCCCAAGTTATTTCTTGGTATTATAAAGTGTGTTTAGGAACGCACAAGTTACAAAGATGATTCGCAAAATGCATCACCATATCGAAGATATTTATGCAATGACTGCACAAAATAAAATTAAAAAATATATATTTTTCATGTGTCATCTGTTGGGTAAGACAACCAAAACATTAAAATATCGGAACTTTTGAAGAATTTTGTATTAAAAAAATTGTACTATCGAACACAAGCTACTTGCTAAACTGCATAGACTACTAGCGATTTAGTATAAAGGTATACAAACTCTTAAATACCTTTTATCAGGAAAACATTTTTTCATCAGAACCGTACACTGAAAGAAAATGTATTTGTCGTACTGATATAGGTTCGTTAGAGTGCGACATTTGTTAATTGGAGTGTTTACGTCATAGCTATGCAAAGTTTCGTACATCCGATGAAACAGTTTTGGTCGTCCGTAACTGTGTTGCTGCAACAACTCAATTTTCGTTGATGATGTGGAGAGAACAGGGTTAACTAATTGAAAATTTTCCAAACAATGTTCGTTTGTTGTCAACACGCTAGAGTCCAAATGAATTGTCCAAAATTGCTCTTAAACATTGCTAAATATGCGTTCCAATGCTGCCGAGAGATTGGGATTGAAAATTGCTTTACTTTTACTTTTATTGGATATTTTATATCCTCATGAGATAAAACAAAATAATTAAACCAATTAATCAAATTTTAACATATTCCTCCAACTGGTTCTTGGTTCTCTCCTTCGCCTTCCTCGACAGTTGGAAACACCAAGGATGCAGAGGATTTCTTTGCTTTAGTCTTTACAGCGGAGTCTTGGTCGTCCTCTTTTCCTAATTCCATCGAGTACTTACGTACTTACTGAGGTGGCCTTAAACAACGCACAGGGGTCAAGGGCCTTACAAAATGAAGATAACATGTTTCTCCAACCGGCTCGATCTTTAGCTTTTCTTCTCCAGTTGGCAACAGCAAGCTCGTGCAAGCAGTACTCCACCTGGTCTTTCCAGCGAAGTCTTGGTCGTCCTATTTTCCGATGTCCTTCCAGTAAGTCTTCGAATACCTTTCGCGCTGGTTCATTCTGATCAGTTCGACTGGCACGGCCTAGCCAGCTAAACGCGCTATTTTGATGGACATAACTACGTCGATATCGGGATACAGATTATACAGCTCGTGGTTCATCCATCGTCGATACTCGCTGTTTTCCATTATAGAACCAAATTCTCTCCGAAGCATTTTTTTCTCGTACACCCCAGTGATGTTGATTCATCAGCATGAGATATGACCCGGGATTCTACGCCATAAAGCAAGGCAGCTGGTATGGGAGTCTGATATAGATGGATCTTCGTTTCTCGAGAAAGGTTCTTATCTCTGAAGTCATTGCTTAGCCCGAAATAACACCGTTTGCAAGCACAAATTTCCATCTCATTTCTAGACTGATGTTATTGCTTCTATTTACGGGAGATCCTCCATACACAATAACAATATCCACAATCATATAGAATCAACAAATCATCTATAATTTTAAGACATATTAATTTCATTACTTAGTTAGCAGTCCTTTTCTCCCAGTGACGTCCTCCAGAAGTTTATTCATATATTGCAACCACTTTTGGGTGTAGTCAGTCCTGATTTTCAACCATTACCCGCGTAGGTCCTGCCCGACCGTCTACCTATCGGTGATGTTACGTTTCCCTATATAGACCTCCAAATATGCAACCAATTCTCGACAACTTTCAAATCTTTGATCGGGATGGTGTTCCAATGACCCCTAGACAATTATAGAGTAACTATTCCCCTACTATAACTATGACCGTCGGAGGTGCAATGGGTAGTGTGCGCGCCTCTAGTACTTGAGATCCCGGGTTCGATCCCTGCTCTGACCACCTTAAATTTCTTTCGACGGCGGTCACCTCGCATAGTGACGGCGACACTATCGAGTATTTAGCCATGAAAATGCTTCTCAAAAATACCCTTTGGAATCGGTGTAAAACTGCAGGTTCCAATCAGTGAGTATAAAACTAGAAATCGCACAGCTCACTGGTTGTGAGAAGGTCTCCCCGATTCCTTCATGGGATGTAATGGGAAACCATTTTTTTTATACCCCTTCGATATCTGCCTTGTGCCCTGGGTCTTTGTCTAGCTGGAATGGAAATGTACTCTGAACTCCCTGTTATGTCGCACATTCCCCAACATCCTCCTTAAGAAGGCCAAAACACATTCATTTGGCCGTACTTCCCATGATACAATTAAGTTTCCTCCCGACGCCGACAAGCACCGTCAAACCATAAAGTGCCCTCCTTTAAGTTCTGCCGATGCCCTCATATATTTCAATTTGAGTTCTTCATCCGGGTTTCTCCATTTATAAAGTAGGACCCTCTATGAGCAACTCGTCCATTCAATCCATATTCCCTGAGAATGCGGTGAATTGTATCCGCTTTAGCCTTCCGTACACAACTCTCGTGATGGTCGCGTTGCGGCTGACTGAAGCATTGCCTTACGTGAAACGTTACCATTATCATACCATTTATCATACCTTGACTTATTCTGAGGCGGATTTTCACAGCCAATCAAGGATTTTGCATCAGGTTTAATTGAAACAAAAATGTGCTGCCGCACAGAATCATAGGGAGGTTGCGTTTCCAATTATCAGCTTTCTCTGTGTGGGATTATTTTTGTGAAGATCTTTGCACCAAACCAGGTAAAGATCCATTTCGACGTTGGCACCTCGCAAGTCCATTACACTGAAAGAGTGACTTCGATGAATTAACAAGTAATCAATCTCTTTTTTGATTCCCAATCAGGACATATGCCAGTAGCCTAGTTGTTGTCTTTATGTTGGAATCTCGTGCCACTGCTAAACATGTTTTTGCCGCCTGACACATGTCACTCTCATTCAGTTGTCGGAAGTACTGACATACAGACTGACTTCAGTGTCGGTTGGTTAAAAGATACGCTGTGGAACACAAAAATAAAAACAACAAGGTTCTAACAACGGATTCTGGTAGAGGAGGTAAAAAAAATATACGTGTATCGGCGTTTTCAAAGTCTACGTCTAAATTTCGTTTAAAGGGGGTGAAATTTTCCCCCTTTTGCACATTATTATGATGAAGCGGCATAGGAAACCATGTTATCCTTACATTTTAGGTGTAGGATATGTTCAGCGTGTGTAAAAATTTATGAGAAACATGTTTATGGAATACTGTAACCCTCTTCCGCCTCAGTGAATGGGTCTTTTTTGTTCTTTTTGTGGGAAAGGGTAAAAAACACCACTCAAAAGGGTATAATGGGTTAAAATGTATGTACTACAAAAATATTCCTCATAAAATTCTACAATAAGTTTCTTAACACACTAAAGCTCAAAACTCAACTTGAATTGTCAAAATTGAGAAGTCAAAATTGAAATTCCATTTAAGGGTGAATTTCGTACTTATTTCGAGTTGGCGCTAAAATATCCCACAAAACTGCATTCTAGGGGGTTGGTGTGAATTGGAAAAATATTCTACGTAAAATTTTACTATAAGTAACCGAGCAAAAGAAAGCTGTAGATATAATATCTACAAAAAAAAAGTTTAATTTTGTGCCACAGTAGTATTTAACCTGCCAATTTTGACACTAAAATCACATAGAACAATCTTTATGTCATAACCAGGGCAGCAGTCGTAGATGACTTCTATAGATGTTATCCTTGGTATCAAGGTCTTTATCATCCGTCGTACCATGCATAGTATTTCGTTAAAGTATTTGACTTTTATGCGGATAGTGGCCATCAGATCGAACCTAGGGTCTATGAATCCGAAGAGATGAATAATATCACTCGCAAAACAAAGTTTCCTTTTCGAAGCAGTAGTATAATATTTCTGCCATTATTGAAAGCAAAAGCTTGGGAAATGAAAACTAATCTTTTTCACGAGATCTATTCGTTTTAATTTAATAACTTTGAACTAAAATTTCATTGCAAGGAAACTCATCATGTTGCATACCCGTTTTTTAGGCAGCCATCAAAAACATTATATTGAACATTTCAAAAAATCGCAACTTTTACTGATGACACCCATTGCAATTATGAGTCGATACATTTCTTTAGTTTCATTGCCGTTGCTTCCTATCCAATTTATGACTGGGGGTAATTCATCACAATCGTTAACATAATCACACTCGACCAATATAAAACTCAAACCAATTTGACCTTATCCATCAGCGATCTGATGAGACAAAGAGTCGATGAGATGTTTTTAAAACGCTTCAATATCAGTTACGACGCCCAAACCCATGAGATTCTACAGACATGGTTAAAAAAAACCATCATCATATCGCCAGTGTTGCCAAAAACCGTCTAATAAATAATGCCAAAAGTTCTCACAAATTTTGGGGCACACACATATGATTGCCAATCCGTTTGTAATATATCTCGAAACAACCACCGGGGACAATACAGGGTGGCGCGAAAGAAACGAAGGGGTTTTAGTAGTCTATATCTTCATTCTTCTAGTATATTTTTCTGTCAATTTACATATTATTTTAAAGGAGACTAGGGGAATTGAAAGTGTAAAATTAGACTACTGAACAACGAACTAAGATGAAGTTGGTACTGAGCGCTTTTCGATCGATACAATTCGCATATGTAAATTTCCTATAAAGACTGTATATATAGGATTCAGGCACAGTAGATGGGCACCTGTTGATGAACTTTGTCACGGAGTTCGAAACTAGTCATGCCACTGAGTGCGCTTCCCTGAATAATCTATTATTTCAACAAAACCTAAGCACTTTTCAATTGGAAAAATTTATCAGGCATTGAAAGACTGTAGTATGAACTTCTCTTACATTAAAATGCACCCTCAAAAAATAATTGAATTTTATTTTGAAATCCGACGATCGATTTATTTAACGCAACGAACATATCACAATTTTTCAATCTTACAACTGGACTGTTTGATAGCACGTTTTCAACAAAAAGGTGATGTATGTCACCATCGTCGAGCTAGAAAACCATACACAGCTGTAAATGAAGAAAATGTTTGACGCGTGCAAAGAGGTGCTCAGGAAATTAGACATTAGACATTCAGCTTGGGGTTGCCGCGAAGATCAATTCAACGAATCATGAGCAAACTGCAGCTTTTTCAAGAGCTAAAATCCACCGATTACCAGCAGAGACTTGACTTTTCGCCTTCTTTAAGGGAAATAGCCGAAGAAAATTATAATTTTATACAGAATTTTTGAAGTTCATGATCAATTAAATGGCTTCGTGTTTCCAAAATATGTACAACAGAAAATCCTAGGGTAATTCATCAGCGGCAATTACATTGCCTTAGGTGTGCGGTTTGATGTGGAATATCATCCGGAAGGATCATTGGCACATATTGCTTTGAGGATGATGACAGCAATTCCGTTGTCATTGGTGGTATTCCATACCGCAGCATATTGCAAAAAATATCTTGAGGTCAGTTGCGGAAACCACCCACAAAAGTGCAGCCACATGGTATACTACAGCCAGTGAAATAATGCAGTTGTTCCTGGATCTTGCCGGTGAACGCATTATTTCAAGACGCAGAGATTTTAAATGAATTGCGCGTTCGCTGGATTTAACCGCTCCCGTCAATAATCCACCCCAACTAAAACATAATCTTCGAGAAGAAATTCAGACGATAGAACTGGAAATCTTCGAAAAATCATGGAAAACGTCTCAGATGTAGCGCGACTATGCGAAGCAAAGAATAGTTCCAACTAACAAAATTCCACATTAATGAACCGCAATAAAATTTGATTGACTTTAAAATACGGATATTGTAGACTATTCCAACAACTCCGTTTCCTTTGAGCCACCCTGTATTAAGAATGAATATTCTTTATAGTCATAGCATTTGAGGACTATCTTGCCAGGTTCGTCTATATGTCCAGGTGTGCTCAGACGAATTAAGCTGAAACGAATTAAGACGAATGGACAAAAATGGTAACAATCGGTCGCGAGGCAAAACATGCTCTATACCTGCACTGAAGTAATTTGTCCTGGTGATTTTTTAGATTTCTGCTTTCTGTTGATTATATTTTTATGAATACTAATGTTTCAGACACCATACATGCACGCTCAAAAATCTGTATTTTGTTGTTGTTTGGATGCAAATATATCGTATTTCTAGCTTTTCGCAAATATAGTATACTTGTGTCCAAACACATTGTGTTTGCATTTCAATATTACTGGTTTGAGACACAATGATTAATAGATACCGTTCGGTACCGGTGCAAAACTGTATGTCCCAATCAGTGAGTGTTAAAACTAGAAAGCGCACATCTCGCTGATTGTGAGAAGCTCTCCTCAATCCCTTCATGGGGTTTTATGGGACACCATTTTTTTTTTCAATATATTGTACTGTGATCCAAATACAACTTTGTTGAAAACTGACAAAAACATAACGGACCACAAAGATCCAGCAATGCAGCAGATCTTCAAATCATGAAAATAATCCTTGCACATAAGTATATGGGTGTTCCAAACACATACATGGTTCCTGCATTATGTTACAAGGACCGTTTTTTCAACATGTGCGGGCACGCCCACACTAAGGATGACTCATTGTCAATACATTTATGAATGCATATCTTCGCACGCTGAGAAAGGCTGTCCCAGCAACATATTGCAGGAACCATGTATATGTTTCCAAGCAGTGTTTGAAGATCCTGCTGCTTCTTTGTCTGTCTCGTTTTAATTTTCAGCAGTTTCCAACAAACGAAGCTTCATTTGGGTGAAATTGCATCTTTACCACACCAACCATTTAGTAACAGCTGAAATATTTAGAATGTTTTCGAGATATCCTCCACTGTGCGCCGCTACCACCGTCGTTGACTTAAAAATAAGGCAGTGGCAAGAGAGCGATATCCGAGGCCGCTCTATCTGATAACACTGTGAGACAAAATTAGATTTTTGCCAAAATGATGGGGTTCTGTCAACGGATTCTGGTAGAAATGTCTAACAAAAATAAACGTATATCGGCGTTTTGCCAGATCTGATCAGCATTGGTTTTTAGGGCGGATCAAAGTTTCCGCCCTTCGGAACTTTCCTGCAACATATCGGCATGCAAAATTGTGTGTTCCTTACTTCTGAGGTACAAAATATGTTCAGAAGTTTTATAGAAAAGATTCTGGTAAACATTTTTGTGGAACAAATTAACCCTCTAACTGTCACGTATAACAACAATTTTTACTTTTTGTTTGAAAATTCGCAAAAAACTGCTCCAAACTGACGGGGGGGCGTGGTCAAAATGTTCTACAAAATTTCACTATATGTGTACGAACACTCCAAAACACAAATCTTAGCCCAAGTGCTAGATAAAAGATGAAATATGACAAAATTCATTATATTATATGGATTATTTTTAATGGAAACAGCAAAATGACAAAATTCATTATTAACCCTTAGAAGGCAGTTAGTGTTTGCTTGGGTGTCCAACCTTTAGCCGGAGGTAACAACACAGGCATCGTGTCACTTTGTTGCTTATTAAAGCGGCCCACGAGCTTAGAAATTTTCTCTGGCTGGACCGATTTCAGCATAGTTTTTTCTGCAGCTCTTCAATATTATAGAAACATAGTGTTTTCTAAATTTTAACTCCCGATATCTCGACAACTAATCGAGTTATCGTAAATATTTGTTTGAATTTTTCATTTTTATTTTGGGGTGTTTTATCAAAAAACATTATTGGATAGAAGGACATCGAATATCGTACACTCTTCAAAAATGCCGCTAACATAAAAAGTTCGAGCTGATGTCAGCCGGGGTACCGCATAGCGGGGAATTACTAGGAAAAAGTGGAAATAATTGAGTAGTTTTAAACTGCTAGACCGATCAAGATGAAATTTAACATGGTCATAGCTGAGGTCTTGTGCCAGACCAGTTGGCATACTACAACATAATAGAGTCCATTGGAGCAGCACAGCGGGAGCCTAAATTTTACTACATCGGCCATAAAAAAATGCGGACTCTTATAAAACTTTGAATTTTGTTTTTATTGAAAATACCTTTTCAGTTCAGTTTCAGCTCGTTTGAAGTTATATCTTGATCGGCTTAGCCATTTAGAAACGGACGAATTACAACCGGTGTGACAAGTAATCCCCCATTGCGCGCCGCCGCACAGTGGTTCAGAACCGATTCCTATCGGTTAAACTTCAATATCTTTTGATTTGGTGAACATTGTTAAGTTCTGTAAAAACCCGATTCTGGAAACGCGTTAACGATTATGGCGATATATCAACATGAAAATTCGCACAGTGGGGTATATTGCAGAAAATTTTCCAAAGTTGACTACTTTTTTTGACTACTTTTTTCGGTAAATGCCAAAACAAAAATAATTTTGCCAAAACAATAAAAATTATAACCAAATGGTAACACTGCATGCAACAACAACGGCAACAACTCCACCAGTATCTTCTTTGTAGACAAACAACAATTAAGTATTCATGCACGTCCGTAATGTGAGCGTGTTCCTCGCTGCCCCCTCCAGTAGTGACTATAGCAGCATAGATACTTGTACTACACAACTCGTATACCGACTGCCCTGTCTTGTACTTTACGTTATGGTTATTATGTATAAGTTATCGCCCATAGATAAGAGAGAGATATGTGCGATTGGACGAACTCGTCTCGAAAATTTATAGCAGACACACATAAATTTCATTTTGAATGTCAAGTGCAGGGCTTAAATGGTAGCATGAGTGGCTGCCTATAGTTGGCCTAGGTTAAATTGTAATCGGAATGATGAGAGTGGCACGTGAAGCAAACGCTAATGTTGTCTGATATACAGCAACTGTCATAGGAACACGTGAAAGGCAGTAACGACAGAAAATCAGCTCAAAATTAGCTACGAAATGGTCTAAATACATCATGATAGCCAAAAGTTGATTACTTCGATAAAATAATTTTATGTTTTTCAAATCCTGGCTTCCAGGACTTTATTTCATCTCTTGCTTTTCTCATGGCTAAATACTCGACGTCAGGACGTAGATGCAACATTATCATGTACAGGAGTCTTTTCATAGCAGTGTTTCTCCGATGTGGCGCCAACTTCCAAATATCGAAACATTATGACGATCAATATTTTCGGTTTTACCTAATGCTCCGAAGCCGACGTTGGACATATCCTGAGTAGAAAATAACTAAATTCGACCAAAGTCCACCCACACAAAAACTCTAATTTGCACAGTTACAAAAAATACAAGAAAAATTCGTAACTCTTCTTTATCTAAGCAGTAATCAAACATCTTCTAGCCATCTTCATCTTCCTTATCAAAGGAGTTGAATCTGCAATAACGGAAATCATACGAATCCACTTCTAGGGCATGGGTGCTATCACGCAAATTGTCCTTCTTCAATTGTTTCTTCTAGTTCCTTCCAATCGGGGCTCCTGACGATAAAAATGTTGCATGCGGCTGCAATTGCATCGTGTTTCTCTTCATTCGCCTATTCAAGTGCCTCAAGAACCTCGTTATATTGTCCGGAGTAGGGACGACAATCTAGTCGTTTGATAATTATATGACTCCATGGAAGATAATCGGGACTCCTGACGATAACATTGTAGCGTGCAGCTGCAATTCCGTCTTCTTTCTCTTCATTCGACTGTTTTGTCCGGAAGAGAGATGACAATCTGGTCGTCTGATTATTATATGAATCCATGGAAGACAATCGGGACTCCTGACGATAATATTGTAGCCAGCGGCTGCAATTCCGTCTTCTTTCTCTTCATTCGCCTGTACTTGGGCTTTAACAACCTCGTAATATTGTCTGGAAGATGGACGATAACCAGGTCGTCTGATTATTATATGATTCCATGTAAGACCTAACGTAGCACGTGGCTGCAATCCCGTCGCCTTTCTTTTTATTCGCCTGTTACTGGGCTTTCAGAATCTCGCTATATTGTACGGAATAGACAGGACAAACAGGTCGTCTTATTACTATACGATTTCATGGAAGACAATCGGAACTCCTGACGATAATATGTAGCATGCGCCTAAAAATACGCCATCTTCCTTTTCATTCGCCTCTTCCTGGGCTTTAAGAACCTTGTTATATTGTCCGGAAGGGGTACGACAATCAGACCATCATATTATTATATGATTCCATGGAAGGCAATCGGGAATCCCGACGAAAATATTGAACGATGCGGCTACAATCTCGTCGTCTTTCTCTTCATTCGCCTGTGCCTGGGCTTAAAGAACCTCGCAATATTGTCAGAAAGAGGTACGACAATCTGATCGTGTGATTATTATTGGATTCCATGGAAGATAATCGGGACTCCTGACGATAATAGTTTAGCATGTGTCTGCAATTCCGTCGACCTTATCCTTAAGAACCTCGTTATATGGTCCGGAAGAGAGGCGACAACTAGGTTGCCTATTATATGATTCCATGGGATACAATCGGAACTCTTGACGATAATATTTTACTATGTGACTGCAATCCGGTTGTCCTTCTCTTCATACGCCTGTTCATGGGCTTTAAGAATCTCGTTATATTGTCAGAATGAGGGAGGACAATCAGGTCGTCTGATTATTATATGATTCTATGGAAGACAATCGAGATGCCTGACGATAATATTGTAGCATGCGGCTACAATCCCGTCATCTTTGTTGTTGCGTGTGAATGTAATCCCGTCTTCTTTAACCTGGGCTTAAAGAACCTCGTTATATTATCCGGAAGAGGGACGACAACCAAGTCATCGGATAGTTACATGAATGCATGGGAGACAATCGGAAATCCTGGCGATAATATTGTAGCATGTGGCTGCAATCCCGTCGTCCTTCTCCTTAAGAACCTCGTTATATTGTCCGGAAGAGAGACGATAACTAGGTCGAGTCATTGTTATATGATTCCATGGAAGACAATCGGCACACCTGACGACAATATTATCCCGTCGTCTTTCTCTTCATTCGCCTGTTCCTGGGCTTAAAGAACCTCGCTATATTATCCGGAAGAGAGACGAGAACTAGGTCGCCTGATTGTTATATGATTCCACGAAAGACAACCGGAACTCCTGACGATAATATTGTACCATGCGTCTGCAGTCCTGTCGTATTTCTTTTCATTCGCCTGTTCCTGGGCTTTAAAAACCTCTTTATATTGTCCGGAAGGGTGACGCCAACCAGGTCGTCTAATTATTATATGATTCCGTGGAAAACAATCGGAACTCCTGGCGATATTATTGTACCATGCGGCTGCAAACCTATCTATCTGCCTCCTCTTCAATCTCCTGTTCCTGGGGTTTAAGAAACTCGTTAAATTATCCGGACGAGAGACGACAATCTAGTCGTCTAATTATTATAGTATTAAATGGATTATTATATGGTCTTGGAGCCTCGTCTTCTCCTGATACTTAAGCTACGCGCACTTCAATATATTCTTCGTGGAAGCGGTAACAATCTACACGCTTTCCGGTGGTATGACCCCAGGTATCTTGAGCGTCGTCCCCCTTTAATAGCCAGGTGCTCCTACTGTTAATTTTAAGTATATCTGATGATCTTAAAGATTTTCTGGGTCGTCTACTCCTTGTGACAATCTACACGCTTTCCGGTGGTATGACCCCAGGTATCTTGAGCGTCGTCCCCCTTTAATAGCCAGGTGCTCCTACTGTTAATTTTAAGTATATCTGATGATCTTAAAGATTTTCTGGGTCGTCTACTCCTTGTGATTCCTCAGTTCTAATAAACTAATTATATTTTTCGAGAAATGGAACACAATCTTGACGCTTGACGTTAGTATTGTACCAGCCGGCTGGAGTCTCGTTGTCTTCCTCTTCATCCGCCAGCTGGTTGCCATGCAGGACCTCACTATTATGTCCGGAATTGGAACAATCTAGTCGTCTGAGTACTATATGTACCTTCTCATTCTTCAGCTGTGGGAACATCATTACAGTAGTCGGGAAAAATGAATATAATCATATGATTATATGGTCAGAAGGACCTCAAATGACGTCCTCTTAAATAGGTATTTCTTTCTGCAATTCATAGACTTTATGGCCGTATGGTTAGTGTGCGCGGCTCTTGTACATGAGGACATGGGTTCGATCCCTGCTCAGACCTCCTTTCCTTCGACGACGGCCACCTTGCTTAGTGTTAACGACACTATGGAGCACTATAGAGTAAAAAGCTTCTCAAACTCCGTTCGGAACCGGGGTAAATCTCTAAGTCCCAATCAGTAAGTGAGAAACTAGAAAGCGCACATCTCACTGATTCTCAGAAGTGCTCCCCAATCCCTTCATTGGATGTTATAAGACACCATTAGAAGAAGAAAACGGTGGTTCTTGAACATTTTCCCGACTAATTCTTCATCACTGTCCTCGCCACACATTTTATCATAATATTTTAGCACGATTTATGTTCAAACGTGTTTTGGCAACTCGAAACTCGAAACTGTCTGATTTATTTTCAAATTTTTTTGATGACCGATGTTCGTTAGTTTCCGTGTTACTACACGCAGATATATCTGACTTTTTTATTGTTAAGATATGAATAAAATGTGCTTGTAGCTTGTCGCAAACATATAGTATTCTTGTGTATAAACACATTGTGTTTGCTATTCACTATTACATGTTGGAGACACAATGATTAAAATGTTATAATATAGCTTTTTGACCCAAATATAGATTTGTTTGTTGAAAACTGCTTAAAACAGAAAAGTGATGCACAACAATGACTCCACAAAAAGCAGCAGATCTTCAAGTCATGAAAACAATGTTTGCATTCCAAACATATACATGGTTCCTGCATAATGTTACGAGCGATCGAGCTGTTAGCGTGCGGTTACGATTCCTATTTATATCTTTCGTTTTATAACAACTTCTGGAGGCACATGGAAAATTACATTGACAATTTGGTTTCAATTGTATTTGTCACTGAACTTTTACTCAAATCCATCTCTCCAGCAGGAAATTGCACAAAACTTTTCTAATAAATTTCAGCTAAAGACACAACTTTCACTTGGTGGCGTAATAAATGTTTCTTTTAGATTCGACTGATTCTCTTAGATAACCAACCGAAATTTCCGCAAAACTCTATAACTCTGCTCTAATACACAAAGTGGTTGGTTGCCACAACAAAGAATCTAAATTCACACATTCATCAGAAAAGTTTGCAAATGTTTCAAATTTATTTCAAAGCTCAGTTGCAAGTTAGTCGTATCGTATAATACATTGAAGGTTTAGTTTATAATTTCCCACAATTTGAAAATGTTTTATTATTCCCTTTCTACCGAATTGCACCACCTTGAGCTGAATAAACCGATAAATAATAAAAGGCTTTCCTCATTGTACTCGTAATCGCTGCCGTTAGTGGACATTTTAAATTTGCGTTTGATTAAATTTTAACAGTTTAAGTTCTTTTGCGACTATAATTGTCTGATAACTGGCTCGTCATTGTGGCTCACTTACACCACCGCAATCAGTCAATGATCTTTTGATGGCCGACACTCTGACAACCTCGTAAAAAAAAACCACAGCAGCAATATAATTTTCTGGTAATAAAAACCACTTGATGAACTTTAAGGATACCAACTCATAAAACATCGTGTTAATCAGTCATCGCTAGGGATACCAAGAAAACACGGAAGTATCCAAGGAGTCAAATGAATAATGACTTTTAAAATTCTGTGTAATGATGCTGGGAGGAAGTGTACGAATTTTGAAGTACACTACTTATATAAGAAAGCGTATCAATAATAGAACATTTATGACTATGAACGTGACGCACTCAGAAAAAATATCTAGATACACTCAGAAAAAAGAGAACTAAATTTAAATTTAATTCGAAATGAATCAAAAACTAGGGCAAATGTAACTTCGTAGGGTTCATAAAGTTTTTGAACTCAAATTAAGATAAATTTTTCTTTTACTATTAGGAAACCACATGTACTTAGAGCGAGGAAATATTTGATTGAATATAGTAAAAACTTCCCCTAAATTTAGTACGCCTGTCTCCTATTTACAAGCACATGATTTCTCGAATGGAGGTAGAAAATTTGGTTCCAAAATTAGCAATGAGTCTTTCCAACGCGTCATCCACTTCCTCACACAAAGTAAATTTTGTAGCTCAACTTGAGGAAGAATCTCTTTTTTCTAATGCGAGGTCTGATGAGTATTTAGGAGGGCCGTTTTGTATGGAGCAACAATTTTGCAGTCTGGCTCAGCAAAAACATAAAGCTTGGATCATCCCGAGAATTTCTGCAGAAGAGACCAATAAGTTTAGATAAACTGTACTCTTCCCAAAAATGCAATGTTTTTATGTTTTTCTCACCCAGACTGCAAAATGTTGCTCCATACAAAACGCCACACCTAACCCTATAGTCAAAATAGTTCCTGTATTGAAAACCTGACTTTGCTGTTATTTTCAAAACTACATCCCTAGATCGTGTTCAATGATATCTCGTATTAGAAGCTGGCAAGTGAATGATCATGAGGCTAGCCATACTCATCATTAAGTATTTTGACTGCATTGACACGAATGAGAATTACAACGAAGAACTGATTCTTGTGTGGTCATTGGCGCCAACGAAATTTGTTTTCCGTTGCTTGTTAACATGTATGCTGTGGGCAATGGGATGATTTGTATGCTTAGGAGACGGAAGCACCAGGGATGTATAGTGGTCTAAATTATATATCGGCGGATTGTGACGTCATGTTACATTCTGTTTAATTCTTTGCATCGTTCTGTTACTTGCGGATTTGGAACCAGCGTCCACTTAAAAATTAAACCCCAAATTTAGGGCCCAACTGTATTTTCCAATTTGAAATGTATTTTCCTGGGGTCCATCTTCCTACACGGTGAAAAAACGGCTCGTTTTAAATAATACAAATACAATTGTGTCTTGTATTTAAGATTATATGGTCTGATGAGGCACAAAACCAATTGATTTGAGTCCGAAGGCCGTGCTTGATACTGAACCAAAGATCCAACTATTACTACCCCGAATGCAGTAAAACAAACCATGAAACATAATGGTGGATCCATAATGGTATGGGGGTGTATTACGAAGAACAAAATAGGTCCTTTGGTTAAAATTGAAGGTATTGTGGAAAACGAACAATACACAGTGTGTAATTTTTTAAGTCATGGCAAAATAACCATATACGGACACCACTACGTGATAAAAGACCAAAAAAAAAGACCCCTGTCTCCCATTTTTGCCCAAAGTCCTCCAATTTTTTTTATGGGCCCCCAAGGAAGTGGGGCCTCGGTGAAATTTTTGCAAAAAAGTGATCATTTTCTCAAGCTCATATCTTGCAAACCGTTCGGAATTTTGATTTACTCCCTGAGACAAAGTTGTAGCTCTTGTCATAAAGAACAAAAACTGTGAACATATAAAACCAAAAAAAACTTCATCTTCAAAGTCAAAATCGCAAAAAACTTTAAAAAATTCATTTTTTTTTGTTTACCTTTTTTCCCTTGTTCAGGTCCATAGGTTTCCAAATTCAAGGAAACAGTCAACTACAAGAATGATCCTAAGATCTCAATAAACAACTTTCTAGAACATATTAACTTCCTAGGAATGATTCTTAACACCGTTTAGGTAGCCCCTAGATAGCCGCAAAAGTGAAAAATTTCCCGAAAATTTTTTAATTTCATTTGTTTTTTCTTTACTTCAACATTGACATACTATAAAGCCTTCTCCCGTAAATGAAAAGGCATGTTGCAGGTTTCGTTGTTATATATCTTCCAACTCTGCAAAATCATTTACTAGCTGATTTAGAAAAACGGGCGAATTGTGACGTCACGCTACATTCGGTTTAATGTTTTTTACTGGTTTCTTTTATTACTTTCGAAATTGGAATCCACTTCCACATAAAAATATCGCCTCACAATTGGGACCCAATTCCATTTTCTGATTTGAGAGATGTTTTCCTGGGGTTCGTCTTCGTTCTTTTCATTACTTGCCATGTTGTACTCTAACCTAACCTAACTATCCCTGAGAATCTTAAACGAAATCAATCCAAATAAGTGGCCTCCGAATGCGACTTGACCTAAGACAAAGTTCTATGACTTTCCTGTTCAAAAATTGCAAACTGAGTAGATGATAAGACCATAGAAATTGTATCTTCTTCCATTCCTTGGCCTTTGTTAGCCATCTAATATTTGTAATTTTCTTGGATTTCTTCTTGGCCACATTTTAATTACTCTTGTGGCAGTGCAAACCTTCATTTTGCCATTAAGGTCTATTGGGACTTTGTTTTCCATCAATTTTTGCGTTCGTCTTTAGATGTTAGCTGCTTCTTTACGCCTAATAAAGTTTCTACAAGGCAACACAAACTGAGTGAATTTTTAATTAAACTTGGGTTAATTTGAGTCTCAACAAACGCCTACCTACGATACATTTTTTTCCAAAGAGTTAATTTGTATTGTACGTATCTTCTATGACAACAAAGAGGGGGGTTACTTTACTCTCTGTCTCGACACTGGATCCGAGGAAGAACATGGCACATAATGAGTTTTTAACATGAATTGGTGTACAAAAGATGTAACTACGATATTTAAAATGCGCGGCACATGAATTCCAGCCGACGAAATACAAACATAAAACATTTACCAGACATTCTCTTAGTGTTCCACTTAGTAGTAATAGAGTCCAAGAGATTCCTATCAATCTATAAAGAATGAATGGGGTGGAGTTGAATGAGTTGAACACTAAAGTGTTATGGTAATTTATGGGTTTAACTGGAAATAAACTGAGGTATGGCGTTGTTGATTTAAGCGGAATTTAAGTCATTGAACCAAAAATTGAAGCATGAAAGGAGAAGAGTAGAATACAATCAGGTTGGAATTTTAAATTTGCCTAGCTAGACGGGAGATGAATAGGAAGTGTGTAAGGTAGACTCACAGAAAAATTTGGTTAAGACCGTCACCGAATTAGAGGTTGATACAACGGAAGGACTTCGCTTGGATGGACCGTAAATGTGGTAAGTTTCAAGCGAATCAAAAGCGGGAAAAGTGAAAAGTATTTTATTAATTTATTTAAAAAATTCTACGGTTGGGACGCATTTTGTTTAAAAAATATTTAGGTTGTGACAATTTTACTTTTTGGTTACCACAACGGGCAAATTTCTCAAACTTCGGTTGGAGCAAACGTAGATACGATAACTGCAATCGAATCAAAAACGGAAGAAATGAATATTATTTTACTAATTTATTTTAAAAAAAATCTTCACTTGGGACGACATTTTTTAAAAATGTTTCGGTTATGACTATTACCTTGTTTGGTTGCCACAACCGACAAAATTTCTCAAACTTCGGTTGGAGCAAACGTAAATTCGATAATTTCAATCGTATCAAATAAAGAAGAAGGGAAAATTATTTTTTAAATTTATTTCAAAAATTCTACGGTTGGGACATTTTTTAAAAAATGTTTCGGTGGTGACAATTTCCTTTATTGGTTGTAACAATTTCCTTTTTTGGTTGTCACAACCGAAACATTTTTTAAAAAATGTCGTCCCAACCGTAGAATTTTTGAAATAAATTTATAAAAGAATTGTCACTTCTTTCTCAAACTTTGCTTGGAACAACCGTAAATTCGATAATTTCAATCGAATCTATGACGGATTAAGTGCATACTATCGTAATTTGTACATTTACGTCAAACATTCTTCGGTTGGGGCGACCTTTTTTAAAAAATGTTTCGGTTGGGACAACAACCTTTTTTGATTGACACAATCGAAACATTTTTTTTTACTTCCCGATATCTTGGTAGGAAAATAGTTAGGTGGGTCAGTAATCCACATACGGATAGTCCACCTGAAAAAGGGCATTTTTCCTGAAGTGTCTCATTCGATCTGTTGGAAATTAGATGAAATATTAGATGAAATATTCGGTTGGGACGACATTTTTTAAAAATGGTTTCTGTTGTGACAATTTCCTTTTTTGGTTGCCACAACCGACAAATTTCTCAGACTTCGGTTGGAATATCTGCAAATTCGATAATTTCAATTATTAAGTGCAAACTATTTTGTATATTTACCTCAAACATTCTTCGGTTGCTACAAACCATTTAAAAAAATGTTTCGATTCGGACAACAATCTGTTTTGATTGCCACAATCGATACATTTTTTTATTAGTTAGATGGGTCAGTAATCCACATACGGATAGTCCACCTGAAGAAGGGATTTTTCTGTAATGTCTCGTTCGACTTGTTGGAAATTAGATGAAATATTAGAAATGAAGAGGAATGAAGAGGTTTTTCTTCAATTTTTGATATTACATGTCCAACATAATCTCCTTTAAGTACAATACACTTTTCCCAACAGTTCTTCCACTTCAATTCCCCCCCACAAATAAGATTTGTCAAACTGTTCCAAATTCCGCTTCAGTCTCTACAGTTTTCCCCGTATCGGGCTATTGGAGGCAGCCTTATAATCCACAGTGAGATGGTACATAGGTGTCTATTTGGGCTATCGAAGTCAGCCTTATAATATACAGAGAGGTGGTAGGTGTCGATTTGTTTTTCGGGGATTTTCTCCAGGGTTTGTCGTAATTTGAATACCTGGTCGATAGTTTACTTTCCAGGTCTAAAGAAACACTGATAAGGTCCGATCAGGTCTGCGACAAACGGCTTTAGTCTTTCGCGCGATGGATAAAAGGTTTATTCCACGATAGTCTGTGCACATACTCGGGTCGACTTTTTTGAAAATAGGACACAGTATTTTGAAAATAGGACACAGCATTCGTCTAGCCAGATTTTGCATATGAGATGATGCATGCACCTTTCCAAGTTCTAGCCGCCAGTGTTAAACAGCTCATCCGGTAGTCCATCTCCAACAGTGGCTTTGCTGTTCTTAAGCCCGGAAAATTCAGTTCTAACTTCGCTTTGGTCGACGCCATCGTTCTGTATTTGCTCACCACCCTCATCTATATTGAAGTCTCTTAGGACAGCTAAAGCAGAGAAGAGCTCTCCATATCCATACTCTGCACATCTGTGACTAGATTCCCGTCCTTAGCTCTGGAAAAGGAGGGTCCTGATTTGTTGCCGTTGGTTTGGCTGTGAACATTTCAGTACAATTTACGGGCCTCATTCTTCCTTCTGTAAGATTCAATTTCAATTCAGTCTCGCGCTTTCTCCACAACCGTTTTATCTTCTTAAACAAACGGGTTTCCTACCTTCTCTTCTTATACAGCTCTGTCGCGGCTCACGTTGCAACTGAATGGAACATTGCCATACGTGCAGGGTTCTTTTCACCGATTGCCATGCGACACTCTTCACCGTACCGTAGTTAGTCTTAAAGCGGTTGTTCTCAACCAAGTACGGTCTCTGCTGCAGTTTTCGTGGAGTGGAAACCTTTACGTCACGGGTCATCTGGTTATCGAATTAAACAAAACGTTGCATTTTATTCTCATGTATGTATATTTAACATACAATATATTAAACCCAAAAATTGTAACCCCTGGCCAATTTTCCAACTACCCGTTGCGAGTGTTAGCATTTTGACCAAAATCTTTTGACACACTTCACTGCAAACGTTACATCCGTAGAGAGATTACATCGAACCACAGGAAAAATGCCAAACGTAAATAAACAATGGCACATTTGAGTAGTAGTAGGGTAGGTTATGGCTACCAAATCCCCTGCGGAGAAATACGTACTCTGCAACTGGTAGTAAGTAAAGCAACAGCAATGTTTACTCAAACACTCGACATATGGGAGCACAATAGTCATGGGGTCGGCATTCAAAGAGAGCCAACAACTAAAGAGTGATAAGGTGGTTAAACGCGTAATATTTGGATGTAGCACTGTTACGCACATAAAGAGCAAATGGTCGAGCATGATATGTTAACTAAAGAAACAGCTGACTACCTTTAAAACTTCGATGGTAATATTTTCTAACAGAAAATATATACAACAAAAGGGAGAGAGTAAGAAAATGTATATAACATTTTCTGGATGACGAGAGAGAGAGAAACTGTGTTTAACATTTTGTGGATGTGGGTAGAGAGAAAATGTATTGAGTATTTTGTGGATGTTATGTTGTGTTCTTTTGTTACATTGCTATAACATAGTCAACAGTGCAATACTCTCTAACATGGTGAGATGTTAAACTGTTAAGTTTTGATGACTTCGTTTCGTGGTCGTCACTGGTTTTGCGTGTGCGGTGATGTTAAACGATATGATAGATTTCGTGATGTAAAAAGAGCTAATGAGATGTTAAACAAACGTTAGTTGAACGCCGGCATTGTGTGATTGAAGACTTTGCGGATGAACGTACGGACGGTTGAAACGCGCGCGTAACTACAGTTGAGTTAATGTGAAAGAAACTAACAAATTAATTACATTCTAAGTGAATGATTACAGTAAAAGGAGTACTAATATACTAGATATCGCTACAAATGTAAATATATAACAAAAAAGTATAAAAATAAGTGAAAAGTGTTAGCAAATTCCGAGTTTTTCAGAAAAAGATATTAAGAAATTTGAATATAAATTTATTCGGAAAATCCTTAATGGTGGAAAACAAAGTTTTTACAAAATTTCTTAATCAATGTGATAAAATGGGAAACATTTTTTAAACATTAACTAACTAATTTCATTACTAAATATTAATTTTTGTTAAATCGCCTCATCTTTCTCTCTGGTCTCGCTTTAAATCATTCGCAGTTGTTTCAAAAACTAAATTAGTGTGCAAAAATCTTAAAAACAAAATAATATTTTAACAAATTCTCTTTCCAAAAAAAGCAAAATATCGCGTATGCATATAAACCTGTTTATAATTTCATTGACAAATTCAAAAGTATAAAAACAACTAATACGATACCGTAAGCCAAATTTAATTGCTAAATACCTAATAGAGTTATAACTATAACAAATACATATTTTTAATATAAATTGTGAAAATATAGTGAAAAATTATTAACACAAATATATTCCATGGACGTAGACTACGTTTAACGAGTATTATATGGCCACAGAATTTCAAGCTCAAAGGTGCAACGTTTTTTTTTTCTTGGATATAAATGGAAACCTTTGGCTTGTGATAAAGTAATGAAATACAAGTCTGGAACCATGGAAAACAATCAAATTCAGTTCTTGGAGACATTTCAAAATGGCTGCTCCTGTGTAAAATGAATCGACGTCTATAAAGGCTCGTACAGTGATGAAGGATGAATCAGATATCGCGCGCATATTTTTTGTTACCGCTGGAATTCTGGAATGTTTACGGTTATACTCTCCAGGGACTTTTATTCAATCAATGTTAGTTTAGGTACAATCGACCTGAGGAATCTTGTTATTAAGGAAGTTTAGTTGTAGTCATGTTCCCTTTTGAATATCAAGTCCCTTGAGTAGAAAGCCGAAAATCGTTTAAGTATTTAGATGATGGCCTGGACATTATCTTCAAACCTGTCATTATTTAAAAATCGTTTGACAGCTCCAAAAGTAAATATAAATTTTCTGGATAGTGAATGATTATCTACGATTAGTACACTGAACCCTTTTCCTGCACTGCCAGCGGCCTTTAATTCCTCAGGATATTCCAATGTCCGTGGACCAAAGTTACCCTTGATTCGGATGACTGGTCCATTGGTTTTAATAATACATTAACATCATCTGTTATTCCAGTTGAGGAGATTAAAGAGCTGCAAAATTGTAGTAACCTGAAGAAAATTCTAATAATTTTGAAAAGCTTTTGGATTTCGAAACATTCACTTTATTTAGAAGTATATCCAGGTTCTCTAAAATAAAATTTTTAATTATGGGACAAATCATACCGGCCTGGTTAGCAGCAACGCACATTTTTAAACAATTTAGGAAAAAAGCTAACCTTATCATCATTTGGCAAAGTTTTTCCACGGTGTAATATTGTCGATAACAAAAGTAAGAGGATCCCTATATTTCGAGGAAAGACCTGTCAGATTTTATTTAGGCTTAGTTCTGCCATAGACATAGACGTCCGCCTCACCTAACGATCCACTTTGTCTATTTTCCGTGAGGATTTGAACTTCTGTCAGCTGTTTAAGTACAACAAATTGTGCGAACATCGAACGAAATTCTCCAGTGTTAATATTGTGCATTCACGATGTTCATATATTATCAAATTTTGCGCATTCACAGTAACAATTTCAGCTGTGTTTATCAAATGTCAGAGACGCAAGCCGTCAATTGACATAAAACCTTGCAACATCCGGAAGTTCAAATGAGTCCTGCAAGAACCCTCTTCTGTGGTGATGCCGGCGAGGTGTTCAAGAGGCATCTAACTTGTGTACGCACCCGAAAAATCTGGCCTGATAGTGGATAGTAGAAGATCCATGAATCTTCTGTCTCTAGGCAGACCCAAGGTATAAATGATTTGTCTCAGTTTTGAAGACTAATTATTTCATATTGTTACACAGTCTGATTGCTCGACATGCGGCGAGACTCAAGGTCAGGGAAAATGACTTGTGTATGTTGAAACTGTATCGAAGAGGAGAATCCACTGAACATATTCTCAGGACGTGATCAGCACTATATGGGGAGCCTATCCTATCCTAACTATAATGGGATCCTATTTATTCACAGCCCTCGAAGAATTATCTTAACTAGGAATAGAAAGAATCCACGGAACATTTTATCAGTTCGTGTTGGGAGAATCGTCATGGGAGAATTATCTCAACCAGGAAGAGTTCACTGAACATTATATCCACCACTAGCAGGAAGCAGTAAGTCTACTATGGGATATATAGGGCCCTCGGAGAACTATCTGAACTAGGAGAGAAATACGTTTTCTTAGGGATCAGACTTGTTTAGGAACCTGGGAGAATTATCTTAACGAAGAAGCATTCACTGGACATTATATCTACCACTAGCGGGTAGGAGGATGTTTATTATGGGATCCTGCAAATTTAGGAACCTGAGAGAAATATCTGCAATAGAATAGAATAGAATCCACGGAACATTTTCTCAGCTCGTGTTCAGCACTGGCGGGCAGGATGATGTATACAATGAGATCTTACTATTTTAGTAACCTGGGAGTATTATAAAGTACTACCTGGGAGAACTAAACTAAATGGTTCTCCGGGTGGACTGAGGTTTATTCTCGTTAACCAGACTGAAACATATTAGTGAGTCGTTCATCAATTGCTACCGATACCTAACGTAACCTAACCTAATTACCCCGCTTTAAATCCCCAACAAATTGAAGTTTGAGATATAAAAATACTATCAAACGATGAACGGAATATCATGGCTAGTGTCAGGCTACAAAATGCATCAGAGGGTTTTCTCGTCATACCCAGCATAATTCATAACTATAGGACAGTTCTGAATAACAACCCGGCTTCCTTCAAGCTATAAATCATATATAGGGTTCAATGACACCAAGTACTTGTTAATGCTCCGAGGACGTGAAGTACGAATTGTGCCAACAGTTATTATCGATTTTGGTAACCAGATACGACAGAGTGGCCCAGCTTTGTGGGAAGCGTCAGTAGACTGACTTATGCCATCTCTGGCGCAAAGTTATTTGGTCTATTTTCTGGAAATATTTTCAATGAAATGGAGAAATCGTGACACCTACACTACGAGAGGGGGATCGTCGTCGACAGAAATGTAAGGTGGTCAGAGCATGAATCCAACCCACTGTTTCATGTACAAGAATCGAGTATACCATTCATTGCAGCAACGATCCTCACGCTTCCTCACTATTCGGGTATAGCGCTATTTCGGGATTTAATTTCCATAACTTTAATTTCAATAACTTATGAGAGCTGGTCTGAAACCTTCTTAGTTGGCTCCAGGAAGCTGAGTATACGTCCATCTAAGAAAAATTCTCCCACGTCCTTAAATAGATAGGATTCCATAGTTAACACCACCGCCGCCGGCTAGTGCAAGATACGTACAGGGTAGATGTGGAGAGTGGATTCTTTCCCTTCTCCACCGTCACAGCTTCTGCAGAAAGTATTTACCCTGAACGTTAGTGTCACCGCATGTTTACCGATCAGCCAGTGTCCCGAAAAATCTGATACAAGGATTGATACCTTGGGCTATATACTATTGGTTAGATTTTCTCCTTTTTATCATAGAGGATCGTTCTTGCAGGAAATTGTTACAATTCGCTAGGGACATGCCAACACGTTCCAATTCCTGTGTAACCTTTAAGGTGGTCCCTAGTGTGGCCAGCTCATACGGTGGTCCCCGGAATGTGCCAGTGTCCTCCAACCCACATGAGGTGAATCAGGTCGTTAAGAGATCTGCGGTAGTCCTGGGTGGATGTTGTGTTCAGGTATACTGATTCCAAGGACCTGATGATCGCCTGACTGCCGGAGATAGTGACCCCATAGATTGCTGGACTATTATCCCCCAACCAGTCGGTCACTTCCAAATATGTATACCAAAGACAATTGTAAACAAAATAGTACAAAAACATAACATTTTAAATTGGCAGAAGGAGTCAAGTAACGAGGAGAAAAATTTAAAATCAGTTGTACAGCAGCGATTACAAAAAGTATATAATTTATGGTCACTTGTTCAGTCAGCGGCCATCTTCGTTTCTTATCCTGCGTTTATACGAGACACGAAAGTGAGAATATGAATTAGTTTTAAAAAAGAGAAAAAATGCTTGTGTGATGCAGGTATCAAGACAATTATCAAGACAATACACTCTTAAGCACCTGCCGTCAGCGTCGTTTCGTGTTAATTCAGTATTATTTACCTAGATCTACAAGTAACAAAATATTTTTCCAAATTGTGCTGTCTCTTTTACTATTATGTTTTGCTTCTTTTTCGCAAATTATAACGGAACTTCACCGAATTTGCCGAATTTACTGTCTTTGACAAATTAGAAACAGCGACGAAGACAATGTGAGAATTGTGAGTGTATTAGTAAAAAATTTTGAATGTATTGCAATTGTCTCCGCTAAACTGTCACGAATAAACGTCAAGTTAGTTAATTTGTGGTTAAACATCGAATGGTAAACAATGATTTAACCACCCAATGGTGGGTGGTTAAACTGTAGACAACCATATGATTTTGACAAAAACATTACTGATTATCTAAATGGGAAATGTAAGATTGTATACAATACATACTTCTGTTTTGGGTCTTTGAACATATACCTTGAGTCTAAATCGATAATTGTTACCCTCATATAGTTTATTTTACATTTCTGTACAAATGACTTCGATTTTTTTTTTAATTTCGTTTAGGTTGTTTTGCCTTGTTTTGGTATTTTAGCCCATTTTGTTGAATAACAATACTAGTTTTGTCATAGTTGTTAACAATATGATGGCTTACATTAACTCGCTTCTGAAAAGAAAGCTAAGTTATCATCTACTTAACTTAGAGTTTGTATTAGGTAGTCCGATAGTTAACTACCCATTGGAAAAATTACGATTAGAGAACCTGTAACACTCATCAAAAACAAAAACTGTACATGCTGGCATTTACGCGAGACAATTTTGCGGAGACAATAGCAACACAATCACACTTTTACTCATGCACTTCGCCACTGTCTCATATTTTCCGAAGGTAGAAAATTCGCGAATGAAGTTCGTTGTAAGTTGCGAAAAAGTAGAGAAATATAAGGAAAAAGACGTAAATAAAGTATTTTTATGTGGAGATTTTGGTAAATTATCTTCAAAAATTCAAGCTCCATGTCAAGGTTGTATAAATTTGTAATTTTACTCGATATTTCGATCCCCGTCGAGGATCATCTTAACAAATAAAATAAAATTTAAAATTTATACAACCCTGACCCCGAACTTGAATTTTTGAAGAGAAATAATTAATGGTAAAATGGTCGAATAATAAAATCCATAACTTGATTTTGGTAAATGATATTGAATTCACTAGAAACCACCCTGACAGCTGTTGCGGAAAAGTATATTATAATTCTCTGCACGCCTGCGTTACCCAAGCATTTTGCTTTTCTTTGACCACTATGAGAAATTCTCAACTGTCTTGTCTCGTGTAAACACGGGGTTGGGTGGTGAATCAGATTTTTGCTGACAAATTGGTAGATGTTGGTCAGTCAATGCCAATTGTTATGTGACATTGTGAAGTTAATTAAAAGAAAGGGAAATGTGGTTGTCATTAGATAGGTTTTTGTATTCACGAAATTTTTTGAATGTTATATGAAAGTATGACAAGCGGCACTGGCTGAACATCTACATACATATGAACACCTCTCAAATTTTCACGCAGCCATGAGTAGACAAAGAGTTCAATTGATCATTCTCGTATCTACCATGTCGATCAGCTGCGGTATGGATACCCCGTTCCCCTTGGCGATTACCTGTATTAAGACTTGGACACCTCGACGTCCACCTCGGACACCTACGCTAGACTCCGACGCCGAAAAGTTGGGTACCCCTATGCTTAGGGAGGCTTTCATACCGGAGCTTCTTAAAATCAGATTTCTTAGAAAAAACGCTGCCTGCTTGCTCCATTTTTTTGTTTTGACGCGTTTTGTTTATTGTTTGTCCTGATGTTTATGTGTTTAGAAACGTAAACAAAATATAAATAGTGATTTATAACGTCAAATATGGAAAATTAATAAATAAATTGAAAAAATACTACAATTTAATAATATAAAAAATGAAAATACAATAATAATTTTATAGTTTGAAGTTTGATAACTTACTATACGCCTTGGAGCGTCTATACTTGCGTGTACTTTTGTGTACAGGCTTTTGCAACGCTGCAACATATACGCACGCGTTGGTGTGCAC
The DNA here is from genome assembly GCA_963931995.1 of Phaonia tiefii. Taxonomy (NCBI): domain Eukaryota; kingdom Metazoa; phylum Arthropoda; class Insecta; order Diptera; family Muscidae; genus Phaonia; species Phaonia tiefii. The sequence continues at coordinate 15,191,660 of OZ008370.1, read as the reverse complement.
AAACCTTTATTTTACGATGGTCTCCCCATCAATGGCAGGAAGTGCCAGTGGTTCTTAAGAAGTGTCCACTGTTGGGAAGTGTCTGGCTACAAATTACGTTCTATAATGAGGTACCACTGTGCAATTGCTACTGCAATTCATTTGTCCCCCATATCAATGGTTTTGTTGTTTTACGTAGTCTTAGTAATTCTTATTTCTCTGAGTGTAAGTCGTTAGTTGATGCTGAGAAATGTCGGCTGTTTGCTTTGGCTGTTATTTTCATATCGATTGGTAGTGTTGCTTTTTTTTGTCGTCGTTGTTGTTGCTGCTACGGCAAATCAAAATTAAAACCAAAACCGGATTTATCTGAAAGGAATTATTCAAGAGCTTAAATATCGTAGGGAAAGCAACAACAACAACAACAGCAGTAACATTAACCACGAGCGCAACGACAACGACTACAGGCATCTCAATCAAACCTTCACAACACTAACAACAACAATAAAATGCAACAGTACAACGTGCAAAAATACAACAGAACCACACAGTTTTGTTTATTTTTGGTTTATTTACTCAGAGAGAGAAATTTTTTGAATGTTTGGTACACAGAGTGAGAGAGATATTAGTGACAAAGAAAGAAAAATTTTATGTAAATGAAAGCAAGTGTATAAGAGAGAGAGAGAGATGGAGAAATAGCAATCAAACTACTTTTGAGAGTTGTGATGTTTGGCGAGATGTTATGTTGATGTTATGTTATATGTTTGTGTGTGTGTGGTTGTCTACCATTTACAGAGAAATAATAGTGAACGTTGAAAAAGGAAATCCAGAATAACATAACAACAAAAATACTACAGTAAAACCAGAAATGAATTAAAATTGGTAAATGTGAAGAGAAAACGCAACAGCCACCAGCAGCTGGAATCATCGTACATAGAGGATGACGTTGCAAAAGGAGACTAAACTAACTCAACGACAAATAATAAATAAATGGAAGTGAAAATATTGAATTAACCGGAATCAAATAAATGTTCATAAGGGTGTCATATGTAAAAGTAAACATAAAATACAAAGAAGAGGGGTTAAAGCAAAATAGTGCAAATAAATGACAACTTGAGTTATAAGAAAAATAAATAAAATTCAAGGATTGCAAGTTTAGTAATATAAATATTATAAGTATTTAAAGTGATTATGTTGGTAATATAATTGAGTGAACCGGAAAAGTTGAAAACCAAAGTAAAATTCATTTTGTTTTATTGCAAAGAAAAAATATTGAGCTGTTTTTTAAATCAGCAAAGTTTGGAATGCGGTGCGAAATACTATTTAAAATGTAGAACGGAAGTTAAAATAATAAAAAATGCCAAGTTATTTTTAAATAACAAATTTTAAACAATACAAAGATGATAAAAAAAACTGCAGTTGTAAACAAGATTTGTGTGTGAAAACAAACAATTTCAAAACAGCCGAAAAATAACTTGTTAGCTGCAGCAAGTCAAGTGATAACGTCTAAAAAAAAATTTAAATACTAAAAAGTATTAAATATTTCAGAAAAAAAATTGGAAAAAATTGTGGTGCATTTGCGAAAATATTTAACACAAATTGAAAGTGACAGAAAATAATTGGTCAACAAAATTCGTGAAATTATAAAATCAAAGTGAAATTGTAAAATCTTTTAAATTTCACTTGTGTCAAATTTAACAAAAAATGTTAAAGAAATTTCCCAAGAAAATAAATAATTGTGAAATAAACATATAAACACACATTTTAAAAAATCGAAAAAAAATATCAAAAAAAGTTAATAATTATACCGATACGTTTCCAACCTCAAATAAAAAATTAGAAAACGAAAATTCAATACAAAAATCATACATTCAGACACAGAAATTGAGTTTCATTCACCTTAAAAGTATTTGAATAAATTTGTATTCCAACAGTGAAATGCCAGTCAAAAAAGTGCACACCACTTAAGGCTTACACTAAGTAACAACGAAAAAAATAACCCCAAAATCTTCTGGGCAACTACAACAATAAAAAAAAACTACAACACAAATTTTGCCCACAGTCTCAACAAAAATTGTGCCTGTTAATCCAATTAGTGAGAGCATGTATGGTCGACCCCTGAGTTTTCCTATATTATTTTCAACACTACACGGAAAACAACAAAATACACAGCAAAACAAGTTTTTAAAAAACGCACGAAAAATTCTATAAACCAAATCCCAAAAGAATCGAAATACAACTAGAAATCAACAGTGCAACCCTTTCCAGTTTATAACTAGCGGCACCACAACTTTACCCACCTACCCAGCAGCACTAACAAACACGAACAACAACACGAACCCTTACGAGGCCAAACATAGCACTTGTGTGTTGTGTTAACGCCATAACTGCACTAGTTGCTGCTGTCGATTGCCAGTCGATATCTCACTCTGTGCAACAAATAAAATTGGATTAAAAATCATTGGTTGTTTGCCGGTCGTTCGGTCGATATTATTATTAACTCACCTAATAACGGCGTTAAGGTAAGTTGAATATTTGAGTATTAAAAAAACTAACAGGTCAATGAACGAACCCGGGTTTTCGGTTGTTTCGAAAAATTAATTTTTTGAAAACACCTAGTATCACCGGCTTATTTCGTGAGGAATAAATCCGGTTTTATAACACTGTGTGTAATTTTTTAAGTCATGCAATTATAACCATATACGGACACCACTACGTGATAAGAGACAAAAAAAGACCCCAGTCTCCCAGTTTTGCCCAAAGTCATGGACTTTTTTTTATGGACCCCCAAAGATTTGGGGCCTCGGTGTCATTTTTGCAAAAAAAAAGTGATCATTTTGTTAGGCTCATATCTTGCAATTCGTTCTGAATTTTGATTTACTCTCTGAGGGAAAGTTGTAGCTCTTGTCATAAGTTGCCAACATATAAAATCAAAAAAAGTTCATCTTTAAGGTTAAAATCGCAAAAAAAAAAACTTTAAAAAATTTGATTTTGACGTAGAATACCTCTTACCTTACGGTATGAGGAGTCATGTCAGGTTTTTATTGTTGTAATCTTTATTTCATTGAATTTGAGGAAACGGCTAGATGAATTTTTTTTAAATTTTTTTTGTAGGTAAATGAAGATGTTATCTTTCGTTTGATATACATTTCATATTGGTTGATATATTTCTAGTATTTTAATTTCTCAAATGAAAATTGTTTAAACACATACACTCAAACATATGTGAGGTGTTTGGTTGAGTGTTTTTGGTTGCTCAACATTGCTTAGGAACATGTATCTAGTAAAAAGTGAAACGAACAGCAAGCTAATGTTGCTTGGCAACATGTATCTAGTAAAAAGTGAAACAAACAGTAAGCTAACGTAATAAAGCTTTTTTGCGAAAGCTTCAATAAAGCTGTTGTAACATTAATTTTGAATTGTAAAGCGTAAAGCTTTCACACAACGCTCGAATGCTAATGCGAAGACTCGATAAGGTAAACCTTTTTTAATATTAGGGCGGCCCTCTCAACATTCGCAGAACTTATTTCAATAAAAATATTAATTAAAATACATAAATTAAATTAAGTTTAAAAAAATTGAACATAATATTTTTTTTTAAACGGACTTGAATCAAATGCCGTCGGTAAATATAAAAATTACAGCAGACAGTTGTCCGAGGCCTTCGGCCACGGACTGTCCCTGAAGGCTGTGTCAGAGACACGGCCATTAAGTTTAACGTAGAATACGCCATCCGATAAGACAGAAAACATATATAACAATAAATGATAAATAATATAAGCAAATGAATTTATTGTTATATATGTTTTCTGTCTTATCGGATGGCGTATTCTACGTTAAACTTAATGGCCGTGTCTCTGACACAGCCTGCAGGGACAGTCCGTGGCCGAAGGCCTCGGACAACTGTCTGCTGTAATATTTGTTTTAACCTTTTTTTCCCCTGTTCAGGTCCATAGGTAGCAAACCGTTCAAAATTCGAGGAAACAATCAACTACAAAAATGTACCTAAGATCTCAGTAAACAACTTTCTACAACATCTGAACTTCCTAGGAATGATTCTTATATTGTGTGCTGCGTCCCTTGTTGCGTGTGCTGGGCTTACTGCTTTTCCTATGCTGCTGCGGTCGATGAGATAGCATAGTATCTCAATGTTGAAGTAAACGGTTTTAAGAATCATTCCTAGGAAGTTCATATGTTCTAGAAAGTTGTTTATTGAGATCTTAGGTACATTCTTGTGGTTGTTTTTTTTCTCGAATTTTGAACGGTTTGCTACCTATGGACCTGAACAGGGGGAAAGTGGGTAAGCAAATCGAAGTTGTTAAAGTTTTTGCGATTTTTACCTTGAAGATGAAGTTTTTTGATTTTACATTTTGTTCTTTATGACAACAGCTACATCTTTCCCGCAGAAAGTAAATCAAAATTCCGAACGGTTTGCAAGATATGGGCCTGACAAAATGATCACTTTTTTTGCAAAAATTACACCGAGGCCCCAAATCTTTGGGGGCCCATAAAAGAAAGTGCATGACTTTGGGGAAAACTGGGAGACACCGGTCTGTTTTTTTTGGTCTTTAATCACGTAGTGGTGTCCGTTTGTGGATATACTTTTCGTGTGGCACTGTGTACGCCCACACTGGGCAAATATTTGACGAAAAACGTCAAATATTTCTTAACCGCAGTCCGACCTAGAGTATCCAAAAAAACGGATTTCTTTAAACCCCGGTTTTCGGTTTATTCGAAAAATCATTTTTTTACGAATCCGGTTTACGGTTTTAAATTTTGTCAAATGCCGGTGGAACTTTTTTTTCCCGTTTTTTTGATTTAAAGTAAATTACTCTTGAACTCTTCCAATAAATACTAGTGATGTGCGGTTCCGCGTATTTTAAAAACCGGTTCTGTCGAGTCCGGTTCCGGTTCTCAACTAATTGCTCTCCCAAAGAGCATAAAGTGAAATTTCCTATTATAAGAATAAAAATTTGATAAAAACATATTATTGTATCGACTTCGGTTCCGAGAAGAACCGAGTATTTGGACCGGTTCTCAACAAATTTCGCCAAAGAGGATTAAGTGAACTTTCATATTATAAGAATATAAAATTTGATAAAAATACACATATTGTGCCGAGTCCGGTTCCGACAAGAACAGGGTATTTGGACCGGTTCGGTTCTCAGCAAATTGCTGACACCGATAGGCTTAAGTGAAATATCTTACTTACTTACTTATCCGGTCTCGGACAACCCCGGGGGGTCAGGGACCTTACAACACGAAGATAACATATTTCGCCAACCAGTTCGATCTTTTGCTTTATTACTCCAGTTGGCAATACCAAGCGTACGCAGGGATTCGTCAACCTGATCCCTCCAGCGGAGTCTTGGTCTTATACATCTTATAAGAATAGAAAATGTGATAAAATACAATACCCAAAGGTTGACTCTTTTGGTTCCTTTGGAAACGTGTCCTCTTATTCAGCAACCATTTTACGGTTCTTTCCACCTCGTTTTTCAGTTACTCCGTGATCACACACGACAATTTTACTTGCGCAAGTCCATAGAGTAATACTTAAGAGTTTCCATTACTCTCTTCGATGCCTCTTTATGACAACGAGGTAGTAGGCCATTTCATAGAGTTTTATTTGCTGCTGTATTATTCCAATTTTACACTTTCGTTGGGCATAAAATGGACAGAAATCAAATGGAATACATATTTTCGTTCAATGCAAACAACATAAAACATAATTTAGCTGTCATTAGTATCAATAAACACTATTTAAACTTAGTTCCTGTCTTCTTTGGTCTCTCATTCTCCATCGTTTCCCTAGTACCTTTTCGATCAGCTGTGCCATAGAATCCCCCTGGCAAGTCTTGAGTTTATAGAGCGAGAGAGGGGAAGAGAATGGAAGCTCTTCCCCTCTCTCTTCTATAAACTCTACTCTTATGCAAGTAAAATTACAGTGTGTGACCCCAAACTTACTCTATATGTAGAATTATTTTTTGGCCTTTTTGGAACCGTTTTCGATTGCTTTGGACACGTCTTTGGGTTCTTGTAAGCCCCGGTGCGGTCGGGGTCTTCTGAACAGGTTCCTCGATTCTCTTCTTCACTAATAAATACATTTGTTTAGCGACCATTTCATATACACTGACGAACAAAATCGTAACAGGGTTGACACAGATTGGAAATAAATTTGTATATTTATATTTTAAATATTTGATTAAAAACTAAAAAAAAAATAATTAACTACATCAATTGATAAATGTGTCAATAAATAACAAAGGCAGTCAAAACTTTATTGATTCATAAGGCAAGAACATGTATTAGAAATGTGTTTTCTTTCGGGACTTCAGGTGTGTGTCGGCTCATAAGAAAAGCGTTTTCTTTGATCCAGTGGGGTTTCAACCTAAGCCCCACTTGTTTTTTTATTTATAGCCAATATGCCAGCTAATCAAAAAAGTAATCACGTAGTAAAAGCAATCAAGTAGTAAGTTTTTTGAAACAGTAGAATATTATTATTTAACTGCATTTCGACGCCCCAGCCATACGGCGGTGTTCTGATTAAACTGTTTACAGGTGATTCGCCTCAAATCACTGTTTGTGATTTTTGTAAACATTTCACGATAAAAGCGAAAAACATTGAGCTAAATTAGTTTTATTTTTTGTAATCAAATTCATGGAACTGCAACCAACGGTTACTGATAAGATGTCTATGAAAATGTCGTGAAACCACCCTCGTCAGATAGCAGAGTAATGTAAATGTTTGTAGTAACATTTATCTAAATTTTATGGAAGCAGTGAATAGGTAATTTTAATTTGAAAAAAATCCCGGTAACTGCATCAATATCTGGTAAATGACACAATTACGAAGACTATGGTTAAAATTTGGTATAAAATGACTCATTATGCATTTTGGGAAGGGCCCTTCCTCGAACGGTTTCAATACCTTTTTTGATTCAATTGCTAAATCGTTAGAACAACGTTCGAGCAGCGAAATTATAAACGCTGGTGATTTTAATGTTCACAATCGCTCCTGGCTTTCCCATTGGAGCTACTCAGTACCATACGCAGGAGTTTCTTTCAGGGGGGCCCAACTTGAAATTTAGGTTGGCAAATAGTAATACATTCAAAAATCACCACTGCAGAAAAAGTGGCCCGGGCCACCCTGCGTACGTGCCTGGAGCCTCTCAACTCCTAAGGATCAATACGCAGAGGTTTCTGGCACAGAGGCACACAGGCACACAACCATCTTGTGCTATTAGTAAATTCACTAACACACGTTCCGCTTGTTGCAGTGTAGGATTCAAATACTTTAGACCTTTTTCTAACTTTACACCCTAACAAAAATGAAGTTAACATCCTTGTTCCTCTTGATAATTCGGATCACAACATCATTTCTGTGTCCTTTTCGTATTAAGAGTTTCATACTGCTTCAGGATAAATCACGAATCGATTTATATTTTTATAGAAAATCGCTCGTTGGGCTGCGACCAAATGAGTTTTGTAAACTGATCAATTGAAAGTGTTGTTTTGTCCAGGACGGCGATGCTGCGGCAGAAATGCTTGACAATATTATCTTAATGGGAGCTAAAGTATTCATTCATTCCAAATTAAATCATCTGGTAAATGTTGCTTTACTCAGGCCTGCAATAAATCTGACAGATATTAACCCTTTGACGGCCTCAGGGAAGTATGTTTACCCTAGGGGTTTTGACACCTATAATTGTACAGGTACACGCTGAAATATTATATTTTGTTGTTGTTTGGGTGCAAATATAACTTGTTTGTATTTAGTTATTGTCTGAAAAAATCATACTACAATCTTATAGGGTTAAGAACAGTTTTCTAATTCCAAAATGGTTGGGTTTTGTTGGAAGCAATAGACAATACAGTTAAGCACACTCACTGGCATGACTAGTTTCGAACTCCGTGACAAGTTCATCATCAGATGCCTAACTACTGTGCCTTAATTAATACCGTCAGTTGATCATCAATCGTATATACATATACAAACTGTTTGTACAAGGTGGCGCAAAAGTAATCCTCCTATCAGAAAATGCTATAAATTTTGCGATTGGCCCCTAATGTCAGTTCTGTTTTGACATTTGTGTAGTAAACACATGCGAAATACACGTTAATAAACAATGTCACGCTACACTGCTCCAGAACGCGGAATATTGCTGACTATTTACTTGACCAATAATCGGTCGGTGACTTTGGCACAACGTGAATTTCGTCGCAGATTTCCTGGCCGTCCAACGCCTAGTGGTGAAACACTGCGACGTTTAGCCGCTCGCCTCGAAGAGACTGGCACAACACGAGATGCTGCCAGGCGTGGCAGACCCCGGAGTAGCCGTTCTGCAGAGAATATTGCTGCTGTAGCCGAGGATGTCATGGAAGCGCCGTCGACATCGACCAGACGACGTGCCACGCTACAGAGCAATGATCAACGAGTTATTTTTGCCGCAACTTGATGAATTGGGATTGGAAAACATGTGGTTCCAACAGGACGGTGCAACGACACACACTGCACGTGCCACAACCGATATGCTAAAGGATGCATTTCCCGGGCGCATAATCTCCCGTTTTGGCGATTTGCACTGGCCAGCAAGATCGCCTGATTTGACCGCTCCAGACTTCTTTTTGTGGCCGTCGGTGGTGCAATGGTTAGTGTGCGCGGCTCTTGTACATGAGATCCTGGGTTCGAACCCGGCTCTGACCACCTTAAAATTTCTTTCGGCGGCGGTCACCTCGCATAGTGACGGCGACACTATCGAGTATCTAGCCATGAAAAAGCTTCTCAAATTACCGTTCGGAATCGGTGTAAAACTGTAGGTCCCAATCAGTGAGTGAAAAACTGGAAAGCGCACAGCTCAGTGATTGTGAGAAGTTCTCCCCAGTCCCTTCATGGGATGTAATGGGAAACCATTTATTTTTTTATAGACTTCTTTTTGTGGGGCTTTTTTTGAAGTCGCGGGAATGTCAGGACCTATCGCCGGAAGTTTTGGCCCAAGTGATGGAAAATGCCATAAAAAGGGCTCAAATGACAATTAACTGTGGCGGCGGCCATTTACATGACATCATATTCTCGACTTGATGTAAAAAAAATTAAAAGACCAAATAAAAATAATCCACAAGAAGAATCAAATTTTTTATTATTTTTTTTAAATTACAGCCAAAAAACATCGGAAGTTTACTTTTGGAAGTTTAGTTTCTCCCAAATATAGTATACTTGTGGCCAAACACATTGTGTTTGCTATTGAATATTACATGTTTGCGACTCAATAATTAATAGGTTATAATATATTATTTTGTGACCCAAATGAGGCTTTGTTTGTTGAAAACTGCTGGCAACAAAACCGTGACACGCAACAAAGAATCACAAAAAAAGCAACAGAACTTCAATTCGTGAGAACTCATGCTTCAAACATATACATGTTGCCTGCAATATGGTGCTGGGACAATTTGTTTTCTGAGTGTTGGAGATAGAGATAAGGTATCCATGATGATTTATAGAAGACGGTAGGGGTAACAATACGGTAGTACGGTTCAATAATCTGACGGATCCGATTTGACGCCTATGAATGAGCCAGCAAAGTGGGGCAAAAAGTGATCTTACTACAAAGGGATGCAACGGGTCGAAAAAAGGGGCTCTCGTGGGGGGAAACATCAGGTACGTTTTGAGTCAATATCTTAACAGTAACAAATGTAAGGTCGAATTTCAACGGTCTTACATGGACCGGATATATGTTTTGCCAATAGCTGTGCATTTTAGCCAAAATAAAAAAAATTTAAATAAATGTTGGTCGTATTTTTTGCCGCGTAGCTATTTGTAGGGCATAGATCACGACAGTAATCAACAAAATAAATCCCTTTGTCCGAAAATATTTCCTCGTCAAAGGGTTAAGAGGACGCTTCCATTAATTGGTATTTGAATAAAAATCCAACTAATATGTGTCAAGTTATCATCAAGATCCACTGAATTTCTGAATTTTTCTAACAGTGTCTTCATGCATCGGCATATTAACCAGACGAAGTGGCAACTTCTCCGATTGCCATGATTTCCGTCTGAAAGACAATGCAATGGTCAGCTAGCCATGTCGCAATGCCTGGACCACCTCTTTGCAATAGGTTCCAAAAACCTGATCTGCCATTTCGTTTCAAGTCATCAATGTAGATGCCTAAATACGTACTACAACCTGGTATGTGTCTCTTCGAATCCTGGCTTTGCGGAAATGAGTGGAGAAGTTTCTCTAAAAAATTTAAGTCGTTATCATGTAATCCGTTTCTATTGCGGAGTGACGCTGATCCCTTAAAATCGCCCCATGACCATATGGGCTTGTGATCCGCCGTGAGGAATATCTTGGGTGTATTGCCGACGTTGCAGCCGTTTGCTTTCCCGGCCAATTTAATGGTCACATGATGACTCCAAACCCTCGGTAGGGGATTTGCGAAGTATACTTATTCTCCGGTGTTTGGTCAACAGACTTAGGTTAGTTGATTTTTCCAGTAACATCAACCAAACGACTGTTTCATAAAGAAATACCCGGCGGACAACATCTGTATATATCCAGTAAACACTTTTCGCGGATAATCACTATAGACTTTCGATGGCCGGTTTGCACAAATATAGGGCCACTGTAGCTCTACTGGCTCGGAACTAAACGATCTGTCGAGAATCACTCCCAGATATTTGGCATTATCTCTTAGGCAAATTTCACGACCACATCCAGACAATTGCTGAATATACGACAATCCTGCATTCAGGTATTCAGTATTCAGTATACATTCGTCTCTTGGAGCAATAATTTGAACCCGACAAGCAGACAACCATTATCAACTGTGACCCGCAATTAAGGGACTTTCTGGACTATTACATCTTCTCCGTGGCCTTCGTGTTGGAAGGCTGTCAGTGTTCTCGCGATCCTTAAACAAGGTGAAGCTAATAACCCCTACAACTACCGAGTATTTGCAATATCCTGCACGTTCTCGAAGGTGATGGTGGGAATGATTAACAACCATCTAGTGAAATTTCTCAACTTCAAAGGAATACCTAGTGATCGGCAGTAAGGCTTTCAAAGAAACTGTTCAGCAGGTGATGCGAAGGCGTTCCTCGGAACTGTGGAGTCGTACATAGATTGGGTAAGACTAGGGAAGTGCCTCTGTATGTTTCCTAAGCACTTGCTAAAATCTGACTCGACACACTGCTATCGAAGATTAAGGGCTTTTGCTTGGGTAGTAACTTCTCTCGATATATTGAGTATTTACTCAGAGATCGCTACTTTAGCTGGTTTTCCAATAGGGGTGGATGTATGTTAAAATTTAATAAAATAGGTTTTGTGGCAGTGATATCAACGAAGCTTTTATTGTATTTGCAATGCCTATCAATGACATTATGTTTCTTATTTAACATCATTCGAATGACCGCCCCTGTTTTGCTGATTGCTGCTCATCTGAGAGGTGCGATTTTCGCTGACTCTGGTGCATCGATCAGAATAAATTTGAGCCATGGCACGGTTTCTGTTGCCATATATGGCACCGGTTGTTGGTGGCTTATTGGCATAGACCTGCGACCAGGTAAGAAAATCCCACAAGAAAAAGTCAAAAGGTCCCTGGTTTTTCAGAATTCCGGACGGATGATGCAGCCGGCTCCGAGCACCCTGATTTTACCTAACATGAAACATAATTTCGCCATCATTAGTATCAATCAAACACTATTCAAACTTAGTTTGCTGCATGGTTGCTTATAGCTGGCTCGCCTATCTACTGTATTTTCTAACAATTTCCTACTTGACAGTCGATCAGCTGTGTTATGGATAACCCCCTGCATGATCTGTACTTAGCCATTAAGAAGCTTCTCAAAATATCGTACTGTAGGTCGCAATGAGTGTAAAACCAGAAAGTGCATAGCCCACTGGTTGCAAGAAGCTCTCCCCAATCCCTGCATGGGATGAAATGGGAAACCGTTTATTTTATTTTGTAGGAGATTCTTTACTCCATCTGACTTTCTCAATATTACCAAGACGCACATTTGGCCGTAGATTGAATATAACTCTTGTGTTCGGGCTATTGTTCCTAAGACTACACGCTGAAAAAAAAACGGCCCCTGTAATATTTTGCAGGAACCATGTATATGTTTGGAACATTCATATACACATGTGCATTGTTTCCATGAATAGAAAATCTGCTCCTTTTTTTGGTTTTTTTTCTGTTTTCAGTTTTCAAGAAACAAATCCATATTTGGACCACAAAAACACATATTATAACATATAAATCATTGTGTCTCCAACTAGTAATGTTGACTAGCAAACAGAATGTGTTTGGTCACAAGTATACTATGTTTGCTACAAACTACAAACACAATATATTTGTAACCAAACAACAACAAAAAAGACATATTGTGCAGCATTTGCCTTAGAGTTTCTAGACCCTGTAAAAAAGAGATTGCTGATGATAATAGGTGATAACAAGGTAGTCAACTGCGGTATCGTCCTGTATCATTGGCGCAATATAAGCTGGGTATTGCTGTTCTGTCGCTGTTTTCAGGGGTAGTGTTACCCGGAGATACTTAGCCTCATACTTGGCGTTAGATTATTTAACCGTACAAGTTTCAATTCAATTTGTTGGCACTTCCGGAGTGAAACACAATGCACTGCATATTGATCAGCTTAAAAAAACTCAACTTTATTTAATTTACGCCAAAAAACGGCTCGTTTTCCAATTAAAATATTTCCGTTTAATTTCGAATGCCAATCCAATTTACCTAAAGTTTTACTGCTAAAATTCAAGGTTTGCTAAATTATTTTGCTTGCGGCACCTTTCCAGAGAACATCTTGCAATTGTGAAATCCACTGTTGTTCCTTATGATGTCGCTTAATCCACTCTAAAAACATTCAGCATTTTGTCACGAACTAAAACCATTGCAAATGTCACATTATTCACTACTCCAAACATTCGCAGTTCATAACATTGGAATCAATCGTATTTCGATTGACAGAATCAACAAAAACAAACAACTATCATTGGCTTTAAGTATTCAGTTTTTGTATATATTTTTTTTTTGTATCTAAAGTATTTCCTAATGCCAGAGGGTAATAAAATTTATTGGTAAAACAACCAACTTCGCAGAGCTAAATGTAACAAACAACCTTGGACAAATATTGTTTGCATAGAAATCAACACAAAAATAGTTGTCAAATGCATAAACAGACTTTTTGCGAACTCGTAAAATTGCAGTTTAAAGAACTTTTGGTTTTCCCTTGCAGTCGTATGACTTTTGTGTTTCAAAGTGTTTGCCAGGTTGGTTTTTGTGAAGCCTTTTTTAGTTCTAGGTATTGGAGTGCTTCAAGGTTTTAACATTATAATAACAAAGAAATACAAAAAGGGTAGAGTTATGGGGGAATAAACTTGGTTTGCCATTAGATCCCATGAAGGCACTGAGGAGGAGAACCTTTCACATTGTACCGAATCACTCAAATTGTTTGTGATCTGTACATGCACTGTGGCACTGGAAAACATTGCAATAATTTTCACTAGGGTTGCCATTTATATTTCTGGCGTATGCAGTTCTTAGTGTTGCCAGGTGGAATCTGGTAACACCATTTGGAAATTGTTACAGTTTTCGACCTCGTTAGGAGTCCGTAAAAACATAAAACAGTGGACCAATGAAATTGAGATTGAGAATTCCGAACGAATCCGTTTCCAATCCATAAAAACTGATAAAAGTGAATGTATCTCGTACACAGTTTTTTAAACTAACCCGAAACGGATTCCAATATGAAGTCCGTTACGAGTTCGAGACGAATACGATAAAGTAGGAAAAACGATCCGATTTTGCGAAAAGAATTGCATACGCAAACGGATTTCGTTATATTTACGTAACTTATTTCCGCTTCCAACAAAAGTATGAAGAAGCGAGTCCGTCTCGAATTCGAAACGAATTCATATGGCCATAGAGCAATAGATAAGAGTCGCTATCCCTCTCTTTAGGTTGTCTCGACGACGACGAGTTAGCAGGTCATTTCATCGAGTTCGAGCCGCTGTTGTATGTTACTCTTTGGTTGGGCATAAAACGGATAGAAATAAAAGGGAATCCGTATTTTCCTTCGCTGCAACCAACATAAAAATTAATTTATCTACCATTGGTTTCAATCAAACACTATACAAACTTAGTTTTCTGCATGGTTTGTTCAGGGAGTTTCTATGCCACAGCTGATCGAAAAGCCTCTAATGATGTAGAATGAGAGACCAAAGAAGACATACCGATTAGAGACCATGCAGCAGACTAAGTTTAAGAGTGTTTGATTGATACTAATGACAGCTAAATTATGTTTGCATCGAATGAAAATACGGATTCCCTTTCATTTCTGTCCATATTATGCCAATCAAAGAGTAAATTACCAAGGAATCTCGAACTCGATGAAATGGCCTACACCTCGTCGTCATAGAGGCATCGAAGAGAGTAATAGAGGCTCTTTAGTATAGCTCTGTGGTTTGCTTCAGGTTGCTTATCGCTCTCTCGCCTATCTACTCTGTTTTCTATCAAGTTCCTACTTCATAGTCGATCAGCTGTGTCATGGATACCCCCTGAATAGAAGCAACCTTCATGTACGTGAAGACAGATTAAGAATCTAACTAGCAAAGATACGAACCATTTCACATTACAAATCTCTGTTCTAGAGTTAGCAGAGTTATGTTTTTTTTTTTTTTTTTTTTTTTAAATCGAGCGAACCCATCGCCGGCACTCTTACCCGCCCCTACCGACCGAGAGGGCCACGTCCCCATAACGTGAGGACAGCGTACACATTATAGACCGGTCTATAACGGGAGAGCAAGGATTATAAGTTCACACGTTACAACCAACTACAGAAATTCTTCACCAGTTGGTATTACACTAACATAAATAAGTATAAAAGCACATCACGAGATATTAACATAAGATACTTCAATATATAATAATTACGAGCAAAACGAAAACCAAATCATAAATCAGACCAGATAGTAAGGATAAAGTAAATTAAATTTACATATGTACGTCAACGAATATACAGCACTAATGCAATCGGTTCAAATGACAAATTATGCTAGACTTTGTCGTTTCCCAACTACCTGTGACAAAGTCACGACACATTCTCCTAACTGGATCAAAGGACGCATAATTCGAACGCTGAAACTCGATGTTTACGAGTTTATAGTACCTCGTGGGTCTCAATGGGACATTTATGAAAATCTTAGATAACAGAAATTCAGAACATATACATCCATCAATTATCTTCAAAACTGTAATAGAGTTTATCATGGTACGTCTACTACTAAGAGTCGGCAATCTGATCAATGCTAGTCTACTGCTATACGAAGGAAGATTATGGTTCGGGTTCCATTGAAGATTTCTCAGACAAAAAATGAGAAACTGTTTCTGGACCGATTCAATCATATTAACATACAAATTGTACTGGGGGTCCCAAACAACTGATCCATATTCGAGAATAGGGCGGACTAGTGAAGTAAAAAGATTTTTCGTAACGTAGGGATCTGAAAATTCCTTTGCCCAACGTTTAATAAAGTTCAGAACGCCATAAGCCTTGTTCACCATCGTAATTATGTGGGAGTTGAAATTCAATTTTCTGTCCAAGAGAACACCAAGATCAACAAATGAATCCACCGATTCGAGAACATTGCCACCTAAAATGTATTTTGCAGAAAATAATGACGACCTAGAGAACAGCATATGCTTACATTTCGTAAAATTAAGCTCCATCAAATTGGTCTCGCACCACGTCTGGAAAGTAGACAAATCCCTCTGAAGTAAAGTATATTGACAAGGATCCTTGTAAGAAAAATAGATCTTCACGTCATCAGCGTACATTAACAATTTAGAGTGCATTATGGAGGCGGGTAAGTCGTTAATGAATAACAAAAATAGAACCGGCCCAAGATGACTGCCCTGAGGCACCCCAGATGACACAAAAATAGATCTTGAGAATGATCGACCAAATGATACCATCTGTTCTCTGTTCATTAAATAAGAACTAATCCAATTCAGCATGTTACAATTAAAACCCATTGCCCCTAATTTATATAATAACAAATTGTGGTTAACTTTATCAAAAGCCTTACTAAAATCGGTAAAAATCACATCAGTTTGATCTCCATTAATAAAGCCGTCAATAATAGAAGAGGAAAACTGAAGCAAATTAGTCACGGTGGAACGACCCTTCCGAAAGCCATGTTGACATGGATCTAAAATAGAGGAAACCTGATGAGAAATTACCTCTGTGACTAACTTCTCAAAAAGTTTAGGAATGGCACTCAATTTTGCAATTCCCCTATAATTTGCAACATTTACTAAACTACCAGATTTGTGGAGAGGGATTATATAAGAGCTCTTCCACTTTGCAGGAAAATGGCCGAACTTCAACGAAGCGTTAAATAAGAGAGTCAACGGTAAGCTGAGAGAATTCGAGCAGTATTTCAACATAGAGTCCGGGATACCATCAGGACCAGCTTTATTCGAGGCCTTCAAGCTGATTAAGTTATCTAGCAACCACGAAGAATTTACGACAGGTGCATCAAACGGAATGGTAGAGCGGACAGTGTACGGGTATGATTTGGAAACATCATAGGCTCGGGTGGAATAAATAGATGCGAAAAAATCGGCGAAACAATTAGCAATAGACTCTTCATCTGAATATTCAATACCGTTCATTTTGATCCTACAAGGTGTGGAAGACGAATTACGCTTCAAGTTGACAAATCTAAAGAATGATGTGGGGTTCCGTTTAAAATTAGCCTTCAACCTATCCAAATATAATCTGTAACTCTCACGAGATTTAGAGTTGTATCTACTCCTAGCAACAATATACCTAGCATAGTCTGCTAGCAGTCCAGATTTTTTATACTTGTTCGAACATCTATTCCTTACATTCTTGAGACTATTTAGAGCCCTTGAGGACCATGGGGGACCAGTATTACCCCTTATTGGCCTCTTGGGTACAGACTTAGAAATATAGCCATTAATAATATTATAGAAATCATCCAGGGCGATTTCAAATTCAAAAGAATTATCACACTGACATATACTATGCCAGTCGGTATCAAAGATAAGATCATTCAAAAGTATAAAGTTCGCACGCGAAAAGCATAGGCCAACATAGGACGAAGAGCAATTGCAACCAACCTGCATGGTATCATATGTATAATTAATTCCCAGCGTTGGATGGTAACTATCCTCAGGAGAAATTAACGGATCAATTCGAGAAATATCAAAGTTGTTAGAATCATCCACTAAAACTAGATCAAGGACTCGATTCATAGAATTGGGAATGTCGTTCAATTGAATCAACCCAAGTTCGGAAATATGCGTAACAAAATCAGATGACCAATCATATGGTGTCAATGGAGTCAGAGAATTAGTATCGGGTAAAGACACCCATGTCACAGACGGCAAGTTAAAGTCACCCAATACTAAAATACGGTCCTTTCTACTGGCTAACGCAATAACTTTTGCAATAGCGTCAATATGCACTTGATATACCTCAAAGCATGAAGATGGCGGAATATAGGAACACGTGACAAACAATTTCAAATCGCCTAAATTAATGGCCACCACAAGAAACTCAAGATCGCCAATGTCATCAACTGTAACCAACTCAGAAGATAAAGAATTCTCAATTGAGATTAAAACACCACCACCAATTTTACCAACACGATCTTTTCTATAAACTACGTACTTATTATTATAACATATTTAAAGGGAGGTGTACATAAGCAAAAAGAAACTCTTGATGATGGGAGCAATATATATGTAATTAAAAAAAATTAATTTCAAAATAGTACATTTTGGAGAAAATATCTGCATCTATCTACATCTGCCATCTAAAAAGAATAATAAAATATATACAACAAGTTTGGCATTTTGTAGAATCATTTATCACTTTAATTGGTAAACGGTTGCAACTGCCAGATAGCCATCCATATTTTGGGATACTGTGCTGAACATTGCAGAAAGGTATATCAGAAGTTCCCGTCGAATTTCAGGACATAACACAGATCAAAAAGAGTTTTTCATATAAAAGTGGTTTTGATCCATTGTCCCAAAACAAGACCCAGTGCAATATAGCCACCCATATTTTTGGATAGTTCTCAGCGCGTACTTTCAGAGAGGTTATTGCGCGAACACAGTCCACAAGTAAAGATCACCTCGTTATGTCCACAATGATTGACTGTCTGGTGCGTTTTAGTGGATGGCGACAATATCGGACCTTATATATTTCGAAATGACGAAGGAGTTACCATTGCCATCAACGGTCCTCGGTATAGAGCGATGTTAAACGACTTTCTGTTGCCAGAGCTCGACAAAATCGATATATATGAGCTGTGGGTTCAGCATGATGGCGCTACATGCTGTACATGTAACGCAATGCTTGAGGTTGTGAGGGAACAATTTGTGGACTGGAAATTCTCAAGGCGAACGTTCATCAATTGGCCGCCGCGATTGTGCAACTTGACACGTCTCGATCATTTTGTGTAGGGCTATGACAACGCATTTGTTTGCGTTAACAAGCCAACCACTTTGGACGAGCTCGAGCCCATCATTCGAGACCCTATTGTCGGAATTACACCGCATATAATGTTTACTGCGTCCTCAAAAATTGGTCCGACCGCTAGAGATACTGGCAGCAAAGCTGAGGCCGCCATTTGAAGGATGCGCAATTCCATACATAATGGCATTAAAGTCAGAACAAATTTGATATCTCACACCGTTGTTATTTTATTTAAATATATTTTCCAAATGGGACCTGTAGCTTTACACCGATTCCAAACGGTATTTCGCGATGCTTTTTGAAATATATCAAGTACTCGATATTTTTCAAGTACTCGATAGTCTCGCCGTCACTAAGCGAAGTGACCAGCTTCGAAAGGGATGTAAGATTGTTGGGGCAGGGATCGAACCCACGTTCTCATGTACATGAGTCACACACATTAACCATTGCACCACCGACGTTTTCCCGCACATACAGTATTTTATTTTCACCAGATAAGAACCGTTTATAAATTTATCCAAGTACCCATCATCTTGCGAAGTACAAGGAGGTCGGGCTGTGTGAAATTCGAACTTAGATCCTACCACACGAAGCAGATCAAAAAAACTAAAATACTGTATGTGCGGGAAAACGTCGGCGATGCCGTGGATATTGTGCTTGACTCTTGTACATGGGAACGTGGCTTCTATGCCTGCTTTGACAACCTTACATTTTTTTCACGACGTGCTCTTCGCTTAGAGAGGGCGACACTATCGCCTACTTAGATATGAAATGCCTTCTCAAGATACCCTTCACGGGAGTTCATAAATATTTATACGAAAGCGTCGCTGATGAAAATGGAATAGGGCAGGAAAATGCAGTGCCCTCTACTGCCTTTCAGCAACATTGCTGAAAAAGTACTGCACCCCGGAAGCAGGTTTGTAAGGGAGAGTGTAAAGACAATCGCGTTTCAAACTGCTTCCAATTTGAAAGAGGGTCGACAGATACATTTCTGTATACTAATGTATTCTAGCTACATTCCAGCAAAAAGTACTGCACCCCCGGAAGCAGGTTTGTATGGGAGAGTGCAATGACAACCGCTTTCCAAACTACTTCCAACAGAAGCGGGTTTCTAAAGGCGACTTTAATGGCAATCGTTATCGAGCTGCAATTCGAGGCACTAATATCAAAGTATCACTAATGAAAATGAAATCAGTTTGAAAGAAGCAGTGGTCTATCCTCATGATTTCCAACTACATTTAAGCAAAAAAATCTGCATCCACGGAAGCAGGTTGTAAGTCAGCATGTAATGACAATCAATTTTCAAACTGCTTCTAATGGAAGGGAGTTTGTAAAGAAGACTTTAATGGCAATCGTTTATCGAACTCCTGATCCAGGCACTAGTACCAAAGTATCATGAAATGAGAAAAGATTGAAAGAAACTGTGGTCTATCATCATGCCTTCCAGCTACATTCAAGCAAACAATATTGTATCCACGGAAGCAGGTTTGTCAGGCAGAATATAATGACAATCAATTTTCAAATTACTTCTAAGGGAGGTGAGTTTGTAAAGGTGGCTTATTATAAGTGGCTTCAAACTTTAATCACAATCGATTTAAAAGCTGCTGATCGAGGCACTAATACCAAAGTATAGCTGTTGTAAATGAAAAAAGATTGAAAGAAATGGTAGTCTATCCTTATGACTTCCAGCTACATTCAAGCAAAAAATACTGCATCCACGGAAACCGGATTTTAATCAATTATCCAGCTGCTTCAGCAGACACGATTTTGGCTCGTGAACTTTGTTGGGACGGATTCCAACTATTAATTACGTTATCTATTTTGACGAGACAACAATCAATAGGACAGTTGGTGGGTTTAGAGTTTACTGATCACTTAATCGAAATGTATGCACTGAAGTTACAGACATGTATTCAAGTTATTGAATTTGGTTCTCTAAAAAGCGTTCGGAATTGGCCTAAAACTGTAGGTCCCAATCACTGAGTGTAAAACTAGAAATGGCACAGCTTACTGATTGTTAGAAGCTCTTCCTAGTCGCTTCATGGGATGTAATAGGAAACTAAAGTAAATATGGGCACGCTGACAGAAAACGGTCCCAGCAACATATTGCAGAGACCATGAACATGTTTCCAAACATTGTTAAAGATTTTGTGCTTTTTTGTTTCCTTGTTGTCTGAGACGTGTTTGATTTCAGCAGTTTTCAGGAAACAAAGCCACATTTGGGTAACAACAACATATGTTATATCCTATTAATCATAGTATCTACAACATGTAATATTGAGTAGCAAACACAATGTGTTTGGACACAAGTATACTATATTTGCGACAAGCTACAAACACGTTATAATTGCATCCAAACAACAAAGAAAATACAGATTTTTCAGAGCGTGTGTGTATAGTGCTTTAAGTAAATTCATGGGAAAATTGTTCGGATTTCAGATTCAAATTTCCCGAACTAAATAACATTTGAATACACATTTTCATCATGAGTTATTGGGTTAATTTGATGCAACCTTTTTGACTACGATATGTTTTTTTTTTTTGAAAAACAAAACACCCTGTAGCAACTCATATACATTTACGGCTTAAATGAAAACCTCTACCCCCATCAATGCGCTCATCCTTTGTTATTTGCTTGTACTGTTCGCCAAATTACAATTTGTAATCCGATACTCCGTCCGGGTCTAAGAACTGCTGCCCTGGGAAGCCTCTCACATTGCATATGCCCCAGCTACTGTGTACAAGTATGACTGCTCTGGTGGGGTTTCGCTGGATGGGATGATGTTTCCTTTTTTTATGGGTCTCAAGCATAAAACCATGACATTTTAAATTGCCGCCATGGAGAACTTTGTGCTACTACGTCAGACTGACTCTGAACGGGTACAAACTGCCAACTAACTAAACTTTGGGGATTCGTATAATGTGTAACAGACACAATGTGTCTGACTGACTCCAAACCAAGTGAATGTTTGTCTGGGCCTGTGGCTAGCTACATCAGGACTAACTGACTTGCTGGCTGGACTGCTGACAGCTTGAAAGTATTCACTCAACCGTCAGTTAG
This sequence comes from Phaonia tiefii, assembly GCA_963931995.1. Lineage (NCBI taxonomy): Eukaryota > Metazoa > Arthropoda > Insecta > Diptera > Muscidae > Phaonia > Phaonia tiefii. The sequence continues at coordinate 15,170,096 of OZ008370.1, read as the reverse complement.
TTATTGTTGCTTCTGCAGTTGCTATTTCTGTTGTTAAAATGCAACACAACTTTTGGTTTCACCCAAATGCAAAAACTTATCATTAACCGAAACAGAAATTTGCAATTTTCTGTTGTATTCACATTATGGGCCCCGACCAGTACAGTGAGTGCTTCAAAACCTTTCGTTCATGTTGATGTTTCGTCTCATTTTGCAACGAATTCTCTTGTTTTTCGTAGCAGGGTTGAAATCATCAACGACAGACAACACACATTTTTTTCGTCTGCTTCTTCTAGTGAACTTTTGCTGTCTGCATTGGCGTCTGCCTTGTATTCGTAGCTGGTGTGTTATTGTTATTGCATTCCCGGTTGTTGTGACTAATTTAATTTTGGTCTGTCGGTACTGAGGGGCAGCAACACAACCCCAGCCGTTAAAAACAGGTTCTCTTAGCACTGTGGTATCTTCTACAGTGGCAGCAACCCAGCAAACATACATAGTCTAAAACACTAATCAGATATTGCAGTACACCCAAAACCATAACATGCAACACTTACGAATCTTAATTGCGGGTCACAATTATTTGGAATGTTATCCAGGCAAATACATTAGCCCTGAAAAGTATTATGACAAAAACTCAGTGGAGCAAACTTTAAGTTCCACGGGTCATGATGAACGAGCTCTTCTTCAGCCTTAACTCATTTCTGACTCTTAAAAAGGGGTAATGTGACATGACACATTTCTTAGTGACCTCGAAGAATAGCGAGCAAAAAAGGGTCACCCCAACTGTGTTGAATCGAGCAGTTGGAATAACCCGAATTAGTCACAAATATTATAGATATCAATTTAAATACGGCGTGAAGCGGTTTGTGAGAAATGAGCTCCATATAAGTAGATACTCATGCGCTACTCACACCGTAAAGTGAATGAACAAATTTTTAAATTGCTTAAAACCTTTCTAGGATTTAGATATATTTTTTTTAAAATAGCACGCTTGGCTCACGGAAGACTGCTAAACGTTTTAGCTCAAAGCTCATGAGCTTTTATTTCCAATTCATGACAGGTTACACAACCAGGAGTAATGTTGGTTGCACCGTATAAATACCCAAATAAATACCTCGCACCGTAACGTGATTGGCTTACGTTTTAAATGGTTTAAAACTTTACTAAGATTTAGATATATCTTTGTCAACACAGTAGGCCTGGCTCACGGAAGACTTCTGAAAGTTTTAACTCAAAGCTCATGAGCATTATTCCCAAGTAATGGCAGAATACAAAACCGTGAGTCGTATCTAAATGTAGGTGGTGGTTTAGCTAAAGGGTGCCAACATGAAGCACTCGGATCAACGTCTGCTCATAAATAATAGACAGTGGTAGTCTTCCATTTAAACCACTATTGAAACACCGAGGGAACTACGACATTAGCTTAGGTTAGTTCAGGCGTTAGTGGCAGTCCATGAACAACTTACTTAGACTTATTAGTCCATTGTGATACTTTGGGCTAATGAGATTAAGCCTTAGCCCCATCATTTACTTTGCTCCAAGAAGCTCAAGAAATGAGATTATTCTCCCAGGTCCCTAAATAGGAGTATCCCATAGTCGACATCCTCCTACCGGCTAGTCCTAGGCACGTTAAACGAAGATGTTTAGAGGATTTTTCCTCTTCCTCATTGTTATAGCTTCAACAGAAGCAAGTACGCCAGCCTAGAAGTCGAGCGGAGAATTGTGCTTGCAAAGAGGTGGTTTTTCGGGCTATGAGAGCACTAGTGAGATGTGTTACATGGTGCATTAGATAAGACCCTCCGTCGAGAAACGAATTACCAACTATATCAGACTCTCATACAGCCTGGATCATATCGCATACTTATGAAACTACACCGGAAGTCTTCAAGAATAATGCTCCGAAAAATATATATGGTCCTACAATTGAAAACGGCGGACATCGACGACGGATAATCTAATAAAAATAGCGCCTTGAAGCTGGCTAGACCATGTGTGTAGAACGGATCAGAATGAACCAGTGCGAAAGGTATTCAAAGACGTACTCGAAGGACATCAGCAAATAGCACGACTGAAACTTCGCCAGAAGGACCAGGTGGAAGACTGTCTGAAAAAAGCTTGGTGTTACCAACTGGAGGGGAAAAGCTGAAGATTGAGCCAATAGAAGAAACATTTTATTCTAGTTTTGTAAGGTCCTTGACCCCTATAAGTTAGTAAGTAAGTACAGGATCTGTGCCCCCCGTCCATCTCTCCTGCATCATCATATAGGTGCGTTCTTGAAGGATATGATTACAAGTCGCTAAGGTTATGGCAACACGATTCATTTTATGTGGAGATTGTAATTCAGTTTCCAGTCTGTATAGCTCCCGTAGTTCGTCGAAGTGTTCCTATGCCCTTGCACCAACATCAAGTGAATGTCGTACGGCTGGCCCATCTGGTTACTAGCTTCGCTACAGACCTGGAATGGTGTTGAAGATAGCAATATTGATGTCAGGGACTTGATGACCGCCTGACTGTCAGAAAAGACATTGACCCCAAAGAATATGTAACGTGGTTTATCAAAGGCTGAGATAAGCTCAGTCATGTCCCGAGTCTTTCGCTAGGATCCACCAAATCTTTCGAAATAACAACAGAGTAGTATACTCTTTTCGGGGGTTCGAATTCGGATTCTTTATTAATCTTTGATTTAAAAAGTAATTTAATTTAAAGAAATAACATCAAGTGATGCACTCTTTGAGAACACTGCTCGTAGCTTGAGAACACTCATGTTTGTTTGACAACACTCTTCCGAGGGCACTTGTCTTGACTTGATAACGCTCTTCCAGGGGCACATGTCTTGGCTTAACTATACTCTACTGGGGGCACGTGTCTTCGATTACTAATAATAATCTACTTCGGGGACGTTGCGGTCTGGTCGATTTTGAGATGATCGGGAATTTTTTGTGTTGCACACGCGATTATTCAGATTCGCTGCGTATATGGGGATCGAATATGCAGGTTACTGACTCGGTATGTGCTTTGCATGTGTGGTTAGGAAGGTTCGGGATCGGTCATCATTAAATGGATTGTGTAGGAACAGTACAGATGAATAGACGGTAAGAAAACCACTGTGGGGAATAGTCAGGCGAAGCCGCTATAATCGAATTGTCAACCGAAGCCGCTATAATGGAAGAGTCAGCCGAAGCCGCTATAATGGAAGAGTCAGCCGAAGCCACTATAATCGAATAGTCAGCCGAAGTTGCTATAATGGATGAATCAGCCCAAGTCGCTATAATCCAATTGTCAGCCGAAGGCGCTATAATCGAATAGTCAGCCGAAGCCGCTATAATGGAAGAGTCAGCCGAAGTCGCTATAATCCTATAATCAGCCGAAGTCGCTATTATAGAATAGTCAGTCTAAGCCGCTATAACCCAATAGTCAGCCGATGCTGCTACAAACGAATAGTCAGCCGAAGCCGCTATAATGGAAGAGTCCGCCGAAGTCGCTATAATCGAATAGTCTGTCTAAGCCGCAATAACCCAATAGTCAGACGGTGCTGCTACAAACGACTAGTAAGCCGAAGCCGCAATAATAGAATAGTCAGCCGAAGCTGATATTATAGCATAGTTAGCCGGAGAAGCTATAAAAGAAAATTCATCCGAAGCCGCCATAATTGAATAGTAATAATACGATCAAAATGATGCCACCGGTGAACCCATAAATACTGGTGGATAATACGATTATAAAATCTCCTAGCTGACGTTATGGAAATTCTAATGCGCAGAAGATTGATTGATTGGGGAGATATGCGACATGGTGCATTATCCTATTGAAACCAAAGATAATGTATTTGAATTTTCGGAAAAAAAATGGGCAATGATGCTACCGTTCTAAAATCCACACCAAAGTATCACTCTCTGTGGATGCATTTGCTTCTCGACAATGACGTTACGGAGTTTCCGATCCCCAGATGCGGCGATTTTGTTTGTTGTCATAGCCGCCAAGATGAAAATGCGCATCTTCAGAAAATATGAGTTTTCATCTCAATTCGATGTCTGACTGAAGCTTGTGTAGGGTCCAAACTGAGATGCCGTAACGAAGTGGATAGTCGTTTGCCTTCAACTGCTGAATCAAGTGGACCTTTTAAGCGAATAATCCGAGATCTTTGTGCAAAGTTTTCATCATGCTGGTGCGTGAAATACCAAGTTGTTGAAATCGATGTCGAATCGATGTTCTTGGATTGAGTTGCACACTTTTGGCCGCAGCAGGCACAGTATCGTGGGTACCCACCCCGCGACGAGGGGGACCATGAATGTAGTTCACAAGCAAGCCAGTCAGGAGTTTTTTCCCACATACTTGCGTACAGCACGCGTGGTGGTTTCTTAATTCTGGGCCAAAACTTATTTTCAACAAACTCACAGTTTGGGCCACACAGCACTTAGTGTGGAAATGAGTTTGCAATTTTTACCTGAAACATTTTGGTCCGCAGAGGTATGATACTGCCTCATAGTCAACATTTCGAACAAAAATGTCTATCAGTGTCAAAATGACATGAGTTAAAAAGATACCTGTATTTGGAGTTCGAAGTAAACCTGACCATTATAATATGACGGGCCTTTGATATACCAACGGTTTCTGATTTACCAACAGTTCCAAAGCATTTCCTGCAGATAATAATTTTTGTAACGAAAAATTCAACAACAAAAATCATCTAACGCACATCCAGTGGGTATGGGTAGAATCTAAAGTCTATGATTTCCTTTCAATGTTTGCTGGGTTATTTTATGCAGTTAATATCGTCCTCATGGTGCGACTACTCTTGAGATGTTTGTAGCCCCAATTGTGTTGTTTCTGCCTTTCCTCTGTGCTTCACATAAAATATATTCTGTTTGCCTGGCGGGTTTTCAACGATGCAAGCACATTTTTTTATGCTGCTTCTACAATACGTTGTTTTCGAGCGTACTCTTTTTTTTAGAGGTTGACCGTTTCCTACCCCAAACCGTTGTCTTTATTTTGGGTTTTAGTGCCAAAATGTATTTTTGCAGCGTTTACAAAATTCGAGCATTGAGATGGATGGGTGGATGATGATGATGCCTTTGCCATCATACATCCATCCATTCTCGTCATTAGGACCAACCAGTCCAATGTGATTGACGCCGTCGTTTCTTTGAGGTTTTTCGAATGGCAGAAATCGTTCAGTGTCACTGAATGAGTTTTGACATTTGGTTCTTCAGCACCGTACTCTACAGTTACATTGAGTTTACCCCATAATCTGTAAAAACAACAAACAATGAAATATCGAAGTGAAGGGAAATCGCTTAAAGAAAAATATTTGTGGACGACGCCACATTCAATTACGACAAAAATTACTTCGCATTCCCCTTGGTGAGAGGGCAGCTCTATTCTGTTGTTTGTTTTTCTTTCTTTACCAACGACAACAGTTTTCCATTTCAATTTTAACAAAAGAACTAATGTTTTCTTTGCCTTGTTTTTGCTAAATAAAGTTTATTTTTATCACGTCTCGTATCCTATATGGAGTTGCTCGGGATTTATCAATTTGAATTTCAGACGCATTTATTTTGTAGTTTATTTTATTTACAAAAGTCACACTTTTTAACTTTTTAACTTTGTAGTGCACACAAATATTTTTCATTCATTCTCACACTTGGCTGAATGATTTGCATACCCTACCCAGGAAGGCCATGTAATGGTTGCTCCTATGGAGGGAGAGTAATAACAATTAGTCCAGCGCAAAAGCTTACCGCAGCAAAAGTTGTAAGATCTATGAAACTTGTTCGTAACATATATGAAAGATCTATGAAACTTGTTCGTAACATATATGAAACATTTTCAAAGATTCTATGAAATGTATTCATAATGCATTTTTATTGATTCTAGGAAGCTGAATTTACGAAATTTGTTCTATAAAATCTATAATACAAAAACGTTTTATAAAATACCAGGAATGTGCGATTGATCAATTAATTAACATTTTGATTAATCGATGTCATGATTAATCAGTTAATCGAATAATCAAAAATTCTGATTAATCATATCTATGATTAAGCAATTAATTTGAATATTGATTAATCATATTTGAATAATTTTATTCATCATTCAAATAATGTTTGGTAAACATGACAATCAAACAAATGGAATCATTTGAACATTTTGAGTAAAATTCAAACCGAAAACCCCCTAAAACATGAATTTCTCAATTATTCAAAATTTTGATTCACCAATTCTTAGATTCATCAACTAATCACGAATATTGATTAATCAAAATGTAGATTAATAAAATTGTATGATTAATCAATTATTCGATTAATCCGGGTGTCGACTATTCGGGGTGCCTGATTAATCAATTAATCGGACAATGTCTAGGAATTTCTTGGCATTTTTGAGCTAGTCAGAGTGGGAAATAATTTTCGTATAAATTTTATTCATTGTCTCTATGTGGTACAGATGTTTATCAAAGATATCCCGTTGTCATTCTCGACAGAAAAATAAATTTCAATTTAAAAACTGTAGATAAGGGTTCGGGAGACATACAGTGACCCTATATTCGTCCAAACAGCATCCAAAAGACTATGAGGCCTAACTCCAAAAATAGTTTACTAGATATAAACAGCTGTTATATGCCCGATATTGTGCTATGACATAGTGGTTTGGTGGCCCGTACTGGAAAAATCCTCTTAGCTAAGTCTGTTGGCAAATGTCCTTAGAGTGGCAATGGTGTGTATTATGGGTGCCGTTTCCACAACCTCTACCGAGTGTTGGAGGGTTATCCTACAACATATTACCATTTCGATCAGCTGTGGCATGGGTACCCTATGCGCTACATCGGTGTCCGCAAGATAGCGTAAAGCAGCTGATAAAAATTCTAATCCATAATTAAATGACAGAATTAGGTGCCCTTACAACAACCCCTACCGAGGGTTTGGGGGTTATACTACAACATATTACCCTAGATTTGCTGGAAAGGCAAATGGTTGCAACTTCGGCAAACCTCCATAGACATTCCCCCCGAAAAAAAACACCAGGGCATAATGGTCATGGCATGATTTTAAGGGATCTGCGACAAACCGTCCATATAAGTGGATTACATTACAACTAATTCTACCTTTCAGAGAACCTTCACACTTATCCCGAACAAGCAGGACTGGAAGGAAGACATACCAGGCATTAGAAGGCATTAAGTCTTATACACTGACAGTTCCAAACAATATAGCAACATAGTTTTTGGAGTATATTCTAAAGTAGTTGGTCTAAACCTAGCACAAATGCTAACCGAACCATGTCTTTCAATCAGAAGGCAGGACAATCGAGAAAGTTGCTGCTTGAACGGGACGAAACGCCATCGCCGCCTGGTATATCAGCATCAACTCTGGCAGTCAGGCTGCCTTAAAATCTATGTAATCTGCATTCCTTAACACAAGAATAGCCCATAACTGCCGCAAATCTTTAAATTACATATCCAAGTAGTTTGATATCCACCATTTTGCACGCTGAGAAAAAAGCTGCCCCTGTAACATTATTTAGGAACCATTCATATGTTTCCAATATCCATATATCCACCTTTTTGCACGCTGAGAAAAAAGCGGCCCTTATAATATTATGCAGGAACCATACATATGTTTGGAATATCCATATACTTATGTGCTAGCATTGGTTTCATGAATTGAAGAACTCCTGATGTTTTCTTCCTGTGTTGTCTGTCACGTTTTTGAGGGTCAGGAGTTTACAGCAAACACATCCATATTTGGATCACAAAAACATATATTATAATCTATTAATTATTGCAACATGTAATATTGTACAGCAAACACAATGTGTTTGGACACAAGTATACTATATTTGCGACAAACTACAAACACGTTATATTTGTATCCAAACAACAATTTTTTACTGATTTAACAGCGAGTGGAAATCGGGCATATAGGAACATTGCCGAGATCAATAGAGTGGCTGAGGTGGTGTGATTAGGGACTATTTTGACTGTTCCATTAGATCAGGTAGCATGTGGGAATGCCTCTTTCTGCATGTCAACTCTTATTTAAAGCTGAAGCTCTCACACGTGCGAAGGATAGATGGTCTGGAGGAGCAAAATGGAAGATCACCAGACAAATATGGTCAAGTTATGACGTGAATCGTATGTTCTCTTTGATATCCTGTCCTAGACAAGATACCTTTACGGTGGTAGAAGCGATCACTGGACATTGTTGAATAGGCAGACACGCGTCCGAACGATAAATCTCTGCTCATGACTTCTACAGATTCTGTGGGGATGAAGAGGAGGACGAGAGTGTCGAACATCTCGTATGCCACTCCCCGGTGTTGTTTTCGAGTTGGAGACAAGGCCTAGGATCTTACTTCATGTTGGGTCTAACAGTGCGTTAGGGTGAATGTGCTTCGGAGACTGTACCACACTACTAATTGTTTACTAAAGTACGTTTCTTCTCAGTCACATCCTGAAATATCGGCTGGGGGTTCACAAATCACAAAATAGACTTTAGTTATGCCAAGTCAATTTACAGGTTCAACGATGGGGCAGAATATACCCTCCCGTGGTTTCAAAATGATCCTCTTTGGATCAAGTGTGTCACCAGAGACAGCCACTTCTACCTATATAAAGTCGGCACCTAAAGGAGTTGGTAGAAAATAAACAAAGAAAAAAAACATTTCCTAAGCGCGTACAACGCCCTAGAGGACGGATCAATAAGTCCGTGACTTTTTGAATGAAACACAGTTTTTTTCCAAAAAAAAATTATTTTTCAACATAATCTCTATACACACTTACTCCAACGTTTCTCCAATTTTTGTATACCTTCCAAAAAATAGGATTTTTCAAGGCTCATAAAATAGGAATTTGTTTAATCAATAATTTCATCGTTGGAGCTAAATCTCTTTCCACCGAGCCATTTCTTTTGGAAATAGGAAATAGTCACTGAGGGCTAAATCCGGAGAATATGGCGGATGAGGTACCAATTTGTAGCTCAATTAAACAACTCCAAACAATCCTTTGAAGTTGTCACACGATTACATTTATGGTGAATTGAGAGCAAACGCGGCACCCATCTTTCAGACAGCTTTCTTAAACCCAACTGACCATTTAAAATCGAAACCACACTGCCCTATGAAATGCCTATGGCATCAACAATCTCACGCACTTTTACTCTTCAATCGGCCAACACCTTATCGTGGACTTTTTCGAAATTTTCGGGTGTATTGACCTCAATTGGCCGTCCAGAACGTTCAGCGTCATTTGTACTTGTGCGACCACAACGAAAGTCAGTGAACCACTTTTGTTTACCATTGAGATCGATGGTGCAGAGTACCCATAGTATTTATCAAGCTTTTCCTTTGTTTGATTGATTTTTTTTTCGCAACTGTTTAATGTTTCATTTAACGTTTAAAATTCACTTTTTTCCATTTTTAAAAAAAACCACGAGGTTGTATGTTTTGAACAGCTGTTAAACGCAAAGTAAATGACGGAACTTGCTCAAAATTTGACAGTAGCCTATCAAAAGGTGGTACTTGATGGCAGCAGTGTTGCATTTCATATAACTACCAGGGAAGTTCGAAAAGTGGCGGACTTATTGATCTGCCCTCGCACTTGGGGTGTCCATGACACAGCTGATGGAAATGGTAATTGGAATTTGATAGTGAACAAAGTGGAAGGGAGAATATGCGATAAGTAAACACAGCAACACAAAACCCCTAAATAGATAAGAGTTTTTAACCCTCTCCGTGTCAAAAATAATTTATAACGAGCTAAAAATCTGAAATTTGGAATATAAGGTAATATGATGGCGCTGAATACGAGAAAAATATTTTTTTTCACCTGAGATTTCTCACCTGGCCGGTAGGCTATGTCCAATATATTCGACACTGCCACTCAGAGGTAGTATGAAGATGAAAGAAAATAAAAGTTCGATACTAAATGATTTTTGGTAAAAACCTTATTATTTTTATTTTATAACTTATTATTTTATTTTATTGTGAAAATTTTCAAAACAATTGTTTCCTCGTTTCACACATAGGTAAACATTACATTTTGTACATATATTATAACTCCTTTTTCCACAGCCCTGCGCCTTACATCTACCCGCACTCTTCATTACCACAAAGCTTGGAAGGTGCATTTTGTTGTCTTGCCGAACCTCTATTGGTGGTACAACTTGAAACATCTTTCACTGAATCGCATTCATCACTGTCTGACTCATCGTCACTTTTGTTGGCTTCCAACGATGTAGATGGCAATACTGGCGCATTCTCTCCGAAACTTCTAGTTATTTTACGTGGCCTACCTCGTGTGCGTGGTGTTACTGATGGATCCTCTTCGTCTTGATTGATACCGAGCAGTGTATTGGCTACTTGAATTCTAAAATGCATTGAATCCAAAATTTTTTTTGTCGGCATTCCTTTAGCTTTACAATCTCTGCGGTATTCCATCCAAGCTGCAGTTAGAGCCAAGTCAACAAAGTGCATTATTACACGCAGTGTCCACTTGACGGTGCGAATATTTATTCGATAATATTGGATCATTTGATCCAATAAATCGACACCGCCCATGCTTTCATTATACAATCGCACAACTTGAGGTCTATTGATGATCACAAAATCTTTCTTTTCCTTGTCCCAACGTTTAGTCTTATCTTCTTCGCCGATGCCAACAAAATTAGAGCCAAGATTGATGACTTTATTGTCATACCAGCGAGTGACGATAACATTTTTATCGGAACTGATGCATTCAGCAGACGAACCTCGCCCACTTGCCTTCATATCTTTTTCGCTTGGTAATGGAGGATTTGCAAATCTATTTACGCGTATGGTACCAGCAGCATCAATTTTATTTTTTTTAGTATTTCGAACAATTGGTACGATGGGAAATAATTGTCGAAAAATAGTTTGTGGTCAATTTCATTGCGTGGAATGCGTTGTGTTAAATGAAGTACTACAGACGAACCGAAGCCAACCGTTTTCATCCATTCTCCATTAATAGGTGTGGTTGAACCCTGATAAACGATAAAATCGTACGGCATTCCACTTTTGCCGCACAAAAAGAAAACTTTTATTCCCCATGGACACGGTTTACCTTTTATGTATTGTTTTGCGGTAAATTTTCCTTTGAACGGGATTATTTGCTCGTCGATAAAAAGGTTTTCTTCTAGAGGCAGTTGTAAAAGACGGCTACGAACCAGCTCTATAATAGGTCTTACCTTGAAAAGCCGATCTGTGCACCCTGTTGCTCGAGCGTTTATATCAACTAGATGCAAATTATTACGCACTGAAAAGAACCTTTTGCGTGTCATGTTCTCAGTGAAGAATGTTATACCTATGGCGGGATCGTAAAACATCTCAACTCGAGGAAATTTTAAAACACCCATCATAATAAGTCTTTCATCTGTAGTGCAGGGTTTAAATGATAACAGGCCTTTATTCTGCGCATAAAGGTTCGTGTAGTATGCCGTATTCGAATAGAATTCATTTCCAAAATAATTCTTGAAATAAGAATACGGAGTACCAATTTCTTGCATTTCGGATGCTTGAGCAGCTGGCTCAAACGAACGGACTTCCGGAATATCTCGCATTTGAACTTTTCGTCATCTAATGTTTTTTTTTGCGGTACATTCTAAGGGCTCTTGTACTGCTTCTATATTTGGTTCAGCTACTTGTGGTTCGTTTGTCTGCTCGGATTAGACTCGTTGTGCACGTTTAAAATCGAAAGGCCCATTTCATCCAGAGTAGCTTGGGATATTCCTGGTAATTTCAAGTCAAAACAGTCGAGCTCGTCAACATTGTCCGATGTAGCTTCATGTTCACCTCGCTCGAAGTCTTTTGTTTGAACTTGCTGAATTTCAAAAGATATTTCTCCTTCATCAGCTACTTCGTCGTCAACATCTGAATTCGCTTCGAGCAACGCCACAATCTCATCATCCGTTAGTTTTTGCGAATATGGCATTTCTATAAAAAAAAAATCATATATAAAAAGCTATAATTTGGAAGATAATACCATAACTTTGTGTGTCATTGTCGAATATATTGGACACGTTCGACATCCTTCCTGGGTCTTTGTCTAATATATTGTACAATCATAAATGATCATCAAACCATCAAACCACACAAAATTTTTATAATTTTTTTCATAAAACTGTAATTTAGAAATATATCAATGCTCACAATTTTTTTTGTCGAAGTCCGATCACTGTAACTATAATAAATTTTCTTTTTAAAATCACACTTTTTACTTTTTTTTTATCACTTCAATAAAACTCTTATAACTTATTTCACTTGTTGAACCACTGGTTGCTAAAACAGTAATAGAATAAATAATGTATTTTTCTAACTATAGAAAAGAGAGGGGCATAAAAAATTTAACGTTTACCGTTAATATTTCGATTTCAATCGAAGCATGCTGTAATGTCAAATATATTGGACAAAAACACGGAAAGGGTTAAAAGTACCAATTAAAAGGTCAAATAAATTAAACAAAATCATGCCTGACGAATGTACAGCACGACGAAACTCCAGGCGATTGTTATTGCCATTAAGAATAGAGAGAAATAGATAAGAGTTTTTATCTCTCTCTCTCTCTCTCTCTTGCAGTGACCTAGGTAGTTGGAAATTGCGTAGAATTCGTGTTGCTGTTGCATGTTACTCTTTGTTTTATATACATATACATAAAACGAGTAAAAATAAATGGGATTGCGTATTATCGTTAACATAAAACATAATCTGGTGGTCATTAGTATCAATCAAACATTATTTAAACTTAGATTGCTGCATTTTTGTCGCTTAGCGCTCATTCTCCCATCCACTGTGTTCACTATCTAATTCTAACTACCATTTCGATCAGGTGTGGCATGGAGACTTGTTGATAACAATTTTTTTTTTTTTGCAAACTTTGGTAAGGTTAAGAAGAGATGATAATAGCGAGGGAAGTAAGTGAGTTGAGGGAGAAATGTATACTAACAAAGCCGTACTCGAAGGAAGGTAGTGATTTTGGGTTTAATTAGGAGGAGGTAAATTATGTTTTATATTGTTTCTATGGCACCGCTGATCGAAACGGTACTAGAGAAATGATGTAGAATGAAAGACCAAAGAAGTCATAGAGATTATAGACCATGCAGCAAACTAAGTTTAAATAGTGTTTGATTGATACTAATGACAGCTAAATTATGTTTTATGTTGTTTACATCGAACGTAAATCATAGAGTAATACTTAAGAGTTGCCATTAGTCTCTTCGATGCCTCTTCATGACGACGAGGTAGTAGGCCATTTCATGGTTTTATTTTCCTCTGTATTTTACCAATTTTACACTTTCGTTGGACATAAAACGGACAGAAATCAAAGGGAATGCGTATTTTCGTTCAATGCAAACAACATAAAACATAATTTAGCTGTCATTAGTATCAATAAACACTATTTAAACTTAGTTCCTGTCTTCTTTGCTCTCTCATTCTCCATCATCGGCCTAGTACCTTTTCGATCAGCTGTGCCATAGAATCCCCCTGACGAAAATATGATTACCCTTTTATTTCTTTCTGTCCGTATATAGTATGTCCAACCAAAGAGTAAATTACAAAAGCAACTCGAACTTGATGAAATTGTCTACTGCCTCATCAAGAGAACGTGAAGAGAGGGATAGCGGCTCTTTTATATTTCTCTATGGTTGGTGGCATCGAATGAACATAAGCATTCCCTTTTATTTCTGTCCGTTTTATGTACAACCAAAGAGGAACATACAACAGCAACTCGAACGCAGTGAAACGTCCTACTACCTCGTCGACATCGAGAAAACGTAAAGAGAGGGACGGCTACTCTTATCTATTGCTCTATGGTTGTACGGTAGGACGAGATTTTATAAAGTTCTGAAGGTATTGTGGCAATTTGTTGGGTTTGAAAAAATTCTTGTAGGTAGAGAGGGAAGTTGATGAAGTGTCTTCAAGGACAATGAACTAGCTATATATTTATCCACCAAAATAATCAGGCTCGCAGGTCTCTGAAACAGTTTTTTTATTATCTTAAATCAGATCAGGAATGATATCATAATTTGAACAATCTGTGGCAGGCCAATGAAAAGTTTGTTCTGATATCAGGGAGAAGTTTAAGGGAAAGCGTTTTCTAAAAAGTGATAGGCATATGCAGAAATGAAAGGCCAAGGTGGTGATTTGAGATACATCACTTTTCCAACAAGTTATGTCAAGATTTTGAAAATGTTCAAGTCTACAATAAAGTTAAACATTCTTGCCGATACGGCTCTATTCTAAAGCATTACATAGAAATCTATTAATCCAGCTAGCGATAGGATACCACTTCTCCAATAAATATCCTGTCGACTTACACAGAGTGTACAGTATCTCCTTGTTGTTTCTACATTGCATCTGAACAAAAAAAAAACCCTTGAACATATGTATGCACCGAGTCTATATAAAAATCATTTAAATGTCTATATTAAATATGTGGACTGACACAATTCATATATAGCTACATATGGGCGCATACACGAAAACATGTGTATGTTTGCTACCATATATAAAAAATCTGTTCTCCAGCAAGTAAATAACAAATTTCTGCTTCGAAAGATCTAAAAATAAAGAAATCCAAATGCACTTCGCATTCACTTGAAGTCTTCTGCATTACAGGAAGGCTAAGTGTGAATAGAAGTGGTAAATATTGAAGTAGTTGTGAATTTGTTAAAGGTTATGGATGTGTATGTGAGTTAAAGAGTGTGTGTGTGTGAATGTGTGCGTGTTCGCAACATCTTTTTAAAATGTTAAACATGTGCAGTTTATACAACTTCTGGTTCCTTTTCCTCATCTCATCCATCGTCGCCTTCAGCTGTTACTGCTGCTCAGACGTTTTCAAATATAGTAGAGTACACATTTACGTACTTGTACTTGCCACATTGGCTGCCTGTGCCATTCGCTACGTTTGGCTTGGAACATGTGCAACATGTGCTGGCAATATTTCGTGTATTTTAGTAGAAACACAGTGAGTGTCATTAATGTTCGGTGTTTTTTTCATACCTTTCCCTCGTGTTCAATATTTTTAGTGTCATGTAGTAAATTTGAAATGTAATTGGTACCAAATAACAACTGGAATCCAACCGCTTAAATAATAAAAAAAAAATTATGACATTTAAGTCACCCTGAGAAATGTAGGGGTGATGTTGGTTGTTTTGGTAGAAAACTACCCCGTCATTTATATTCGGGTTTCTTGCGCAATTTGTTTGACAAGATTGTAAAAACAGTAGCAAGTATTTTTTCTTTATTTACGAAAGTTCAATAAGATAAAACAATTTTGTTACAATCAGAGAAATTAAAGGATACATTTCGACAGAAGGGCATAATGACACGTAAGGAAACATAGAGACATTCCTTAAGGACTATCGACTGGCATATGTTTGGTTCGTGGAGAATTCTTCGTCAGGGCACAGTGGGCGAAAAACTGTTTTCATATATGAAATTCAAACTGAAGAATTTTCGGTTCTAAAGCTCTTCTGAAATATGTGGTCGGCATATTCTGAAAGGATGTGTCAAGCACTACTTAACTGCATATATTTGGTTCTTGGAGAATCCACAGTGGGCCAAAATCTTGCACAGGGCCTCGCACAGAAAATTTCAAATTCTGAATTTCTGAACGTCCTTGGGGAATTCTACATTTTATATTTCGAAGACTGGCATATGTTTGCTTCGTCGAGAATTCTTCATTTAGGCACTGTGGGCGAAGAACTGTTTTCGTATATGAAATTCAAACTGAAGAATTTTCGGTGCTAAAATTCTCCTGAAATATGTGGTTAACATATGTGTCAAGCACTACCCAACTGCATATATTTGATTCTTGGAGAATTCGTCGTTTGACCACAGTGCGCTAAAATCTTGCACAGGGACCTCACACAGAAAATTTCAAATTCTGAATTTCTGAAGGCTCTTGGGAAATTGTAGATTTTATATTTCGAAGTCACTCCTTAAGGACTATCGACTGGCATATGTTTGGTTCGTGGAGAATTCTTCATGTGACCATATTTTGCCTTAATAGTCCCACTATATGTGTCATATTTAAATACCAATATTTAAGATTTGGTTGCAAATATATTAGTTTGTGCAGCAAATATATTTAGCTTGGGTTGTGTTTTTAGTAAATACTGTATTTTAAATGCCTGCATCGATTATTTAATTGAAAAAATCAATAAAATGCCTATTTATCTTGAAAATAAAGTGTGTAACAGAGCTCTGTTAGTTCTATAACAGAGCTAAGTTAGTTCTATAACAGAGCTCTGCAAAGTAAATTGGTTTATGTCTTTGCTATTTTAAATACGAATTTATCTCCACGCACATTTTAGATAGAACTTAGCTCTATCAAAAGAAAATAAACTACATGCTGTAAAATTAGTTTTGTTTTGTTGTTTGGATGCAAATATTGTAACTTGACGCAAATATAGTATACTTGTGTCCAAACACATTGTGTTTGCTATTCAGTATTGCATATTGGAGACACAATGATTAATAGGTTATAATATCTGTTTTTGTGATCCAAATGTGGCGTTGCTTGGTCAAAACTGATGAAAGCAAAAACGTGACGGGCAACATCAAAGCAAAAATGCAGCAGATCTTCGTTAAGTCAGGGAATGCGCGAAATTCACTTGTTGCAGAATGACCACGTTTGGGCCACTTTTGCCCGTTGTTCAACTGGGTATCGCTCCGTGACTAAGTTAGCCAACGTTTGCAGTACCAGTTGCCGGAAAAATCAGTAACATATCACAAGTAATTTCTGTCAGGAATTTGCATTGCAATTGAGTCACCCTGTAGTTTCGCTATCGGCAAGTCGAACTCCATGAAATGCCAACTACCTCAGTGACATCCGGTGAAAGTCTTTCAGCACAGCCTTAGTATATTAGGCTATGGTCTGGCAGGCCAAAGGGTTTTAGCTATAGGAACCAACATTCCGTAGTGCGAAATATTAAGACAAACACGAACTTAAGCATCCCTACAATTATTGCCGAGGTAGCAAACAAAATCGACATTAGAAGTATTGGTACCTACTATTACTTACTACCTTACTCAATTGATCTCGACTAACCCGAGAGGTTAGGGGTCTTACAAACCGACATTACCAAATATGTCCAATCGGCACGATTCCATGATTTTTCTCTCCAGTTCGTGACTCCCAGCTTGATCCATCCCACCTGATCCTTCCAATGGAGCCTTGATCGTCATATTTTTCGGCTTGGTTCGAGCACGACTTTGAATACAATTTGGCATGTCTTACTCAGGAGAATCGCATTATTTCACTTCGCTTAACCAGGGCGTATCAATGCCACAGCTGATCGCAGTTATAGTTGGAATTTGATGGAGTGGATGGGAGAAAGAGTGATAAACACCTAGAATCAAACCATGAAGCAAACAGCTACATTATGTTTGATCAGGGGGTTGGCACAGCTGATCGAAAAGGTACTAGACCGATGATCGAGAATGAGAGATAGTGTACGCATTCCCTTTGGTTTCTGTCTCTTTTATGTACCACGAAAGTGTAAAATTGGTAAAATACTGCAGCAAATAAAACTTTATGAAATGGCGTACTACCTCGTCGTCATGAAGAGGCATCGAAGAGAGTAATGGAAACTCTTAAGTATTACTCTATGGTTTGATGCCGGCTGCATTAAACGAAAATACATATTCTCTTATATGTATTTCTGTTCGGTTTATCAGGGAACATCCATTCCACAGCTGATAGAAGTGGTAGTTGGAATTTGATAAAGAGCAGGGTAGATGTAGGATAAGCAATAATCAACTAGAAGAAACCTATGAAGCAAATTAACTTTGAATAGCGTTTGATGGATACTAATGACGACTAAATTATGTTTGACTCTAGTTGCATCGAATGAAAATACGCATTCTCTTTTATATATTTTCGTTTTACAGACTTTCGTCGAACTCGTTCACTAGTTCTCAAACTCGTCCATTAAAGGCGGCCTGTCCTAACGATCACGAACGTAATCGCCATATGGAACATGTAGATTATGCAAAAACGATGACAGTCAAAATTTCTCTTCACTCGAATGCCAACAAACAAAACATGTGAAGCCATAACCATTCTCTGCTCTCTCTCTCTCTCTCTCTCTCTCTCTCTCTCTCTCTTACACTCTTCATTGAATATGTCAAAACACGAGCAGCTTTTTGATAGTGTTATTGTATCTAACCATGTTGAAGTAGAATTGCATATACTATGCAAAAAGTATGAAATAATCAAGCTATGACGCGAGAGAGAAATGCGTTTGAGTGAATTGTGTCCACTTTTTGGTTCTCTTTTACGAGGGTTGGCAATAGAGTTGGGTAGTTCATGAACTATATAGTTAATTTAGGGTGACCAGACATCACCCTCACGAACATAATGTACATGTTGGATGAAACGAGTACGTTCATGATTGTCATGTCCGGGCACCTTAAATGAACGAGTTCGAGAACTAGTGAACGAGTTCGACACAAGTCTTTGGATTATATTCGTGAGGGCATGTCTGGTCACCGCAAATGAACTACATAGTTCATGAACTACCCAACTCTATCGCTTTATGTCCAACCATAGAGTACCAGCAATTCGAACTCTATGAAATTTCCAACTATCTCGGTGTCCGCAAGAGAACGATAAGAGAGAGATTGCAACTCTTGTTTATTACTCTATGACTTAACTAGGATGATGTCGGGATATAGTTCATGTGACCAGTGGGAATCCATGCCATGGTAGCGAACCGAGTAGATAGGTAAAAGAGCGATAATCAACCAGAAGCAAACCACGCCGCAAACTAAGTCTAAATAGTGTTTGATTGATACTAACTAATGCCAGCTAAATTATGTTTGATGTTGGTTGCATCGAACGTAAATTGGAATTCCCTTTTTTCTTTCCATTTTATGTCACACGGAAGACTAAAATACAACAGCAACTCGAACTCGATGAAATGGCATACTACCTCGTCGTCAAGATCATACTACCCTCTTGGTTTCACGGGCTGTGTCAAGATCATACTACCCTCTTGGTTTCATGGGCTGATTTTCATCGGCCAAAATGCAATGTCTTTGGATCTAGTAAATAGTTTTAAGTTCTGTAAAAATCGATTGTGGGCAAGGAGTCACGGATTATGAGGATATATCAAGATTGAAAACCGCATTATTGAAAATATATGAAAATATTTAATCGTCGTCCTTCACAAAAAGGTTGCCCTACTAAATGCTAACTCGTGGACGAACAGAAATATTTCGTCGGAATTTTACATTCATTATTTGTATTGAGTTTTGTAAAATTTCTCGTGAAATGTTGATCTTAATACAGACCTTAATGAGCAATTAAAGCAATTAAGAAACAATTTGCTTAGAAAACAACTTAGTTTTTCAAACAAATTGTTCCCAAACAATAATACTTGCTCATTAAAGCCTGTATGAAGATAAAGATTTCGCGAGGAAAAAACAAACAAAAAGTGCATGCAAAATACCGAACAAATATTTCTGCACGTGTACAAGTAAGTTGGGTGCAAATTATCAGCAACATGTATCGGGCAACATTTTAATGTTTCTAAGAAATATTTCGACGAAGAATTGATCAATGTTGTCACCTCTCATTCAATTAACAGTAGAGTTGGGAATTTTAGTTCATTCCAGTGAGCGCTCTTTTTAGAATGAACTAGTTCATTCATTTAGTTCACTAGTTCAGTGTATCATTTCAGCTTAACAATTCATATGAGCTGTGAACTAAAGGGCTCATTTCAGTTGAACTTGTAGTTTTAGTTCAATCGGAACGAATAATCGAGAAAATGTTCTGATTTTTGAAGATTCCTAAGTTTTGGTTACTGTGATCTTTGTTTATGCTAAATCACCCCATTGTAGATCAGCTTAACGATTGGGTTATTCCGTTTCTGAAATATTGGTGTTTCCGTAATATTTTTATATTTTCGAAGAAAAGTGGTGGTTAGCGCTGTGGTTATTGTGGAGAAGCCGGCTACATATCCATTCCATAAAGATCGCAACATTAGGCACCTTTGTGCAAATTGAGTGAGACAAAGAGAGCATGAACTCGAAAATGTCGCAGAGACCTGCACAAAAACTGCAGAAACAAGTGAACTACTGCAACAAAAGAGCGGAACAGTGTGAACTAGTTCACAAGAGTGAATCGTTCAATTGAACTAGTTCGTTCGTGAACTACACAACGCTAATTAACAGAGAATAATATTGTCGACAACACTGATATGATCAATTTCGCAGTGAAACAAATTGATATTGAACCACAGTTTTCGTGCGAACGAAGTTAGTAACAACTTTTAGCTATAATTTACCGATTATAAATTTCTCAATAGGAATTGTTAGTACCTAATTTAATGTACTATTTTCATGAACTAAAGTTACCTTTTCCATAATTTTTATTCAATTTATCTTTAACTGCCAAACGAAATGATATACGAGTATTACACTCTTATGTTTCAACAATTAACACACATATCCTAAATACCATTTCTATTTTTTATGAATGTGAACACCGAATATTTATGACACTCACTGTGTATATATTCTCGTTTTTTTTTTGTTAGTCCCCCACTTTTTTTGTATTGTTTTTATGCTTCTGCCTTTGCTATTGTTGGTGTTTCTTTTTGTCTTAAATTATGCTGAACTTTATATGGCTTTGCTACAGTTCGACATTCCCTTTTGCCAACTTCACTTCTCAATTCGGAAAGAGCATTTAATATTGTCTTTACATGTGTTGACACAAAAACTTGTTGAGTAAGTGCGAGGGTCGAGGCAGAAGCTTAAGCACTATACTAGCTAAAGGTTAAATATACTAAAAACAACACTATGGTGGAACAATAACTGGGTATTCAACAACCGCATTTAAACACCTTCAATACTTGGGGACGACACTAATGCGTGAACTAGCCACGGCAAAGCATTTTATAACATTCGTTAGGTAGAAGTGGCTTTCATAATTGACACTTGGACCAATGAGGTCCGTAGTTATACACAGGACGTCATATTCAAGCCTTATTCGTTCAAGCCTTATTATACCTCAACAATTTATTATTATTTATATAGAATTTTTATTGTTTAAAATTTAATATTTTTTTTGGTCATTCTAGGTACTTTTTTGGTACACAATTCATTTTTTGTACACATATTTGTATATGATCTTTTTGTTACACATAATGTACTTCTGGTAGTACAATATATACGTTTTGGTACTTTGTTTGGCATACTTTCTGTACATTTCGATAAACATTATGTATTTTTTGGTACACTTTATGTACTTTTAAACACATTCTATTTTTTCCACCAAAAAAACACTTTCTTGGTTATTTTTATGTAATTTTTGGTACCCTATATTGTTCTTCGAAATTTTTTGGTGATCCTATATATTTTTTTGGTACAGATTTCACTTTTTGTACACATATTTGTATATGACCTTTTTGTTACACATAATGTACTTCTTGTAGTACAATATATACGATTTGGTACTTTGGTTGGCATACTTTCTGTACATTTTGATAAGCATTATGTATTTTTTTGGTACACTTTATGTACTTTTAAATACTTTCTACTTTTTTCATCAGACAAAAACACTTTCTTGGTTATTTTTACGTAATTTATTGGTACCCTATATTGTTCTTCAAAATTTTTTGGTGATCCTATGTATTTTTTTGGTACACATTTCATTTTTTGTTCAAATATTTGTGTATGACCGTTTTGTTACACATAATGTACTTCTGGTAGTACAATATATACTTTTTGGTACTTTGTTTGGCATACTTTCTGTACATTTCGATAAACATTATGTATTTTTTGGTACACTTTATGTACTTTTAAATACATTCTATTTTTTCCACCAAAAAAACACGTTCTTGGTTATTTTTTTTTTGTAATTTTTGGTACACTATGTAGTTTTTGGATTTTGTTTGCGTACTTATTTTGTGTACTTTTTTGGTACACAATTCACTTTTGTACACATATGTGACTTTTTTAGTACAGATAATGTACTTCTGGTAGTACAATATATGCTTTTTGGTACATTGTTTGGCATACTGGCTGTACATTTTGACACACATTATCTACTTGTTTTGGTACACTTTATGTGCTTTTAGGTACATGATATTGTTTACTGCCAAAAATTCCTTTTTTGTTTATTTTGATGTAATTTTTTGGTGCAGTATACAGTTTTTGGAAATTTTTTGGTGATTCTATGTACTTTTTTGGTACACAATTCACAGTTGTACACATTTTATTATTGTATGGGCCTTTTTTGGTACACATAATTCACCTCTTGTAGTACAATATATACTTTTTTGGTACTTTGTTTGGCACACTCGCTGTTCATTTTAATACAGATTATATACTGTTTGGTACACTTGATGTACTTTTAGGTACATTATATTTTCTCTACCTGAAAGTACCTTTTCGGTTATTTACTTTATTGATACACAATTCACTTTTTGTACACATAATGTACTTTTTGTAGTACAATACATTTGTTGGGTTACTGTCGGCACATGTTGACACACATTATGTATTGATACACTTTATGTGATTTTAGGTACTTTCTCTTTTTTTCACAAAAACGTTCTTGTATGGTTATTTTTATGGAAACTTGTGGTACACTATGTAGTTTTTAGTAATTTGTTGGTGATTCTATGTACTTTGTTTGGCTTACTGTGCACATTTTGACACATTATTATTTTTGTACACTTTATGTACTTTTAGGTACATTATATTATTTTCTACCAAAAAGTACTTTTTGATATAGTTTTAGGTACTTTTTGGAGATAAGTTGTACTTTTTATTAATTTTTTGTTGATTCTATTTACTTTTTTTGGTACACAATTCACTTTTTGTACACATTTTGTTATTCTATGTAACTATTTTGGTACATATAATGAACTGTTTGTAGTACAATATATACTTTTTGGTACAGTGTTTGGTATACTGTCTGTAAATGTTCACACACATTAAGTACTTTTTGGTACACTTTAAACACGTTTAGGTACATTCCATTTTTTCTACCAAACGGTTTTTTTTTGTTATTTTTAGGTACTTTTTTGGTACACTATATAGTTTTTGGAATTTATTGGCTATTCTGTGTACTTTTTCAGTACATAATTCACTTTTTGTTCACATTTTGTAATTCTATGTGATTTTGTTGGAACCATTATGTACTTTTTGTTGTAGAATATATATTTTGCATACTGGCTGTACATTTTGGCACACACATACTTTTTAGGTACACTTTATGTACATTTAGGTACATTTTATCTTTTTCGTTGCTAGGCTTTAGGACACTTTTATAAAATATATGAAATTTTTGGTAAAACTTGGCTGCTAGTCGTTGCCTTTTATGTACTTGGTGGTATATTTTTGTATATTTTGTGAACTTTTTGGTACATTTTTCGTAATCTTTGCTAAACTATAGATACTTTTTACTACATTTGTTGTACACTGTTTGTAGTCACAGCCAAATTTTACATATTTTTTGTTACATATAACGTACTACGTACTTTTTTCAAAAATATTTATCTTATTCACTATAAAGCCTAGTACTACGATCGTTCGTGTGAAAAATATTGAGCAACATCAATATGTTTTGCTGCGTTATGGGCCAGCAACATATACATAAGTAAAGACGATTATATTTTTCTCGGTTTTCAAGTTGATTTTACACTAAAAATCTATTTTTGTTTAGAAATTGAGCGACAGCAGACAAGATTGAACATATCTTCCTACAATTTGATTGGTCGTTGCATTTTCCTTTGCAACATTAAAATGTTGCTTAATAAATGTTGCTGATATTTCGCGTAAACAACTCTGTACTACACGTGCGGAAATATTTCATTGATATCCAGCAGCCATTTTTTGTTTGAATGGAGTTTTGTAAAATTTCACGTGGAATGTTAATCTTAGTACGGGCATTAAGGATTGTAAGGCGAATGTGAGCCGTGAGTTGTTGCTAAAGCCCAGTATTCAGTGTTTATGAAATAGGTGGTAACTCTCTTCAGCAAAAATTTCCGTATGGAGATAAATGGCAACACTGCTAATGACAATTTCGCAAGAACTTAAACGCAGGCGCACGTGGTCAGAAGCGAATACATTTTACAGAATCGAAGGTAATCGCGAGTTGTTTTACTGCTCGTTTTTCGCACCTACTCAAGAGCGCGGCCCTTTAAATTTTAAATTTCGAAGCACTGGCGAGCGCGTGCGTTCAAATACAATTCGCGGCTTACGAGCCGCATTTTTCGTGCGGAAGTAATCGACTCGAATCTCGCGAGATGTATTTTTAGTAGTGAGAGGGATGTTATACGCACGCTAGCGTGTGTTTTCGATGCCTGGATTTGACACCATTGGACTTCCTTCGCTGGGGATACGTGGGAAAGTATTTTCTATGCCCGAGACGATTTCAGAGCTGAAGAACGAAATTTATGATACGCTTATCCTGTGTTGCCAGAGGAGTCCTGGTGGGCATTTAACTGATATTGGATTTCATACGAGTACATAAATGCCATAGACTAGAAAACATGATGAAATAAAAAAATTATCATTTTGACAAGTTTTGGAGTCTTTTATTTGTAAAAGAAAATTTGTTGTCTTATTGTAGCACCCTATTCTATTAAAAACCGCTCGGCCCGCCATAAATGAAAGTGTGGCCAACCTATGATAGAAATACCAATTGTTTATGATATAAACTAAATTTTTGAAACTCCAAGTAATACCACTACTAAAGAAAACATTTCGAACTTTAATACAAAATTTAATCAAACAAATTTGATGTTTACTCTTCGTCTACAACTTTAATTTCTGGCAAAACAAAATTAAGTACAAATATTTACACACATGTCCATAAGTTAACTAACAAATGCACCACAGAAATTGAGGGCATGCATTGTTGGAACGTCCTCTCAACTTTCAATACTGTACATAATAAATCTTAAATATACTCGTACATACAAAACAACTGAGAATGAAGTGTTGCATTTTATAAATATTTACTTTTGGAATCAAATTGGGGTAAATGCGAGAGAGGGGGAGAGAAACGTTATAAGAGACTGTTATCCCTTGAAGTCATTCCATGAACTTTTTTCATTTTAACTATATTTAATTTAATATTGAGCTGCCGTACAAGGGAGTCAATGAATTCACCCTGCACTACTATACTACAGTTATGTAGCTAGTTCAACTACTTTTATAGTTCCAATGATTCCATTACACACTATGCACCTATGTATGTAGCTGCCCCCAAAGGATCTGTTACCACATTGGCACAAATATCCCAATTAAAACAATTAAAACTCGAAACCAAATATTCGCACTTTCGAACAAGAAACCATCAATTGAATCGTTTTCTTTTCCAGAAAATTCATTTGTTCATAGTTGCAATAACAAAAATGTTAAAAGAAAATTGAAAACATATAGATTGTCTGTTTTTTTAATAGAAAAACTGTATCTAGTTTGTTTATATAACATTTAAATAAATAAATTTATTTATTATACACTTCACCACAGAATGGGGGTATATTCACTTTGATATTTCCACCTAGACTTTTTTATTTACGCCTAGAAATATTCACCAGTGCCAATTAAACATACAGTAGTCCAAAAAAGTCTGCATACAGTTATAAGAAAATAACTTTCATTGAAACTAAAGCCCTGAACATACTGCAATCGAAATCTCGTGTTTGGAGATTTCTATTAACCAAACATCTGTTTTTCAATACAATAATCAGCCGTTATTGAAAGCACCCACAGAGATAATCCTCTGCAGTGTGAATTCAATCAGGGGTTTCTATGGCACAGCTGATCGAAAGGCCACTAGGGAAATGATGTCGAATGAGAGACCAAAGAAGACATACAGATTACAGACCATGCAGCAAACCACAGAGAAATACTTAAGAGTTTCCATTACTCTCTTCGTTGCCTCTTCATGACGACGAGGTAGTAGGCCATTTCATAGAGTTTTATTTGCTGCGGTATTTTACCAATTTTACACTTTCGTTGGACATAAACCGGACAAAAAACAAAGGGAATGCGTATTTTCGTTCAATGCAAACAACATAAAGCATAATTTAGCTGTCATTAGCATCAATAAACACTATTTAAAACTAGTTCCTGTCTTCTTTGCTCTCTCATTCTCCATCATCGGCCTAGTACCATTTCGATCAGCTGTGCCATAGAATCCTCCTGAGCAAACTAAGTTTAAAAGTGTTTGATTGATACTAAATGACAGCTAAAATACGTTTTATGCTGTTTGCATCCAACGAAAATACGCATTCCCTTTTATTTCTGTCCGTGTTATGCCAACCAAAGAGTAAATTACCAAAGCAACTCGAACTCGATGAAATGGCCTACTACCGCGTCATCATGAAAAGGCATCGAAGAGAGTAATGGAGGCTCTTTAGTATTGCTCTGTGATTCCATATAACGGAGCTTCAAACCATTTTTTGTCTCATGTAATAAAAAAGCAACGTATGTTCCCATAACATCCCATGACCTTTTAACAATCAGTGAGCTGTAAAAAAAAAACTAAAAATGGCTTCTCCTAAAATAACCTTGAAGGGATTAGGGAGAGCTTCTCACAGCCAGTCAGTTTTGCGCTTTCTGGTTGTATACCCACTGATTGGTAGATGCAGTTTTACACGGGTTCCGAACGGTAGTTTGAGAAGCTTTTTCATGACTAAATACTCGATAGTGTCGCCTTTACTAAGCGAGGTCGAAAGAAATTTAACGTGGTCATTGCCGGGATCGACCCCACGTTCTTCTACACAAGAGCCGCGCACGCTGCCATTGCACCACCGACGGCCATATTAGTGAGCTGTGCGTGCGCGTTCTATTTTTACACCCGCTGATTGGGGTCCTGCTGTTTTGCACCGGTTCCGAACGGTTGTTTGAAAACCTTTTTCATGCTCAAGAGTGTCGCCGTACGTAATGGAGTTGACTGCCGTCACAATACATTTAAGGTGGTCAGAGCAGGGATCGAACTCACACTCTCATGTACAATAGTCACGAAACACTAAGCATTTCACCACCGACCACCACGAGTTGTGTATCATTCCCAAAAAAAAAGCCAACCATTTTTCCCTTAGAAACATGTTACTGACCTTTCAGCCTTGTAATGGGTAATTTTTCTTGAATTTGGTTTTTGAACAGTGAAGAAGAGACAGAAAATTTGTACAAGTGATTGAAGTTTTTATATGTAACGATAATTCAATGACTGCCATTCACTTTTTAAAAATTGTTTCATGCAAATGTTGCCCGCGGCTACGCTTCACGTGGTCCATTCTGAAAGTCCAACTTTGACAAACTTTTCCCAACATTTCGACCGGTATCTCACCAACGATACGTGTTGTATTGTCTTCCAAGACAGCAATCCCATAGACGAGAGGCTTCACGTGCCCTCACATGGAATAGTCTAGTGTTGTCAAATCTCCCGAACGAGGCAGCCAATTGACAGCGCCACAACGTGAGATTAATTGCTCTCAAAACTCGTCTCTTAATAGGTACATGGGGTATCGCTTGCAGTGTGGTATGTACCACCGTCCTTTTGAAACCACATGCCAACCAAGTCAAATTCTTCTATTTTAAGCAAAACAAGTCCGTGATCATCAAACGGTACCATGCCCCATTGACGTTAGTTGTAGGTATAGTTGGCCTTTTTAGATATATTGGTTTTTAATTGTTTCGGCTTAAGATCATAAGAATACAAAGAAATTATTTCAAGTATTTCTTTTTAGAATTTTATTAATATTTTCCAATATTTCGACGAACTCCGTTGATCATTTTCAAAGATATTTTGAGATAACACAGAGCGCGTCCAAGTTTTTCCGCAGGCGTATGTCAACTGACCTTAACGCTGCGGACATCATTGTCTTTGAAGAACTATGGTCCAGTGACTACTACGGCCGCATAAGCCGCAACAAACAGTGAATTGTTTAAAGGGCATTGGTAGCCCTTGAACAGCCCCCGGCTGCTCTTCGGACTAAATTCCAATTCCAATTCTGTTTATAGATGTACCCACTGAGCCAAAAATGAGCTCCATCACTGAAGACAATTTTTCGATAAAAAAAAGATGATCTTCTTCCAGATTCTCTAAGGCCCATCCACCGAAAAGAAGATGTGGTAGATCGGCTTTAGTTTCTGCAGCAGCTGTATTTTCTATACATTTTGACCGAGGTCCTTATTTGGAGTACCAATTGAGCCAAAAAGTGAGACTCGTTTTTTTTTCGATAAAAAAATGTATTCTTCTTGCAGCTTCTCTAAGGCCTACTCAACGAAACGACGATGCTGTGGTAGGTCGTCCGGCTTCAGCTCCTGCACCAGCTGTATTTTGTATGGCTTTTGACCGAGGTCCTTACGTAAAATCTTCAAGGTGGTCGTGTAACACAATCCCAATTGCTGGGAGCAGCGACGTATAGAAATATCGCGATCTTGATTAACACTAGCGGATACAGCTGCAGTTTCCGCCTCGGTGCGCACTCAACGGATACGCTTTGGTGATTGATGTGCAATAGATGGAAAGTGGTGCGAAATTAATACCGGATTTTTAAAAACAAAGTTCCCAAAGTCTTTTTTGTATCACTGTGTAATGATAATGATAATGTTTACATTTTTTATGTTTATCTGGACAAATGTCTATCAAAGAGAGATGCCAGATTGGTATAAAAGTATTAAAGAAAAGGAGTTGCATTACACTCTGTGGTACAGCAGATGTTATGAAACAATTTGAGTAATTTCACTTCGTACAATCTGAGAAAAAACATCTGGTGTGCTGGGCTCTTGTGTGTGAGAACATGGGTTCGATCCCTGCTCTGACCATCTTACATTTATGTCGACGACGGTCCCCTCACTTAGCCATGCAAAAGCTTCTCAAAATACCGTTTGGAACCGGTGTAAAAGTGTAGGTGTCAATCACTGAGTGTAAAACTAGAACGCGCACAGCTCACTGGCTGTGAGAAGCTCTCCCTAATCCCTTCATAGGATGTAATGGGAAGCGAGTTTTTTGATGTATACTTATTCCGGCTTGGTAGCGGCTTTACTTTAGTTTTTGCGTCAGTAGTTTTATTGACAGTTGCAAAACCTTGACTCCTACATGATTTGTGTATCTAATGACACACAGCCTTCTAAA
Source organism: Phaonia tiefii (assembly GCA_963931995.1). NCBI lineage: Eukaryota > Metazoa > Arthropoda > Insecta > Diptera > Muscidae > Phaonia > Phaonia tiefii. The sequence goes on along the minus strand of OZ008370.1, from coordinate 15,140,998 downwards.
GGGTGTCTCAGTAAGATTTCACTTTTTAAATTTGGAGTAATTTTTTTGCGCAAGTTCCAACTTTGAAATTTGGTAGCTGTCACATATGTTTATTCCAATTATAAAAAATGGAGCGTTGTACGAAAGAACAACACGTTATTATTATGAAAACTTATTACAAAAATTTGGAAAGTTATGCTGAGACCGCTCGAAAACTTCGAAGAATTTTCAGACGGGAAACTGCACCTAGTATGTCAACCATTCGAAGAGAGGTCTACAAATTTAAAGAAATTGGGTCGGTTGTGGACAGTAAGACTCCTGTGCGTCAATATACCGGTCGGTCTCTTGCAAGCATTGCTGCTGTAAACGAGAGTGTCTCCGAAAACCCGACAACATCAATTCGGCATCGTTCTCAACAGCTTCGAACTTCACGAAGCACTACGTAACGAATTTTGGCAAAAGACCTTCACCTTCAGGCGTACAAAATTCTGCTTACTCAGGAGCTCTAAACAGCAGACCATGGAAAGGACGGCAAATCGTTCAATGGAGTAATGGAGAAAAGTGAATTTTTCCAAAAATTGTGCCTCCTCCCATTAAGAGAATTTCCACCTGAATACGCAAAATTTTCGAATTTTGGTCTCTCATTCAATCCATGTGGACCAAGTGCACCCACAACGAGCAATTCCCTGGTGTGGATTTTAGTCAGGCGGCGTGATTGGGCCTTACTTTTTTGAAGATGAGGCCGAAATTCCAGTGACTGTGCACGGCATTCATTACACGAACATGATATCGCCACAAGACCTCAACTGGACGGAATGGATCTGGACAACATGCGGTTTCAGCAACCTGCCGCACCGCGCATGAAAGAATCGATAGATTGCAGCTACGAATTCCAGAACAATTTATCAAGAAATGCTGATATCAACGGGCCACCAGGATCATGCGATTTTTTTCTTTGGGGTTTTGTGAAAACCCTGATTTATGGGAATAAACCAGAAACAATTCATGAGTTTAAATCCGAGATCCAACGCATCCTCGGTGAGATACAGCCACATCTCTGTGAAAAAGTCTTGGAAAATTTCATGAAAAGAGTAATGGCATGTCGTCAGAGCCGTGGGAGCCATTTGATGGATATTTTATTCCATACTTAATCGGAACATGTCTTCTTTACAATTCAATAAAAAAAATCACAACTATTTTATGAAATACGAGTTTTTAGTTTAAAATGAAAAAGTGCATTCTTACTGAGACACCCTTCTTTTGTTCCAATATTTTGACAGATAAAAATTTTGTAAAATTCGATATCGATACTGTTGCTTTAGTATCGATACTTCAAAGTATTAAACACATTTGCAAACTACGAGCACGAGCTACTAATATCGTTGACATTTGCTGTCGTTTTGCCACCACTCTCGAAACTTAGAGCGAATGTATTTCCTTTTGTTCACATCACTAATTAGTTGGCTTGCACACTATTGGAGCCAGGGAAAAAGTTATCGACCAAGCTCTTGCTTATGTTATCAACAAATCTGTGGTCCGATTAAATTGCTTCATTAACTTTTGAATACAACTTTTGATTTAATAGAGTTTTGTGTCAATCTACTAGTTGGGTGTCAATAAATTTATGGTCACAAAAACCCCAATACATACATATTTCTAAATCGATTTTAATCGATTTTGTTAATTTCTTCTTATTGTTAGTTTTTTATTTCCCCAGTCGCTTTCATATCCCTTTCACTATCGCATAAAGAGAAGACGAACAAAAGTTCCAGCAGCCGGGCACCCCAACTCACCAACAAAGTCCATATGTGCATTAGCAGCAGTGGTATCATCATCATCATCAGCATCATTGTCGCTCAACTGTCATCATCACCATAATCTTCTTGGTTACTTTTACTTCTTCATCTCTAGCAATTGTTTTTTTATTTCCTTCATTTCATTCTTTTATTTATTTTTTTTATTTTTGTTTTTCATCACATTAAAGATCATCCACATAAAACAAAGCAAGCAATCTTTGTATTCATGTAGTAACTAAAGTACAGAAACCCCAAAAGAAACCAGAAATCTGAAAAAGAAGCCGAAAGAAAATCATTCTCAAAACAATGACGTTTTTATGGTTACGTGAATGATTCCAACAAAGGGTGTAATGTTAATGGGGAGTGGCAGAGGGGCATTTAAATAAAATCCCAAGTTACCAACATGTACGATAGGGCGGCCGAGTCGGCGGCGGTTGGTGTTGGCTTTGGAGAGCCCATAACATGTGGCCCTCGTAGTTGCTGTTTTGGGGCTGGCTGAGGTTTGACGTGTGTGTGTGTGTGTGTGTTTGTTGTATGACTGACTGTTGAGTGGTGAATAGTTTTCTTGTGTTAAGATAATGATGCATTTTCATTACGAGCAGTAGTGGCGGCGGCAGCAAAACACTTGAGATAAACAAAAAAAAAAAAAAAAACAACAACAAACTTGAAGTCTGTCTGTCTGGCTGTTTGAGGTTCTACTTCATACAATATCGTCTTGTAACGTACATACATACAAAGTCATTTCATTATTGTTCATCATTACTTTAACTGTTCATTAACTCTTGTGTGCTGTATCTGGTTATCTCAAATACACAGTGGAACAAAAACAAATTGGGTTTGAGTGCAGCTTATGGGGCGCTAGTTTGATTGAGCAGTTTTTCAAGTTCAAAGCAGTTATCATAAGGGAAATTAGTATAGTCTTTCAAAATCGTTCAGAAAATACCCTAAACATTGAAATTTCCCGATCTCATATTTTTAGAAATCGATTGATAATTGACACATTTATAATTTTCGTCAAAATTTTGCAAGCATTTTTGGAACGAAGTTCCTTATACCACGTGGAATGAAAAAAAGTAAACACCTTTTGTTTTAATTATTATGCTACAACCCAGTATTATGAACTATATTCGGTACTTTTGCTTTGGTTTGTGTCTAGACTAACATATGTTGGGAAATTTCTTGTTTAATGGGAAATTTTTTCGGTGAAGCCTGTTACCAATATTTAGTGTATATTGAACCCAATAAAAAGTAAATTTAGAAAACCAAAGTGAAAGAAGTTTAAAAAAAGAACATTTTCTTAAATAAGTGCCCTTTCTTAAACAAAGCAAATTTCCTCAAAACAAAATCCAATTCATATTCTTAGACAAAGTGTATTTTCTTAAAAAAAACAACCTTATCTTAAAGAAGTACCTTTGCTTAAGAAAGTACATTTTCATACAAAAAGTACCCAAAAACGATATACAAGTAGACAGTCAAAATTTCTCTTCACTCAAATGCCAACAAACAAAACGAGTGAAACCTAGTCACCTCTCTCTCTTACTGTCTTCATTGAATATTTCAATACACGAGCAGCTTTTGGATAGTGTTATTGTATATAACTATACAAATTCCAATCGTGTTGCAATAAAATTACATAAACTATGCAAAAAGTATGAAATAATTAAGATATGACACGAGAGAGAAATTCGTTTGAGTGAGTATCTGGCACATTTTGGTTCTCTTTTACCAGGGTTGCCAAATTGCTCTTATATTCTGGTTGTCTAATTCTTGATCGTCTTTGCAGTCAAAATTTCTCTTCACTCAATTGCCAACAAACAAAACGAGTGAAACCATAGTGTAATAATATAAGTGGAAGCGTAAGCCCAGCTGATCAGGCATTTTGTTATTGTGTTGTTTGTTTTTATCATTCTTTGTTTACGTAGTACACTCGAAGTGTCAAACTTGTCTCTTCATTTGTTTTGATTCTTATTGTTCGTTATTAAACGTTTGAAAAGTGTTGTGCAAATTAAATTGAAATATAAATATAATTGTAAAGTGCGAATAAGTTCGAATAAATTGAAATCAATTGGAAAAAGAAATAAAAAGAAAAATGAAAAATCTTTGCTGCATATAGGTCTTTCCAGCAACAACAGTCTCTTGATTAGTCCACTCTTGACAAACTGGCTGCAGTACGATTTTTCATAGCAGCCGGTTTCTTAGCATATTGATCCAATTTTAGACCAAAATGGCCCGATGGCGTAGCCATTCTCCACTGGTTCCGTCTTGATGGCAACTTGTGGAGCTTTGCCAAGCGAATCTTCCTTGCCCTCTTTGCTTACGCTGGTCGTTTCACCTCCTGTAGTTTTTTTGATGGCTAAAAACATATAGAAGAGGTAACTAAAATTACCTACATATGTATGGACTTACCGGTGGATACTTACCAATTTGGATCTTAAATGCGTTCCAACTTTCTGCCTATTACTTTTTTTAATACATGTAATTCTACGCATGTAATTATTTACTTTGGCGTTTTTCCTTTGCCTCTTCTTCGTATATAAAATGATTTTGACATATCGAGTGTATTGTCATAACAATAGTACAACAAAATTCTGTCAAAATCAATTCCAAAAAAAAATTCCCATTTCTTAAAAAAAACTTTTTCTTGGAAAAAATACCTACTCTTAAAAAAAATACCTTCTCGTACAAAAATTCTTTTTTGTTTTAATTAAAAAGAATATAATACCTTTTCTTTTCCTGAGAGAAGTGCCCTTTCTGAAAACAAGTAAATTTTCTTTAAAAAAATAACATTTACCTAAAAAGAGTATCACTTCTTTAACCCTAGAAGGGTAATCTTCGTCGATTCGACGAACACTGTTGGTCTTTTTTAATGTTTTAAGAAAATGGACTGAAGCGCCACAACCTTGGTTACATTCTTATTTGGTATCAAGTAGGGCGGCAAACCGATAATAAAAATCACCTATAGCAGATATTCATATTCATGAATGTTAAGTCTGTAGTTCGCTTTATATTTCCGTAACTGACTTCCGTTTCGGACAAAATATACGAAGAAGCGACGGGCTCGCCTCGAATTCGAAACGGATTCATATGGCTCACTGGGAAGCAGAATCCTTTTATTTCAATGCATATATGTATGCGGTTGCAATTGTCGAGAGTTGCGCGTTCGTGTTGCGCAGCTCGTGTGTGTGCTCAACGAACATGTCGGTTTGGAGCTTTTTGTTTGGGATGAATATGGGTAAAGTCTTTTTTCGTGTATCTAACTCTTGTGTTTTGAGTACATCGCGACACTTGATGGGCATACAAAAAGTGTTGAGTTAAGAGTTTGGGAGACTCTCCAAACAGTTGTTTTAAACTGGATGTGTTATAAATTCGAAACTACTTCAGTGGCGCATCCTAACTACAAATAACTCAAAATTTAAAAATTTTCAGTAAAGGCAAAAAAACTGTATTTACTAAGTTAAAACAAGTATGAAAATCTTCAATAATGGATGTTTTCATACGGTATAATTTTGACGAAAGGGAAGAGAAAATGAAGAGAAATGAGATTTTTTTAAAGCGGATAGAATACTTACTTACTTATCCGGCCTCGAACAACCCCGGGGGTCAGGGACTTTATACAACGAAGACAACATATTTCGCCAACCAGTTCGATCTTTTGCCTTATCCCTCCAGTTGGTAATACCAAGTGTGTGCGTGAATTCGTCAAGCTGATCCCTCCAGAGGAGTCATCGTCTTTTTATTTTTCGTCTTTCTTCGAGGTCGGTTTCGAAAACCCTTCGTTCTGGTTCGCCTTCATCTATTCTAATGACATGACCTAGCCAGCGCAATCGGGTTATTTTAATCCGATCGACTATCACATAGTGGTGGCGACACTATCGACTATTTAGGGATGAAAGAGCTTCTGAAAATACCGTTTGGAACCGGTGTAAAACTGTAGGTCCCAGTTAGTGAGTGAAAAATTAGAAAGCACAACTATGTTTAAATTATATTTGATTCATACTAATGGCTTTTAAATTATGTTCGATTCATACTAATAGCTTTTCAATTGTGTTTGATTGATGATAATGGCTTTTAAATTATATTTGACGCTAGTTTTGTCATCTGCAACTCCAACTCGATGGAATTACAAGTTGCGACGTGACATCCGTTCAAAGCTTTAACAACTTTTAGTATATTTCTCTTTGATGGCGATACTATCGAGTACTTGAACTGGTGTAAAACTGTAGGTTTCAATCAATGAGTGTAAAACTAGAACAATCTCTGGATGGGAGAACCTTTCCCCAGTCCCTTCATGTGATGTAATAGAATTTTTTTGTTCTTAGAAGGAGTACTGCCGTGTTTTTTTTTTGTTTGTCCCACTGTCCCTCGTTTATATATCATTAACTATTCATATAATCAGTTAAATATCAGCTATTTTTATGTTCACTTCTTTTTTCGTTTCGCCTGATCTTTGCAATTTGATGTTTGTTATTTTAATTAAAAACGAGGGGCTGGCTGCGTTATTGCCAAGTTTTTATGATAGACTTTGGGAGCTGCAAAGACATTAAGTATGTATTCCCAACGAGTACCCCAAGAGACTAGATACACGCTATACTGTATGTATCTTAATACAACCGACAGGCATTGTGTATCGTACACCAGCTAGTGGCGACAGCAACGAGTGTGGCACAAAACCCGCAACTAAATGTCATCCCTGCCACATACAGGCAGAAACACACAGCAGGGCTGGGGGAAATACGAGACAGGGCAAAATAGTTAGTAATAAATGAAAGAATTTATAACACCAAAGAAATTCTCAGGAATTTATTCAATTCTCTATCTGTTTTGCAATCTTTGTTGTTTTTTTTTTAATTTGTTTTTTTGTTTGCAGCCTCAGAATTCCTCTGTATTTTAGCTGCCATTCATCTTTTTTTTCCTTTTTGCATAAAATTCTTTTGTTTTAAAGTAAATTTCTTTGCCTCAAACCACAATGCAGCAGCAGCAACAGCAAAAAATGTGTTCATATTTGCCATTTATTATAAATATTCTTCTTGGCATCATGTGTTAATAAAACACTAAAAATTTTAATTAATTTATTTTCCAATTATAGAAGAGGAAAAAGTTACACCATCATCATCTTCTCTAAGGGCATTTAATTAAGATATGACAAAGGGGGTTAACCAGTGTGAGGTTGCTTCTTTGTTTCCACATACATTGGAATTTTTCAATTGTTTTTGAAGAAAAAAATTTCTTTACAAAAATTTCATTAAGCAACTTAAGGTTTATGAAATTTTCAAAATTCTATTGAACGGCCTTATAAAAAAAAAATTATGAGAGGTTTCAGAGATGATTTATCATACAAGAATGATCTCTCAAATCTCTCACAACCTCTTATGAAAAAAGAGGTATGAGTTCAACCACCGATCAATAGAAACGAGCTCCTATGCCTCTCTTCGTGTTCTCTTAATGACGACGAGGTAGTAGGCCATTTCATCGAGTTCGAGTTGCTTTGGTAATTTACTCTTTTGTTTGTCACAATGCGGACAGATATAAAAGGGAATGCGTATTTTCGTTCGATGCAAACAGCATAAAACGTATTTTAGCTGTCATTAGTATCAATCAAACACTTTTAAACTTAGTTTGCTGCATGGTCTATAATCTGTATGTCTTGCTTGGTCTCTCCTTCTACATCATTTTCCTAGTACCTTTTCGATCAGCTGTGCCATAGAAACCCCCTGGTTCAACTCTAGGCTTCATATGTAAAAGGGAATTTGGCAAGAACCAGAGGGTATCCATGACACAGCTGACCGACTAGAAAACAGTGGATTGGCGAGAGAGCGATAAGCAACCAGAAGCAAACTAAGTATAAATAGTGTTTGATTTTGGGTTGCATCGAACGATAATACGCACTCCCTTTTATTTCTATCCGTTTTATGCCCAACCAAAGAAAACAATTTAACAGCAACTAGAACTCGATGAAATGGCCTACTACCTCGTCGTCAGCGTGAGAACATAAAGAGAGGGATAGAAACTCTTGTGTATTTCTCCTTGCAAGAACTTCTTATACAAGCATAGAGCAATAGAAAAGAGCCAATGATAAGTCAAAGATGAAAAAATTCCTCTAAGACCGACATTCAGACGGAAACGCAAGTGATCGACACAGGGAAGAGGATGGAGATAATCAGGGGGTTTCTATGACACAGCTGATCAAAAAGCTACTAGGGAAATCATGTAGAATGAAAGACCAAAGAAGACATACAGATTATAGACCATGTAGCAAAGTAAATTTAAAAGTGTTTAATTGATACTAATGACAGCTAAATTATATTTGCATCGAACGAAAATACGCATTCCCTTTTATTTCTGTCCGTATTATATCAATCAAAGAGTAAATCACCAAAGCATTTCGAACTCGATGAAATGGCCTACTAGGTCGTCGTCATTAAGAGAACACGAAGAGAGGCATAGAAGCTCTTTTCTATTGCTCTGTGAGATAATGTAACCAAACGTTAAAGCACCTGATGAATACAAACTTTCCGCATGGAAACGCGGAACCCACTGGTGAACGGCGACAGCAAGATAATGGGTTACATCAGGCGCCAATCATCATGGAACAAATGGTCAACATATCTAAAGATGTTCTCCCCATTTGAAGCGGCGGGCACGGATGGGATCTTCCTGGCTATCCCACAAAATGCGGTTGACCTGACAACACATTTGGTGGGAATCTTCACCGCATGCTTAAAATTTGCCTACACCCCAAAGAATTGGCAGGAGGCTTGGGTGGTGTTCATACCCCAACCCGGAAAGAAAAGTTATGCGAACGTAAAGGATTACCGAGCAATTAGCCTCACCTCGTTTCTACTTAAGACCTTGCAGAGAATATTTGGTGAAAACTGGAATATCAGACGATATTCTAAAACGCAAGGCAACACGCCTATGTCAAAGGTGGACCAGTGGAAACCGCACTTCATGAGGTAACCCACTACATAGAGGAATTTCTCAATAGCAAATTGTATGCACTTTTCGTATGCATAGATATTGAGGTGCATTCAACAATGTCCAGACCGAATCACTAATCCAATTTTTAAACCAGTTTGCAGTAGACCGGACATTAAGAGGCTGGATCAACCATATGCTAAGGAATAGATGGTTAAACTGCGGTTTTCATGACAGAAGTTCAAGAGACAGGGTGCAACGTGAAACACCACAAGAGGGGATAATATCACCACTCTTGTGGGTCGTCACGATGGAGACTCTCCTAAGGATTCTTACCGACAGAGGACTTAGACCAGGATTCTATGGCGAGACCGCGAGGGGTTGAAAACAAAAGTGAAACTGGGAAACTTTAACCGTCCGAGCGCTTTTGATATCCTCTGTCCGATGAAGCATTAAATAAATAAATAGTTTCCCATTACATCCCATGAAGGAATCGGGGAGAGCTTCTCACAACCAGTAAGCGGTGAGGTTTCTAGATATATACTCTCTGATTGGGACCTACAGTTTTACACCGGTTACGAATGGTATTTTGAGAAGCCGTTTCATGGCTAAATACTTGATAGTGTCGCCGTCACTATGCGAGGTGACCGCCATCGAATGAAATGTAAGGTGGCCAGAGCAGGGATCGAATCCAGGATCTCATGTACAAGAGGCGCGCACACTAATCATTGCACCGCCGACGGCCACATTGCATTTGACATTGATTGGCGACTGAATACATGAAACTAAAACACAATACATCAGCCAAAATAAGAAACACTGACTTCATTTGCAATTTACATGCACATTCAGGAATATTTATGACTCACTGTCTGAGAGAATAATGCAAAAATACAGATAAACATTTACAAGATAGACTCTCTCGCTGTCACTCATTTATTCTCTTGCTCTCGAGAGATCATAAACAGTGCAACAAACGCGACTGTATTTGTATCACAAACACAAATATATTTGGGTCGCAAACACATATGTTATAACATATTAATCATTGTGTCTCAAACATGTAATATTGAATAGCAAACACAATATGTTTGGGCACAAGTATATTATATTGGCGACAAGCTCCAAACACATGTTATATTTGCAGCCAAACAACAAAAACCGTCAGATTTTTCAGGGTGGAGTTGAAATGGCTAAAGCAAATATGTTTCTATGTTTTTTATTTCGACGAATATGGGCTTGTTGTTTCAAAAAACATATGTTTGTTAATTGCCAAACGTATGTGTGTTTTATTCCCAAACATATTGTTGTTATTTCCGAAACATGTGTGTGTTATTTCCCAAACATATTTTTGTTATTTCCGAAACATATGTGTGGTACTTCCCAAACATATCGCACCCTAAATACAAAAGCGTCATAACTCAAAATTTCTAGATTTTAATTTTTTGCTTAAACACAAACACCGAGAACCTTTTATATCTTCTGCAAAAATCTGGCGTCAGTTTCACTTCCCTTTCGTCAAAGAAATCCTGTATCAATATGTCTACTTTTGAGACTATTCATACATTTTTTAACTTTGCAAGCCAGTTTTTTACCTCTGCTGGAAATGTGTAAATTTTGAGTTGTGACTCCTTTGTATTTAGGGTGCGATATGTTTGTTATGTATTTCCCAAACATATTTTTGTTATTTCCGAAACATATGGTTTTTGTTTTAGCAAACAGGCTGTCCATTATTGCAGATCAGAGCAGTTGTTGTAATGTTAATGACCAGTGCCTGATGATAGGCATAAAACATTAGTTGCTATAAATAGTTATTATTTGAACGTATTAACCTTTGATCAGTCTTCGGAAAAATAATAATACTGTGACATGTCTTGTTACATTTTTCATAATTTCACTGAAACGCAATTGATACAATTGATATGGAATTTTCTGTTTAACAGAAAATGTTGACAACAATTTTTCCACCTAAAATTTCTCATAATTTCTGATGGCTAAATAACCTTGAGCCTGATGATGTCTTGGTAATAATAAAAATGAAAGTTAATTAACAAGTACATTTTGTAAAGATCATTAGATACTTATTATTAAGCAGATATATAATTATATAGCAATTATAGTACGAGCAACAATCAAATGTCATAATTTGTGGCTTGAGTAGCAAAGATAATCCGCATATAACCCCCCCCCCCCCCCCCCCCAAAACAGCGAAATTGACTAATTAAACTGGTATAGGTAAAATTTCAAATAAGCCTATAATTAAAAGTTACTAACCACCCTGGTTTCAACAAAGACCACCACAAAAAAGAACCTCATAAAGGTAAGGGAACTGAAATTGGGAAAGAAATCGAAAGCCCCACCCCTTTAACGGCCTTTAAATTAAGCGATTATAACAAGCGAAATTAAGCGGCTAAGAAATGTATCAGTTGCTTTGTCAATGAAATAATTCCCACATTAATTTCGACTTTAATTTCTCAATTTTCGTTTTTTTTATTTTGTTGCAGATTTCGGAGTAATCGCTGGAAATTAATTCACTCCACCTTTGTGTTTTTGTGGTAAGTATTGTAATGATTCAGTATTATACTTTTAGCCGCCTGGGTCCAAATTTACGTCATTATACATATATCTCGCTTCTGAGAAATTAACGTCAAAAGCTTCCAAATTTGCCATAATCTATTATGAGGAAATGTCAACTTTGAAAGGAAGCGATAACACAATATAAATATTTAACACACTCCATATCAAATGAATAAAACCAAGTGAACACTTGAAACACAATGAATAATTGAAATTTAAAATTGCCTACTTATTTGTGTCTTTCTTTGAATCTAAAATCTAATAAACCATATGATTTAAAAAGAGGAACTAATTACTGCAAAAGTACTAATTAATACAAAAGAGGTTGTTACAGCTGACAATTCGGCTGTTGGCACCACATTGCAGTTGCCACAAACGAATTGAGGTTGTCACGACTGAATTTAGTCCCCACAACTGAACTTCGGTTGAAGCAAAGTCTAATGTGGTTGTGACAATCTCTGATTCGATTGCGATGACATCCAATGTGGTTGCAGCGAATTCTATTATTTTTTTCCGTAGGTTAAGTCGTCAAGAAGGCATATTTTTTAAAAAATATCATAGTTTTGTCACCAATAAAGTTTTTCCGAATTTGTACATGATAATCCTAAATTTTCAGTAATTCAATATTGTTAAAAAAAATATCGCTAACTAACATACTTTATCATCAATATAATATAAAATTCTGATATCTTCAAGAGATTCAGAATTCGTTGTCCGTTTTTGTTTAAACAAATATAGTCAATTGAAAAGAGTGAACACATTTCAGTGGCTCATTCACTAGTTCACCTCAGAACTTTGAAAAAAGTTTTTAATATTTCCCAATTTTCTTCAAGCGTAAAGCGACCCATCTCATAAATTTCTAACCATTAAGAAATAATCAGTCACTTCGTAAATGTGAAATTGGTCATCTGCTTCGAAATTGTTTATGTATAGTTCATGGACTATACAACCTTATATTACGTTTTTGTATAGACTTGTGCTTCTTGTACATGTTCACAAACGTTTTCTCCGTTTGCCGCAAACGTAAATTATAAAAGTTTTGGGAAAAACGAAATTTTGTTTACAACAATACAAACGACATTTGCGATACATGGTTTTCTTTGGTAAAAATATTGTAACGTTTCCAGGTAACGTTGAGTATACTTACCAAAAGAACATGTTTTACGACAAACGACAAAAGAGAAGTTAATAGTTTTTGTGCTTGCAGAAGCACTTAGGAGCATGTTATTTCATTGTGTAATATTGTATATAGTTCAAGTGGCACCCTACTTTACTTTGGAGGTTATTCATTATTAAAGTATATACATGCTGATAAACGTTTTCTCTGTTTACCACAAAAGATGAAAGTTTTGAGATAAACGAAATTTTCTTTATAGCAACACAAACGACATTTGGGATACATGATTTTGTTTGAAGAAAACATTTTAATCTTTGCAGCTAACGTTGAGTATAGTTACCAAATTTAAAATGTTTGCAGCAAACGTCTTCCAGAAGCTGACCTTTTTTTGTGCGTGTAGAACTACGTAGGACCATGATATTTGTCTATTATATATTGTTTTTTCTATTATTATTCTGTTATTTTGAAAATAATCAGTATTTAACAAATGTTTGTGTGCGGTCGTACTCCTATGATACATAGTGTACATTTCTTCTTCTTCTTTGGAACCTTATCACAAAGTTAACAAAACGTTTAGCTGCAGTAGCTCGTTTTATCGCAGATTTCGTTGACATTTTATAGTTTTGGAGCATTTCAAGGCAGTTGTAACAATTCTATTTTGAAACATTCGCAAGTACAATAAGAACGAATTGTGGTATACAACCAAGAGAAACATAAACACTAGCTCCATTTCCTGCAGAATTTTAAGAACTGTTTGTTTGTTTGCCTTTGTCACAATCTTTTAATGCAAGAAAAAAAAACAAAACTAGATAAATTTCATTAAATAATAAAATAAACGAAGCCACTTCAAAACCACGCAGTTGATTCAAAAGAAGTGGATTGAAATTAGTCATATTATAAACTAGTAACTTCTTTTGCCCTAATAGATCATAGTTCTTAATTAGTGAAAAGTGTCCAACAATCTCAAGCAGCGCCCTGATCTTACCTATACTGCCGCACGATAATTTGAAGTATGTGAAACTTTATCGTCAGTATCTTATATTCTAGGCTACTAACCGATAGACTTTTCAAGAGTGTCGTCACTCACTGGAATACATTATCGTGTGAATGACTATTGTCACTGCTGGAAATGGGCACGTCAGCAAGCTTTGGCTCACGCTCACGAAAAGAAGACTGTCACTCACGCACGAAGAGTTTTTTCGCTACTCGCATTCATGCACGCTCGCGTGATCAAATTGTGATATCACTTACGTATGAATCACGCGTTATTCACTGCAATCACGAGACTCTCGTCTATATCTACTACAAACACGATTTCACTGGTGCCAATGATTTGAAAGCAATTCTGTTTATATAGCAAGGCTAGGTGTGAATCTACTTGTAACTCTAGGATCTAGGATTGTAGCACAGTGTATTAAGAAATTTAAATACCTATATTTGGTTTCCAATATGCCAATTTGTATCATATTACCAGTTTGATTACAAAACCCCGGAAACATACGCTAGACAGTACGCGCTGAAAATTCTGGTTTTTATGTTGTTTGGTTGCAAATATAACGTGTTTGTAGCTAGTCGCAAATATTGTATACTTGTGTCCAAACACATTGTGTTTGCTATTCAATATTACATGTTGCAGACACAATGATTAGTATGTTATTAGATATGTTGTTGTGACCCAAATGTAGCATTGTTTGTTGAAAACTGGTGAAAACAAAAACGTAACACAAACAACAACACAAAAGCAGCAGATCTTCATTTCATGAAAATAATGGTTCCAAGCATATACATTGTTCCTGCAATATGGTGCTGGGGCCGTTTTTTTTTTTTCAGCAACATAATTTGGTTTTGTTACAATTTGCTGTTTTTGAATGAATTCGTTACCAGATTTGTTGCGTTTTTAAAACATATGTATTTAGTATTTCAGCTATTCCAGTCAGGTAGATATTGAGGTATTACATTTTCAACGATAACCACAGAGCAATACTAAAGGGCCTCCATTACTCTCTTCGATGCCTCATCATGACGACGAGGTAGTAGGCCATTTCATCGAGTTCGAAATGCTTTGGTAATTTACTCTTTGATTGGCATAATACGGACAGAAATAAAAGGGAATGCGTATTTTCGTCCGATGCAAACATAATTTAGCTGTCATTAGTATCAACCAAACACTTTTAAACTTAGTTTGCTGCATGGTCTCTAATCGGTATGTGTTCTTTGGTCTCTCGTTCTACATCATTTCCCCAGTGGTTTTTGGTTCAGCTGTGCCATAGAAACCCCCTGCGATAACTTAACTCTCTTTTAGACGTCAAATAGTTCCTCTTAAATATAGTTTTTAAGACACACAGCGAATAATAACTGACTTATTTTCAATTAATTCATTATTTGATCACAAGCAGGCAATCAACTATTTTATCAAAACATTGAGCATGAGAACCAAAACGTATTAGTATTCTCTCGGTCTCTCAGTGGCGATATTGTTTACATGGTTACCAACGCTCATGGGTTTTCGCCTTTGTGTATGCACAATAGCGAAAGGCCATGTCAAATTTGGAAATTGAGCAATTGAGAAATTGTGCGCAATTTGGCAACCCTGGTAAAAGAGACCCCTAAAGTGGCAGCTATTCACTCAAACGCATTTCCCTCTCGCGTTATATCTTGATTATTTCACACTTTTTGCATAGTTTATGTAATTTTACTTCAACCTAGTTGGAATTTGTATACTTGTAGTTATACATATATATCGTACAATAGCACCATCAAAAAGCTGCTCCTGTATTGAACTATTCAAAGAAGAGAGTAAGAGAGAGAGAGAGAGAGAGAGCAGTGAAGGGTTAGGGTTAGGGTTTCACTCGTTATGTTTGTTGGCATTCGAGTGAAGAGAAATTTTGTCCGTCTACTTGTGCATCGTTTTTTATTTCTCTATGGTTTCATCCATAGAGAAATAGACAAGAGCCGCTATCCCTCTCTTTGCGTTCTCTTGGCGACGACCTGTTTACTATCTACCTGTTACACCTATCTACTCTGTTTACTATCAATTTCCTACTTCATAATCATGGATACCCCCTGATTGATTGCGGTCTCGTTGGATCCAAATAAAGAAACATTGCCTTTAGATTATTTGTTCATCGATTAAAGAGTCTCCCAACCTCTCGACTCAAAGCCTTTTGTACGACCATCAAGCGTCGCGACAAAAACGAACTCACAAGTGTTAGCTAAACGCAGGGACCTCCATCGCGGGGTACTCGCTAACATCAACTCGAGTGCTTCGTCGAGCACACGAGCTCTTCGTCGAATACTGTGCAACATGAACGTGTAATGCTCAAACGTATGCATACAACCAACACACAAGACGAGTATTGCCTACAGAAAACTAACGGCTGTTGTAGCTGGTACCATGTATATGTTTGCAATATCCATATATTTATGTGCAAGCATTGTTTTCTTGAATTGAGGATCTGGTGCATTTTGTTCCTTTGTTGTATGTCACGTTTTTGATTTCAGCAACAAACAACGACATATTTGGGACACAAAAAATATATATTATAACATATTCACCAATGTGTCTCCAACATAAATATAATATTAAGCAGCAAACACAATGTGTTTGGCCACAAGTATACTACATTTGCGGCAATCTA